>OY728148.1:1938907571-1943907571 GCA_963277665.1 Viscum album
TCCTCCCAGAATAAACTGCAATATTTCGGGCAAGCATGAATTTTGTTTCATGAAAATCCAAGTTCCTCAACTAACTTCCATGCCATATAGTGGTCTGAGGGAATATCTGCATCATCTGGAAGTAAATCCTTAAAGAGGGTAAGAATGTAATAGATTGCTGTATTATAAATCCCATACTTAGTTTTCCCATGAAATAATCGGATTAAAAATTCCATCTTTTTCATTTTATCGCATTGTCGATATACTGGAGTCATGGAAGCATCATTCCATTTTTTCACCATATCAATATCATCATTTTCACTAGATGCATCAGCTGTCCTCATATCGAAGTCTTCTTGAGTCTAAATCCTTTCTTTTTCATGATGATGAATAAACGAAAACCGATCATCTAACAAATTCTCCATTCCAGTTCTTTCATTTCGATCATCACCAATTTGAGATTTCATTTTCTCCCCATTGTGATACCACACAAAGTAGTTTGATTGAAAAACATTTTTGGTTATGTGGTAGCTGACTTCTTCACAGCTCAACCAAGGTCTACCAACACAATTGGAACATGGTCAGTGTATGCGACCACTATCTAAATCATTGTGAAATGAAAAATCTATAAAGCTCTCCAAATTGTTTTAAAAATCGCTTGAGATCTGATCGGTTTCATACATCAAACTTCTACCCATTCTGTAAAAATAATTTATATAAGTCATTTTGTCATAAACAATTAAATAGGATTGAACTTTAATAGAAAATAAATTTAAGTAAACGATAAAGGAAGGAGTTTCTATTTGATGTAGTGAACTATTAAAACAATGTAAAGATATACTAATTAATTCAGTTATGTGTGCCTAGATTTGAGGTGAGATGTGTTTTGTAATTTTTTCATTTATCACATACCAAGAAGACACCATAGACCTGATAAAAAATTGTTCAAGATATTACAAAGTTAAGGATTTTCATGAAAGATGCAGAATGTGTAAAGAGAGTTTTTAAATAAGTTATTGATTCTAAAAAATAGAAATATTGTGAAAAGTTAGTACATTTCATAACACCCAAACTAAAGTCCACAAAAACTACCATATCACCCCACTAAAAAAAGGAAAACTACCTACCCAATACCCCCAACCATGTCAATTAACTCAATGAGGGCTTCTATGTCTGTATTTGGGAAGAGGTTGAAGGAGTCTAACCTGGATGGGGGAGTTGCAGCCGATCAGATGGAAGACCTCAGGTTAGGGTTCACCTGTAAGGGGGCTTCTGGAAAATTGGGGGAAATGAAGAGTTATTTGATTCTGTGTAATCGGGGGCGGGCTGTCCACAGCGGTGGAAGGGGTGTCCAGGGGGGCGGGGTGTCCAGGGGGGTGGGCGGGCTATCCACGAGGGTGGAAGGGCTTTCTAGGGGGGGAGGGGTGTCTAGGGGGTGGTCGGGCTATCCACGGGGGTGGGGTGGGGGGGCTTTCCAGGGGGTACAAGGTGTCCAGGGGGTGGGGGTGTCCGGGGGGGGGGGGGGGGGGGGGGGGGTGGGGGGGAGTGTCCAGGGGGTGGGCGGGCTGTCCACGGGGGTTGGGGGGCTGTCCAGGGAGTAGGGGGTGTCCAGGGGGTGGGCAGGCTTTCCACGGGGGTGGCGGGGTTGTCTAGGGGGTACAAGGTGTCCAGGGTGGTGGGTGGACTGTCGACGAGGGTGGCAGGGCTTTCCAGGGGGTAGGGGGTGTCCCAAGGGGGTGGGTGAGCTGTCCACAGGGGTGTGACTAAGAGCTATGAGATTTAATTGGGTTGTCATTCATGTTATGAAAAAAAAGATGGGTGTTAAGGATTAGAATAGTATATTTTAGTGAAAATCCATTTTGGTAGGATTAGTGACTTGATAACATGATGGTATCAAGTTTGCAATTGGTAAAATGTTGGGGCATTGGATTCTAAAAGGCTCCCATAACCTTCCAAGGATATATTATTTCTAGAAAAATGTGTTGTGGGAGAAGGAATTCATCCTATATAGTTGATGTCACTTTTAGATCATGTGATGCCTTACTCATCAAGATGACTAGACAAGAACCAAAACCAAAGAGGCCTCGAAACTATCCAAATCTCAAGAAGTGATGAATTCCCCGTGCTTATTGGTGAACTATAGAAGTGATAACTTCCCACATGCACAGGCCCCCCCACCTCACCCCCAACAGACTCCCCCTGCACAACCCCCCTCCCATCCACCGACTGCACAACCCCCCCCCCCACTTGCACCCCCACTTTCACAACCCCCCTCCCCCACCCCCACCTGCACAGCCCCCTCCCATCCACCCACTGCACACCCCCCACCTGCACAACCCCCCTCCCCCCACCCCACCCCCACCCCCACCTGTACACCCCCCACCTCACCCCCCACATACTCCCACCTGCCCACCCCACCCCCAACCTACACACTCCCCTCCCCCCCCACCCACTTGCACAGCCACCCCCACCTACACCCCCCCACTTGCACAACCCCCCCTCCCCCCACCCCCACCCCCACCCGCACAACCCCCCTACCCCCACCACCACCTGTACACCCCACCCCCACCTCACCCCCAACAGACTCCCACCTACCCAGCCCACCCCCCCAACCTGCACACTCCCCTCCCCCACCTACATGCACAACACCCCCCTCCACTTTCACCCCCACTTGAACAGCCCCCCCCCCCCCCACCTGCACAACCCACCCCCACCCCCACCTGTACAACCCCCACCTCACCCCCCAACAGACTCTGACCTGCCCAGCCCACCCCTCCAACCTACACACTCCCCTCCCCCCACCAACTTACACAACAACCCCCCTCCACTTTCACCCCACCCGCACAACCCACCCCTCCCCCACCCCCACCTACACAACCCACCCCACCCCCACCTGTACAACCCCACGCCTCAACACCCCACCAGCACACCCCCTCCCCCACCTAAACACCCCACCAGCACACCCCCTCCCCCCAACTACTGCACCCCCAGCACCTCCCACCAGAACAAAAACAGAAAAAAAAAAACAGAACAAAAAATTGATTCACACATGACACCAAAACAAAAACAGAAAACAAATAACAAATCGAATTGAAATTGTTGGGTATACCATACTGCACGAACCTTAGGTTTAAGCCAAATGAAAACATAAAAGAAAAAAATTAGATGCAAAACATTAAACATAACATACTACTTACAGATTTGAAGTGTAGAACAAAACAAATTTGTGATTGAATATGGATCTGGTGGAATAATTTTCCAACCGAGAGAGATCTTAGGTCTCAACTTTAGCAGTTCTATCGCGTGGATGGGAAATCGGGTTTGCTAGGATTTTAGGGGAAAACTTTCCCAACAGTTTTTTAAAACCGTTGGTAAAGGTGAGCTTTACCAATGATTTACACAAACCATTGGGAAAGCCTTCCTAAGTCATGGCCTTTACCAACGGTTTTTACAAACCGTTGGGAAAGGGAGAAATATTTTTAGATTTCCCAACGGTTTCTTGAAACCGTTGGGAAATACTTGTTTTATACCCCTATACTAACGGTTCTGTTGAACCGTTGGCATACAAGCATTGGGAAAACCCAGATTCCTAGTAGTGGAGAAAAATGTTTTATCTTTTGCTGTAACCCACCATGGTGGTCCTCCCCATGATGATGAATTTAGCTGCGAAAGTCCTCTCCATAGTAGTAATGAACATTGCCTAGAAAATTCTCCAATGGAAAATGTAGTGATGGGAAAGCCCTCTTATCTCGAGGCACTTGAAAATGTGAAGCCATTCATGTCTGATGCTTTACCATTAGAAGGTTGAAATACTTTATCAAACAGAAGATAGCCCAGGGTGTAGGTTATCTTCCGAACCACCCCTAAGTCACGCATCTTCTAGTTTGATCAGTGATTTCTCTACCAATATTATTGAATCTGATTAAGCAACAAAGAAGCACCAGCTCTGGTATAATAAGTTAGAATAATCTTCATCGAATGATAAAGAGGAAGTACTGAATATGAAAAAACAACTGGAGAAAGGTTAAGTGCCAGTTATGTTTTAGCCTTTGGCTGATTCTCAGTATGACATTCCAGAGATGTTGACAAAAGATGGAATTCATGATATTCGTCTCAACATATGGAAAAATATTTGTCAGTTTAAAAAGAAAATACCATCTTATGATGAATATGAAAATCATTTCAAGATAATAGAAGGGTTACAACGCCAAATTGATTTGGCATCCCTCTCAGTTTCTCGATATCTGAAGGCTGAAAAACAGCAAAGAGCCCTTCAGCGTTCATACCTTGGCGCACTAAGAAGACTGCGCCAGTTAATTGTCAATGCCCCATCTGGTATTCATATCATGGGATGGGGTTTTCATGGAGCGCTACATTTCACTGTACTCTCCAATCAGTAATGCCTGCCAAAAATGGTCTCATGCAATGTTATTGACCATGGCCGACCAAAGTCAATGGATTTTGTTTGTAATCAAAAGCTTGCCCAATAACAGGCCTCAACTAGTTCCTCCCAAAATCAAGAATACAGAGAAAAAGCTATTGAATTACTCCTACATCAAGAAAATGAGAATATTGAACATGCCTCTAATTTGGAGGAAGCACATCATCAAGTGATATAAGTGTTAGAAATCATCCAACGATCTTTTGAGCCGGGTGATAAAAGTGGATCTAGGTTGATACATACAGGTAATTTCTAGACTAAAGTCTGTAATATCAAGAGAGCTTTCAAGAAGGTCTCAGATATATCATGTCAAGAACCACCACAACTTGCCAGACTAGGGACTCTTTTAACCCAACCCTCAGAATCAACAAATAGGATTCGAGGAGTTGAGCAGGAACAACCCCAATCCACCGAACTGGGGAATTTTTCAAATCCTCAATCTCTCCCTTAGAGAAATCCAGTCTTCTCTCGATTAGTGAAGAAGTATCACAAGGAATGAAGATACAAACTATCAGGAGATTCCCTCCAAATTAAGGTTTGTCAAGAAATTCCTGAGGGATCAAATCGACAAAAGTCAATGTCTCATCAGGGATATGGAAAAACGCATTATAGAAGAATTGCCGATAGAATAGATGCAATGTATTATGAATCAATTAATGTCATTAATTCTGTTGTTGCTGATCCACTAGATGAGGTTCACTCAGAGGGATCAGATGAAGAAGGTGTGCGTACACGAAATCAAAGGCTTACCCAGAATTTGGGTAATCCTTCAAGTAACCCACTTCCCCCTCTCCGAAAGAAAGACAACAATGGGAAAGGCAAGAATCAGGTTACATACCATTCCTCTGGAGAATTCCAATCTCTCGCACTAAAGAAAATATTTTTACAACAAGAGGATGAAATGAAGGAATTAAAGAGGTTGAATGTAGAATTACTTCAAGGTATTCTTCCTCCTAAGATTGATGGAGTCAGTCAGACAAGAGAATTTTTTGTTGCTACTAAGATGGATCAAGAATATCCTCCTCTACCAGTACACCCACATAGGTCTAATACTATGGGTCAAGTGCAACAAAAATTGGCGGTGTTACCATCAGTTGCAGCACCATCCACCACATCTGTCCAAGCTCCATTCATTGTACCTGTTCAGGTCCAATCCCAACAAGATGTTTCTAAAAAGTTAATAAATACTATTGAGTCATTAACAGCTTGGTTGGAAGATATGGAGGGAAAGCGTGCTCAAATTCAACCAGAAAAGAGAGATTACCCTAAGTGGGTTGATTCAATTCACCCCCCATCAAATTTTGCAAGTACCACATTCCCAATCTTTAATGGTTCGAGAGACCCAGAGAAACACTTAACACATTTTGTTTCTCATTGTGATCCTATGATGGGAACCCCTACGCAACAAGAATCAGCTAAGCTCAGGTGTTTTGTACAGTCATTACAAGAGCCTGCCTTTGTCTGGTACATAAGATTGCAATCCCGGTTAATTACTGTATGGGAGGATATCCACCAAAGATCCCTTCTTCAATTCAGTTCAATGTTTCCAAAGACAACAGTTTTTGATCTTACCAATTGTAAGAAAAGGGAAAATGAAAGGGTTTTGGATTTCATTGCTCGCTGGAAGGGATTAACATATTCCCTAGGCTTAGAACTCCCTCAAGAAGAATTATTGCCAATCTGTGTGGAAAATTTTCGTGATGAATTACGAACGCTGTTGATCCCTGTGAAATAAACAAGAGGGTTACGAGGCCTTACTTCAATATCTCAACAGATTGAATATTCTCTTATGAAGACTAAGGATAAAGATTATGTAATTCTATCAGATCCAGGAAGGAGAATGGGTAAAGCATAGACTACTACAGTTATTATTAAATAAGTAACTGTACTTCCTTCTACTTCAAAACCTTCATCTTTTCGAAGGGCTCCACCTCCTGAGTGCCAACAACAGAGGTTGTTACATCAATATGATCAAAGTGATCAAAGACGAAAAAAATTTGAGGATCTGAAGATAAAATTTTACACTTTATGAAATGAAAAATTTCCTGGTTATTTCATTTCGGCTCTGGAAAATAATTTGGTTCAATTTCCAAGGACCAAGAGGCTGAACAAGGAAGGAGATGAAGACCATCCCAACTATTTCTCATTTCATTAGATGTTGAGGCATCCCATTCAGAAGTGTTTTGTCTTCAAGGACCTCCTGCAAAAAATGGTTGACTTGGGACAAGTTAAACTAAAAGGTTCTTCAGCTCAGGTAGCATGTGTTACTGCTACAGATCCAGAGGAAGAAGGCGAGTGGCAAGAACTCAAGAACAAAAATGCACAAAAATATAATGATTGGATAGTCAGAAAAACAATCAACCAAACTCATGCTATTTTGCGATCATAATTGAAGAAACCAATTGTGTCTTCTGCCATGAGTGCCACAGAAAAACCCTCTTTATCAGAGGGAAAATCCTCAAAGAAACGACATAATTAAAAGAAAGAGGAACTATCAGAAGAAGATGAGATCGTGTCAAAGCCTTAGTTGTCTTTGACTCTGGAAGATTTTATGCCATCTAATTCGAAGTCACGGGCACCGCACCACCAAATGGCATAGCCTAAAAAGGCTAATCAGGCAGAGTCTTCATTAGATGAAGAGTTGATTTTCGGTTCTCTTAATATAATTCAATTAAGAGATCCATATGCCAGTCGCAGTTTTGATTTTGATGAGCCTGAGTTCCCTATAGAAAAAAGAGGAATCAGAGGAAGTTCCAGAGGCTCAGGATACAGGAGAATACATGGATCTTTCAGAGGCCACTATTCCAATTATACCCCGGCAAGAATTGTGTATGTGGTAGAAACTTGTGGTAGAGCCCTTCAACGAGCTCAACAAGAACAAGCAAGTTCCTCCACACAAGTCAGACTCAGTCCTGGCACAATTATTCTCGAAGATCTGTTGAAGGTTCCATCTTCTTCCTCTAATTAAGTAAAGAGACCCAATCAGTCTAATCTTTCAAAGCCAGGAGTATTACCAACTCTTATCCTAGTATAAGATTCATCTACTTCCAAATCATCAACTTCTAAGGCACCTACGAAACTATATGTTCCTGTTGGGAAACACAGACCTTTGGATTAAAAGTATGATGTATTGAAACACTTGGCCAAAATAACGGCCGAGTTATCAATTTTGGATGCTTTGAATTTATCAAAGGATCTTCGGGAGGCACTCATCGAGGCTTTGTCGAGTCCTCAGGAGTTTGAAACTGAAATTGCTGCAGCTGAAGTCTACCATGTAGAGAATAATCCTGTAGAATGCCATGTAGTGATATCTCTCACAGATGAAGATGAAGATGATATCGTGCAAGGACATATTAGACCTTTGTACTTATCTGGAAAGGTCAATGGTATAGACGTCTGAATAGTTTTCATTGACAATGGTTCAGTAGTCAACCTCATCCCCATTCATACACTTCGTCTATTGGGCCTCACAGAATCTGATTTATCTCCTTCTACTATGATGTTACAAGGATATGATAAAAAAGAACAAGAACCACTGGGCGAGATTACACTTAGAACTCAGTTTGGAGATCTTATATCCAATTTAGATTTCATGGTTGTTGATCAAGACCCAGCCTTCAACATCTTGCTTGGACAACCCTGGCTACATCAACATGCACCTATCCCTTTATCATATCATCGATGTATCAAATATTGTTTCTATGGTAAAATTGGGACATTTTATGGTGATAAGTCCCCATTAAAGACATGTGAATCTCAATACATTGAGGCGGAATTCTATCACATGAAGGGAAAAGAGAAATCCACAACAAGGGAGGTTACCAAATTTAATGCTCCATATGGTTTGGAAAAGATTCCAGTAAACCCATTTACACATGTGAGTACAGATTATGTGTTTTCTATCAGTAAAATTGATAGGATATACCCAAATCAAAATACTCTTATAGAAAATTCCATAATGTCAATTACGACAATCAAGCCAGACAACATGGGTGAAATTGGGGATTCACCAAGCAATGATGAAAGCTCAAATGGGGATGTCTTCATTTCATCTGCTGAAATTCAGAAAGTTTATACTTCACCATTTAGATCAGAATAAGTTATATAAATGTTAGAGGTGAATGATGATGTTGATTCTCAATCCATCATCTCCTTTATATTACCCAAGGAGGACCCTTCATCATCAATCGGGTCAGAAATGGAAGCTTCTTCTTCAAGATGTTCAAATTTTAACATCTCTTATGATCATGGAAATTATGATTCATTATCTATCGTGCAAGTAGAAACAGAAGAGATAAAACATGTTGAAGAAGAAGAGGAAGATCTCAGGGATGCTCCTCCAGCATTTGAAGAGGGTATCTATACCACCGTGGATGAACTCAGAGAAATAAATCTGGGTACAAAAGAAGATCCACGCCCCACTTTAATTAGTGCGGCCATGACTCTTGAAGAGCAAGAGATGTATATTTCTTTTTTAATGAAAAATTGAGATATATTTTCTTGGAACTATATAAAGATGCCAGGGCTTGATCCTAATGTTGCCACTCATCGCTTGGGTTTTCTAGAAGAACATCGAGGACTCAAACAAGCCACTAGAAGAACACACCCAACCTATACTTCCAAAATTGAATCTGAGGTGGATAAGCTCATCAAAGCTAACTTCGTCAGAGAAGTTCAATATCCCAAATGGTTGGCTAATATTGTCCCAGTGAAAAAGAAGAATGGGTAAATTAGAGTTTGCATTGATTTCAGAGATCTTAATCGACATTGTCCTAAAGATGATTTTCCAGTACCGATTACAAAACCCTTAATTGATGAAACAGCTAGCTATGAAGCACTTTCCTTCATGGATGGATATTATAGATATAATCAAATTCCAATGGATCCAGAAGATGAAGAATCTACAGCCTTTAGATCCCCTCAGGGTGTGTTTTGCTATTGGGTTATGCCCTTTGTCCTGAATAATGTAGGTGTAACTTATCAGCGTGCCATGCATCATATCTTCAAACCTTTTTCAGGGAAATTTGTTGAATGTTATGTGGAATATTTGGTGGTTAAATCCAAGCAACATTCTAATCACTTGGTGTTTTTAGAAGTCATATTCCACAAACTTCGGCAACATAATTTGAAGATGAACCCCTTAAAATGTGCTTTTGGGGTAACCTCAAGAAAATTTCTTGGCTTCTTCATACACCATCGTGGTATCAAGGTCGATCCTGAGAAGACAAAGTCAATCCTTGGTATGTCACCTCCTTGAAATTTAAATAAATTAAGAGGAATTCAAGGAAACTTGTCATATATTCGGCATTTCATCGCCAATTTGGAAAGAAAAAGTTTACCCTTCACCAAATTGATGAAGAAGGGAGTCCGTTACCAGTGGAATAAAGAATGTAAAGAAGCATTCGATATTCTCAAGAAGTATCTCTTGAGTCCACCGGTGTTAATGACACCTTTTGAAGGAAGACCACTTATCTTCTATGTGACAGCTTTAGAGCGATCATGGGTTCCTTTCTTTCTCAGAAGAATGATGTTGGGAATCAAAATAGCCTCTACTATCTTAGTCGGACTATGCTTGAAGCAGAAACCTGATACTAAAATATTGAGTAGTGCTGCCTAGAATTAATCTTTGCAGTTCAGAAGTTGAGACACTACCTGCAACATCACAAGGTCCAATTAGTATCTCGCAATAACCCACTCAAATTCATCCTTAGTCATCCAATGCTTATAGGACGTCTGGAAAGGTGGGCAGTTATTTTGCGGCAATTTGATATTCAGTATGTGTCTCAAAAGGCAATAAAGGGCCAAGATCTGGCTGATTTCCTTGCTGAACACCATTCAGTGGAAGATATATCTCCAGATAGTGAATTTCCTGATGAGGAAGTCTTCTTTATTCAAGTTAGTCTTCAAACGTGGGAAATGTACTTTGATGGTGCTTCCAGAAATCCAATAGGAAGGAAAATGGAAAATCCTAAATTCAAAAATGTTGGCTTAGGAATTGTGATCATTTCTCCAGAAAAGGCAGTGTTACCCTATTCCTTCTCATTGTTGGGAGTTGGTACAAATAATGAAGCAGAATACCAAGCTCTCATCGTAGGCTTGGAGTTGGCACTTCAAGCACAAGTGAATCACTTAAAGGTGAAAGGTGAATCTGACCTGGTAATCAAACAAGTCAATGGGGATTATGTAATCAGAAAAGAAGAACTAATCTCTTTTTATGACTACGTCATAGATTTAATGGCAGAATTTCCTACAGAACCAACATTTTCTTATGTCTCGAGATCACAAAATTCCCAAGCTAATTCACTGGATAATATAGCCACAACTCTGGCAGATCCAAATCGGGATGAGACAACCATTAGTATTGCCCACCATCATATAATTTCACCTTATGTTCAAGCCAGAACAAAGGAAATCAATGAAATTAGTCCCATCTCTGAACCATATGGTCATACTATAGGATGGATGACACCTATCAGGGAATACCTTCAAAATGGAACACTTCCACCTGATAGAGCTGAGAAAGAACAAGTCTGGAGACGTGTGGTCAATTTTACTCTTTATGATAGCCCATATCACTTAGAGAAAGTTCTCAATAAAAGGTATTTTGATGGATTTGTCTTCAGATGCATTGATGGTGAAGAGACAATGGCTGTCATGAAAGAAGTGCATGCAGGAGTCTGTGGTGCCCACCAGTCTGGACATAGACTATCTGATCAAATTAGAAGGCTTGGATACTTTTGGCCTTCAATGATACAAGATTGTGTTGATTTCACAAAGAAGTGTCATTCTTTCCAAGTACATTCCAACTTCATTCATCAGCCCCCAAAGTTGCTTCATACAGTTAAATACTCGTGGCCATTTTCCACATGGGGAATGGATGTAGTAGGAACTTATCCTTCGGCTACATCCAAGCAGTTGAAGTATATTCTTACTGCTACTTACTTCTTTTCAAAATGGGAAGAGGTAATACCTCTCAAAGAAGTCAGTTCTAAATTCATTGTTATCTTCATCAAGTCTAACATCATTACCATATTTGGTGTCCCTCATACCATGTTGATGGACAATGCCACCAACTTCTGTTCATCCGAGGTGAGGAAGTTGTATCAAGAATACAACATTAAATCCAATCATTCTTCTCAGTATCATGCAGCATCCAATGGCCAGATAGAAGATTTCAAAAAGACTCATTCAAACATACTGCAAAAGATTGTGGATAAAGATAATAAATCATGGCCTGATAAACTCTTTCATGCTTTATGGGCTTATCGGACCACCACCCACACTCCAACACGGTCAACTCCATATTCATTGGTATATGGAACAAAACAAGTCTTGCCCATTGAGGTTCAATTACCCTTTCTCAGAGTATCCATTTGTGATCAATCATCTACAGATGAACAATCTCAAAAGAGATTGGATGAATTGGAACGGTTAGATGAGAGAAGATTGTGCACCCTACACCACTTGGAAGTCTATCAGAATCGAATAGCACGAGATTTCAACAAAAAAGTTTGTCTTCATTCATTCGTTCAAGGAGAATTGGTATTAGTTATCAGAACTCCAATGATACCAGGAAACAAACCTCCAAAGCTTGAGCCAAAATGGGAAGGACCTTATTCAATACATAAGGTCTCCTCCAATAGAGCTTATTCTTTAATATCAATGGATAGAGAACTCATCACTACTCCAACCAATGCCATATTTCTGAAGAAGTATCTTGTATAAACATAAAATACACTAACGGTCCATGCATACGACCTTAAACTATTGGAATTTCATATTGTCCAGTAAGACGTTAAACTGCATCATCAGTAACGGTCCATGCATACATGCATACGACCTTAAACTATTTTCACTTACATCAAACATGACGTTAAACTGTGACGTCCTAACTACATGATGCTAAACTGTATAGAAGTCCCTTATGTCCAACAAGACGTTAAACTGCATAACCAATGGTCCATGAATACGACCTTAAACTATTGACATCCCTTTCATCCGACATGATGTTAAACTATGGAAAAAATCCCTAATACGTCCAACATGATGTTAAACTGTGTCTCTATATTTGTCCTTACTACATGACATTAAACTACACAGTCCCCCTTTCGTCCAACATGACGTTAAACTGTATTGTCTCCATTGTCTTAGCTACAATACTCTAAACTTTACAGCACCCTTATTGTCCAACATGATGTTAAACTGTGTCCCTATATTTGTCCTACATGATGTTAAACTGTATTTTGTCCCTGCTTCATGACAATGAACTGTGCAGCACCAATAGTCCTCACTGCAAGACTTTAAACTGCAAAGTCCCTTCATATGTCCTACATGACATTAAACTGTGCATAGTTAGGATTGTTTCTACCTCTTGTTTCTCACACCGAGTATGACTCACGTGAGCTTAGAGGAAACTTAAACCATAACACCCTCTTTGGGCCGCTAACCATGTGTAAGTCCCAACACCATATTTTAGGTCATTGTCCCCAAGAACAACTTGATCACTAATTCATTCTTTAATTAAACTATGCAGACTTTGATCCTTGCCTTCTAGGCTGGGTACATAGGCAACCTCCTAAGGTTCAAGCCCAAAACCAATCCCTTCACATTGTTTCACCTTTTTCCTTATTACATGACGTTAAACTGTACAACACTTTTGTCATGTATGACAATAAACTAAAACATTCTTTGATACCCTCGCCTGATAAGGAATCATTATTTACATTTATTTCCAATCATGTTATATTCCAAAGACTACGTGCATACGTGGTAATGACTGAACCTTTTATCTTGGGTCAAACCATCATTGCACTAAAGTCCCCTTTCACCCTTCACTTGTTCAAACCAATCTATATAGAGGGTATTTCAAAAACTACGTGTGGCTTAATTCCCATCCTTATGGGATACGTAGGAACGTTTGAGTGTCCCTCGAATCCAGCCTTAAGCCTTTTGGGCCTAACTCCAAATTTCACTTTCAGTCCCCAGGCTGAAAAGTCCCCGTGAAATCACACACTGTGTATTTCTTATAATGATCTGAGATATATGACCCTAAAATAAGATCTCTCATACTTTTGTCCCACACGACGTTAAACTGTATTTCAAGAACTACGTACCACTTGATTCCCATCCTTATGGGATACGTAGTGAAGTCCAACATTTCAATTCAGGACCCATCCACAACATGATTATGGTTAGAATTGATCTGTGTATCTCTACATACATTGGACAATACCCATTTTTATGTGTCATAGTCATAACCTTAAATATTTTTAGATATTCATAACCCCTTTCTTTACTTATGGTCACAAAATGTCCAATTTTTGAGAGTTCTTTTTCCGGACTATGCAGCACGTGCCCTTAGGCGGCCTTGCATAAATAGTCTACATAACGGACTAGTCAGCCAAAAGATAATATTATTTGACTATGAAGCCAATGCCCTTAGGCGGCCCTGCATAATTCAACCCCCTAACAGGTTTGTTAAATAATGATAACTTCATTCTTGGGAAGAAAACCTCTTTTGTCCTTAGTTGTCTTAACAAAAATATGTAGGGATCCACAAAAAAATAGCAATCCTTAACATATTTGTCTCATGTTCCTTTTCATGATCTGAAAGTATTCAAGTCTATGGTTTATATTTCTCTTCCCTACGTTTGGGTCAGACCTTCATAGGAGCGACATTCATCAAGTTCTTAGCCAATCTTGCTTGGAAATATCTTCTCCATATTCCAGTACATCTCTCCATATAGAAAACTCTATTCTTTGGAAAATTTGAATCTCCATAAACATCCACCAACTTTTTAGTAGTAGAAAAGTAAATTTCTTAGAGTTCTTTTGCTTGACTATGCAGCACATGCCCTTAGGTAGCCTTGCATAAACAGTCTACATAATAGACTTGTCAGCCAAAAGATATTATTATTTGACTATGTAGCCAATGCTCTTAGGTGGCCCTGCATAATTCAACCCCCTAATGGGTTTGTTAAATAATGGTAACTTCATTCTTGGGAACTACTTCTTCTAATGCCTTGTAGCCGTTTTTCGTATCATTCCTCAGATTCAAAATTTCTTAAGTCATAGATTACATGTTTTACTTCATACTTGAGTGTGGTAATATGTTTTTAGATAAGTTTTCAAGGAATTGAGTCAATTTTAATAAATTCGGTCAAATCTATTTCAACCTTAAACATTAGCCTTTTTTTACGTCCGACGTGCATGACTTTAAACTTCCCAAAAAAGATAAGGGAACTCTGAATAAAACTCAATTCCCAGCTCACTAAACATACATTTTCGTATGATTTAGGTAATATTGAGAAATTAAAAGCTTCAAAGTTTGTGGGGTTATTTATAATAATCCTAGAAAAAATCAAACTTTGCTTACTAGGCCCATTGGCTTAGGTAAAAATTTAAAGCACGTAGCGGGAAAATGCATGCACAGATGATTGAAAATGAATGAATTTTTCCATTTGATGCACAAGAATTAAAAGGACATCCACAAATTGGATTCTCTTATCTTTTCCAGGAATTACAAAATGCTATCAACATAAGTCTTCACTTGATGTAAAACATCCCAAGCTTCATCAATAGCCACTTGAAGCTAATGCACTCGACCAACTTCACTTTTTTCAGCCTGATGGAGTGCTTTCTTGGCATCTGTGATGGATTTCATCCCATTTGCTTGAGCTCCCTCCAATGAATTATTGAGTTGGTCAAGTTCCTCATTAAAAACATCTAACTGTTGCTGAAGGAGAATCTGCTGGACGACTTTATCTTTTATCTTATTCTTCAGCTCCTTCATCTTGGCAGTATAGTCAGCCTCAGCTCGGGATACCGTAGCCTCAAATTCACTGATATTGGATGACAGCTTCACCCTGGTTAGATCTTCATGGAACTTTTTCTACTGATCCCTCCTTAAGATGACTTGATTTACCACGACATGGATATTTTAATATCCAAAACTGCCAAGTCCCAGCATAACAAACAGGGATGACAGTCGCAGGATCTTTGATGAAAGCTCTTTAAGAGGCACTTCAGATATGATTTTCCATATATTTTTCCATTCCTTGCATTGTGAAAATTGGAGCGCCTTTTGTACTTCTGGATCCGACTCAGCATCACTATCACAGGGGGGAATATAATATGGGATTAATGCACTTAGGGAAGTGCCCTATTCTGCTCCTTCCCCCCTGACCTATGCTTCTCCCCTGACCTATGCTTCTTCACTTTCAATTCCCGTTGGGGCGGAGGCTGAGGCTTCACCTCCAGATCTAGCCACTAAAATTGTTGGCCCTGCATAATCAATTGAAAGATTTGGTTAGTTTCAAAGGATAAAAAAATTTAATTGGCTGTCTTTCAAATTAAGTACAGTCACGAATACTGTTATCCCTTACCCAACAATAGATCAGTAACTTGTGAAGCCTCCTCCCTGTATTTCCTAGCTTCAATAGGATTTTCAAGGTGAGTTTAAGGAAGATATATGGGTTTTAGCTCCACTTGCGCTAATGTCTCTACAATATTAGGGTTTTCTGTACCCCCTTTAGGCATTGGTAGTTCAACAACTTGCTTAGATAGAGCTGCATATTTGAACCGATCATGATTAGAAATATAATAAGAAGTTATTTTTAATAGGACGAAGGATAAAACTCACGTCCATAATCTTCTAAATTACATGGTAAGTTAACATGATCTAAAAAATATTCAAAAGATGCGCCAAGTACCATCATTTCATCCAATGTAATCTCAAAATCCTGGTTAATATCACTAGTGGGAGCATTTGGTATGTCTTCTTGGCGACCTTCATCTTGTGGTCTCTGACCCTGGATGGCATCTTCAGATAAAATAGCGGTGTCAGTTGCAATGGCCACCAAAAGCTCTAATGCAGGGGTTGAACCTAAAGTATCATAGAATGGAAATCAGTCGATGTTTCATTCAACATTTTATGAAGTGTTGTTAACTTACCAGAAGCAGGTTCTTCTCTCCTTGCAACAATAGTATGAGGGATACTAGGAATAGATGTTGGATCTTCTCCATGAGCATCCAAGTTAGCCTGAACTTGTGATTGTTCACCAGCACCCTCCGTTGTTCTTAAAGAAAGGTCAATCCTCTCCCTCAAAGGAGAAATTCAATAAGCCCCTGCAATCCCAAGGAAAATGAGAAACCTTTTCATGGGTTGAGACTCATGATTATCCTAAGGACTTACCACTACTGATGAAGTGTTTAGCTGTGGAATTTCTCCTTAGGTGCCTTTGTCTCTTTGAATTTTTGGGAGTGTCGATAGTATCTTTTACAGGTAATTGAATTTGAGAATGGAAAGCCATGTCCAAATCCTCATCCATGGCTTGATGGCCTGAAGATATCTCAACCGACTCCTGAGGAGATTCATTAGCCCCAATGGCAGTACCACCAGGGCTATACTATGGTGAAGGAACCTCGGCAGTTCCTTTCTTTGTAAGCTGCAGGATAAAGAAAATAATTTCCTTAAGTAATAAATATTTAACTGGAATCAAGTTACAAAGAAAATAAGGAAAGATACTTACATATTCAGGAGCCACGTAGTCATGCCACTCCTCATCTCTAGAACCACCATTCCCCTCATTGGCGCCTCGATTTATCATTTCCTTCACCCGCATGGTGACAGGAATGGAATCATTAGTGGCATATATGAGAATTTCCAGCTCTCTGATGTATGCCCTCACTTCATCTGGGTTATCCTTGTAACGAATATCGGTAGAAGCCAGAAGTTTCCCTATTCCAGGGATGTGTAGCCCCTCGCACAAATCTAGCCTGGTAGTTTCAGCATCGCAGTATAAACTCCGCCATGTCTGGACAACCTCTGGTCATAGATATTCAGTATGCGTACTAGAAGGCTGTGAGGAAGGTCCTACAATCTTGGACTTCAGCTTCTTCCCAGCTCCTGCAACTACAGATAGATAATAATAAAATAATACTTGTTGCTCTATAATGTAATGGTGATTAAATTTCATGATGAAGTAACTTACTAGGAGTTAATGGAGTAGGTATTTTTATTCTGACTGGAGGATTATATTGGGCATGAGGCCGCTTTTCCATTTGTTGTGCCTCATCATCCCCATATTGAGAATCCGACGAATCAGCTTCAGGCGGTGTAAAAGAATCACCTTCCAGATGAAGGGTTTTTTCTCTATAGTTCTCTTCCTTTTTCCCACCTTATAAACCGAGTGATTCAGCACCCCTCCAGGTTATGATGCTATCCAGTTCTCGGCATACCAGATAGTCAAGTTATTTTCTGCTTTATCAACTGGTAGATCAAATACTACCCTGGTCTTCTCCCTATATGTCAGAAACCATAGTTTCCGGGAAACCATCGGACGTTGCTCTAACCTGACATGCACTGGGGGAGATACAATAGTCTTATGCAAACACTTAAATTGACGTGCAAATCTATATGGAGCATAGGCCTCGCATATAATATCTCCGTCAATCCTGGTGACCAGAACACCATCTCTGCAGGCCAACATGTATGCCCTTAATTCCAGGATGGCTGTTCCATCATCAATAAACTGCCTGGTTGGAAGATTTCCGTAAGGAAAGAAATTGAATTACTTATGCATGCTCAGACTCACCTTCATGTCATAGGAATTGAGAGCTAGTGGAGAAATTCCAGAGAATTCTTGCACTGATGGCCTGAAATAAATTCCGAAAATCTGTACTCTATTCTGTAGATTATACGTCCTGAAGTGAGTGGTGATCCATCCCCATAAAACTTGGAATGGTCCCACTATTCTCAAAGGAGACTTACCCATGAAAACATGGAGTAGGCTCCTGTGAATCTTTACTAAAATGGGGGTATCCAACCCAACCATTTCCCCCTCATCCAACTTGGATGCAATAATGAAGGTCCCTGGTATGATGCCTCCCTCCGAGTCCCTGACTGGTAGAAGATAAACACTAAGCCACAAGGCCAAGAAGCCCGCCAGATGAGTCTTCTTTTGGATTCTCTGATTTACTTCATATCCCCACTTCTTAAATTCTCCTACTTCCAAGTTCATCCAGAATGTGCCTGGAGCACCCCTCTTCTCTGTTTTGGGGCAGGTGGTAGGACGAGTGGGCCTCTTCTCCTTAGGCCCCTTCCCCTTCGATCCCTTTTCCTTGGACCCCTTCTCCTTTGGCTCCTTCTCCTGTTTCTTGGTATGAAACATACTCATCCACTCCTATGGATGAATTTCCTTTCTAGAACGAGCTAAGGAGGTCTATGAACTCTTGAGCTTGTGAATGATTTTCAATAATTCCTGATCCAAAGCCAGGGTCTTCTCCGAATCATTCCAAGTCACCTTGGAAGGAATGAATTCATCATACATATCACCCAAAATTGGAGCCACTGAGATCTTGTGGACATCCCACAGACTGATACCTACTTCTCCATGAGTCAGATGGAAAGAATTGGTTTCTGGGATCCAATGGCTGAGTATCTCCTGCAGGAAATCATCATTCCTATAAACATATGTTTTCCTAGCCTAGACTGATTCATATATTGTAGCTACTTTCAGATCCTTGACAAACTCTGCGCAGGTTTGTCACACCTAGTATGCCCACATCCAAGTTGGCTTCACACCTCCTCCAGGACAAAAGTCCCAACTCTTCTTCCAGCCTTTGGATTGATCCATCTGAGAGTTTTGGAAGATTGATGGATAATAATGTGGTTGCATCTCAGGCTTGTGAGGTTTTAGATCTGAGGTACATGAGTTGTGATGCATTATGTAGGCCTTCTCCACTGTTCCAGTGTTTAAAATACTCCTCCACCTAAGTAATTTTCTGAAACAAAATCGGTGTAATTCTGAAACCAAGAAATTGGGAGATAGTTATTTGCCTCTGGAATGGTGACTTCTCACAGATGACCATATCCATACAAAGGCAGATAGATGCTTTGTGGGAAATCAAGATGATACTTCTTCAGGTACTTGGCCAAATCCGGGAGAGTGATGTCGCAGATGGTATAATAATCATGGCCAATGATGCTTATCATATCATCAATTATCTTGCTAGATAGTTCATCATCCATTCTAATTATCTTAGGAGCCATTGAATCTGCACAAAAGTTGAATAAATTAACTCTTAAATGGGTTTATTTTTTTTATAAAATTTGTGAAGAAATTTGAGAAAATGGAAAAGGAATTAATGCGCGCAAGTCTAATTTTGGTGCGCAAGTATGGATGTGTCGCACTAGTATGGATGTGCCGCACAAGTGTTTGGCATGAAAGTATCACCACGCAAGTCCAAATACCTTGACAGCAGCGCGACAATGAAGAAATAGCAGAAAACATAGCAACTTGCACGGCGAAGGGAACTTGCGCGGCGAGAGCTCGAAATTCTGAAATTCGGTGCTTTGCGTGAGAAATGGATGCATATATATAGGCTAGGCCTCAACCCTGGATGCCTAAAAGCCAGTGCATGCAACCAGATGCGCTGAGGCCTGCGCGACTTGCACTTGTGCGATGCCATCTGTGCGCTCAACACTTGCGTGCTGAAGTTTCCTTGGTTTTCTTATTTCTTCAGAGTTAAATCCTCATTTCTTTTGGATCCAACTTTTAGGGGGGAATTTTGTTGATGCTCCTTTCCATCATAGAGTCTAACGAATTGAAAAGGGGAAATACCTTGAACCCAAATTGATTCATCCTTTGAAGAAACATCAAAAATTGACAAAGGCATGAAAAAAGGTTCAAATGCACTTGAGTCGCACAGGTTCCACCAAGGTCGCGCAAGTATACTTACGCTCCAACCATTGGTCATGCAGGTGACTTGCGCACCCTATATGAAATTCTCCCAGGGTCTTCACTAGCCTATAAATACCCCCTGTGGGCCCCCCATTTAAAAGAGGGAAAAATTACAGAAACTCAGATTTGAGCTCCCGATGCCCTAGTCTCTTCTCGAAGCTTCCGAACACTTCTATGGTAATTTATTACCTATAACGGAATATATAAAGAGGGGGGAGGAAGGAATAAGTTTTTAAACTCATGAAAACTTGCGTGCCTAAGTGGCCAGCCCTTAAGGGAAATGGCCACACTTGCGCGCCGCCTTACCCCTTCAACAGAACTTGCGCGCCTCTCCTCTGGAAGCCTTTAGGGATAGTACTAAGGGCTTGAGCCAAGTCTCGCCCAAGTATTACCTTAAGGATTGACCGTCGTGCAAGAACCCCTATGTCGTGCAAGTATACTTGCATGACCATGACTTGCGCGCCCACGCAGGACTTGCACGCCCCTCTTTTTTTGGGTGCCCTTCCTACCCATTTCACTCCTTATATGCCTATCCACCTCTCCTATTCAAGATTCAGCCATCAAACCCCTATTAAAATCCACTTATGGCATGTTTACTTTGTTGGATTCCTTATTTTAGAGGAATTATATGGAACATCTCTTAAAAACCTAGTGATTTACACATATTTATGTCACTAATGTTAGAGATTTCATTCATTCAACCTCATCCTTTAATATGAGAGAATCCTTAACCTGGGACTCCTTTTCAGGAATAATCCCTCATCCAAATTCTCATTAATTCGGGAGTCCTCCTCAGGAGTAAGCCCCAAATACTCTAAAATGGGAATCCTCTTTAGGAGCAAGCCCCAGTTATAATTTTTCCAAATCTGGGTTTCCTTTTCAGGAGTAAGCCTCAGTCTCAAAGTTCCCAAAATTTGGGCATCCTCTTCAGGAGTAAGCCCCAACCATGGTTCTTTTAACCTAGGATTCCATTTCAGGAGTAATCCCCGGTCTCAAATATGGAGATCCTCCTTAGGAGTAAGCCACAGTCATAATTCCTTTTAACCTGGGCTTCCTCCTCAGGAATAAGCCCCAGTTCTCAAAACCTTTTAACCTGGGCCTCCTCCTCAGGAATAAGCCCCAGTCATAATTTCTCCTAACCAATCTTAATTTACTTTTGATTTGGGCTTCCTTCTCAGGAGTAAAACCCAATCATTAGTCCCCTCCGAATTTGGGCATCCTCCTCAGGATTAAGCCCCAAGTTAGAGTATCCAAATCTCCATAAAGCACATATACCTTTATGGACCTTGTTCTCAGGTTTCTTCCCTGAAGTAAATCCTAATATTTATCTATTTGGGCAGTCATACATACATAAGCCCCACTCATTTCGTATAATTTCATCTTTCATGGCATGATTGTCTAGTTTCACCAATACCTCTTGTTTCTCACACCGAGTATGACTCACGTGAGCTTAGAGTGTAAAAGTAATTATGACATCTTTCTTTGAGCCATCAATCATGCATAAACATCATACTACTTTACTCGAACTATGTGGGTTCTGATTCCTTTTCTAAAAACAAAGGATATTTAGGTAGCCCATCTGTGGGTATGATCCCAACTATGAAATAATTCATGTCCTTCTGAATGAAAATAAACTTCAAGTGCCCCGCTGAGTGGCTTTAAAACCAGTATGGTCATCACAATGACCAAGAGACTTTTATATAATGTATTAAAGGATACTATTGACTAAGAATCTCTAAACAAATACAGATGATTCTCTATCAATGAAGAACCTCGAATACATATAAAAGATTCTCTAAATCTCCTACATATTAATCATTGATTGTCAGATCTAAATAAAACCTCATTTTCATACTCGGTAATGTAATAAGGATTCACGAACATAACTTAAATCTATAAAGAGAGCCCTGGAGTAGAAAATAATTCCCCTAAAAAAGGTGTGATGAGTCCGACCTCCCATCCTCTCGACCAATGAAAATTCTTAAGTCTCATCAGTTCACAACTAATGGGCACCTACCTTTGGAAAGTAGGTCCAAATGGATATGGAATCATTGGATGTTTCTGGTTCTACGAACAAACCCATTAGAAAATGGTTGGAATGTTTGAATCTTAAATCAATGAGATCATCCCTAATTCCATAGGAAACAACCGTGCATTGGAGAAGGTTTATATAGTCTCCATGGATGACAAGTATTCCCAGACATACATTAAAATTAAGAGCATAAAGGAGTTGGATAATTATTTATTTGAGAAAAAAATAAATGAAAATAAAATTTAGATGTTAAAAGAAAAGTAAGATGATAGATCAAGATTTATTGAAGATGAAAATAACATACTCTACCTGAAATGTCTAGAGCTAAAAAACCAATTGAATAATCTAGAAGAAGGAAAAACTGGAACTTCCCAAAAATATAAGAGGATATGTGCTACCAAAAAAAATCATCAGTAGTGTATTATAATAAAATAAACTCAAAATTGTAGAAAAGAGAACATGATATCATGTGAATAATCACCCACCTATAGTTATTAGAAAATGATAACCCAATATTAAGATAAAGTTTCTTTCTCTAAATCATTATATTCTAGAAGTTTTTAAAAAAATAAAAAAAAATATAGAAGAATGGAAGATTGAAAACGTTTTGGAATATAAATACATTTCAATAATATAGGTGATCATTTAAAAAAATAGTTTTACAAAATATATTAAAATTTTGAGGGTTTATCCCAAAATCCGGAAAGTAAAAAATCTAGAAAGACTATACCAAAAATTAAAAAAGGTTAATTAGAAGGTGTTAGTGTTTCTAGACATTGAAACATAATTCTATTAATTTATGAAAAAATTTATAAATATGTGTAAACAAAATATTTCCCACACCATGAGGGACAAATTCTGTATAAACAAAGAAACTTGCTTGAAAAAATCAAACCTCATAGAAAGAGAAGAATCTATCTATAAAGAATATATTTGAAAAAACGAAGAATTTATATGAGATGTGAAATATTAATGGTAATAACTATGATAAATTTTTATAAAATCTTTCAAGGTATCATTCATATGTTTATTAAGTTATAGAACCAGAAAAAGAAGATCAAAATGGAAAGGAAAGAAATGAGTCTGAATTGGTATAAAAATATGCGATGAATATTACTAAAAACTACTATTATTAACAATGAAATTTAAAAAATATATAAATTATTTCACACTAATTATAATGAATTTATTTTATTTTTGTAAGAGGGTCCACACCATGGAACATTTCCTATAGACCATAAATCTCATGAAATAACAGAGAATTTTGAAAAAATAGAGTCATTCAAAGAAAGTAATAGTATGATTGTCATGGTTTTTAACACTATTTTTGAAGAGTGTGGGAAGATACATAAATAGGGAAAAGTCAAATTTGAAAAATATGGGTATGGAAGGTGAAACTAGGTAGGACACATGGATGTAATATGTATGAATATGTTTCTTAAACAAATAAAAAAAATTGTAAAACACCTGTGAGATAAGTTGAAAGCACTATTTAATTAAATAAGAAAACTATGCCTTAAGAAGTAGATAAGAATAAAACTAGAAATATCCTAATATTAATTACATACAATTTTGATTTTTTTTGGGTTGAAACAAGATAAATATAAATCTTTTATTATGTTTTCTCAATTTAAGAAGATAATTCCATATATGAAGAAATGTGAAAAAGAAAATAATACCAAACTACCCATATGTCAGTAGAATTGGAAGATAAAAGGGGAATAAACAATGATGAGTTCTATACATTTCATACATTCAATAAAAAATGTTTCTTAGTATAGAAATATGAATTAGTATTTTCACTCAAACTAAGGATCTGTTGTAAGATCCACCTCAATTATAGATCATATTGAAGGTGCTTAAATATTAGGAATTAAAGGTGATAAATTCTAGAGAGTATCCCTTATGGGGGAGATTTAAAAATTTGTGATTTTTCTATAAGTTTATGATATTTTACTTAACTATCTAACTCTAGATATCTCCTTTAAAATATAAAGGATGGCATATGATTTTATTCTCTCATATTTGTTTTAATGTTTATATATTATATTTAAAAATAGGGAGTGATTATCTAACCTAATGGGTAATACCTAGAACGTGAAATGTTTTTATGTATTTATTAATGTGATTATATGTGCCTATGATTTCTTTTAAAATTTTATGTGCATATTTGGAAATGTGAAAAATATTATTAGTGTCATATTTTTTAAAAATATAAACAAAACTATTTTCTAAAATTTTCAGTGTTATTTTATTAAAAGGGTTAGTCAATGTGGACTTGGAGTTGATTTATTTATGTGATAATGAATAGATAAATGTGACTAAAATTAGATTTTAGATGATTGTTTTTTGATATTAAATTTATTACAATCACATTTAATTGGTAAGCAACAATTCATACTAATTTCCTTTTCTCATGCTATCAATTCATTATCTGTTAAAATTGGTATCAAAAATTATTATCAAGAAGAGAAATCAAAAAGATATAAGATACGCTATTTAAATGAAATGTTTTTATAACAATCTTCTTAGTTTAATATAATAAATTGTACAAGAATTTTATGTAGAACATTTTCTTATATTTCAAGTGGTATCGTACATTATAGGGAGATAAACAACTAATACATGAACCCTTTCGTGTTTTTCAAAAATGGGGAGATTATCTTAATGTTTTCATTTATTATCAAAAGGTGGATAGAATATCAATAAATTTATTAAAATATTTGTTTTTATAGAAAAAATGAAGGGGTATATTGTTGTGGCTCTATGTTATATTTGTTATAAATATCAAGTCAATTATGTGATTTAAAGTGAATGATTATGAATTGGGTGAAGAAGTGTGTATACTCCTATGAAAGAGGAGCTAATGACATGATGAATAAAAGGAAAAAAATAAAAATAGAGCTCCTTAGAATAGGTGGACGTACAAATTCCTTAGATCCAAAACATCTGACAATTTAATGAGCTTTTCTTTATTCAAGATAAACTGCCACATGTTAGAGATGCACTATCGACAATAGTCACTTATAAAGTTAAAAAATTAAGAGAAGTCTAACCAAGTGGTGAATACTAAACCCAGTGATAGAAAAAATTTCTATTTATACATAACAAGTGTAAAAAATGTTAAAATATAATAAAATATCTAACTGAATAATGGGAAATCATTCTAGTGTTACCTAACATGTTGGATATTGAAATCATTGTTAAACATGACCTGGGAGATGGTTTATGTGATCAAAGATTGATCATGATTTATTTGAAAAATGTTATACCTTAGTTAGAGTATAAGGTCACTTAAATACTATAATATGAGTGTTTTATATACCATAATCCATTATAAAATTGTTTGAATATTGTTGGATTTTTTTTTATAATTTCCACAATTTTTTGATGAAGTTTCTAGATGATTTGAAGAGTTTAGAGAATATAGGGATAGAATAGATTTTTTTTCAAATTGGTCAACATAAACATATAATTTTGGAGTTCATGAATGTAATGGATAATTAATTAATATAATAATTTTACCACTGTAACATATGAATTCACTATTAATGTATTTAATCTACTGTTAAACATATGATTTTTGTTGAATGTAATACTTTATCATATAACCTCCTTGTTCATCATTCGAAGTTAATGATTGATCAAAATAAATAAATGAATTTTCATAGGATTTCATTGAGAAAGTATGTCTTAAATGTTTGAGTGATGAAGGGCCATCTATTGAGTTGAATGTAGTTCTTATTAAGTAATAATATTTCTTAGTAATTAATTTATCTCATCATATGACATTTTATGAAACATATGACTTTGTGATGTTTCATGAATTTGGAAACATTATTGAGAGTAATTATTCAGGATTAGGGAATGTGGTTTTTATCACTGAGTATACATATATTATGCCATACTTTTTGAATGAAATACATGGAAGTCCCAACAGTAATACTGCAACACTTTGGAACAAGATAAAGTTATGATAGATAAAAATGAAGGTTCTGGATTTTTAATTTGATTAAAATTAAATAATTTTGGATGATGAAAGAGTAGTTTTATCCTAGTATAAACATTATAAACACCTAAAATAGTATGTGATATAATCCTTGAGAATAAATAGATAATATGATCTTCATACATGGTAAGGTAAGTTCAATAAAAAAAATGAGAAATAGGGTTTCCAAAAAAATAATTATGTGGAATGTGAAATATGATGATAATTATTCTATAATTTTTGAGTTCATAACATTATGAATATTATTCAATAATTTTTTTTAAATAATATTGATAAAGGATTTCAACCGCATGTTCATTTGAATAATAAAAAGAAAAATACCAAGTTCTCAAGAATAGTGTAGATGAAGACACTTGGAATATCCAACCATTAACAAATGTTTAAAAAATATATTTTTGAGTTTATTCTAGAATTAAATAAGATAATATACATAATTTTGGGAATTTTATCAAGACTGAAAAATTATATATCTTTTAGATTTCAAAAATATGTAAATTCAAGATGATTTCTAAGAAAAAAATATATTGACTGTGTATTTTTTATATATCAACGGAGATATGTAAACTGAGGATTCACTAGAGATATTTTTATAATTGAAATAATAATAAGTTTAAAATGTAGAAGAAACAAAAACAATTTCATATTTAGATGAGTTTCAAGAATATAGGTGTAAGAAAAAGAGAATCCATGGAATACTCTTTGAGTTGAAATTTTTTTTATGGGAAATCATTGAAACCTGAATTGGGATATCTATTATGGATCATTATGTAAAGTGTAAATGTTTTAAATTTAAAACTTCATTTATGGTATTTAAAAAAGAATGAATGAATTTAACAAATATCCCTATACATGAGATAAACATGCTTCTTGAGGTATGTAGAGAAAAATAATCACACACCCATATGACAAAATAAGAGACGCTATTAGCATAGTGATATGAAGTGGGAAAGAGAGAAGTAGAGAGTACTAATCATATCTAATAAGAATAATAAGAATCCATTACAACCTATAGATAAATAGAAGAATAAGAGAATGTTTTGAGCCCGTGACCCCTTCTGGGTCTCAAAGAAAAAGACATATTTTTTGAGTATACAACAATAGATTCTTTGAAGAACTAGAAGATATGGATAGTTTCATATGTTTTTTTCCATGATCTTTATTTAAAGAAAAATTTAAACTTGAAGTAATTTTAAGGTGACTAATACGATCTAATATTATTGGGGCAGATATAAATATTTTATAATGAAGATCTACTTTAAATGGAGGAAGTAAAAAAGAATACCTATAGTATCTTAAGAATGTGTAAAACAGTCTAAAGACTCCTTATCTTTTTCATATAGTATAGTATTATTACCCATTAAATATATTAAATCCACCTATGTATTCAAGTGGAATATATTTATAGATGATCACACAAAACCCATTGTAATTAGTTATTTTATTGTAGTTAATAATCCAAAAATCAAAGAGATTTGACATGGAAATCTGTAGGTTTCCCATATGAGGGATGAAACTTGTATAAACACCACATTATGATCATGTTTATATTTATTTATTTCATGTGGTTGTGGCCTAATGTGAAAATAAAAATAAGGTCTATACATTATTTGACCAACAAAAAGTGTTCATAAACCAAAATGGGTTATGTTAATTAGAAGAATTTTTTTTTTGATAAAAATAATTTTGACCACACTTTATTCACCCTCCTATAATGTGGGTCTACATTGTCCACTGTAAATCTCATAAAAGAAACTTTCTACTAATTTAAAATTACACAATCCTCATATGTTCCTTACTTTATGCATTCTGTCCTCAAAAGTTCTATTGTAGCTATAATTTTTATTACATTCTCACTAAGGTGGAAAAGATGGTCAAGATAATTTTTTTTGGAAGTAACATATCCATTATTCATCACTCTTTCTTATGAGCTTGTAAGATACATTTTATAATACATTACTCAAATTTTTATGATTATTGATCCACAAGTAATCTTCTACATTCCATATGTGAACATTTAATAGAAACTTGATTCCTCAAGTTGTCCCATATAAAAAATGTTTTCCTTAATTAGGGGATGTTACACATGAATATAAAGTTTAGTAAAATTATATTCATTGTCCAGATGAAGACATTCCCAATTATAAATATCTAAAAATCATTATCATATTCTGGATGATCTATTTTTAATATTATTGAGATGTGATTTTATATAGTCACCCTATTGAATATTGAATGGAAATAACCTACATATTTTATCACCTGAGAAGCAAGTGAGATGTCAACACTTATGAGGAAACTACAACATTATTATGACATAGGGTTTGTAGGAACACTAAAAAAAGATGGTATTCTGATGTTATCCATATGATCACTTTAATCCTTCTTCATTTTTCTTTTAATAAAATAATTATAGAATATAGGAGCACCATTTCTTGAGGTACCCCTTCTCTAGATCCTCTCACATTTCCCTTTTTGGCGACCTTTCCATCTAATGGAACATCTCATTCTTTCCAAGCTATATGAATTTCAAAAAGATGAATAGAAATCATTTAAAAACAATAATCATTGATTAGTCAAATTACATCCAAGATCAGTAAATTTATATTTCCCAGGATCTACTCATTACCATTACTATCACATCCAATGAATCAATAAGAGAGGAAAGTAACAACAACACCCAAACTATAATTCTATAGTATACCTTTACTTTTTGAAATTGACTTCAAATTATATTAAATTTTTTTATATGATTTGATATGGGCCTTACCTTCAACATTCACATGATGAATAGTCTCATTATAAAGAATAAATTTTTCATCACTATGGGATTATCATATATATCATCCAAGTTCTTCATGAGTTTCAACATTTTCCTCACTTCCTAGATAATGAATTCTATATTCTATGAAAGGGACATTCATATCAACATGTTTGATTTTTTAATCATCTCCCATTTCTCTTTTTTCATCTCTTCTATAACGGATCTAGTAAATGGAATATAAAATACATTTTAGAGAATACTATCCTCTATCTATATTGTCTAAATAAAATCCATTTATTTAAAAATCTCTAGCCAGAACGTACTCTTGTTTTGATGCCATCCCACAAAAAATTGTGAAATATAGGATCTATGGGAATATGTGTTGAATAAATGCAATTGTGTTTCATTTCAATCCTATTATCATATGTTCATATTGGTTGATTATTATTTATTTTAATGGAAGTGAAAAATAATTCCAGTTGATAATGTTGAGTATATAAGAGAATATGGTTTCGTTTTCAAGAATTTCCCAATATTGTTGGGCATGGAATCTCAAAGAAAGGAAGTCCAATAAGATTAGTGATAAATGATCATGCGATCATGTAATATTATATTGGTAAATTTTTTTCATAAGCTCAAATGGATAACATGATATCAAAAGCTCAAACTAATCTCATGATATAGTTATGAAAATCATTTGAATAGAGAATGAAACATCCGAATGTTTTTATAAAATATTTTCTTTAAATAATTTAAATTATTCAATAGCTTATATTGCATGAAATCATGAGTTTAGACGAACTGTGATATTATCTTATTATATAACAATCATTTTATCCTAGTCGTTATTTTAGGAGGAATAAATCAAAATAACTTATGAAAATGTATGGTGAATTCATTGGCTACCAATTATTATTGAAAAATATAAATCAATTTTATATTTTTATTTTTTTATTAATAAATTGAGTGAATTAAAATTATTAAATGAAATTAATGAAATATATATTTTATATACTTAATAATTTTTTTACATTTATCTAATATATATTTTTTTTCATTGGGTATGAATAAACCCTATTTTTTGTATAGAAAACTAAATTTTTCAAAAGCCTAATTTTATCACATTTTTTTGGGGAAATTTTTTTAAATTAAAATATTGAAACATTAATAATATTTATATGACAACTTAAAAATGATATTTGGAATCTTGATATAAAATTTTACTTTGGTTTAGTTTTTGATATTTTTTCTGATAACTTTCATGTTCCGATGAATAGTAAAAATACACTAAATTATAATTGAAAACAACTTCTTCATAGAAATAATTTTTACGGTTAAATTATATTATTGAATGGTTATAATGTATAAATAGAATATAATTTTATTAGTTATTTTAATTTAGTTCATTGGAATTAATATTACATTTAATTTATATTTAAAAACATTTCAATTTTTTTCAATGTTTTAACATTTAAAACCGCTTCTCTCTCTCCGAAAACATTATTAATTTAAAATTAATTACTAAAGATTATTTTCTTTAAATTTTTAGAAATTTATTCCACATTTATAATCATTATTTAAAAATTATTTAAATAGATTTATTTTATTTTTGAGCATTATGAATAGCAACTTCAGTAATTTTTATTAATACAACAAAAGGCTAAATTGGGTAATTACGATTAAAAATAATATTATAAAATTAACCTATCAATTATCCTAATATCATTATATGAGTTTTTTTCAAGCTAAATAATACTTGGGAAAAAATGGTATCCATTAGAATCAACTTGGATGAGAATAGGACATTAAATGTTTTTTTAAATAAAAGTTAAATATGTCTCCCTCAAATTTAATAACTAAATAATTTTTTGAAATAAAGTTATAAAAATATAGATTTTATTGTAAATGATAAATTTAAATCAAAAATGTTTTTATTTATCATGTTAATTTATTTTTAATTTTTAGGAAATAAATAATTACCTTAATGACTTATATTTTAATGAGGTAGAAATTATTTAATTGATGACAAATCAATGATTTTTTTTATTAAAATTATAATAACCATTAAAAGACCCAAAAACTTGACCAAATATTATTTTTGGAATATATATCAATCATAACTAATCAATTTTTCAGTTATTTACCATTTAGATACTTATAGAAGAGATTATGAAACTTATATTATTTTATATAAGTGATAATAAAATTGTCACATTCATGTTTTAAAAAGTATAAAATTTTGAATGATAATTTTTCCAGAAGATATATTAGAATAAAAGTATATTTATGAAATATAGTAGATTTATATTAATCATATTATTTTATGTCTAATTTTTATTAAACAAATAACTCTATTAAATAATTACACAAAACTGTTGTAGTAGTTATTTTATTAAGGGAAATATCAAGTAAATGTTATTAAAAATATTAAACTAAATAAAATTTTGGATAATTAATTTTTAAAAAGAATTTTATAGATTACCTTTAAGTCTTAGTAATATAATAAAATAATTTTTTTCAAGTTAACTTATTAGCATAATATTTTTAAAAATCAATGAACTGAACAATGTCAAAATGAACTCTATTGATTTTTTATCAAAATGATGTTTGATTAAATTATTTAAAAATCATAAAACATTTTAAAAAATATATAATAATTATTATATGTTATATAATGTTCTAAACTATTTATTTCTGAAAAAATTAACATCAAATAAGTAAATATTTCTCACTTTTTATATTGAACTATTTGTTACTCTACATATAAAAATGAATAAGTATGTGTTAATTAAAATGATAAGGTTTAAATTGATAGAAATAAATATATAAAATTTATTTTTTGATAATATTTAAACGTTATATTTTGGAATCTTCAAAATTGGGTCGTTTTGGATGTTTTGGGATGTGTTTTTAGTTTATTATAAATTAATATTTTTAGTGTTTTCAAAAGTGCACCTCACCTCTATTATAAAAGAGGACCTCCTACCTGATTTATTCACAACTCATTGATCTTTCAAGCTCATATATACCTAGACCTTATCCAATATAAAATTCCATAGTATAATTATAGAGGTTTTGGTATTTTCTAAAGACAATCTCTAGTGATTTAAGAGGAGATTTAGAGGGAGAACATTGAAGAAGAGGTAATCACCTCTACCGATTCTTTAAAACTTATTTCTTCTTCTACTTCATAGAAATGAGTTGTTTTTTATAAAGTAATAAATCCAGTATCACTTAAATAATTATATTTTATTAATATTATTATTAAACAACCATATTTCACATACTATCCGACATACAAAAAATGAAATCACCACACGTGCGTACGTACAACTTACTTTCTCCACACCATGGTATAATCTTTTTATTCACCACAACCTTAGTTGGATGGGTATAATGATGGAAATAATAACAATATTTGATTATTATAATATTATATTTATTCTTAAATATTATACACCATACAATTAAATACTAAGAAACAATTATGGGAATAACATCGTCACTCGTGCGTATGTACGGCCCACCGTCTCCACGATGCGATGCGATTAATTATACATGATCATCTTTCAATCATGATTATATACATGAATTGAATTAATAAATATGGTTTATATTATACTAATATAATTATGTAAATTATATAACTATTACCAAATAAGATGAACAAGAATGTATCTGACAAAACATGCGTAAGAAAATAATAAAGTTAACACCTGATGGATGAGTAATAACGTTCTTAACAAATAGATGATAATATAGTCACAAATTTTATCATAAAAATTACTAAGATTATTAAATGTGTCCATAAAAATATTTAAATCATTAAATAGGAGGTTCAGATACATACAAAAGATATCCGGCCTATGGTAAGGGATAATTTCAAAAACTCATTATTCTTTGAGATTGTTTATACGTAAGTATTTACTAGCATATATTTATCATCCATGTCCATATTTATTAATTATGTATTCAGAAATATTATTTCTATTTTTATATAATTGTTTAGAGTCAATTTTACCCATTTTTTAATTTTTATTAGACGATATGAAAGTAATATTTTGTCTTTTTCAATATGAGGTACTTTTTGACTTCTCTGGAAAAAGTAAGGGGAGAATGTTTTTTAAATTATACAATACAAATAGATTGTTATGTTTTTATAAATTCTTATTTCCATTAAGATTTATTTACATGATTGAAAGTTTATTTTCAAATAAATTATTTTCTTTTATAATTTTGCAGAATTTTAAGTAAAGAATACATTTTTGAACAAGAAAGGATATTTTCCTCAAGAATTAATTTTAATTGTTATATCAAAATTACTTTATTCCTATGATGGAATTCATTAATAAGGTTGTTTTTGAAGTATAATATATTTTCCATTACTATGGTTTTATTCTATTTATGATGGAATTCTATTTATGAAATCCATTTGTTTTATGTGGATTATGTTATGGTGAAATGATTTTTAAAGAAAAATATTTTATTCAATGGGTTATGATGAATGATTTAATTTATTGTGGAACAAATAATAATGATTTAATTATGAGATGTGTGTGACCTATATATACCTCCAATTAATTAGGTAAATATTTATATATCATGAGATATACATGGCTAGAATGAGAAATGATCTCGGTTCAATAGTTTTGGTCTTGAACGAGGGGTGGCCTCTATTCAGTAATGGACTTTGTATGCCATAATGGTCTTGGAAATGAACCTTGGATAATATGAAATGATTTTATACGCTTATGTGTACTCCAAAAAATTTCATGTTATATGTTGTGACTTTTGGGATTGCATTCATTGATTCTTACAAACTTTTATGATTTATCCCATGAAATGATATCAAGAAATTTCATATACAGAATATGATTTTAAAATGTTATGTTCTTCTGTCTGATGATTATGTTATGATTGATATCTTTCTTGCTTAACCTTATTGAGCATCTGAGGTCACCCTTTTATATGTTTATGTTCCCTAGTTCATGAAGAAGGGTATTAAGTAAGACATGTTAAAAAGGGATCTAGTTATGAAAGAATAAACACGAGATACTGTAGATGTATTACGAACTAGATGTCTATGTTTCTAAGTTTCTAAATACACTATACCTATATGGTCCTGCCATGTAATATTTATATTTGTTAATGAATATTCATTAATTTTGATGTAATATCACTATATGTAAATTATGCATTTCTATAGTTGGTATCAGAGGAGAGGTATAGTTAACCTTTGGAAACTAGGATGAGAAAACCATAAGATTAACCATAAGGACATGTCAAAGTACAGATTACAATCCTAGTGATTTAGAAATTATTATTAATAACCTAGGATAAAACCAAAAGTTTCATAAACTGAAATTTTATTGATGATTATATGGGTTCCCATTATCATTAGTTTTTTTTTCAAACATTGCTTCTTCATTTATTCAATGGATGGAAGTCAGAGGAACCACATTAATGATGAATGTGATGGGAAATGCAACGATTTTCCTTCTAAGAAACTGAATCTTAAGGGATCTAGAATGAAAAACCTTATTGTTATGCTCAGACAACTTTCACAAATTATTAATCATGAAGGACTTCCAAATGAGAAAAGTAAAAAAGAAAATTCTATTAAATATTTTAGGAGGCAGTGCCCACTATCATTCAGTGGGTCATATGATCTATTAGTGTTTGAACAATGGACCAGTACCATAGAAAGATATTTTTAGTTTTTAGATTTTCAGAACATGATATTGTAACATTAGTAGTCTATCGCTTCGAAGGTGAAGATGATCAATGGTGAAAAGTTATCAAGAATACGTGGTAAATATATATAATTGAATCCATGGAATGGGATGAGTTCAAGAACTTGTTTTTTAACATATAATTTACTCATACTTTTCAAAAAAATATTTAAAAGGAGGTCCTTGTGGTTTATCCAAAGGATGATGAATCTGTTGGTAAGTACGAAGCAAAGTTTACAAGACATCCATGTTATACTTCTAGATTTTTTGTCTAACCTGATACTAAAATTGATCAATTCATTAGTAGATTAAAACTAAGTCTCCAAAGGGAATTATCCATAAGGTACTTAAATATCTATGAGGAAATAATTTTATGTTCTCTCAAGGTTTAGATGTAGATTGGAGTGACCCATCAATCCTATGGGTTTTACAAGAAGAGTAAAATGTAATTCAAGGTAAAATCTAAAGGTGACACCGAAAATAAGATTAGTTTTCCCTTATTCTAGATTTGAGGAAATAAACATGGTGGAAATTTTCCTAAAGGGACTAAAAAATGGTTTATGTGTGGAAAATAAGGCCATCCTGTTTTTAAATGACAAAGTGATGGAAAAAAGATGTCTAATGATCCAAATAAAGAAAGGGATAAACAAAATGAACCTCCTACACTTTAATGTTACATGTGAAAGTAAATGGCGAATTATTCCAATAAATTCCATAATCTGTGGGTTATTGATAATGATAAACATCATCAAACTCTTAAGGGAAAATACTAAGCCAAGTAACATGAGATCACTATCGGTGATGTGGAGTCGATAATGAATTAGTGAAAGGTAAACTTTTCATGTAATCTAAAGTATAAATTTTTTTATTTTATTTTGGATCCACCCAGACTTTTATCTATGAAGAGTTTTCTAAGGTTATCACTGTATTACCTGAATAATTAGATATTGAATTAGCTGTGACTACTCTAAATAGAACAACAGTTGCATCAAAAGTTTATAATTCTTCTCTGGTTGATGTTTGTGGGAAAGTAATTCCTGAAAAACTTATGATCCTTCCTATAATGGAATTTGATGTGATTATTGACATGCATTGGAATTATTTATATGGATATCATATTAATTTCCAAGGAAGGGAAGTCAAATTTCATATTCTGAATCAATCTATGATCATTAATCAATGAAAGGATGAATATGACCTTCCAGTATACATTTTTGTTTCTTACGAGTCCGGATTCCTATAAATGAAGGTTATCTATCTTAAATATTTGGGTTGAAAATCATAATTAATAATACTCCTATTTTGCAGGAATTTTTTGATGTCTTTACGAATGAATTTGTAGGTCTTCCACCAATTTTTGAAGTTGAGTTTTCAATAGAACTCATACCTGATGATATCCCTATTCCAAATACAACTTATAGAATGACCCCAATTGAGTTCAAGAATTGAAGAAGCATCTCAAATGGAATATTGAGAAAGGATTAATATTCCCTAGTGTGTCACCTTGTGAAGCACCTATCCTCTTTGTTAAGAAAAAATATGGATCAATGAGACTCTTCATTGATTATAAAAAACTTAACAAGATCACTATCATGAACAAAAATCCTCTTTCACACATTAATGACTTATTCAACCAACTATCACAAGCTCAAAACTTTTCCATGATTGATCTTCATTCAAGATATCATAAATTAATGGCCAAGAAGAAGGATATACCAAAGATGACATTCCATACAAGATGTGGGTACTATGAATTTATAGTGATGACTTCTGGTTATACTAATTACTCTACAATATTCATGGATCTAATGAATAGAGTCTTTAAAAACAATCTTAATCACTTTTTGGTAGTCTTTATAGATGATATTACTTTCTATTCGATGAGAAATTAAGGGCCTGAATATCCCTTGATAATTTTACATAAGACCCCAAAAAGGAGAAGCATTATAAAAAATTCACCAAGTGTGAATATTGTCTTAAAATAGATTCATTTTTTGGTCACATAATCTCAAGAGAGGGGACATATGTGGATCGATAAAATACTAATGTTATTGTAAGTTTTCCAAGACCAAAAACAATAACTATGATCCAAAGTTTTTTTTGGTTTGACTGGATATTATCAATGTTTTGTGAATGATTTTTCATGATTATCTAATCCACTCAACAAGTTGACTCGGAAAGGGGTAATTTATGTATGGGTGAAGTAATGTGAAGTTAATTTCAAAGAACTAAGAAGATGGTTAGCCAGTTCACCTATTATCACAAAATTTTGTAGTGGAGAATGGTTTATGATCTATAGTGATGCATCCAAAAAGGGGATGGGTTGTGTTCTCATGCAAGATGATATGCTGACAACTTATGACTTGTGACAATTGAAATTCCATTAGAAAATTACCAAACTCATTAATTAGATTTAGAAGTGGTAGTATTTTCATTAAAGATATGGAGGCATTATATTTATGGTGAAATATGTGATATTTATACTAATCTTATAAGTTTAATGTATATTTTTCACACAAAAGGACCTGAATATGAACCAAAGAAGATTGTTAGAGTTGATTAATGATTATGACTGCTTAATTCATTACCACCCTGGGAAAGAGAACAAGGAGGAAGATGCTTTGAGTTTAAAGGACCATAGTAATCTATCTAAGAATAGGATTAAAAAAGTTTAAAAATTTATGTATTTGCAAAGTATGGATCATGAAATTTTGATATAAGTGGAGAAATATTATCTTTATCAAATGGATGTTCAACCATTTATATAAGTGAATATTAAGGAGGTGTATAAGGAAGATGTAGAGATAAAAAAGATGGTGGGAAATGTTTTTGAATTCAACCTTGATTGTGATGGAATAATAAGGTTTATGAATCAGGTTTTTATTCCTCACATACCAAAATTAAAGGAGCTATTGGATGAGGCTCATAGTTCTTCATTATTTTTTGATCCTGGAAGCAAAAAGTTATATAGGGACTTGAAAGAGTATTTTTTGTGGGTTGAAATGAAAAGAGATGTTTTCAAATATGTATCTCATTTCTTGGTATGCCAACAATATTAGGTTGGGAGACAAAAGTCTAATTGGATGTTACAACCATTACCCATACTATAATAGAAATGAGAAAACATCACTATGGATTTTGTTGTTATCATTCCCAAAACATCTAAATTCCATAATGCTCTATGGGATATAGTTGATCACTTTATGAAGTTGTAATACTTCATTTCTATTAGATATGACTTCCCTCTTGATCATCTTTCCAGGATATAAGTAATGTGAGTGCTAAGATTAAATAGAGTACCACTTTCCATTATATCTAATCATGATCCTAGGTTTACCTCAATGTTTTGGTGAAGCCATAAATAGGCTCTGGATAGAGAGTTGGGTTTCAGCCCTACTTATCATCTTTATATAGACGGTCAGTCTCAGAGAACAATTCAAACTCTAGAAGAAATTTTGTGAGATTGAACTATAGATTTCAAAGATTATTGGGATCAACACATACCTTTAGTGGGATTTTATTACAACAGTAGATTTCACTCCAGTATTAATGTGGATCCTTATGAATACCTGTATAGAAAAAATGGCATAACTCTAACTTACTGGAATGAAGTTGGGGAAATAAATCTATTAGGACCTGATCTTTTTTATGAAATGGAATAAAGGATAGATATATTCATCAAAACCTAAGAGCAAATCAGATTGGAAAAAAACATTAGGCTGACAGATGAAGAAAAGACCTAGAGTTTGAAGTGGGTGATAAAGTGTTTCTACAAATATCTCCCTAGAAGAGCATAATGATATTTGGAAAGAATGGAAAGCTAATCCCTAGGTATATCAGTGTGTTTGAAATTCTAGATTGTGTTGGGAAGGTTACTTACCGATTAATGCTTCTATCGAATCTCTCTCAAGTTCATGATGTGTTCTATGTATCTCTACTAAGAAATTAGATACCTGATCCTTTATATATACTAAACTCAGAAGTCATACCACTGGGGAAATATCATTCTTATGTAGAACAACTGATGGATATTCTCTATCATAGAGAAACATTTATATGAAACATGCCCACTCACTTGGTTAACATTTTATAGAGGAACCACCGATTTCATGAAGATATGTTGGAACTTGAGTATGTGATTAGGTAGAGGTATCCTCATCTGTTTGTATCCAAGCAAAAAAATTTAAGAGAAAAAGTTAGTTTAAGGGGGGTAGAATGTAACACCTAGATGTTTTTATGAAATATTTTCTTTAAATAATTTTAATTCTTCAATAGATTTCATTTAATGAAATCATGTGTACAAACGAACCACAAGATTCCCTTAGTATAAATTACCTATTTTATCCTAAATTTTAGGTTAGTATAAATAAATACAACAAACTTGTGAAAATGAATGGTGAATTCATTGGATACCAATTATTTATTAAAAGAATAAATCAATTTTATATTTTTATTTTTGTATTAATAAATTAAGTGAATTAATAGCAGTAAATGAAATTAAGGAAATCTATATTTTATATACTTAATAAAATATGTTTGATATTTATCCAGTAGATATTTTTTTTATTGGGTTTGGATAAACCCTATTATATGTATAGAAACCTATATTTTTCAATAGGGTAATTTTAATTTCTTTTAATGAAAAACCATTTTTAAAGTAAACTTCTGAGACATTAATAATTTTTAAATGAAAATTTAAATCTATTCTTTAGAATCGGGATATAGAAATATAAATTGTAAGAATTTTTAATATTTTTTCGGATAACATCTATGTTTTGTTGGATAGTAAAAATACACTAAATTTTAATTGAAAATAGTTTTTTTTTTGAAATAATTTATATTGTTAAATTATATTATTGAATGGATTTAAAGTATAAATAGAATATATTTTTATCTATAATTATAATTGAGGTAATTATAATTAAAATTTCATTGAATTTAGATGTAAAAACATTTCAATCTTTTGGAATGTATAAACATTTAAAAACTGCTCTCTCTTTTCAACAACTAGATTAATTTTAAATTAATTACTATATCTTTTGGGTTTTGAATTTTAAAAAATAGACTACAAATTTGGAATCATTAGGTCAAAATTATGAAAATATATTTATTTTATTTTTTGGGCTTTATTAATAGTAACTTTCGTAATTTTTATTAATACGATAAAAGTGTAAATAGGGTAATTGAGGGTAAAAATAAAATTATAAAATTACCCAAACACTTGTCCTAATATAATTATATGAGTGTAATTTGACTTAATTAATCCTTGTATCAAAATGGTATCCATTGGAATCCACTTATATGATATTTTTACTTTTAATTTATTTTATTTAAAGAAAAGTTAAATATTTCACACTCACATTTTAATAACAAAATAAATTTTATTATAAGGTTATAAAAAAAGATAAATTCTATTATAAAAACTCAATGTAAAGGTATTTTTTTCTTTATAATGGTAATTTATTTATAATTTTTTTAAATAAATAATTACCTTAAAGACTTATACAATAATGATGCGGAAATTATTTAATTGTTGAAAAAAAAATAATTATTAAAATGATAATAACTATTAAAAAACCCAAGCACTTGAAAAAATATTCTTGGTTGAGTATATATCGACCATAAACATCCAAGGATCTAGTTATTAAACATTTGAAACCTTATAGAAGAGATTATGACACTTATATTATTTTATTTAAAGTAATATTAAACTAGTCACATTAATGTTTTCTAAATTACAACATTTTTACTATTTATTTCCCAGAAGATATAATAGACTACAAGTATTATTTTAAAATATAGTAGATTTTTATTAATCCTTTAATTTTATTTTTAATTGTTTCAACAAATAAGTGTAGTAAATAATTAAAAAAACTGTTCTAGTAGTTATTTTATTAAGGGAAATATCAAATAAATGTTATTTAAAATATTCAAATTAATATAATTTTAGATAATTAAAATTTATAATGTTTTTTATATTAATTTTACATATTATTAATATAACAAAATATTTTTTTTTCTAATTTTACTTTCTATCTTAATATTTTAATAAATCATTGAATTAAGAAGTTTCAAAATTGACATTATTGATTGTTAATCAAAATAAAGTTTTATTAAATTATTTAATAGTAATATTTTTTTAAAATATAGACTAATTATGATATGGTATAATATAGTCTAAATTATTTATTTATGTTCAAATTTACATCAAATTAATAAATATTTCACAATTTTAATATTGAAATATTTGTTACCCTATTGAAAATGTAAAATGAATAACTAAGTTTTAATTAAAATTAAAAGGTTTAAATTTATAGAAATAAAAGCCTAAAATTTATTCATTGACGATATTAAAAAATTATCTCATCTCATCTTCTAATGTTTTTCATTTTGGAGGTTTTTGGATGTGGTTTGATTTTATTATAAATTAGTATTTTTGCTGTTTCGAAAAGTGCCCCTCACCTCTACTATAAATGGGTACCTCCTCCCTCATTTCTTCACAACTCATTAAGCCTTAAAGATCTTCTATACCCTAAAAATTTTCACTATCATATTCCATATTAACATTATAGATGTACTATTCTTCTTTAAAACCAACTTTAGTTATTTGAGAGAAGATTTAGTGGGAGAACGTCAAAGGAGAGGTAATCTTCTCTACCGATTCAGTAAAACGTATTTATTCTTATAATTTCTCTTCATGAGTAGTTTCATTATAAATTAATAACTCCAATATCACTTATATTCTTAGATTTTATTATTATTGTGAAACAACCATATTTTACCTTCTATCCATCATACAAAAAACAAAATCACCACACATGCGTATATACGACTTTCCGTCTCCACATCGTGGTGTAATTTTTTTCACCACCACCTTACATGGATGGGTATAATGATGGAAATAATAACTATATAATATTAATATAAAATTATATTTATTCTGAAATAGTATACACCATCCACTTTAGTACCATTCAATAATTGTTTGAATGATATCACCACTCGTGTGTACGTACGACTTACCGTCTCCACAATGTGATGCGATCAATTCTACATGTTATTCAATAAAGCATGATTATATAAATTAATTGATTGAATAAATAATATATATATATTATACTAATATAATTATGTAAATTATAGAATTATAACCTAATAATAGTAACAATAACTTATCAGAAAAAACAAGCATAAGAAAATAATGAAGTTAACACCCTATAGACGAGTAATAATGTTACTAACAAACAAATGATAACATGATCATATATGATATCAAAAAATGACAATGTTTATGAAATAAGTCCATTAAATTATTTAAATTATTATACAAGAGCTTCAAATACCTACAATGTATATTGGACCCTAGGTAAGGGATAATTTCGAAATCATAATATTATTCGAAATTGTCTATATGTAAGTATTTACTGGGGTTTATTTGTCATCCATGTTCATGATTCCTAATTATGTATTAAAAATTATTATTTATATTCTTCTAAAATTTTACAGGGTCAATTTTAACAATTGGTTAATGTTTAATAAATGGTATGAAAGTAATATTTTATCCTTTTCGATACGAGGTCCTTTTTGACTTTTCTGGAAAAAGTACGAGGAGAATATTTTTTCATCTTATACAATATGAAAATATTTTTACATTTTCATAATGACTTATTTACATTAATATTAATTTAAATTATTTCATGTTTATATTCAAATAAATTAGTATATTTTAAAATTCTATGGAATTTTGATAAAAGAAAACATTCATGAAGAAGAAAGGATATTTTCCTCAAGAATTAATTTCATGTGTTATATCCAAATTATCTTCTATCTAAGATGGAACCATTTAATAGGATTATGTTTCCTGTATAATATCCTTATTTTTCCTGTGGTTTTATTTTGTCTGTCATGGTATTTTATTTATGAAATCCATTTTTTATGTGTATTATGTTATAGTGAAATAATGTTTAAAGAACCCCATTTTATTCCTTGGGGTATGATGAATGATTTATGTTATTGTGGAGAATGTAATAATGATTTAAATATGAAATGTGTGGGACCTATATATCTATATAATTAATTGGGTAAACATATATATCTTATGATATATATATGGTTGGAATAGGAAATGATCTTAGTTCAGTAGTACAGGGATGGACTGAGGAGTGAACTCAGTTCAGTAATAGACATTATCTGCAATTATGGTCTTGGAAATGGGCCTTGAATAATATGAAATGATTTTCTATGATTATGTGTATGCCAAAAAATTTCATGTCTTATGTTATGACTTTTGGGATTAGGTTCAATTATTCTTATGAACTTTTTATATTTCTCCTTTGTCTTGATATCATGATATTTCATATATAGGATAAGATTGGAAGATGTTATCTTCTTATGTATTATGATAATGATATGATTGATATCTCCATTGTTTACCCTTACTGACCATATAATATCACCCTTTCATATGTTTCTTTTCCCTAGGTCATGAAGAATCATATTAAGTAAGATATGTCAAAAAATTGTCTCGTTTTGAAGGAATAATCAAGAGACAATGTAGATGTCTTATGAACCAGTTTTTTAGGTATCATAGTTTCTAAAGACACTATACCTATATGGTCATATCGTGGAATTATTATATTTTTTAATGAATATTATTAAATTTTTATGTAATATATTTGTATGTAATGTATAGGTCATTATAAAAAACCACTGGATATACGAAAATTCTTTTACAATAAAGGATTAAGTAGAGTGAATTCTCAAAAGGGTAGGATGTAAATGATTTAATAAATAAAAAATGTTTTAATGAGCTAGAAAATTTTAAAAACAGGAAGAGTGCTCATGACGAGGTCTCACAAAGTGCATGAGTGAATAGTTATTTATATTACTAAAATAATGGTTGATGATGGATTGTGTAACGTTAAATGGATCACATGAAAGAGGATAGAGGATACCCATAAGAAGTAAAAACTAGTGAGAAAGTAAAGAAGTTATACTAAATATAAAGGAAGGTTCTAGTGTATGCTCAAATACTCACTACCACATAATTGAATCACATGCTCATGAACAAATCAATCAATCACATGTGTTTGAATGGGTCAGCAGATAAAATAATCAAATAGTGATCACATAACGTGATCATATAAATCACATTAAGGGAGATATATTCTATAAATGATAGTGTTTTTAGGAATGTTTTTAAATTTATTTCATGATGAAGTTACATATATTGACTCTTACATACGGAACTAGGAAATGTATGTCATGTTATTTTTGTCTCATGAAACATAGTCTAGATCACGTTATGTGAATATAACCAAGGTGGAGAAATGGATATATAGCCATGTTTTCAGATGATATGTTGGTGAGTTTTTGTTATAAATACCCACTATTTACCATATTGAAACAAAGGAAGAAAAGACTAAGGAATTTATCTGATGTCATGAACATTTTTATTATTTGGTCACATGTTCACACAATTAGTAAGGAGATATGCACTTCAGTGTCATGCTTAGGATCATGTGACCAGGGATATACATGTGGTGGTATTTTTCTAAATCTCTTATACTTGGGGTTTCACACTAGCATGTACTTTAAGGATATATGCACTCAAGTCTTGTGATAAGGATCACACACCTAGGGAGTTATGCTTAGGGGTATTTCAAAGGAGATACACATTGAGTTCATATTGAGTAGTATTGAACTTAAAACATCATGGAAACATTCTTACACTCAGGATTTATGTGATGCATTATTTTTATACCAAATTTGTTTGAATCATAGATGAATTAAATTATTAAGATATTTTTATGAACTATGAACTTATTGAAGAATTAAATTCTAGAGTAAATGAATAAAAAACTATAAAATAATTTCAATGAAAGGAATATGACCATCAATTCATTAAACAATTTAAAAATTACTGCAAAGTGGTGTAAGGGTAGGAGTCAATGTAGGTGATTTGAGTGTTGAAATGAAATATACATGAATAAATTGTTAAGGCATTGTTCCTAGAATGTATTATCCATGAGTGAATAATTTTAGACCAATAATACTAGTGAAGCATAGATTATTTAGGTACAACTGAAAAATAATCATCATATTCTACTTGGGTGTAGACCTTTGTTGTGAACCAAGTAAAATTCAATGTGTCATTATGTTCATTACTGTACTTCTGTGATTGGTCTATGTGTGATATAATTTCAAATTATTTAAAAAATCACACCAATTTGGTAATAATATCCTTAAATAAAAAGAAAATGTCGACAACTACATTCACCCATTCCCTCTCAAGGTGTCTTAAAGTGCAACAAGTTGTATCTATGTGAATGTCCCCAATGTTGAACCTAATTTCCAAAGTCAAATCTCTTGGGGAACATTTTTAATTTCAAATTAATTACTCTATTTAATAGTAGAAACTATCATAAATGAAAAACTAATGAAGTCACATATCCGTTCTCCCAGAATGTAAGATATATCATTTATTTTAAATGGGGTTCATGTTAGTGATACAACTAGAATCACAATAGTTTAAACTAATAGAAAAGTTTTGGATTTAGATGCTAAGGAATTAATTTCATTAACAAGGTATTTATTATATTAATTATATATAAATTAAATTTGACATAATATTCTTATTACTATGTGGAATAAATTGGGAAATATATATGAGGGATATAGAATTGTAAAGGAAACAAAGCTCCAAGTGCTAAAAATATAAGTTTATGATCTTGAAATATATATAGATGAAAATATATATAGTTTATTAAATTTAATTATGGTGTTCATTAGATATATCTAGGGTCTTAGTGATTAAATAAAATATATAAACACTATAAAAAAGATTCTACAATGTATTCTGCCCTAAAAAATACTAAATTTTCAACTCTTGAATAATGGTATTTAAGGCAACTTAATCTAGATGACCTTATAAGTAGTCTTATGGATTATAAAATGAGAATTGAACAATAATCCATTTCAACCCACACTAGTAAGTAAATGGAATTCAAGGACATTGAAAAGTTCAGAATCCATGAAAAATAAAATATATATGATGAAGAAGAGTAACATATACTAATGGTGGATAAAAAATTCAAAATAGGAAAGTGTAGTTTAGAAGGAAACCTACCACTTTCATTATATAATTATTAAAAATTTGGGCATATTTTTTTAATATTTCTATATGGATATGATTCGTAAGAAGGAAAAAAAATTGTTTTTACGAAATCCATGAAGAACCTTCCCATCCAAAACTTGGTGTTCATTTAGAAGGAAATTTCATAGAAAATTACTTATGTTAAAATAATAGAATGACAATGAAGATTTTATAGATAAAGATGAAACAATGTTAAAAATATGATATTTAAGATGCTATTATGGATAATATTGAGATGAAGAAACTTGAATTGGAAAATATCAATGAACAAGAGGTAACAGATGATCTGAATATGAAACATGAAGGCACTATCAAAGAGAGTGATATTCCAATAAATGAAATTAAAAAGATTAATGGTTCATTAAGTTAATACTCTAAATATTTGGATTATACCAAATAATATATTTTCTAAATATAAAATTAGTTTAATGATTAGTTGGACTATCATGTTAATGGATAAGACATTTTAAACTTCGGTTTAAAGATAGAAGAACTGATAAAGGTGATTGATGGCATTATTGTATTTATAAAAGAGTGATTGAAGAAGGTAGAATATATAGAATATTAGGATGTATATCTGATAAAAATGGGGGAATTAATTAAATAAAAATAAAAATAGAATTATATTCATTTCAAAAGGATCCTATATGGTTATTAATTAAAAAATAAAAGTGAGTATTAGAATACATTAATAACATTATAAATAAACAATTATCCAAAATTACAGGTTAAGTAGGAATTGTATATAAGGATAGTATGCCAAAATTTCCCACTATGATAAAAAATTAAGGGAGAATATAAGGTCAAAGATCTTATAATCAAGACTAAAAAATAGATATAAGGACAAACGTTACTCAAATTAAGGGAAATTATAATATAGGGGGCTCCTCTCAATAAATAAGGGATCACTAATAGTATAATAGATTTATAAAACCTAGAGATATATATAGAAATATGGTAGATAAAATATTTCCTAACATTAAGAATCATTTTTTGGTTTTCTCAGTCATACTATGCCTTTTTTTAATTAAGAAAGAATCTATTTGAATGGGAAAAAACTAGAAAAAAAGTGATGGAGAATGGGAATATATGCAACATATCATATAAGTAATTATTTACGTGGATATTACATTCATTTTTTATACTTTGGAAACAATGTTATTGATATCTTGGAAAGGAGAAGTAGTGATTCATATCATAAAAGTCAAATAAAAATAAGATCCATTCAACCTATTAAAACATTGTTGAAAAATTGATATTCACAATTGTAAAAATATTTGGGTATTATTACATGACCTATTATGAATAATGGAAGAAAAATAAATATTATACTCTAACACAACCTGAAATATCTTGGAAATTCAAGAAGAAAATTGATAATTGTTATCTTGAAAACATTTATCACAAAGTGACAAAGAATAGCACCACATGGATTCTTGGTAGTGGATTCTCATCCCACATGACTGGTAATAAGAATATTTTGATGAATATGAAGGAAACATTTTACAGAACAATATTTTTTTAGAATGATGGATCCCTAAAATCAAAGGTAGTGGAAGTAATGGCTTAGTTGGAAGTGAACTAAAAAATAATAAGTTCTTTATGTGAATGTACTATGACATAATATATTGATTGTGAGTCAACTATGTGAAATAGAACTCAAAAAATCATTCAATAAAAATGTTAGATTTATCATAGGAAAATCTTGGAATTCTCTTAATAAAGGATGTAAAAAAATGGTAATATATAACATCTTGAAAATAAATATAATACCTACATTTATATTTTTAAAGATAAAAATACTTGTGGCATCAGAGGTTTAGTCATATTCACCCACAGGGCATGGATAACTTGTCCAAGTTGAAATCTAATATGGATGTTCTTAATCTTAACAATGATAATGATTAGATATATCTTAGAGGAGTTAAAAATGTGGATAATAATACTATTAAAGTTACACATTTTCAAAATAGAAAAAAGTAATCATCCATTTAGTTTGATAACTATACCCTGAATCATGAAAATAATAAGAGGAATCATCAGTTATAATACCATACTAAAATGGGGTTGTGTAATAAAGAAATCGATAAGTGAACTGTATTGAAAAAACTATACTAATCGAGATTATCTTATCTTATCACTAATGGAAATTTGTTTTTAAGTTTCTATGTACACCTAGATATGGAAAATACTTAGTCTAGGAGAATAGAGAACACCCTATGAAATATAGAATGTAATGAAGCCTTCACTAATTCATTTTTTTCTTTGGAAACTAATGTTATAACCAAAACAAAGAATAAAATCAAGGAAAATATGTATATAAAACATATGAATGAGTATTAAATGGATACATTATAAAACATAAGGCCTAAAAATTCTTGAAAAATTAGCTGAATAAAATTACATAGGGTAATTTTTTTATGATCATTGAATATAAATTTATGAATAATTGTAGAAATGAAACCTCCGTTATGTTTGGTAGAGAAGAAATTTAAGTAGGCCGTGATATTTATTCTAATTTTAATATTGTGAATGATACTCCAAACATTCAAGGGTCCCAAAATTATAATGATTTAGAGGCTAAATCAGAGGGTAGAAATGTTATTTAAAATGGTCTTCATGTGATACAATTAATAAATAGAAGTATAATTATTGATACTTATAACATTATGCATGATAAATTTCTCTAACTCACACAATGAGGATGAAAAGTATAGAGCACGAATCAATAATTTCTATAGTGGATTCAACTTATATTGAAGTTTCATCAAAATTAGAGTCATCAATTAAATATACGAACGAAGAATGAGACTATGTTGAAAAAAACTAGGCAGGTAAACTTTTTTTTAAGGATAGATAATAATTATTTTATTGGAATAAAATGGATCTTTATGAAAAAAATTTATGAGTATGGAAATGTGATTAAAGAAAAGGTGTAGTTGGTATGTAAATGCTATGCTCATATGGAAGTGACAAATGTTGATTAAATATTTTCTCTAGAATCTGTTATGGAGTAAATTAGGCTCTTTTTGGATATTAAAATTAAAATAAGATACATTTTTTAATTTTTTTGTTAAATAGACATTCTGAAATGGAATTATTAATGAAAATGATTATATAAAACAACCAATGGGTTTTCTGATTGGGTTTTATGAAGAAAAAATATGCTGGTTGATGTATACATTGTATAGACTAAATAAAACTACCCAAACATGGTATCCACATCTAGAATCTTACATTATAAATTTGGAACTCAAAATAGTTGGAGCAGATCAAAACATTATGTAAAAAAATATCAGGAAGAATATTTCATGGTTCTGGATTGTGTTTATGATATCATATTTTGTTGAAGAAAACAAAATTTAGTGGTATATTTTGAAATACTTATGATAAAATAATTTGATATATCATTGATTAGTGAGATAACATACTTTTTGAGTTTCAATTGATTCATAATAATAATGATAGATTTATCTCTGAGGAAAAATATGCATGATAATTGTTGTAAAAGTTCAACATTCATGATTCCAAACCAATATCCAAACCAATTGTGGTTGGGGAAAGCATAGAAAATATGTGGTTGAAAAATATATGGATCCTACCTTGTACATGATAGTAATATGAATCTTATTATACATAACTATAACATGACTAGACATTGTATCTTTAATATGTTTGATGACACAATTTCAGAGTGATTTTAATGAAGATAATCTCACAATAGTTAAAAATGTTATGTGATATATTCAAGGTACTATAACTTATGGCTTGTTGTTGGATGTTAAAAAAACCACGAATTGCCTATATTCACTTATGTGGAATAGTTTTGAGATGTGGACTAAAAATCCACAAGCGGGGGAGTATTATTACCTGACATTAAGTGTGTTGGAAGAATGAGTAAGATTCAAGAAATCACATCTCTCATCATGGTAGAGGGGAAATAAATTGTGATAATCAAATCATGCACTCAGGTTTTATGGATGAAGAAAAAACTGGAGGATAATAGTGAATTAGTGAAGAACCTATGGTGATATTAAATGATAATAAAAGTGTCATCAATATATTGAAAAATACAATGAAATACTCACATACCAAGTATATTGAAATCTGGTATCACATTATCAAATAGAGGGTTTAACAAGAAATGAAAAAAATGAGTTTGTTGAAAAATCTGACTAGGTGGACGATATCATGAAAAAGAAATTTCCCACAACATTGTTCAAGAAGCATCAATTGAACCTCCATGTTCCAAAACCTCCATTAGTCTATGGAGGTCAAAGTATATCTCCCTCTCCCATTGTATACATTACTTTCACTATTTTTTCATGTTTGTAATACTCTTACACTTTGGGTTCATTTTAAAAAGTTTCGATGTTTCTATAAAATTATCTTATATTTGTATAGTTTATTGTGTTGATTTTATGGGGATAAATGATCCATGGTGACATGATGTGTGTCCAAGGTTTGAAATTTTTTCAATTCATAGATTCAAGGGGAGTTTTTGGATCATCTTTTATGTATTTTTTTCTTGAATTTTTTTTCAACATCGAGTATTCCTCATGTAGACATAGAGTGATGGAAGAGATATTACATGACTATGTGAAGGGTTTTAAGAAGTAAATTTCACATCATATTGTCATAAAAAAATGGGGGAAGATATTAGAACCAAATTTATTTGTGATGTAGAGTTCATATTGTGTTTTTTTCAATATAATTATAGTTTGTTCATATTGGTTAATGCTTAAGGAAGTTGAAGGTTTTATAGAAGAAGGTCAGTTGAGATTGTGATGAATGTATAAGAAGGTGGTTTAATTTCTCAGTGTTTTCTAATATTTATGTTCTTAATATTCTGAGGAAATGAAGTTAAATAGCATAATTTATTAATTTTCATGCAATCATGTAAGATTATATAGATATTTTGAATCAAATAGATGATAAAAAAAATAATATTTTGGGATTGGTAGTGAATTAGGGTATTTATGTCCAAATAAACTATTTCTGGGCTAAGGATATTTTTATATCACATTGAGGAACACTTATATTTCTCTCTACCATTCCCCTCAATGACAATGAAAGTAGTAAAAAACACAAGGAATTTTACTTGGATCACCCATAATGGGATACATGCAATGATCATGCATGAAAATTATCTTACACACCAAATTCACTAAAAAATAAATTATTAATGTATACATGATAGTAGTCTCTCTAGAACTCCCAATTTACTTCCAAAATTAGTAAAAGAACTCACTTCACTACCAATTATTGTATCAACCATATTCACATTAATATGATATCGACATACACCTACATTGGTGTTTCTATTCAGTATATAAATTGAAATTTATTGTAAGTATGAGACTCTTGGAATAAAAAATTATTCAACCTTCAAAAATATAGATAAACACTAGAAAAATCTAATGGAAATATTCTCAAGAGATATCCATATGTCTCATACTCTATTTTCCTCTATTTCTCTCTTATTTTATACATAGAAATATTCTTCTCCATTTTATGTCAACCTAATGGTTAGGGTTGATTATTCTATCTCTAGGATTTTTCCAAGTGCCCCTTGGGTTTATTGTGGTCATCATGAACCATAAAATATGAAATAATTAGTGGGTGTTTTAGACTATATCTCCTCATAATTAAAATAATCAGAAGAATGAAAATAAATTTCTATGGAATGTGCATACCCTTTAAAACATAATATCATTCATTTCACATATAATATGTCATTTTACCTTCTCATTATGGTGAAACTATCTCTTCTTGTGAACTTCCTATAGAATGGACAAAATTTCCTCAGTGTGGAGTCTTGCGGTTGACCATATCCACTTCTACCAAATAAATAAATCCTTTATAACTCATGTTATTAACGACATGAAAAACTTTGTTGACTGTTGAATGGAAAAAGGATCTGTGGCATGACCAATGATATTATGGTGTGGAATCCCATGAGAGTGGGAAGAAAAATTCTTTACTTCTTTCAATTTTGGACCCTTTGTATAATAAGTCGTAATGGTAGCATGGACCCATTCAATACCATAAGGATTTCATTTTATCCATAAAAACTATAGAATGGGTGCCTAAAAAATTCATTTGGCTCAAAAACTCTTTGAAAATTTCTCTATACAATGGTATATCTAGTTACAACATAACCTTTTAACCCCTCATCCCACATCCGACTTCCCTATGAGAATTCCATAGTATATAAGATTCTTCACTCCATTGACTCACTAGACCCGAGTAACGGGGTCCACTCCCAACCTACTCAATTCTTTCACAATGTTTCATGGATCACTTACTCATGGTTGTGGCCTTGGGACATTAACCATTTCATCATTTAACATGCCTTCCCACATGTGTGCTCATATTCCACCTAGTTTTTCCATGGATTGACGGCCTTTATAGTTTCCTTAGTGGGTCGTGATTTCTCTCACATGTAGGGTAGAGTTTTCTTTCCTTAATATCCATTGTAATACATAATTTTTAGTCCCAGTCTAAGTGACTACAACATGGATCCATAGCTACAGAATAACCTTTTTCATAAAGACATAATTCTTCTTCCTACTTTATCTTGTTGATAAAAAAACACAGAAAAACTAGAAAATGAATATTTACCAATAGTCTCACCATTTGGGGTTTTTAAAATACTCTGAACTCTTAGATAATATTGACATCTTCTGGAAATTTAGGGCGTGTATCAAGGATTCACTAATCAAAAAATTCTAATCCCATGTGATTCATGATCAGTGTGAGGAAATATAATCGATTGAATGTTTTCAATAAAAAATCTCCCTTTTAATAACCACATTATTATGCTAATTGTTCATTGAAATACTCTCCCCATTTCTCTACCATTATACCATATAAATTTAACCCCTTTTAAAACATAATCTTGAAGCTTTTTCCCTATTTGGAAATGAACCCAAAGAGTAATTCCACTAAAAAGTTCATAAGATGGGGATAAAATTAAAAAAAATGAGGAAATAAAACATACCTTTATTATGAATGAAACTATGGGGAGTGGTGTTACCTCCCAGAATCAATTAAATAGATAGAGATGGTTGGACTCCAAGATCAAACTAGTGCTTCTCAAGAACCACTTCAGGCAGTACCTTCTCCAGGATAGGAACAACAAGATCTTGTGTTGACACATACTAAAAAATCACAATGCCTTGCTGCACCTTATATTTTATGGAATGATATTTTATCTTAATTTTCTTGTTATGTGAGTGTTAGATATGATTTTATCTTGTATTTATTATGATATTGTTATCGAATATGATTAGAACAAGACAAATCATTTCAACGCCCACATCATCATGTTTTTTCAATCTATAACAATTGGGTGCATGCATGAGTGACAACAATGTACTCAACCTATATTGTACTTAAGGATAAAAAATCCCACTTTTTCTTTTAAATGATATAAATTAACTACCAAGATGAAAATCACTATATGAATTTGATTTTTTTCATCTAACAAACCTTTTTAATCTGCATAAGTGAATCCCATAAAATTTTGTTGTGCATCATTGAAATAGAATATCCCATAGCCCATCATATAATGATTATATTAAATCATTTGTTTAACATATTTCATGTGTATTTCCTTGAGACCCCTTTGAAAATTTGTGAAATGAAATGTATAAAATTGTATATCAAGTCAAGTAACATTTCAATATTGTATACACCCAATGATTTATTGATATTTGGTAACATAAACCTATTTCCCTTCTCATCTTTTGATAATTTCAATATTTTCCCCACCAGAGTAGTCATGGGAATCGAGTCCTCCATATATAATCTTCCAAAAACCTCCTTGGTATATTTGTTTCATGAGATAAATATGTCATCTAATCATTAATTTACCCATAAGTCAAGTAAAAAATGAAATTGTACCAATTATGGATATCTCAAATTCGCACCTCTAGAGTTATGAAAACTTCTTGAACTGGTTTTTATACTAGACTCAAAATATTATATTGTAAACATAGATAATAAACATTAAATACTATCCATTTTACTCATTTATATAATGATTATGATCAAATTATCATCAATTATATCCAATATTCTCTATGAATTGTTCTAATGTGGAGTATAACACGCTCAATGTTCATTTGAGTCCATACAAATCATTTTTCTTTATAAATACATTAACCATTTCTTCATCGATGATCAAACCATTAGATTTCTCCATATATACTTCCTCGTTAATAATAACATTCAAGAATTGTGATTTTATGAAACATTGAATGATTCTAAAACCTTTTTGAATTTCCCTAGAAATAAATATTTGTATGGTTTCAAGTAATTATTTGGGTCAAAATATATCATCAACATAAATTTCATAAATAATTAAATACACCCTTGTACACATGTTGTGATTTCTCCAAAATAAATTTTCCATCTTTATTAAGCTTATTTTGAAACACCCACCTAGTTCTAATGACACTCTGATCACTTGGTCTTGGTATAATTTTCTTCACATTGTTTTTATCTTTTTGGAAAAACTCCTCATTCATAGCCTTGAACCAACACTTATCATTTATAAGTTAATTAAAATTTTATGGGTTTTCCAATGATAATAAAAATACCTACTACTAATAATTTATTATTTTGGTTTGGAATGGATCTGTTTGGTCTCTGAAAATTATTTTTTTGAGGACTTAAAAACATTTCTTCTCTTATAGAACATGTAGGAATTCCTAAACCTTCTTTATAATCCAAGCCTACATTAGAATTTTTTTCATTCTGTGTAACACCCCATTAAACTTGTACTTTATAATTAATTTTAGATTTTTAAATTGGATGGTTGTCATGAAACCCCCACTCATACATTTTTTTATTTTCTAACCCTCAACCACTATTATATCATTGCTCTCCACATCTTTTGAAGCCTTATGTTATAAAACCTACTTGATTTACTATCTGATGGTTATAAAATAAATATTCCTTCATCTCCTAAGTATTCCAATTTTTTACTATTTTATTTATTGACAATGAATCATTTACTTACAAACTTATATAATAATTTGAGTGTATTTTTTTTCATGCAAAATTTCTTATGGATTTATAAATTAATTTGGATATTGGAACACTTATATGAGATATTTAATTATACAAGAATGGATAATTTCTAATATATTTTTAGAGGGGACTTTTAAATCAACATTATATGATCCATGTTTCTTATTATATTATTTATTCTTTCCACTACCCCATTTTTTGGGCTATTTTGACAGTCAATACCTAGTTTTTAATTATTTTTTATTTTCTAAATAATCTTCAATGTGATGATTTTTAAATTTACTCCCATTTTAATTTCAAATTTTATGAATCTTCACACCAAACATCATCTTAGTTATCCTTTTATAGAGGGTGATAAATCTATATACCTTAGTCTTGTTTGTGATTGGCATAATGCATGCCATTTTTAAATTTTCATCAATAATCAGAATATACTACCAGCTTTCATTTGTTTCTTTTTGAGAAATTGGCCTACAAATATCCAAATTCATATGTTTAAGAAAATTTGATGCCCTTATTTTATTTATCTTTAAGGAATTCCAGATAATCATTTAATTTTCACATGAATGACATGTGTGAGTGTAATCATATGTGATTTGGATAATGTCATGAGCTCTACTGATCTTCACTAACCTCTCAAGAGATGTATTGATTAAATAGACTATATTATAATTCTAGATCTTATTATCAAGTTATTTAGAAATTATAAAAAAGCTTTTATCACTAAAAAGATAGATATTTCCCTTTGTTCTTCTTCCCTATAGAATATGTAAACCATCTATATATTTTACAGTACAATAATTTTGATTTAACTACAGCACACGTCTATGGTAACCCAATTGGTTGGTAGAAATAATATGGTAACATAGTCCATAAACCAAGAGATTGCATATTAATCTGTTATTTCTTCCTCCAATATTTTCTCTTTTGGAACCAATGATATTAAGGCCCCTATTATTCTAGAAATGAACAAATCAATCTTTATTGTTCTTTATTTTAATAATGATCCAGTTATTTATAATCATATGTGATGTTCATATACTATCCATGGTCCAAACACAAGACTTGTCTTTTTTACATTAAGAAAATAGCAACAAAATTAGCCTTATTTGGGATATAGTTTATCACCCTTGTTAGTGATGGATGTGCATCCTCATCAACTAGCTCGAAGAAATAGAATTCTTCTTGGAAAATTGAAAATATTTTTTCGTGTATTTAAACTTTCTAATAAAAGTTACAACATTTTATTTTCTTCAGTCTGAGTCATTTTGGTTGACTTTTTTTATTTTTTAATTCATAATTGATTTCTTAATTCCCAAAGACTCCAAAAAATAGTTTATATTAAAATAAAAACAATAATTATAAATTATACATTCCTGGTTTAATTCATGTTTCTCCCATAATGACATCTAGTCAATAGACAATTTAAGTATGTGTGTCCAAAAATTTCCCCATAAAAAATTCTAACTCTCGAAGAATTATAATTTTCCTTATCCATATGGTTACTTTTCTTTCTAGTGTTATATAAGTCGAACTTATTCTAAGGATTATATTTTTGAGTTTTTGAAACAATTATATATTTTTCTCTATGTTTGAACTACCAATACCATGGAATAAGTATGAATTTCTCCATAGGAGTTCCCTTATCATGACTTGATGATGATTAATGTTCATTTGATGTCATAATTTTGAATATTTTTAATCATTATTAGTGATCATAAGTTTGATGTTATTTAATAACTTCTTCTTCAAATTCTCTCAACTCAGTAATTGATAGTTATATCTAAACCACTAATTTTTTGGGTTCATTCTTGAATTTTATGTTTTATTTCAACTTGATTACTTGAATTCTATGAACATATAACAATGAGTTTCTTAATTCCATACTTCTTCAATAACATTTCTTCTTTATATTATTTTATGTAAAGCTTTGTACAATTCACCACTACATTGGAGTTCTTAGTCTATTATATCCATACATAATGTTCTATAAGGGCTACAACAAGTTCATCCTGAAGATCAATCTTTCAAACAAATCCTTCATTCTCAATATAACTATCATCATTTATTTGTTTATTTTAAATAGTCATCAACACACCATCATCTTTATAATTGTCAACTTATTTTACCTCACATTATATAGATCTTTAATCTTCATTATATTGAATATTTTTTCTTTTGATGGACATCCATTGAGAATTCATTGAACCGTTTTTTTATGTTTATGAGTTTTTTCTTCTAAATATTATTCTTAATAGTTTTTGGGACATTTATACATAATATTTCACACCATTACACACTCGAAGAAAGTGAGGGGAAGCGTAAATTTCTAAATCTATTTCCTCTATTAAGATTAGAGGAGAAACGAAACATAACATCATCAAGTTAATTAACTTCTAGATATTATATGATTTATATATTCTTCATGGAATGAAATTACACTTCCCTATTACTCTCCTTTATTCTTAACTCATTGTATTTATTTCTTATTTCATAAGCTACCAGAGCCCCATGAAATTTATGAAGTGAAATATCTTTGGTATATTTGTATTATAGAACTGATACCTTCTGATTGTCATTATGAGGGATTCTTCTCAGGATCCTCTTCATGATCCTTTCATCTTTGAGTCCCACATAGGCCTCACAGATATCAAACAAGAACATTTATTTGATAAAAAAGGCATCCACTTTATTATCTGAATTCATTTTAAATTATTTATATTTATTTCATAGAACTTTAAACTTTTCCCCTATAACCATAAAATATTATTCATTAATATTCAAAAGGATTTCACACATAACAAGTGAGGTTTAACATGAAATTACCTTTGCAAAGATAGGATTGTAAAGTGAAATTACATTGGAATTTATAGAATTAGAATATGCATCCAATTCTAAATGATCTACTTCCATCAAGTATACACATTAAATATTTTCAATTATTCTATAAATAGACTCTGGGTTAATATCTATTCCCATGAATTTAAAATAATACTGCATCTAAATTTTACATGACTAGAAATTTATACCTTCAAAGATAGGAATAATTTTATTATTGAAAACTATTCCCATTATTCTAAGAGAGAAGAAGAACAATCTCCCCTCTAACACCACTTGTTATTATAAAATAGATGAAGGCATCCTGAGGGGGGGAGGTGAATCTAGGTAATAAAGTTTAAATCAATTCTTTCTAGGATGAGGATATTGTTCTCTTACCTTGAAGAATGCTTTATTTTTTCTCTACATTTCCCCTCAATGGGTGATGAAAGTAGTAAAAAACAAATGTGGTTTCACTTGGTTCACCTGAACAGGTCTACATCAAAGGATCATGCATGAAAATGAACATGTGCACCAAATTCACTAAAAAATCAATTATTAAAGAGAAATTTGGAGTATCATCACTGATTCACATGGATTATTACCAAAAATTATAAAAAAAATCACTTCTCTCTATCAATAAGGAACTCACTACTATGCTTATTGTGTCTTCAAACATTAAATGTAGATTACGTCAACATAATCCAACATTGTAGTTTCTATTTAGCTTATAAATGCTAATTTATTATGAGGTTGATACACCTAGAATTTTCCATTATTAAAACATCATGATTACATATAAGATCTTGAACAATTCTCTACAAATATTACCTAGAAAAGTCCACATGTATCCCTCTCTATTTCTATCTATTTTACTTACTTTCTTCAAAAAAACATTATTCCTCTTTTCATATAAATCTAATGATTAGTATTGATTCTTATATCTAAAAGATTTTTCTAAATACACCCAATGTTTATTGGGTCCATCATTCACTATAAAATCATAATTAGTCATTGGGTATTTCAACCCACAACTCTGCATTAAATAAAATAGTCCCCAGACCAAAATGGTCGAGTTTTTTCATGCTCATACATTCCATAATGCTTTATCACTCATTTCACATATACTAAAATGTGGTCCCTTCTCACTTAGGTGCATCCATCAGATCATGTGAACATCCTATGATATGGAGAAATGTACTATGGAATGATGTCTTTTGGCTGAAGAGAAACACTTCTACTAGAGAAATTACTCCTCTTTAACTCCTCCTCTTAACTATTTGACACATGATGTAAACTAGGGAATGTGAAAAGGTTATGATGTGTGACCAAAGATATTTTTTCATGGGATTTTATGAGGATGGGAAGCCTAATTGTTCACTTCAACCAATTGTGAACCCTACACATCATTATGCATAGATATATAGTGGGACCCTTTAATCCTATAGGGACTGTGGTGTAGCCATCACCACTAAGGAATGGGTACCTCAAAAATTCCAAAGCACTGAAACTCCTTAAAAATTGGTAAGCACCATAGTCCATTTGGATGTAGCGTAACATATAAAATTATTATCCCACATTGAAAATCCATATATAAATCCCATGGTATATAAGAATATTCACTACCTTTAATCTCTTAATGTGAGTAATATGGACCATTCTTTACCACACCCACACTTCTGCCCAGTGGTGTGGGCCAAAAATTATGTGAATCTACCCTCTAGTACAAACCTCTACTTCCTTGTACATGGATTTCCACATTTTTTATTTCCTACCACCTATTACTTCCATGGATTTATAGCTTTTTTATTCCCCTATATAGTCGATCTTACTCCCACACATGCAGGGCTAAGGTCGATTTACATCCTAGCCTAGGTTAGCCTTATTTTTTTGCAATGCCAGCAAAAGTGTGAATTTTGTGGAGCCATAGGTATGACATGGAATCTATCTTGGGGATATAATTTCTCTTCCTTATTAATATTTTTATAAAACACAACATTCATAGACTAACAAAGTGGTTTTGAAAAATGTGGATTATGATTTTGAGTAATCTAAAAAAGATTATGTGATCACAAAAGTTTAAAGATATCTCATGATATTGTTATGTGATGAGTGTGAAGTAAGAACTAATGAAAATAATGAAATTATTTTATAACAATTTATTACATGGATAATGTAATCCAATAGGGATTGTAAAAAGATGTTAAGATATCACATATGTGGAAATGAGTCAAGATATTGTTTAATCATTAAATTTTCTCATGATGAGGTCTCAAGAAACATATGAGTGAAAAGGAAATCATGTGACTATGAGAATATTTGATGGATTCTTACATAACATTAAATGGTTTACATGATGAATAAGATTAAATGATCATAATAAGTGAGAACTGGTGAGAATATATTGGGAGTTATACTAGAAATGATGGAGGGCTCTTGAATATTCTTGGAATCTAATGACCAAATAAGTGGAGTGCATGTTCTTGATTGGATAATGTGATCACATGTGTTCACATGGGTTAGGTGATCACATAATCTCATAGGGATCACATGATGTGATCATTTGAAGTTCATGAAAGGAAAGATATGATATAAATGATAGTGTTTTCAAGAAACTTCATATATTTCTTTCATGATAGAGTTACATGGATTGAATATTGTGACATGTGTTAGGTGACAGAGGGAATACCCTTAGTGTATCATGAAAGGTGGTCTGGATGAGGTGAAGAGAAATTACCTAAGGTGGTGGAATGGATGGATGTATGCATTATTAAGATGATTAGTGGGGGAAATCTTATAAATACCCACTATGACATTCAAATAGAGGTTGATAAAATTAAGTATTAAATATAAATTTAGTAGAATCCCTATTATTTTTTCACTCGATCACACATTCAGTAAGGAGACACACTCTTAGGTGTCATGTTTAGAACCATGCATCCACAAGAATATGCATGGGGTTCTTGAGATTAGGATCTTATGACTGAGGTTTCTTGCTAATAGGTATTTCTGAGAAGATTGACACTTAGTTATTATTCTTAGGTTCACAAAATCAGATAGATACTTGTCGGGTTTTTTTTGAAAGAGATATACATTTAGTTCTTAAATAGGTGTATTTCATAGGATGTTACATGGAAATGATCTTTCACTCTGGATTTATTTTATTCATAATGTTTTTAGTCCAAATTTATATGAAATTTTATAGAAGTGAATTATGATGAAATTTTGAAGAACCAAGAACTTATTAAAGAATCATATTTTAGCATTAATGATGAGAAACATACAACATAATTTTAATGAGGAGAATACAAACTTAAAATTGTTAAACTAAGGAATAATATATCTGTTATAGTGTTTAGGGAGGAGTTAATAGAGGTTATCTAAGGGAGATAGTGTGATGTCCATGAAAACATTGTAAAGGAAGTTTTCATAGAATGAACTTTACGTTTCCAAACAATTATAATATATAAATACTAGTAAAACATAGTGTATATAGGTATGACTGATACATCATCAGTATATGGTCTTTGAAAATATCTTTTTATGTTGAACCAAGTAAAATTTATTGTTGTCTATTTTACATTACCATTTCTATTTGATTGGTATATATGTGATACAATCTAATAGTTTTAATGATTTCTTACTAATGTGGGGGGGGGGAATTCATCAATAAAAAGAAACATTTTACACCCTGATTCACCCCTCCCCTCTTAGTGTGTCCCAAGGTACAAAATGAACTGACACTACTTTCAATAAATGTAAAACATGAGGTAAGAAACTGCTCATCAATGTTCTACAACACAGTAAATGGAAGAATATTTTTCCTGAACTGATATCCAGAACACCTTTACTAGAGACTTGTATTCTAGAAATTGAATCTAACCTTGAGCTATAATATCTTTAATTGGGTCCATGGCCTGCACCCCATAAAACAACCAGACACACCTACTCTATAACATGAAACACATATAAACAAAATCAATAGAATAAATCCCATGTACAATTCCCAAAACATATATAAAAAGAATTCACATGTCACTTAAAAACCATTTAAAACAACTAGATTTAATAGGAAAGAACCATCACAGATGATGGTTGATGGAAAAATCAGAATTAAAAGAACAACATAATGGAAATTATATGGTTTAAGCATGTGCTCTTTATATGTGGGGGAATTATTCTTCACTTTTTTTATCAATGTATAAGATACCCATTACATTTCCCTATGTCCCAATAAATGTGACCACACTATATAATTTTATAGTGGATTCCATATGGTGTTTCCATTCACCACCACTATATGATCTTTATGGTATTTATTCCACCTATTTCAAGATTTACAAAAGGACCATCTTGTAGGTTATGGTTGCGAATTTCCAAAACCATCTGTTATGGTGGATTGTTCAACCTCCAATGACTTCAACAGATATAATGTCCAACATATCTAATAGTGAATTTTTTTTGATGGTTCAAATCTAATTACCCCATCCATAATTTCTAGTAAACTGACACCAAAAGATAGTCACTCCATATCTTTATTTTGATAGGAAATTTTACCCTCATCTTTACATCTTTCTATGTCCTGAGACTTCCTCCTTTTAACAAAAAGAAGTTGGCACTTGAACAGTCCCTTGACATGTACAACTAGCTAAACACCATGTGCTCCATTTTGGGTCACCCACACTATATTCCAAGGGCTTGAACATGTACTTACCATAGAATATTTTGTGTCACATAATTTTTATACATGATATGAATTTTTTAGTAACATATGTTTCATATTTCTTGGATGGTAGTCAATTATAGTTGTGTATTAATTAAATTCCTTATACTTTAACCACATGGACTCAATTATTACCACATGTTATTACTACATGTGGTTTCATGGTGTGTACACCCATTATGTATCATGTTAGACTATCAATACACATAAAAACAGGTGGTCAATAAATGACATGTAATGATGCTTTGTACCATTATCACACCTAAGGTGTTGTGGTTGAAGTGTCCAATCCTCGCATAGTGGACCATGTGTGCATGGTGTGTAACTTTTTATTACAACTCATGTATCAATCCCATGTAGCTAGAATCCTTGGAAATTCTAGATGAGATCTTTATGAAATATTAACATTTTATTGACCTAATGCTAGTTATGTGAAATTGATTGATCTTATTATCTCAATATTCATTATAAATGAAAAATTTAAAAATGTAAAAGTAACAAAAAAATGCATAATTTGATTAAAAAATAATAAATATTTATAATTAATACATGACCTCTTTGATATAATTTGATGAAATTAGGGTATAGAAGAAGAGGTCATATAATTACTTGGCCTTAAGCATTACATAATTTTAGTTTTATGTCAAGAATTCATTCACTAACATTTGAGGATCCTTTTGGGTTTAGAGTTTTAGAGAATTAGGTTATAAACCATATATAAAAAAACATAAAATAAAAATTGGAATCATAAAATTAGTATCAATTTGACCGTAATATAAATATTTTAAAATAAATTATGATTTTTTATCATGTAGAATCTTCACGACATTCAACATGACATTTTCCTTCCCCTTTCCCAATATTAAACACTATAAAAGATATTTAAAACATTGGATGAAAAAAAATATCTTAGTAAGGGCATAAAAAAAATAAAACCCCTAGTTTAGTGAAAAAATAAAAATCATATAACATTTATCTTTTTCATATATGTTCTTTGATTTTATGAAATAAAACATTTTCACATGAAAAATGCACACTTGTTCTTCTAAAATAAAGCCTTAAATATCTATAAAAATCAATTAAATCCCTTTTTAGTAACAGAGAGTATCATATTTCAAAAACACATTCCAAAAACTTTTAATAGGAATAACTATAAGTCCAACTTCCAATATAATCATTACCCAATTAATTGGAGATATATAATTGGGATCACCCTTCTTATAAGTTATATGAAGCTCAATAATTTTTCATGAGATATAATTTGGGATAAACCCTTCATATAAAATATATCGGGCTCACCTGTGATGCAAAATGGTGCTCATCCTTTCATATAAGTTGTACTAGGCTCACCCACATCATAAAATTCTTGAGTACCATATCATGAATTAAACACTCTCATCATAAAACCTCTTGAATAACTCTTCTAAAACCTTATTGAAAACACTTTAGGAAAAAAAAATTTATTATAAAAAGAATTTTTTCTACAAAAATACCCAATAAAAGAGAAAGAGGGGTTTTTTATTAAGAAAACATAAAATCTTGGAAATGAATCTTGAAATCAAATAATGGGCATGGAGGAAAAAAATTCAATATCACAGTATAGAACATTTATTTTTTCGTTTGTAAAAAAATTCCATATAAAACATGTTAATGATTCCCTTTAGAAAACCATTTAAATGAATTAGAATTGTGATGAAATGTAAATTATAAAATATTTTATATCAATATAATTTTTTTAATAATATTATTTTAAAAACATGGACATGGAATTGAAATAATATTTGAATGAAAACTTTAAAAGATGAATGTATTGAAATAAAATACCCTTATTACTTGGTAAAATCATCAATCCTAAGCTCCATGAAAGAATAATATTTAAAAAATAATAAATAACATGATAACAGATAAATTAATGATATAAAATTTCAAATGGTTGGTATATACACCATATAAAATAAGAAAGATGAATAACATCAAAATATGACTCAATGAATGGAAATTGAGACGAAGTTCCTTACCTTGAGTCTGACATTCCATGTGTGTCATTAACTTCCTTTTCACACATGGGTGTTATTTCTACCCTATTTTCATCTCAAGTAGGGCACAATTCATAGAGCATGCCGCCAGTGCGGTTTTGAAATTAAATTAATTTTTTTTTTAAAAATAAATAAATGAAGTTAAAATTTATGTTAAAAGTGTATCTTTAATAATAATAATAATTAATAATATTATAAATTTTATTAGGATTATTATTATTAATAATAATTAATATGTGTTTTTTATTATTTAAGCTGGTGCATGGGCACCACACGGTTACCAGACCATGTAGTCAGCTTGGGTACTTGTGCAAGATCCTCAGGAGGGGGAAGAAGCTACCAAAAAATCATACACAACCGCTTGAGCCATGCGCGGACCGTGTCGTTAAATTTTTATCATTAAAGTGGTTTTCATCTTGTTTTTGTTAAACATTTTATGAACCATGCAGGGTAACTGTGTGATTTTCCAACACTTTAAATAAATAATTTGATGTTTAATTGAAAATAAGTTTAGTTAATAATTTTTTTATATTCGCAGATAATAATAATAATTTTTTATTAAAATCGTTAGGATGATAGTTATTGTTTTTGTTTTTATGAATTATATAATTATATATGAGCATTAATTATTAGCATTAACAAGAAATTTAAAACAGTTATTATTAAAGTTTTTTTATTATCATGTGTATTATTGTTATTATTATCATTACTGTTATTATTACTATTACTGCTATTTTTATAGATTAAAGCTATTATTTGTTATTATTATTATTATTTTATTTTATTTATATTATTTATTCCATTTTTTCTTTTCCTTATTAATTATTTTTTCATTTCTCCCCTAGGGTTTTCCCCTACTCCCCTATAACTCTCTTGTGCACTGAACCTATCTCCTCTCCCCTCTCCTCTCTTTCTTCTCTCTTAACCCACGTCGCACCCCCATTGCAGTGCCCTCCTGCCGCCCCTTCCAACTGCCCCGCACCCACCGTCTAGCCACCCCACACCCACCGTCCACACACTATACAACAACCCCGCACCCACCGTCCATGCACCGTCTGGCCTCCGACCTCCTCTCCCAGCCTCGCTAGCCCACTACCCACCTTCGACTGGGCACACTCCCTCCGACAGGCCACACGTCCCCTTGATTATGCGGTTCCGACCACTGCATGCCCCAACCAGCCACACACCCTCTCATATAATGAATCCCTCCCCCTTGCTGTGGTTTCTGATGACCCCCTTGCTGCGTTTTTTAGTGACCCCCTTACTACATTTTTTCAGTAGGCCCCAGTCGGGGCGACGTGCATGCTTCGAACCACCCCATAAAACTCTTTTATGTCCACACAGTCCCCGCGTGACCCCTTTTTCATCCCTCGATCGTCACGCAACACATCATGATCCCCCAACTTCTTCGACCATTTCTGCCATCAACTGTTCCAACCTTTGTACCACCGTTGACGACATTAGTGACCTACCCCATGCATCGCAGCACCACACCAGACCGTTCATCCATTTGTGTGGCCTTGCTGGTTGAGCACCTCTCCACGCTGAGGTGTGGTTTGCATTGTTTCTTTCTTGGATTATTTTAAATCAACTTTTATGTGTTTTTTGCTTTTTTTTCAGGTTGTTGAAGTGCACTGGCAAGGTAAATTGGCGATACTACGGTCATCGACAAGTGATTTCTTTTTCACTTGTGTGAGGCTTATCACATCATTGTGTTTGGACTGCGAGTTGAGGTAGGTCCCCCAATACATTCGCCTTTAAATTTATAATTTATTAATTACTTGATATTTCATTTATTTTTGATAAATGAGAAATAATATGAGATAATTATTTTTTGAATGATTATTTGATGTAAATGAAGGTGTTTATTTTATTTATGGAACTTAAATTATTTTCTTAATAAATTGTCACACAATAGTGAATGAATTTATATTTTTCCATTGATCATAATTCATGTACTTTCAAGTGTGTATATGGTTTTATGTTAAATGTTTTCTTATTACAAGTGAATAAATGTATTGGTATCTTTTGAGAAATTATGTTTGTTTAAAAATAATACATAATGCCCATTTGTCTCTTAACGAAAGTGAGTTGTTTTGAAAACCCTCAAGGGACTAATACTTGGGGTGTCTTAGGGGTGATTTGTTATGTGAGTTTTTGTGTGTGATACTTATGATTGAGATTGGTTTCTTGTTTGATGTTGGTAGTCACCCCACTTAGTTATCACCATGGGAACCTAGCATAGTAAGTTAATTTTCTATGAATGATTGTTTAACTAGTTTAGAATATGCACTAAATAATGGCCCATAGTAGGGGATACTCTATTTTTATTATTGCTAAGGGACTAGGCCCCCAGACCAAGCCAGGTAGGGTGATGGTCGGGAATTAGGGCATTATGACGTCATTGAGTAGGGCATGCCTTTCGGATGAGTCACATGTATAGTACGTTCTAGATTGTTTATGATATCCTAGGTTCGACACATGTTTTCTTTAGTTCTTATTTGTACGTAGCGAACGATTGAGGTTCTTAGTTTATATATTTTCCCCCCCTCGTGTGTTAATTTTTTATTTCCCTTGTTGTGTGTTGTGAGTTACGTTTGGTTTTACTCTTGTTAAACTACTAAATTTTGGATTTTAAATCATTTATGAGAAATTATTTTAAAATGTAATGCAACTTTCCCTTCAAACCTTGAACTGGATTTTAAATTGAAAAGGGAAATGGACTGTTACTTTCTTTAGAAATTAAAGTGTGTAAGTAAACCCATATTGTATATAAAGTAGTTCAAATTTGAAATTAGTTAAATTCTTTATTTAATGGTAGTGATTCTAGAATATATGGTTGGGAACACATAATGAGTTTTAATACTCATGCCTATAGTGTTTTCCATTTTTTAGTTTTTGGGCAGGTTCGACTCAAGCTTGTTCATTGTGGGAGGGTGTTGGTTGTGGTTTGGAGAGTGACTCACTGGGTTATTATCATTTTTATTAATGGTCAGGTTAGTGTGTTGTTGTTGAATGTTCTTTCTTTTTCATGTCATTTATTCACTTTGTGTTGTTATAATATCTCTGCTTTTTTTCATTGGGTGAAATCTTTCCCATTTGATCTCTGTTGATTCCTTGGCGCTTGTTTCCTGCCTAGGAGGATGAGGAATGCCTCTCAGGCCTTGCCGCAGATCGACTCGGGTGACTAGTTTAGGGTAGACCTGGGCTGGTTCATGAAAAAATGGTACCAGAGAAGGTCAGCTCTTTAGTGGACCTTACTTTCTCAAGAACCAATCATTATTTGGGGTTTTATCAAAGGAAGATTAGGTTTGTTGGGGCTCAAGTTGTTGGAACTGGAAGGACTTCATGAACCCTTGCTCATTCCAAACCTCGGTTTACCATGGGATGTTTGGGCTTGTTGGTGTCCTTTGATTCTTGTGAATTTATTTATGTTGGGAAATGAAAAGGGTGTTGGTAAAGTAGACCTGTGATCTCACAGGGAATGCAAATCCATGTGGAATCAAGTACATTTCCCTATAATACTCTCTGTGATGGTGATATGACTAGCATATGGCCGCCAACCGTATGTCTAAGTCACCCATCAGTACTAGTTTCCCCTTGTAGATCATTTGAGTCTTCATTAATTATAAGAATTTTTTTTAACATTTTATTATTGAGTTTTTGATAAGTTTAATTTAAAATGACAATGACCATGTTTTGATTAAGTTCTTTATTTACTTTTTTCCTTAGTGTTCTCTCCCATTAAGGTTTGATGAATGCCCAAGGTGAAACTTCAGGTGGTGCTCCCTTAAAAAATACTCCAGTTGGTCAAGCCCTAGACTACATACTCATGTTTTGGAAATTGAAACCCCTACCTTTTATAGACAAGAAGATCCACTTGAGGTATTGGAGTGGTTGTGGAAGATTGAGAGCAACTTCTATTTTCTCGTGCTGCCTGAGCCATTAAAGGTGAACTTGGAAACATTTATTCTTGAAGGACCAACCAAGAAGAAGTGGAAGTCCATGTCTTGAAGAAATCCTCAAGAAGATATCAGTTGGGAATTCTTCATGTATTTGTTCATCCAACATTATTTCTCAGAGGTGACAAAGGTCAGGAAGAGGATGGAGCTATGCGGTCTTCAACAAGGTGTTGGATCAATGTTGGAATTATTTCGTCATTTCTTAGACCTAGATCCGTATGAACCGGGGTATGTTGGAAATGATCTCATGAAAGCTCAGAATTCCCAGACCAGGCTTCATCCTGAGTTATAGTTGAAGGTGGAAGAGTTAAACCTAACAACTTTCCCCAATGTGGTGAGACAAGCCTTCCTCACCGAAGACGAGTAAGTAGGGGGAATTGAGATGGTGAATCCTCCTCAGGTCTTAGGATGCAATGTTGAGGAAAGCGATAAAAAGAATGGGATACAAACTAATTTTGGTCAAACTATTAGGTGAATTAAGAGGCCTTCAAAACTATAGTTAACACCTTTAGAGCGTAATACTGTGATCTGTCATCAATGCAGAAAGTAGGGTCATAAGAAACCTATGTGCCCTAGAGCTCTGAAACCCTTCCACAATTGTGGGTGCTTGGGTCACTTGCAGGGGTTATGCTAAGTTGTTTCCATGAAGTGTGCTAATGCCATACCTAGATAATAGAAGGTCACCTCAGTCCATCAGAAGGAGTACAAAAATGTTTGGGATCAATTTGGGGTTTCTCTTTGTAGTTTTCCCTAGATGTAGTGGTCATCTCTTATAGCGTTCTGTGGTGTTTCATTTCCTTTAGTTGTAAGAATAGTTATTTTCAAACATCTTTGAAAAATTTATTTTAATGGAAGTGTGTTTGGTAAAATTATGGTTCATGTGTTATGTTTGGGAAATTCTGAAGCTTGATTACAAGGCAAAATATTCTTCAATCATTGGAGTTTCAACCATAGGTCCCAGAGTGAAACTGGCGCATAGTCAGGAGAACCCTGGTAGTGAAAAAGGTCATTGGTTTAATCTTTCTCCATAGTGTGGAATGGTTTGTGTTCTTCTAAGGACGTGACATTATGGATATAGTGATAGATTTAGTTTCAATGCTCTATCAGTTGGTAACATCCCCTCTCCCCCTTCATGGTGGGGGTTTTTGGTCCATGTGGGAAGTTTTTAATTTTAGTTAATCTCATATATTCTTATGGCGGGGAGAACCACAATGTATCTCTAAGAGTTACACTTGAATTAATTTAGTTTTATCCCAATTATTATGGTGGGCAGTCTGTTTGGGCCTCCCTGTGTTACTGTCAGAGTTTTTTTTTCAGCTATCATTTTGGGTGGTGGGTGGTCTCATGCAGAACCACCCAATTTTATGTTATTCCTCTTGAGTAAATGTTGGGATTGAAGTACACATGAATGTTCCATTGGAATAAGATTATAGGAATAAACATCGGAGGTGGTTTACGTTCTCTTGTTCATTGGTTGAAATTGATGGTCTAGGTTCTGATAGTTGGTGGTTAAGGTGTTCGTGTTTTGAGGATGAGTTGTGTGTCATGGGAGTTCAGTGTCTGTTTAGATCAATCAACTGGAGGTGCTAAATATTTTGTAGGTTGGTGACACTTAAGAAGCTTTATCTTTGGGTTTTGAGCTTATTGTGGCTTCTTGGGGGTGGAAAGTGTTATGGTGGGGAGATTTTTCACACCCAGGTTTTATTTCTTCCATGGTTCTATCTCGGGTCAGGGTTTGGGGGAGACGTTTTTAAATTTTTTGAATTTTTATAAGTGTTTTTGGCCTAGTGGAACTAGGCGCACGGGTAGGGCACGATACGAAGACCGTGAGACATGCCTGATTTTCAAATTAAATTTAAAATTTTAAATAATAATGAAATGAAGTTAAAATTAATGTTAAAAGTGTTTCTTTAATTATGATAAAAATTAATAATATTGTTAATTTTATTTGTATTATTATTATTATTGATTAATTAATATTTATTGTTATTTTTATTATTTATGTCACTGTATGGGCACTACACGGTTAGTAGACCGTGCGGTCAGCCTGGGTACCGGTGCGATAGCCTCGGGAGGGGGCAGAAGCTACCACACAACTCACGCATAGCCTTTTGATCCACGTGTAGACCATGAATTTATCTTTTTATCATTAAAATTGTTTTAATCTTGTTTTTGTTAGACATTTTATGAACCGCACTGTGTGACCGTGTAGTTTCCCATCACTTTAGACAAATAATATGAAGTTTAATTGAAAATAAAATAAATTAATAATTTTTTTACATTTTTGGATAATAATAATAAAAATTTATTAAAATCATTATGAAGATAATTATTATTGTTGTTTTTATGAATGATATAGTTATTTATGAGCGTTAATTAATAAATTTACCCTGTATTTTAAAACAGTTATGTTTAATGTTGTTTTTGTTATTACTATGTGTATTATTATTATTATTATCATTATTATTCATATTTTTTTATAGATTAAAGTTATTGTTTTTTATGTGTTTAATTTTTTATATTATTTATTCCCTTTTTTCTTTTCATTCTTTATTTTTTTTATTTTTTTTACTTTCTCCCCTAGGGTTTTATCCTCCTCCCTTGTAACTCTCCTACATGTCGCACCTCTCCTCTGTCCCCTCTCCTATACTTCTCCTCTTCTACCCCACATCGCACCCCCTTGTAGCGCCCTCTGGGATGATTTAGGATAGAGGGTTTTTTATTTTTTATTTTTTATTTAAAGGGTCTATTTTTTTTTTATTTTAAAAAATGGTTGTGTCTAGCTCCAAATGAATTGGTGCTAGACACTTTTACCCTAGAGCGCCAAATGAATTGGCACTCTTGGGTTTTGGTTTCCAAATCCCAGGCAACCCCTCTCCAACCCTTATATATATATATTATTTATTATAATTATAATTATAATAAATATATTTATAATAAATATAATAATTAAATAAATACAATAAATTTATAATAATGTTTATTATAATTATAACAATTATATAATTATAATAAATATAAAATTATAATAATTATATAACTACAATAATTAAATAACTATAAATATAATAAATATATAAATATAATAATTGTATATTTATAATAAATATATAATTATCAATATAATAATTATATAATTACTATAATTATAATAATTATATAATTGTAAATATAATAATTATATAATTATAATAAATATACAATTATAATTACAATAATTCTATAATTATAAATATAATAAATATACACTTATAATTATTATATAATTATAATAAATATATAATTATAAATATAATAAATATATAATTATAAATATAATTGTTATAATTATTAACAATTATATAATTGTTATAATTATTAATAATTATATAATTGTTATAATTATAATAAATATATAATTAGTGTAATTACATAATTATTATAAATATATAATTATTGTAGTTATATAATTATTATAATTATATAATTATTGTAAATATATAATTATTGTAAATATATACTTCTAATATATATATAATTAATAAGGTTTATATATATAAAGATATGATTATAATAATTAACATATAATTAAAATATAATAAATATATAGTTATAAATATAATAAATATATGATTATAGTAATTACATAATTATAATAAATATGTAATTATAATAATTATATAATATTTAATAAAGTTTATTTATATAAAGATAAATAATTGTAATAATGTTTATTTAAATATAAATTTATAAATTTTAAATATAAGGTTTATTTATATATAGTTATTTATAAATTTATAAATTTATATATAATTATTTAAATACATAAATAAACCATATTAAATTTATTTATAAATTTATATATATATATATATATATATATATAAATAAACATTATTAAAATTATTTATATTTATTATATTTATTATAATATATTATAATTATATATATATAATTACATTTAAAAATAAATAATTACAATTTTAAAAATATATTTATAAATGAAAATTTAAAAATGTGTGATTATTTATAATTATACTTATAAATATAAATATAATTATACAATTATAAATCTATATTTAGATAGTTATATATAAATATATCAATATATATAATAAATTTATTTATCACATTAACAAATATTTATTTATTTATAATAAAAGTATAATAAAATAAATATATAAATAAAATAATTATATAATTATAAAAATAACAAATCCATAATTATAATTAATATATAATTATAATAAATATCTAATTATAATAAATATCTAATCATAATAAATATATAAATATAATAAATATATAATTAAAAATATAATAATTATTTAATCATAATAAATATATAATTGTAATAAATATATAATTATAATAGATACATAATAATAAATATAATAAATACATAATTATAATATATTTATTACAAATATATATTTAATATATAATTACAATAAATATGTAATTACTGTAAATATTAGATTATAATAAATATATGATTAAAAATATAATAAAAATATAATTATAAATATAATAAATATATTATTATAATAATTATGTAATTGTAATAATTATTTAATATTTCATAAGGTTTATTTATATAAATATAAATAATTTTAATAATGTTTATATATATATAAATTTATAAATAAATTTAATATGGTTTATTTATGTATTTAAATAATTATATATAAATTTATAAATTTTAAATATAAGGTTTATTTATATTTAAATATTTATATATAATTATAAATATAATTATTATTAATTTCATATTTTTAAATATATATTTATAAATATATTTTAAAAATTGTAATTATTATTTTTAAATGTAATTATAAATATATAATTATATATATTTATGAGTATATATATATGTGACTATATATTTATTATATTTATTATATATATATATATATTTATTACTTAAATATATGTTTATAAATATAAATTTATTTATGTAAATATAAATTTAAAATTATAAATAAATATATTTATAAATATATATATTTAACTACATATATAAATATATAATTATATATTAACAATTATAAATAAATATAATTATAAATATATGCATATTTATAATTATATATATATATGTATATTTTAATATTATATTTATCATATTTATAATTATATATTTATTATATTTAAAGATATAATAAATTTCTTATATTTTTAATATATTTATTATATTTAAAATATATTTATTATATTTATAAAGTATTTATTATATTTATAATATATTTATTGTAGTTATAATATATTTATTATATATTTATTTTATTATATGTAAATATAATAAATTCTTACAATTACATATTTATTATTATACTTACAATTATATTTTTATTATATTTATTATTATATTTACACATATATTTATTATATTTATTATATATTTAATCCTATTTATATTGTATTTTATATTTATAATAAATTTATTATATTTATATTATATTTATTATAATATATATATATATATATATATATATTAAAGGTAGGCTAAGGGGGTGGGGCGTGGGGTGCAAAGTGCCACTTGAAGTGGTGCTACACCACCCCATTTCCCCAAATAATAAACGCCATGCCCCATTAAACTAAAAAAAACCCCACCCCCTAAATCCGCCCCCTCCCACCACACCTTCTAGCGGCCCCACACCCACCGTCCATGCACCGTCCATCCTCACTGCACCCACCCTCTGTTCGTCATCCAAACACCTCTAACCCACTTTCTGTGGGCCATCCAGCCACCCCGCACCCATAGGTTGTACACCGTCCAGTCACTGCCCTCCTCTCCCAGCCTCACCAGCCCGCCACCCACCTTCGACCAATCGAACTCCCTTTGCCCAGTCCCACACCCCCAGCCAATGCAATTTCAGCCGCCACACACTCCAACCAGATGCACACCCTCCTATCCGGCAAACGCTTTCCCCTTGATGCATCTTATAGAGACACAATTTCTACGTTTTTCAGTGCCCCCCTTGCTGCGTTTTTTTGTCCAGCCCTCGCCAGTGTGACCTGCATGCTCTCAGCTTCCCTACGAACCTCTTGTCCAACCGCATAGCCCCCACGAGACCACTTTTCCATCCCTCATTCGTTGTGCAATGCATCACACCCCCCCAAACTACTTCGACCAGCTTCCCAATTTACTGTGTTAGCCTTTGCACCACCTTTGACAACATTGGTGACCTTCATCATGCATTGCTTCACCATGCCAGACCATTCACCCATTCATGTGGCCCCTGCTGATTGAGAGCGTCTCCATGCTAAGGTGATATTTATGCTGTTTCTTACATGGATTATTTTAAATCAACTTTTATGTGTTTTTAGTTTTTTTAGTTGTTGGAGTGCATTGTAAAGGTAATTCTTCGATATTGTGGTCATCGTCATGCATGTGCTTTTGCACCTATGTGAGGCATGTCACGTCATTGTGTTTGGACTGTGAGTTTAGGTAGGTGTGCCACTAAACTGGCCTTTAAATTTATATTTTATTAATTACTTGATATTTTATTGACATTCGATAAATGAGAAACAATATTATATAATTATTTTTGGAATAATTATTTTATGTAAATGAAGCTATTTATTTTATGCATGAAACATAAATTATTTTCTTGATGAATTGTCTCACGATAGTGAAATAATTCCCATTTGGACTTTGAACAAAATTCTTGAACATTCAAGTGTGTTTAATGTTTGATGTCAAATGTTTTATTTTGACGTGTGAGAAAATGTATTGGTTTCTCTTGAGAAATTATGTTTTTTAAAATATTACATAATTCCCATTTCGCTCTTAATGAAAGTGAGTTATTTTGAAAACCCTCAAGGGACTAACCTTTGGGTGACATGGGGGTAAGTTGTTGTCTATGTTGTTGTGTGTGATGCTTGTTCTTGAGATTGGTTTCTTGTTTGATGCTGGCAGTCACACCACTTAGTACTCTTCATGGGAACCTAGCATAGTAAGTGAATTTTCTTTGAACGATTGATGTAGTAGTTTAGATTATGAACTTTCTAGTGGCCCATAGTAGGGGACACTGTGTTATTATTATAGCTATGGGATTGGTCCCCTAGACCAGGCTAGGTAGGGGAACTATCAGGCATTAGGGCGTTATGGATTCATTGAGTAGGGAATGCCTTTTAGATGAGTAACATGTATAGTATGTTCTGGATTGTTCACAAGATCCTAAGTTCAACCAGTGTTTTCTTTAGCACTTATTTGCACATGGTAGATGATTGAGTTGGTTATTTTGGTTGCTGGCCCCTGTGTGATACTTTTCCATTCCATTATTTTTGTGTGTGTGTTGAATATGGTTTTCCTCTTGCTTAACAACTAAATTTTGAATTTTAAATTGTTCACGAGAAAGGATTTAATAATTTAATGCACCTTTTCCTTCAAACAGTAAACTTGTTTTTAAATTGAAAAGGGAAATTGACTTAATTTCTTTAAAAATGAAAGTGTGTAAGAAAAAAAATATATTATATAATGTAGTTCAAACTTGAAATTAGTAAAATTCATTATTTAATGGTAGAGATTTTGGAATAGATGGTTGGGAACACCTACTGAGTTTTTATACTAATGCCTATAGTGTTTTGTTTTTTTTAGTTTTTGTGCAGGTTCGACTCAGGCTTGTTTTTCATGGGAGACTGTTGGTTGTGGTTTGGAGAGTTACTCTCAGGGTCATGAGAAGTTTGGTCGTGGTCAGGTTAGTGTGTTGTTATTGGTTGTTAATTATTTTTGGTTTCATTTATTCACTTTGTGTTTTTATAGATTTTATGCTAATTTATTTATTTTCATTAGGAGAAATCATTCCCATTTGGTCTCTGTTGATGCCCTGGAATGTGTTTCTAGCTCGAGAGGATCGGGAACGCCTCCCGAGCCTTGCTACAGATCGACTCAGGTGACCAGTTCAGGGTCAACCCGGTTTGGTTTGTGACATTCCTAAATAATAAAATTATGTTAATTATTCACTCCCTTTATAACCTTTTTCATGTTTATTATAAATTTTATTTTACTTTTTAAGAAATTTTCTAAAGTTACTTAATCAATTAAGTTTACGTCAGATGTTTTGAACATATTTGGATTATGTGTCCAAATAGATTTTTGTAGGTTGACTATGGTCAATGAGATCATTGTTTAAAAATATCCAAAATAATTATAATGACATTATTAACATATTTAAACATAAAATATACTTTTAAAACTAATAATTATTTATTTTTAAGAAAAATTAACTACGTTAAAATCACAAATATTGTAGGCCATACGTACACATGAGTAATGTTTCCCTTTTCCAATAATCATTATAGGAATATGGTTGTAAGAAACAAGATCTTATTTTCAGGTATGTTTTCCTTTTCTAATTATTTTTGAGAAAAAGAGGAATTTATGGAAATTTTTGAAGTACACACCGTGTACTCGGTTGTTGCATGAAGCCGTATGCTGGCCATGTAATGGCTGCACACCCGGCCGTGTGGGGGTGAACTGGAGACCGCCTAAAGCAGAGTATGGAAATGGTAAGTACACACCCTGTACTTCCAAAGTACACATCGTGTATTTCCTTTTTTTTTCATTTAACGTACTGGGGTCACATCTAATCTCCAGAAAGGCCTTCTTCTCAACCTAGTTCATCTGAGAGAACCTATATGACCGCGATCTTCCTCCGAGCCTCTGACTGAGCAACTGATCTCTGATTCGACCACCATCGATTGTGTTGGGATCGTGTCTGTAAGCTCTTCCTTCTTCTTGGCCTTTATTTCATGATTCATCTTCCTTCTCAAGTTATCCTCGGTTGAAAGTTTTGAGAATTTTTTTAGATCTACCTTGTTATGGGGAGATACAAGGCTTGAGGTTCATGTATAGCGATTTACCAACACCAAGGTAGGTGGTTTATGACTTTCTATTGAAAGTCTTCGAGTTATATGTGCAAATTTGTCCAATACCCTTGAACGGGGTATTGCATGTATCCTGTTTTAGCCCTATTAATTTGCTTCCATGCCTGTGTGCTTGTGTAAAGGCTAATTGAATATGAATAGGGTTGATTGTTATGATTTAGAAGTGGTTGCCCATGCATGTTCTGTTTATGACCGTTTCATCCTATTTAGCCTATTAGGATCACTTGTTGTTTTTCCCATGACTAGTCTTGTAGGATGATATAAATTGTATTCTGTCATGATGTTATGCTGTAGACTATTTATCCACGTAGTTCTTGAGGGTTAACTTGGCCGCATTTCATTACTAGGCTCGATTGATTTACATGGGTCTATGAGAACCTGGTGTAGTTGACTATAAGGGGAATTGACTGTGAGAGCTTCCTCAAAGAGTCGTTAATCACTTTTGACTATAAGGGGAATTGACTGTGAGAGATTCCTTAGAGAGTCGTTAATCACTTTTGGCTATGATGGGAATTTACTGTGAGTGCTTCCTCAGAGATTCTTTATTTATATTAGACTATAAGAGGAATTGACTATGAGTGCTTCCTCAAAGAGTCTTTGTTATATCCTTTCAATTTGAACTAGAGGGGATAGGCTGTGAGTACTTCTTCGAGGGTTACCTGATTGTGTTTACCTACTTTGATTAGCTATTTCCTGGTATTTGAAATTGAATACATTGAAACTACAGATTGTTTACTGCTGAGTACTTTCTTGTTCACTGCCTCCTTTTACTTATTACCTTCCATATATTAACTGAATGTTATGCACAAATATTTTGGTTGTTTCCTAATGGGATTTATTTTCACACCATGTTTGGGCCTTCCTTTTGGTCCCAAACAGATTATATTGCTGCTGGTTTAGATAAGGGAAAACACCCTTCTACTTTAGGTACTTGACTACTTTGGAGAAGGAGTAGATGGGGCCAAGATGAGGCTTGTGATGATGAGGAGCTAATATCTATCTTTAGTTTGTGATTTTTTTTAGTATTGTTTGTATTCCAGCATTACGATGTGTTTGGATATTTTCCTTGACATTTGTATCATGCATCATCCTTATATATATGTGAGCTCCAGTTTAATACTTTCAGTCTTCCACTGTTCACTTTTGCATGATTATTACTTCTTCTATTACTGCCATTTGTTTACCTCCACTATGTTACCCTGCCAATGAAGGCATAGTTTCCCCACCATCACACCCTAGGCACTCGCTGCTAGTCAGAAGCCACTACCATTTGGGGAAATACGCTTGAGGCCAGGTGACCAACTGAGTACGGGCCGTCTCTGGGTGGCTTTCGGAGCTGGGATGTTACAAAGTGGTATCAGAGGGATTCTTTTCTTCTTGACTTACTTTTTGGAGCCTATAGACAGTGATATGATAGAAATAGGTATTTGGTAATAAGCTGTGACCGGGATTAGCTGACCCGTGTACAGTGAAAAGCCAATTTACCTCTTTTATTGCAATTTCTGGTTTTTCAATTTTGCAGTTGATTTGATTTCACCATTTGGTGATTCACATGTTTTGTGCTATTACTATTGATATTATTGAGGTTCTTCTTTTTTTGCAACCCGATGTGATGATGGTATGCCATCTCATGCATCATATAAGCACTTTCTTGGAAATAGATTTCATGAATTCTTTCCATGCCATTTAGGGTAAATTAGAGATTTCATGCTGTTGTGATAGATGTTGTGCTAGATATGTATGCTGTTGTGTTAGATTCCTTGATAAAATACTTGATATTTAATGGGGTATTGATTGTGTAGGGTTTTTTTGAATGAACGCCAAAATTTGGTTCTTGAGGTATTATGGGCCCTCATGGATCATAATTTGGTTGCTCATTTCCTTGTTTTTCTTGTATATAACATGTAAGAGATTCCAAGATTTGATTCGCTGGGAGTATAGGCCCTCACATATCAGAATTTGGCACTTTAATATTTGGGATAGTGTTTTTTCAGGGATCTGGAGTAGTTTCTAAGGCTTACTATCCAGAAAGACCCAGAATACACACTGTGTAGTCTTGAATACACACCATGTGTTCTTCTGTTTGGGAAGAAACTGTTTTTCTTAAGTACACACCGTGTACTGTATGTACATGCCATGTAGTCTCTAACCACATCACTAGCTGTGTGAGAAGAGACACAGGGTTGGGAAATCCTTATTACACGTCGCATCTGTAGGTTTTAGGTGCAGCGGAAGCACGTTGGTGGGTTTTCCCAACTTTGATTTTAACGTTAAACAACGTTCAATCCGAGATCCGTCACTATTTAAAACGTTGAATATTCAGAATAGAATGAATAATGAAAAAAAGAACAGAAGAGTCTTGGAACCCATGAGATAGGATCATCATATGTTGTTTATAATTAATTTAATTAATTCATAAGAATTACCTCGGTGGAATTCTTTCTTTGTTGGAGTCTCCGGTCATGATCTTGTGATCCATCGTTGCGTCGTAGAATCCAAGTACAGGATTCCTCTAGCGGTGATCCACACGTGATCCACATATCTCTGGACGTCGCTAAAGGGATATTCAGGTGCTAGCGCGGAAGAACATTCGCTTGTGATGTCCTCCTTCTACCACCTTGATCCGGTGGAGGATCTCGCTCTCGTAACTTGAAAGCGTTCTTGGTGGAAAAGGGAATTCTCTCTTGGATTGAGAGTATTTCCAATTCCGTTGTACACAAAAATGGCTCTCATTCTATGAGAATAATTCAATTGGGATTATAATACTTAGAATAATAAAATGAATTAATTGCCCGAATGCATTTAATAATTTCATTTAATTCTTAGTAATACCCCATGTCTTAATAATGAAAGTTTACCATCGTCATTACTTGAAATGCTCCCAACATATTACATTTAATATCATTTAATTAAATAAACAATATTTTCTCACGAATCCTGAAAAAAAACTACACGAAGTGTATATAAATATACACAGACTGTAGTTTTATTTTAATTTTATTTATTTCCTCCACCATATTTATTAGACCTTGAGTAATGGATATTTATTTCTTAAATAAATGTAACTGCATTACCCGCTAATAAATATATATTATTTCTCCCACAATATATTCTCTCGAATAACTAGTGTCGAAATAAATGCGATCAGGCATCCTTAAATAATTATTAAACCACAGCCGGGGAATAATATTTATTTAACTTGTTAAATTAATATTTAACTGAGATACATGGACACACTTAGTGTGTGACCCTCTAGGCCTCTTTCTCAGTGGCATTAGGAGGAGCCTGCCTAAAGTCCAAGGTTAGAATCTCGCAACATGCCAAGGCACCCATAAAGAAAGAAGTTAACGCCGAAATGACGTGTCACCTCCTACGAACGCTTACCATGTAATATAATCCCTTTGTCTTGATATCTCCAATCAAGAGGGTTTCATGCCAGTGCCATCAACCCATGTGCTCAATTATTCTTTCTTTGAATTCTTGGAATTGAACTCACCCATACCTTACCATGGCCATGGATTTATTTAGGCTATATCAATTCCATCAAAGGGCCTAAGATATCTACTTCCGTTATGGAACAGAAGGGACAAATCCTTTCTCACATTATCTATTAATGCAGTATTACTCGTGACACACCCAACGTATCCTACCTTGCTGCGAACAGTGTGTCATCACAGTTTTTGTCAATACATCTATGTGCGCGAGTTGTAATACCCATTAATATTAATCTTAAAGTCTAACGACCAATACACACATCCGTAGATATGAACATCCAATGACACTATGAAATGTGGATTTCCTACTGGCGGGTCTCGTTCTCGTAATATCCTCCTGCATATTACCAAGGGGACACACCATGAGAAGGTGCCTCAAAGTTTTATGAGTCCTCACCCCTAATGACCTGTATTATTTGTGTCCCTCAAATAATATCATCCGACCATAGAACATATATTCAAGAACAGTGTTATGACACTTCCGGGTTCTCATCATAGCAGGGATATGCTATGACCCATTAATGAAACAGCTGTCCTTAGGACATTATCACATGCATTGTCACGCAAGAAGAACAATCAATATGTGATAAGGAATTTATTAATGAATAAAGTACAAAGTAGTTGGTTCTAGGCCACCAACTATAGCAGACTCCCACTTGGACTAGAGCCAACTGCTAACAACCTTTAACCCGCTAGCTCTCACATGATATTCATGCTTCTACTAAGATAGGCCTTTAGTCATGGGGTCCGCCACATTCTCTTCCGTGGACACTCTGATCACTGCAACTTGACCCCTTTGATAGAAATCTCTCAAGAGGTGATACTTCTGGAGTATGTGCTTTATCCGTTGATGTGACCTTGGTTCTTTTTCAAGAGCCACCGCTGCAGTATTATCACAATACAATGTAATGGTATCTTTACTGTCAGGCACCACATCAAGCTCCTAGACAAAGTTACGAATCCATACGGCTTCCTTGGCTACATCAGAAGCCGTTATATACTCGGACTCCGCTGTAGAATCAGCGACAACTGGATGCTTTGAACTCGTCCATCTCACAGCTCCTCCATTGAGATAGAAAACATATCCAGATTGCGACTTCAGATCATTCTGATCTGTCTGAAAACCAGCATCAGCATACCCTCTAATGACAAGCTCCTCGTCTCCTCCATACACTAGGAACATATCCTTAGTTCTTCTCAGATAATTAAGGATAGTCTTAACAGCAGTCCAATGTTGTTCTCCTGGATCTGCTTGATATTTTCCTACCATGCTCAGTGCATAGGCAACATCAAGCCTGGTACATAACATGGAATACATGATGGATCCTATAGCCTAAGCGTATGGGATCTTAGTCATCCTATCTTTCTTCTGTTGTGTTTGGGGACACATTTTATTATAAATATGTAAGCCATGTGACACTGGAACCAATCCCCTCTTTGATTTTTCCATACTAAATCTCTTTAGTATTTGGTCAATGTATGTACCCTGACTTAGTCCAAGCAGCCTCTTGGATTTATCACGAATGATCTTGATCCCTAGAATGTAGGCTGATTCTCCTAAGTCCTTCATGGAGAAACACTTGTTCAACCAGTCCTTAACTGACTGTAAGGCTGGTACGTCATTTCCAATAAGCAATATGTCATCAACATATACCACCAGGATGACGACCACATTCCCATTAAACCACTCATACACACATGACTCACATTCATTCTTAATTAAACCAAATTCTTTTATGGATTCATCAAATCGAATGTTCCATGACTTGGATGCTTGCTTCAATCCATAAATGGATTTCTGCAACTTGCAAACCCATTTAGCTTCACTTGGTGTCACAAACCCTTCTGGTTGTGTCATATAGACATCTTCCTGAAGGTTCCCGTTAAGGAATGTGGTTTTGACATCCATCTAACAAATCTCATAGTCATGGTAAGCTGCTATGTAAAGTATGATTCTTATGGATTTAAACATGGAAACTGGCGAGAAGGTTTCATCATAGTCAATTCCTTGACGCTGTCTGAATCCTTTAGCCACTAGCCTTGCTTTATAGGTGCTAACTTGACCTTCCATGTCTAGCTTTCTTTTGAATACCCATTTTCATCCAACATGCTTTACATCAACTGGCTTATAGACCAGAACCCAAACTTGGTTCTGATACCCAAAATCCATCTCAGAATTCATAGAATCTAGCCATCTTGCAACTTCTGAGCTTTCTACTGCTTCCTTGTAGGAGAGAGGTTCATCATTGTACGACAATAATGATTCACCATCCTTAGTGACTAGGAAACCAAATCTCTCTGGTTCCCTTACCTCTCTTTAGCTCCTACGTAGTACTTGTGTTTCTGGAACCCCTTCCACGAGGACCTGTGGAACTTGTTCCTATACCAACTCCTGTGTATCTTGAGCATCAACTTTGTTGAAGTCAATATTTATCCCACTATCCTTCTTGAGGATGTTCTCCCTCTCAAGAAATATGGCTTGTCTGGTGATAGTCACTTTCTTATCTTGAGGGTTATATAGGAAATATCCTTTCGTTTCCTTGGGATATCCTATAAAGATACACTTCGTGCCCCGAGGTGCTAGTTTGTTTCCTGAGAAGGCCTTAACAAACGCCTCGCATCCCCATACACGTGTGTGCGAGAAAGTGGGTTTCCTTACATTCCATAACTCAGATGGAATTCCATTTGCCGCCTTAGTTGGTACTCAGTTTAATGTGTATAATGTAGTTTGTAATTCTTATCCCCAAAAAGATAATGGAAGATCCGCATGACTCATCATCGACCTCACCGTGTCCAACAAGGTGCGGTTCCTCCTTTCACTAACACTATTCCACTGTGGTGTATAAGGAGGAGTGAGCTGAGATAGAATCCCAGACTCCTGTAGAAGATCGACGAACTCTTGGTTCAGATATTCTCCACCTAGATCCGATCGAAGCTTCTTTATCTTCTTACCAAGCTGATTCTCTACTTCATTCTTGAATTCTTTAAATTTCTCTAAGGACCCTGACTTATACCCCATTAAGTAGACATAGACATATCTACTCAAATCATCAGTAAAAGTAATGAAGTAAGAATATCCACCTCTAGATTCTACTAGAAATGGTCCACACACATCCGTGTGTACCAATCCTAGAAGCTTTGTATCCCTTTCACCTTGTCCACCAAAAGGCGGCTTGGTCATTTTTCCTTGTAAACAAGCGTGACGTCTATCAAGTGGTTTTAGCTCAGTAGAGTCTAAATAGCCTTCTTGGCAGATCTTTGTCAAGCGCTTCTCGTTCACATGACCAAGGTGGTGATTCCATAACTGGGTGATGTATGAGTCATGTGAGTTTGTTTCATTATCGATTGCAAACACTTGGTTTTAGTAATTTAGTACATACAAACCATTATTCAAATGTTCCATACCATAACATACGTTGTTCTTATAAAAGAGACAACCCTTATTTCCAAACTTGAAAATAAATCCATCCATATCCAAACAAGATACAGAAATTATGTTATTTGTAACACTAGGCACAAAATAACAGTTTTGTAAAACCAAAATCATGCCAGTTGGCAATGAGAGGTGATAGTCACCAATAGCCAACGCAGCCAGCCTTGCGCCATTGGCAGCTCAAAGATCCACCTCTCCTCTGGCGATCTTTCTAAATCTACTTGGTTCCTGCATTTGAATACATATTTGAGCCCCACAAGCTGTATCTAATACCAAATGTGTAGAAATAGAAAGATTGCACATGATAACGAACGCACCTTTAGCGTCCCCATTCTTCTGGGTGCAGTTCCTCTTCCAGTGGCCCTGCTTTCCACATGCAAAACACACCACCTCCCATTCCTTGCCCTGCCTATGGATCTTCCCCTTCTTGGAGGGACGGTGCTCGGGGGCTTCAGACCGTTTATAAGTCTTTGGACCCTTTGCCTTGTCCTTCCTTTTCTTGTTCACCATAAGGATTGCGGGTATGTCACGCCGCATGTCCTTGTCTACCTGGAGAATCAAGGTCAGAAGCTCTGACATACTCTTCTCATTTCCGCACATGTTATAGTTGAAAATGAAGTTAGAGAAGGTCTTGAGAAGTAATGATAGGATGAGATATGTACACAACTCATCTAGGAATTTAATCCCTAAGATGTCCAACCGTTCAATGTAGCCAATAAGCTTAACTACATGAGGCCCAGCTGACACAGACTCTCTAAGCTTCGTGGTAAAAAAAGCATTGGATATCTCATACCTCTCCTATGTCACCTTTCCTTGGTAGAGATATTTAAGGTGAGACATCATGCTATACGCGTCCATGTTTTCATGTTGCTTCAAGAGCTCATTATACATGGACGATAGCATGAAATACTGGACATTTGTGGCATCATCCATGTGTTTCATGTAGAGAGATAATTTCTCATCACTAGCCTCTTTCCCAGGCGCAACTGGAATAGGCTCTTCCAGCACATACAATTTCCTTTTGTGGCAAAGGACGACGCATAAATGCCTCTGCCACTCTTGGAAATTGGTGCCGGTGAGAAGGTTTTCTTTATCGAGTATGGTGCGCAATGATATGTTTGAATTCATTTTCTTTCCTTTTCTACAAATTAAGATGAGAAAAGGTTTAATACTTTTTAAAAAAAAATTAGACAAATAAATAAATTAATACTTATTAGTCTCCCACTATTTTATCAAAATCCAATTGCCCTCACCATTGACTTCGGAATATTCTGTTGCGTGAATATTCTAGTGGGAAGGATCCATATTTCCATTTTCATTACACCAACTAGGGTTGGTCAAGAAACTTGAAGGGTTTTAGGTAGGCATTCCAAATGCCAACTGCATTAACTCGCAGCTCCTTGATCCGATGAGTGGACTCCCCAATCCTGAAATCCTTTTATTTTGGATTTCCTCAACCTTTGCCTCTTGGTCACACCAAGTCCTGCTATGGCAGTCAACCCTTGATGCAAACCAAGTCAAGTCAACCCAAAACCTTGAATTAGAATTCCCCGATAATTGAAAGCACCCCAACTAGGGTTGGTCAAGCACTTTGAACTATGGTTCGATTCTAACCAAGATTATGGAAGGCTATACCGAATTAATATTTCTTTTGAGGGATTTTATCCTTATACGTAAATTTCCATTTTATTATCTTTGATTACATGCTTTTTAATATTAAGTGGGATATAATTAAGTGATTAACCATTTCTAAGATAATATTTATGCATAAGCCGGTTTTATTTTAGTTCCATATTGCATGCTCGTTTAATTCATTAATTGTGTGATCATGACAATAAACCCACAATAAATAAACAGTGCAACTGACAGAAATATAATAAATGGTATTATCATGAGCTTTTCTATTGGTTAGTTTATCTAGCGGTTGATAAACTAACCCAAGACCTAGGAGAGAAACACCTCGAACCTTTCAAGTTCATGTTTACAGCTTTCCACCTATCCACCTTTGTATCTCCTTGGATTGGTTTCACCTTGGCTCCTAACTTGAGCCACCTCCACTAGCTTGGGAGCTCCATCCATTACATATGCATTTATCTCACATGCAGGTGAGGGGTAAAAGGGGTTTTTACATAAAATAATCCATGGGAACGCATGCCCTACATATTAATGAGGAGATGGCTTGCAGGCCAACAAATTTAATGTAAATAAATAAATTAAAGGAAACCATTCACATACAAAGGTCTCGATCTAGCTCATGATCATCCATACATGCAACGATATTTATGCATAAATAAAACTATCATTCAATTCTTCAATCGTTCTTGTTTAAGATAAATCACGCTCAAATCAATTAATTATCTTTAAATAATCAATCATTTTATCTTAAATCCTTTTTTTGAATTTCCTTGAGATTATCATCCATTATAATTTTAATCAAATAAATTCATTTAAAATTATCCATGTATGTAACTTGTACCTTGGAGGCAACCTGGTGAATTCCCAATTATTATGCAGATGTTAAATTAAAAACATATATATAAAACACCTATCACGTGTTGTGCCTCAGCTTTACGCCTGCACCATGGTACATATCTCAGGGGTTTGTATAATATAATAATATAATTTAATAAATATGCGTAATTTGGGTGAGTACACGGCGTGTAGTTCCGACTACACGGCATGTACTTTTCTTCACCGTCCATCCGAAGTACACGCCTGGGGACATGGCGTGTTTATGTAATTCGGAAATTTTCGGAGTACACGACATGTTCTATGGGACACACGCCGTGTAGTTTCCGCGTTACACGGTTTCTATCCAGGCAAGCCGTGTACGGGGTTCACGGCCCAACCCTAACCCGAAGGGACTACATACTGTGTTCATTGGACCACACGACGTGTAATCCAAAAACCGTGTGCCACCTGTTTCTGGTCAACACACTGTGTCTTAAATTCTTAGAAATAATCCAATACACGACCTGATTTGGAGGATCAGTCAATGAATTGAACCTAGACTAAAAGGCGTGTACTTCCAAATACACGTCGTGTACTCTAGTGTTGTACGGCCAGAAACGTTTACCTCCTCTAGATGAGTTCCTTTATTTTATTTTAATCAAAATTAAAAGAAAAATTCCTTTCTGTGAGGTGAACGAGAAATGATGGAGGAGGAACGGATCTCGATATTCAGATTTCCAGAAGGATTAAACTTGAATTAAAATAAATAAATTATTAAATGAGTAAATTACCAACAAAAAACTAAATAATTATAATCAACGATATGACCCCTCTGATACCACTTGTAGGTTCCGGGCGCAGCAGAAGCGCGTTGGTGGGTTTACCCAGCTTTGATTTTAACGTTAAACAACATTCAATCCATGATCCGTAACAATTTAAAATGCTGAATCTTCGGAATAGAATGAAGAAAGAAAAAAAGAAAATAAGAGTCTCGGAACCCGTGAGATAGGATCATCATATGTTGGTTATAATTAATTTTATTAATTCATAAGAATTACCTCGATGTAATTCTTTCTTCGTTGGAGTCTCCGGTCATGATCTTTTGATCCGTCGTTGCGTCATAGAATCCAAGTACAGGATTCCTCTAGCGGTGATCCACACGTGCTCCACGTATCTCTGGATGTCGCCAAAGGGATCTCTGGGTGCTAGCGCGGAAGATCCTTCGCTTGCGATGTCCGCCTTCTACCGCCTTGATCCAGTGGAGGATCTCGCTCTCGTAACTTGAAAGCATTCTTGGTGGAAAAGGGAATTCTATCTTGGATTGAGAGTATTTCCAATTCCATTTTGCACAACAATGGCTCTCATTCTATGATAATAATGTAATTGGGATTATAATACTTTGAATAATAAAATTAATTAATTGCCCGAAAGAATTTAATCATTTCATTTAATTATTAGTAATACCCCGTGTCTTAATAATGACATTTGACCATCATTATTACTTGACATGCGCCCAACATATTACATTTAATATCATTTAATTAAATAAACAATATTTTCTCACAAATCCTGAAAAACAAACTACACGGCGTGTATATTAATATACACGGTGTGTGCTTTTATTTTTCATTTTATTTATTTCCTCCACCATATTTATTAGACCTTGAGTAATAGATATTTATTTATTAAATAAATTTAACTGTATTACTCGCTAATAAATATATGTTATTTCTCCCACAATATATTCTCTCGAATAACTAGTGTTGAAATAAATGCGATCAAGAATCCTTAAATAACTATTAAACTAAAGCTGAGAATAATATTTATTTAACTTGTTAAATTAATATTTAACTGAGATACATGGACATACTTAGTGTGTAACCTTCTAGGCCTCTTTCTCAGTGGCATTGGGCGGAGCCTGCCTAAAGTCCAAGGTTAACGTCTAGCAACACGCCAAGGCACCCATAGAGAAATAAGTTAACGCCGCAATGATGTGTCACCTCCTACGAACGCTTAACGTGTAATATAATCCCTTTGTCTCGATATCTCCAATCAAGCGGGTTGCATGCTAGTGCCATCAACCCATGTGCTCGATTATTCTTTCTTTGACTTCCTAGAATTAAACTCGCCCATACCTTACCATGGACATGGATTTATTTAGGCTATATCAATTCCATCAAAGGGCCTGAGATATCTACTTCTGTTATGGAACAGAAGGGATAAATCCTTTCTCACATTATCTATTAATGCAGTATTACTCGTGACGCACCCAACGTATCCTACCTCACTGCGAACAGTGTGTCATCACAGTTTTCGTCAATACATATAAGTTCACGAGTTTTAATACCCATTAATAATAATCTTAAAGTCTAAGGACCAATACACACGTCCACAGATAGGAACATCCAATGACACTATGAAATTTGGATTTCCTACTGGCGGTTCTCGTTCTCATAATATCCTCCTGGATATTACCAAGGGCGCATGCCATGAGAAGGTGCCTCAATGTTTTATGAGTCCTCACCCCTAATGACCTGTATTATTTTTGTCCCTCAAATAATATCATCTAGCCATAGAACATATATTCAAGAACAGTGTTATTGCTCTTCCGGGTTCTCATCATAGTAGGGATCCGCTATGACCCATTAATGCAACAGCTGTCCTTAGGACATTATCACATGCATTGTCACGCAGAAGAACAATCAAGATATGATAAGGAATTTATTAATGAATAAATCAAAAAGTAGTTGGTTCTAGGCCACCAACTCCAACAGTGTCTGCCTGAAACATGCCGTGTAGTGTGAGTTGGGTATCCAGCCATGTCACTAACAACACGGGTCGATGAAGTTCGTCTAGTACACGTTGTTTCTGGCACAAACATGCCATGTAGTCATGTTCTAGGAGAACCATGTAACTTAGTCATGCAGAAGGACTTGGGCAGGGGTAAAGGATTAAAGTACACAATGTGTGTTAGTAAAACACGCCGTGTGTTCGGGTTGTTACACGACCAATTTTGGCCGAAGTACATGCCCATGTGAAAGGCTTAAGGGAACACGTTGCGTGGTTAAGTATACACACCGTGTATCCTTGTTTTGAAAAACATGAATTCTTTCTTTCTCCTATCCTCTTCTTACACTCCCAGTTTTTTGTCCATGATAATCTTGATTTAAGGTGTGCGCTTGAACTTGTAAAGTCATGCCACTGAAATGTCCTCTGGTTGTCCGCAAGTTATAGGGAAGTGACCAGACACCAGACATGGCTGATCGGGGACTTCCAATAGATCCTTCAGTTGTGCCAGTCTTGTCACCATCTGTCATTCAGAACACTAGTGACGATGCACTATTCCAAGAGGTCTTTATGAGGTTCATGTAGACCTTCTAGGGAGCGCCACACCCTTCCCCGTCTATGAAAGATCTGATGTGAGTTTTCCAATTACAACATCCTCCCACCTTCACGGGGGGAAGTATGACCTCATGCTGTAGAGTCATAGCTAGGATCCATGCTGATGATCTTCAAGTATCTGGAGATACCTCTAGAGAGGAGGGTGAAACTCGCCACGTACATGCTTTGAGACTCTACCAAGAGGTGGTGGGATGTTATATCATAGGTGGGATGCTAGAAAGTCATGGTTTGGGATGAGTTTCAGTGCATCTTCTATGACTACTTCTACCTAGAGACATTGAGGGCCGATCGAGCCTGAGAGTTTACGAGTTTGGAGTAGGGTACTCTTTCTGTTTTTGAGTATTACTCTCACTTCACTCAGCTACATTGCTTTACACCCTTTCTAGGGGGAGATGAGTTTTTCCTTGCACAAAAGTTTGAGGATGGTATCATGTAGGATATCTGATATCAGGTGAACATCTTCAGGTTGACTTAGATATCTTCTATGGTCAACCAGGTGCTGATCACCGAGCGCAATCTGAGGGATTATGGAGCTGTGAGCCAGGTCGGTTCGGTATCCAGAGTTAGTTCTCCGCCAACTGATAGCAGGAAGCGTTGTAGGGAGACAACACATGGAGATCTAATTAGGTGGGATGCATATTATGGTAGCCAGGTGTTGTGCTACCAGTTTAGGAAGAGCGGGAATATGAGGACACATTACCCGAGGGACCCAGTGGACTGCCGATCTTGCGGCAAGATGGGTCATCTTCAGTGTTTCTGTCAGTTCTTTTCACCAGCAGCTAGTGACATGGGTTCTTCTATGACTCCTCATTCCGGGGTAGCACCACCAGTTCCTCACCAGTCTGGGAACTAGAGTTTTCCAGCTGTTCAAGCCGATGTGGAGGTCGTGGTCGTGGTTGCATGTCACCCGGTTTTCAACGACATCAGGGTAGATCACTCAGAGTGGTCAGGAAATGTCACAGGGTCATGGTACGGTCCAAACTTTTGTAGTGGACCAGACCCAGCAAAAGCAGGATCCCAAACCTTCTACAGTTCGAGGTAGGATCTTAGTTGCCTCAGTTTTAGCTTCTGCTCATTTCGACACAGGGGCTTCTTATAGATTTATATCTGTTGCTGTTGTAGAGATCCTTGGGTTCTGCATCTTTTCTTCTGATGATATCCTGATGATAGGCACTCCGTTGGGGACTAGAACGACTAGTGTGTTAGTGTAAGGAGTCCCTCTAGAGGTTGGTGGATGTCACTTTTTATGGGACATCTATGTCCTAGAGATGGTTGGCTATGACATCATTCTCAGAATGGACTGGTTAGTTCCCTTCTAGGTTGTTGTTGATTGCTATCATTGTAGGGTGAGTTTTACGCCACCAAAGGGTAGATCGTTTCTTCATAAGGGTGAATGGGTTTTCCAGGTGAGTAGGGCAGGACCTGAGCATCATGTTTTGGGAGGAGTTACAACCTAGATTGCTAGTCTATATCTGGATGACAAGGGTACTTCATTGTTAGACTTTCCTCCAGTAGTGGATTATTTAAAGGACATATTTCCAGAGGACTTTTCATGTCTGCCTCTGGAGAGAGAGGTGGAATTTTCTTTTGAGCTTGTTCGAGGAGTGGCACCGGTGTCCATTCTTCCTTATAGGATGGCTACACCAGAGTTATAGGAGCTCAAGAAGCAGTTGGAGGAGTTGCAGGAAAAGGGTTTCATCTGACCCAGTGCTTCTCCATGGGGTTCTCCTATCCTATTTGTGAATAAGGCTGACAGTAATCTCAGGATTTGTATGGATTATCAGAAGCTAAACCAATTGACAGTCAAGAACCAATATCCCTTGCTATGGATTGATGATCTATTTGGTCATCTTCGAGGAGCCCGAGTGTTCTAGAAGATTTACTGGAGATATAGTTATCATCATATGTGCGTTAGACCATATGATATACCTATTACAGCTTTCCAGAGTAGGTATGGTCTATATGAGTATGTGGTTATGCCATTAGGTCTCATGAACGCGATTGCAGTCTTCATGGAACTGATGAACTGAGTGTTCCATCCATACTTGGATTCTTTTGTGGTGGTCTTCATGGACAATATCTTGGTGTACCTTCACACTCGGCATGACCATGATACCCATCTTGAGATCATTATGAGTACACTGAGAGACCATCCGTTATATTCTAAGCTCTCAAAATGCCACTTTTGGATGGATGAGATTAACTTCTTGGGTCATGTTATCTCAGAGTCAGGAGTATCAGTCGACTTAGAGAAAGTGAGAGTAGTAGTTTCCTAGGAGTAGCCGAAGAACATCTTTGAGGAATATAGTTTTCTAGGGATGGATGGTTACTAAAGATGTTTCATACAAGAATTTTCAGCTTAGCAGCAGCACTGACGGGTTGGACTAAGAAGGGTGTAAGGTTCTCGTGGTCATATTCTTGTGAGTCATCCTTTCAGGAGATGAAAGGGAGATTGAATTTAGCACCGATACTAGTCTTTCTAGAGCCGGTCAAGAGATATACCGTTTATTGTGATGTTTCAGGTATCGGGCTGGGAGTTGTTCTTATGTATGTGGAAGGAGTCATCGCGTATGGGTCTCGGAAGTTGAGGCCACACGAGATAAATTACCCGATGCATGATCTTGAGTTGGTGGCAGTTGTTCATGCCTTACGCTATTGGAGACATTATCTTCTGGGAGAACATTTTGTGGTTTTCACTGACTAAAAAAGCATCAAGTACATATTCAATCAGTGTGACCTGAATCTGAGATAGCCTCGGTGGGTCGAGTACCTGAAGTCTTTTGACTTCAAGCATGCCTATATGCTAGAGAAAGGGAATGCAGTGGCTGATGCACTGAGCATGAGGACTCAGATACAATCAGTTCAGGAGGTCATCAGTGAGTGGCATCTTATGGATCTATTCTTTGAGATGCATTTGGAGGTGCATGACAGACAAAGGAAGATGTTTCTTTCTTTTGTAGCTATTACATCTACTTTTCTTGATCGGGTGTGAATGTGGCTGCTATCAGATTCATAAGGCCTAAACCTATAGGAAAGCATGTTAGGAGAGGACCCTATTCTTGGATGGACCACAGGAGGGGAGTAGATCTTGTGTTACCAGGGGTGAATTTGGGTACCAACAGACATACGCGAGGAGCTGATGCGGGACTTTCATTCCTCATTTTGGGAAGTCCATCCTGGTGTCACCAAGATTTATCATGATCTACACCATCAGTATTGGTGGACTGGTATGAAAAGATATGTTTATAGTTTCGTCATGATGTTTTCCACCTATCATTAGGTGAAGGCAGAGCATCAACAACTAGTAAGGATTTTGTAGCATTTACCCATTTCCGATTGGAAGTGGATTGATGTCGCGATGGATTTAGTGACAGGATTGTCGAGGTTGCCTCAAGGGAATAATGGAGAATGGTTGTAATTGACAGACTCATGAAGGTTTCTCACTTCTTAACGATCAAGGAGACCTTCAGTGTTGATGAGATGGGACAACTGAACATCCAAGAGATTGTGTGCTTACATGGAGGTCCACACTCCATTGTTTTAGACAGAGATTCGCGTTTTACTTCTCAGGTTTGGCAGGGGATTCAGAAGGCTTTGAGTACATAGGTACATTTTGAGTACAACTTACCATCCCTAGATAGATGGCCAGTCTGAGCATATGATTCAAGTTCTTGAGGATATGCAATGAGCATGAATTCCAGATTTTGGAGTTTCTTGGGAGAAACAAATTCCTATTGTGAAGTTTTCCTATAATAACAGTTTTCAAGAAACTATTCAGATGTCACCTTGTAAGGCTTTGTATGGTAGGCCATTCTAATCACCCTTATGTTGGCTGGAGGTAGGAGAGGTAACTATGCTGGGACCTCATCTTGTTCCGGAGAACACATAGTAGATAGAGTTGATTCAAAAGAGGATGGATACCACATAGTCTCAACAGAAATCTTATGCTGATCAGTAGAGATGACCTCTGGAGTTTGTGGTCAGGGATCAGGTTTTCCTACGTGTCACACCAAGGTTGGGGCATAGAAGGATTAGGAGATAGGGTAAGCTTTCACTGAGGTACATCAGGCTGTTTGTGGTGTTGGAGAGAGTTGGGCCGATTGCCTATGGGTTGTAGTTACCTCATAGGTACCGAGCTATATACAACGTCTTCCATGTTTCTCAGGTTCAACGTTACTTCTCATACCCATATCATGTCTTCCAACCTGAGGAGGTTTAGTTGGAAATGGATGCATCTTTTGAGGAGCATCTTATTCGGATTGTTGATCGAAGTACAAAGATTCTCCATGGACGATTTGTTCCTCTGGTATGAGTGCTATGGAAGCACGGGCGAGTACAGGACGAGACTTGGGAGAGGGAGGTGGATGTACAATCGCAGTGGCCGGAGCTGTTTGGGGTTTCTTCTTCTACACCACCTTGCTAGGGAAATTCAGGGATAAATTTCTTTAAGGGGGGAAGTTTATAAGAAACCAGATCTTCTTTTCAGGTATGTTTTCCTTTTATGTTTTTTTTTAGAAAAAGATGAATTTCTAGATACTTTTGAAGTACATTCCATGTACTTTATGAGTACACGCCGTGCACTCGGTTTCCGCATGAAGCTGTGTGCTGGCCATGTAATGGCCACACACCTGGCCGTGTAGGGGTGACCAAGAGACCACCTAATGTGGAGTACAGAAATAGAAAATACACGTTGTGTACTTCCAATGTACATGCTGTGTATTTCCTTTTTTTCATTAAACATACCGGGGTCATGTATAATCGCCAGAAAGGCCTTCTTCTCAACCTAGTTCATTCGAGAGAACCCATACAACCGTGATCTTCCTTCGAGCCCCCTACCGTGCATCTGATCTCCGATTAAACCACCATCGATTGAGTTGGGATCACCTCAGTATGATCTTCCATCTTCTAGAGATTTGTTTAATGATTCATCCCCTTATCAAGTTATCCTCAGTTGAACGTTTTGAGCATTTTTGTAGATCTACCGTGTTCTTGGGAGATTCAAGGCTTGAGGTTCACGTATAGAGATCTCCAAACACTGAGGTAGGTGGTTAGGTAATTTTTGTTGAATGTCTTTGAGTTATATGTGAACATTGGTCCAATAACCTTCAATGGGGTATTGTGTGTTTACTATTTTAGCCCTATTAATTTCCTACCATGCTTGTGTGCTTGTGTAGAGGCTAATTGAATGTGAATAGGGTTGATTGTTATGATTTGGAAGTAGTTTCCCATGCATGTTCCGTTTTTGACCGTTTGGTCCTATTTAGCCTATTAGGTTGCCTTGTTGTTCTCCCATGACTAGTCCTGTAGGATGGTGTAAATTGTATTCTGACATGCTGTTATGTTGCAGACTATTTAGCCAAGTGGTTCTTGAGGGTTAACTTTGCCGTATTGCATTAGTTGGCTCTATTGATTTACACAGGGTCGTGAGAACCTGGTATAGTTGACTATAAGGGGAATTTACTATGAGAGCTTCCTTAGAGAGTCATTAATCAATTTTGACTATAAGGGGAATTGACTGTGAGAGCTTCCTTAGAGAGTCGTTAATCACTTTTGGATATGAGGGAAATTTACTGTGAGTGCTTCCTCAGAGATTCTTTATTTATATTAGATTATAATGGGAATTGACTATGGGTGCTTCCTGAGAGAGTCTTTGTTATATCCTTGTAATTTGAACTAGAGGGGATAGGCTGTGAGTAGTTCCCATAGGTTTAACTATTTGTGTTTACCTGCTTTGATTAGCTGTTCCCTGGTATATGAAATTAAATGCATTGAAACTGTGGATTGTTTACTGCTGAGTACTTTCTTATTCATTGCCTCCTTTTACTTATTACCTGCCATATATTCACTAACCGTTATGCACAAATCTTATGGTGGTTGCCTTTTGGGATTTAGTCTCACACCCTATTTGGGCCACTCTTTTGGGTCCAAACAGATTATATTGTTGTAGGTTTAGATAAGGGGAAACACCCTTCTACTTCAGATACATGAATACATTGGAGCTTGAGAGCATGCGACCAAGATGAGGCTTGTGATGCTGAGGAGCTATTATCTATCTTTTGTTTTGTGCTTTGGTTTAATACTCTTTTTATTATAGCATTGTGATGTTTTTGGCTATTTTCCTTGGCATATGTATCATACATCATCCTTATTTATATGTGAGCACTAGTTTATTACTTTCAGTCTTCCACTGTTCACTTTTTCATGATTAGTATTGCTTCCATTACTACCATTTGTTTACTTCCACCATGTTACCGTACCATTGTGGGAATATTTTCCCCACTATAACACCCCAGGCCCTCACTGCTAGTTGGCAACCTCTGGCATTTGGGGAAATGCGCTTGAGGCCATGTGACCAACCAGGTATGGGGCGTCTCTGGGCGGCTTACGAAATCGAGACATTGAAATGGTAAGTAAGAAATTTTATTTAAATAATGACCATAATATAATATATACCATATTATACACTCATATTTATCATCCATGTGGTTTGGTGATGAGAAGAGTGTCACATCAAATCGTGGAGGCGGTATTCCACATGTACAAAAAAGACATTATAACTTTTTTAGTGAGTGAAAGGGTAAGAATGAATATGTTATATTACATTAATAATGATAAATTTGTCATTGATATCATAATAATTTCATTTATATACTATATATTCATTAAAATTACCCTTATTACCTTCCATGTAACTCTTTAGTGAAATGCGAATCACAACATTTCGCGAGGCAGTAGTCCACCGTTCACTCGAGCGATAATAGCGTATCCCATCCAGATTGGAATGTAAAAGGTTATATATGATATAATGACTCCAAAGTTATAATTATATTGTTTATATCATATATATATATATACATCATTCCCATAATGATACCGAACCTTGATAGGTGGTAATGGAAAAAATGAAGACATCGGTCTGTAAGGTGGTGGTCCGCCTTACACATGAATGAGGCTTTCATAACCCATTTGATGGAAGAGATAAATGATTTAGTTTATTAAATCATAATAATAAAATATATTTATATATAAGATACTGAGGTTTTTATATCATCTTGTTTTAATAATAATTGAAGGAGGTGTTGAAAGAAAGAATATAAAGACACTCGTTGAATAATGATAACTCTTCTTTGGGTATCCTTCTTATGTATCAAACAAAGGGATTCTAAGGTTGTATTTATTCTAAAAATAGAATTCATAAGATGAATGTATGTATTTTGAGGAGTTATTTATTTTATAATTATCTGAACCCAAATTGAGTTGAATGTGTGAAGATGATAGGAGAGTGGGTGGCCTTTTAAAAGTGGGGTAGAGGACACACTTGTCATTTTTGAAATGAATTGAGTCATACCACATTTTTTATATAAAAAACGTGATAAAAATGGACCATTATCTAAAAATAGTGGTTTAATGGTCTAAATATTCCCATAATATAGTTTTTTATAAAATATTATAGGTTATTTTTACCCTTATCTTTTTAGTTTAACCCTCATGAAGCCCATTTTTACTTTAACTGTAGTAATTAATTTTTCCCATATTCACTATTCATTTTGGTCAAAACATAGTTTGGACTTATGTGGTATTATAAATTATTATTATTATAAAAATTTAGTCTAATTTTATAATTCAATTAATATATGTGGATATATTTAATATAAAATTAATCCCGCAGATGTGACGAGAAAACATATTTCTAAAGTACAAAAGTTCAAAGGTTTGCAATGTTATTTTATCCAAATTTAATATTAAAATGATTCCAATTACATAAATTAGATTTATTTATATATTAATGAACTAATATTAATTTTAATCCAATATAAAATATGATTTAACTTTATAAATAATTTCAATAAAGATGAAGTTTTCAATTGTAATTCAGTATTTTTCACTATTCATCAAATGATAAAACATTTTTGAAAAATTAAAACATTCACTGGAAGATAATTTTGGTATTACAGTTTTAAAAATGAAGTTTCTTTTTTAAAATATTTTTTTAAATTTATAAAATGTGTAAATTTTTTGAATAATCTATCTTTTACAAAAATATAGTTTTTTAAAAAACATTTCTTTTTTCCTCTAAATGATTCTTATTTTATTACTAATCAACAAATAACCCTATTTTTAATAATTTAATTAGTATAGTTAATACCTATAAATTTAATAGCTATTTTATAAATATTAGAATAAATAATAATATTTTAATAACATTTCACATTTCCTTTTAACTCGGGGTTGGGTGAAAGAAAACCTAAACTAAATGTTTTGTATAACACATGTTGAAATTATTTTTGCAAGTAATGAAAAAAATAAAATCATCATTGCTTATAACTCAATTAATACATAGTGTTGTGTTTACTTTAATCTATTAAAGAGAAATATTTTATTTAAAAATAAATATATCAAAATGTTTTGTGGTGTTATATTTTCTTTCAATGTTGGTGTTGCATGTCGTATATGTTATGAAGTATAGTATTCTTGTTTTAAAATCTATAGGTGTTACATCCCCCCTTTAATAATTTAATAACTTATTATTTGATCATTTTCTCAGTAATTAATGGTTTTACATTTGAAAATAAATTTTTTATTTACCCACATCGTAAAAATAATTAATAAAAAAATATTCTTAATATGAGTGAAAGGAAAGTACATAATCAATGTAGAATAACATATAACTAGGGTTCCAAACAGATTAAAATATGGTATAATTGAATATTTTTAAATGTAAGAATAGAATAAATAGTCATAGATATTGATTGAGCTTATTCATCACAAGTTAGTGAATGATCTGATGAATGTTAAGGTACTCAAAACAATAAACTAGTTATGACCAAATAGACTATCTTATTCATTATATATGAATGTAATAAGATAAAATTTGGTTTTAATATAATTTTACTAAATTTTAAAAATTTTTATGAGAATATATACTTAATTTTTTTGTTTCCTTTTCATAGGAACACTTTCACAATTTGGTTGTGCCTTGATAAACATTTAACTCATCTCTTACTCTAGGAAAAGAAAGTCAAAAAAATAAAATTTTTATCCCTTAAGCACTAAAATTCACGTTTAATAGACTAGAAGGCCCATAAAATATTGAAAAGTATTTACCTCTATCTCTAACTATCTTATAAAACTAATATGGTTAGAAAAACTTATAAAATACAACAAATAAATCTCTAGACCTCAAAAGTAACACCATTGGTTCATCATCAATATTTATTTGTAAAAATGTTTAACTAAAAAAAATTCATATTATCCAGGACATCGCGTAGGCCACTTGTAGGCACTAAACACTTATCATTATTCTATCATGGTTTGAAGCCATGTGACTTTGCTGAATGTTACAGTTTGTCACCTTATAGGCAGATTTCCCTTTTTCTAATCTATGTTAATATAATTTCAATAAAATTACCAACCAAATGATGGACATCCTTAAAATAAAAAAAATCATTCAATAACCTTTTTAATATGATTTTAAACCCAACATTTTTTGACATGGTATAGTATTATTATTGGAATATTATTAAAATTTCAAAAGATCATATTTACCATAATGGTTATCAATACCTTTAAACTTATTTCTATAAAATATAATAGAATTATTTATAAAATAATGTTTCACACAGAAACATATACTTTTCATATCTATTAAAACTAAATAACTATCTAAAAAATTATTACATTATATAAAACATCAATAGATGGGTGCTTAGGAAAATGATATTATGATTAACCTTCAAAAAAATTGAGCTCCCTAGAGCTGTCACCACCTCACCAGATGGCCCAACTTCAACTATAGAAGTAGAAAATTAATTTCCTCCCAATTTTTATTCTAATCATGATGATTTACACTGTGACTAAGTAACATAAAACACATGTTATCATAATTTACCAAAAAATTGAATCAAAAGAATCTCACTGTTGATAGGATATCAGTTAACTCATTCTTGGATTATTGAGGGATCTTTTTTTTGCAGTCATGAAACTTGTGAACAAACATACTAAAGTGAAAAAAAATTTCTATATCATAACAAAAATTATCAAAAATGTATTTTTCCAAACTTGGAACGTGTTTGGGACATACCTCAAGGATTGTTGGATGGTTTATTCTCTATTCATTAAAAATTTGACAGATTCTTACTTTTTTTCATCTCATGGTAGTTAAGTGTCAGAAAACACCATCAAAACTTTCTCCAAAAAATGAACAACATTATTATAACTTTTAAAAAATTAGATGTCCAAATATCTTCACAATATTGGTTTTATCATTAATAAATTATATTAATTATACTATAAATATATTGAAAAAAATCCTTACATACTTGTATAATCTAGTCAATATTTATTCATATGCATCCAATGAATATTCGTTCTTTTTCCTCAATTTCAAGAAATTTTTCTACATCCAAATCCAAAAAACCATAGGTAAATATTTATCAATGAAAATATTCTCAATTGTTTCCCATTCATTTGCATCATGATCATAATTCTATGTGGTATTATTAACCAAATACCACCTTCAACCAAATTCACCATCAAAATGATAAATGGTAAGAGTTACCTTTTGACATTCCAAACAACCCATGACTCCAAATATCTTCCCTTCGACATTGTTTAATAATTCATATACCACTTGGTCAGATGATCCATTGAATGATAGAGGATTATGCCTCATGAAAATCTCTACTAGTGACATGTTCCTTCATGGTAGATCATGTTCCTCTCAAACATGGATACCACAACCATTTATAACTTTTGTCAACTGATCCATCTTTACAACAAGATATTATTTTCCAATTCCAACTATATCAGGATTCTTATTTGGAATGATATTTTCCTCTTAGAGAATTCTCAGTACAGATTTCCAAATTTCATCTATGGAAACCCATTTTAAACAAACATAGATTAGATGAAGTAGCATGGTAATCTTAAAATTATACATCATTTCAACTGAAACCTAACATAAAATCTTCCAAGGGCGTGATATTAACACTATCACAACCAATAAAGTTGTATAAAACATCCTATGATACTAATTATAAGGACCCAACCTTATACATTACATAATATTGTGATTTAATTCAATATTTCACTCTGTAACATTAGAGGATATTATCCGGTTAAGTGTTTTAAATAATATTTCCATACGCCATACATAAAAAAATTAAATAAACAGTGTAAGATTATGATTAGTATCATTTTTCCTCTAATATAGAACATTTATAATAAAGAATGATTCCCTTTCATGGAAAATCTCAACAACTTTCAACTGGAATTTGTCCTTTTCATTACCCATCCTTAAACCCTATGAAAAACATTTGAAAACATGGAATGATCTCAATAATCATAATAAGGTATATAAATACAAAGAAAACCATTGTTCTAGTGAAAAAATGAAAACCAATATATGTTTACCTTTATATTCAATGTTATTTGAGTGTATTAAATAAAACATTTTCACATTAAATACAGACACACATGTTTTTATCAATGAAAATATTTAAAACCAATAATAAATAATTTACACCCTTTACAACAACATATAGAATCGTATTCTCAAAACCCTTTTGAAGTTATTTAAATTAGAATAACCATACAACCAATGTCTTGTAAAATAATTACCCAGTGCATTATAGATATATAATGTGACTCAACCTTCATATAAGATATATCAAGATCACTTATTTTTCATGATCTATAATGGGTCTTAACCTTTCACATAAGATATATCCATCTCACCCATAAGCTATAATGGGGATCAACCCTTTTTATAAGTAGTATCATGCATAGCCATTTCATGTAATTCTCTAGTACCATATCATGAATAAAGCACTTTCATCATTAAACCCTTTGAGAAAATATTTTAGACATATATAAAAAACTCTTTTGGATAAAAATCACTTTTCCTTTTTAAAAACCCATTTTTAATTCAAAAAAAAAATAGAAATAATTTTTTCATTTAATAAAAAATGAAATCTTTTGAAATAATATAGAAATATAATAATGGTCATGGAGGCTTAAAAGTCATTTTCATCATATATAACATTCCTTTTTTTTTCAAAATGTTTCTTATAAAACACATTAAAATATTCTTTTGGAAAACCATTGAAATAAAGTAAAAGAGATATAAAATTGAAATTATAAAATCTTTTATCTACATATAAAAACATTCTTAAATTCATTTTAAAAACATGTACATGGAAGAGAAACATATTTTTATGGAAGACTTTATAAGAATAATTTTTAAAAGAAAATAACCTTATCACTAGGGAAAATATTAAATCATAAGATCCATGAAATAATAAAAGTTTTAAAAAAATTAAATATCATGATAAAAAATAAATTAAGGTTATAAAATATTAAATTGTCTTTATATGCTCCATATAAAATAATTATTGTTTAAAACAAAAAAAAATATTTAATGAAAGGAAATTGAGACGAAGGACCCTAACTTGAGTCTGAATTGCAACATTTTTATTTATCATCTGGAATAATAAAAATATGTTAATTATTTAGTTTATTGAGAACATTTTTTCAAGTTTAATATTACTTTTATTTTACTTATTACAATGTTTCATAATTTTTTTTAATAAATTATGATTATGTTAGGTGTTTTGACCATATTTGGATTCTTTGTTGAAATTGATTTTTGTAGGTTAAATGTTGTCAAATTGGAGATTATTTAAAAATATATATAATAATAATCATGAAATAATTATAATATTTATATATCAATAATAATTTTATAACCAATAATGAAATATGATTATGTAAAATTAAATACATTATTATCATGGAGAGGATAGGTCATATGTATGCATGAGTAACATTTCCATTTTCCAATGTTCATTATGGGAAGATGGTAAGTAATACATATTATTTCTAAAATATTCATAATATCATAAATACCATATTATATACTAATAAATATCAACCATGTGGTGTGGTGATTAAAATAGAGTCACGTCTCTTCGTGAAGGTGATAGTCCACACGTACACGGACGACTTTATCACTTATTCAGTGAATAAAAAGTTAAGAAAGAAATTGATATATTACATTTAAAAAATGATAAATATTTCATTAATGTAATTATTATTTAATGTATCACATATATTCATTGTTTTTACCCTTATTACCTTTTATGTAACACGTTAGTGAAAGATTAACCACATCACTTTGTGAGGTGGTAGTCAGTCTTACACACAAGAGACGTTATTGTATCCCTTAAAAAATGGAATGTAAATTGTTAAATATGATATAATGACTCTAGAGGTATAATTATATTTTAAATATGATATATTTACTTTATATACAACATCAAACCCACCATTATATTTGGTAATGTTAAAATGGAAGACATCGGTTGACGAGGCAGTAGTTTTCCGTACACATAAATGATGAGTTCGTAACCAAATTGATATAGGATGGAAATTTTTTATGTTACTAAATTAACATAATAATATATCAATATATATAATATAGTAATGTTATTATATAGGAACATTTTAATAATAATTTATTTATTTGGAGAAAGAAATAAAATAGAGACCCTCGTTGAGGAATGTTACCTCTTCTTTGGGTATCCTCCTTAGGTTTCCACTAAAGGCCTTCCTAGGTTGGATTTATACAAAAAAATAAGGCCTATTGGATGATAGAAGTGATTTTTGGAAGTTATTTGGGTATTTATTTACAAAAAATAGAGGTTTAATGGTGTTAATAAGGGATTCAATGGGTGTCCTTTTATAAGTGGCAAAGAGAACACAATTGGTATTTTTTAGAAGAATTGAGTGCTCCCACATATTTCATTTCTCACAAGGGTCCAAAATAGACCATTATAAAAAATATATATGTTAAATGGTATAAATATGGGAATAAAATAGAGTTATACATGTTTATAGTTCATTTTTACCATTATCTTTTTAGTTTAACCACCCAGTAAACCCATTTTCAACATAACTATAGTAATAATTTAATACTCCATTCACTATTCATTTTGGTCATAAATTAAGTTTAATTTATATAAATTATAAATTTTTATTATTATAAACATGGAATAAAGTTTTCCAAATTAAATTCATATATGTTTCAAAAGTTTACAAGGTTTATATATCTAAACTCAACATGAAATTGATTAAAATAATTAAAATTGAATTAATTGAAATAAAATTTAACTAATTGTAATTTAAAACTACTTTAAAATATAATTTAACCTTATAAATAATTTAAATGAAATCAATGTTTTCAATTAAATTCAGTATTTTTGTTATTCATCAAAAAATGAAATTTTAAACCAATATGAAAGATTCACCCTAAGAAAATTTTGGTTTTATGATTACAAAAATTTTGATTATTTTTTAAATTAAATTTTATAAAACTATTAAAAATCAATTTTAAATTATGTGTGTGAAGCGCAACTCATTATTCTAATTGAAAAAATATAATTTTTCTAAAAATATTAATTTAGTTTATAAATGATTCTTATTTTTAGTAATAATCAATAAATTGCCATTTTTTTTACAATTTCTTTGGTAAAATTCATAACAACCAATTTAACAGCTTGTTTATATGTCTAATATTAAATAATAATATTTTAATAATATTTCATATTTTATTTAAACATAGGTTTTCATGTAACACATGCTAAATTTAATGTTGCATGTATTGAAAGCTAAAAATAGTGTTGCATGTAATGAAAGATATGCTCACCATTTCAGGTAATTAAAGCTAAACATAGTGTTTCAAGTAATAAAAATAAATAAAGAGGTTAAATTTATTTAAAAAATATATATCATAACGTTTTTGGGTGTTACACTTTTTTCTAAGATTGGTTTTTTGTGTCACATATATTATTTAAAATAATTCTCTTCTTTTAAGATCTTGGGGTGTCACAGGTCATACCCCTACCCATTTTTTTCCATTTGTTTCTTTGGATTGAATCCTTATAATTAGATTAAAATGAACCAAAAACTATGAAATTGTGGATCTTTTTCACATATAATTTATAATTAATTTATATATAATAATTTTATTTTCATAATAATTATTTCTTTAATTATTATTTGGTTGACCTTCTTGTCATACCTTGATTACGGTGAAGTATCCGAAGTATAATCCCTCCATTGGTGTTCAAGGGATAGAATAGAACGACCAAACCACTTATATCATTAATCAATGATTAAAATAAGAATATTTATAGTCCTGAAAGAATCTCTCTTATTATATAGATATTGATAGTGATGAAAGTATGATCACCTCTCATTTAATGATAAAGTTATGTAGATATTTTTTATGATCAATAATTCTATAATACCTTTTGATATGATTTAGGTTAGGTTATATACTTAGGTTTAAAAATTTAGTTATTTCATAATGGCCCTTAATTAATATACTCAATTTAAGTAAATCCCACAAAAAATAATAATAGTAATAATAATAATATACTCCTTTAACTCATAGATATTTAAATATCATTTCTAAAATAAATATAATCATATTCAGTTAAATGATTTTAAATAGGCTATATCATTTCATATGGACCCTTAAATTTCATTTTCAATAATCCTAGGAATTTATTGAATCTTGAAGGAAACAGATTTATTTAAATAAATTAATATACCAATATTATTTATTTAATAATTAAAAAAATATTCTATTCACTTCCCAAAAAAATAGTATTTATTTTATATTCATATAACCAAATAAATAATTATTTTTTACAATGAAAATAAAAAAGAGATAAGTAAATATTATATATATTTCCTAACTAGAAAATAATAATTATTTAATATTCAAATCATATATTCGTTCGAATAACATATGATTGAATCCAAGAAATTAAAAAAATTATTATTAAACAATAAACTGAGAATAATATTTATTAAAACTATTAAATTTAAATTGATTATAATTTAGATTCAAGATATACTTACTCTCGGACCCTCTGGGGATATTTCGGAATTACATCAAAGAAACTATCCAAAATTACAATAATATCATCCAACAATATGTCAAGGTACCAATATAAAAATACAATAAATTCGTAATGACAAAAAACTCACATGAACACTCACAATGTAATATTATCCCAATTCACAATATCTCGTCAAGATGGTTGGATACTTTTGTCTCAAATATATGTGATTAATATATCTTTCATTGAATTAATGAAATTAACTCACTGAAAAACCTATGTGACCGTGGAATTATTCAAATAGTTCCATTCCAATAAAAGTTCTAGAGATATATACTTCCACTAAAAAAGGATAGAATCTTTCTTGAATTATTAATTAATGTCACATCACAAATGATGCACCCAACATATAATAATTATCTATGAGATTATGTGTTGATGTTTTACTCCAATATATCATATTTCTCAGTTCATGATATTCATTAATAATAATGTCAGTTATAAGTACCAAAAAACTCATACACAAATCATAATATCCATTGGAAAATGAGACATGTGTAATTCCTATAAACAGGTATATCCTCATAACCTCAACTCCCGGAGATTGCAAATTGTGAAACTTCATGATAGGAAGCCTCATATTCTTTTAATCATCAAGAGTTAGATTTTTTAAGCATCACTAATGTTCTTCCAAACTAATTCATCCAGACTTTCACGTGTATGTTAAAGAATACTATCATAACTCTTTAATGTTTTCACATAGTAGGGATCTTCTACAAAATTTCAACATAAAAAGTACTATAAAAACATTATCACATTAATTTTATACAGAAGAATAATAAATATATTTTAATATTTTATTTAATATTAATGAATTTTAATATACATGTAATGGAAATTACGAAGTAAGTTGGTTCTAGGGAACTAAATCCAATAGCATTAAACTACATATGAAGTTTAAGAGGATTTGAGGTTAGATGATCCTATGAGGGATCTTATTTTTTATTTTGATACTATTGTATATAATTAATACATATTCAAGAAATTCTTCCTAGTAACAATACCAATTAAACTTATCCTGAAATCAATTGATCGATACCATGAATCGACATGAACATCTGTATGTATTAGAGGTTCATTATCTCTACATGTGAGAGGTTCATTATTTGTATCCTCCACATGGGTTTTTTATGCTATAGTTTTAACATATACATTAAGTTATTTTTTTATATTTCACAATATAGGGAGGTGTTATATGTTTTGGAGTCGAGATATTACTAAAGATGTCATGTTAAAGGTGTAATGGCCTGGACCCCCTGGCCATTACTTTTCCAAAAACAAGGCTCCACCATGACGGTGGCACCGTGAAGGTGGCACTGGTCATGACAGAACTATGACGATGGTGCTGGTCACGGTGGCACTGGTCCCGGTGGCAGCATGACGGTCGTACCGGTCACAGTGGCACCGTGTCCCCTCACTGATCCTTTCGTTATTTTTTTCCAGTACCTGAATTTTCCGCTCCTGTAATGTATCTTTTGACATAAATTAATCTTAATACCCATTTTAAAGTCATTTAAAGCCCATAATTGACTCCTAAAAATCCCCAAAAAATACCCAATGGGGAATATTAAATAACTAATTGATATCATCGTGTGTAACTACCCACCCACATAGGAAACCACGATCCGTTTTTCCAGGCGTTCAAAATTCCATATCCCGATCTCGTCTTTATATCTCCCGCTAGAGTTCTCCTTTTCTTCTCGGTTGAATTTATTTCTTCTTCTTAGCGTGCTTGGAGTCCCTTTTCACATGGATTTTGGTGCGCCTATGCTAGATCCTTCTTCACATCTTGGAGTCCACAGATTTCATCCCCTACAAGCCGTGCATCCCCTGTTCCTGGCGCGTGGAGAAAAACTTCGATCTTTGATCAATCAAGTCGGGATTTTTTCCTTCGTCTCTCTTTGTTGTGTATCATGAGAGGTGGGTGTGCTATTGTTTTTATGGGAATGGGCTAACAAAACCTTAACAAAGATAATAAACGGGATGTTAAAGGATGATGGGGTGCGTTTGGTTTTCTGTTGTACTCTTTTTAATTTCTATATATTGTGAACTGTACGAATTTATGCCTACTGAAAATCATGGCCGTTGGTGGTCTTTCTCTGTGAACTAATAAACTCTTGTCTCATATAATGATTAAATGGATGTAGCATAGAAATTTGTTAATCACGTGAACTCGGTGGATTAAATGGATGCCCTGTAAACATATTCCCTTGTGCGGTCACCCTAGTTAACTAACAGAAAGAGGAAATAGATAAATGATGTGCTTGAACCTGGAAGTTTCTCTACTCTCTTTTGGTAGTAGGTGAATTTTTCTTTTTTTTTCTTATGGGGTGATGTGTCTGAGGATGGGATCCTCTGATGTGGCACGATTGCTGGTTGTGAATCTGGGGTTGTGGTTGCTCTGCTTATATCATGAATTGGGGTGGAATCATCTTCTATTGTGAAACATTTTTATCCATATTTTTGGGGATATGGGGGCTGTATCTTGAACCCTAATTTGGTTCCAATACTTGGAGGGATCTCACTTTGATGTTAATTTACAAGAATACTGGGTGTGAATGTTTAAATTGATGTTGGCTGTCAGGTTTTCCCCTAGGCTTGTGCTTGTGCCTGCTAGTTTCCTAGTAGTGCAAAATTTACTTAAACGAGATCACTTGAACATGAAAACAAGAATGGGTTAATTTGGAAATTGATTCTGGGAATGAGTTATGACTCGGTTGTGAGTAGTATGCTTTCTATGAGTAGTGACTAGGTTGTTCGTCCTTGGGTTATGTGTGGATCCCTAGGTTGGGTTGAGTACTTGTTACCTATATATATAGTTGTAGTTATTGTGTTTCTTATTAACTCCCCACCCAAGTTGAGCATTTAGGGTCGAACACCCCCATTTCACGGGGGAGGGTGTTTTTCCCAACACTCCTACGAGTGGCTGGTTATTAGCTACTTTTCATCTCCCTTTCCCGAATAGTCCAAGACTCTTCGGGCAGGTTGTGATGGCTTGAAGTCCATTATTATCCCAAGAATCATCAGGCAGGGTAGTTGTGGTGGTAGGACCAGGTGTTTGTAGGCAGGTTGTTTCCCAAGTGTCTTTGGGATGATGCCAAGGTGTCTTCGGGCATGACGATAGCTTTCTGGCCCTGGTGTCTTCAGGCGTGGTAGTAGTTTTGTGGCCCAGGTGTTTGCGGGCATGGTTACGTGTTGTTGTTGTGGCCCATGTGTCTGTGGGCGGGATGTGTGGTTGTGGCCCAGGTGTGTGCGGGCGGGTGTGGTAGTGGGACTGCGGTGAGAATGGCGGGATTGGTTCGATGCGTAGGATGTCTTCAATAACCAGTGGGAAAGTGGGGCAGGGTACCCAAACATCGATGTGCTATTACTATACCTTACTTGACTTGTGTTATCTGAGGAGTGTGCCTTGGTGAGGCTTGGGTGGATAGTTTTTCCCTGCTAGGTGCTTCGATTATCTCCTTTCTCACAGGTCATTAGAATGCCTCCCCACTTGTGCACGAGAGTCTTTGGTTTTCCCTACTGGATATACTTGTATACTCACCCTACGTATATAAAACTGCTTTCAGGTTTCCAGGAGGACTTTGGGGATCATGCAGGGTCGTACTAGCTCAAGCATTGGGACCGTTGTAGTTTCTATTTTTCTTTCTTTTGGTACTTTACCTTTGTAGACACCTTGTAATTTCTGGATTTTACTTTTGCAGCATGCATATAGGAGTGGTTTTCTTTGTCTTTACTCTTACTTCCAGTTTTGGCATTATTGGGTTTCATCATCTTATCTCCCGATCCTATTAAAATAAAAGGGTAATGCCTTCCTTTTGTGTGAGATTTTATAACCTTGGTACTGTTCGCCACTCCAGGACCTATTGAAGGTAGGTTTCGGGGGTCATTATCTCTCGTTCAACTTAAAGAAGGAAGGGCTTGGCAATCTGCTGTCCCTTACCTCCTTTTGGTGAAGGCGGGTCATGACAGAATGGTATCAGAGGGAAAGGTTGAGAGATATCATGGAGTCTGGAGTTAGGCACAATGAGGATTGCATGGGATGGTATAGAAACAGTGTTGGGTGATCTTGGTGCGTGAAATAGGCCAGAGAAGACCGGTTATGACATGGGATTTTAGGTCCCCCCATGATCCGACGCAAGGACTCTGGACCTACCGAATGACCAATTGAGGCAACACTGATTGTAGGATAGAGACCCTAAGAAAGGTTCATGCATCATAATGACTTGTGTTCTTGTGTTTCTGGGGTGTTTTGGGGATTTGAAATGAATCAGAATCCTAAGAAAAATTTAAGATCCATATTCTGCACTACTTGGGCTTAGGCATTCCTTTTTTACCTTGCAGCTATGGCACCTGGGAAAAGACCACAAGTTGTGCGGGTGATCGAGGTCCAAGATGTTGATTCAGATGATCGATGGAGGGCTGACCGAGAAGGGGAGGACGACCAGTGGCAGAAGACGCTTCATGCCTTTCAGCGACAGACCCTCGGGAAGTATGAGGGCAACACCTCTGACATGGAGACAGAGATCTGGCTAGAGGATATGGTGATAGATTTCAGCTTGATCCTTGCTCCGGTGGAGTATTGGGTTCCTCTTTCCGTGAGCCAGATGCGGGGAGCGGCACGTCAGTGTTGGACACTTTATCTGGGGAAGAAGAGTGAGGATGAGGTGACATGGGATGATTTCGAGAAAGGGTTCCAGGTGGAATTCCTCTCTTCTACGATGAAATATGAGAAGATTCAGGAGCTAATATCCCTCCAGTAGGGGGTATGTCAGTGAGAGAGTTGGGGATCAAGTTCAAGGATCTCCTCCGCTTTGCTCCAGACCTCTTTCCGGATGAGGAGTCTCGGGCGAGACATTTGGAGGAGGCACTCCGACCTTCCCTATAGTATGTCGTTACTCCCTTCACCTTACCGACATACTTAGAGGTACAGAAGAAGGCCCAAGTTGGTGGAGAGGATTCACACACTAGGAGGTGTGTCACGATATTGGATCTAGTTGGGCTCATCGAAGGGTAAAGTCGTCAGTAGCAGGCCTCCAGCACCAGGACCCTCTAGGTTTCGACCAGTAGGGAGTAGGCCTCAGAAGTTCCAGTTCCAACCTTCTGGCCCTCTCCATTTTCTTTTGGGCCCAAGGCCGAGATGCTTCATCTGTGGAAGCCATGGGCACCTTTGGAATCAGTGCCCGGACAGAGTGCAATATGGTGGGGGTGGGCAGGTCCAGCACCCACTTCAACAGCAGCAGTTCCCAGCTAGGCCCTTTCAGCAGCAGCAGCAGGGGAAGCGGGCTCCCGCTCCACCGAGGGCAGATGTTGCAGGAGGAGGCCGACCTCAGGGCACTCCTTAGGGACCTTGACCCGAGCATGGTCAGGGAGGTGGCCGACAGCTGAGAGGTAGAGGAGTTGGGCGTGGGCCATTTCACGCTACGGAGGTAGTAGTTCCAGCAGGACCGGAGGTCATTCGAGGTACGATTAGCTTGTTTAGTACCATTGCTTGTGACGTGTTCGATACCGGAGCTTCACACTCCTTTGTTGCACAAAGTCTATCCTGTGCTCTAGGTTTAGATGTTGAGAGACTTCCAGTTCCCCTGGTGATTAGAACACTAGTCAGAGGTCAGACCGACTTGTTATATGTTTGTCAAGGATGCAGACTGATGATAGGGCCACATCAGTCAGTCAGGGATCTTCTACTATTGCAGATACAACCATACAATGTCATCCTAGGCATGGACTGGTTGTTCTCTGCACGTGTCATCATTGACTGCTTCCAAGGAAGGGTCTTGTTTTCAGACTTTAGTGGCCGACGTGTGACCTTCATCGGCGAACGGGGTTGCCAGAAAGGCAGTAGGTGGGAGGAACCCCTCCTCTCTTTATTAGCTGAGATATCAGTGGAGTCGTTGGATGCGGATATTGTGGAAGTTCCAGGGATTGTTAGTGAGTTCATGGACGTCTTCCCTGAGGAGGTGATGACTCTACCCCCTCAATGTGATATCGAGTTTGGGATAGGCTTGCAACCTGGTGCTCGTCCAATTTCGATGGCCCCCTACCGGATGGCACCTTCTAAGCTCCGGGGGTTGTGGATTCAAATTGACAATCTGATGAAGAATGGTTTTGTCCAACCAAGTGAATCACCATGGGGTGCTCCAGTCTTGTTTGTGAAGAATTCAAATGGTGGTCTTAGGCTCTGCATAGACTACAGGAGGCTGAATTAGATGACGTTCAAGAATCACTACCCTCTTCCAAGGATAGACGATCTCTTTGACCAGTTGAAGGGGGAAGGATGGTTCTCTAAGATCTATTTGCGGTCGGGATATCAACAGTTGATGGTGAAGGAGGGTGACATCTCAAAGACGACCTTCAGGTGCAGATATGGCCACTTTGAGTTTGTGGTCAAGCCATTCGGCATTACGAACTCTCCATCCGTTTTCATGGGACTCATGAACTCCGTCCTCTGGGAATAACTAGATCAGTTCATAGTCGTGTTTATTGATGACATCCTAATCTACTCAAGATCAGAGGAGGATCACGTCGAGCACCTGAGGATAGTTTTAGAAGTCCTCCGAAAAAACTAGCTCTATGGGAAGTTGTCCAAGTGCAAGTTCTGGATGCGAGAGGTGCACTTCCTTGGGTACATGGTGTCCGAGAAGGGGATAGAAGTGGACCCGTCGAAGGTTGAGGCGGCTGTTTCTTGGGCAGCACCTAAGAACATGGCAGAAGTTCGTAGTTTCCTCAGGTTGGAAGGTTACTACCAGAGGTTTTTTCCCAAATTCTCTCGATTTGCGGCACCTTTGAAAGCTTTGAACAAGAAGGACTAGGCTTTTTTGTGGAGTGGGCAGTGTGAGGTGGCCTTCAGTTACTTGAAGGAGAAGTTGGTTAGTGCCCCAGTGCTGAGGTTTCCAGAAGAAGGGGTGGCGTATGTGGTGTTCTGTGATGCTTCAGGGCAAGACCTTGGATGTGTGTTGATGCAGCGGCAAGGGGTGATCCCTTATGGGTCTAGGCAGTTACGTCCTCATGAGAGTAATTATGCCACCCACGATCTGGAGCTTGCGGCGGTCGTTTTCTCACTAAAGTTGTGGCGGCATTACCACATTGGGGAGGGCTTTGTGGTCTTCACGAATCAGAACTGCTTGAAGTATGTCTTCTCTCAGCGGGACCTGAACTTATGACAACAAAGGGGGATGGAGTTCCTTTAGGACTAAAACTTCTAGATTTCCTACACCTCAGGAAAGGGGAATGTAGTGGCTGTTGCCTTGAGTGGGAAGTCATAGAAGGATGCGGTTCGAGAGTCAGAAGATGCTTGGAAGGTGAAGGAGGAGTTGGCTACCCTGCACCTGGACACGAGGATAGATAGTGGAAGAGGTTGCCTGTATCAGATAATAGTGCAATCCTCTCTTCTATGGTAGGTGGGGGAGTCCCCGTGGGGAGACTCAGAAAGTGAAGTGATGCGTGACTGGGTTACCCAAGGTGATGCCCCGGAAGGATGGGCAGAGGATGGTCAGAATCATATGATTTTCCGAGGGAAGTTGTTCATTCCAGTGGTGATGCACGAGAGAGTTCTTGGTGAGTTCCACAACTCACCCCTGACAGTGCACCTGGGAGTTTCCAAGATGTATCAGGGCTTGAGGGGACAGTTTTGGTGGCCCGGGGTATAGCCAGTGGTGGAAGAGTTCAAGGCCAAGTGCCTGGTGTGTCAGCAGGTGAGGCTAAACACAATGTTCCAGGCGGTTTGTTGCAACCTTTAGATTTCTCCGAGTGGAAGTGTGATGAAATCTCAAAGGATTTCGTCACCGGGCTACCCAGGGTTCAAGGAGGCTGTGACGCTATCTGGGTGTTGGTGGGTCGGTTGATGAAGTCGGCTCAATTTCTGGTGATCAATGAGTCAAGTGCAGTGGATGCTTTAGCACAGAGATATGTGGATGAGGTGGTGCGATTTCATGGAGTTCTGAGGTCCATAGTCTTGGATAGGGATGCACGGTTTGCCTCACGATCCTGGAGGGGATTACAGCATTCTTTTGGAACCCAGCTACGTCTTATCACTATAACGACCCATAATTTACATACATGGTTATTACTTCAGAATTGAAGCATACTTATTACAACATATAACAAAACCATGATAGGACCGTATAGGAATAGTGTCTTCAGAAACTGGGAAACATAAACAACTGGTTCATAAATCATCTACATTGTCTCCCATTTATTTCATCATATCTAGAGTCCCTTTTGGAATATCCTACTTAATACCCTTCTTCCGGACCTGGGGAAAAGAAAACATACAAAAGGTTGAGCTCAAATTCTCAGTAAGGGTAAAAAAAAGAAATATCAATCATATCATATTCATAAGAACATAACATTTTGAAAATCTTAACCTGCAAAAGAGATCATAAAATCATAACATGGAGTAAATCATAGCAGTGAAATGTAATCCCAATAATCATAAATTAAAACATGAAACTTTGTGGCATACACACATAATGATAGAAAATCATTTCATATTAGTCAAGGCTCATTTCCAAGACCATCATTGTTGACAAATTCCATTACTGAACCGAGTTCACTCCTTGTTCCAGTCATGGATCACTGAACCAGATTAACTTTCTGTTCTAACCATGTCTATCTCATGAGATATAAATCTGTACCCATTTCATTGGAGGTAGATATAGGTCCCACCCATCTCCTAATGAAATCATTCTTATGTGTGCCACAAAATCATAAATCATATATCATAGAATAACCCATGTAATAAAAATGGGATTTATAAACATCATGCCATCATAACATAAACCATAAAAGATAAAAGGACATAATTCCATCATAACATAATCAAATAAATGTAAGAATAGGGATAGAAATATAACCCTATATTATCTTAGATGGAAAATAATTTTGATAAAACACTTTAACTCCATTCTTGAGAAAAATATCCTTTCTACTTTAAAAACAATTTTCCTTTCTTAACATGTCATACAATTATAAAATAAAAGAATTTGATTAAAAATAAACTTGAAAACTTCTAAATTAAGCTTCATGAAAATAATGTTCTATGAAACCATAAAAATCCATTCATGCCGTATAAGTTAAAAAAACATTCTTCTCGTATTTTGGCCGGAAAAGTCAAAAAGTGCCTTGTACTAAAAATGACAAAAGATTCCTTTCATATATTTTACTAAAAACTCACCAATGGGTAAAATTGGATTTAAAAAATTGTAGGAGGATAGAAATAATATTACATATTGATAAAACATGGATGTGGATGATAAATATTTCCCAGTAAATTCTGAAGTATAAACTATATCAGATAAAAATGAGATTGCTAGATTTTCCCTTACCTTAGGTCTGATTTTCTTCGTACGTATCCGAACCTCCTATATAATGATTTAAATAATGTCATTGACTTATTACAGAATCATATTCATTGTTATGATATCATATATGGTCATATTTTTATCTTCTTATTAGTAATATTTCATTTCTACTTGTTATTCAGGTGTTCATTGCTTTATGTTCTTATGCATGTTTTGTCGAATAAATTCTTATTCTTATTTTCAGGTTATAGATACCTCATTTCCAGAATGGTATTAGTGTAATATATATCATATTTATTCATTAAATTCATTTATATAATCATTATTCAATGAATATCATGTAGAACGAGTCGCATCAAATCGTGGAGACGGTAGGCCATACGTACGCACGAGCGATGATATCGTTCCCATGATCATGGAATTATATTGAAGTGTATTTATACTATTTAAGAATCAATATAACATTATAATAATCATATATAGTTATTTTTTACACCATTATACCCATCCAATTAAGGTGGTGGTGGAAAACAGATTACACCACGGCGTGGAGACGGTATTCCGTACGTACGCACGCGCGGTGATTTCGCTTTCCGTAGGATGGATAAAAGGTGAAATATGGTTGTTTCATATTTATAATAACATATAAGTATATTAGTGAAACTTATGTTATTAATTCATAATGAAAAAACTAAATAAGAGGAATTAGAAGAAGAAATAAATTTGAAAGAATCGGTAACCGATATTACCTCTTCTTCGACACGCCTCTTTGAAACCTCCTTTATGGCAATAAAATTGGTCTTTGAAGAAGACCAGGACCTCTAGTATGTTTATAGGGAAGTTTATAATGGAAATGGGTAGTGTTTAGCCGAGATTTAAGGCTCAAAATTGTGTGAGGAGGAGAGGGAGGAGGTTCCCTTTTATAAGGGGGGAGAGGGGCACCTTAGGAAAAACTTAAAATATTATTTTATAATAAAGTCATATTCGGTTTATAATAGTTCCAAACTGATTTATTTATAATATAAAGTGTTTATGGGTCGAAATAATTTCAACAAATAGGTTTTAGACAATTTAGGTTACTATTTTAACCTTATAATTTAGATTTATCTCTAAGTTATTTAATTTAATTTTTACAGTGTCTTCTTGTTTTCTTACATTATATGGTTAATAAACTTACTATAACAAGACAAAGGAACCCCAAGTGGTTCATTATTAATATATATAACCTTATATAAGTAATTTTTCTGAACATTAGATTTTTAGGAATATAATAACAATTAATAATATAAAATTTGTTTTAAAAACAATTTGATGTCAATTTTGAAACTATTTGGTAATTGATTTTTTTGAAAATCATAACAGCATGATTAGTTCGAAAAAAGTTAATTAAAACTATACTAACATGTCATATTAACCTATAAAATTATTGTAATGCATAAAAAGTCTAAAATTACATTTATTTGGGTATTTATAACATCAATTATGTTAATATTTCATTAATATGTTAATTACTGCATAATCATTGTGTCATAAATAAATTATATTATATAATGTATAAAAATTATAAATAAAATAACATTATTTAGGAAACATTTTTATCTTTATAATGAATATTTATAGTTGAATTTATCTCATTTATAACCATATATTAAAAAATTTTTAGTTATTAATCTTTGATTTTAACGATTTTAACTCTTATTTAAATAAAATAATAATAAGTGTCCTAATCTAATCCAAGTGGATATAAAGGGTAATATTTTATTCCTAAGGTTTATTTTGGTCTAATTACACTTATAAAATAAACTTAGGACATTTGTTAGGGTAATAGCAATATCATTTTTACCCTTAATTACCCTATTTACTTTTAACCGTGGTAAATAAAAGTAAAAAGTTACTATTCACCAAAAATTATTTTTATCTTATTGAACCACATTTTACTCATTTATATTAACCATGTCTCTCAAATTTTTGAAATTCAACTCACAGAAGCGGTAAAATTATGTTTTATTTACAATTGCAAATGCTCCTAAGGGGTGGGTAAAAGACGGTGAAAAGTTCAATAAAATTTTTATATATCTAAAATTATTATAAAATGAATCCAATGAATTACATTGAAATTATATAAGTATTATGTATCTATTTTGACCTAAAATTAATTTAAATAAAATAAATGACTATTTAGATAAAAAGTCGGTTTTAACCAATAACTCAGTGTTTTCACTATTCATCAAAAAGTGAAAGTTTTCAGAAAAATACCAAAATTTCACCCTAGGATAATTTTGATATTCAAAATCCAAAAATGAAGTCCATTTTGAAAGATAAAATTTATAAAATTTCAAAAAGTGGGTATTACTATTCATAATAGCTAATTTATATTATATTTTAATAGCATATCATTGTTTAGTGAAACTCAGTATTGCATACAACACACGCTATGATGGAAGGTCAAAATTGCGTGTAAAGCAAGCCAAGATAGTGTTGTGTGTAGTGAAAGATTCATTTGATGTTGCATATAACAAAAGACATAAAAAAATATACTTCTCATAAACTATCAGTGTGTTATATTCTACCCCCCTTAAAATGAATTTCGCCCTTGAAATTCTTCACTTCGTAACAAACAGATGAGGATACCTCTCCCTCATCATATCGTCAATCTACCATGTAGCTTCTTCTAATTGGTGGTTCCTCCATAAAACTTTCACCAAGCCAGTGGTCTTGTTCTGTAGAACTTTTTCGCTACGATCCAGAATCTCTATCGGTTGTTCTTCATAAGAAAGATCTTTCTTCAGTGGTACAACTTCGGAACTTAGTACATGTGAAGGATCAGGTATGTACTTTCTCATGAGAGATACATGGAACACATTGGGAACTTGAGAGAGATTCGGTGGAAGCGCCAATCGGTAAGCTACCTTCCCAACACGATCTAGTATTTTGAAAGGACCGATATACATAGGGCTCAGCTTTCCCTTCTTTCCAAATCTCATTACTCTTTTCCAAGGAGATATTCGTAAGAACAATTTATCACCCACTTTAAACTCTATGTCTTTTCTTCGATTGTCGACATAACTTTTTTGCCGACTCTGAGTTGCTCTTATATGTTGTTTAATAGATCTGACCTTTTCTGTCATCTCATCAACAAGATCAGGTCCTAATAGCTTACTTTCCCCAACTTCATCCCAACAAGTTGGAGTCCTGCATTTCTTTCCATATAGAGCTTCATAAGGAGCCATCTGAATACTGGACTGAAAGCTATTATTATATGAAAATTCTACCAAAGGTAGGTGTTGATCCCAACCACCTTTTAAATCCATAGAGCAAGATCTTAACATATCTTCTAGAGTTTTAATTGTTCTCTCAGACTGACCGTCTGTCTGAGGATGATAAGCAGTGCTGAAACTCAACTCTGTATCAACAGTATGCTGAAGACTTCGCCAGAACTTCCAGGTAAACCTCGGATCCCGATCATATATAATGGAAATTGGTACTCCATGCAATCTTACCACTTCCTTTACATATATCCTGGAAAGCTAATCCAGAGAGAAATCTTCTCTAATAGTAATAAAGTGTGTCGACTTCATAAGACGATCAACTATGACCTAGATAGCATTATTTCCTTTCAATGTTTTAGGATGTCCGGTGACAAAGTCCATAGTGATGTTTTCCCATTTCCATTCGGGTATGGGTAATGGTTGTAACATCCCCTTAGACTTCTGTCTCTCAACTTTAACTTTCCAACAAACCAAGCATCGAGAGACATATTCATCAACATCTCTTTTCATGCCATCCCACCAGAAGTACTCTTCTAGGTCCCTATACATCTTTGTGCTTCCAGGATGAATAGATAATGAAGAAATATGAGCCTCATCCAGCATATCCTTCTTTAATTCTGGGATGGGATGAACACAAACCCGATTCCTGAACCTTATTATCTCATCACAATCAAGGTTGAATTCAGGAACATTTCTCACCTTCTTTTGTAACTCTACATCTTTTTTTTATGCCTATTTAATCTTCACATGTATAGATGGTTGAACATTCATTTGAGAAAGATAATATTTTCCCCCTTCTATTATAATTACAAGATCCATCCTTTGTAAATCCATATATATTGGATCTTTTGTGATCCTCATCATGCATAAGCTAGCATGGTCTTGTCAGCTTAATGCATCTTCCACCTTGTTTTCTTTCCCAGGGTGATAATGAATTGAGTAGTCGTAGTCCTTAATCAACTCCAATCATCTTCTTTGGTGCATATTAAGCTCCTTTTTTTGCGAAAATATACTATAAACTTTTATAATTAGTATAAATATCACACCTTTCACCATAAAGATAATACCTCTATATTTTTAATACAAAGATTACCGCGACTAACTCCAAATCATTAGTTTGGTAATTTTTCTCATGGATTTTCAACTGTCGTGAGGCATAAGCTATTACCATATCATTTTGCATGAGAACACACTTCAGTCCCTTCTTGGATGTATCACTATAGATCACAAATCTTTCTCCACTATATGGTAGTGTGAGCACAGGTGCACTGGCTAACCTTCGTTTTAACTCTTTGAAATTCTCTTAACACTCCTCCATCCAAACGAACTTAACTCCTTTTCAATTGAACCTAGTGAGTGGATTAGATAACCTTGAAAAATCTTTCATAAAACATTGATAATATCCAGCCAGACCAAGAAAACATTGGATCTCAGTTACTGTTGTCGGTCTCAACCATCTTTCGATAACCTCTGTTTTTGCTGGATCCACAGATATCCCCTCTTTTGAGATTGTGTGACCCAAAAATGAAACTTTTTGAAGCCAAAATTTATAGTTGGTAAATTTGGAATAAAGCTTCTCCCTTCTTAGGGTCTTTAATACAATTCTCAAGTGATCTTCATGTTCTTCCTTTCTCTTTGAATAGACAAGAATATCATCTATAAAGACTACCACAAACTGATCAAGATAGTTTCTAAAGACTCTATTCATTAGATCCATGAAGATAGTAGGGGAATTAGTAAGACCAAATGACATCACTATAAATTCATAGTGTCCATACCTTGTACGAAAAGCCATCTTTGTTATATCCTCCTTTTTGACCCTTAATATATGATACCCTGAACAAAGATCAATCTTGGAAAATTATTGAGCTCCACATAGTTGGTCAAATAAGTCATCAATGCATAGGAGAGGATATTTTTTCTTGATAGTGATCTTGTTAAGTTCTCTATAATCAATGCAAAGTCTCATTGATCCATCTTTATTCTTAAAAAAGTGAACAGGTGCTCCCCAAGGTGACGCACTAGGGCGTATGAATCCTTTATCATGATTGTCTTAGAGTTGCTTCTTCAATTCCTGCAACTCAATTGGGGCCATTCTATATGGTGTCTTTGAAATAGGCATAGCACCCGATATGAGTTCTATTGAAAACTCAACTTCACGATTTGATGGAAGACTTGGAAATTCCTCCGGAAAGACATCATCAAACTCACGTACAATGGGAATATTCTTAATTGTGAGTTTCTCTCCAACCATTTGAGATAAATAAATTTCATTTATTGGAATCAAGACCCATAAAATGGAAGAAATTTCCACTAGAAGGTTATATTCATCCTTGCATCGATAGATGATAGTATATTGATCGGGAATATTAAATATGATTTCCCTTCATTGGCTATTGATATGAGCTCCATATAAAGAAAGTCAATCCATTCCAGGAATCACATGAAATTCCACTATAGGAAGGATCAGAAGATTTTCAAAAATCACTTCCCACAAACTTCAATCAGAGAAAAATTGTAAACTTTTGATGTGACTGTTGTGCCATTAGGGGTTGTCACAGCTAACTCAATATCTAACTGCTGAGGTAATATGGAGATACCCTTAGAAAATTTTTCAGAAATAAAAGAGTGGGTGGATCCAAAATCAAATAAAACATTTTCTACTTTAGAGTGGATGGTAAGTGTATCTTTCAGCACTTCGTTATCATACTCCACATTGCAAATAGAAATTTCATGTGACTTTCCTTTGTCTTTGGCCTTAAGAGTTTGTTGACGTCGATCATCATCAAGAACCCTTGGATTAGGGCATTGATTGGAATAATGCCCCATTTCCTTGCACTTGAAACATTGAAGTGTAGGAGGTGTATTCTGTGTATCCCTTTCTTTGTTCGCATCATTAGACATCTTCTTCCCATTATTTTGACATTCATCTTCTTGATGACCTTCTTTTCCACACTTAAAATATTTACTTGTCCCTTTAAGAAAATTTCCTCCATGTTTCTTTCCACACTTTGAGCATAAGGAAAAAATAATCTTCTTTTCAGTGTGGTCTTTATATTTTCCTTTGAATTCCATTTTCCTCTTCTTATCAAACCCATATGATTGATGGGTTTCTCCAATCTCCATCTCAACCTTGAGATCACATCGAACAATTTCCTCATAGCTATTAAAGTCCATTATGGCTAACTACCTTCGAAGACTTGGTTTTAATCCACTAAAGAATCGATCGATTTTACTCTCAGGTTGGATAATAATTCCAGAAGTGTACCTTGCATGTCTTGTAAAATTTGGTTCGTAGGTACCAACAAATTCATAATCATTTTGCTTTAGTTGAAGAAACTCCTCTCCATCTTTGTTCGAAGAATACGAGGGAAGTACTTATTGAAAAATAAGTTCTTGAACTCGTCCCATTCCTTGGACTCAATTTCATCCCTTTGCCTCATATTCTTAATAAGATTCCACCATTGATCAGCTTCACCTTCTAAACGATATACTGCTAAGATGACTTTATCATGTTCAGAACATTGTAGAACTGAAAATATCTTTTCAGTGGTACTGATCTATTGTTCAACCACTAATGGATCAGAAGACCCACTAAATGAAGGTGGATGCTGCCTCATGAAGGATTCAACAGAATGCTGCTCCTTACTTTGTTTGTTTGGAAGTCCAGCATGATCAATAGCTTGATAAAGTTGTGTGAGCATGGCTACAAGATTTTTCATTCCATCTCCCATAACATTTGGTTGCTAAGGGGGACAATCATTGAATTTCCCGTCGGATTCAGCATTAACATGGTTCCTTCAGGTTCCAACCATTGACTAAAACCAAGAAGCACAGTGTGAGAAACACTAATCATAACAGGAAAACCACATAATCAAGAATAAAATTTCACACTTTAGTTCTTATCATAGGTTGTTCATGGCCATTTCTAAAACACTAATATTGTGTTCTATGTTTAGACATATCCTTAGAGTTCTTACTAAGGCTTTCACATCCTAGTTTCCAAAGATTGACTATACCTTTCCTCTGATACCAACTATAATGACCCATAATTTACTTACATGGTTATTACTTCAGAATTTAAGCGTACTTATTACAAAATATAACAAAACCATGATAAGACAGTATATGTATAGTGTCTTTAGAAACTGGGAAACATAAACAACTGGTTCATAAATCATCTACATTGTCTCTCGTTTATTTCATCATATATAGAGTCCCTTTTGGCATATCCTACTTAATACCCTTCTTCCTGACCTGGGGAAAAGAAAACACACAAAAGGGTGAGCTCAAATGATCAGTAAGGGTAAAAAAAGAAATATCAATCATATCATATTCATAAGAACATAACATTTTGAAAATCTTAACCTGCAAAAGAGATCATAATATCATAACATGGGATAAATCATAGTAGTGAAATGTAATCCTAATAATCATAACTTAAATCACGAAACTTTGTGGCATACACACATAATCATAGAAAATCATTTCATATTAGTCAAGGCTCATTTCCAAGACCATCATAGCGGACAAAGTCCATTACTGAACCGAGGTCACTCCTCGTTCCAATCCTGTATCACTGAACCAGATTAACTTGCCATTCCAGCCATGTCTATCTCATGAGATATAAATCTTTACCCAATGCATTAGAGGGAGATATAGGTCCCACCCATCTTATAATGAAACCCTTCTTATGTGTGCCACAAAATCTGAAATCATTCATCATAGCATAACCCATGTAATAAAAATGGGATTCTTAAACATCTTTCCATCATAACATAAACCATATAAGATAAAAGGACATAATTCCATCATAACATAATCAAATCAATGTAAAAATAGGTATAGAAACAGAACCATATATTATCTTAGATGGAAAACAATTTTGATAAAATACTTGAACTCCATTCTTGAGGAAAATATCCTTTCTACTTCAGTTTTTTCCTTTCTTAACATGTCATACAATTGTAAAATAAAAGAAGTTGATTAAAAATAAACTTGAAAACTAGTAAAGTAAGCTTCATGTAAATAATGTTTTATTAAATCATAAAAATCCATTCATGCCGTATAAGTTAAAAAAACTCTTCTCGTACTTTGGCCGGAAAAGTCAAAAAGTACCTCGTTCTAAAAATAACAAAAGATTCCTTTCATATCTTTTACTAAAAACTCACCAATGGGTAAAATTGAATTTAAAAAATTGTAGGAGGATAGAAATAATATTACATATTGATGAAACATGGATGTGGATGACAAATATTCCCCAGTAAATTCTTAAGTATAAACAATCTCGGATAAAAATGAGATTGTGAGATTTTCCCTTACCTTAGGTCCGATTTGCTTCGTATATATCCGAACCTCCTGTATAATGATTTAAATAATTTCATTGACTTATTATAGAATCATATTCGTTGTTATGATATCATATATGGTAATATTCTTATCTTCTTATTAGTAATATTTCATTGCTACTTGTTATTCAGGTGTTCATTGCTTTATGTTCTTATGCTTGTTTTGTCGAATAAATTGTTATTATTATTTTTAGGTTATAGATAACTCATTACCAGAATGGTATTAGTGTAATATATATCAGATTTATTCATTCAATTAATTTATATAATCATTATTCAGTGAAGTTCATGTAGAACGAGTCACATCACATCGTGGAGATGGTAGGCCGTATGTATGCACAAGCGATGATATCATTCCCATGATCATGGAATTGTATTGAAGTGTATGTATACTATTTCATAATCAATATAACTTTACAATAATAATATATAGATATTATTTAAACCATTACACCCATCCAAGTAAGGTGGTGGTGGAAAACAGATTACACCACGGCGTGGAGAAGATATTCCGTACGTACGCACGTGCGGTGATTTTGTTTTCCGTAGGATGGATAAAAGATAAAATAGGGTTGTTTAATATTTATAATAACATATCAGTATATGAGTGACACTGATGTTATTACTTCATAATGAAACAACTAAAGAAGAGGAAGTAGAAGAAGAAATAAATTTTAAAGAATCGGTAACGGATATTACCTCTTCTTCGACATGCCTCTTTGAAACCTCTTTTTAGGGCACTAAAATTGGTCTTCGAAGAAGACCAGAACCTCTAGTATGTTTCTAGGAAAGTTGATAAGGGAAATGTTCAGGGGATGGACGATCTTTAAGGTTCAAAATTGTGTGAGGAGGAGAGGGAGGAAGTTCCCTTTTATAAGGGAGGAGAGGGGAACCTCAAAAAAACTTAAAATATTTTTTTATAATAAAGTAATATTCGGTTTATAATAGCTCCAAATTGATTTATTTAGAAGATAAAGCGGGGAAGAGTCTAAATACTTTCAAAAAATAGGTTTTAGACAAGTTTAGGTTACTATTTTAACCTTATTATTTAGATTTAACTCTAAGTTAAATAATTTAACTTTTACCTCATCTTCTTGTTTTCTTACACTATATGGTTAATAAACTTATTATAACAAGACAAAAGAACCCCAAGTGGTTCATTATTAATATATATAACATTATCTAAGTCATTTTTCCAAACATTATATTTTTAGGAGTAGAATAATAATTAATAATATTATATTTGTTTTAAAAACTATTTATGCCAATTTTGAAACTATTTGGTAATTGATTTTTTTGAAAATCATAACCGAATGATTAGTTATAAAAAAGTTAATTAAATCAATACTAACATATCATAGTAACCTATAAAATTAGTTTAATACACAAAAATTCTAAATTACATTTATTTGGGTATTTATAACATTAATTATGTTAATATTTCATTAATAAGGTAATTAATGCATCATCATTGTGTCATAAATAAATTAAATTATTTAATTTATAAAAATTATAAATAAAATACCATTATGTAGGAAATTGTTTTATATTTATAATGAATATCTATAGTCTAATTTATCTTATGTATAACCCTATATTAAAAATGTTTTTGTTATTAAACATTGATTTTAACTCTTTTAACTCTTCTTTAAATAAAATAATAATAAGTGTCCTAATATAACCCAAGTGGACCTAAAGGGTAATATTTTATTCATAAGGTTGTTTTTGGTCGAATTACACTTATCCAATATTATTAGGACATGTGTTAGGGTAATAATAATATCATTTTCACCCTTAATTACCCTATTTACTTTTAACCGTGGTAAATAAAAGTAAAAAGTTACCATTCACCAAAAATTATTTTTATCTTATTAAAGCACATTTTACTTTTTGATATTAACCGTGTCTCTCGGATTTTCTAATTTCAACTCACAGAAGTGGTAAAATTAAGTTTTATGTACAACTGTAATTGCTCCTAGGAGGTGGGTAAAAGATGGTGAAAAATTCAATAAAATTTTTATATATCTAAAATTATTATAAAATGACTCCAATGAATTAAATTGAACTTATATAATTATTATGTATCTATTTTGACCAAAAATATATCTAAATAAAATAAATTATTATTTAAATAAAAAGTTGGTTTTAACCAATAACTTAGTGTTTTCAATATTCATCAAAAATTGAAAGTTTTCAGAAAAATACCAAAATTTCACCCTAGGCTAATTTTGATATTCCGAATCCAAAACTGAATTTGATTTTGAAAGATAAAATTTATAAAATTTCAAAAAGTGGGTATTACTATTCATAACAGCTAATTAATACAATATTTTAATAGAATATCGTTGTTTAGTGAAACTCGGTATTGCGTATAACACACGCTATCATGGAAGGTCGTGATTGCGTGTAAAGCAATCCAAGCTAGTGTTGTGTGTAGTGAATGATTACTTTGATGTTGCATATAACATAAGATATAAAAAAATATACTTCTCATAAACTATCAAGGTTTTACAAGAACTGCCTTCCACCCCCAGACAGATGGACAGACAGAGCGCACCATCCAGACCTTGGAGGATATGCTTTGGCCATGTGTCCTGGACTTTGGGGGATCATGAGTGCGACACTTACCTCTAGTAGAGTTCTTATACAATAATAGCTATCACTCTACCATTGGAATGGCTCCATTTGAAGCCCTGTATGGAAGTCCATGTCGCTCACCCGTGTGCTAGACAGAGGTCGGGGAGGTAGGTGTTCTTGGCCCGGAGGTGGTGCAGAGCACGAAGAAGAAGGTTCAGCTTATTCGAGAGAGGATGAAGGCTGCTCAGGATCGGAAGAATTATTATGCCAATGATAGGAGGAGACCCTTGGAGTTCGAGGTTGGGGACCACGTGTTCTTGAAGGTCTCCCCTCGACGTGGGCAGCGAAGTTTCAGCAGGGGGAGTAAGCTTTCTCCTAGGTTCGTCAGACCTTTCAAGGTGTTGCAGTGGTTTGGCGAGGTGGATTATCAGCTGGCATTTCCCCCACCGCTACAAAGGGTGCACGATGTCTTCCATGTTTCCCAGCTCCGATGGTATCTTCACGATGATTCCCACGTCCTTGACTGAGGAGAGATAGATATCAAGGATGATGCAATGTTCCTGGAGCGACCAGTGATGATTGAGGGTTGTAAAGAGAAGGTGCTTCATGGGAAAACTATTCCCTTGGTTCGTGCGCTATGGAGGCATGGTGGTCTTGAGGAGAGTACCTGGGAACGGGAGACGCAGATGCGTGCCCAGTACCCAGAGCTGTTTTGAGTTGTTCTATTTTGTTTGTACTTAGTTGATGGAACGCTTACTATGTTGACTATGGAATGTGTGGTTTCCTTTTTATGTGGATGTGTGTGAAGTGTCCTGAAATGTGGGGAGGGGAGTACCTAATCCCATGTTAAGACGCTTTAAAGTGGATGCGCTTAAACCCATGTGGGAGAATCACTGCCGCACAAAGTGGATAATATCTTAACATGGAGGAAGGGAAACCCCTCACCCACATGACCAGACAGTTTGAATCTTTGTTTTGCACTATTTCATGATGAAGGGGGCATTCCTTCATAACAAGGAGGTCTACTCATGAGAGGTATCTTTCGAGGTGGTTATTCGGACCCCTCTCCTTTCTTCGGGGCTGGTTTTAATTCTCGAGGGTTAGAATAGTTTGAGAGGTATCTGATGTAATGGCCCGGACCCCCTGGCCATTACTTTACCAAAAACTCAACTCCACCATGATGGTGGCACCGTGACGGTGGCACCGGTGAAGGTGGCACCATGACGGTGGCATCATGATGGTGGCACCTTGAGGGTGACACCGTGATGGGGGTATCATGTCCCCTCGCTGATCCTTTTGTTCTTTTTTTCCAGTACCTGACTTTTCCTCTCCCGTAACATATCTTTTGACGTAAATTAATCTTAATACCATTTTTAATGTCATTTAAAGCCACGAATTGACTCCTAAAAATCACTAGAAATATCCCCGATGGGGGATATTAAATAACTCCTTGATATCATCTTGTGTAACTGCCCACCCACATAGGAAACCACGATCCGTTTTTCCAGGCGTTCAAAATTCCATATCCCGATTTCCAATTTATATCTCCCTCTAGAGTTCTCCTTTTCTTCTCGGTTGATTTTTTTTATTCTTCCTGTGGTGCTTGGAGACATTTTTCCTGTGGCTTGTGGTGCGCCTCTACTGGATCCTTTTTCACGTCTTGGAGTCCATGGATTTCCTCCCCTGCAAGCCGTGCATCCCCTATTCCTAGCGTGTGGAGAAAAGCTTCGATATTTGATCAATCAAGTAGGGATTGTTTCCTTCATCTCTCCTTGTTGTGTATCATGTGGGGTGGGTGCGCTATTGTTTATATAGGAATGGGCTAACCAAACCTTAATAAAGATAATAAACGGGCTGTTAAAGGATGATGGGGTGCGTTTGGTTTTCTCCTGTACTATTTTTAATTGCTATATGTTGTGAACTATACGAATTTATGCCTACTGAAAATCATGGCCGTTGGTGGACTTTCTCTGTGCACTAATAAACTATTATCTCCTCTGATGATTAAATGGTTGTAACATAGAAATTTGTTAATCACATGAACTCGGTGGATTAAATGGATGCTCTGTAAACATATGCCCTTGGGTGGTCACCCCGGTTAACTAACAGAAAGAGGAAATAGATAAATGATGTGCTTGAACCTGGAAGTTTCTCTACTCTATTTTGGTAGAAGGTTAATTGTTCTATTTGTTTGCTTATGGGGTGATGTGGGTGAGGATGGGATCCTCTGATGTGGCATGGTTGCTGGTTGTGAATCTGGGGTTGTGGTTTCTCTGCTTATATCATGAATTGGGGTGGAATCCTCTTATGTTGTGAAATATTTTTATCCATAGTTATGGGGATTTGGGGGGATGTATCTTGAATCCTGATTTAGTTCCAATACTTGGAGGGATCTCACTTTGATGTGAATTTACAAGAGAACTGGGTGTGAATGTTTAAATTGTTGTTGGCTATAACATTTTCCCCTAGGCTTGTGCTTGTGCCTGTTAGTTTCCCAGTAGTGCATAATTTACTTAAATGAGATCACTTGTACAAGAAAACAAGAATGGGTTAATTGGGAAATTGATTCTGGGAATGAGTTGTGACTCGGTTGTGAGGAGTATGCTTTCTATGAGTAGTAACTAGGTTGTTCGTGCTTGGGTTAGGTGTGGATCCCTAGGTTGGGTTGAGTTCTTGTTACCTATATATATAGTTGTAGTTCTTATGTTTCTTATTTGAACCCCACCCAAGTAGAGCATTTAGTGCCTAACACCCCCATTTCATTGGGGGGGGGGGGGTGTTTTTTCCAATACTCCTACGAGTGGCTGGTTATTAGATCCTTTTCTGCTCCCTTTCTCGAATAGCCCAAGACTCTTCTAGCAGGCTGTGATGGAATGAAGTCCATTATTAGCCCAAGAATCTTCGGGCAGGGTAGTTTTGGTGGTTGTCCCAGGTGTTTGCAAGTTGGTTGTTTCTCAAGTGTCTTCGAGATGAGGCCCATGTGTTTTCGAGCGTGATGGTAGCTTTCTAGCCCAGGTGTCTTCAGGTGTGGTGGTAGTTTTCTGGCCCAGGTGTTTGCAGGCATGGTTATGTGTGGTTATTGTGGCCCAGGTGTCAGCGGGCGGGATGTATGGTTGTGGCCCAGGTGTGTGCAGGCGGGTGTGGCAGTGGGACTACGGTGAGAATAGCAGGATTGGTTTGATGCGTAGGATGTCTTCAATAACCAGTGGGAAAGTGGCGCGGGGTACCCAAAAATCGATGTGCTATTACTATACCTTACTTGACTTGCGTTATTTGGGAGTATTCCTTGGTCAGTCTTGGGTGGATAGTTTTTCCTTGCAAGGTGCTTCAGTTATCTCCTTTATCACAGGGCATTAGAATGCCTCCCAACTTGTGCACGAGAGTATTTGGTTTTCCCTACTGGTTATACTTGTATACTCACCCTACGTATATAAAACTGATTTCAGGTTTCCAGGAGGACTTCGTGGATCATGTAGGGTTGTACTAGCTTGGGCGTTGGGACCATTGTAGTTTCTTTTTTTCTTGATTTTGGTACTTTACCTTTGTAGACACCTTGTACTTTTTGGCTTTTACTTTTGCAGCATGCATATGGGAGTGGTTTTCTTTGTCTTTACTCTTACTTTCAGTTTTGTTGTTGTTGGGTTTCATCATCTTATCTTCCGATCCTAATAAAATAAAAGGGTAATGCCTTACTTTTGTGTGAGGTTTTATACCCTTGGTGCTGGTCACTACTCCGGGACCTATTGACGGTGGGTTTCGGGGGTCATTATCTCTCCTTGAACTTAAAGAAGGAAGGGCTTGGCAATCTGCTGTCCCTTCCCTCCTTTTGGTGAAGGCGGGTCGTGATAAAAGGTTTCATCTATTATTAATGGGGATGGTTGTATTGAAGTCAAGGATGTGTCAATATGTTCTAAGAATGTGTAAATATATATGTTAGTTATTGGAACCATTTTTTATAGGTAAATTAAATGAAGAATGATGTTTACACAATTGTATATTTATAAAAATCTATTCTATGATATCAACAAAGATTGTTTTTTGAGAATTATAATATAAAATTGAGAAAATGGCAGAGTTATACAGGTATTATATGGAATGTCTATATACTACCAAGATTTATTTTACATATTGAAATACATGGAAAGTGTTGAGAAAATTGAAAAAGGAAGTCATAAGTTGAGTATGTAATTTTGGTATTGCTAGTATTAGGTTATTTTTATTTAGAAAAGTGATGGTGATGACTTTTTTATGATCAATTTGAGATCACCAAAACTTCATGTGTGAATATTTTTATGATTCATTGAAAACCAAATACAAAAACCTTCAAGTCATCAATCCACCAGAGATTCTAGGAAATAACATGAATATTCAACCAATTTCAATGGAGATAACTAGCTGGGATAGTCATATATAAAGGATACAGATAGCCTGTTTGGGTTAACTCATTCCTAGAGAGTGTGGGATGGATCTTAAGTAGGGAATATGCATTGTGTGGCCAAAAACAATGATCTATTAGGTATGTTGGCCCTGAGGAATTTGAAAAACTTTACAATGATGCATCAATATTGATATGGTATCATAATACTATTAAAAAGTATGATGTGAGAATATTATAAAATATGTCAACATTACAATGATTTAAAATTTGTGTATGCTAGGAAATGATGTTAATTATAATCTTATTCCTCAAGAGACCTATTTCATGTAGTGATTGGTTGAGATGCACTGGCCCCACAAAGCTCATTGAAGAATATGGTTTGATGAGGGAAATTTAATATGAATTACTTATACTCACACCATATCATGGAATTCAAATGACTTTCTATAGAAGATAAAAACCACAATAGAGAGAGAAAACAACATGACCAAGGTAATTGTTAAAAAATAATGTTTTGACTACCACACTGTGGAAGTATATCTATTTTAGATAATTTTTCATTGGATTTATATATAAAGCATTAGTTTTTATGATATAGTTCACTTGTGGGATCAAAAGGATAGTTGTTGGATTGAAATAAAGAACACCAGAATAAGTATTTTATTAAATGCAAAAACATTAATACGATGAAGTAGTGATGTTCATTTAATGAATCATGCATCAAAACAGTTGAATATATGATCCACGATGAGTATGAACCTTGTGTGTTTTTATATTTCATATGAATATATATTTATAAAGTAAATAAAGAGTTTTTATGAAAGTTGAAACTTTTTATGATTTATGCCAGAAGTTTTTATAAAATATGGATAAGCTCATATTATATAGTTTGGAGTTTATTAGATATGTTCTAAAAATGGGATGGATCACATAACATAAGGGAAACATGTATGATTTTTTGATATCATATTATATTTAAACTCATAATATACATCGAATACATAAGATATGTTTATCATAATATAAAATAAAAATATAATATTTGGATTTCATAATATTCACCCTATATTCATTAAAGGAGAAGATTCCATTATGATCATTCAATACTGAAATATTTCAATGATTTTATTCATGATTCATGTTACCTTCTTGGAGATTATTTATGGAAGAATATCCATGATAGATTTGCAACATAACAATGTTTTCTATTATATAAATGTGTGTAATTTTGCAAATTTTTTGAATTAAATTGTGAATTTTTTGGAAGAAAATAAATGATATGAATACATAATATTTCCATATACCACAAGGAAGACGAGTCTTCGGGAATAATTTAGAAGGATTTTTTTGGAAGAGATAGATTTCAGGATTCATGAATTCCAAATTTTTTGGGAATTTAAAATATTATTATTATGTGAATAAAATTCATATGAAGTATTGAAAAAAATATAAGAATAAAATTAATGAATAATAATTCACCTTTGATATTTTTCTTCATGTTCTTTATGTTTAAAAATAGAGGAAGAGAACCTTCGACACAGATACAACCCTAGTGAAATTATGGACATTGAAGAGGTAGTGTGATGTACCTTCAACTACTGAAAATAAAAATAAACAACATATATCAATGAATAAAAACAAGAGGGTTCTGATTCTACTATATCTAAGAAACATTTTTATGAGATAATAATATTAATGATCCAAAAATATCATCATGTTATATAAGGATATTGAGATGAGAAGGGACTGATGATGACGCTACTATTGATAAATCTTTGTGTTTATTATCTTAGAGAATGAAGAAACCACTGTGATTTTTAACATAGTGGGTTTGAGATAATAAATTAAAAGATATGGTAATGCATTCCTACTAATATTAACCTATATGTTTATGATCTACATTGGAGGATGGAGATCATTTCATGTGTTGATGACTTGTGCATGAGGAGATCATACTAAATAACCTAGGAGAGAAACCATTATGTATGCAACAAAATTGAGACAATTAAGGTAGACATAATTTTCTCAGAAGAAGATCTATTATTTAGATATAATTAGTCTAATAGAAGAGAGGATATCCAATTCAACCAATAGTGTTGAGATTTTCTAAAATCTATTGGAATTGGGATAAACATTTCCCTGAATTATTTCTGTTATAGTAAAAGATCAAGGATGTATACTACCATTACATTATACTATCCATTGAAATATATTAAATAGATAGGACAAACACTTTTTACTTTTTTAATAACTTTTATATTAGTGATAATATTGGTATCAGAACTTTTCCCAAACATAGAATGGAGTAGGCTCTCACATTAAGGCCAAACCTTTTAAATCTCTATGTGATACCATTATTGTTTTATTATGAATTTCATACATGGATGAGCATTGAGAGAACACAAAAATAACCCTAGTCATTAACTAATACAAAATTTAAATTAATACGATGGGATAATATAGAAATGAATTTAGTACTCGCTAATAGTTGGGTACATTGATTCACACCCCTCTTAGTGTCCCTACTTAGTGACTAAGGTACTTCCAGTGGTTTCAAAACATATCATATCTTACTCTAATTAGATGCATTTTGGTTTGCCATTTTTGTAATAGCTTATATAAAGTTCATATTTCAGGAAATTATTGATAATACTCCGATAGATAAAAAACAATTTTCTTATATTGATTATATTATATTTGTTTCATTTAGAACTCTAAGAAATAAAAGAAAAAGTGAGGAAAATAAGAAAATAAGGATTTTAAATAACAATAAAGATATACCATTTTATAACTATAATCAAAGTGAAATGTTTTATTATATTAAATACATATATATTAATCCATTCAAGTAGACTACCTCAATATGTAATGAGTATGAAGAGGATGAGTTAATCCAAATATTTAAATATTTTAAATCTTAAATTAAAAGGAATGAAAATAAGGTTATTGATAAATTATATACTTATATACATATTTTTATCAAGAAACATATTTATGATAAATCCCATCTAAAATTTAATGTTGACGAAATAGAGAATTCACTAACTAAGAAGTTTCAAAAGTGAAATTCACTAACACAACTTGTGGAAGATAAATAAGAATCAATGTTACTTTGAAATGAGAATGTTTATCCAAAGGAATAAAATTAACTAAGAAGTTATTATGAGAAATTTTTGATAATAATTATTCATCAAGAAGTGATTATTAGATTAAAAAATTTGTATAAAAAACCATTAATGTCAATTATAAATAGTAGGAGGTTAAATAAAAAATTCTTAAAGAAATAGATAATTATTTAAAGGAAGAGAACAAGGTATAATAGGATCATATAAATAATATTAATAGATGTTTAGAAGAATGCATGATATCAAAAGTGGATGAAAAACATTTCCTCAATATGATGGGTATTGGACTTTAGTTGAAGTTGAGGAATCTTGAACTGACACTGTTTGGGACTTTCATAACATTTGAGATGACATAAGATGCCACAAAAACATCATATGTAAATATAATCTCAAAAGTTAATTATACTAGTGGAAAGAGGAGTATAAATCCATCTTCTGACCCATTTATAATATTTTCATGTTGAAAGGTACCACACACCTCAAAATCTAAATTTTTTCTAATTTTTTTTGAGTCATTTAGGTTTACATTAAAAATATATACAAATGTAGTTGTGAAAAAATTCATAGAATCCTACCACTATGTTAATGATTGATAAAAAATATTAAAAGGGAAGATTCCCCAAAAATACACTCAACCAATTGTGGAAAATCACTGAAATGCCAATATTTCAATTTTCAGAATTCTGGATAATATAAATCTAAATGATAAAATCAATATTTATATGGTATTGTTGGTGATGTAATAGGTTTGGTAATAAGGAACTGCGATGTTGTTATAACTTGATGATTTATAAGGATAGATGATGTCATACATTGAGGGTGAGAAATGTTGATCTAATTAATCCTAAAAAAACTAATGAAAAAAATATGTCACTTAAAAACATATATGAAATTTTAAGCAATATATATGGATCTTTCATTGAATGTGTTAATAATAGTAAAAGGATGACTATATAAACTAAAAAATAAAGGTGATAAAACTTTGGGAATGAAGCTAAAGAAATATGGTAAATTGGATATTCCCAAGAATTTGACAATGAAGGGAGGTGATATGTCCTTGAGTAATAAATATAAGGATTGTGAAGTTCAAAGTGATCTCCATAAATCAAATATGAGAGCTATATCAAAGTTTTATAACTATTAATATTATATTAAAAGAGAAAACAACATATATTTATAAAAATAAGCCATGAATATAATTATTTTTTCATGAACATAGAATAATAAGTTAATATCTATCGAGAGAGTGAAAATAAGACTAATTTGTTGAGAAAAAAATCCAATGAATCCATGTGTAAATTATCATGTTACTGAGTCAGTTTCCAAAGATTGTTTGATTCTTTGACCTACTGATTTGGAAAAAATTAATTATGGATGACAAACAAGTAAAGGGATATGCTAAATGGAAAGATGAAATTCCAAATAGGGATATGAATTTTTAGGAGTGTTTTTCAAAAAATAATGACCAATGAACTTCTATAGAACTGTGTTAAAGATTCAATATGGTTGGATATAGTTCTAAACCATTATTATTCATGTTTCCATCATAACAATAAGATCTTATGAAAATGAAAATTAGATTTGGTGATACATGTGAATTGATTTCATGCATGGAATTTGAAATAGAGAGTATTTTATGCTTCATAAAGTAAAATAGATAAGAAATTATAAAGAAAACATTCAAGGATAAGAATGAATAAGTAACTTGGTTGAGAAGATATTCTCAACAATAATATACACATAAAGGAACAATGTGTTCCACCATATTACCTTAATATTTTTTTTTTATTTGTGTGAATTTAATGTAGGTAATTGAAGTTAAATCTAGAATGTGTATAAGATTTAAAAATTAGATACTAAAATTCCGAGAGAAGAAATACTAAATAATCTTTCCAAACCTAATAAAATTTGAATTATTTTATTTCGATTCACTCTCAACATAGGATATCATGAATCCCACATAGTAAATCTTTATAACATGATAAAGAAGATACTGAGAATTTCATTATAGGGGAAAATTTGGAGAATATATTGATAATATTATAGAACTCTTATTCCATAAAAACCTAAATATTTGGAAGGTGTTTGGAAGAGTGTCATTGAAAAGGTATAATTTCATATTCTCTCATACTTGGTGGAATCAAATAAGAGCTTAACACTGGGGGGAATTTATTTTAACAATGAAAATAAGAAGGAAAGTGTGATGAAGTTATAAGTCATATTTCTATGTTTAATCCTTACCAATTTATATTTGAATTCTTTAACTGATATGTATATGTGAATATAGAAAACTAGGTTTAAAATTTCTTAAGGATATTTCTAGAAATTGGTATTAAACATTTGTTTTTGCAATGAAAGAGTGTGAAAATTCATTAAGGAAAGTGTTAAAAAGTTTTATCTCAGTTGGTGTCATATTATTTTAATAATGGATAAATTTTTTATCAAAATCAATCAACCTTGTTTTCTACACCGATCATGGATTTGATAGACTTAGAGTGGAATGATTCAAGGAACATTTATTTTGAATGATTTTATACAATACTCTCTCATAAAATTTTTTATTATTATCAATGTAGAGGATATGAAAGAGAGTATCATGCATACATATTGACTTAAAATTAGTTGAGGGTATTAAAGACCAACACAATGGGGGGGGGGGGGATTAAATTAGTCATGTCAAAGATAGTATTTTTTATCCAAAAGGATGATTTTATTGATTATAATTAGGTGTAAGTATGTGTTAAGAATGTGTTAAGAGATATTAAATTTCATACCTCCATTTATTATGTATTAATGAAATGAAATTAAGAATACAGTTTCAATAATTTTATTGTCTAAAATATTAATATAATGTTGTATAATAAAAATGAGGTTTGAGTAGTACAATTTCATATTGATACAATGGAATACTCATTCAAGTATAATATGGAGGTTCTATTTACAACCAAGAATTATTTTATGTGAAAAATTATATGGATGAAGATGAGATAATTGAAATTTGAATACACGATATGAGTATATAATTTTAGTACTACAATACTTAATTTACCATTCTTTGGTAAAGATATGGATAATACTTTCATATGAGTCATTTGAGAGCACCAAAACAACATATTAGTGTTTTTTTGTATGTTTCATTGAAAAAAATATTTATAATATCAATAACCCATACATTTGAGTAACATGGAAATAGCTGGAAAACCAGTTGAGTTCAAAGGTGATATAAATCATTTAGAAGTATATATAAATGATTCATATATCCTATTCAAGTCAACATAGTCATTAATAGTATAGAGTGGCACATGAGTGTGATAAAAAACATTAAGGGGGGGAATGGTGACCCATTGGGTGGGTCAATACTAAAGGATTTTAAGGATAGCCTAATCCCATATTGAGGTTGATAAATTAACACTATTACATTTGAAATTATGGTGCGAGAGTCATGTAAAATACACATACTGGAACATATTTAAAACATAGATTCACAATGATGTGACACTGTATATAATATTATTCATCACATTATTTTTCTCATGCCATGAATGGTTAATATGTTCCATGCTAACTTACATCTCACCATGATAAGGTTTCATATAGGGTGTTCACATAACTATATTTGTATTCACACTATTCCACAACATCCAGTTGTGGTTCCATGATAGATGAACTCTATACTGAAGAGAAATAAATACTAATATTATTGTGATTGTAAAACAATAATTTTTTAACTTCCACCCAATTGAAATAGTAAGTATTTTAATCCATCATTGGTGTTTTAGGGAAAGCATGATATTCCCTTCTAGAGTGCACATGGAAGTTTTCAAGGATAAATGCATGAATGTGATGCATAATACATGAATAAGAATATTTTGAAATGAAGAAACATGAATATGATAACACAATGTTGCTCATTTAATGTAACAAAAATCCCAATATTTAAATACTATGGTAAAAAATGAGTGTCAAGATTGATTTCTAAAAACATTAATATGTAAATAATTGCATGAGGAAAACATAGAGTTTACATGAGAGATGTAACTTGGCATGATATAATTAATTATTATTTATGAAATACTAGGAATTCAAGAATCTATAATGTGACATTTAAGGACATCATAATATATTTTTTATATAATTTTTAGATCATGTAAGACAAGTGAAACATGTATGATATGTGTATTCTGTAATATATGTGAAATGTGAAATAGAAATAGAACATATAATATTATTATTCTTATAAGATATGAGAAAGATGTAAGATGTGTATTTAGTAAGATATGCGTAGTCTTTATTAAATATTATGATTACATAATGAGCATTCAATACTGAGATATTACAAAATATCTAGACATGATTCAGGATATTATAATATTGTTGAATGGATGCAGAAGAATTATGAGATAATTTCATCGACACAATGTTAACTATGATATAAAGTCATTCCATTAGGGATTTTTTGAATGATTTTTATATTTTTTAGAATAAAATAAGTGACTGTAATCCTTTAAATTTCTAAATATTGTGAGGAATATGATTCTTAATAAATAATGAAAATGAATGGTATTCTTTAAAGGAGTGATATATCATGATTCTTGAATGCTGTAATTTTTCGAAATTTGAATTTCAAATATTATTTGAATGATATTAACATGATGTAGTGATTTTAAATATGATAATAATACGAAATAATTATTATTGAATTATGATATTATTTTTATATTATATAAGTTGAAAAATAGAATAATAGAACCTTTATTATCTGTACTACTCTAATGAAATTCTTTTTTTCAAAGTGGCGGTGATGAGATATTTTGACAGACGAAACTGAGAAGAAAGATTATTTTTCAAAGAAGAAAACCAAGTGGAATATGATAATTTTATAACCTGGAAACCCAATTAAATTAAAGAATAATAAAAATGAGCCTAAAATATCCTCATATCATATATATATATTTAGAAGAAAATTAACTTATTATTCTATGGATATTGATAATTCATTATTTCAAGAGGCATTAAGAATGAAAAATTAATTGAGATTTAAAACAAAAGGGGTTTGAGTAGATATAATTGAACTATTGTATATACATTCCTACTCATGTTATCCGAGAAGTAAAAGATCAACCAAGTAATAAGTTAATAATTTCATGTGTCTGTTATCTCATTCATGAGGAGATCATTATGAATAACTGAGGAGATAAACTGGCATGTTTCCTAAAATAGCGAGACCATTCAGGGAGTCAATGTTTTCTTATATATAGATTTATTATTTAGTGATAAGGTAAGCCATATAGGATAATAGATCTTATTCAACCAACATTGATGGTATAATCAAAAACTAGGTTGTACCTAGATAAAAACTCCCTAAACTCATTCATTTTACCATGAAAGTTAATGAATGTATACCACCAAATAATATTTACTATCCATATACATCCATGAAAGAGTCACAGAGGAACACTAACATCTATTTTAATTAATTTTATATTGGTGATAGTCTTTTTCCTATAACTTGAATTGAACCTCGTATAGAGTAGGATCTCAAATAGATGATGAACATTATAATTCAATTTGTGGATTCATCCTTGTTTTATTCATCACATAATTATTGGGTGAGAATTAATACCATATCAAAATGTTCCTAATTCATATATGAGATCGAGGTTTCATTAAAAATTTTGGTTATGTTATAAATGAAATTAAAACCAGGTACAACTTTGGAATATTGATTCAAATCCCTCTCATTATACCTACATGATCATCTAGGAACTTCAAAAGCCTTTGATATGGACTTTCTACATATTTTTGTAAGGGGAATTAGTTACCATGTATTCCAATGTCATTTAATGGGTAATGTCCCATCTTTTAAGGTGATGTGTCAAGGACTAATGTGGTTCCTTTTAAATTCATACAACTGTGAGAAAATGAACTTCATTTCTGTTAAGTATGAATTAAAATGACAGATATCCTAGCCTATGATATACCTGGAGTAATAATATGTACTATACATGTAATTCATATTATAGTGTATTATTTTCATATATCATACATGGAATGAAGATACTTTTGTTGGATTACATCATAAAGTACAATAGGACTTACCCTATGGGTTACATTAAATAAAATTCAATGTTACACTTCCATGTTCTTCCACATGGTTTAAATTGGTTAGGAATAATATTATTTTTCATTTAGGCCTTATTATATTCATTGAAGTGTTCAGTGAATGATAAACCATTGAGGAGTCACATATGAATGCTATGGGAGTGTTAAGATTTATTATAGAAGTTATTTGATCCCTATCTTGGTATATATTGTGAAATATTGTAATATGTATATGAAAATATCTCCATCATAGGTCATAATTTATCTCCATAGAGAAGGTCCCAATATCCCTTTAGTGACCATCAATACTAACAACATGATCAAGGATACAATGGTTGGAGTACTTTATATGAATGAATAATTTTATTATGTGTTGGTGATCCTTATCAAGTATACATAGAAGATTTAATGATATATTACTTATCTCACAAAGTACACTATATATTATCTATATTCATTCATATTGATTCGGATGAAGATAAATCAATCATTTTATCAGGGTTTTCCACTAAAATGTTTATTTGATAAAAACCATAAAACCCATCAATGCCATCGAAGATTATTCTTCAGTCAATCAATATATTAATTTAAATTTTTTTCAAAGAACTTATATATCAAAATGTGTTTGATTATATATCACAAAATATTTTAACTTGAAATTATTATATATTAATTAGTCATGGAATATAAAATATTATTTTGTGGGGTGTGTTATAGTGGAATAACCTAGATTTGAACTATGCTAAAAAATATGATATAAGATATTGTAAAATTTGAATGATCCTTGGATTATAGAAAAATAGAGCATGGTAACATATTTAAAATATCAAGAATATCATACAATATTATTGCATCTATAAGATATTTCTAATTATAATTCATGTTATCAAATGTAAATTATGATTCAGTTATATCTTAAAATATGGTTTGGTACATGAGATTAAACATGGTTACCCTTATATATGAATCATAATTTTTGATTAAGTTGTTCTAACATTGGAATTATTTGATTTATTTCATCCTTAATTCCATTTTTATTTGTGAGTTTTTTCCACTGACCCATTGGTTTGTTTATGGGTTACCTCCCAACACACATTAAAGATGGATTGGTTTTTATTTAATAATATGAGTAATGGACCTAACTGGTTAAATTAGATAGAATAAAATAAAATGTTTATATATAATAAGTGTTAGGATATGTAAAATGAGATTTTTCATTTGTCCATTAAATATGGGAATTTTATATTTGTATCTAATGTTTGGGAAAATAAATAAATAGTTCATATATTATTTTATTAATTTATAATATTTATGATTATACTTTTTTATGAAAAATAAATATTGTGTATACTAATTTTAAGTGATAAATTAGTTCTATAGATTATAATACCATGAATTACTTGCTCAGTGTGACCACATAATATATATTTTTCATCTACCTTCACCTCAATTTTTAATTAAATTTGTTATAGCTATTATGAACCATATTCACTCATTAGAAAAGTCTCCCCTGGGAGAGGGACTTTGGGCTAGACTTATCACTTGTTTGGATCCTTATGACTTATTTTCAAAATATGTGGGTTAAATATATATCATACCAAGATTACTCATGTGGAGGTTTTCAATATCATATAATTCTATGACTTTACATGAAGGGATCATTTACATTATGCATATGACTAATTTGGATAAATATATGAATATGTTTGGTTTTTATTTCAGGGTGAGTAGGAAAAAATATGGGTTGTCTAAAGAGTTAAATATTAATTTTGTGTGAACATATAAGTTTAGTAAATGTAATATGGATTCAAGAAAATAATTTTTTAAGAACATGAATTCATAAAGGAGTTAAAGTTGATATAATAAATGTTTCATATGATTTAATAATTTTGAATTTATTATGAACAAGATTTATATTATGTTGGGGAGACACTTATAATTTATTTCAAAAAATAATGAGTGTAATATTCCTTCCAAAGTAGTATATTTATGGACCTTGATCATCCATATAGGTAGTTTCATGCTAATGAGGGGTGGTAATGAATTATCTTGTGTATGGAATGTAGGTTGTTGTTAATGATATGGGTTAGGTAATAAAATCCTATTTTGATCTTTGGGTAAAAATTACCTGGGAAACCATATAGGTGGGGATACTAGAGGAGTAAGGTTGATTATTATCCAAATGATGGATATGGAAAAAGTGTTGTCCAACCAACTATGATAGAGTTACAACTATTGTGATTTGAATTATCTCCTACAAAAAATATCGAATGTTATTAGTTCCATCCTAAAGAAATGTTATTTCATAGTGAAATATAGACCTTGGATCACTAAATGGATATCATATATGGGGATATAAATTTTAATGGGAGTACATTAATTAATAGTTCATGTTTAAAAGGTATAAGTAATGATAACCACCCATAGATATGTGTTCATTAAATATCACCACCTATATCCTGATAATCATTTTTGATACCTATTATAGTTATGTCCTATATAATAGATCAAGGATTGTATCTATGGTTCACAGGTATTCTTAAAGAGAATAATTATATTAATCTAAATGTGAATGATATATAGGTCAATTTCACCACCTATGACTCATAGGTATTGGATACTAGGTGTGTGTTAAACATTTGTGTTGATAAATACAAATAGATAAATAGGATAGAATTAATAAAGGGACAATTATATCTTTCTATTGGTAATAAAGTGAGAGTTTATGCCACATAATTTTTCACTCAAGATCTAATTATACATAATAGATTTTTCAATAATTGTAAAACTGATTTTGCATTCATGATATGAATACATGATTGATTGATTTATCCTGTTTTGGTAAGATAGGAATTTCATTTTGTTTTAAGAACATGATTTATTCTTTATATAAGATAGAATTGTTTTATAGAATTAGGAATATGTAAAATGGTTTATACATTATGATTATGGAGAGTCATATCCATAGTATTTAAAATAATAAGTACATGGTTGATTCTAATCCCACCTAAATTTGGCAGTATTACCTTGAATATATAAATGATAAATAAATTCAAAGACTCCCATGAGATAGATTTTTGGAATCATTTTATTATGATTTGTTTCATACATGTGATTATTTTTTTATCAGGGACAATGTCAAGAACACTATTTAGTGGATATGGTGAAAGGGATAGTGGATTATTATATCTCATATATTGTGATATATAAGGACCAATGAGTACATAATAAGTTGGTGTATTTAGGTAGTTTGTTGCTGTAACTAATGAATTTAATCAGTATGGTTATGTGTTTCTAATGAGACACAAGTATGAATCTTTTGAAAATTTCAGTGTTTTCTTGAAATAAATACAAAACTAACTAGGAAAAAGTAGTAAGGACAACCAATTAGATGAGGATAGTGAATAATAGAGACATGAAATCACTAATCATATGATATATTCAAGAATTTTTCCATGACATAATCCTCCTAAAAACCCCCAATGTATTATAATGTTTTAGGGGAGTAATAATACCCTATTAAACAAGGTTGAATTGATGAAGAATTAATACGTCATTCCAATTTCATTATATAGTTATTCAACAGAGATTATTTCATTTATTCTGATCACATTCCATCTAAAAATCCATATATAAACTATTTGAGATATGGACTGTGGAACATACCCTTATGTATTTTACAAGTATTTTGGGTTTTAAATCACTTATATGATGATCAAATTCTTATAAGCTTGGTGTCAACTAATAATTTTTTTTTAATTTTTTTTAATACCAAGGAAATAAGGTGATATTATTTTTAAAACCCTATAAAAAAAGTTAATATGGATCAAGATGGTATTTTTTGAGAAAGAAAACTCATGGATTAACAACTTAGTGGGGGAAATATTAACCTCAGAGAAGTTTAAGATAAAAACAAATGAATTGTTCCTAATATATAAATATTTCCAGTTCTAAAAAAAGTTTAAAGAAAAGAAGAATCAAATTAAACAAGAACCTTGAAGGGATCTTAGGATTCTTTAGGAACCTAGGATAATTTATTTTCATGTGGAAAATGATAACAAAATAACATTCATAGGAGATGAACCTAATTCCTTTCAGTAATCCATAGAGTTTTCAGTTTATGAGAAATGGTTAATATCCATAGAATCTAAAATTGAATCAAAGTTCACTAACTATGTTTGGAACATGTGGGGTTCATGTAAATGGTAGATTACAAAAGGGTGAAAGTGGATATTTTATAAGAAAAATGACATGGATTTTAGAGTGTATAACTTTAAATAATTCTTGGTGGAAAATGGTTGTAGAAAAAAAATCACTGTATTGAATATCAGTAAGCCTTTTTACATGTTGTGATGATAAATTCTATTTATATTTTTTTCACCATGACAACTTATTTTTTACTATGAGATATATCAAATTTATATAAAAACCTACCTCCATAAAGAAAATTTGTTGAATGACATATATATAATGGATCCAATATAATGGATCCAAAAGGGTTTGAAGTACCTAAAGAGTGTGCTAATGTATGGATGTTGAAATGGTCTATTTATGAATTATAGTAAGATTATTAAAGTTGTATCTATTTTGATGATATAATGAAATGGTTTTGTTTTATCAATAATGTTTCTAGTTCCTCTTTATATAATAATTTTAATGGGAGTGTTTTTGTTTTTCTGATATTGTATGTGGATAAAATAATAATTATTAGAAGGAACATTTTGAATTTCACTCTATAAATAAGTGCTTGGTTAAATTATTCTTAATTAAAGAAAAGTGTGTCTTTTACTATGCCCTAGAGATAAATATATATAGAGGTTTTAATAAAATTGTACTTAAATTCTATCATGACACATACATTAGTAACGAGTTAAAGTGGGTTAACATGAAGAACTCCAAAAGGAGATTTTATATATATTACAAGGATCTTAGTAAGATTAAATATAATATTAATGAGTTGGAAAGGATTGTAATATTCCCCTATACATCTTTTATGGGATATATATTTTATTCCATGTTGTGTACTTGACATGATTTCACCTATGATCTTATAATAACTAGTAGATAACAATCCAATTTTAGTTAAAATAAATGGATTTCTTCCAAATTTACTTAATAAGGAATATAAATATGTTCTTTATCTTTAGAGAATATGATGAGTTATTTTTAAAGTGGTACACTAATTTGTGTTTCTAATTCGATAAAGTAAACATGATATCTCAATCTAGTTTTGTGTTTTTTTGAATGATGGAGACATTAGTTGGAGAGTTCCAAACAAGGGACTATGGTAGACTCGAAAATAGAGGCACAATGAATCACAACATCATATACTGTAAAAGAAACTATAAGGATGAGGGTGTTTATTTATGATATTATAGTGGTTCCTAGAATCAAGGGAGAAATAAATATTTATATTGATGATAATGGAAACATTTATCAAGCCAGGGATCCTTTTTCTTACTAAAGGACACAACACAAACATCATTAATATTATAAAATACTTGAGATATTTCAGAGGGGAATGTTTAGGATTTTTTTGGGTGGATACATTGGATGATGTAGTAGATATTTTGATGAATTTATTAAAAAAATTAGAATAACCTGAGAGTCATGTTAATTATCTTCGTATACATTAGATAAATATTTTTATATTGGTTATAATTTTATCATGATTTATATAAAGTAAATTTACATTTATAATTCATTTAAATGTGCTATAATTTATTTTTCTTAAATAATATAATGATAATATCCCCGCAAATGATGACATTGAGTTTTACCTAGCTAATGATAATCCTAGAGTATTAAGTATTGTGATTATATATTAAGGTTAAATTGATTAGAATATTGTACTAGCTATAAAAGTTGTATTTGGGATATTAATGATAGACTCATGCGGTAATAAGTTGATATTTATTACTTGGAAAACTAATAATGAATATATCATGGAATCTTATAAGTTCATTGATAAACTTAGGGTTGAATGATTACCATCAATCCCCATTTCCAAATTTTATTGAGATAACTAACATGAGAACCTAAATATATTGACATCATTTTTATACAAAACTTGATTCTTAGCTAATGATGGGGTATTTGGGCATGTTGTTGATAATTTCATTGGTTGGAGCTCATTTGGGATGGGATTTATGCACCCATGTAATGATAAAAGACATATAGTCCCTTAATTTAATTAGATTTAGGAAATTCATGGACATGATTAGTTGAGTTGTATATTATTTGATCATCTATTAGGATGAGGGTCTAGTGATGTGATAATTTTCTAGATGAATGAATTATAAAGTATTAATTAACATGGTAATTATATTTCAAATAACCTTGAATGGATAATATAGACTATATATATTTAAAATTTCCTTGTCAAATAAATGGATATGATCCTTTTGTTCATTCATTGTTTGTAATATTGTAATCTAAATCCCAAACTCTTTTTATTATATATCCTTGTTCATTTTTATGAAGAAAAATATATCACCCTATTAGTGACTGAAAATACACTCAATATGATCGATGATCCATTAGCTGGTGGACTACCTTGGGAGGCTAAAAAAAATTGCATACTACTTTGGTGATTATTGTCAAGCATACACATAAGTGTAAAGGATGGATTAGTCAGTTATTCAAGTATCCCATATATTATTTGTATTCAGGATTGTTTATTCAACTGAATATTGATTGGTAATTTTATGGGTTTATTTTTTAAATAAACATAATTTTATGAACACTATAAAACCTAAAACCTTTAAGGTCATGCACCCAGTACCATTGTAGTTTCCTTTGAGGTCATGTGTCCTGTGTAATATAATTGAATTTTTGGTAAATATTACCTTTAAATAAATCCAATGTTTTTGACACTTTGTGATGCCAGAAACTCCAAACCAAATGAATAATATTTTATTTTATTATAGAAGAATATTAAAAGTCAAAATGTAATACATTGCAATATAACTAAATTATTTATAAATATTAAAATTACTAAAGGAATCAATTCAAAATTAAATAAAACCACTAAAAGGTTGAAATTACCATAAACATGATCTTCCATGAATATCATGCTAGAAATTATCACCATTTAAAGAATGAAAAATGTTATAACTATGATAAAAATCTTGAAAAAGGTAACAGATAAGAGGAGTACTGATTTTAGTGATGTCTATAAGAGTATATATAGTAACAAAACCTGATTATAATCTATGTGGTTAGTGGACCTATGTCCATATAACATATGGGTATTAGAACTATAACCATTGTATATATGAGTATTAAATATATGGTTTTTGGATATACCTATATCCAAAAGGCACATTGAAGTTTTTTAACTGTTAGTAACAAAATGAAAACAATTTAATTCATATATAATAAATAATTATAAAATGAAATAGAAGGATAATAATTTACTAAAATGTGTTATTATAAAATTATCCATTTTTTGTTACAAATGTATTTATTTATAATGAATGATTTTATGTTTTTATAAATATTAAATAAAAATTATAATACCAATAGATTGATAAAATTAAATATTTAAATGATAAATAATGTGATGTGATTGAAATCATTTAATGTAAAAAATGATACTTTTAATGAATATTTATATTAGTGTTATGTATTTTTTTCTTCATAAATAAAATTGATCACTTTTAAATGATAATTATATAAAAATTTAATGGTTCATTTTTTAAACTAATATATTAGTACCCATTTATGTAGTAATTTATATAAAATAAGATTAAGAACACATAATACTTAATGTAATTATTCTATAAAAATAATATTTTCAATATATTTTACTTTTAAAATTAGAAGTTATAATTATACTATTTTGAAAATTAATTTTATTAAATGGATTCTAAATTTTTAATCATTAGGTCAAAATTAGGTATGTTGGGTCATATTATATTTTTATTAAAAAAATAATTACAATGGTAAATAATTAAACAAGGTAAAAAGAGGTAAAAATGTGTAAAAATGAAATGGCTTGAAATTTTGATAATTAAAATGATATAAACTCATTTTGTGAGAATTTAATCATTTTAAGAGTGAATAATAAATTTCTAAAAAACATTTATTTACCTAAATTGTAACACCCCAAGTTTTTATGGACCATTTTTTATAATAAATTAAACTTTTCATTTATATCTTGCAATGCACTAAGTTAAAAATTTCTCTCACACTAAACCAAATTGTCGTATGTTACACGCAAAACCAAGTTGGCGTACAATACATGAAACACTGAGTATATATTTTGTTGAATGTATACATGACCTATGTTTGGATTATGTTATACGCCACAAAAAATTAATACTTCACTACACATAACATTTACTTGTCTTGTTTTACACGCAAGAGTGACCTTCATTGATAGTTTGCGTTGTACACAATACCAAGTTTCACTAAACAAAAATATATTGTTAAAATATTATTATTTAATGGGATATAACCATGACGGTATGAATATTATTGACCACATATTGAATTTTATATAACATTAACATACATATTAGGTATTTTCTAGAACATGATGTAAAAAAATTCAATTTTTTGATAAAAGAAGTATTAAAAAAATGCAGTTTTTCCACCTTTTGACGTCGCACCAATTTTAAACCTAGTTTTTGAAACTTTTAACTATTTATTTTAAAAAATAAATGTCTTCTTAGGAAGTGGTACGTCAAAATTTAACTTGTTTTAAATTTTTCTATTTTTTGATGAAATTCATATTTTGATGAATAGTAAAAAATAATGCATTTTAATTCTAAACTTCCTTTTCATGTAATTTATTTATATAGTTATATTATCTTTTCAATTGGTTTTAATGTGTAATTGAATTTTTTTTCATTTAATTTAATTTTTCTCATTGGAATCAATTTCACATTAAAATTGGACATAAATTCCTGACAATCTATTGACAAATTTTTACTGCTTAAAACCCGCTTTTTATTTTTTGACAATGGGAATTGATTTGAAATTAATTATTTCCAATTATATATTTTGAATTTTGAAAAAATAATTCTAGGTTTAGAATCATTGGGACAAAATTATGTTAATAGGTAACTTTTTTTGGATATTGTGAATTGTAACTACAATAATTTTTATTTACCACAGTTAAAGGTAAATCGGGTAAATTAGGGTAACTAACAGTATGATAAAGATAATAAAATTACACTAATACCTAGAAAATAATATTAGACCAATTAAAGATGACCAATTTCAAATATGGACAATAATTGATTCATTTAATGGACTTTTTTGCAGGAAGGTGATGTGATTATAGTTAACATAAAAGAAGGTGACAACATGTCAATCTCATATATATTATAAGCATAATAATTTTAATATAGTGATACACATGATAAAACTTAGAACATAAATAGTATCCAAAAAGATAATGAAATTATCTACATAATGTGAGTTTATTTATTTTTATACATTAAACAATTACCATTAATTATGACACAATAGTGGTGTAGAAAATATTTTATTGATAGAAAAATAAAATAAATAGTTTTAAAAATATTTAGATAAATATCATATGAACTAATTAATGTGATCCTAAAATTTTATAGGTGACTATGACATGTTAGGAGTTTTATGACCCCATCCCCAGAAGGTGTACACTTCTTGGTCCGATAATGAGAGAAGGGAGGTAGTGACCCCCTGAGTCCCGCCTCCAGTAGGCCCCGAGATGGAAACTAGCACCGAGGGTATATTAAACACACAAATGGGAGGCATTAACCTCTAAGAGAACACATGTGAAAGAGAAAGATAAGACAAAAACAAACCAAATCCAACAAAGACTTCAATATAAAAGAAAACTTAATTACACATACGTAATTTCATGCAAGAACTACTACAACTGAAAAGGAAAACTATAAATACCAAAAGAAAGTAAAAACCGCTGCGACCACGAAGCCCGAAAAACTCCTTTGACCCCAAGACAGTAGTAACAAACATGATCTCCAACCTACTATATATGACTTGAAAAATTGTTTAGATATATGTAGGGTGAGTATAACTGTATACTCAATAGGATATTCCCTATCCCCTCTCATGAAAAAGTAAAGAAATAATTCTAAAGCATAGTAAACAACAAGTGAAACTAACTTTTGACCTAAACAGGTTTACTGAGTTTTCAGCCTCACCATGGGTACTCCCACAAAGTATCACATACAAGAGTATATAATATAATAAATAATATAAATAGAATCCCAATAACACTTCCCCACTACTTTACCACTTTTCCCCAACGTCCTATAACTTAAGAATCTATCTAAAAAATGGTTTGCCCGCTGACACTTGGGTGAGGCACCACAACATCAACCTCATGCAACACAAATCTTGCCCACAGAATCAAAAGTAACCAGATAGTTTTTGGGAGTCACCATAACTCCCATAACATGTATCATACATCAGACATTATACCTCAAGCCATTATAGCCCATACACTGAGTAAGGATCCTCAATCCATCACAGCCTATACACGTCACTCCTATAGTAGTCCATTGAAAACTATATCCAAAATATATGTGTGTGAATATCCACAATACATTATATCTCTCTACACACATATTTGGGGAAAACTAATTGTTGTTCCCACTAGCACAAGTATCTACCAAGAGAATAGAGTGGGGCCACAGGGGTTAGTCATCCATCCATCCACCCACTATAATATTGGAGAAAACACCCCCAGGGCTCAGAATCCTAGGGGTGTCAGTTTACATAACTTAAGGGGTGGAGTAGCGTATAGAAATAAAAAAAGTATAGAATATATTATAGCTCACAACCACACTATGGAAATAACTTAGGCTCAGACTCAAATATAGAAAACATCTCTTGGACAATCTAATGCCACTTCTATGAATGGGTATCCTATAAGCATACCACCATTTAAAGAGATACATTAATTTATCCCTATTTATCATTTTCAATTTAGGATAATTAATTCTTTAAACATTATTTAACCATGATCAATTACAAATTATATTTCATTAGTGTCACAACTAAATTCCACTGTTCCTTTAAATTGCATCCTTGGAATTGAATCCCAGCAAGCTCCAATCCCATGGTTTAACATCATTTATTTAATAATTTATTAACAACATTACTACTTTTCCATGTCCCCAGAAATTCTAGAAAAAACATTCTAAAATACCAACAGATGGGGTTTACACTGTGAGTAGATAAACTACCTCTTGAGTCCTTACAACCTATAGCAAGAGCAAAGACCCATACTCCCTCGAGAAGTTATACAAAGAAATCACATGGCATACCCAACGATTCATTTCCCCTTTTGGAAGGAAGGTATGCAAGAATAGCTACCTTGAGCAGTGGGGGAGGTAATGCAGATAAATAATCAACAAGATTCAGCAAGCATCCAACATTCACATCCAACCCAATTCATCATCTCTGGTGTCCTTCCCAATTACAACATGCATAAAATGATGAATCTAACTAATCTAGGCATCAACTACTACCCCAAAAAATGGGACTCCCTACCCCCACATACCACAATAGCCTTCCAGGCTCACATCACAACACAAGAAGGAGCAAAAGAAACATCATGTCAACTAGGATATTAGCCCGTAAATAAGGAATTATCCCTTCATAATCATTGAGATCTCACTGGTCCAAGCATAAGGATTTGGGCTTTACAAGCAAGAGGATAACTCAGAAGCCAACCATGAATTATCTTTTATCAAAAACTAGATCTTTAATCCATCTTGAATTAACTAATTCATTATTAGTAGGTTCCATCTTTGGGCAACCTAAATAGCCAGCTTTCATAGCTACCAAAAATTAAATTTTCATGCCTTTAAACAAAAAGCACCAACATGCCTCAGGTTTAACAACCAACTGAATTAAACATGAACATCAGAATCAATTTGATTAACATAAATTTTCAACAACAACAACCAGATTCATTTTCATGCATCTTTATCATTACCCATTAAATTATTAATTAATTCTAGAATTACGTTTTTTACCAATTTCATAAATAACATCATGCTAAAAATAAAAGCTTAGATATCACACTATCTATCAAATCAAGAGTAAAACTGTTAACATGGCTCAAATCAACAAAATGAGATCAAACCATTTTTTTAATCCAGTTCAAATATTTAATTCAGTCAATTCCACTGTGTTCCAAATGGATATATAATGATAAATCTATGTTTGCATGTAAATAATTAGAGAAGAAATAAATCTACTACCTAAAAAGGTTTCAGACATTCTTCACTCGAGGACAGATCAGTGTCATGGATCACGATCGCCTTCCCCACAACAATTTTAGCCAACAGAGGATGTCACAACACAACCACATAAAAAAACCAAAAAAAAACTCCCTTAGAACCATAGAGATAAAATTCCATAGCATGGAATGGAGAAACACGAGAATAATTATAGAAGAAAACCAAATAATAGAGGTAGATCTTTCCTCAGATTGAAGAATAATCCAAGAAAGGTAGCGGGGAACCGATCTAGGATGATGGAATCCCAGAGGGAGGTGTCAGTGTCGTATAGGATCAAGAGGTGGTGTACTCAACCCGTAGGGTTTGAAAAACCCAAGAGGTGGGGTGTATTTAAAACACCTAGCAGTGGGGTTGTACAAGATGTGTACCTCCTTATAATTTCATGTACCACATCCAGGTGGATTAAGTAGAAAAATGCATTGCCTCAGCACTTTGTTTTATTTTTCTGAAACCCAAATCGTACATGTCATGTTGCCCATGGTCACGTCATGTACCCCCTATTTCCATATTCTCACAACCAAAATATTCTAGACCTCCTATGAGCCTTCTCAAAGAACCTCAATCTTTAAAAACAGTCAAAGGGTCAATCTACATGGATCCGAGCCCTTACATAAGACACCTCTCAACAAATTATAATGCTCAAGACACCCAAACAAACCTAGAGAGGAAACAGATAAAGGTTTATCCGAACAACCACCCTACGAGATGGTTGTCATGGATCTCATGAAAACAGAAGTTCAACCACAACAAAAGAATAATGTGACACCTCACGACAACCACATCTAGCTTTGGAATTCTCTCCTAGGGGAGATACCACTCAAAAGTGAGAAAGACAAAACAAACAAGAAGAATAATCCATTTCATAGACATGAAAGGTCTATATCCATAACACAAACATTATTACAAGGAAATATGTAAACATTAAAAATATTAGGATACAAAGTGTGTATCTATAACTCACATTCCCAGGTACTCTCCTCCATGCCACCATGCCTCCACAAGACACATACCAAGGAGATATAATACTTGTGCAACACCTCTTCCATGCGGTCCTGAATCTTATAGGTTGTTCATTGAAGATCTTCTAATAGTCAACATCAATCTCTTCCCAATAGATGATGTGATAGTATTTATGAATATAACGATGGAGGTACAACACATGAAAAACATCGTGTATCTGGCTCATATGTAGATGATGTTCTACTCGATACTCCATGACTCCAACATGAGCCAAGACGTAAAAAGGCACAAAAAATGGGGAGAAATATTACTCCCACAACCAATCCTTTTCTCTCCAAAATGGGGAGTCACCTTCAGAAATACATGATCCCGAAAATCAAACTACATAGGTCTATACCTATGATCAAAATATGATTTCTGATGATCATATTCTACCTTTATCCTCTCATGAATGACCTGAACCATCCATAACAGATTTTTCATTAGTTTCAGTCTGAGAATTACTTTCTCTCCAATAACAGTCCAACACAATGGAGAACAACAATGGTGTCCAAAAAAGATTCAAATGGTGCCATGCCAATTGTGGAGTGAAAACTATTGGTGTTTGTGACCGCCACTAAGGGTAACTCACTCATCCACAATCTTCTAAAATCCAAGACACAAGTGATCAACATGTCTTCAAAATTATAGATAGTCTGCTCTATCTGACTGTCCATCTGTGGATGAAAATCAGTGCTAAGGGATATATGAGAAACAAAAGAATACTGGAGACCTCTAAAAACTCTAGAGGTAAAATGTGGATCTTGATCAGAAATGATTGTCCTTGGGACTCCATGGAGTCTCACTAACTCCTCCAAATACTGCCTCAATAAAACATCCACCGAGATGAATTCCTTGATTGCTATGAAGTTGGATGATTTCGTTAAATGATACAATACCACCCAAATTGTGTCATGGACTCCATGATATCGAGGTAAAACAGTAAAAAAGTCCACTGATATGTCCTCTCACTTCTAATGAGGAACATCTAATGGCTGGAACAAACCATTGGGGACATGGTGCTTGGTCTTCACCTTCCGACATACCAAACATCGAGGCACAAAGTCTGTAAATACACACTTTATCCCAATCCACCAAAACTAACTCCTCAAGGCTCAGTAAATCTTTTTCAATCTAGGATGCACCACTAAAGGTGAACTATGGAACCCTATGAGAACCGTCTCATGCATCTCCAATTGAATGAAAATCGTTCCCTGATACAACACCACATATTTTTCATCCTCAACCCAACCATCAGGGGCCTCTCCACAAACAACTCGGTCTCTCGAGACCACCACCTCTAGAACCCCCAATTGGGAATCTTCCACCGGCTGCACCAGAGATGTATGCACCATCATCTGAAAAAGAAAACCTCTTCCCCAAACTTCTCCCATATTCAGATTTCGTACTAAATGTTCTTCTTTATTGTCCATGAATCCCCAGATTCACACACGACATCACTAAGCGATTTCCTGCTCAGTGCATCAGCTACAACAATGCCCTTTAGAGGTGCATATGAGATTTTGATGTCGTATTCCTATAACAACTCCATCCACCAATACTGAACCAAGTTCAAGTCATGCTGGGATAAAACATTCCTCGGGCTCTTATGATTGGTGAAAACCACAATGCTCTCTCCAATGAGATAATGTCTCAACAATTTTCGAGCAAACACCACGACTGCCAGCTCAAGGTCATGGGTGGAATAATTACATTCATGGGAACACAACTACTAAGACCCATAAGAAAGGGATGATATCTACTGCATCAGAATATAGACTAACCCCATATGTGAAGAATTGTAGAAAACATCAAACTAAACTCCCACTACTAGCAGACAAAGAACCAGATCACTAAAAGACTTCTCCTTTAAATACTCAAAAGCTTCCTCACACTGATCAGTTCACGTGAACATCTGATCCTTTATGGTAAATGTTTTCAACGGAGTCACAACCTGAGATAAATCTTCTACGAACCACTTGTAGTAGCCTATAAGTCAAAGGAATCTTCGCACCTCTACCACTGTCATGGGGGCTAGCCAAGACAAAACTACATCTATCTTAGAAGAATCCACAACTACTCCCTACTAGGACACCACATGCCCCATGAAACTTACATCTCAATCCCAAAACTCACACTTCGATAACTTACCAAACAACTTTTGTTGACAAAGAACTCCCAAAATAGTGTGAAGATGCTCTGTATTCTCCTCCCCATACATGGAGCACACAATAATTTCATCGATGAAAATGTAACGACATGAAAATTTGAATAAATATTGTTTCCTAATTTTGTGTGTTATTTTTATACTCAACAAAACTGTTTCATTTGATAACATGAGTATAATTAAAATGAGACCATTGGGTTTCGACTGTTATATGACCAATGGTCAATATTACCATTGGAAACTAAATGTTGTGATTATTGTCTATAAATACTAGTGATCTTGGTAAATTATTATAGAAAGTGGATTCGATGGCCTTATCTAGTAGTTTCGGGCCGATCAAAGCCCATCTGATAGAACTTGGGAAGGAGGTATCACCAATGGGCTTTGTTCTGGACCAAACCCAAGACGAACTTCATCGTGTGAAACTAGAATGTAATCGCCTTTGCGAGAAGTTCAAGCTGATAGAAATCACCACTCGAGCAATGTTGGCCGAGCCTCCCCAAGATTCTCTCACCTTAGCACACCTTACACTTAGATTCTATGCTGGTGTTATAAGGGGATATTTGAAGAAACCTTATCTAACTTATGTAATCCTTTGATAAATAAAAATTGTGATTTCTTATTATGGTGAGGATTGTGAATTTTCAACTGTCTGGATAAATTTAGTGTGCATATTATTGATGAATTTTGGAAAAAGGATATTTTAAAAATATTTATATAAACCTCAAATAACTAATAATGTGTAATGATTTTCAAAAAATGGTCTTCTACAAATGTGTTCAGTAAAAAATTGGAAGTCTAATAAGATCAACTTAATTTTTGGTGAATAATAATTTATGAATAGTGATTTTACGCTTGGGATTAGTAATGTGACCAAATGGATTAGTAATCTCACTTAAAGAATGTATTAATATAATATAGTCACCTTGATTAAGTAATGTGATTCAATAAAATAGGTAAATAACTATTTCAGAAATTATTAGTCATGTATTAGTTTTTTCGGGTGAATAGTGTTTTTTTATTTAAAAATTAAATTAAAAATATTTAGAAAATTATTTTTATAAAATGGATTTCATTTTTGAATTCAGAGCATTGAAATTATGTTAAAGTAATTTTTGGGGATTTTTCTGAAAAAAATGAATTTTCAGTGAATAGTGTTTTTATTTAAAAATTAAATTAAAAATATTTAGATAATTATTTTTATAAAATGGAGTTCATTTTTTAATTCAGAGCATCGATATTATGTTAAGGTAATTTTTTGGGATTTTTCTGAAAAAGTGGAATTTTCGGTGAATAGTGAATTTTCAGTTGTGAGTTTCGGAAGTTTAATGACATCATTAATGATGTATTAAGTATGTAATCAACATGGTCGACTTATGAATAGTAATATAAGGTATGAGGTGTCCCAAGTGGACAATACCATGGGAAAATACCATGGGAAAGCCCATGGGTTTTCCAATACCACTAATGAGGTGTCCCTTGGCCATTAATGCCTTGTCCCCTCACTTTCCCTATAAATACCAAACCATTCTCTCATCCTTTCCATCCCAAAATCCTCCTCAACTAAGTTATGGAATCCTTACCTCCCAAGGGGTCCTCCCAAGGTGCCCTCAATCCTCTCAAGGTCCCAAACATGAAGATTTCGAAGTTACTCTTCAAGGTAAGGGATCCTACCTCTCTCTTTCTTTCCAAGTACTCTCTTTTATGTAATTTCTTTTATTCTCAATGTTCTTATGTTGGAGGATGCTCTTTTATATTCATCCTACTGTACTTTTCATTTTCATATGATTAGATACTCTCTCTTGCTCTCATCATTTCATTTTATTAATGTTTAAGTGGTGCCGTTAGGCTACTGAATTTATAAGGGATTCTTTCACCCTTCTCATTTTTCAAAGTTATACTTTCATGTCAAGTCTTTCAAGTTCCTTTTTATTATGTTGGGGTATGATATATATATCTATCACACTGATATTTTATTTTTATATGATTAGAGACCCTATTTTATCTCGTCAATTCATTTTTTTTATGTTTTAAGTGATGCCATTATGCTGATGAATTTTCATAAGAGAAATCTTATTTTTGTCTTCCTTCCATGTTTTTCATTTCATATGGTATGTCTTTAAAATTTTATTACCATGTTCTTATATCCATTATATTCTGTCCCTCTACTATTTTTTGGATCATTTATGAGTGGGTGACCCATTTCCCCTCCCTTTTCAATGTTTTCTAAAACCCTGTAACATAGCCGTTATGCTGTAGAATTTTGGTCTCAAAATGTCTCTCTCTTTTTCTCAAATTATTTTATTTTATTAAGTGAATACTCAAAGCTATTTCTTATACAGGGGTATTAAAATATATATCAAGATTTACTATATTAAATTCTGGGATTTACATACATGAGACCCGCTTTCCTTTTTCCGTGGGTTTAAAGTGACATAAAGATCATGTCTTAAAAGCAGTTTTTAAAATGTTATTATTATGAAATAAAACCCATTTCATTTATTCTATATGGGTTATTTATGAACTGTTGATGATGATATATCTGGCTAACATGATAATAAAGACAAATTAAGGGTGATCCCTGATAGCGCTTCAATGCATTGGGTAATGATGTAACCACTAGAGATTACAATTTTATCGATACCTTGGTGAATAACATTGGTAATTTCAAATGACACCTTAGGGATGGACCTTGGTGATATGTTCATGATTGTCTAAGTTAAATGTTGTAGCCAAATATTCATGTTATGAAACATGATATTTTTATTATTATATGCCTCATGATCTCTTTATCATGCCTTAAAGTTATTTTTCATGACTTTTTATGTATCTCAAGTTCACATGTAAGATGTTTCCCTTGTTTCTCTTACTGGGCCTTCTACTCACCCTTTCCTTTGATGTATGCTCCTAGGTTATGAGATATTGTAATGAACTTAGGATGAACAAAGGAAGAAGCCTTTCAAGTGTTTAAGAAGAATGTTTTATGTTGTCATGTATTATGTTCCTGGATTCCAAGAAACTAAACCTTAAAGATCATCAGTTTTGTATAATGTAATGAATGTTTATATGATAAAAAGGCGGGATTCTATAGTTGGTATCGAAGGATTGTTTAGTTATTTGTGGAAATTAGGATATGAAAACCTTATGAACAACCCTATAGAAAAGTGTAAATATAGGAAATATTTCTTGGTATTTTGGTGAGTATTGAGTAAGTGGGTTCCAAACAAATAAATCTATGTCTGGATACAAAAAAGTAGAGTTGGCTCTGGCAATGATGTTCCTAGGAGTGAAAACTCTAATAAGGTGTTTCGGGCTTGACCCGGGGTAAACTGGTTCATGACAACGAGCCTTGCTGTACTCTTGGTTTGACACTCCTGGGGGATATGCTTTGGTAAATTAATAATCTTTGTATGAACCATTATTAAAGGGACAAAGATAAAATAAAATAAAGATTCACATAAGAATATATGATCATGGATAACCTAGATTGGAACCCAGGGGATCACAAGTTAGGGTATACTTTTATTCTACAAGTTTATCCTTATATGCTTTAAGTTTTCTTTTCATGATTATTCGCTAAGTATTTAATCCCCCAAATTATACTTTCTTTTCTTAGTTAATGGTGGGAAATAGAAAAACATGTCCCAACAACTAATGTGATAGGAAATGTGATGATTTCCCTATTAATATGACCGAGATGTTCAGAGATCAAGTTGAAAATTTTGTGATTATGCCAAATGAGCTATCAAAAATCACAATTAGTTATTGGAACCTAGTTAAATGCCCAAATTCATCAAGGAAGAAGAAGATGAAGTCTCAAGGATGTTTATCTGATAAATTTGATAAGGGAAAGAAGAATCAATTTCCTTTGTGCAAAAAGTGTGGAAAGGGGCACCAAGGAGAATGTCATAAAGGAACCAGGAGATGTTTTAAGTGTGGGGTGATAGGGCATAAAGTAGACAATTGCTTTAAAAAAATGGATAATGTGCTGAATAGAGATAAAGTTCGATCTATTGTACCTTATACTTTTCAATTTCTTAAATGTGGAGAAGTTGGAAATTATCCAAGGCAATGTTCTCTTGGAAGGGATATGAAGAATGATGATCATCAACAATCTTTAAGGACAAGGGAACAATGCAAGTCCTATGATGAGATGGATCATGATGACTAAACTACATGTAACTTCTTCTCAATAATTGTCTATGTCATGTTGTATTTTAGTTCGTGCCCTATGAGCATATCTTTAATGTTTTCTAAGAACATCGAGTCACTACCTAAGATGGTTTTATATCATTAAGGAAAACATATATTGTTATGTACCACATGTTGATGTTGTGAAGCTGTTCTTCTTGAAAAAAAAGATGATTAGGGGATTAAAAGATGATTATTATTTTGGAAGATGTTCTCTATTTTGGTAACCCTATATGATCGAGGTAAATAGATTACTACTGTATTTTATTTGAGGAATAAAGGTTGAATTGTATTTTTAAGAATAAATTAATTTAAGGTGAACCTATAGTAATTTAGGTTACTTATGGAAATGATTATCTTATATTGGGGGAAATATGTTTAGGTTAGTTACTTTTGTTATAAGATGTTAGGAGTGGTTGATGTTGTTTGGATATGAATGATAATGTTTATCTTGGAAGACTATGTTATCAAATCCTTCTTGTATTTGGGTTTCAATATTAGTTTGGTTTATTTTGAGGAATTTTAAGGATAGTTATTTATGGAATGGTCTATGATGAACTTTGGGTAGTACCGTGGAACTTTGAAGATTTAAAGTAGTTTCCATTCCTATGGGGTTCTTTCTTTTTGAAGAGTTGTTTTATCTTACCCTTTCTGTTTTTGGTATAAATGTTTAAAAATAGATAGTTAATCTTTTGTGGATTATGTGATTCTCTAGAAGATGATTCTTGTAATTTTTATGAGACCATGTGTTTTTGAATGCTCGTCGTTTGGAGATAAGATTTGTTTTTGGTAGAAACTTATTAAAGGATGAAACTATACTTTAAGTTAGGTGTATTTCCTTATGTTTTTATTCTATTTAGTAAATTAATTCCTCAAAATTATGAAAAGGAACGTAAAAAAAAACTTTGTTGGTTTACGTTTCCTACTGGGTAATCAAAGTCCGTTTACACACATCATAAGTTTGTGATTTTCTTATGGTTAACTTTCTCCTAATCATGTTTTCTATCACTCTCCATCAGAACGTGACCCTTTGTTTTCTCTTCCATATCCATGTTTCTCTACATGGAATCCTAGTATGGGTTAACTTGGGTGGCCTTTTTTACTTCCCTTTCTTTCTTTTAAAGTAATAGTGTTGCTGACTCTTTTTCCGATGTGGGACTTTCAATGAAATTTCTAAGCCCAATTTTAAAAATTGCGAGGACGCAATTTCTTAAGGGGGGAAGAATGTAACGACCTGAAATTTTGAATAAATCTTTTTTCCTAATTTTGTGTGTTATTTTTACACTCAATAAAACTGTTTCATTTAATAACATGAGTATAATTAAAATTAGACCGTTGGGTTTCGACTGTTATATGACCATTGGTCAATATGACCGTTAGAAACTAAATGTTGCGATTATTGTCTATAAATACTAGTGATCTTGGTTAATTATTATAGAAAGTGGATTCCATGGCCTCATCTAGTAGTCTCGGGCTGATCGAAGCCCATCTGACAGAACTTGGGAAGGAGGTAGCACCACTGGGCTTTGCTCTGGACCAAACCCAAGCCGAACTTCATCATGTGAAACTAGAACGGGATCACCTTCGTGAGAAGTTTAAGCTGATAGAAATTACCACTCGAGAAATGTTGGCCGAGCCACCCTAAGATTATCTCACCTTAGCACACCTTACACTTAGATCATATGCTGGTGTTATAAGGGGCTATGTGACGAGTCCTTAGATAACTTATGTAATCCTTTGATAAATAAAAATTTTGATTTCTTATTATGGTGAGGTTTGTGAATTTTCAAATGTCCGGATAAATATAGTATGCATATTATTGATGAATTTTGAAAAAAGGATATTTTAAAAATATTTATATAAACTACAAATAACTAATAATATGTAATGATTTTCAAAAAATGGTCTTCTACAAATGTGTTCAGTAAGAAATTTAGAGTCTAATAAGATCAACTTAATTTTTGGTGAATAGTAATTTATGAATAGTGATTTTATGCTTAGGATTAGTAATGTGACCAAATGGATTAGTAACCTCACTTAAAGAAAGTATTAATATAATATAGGCACCTTGATTAAGTAATGTGATTCAATAAAATAGGTAAATAACTGTTTCAGAAATTATTAGTCATGTATTAGTTTTTTCAGGTGAATAGTGTTTTTAATTAAAAATTAAATAAAAAATATTTAGAAAACTATTTTTATAAAATGGATTTCATTTTTGAATTCAGAGCATTGATATTATGTTAAGGTAATTTTTGGAGATTTTTCTGAAAAAAATGAATTTTCAGTGAATAGTGTTTTTATTTAAAAATTAAATTAAACTTATTTAGAAAATTATTTTTTAAAATGGAGTTAATTTTTGAATTTAGAGCATCGTTATTATGTTATGTTAATTTTTTGGGATTTTTCGGAAAAAGTTTAATTTCTCGGTGAATAGTGAATTTTCAGTTTAGAGTTTCGGGTGTTTAATGACATCATTAATGATGTATTAAGTATGTAATCAATATGGTCAACTTATGAATAGTAAGATAAGGTATTAGGTGTCCCAAGTGGTCAATACCATGGGAAAATTCCATGGGAAAGCCCATGGTTTTTCCAATACCACTAATGAGGTGTCCCTTGGCCATTAATGCCTTGTCCCCTCACTTTCCCTATAAATACCAAGCCATTCTCTCATCCTTTACATCCCAAAATCCTCCTCAACAAAGTTATGGTCTCCTTAGCTCACAAGGAGTCCTCCCAATGTTCCCTCAATCCTCCCAAGGTCCCAAAATTCAAGATTTCGAAGTTACTCTTCAAGGTAAGGGATCCTACCTCTCTCTTTCTTTCCAAGTACTCTCTTTTATGTCATTTCTTTTATGCTCCATGTTCTTATGTTGGAGGATGTTATTTTATATTCATCCTACTGTCCTTTTCATTTTCATATGATGAGAGACCCTCTCTTTCTCTAATCATTTCATTTTATGAATGTTTAAGTGGCGCCGTTAGGCTGCCGAATTTTTAAGGGATTCTTTCACCCTTCTCATTTTTCAAAGTTCTACTTTCATGTCAAGTATTTCAACTTCCTTTTTATTATGTTGGGGTATGATCTTTATATATATCATACTGATCTTTTATGTTCATATTATGAGATAACCTATTTTATCTCATCAATTTTTTTAAGTTTTAAGTGATGCCGTTAGGCTGCCGACTTTTCATAAGAGAAATCTTATTTTTGTCTTCCTTCCATATTTTTCATTTCATATGGTATGTATTTCAAATTTCATTACCATTTTTGTATATCCAATAGATTCTGTCCCTCTACTATTTTTTGGATCATTTATGAGTGGGTGACCCATGTCCCCTCTCTTTTCAATGTTTTCTAAAACCATATAACATAGCCATTATGCTGCCGAATTTTCGTCTCAAAATGTCTTTCTCTTTTTCTCAAATTATTTTATTTTATTAAGTGAATCCTCAAAGCTATTTATTCTATAGGGGTATTCACATATATATCAAGATTTAGTATTTTAAATTCTGGGATTTACATATATGAGACCCACTTTCCGTTTTCTGTGGGTTTAAAGTGACATAAAGATCATGTCTTAAAAGCAGTTTTTAAAATGTTATTATTATGAAATGAAACCCATTTCGTTTATGCTATATCGGTTATTTATGAAATGTTGATGATGATATATGTGGATAACATTATAATAAAGACAAATTAATGGTGTTCCCTGATAGCGCTCCAATGCATTGGGTAATGATGTAACCACTAGAGATTACAATTTTATCGATACCTTGGTGAATAACCATGGTAATTTCAAATGACACATTGGGGATGGACCTTGGTGATATGTTCATGATTGTCTAAGTTAAATTTTTTAGCCACATCTTCAAGTTATAAAACACATTATTTTTATTATGATATTCCTCGTGATCTCTTTCTCATGCCATAAAGTAATTTTTCATGACTTTTGATGTATCTCAAGTTCACATGTAAAATGTTCCCCTTGTTTCTCTTACTGGGCCTTCTGCTCAGCCTTCCCTTTGATGTATGTTCCCAGGTTATGAGATGCTGTAATGAACTTAGGATGAACAAAGGAATAAGCCTTTCAAGTGTTTAAGAAGAATGTTTTATGTTGTCATGTATTAAGTTTCTGGTTTCCAAGACACTAAACCTTAAAGATCCTCGGTTTTGTATACTGTAATGAAAGTTTATGTGATAGAAAGGCGGGATGATATAGAAAACCACCTCAAACTTATCCAGGAACTCACAGAACACAAAATTCATCAACCCCATGAACACAGCTAGAGAATTCGTCACACCGAATGATATTAAAACGAACTCATAAAGCCCATGATGACAATGAAAAGCAGTCTTCGGGATATCCTCAACCTTCACATGCATCTAATGATATCCTAACCACAAGTAGATATTCGAGAACCAACTTTCACCCTTTTTTTGATCGAATAAATCATCAATCCAGGGAAGAGGATAGTTATTCTTCACATTCAATTTGTTTAAGAGATGATAATTGATACATAACCGCAAACTATCATCAACCTTCTTCTTGAACAAAACTCATGCACCCCACAATGACACACTCGGCTGAACAAAACCGCTCTATAATTGAATATCGAACAACATACACATCTCCTGTAACTCATAAGGGGACATTCTATATGGATACATAGAGATATGGGATGATCCTAGTTGTAGATCATTCCAAAACTCTATCTCTCATTGAGGGGGTAGAGCTACAACCACTTCTGGAAAGAGACCAGGGTACTCTTATGAGACCCCAGGAAACTACAATAGTTAAACCTTCAAAGAACATAGCATCAGATCAACCATTAAGGATGACAAAGATGGAACATGCCTTTGACCCATCAGAGGGTCTCTCTCTATAACAAACACCATTGGCTCTCTATCATCATCGAAGAACACCTCCTACCTCATAAAGGAATACTTTATATCTTGAACCAAATAAAACTGATCCATTCCAAGGATGAAATCATATGGTTTTATCCATAGATATAGTAAATCTCCCCAAGAGCAGTGTTGCCCCATCACTAACTCACAGTCTCTACATACTTCAAACAAATTAGCTCGACCTCCAACTGGCGTAGTCAACACCAAGGGAACTGGAATCCTCTCTACATCAAGTACCAAAGAGTGGAAAAGGGAAGGTGATATGAAGGAGTGCATCACTCCTATACCAAATAAAGAATAAAACCAAGTAGAAAACAAGCATAGGGTACCCCGAATAATGTTTGGCTCTCCTGGCACGTGCAACGCTAAAGTATGAAGCTGAGAAAAACTTGCTTCACAACCTCATTGACCCTGATTATGACCACCACCATAGCCACACTCTACTCTCTAAGAATTAGGAGCATCACATGGTTGTCCTCTTCTTTCCCCATCCCCACTATACTGATCCAAAGCTAGTGCAACCTGCTGCTACTGCCTCAACTGGAACTACCTAAACAGAGGGACATGAAGCAGAACACCTTCTGCACACTAACCGCTCTGATTGGTCAGGCACTATTGATGCTAATGACCTCGTCCTCCATAATAAAAACAATTTCCTGATCCATTGGCATTGGCCTAAGAGACATCGCCCTCGGTGAAACGAGATTCTGAGGGTTGGGACCTACCCCCAACCAAATGAAAACTCTTTTACCCTAAAAATTGGAAAACCCTGAGCACAACACTATTTCATGAGGGATTATAATGACTCCCCTCTCTTGAAATTCATTTCTAGATAATATCCTCTCGATGACCTCTTCCCTCTCCAGCACCTCAATATATGTCTTCAGCAAAAATAGGGTGACCTAGAACTAAATATCTATATGAAAAACCTCCTCAAAATTCCTCTCCCTAGCCTCTTCATCTGGAAATAGGTCTGAAGAATATCGTGAAAGGATACTGAAATGGATTCCAAACTCTCACACTGGACACCTCTACAGTTGATGAAAGAAACTTGACTCTGAACTTGTCTCAGAACTCCTCACATGAGATCTCCAATTACTCACGATACCTGAGTAACTAGAACCATCACTACCTCACTTCCCCATGCAGTATCATCGCAACCAAAGACACCCATTGCTCCTTTAAAGCACGGATCAAACTAAAGACTATATTAACCTCCTCCAACAAGTCTTCCATAACAACATCATAAACGAATCCCTTTTACATATCCATACTCCGACATTTAAACTCTCGGAGTGTCCCCCTCCACGTGTCGTCATCATCAACATATACCTTGTGGTGATCTGCTGGCGCAACCAGCTAGACTTCTTCTAAAAAAAACTAATGAAGACGTTGACCTAGATCTATACCTAAAAAATAAAAAAATTTAGAGATCCTAAAACTGGAATATGGAAGACTCAAAAATAATTAATTAGTTGTTTTCTTTTACTCTTTTTCGGTTAACCTATCCCAAGGTCTACGCATTCAAAAACAGGTAAAAGTAAGAATGATGCATGGTCCTTTCAAAGGTATCTACCCAACAACCAGTATCACCTCATTTAGTAGGCACTGTAAAAATAATGGTCTATGCATCAGATCACAGGGGGACCTAAAAGCCTATGTCTCATCTGATGTCCAGTGTTTAGTTCACTTTCTAAACAGAACTGACACAGTTTACCTACCAACCCATGCAACCTCACGTGTCCCTAAACAAAAATTCCATCTTATCTCTAAACCAGACCTTTGATACCACTTTTTCATGAACCAATCTCCAAAATGAGTACCCCTCCTGGGACGACAATGTGATAAGGGAGATAGTGACCCCCAAAGTCCCACCATCAGTAGGCCCCGTGTTGGCGACTAGCACCGAGGGTAGATTAAACACCCAAATGGGTGGAATTACCATCTATGAGAACACATGTGAAAGAGAGAGATAAGACATTCACCAACCAAATACAAATCAGTATATAATATAAAATAAAACCCAAGTAAACAATTGTAATGTCATGTAATAACTACTAAAATTGAAAGGAAAAACAATAAGTACCAAAAGAAAGTAAAAAAATAGCTAACATAAAGAGCGAACAACTCCCGTGACCCCAAGATAGTAGTAAACAGTCTAATCTCTAACCTAATTCCAGAGACCAGATAAATAGTTTAGATATACTTAGGGTGAGTATAACATCATACTCATTAGAAACCTCCCTGGATCCTCTCGTGCAAAAGTAAAGAAAGCATGAAGAAGCATATTGAACAAAAAGTAAAACTAAATAGTCATCTAAATAGGTATAATAAATTACCAGCCTCACTATGGATACTCTCACCAAGTATAGAATACAAGAGTTTATAATATAATAAATAATATCAAGGGTACCCCTCTACCACTTCTCTCTTGGTGGCTGCTTTTCCCCAATGGCATATGTCCTATACATCCCTCTACCAAAAGTCTTGCCCACAGACACCTGGGCGAAGCACCACAACATTCACCTTATGCAACAAAAAACATTCCCTCAAAAACCTAGGAAAAACACCATACCATCCATAGAAACAAAAGTAACCAGGTAGTTTTTGGGAGCCACCATATCTCACATAACTTGTATCATATGTTAGAAATTATACTTCAAGACATTACAACCCATTCACCGAGTAAGGATCCTCAACCCATCACAACCTATACACAAAACACCTATAGTAATACATAGTAAACTATATCTAAAATATATGTGTGTGAATATCCACAAGACATTAAATCTCTATATACACGTATGTGGGGAAAATTTAACCGTTGTGCATGCCAACACAAGTAACTACCAAGAGAAGAGAGTGGGGACAAAGGGGGTAGTCATCCATCCATCCCCCATCATAATGTTGGGGAAAACACCCCAAGGTATCGAATTCCTCAGTGTGTATATTTCCCTAACTTATATGGTGGTGTAGCATATAGAAACACAAAAAGTACAGAATATACTATATCTCACAACCAAACCATGGTCATAACCTAGTCTCAAACTCAAATGCAGCTAACTTCCTTTGGATTGTCGACTTATACTACTAAGACTATGTATCCTATAAGAACACTACCATATAAAGAGATATATTATATTAATTAATCCCTTTTTATCATTTTCACTTTATGTTAATTAATTATTTAAATATTATTTAACCATTATCAATTACACATTATATTTCATTAGCACCACACCCAAATTCCACAATTCCATTAAATTACATCCTCAACATTGCATCCCAGCAAGCTCCAATCCCATGGGGTAACATCAATTATTCAATAATTTGTTAATATCATTATTACTTTTACATATTCTTAGGCATTATAGAATAACATTCCAAGCTACAAACATAAGGGGATCAACACAGTGGTTATATGAACTACCCGTCGAGTCCTTGATACCTATTTCAAGAGCCTAAACCCTTCCTCCTTTATGAATCTAAACATGGAAAGAATGTGGAATACCCTATGAGTCTTTAACCCATTTGGAAGGAGGTTAAGCAATACTAGGTGCCTTGAGATGTGGGGAAAGTAACAAAGATAAATAACCTACAATATTACACAAGAATCCAACATTCACATCCAACCTATTTCATCATATCTGGTGTCCTCCCTGACAACTACATGAATAAACTGATCGATCTCACTATTATATGTGTCAAATACTACCACAACTAATGATCCTCCCTACCCCCACTTATCACAATATCATTCCACGATAACAAGACAACACAAGCATTAGAAAAACAATCATATCAACTAGGATCTTAGCTCTTAAACAAGACATTCTACCTTCACAATCATTGAGCTCTCACAGATCCAAGTATAAGGCATTTGACTTTACATGAAAAAGGATAACTTGGAACCCTACCATACATTATCTTTTATAAAAAAACAAGTTCTTTAATACATCATGAATTAACCCATTCATTATTAGTTGGTTCCAACTATGGGAAACCTAAAAAAAATCCATAATAGCAACCATGAATTAATTAAACAATTAATTTTACATGCATTTAAACAACAAGCACCAATATGCCTCAGGTTTAACAACCAACTGAATAAAACATGTGCTTTAGAATCTATTTGATTAAAACAAAATTTCAACAACAACAAGATTCAGTTAAATGAATATTTATCTTTATCCATTTAATTATCAATTAATTCTGGCTTTAGGTTCTTTACAAATTTATTCAATAACAAAATGATAAAAAGAAAAACATAGATATCCCAGTATCTAGAAAGTCAAGAGGAAGACCATTATCATGATGAAAAGAAACAACATATGATACAGACAATTCTTTTAATTGAGTTCAACTATTTAATTAGGTTAATTACATTGCGATCCAAAGGGATAAATCATGATAAATCTACGATTTCACGTAAATAATTGGAGAAGTAATGAATATTATTTCTCAAATGGTTTCCAATGTACCTCACTCGAGAATGGATCAAAGAAGCAGATCATGATCACCATCCTCACAAAAACTACATCCACATGAGGATTTTGTGGCACAATAAAATCAACAACAACAAAAAAATCCTTTAGAACCATGGAGATAAAACTCCATAGAATGGAAATGAGAAATAGAAGAAGGTGGATCGAACAAAACCAAAGAACGGAGGTAGATCTTACCTCAGATTGAAGACAGATATACGAAAGGTAGCAGGGGAACTGATATAGGATGATGTAATCCTCAAATGTTGAATAGGGAGGAGTCTAGGTCCTCTAGGGTTGATAGGGGTTGTGCTCAAGCCATAGGGTTTGAAAAAACACGAGAGGCTGAGTGTCTTTAAAACACCCAGCAGCGGGTTAGTACACAACGTGTACCGCCTCGTAAAATTGTGTACCACGTCAAGGGGACTTATGAAAAAAGGCATTTCCTTAGTGATTTGTTTTATTTTTTTAAACCTAATCAGTACATGTTGTTCCCCCTTTGGTCATGTCATGTACCCCATGTTTCCAGCTTCTCACGACCGAACTCCTGTAGACTTCTTCCGAGCCTTCTGTGAGTACCTCGACCTTTGAAACACACAAAGTGTCGATCCAGGTGTGTCCAATTGCTTAAAAAGAGTATATTAAACATTTTGGTTCAAATTTATCTTCTATGTGGATTTTATTTAAATTCAAATAAATTAATAGTGTCAAAATTGACACTATTGATATTTTATAAAAATAACATATTATTAAACTATTTAAAATCAAAAAAAAAATATTAAAAATTACAAAGTGAAAATGAAATTGTAGAAAATTTTATAAAGTATCAAATCATGGAAAATTGAGAAAAAATAAGCAAAAATTTATAGTGATTTATCATTTCAAATATTATTACCACAAATAAAATTAAATAGATTAAATAAGGATATATCAAAATGGTAAGGTTTAAAATAGAATAAAAACATGTGTAAATTTTATTGGTTGAGAGGATTCAACCCATAATCTTCTTATATTAGAAATAAATGATTTTGGGAGCATTATAAATCTAAAATTAATTTATAATAAGTTAATATTTCAAGACATTCCAATGGATCCCCTCCCCTCTCTTACAAAAGGGATCCTCTCCTTCTCTTTTAATCACACCTTCAAATCCCTTCGGCTTAGAAAAATCCTTCCCAAATCTCCTCCCATATTCCCTCTATTTATCTTAAATTCTTCCCTTTGGGAAGAAAGACATATTAAGGAGTCCTTTTTTTCATATCAAAATGAGATAACCTATAAATAGGTAATTGTTTTATCACCTCTTTCAAAATTATTTTCTTATTATACCTCATATTCTTATGGTGTTTCCATACTAAAGTAATAACTCCATAATATTCTATATTATGAGATGTTATTATAATTATGGGACAACCTTATACCTCTTTTTATCCATCCTACTAATAAAAATATCACCATGTGTGCGTATGTAAGACTTACCGTCTCCACGTAGTAGTGTAATTGTTATTCAATAATAATTAATTTGGATGGGTATATTGATGAGTATAATGGATGTAAATAATGAATATGACATAATAATTATTATTTAAAATTCCAATATCATCCAATTCCATACTATTTTACTATCAATGGAATGATATCATTGCTTGTGTGTACGTACGACTTACTGTCTCCATGATGCGATGGGATTCATTCCACACATTAACCATTCAAAAATGATTATAACATATATATAATAAATAATAATAAAATATATGACATAATAATGCAACTGGATTTCTATTTATATATATATATATGTCATTTATTTTCTTCCATTCAATTCAATAAAGAAACAAATACAACATTCATGCGTACGTATGGCCTACCGTCACCATGAACAGTTTATTACATTTCATTTATCTATCTATTATATATATTTATATACTAAATATATATGATATATAAATACTTTTTTTACATTTTGGAAGTAATTAAATAACTATCTAAGTAATAATATCAAAAATGATAAGTCAACACACATACGATAAATAAAAAAATTATTAACCAAGATGTTGCTTTAACATGGAATTGATAAATGAACAGGTAATAGAAAGTCATAAGTGAATAAAATATGATTTCATAAATATTATTATGGTTCTGTTACAAGTTAATAATATTTTTTAAACCCAATATACATGAGTTTTGGAAACATAAAGATGAAATCATACCTAAGGTAACTGATGATTTTTTCTCACTTTTATTCCGGTGGGACATATGCCTTATACATCACATATTTCTTTTTTATGGTGTTTATTATTAACATGACTGTTTATTATTATTATTATAAAGGTTATCATATTGAATTTTTCATATAATTTCCTTTATTTTATGAGGAATATGATTCGATTGATTAATATTGGTAAGGGATAATTTTTCAATCTCATTATTTTCTGAGATTGTTTATATATAAGTATTTAATGGGGGTATATTTATCATCAAAATCCATGATTCATAATTTTATATTGTATATTATTCATTCTATTATTTAAATTTTTTAAAGTAAATTTTACCCATTGGTGAATTTTTATTAAGCGATATGAATGGAATCATTTTTTTATTTTCAAATATGATGTACATTGTGACTTTTCAGGAAAATATATGAAAAGAATGTTTTTTAAATTTTATGGCATGAATGGATTTTTATGCTTTAATAATGCCTTATTTCCATGAATATTCCATTACACAATTTCAAGTTTATTATAAATTTAAATATTTTATTTTAAAATTTCACAACATTTTGAGAAAAGAAAATGTTTTTAAATAAGAAAGAATATCTTCACTCAAGAATGACGTTCAATTGTGTTATCAAAATTATTTTCCATCTAAGATAAATCTCTTAAATAGGGCTATGTTTGAATCCCTATTATTACTATGATTTGATTTTTTTAATCAATTAAAGATATTTTATATTGATTATGTTTTGATCTATTGATGTTTAAGAAATCCATTTTATTTCATGGGTTATGCTATGATTAATGATTTTTTTGTGTGTCTCATGTAACAATGATTTCATTATGAGATGAGTGGGATCTATATCTCTATCCAATGAATTGGATTAATATTTGTATCTCATAAGGTAGAAATTACTAGAATGGAAATTAAATTTTATCTACTAATATAGGGATAGAACGACAAGTAAATCTAGTTAAAAAATGCATGGATAGAATGGAATGTAAACCTGATTTAGTAATGGACTTTGTCTACTATGATGGTCTCGAAAGGAATTACATGGCTACTATGGAAATCATATTATGTGCTTATTTTTTTTACATAATTATATGTTTTGTTTCAATTTTGTTTTATCACGGTTAATGTTTCTTTATGATCTATGCCTTACGTATTGCCAAGATTAAATTCATGACTCATGATTCTACTATTCAAAATTTATGTTCATGTTATCACATTCTTATGTTTATGTTTTGCTTGATGTTCTTCATATTTACCCTTAATAAGAATTTTAGATCACCATTTTTATGTTTTCTTTTCCCAGGATATAAATAAATGTTTTAGGTAGGAAAATTAAAGTGGAATATTTTTATGGGAGATGTTAAAGATATTTCACTAAGTCAGAAGATTATGTTCCAAGTTTCCAAAGACACTAAACTTATACGGTCATTGGGGATATTTTTTTTTGGTATTAAGTATTCCTAAAAAGGAATGTAATGTCTATGTACGTCAATATTTGATATTTTCAATTGGTATCAGAGCGATGGTTTATATAACCATTGCAAATTAGGATGTGAAAACATTAGTGATATCCCTAGAGATATTTCTATGGTATGTCTAGGGCTGCCCTAAGGGTAAGTCTAAATTTTGGTTACGGTCCTAGAATTATGGTAACGTTCATGAAAAACCTAGTATTAAACATAATATTTTTGAGATTTAAAGTGATAACCCTTGATTATATTGTTTTCCTAGTATGTTTTTTCCTCTCACACTATTCTTTTTGGGTTTTAGAAAATGGCTGAAAACAGGAGGATTCAAGTTAATGAAGAATATGATGGAAAATGGAATGATTTTTTTATTGAGAACAAATATTAAATGGGAGTTGTATAGAGAAACATCGTTGTTACGCCTAATCAGAAATCTTATAATATGATCAATAATCTCAAATTTGGTGAGTTTTCTGAACCAACCAATAAGAGAAAGATGGATTCTCATGGCGATCATAGAGGAAATAAAGTTAAATTTTCTTCATGTAGATCATGTGGGAAGAGGAATCAAGGATAATGTTTTAAAGGAACTGTAAGATGCTTTGGGTGTGGAAACGAAGGAAACAAATGTAGAAATTGCAAAGGAAAAGTCCAAGTTAACACATTGGAAAAGAATAATGGTATTGCTAATACATCAATGACAGTTAAATGTTTTAAATGTGTAATGTATGGGCATTATGAAAATTAATTCCCTAAGGGAAAATATCTGTTAGCGAATCATCATGGTCGTGTGGGTAGTTTTTTTATGTTTTTGATGATGAAGAGACTACAAATGTAATATGAGATAACAATGTCTCTCCAGCGTGATAGCTTCTCTCTCCTAGGGTGTCCTAGGTTTCAGTCTCCGTGTCCGTCAGATTTCCGGTGGTGCCATCTCCCTCTGCCCCCGCTCCAGGTCTCTGTTGTATGCCCTTCCTCAGATCCAGTGCCTGGGGTTCGTTTTTCCTCCTTCCTGTGTCGCTCCCCGACCCTCCGCGGTGAAGAAGCCACGTTCTCTGCCTCCTTCTTGCCATCCCCTGTTCCTGAATCACGTCTGCTTTGTTCATCTTGAGTCATGGTTCATGCTTCTTTTCACTCAAAATCGATGTTAGTCATTGTTCCTTGCTCCTCTGGGGTCATGAAGGTCCTTCCGGCACTACTAGCCCTCGTCATCGTCAGATCTGGGTGAAGGAACACAGCGCCAGTATTTCGCTCGCCATTTTTCTTCTTCTTTAGGTTGTCAGATCCCCTTTAGATCTGAGCCCTCAGTAGCTTGTAGCTCACTTGAGTCCAAGGATTCCTCTTCCTATTTAGGTTTCCCCTGCTTTGGAGAAATCCGGTGGTGGTCTTCTAGCATAAGCCGTTCTTGTTTCACGAAGTTTCCACCACGACATGGTTGACTCGCGAAGTTCCTTCCATGATGTTTCTTTTCCCTATTTCGCAAAGTGTCTATCGCGACGTGGTTGAATTGAGAAGCTCCTTCCGCGATGTATCACCACGCTGAGGGATCGGGAAGCAGCCGACGCGGAGTGGCTTGACCCGCAAGGCACCTTCCGCGCGGTCTCATTGCATTGTAAGATCGGGAAGAAGCTTCGGCGCATATTCAGCTACTGGGTGTGGTTCCGCGATGGTGGGGTGCGCATCGTGTTGAAGAAGGTGACCTGTGGGTTGGTGGCTTCTTCTAATTCCTGCTAAGCTCAGTTGCGTTGTGGCTTGGTGCGGACCTATTTGACATTGTTTTTCTGTGAAGCTTTTGTGGTGTTGTGAAGCCGCGTTGGCCCGCCAGGGGTGGGGCTACGTGAAGACTGGAGTGTGCCGTGGTGTGGGTTCTTGGGCATGAACTCTTAAGGGGAACATTTGACTGTGAAGGCCATGCAGAACTGCGAAATCTTTTTTTCACTATGGATACAGATATGGTTAATCAATGGAAGAGGTTGTCCCTGACGGACAAAGAAAAGGTGAAGATTGAGGCACGAATAAACGATGACACAATATTGGAAAAGCGCTTATCTCTACTCATGGCGGGACAGTGTGTGGAAAACATTTTGGTAAATTAGGGGGCCATCCGAAACACTCTACAACACATCTGGAAACTTGATGCCGAAGTGGCTATTCGGGAAGTGGGGACCAATCTCTTCATCTTTGAGTTCTTCAATGAGAAAGATAGAGAAAAATTATTGTGTGGAAGACCGTGGTCCTTCGAAAATCAACTCCTCCTCATGGAAGAATTCAAAGGGGGGGGGACGATTTATAGCAAGTGAATTTAACCCGTTCCCCCTTCTGGGAACAAATTAAAGGAATCCCCTTTCATGCAAGAAAAGAACGTGCTATGATGGGATTTGGGGATAGTTTAGGTCACTTTCTTGACTGGGACAGTTCAGACCCCATACAGTGGGGCCCCGAGGTCCGAATCAAGGCAGAAATTGAAGTGTCAGAGCCACTGATGAGTGGAATGTTCCTAAATATTGACGATACCAACACTTGGATATCATTCGAGTTCGAAAAACTCCCAATCTTATGCTTTTATTGTGGTCACCAAGGCCATCTAGCAAGAACTTTCACCACTAAACACAAGAGTGGTGAGGGTAACATTACCCTCCATTACAGCCCTTGGCTCCGTGCCAAAACTAATAAATATGCTTTCATCCCTGAGAAGGAAAAACAAAAGGACCGTGACCAGCTCATGCTGGCACATTCCAATCTGACAAAACCCACACCCGAAAATCCTTAATACTTGGACCAACGGATTTCCCAAAGGCTGGCCCTCCCACTCAGAGAGAAGATGACACTCAGAGCGAAGATGGAGCTCAACCTAAACCCCTGGAAAACATCACTCCAACATTGGAAAAAGTGGTGATGATGCATCAATAATCACCGTCACATTGCTCAAAGCCAATACAGATGCTCTTCGAACCACCAGATCCGGATCCTGACCCACAATCAACCACAACAGGAATTCTAAAAATGGAGGACCTTGGAATGCCAGGATCTCCAATACTAGGGCCAACCACCTACCACACGTGGAAAATGGTGAAATGAGGAGAGAGTGATGGGTATGCAGAAGGAAAAAAAACACGAGGGTTGGAAAAGAAAAAATGAAACATGTAAATCAGGAAGGAACCTCACCAAAAGAGGGAAAACGACAAATGGAGAAGCAAGTTCGGAGGATCCAAAGGTGGTGGAGGGCGAGACCCAGCCCCGCGTAGAGCAATGATTGCCTTATGTTGGAACTGTCGAGGGATTGGCAACCCTCAGATGGTTCGCACACTTCAGCGCAATTGCGCTGAAAGTCACCCCGATATGGTTTTCCTATCCAAAACCATACTGGAAATCCAGGACACCAATGGTATTGCTCTGAAGTGTGGATTCCAAGGATGCTTTTCGGTGCCTAGACAAGGCCATTCTGGGGGACTCTGTCTCCATAGGAAGTACAATATCGACATCAAAATATTGTCCTTTTCCTTGCACCATGTGGCAGCAACTATTCAAATAGACTTTCACCCACCCTAGACTTTTGTGGGTTTCTACTGCTGGCCATCCCATACTGATAACGTGACGTCATGGGATCTTCTTTGCAAGCTGCGACACAAATTACCGAGCCCTATTTTCTTCAGAGGAGACTTTAATGAGATTATGTTCCATAAGGAAAAGAGGGGCGGAACCATCTGACCTTCAGCTTCAATGTCATACTTTAGGGATTCTGTCTCGAAAATGGACCTGGTCAATCTAGGGTACTCTGGTAATCCGTTTACATGGTTCCACAACAACATAGAAGGCACCCGTATCGCTGAGCAGCTTGATATATTTCTGGGCTCTACCGATTGGATTAATATGTTCATCATGTTTCATATCGAACACATGGACCTCAATAGCTCAGACCACTGTCCAATTCTCATTGACTGTACTCAAGGTGAACAAAATAGATAGTTCAGCAGAACCTTCAGATTTGAGAGATTCTGGTCAAAAGATCAGGAATGTGAAGAGGTGATCCGGTCAAGCTGGAAAAGCACTCATGAGGATGTTTTCCTCAACCTCCAATAGGTCGCATCCGATCTGAGGTCTTCAAGAAATAAGAAATTCCAACACCCCGACCGGCATTGTGGCGTCCTTGAAAAGAGACTGAAAAATCTCCTCAAACAACCCACATCCAATTACAATCTCTCTAAGATTTGATCCACACAAAGAGAGCTAGACATGACTCTGCGTATCAAGGAATGTTTCTGGGCTATGCATGCGTGGGAAAACCATATTAAATAAGGGGACGCTAACACCCGGTATTTTCACCAGAAAACATCAGTCAGGCATTAGAAAAACTCTATTACTTGCATCTCACAACCTGATGGAAGAAAAGTTTCTGACACCAATGGTATCCACGAGGCCTTGACAGTCTTTTTCCAGAATATCTTCTCTATAGGAACCCCTTTCATGTCTGCTGAGGTGGAAGAATGTATCATACCAGTGATCACTGAAGGGATTAATAGGAATCTCACCAAAGATGTGACAGATGACGAGATTCACCTGGAAATAAGACATCTTCATCCCACAAAGGCTCTGGGACCGGATGGATTCCATGCCTTTTTTTCAAGCAATACTGGCACATAATCTATCCTGACATCTACAACATGATTAAAAATATCTGGGCTGGTAATACCAGCATTGAGGCCATCAATGAAACTATCCTCGTCCTCATCCCCAAAATTAAGAAACCTTTGGCGATTCCTGACTTTCGACCTATCAGCCTCTGCAATGTCTCCTACAAGATATTTTCAAATATTCTTGTCAATCGGCTACGACCTTGGTAACCTGATATTATCTCTGAAAATCATAGTGGCTTTATGGCTAAGAGACTGATCACTGATAATGAAATTGTGGCCGATGAAGTGTTCCATTCTATGAAATCACACTCCATTGAGAAAAGAGGAACCATGGCCTTGAAGTTGGATATGAACAAGTCCTACGACAGAGTTGAATGGCACTTCATAAGAGTCAATCTGTAGAAAATGGGTTTCTGCACTAAATGGACAGATATGGTCATGCACTGTGTCTCGACCATCTCTTTCAAAATAAAGATCAATGGGGATATTACAAGAGAATTCTCCCCATCCCGAGGCCTTCTCCAGGGAGACCCCCTCTCCCCTTTTCTCTTCATACTGGTGGATGACATTTTTTCTAATCTTATTTCCCGGGTTGCATCTTCTAAGTCTATTCATGGGGCAAAAGTCTGCCGATCTAGCCCTCCAGTGTCGCATCTCTTCTTCACTGACGACTGCCTCCTTTTTTCCAGTGCAAAAATTAATGAATGCCGGGTGATCTGCCAAGCGATTCATCAGTATGAGAGGGCGTCTGTACAAACAATCAATCATAGAAAATCAGAAATATCCTTTAGTGCAGGGGTACCTCTTTCTAAGAGGGATGAACTTTGCGCATCATATGGCATACATATGGTTGATAAACATCATAAGTATCTCGGTATCCCCACAGTGATTGGCTGATCCAAAAAATAAATCTTCACATCCATTGTGGACAGGATTGAGGCAAAAATTCAAGGCTATACCCCAAAAAGAATTTCCAAAGCTAGAAAAGAGACCCTCATAAAATCTATCATCCAATCGGTCCCAAGATAATTTATGTCCCTTTTTAAAATCCTGGTGGCCATCGTCGACTAGATCCACACACGTACTACCAATTTCTGGTGGGTAAAGAACGATCGTAGGAATCGACCTCACTGGATGGCCTGGGAGAACCTCTGCAAACCCAAATCATAGAGTGGGATGGGGTTTCAGAATCTTCCTCGCTTAAACTATGTGATTTTGGCCAATAAATGATGGCGCCTTATTAATGGCCCATCATCTCTTTGTGCACGAGTTTTACGAGCTAAGTACTTTCCCCACACGGACTTTCACGCCTCCTCTCTTGGTCCCCGCCCTAGCTTCCTCTAGAGAAACATTTGGGGGGGGGGGGTAAAAAGATCCTGGATAAAGGATTGGGTTGGAGGATTGGGAATGGATCATCTTTCAAAATCTATAATGATCCCTGGCTCATTGATATGGATGGTCTACGGGCTACATCCCCCACCAAATCAGGTCTTTATGATGCCACTGTCAGCTGCCTCATTTCTGACCAGGGACAGGGGTGGGGTTTGGAAAAGATCCTTGATTGGTTTAACGAAAGAGATCAAAGAATTATCCTTATCATTCCCTAGGTACCATACCTAGGCCCTGACCATCTCTTCTGAATCAATGACATCTCGGGTGAATACACGGAGAAATCCGGTTACAGACTTGCTCTTGGAATCCACTCAGTCGGCCAGGATGAGGGACCTTGGAAGTTGATTTGGAAGCTCAACATCCCCCAAAAAATTCATCAATTTTGGTGGTAGGTTTGCATGGGAACTCTCCCAACAATGACCATTCTTGTTTACCAACATATGGCCAATACCATTTTTCCCCTTTCTGCCCGAACACTCCAGAAACCCCTCTACACGCTATTGTTTACTACCCGGGTGCGAAGGATATTTGGAATCAATGGGGCCCAGTTTCAGGTGCATCACTGGAATTGGCCTCTGACCTTCCCGATCTACTGACGCGTTGGTGATCCTCTCTCTCTTCGGCAGATGTGGGCTCACTTTGCACTTTGGCTTGGATTATTTGGGTCCGACATAACGATGCTGTTTTTAATCAAACTCACAGACCCACCAAAGTCTGGATTGATCGATCCACTTCTTGGATTGAGAGTTGGAAAGGACACAATGGACATTCTATGCCGGGTGTCCCCCTCCCATCCCGCTCACTGGAATCCCCAATGGAAGGGATCCTAAAGATTAATGTGGATGGGTCTCTTCTGAAGGATGGGCTTGTTTCCCTCGGCCTCCTTGCCCAAAATCATATGGGGCAGATCCTTGTGCCTAAATATGAACCACATCAGTCATTCTGGGAATCGGTAGTTGCTGAGGCCATGACCATCCTTTCTATTTTGATGCTCGCCTTGGAATGTGGATGGGGCGATATCATCATAGAGTCTGACTGTCTCACCGTGATCGATGCTATTAATCACAACGACGACGGCCTCCAGTCTTTTGGCATCATCATCATGAGAATTCTATCACTTTTCCAATGCTTCTCATTTTATATCTTCTCCTTCACCAAAAGTGAAGGGAAAGACATGGCCTATCAGCTTGCGGCCTCAGTCCCTTTCGATTCTAACCAGTTATGGTTAGACAATTTCCCTTCATGGCTTTGCAAATGCACTTCTGCTGATCTTTGTCATTAATGTCATATGCCTTTTTCAAAAAAAATGTTATATGAGATAAAAGTTGTGTTAAGTAATAAAATAATTAAGCTTGGTCAATAAGATAGTGTAATGATTGCATGTTTATCAACAATAATGTCTATATGTAATTTTATGGTACTATGGAATAAATAAACATCTAAGTATTGTTACATTATTATTTTCCTTAAGTATTTGAAAGTATATGTTGAATGCTACCAGTAAACATGAAAAGTTATTCAGATACTTTTGGAAAACACATGATATGTGAATAATGATTGGATAATAAAATAATGAGTTGTTTTATATTATTAATGACCAAAAGACTGATATAAGTACAAATTGATATCTTGGTTTTAGTATATAGAATTTTTGGTATTTTTGGTGTGTGGAAAGTTTTAATTTTGACAGAATGCATGTTTTCACTCAGGTTATATGGTAATTCATATTATTGAATTGTTTCAATAGAATACATGATTAAGGTATTACCATGTTTGGAATGTGACAACAACAAAATAACTTATAAGATATGAAAAATAAATGTTAAGCCGATTTAGTTCACCGATTTATGATGTATTATATTTTCATTTTTTGAAAGGATTGAAATGTTATCCATTTTTGGATAGTATAATTTACTTTCTTGTTGAATTTTGATAGATTAACGTATTATCTCACTATAGGTGGAATTATGTATATTTGACTACCTGTGCTAACAATTTTTTAATATTGATGGAATGATTTATCATTATATCGTTTGATCTGCTAAAATATTAATAATTAAAAAATTCTAATTTATATCATTAAATAAGAGATGTGGTGGATGTTTTTCCAATAATGACCAATGATGAGATTTTAGTGAAATCAAGTATGTATTTTATCTTATGTTATTAAACTTTTGGGAAAGGATCCTAAAAACCAAAAATGTTATTTTAGTACCTTCTTATCCAATGAATTAGATGATCCCTTAAATATTCAAATATTTATGGCTTTCTGGTTATTAACTTTATCCAACCTTGTTCTCTCTCACTATCCATCAAAACTTGACTGTTAGGTGTATCTTCCCTATCCGTGTTTTCACATCCCACATATTTTATTCTTTGAGGATACCTATTGATGAGTTAGGTTGGGTAACATTTATGTTTAACTTTCCATTTTAAAAGTACGTTTTAGTATCTCTTTTTATGATGTGGGTTTTCATGAAATAAACTTTCATGTAGTAAACCATTTATAACCTCGAAGAATTTCGAGGGTGAAATTCATTTTAAGGGAGGTATAATGTTACACACAGAGTTTTTATAGACATTTTTTTAATAAATTAATTTTTTTATTTATATATTGCAATGCACTAAGTCAAAAATTTCTTTTACACTAAACCTACATGTCATATGTTACGCGAAACACCAAGTTGGAATCGTCGCTGGTGTGCCGACACTGTCCCTCAGTGGTGCTTATGTCGACGGCTCAGCGCGGGTCTGACGACGTGTGGCGGTCGGCGTCCTCTTTCGACAGGGATTCGTTTCTTTTATAGAAGAAGTGGTTCTCGGTGGTTCTTCGGAGGATGGCTCGACGTGGGACTGATGGTGTGACTCGGTCGACATTCCTGATTCTCAGCGGGGCTCTGGGGTTAGGTGCCTTGATTCTCGGTGGTGTTTTGAAGGTCAGGCTGGAGTCTCCCGTTGCGGCGTTCAACATTCTGGGTGGTGTTTCGGAGGTCTTTCCAGGCGTGCGGCTCGGCCAGATCTATCGTGATACAGAGGGGGGAGGGTTTCCTTCTCAGATCCCATGAGTTTTTCCATTTTGTTTATTCGGTGATTCGGTGATCTTGATTTCTGGATGATTATGGTTTTCTAGATGGATCTGGTTTGTGGCAGTCATGGTTCAACATCATTGGATCTTCTTTGTACTCCTTTTCATCGTGAGGATTTTTTCGGAACCTGATAAGGGTTCATCGTGGCTCTGATCGAAGCAGATCCATGCCCAGAGTAGCGTTTCTATTTCAGGAAGACCTTGATTCTCTTATCGATGGTGTTCCCTTAGCGTGGGGTTGAGTCATCCAGTCCTAGGTGATGATGGCTTGATCTCATGCTGTTTGAACTGTCTTCCGGTCCTCTGTGGCTACGGTGGTGGGAGTGTTTTGAGTAGGACAACAGGGTTGGCCCGGGATGGTCGATGATCGGGGTTCAATGGTTTTGTCTTTTCTGAATGGTGGAAGGGTTTGTGAGACCTGTTGGTTTGGTGTTGCTTCCGGACTCGACCATGTGGAGAAGTCCCCAGAGGAGGTTCTAGAGCTTTCTGTTCATCGATGCAGTGCTTTATGGATTTGGATGTTTGAGAGGGTATGGAACATGCCATCGGATCGGGCCTGTGCTTTGAAACATGACACTTTCTTTCTATTCATCCTTGCACTAGTGGAGAGAGTTTCATGATCGTTTGCTGGGAGGGGTTGCTTCATGCAGTTAGTTTGGTTTATCTCACCTGGCCTTCGGGTTGTGAGTGTTTTATGTCGATGATGTCTATTCAGGTTCCCCCCTTCTTCCATTAAAAGGGGGCTGATTTGCTTTAGAATAAAAAAAATAGAAGGATTTCGGGCGGTTGGATGGTTAGAAGGAATCTTTCACTACACGTAACACTGAATTGGACTATGTTACACACAAGATAGACATTCCTCGATAGCTTTCATTATACACAATACCGAGTTTCACTAAACAGTGATATATTATTAAAATATTAATATTTAATTGGATATAAACATGATCTTATGAATATTATTTACTAATTTTTTAGTTTTATATAACAATAACATTAATCTTATGTATTTACTAGAACATGATATAAGAACAAATTCAATTTTTTGGATAAAAGAACTATTTTTCAAAAAAATGCAGTTTTCTGCCTTTTGATGGAACCCCAATTTTAAATATAGTTTTAAAACTTTTTTATATTATATTTAACAAAATATACATCTTATTTGGAAGCGATACATCAAACTTTTTTAAATTTTGGTATTTTTCTGTTGAAATTAATATTTTGATGAATAGTAAAAAATACTGCATTCTAATTCAAAACTGCATGTTCATCTAATTTATTTATATAGTTATATTATCTTTTTAATTGATTTTAATGTATAATAAGATTATTTTTTTATATTTTAAAACAAATTTTGTCATTGGAAGTAATTTCAAAATTAAATTGGACATAAATATATGATAATCTTTTGATAAGTTTTGACTTCTTAAAACCCCTCTTTTTGGTTTTTGAGAACGAGAATTAATTTTAAATAAATTTATGCCAATTCGTTGTTTTTAATTATGAAAAATTAATTCCATATTTGTAATAAATGGGTCAAATTTATGTTAATAGGTTACTTTTTTTCGGATTTTATGAATAGTAACTACGATAACTAGTTTACCACCGTTAAAGATAAATCTGGTAAATTAGGGTAACTAACAATATGATAAAGATAATAAAATTACCCAAAAACCTACAAAAATACTATTTTACGAACTAAATTCAACCAATATCACCTATGGGTCGGAATTTATTCATTTAATGGTCTTTTTTCCATGAAAGTGATGTAATTATAATTAAAATAAAAGAAGGTGACGACCTGTCACTATCATATATCTTATAAGTATAATAATTTTAATATAGTGATTAATCTAATAAAACTTCAAACAGAAATATTCTCTATGAATATAATTAAATTATCTAGATCATGTGAATTTATTTATAATTTTTAGATATTAAACAATTAAAATTAACGATGACACAATTTTGATATAGAAATTATTTTATTGATAGAAGTATCAAATAAATGGTTTTAAAAATATTAAAATAAATATCATATGAACTAATTAATATGATTCAATAATTTTCAATGTTACTATGACATGTTAGGAGTGTATTAAATATTATTGTTTGAAATTACCTTTGGTTTTGATTTTATTTAAATTCAAATAACTGAAAAGTTTCAAAATTGACACTATTGATATTTCTTAAAAATAACATATTATTAAATTATTTAAAAATAAAAAATATATTTCAAAATTTCACAGTGAAAATAATATGATCTAAATGAAATAATGTTTCCATTTATGGTAAACTTACAACAAATTAGAAAATATTTGTAACCATTTAATATTTAAAATATTATTGCCACAAATAAATTTTAATAGATTAAATAAAGATAAATGAAAATGATAAGATTTAAAATAAAATCAAAATATGTCTAAATTTTATTTTTAGAGAGTATTTAGACCCATAATCATATTATATTCTAAATAAATTATTTTGGGGGAATTATAAACTGAAAATGAGTTTATAATAAATTAATATTTCATGACATTTCAAAGGTTCCCCTCCACTCTCTTATAAATGGGAACCTCTCATTCTATTTTAATCACACATACAAAGTCATTTTACTTTGCCAAAACCTACCCGAATCTCCTACAAACTTCCCTAACTTCATCTTAGAGGCCACCCTTTTGGATAAAATCCATCTTAAAGGGTCCTTTTGTGAATACCAAAAGGAGATACCTGAAAAAGAAGTAATTATTTTATCACCTCTTTCAAAATTATTTTCTTCTTATACTTATTATTACTATGTTGTTTTCATAATAAAGTAATAACTTTAGTATATTATAAATGATTACATTCTATTATAATTATGGTACAACCTTATACCTCCTTTTATCTATCCTATTAATAACAATATTACCATGTGTGCGTACGTACATCTTACAGTATCTACACCATGGTTTAATTTCTATTCACCAATACTTAATTTGGATGGGTATATTGATGAGTATAATGTATTTAAATTATGAAAATAACATAATAATTATTCTTAAAATTAATATACCATTTAATTCCATACCATTTAACCATCAATGGAATGATATCATTGCTCATGCGTACGTATGGCTTACTATCTCAATGACGTGATGAGATTAATTCCTCACATTAACCATTATAGAATGATTATAAATTATATATAATAAATAAAACTGAAATATATGACATAATAACTCTATTGGATTTATGTGTGTGTGTATATATGTCATTTACTTTCTTCCATTCAATCCAATAAGTAAATGGAATCAACGTTCATGCGTACGTACGACCTACCATCTCTATGAATGGTGTATTCTATTTCATTTTTATATCTATTATATATATTTTTATACTGAATATATATGATATATAAATCATTTTTTTACATACATTAAGTAATTAAATCTCGAACTAAGTAATATTGTCAAGAATAATAATTCAAAACATGTACGATAAATAAAACAATTATTACCCAAAATGTTGCTTTAACATGGAATTGATAAATAAACGGGTAATATAAAGTCATAAGTGAATCATATATGATGTCATAAATATTATTATGGTTCTGTTACAAGTTAATAATATGTTTAAACCGACTGTAAAGGAGTTTTGGACACATAAATAAGAAATCATACCTAAGGTAAGGGATTATTTTGTCTTACCTTTATTCGCATGGGACATATGCCTTATACACCACCTATTTCTTTTTTATTGTGTTTATGCATCCCAAGAATGATTTATGGTTATTATTATAAAGGTTATGATATTTAATTATGCATATAAGTTTCTTTATTTTATGAGTCATATTGTTTGACAGATTATAATTGGTAATGGAAAATATTTCAATCTTATTATTTTCTAATACTGTTTATACGTAAGTATTTACTGGGGTATATTTACTATCCACATCCATATTTCTTAATTATGAATTCTATAATAATCATTATATTTTTATAAATTTTTTTATGGTTAATTTTACCCGTTGGTGAATTTTTATTAAGAGGTATGAAAGGATACATTTTTCATTTTCAAATATGATGTAAATTTTTAATTTTCTGGCAAATGTACGAGAAGAATGTTTTTTAACTTATAGAGCACAAACAGATTTTTATGCTTTCATAACACCCTATTTCCATGAAGATTACTTTATAAGATTTCAAGTTTATTTTTAAATAAATTCTTTTTTTTAAATTGCGCGACATTTTGATAAAAGAAAATATTTTTGAAGAAGAAAGAATATTTTTCTTCAATAATGAAGTTCAAGTGTTTTATCAAATTTATTTTCCATCAAAGATAATGCTCATAAATAGGATTATGTTTATATCCCTATTAATACTTTTATTTTATTTTTTTAATGATGGAATGATATTTTATATGGATTATGTTATGGTGGAATTATGTTTATGAAACCCATTTTTTTCTTGGGTTATGCTATAATGAATGATTTATGATTTTTTGTGGCACATGTAAGAATAATTTCATTATGAGATGGGTGGGACCTGTATCTACCACCAATGAATTGGGTAAAAATTTATATCTCATGATATTTACATGATTTTAACAACAAGTAAATTTGGTATAGTAATACAGGGCTGGAACAACAAGTAAATCATGTTTATTAATGCATTGCTGGAATGACATGTAAACTCGATTCAGTAATGGACTTTTTACAAAATGATGGTCTTGGAAGCAATGCCTTGGATACTATCAAAATCATATTATTTTATTTTTACCCACAATTACATGTTTTATGACAATTCAATTTTATCATGTTTAATATTCCTTTATAATCTATGCCTTACGTACTTCCAAAATTTATTTCAGGACTCACAATTTTGTTATTCAAAATTTATATTCTTGTTTTCACATTCGTCTATTTATGTTTTTTTGGTGTTCTTCATGTTTAATATTATTGATAATTTTATCTCAAACTTTATATGTTTTATTTTCCCTATGATATAAAGAATGGTTTTATGTAGGAAAACTAAATGGGAAGATCTTTATGGGATATGCTGAAGATATTTCACCAAGTTAGATGATTATGTTCCATGTTTTCAAAAACACTAAATTAATATGGTCTTTGGGAATGTTTTTATGTTATGTATTAAGTATTATGAAAAATAAATGTAATGACTATGTACTTCAATCTTGGGTCGATTCATAAATCTCCTAACTTCCAGGTGATTCCACATTTACACTTCACATAACTCAAGATTCCAAAATAAATGTCGCTCATTTCCCAATATAAAACAATATCTCTTATACCAACCTAAAAGATGATCTTTCATTTTATTTTTTATTTAATACCTTCCCAAATTATCTCTCTAAAAATTTATTTAATGTTTGGTAACCCTTGGTTACATGAAAGAGTCCAAAATATTTTATTTCAATATACCCACTCAAAAAAGAATCTAGTCTTCAACATAAGTGATATCCTATCCTTATTTATTCACATTTATATTCTTCATCCAATTTTTATTAAATACAATTCAATTATTTAATAAAAGTTAATTTAAAGTATTAATTCTATTTAGAAGTTATATTATTACTATAAAATAACATGTTCTTACTCATTTGGTCATTAAAACATGTTCTTTTTTGGGTAATTGTTTCTGCGTAAAAGAATGATATTATAAAGTTTCCATAATTAATGACTAAGAAAACAAAAATACTTATAATATAAGGTAATTTTTATTAAATTAATAGACAGTCATGATTTTTTACTAATAGAATTCCAAATTATATTCCATAATAAATTCAATTCCCTTTTTAATTTATTAATCACCAAAACTGATGTTTCTAAGAGACTCATGAAAACCGTCACCATAAGTTCAATCAAATTACAAAAAAAATCTAAAAATATAACAAAGAAAAATATAAAATCATCCTAATTATTTTATAAGTGATGAAACTATGATTAAGGAGTATGAATGGAACTTTGAAACCAAGGTATGCATGTAAAAAATAAATAGATGACAACCAAATATAAATTTTAATTATAAATAATTAATATCTAGATAATAAAGAATTATAAATGAATGGTATTAACTAAAATAAAAATGAAAAAGTTTATTATATATCTAAATAGAAAATTTAAATTTATTATACATTGATTTATGACACATGCTTTGAAGAAGAGATATTTTTTAAGGGTCTGTTTGATAATCTATCTTTAAAATGAATATTTTCTAAGAGTGAATTACTATTAGGGGAAATTATATTTTAATTATCTATAAAAATTCATATTTTATCTCCTCCAATATTAATTTTTTGTTTTTACTTTTGTTCTTACTACACCACCATCCTTTTATTCACAATTAAACTAAAACGATGCTTTTAATCAGATCCAACCTTATCTACTTATTTCATTTTGGAACCCCTATCCAACTTGTCCATGTATTTCATATTGATTTTTTGATGGATTTATGACCACTACAATAATTTATTAAGATAAATTTTAATTGAATTTTAATTTCATTATAATATCCTAAATGGTATTTTTTAATATTTTTTTCTATTGTCACTTTATCTAACCATTTTCTTCTATTTTCTTTATAAATATTCCTTTCTAACATTCAATGGTTCTTAAAAGTAATTTTTATTTATGTTATCATCTGTTTCCAAAACTATTATTTGATAATTTATTTTTGAAAACAATATTTATCATAATGTAATTATATTTCATCATATTTTTCAAGTCAAATTTATAATTTTTTTAGAGGGATTCCATCCATGTCAATATCCTTTAATTTTTCATATGATATACTAGTGATATTATCTAATGATATTTTCTACCTTAATTATCTAGATGGTTTATGAAAAATTATTATGAAAATTTTTATGTATCATGTTTTTTTTCTCCCAGGGTAATTATGTTATGATGGAATTATAAATATTATCATGTCCAGGTAGCACAAATATATATTAGTTTTCATTATATGACAGGAGTACCGAAATTATATAGGAATATGATACATTGGGTAAATATTTATATATCATGAGATAATAAGTAATGGTCTGGGGAGTGAACCCTATCCACTATGGGATTCTATCTACTATGTCTATGGGACTAGGGAGTGAACCCAATCAACTATGTTATAATAATCTATCCACTATTTAATGACAAAATTAGTAGTAAGACTTGACATAAGAAATGATTTAATAAGATAATATATGAGACACATTCTTAGGCCAGTTTTAAATGTTATTCTGTATTTTAATTTTTTGTTTTAGGGATCATGATTATTGGCTCGTGTTTAGATACTCTAAGGATTCATTTTATATATTATAAAAAAATATATTTTATTATCCACGGTCGATGATCCATTTTTATCATGTATTATTTCCTTAGGATTTATTCATATAACTTTATTAATTTCTCATACCGACATGTTTACCTCATTCTCACTTATGATCTTCAGTTGATATCTATTATGTTTACCCTTAAGGAGTATCTTATCTCAATAATTTCTTTTTTCTAATTCCACACTTAGTATAAAGGGTTATTATATATGATATTTTTAATGTTTACCACGTGTGAATCTTATTTGTTGGACATATTGAAGAATATTTGTACAATATGTTATGTATATAGTCTATATATAAACTGAAATTATAGGTTTTTGGGGTGGTATTTACTATAAGATATAGCAAATATTCATATATATTGATTTAATATATATATATATATATATTGTGGTTATGTTTTCACATTTTTTATTAGAGGAGGGTGTAATTATTTTTGGGGATATTTTTCTGAATAATATATGGATTAAATTTAAAAAAATACGCATTGAATGAAAAGTGTTATAGGATGAACCTAAAATTTTATAGATTGAAATTAATGTGTCATAATTTATGAAATATTAGGGATTATTCTCCTTTTCAAGTGATTTTTAATTTGGGTTTTTATTAATATATATCCACAATATCCTTATTGGTTTTAGTTAATGTCTTCAACCAGGATAAAATGAGTAAATAAAGAGTGCAATTGAAAATTAAATGATTTTACCAATGAGAAATCAAACAAGATATATACAAAATTGAATAATTTTAATGATATTATCCCCCAAATCTTTCAATACTTGAATAATAATATAAAATATTCCAAAACACTCATTGTTCTATGAAAGGAATAACAGTCTATTGAGTCCTTTATATAAAAACACTCACCCTTTATTAGTGGGGTTTCTCATCAAATGATTACTAAGTATTGGATTAGTAAAACAGAAAATATATTTTCAATTATTTACTACTCAGAGAATGAAATGGTCGTTTTAACAATTTATCATTTGGAAATTGAATCTGATCAATGGTGGGCTCTATTTTAGTATTCGAGGTGGGAGGAAGAAATAATATCCATGGATTGAGAGGAGTTAAATAATTTATTTTTCAATAAATATTTTCCAAAAAGTCTTTATACTAAAATTGATAGAAAATTATTAGATATAAAACAAAGGAAACATGAATCCATTGATACCAGTGAAGAAAAAATCAGAGGACTTGCATGCTATGCACCTAGATTTATTGACCCTGAAACTAAAGTCAATATTTTCCTTAGTCAAAGAAAACCAAGTATAGTAAGAGTGTATTATATTAAGGTATTTATTATATATTAATAAAAACAGTTATATTCCCGCAAGGTGGAAATATAAATTTGAGAGTCCCATTATTCTTGATGCTTTTAGGAAAAGAAGTGAAAAGTGGAGTTTCAAGGAAACTCATGTAATAAAACCTACAGAGGAAAGCAGACTTTTCTTATAATGTTATGAAAATGTGGGAAGAATCATGAGGGGTGTTCTCAAAGTAAAAGGTGAATTCTTTATGTGTGGAAATAAGGACAGCAAGTATATTAATGTCGATGAGATATGAAGATTCTATCTAATGAAATAAATGAAAATAAATCTCAACCTAATCAACTCCCCATAATAGATTGCTTTAATTATTAGGAGTATGGAATTTATGAAAACCAATGTACTTTTACATGGGTTAATAATGAAAATATATTTTTACCCCATGAAAGGTCTTGGGGCAAAGGAAAATCTTATGAAGTCATAACCACTGATGTGGGTCATGAAAATGAATTACTGAGAGGTACACTTATCATCCACTACATAACATCAAATTCATGATTTGATAATATATTTACCCTCTCCATAATATATTTAATGTTTTATAAGGGAACAAAATGAGTCTTTCAATGATTATATTATTATAGAAAACTTCTAGTGGTGTGATGATTAAATCCAAAGTTAATAACTCTTTTCCAATAGAATTTTGTTGGAATGTGATTTACATAAATCATATTATTCACAATTTAGAAACAATTTATTCCATTTTAGTTTTGGATTGAATATCTATACATATATATAATATTAATTACAAGGATTATTACCCAAAATCAACACACGATCCTCTATTAGTGCAAGGATGAAAATAAATTACCTATTAAAATTACTTCAATTATATGATTCTTAATACCATATCATGAGAGATATTTGTCTAAGATAGTTAAGTAAAAACTCAATATTAAATATATTATGATTGTGAATGAATAAATTAATGATTTCTTAGAATATTTTCATGATATTCCCCCAGAGTGACAGATTGAGTTTTCAATATAACTAATACATGATATTAATCCTATATTGTAGAATATTTATATAATAACATGGATTGAATTAGAGTAATTGGAGAAGAAAGTACATGAGATTTGGGATAATGGTTTTATACACCTAGTTGCTTCACCATGGAGTGCACCAATCCTCACTGTTAAGAATAATGTCGGATCAATGTGTTATACTATTGATTATCATGTAATTATAAAATCATTATAATGAACAAGTATCCTCTATATTATATTTATGACTTTTTAAATCAACTATGAAGGGGATAAATACATATCAAAAAGTAACCTAGGATATAGATATAATAAATTATGGGTGTAAATGTTTGATATACCCAGTAATTCCAATCCTAAACATATGGACACTATGAATTCATGGTGATTCCATCCAGACTTAGAAATTCCCCCACTATAATAATGTATTTGATGAATAAATTATTTAGATATTACACATATTCACTTATACTATTATTTATAGATGATATGATCATAAATTCAAACTGAAATAAATAACACAATGATTTATTGGGTATTGTTCTAATGTCCTTGATAAATGAGAAAGTATATAAAAAATTTAGAAACATTTACTTTTTTCTATATAAAGTATAATTATTTGTTCTTATAACCACAAGAAAGGGTATATATGTGGATCCTTAAAATAAAATTGTTATTGAATAATGGAACATACCAAACACTATAATATAAATATGATTTTTCTTGGATTTCCGAGATACTATCGATAATTTCTAAGAAATTTGTCATAACTTCTAAATATTTTAACAAAGCTAACACGGAATGGATTCAGGTTACTATATATAGATGTATGAAAAAAGTTCCAAGGATCCTAAGAATACTTTTATCAATAAAACAATATCACACTACCATTTAGTGAAAATGATATTATGATATAAATAAATGCATGAAAGATGGGATTGAGATGTGTCCTCAAGAATAATTACATAGTGGTAGATTATTCCTCTTACTAATTAATGATTCATAAGAAAAATTTCCTAATGCATGATTTGGAGATAATAAGAGAAATATTTTCATTAAAGATATAAAGGCATTATCTAGATGGTGGTAAGTTTGAAATATGATCACAAGATATTAATGTATACATTCAGATAGAAATATTTGAACCTAAATCAATGGATATGATTGGAGTAGATCAAGGACTATAAATGCTTAATGCATTACCACTATAGGAAGGTAAATAAAGTGTCCAATGCTCTGAGTAGTGTGAACAACGATACCTTATCTTTTATGAGGATTTAAATAAACCATATAGTCATGGATGTACAATGTATATACCTTATAATCATATTATAAGGGGAAAAGTCATATCATTCTCAAATTATATATCGACTATATTAATAAGTGAAGATCAAGGAGGTATAGAAGAATGATATAGAGATACAAAAGATAGTTATGTAATTATATTTATTTGGAAACAAATATATGTACATTCAATACTTTAATTGAAAAAATAGAAATTGGATGATGCACATAACTCACAATTCTCTATCCATCTTAGAAGAAAAACGATGTATAGATATCTCATTGAGTATTTTTTCTAAGATAACATGGAGAGGGATATTTTAGTGTATATATATTGCTTCTTCATATTTCAAAAATTTAAAAAATAATGATAAAAGTATAAGGGTGTAATTCAACAATTACCCAAACCTGTATGGAAATGGGGAACATGACCATATATTTTATTATAGGTCTTTCTAATAACTCTAAAGGCTATAATACCATTTTGGTTAAATTTTATCACCTTATGAAATCAATGATTTTTATTTCTATTTCATAGGTCTTCTCACTCAATCAAATGTCCATGGTACTCATAAAGAAAGTGGTAATGATTGATGAATTAAAACTCTCAATTGTATATTATTGAGATCCATGGATTCCCATAATTTTATAGAAAAATTTATAATAATTGGATAAAAGAATATTATTTGTTACAACTTATCTTCCCCAAAATGAAGGTAAAAAAATAACAGTTCAATTTTCAGAAGATATGTTTAGATCCTATTAAAATAAATTTAAAGGAGGTTTGGATCAACACCACCCCCTCATAAAGATTTAATATTTCTACAATTTCTATTCTATCAATAAAATACACTAAATAAGGCCTAGTAAGGGGAAGAGTATTTGGGATCCAATATTTTGGGATGAATTTAGCAAATGTATGTAATGGCCCAAACCTCTCTGGTCCATTCCTTTGTTAAAATACGGTGTTTGAGGTGTTCTGGGGGGTCAAGGTGATGTATCCACAATGATTTTCCAAATTTCCATTTCAGTGAACAGTTCCAATGGTAGACAGTTATGAATAGTGCATCGGTAACCATTTGTGAACAGTGACATGAGTGACCCTCGGAGAACAGTTCCAATGGTAGACAGTTTTGAATAGTGAAACAGTGACCTTATGTGAACTGTGACATCCTTGACCTTATGTGAACAGTGTCATCGGTAACATTAAGTGAACAGTGTCATCATTGACCTTCTATGAATAGTGTCATCGGTGACCTTCCAACAGTGACCTTTTCTTTCTTTTGCAAAATTTTGAGTTCATGAATAGTGTTTCCAGAACAGTGAGGTTCCAACAGTGAGGTTCATGAACAATGTTTCCAGAACTATGAGGTTCCAATGGTGAGGTTCATGAACACTGTTTTCAGAATGGTGAGGTTCCAACAGTTAGGTTACAATGGTGAGGTTCATGAACAATATTTCCAGAATGGTGAGTCTCCAATGGTGAGGTTCCAACAATGAGGTTCATGAATATTGTTTCTAGAACATTGAGGTTCCAACGGTGAGGTTTAGGAATAGTGTTTCCAGAATGTTGAGGTTTCAACGGTGAGGTTCCAAAGGTGAGTTTCATGAACATTGTTTCCAGAATGGTGAGGTTCCAATGGTGAGGTTCCTATGGTGAGGTTCCTATGGTGAGGTTCATGAACAGTGTTTCCTGAACGGTGAGGTTCATGAACAGTGTTTTTCCTTTGCCAAATTTCGAGTTCAAGAATAGTGTTTCCAGCTTCCTACAGTTTCACCTCTTTAACGTTTCCTTTGACATAAAATGCATTTAAAGCCTTGTTTTGAAGACTCTAAGGCCAATTCAAAGGCCATACCTCCAATATTAATTTCTCCTAAGGATCGAGATGTTTTAACTTGGTCAATACATGTGGTTTAATGAGATATTATTTTAATGGGAAATCAAGTGTATCTTAAACCATCACTCTGTTAAATATTCAAAAGGGACAAGATATCTTCCAACCTTGTTATTCCTCTATATTCTCTGGTGCGAGACACTTGAACCTTTCCTTCCTTCCTGTGGGAATCATGAGATCAAACATTTTCTCATGGATTGGTTTTCTCGACATCCTTCTTACTGCAAGTGCACCCCCAATTTTAGTGAAACCAATAAGTACCATAAATCTTTGATATAAGGTATGTTTTATCATCATTATTTTTGGGGTTAATATTATCTTGTTTCTCCTTTAAATATTATAGCATAAGATCTCTATGATTCTAATGGAGTTTCATTGGGTTTCAGTTGGTGCGGTCGTACCGTTGCATCCTCAGGTGGATGCAGTTGTCACGAGAGGAGGCGATCGTGATCCGTTGTGTGGATTGTGCTCGTGTGAAGAATGTAAAGAACCGTTTCAAGTAGGGGATTCATTGATTATCTTTTATTTTACGTACACCTGTAGAGTTAGCATGTTTTAACCCACTGGATCACAATGGAATTGACAAAATAAATATTTGAACCAGATAAATAAATTGATATCGACCATATGTTATTGCCTCTTCTTTTGCTTGATAGTGTGATATCTATGCTTTATTGTTTAGCTATTCGTTCTTAAAGGAAATCAGTAAATAATGTAAACTTGGATTAGTTGATAATTGTTTGGTTAAAATATAAATAGCCATGTAAATGTATCTGGTTCTCCTTGTTGCAATTTTATATTAATCAACATGGACCAATAAGCAGGTTTAATTATTTTTTATAGCTTACTGATTAGGTTTCCTGAATTTGGAACGTATGAATAATAAATCGGTTAATTCAAGATGGATCAAAGAACTAATTGTTTGATAATTCCTTGAAGAGTTCTGAGTTACCCTCTTGATTGTTAAAGGGCCAAGAGCCCAATTGTTAAGATGTTTGTTTTCATGCTTCTTGTGTTGTAATTTGAGCATGCATGGCTATTGTAATATGTGGGGGAATGGGGGCCTATTTGGTTTTAGTAGTAGATGATGCCAAGAGTGGAAAGATGCATCAGTTTATGCATGTGGGTGTCGGGGAGGACACCAGGAATGATGGAACGATAGGGATGTGATTGTTGGATGCTAGCTGATTCTTATTGGTTGATTATCTTCCTTACTTTTCCCCACTACTCAAGGTAGCTGGTCTTACTTACCCTTCTTCCAAAAGGGAAGAAGACATGTGGGGTATGCCACGTGATTTCTGTGTTTATATTCTCAAGGGAGTATAGGTTTATGCTCTTGATATAGGTGGCAAAGACTCGACGGTTAGTAAATCTACTCACCGTGTTGATCCCCCTTGTGTTTAGTAGTATATATTGTCTTTATGTAATGCTTGGAAATATGGGAAATTAATTCTGTAATGAATAATTGAATAAATGATGTTAACCCATGGGGATGGTGTTTGCTGGAACATAATGATGAGGTTATAATATTAAAGGGATAATGGAATTTGGGTGTGATTCTAATCAAATTTAATGTGGAATTGTGAATGGTTATTAGATGTTTAAAGAATTAATTAACAGAAACTGGAACAGATAAAAAGGGAATGAAGTAAGGAAATAAATCTTTTTAAAAGGTTGTGTACTTATAGGATACCTAGTCTTAGAAGTGGCAGTCGGGAGTCTGAGAGACGTTAGGTGCAGTTGATTCAAAGACTAGGTTATGACCATAGTGTGGTTGTGAGCTATGGTATATGCTATACTTTAGGGTTTCTATACGCTACTCCACCCTATCAGAAAGGGAAACTGACACCCCGAGGATTCTAAGCCCTGGGGGGTGTTTTCCCCAACAATCCGATGGGAGAATGGATGGATGACTACCCCCTTTGGCCCCACTCTCTTCTTTTGGTAGACACTTGTACAGGAAGGAATAATGGTTAGTTTTCCCCATATATGTGTATAGAGGGATATAATGGCTTTTGGTTATTCACACACATATATTCAGGATATAGTATCCTATGGACTACTATAGGTGTAACGTGTATAGGCTATAATGGCTTGAGGATCCTTACTCAGCTTATGGGATGTAATGGCTTGAGTTATAATACCCGACGTATGATACCCATTATGTGAGCTCTGGTGGCTCCCAAAAACTATATGGCTACTTTCTTGTGTGCACATGGTGGTTTTTTTTTGCATGAGGTGCATATTGTGGTGCTTTGACCGGGTGTCTTCCGAAAAGCCTTTTTTGAGAGAGATGATTAGGACGTGCAATGTTGGGGAAAAGTAGCAAACCAGTGGGGAAGTAGTAGTGGGGTACCCTTGATATTATTTATTATATTATATACTCTTGTATTCATTACATGGTGACAGTATCCATGGTGATGTTGGGAACTTAGAATACCTGTATAGATGATGAGTTAGTTTCACTTGTAGTTCACTGTGCTTTAACATGCTTTCTTTACTTTTTCATGAGAGTCTTCAGAGAGGATCCTACTAAGTATACTGTTATACACACCCTAGGTATATATAAAATGTTTTTAGGTCACTTGGAGAAGGTTGGAGATCAAGATGGTTTCTACTAGCATGAGGTTGTAGGAGCTGTTCGGGCTTGTGGTTGCTGATGTTTTACTTTATTTTGGGTACTTTCAGTTTTTCCCCATTCTGTTGTAGTATTTTTTCATTAAATTTTATATGTGTACTTGGGATTTATTTTATCTTACTGGTTGAGTTGGAGTTGGTTGGTGTCTATCTTATCTCTCTCTTCCGCATGTGTTCTCTTAAAGGGTAATGCCACCCATTTGTGTGTTCGCTATACCCTCGGTTCTAGTCACCAACCTATGGCCTACTGGAGGCGGGAATCAAGGGTCATTATCTCTCTTCTCACATTTTCGTCCTTGGAGGGTTACAATTTTTGGGGAGGGGGTCATGATGGAGTGGTATCAGAGGTCTGGTTGAGGGATAGGATGGATTTTGGAGTTAGGTACATATGAGGTTTCATGGTTTGGTTGGTCAACGGTGTCATTCATGTTTATCTAGTGATGTAAACACTGGAGACAGGCTGAGACATAGGCGTTTAGGTCCCCCAATGATATGATGTACGAACCTTTAAGTTTACAATGGCTACTAAACGAGGTGATACTAGTTTCAGGGTAGAGACCTAGGAAAGGATCATGCATCATTCTTCTTTGTGGATGTGTTTGAATGGGTATACCTTGGGATAGGTTAATCAAAAATGAATATAAAAAATTAATTAATTAATGTTGATTCTTCAATATTCTAGGTTTAGGAGCCCTAACTGTTTGTTATTTTATTGGTATGGATCCAGGTTGACATCCTCATTAGGATCACATAGAAGATGTTCAGTAGGATGTTCCAGTAGATCACCACAGGGTAGAGGCTGACGACGATGACACTTGGAGGAAGACACTCCAAGAGTTCCAGTGCCATGGTCTGCAGAAGTACGAGGGCTCTATTTCAGGTGCAGTCACAGAAGACTGGTTTGAGGATATTGAGATCAGCTTTAGTTCGATCTGTGCTCGGAAGGAGCACTGGGTGTCCTTGGTTGTGACGATGCTGCGTGGAGCAGCGAGGCATTGGTGGTTCTTATTCCTCGGGGATCGTGAGGAGTCAGGGATCTCATGGGAGGAGTTCTGAGACAAGTTTAGAGTTGAGTTTATTTCTTCGACCATGAAGGCATCAAGTCACCAGGAGATTATTACCCTTTGATAGGGGAGCTCTAGTGTGTGAGATTTTGAAATCTTTTTTAGGAACCTTTTACGATATTCTTCAGACCTGTTGCCAGATGAGGAGGCCAGGGCAAGGCATCTTGAGGAGGCTTTGCATCTAGACATCCAGCGCCATGTAGCCCCATTTATGCTGAAGACATATCTTGAGGTGATGTCTAGGTCATAGGTTATTGAGAGGACTTTGTCCAGAACTAGATCATCATGAGAGTAGAGTCATTGTGATTTTTCATAAAGAAGAGTTGTGGTCTGGGGTTCCCAGTTTTCAGGGTAGAAGAGTTTCCGTTCAGCCAGGGGTAGGTCCCCTCCCTTCACATCTCATTTATCTGGAGGCAGAAACTCTCAGGCCTATGCCAAGGTATCATGGACTTTTTTTCTTATGGTGGTTGAGGTCATCAGTAGTGGGAGTTCCCGACCTTTCAGAGTAGTCATCGTTCACCAGGTGCTTCGCTCCAGGTTCCTCCGTTGAGGCAGTTCCAGCCGAGGCGGTAGTAGTAGGTTGTACCAGCTTTAGATTAGTATAGGGTAGATGGGGTAGTCATAGGATAGCCCCATGATTCTCCCCATCCTCAGAGAGTAGAGTTCGACCACGGTGGTGGTTGGTATCAGGGTCAGAGAGGCCGTGGAGGAGTTCATGGTCAGCTTCATGCTCAAGTGTTGCTAGCTCCAGGCGACCCAGATGTTTTTTGAGGTACCCTTTTCTTGTTTTCTACCTTGGTGTATGCCTTGTTGGATTTAGGAGTGACACACTCCTTCATATCACATACCCTTGTCCATGATTTTGGACTTGAGGAATAGAGGCTTCCAGTGCCCTTGGTGATGACTACACTAGTTGGAGGTCGAGCTGACTTATTTGAAGTATGTAGAAACTGTGAGCTCGTGTTGGGGAAACACCATTCTTGGGGATATTTCTTATGTTTACGAATACAACCAAATGATTTCATCCTCAACATAGATTAGTTGTATTTGGTGCAGGTTATCATGGATTGTTTCAGAAGACAGGTTGTGTTCTTCGATGCGGATGGAGAGCCGGTGGTGTTTGTTGGAAAGTGAGACCCTTGGATGGGTCATATGTGTGTTCCAAATTTATCATCCATGATGGCTGAGATGATGCTGAGTTCTTCAGAGGTTCAGTAGTTGGCCTTTCCTAGGGTCGTAGAAGAGTACCCTGATGGCTTTCTAGAAGAGGTTGTTGCATTTCCCCCTCGACGAGAGACTGAGTTTGTGATCGAGCTACAACCAGGAGAGTCTCCTATATCTATATCTACATATATGATGGCCCCTTATGAGTTGCTAGAGTTACGTATATAGCTTGATGGTCTGTTACATTGCGGTTTTGTTTAACCAAGTGTGTCACCGTGGGGTGAACCAGTTTTGTTCATGAAGAAGGCTGAAGACAGTTTTCAGTTGTGTGTCGATTATCATCCCTTGAACAAAGTGACAATAAAGAATCACTATCCTCTTCCATGGATCGATGATTTATTCGATCAACTGAAGGGTGAAAGTTGGTTATCAAAGATCGAATTGCGGTCATGATATCATCAGATGCATGTGAAGGATGAGGATATCCCGAACACTACTTTCTGTTGTCATCATGGTAATTATGGGGTCGTTGTAATGCCATTAGGCATGAAAAATGCTCTAGCTGTGTTCATGGGATTGATGAACGCTGTATTTCGTGAGTTCCTGGAAAAGTTCATTGTAGTTTTCATCGATGACATCCTTGTGTACTCCACGTCTGAAGAAGAGAATACAGAGCATCTACAAGCTGTTTTGGGAGTTCTTCGGCAACATCAGCTATTTGGGAAGTTTTCTAAGTGTGATTTTTGGGCTCAATAAGTCCATTTCATGGGTAATGTTGTGTTCCAACATGGAGTAGCTTTGGGTCCATCGAAGATAGAAGTAGTTGTGTCTTGGGCAGCCCCCAAGACAATGTCAGATGTGTGAAGTTTCCTTGGTCTTGCAGGCTACTATAGGTGGTTCATACCCAATTTCTCACTAGTTGAGACTCCTCTGATAGCTTTGACCAGGAAGGATCAGGCATTCATATTTACTGATAAGTGTCAGGAAGCTTTCGAGTATCTAAAGGAAAAGTTAGTAAGTGATCCAGTTCTTTGTCTTCCAACTGAGGGAGTTCGGTTTGATGTTTTTTGTGATGCTTCACATCTGGGGTTAGGCTATGATCGAATGCAGCAAAGATCATTTGTTTCTTATGGGTATTATTAGTTGTGTCCCCATGGATGTAATTATGCCACCCATGATCTTGGGTTGGCAGCCGTGGTGTTTTCTCTAACGTTTTGCAGACATTACCTCATTATCGAGCGTTTTGTGGTTTTCAATGATCACAAGAGTGTGAGGTATGTTTTCTCCCAGCGTGACTTGAAATTATGACAACATCGGTTGATGGAGTTCTTACAGGAATATGACTTCATGAAATAAAATACATAGGGAAAGGGTAATTTTGTAGCTAATGTGCTGAGTTAAAAGCCATGTAGTTATATTGTGCGTGAATCCGGTGATTCCTAGAGAGTAATGGAAGAACTGTTAGCATAACATCTTGATATGGGAGAAGTTTGGGGCATAGGTTGTCTTTTTCAGATGAGGTTGTAGTCATCACTTATGAAGAAAGTGGAAGATTCCCAGTAGGGAGATCTTGAGGTGGAGGTGTGGAGAGACTGAGTTGTTTGTGGTGACTCCCCTGATGGTTGGTCGTAGGATGAACAACACCGAGTGCTGTATCCTGGAAGGATTTTTGTTCCTTTGACGATGCAAAAGATGGTTCTTAGAGAGTTTCATAGTTCACCTTTAGCAGTACATTCTCACATGAAAAAGCTGTACTAAGCCTTGAGGAACCAATTTTGGTGGCCTGGAATGAAGCGTACGGTTGGGGAGTTTGTGTCTCGATGTTTGGTATGCCAGAAGGTAGAGGCTGAACACCATGTTCCTAGTGGTCTACTCCAACCATTAGATATTACTTAGTGGTTGTGGGAGGACATCTCAATGGACTTTGTTACTAGTTTACCTCGAGCTCTGGAAGGACATGATGCTATTTGGGTGGTAGTGGATCACTTAACAAAATTGGCCCACTTTATAGCAATCATGGAGTCATTATCAGTGGATGTTTTGTCAAGACAGTATCTGGAGGAGGTGGTGAGACTTCATGGAGTCCCAAGGAAGATCATTTATGATCGAGATACTCACTTTACTTCTAGGGTGTGGAGAGTTATCCAGCATGCTTTCGGTTCTCAGTTATGCCATAACACTGCTTTTCACCCTCAAACATATGGTCATATAGAGAGAACCATCCAAACTCTTTGATGACAAGTTATTCTCTTGTGTTCTCGATTTTGGAGGTTCATGGATGAGTCACTTACCCCTGGTGGAGTTCTCTTACAATAATAGTTTTCACTCCACCATCAGTATGTCTCCATTTGAAGCCTTGTATGGAAAACCTTTCCGTTCTCTGTTGTGCTGGAATGGGGTCGAAGAGTCAGAAATTCTCGGACCAGAACTAGTGCAGAATACAACATAGATTGTTCAGGTGATTTGTGAGAGGATGAAGAATGTGAAAGGTTGTCAGAAATCATATGCTGATCAAAGGAGGAGACCCTTAGAGTTTAATGTCAGGGATCACATATTTATTAAGGTGACTTCCCATCATGGCCAGTGAAGGTTTGGTCATGGGAGTAAGCTTTCTCCTCAATTTGTTGGGCCTTTTGAGGTGTTAGCTCATGTTGGATATGTGGCATATCGATTAGCACTTCCCCCACAGATGATTCTGATACGTGATGTTTTCTATGTATCATAACTTCCTCGTTGTCTTCATTATGACTCTCACATCATCGATTGGGGAGAGATCGATGTTGATGATGATGCAACATTTTAGGAACAACTTGTGGAGATCCAAGACCACAGGGAGAAGGTTTTTCATGGGCGTTATATTCCCTTGGTTCGTGTCTTGTGGAGACATGGTGGCATGGAGGAGAGGACCTGGGAAAATGAGTCACAGATAGGTGCTCAGTACCTAGAGTTTTTTGATGTTTAACTGTTTTCATGTAACGATGCCCCCTTTGTGGTTAGACCTTCCATGTTTATAATATGAATTTATTTTGTTTCTTCTTGGGGCTTTCTCTTTTTTGAGAGGTATCTCAATGGGTGGTTGTTCGGACCCCGTTTTGTTTTCCCTTTAGGTGTGTTTTGAATTCTAGAGGATGATAATGTTATGAGAGTTATTAGATGTAATGGACCAGACCTCTCTGGTCCATTCCTTTGTGAAAATATGGTGTTTGAGGTGTTTCGGGAGGTCAATGTGACTTATCCCTAACACTTTTCCAAATTTCTATTTCGGTGAACCGTTCCAATGGTAGACAGTTGTGAACAGTGGATCGGTAACCTTCTGTGAACAGTGACATTGGTGACCCTCGGAGAATAGTTCCAACGGTAGACAGTTCTGAACAGTGCAATGGTGACCTTATCTGAACAGTGACATCCTTGACCTTATGTAAATAGTGTCATCAGTAACCATAGGTAAACAATGTCATCATTGAGCTTCGATTAACAGTTTCTTCGGTGACCTTCCAATGGTGACATTTTCTTTGCCAAATTTAGAGTTCATGAATAATGTTTCCAGAACGGCGAGGTTCCAACGGTGAGGTTCCAACCATCAGGTTCACGAACAGTGTTTCAAGAATGGTGAGGTTCCAATGGTGAGGTTCCAACGGTGAGGTTGATAAACAGTGTTTCCAGAACAGTGAGGTTACAACGGCGAGGTTCATGAATGGTGTTTCCAGAATGGTGAGGTTCCAACGTTGAGTTTCATTAATAGTGTTTCCAGAACTGTGAGGTTCCAACAATGAGGTTTATGAATAGTATTTTTCCTTTGCCAAATTTCATGTTCATGAACAGTGTTTCCAGCTTCCAACAGTTTCACCCCTTTATCATTTCCATTGATGTAAAATGCATTTAAAGCCTTATTTTAAGAACTCTAAGGCTGATTCAAAGGCCATAACTCCTATATTAATTTCTCCGAAGGCGCGAGATGTTTTTACTTGTTCAAACCACATGGTTTAATGTGATCCTCTTTTAATGGGAAATCAAGCGTATCTTAAACCTTCACTCCATTAAATCTTCAAAAGGGACAAGATATCTTCCTCCATTGTTATTTATCCTTGTTCTTTGGTTCAAGATGCTCGAACCTTTCCTTCCTTACCATGGGAATCATGAGATCAAACTTTTTCCTATGGATTGGTTTCCTTGACGTCCTTCTTACTGCCATTGCACCCCCTATTTTGGTGAAACCAAGAAGTATCTATCGATATTCGATATAAGGTATGTTTTATCGTCGTTATTTTAGGGTTCATCTTCTCCTATTTATCCTTTCCATTTTATAGCATGTGATCTCCATGATATTAATGGAGTTTTCTTGGGTTTCGGTTGGTGTGGTCATACCGTGGCATCCACGGGTGGATGCAGTTGTCACAAGAGTAGGTGATCGTGATCTGTTGTGTGGACTGTGCTTGTATAAATAATGTCAAGAACCGTTTGAGGTAGGGGATTCATTGTTTATCTTTTCTTTTATATGAAACTGTAGAGTTAGCATGTTTTAGCCCACTAGATCACAAAGTAATTTACATAATAAATATTTGAACTAGATAAATAAATTAATATCGATCATATGTTATTGCCTCTTGTTTTTCGAGATAGTGTGATATCTATTCTTTCTTGTTTAGCTATTCGTTCTTGATGGAAATTGTAACACCCCGAGCTTCCACGATACGCCTCTCTTTCAATAATGCAATAGCTTGCATTGTACGCAACTTCGAGTTCTAAAACATCGCGACAAAACAAAGTAGCCGTTATGAATAGTAATAACCACTTTTTAAAATTATAGAAATTTTATATTTCAAAATGGACTTCATTTTTGTATTCCTAATATTGAAATTAGCCTATGTTGAATTTTTTGTAATTTTCCGAGAACTTCCAAATTTTTATGAATAGTGAAAAATACTTAAAACAACTTTTTTAATCAAAATAATTCATAGTGATAAATTATACTATTGAGTGGTTTTAGAGTATAATTAGAATATATTTTTACCATTTTATCCAATGGTGGTCATTAGAATTAATTTAACATTGAAAATGGACATAAACAATTGCCAATCTTTTGATATAAATTGTTTCTTAAAAACACGCTATTTGTCGTAACAGCGGGAATTAATTGTAAAATTAATTAATGCAACTTTTATGTTTGGAATTTTGTAAAATAGACATCATTTTTGAATTCGGAATATCAATTATAGCTTAGGGTGAAATTTTGGCCTTATTCTGAAAAACTTCAATTTTTGATGAATAGTGAAACCACTAAGTGGTAATCAAGCAAACTGATTTTCAGTTAAATAAAAGTTTACCACTAATGTGTATTGAATTTTGAAAATCCGACATACATGGTTGTCATTAGTATGTAAAATGTGGTTCAATGGGGTAAAAATAATTTTTTGGTGAATAGTAACTTATTAAGTTCTTAATCGCGATTAGTGGTAATTAGGGTAGTTTAAGGTATAAATAATACTTTAATAATATTAAATGACCTAGACACATGTCCCAACCTCATTGGTTGTGTCATGGCCGACCAAGACAAGCCATGGCCTAACTTGGGGACCCCATGGATCCACTTTTGTTGGGAAATAACATAAATTACTTTTTATTTAATGTTAAAGTGAAAATGACACTAACATAAATTGTTTTACTAAAACAATTTTTAAGTGGGGTTACACAAGTCCAAATTTTGATTATAAATATTCATTAGAAAGCTAAAAATATTTCCTACATCATAGTATTTGTTTTATAATTTTTAGACATTAAATAAATTAAATTATTTATGACATCATGATGATGTAGTGATGACCTCATTATTTAACGATTTAAATAAAATGGGAAGATAATGCCAAATCCAAGGCATACACTTGTCCAAAGCCAATTGGATGAGGATATTTCGAAACCTTATCACCTTAGCCTAGAATTATATAAGTGTGGGACCTTTAGAATCCGAAAATCATTTTGAAATAATGTAACATTTCAATCTTTCCAAAAGTGCCCCTCCTCTCCACTTATAAAAGGCCCCCACCTCTCCCACCTCATTTACACTTTCAAGCCATTTGGCTCGGCCAAACTCTGACCAAATACTCTCCCAACTTCCCCCTATTACTCATAGAAGCCTCACTTTGGGCAGAACTCTTCCCAAGGAAGCCTTTGGCTCAAATCAAAAAGAGTTACCCGATTTTGAGGTAATGTCTTTTCTAATGTTGTTTTGTTTTATTTTTCTTCTCCAACCCCCTAAACACTTTTTATTCATTTCTTTTTTAACAACACCAGTATCCTAAATATACTAGTATGTTGTTATAATAATTATTCTAGCTACACTTACACACACCTACATCTAATGGTTAAAGAACATACGGTTTCTGTGGATGGCGAATTTCTGACTCACGAAACGATGATTGTTCAACACTCATATAACACCTTCAATGGTGGCCATTAAGATGTCACTATATTTATATATGATATATAATGTGTTTATGTTTTACTTATGCTTCTGTATTTCTCATTTATGGCTTACTTTATGATTTCCATTATGGGTAAAACGCGATAATTTCATTTTAGGAAGTGCGGACTACCGCCCCCTCAAAGTGATTTGAATCGTTAATGCCATATGTGGGATGTATAAAGGATGGAGTAAATGGTATTATACACTATATTATACTGGAATTATATTATACATTTATATCATTATGAATTAGTTCCATTAAATATGAAATTGAAATGAAAGTAGCGTTCATGCGTACGTACGGCTTACCGTCTCCATGAACGGTGCATTTCATTTCTTACCTCTAAATGTTACGTAATATTACAAATGAATGTATATACTGGATATATAAGATATATATGACATCTAAATCATTAATATAATTCTGGATATAATGGATATTTCACCACATAAACAACTTGTAATTATAAGAATCTTATTGTTGACTCAAGTTCCAAAGATCGACAGAACGACCGTTATTAACTTAAATAATTACATAATGTTCATATCATTGTAATAAGTGATATAATAAGGATAATGAAGTTGAAAATGGTTCTTAATAAGGTATATATTAACTCTAGTTTATTATTCAGGAGGTTAAAGAACGGTTGAGTCAAGTCAGACACGAGGTAAGGGAACTTCTTAACCCAACTTCCATTCTTTGGGTTAATCTCCTACTTTCAATTTATGTCATGATATTATTATGTCATATCTTGTATTTGTACTTTATTTATGTGTAATTATAGTGAATACACATAATAGATATATTTTATTTAAATTATCTTTGTAAGGGAATTTCTTAACCCAACTTCCATTCTTTGGGTTAATCTCCTACTTTCAAATTATGTCATGATATTATTATGTCCTATTTTGTATTTTTACTTTCTTTATGTGTACCTATAGTGAATACACATAATAGATCTATTTTATTTTAAAAATTATCTTTTTAAGGACTTTGTCTCAATCTCCTTTCATTGAGGCATATTTGGCTTTATACACAACTTTCTTTTATACGGTGTATAAACCCCTTTGACTTTCATGTTTATTCAAAAGGAATCTTTTTATACGAAGCATTTTACTAAACGACAAAAAGGGAATGTTTTTCTTTCCGTACTTATGCGGCGACAACGACTACTCCGCCGTCGTGACCATTATTTGAGTTTCGGCTTCCTCTATAAGCCATCTTTTTTTTAATGAAAAATAAATACAAAGTTTTAACTTTCTTTTATTTTGGTATTGAAAATGGTTTTGAAAGCGTTTTTATTATATCAATGTGCTGTATTGATATCTTGTGATTGAAATGTGGAAATGTTATGTTTCCTTTATGCATGTTTTATGTGATACAATTATGTTATGGTTTATGATATGTTTAAACCTATTCATATGAGGAATGCATTGGACTTAATAAGTGACGGGTGGAGCCCGCTATAGCTCCTCGATGCATCGGCAGGTCTCATGAGACAAACTAGTGTCTTGGCACGAGGCCTTGACAAAATCTTATTTGTGGTCTTGGCACGAGGCCTTGACTACGTGGTTATGATAGTCTGGCATTATGCATTCCATCATTATGAAAGTGGTTATTGATATTGCATGTGATTATTCGACCAGTAGAATATCCATGTGAAGAAGTAAATGGCATTATTTCATTTTACTTTTGCCATATTATGTTGAAGTTCATGTTTAAAAGGCTTTTGTTCTAGTTATACATTGCCTTAAATGTTAATGTTTATTTATGAAAGCTTCCGCATTATTGTTATCCTTACTGAGCATCTGAGCTCACCCCTTTCAATGTTTTAATATTTTCCAGGATGTGAAGAAGTATTTTATGAATGACCTGCAGGGATAGTCAGAAGAGGATATGAGTGTGGACTATGGAGACTTTGTTATTGTAGTTTTTCACTTTATGATGTAATGTAACGTTTACGAATGTATCTAGTGTTTCCAAGGCTACTAAACTAATCGGTCTTTCGAGACTTGATCTTTTGTGATCATGCCAATGTTACGAAGTAATGCACCGACTCTGGGTAGCTGGGGTTGGGGCGTTACAGTTGGTATCAGAGGCAGTTTAGTACTAACCTTGGAAGCTAGATTTAGATAAACTCTGATTAGAGCACATAGCCCAAAGATAGACTTTGAGGATTAGTATAGAAGAACTTCCTAGAATTTTGGTATTATAGAGATGTTATGACTTTTCCGAGCAATACATCCCTGTCTGGATACGAGAAGGTAGAGGCGGCTCTGGCACAGATGTACCTAGGGGTAAAACCAGAAAACACCGCTTTGAGCTAGACTCGAACGGGAACTGGTGCACGACAACGGGCCTTGCTGCACTCTTGGTTACGATACTCCCGGGGGATATGCTTAGGATAATTCTCATTTTATTTACAAACCACTATGAAGGGTTATGAGTATATACTTCCTCAAAGAAAACATTTCTTTTTATGATTATGGATTATATCCATAAATAGTTCAATTTATGTAAAGTGTTTTACAAGTATGGAATTATGTATTTTGATTCATAAACTAATCTAGTTTATGCCATTGTTTAGAAATGGCGCCTAGTAGAAGGAATGGAAACCGTATCAATGCACGAACTCCATGTAGGGATTGCCCTCCTGATCAAGATAATTATTGTGGATCTGGAGATACAACTGGTGCTGATCAACTTATTACCATACTTGGACAACTCACTCAGGTTATGAATAATAACCTTACTCGTATGGAGCACCCTGATCCGCAACGTGGAGGATCAATGTTAGACCGCTTCATGAGGCAACAACCACCAACGTTCAATGGGAGTACAAATCCTATAGTAGCTGAGCAATGGATAAATTCCTTAGAGAAAATATTCCATGCCTTGGGGAGTAGTGAATGGGAGAAGGTTGTCATGGCAGTTTACCGCCTCACTGGAGATGCCGATCAGTGGTGGTCGCTGATTCGAAACAAAAAGGAAGATGATGACGTATCGAATATGGAATGGAGGGAGTTCAAAGAGCTTTTCTTAGAAAAATACTTTCCTCGTGACCATCGAGCAGATATGGAAAGGCAATTTCTGAGTCTGAGGCAGAAGGAGGATGAGAATGTCGCAAAGTATGAGGCTAACTTTACAAGGTTAGCAAGGTATGCTGCAGATTACATACGTAACCCAAGGAGTAAGATTGATCGTTTCTTTGATGGGTTAAAACCATTTCTCCATCGAGCTTTGGTATCACAATCCTTCTCATCATACGAAGATATTGTCTCGTGTGCTATCAAGACAGAAAAGGAATTCTCTAAGTCTTATGACAACAAAGTAAAGCAAGAGAAGAAGAGAACGGTGGAACAAGAGACAGATAAAGGGAAAAAGGGAAAGAAGGATTTTCCATTATGTGATAATTGTGGGAAGAATCACCCTGGTACTTGCCTAAAAGGAATGGGAGTTTGTTATAAATGTGGAGAAAAGGGTCACCAGGCTCGTGATTGCAAGGGAAAGAAAGAAGCTGTCAAAGTTGAATGCTACAATTGTAGAGAAATGGGTCATTATGCAAATGAATGTCCTAAGCGTCAGGGAAACTTACCTCAGAAAAGGCCAAGGGATCAAGGACAATCTTATGCTGTTACTACAGTTGAAGCAGAATAACTAATGTATTGGTGCTTTTGGACTCAAGGATTATATTCTGGTTATTAGAATAATGTAATATATATATATGGATTGTACTGCAGTACTTTTTGATTTCAGTAAGGTTTTAATATGATTAATGTAATCATATTTTTTGTATATGACAATAAGAGAAACTTTTCTTTGTTTGGGGAATCTGATGTTACAATTGATTTTGGAATTTAGAGACCTTTTAGAGAAAGTCTGGATGAAGGTATTTTGGATAACTATAAAGGTTGGAGTGGATTAAGTTGAACTTTGGATAGTATTGTTTAAGGTTAAAACATTTATGAAGATTATTTTTGGAATAGTATAGTACTATATTTTTAGGAAAAGGACAACCTGCAGGGTGGGGAATAACCCGTCGCGTCGGACACATCTGCAGGAATCGAACCCACAACCATAGTGCGACAAGCCTTTATTTCCTACCACTAGCCTACAGGAAGTCCCTGGTTATTACAAAATCGTTTTACTAATCTAAATGGTATGTGTTAACATTTGGAACCTTATACAATTAGGATAAATAGAATATTTTTGAGTTCCGTTACCATTTGGAGTAAAAGTTGGGTTTGTGGTAAAAATTTATTAACGAATGAAAGTATACATAACAAGTATGTATATTCCCTTACGTTCTTAGTAAATCTCCTAAATAAATTCCTCAACATTATAAAAGGTAACTTAAAACAAAAATGTTGTCGGTTAACTTTTCCAACGGGGGATTCAATGACCGTTTAACCAATCACAAGTTTGTGATTTTCTTGTGGTTAAACTTTCTCCTAATCCTGTTTTCTATAACTCTCCATCAGACCTTGATGGTTTGTTTCTCCTCCATATCCATATTTTTATATAATCCTAGAATGGGCTATATCGGGTGACCTTTGTAATTATCCTGCTTTCTTTTAATGTTATATATTTATTAACCTTATTTCCGATGTGGGTTTTCCAAAAAGGTATTTTCTATTTTCAACCTCTTATTTTTAAAGAAAAATATCAAATTGCGAGGGCACAATTTATTGAAGGAGGGGAGAATGTAACACCCCGAGCTTCCACGATACGCCTCTCTTTCAATAATGCAATAGCTTGCATTGTACGCAACTTCGAGTTCTAAAACATCGCGACAAAACAAAGTAGCCGTTATGAATAGTAATAACCACTTTTTAAAATTATAGAAATTTTATATTTCAAAATGGACTTCATTTTTGTATTCCTAATATTGAAATTAGCCTATGTTGAATTTTTTGTAATTTTCCGAGAACTTCCAAATTTTTATGAATAGTGAAAAATACTTAAAACAACTTTTTTAATCAAAATAATTCATAGTGATAAATTATACTATTGAGTGGTTTTAGAGTATAATTAGAATATATTTTTACCATTTTATCCAATGGTGGTCATTAGAATTAATTTAACATTGAAAATGGACATAAACAATTGCCAATCTTTTGATATAAATTGTTTCTTAAAAACACGCTATTTGTCGTAACAGCGGGAATTAATTGTAAAATTAATTAATGCAACTTTTATGTTTGGAATTTTGTAAAATAGACATCATTTTTGAATTCGGAATATCAATTATAGCTTAGGGTGAAATTTTGGCCTTATTCTGAAAAACTTCAATTTTTGATGAATAGTGAAACCACTAAGTGGTAATCAAGCAAACTGATTTTCAGTTAAATAAAAGTTTACCACTAATGTGTATTGAATTTTGAAAATCCGACATACATGGTTGTCATTAGTATGTAAAATGTGGTTCAATGGGGTAAAAATAATTTTTTGGTGAATAGTAACTTATTAAGTTCTTAATCGCGATTAGTGGTAATTAGGGTAGTTTAAGGTATAAATAATACTTTAATAATATTAAATGACCTAGACACGTGTCCCAAACTCATTGGTTGTGTCATGGCCGACCAAGACAAGCCATGGCCTAACTCGGGGACCCCATGGATCCACTTTTGTTGGGAAATAACATAAATTACTTTTTATTTAATGTTAAAGTGAAAATGACACTAACATAAATTGTTTTACTAAAACAATTTTTAAGTGGGGTTACACAAGTCCCAATTTTGATTATAAATATTCATTAGAAAGCTAAAAAGATTTCCTACATCATAGTATTTTTTTTATAATTTTTAGACATTAAATAAATTAAATTATTTATGACATCATGATGATGTAGTGATGACCTCATTATTTAACGATTTAAATAAAATGGGAAGATAATGCCAAATCCAAGGCTTACACTTGTCCAAAGCCAATTGGATGAGGATATTTCGAAACCTTATCACCTTAGCCTCGAATTATATAAGTGTGGGACCTTTAGAATCCGAAAAGCATTTTGAAATAATGTAACATTTCAATCTTTCCAAAAGTGCCCCTCCTCTCCACTTATAAAAGGCCCCCACCTCTCCCACCTCATTTACACTTTCAAGCCATTTGGCTCGGCCAACCTCTGCCCAAATACTCTCCCAACTTCCCCCTCTTACTCATAGAAGCCTCACTTTGGGCAGAACTCTTCCCAAGGAAGCCTTTGGCTCAAATCAAAAAGAGTTACCCGATTTTGAGGTAATGTCTTTTCTAATGTTGTTTTGTTTTATTTTTCTTCTCCAACCCCCTAAACACTTTTTATTCATTTCTTTTTTAACAAAACCAGTATCCTAAATATACTAGTATGTTTTTATAAGAATTATTCGAGCTAAACTTACACACACCTACATCTAATGGTTAAAGAACATACGGTTTCTGTGGATGGCGAATTTCTGCCTCACGAAACGATGATTGTTCAACACTCATATAACACCTTCAATTGTGGCCATTAAGATGTCACTATATTTATATATGATATATAATGTGTTTATGTTTTACTTATGCTTCTGTATTTCTCATTTATGGCTTACTTTATGATTTCCATTATGGGTAAAACGCGATAATTTCATTTTAGGAAGTGCGGACTACCGCCCCCTCAAAGTGATTTGAATCGTTAATGCCATATGTGGGATGTATAAAGGATGGAGTAAATGGTATTATACACTATATTATACTGGAATTATATTATACATTTATATCATTATGAATTAGTTCCATTAAATATGAAATTGAAATGAAAGTAGCGTTCATGCGTACGTACGGCTTACCGTCTCCATGAACGGTGCATTTCATTTCTTACCTCTAAATGTTACGTAATATTACAAATGAATGTATATACTGGATATATAAGATATATATGACATCTAAATCATTAATATAATTCTGGATATAATGGATATTTCACCACATAAACAACTTGTAATTATAAGAAGCTTATTGTTGACTCAAGTTCCAAAGATCGACAGAACGACCGTTATTAACTTAAATAATTACATAATGTTCATATCATTGTAATAAGTGATATAATAAGGATAATGAAGTTGAAAATGGTTCTTAATAAGGTATATATTAACTCTAGTTTATTATTCAGGAGGTTAAAGAACGGTTGAGTCAAGTCAGACACGAGGTAAGGGAACTTCTTAACCCAACTTCCATTCTTTGGGTTAATCTCCTACTTTCAATTTATGTCATGATATTATTATGTCATATCTTGTATTTGTACTTTATTTATGTGTAATTATAGTGAATACACATAATAGATATATTTTATTTAAATTATCTTTGTAAGGGAATTTCTTAACCCAACTTCCATTCTTTGGGTTAATCTCCTACTTTCAAATTATGTCATGATATTATTATGTCCTATTTTGTATTTTTACTTTCTTTATGTGTACCTATAGTGAATACACATAATAGATCTATTTTATTTTAAAAATGATCTTTTTAAGGACTTTGTCTCAATCTCCTTTCATTGAGGCATATTTGGCTTTATACACAACTTTCTTTTATACGGTGTATAAACCCCTTTGACTTTCATGTTTATTCAAAAGGAATCTTTTTATACGAAGCATTTTACTAAACGACAAAAAGGGAATGTTTTTCTTTCCGTACTTATGCGGCGACAACGACTACTCCGCCGTCGTGACCATTATTTGAGTTTCGGCTTCCTCTATAAGCCATCTTTTTTTTAATGAAAAATAAATACAAAGTTTTAACTTTCTTTTATTTTGGTATTGAAAATGGTTTTGAAAGCGTTTTTATTATATCAATGTGCTGTATTGATATCTTGTGATTGAAATGTGGAAATGTTATGTTTCCTTTATGCATGTTTTATGTGATACAATTATGTTATGGTTTATGATATGTTTAAACCTATTCATATGAGGAATGCATTGGACTTAATAAGTGACGGGTGGAGCCCGCTATAGCTCCTCGATGCATCGGCAGGTCTCATGAGACAAACTAGTGTCTTGGCACGAGGCCTTGACAAAATCTTATTTGTGGTCTTGGCACGAGGCCTTGACTACGTGGTTATGATAGTCTGGCATTATGCATTCCATCATTATGAAAGTGGTTATTGATATTGCATGTGATTATTCGACCAATAGAATATCCATGTGAAGAAGTAAATGGCATTATTTCATTTTACTTTTGCCATATTATGTTGAAGTTCATGTTTAAAAGGCTTTTGTTCTAGTTATACATTGCCTTAAATGTTAATGTTTATTTATGAAAGCTTCCGCATTATTGTTATCCTTACTGAGCATCTGAGCTCACCCCTTTCAATGTTTTAATATTTTCCAGGATGTGAAGAAGTATTTTATGAATGACCTGCAGGGATAGTCAGAAGAGGATATGAGTGTGGACTATGGAGACTTTGTTATTGTAGTTTTTCACTTTATGATGTAATGTAACGTTTACGAATGTATCTAGTGTTTCCAAGGCTACTAAACTAATCGGTCTTTCGAGACTTGATCTTTTGTGATCATGCCAATGTTACGAAGTAATGCACCGACTCTGGGTAGCTGGGGTCGGGGCGTTACAGTTGGTATCAGAGGCAGTTTAGTACTAACCTTGGAAGCTAGATTTAGATAAACTCTGATTAGAGCACATAGCCCAAAGATAGACTTTGAGGATTAGTATAGAAGAACTTCCTAGAATTTTGGTATTATAGAGATGTTATGACTTTTCCAAGCAATACATCCCTGTCTGGATACGAGCAGGTAGAGGCGGCTCTGGCACAGATGTACCTAGGGGTAAAACCAGAAAACACCGCTTTGAGCTAGACTCGAACGGGAACTGGTGCACGACAACGGGCCTTGCTGCACTCTTGGTTACGATACTCCCGGGGGATATGCTTAGGATAATTCTCATTTTATTTACAAACCACTATGAAGGGTTATGAGTATATACTTCCTCAAAGAAAACATTTCTTTTTATGATTATGGATTATATCCATAAATAGTTCAATTTATGTAAAGTGTTTTACAAGTATGGAATTATGTATTTTGATTCATAAACTAATCTAGTTTATGCCATTGTTTAGAAATGGCGCCTAGTAGAAGGAATGGAAACCGTATCAATGCACGAACTCCGTGTAGGGATTGCCCTCCTGATCAAGATAATTATTGTGGATCTGGAGATACAACTGGTGCTGATCAACTTATTACCATACTTGGACAACTCACTCAGGTTATGAATAATAACCTTACTCGTATGGAGCACCCTGATCCGCAACGTGGAGGATCAATGTTAGACCGCTTCATGAGGCAACAACCACCAACGTTCAATGGGAGTACAAATCCTATAGTAGCTGAGCAATGGATAAATTCCTTAGAGAAAATATTCCATGCCTTGGGGAGTAGTGAAAGGGAGAAGGTTGTCATGGCAGTTTACCGCCTCACTGGAGATGCCGATCAGTGGTGGTCGCTGATTCGAAACAAAAAGGAAGATGATGACGTATCGAATATGGAATGGAGGGAGTTAAAAGAGCTTTTCTTAGAAAAATACTTTCCTCGTGACCATCGAGCAGATATGGAAAGGCAATTTCTGAGTCTGAGGCAGAAGGAGGATGAGAATGTCGCAAAGTATGAGGCTAACTTTACAAGGTTAGCAAGGTATGCTGCAGATTACATACGTAACCCAAGGAGTAAGATTGATCGTTTCTTTGATGGGTTAAAACCATTTCTCCATCGAGCTTTGGTATCACAATCCTTCTCATCATACGAAGATATTGTCTCGTGTGCTATCAAGACAGAAAAGGAATTCTCTAAGTCTTATGACAACAAAGTAAAGCAAGAGAAGAAGAGAACGGTGGAACAAGAGACAGATAAAGGGAAAAAGGGAAAGAAGGATTTTCCATTATGTGATAATTGTGGGAAGAATCACCCTGGTACTTGCCTAAAAGGAATGGGAGTTTGTTATAAATGTGGAGAAAAGGGTCACCAGGCTCTTGATTGCAAGGGAAAGAAAGAAGCTGTCAAAGTTGAATGCTACAATTGTAGAGAAATGGGTCATTATGCAAATGAATGTCCTAAGCGTCAGGGAAACTTACCTCAGAAAAGGCCAAGGGATCAAGGACAATCTTATGCTGTTACTACAGTTGAAGCAGAATAACTAATGTATTGGTGCTTTTGGACTCAAGGATTATATTCTGGTTATTAGAATAATGTAATATATATATATGGATTGTACTGCAGTACTTTTTGATTTCAGTAAGGTTTTAATATGATTAAGGTAATCATATTTTTTGTATATGACAATAAGAGAAACTTTTCTTTGTTTGGGGAATCTGATGTTACAATTGATTTTGGAATTTAGAGACCTTTTAGAGAAAGTCTGGATGAAGGTATTTTGGATAACTATAAAGGTTGGAGTGGATTAAGTTGAACTTTGGATAGTATTGTTTAAGGTTAAAACATTTATGAAGATTATTTTTGGAATAGTATAGTACTATATTTTTAGGAAAAGGACAACTTGCAGGGTGGGGAATAACTCGTCGCGTCGGACACAGCTGCAGGAATCGAACCCACAACCATAGTGCGACAAGCCTTTATTTCCTACCACTAGCCTACAGGAAGTCCCTGGTTATTACAAAATCGTTTTACTAATCTAAATGGTATGTGTTAACATTTGGAACCTTATACAATTAGGATAAATAGAATATTTTTGAGTTCCGTTACCATTTGGAGTAAAAGTTGGGTTTGTGGTAAAAATTTATTAACGAATGAAAGTATACATAACAAGTATGTATATTCCCTTACGTTCTTAGTAAATCTCCTAAATAAATTCCTCAACATTATAAAAGGTAACTTAAAACAAAAATGTTGTCGGTTAACTTTTCCAACGGGGGATTCAATGACCGTTTAACCAATCACAAGTTTGTGATTTTCTTGTGGTTAAACTTTCTCCTAATCCTGTTTTCTATAACTCTCCATCAGACCTTGATGGTTTGTTTCTCCTCCATATCCATATTTTTATATAATCCTAGAATGGGCTATATCGGGTGACCTTTGTAATTATCCTGCTTTCTTTTAATGTTATATATTTATTAACCTTATTTCCGATGTGGGTTTTCCAAAAAGGTATTTTCTATTTTCAACCTCTTATTTTTAAAGAAAAATATCAAATTGCGAGGACACAATTTATTGAAGGAGGGGAGAATGTAACACCCCGAGCTTCCACGATACGCCTCTCTTTCAATAATGCAATAGCTTGCATTGTACGCAACTTCGAGTTCTAAAACATCGCGACAAAACAAAGTAGCCGTTATGAATAGTAATAACCACTTTTTAAAATTATAGAAATTTTATATTTCAAAATGGACTTCATTTTTGTATTCCTAATATTGAAATTAGCCTATGTTGAATTTTTTGTAATTTTCCGAGAACTTCCAAAATTTTATGAATAGTGAAAAATACTTAAAACAACTTTTTTAATCAAAATAATTCATAGTGATAAATTATACTATTGAGTGGTTTTAGAGTATAATTAGAATATATTTTTACCATTTTATCCAATGGTGGCCATTAGAATTAATTTAACATTGAAAATGGACATAAACAATTGCCAATCTTTTGATATAAATTGTTTCTTAAAAACACGCTATTTGTCGTAACAGCGGGAATTAATTGTAAAATTAATTAATGCAACTTTTATGTTTGGAATTTTGTAAAATAGACATCATTTTTGAATTCGGAATATCAATTATAGCTTAGGGTGAAATTTTGGCCTTATTCTGAAAAACTTCAATTTTTAATGAATAGTGAAACCACTAAGTGGTAATCAAGCAAACTGATTTTCAGTTAAATAAAAGTTTACCACTAATGTGTATTGAATTTTGAAAATCCGACATACATGGTTGTCATTAGTATGTAAAATGTGGTTCAATGGGGTAAAAATAATTTTTTGGTGAATAGTAACTTATTAAGTTCTTAATCGCGATTAGTGGTAATTAGGGTAGTTTAAGGTATAAATAATACTTTAATAATATTAAATGACCTAGACACATGTCCCAAACTCATTGGTTGTGTCATGGCCGACCAAGACAAGCCATGGCCTAACTTGGGGACCCCATGGATCCACTTTTGTTGGGAAATAACATAAATTACTTTTTATTTAATGTTAAAGTGAAAATGACACTAACATAACTTTTTTTACTAAAACAATTTTTAATTGGGGTTACACAAGACCATATTTTGATTATAAATATTCATTAGAAAGCTAAAAAGATTTCCTACATCATAGTATTTTTTTTATAATTTTTAGACATTAAATAAATTAAATTATTTATGACATCATGATGATGTAGTGATGACCTCATTATTTAACGATTTAAATAAAATGGGAAGATAATGCCAAATCCAAGGCTTACACTTGTCCAAAGCCAATTGGATGAGGATATTTCGAAACCTTATCACCTTAGCCTCGAATTATATAAGTGTGGGACCTTTAGAATCCGAAAAGCATTTTGAAATAATGTAACATTTCAATCTTTCCAAAAGTGCCCCTCCTCTCCACTTATAAAAGGCCCCCACCTCTCCCACCTCATTTACACTTTCAAGCCATTTGGCTCGGCCAACCTCTGCCCAAATACTCTCCCAACTTCCCCCTCTTACTCATAGAAGCCTCACTTTGGGCAGAACTCTTCCCAAGGAAGCCTTTGGCTCAAATCAAAAAGAGTTACCCGATTTTGAGGTAATGTCTTTTCTAATGTTGTTTTGTTTTATTTTTCTTCTCCAACCCCCTAAACACTTTTTATTCATTTCTTTTTTAACAACACCAGTATCCTAAATATACTAGTATGTTTTTATAAGAATTATTCGAGCTAAACTTACACACACCTACATCTAATGGTTAAAGAACATACGGTTTCTGTGGATGGCGAATTTCTGCCTCACGAAACGATGATTGTTCAACACTCATATAACACCTTCAATGGTGGCCATTAAGATGTCACTATATTTATATATGATATATAATGTGTTTATGTTTTACTTATGCTTATGTATTTCTCATTTATGGCTTACTTTATGATTTCCATTATGGGTAAAACGCGATAATTTCATTTTAGGAAGTGCGGACTACCGCCCCCTCAAAGTGATTTGAATCGTTAATGCCATATGTGGGATGTATAAAGGATGGAGTAAATGGTATTATACACTATATTATACTGGAATTATATTATACATTTATATCATTATGAATTAGTTCCATTAAATATGAAATTGAAATGAATGTAGCGTTCATGCGTACGTACGGCTTACCGTCTCCATGAACGGTGCATTTCATTTCTTACCTCTAAATGTTACGTAATATTACAAATGAATGTATATACTGGATATATAAGATATATATGACATCTAAATAATTAATATAATTCTGGATATAATGGATATTTCACCACATAAACAACTTGTAATTATAAGAAGCTTATTGTTGACTCAAGTTCCAAAGATCGACAGAACGACCGTTATTAACTTAAATAATTACATAATGTTCATATCATTGTAATAAGTGATATAATAAGGATAATGAAGTTGAAAATGGTTCTTAATAAGGTATATATTAACTCTAGTTTATTATTCAGGAGGTTAAAGAACGGTTGAGTCAAGTCAGACACGAGGTAAGGGAACTTCTTAACCCAACTTCCATTCTTTGGGTTAATCTCCTACTTTCAATTTATGTCATGATATTATTATGTCATATCTTGTATTTGTACTTTATTTATGTGTAATTATAGTGAATACACATAATAGATATATTTTATTTAAATTATCTTTGTAAGGGAATTTCTTAACCCAACTTCCATTCTTTGGGTTAATCTCCTACTTTCAAATTATGTCATGATATTATTATGTCCTATTTTGTATTTTTACTTTCTTTATGTGTACCTATAGTGAATACACATAATAGATCTATTTTATTTTAAAAATGATCTTTTTAAGGACTTTGTCTCAATCTCCTTTCATTGAGGCATATTTGGCTTTATACACAACTTTCTTTTATACGGTGTATAAACCCCTTTGACTTTCATGTTTATTCAAAAGGAATCTTTTTATACGAAGCATTTTACTAAACGACAAAAAGGGAATGTTTTTCTTTCCGTACTTATGCGGCGACAACGACTACTCCGCCGTCGTGACCATTATTTGAGTTTCGGCTTCCTCTATAAGCCATCTTTTTTTTTAATGAAAAATAAATACAAAGTTTTAACTTTCTTTTATTTTGGTATTGAAAATGGTTTTGAAAGCGTTTTTATTATATCAATGTGATGTATTGATATCTTGTGATTGAAATGTGGAAATGTTATGTTTCCTTTATGCATGTTTTATGTGATACAATTATGTTATGGTTTATGATATGTTTAAACCTATTCATATGAGGAATGCATTGGACTTAATAAGTGACGGGTGGAGCCCGCTATAGCTCCTCGATGCATCGGCAGGTCTCATGAGACAAACTAGTGTCTTGGCACGAGGCCTTGACAAAATCTTATTTGTGGTCTTGGCACGAGGCCTTGACTACGTGGTTATGATAGTCTGGCATTATGCATTCCATCATTATGAAAGTGGTTATTGATATTGCATGTGATTATTCGACCAGTAGAATATCCATGTGAAGAAGTAAATGGCATTATTTCATTTTACTTTTGCCATATTATGTTGAAGTTCATGTTTAAAAGGCTTTTGTTCTAGTTATACATTGCCTTAAATGTTAATGTTTATTTATGAAAGCTTCCGCATTATTGTTATCCTTACTGAGCATCTGAGCTCACCCCTTTCAATGTTTTAATATTTTCCAGGATGTGAAGAAGTATTTTATGAATGACCTGCAGGGATAGTCAGAAGAGGATATGAGTGTGGACTATGGAGACTTTGTTATTGTAGTTTTTCACTTTATGATGTAATGTAACGTTTACGAATGTATCTAGTGTTTCCAAGGCTACTAAACTAATCGGTCTTTCGAGACTTGATCTTTTGTGATCATGCCAATGTTACGAAGTAATGCACCGACTCTGGGTAGCTGGGGTCGGCGCGTTACAGTTGGTATCAGAGGCAGTTTAGTACTAACCTTGGAAGCTAGATTTAGATAAACTCTGATTAGAGCACATAGCCCAAAGATAGACTTTGAGGATTAGTATAGAAGAACTTCCTAGAATTTTGGTATTATAGAGATGTTATGACTTTTCCGAGCAATACATCCCTGTCTGGATACGAGCAGGTAGAGGCGGCTCTGGCACAGATGTACCTAGGGGTAAAACCAGAAAACACCGCTTTGAGCTAGACTCGAACGGGAACTGGTGCACGACAACGGGCCTTGCTGCACTCTTGGTTACGATACTCCCGGGGGATATGCTTAGGATAATTCTCATTTTATTTACAAACCACTATGAAGGGTTATGAGTATATACTTCCTCAAAGAAAACATTTCTTTTTATGATTATGGATTATATCCATAAATAGTTCAATTTATGTAAAGTGTTTTACAAGTATGGAATTATGTATTTTGATTCATAAACTAATCTAGTTTATGCCATTGTTTAGAAATGGCGCCTAGTAGAAGGAATGGAAACCGTATCAATGCACGAACTCCGTGTAGGGATTGCCCTCCTGATCAAGATAATTATTGTGGATCTGGAGATACAACTGGTGCTGATCAACTTATTACCATACTTGGACAACTCACTCAGGTTATGAATAATAACCTTACTCGTATGGAGCACCCTGATCCGCAACGTGGAGGATCAATGTTAGACCGCTTCATGAGGCAACAACCACCAACGTTCAATGGGAGTACAAATCCTATAGTAGCTGAGCAATGGATAAATTCCTTAGAGAAAATATTCCATGCCTTGGGGAGTAGTGAAAGGGAGAAGGTTGTCATGGCAGTTTACCGCCTCACTGGAGATGCCGATCAGTGGTGGTCGCTGATTCGAAACAAAAAGGAAGATGATGACGTATCGAATATGGAATGGAGGGAGTTAAAAGAGCTTTTCTTAGAAAAATACTTTCCTCGTGACCATCGAGCAGATATGGAAAGGCAATTTCTGAGTCTGAGGCAGAAGGAGGATGAGAATGTCGCAAAGTATGAGGCTAACTTTACAAGGTTAGCAAGGTATGCTGCAGATTACATACGTAACCCAAGGAGTAAGATTGATCGTTTCTTTGATGGGTTAAAACCATTTCTCCATCGAGCTTTGGTATCACAATCCTTCTCATCATACGAAGATATTGTCTCGTGTGCTATCAAGACAGAAAAGGAATTCTCTAAGTCTTATGACAACAAAGTAAAGCAAGAGAAGAAGAGAACGGTGGAACAAGAGACAGATAAAGGGAAAAAGGGAAAGAAGGATTTTCCATTATGTGATAATTGTGGGAAGAATCACCCTAGTACTTGCCTAAAAGGAATGGGAGTTTGTTATAAATGTGGAGAAAAGGGTCACCAGGCTCTTGATTGCAAGGGAAAGAAAGAAGCTGTCAAAGTTGAATGCTACAATTGTAGAGAAATGGGTCATTATGCAAATGAATGTCCTAAGCGTCAGGGAAACTTACCTCAGAAAAGGCCAAGGGATCAAGGACAATCTTATGCTGTTACTACAGTTGAAGCAGAATAACTAATGTATTAGTGCTTTTGGACTCAAGGATTATATTCTGGTTATTAGAATAATGTAATATATATATATGGATTGTACTGCAGTACTTTTTGATTTCAGTAAGGTTTTAATATGATTAAGGTAATCATATTTTTTGTATATGACAATAAGAGAAACTTTTCTTTGTTTGGGGAATCTGATGTTACAATTGATTTTGGAATTTAGAGACCTTTTAGAGAAAGTCTGGATGAAGGTATTTTGGATAACTATAAAGGTTGGAGTGGATTAAGTTGAACTTTGGATAGTATTGTTTAAGGTTAAAACATTTATGAAGATTATTTTTGGAATAGTATAGTACTATATTTTTAGGAAAAGGACAACCTGCAGGGTGGGGAATAACCCGTCGCGTCGGACACAGCTGCAGGAATCGAACCCACAACCATAGTGCGACAAGCCTTTATTTCCTACCACTAGCCTACAGGAAGACCCTGGTTATTAAAAAATCGTTTTACTAATCTAAATGGTATGTGTTAACATTTGGAACCTTATACAATTAGGATAAATAGAATATTTTTGAGTTCCGTTACCATTTGGAGTAAAAGTTGGGTTTGTGGTAAAAATTTATTAACGAATGAAAGTATACATAACAAGTATGTATATTCCCTTACGTTCTTAGTAAATCTCCTAAATAAATTCCTCAACATTATAAAAGGTAACTTAAAACAAAAATGTTGTCGGTTAACTTTTCCAACGGGGGATTCAATGACCGTTTAACCAATCACAAGTTTGTGATTTTCTTGTGGTTAAACTTTCTCCTAATCCTGTTTTCTATAACTCTCCATCAGACCTTGATGGTTTGTTTCTCCTCCATATCCATATTTTTATATAATCCTAGAATGGGCTATATCGGGTGACCTTTGTAATTATCCTGCTTTCTTTTAATGTTATATATTTATTAACCTTATTTCCGATGTGGGTTTTCCAAAAAGGTATTTTCTATTTTCAACCTCTTATTTTTAAAGAAAAATATCAAATTGCGAGGACACAATTTATTGAAGGAGGGGAGAATGTAACACCCCGAGCTTCCACGATACGCCTCTCTTTCAATAATACAATAGCTTGCATTGTACGCAACTTCGAGTTCTAAAACATCGCGACAAAACAAAGTAGCCGTTATGAATAGTAATAACCACTTTTTAAAATTATAGAAATTTTATATTTCAAAATGGACTTCATTTTTGTATTCCTAATATTGAAATTAGCCTAGGTTGAATTTTTTGTAATTTTCCGAGAACTTCCAAATTTTTATGAATAGTGAAAAATACTTAAAACAACTTTTTTAATCAAAATAATTCATAGTGATAAATTATACTATTGAGTGGTTTTAGAGTATAATTAGAATATATTTTTACCATTTTATCCAATGGTGGTCATTAGAATTAATTTAACATTGAAAATGGACATAAACAATTGCCAATCTTTTGATATAAATTGTTTCTTAAAAACACGCTATTTGTCGTAACAGCGGGAATTAATTGTAAAATTAATTAATGCAACTTTTATGTTTGGAATTTTGTAAAATAGACATCATTTTTGAATTCGGAATATCAATTATAGCTTAGGGTGAAATTTTGGCCTTATTCTGAAAAACTTCAATTTTTGATGAATAGTGAAACCACTAAGTGGTAATCAAGCAAACTGATTTTCAGTTAAATAAAAGTTTACCACTAATGTGTATTGAATTTTGAAAATCCGACATACATGGTTGTCATTAGTATGTAAAATGTGGTTCAATGGGGTAAAAATAATTTTTTGGTGAATAGTAACTTATTAAGTTCTTAATCGCGATTAGTGGTAATTAGGGTAGTTTAAGGTATAAATAATACTTTAATAATATTAAATGACCTAGACACATGTCCCAAACTCATTGGTTGTGTCATGGGCGACCAACACAAGCAATGGCCTAACTTGGGGACCCCATGGATCCACTTTTGTTGGGAAATAACATAAATTACTTTTTATTTAATGTTAAAGTGAAAATGACACTAACATAAATTGTTTTACTAAAACAATTTTTAAGTGGGGTTACACAAGTCCAAATTTTGATTATAAATATTCATTAGAAAGCTAAAAAGATTTCCTACATCATAGTATTTTATTTATAATTTTTAGACATTAAATAAATTAAATTATTTATGACATCATGATGATGTAGTGATGAACTCATTATTTAACGATTTAAATAAAATGGGAAGATAATGCCAAATCCAAGGCTTAAACTTGTCCAAAGCCAATTCGATGAGGATATTTCGAAACCTTATCACCTTAGCCTCGAATTATATAAGTGTGGGACCTTTAGAATCCGAAAAGCATTTTGAAATAATGTAACATTTCAATCTTTCCAAAAGTGCCCCTCCTCTCCACTTATAAAAGGCCCCCACCTCTCCCACCTCATTTACACTTTCAAGCCATTTGGCTCGGCCAACCTCTGCCCAAATACTCTCCCAACTTCCCCCTCTTACTCATAGAAGCCTCACTTTGGGCAGAACTCTTCCCAAGGAAGCCTTTGGCTCAAATCAAAAAGAGTTACCCGATTTTGAGGTAATGTCTTTTCTAATGTTGTTTTGTTTTATTTTTCTTCTCCAACCCCCTAAACACTTTTTATTCATTTCTTTTTTAACAACACCAGTATCCTAAATATACTAGTATGTTTTTATAAGAATTATTCGAGCTAAACTTACACACACCTACATCTAATGGTTAAAGAACATACGGTTTCTGTGGATGGCGAATTTCTGCCTCACGAAACGATGATTGTTCAACACTCATATAACACCTTCAATGGTGGCCATTAAGATGTCACTATATTTATATATGATATATAATGTGTTTATGTTTTACTTATTCTTCTGTATTTCTCATTTATGGCTTACTTTATGATTTCCATTATGGGTAAAACGCGATAATTTCATTTTAGGAAGTGCGGACTACCGCCCCCTCAAAGTGATTTGAATCGTTAATGCCATATGTGGGATGTATAAAGGATGGAGTAAATGGTATTATACACTATATTATACTGGAATTATATTATACATTTATATCATTATGAATTAGTTCCATTAAATATGAAATTGAAATGAAAGTAGCGTTCATGCGTACGTACGGCTTACCGTCTCCATGAATGGTGCATTTCATTTCTTACCTCTAAATGTTACGTAATATTACAAATGAATGTATATACTGGATATATAAGATATATATGACATCTAAATCATTAATATAATTCTGGATATAATGGATATTTCACCACATAAACAACTTGTAATTATAAGAAGCTTATTGTTGACTCAAGTTCCAAAGATCGACAGAACGACCGTTATTAACTTAAATAATTACATAATGTTCATATCATTGTAATAAGTGATATAATAAGGATAATTAAGTTGAAAATGGTTCTTAATAAGGTATATATTAACTCTAGTTTATTATTCAGGAGGTTAAAGAACGGTTGAGTCAAGTCAGACACGAGGTAAGGGAACTTCTTAACCCAACTTCCATTCTTTGGGTTAATCTCCTACTTTCAATTTATGTCATGATATTATTATGTCATATCTTGTATTTGTACTTTATTTATGTGTAATTATAGTGAATACACATAATAGATATATTTTATTTAAATTATCTTTGTAAGGGAATTTCTTAACCCAACTTCCATTCTTTGGGTTAATCTCCTACTTTCAAATTATGTCATGATATTATTATGTCCTATTTTGTATTTTTACTTTCTTTATGTGTACCTATAGTGAATACACATAATAGATCTATTTTATTTTAAAAATGATCTTTTTAAGGACTTTGTCTCAATCTCCTTTCATTGAGGCATATTTGGCTTTATACACAACTTTCTTTTATACGGTGTATAAACCCCTTTGACTTTCATGTTTATTCAAAAGGAATCTTTTTATACGAAGCATTTTACTAAACGACAAAAAGGGAATGTTTTTCTTTCCGTACTTATGCGGCGACAACGACTACTCCGCCGTCGTGACCATTATTTGAGTTTCGGCTTCCTCTATAAGCCATCTTTTTTTTAATGAAAAATAAATACAAAGTTTTAACTTTCTTTTATTTTGGTATTGAAAATGGTTTTGAAAGCGTTTTTATTATATCAATGTGCTGTATTGATATCTTGTGATTGAAATGTGGAAATGTTATGTTTCCTTTATGCATGTTTTATGTGATACAATTATGTTATGGTTTATGATATGTTTAAACCTATTCATATGAGGAATGCATTGGACTTAATAAGTGACGGGTGGAGCCCGCTATAGCTCCTCGATGCATCGGCAGGTCTCATGAGACAAACTAGTGTCTTGGCACGAGGCCTTGACAAAATCTTATTTGTGGTCTTGGCACGAGGCCTTGACTACGTGGTTATGATAGTCTGGCATTATGCATTCCATCATTATGAAAGTGGTTATTGATATTGCATGTGATTATTCGACCAGTAGAATATCCATGTGAAGAAGTAAATGGCATTATTTCATTTTACTTTTGCCATATTATGTTGAAGTTCATGTTTAAAAGGCTTTTGTTCTAGTTATACATTGCCTTAAATGTTAATGTTTATTTATGAAAGCTTCCGCATTATTGTTATCCTTACTGAGCATCTGAGCTCACCCCTTTCAATGTTTTAATATTTTCCAGGATGTGAAGAAGTATTTTATGAATGACCTGCAGGGATAGTCAGAAGAGGATATGAGTGTGGACTATGGAGACTTTGTTATTGTAGTTTTTCACTTTATGATGTAATGTAACGTTTACGAATGTATCTAGTGTTTCCAAGGCTACTAAACTAATCGGTCTTTCGAGACTTGATCTTTTGTGATCATGCCAATGTTACGAAGTAATGCACCGACTCTGGGTAGCTGGGGTCGGCGCGTTACAGAAATCGGTAAAGAATTTAAACCAGGATTAATTGATAATTGTTTGGATAAAATATAAAGAGGTATTTAAATTAATATGGTTTTCCTTGTTGTAATTTTATTTTAATCAACTTTTCATAGTAAGAATGTTTAATTATTTTTCATAGATTACTAATTAGGTTTCTTGAATTTGGAACCTATGAATAATAAATCAGTTAATTAAAGATGGATCAAATAACTGATTGTTTGATAACTCCTTGAAGGGTTCTGAGTTACCCTTTTTATTTTTAAAGGGACAAGATCCCAATTGTTAAGATGTTTGTTTTCATTCTTCTTATGTTGTGATGTGAGCATTGATGGATATTGTGATATGGGGGGGTATGGGGCATATTTTTTTGTGGCAGCAGATGACGCATAGAGTGGTGAGATGCATCGGTTTATGCATGTGGGTGTCAGGGAGGACCCCAGGAATGATGGAACGAGATGGATGTGATTGTTGGATGATTGGTGATTCTTATTGGTTGATTATCTACTTTACTTTTCTCTACTGCTCAAGGAATCTGGTCTTACATACCCTTCTTCCGAAAGGGGAAAAGTCACATGGGGTACATCATGTGCTTTCCGTGTTTAGTTTCTCAATGGAGGATGGGTCTACGCTCTTACTATAGGCAGAAAATACTTGGTGGGTAGTACATCTACTCACCGTGCTGAGCCCCCTTGTGTTTAGTAGCAAATATTGTTTTTCTAGAATGCCTGAGAATATTGGAAAGTAATTTTGTAATGAATAATTGAATAAATGATGTTAAACCATGGGGTTAGAGTTTGCTGTAACATAATGATGAGGTTGTAATTTTAATGTAATAATGGACTTTGGGTGTGATGCTAATGAAATTTAATGAGGAATTGTAAATGGTTAATAAATGTTTAAAGAATTAATTAAATTAAAGTGGAACTGATAAAAAGGGAATTAATTCAGGAAATAAATCTTTTTAAATGGTTGTGTGCTTATAGGATACGTAGTATTTGAAATGGCAGTCGGGAGTCTGAGAGACGTTAGCTGCAGTTGAGTCTAAGACTAGGTTATGACCATAGTGTGGTTGTGAGCTATAATATATTCTGTATGTTTTGTGTTTCTATATGCTACTCCACCCTGTCAGTAAGGGAAACTAGCACCGCTGGGATTTTGAGCCCTGGGGGGGTGTTTTCCCCAACATTCCAGTGGGATGATAGATGGATGACTACCCCCTTGGGCCCCGCTCTCTTATCTTGATTGATACTTGTGCTGGTAGGCACAGTGTTTCGTTTTCCCAATATATGTGTGTAGAGGGATCTAATGTCTTGTGGTTATTCACACAAAAATATCCTGGATATATTATCCTATGTAATACTATACGTGTAACGTGTATAGGACATGATGGATTGAGGATCCTTACTCAGTGTATGGGTTGTAATGGCTTGAGGTATAATACCTGACATATGATACCCGTTATGCGAGCTGTGGTGGATCCTAGAAACTATATGGCTACTTTCTTGTGTGGATGTGGTGGTTTTTTTTGCACGAGGTGCATATTGTGGTGCTTCGTCCAGGTGTCTGCGGGGAAACCATTTTGGAAGGAGATGCTTCGGACATGCGGTGTTGGGGTAAAGTAGCAAACCAGTGGGGAAGCCCTAGCGGGGTACCCTTGATATTCTTTATTATATTATATACTTTTGTATGAGTTACTTGGGGAGAGTATCCATGGTGATGCTTATAACGACCCATACTTTACATACATTGTTAATACTTCAAAATTGAAGCATACTTATTACAACATATAACAAAACCATGAAAGGACCGTATAGGTATAGTGTCTTTAGAAACTGGGAAACATAAACCACGGGTTCATAAAACATCTACTTTGCCTCCCATTTATTTCATCATATCTAGAGTCCCTTTTTGGCATAGTCTACTTAATAACCTTCTTCCTGACCTGGGGAAATAAAACATACAAAAGGGTGAGCTCAAATGCTCAGTAAGGGTAAACAAAAGAAATATCAATCACATCGTATAAATAAGCATATAACTTTTGGAAATCTTAACCTGCAAAAGAGATCATAATTTCATAACATGGGATAAATCATGGCAGTGAAATGTAATCACAATAATCATAACTTAAAACATGAAACTTTGTGGCATACACACATAATCATAGAGAATCATTTCTTGTTAGTCAAGACTCATTTCCAAGACTATCTTAGTGGAAAAAGTCCCTTTCTGAACCGAGTCACCCTCGTTTCAGTCCTGTTTCACTGAACCGGTATAACCTACAGTTCCAGCCATGTCTATCTCATGAGATATAAAATCCTTACCCAATTCATTGGAGGGAGATATAGGTCCCACCCATCTCATAATGATACCATTCTTATGTGTGCCACAAAATCATAAATCATACATCATTGCATAACCCATGTAATAAAAATGGGAATCTTAAACATCATGACTTCATAAAACAATTCATATACGATAAAGGAATTCATAAAAATAATTCCATCACAACATAGTCAAATCAATGTAATAATAGGGATAAAAACAGAATCCTTTATTATCTTAGATGGAAAATAATTTTGATAAAACACTTGATCTTCATTCTTGAGGAAAATATCCTTTCTACTTTAAAAACATTTTTCCTTTCTTAACATGTCATAAAATTTTAAACTAAAAGAATTTGATTAAAAATAAACTTGAAAACTTGTAAAGAAATCTTCTTGGAAATAATGTTTTAAAAATCCATTCATGCCGTATAATTTAAAAAATATATTCTTCTCGTACTTTTGTCGGAAAATTCAAAAAGTACCTCGTATGAAAAACGAAAAAAGATTCATTTCATATCTTTTACTAAAAACTCACCGAAGGGTAAAATTGGATTTAAACAATTGTAGATGGATGGAAATAATATTACATATTGAGGAAAAATGGATGTGGATGATAAAATACACCCCAGTAAATACTAAAGTATAAACAATCTCGGATAAAAATGAGATTGTGATATTTCCCTTACCTTAGGTCCGACTTGATTTGTAAGTGTCTGAACCTCCTGTATAATGATTTAAATAATGTTATTGACTTATTCCAGAATCATACATATTTTTATGATATCATATATGGTCATATTCTTATCTTCTTAGTAATAACATTTCATTTCTACTTGTTATTCGGGTGTTTATAACTTTTTGTTCTTATGCGTGTTTTGTCGAATAAATTCTTATTCTTTTCTTTAGGTTATAGATACCTCATTTCCAGAATGGTATTAGTGTAATATATATCATATTCATTCATTTAATTCATTTATATAATCATTATGAAATGAAGATCATGTAGAACGAGTCGCATCACATCGTGGAGATGGTATTCCGTACATACGCACGAGTGATGATATCGTTCCTATGATCGTGGAATTGTATTGGAGTATATGTATACTATTTCAGAATCAATATCACTTTATAATAGTCATATATAGTCATTATTTACACCATTATACCCATCCAAGTAAGGTGGTGATGGAAAATAGATTACACCACGGCGTGGAGACGGTATTCCGTACGTACGCACGCGCGGTGATTTCTTTTTCCATAGGATGGATAGATGGTGAAATATGGTTGTTTCATACTTATAATAACATATCAGTATATTAGTGATACTGATGTTATTACTTAATAATTAAACAACTAAAGAAGAAGAAGTGGAAGAAGAAATAAAGATGAAAGAATCGGTAACAGACATTACCTCTTCTTTGAAGTGCTTCTTTGAAACCTTCTTTTAGGGCACTAAAATTGGTCTTTTAGGAAGACCAGGACCTCTAGGATGTCTCTAGGGAATTGGAGAGGATAAAGTGGCAGGGGTTGGCCGAGCTTGAAGGCTCAAAGTGGTGTGAGGAAGAGGGGGAGGAGGTGCCCTTTTATAAAGGAGGAGAGGGGCACCTTTGGAATAACTAAAACTATTATTTTATTATAAAGTCAAGTTCTGTTTTAAATAGCTCCAAATTGATATATTTCGAAGATAAGGTGGGGATGGGTTGAAATAATCTTATCCAATAGAATTTATACAAGTTTAGGTTCCTATTTTAACCTTATCATTTAGATTTAACATTATGTTAAATAATTTTACTTTTACCATGTCTTCTTGTGTTCTTATACTATAAGGTTAATAAACTTACTATAAGCAGCCAAACAAACCCCAAGTTGTTTATTATTAATATATATAACCTTATCTAAGTCATTTTGCAGAACCATAGATTTTTAGGAATAAAATAACAATTACCAATATAATATTTGTTTTAAAAACTATTTTATGTCAATTTTGACACTATTTAGTAATTGATTTTTGTGAAAATTATAACAGAATTATTAGTTCTAACCAAGTAAATTAAATCAATACTAACATGTCATATTAACTTAGAAAATTAGTGGGATTCATAAAAAGTCTCAAATTACATTTATTTTGGTGTTTATAACATCAATTATGTCAATATTTCATTAATAAGATAATTACTGCATCATCATTGTGTCATAAATAAATTAAATTATTTAATGTCTAAAAATTACAAATAAAATACCATTATGTAGGAAATCGTTTTAGATTTCTAATTAATATTTATAGTCTAATTTATCTTATGTATAACCCCATATGAAAAATTATTTACTTATTAAACTTTGATTTTAACTATTTTAACCCTTCTTTAAATAAATTAATACTAAATGTCCTAATCTAATCCAAGTGGGCCTAAATGGTCATATTTAATTCCTAAGTTTGTTTTTGGTCGAATTTCACTTATCCAATAGAATTAGGACATGTTTTAGGGTAATAATAATATCATCTTTACCCTTAATTACCCTATTTACTTTTAATCGTGGTAAAAAAAGTAAAAAGTTACTATTCACCAAAAAATTATTTTCATCTCATTGAACAACATTTTAGTCCTTGATATTAACCGTGTCTCTCGGATTTTTGAAATTCCACTCACAGAAGCGGTAAAATTAAGTTTTATGAAAAATTCTGTTTTTTTAACTACCACTTAGTGGTTTCACTATTCATCAATAATTGAAAGTTTTCAAAAAAATACCAAAATTTCACCGTAGGCTAATTTCGATATTCAGAATCCAAAAATGAAGTCCATTTTGAAAAATAAAATTTATAAAATTTCAAAAAGTGGTTATTACTATTCATAATGGCTAGTTTTAATAATATTTTAATAGCATATCGTTGTTTAGTGAAACTCGGTATTGCGTACGACGCAAGCTATCGAGGAAGGTCATGATTTCGTGTAAAGCAAGCCAAGAAAGTGTTGTGTAGAAAAAGATTCCTTTGATGATTTATATAACATAAAAGTCTCGGGTGTTACATTCTACCCCCCTTAAAATGAATTTTGCCCTCGAAATTCGTCACTTTGTAACAAACAGATGAGGATACCTCTCCCTCATCATATCCTCAAGCTCCCATGTAGCTTCTTCTAATTAGTGGTTCCTCCATAAAATTTTCACCAATCGAGTGGTCTTGTTTCGTAGGACTTTTTCGCTACGATCCAGAATCTCTATCGGTTGTTCTTCATAAGAAAGATCTTGCTTCAGCGGTATAACTTCTGAGATGAGTACATGTGAAGGATTAGGTATTTACTTTATCAGGAGAGATACATGGAACACATCGTGAACTTGAGAGAGATTCGGTGGAAGTGCCAATCGGTAAGCTACCTTCCCTACACGATCCAGTATTTCGAAAGGACCGATATATCTAGGGCTTAACTTCCCCTTTTTTCCAAATCTCATGACTCTCTTACAGGGAGATATCTGTAAGAACACTTTATCGCCCACTTCAAACTCTAGGTCTTTTCTTCGGCTGTCGGCATAACTTTTTTGTCGACTCTGAGCCGCTCTTATGTGTTGTTGAATAGATCTGACCTTTTCTGCCATTTCATCAACGAGATCAGGTCCTAATAGCTTTCTTTCCCCAACTTCATCCCAGCAAGTTGGAGTCCTGCATTTCTTTCCATAGAGAGCTTCATAAGGAGCAATCTGAATACTGGAGTGAAAGCTATTATTATAAGAAAATTCCACCAAGGTAGGTGTTGATCCCAACCTCCTTTGAAATCCATAGAGCAAGCTCTCAACATATCTTCTAGGGTTTGAATTGTTCTCTCAGACTGACCGTCTATCTGAGGATGATAAGCAGTGCTGAAACTCAACTCTGTATCCAGAGTATGCTGAAGACTTCTCCAGAACTTCGAGGTAAATATCGGATCCCGATTAGATATAATAGAGAGTGGTACTCCATTCAATCTTACCACTTCTTTTACATATATCCTGGAAAGCTGATCCAGAGAGAAATCCTCTCTAATAGCAATGAAGTGTGCAGACTTTGTAAGATGATCAACTATGACCCAGATAGCATTATTTCCTTTGGATGTTTTAGGGAGTCCTATGACAAAGTCCATAGTAATGTTTTCCCATTTCCATTCGGGTATGGGTAATGGTTGTAACATCCCCTTAGACTTCTGTCTCTTAGCTTTAACTTGTTGACAAACCAAGCATCGAGAGACATATTCAGCAACATCTCTTTTCATGCCATCCCACCAGAAGTACTCTTTCAGATCCCTATACATCTTCGTGCTTCCAGGATGAATAGAGAATGAAGAACTATGAGCCTCATCCAGCAGCTCCTTCTTTAATTCGGGGATGGGAGGAACAAAAACCTGATTCCTGGACTTTATTATCCCATCACAATCAAGGTTGAATTCAGGAACATTTCTTACCTTCTTTTGTAACTCTACATATTCTTTTTGTGCCTATTTAATCTTCACATGTATAGATGGTTGAACATTCATTTGAGAAAGATAATATTTTTCCCCTTTAATTATAATTCCAAGATCCATCCTTTGTAAATCCATAAATATTGGATCTTTTGTGATCCTCATCATGGATAAACTGGAATGGTCTTTTCGACTTAATGCATCTGCCACCTTGTTTGCTTTCCCAGGGTGGTAATGGATTGAGCAGTCATAATCCTTAATCAGCTCCAACCATCTTCTTTGGCGCATATTCAGCTCCTTTTGTGTGAAAATATACTTTAAACTTTTATGATCAGTATAAATATCACACCTTTCACCATAAAGATAATGCCTCCAAATCTTTAATGCAAATATTACCGCAGCAAACTCCAAATCATGTGTTGGGTAATTCTGCTCATGGATTTTCAAGTGTCGTGAGGCATAAGCTATCACTATATCATTTTGCATAAGAACACACCCCAATCCCTTCTTGGATGCATCACTGTAGATCACAAACCTTTCTCCACTACAAGGCAGTGTGAGCACAGGTGCACTGGATAACCTTCTTTTCAACTCCTTGAAATTCTCTTCACATTCCTCCATCCAGACAAACTTAACTCCTTTCCGAGTCAACTTGGTGAGTGGATTAGATAATCATGAAAAATCTTTCACAAAACGTCGATAATATCCAGCCAAACCAAGAAAACTTCGGATCTCAGTTACTGTTGTTGGTCTCGACCATCTTTCAATAACCTCTGTTTTTGCTGGACCCACGGATATCCCCTCTTTTGAGATTATGTGACCCAAAAATGCAACTTTTTGAAGCCAAAATTCACACTTGGTAAATTTGGCATAATGCTTCTCCTTTCTTAGGGTCTTCAATATAATTCTCAAGTGATCTTCATGTTCTTCCTTGCTCTTTGAATAGACAAGAATATCGTCTATAAAGACTACCACAAATTGATCAAGATAGTCTCTAAAGACTCTATTCATCAGATCCATGAAGATAGCAGGGGCATTAGTAAGACCAAATGGCATCACTATAAATTCATAGTGTCCATACCTTGTACGGAAAGCCGTATTTGGTATATCCTCCCATTTGAACCTTAATTGATGATACCCTAAATGAAGATCAATCTTGGAAAAGTATTGAGCTCCGCGTAGTTGGTCAAATAGGTCATCAATGCGCGGGAGAGGATATTTGTTCTTGATAGTGATCTTGTTAAGTTCTCGATAATCAATGCAGAGTCTCATTGATCCATCTTTCTTCATAACAAATAGAACAGGTGCTCTCCAAGATGACGCACTAGGGCATATGAATCCTTTATCAAGATTATCTTGGAGTTGCTTCTTCAATTCCTGCAACTCAATTAGGGCCATTCTATAAGGTGTCTTTGAAATAGGCAAATCACCCGGTACGAGTTCTATTGAGAACTCAACTTCACGATTTGGTGGAAGTCCTGGTAATTCCTCCGGAAAGACATCATCAAACTCCCGTAAAATGGGCATATTCTTAATCGTGAGTTTCTCACCAACCATTTGAGATAAATAACCTTCATTTAGTGGAATCAAGACCCATAAGATAGAAGAAATTTCCACTGGAAGGTTATGTTCATCCTTGCATTGATAGACGATCATAGATTGATCTGGAATATGAAATGTGACTTCCCTTCTTTGGAAATTGATATGAGCTCCATATAAAGAAAGCCAATCCATACCAAGAATCACATCAAATTACACTATAGGAATGATCACAAGATTTGCAGGAAGCACTTTCCCACAAACTTCGATCAGAGAAGAATTATAAACTTTTGATGCGACTGTTGTGCCATTAGGTGTTGTCACAACTAACTCAACATCTAATTGTTGAGGTAATACGGTGATACCCTTAGAAAATTCTTCCGAAATAAAAGAGTGGGTGGATCCAGAATCAAATAAAACATTTGCTACTTTAGAGTGGATGGTAAGTGTACCTTTCACCACATCGTTATCGTACTCCACATCGCTGATAGAAATTGCATGTGACTTTCCTTTGTCTTTAGCCTTAAGAGTTTGTTGACGTCGACCATCATCATCAACCCTTGGATTAGGGAATTTATTGGTATAATGCCCATCTCCTTGCACTTGAAGCATTGAAGTGTAGTAGGTTCATTCTGTGTATCCCTTCTTTGTTTGCATCATTAGACATCTTCTTCCCATCATCGCGGCATTCAAATGCCCGATGACCTTCCTTTCCACATTTGAAACATTTACTTGTCCCTTTAAGACAACTCCCTCCATGTTTCTTTCCACACTTTGAGCATGAGGGAAAGCTCATCTTCTTTTCAGTGTGCTCTTTAGATTTCTCTTTGAATTCCATTTTCCTCTTCTTATCAAACCCATATGACTGATGGGTTACTCCAATCTCTATCTCAACTTTGAGAGCACATCGAACGATTTCCTCGTAGCTATTGAAGTCCCTTATGGCTAACACGCTTCGAAGACTTGGTTTTAAGCCACTAAAGAATCGATCGATCTTACTCCGAGGTTGGATAATAATACCCGAAGCGTACCTTGCAAGTCTTGTAAAATTTGCTTCATAGGTACCAACAGATTCATCATCCTTTTGCTTTAGTTCAAGAAACTCGTTCTCCATCTTTGTTCGGAGAATACGAGGGAAGTACTTATTGAAAAATAAGTTCTTGAACTCGTCCCATTCCATGGACTCAATTTCATCCCTTTGCCTCGTATTCTTAATAAGATTCCACCATTGATCTGCATCTCCTTCCAAACGATACAATTCTAGGATGACTTTATCATGTTCAGAACATTGAAGAACTGAAAATATCTTTTCAGTAGTACTAATCCATTATTCAGAAACTAATGGATCAGTAGACCCGCTGAAAGAAGGTGGACGCTGCCTCATGAAGGATTTAACAGATTGTTGCTCCTTCCTTTGCTCGTTTGGAAGTCCTGCATGATTCATAGCTTGAGAAAGTTGTGTCAGCATGGCTACAAGATTTTTCATTCCAGCTCCCATAACGTTTGGTTGCTCAGGGGGACAATCATTTCATTGCCCGTCGCATTCCGCATTAACACGATTCCTTTGGGTTCCAGCCATTGACTAAAACCAAGAAGAATAGTGTGAGCAACACTAATTATAATAGGAAAACCACAAAATCAAGAATAAAATTTCACACTTAAGGTCTTATCCTAGGTTATTCATGGCCATTTCTAAAACACTAAGATTGTGTTCTATGCTTAGACATATCCTTAGGGTTCTTACTAAGGCTTTCACATCCTAGTTTCCAAAGGTTGACTATACCTTTCCTCTGATACCAACTATAACGACCCATACTTTACATACATTGTTAATACTTCAAAATTGAAGCATACTTATTACAACATATAACAAAACCATGAAAGGACCGTATAGGTATAGTGTCTTTAGAAACTGGGAAACATAAACAACTGGTTCATGAAACATCTACTTTGCCTCCCATTTATTTAATCATATCTAGAGTCCCTTTTTGGCATAGTCTACTTAATAACCTTCTTCCTGACCTGGGGAAATAAAACATACAAAAGGTTGAGCTCAAATGCTCAGTAAGGGTAAACAAAAGAAATATCAATCATATCGTATAAATAAGCACATAACTTTTGGAAATCTTAACCTGCAAAAGAGATCATAATTTCATAACATGGGATAAATCATGGCAGCGAAATGTAATCACAATAATCATAACTTAAAACATGAAACTTTGTGGCATACACACATAATCATAGAGAATCATTTCTTGTTAGTCAAGACTCATTTCCAAGACTATCTTAGTGGACAAAGTCCCTTTCTGAACCGAGTCACCCTCGTTTCAGTCCTGTTTCACTGAACCGGTATAACCTACCGTTCCAGCCATGTCTATCTCATGAGATATAAAATCCTTACCCAATGCATTGGAGGGAGATATAGGTCCCACCCATCTCATAATGATACCATTCTTATGTGTGCCACAAAATCATAAATCATACATCATTCCATAACCCATGTAATAAAAATGGGAATCTTAAACATCATGACATCATAAAACAATTCATATACGATAAAGGAATTCATAAAAATAATTCCATCAAAACATAGTCAAATCAATGTAATAATAGGGATAAAAATAGAATCCTTTATTATCTTAGATGGAAAATAATTTTGATAAAACACTTGATCTTCATTCTTGAGGAAAATATCCTTTTCTACTTTAAAAACATTTTTCCTTTCTTAACATGTCATAAAATTTTAAACTAAAAGAATTTGATTAAAAATAAACTTGAAAACTTGTAATGAAAGCTTCTTGGAAATAATGTTTTAAAAATCCATTCATGCCGTATAAGTTAAAAAATATATTCTTCTCGTACTTTTGTCGGAAAAGTCAAAATGTACCTTGTATGAAAAACGAAAAAAGATTCCTTTCATATCTTTTACCAAAAACTCACCGAAGGGTAAAATTGGACTTAAACAATTGTAGATGGATGTAAATAATATTACATATTGAGGAAACATGGATGTGGATGATAAAATACACCCCAGTAAATACTAAAGTATAAACAATCTCGGATAAAAATGAGATTGTGATATTTCCCTTACCTTAGGTCCGACTTGCTTTGTAAGTGTCCAAACCTCCTGTATAATGATTTAAATAATGTTATTGACTTATTCCAGAATCATACTTATTTTTATGATATCATATATGGTCATATTCTTATCTTCTTAGTAATAACATTTCATTGCTACTTGTTATTCGGGTGTTTATAACTTTTTGTTCTTATGCGTGTTTTGTCGAATAAATTCTTATTATTTTATTTAGGTTATAGATACCTTATTTCCAGAATGGTATTAGTGTAATATATATCATATTAATTCATTAAATTCATTTATATAATCATTATGAAATGAAGATCATGTAGAACGAGTCGCATCACATCGTGGAGACGGTATTCCGTACGTACGCACGAGTGATGATATCGTTCCTATGATCGTGGAATTGTATTGGAGTATATGTATACTATTTCAGAATCAATATCACTTTATAATAGTCATATATAGTCATTATTTACACCATTATACCCATCCAAGTAAGGTGGTGGTGGAAAATAGATTACACCACGGCGTGGAGACGGTATTCCGTACGTACACACGCGCGGTGATTTCTTTTTCCATAGGATGGATAGATGGTGAAATAGGGTTGTTTCATACTTATAATAACATATCAGTATATGAGTGATACTGATGTTATTACTTCATAATGAAACAAATAAAGAAGAAGAAGTGGAAGAATAAATAAAGATGAAAGAATCGGTAACGGACATTACCTCTTCTTTGAAGTGCTTCTTTGAGACCTTCTTTTAGGGCACTAAAATTGGTCTTTTAGGAAGACCAGGACCTCTAGGATGTCTCTAGAGAAGTGGATAGGAGAAAGTGGCAGGGGTTTTCCGAGATTGAAGGCTCAAAGTGGTGTGAGGAAGAGGGGGAGGAGGTGCCCTTTTGTAAGGGAGGAGTGGGGCACCTTTGGAATAACTAAAACTATTATTTTATTATAAAGTCAAGTTCGGTTTTAAATAGCTCCAAATTGATATATTTCGAAGATAAGGTGGGGATGGGTCGAAATAATCTTATCCAATAGAATTTAGACAAGTTTAGGTTCCTATTTTAACCTTATCATTTAGATTTAACATTAAGTTAAATAATTTTACTTTTACCATGTATTCTTGTGTTCTTATACTATAAGGTTAATAAACTTACTATAAGCAGCCAAACGAACCCCAAGTTGTTTATTATTAATATATATAACCTTATCTAAGTCATTTGGCCGAACCTTAGATTTTTAGGAATAAAATAACAATTACCAATATAATATTTGTTTTAAAAACTATTTTATGTCAATTTTGACACTATTTAGTAATTGATTTTTGTGAAAATTATAACAGAATTATTAGTTCGAACCAAGTAAATTAAATCAATACTAACATGTCATATTAACCTAGAAAATTAGTGGGATTCATAAAAAGTCTCAAATTACATTTATTTTGGTTTTTATAACATCAATTATGTCAATATTTCATTAATAAGATAATTACTGCATCATCATTGTGTCATAAATAAATTAAATTATTTAATTTCTAAAAATTACAAATAAAATACCATTATGTAGTAAATATTTTTATCTTTCTAATGAATATTTATAGTCGAATTTATCTTATGTATAACCCCATATTAAAAATTATTTACTTATTAAACTTTGATTTTACCTATTTTAACCCTTCTTTAAATAAATTAATACTAAATGTCCTAATCTAATCCAAGTGGGCCTAAATGGTCATATTTAATTCCTAAGTTTGTTTTTGGTCGAATTTCACTTATCCAATAGAATTAGGACATGATTTAGGGTAATAATAATATCATCTTTACCCTTAATTACCCTATTTACTTTTAACCGTGGTAAAAAAAGTAAAAAGTTACTATTCACCAAAAAATTATTTTCATCTCATTGAACCACATTTTAGTCCTTGATATTAATCGTGTCTCTCGGATTTTAGAAATTCCACTCACAGAAGCGGTAAAATTAAGTTTTATGAAAAATTCAGTTTTTTAACTACCACTTAGTGGTTTCACTATTCATCAAAAATTGAAAGTTTTCAGAAAAATACCAAAATTTCACCGTAGGCTAATTTCGATATTCCGAATCCAAAAATGAAGTCCATTTTGAAAAATAAAATTTATAAAATTTCAAAAAGTGGTTATTACTATTCATAACGGCTAGTTTTAATAATATTTTAATAGCATATCGTTGTTTAGTGAAACTCGGTATTGCGTACGACGCAAGCTATCGAGGAAGGTCACGATTTCGTGTAAAGCAATCAAGCAAGTATTGTGTAGAAAAAGATTCCTTTGATGATTTATATAACATAAAAGTCTCGGGTGTTACAATGCTGGCAACTTAGCATACCTATTTAGATGACGAGTTAGTTTCACTTGTTTTTCACTGTTCTTTAGCATGATTTATTTACTTTTTTCACGAGAGGATTCGAGGAGGATCCTACTGAGTATACTTCTATACTCACCCTATGTATATATAAACTGTTTTTGAGGTTACTTGAAGCAGGTTGGAGATCAATCTGCTATCTACTAGCTTCGGGTTGTAGGAGCTATTCGGGCTTGTGGTTGTTGTTGTTTTACTTTCTTTTGGGCACTTGCGGTTTTACCCTTTTAGTTGTAGTGGTTTTTATTGACATTTCATATGTTTACTTGGTATTTATTTTATCTTACTGGTTGAGTAGGAGTTGGTTGGTGTCTATCTTATCTCTCTCTTCAAGATGTGTTCTCTTAGAGGTTAATGCCTCCCATTTGTCTGTTCGCTATACCCTCGGTGCTAGTTGCTAACCCGGGGCCTACTGATGGTGTTACTCGGGGGTCATTATATCTCTTCTCAGATTTCCAGCCCAGGAGGGGTACACTTTGGGGGGAGGGTTCATGACAATGTAGGCTTCTGAGATCATATATTTCTCAAGAAATGTTAGGGAATATTCAAACCATTAAATAAAATATTAAATGTTAATAAAGTCTACATAAGATCTAATATGATTATCATATATGAGATTTTGATTTTTTAGTCAGAGACAATTTTTTCCTTTAAATATTATATAGAAGTGGTTTATGAGATCTGGGAAGAAGTGAATCATCATCTATAGATACATTATCCCCTTCAAAATCATCAATTTTATAGGGAGGTAGATTATCATCGTGCAATTCAATAAATCCTCTACCAAGTGCAGGATATATTTCATGTATCTTTTTTTAGGAAGTACATACATGATACATCAAATATAATAAACCTAGATGTTTTAAAACAAGAATATAACCTATATTACATGGAAAAACCCTTATAAATCCTGGATCACAGATATAAAGAACTATAAAATAATACCACTCATCTAGTTAGTGTACTCTAATAGAATTATATGTTTAAGGAAAAGATTTGGGAACCTAAATATGTATTGAGAGAAAACTAATCTCATTTTTTCATCATAGTAATAAAATTTCGAAGAAGAAATTATTTAAAAGGTGGAAGAATGTATAAATCCATGATTTTATTAAGAGTTTAAATTTAGATAAATCTACTATTTTCGAAAAATTATGATAAATAAAACCCTAAAATGAAGGGAAATTATTTTTTTATTATGGTATAATATTATAATAGAAAATGGTATACATTATTATATAACTATGTAAAATATAACAAGTAAAAATTACCAAAGGAATGAAACCATAAGTGAATAAAACTATTATAACATTGAAATTCCCATCATAATAATCTTTTATAAACATCATTCTATGAATGATAACTATATAAAGAATACAACATATTACACATATGAAACAAATCATGGAAAAATATAGAATATGATAAATGATTTTAAATATGTATGTAATGATATATATTGTAATGTGATATAACCTTTATATATATAGTCTTTAGATATATAGATATTAGACCTATGCCTGTTGGATATTTAGTCATTGTATATGTAGTCATTGGATATACTTATATGTAATAGGTATATTAAAGTTCATCAATTTATAGAAATAAATATAAAATAATTTAATTCAAATATAATAAATAATTATAGAATAAAATAAAAAATATTATTAATTTAATTTCATTTTTTAAAAAATATTTATTTTTTAGTGCATTTTATTATAATTATTAAATAATGTTTTTTGTGTTAATAAAATTAAATGAATGGATCTAATATTTATGGATAGATAAAATTTATTAGTTAGAAGACAGATAATGTGATGTTATTAGAATCATTTATGTATAAAACAAGATAATTTTTAAATTATTTTTTATAAGTGTTGTGTATTTTTATGATAAAAAAATAAATGGGCCAATTTTAAAGGATGATTTTGACAAAACTGGAACATTTAAATATAAATATTAATATTTTAACACTCATTTAATTGCTTATTTATAGTATATATGATTAATAGTACTCAATGTTTAGAACCATATTTTTCTATAAAAATACTTTTTACTATATTTTTTATGGTTTTTTAAAAGTTAAATTTCTATTATTAAATTTTGAAATAGATGAAACGGTTCTAATGTTTTTAATCTTGATTAATTTTTTTTTGATAAGGTTCACTTTATATATTTATTAAAAAAATAATTTTTGTGGTAATTAATTTACAAATGTAAACAAAGGTAAAATGTTTTAAAAATTACATGGCTCAAATTTTATATAATTAAAATTATATAATATCTTTATATAATACCTTTTTTGGTGTGGGAGTTAATAATACAATTATCATTAACATTTATTTATTAAACTCACTTAACCTTATTGTGACTCAATCTTTACCCTTTACCTAACTCAAATTTCAAAAGAAATGTCCCTCATTATCTCCCATAATGGTATCTATACTATACCTTCCTTAAATTAAAAGTTTCCTTAAAATTACTCATGAGTCCCAACCTAAATTCTCTACATAACAAGACTGTATCAATATTAGTAACTATGTTCACAATATAGAGTCCTAAATTCTTCATTTACAAGAGGCTCTCTAAGAGAATATTCAACTCTTCAATGTAATTTTTATCCTCTACGTACTCATTATTCATTACCTTAATTATCTAAATCAACTTAAATATATTTTAAAACACTAAAAAAATTTAATCATTATAACTTTGTAAAAGTGATTATATTTTTTTGAGATAACATTTTCGTACTCATTTATTCATTATAACATGTTCCTATATGGGCAAGTGTTACCACCAACAGTTGTTATAAAATTTACATCATGAATAATAAAACAATAAAATTGTAATATTATGTAAGAATTATTAATTTTATAGGTTTACAAAAACTATATGGTAAGATGAAAATATATGTTCACTAATAAATTCAATTTTTTATTATTTCAATAAATGCTGAAAATGAAATTTTTATGTATTCATTGTGAACCATCAACATAATTTTCATGAAATTATTACAAGACAAAAGAATATCAAAAAAATATAATATATGTTTAATACAATTCTTTATTTTATGAAACCTTGATAATGGATCAAGGACCATAACCGCCAAACCGAAGCATGCATGGAAAAATGAAACATTTAACAAACGATTGTTAATTATTTCATTAAAATTTAATTTATGGGTTATATGGAACAATAAATTAATTGAATTATGTAAAATAAATAAAAATAAGTTTATTATAAATATTAAAAATGAACCTAAATTTATTATTCATGGATTTATAGAGTGCCTGACTTAGTGAAAACCGAGGTAATTGTTTCTTTTGAAATATCAATTTGGAATTGATAGTGTCTATGTATTTTTAAGAGATTTTGTTTGTTATTTCTATATAAAAATACATCTATTTTCATATCATATGTTTATTTTATGGTTTTACATGTCTTATTTCCATTTCACCTTCCTTTGGTTCACAATTCAAACAAAATTATTCTCATAAATTGAGCCAAATCTATCTCCTATTTTTAGGCAAGAAACATTCAACTTCATGTTCATGATTTTAATATGATTTTATAGTTGACCATGTCCTTACTTGTGTGATTTCATAAGATAAATTTCTATTATATTTTACTTTATTTTAAAAATTGCGAAAGGAATATTTTTAATGTTTTTTACATGGTCTCTTTCTATCACTATTTTATACATTTATCTTTACAAGGATTTCATTCCATTTTTTCAATTATCTTAAAAGTAATTTTTAATTAATTTACCATTAGTTTTCTAAAATTGAGATGTAATTTATTTCATTTTTAAAATAAAACATATCAAAAATAAATTACATTTCATTGTATTTTTGAATTTAATTTCCTAAAGAACATATAATATGTTTTTATTCATATTAATATCCTTTAATGTTTCATATTATTCACTAGGGATATTATCAAATGAAAATATATGCCTTATATATCTAGATGGATCATGATAACTTATATTTTTAATTTCTAAGAAACCTAGTTCTCCCAAATGGGTTAATTAAGCTATAATGTAATTATAAATGTAATCATATTCATAAATTACTTATATTTATTTTATTTTATTGTGTGATGTGTATGGACAAGAATAAATATCCCTTTAATGCAATGGATAAATATTTATATCTCATGAGATGTCATGTATGTGACTTTTAAGTGAACCCAATCCACTATGGGGATGGTTACACTATGTTTATGGGATTAGGGAGAAAACCCAATCCTCTGAGTGTGTTTTCCACTATATTTATAGTGAAGTGGAGTGAACCCAATCTACTTTGTTATGGTACCTTGTCCACCCAGTGATATTGGTCTTGGGAGTGAGACTTCCCATATGAAATGATTTTTATTCTTATAATACACATTATTATCCCACAATTCAATATCATTCCATATCCCTTTTTCCATATTTTCATGGATCATGATTATTGAATCATGTTTCCACACTCCGATGACTCATTTATTATGTTATACAAAAATAAATATTTTATTCTACCAGATTTATGATATATGTTTCATTGGTTATGATTTATCTATGATATGTTCATGTAACTTAATAGTATTATAATACTCAAATATTTATGTTATTATCACCTATGGACTTTATTTAATAACTATTTTCTTTACCCTTATAGAGTATTTAATCTCACTGTTCGATTATCCTCTCACTTTCCATGCAATAGATATCAATATTATTTATGATATTTATAGAAGGATATCACTTTCAAATATTAGTTATGACAGATTTTGTTGAATGTTTATAAAATAATTCAGTTATGTATATATTATCCAAAACCAAGAAACCAATAGGTTTTGGGGTGTGATTTATTGTGTTATGTAATAAGTAATCATGTATAATGATGTAATATATGTATGTTTTATAGATGGGTCATCTCATCCATGACTGTTTCAGACCCTTTTATTTTCATGCATCTAGGTTCATGGATCTTTGTAGTTTAAGGTCGATTTAGTTAAAAAATTTAGATAATGGATAACTAGGTGAAAGAAATGTATTATTTTTTTGTAATAGGTATGTAGGAGTGACCCGTTGTGGTTGATTATGTATGTTGGTAACTAAATATAATCACATATGATTGGGGATTATAGGTAGTAAAATTTCCATGTTATTTATGGTTCATTTATCGGGGAGAAATATGATATAATCAATGTGCACATGATTTGGGTTTACACCTAGATGATTTATTATTAAGAGTATCAGAAAAATATATTCGGAATTTATCTTAGCCCTACTAGAAGACTTGTGAAAATGGGTTTTCCAATGGTCCTATACGAGGTGAGTATTTGGACATGGGAATGAACATGGGTAGTATACTTTGGTGGAGAGGTGCCTAATTTTTTATGTTGGAAAAAAGTCACATGATAGGGTGGATTGGGTGAATAGGTGATTATTTAGGTTAACTAGAAATAAATCCAATGATGAGACCCTAGGTGATATTTTGCAACGTTCTCAAAGATTTAATTTCACTATGGGTTTGGAACGTAAGTGGATGGGCGATCAATTGGGTGGAATTTGAGAACTAGGTTCACATCCTTTAACTATGAACCAAATATTAACACATTATAGGAGAATGGGGTTCTGAAATATCATTCTATAATTTATTAGGAGTTCCTCTCAAGATAGGTCCTTCTCCATAGTATCAATTTTGATCTAGGTGTAGTGACCTATTCCAATTGTTATAATAATTAATGAAAAAAATAAATATAATTTACATTCTAATACCATTAATTTGGATTCTAAAAATCACATAGAGGGAATCTAGGAAGGGATAAAAATACGCTTCGTTCCCTTGGATATCTATGGTTGTTCCATTCTCTTGAATGGGATACTAGGAGGTCCTAATATAGGCAACATGAGTTGGGATACTATATAATCATTAGTTTCCATCTCAGGTACCTAGTTATTTTAAACATGGTATGTAATTTTGGAATGAGATTAATTGATAATGGGGCATGGCTTGATTGAATAAGGAAAAATAAGGGGACCAATGGACATGGTGTGAGCCAAGGAACTGGAGACAAAGGAACACATAATTAAGGCATGAGGAAATGATAGCATTTTATTTTTCATCCTTATGAAAATCCTAATATTATTTATTGAATTCACATGTTTCTTTCCCTAAACAAAGTTGAGTTCTAGCAATAATATTATATTATCAACCCATCCATAACTTTATTTGAGTATGTGTCAGATAATTATTTTATTTAAATAGTTCTAGAAAATAATCTAGATATAAGATAAAAAGATGATAATCTAGTAGTAGATCATTTAGAGTTATTTCTAAATGATTATTATCGGTATATACAAAATAATACTTAAATTATTGGCACAAGGAATGTTTATTTTGATTCAAAACTTGAAGATTGTGACCAATAAACTAGCATATGAATCTAATTAATCATTTTTACGGATAAAATCAATCAAGGTGAAACTCAAAAACTGAAAGAAAAGTCTATATAGATAACTACATAATTAAAAAAATAATTAAAAGGTTTTGAGCCCTCCAATGGATAAATAAAAACCCAAATTTCCAAATACATAATACCTAATTCCAATATAATTCTTTTAGAATTGGTTAAGATGGAGGTTGACATAAGTTTATTTTATGATTTTTTATATTTCAACACTTAATTGAATGAATAAGAATAGGAAGTAGCTACATGTGAGGTGGCCAACAGTTGCGAGGAACATTTATTTCCCAAGGATGAACCCAACATTACATTTTCACCACTATTGGATATCAACCAAATACACTATCATTAAATTTGTAAAGGAGATATTTCTATACTAAATAGATCATGGTGAATTAAAAGGGTTCATTAAATAACTTGATCAATGTGGACAGTACAAGTGAACCTAGAAAGCTAAATAATTGTTATTACCAAGGGGAATAAAAGTATCTAACATGTATTAGTCATTTGTTAAGAATACCCACCCACCAAAAAGTCATAGAAAAAGTTTTAGGGAAAATTCTTAGATGAGGATATAAAACCATGTAACCCTAAGTGAAAAAGACATTCTATTTTTTTATTATTTCATTCACTCTATTAAGATTTAATTTCTTTAATAAAATAATTTTTTCTTCTAATATTTCTCCAGGGGATGATTTTTCTATTCACTATTGAATATAATTGAATGGTTTAATATATTTTTTAATATTTTTTTATATTCTTATCGATTCACTTTTTATAGATTCTATGATCATCTTTGACCTATAATAAGGATAATAGTAGATATGTTTGTATCTTTGTGTGGGGGGGGGGGGTTGATTTCGACCCGATGTTTGAATTTACATATGTTTGGTGTTTTTTTATTATTTCCTTAAGATAAATAGAGAAAATATTATTTAGTTTAAATTAACCTACTATGTTATAATTTCATTCCATTAATATTCGATTCTAATTTTTAATTCCAAAATTTATATGATTATTGATATAAGTTATTCTTCATTTTGAAATTCTTTGAATGAATATCAATAAACTATATATAATTAATCATCCCATGAATTTATTATCCAATGATATAATGAAATTATTAAGATACATTCTAATCCAAATTTACATATTCTTTACAATACCATATTTTGTTAGACTCTTCAGATTTGTAAGAATTTATAAATTTCAAGGATTTAGGTTTTAAAATATAAAGTTCATGTGAATTACAAATAATTAATGACATTTCATTTTTTAATACCATATAAAATTCATTAAAGTAAAACATTATATGTAATCATATTTAAATCCTTATAAGTATTTTATAGCCTATTAGGAAATCTATATTGTAATACCATAAACTCTTTCATAACCATATCTAGGGATATTTACTGATATATACATAAATTTATTTTTGGAGGGTGTGGGAGGTCTATTTTAAATATCTCTTATGAAAAATTAACTAAAAATTTGAGAGCGTAAGGATTCAATCATCAGTTATGGAAAGTTAGGTCAAAAATATATATTCATTTATAATTTATATTACATTAAAAAATTTAATGAAAAGAATTGAATATTATATAAATTTTATAAAATGAAAAAAATGAAAAAAACTATACAGATAATGAATAGGATGAATCATGTATTATATTAAATACTCTAACTTGTTACACATCAAAATAAATAGTGGAAAGAGTTTTTGGGAAATACATATGAGGGGGATGAGTGATTGTTCTTAATTATTTTGAATTAAATGTAATGTAATATTTTTAAGGGATATAAAGATATTTATTGATCTTGTTAATGTTTTATTTTATTACCTTCATTCCCTAATCCTAATAAAATCATTATAGAAGTACTATTTATTTTTGAAACATCTCTTTAGTAGTAAAGGAATTAGAAACATAATATTAATACTAGGGAATACCTTTACACAATGATTGAAAAAAACAAGATACTTTTATGAGTTGGGCTTGGTAAAAAACAAAATTTATATGATAAAAGATCATATGAATTTTGGAAAAGTTAAATAATTAATTTTAAAAGGTATTCATGGTGTATAAAACTGGTAAATTACAAAAACCAAAATAATAGGCATATTCATCCTGCATAGATCACAAGGTATGCAGGATCGTAGCTCTGTGTTGTGCTCTTGAAAATGAAAATAAATAATTTATGGGTTGAGAGGTAAGGATATTTCCCTCAAAAATGAATTTAAATTTTATAGGAGAAGGAGGTGAATCCATAACCCCCTAAAAATAACCATTCTCTTTTGCTGGGTTAGTTTGAAAAATAACACCCTCACAAATGATTCAATTCATTTATAGTATGATATTTCATATTCACCGTAAACAACATATCATTTTTTAGTGTGAGTAAGTCACCTTTCTACCCTAAAAACCTAAAATTAATATAAAGATGTCAATTTTACAACTCAACCACTGGAATGAGGTATACTGTGTCGAAAACAGACTATTTTGGGAGAAACATTTTTTAACATGCATATAAATACCTGGTCATATGAAGAGATAAAAATAGTGGAATATGGATGTATAAACAATAGAGAAGACTAATGATCATTCGTAAAGGAAATTTACCTACCGAATAATAAGAGGGAGGCTGGAAATATGTATCCCTCACAAGAGGGCATACTTGGAAGCCTAAAATTGTCACCCTTGTGTCAACAAACAAAGTTCACTACAAATTAGTCATCTTCACATAACCCTTCACAATCCCCACCCTACATAGAAATAGACTATATGTGGAATAAGTTATTCTCATGGTCTTTTTACCTTCCATCATTTCTTCCCTCTTTCCACATTCAATTTGGCCTCATCGTGGCCCCTTTATGAAATTTCCAACTATCTTCATACCCATCCAACCAAAAACCAATGAATCTTTCATTATTACAACAACCACAACCACCAATTTTGTTCGACTTGGGGATAAGAAAAACCTCGTGTCTTTTATTAATATTTTTCATTCCCATGGCAATAGAAGTCCCTTATTTAACACACATTGTATATGAGATCCTAAAAATGTTCCCGATTTTATATTCGTATGGTAATGAGGATCTCATCCAAAGGGATGGTGACAGATGAATTATCGGGACAGGTAGCCATATAATTTGCCTATAGACCCCTGTTCCTTACATACACTACTCAAAAGTGGATGATATGGTGTCTTTAAAAGGGTATCCATTTGGGATTAGTCCCCTTATATTTCTTTCCAGACACCCCCACCATCTATACCATCACCCTTTTCCACCAGCATATAAAGGAGATTGTACATATTTCTAGATCTTCCAATTCCCCATGTTTCTCACACTGAGTATGAATTACATTAGCTTAGAGGTTAGTGGTGATCATGTCATCATCACAATAACATATACATCCCATGGGACTCCTAATAGGGGTATAACCTAAATCCATGTTACAATCCAATCAAAAGTCCCAATTTTCTATGAGAAAAAATCTTTAATGGGAAATATTCTTGATGAAGCAACCACTTGGTCCTCCTCCATTATTTTAAGAACCAATCTTTCAAACTACACGGGTTTTTATTATTATCTACCCAGGATACGTAGGAGGCCTCTCTGAGGTCCAAGCCCATCACTCTAAACACACCCTAATCTTCTATATGACATATTCCCAGTACGTTCGTATCCAAACTGGAGGGCTATATTTCATTAGGGTCCCTTGGATCATTCTAGAAATAGTCACACACCATCCTGCACTAGGACCCATCCTTCTAGACATCCTTATAGTATGATGTCAGAAAACATGGTTTGGTCCATATCACATGACCATTAAATTTACTATGTGTCTCATTAAGCGATACCGAACTATGTGGGTTATAATTTCCCTCTTGAGTATCTATAGAAATCCCCAAGCAAAACCCCAATACGACCATCAAAACAACTCTCGTTTCTTCTGATGATGATAAATTCAAGATCACCTAACCATGTGGCTTAAAACTAACAAAAAATGTATCAAATATCTAGGACCTCTGATTTAAACAGATATTTCCATCGATGTACAACCTAATATTAATATAGATGGTTACCCATAAATACATTTCTACAATTTATTATTATTACATAGGTTTGAATAGTTAAATATTTGGAATTTAAAAAAGAGATTCATGAATATGTATTAAATATATATGGGAGTCTTATAGTAGTAAATAACTCCCCCCAAAAGGTGTGTTAAGACTAAACTACCATCCTATAGAAAAATGTGATTTATTATGTGTCATTTTTCAAGTTTCCCTATGATAACCTTACATTGGGAAGTAGTCCCATGATCCATAATAGATGTGATAGACATTGGGTGTTTTTGGTTCCACAAAAAACCCCAATGGAAACTGAACCTCGATGATATGAGTTTAAAAAATAGTGAACCTAATGTGAAACCTTTTATTAATCAAAATTATTGTGTCACCCAAATCTTAGGACTATTTATAATCTCACAAAATTGAAGTTTAATAACATGGATTCTTTAATAAAATCAATTGAATATGTACTTTCTTATTATGATACTACATTGATATGTTTTCTTTATTTTCATTTATATATATAAAAATACATTCACTTTAAATAGAATGATCTTCAATCAATATTCTATATTAGGAGCTAAAATAGACTAATAATTTTTTTGCTCCACAAAATGGGTCCAAATCTAGTGAGGGGATACCATCACTAACCCATCATCATCAACGTCATGTTTCAAACACACTGGTTCGAGAATACCACCTCAATTGTATAGTTTTGACCTTTTAGACCATAGGAGAATACCTCCTATACATAAAGACCCACCATCTATCGACTCAACTACAACTGGTTGACAAAAGAAGATGACACCCATTTCCATCTCAAATCTTTTTCGGGTCCTTTCCCTAGACCACAACAATGTGCTTCTATGTTACCTTTGGAGGGTGGATTTTGAGATCTCGAGGGGCCTCATCTAAACACCACAAGAGTTTCTATGATGGGATCTTTATAGGAACTACTACCGATAATTCCACTTGGAACTAAGTCCTTTTCATGATGGGAATTCCACCCCATGGTCTCCAGATGAGGCCACTCAGACCCATGCTCCCAAGATAGAGCATGCCAACATCCATATTCCTAGCACAGAAGTCCTATAAAAAACATGGAAAACTGTAAACATTCCCATATACCTTCTCGCATATATCAATCATTCCAACACTATTTGTTAGAAATTAGGGAAAGATTCCCACATATCCTGATATTAAATTGGGGGCACACCAATATCTCTACACCTATATTTAATGATAGTTTTTTATATCCCAATTAGGAATGGAGGACATGAGTAGAAATAAATCCATATTAAATCCATTATATTATCATTCTAGTTGCAGAAGTCACCCCTAAAATCCTAGAAATGATGAAAGGAAATACATTTGTTCCTATCCACATTCTACAAGTCTGATATGATATAAATATCATATCGACAGTGACTTAGAGAGTGGAACACAACCCTACCTTTACATTTTAAGTGTCTCATCAACATGATACAGTGGTTAATCCTAATAAGACACATATTCATACTCCAATACAATAGGATTTTTGGAAATATATCACAATAATTGGACAATAGGATTGGGCATCCACTCCCATTCAAAATGGAGAATATTGGTCCACTTAAATGGCCACTCCAGGGAAACCATATATCCCTACCCAAAATCCATAAGACTATCTCCATAATATGGAATAAACACAATATATAGTTAGATAATCTCCAATGCATGTTTGTTGATATCCACATGTCGTTAGCTTCCATAGATTGTTCCTCAATTTAGTTTACATGCTTATAGTTTCCCACAAGTCATGCTAGAAAAATGAGATATGTGTGGATTGGTCATCACAATAATTCTTTTTTATGATAATTTGAATACCGGTTATTTGAACAACATCACATGCAAACACATTTTCTGTAAGTCTTAAATTCTTATAGAGTAAAACACACCATACATTATGGATTCCAATGTAGAGCCCAAGAAACATTCTATTTACTAGATTGGTTAGGGATTGAGGGGAATTTAATATAGTTATTGTTTGTATCATATCCCATACTTTCATTGTTATAGCACATTCCCCTGTTTATATTGGTTTTAAGCATTGGGGTCTATAGTTTTACCTTATTACTCTTGACCTGTGTGAGTGTGTTGGGTCTTTCCATTGGAATATGAGTTTTTAAATATATCAGAAAACATGTTTTGAATTTAAATAGTATTGTATAGTTTCATTAAAGTATATTTATAAGTGCGTGATCCATTTTATGGACTGATTCAGATGGTTAAATGTTTTAAAGTGACTACTTCCATTTAAATGAAACAAGTGGGTCATTTTGAGAATTTTTAATATTGTTTATGCAGTTTTGAAGAAGCACATGTCAGTGGATTTATTTAAAAAATGTGTGGGTTATGTTTTGGAAGACAAAGAGAAATGTATTGAATGATGTTTATGGGAAATAACATTGATTAATTTACGAATGAAACATATTTCAAATAATTAGAGATTTTTGGGGACGTACTAGCCTTTTAACTCATACTTATATATTTTACTTTCTAGGTTCTCAGCTGCATCCTTATTGCTCATCATGGATGAAGTTGGATATGTTGGGAGGTAGTGTGAAATTAGAGGTTTCATGTACATGGTTTTGGAATGGTACAAGTTGGTTTGTATTTTTTTATTTTATGTAGTTTCATATCTATCTTCACTACATGTATCTTTTTTCTTTGCATGTTTTTTATATATAAACAATTAGGATGGATCAATTTAGTAGGTTGTAAACTATTTATAATGTTTATTTATTTTATCACATGTATTTATTTATTCTTATATATTTTATCTATTTTTTTGGGAAAAAATAATTACCAAAGGGATTCCTATGATGCTCGGGCAGTGGTTTACAGCTAGTTAAGATTGTGAATTCTATCAATCCTTGTGATGGGCTGTGTCGGGTCCGGGTTGGATGGAAGCTTGGGAACATTTCACTATACTCTAGGAAAATATAATATTCCTTTTTGTAAAATGAATATATCTATCATGCTTCTCCTTCTTTTCCATGAATGTTCTTTACACTCATATAAAAGAACGGGGAATAAGGAGGGACCAATTTCGTGTCACCAAGAAAACACTCAGGATGATAGATTCCTCTCAGTATGGGACCTTTAATTCTTTTAATATGAAAATGGAAATATTTTTATAGACTCTTCATTTTTTTTGAGTCTCATCGATTTGATTATATATTTTATTCTAATGTAATTACCCATTATGTCGAATTTATTTTTACATAAGTATTTTGAATCTTCATTCTTATATTTGTAGAAAACATATCTTTTTTTGTATCCACCTTATTTAATTTATCATATGTATGTTTTCAACTTCCTTAAATACTTTATCTAATTTATATTGAGTTAGATAAATAATTGGGATCACTTTATTAACATTTTAAATATTTTCAGAATCATCACATTACATATCATTTTTTTTCTTTTGAAATAACTTCTCTTTAATTTCATAGATAACCTCCCCTTCAAGCTTTTCCATGCATAACTTAACCTTATTTCCTTCAAAACTATATATACCACTTACTTCTTTAAGAATATGATATTTATTCTCTGTTGATAAATAAATAAATATTATATTTGAATAAAAAAATATTATATTAACTAAACTTCTTAAAAATGTTTATTTTAATATTCACATAACTAACTAAATATTTACATTTATATATTCATTAAACTGGTGAATAAATAAAAAATAATTTATTAGCCTCTGAAAAAAAGTAGAGATTAAATGAATATTATATCCACTAAACTTGTGAATACATATTTTTGTAATATGAAAATCACTTATTATAAACTCAAATATTTGGTTACTAGATTTTTGTGATCAACATAAGTTAAATAAATATTATTCTACATGATAAGAACAATATTTATTCTAAATATAAAATTTAAATCTTATTTAGTTGATATTATAAATATACTTAATGTCTGGACCATTACATATATTTCTTAATGGAATTTGGAAAACATACATATAGTGAATGATCAATTTCTAGAAACAGATTAAGGAAAAAATTGAGAAAAATTTTAAACACACAATGAAAACAATCTGATTCAATTATATACTATATAATATACTCCCTTTTGTCTCAATATCTTATAAAAATGATACATACTTATGTCATCAACCAATATTCTTGATAAGTCTATCATTGAAGCTTAGATATGAAGTAATAATTGAATTACCATAAAAAATAATTTAATTAGACGGTTCTAGTACAATAAAATGGACAAACATATCTTATTAGAATAACTCGGAAGGGGAAAAAATTAACTCTTGACTTACTTTATAAATGTATCCTAACTTACGATGCACCCAAAATATTATACTTCTACATGAGCTATGTCATCATGGGTTTTGTCCATGCATCGAATCCCACTATTCAAGATATAAATTAATAATACTATCATGTATTAGGACTAATGAAAATGTATATATATAAGAAGATCCAAATGACACATATTTCATATGAAATTTCTATTCATAGGTATTTCCTCATAACCTTTCTTATTATATTTTCCAATTGAACAATCCCTAAGAAGAGGTCCAAATGTATTATGATATGAGAAAACATGATTTTTAATGATCATTTTTGTGTTTTTAAATAGAAGATATATAGAAAATGAGATATAACTTTAAAAATATTTTCATAACTTGTTAATTTTATTATTATATAATATAGTTAAAATATTATTTTTATGGGAAAAGGGATGAATTTAAAACATTAAAAAGAATTTTTTTTGGGAAGATTAATCATCAAATAATAATATATTAATTAATATTTAGGTAATTTAATAATTTGGAAATAAAATCATGAAGTTAGTTGTTTTAAGGGAACCAGGTGCAATAAACATCCAGATAGACTAGATTCAAATATCAACTGATAAAGTTTTAGATTTTACATGAAAAACGAGATTCTATTGAGTTATATTTATATATTATTGTCTTACAGTGTTCTACTTATGATATTATACTAACTAAGAGTTCACCCTATTAAGAAAATCACCTAAGAGGTGATATCACCATGTTTTTACCCTTTTTTCCTCTACAAATAACTTTAAATATTGGTTAATACCATATTCATAAGTTTATTATTTGATAGTAATTTATTATCTCAGTAAATTCAAAGATATACAAAAATCATTTCTTAATTGATTCATTAGTTGTATCATAAATAATATTATAATAGGTTTACATGGAAATAGATCCCACTAGATTTAATAATTGTCTCTTTATCATGTACATATTCTCAGTTTGTTATTAGATAAAATTGATATTAACATGATTGGGGTTGTATCCCCCTGAAAACATTCCTTACCATTTCTATAATTAACATGTACTCAACCATTATTATTTATAATGTATTGTTTAATAGTTATAACTGCAGGAACATACCAGTTATAAAGTTCAGTTTAGTATTTACACACTATTCATTATCTATAAGAAATATCAAATATTAGTATGTATCTATATAATCCCAGTATTTCAATAAATATTTATTATATTTTTAGCTAAACATTAATTATATTATACAAACAAACACATGAGGATCATAATGGTATAGTTCCATTGGGGAAATGGAAATATAAAAAATTGGTTCATATATGAACTACTATATCTTCCATTATATAATTCATAACTATAAAAATTCTTCTAAATATAACACATTATACATTTTTTCATAACCTGGGGAAAGGAAACATAAGAAAGGTTGATTATAGATACTCAATAAGGGTAAAAAAGGAGATACATTTCATATAATGAGAATAAAGGCATGAGAACATGAGAATAATTTAAGAAAACCATACCCTATATATCAAATATCAAAATCATGAGGCATAGAATAATGATTGGTAGTTTATATGACATGATTCAAAAGGATATAAAAGAACATGATCCATAATATAATGACATATAATTGTGGTGTACACATAGGCATAGAAAATAATTTCTATAATAGTCAAGGATCACTGCTAAGGCTGTCATAGTGGAATGGGTTAACTCCCCAAACAGTCATTGTAGCTAGGGTTCACTCACAATACCATCATAGTAGACAAAGTACCTTATTAAATCATGTTCACTCTACATTAAAATCCTATATATCTCATGATATTTAAATATTTACCCAATTAATTGGAGGGAGATATAGGTCCCACCCATCACATAATGAGAATAATAAATATGTGGTCTAGAAGATTATAAAACATTCATCATATCATAAACCATGAAATGAGATGGGTTTTATAAAACTTTACTCATATCATAACATACGGTAAAGATATATGTTTCATAATAAGTTCACCATTTCATCATAGTATAACAACATAAATAAGAGGGTTTTGTAAGAATATTCCAATGTTATACCCCATGGAAGAGATTCAGGTTTCATAAACATCATTTAGTCATAAAAAACAACAATTAGGGAATAAATAAGAATTTTATACTTGGATTATATCTCTAGTAAAGAATTGGAAACATTAATAAATGTTATATTATATGTAAAATGATTTTTAATGATCATTTAAATCATTTATTCAGGTAAATATTTTTTTTGGAATTTGTGAAAATTGATCTATAAAAATTCAAAATACTTTTCTTTGAAAATATCCTTTGGATATTATAATGTAAAAATTAAAACAATTATTTATCATTATGGTGGATAATTTTTATCATGCCATATACGTTAACATAAATATTTCTTTCACATTTTTTGTAAAATGTATATGCGATTTGTTTAGAAAATGATATGAAAATTCCTTGAATTTTTTTTAAAAGGTGAAAATGGATAAAATGTTTTTTAATAAATCATTTAGAAATTTTTTGACAAATATTTTTTATTTTTTTTAGAAAACTTGATTTTGGATGAAATATGAGTTTTCGACCGATGGGAGACATAAAGATGATTTTTACTAAAAACTTATTTTGAACTATTGAGAATATAAAGAGAAGTAAATTTAAGTAAAACTTTTATATTAATGTTAGAACTAGAGGAGAAAAAATCTTTATTGGGAGATAGTTGATAATATTACATAAACTAAAATATAATCATAATCAATCTCGATAAATGGTGATATTGTAACATAAAATCATTACGACTTTGTTAACTTAGAATTGTAATCCCAATGAAGGAATAACATTAAATAAAACATAAAATATCATGAAAATAAATAAATTCATGATATTAAATTGAAAAGGGGATGCATATACACCTCCAAAATGAGGATATGTTCAAAACATAACATATGTCTCATGGAAAGAAAATTGAGACAAAAATACATTGACGCATTGCTAGGTTTTGAATCGTACAACACATGAGAGAGAGACCCTAAATGGGTATGTAAATATCAATAATTTGAATATTAATAATAATAAATAAAAATCATTGGATTTAGATACCCCACAATAATGTGTCATGTGGTGACTATGGATGGTGTCTCACAGAAAATTAAAGTAAATGAAAATCCCTTACTATAAGTATTGACTTCCAAAGTTTATGTTAAAAAATTGTTTATAATAAATATAAGTTAATTATAAATATATCACAAAACCTTAATTATATATATCATAACATATATTATTTTATTATTTCCATTTATAACATGTTTGTTTACAATTCCATGTCAAAGTCATGTTTCGGGCAACAATTGCTTAGTTTTTAGTGTTTGTTTTGATATGATATTTTTGGTCCTATTAATTTGATAAAAGATAAATAAATACATAATTATAACGATGAAATAAATATCATATATATTTATTATATATATTTCTATAGTAATCTATATGATTTATAGATAGAAAATGAAATACACTTTTCTAGGAGACGGTAGTCCATATGTACACATAAACAATGGTTCCATTTTGTTGAAGGACTAAAAAAGAAATTTAAATAATATATTAAAATTTAAAAATTATTTTTTATTGAAATATATCACATATTTTTATTAGAAACGTCATTATTACCTTCCATAAAAATCATGAACAAATCACATCGCTTCACGAGGTGGCAGTCTTCCATATACACTAGTGACATTATCATATTTCCTCATAAAGAAAAGTATGAATGTGTATTTGATATAATAATAAAATAAGTATAATAATATCATAAATACCATATATAAACATTTAATCCATCATATATATCCATATGTGATATGATGGGAAGGAAAAAAATAACATCAGTTCATGAGGCGGTAGTCCACTGTATATATGAATGATGATTTCGTATCCCATTTCATGGAAGAAGAGATGGTTTTTTGTCATTACCATAAAATAAAAAAATAAATATATATGGAAAATAATTATTTTATTATTTCAACATGTTCTAATAATAAATTAAGTGGACGAAAAAATAAAATAAAACAGCTGGTTAGGGGTGTTATGTCTTCTTCAAAAAACTTATTTTGGTTTGAACTAAAGGTCTTATTACATTGAATTTGTGACCATAATAAGTATTTTAATATGGGTGGATAGAATTAATGAATTTATTTTGTAATATATTTTATAAAACAAATGGTTTTTAATGTGTGAATAAGATATGATAAGGGATGACCTTTTATAAGTGAGGTGAGTGACACACTTGTAATTGTTTAAAAAAAAGGTGGACCCACGCTTTTCTCTAGACACAAGGCTCCAAAATTGACCGTTAAATAGTAAATAAGAAATAAGTTCTACATATGTTCATAAAATGGTTTTTTATAGGTTTTGGGTCATTTTTTATCCCTATCATTTTATTTTAACCATAGGGAAACCCATTTTAACACTAACCACGATAAATAAATTTTTTATGCTTTTAGTATACATTGTGGCAAAAAATTAATTTGAAACTATTTAATAATATATATTATTCTGATTTAAAATATTTAATAAAAGTTTCCAAATTCAATTCATATAATTGGAAATATTTAATTTTATGTTATTCCCACAAATAGGAAGACAAATATATTTTCCAAAGAGAAAATTCCCCAAACCTTAAATTGTATTCATATAAAAATCAATATGAAAATAGATAAAATGATATAAATTGTATTAAATTATATATAATAGAGATAATTTTAATTTTAAATCCATTTTAAAACAACAATGAACCTTATAAATACTTTAATAAAAAAATAATTTTTCAATAAAACCTAGTATATTTCACTATTTAGTAAAAAATTATTAATTTCAAAAAAATAAAAAAAGTTCAACCTAATATATATGTGACATTATTATTTAAAAAATTAATTTTATTTAATAAAATTAACTTTCTAGGTGTTTAATAAATTAATTTAATTATTATTAACAAAAATAAATAATAATCATTTTTATCGAGAAAATAGTATTTTCGAAATATATAAAGACATTACTAAGAATTAAGCAATTTTTTATTAGTATGTTTTTTATATGAAACCATTATACAAAATATTTAATTATTATTTACTATTATCCATATCTCTATGTTTATTCAATAGTTTATAATTGTCACTTTTAACTAATAATATTAATAATATATCACGGTTTGTCAAAACATGATGTTGTGTTTAAAAGAAGTTATCAAAGAAATTTAATTTATTGAAAATAAATTATAAAAAATTGGGTTGTTAAAATACCATATATTAAGAGTTAGAATAAAAACAATAAGGTATATGAAAATTTTATCCATCATAATAATCTCCTTCTCAACTTTAATGAATCAACTTAGAGAGATTTCATACAATGTGAAATTGTTAATAATTCACTCATGAACTATACCATATTTTATATTTCATGACCTTTTCAATGTACTTACTAGAAATAGATGTATGAAACCCCATAGGTATATTTCATTTCATTTTTTACCTAGAATATTATTTGATACATTAATTAATTCTTAAATAAATACCTTTTATCGTAGTCTTAAGAAATATCAAAATTTTATCATCTATTTTCCATTAGTTATAAAAATATTTGAATTGAAAAAGTATTGTTCTCCCACTAACCTCTTATATACACGTAATTTTATTTAATTTTTAATAAAACCAAACTCTTTTTTTGATTCATTAAATGAATATTTTATGTTCATGATTCTGGGATAAATATATATGTTGATATTTGTGGAACACATACATTTTCAACATTCTTTAGGATCACCAAACCTTGTACATGGATTATACAGACATATTGGATGGTGTTTAGTTCATATAAGGTTGTATTATCATATAATTTCTTGTTATTATGATAATAGAAGGTTGATATATAGTGACCTAGGGTTTTCACACATTGATATTACATCATCTTTGATGAATATTCCTTACATTGGACAAATACACATGAGAGAACTATAGTGGTTTAGTTCCTTTGGAAACATGTAAACATAAACACTATTAAATTAGTGACCTAAATCACCTCCCACTAAATTCTGTAGAACTATCATCCTTCTTAGACATAACATATATGAAACATATCATCATAACCTAAGGAAAGGAAACCTAAAAAAGGGTGATATTATATTCATTATAAGGGTAAATAAAGGGGATACATAAGAATAATATGAGCATAAGGGTATGAGAACATGAGAATAACATTTCAAAAACATACTCCTCATATCAAATATCATAATGTTGAAATCATGGAATAAAATTTGGTAGTCCCTAATATATGAATTGTATGGAAATCAAATAACAAGAGTCCTGATAACATAAAATTGGTAGAATACATAGAATTTGTGGAATAAAATAAGAAAATAAAACCATTTTCATGTTATTAAAGGCTCATTAACAATACCATCATAGAGGAAAAACCCATTTACTATACCAAGTTCACTCACCATTCTATCCCTATCTTACTGAATCAGGTTCACTACTCATTCTAGTTCTGTTTTACTAAACCATTTTCACTCCCTATTCCAACCATGTCTTACTATAATATGTTCAATTACCATTCTAGTATTATCTACATTAAAATATGTAATCTTTACCCAATTCATTGGATATAGATATATCTTCCAACCATTACATAATGAAAACTATATTTATGTGTTCCATATGATGATACACACTCATAATATCATAACCCATGAAATAAAGTGGGAATAATAAATATTTAACCATTTCACAACCCATGTAAAATACATCGGTTTCATAATAACTTTAAAAAATAATTACCTATGAAAATATTCCATTTTATAAAGAATATCCTCAGTGTATAACTCGTATAAGAGAAATGTGTTTCATAAACATAATGATATCAAAACATATATTTTTCATAGGAAGAATTTGAATGGTATACTTAGATAATATCTCAAGTAAGGCATCATTATTAGCCAAAAATGTAATAATATATGGAAAATTATTTTGATCATTTAATTTTTTTAAGGAAAATATCATTTCTTCTTTGAAAAAATCTTTTCAAAACATAAAACATTTTGTAAACCATTTTCTTTAAAAATAACCATAAAAAATAAAGGATGATTTGAAAATAATTTAAAACACTTATTAAGACGTAATAATTTAAAAAAAATTCCATGAAAATAATATTAAAACAAAATTAAGAAATATTTTTTAAAACATTTTTTAAAAACCTGATTTTGGAAGAAAAAATATTTCTGACCATTGGTAGAAAGAAAGTATAATTTTTAATAAAAACATTTTCCTAATAATTTTAAGAAGTCTTTTCAGAAAAATAGAACCACTAAATGAAGATACCATCAATAACCAGAGTATAGTCAATCTCCTGGGAATTATTTATTTATGGATCAAAATATTGTTTCATCGAAAACATAAACGAAAATAATCTCCATAAATGAGGTTATTGTAACATTAATTATTGACCACTTTGGTAACATTGGTTAATAATCCCCATGAATGAATAAAATAGAGTGAAATTTAAAATATCATGAGGATGAATAAAATCGTGATATTTCCAATCAAATGGACTATATATACAACTCATAAAAGAATATAGGTGCATAAAATGACATACATCTTGAAGAAGATAAATCGAGACAAAAATCCCCTACTGATTTGGTAACTCTTGACCCGTAAACTCTATGAAAGGGAGATACTAAAATGGATATGTAAATATTAATTATTTTTAATAGAATCATATTAGGATACATTCATGAGAATTATATACACCGTAAAAAATTAATTTTCGGTGAACATGAAATGTGTATCTTATATGTAAAAATTGAGATGAAAATCCCTTACTTTATGTCTTGAATTCCTTTGTACTCATTAAAAACTAATATATAAAAAATATAATTACATTATACATATATTATAGAACCATATTATTTATATCATCTGATATATGATTTTGTTATTAACTTTTATAACCTATTTATTAAAAAATCCATGTTAAATATGGTTTTAGGGAAATAACCGCTTTTATTTTCATATATGTTTTGATTTATTATTTTTTTGGCCATATTTTTTTGATAATTATTATACATATATATAATTATAACCAATATATGATTAAAATATATATTCATTATATATTTATTTAGTTTAATTCATAAAATTTAGTGTTGGGAAATAAAATACACCATTCATGGAGATGGTATGTCGTACGGAAGCATGAACCATGCTTCCATTTTCATGTATAAATAAATAAAAGAAAATTAAATTAAATTAGATATATATTACCATTAAATAATAATTATTCTTTTATATATATCACATATTTTTATTATACCCTTCTTTAATACATTTCATGTAAAGCGTGAATGAATTAAATCGCTTTGTGAGATAGTAGTCCGCCATACACACAAGCGACGTTATTGTATTTCAATAAAATGGAATGTATGATGGTAAGTGGGATATAGAAATTACATAATCATAATAAAATCATAAATTTAATTTATATAAATATATAATGTAATCAATAAATTCATCATCATGACCATCCCTGAGAGGTGGTAATGGTAAAAAACAAACGATGTCGGTTGGTAATGCAGTAGTACACCATACAAACGGAAGATGTTTTCATAACCCATTTCATGAAATTATAAATGTTTTTAGCTCATAACCTTAATATTATACCCTATTATTATATTGAATAAAATTATGTTAATATATAATAATTATATAAAAATAATTGAAGGGGTGGAGGAATAAATAAAATGAAATGCTCTTTGATGAACGTTTCATCTTCTTCAGCCATCCTCTTTAGGTTCTCACTAACACCTTTCTTGGTTAAACATGAATACAAAATAAGTCTTATTGGATGATTTTAGGGAATTTTTTATGTGATTTGCGAAGATTTTATTCAATCTAACTATCTTTATAGGAGTGAGGTAATGGGGAGAGTGAGTGCCCTTTTATAGTTGAGGAGTAGTGACATTCTTTTCAATACTCAAAGTATTCACTATTGGGAGGTAAATATTACAAAAAGTGGCCCCAAATATGATAGTAAAAGGTTTTATTTGGATGATATACATATCCAACACACAATTAAGAAATTTTTTAAACATTTCATTCCTTAGCTTTTAAGTATCCATATTTTTACCATTTTGGATTTTCACTTGGGTAACTAATTTTCTAACATTTGTAATTTATCTTTTAAGGATAAATTAGAGTGATCCTTATTAGATAATTTATACTCACTTGTTTTAAATATGATATATATTTTATAAAATATAAATCACACATATTTTGTAAATTAAGTGTAACATAAGGACATGTAACATACAAAAACACTACTTTAACTATAACCCCGCTAAGTGAGTTTTTACTATTTATTGGTAAATATAGTAATTATAGTAGAAAATTGGTCAATAAAAGAACTAATTTGATATTTATTAATATTTTTTTAAAAAAAATTCATAATATATGTTTTTTATTAATCTTAAAGAATTTAATATTATATCATTTATTATAAAATAACATTAATGTGAATTTTGACATTATTTATTTCAATTCAAAAAAGAAACACAATGATGGTATTTTAATATATCTCTTCCACACATGTGTATCATAATATATTAATCTATAAAACTAACTAAATGCAAAAATTAAATAAATTCACTTCACCTTTAATATTTTTAGTATAACCTACTTTATCTAATTGGTAACTAAATAATGACTATGTTGGCGTTTCTTATAAATTTAAAGCAATTATTTCATCTCAAAAAATTATAATAATTTATCATGAAAAAAACTCATTTACATTTTAAAAGGATATATATATATATATATATATATATATATATATTATCATATGTTTATTATCCCCATCTCAAGGTTTTATAGATATTAAAAGTAATAAAATTACATTTTTCCCTTTTTTGTTAACTAACATACTATATGGGTTATATTCAAAGGAAAGTGGAAAGGAATTTACATATTTCTATGAAATTTATGTAAAAAATATTAATTAAATCATTAAATAAAAATATGATAATATTTTTGGACATTTTAACTCTTATCATTATTGTGTACCCCGCCTCCCACTGTAATTCCATTTTCACCTTAACTGTAGTAATTAGTTTTTACCGCATTCACTATTCATTTTAATAAAAAACTATTTTGAACATAATTGATATTATAAATTTTCCTGATTTAAAATATGCGATTCATTTTTACCAATTAAATTCTTAAAATAAAAAAAATTAAAATTAAAATCAATCTCATTGACATGATGAGAAAATGAGTTTTTAAAGTGAAAATGTTCAAACATTTGTAAAGTTTTTATTTCTAAATTCAATAGGAAAATGATTAAAATGATATAAATTGGATTAATTTATATACAACTGAACAACTTTCATTTTAAATTGAATTTAAAATATAATTTAACATTATAAATAATTTAAACAAAAAGTTATTTTGGAAATATAAATTTAATATTTTTCACTATTTATAAAAAATAAAAAATTTCATAAAATTCTGAAATATTCATCCTAAAGGAATTTTGTATTTGAAATTAAAAAGATAAATTTTATATTTTCAAATAAATTTTCAAAAATTAGTAAAAATCAGTTTTAAATTACGTTTGAAATGTGAGACTAATCATTCTTTTAGAAAAATACATTTTTTCAGAAAAAAATTGATTTTTCATTTAAAGGATTTTTTCCTAGTCCATAGATAACAAATGAATGTGTTTAAAATAAATATTATGATATTTTAGTAAATCCTATAAATACCCATCATTCTAATATCTTGGTTATATATTAAATAATGATATATTAATAGTATGAAATGTTTCATTTTAACTATGTGTTTTGTGTCCCGCAAGCTTAGATCAGTGTTCCATGTTATGTAAGCTAAAACCATTATTACATATAACCCACGATAAAATAGACATTTCATATAAAACAAAATATCTAAAAATTAAATTCATCTGAAAAAAATTAATTTAATAAAATATTGGGGTGCTAAATTATATCCCCCCCCCCTTAAAATGAATTTCTCCATAAAAATTCTTCTATGTCATTAATGGTTTATGATTTAAATAATTCCTTCACAGAAAAACTCATCATAACAATGAATTATAAAACTACCCATAAAAATGTTATGTTAGAATCATAAAGGTTACCTAAAGTAATTCATAACTAGGTTTCTACATATGAGAACATAAGTGAGAAGTTAATATTTGGACATGAAAGAAAAGCATAAATAATTATAGGGAGTGGTAAAGATCACTGATCACAATAAAGTTGGGGATCAAGATAATGTTAATAACCACAAAACCATAACCCAAATATGCTTGAAAATGTTATTTATATCAGAAAATATTATGGCAATATGATAAAATTTTATTTCTAGATCCCCTCCCTAAGGATGAATAATTGTTACAAGAAGGTATACTTACCTGATTTCATTCTATTTCATATGCAAAATCTCACCATTTTGTTGTGACTTATTAAATTTACACATTATCTCTTACTCTATTAAATGAGGGTGAATTTTTTTATTCCTAAACCACCAACGGATCATTAGATCCATCGACAAAATGATTAGTTATTCCATCAATCATTAGTTATCACCACAAAATATGGGATAGAACATGTTATAAAATATAGATAAATGATTATATCATGGAGTAAAAAGTAAATATCAGAAATATTATGCAATGTTTCACTTAAAAAGTTCTATAAATGGTTAAAATTTCAACCACACCAACATTAAAAACATATAAATCAGGTTATTAAATTTCTCAAAATCAACTTAAAATTAATCTTACATATATCATAAATTAGATCTTGATGTTCAGATACCAAACATGGGAATACATTCGTCATGTATTCTTTTCAAACAAGGTAATAACATGAATTCCCAAAAATATTTTTTGAAACATACATGATTCCACATTCCTTATAAAAAACATAGATTATTGGATATATTCCTTAAATCCAAAAATGTTGTCAAAACCAACTAGAATAGCATAAACCACATTGTCAAAAAATCATTAATATATTTTGAGTTCATCAATACTTTCCAGTTTACATTATCCATATAAATCATCTCTTTATACAATCTAAATGTAATTTTCTCAATATCAAGAACATATTAAGGGATACCATTCCTTAATCAAAATATATATTTTCCATTAAATAACATTTCTTGGTCATCAACATTATTTAAAATATTCTCTCAAATCGTAAATGAAAATTTATACTAAACAAATATCTATATAATTCACAATTCAAAATTCCTAACTCCAAATACATAAATAATTATTTACTTATACTAAAATTATTGAAATGGATTAGGTCCTTATTTGGTCTAGAATTTAGTTCTTGTTCTATGGTTTTGAGTTGGGTAATTAACATGTTCTCCATAAATAATATATCAAACTCTGAGAAAAATGTTTCATTCTATGACCTTATTTTCCACAAATATGACATAATATTTTTAATTTTAGATATTTTATTAGTTTTATCATCCCGAATTCTTGAAATGCAAAAGGATGAAACTTATTTCTTCCATGTTCATGTTTTTTAGAATGATAAATTACACTAAAAGGAAAACTATCCTTTATAGAATAAAATAAACATTATAGATTTTTTAGATTTTTTTATAAAAGTATCTTCAAAATTAGAAAGATAGATCATTTGGTACATCATTTATCTAGGTTAATTCTGAAGCATATACCCCTTTATTTTCCATCCCATTATCCAAAACAATTTACCTCATGATATGTACCTGTGATGGTAAAATTCATAGACACCAGAGTGTCTATGCATTTTCCTATTTAGAAATCAACTTCCATGAAAGATAGAGAATACAATTTATGATATCCTTTATAATGGTGGTAGAGTCACATTCAATCACCAAGTTTATCCATCATTGTTGCATCAACATTTCAACTACATTGATAATAAAAAGCATCTCATCATCGAGAGATATCATGATCCCACATGAACCATATAGGCATCCCATTAAATCACCATCAGGATTTTTGAATATTACACCTCATTTAGAAAGAATTATATTTCCTCTAGAATCTCCTTCTATATTATATGTGAGCTATCCATGGAATGATGGAATCTAAATAACTTCCAATGTTCCTAATGTATAATGATAATAAACTGTAATTCCAAGAAACTTTATCATGGTGAGATCATGAATGTAGTTATCAAAATAACAAATTTTCAGTTCATTTTCATCATTCCTATATGTTCATTACTGTATATAATTTTATAAAACATTATCTTCCTCTTATTTTATGTTTTAATAATCTCACCAAAGTTCATGTTTTTAATCATATATCAAAATAACTGATTATGAATAATAAAAATAACTTTATCTCTATTTGTCAAACAATTTGACTTCTCATTGTCATAGATTTTTCCATCATCTTAAATGTTAATATTATTCCCTCTGGTTCCATCCATTGGATAAAACTAAATATCATAGTGTAATAAAGAATTATTATATTGGGGAACCACATAATCACTAAAATCACTTTTTGGATGTATAAATCATGACACCTTATTTAATCTATAACACCTTAGGTTTATCCAAGGGAACTAATATTATATTTCAATTATTCATGATGGTTCGTAAAATTATATTATTTTCTAAAGCATATCCCCCTGGGAATGTCAAACTAGATGTGTAACAAAGTCTGTTTTCATGGACCAATTCTTGATTGTGTCTAGCTCAATATAGTGGTTTTTGGGGTTGTTACCCATAAATACATATATTCCATAGAAACATCCACTTATAGTATCCATAATGTGATGTGAAGTCTTAGAAATAAGTCGATCTATCATTTACCAAAATTATATGACATTTTCCTACACATTAACTCATCCTTATACTTATCCTTATAGAAATACCTAGAAATATGATCAAAAATATACTTAGGGATCAGACTAAAAATTTATCATCCTAAATTCTAAAAGTTTACTAAACCTATATCTTAATTCCAAATATAGAGACTTGATATTTTTGTATATGTATATTATATATTTTTTATGACTATTCAGTGCATTAAAAAAACAAACGACTAACGAACAAAATTGTTTAGTGCCATTGGATACATGGAAACATAAACACTAGTCCATAAGTGAGACACATCATCTCCCACTATGTTCTTAAAAACTAAAAAACATTCTTATACATAACATATGTAATACATATCTCCATAATCCAGGGAAAAGAAACATAAGAAATTGTGAGCTCAGATGCTTAGCAAAGGTAAACAAGGGACATTCATTATAATAACATGAGAATAAGGGTTAGATAACATGAACATAACATCTTGGAAACATATACAATATATCAAATATCATATGTTTTAAATCATGGAATAATGATTGGAAGTTCTTAAGACAATAATAATAAGGGAATCAAAGAGAATGATCTATTAAAGATTAAAATTGGAAGAATACATGAATTTTTTTATCATACACATAAGAATAGAAAATAATTTCCACATTATTCAAAGATAACATCCAAATCCATAATAGCAGATAAACTCCATTAATGAATTGGGTTCACTCACCGTTCCATTTATATCTTACTAAATTAGGTTCACAGCCCATTTCAGACATATTTTACTGAATCAGGATCAATCCTAATTCAAGACATGTATTACTAAACTAGGTTCCCTTTCCTTTTCAATCCTATGAATCACATGTGATAAAAATAATTGCCCAATTCATTTGAGGTAGATATAGGTCCCACACTTCAGATAATGAAAACCGTATTTATATTTTCCACATGATCATAAAAATTCACCATATCATAAAGTGTAAAATGAAATGCGTATCCTAAATATTTCATTATATAATTACCTATGGAAAAGATATAGGTTTCATAATAATTTCATCATGGAATAAACCAGAAAAGAAGTAGTTTTCATAATAATTTTCTCATGGTATGACCCTTAAAAGTGAAATAGTATTCATGAACATTGGGCTATCCAAATATAAACCATTCAGACAATGATTATCAATGGTATCCTCTGATTATATCCCCAGTAAGGAATATGTACCATCAATGATGTTAATATTAGATGGAAATTTATTTATTTAATTTAAAATTTTTCTTGTGGAAAACATCCTTTCCTTTTTTTTAAAAATATTTTTAAAACACAAAACATTGTGAAAACATTATTCTTTGAAAATTACCTTGAATAATAATAATGGAATCATAAAAAACAATTCAATTTTTTTTAAATAAAAAATTTACAATATAATTTTCCTTGAAACAACCTTTAAATATCATTTAATAACATTTATGGTAATTTTATTTCTGAAGATAGGGTTTTGGGAGATAAAATATTTTCGACCAAAGAGAGAAATAAAGTTTAATTTAAAAAAAATTCTTAATAATTTTAAGAACCAAAGAGCGGGAAATTGCACTATTATATGATGATATCATAAATTAAAAAATGAGAAGAAATTTTTAGAGAATTATTTATATATGTATCATAATATTATTTAAATAGAAACATAATTGTAAACAATCCTGAAAAATGATTCCATTGTAACATGAAATATTTTCCAATTTGGTAAAATTGATTCCTAATCCACATGAAAAAATTGGCTACAATAAAAAAAATTATATCATGGGGACTAATAAATTAATGATATTTAATGTAAAAGGGTCTATATATACACCTCACAAATGAATATATGTTCATAAAAACATTTTTCTGAAAGAAGAAAAATTGAGACAAAACCCCTTATCAATTTGGTAAATCATGAACCGTAAACCCCATGAAAGAGATATTATAAAATGGATATTTAAATAAAAAAAATTAATTATAATATTCATATGAAACATTAATGGGATGTATGGACACCATATAAAAGGAATATGATGTGAACATGACATGTTTCTCACAGAAGTTAAAGGTGAGACAAAAAACCCTTACATTAAATCTTGAATTATAACATAATTGTTAAAAACTATTTCATAATAAATATAGTATTTTATAAATATATTATAGAACCACATTCATATATATAATACCTTATATTATTTTATTATTACCTTTTTTACACTCCTATTAACTATTCAATGTTAGGGTAATAACATCTTTGTTTTTCGTATATGTTTCGATTTGTAATATTATTATACCTCTTTATATGATCATGATTATGTCATATAAAAAATTATTAAAATTATATAAATATAATATATATTAATTATATATATATTAATAGTTATTCCTAAAATTTATTGATAGGAATGGATAGAACCCGTTCATGGAGATAATATTTCATACACTCACATGAATGATGCTTCCATTTTATTATCAAATTTTAAAAACTAAAATAAAGGAATAGTAAATTATATATATATATATATATTTAAATTAGAGAATAATTGTTAAGTCATATGTATCACATATTTTTATTAAACTCAACCGTGTTTCATTCTATGTAAAGCATGAATGAATCAGATTGCTACACGAGGCGGTAGTCCGCCGTACACACGAGCAACAATATTACATTCCCACAAAATACAAATCATGTAGGTATATGTGATATAACAATTATAGAATCATATTAACATCATAAATACCATAATATAATATGTAAACACTAAGTACATCATCATGATGATCCTTGAAAGATTTTAATGAAAAAATGAATGACATCGGTTCATGAGGCAGTAGTTCGTCGTACACACAAACGATTAATATGTACCCTATTTCATGGAAGTGGAGATGATTTTTGTTCATTAAAATAACATAAAACATATATTTTTATGTACTATACTGAGGTTATTGTATACTCATGATAGAAAAATAATTTAAGGGGGTGGAAAAAGAAATAAAAAGACACTTGTTGATGAAGATTACCTCTTCTTAAGGTATGCTCATTTGGTTTGCACCAACGACACGCTTGGTTGGATTTAAGTCCAAAATAAGGATTATAGGGTGAGGGGAGGGAATTTTGTAAGTTATTTAGGATTATCATGATCATTAAAATGTTTTGAGGTATGTGCGGAAGTGAGGAGAGTGAGTGCCCTTTTATTGTAGAGGAGAAGTGACATTCTTATAAATACTTAAAATTATTTACTATTGGTTGGTCAATATTACCTCAGGTGGTTCCAAATATAGTAATTAAATGTATGTAGGGATTATATGGTCAATAAAAAACCCCCAAAATACATTTTAACACACATTTTAAACATTTCATTCCTTTACATTTTTTATCCCTATTTCTAACGTTTTGGTTTTTCACTACGACAACTAGTTTTCTAACGTTGATAATTTATCCTACAAGACAATATTAGATTGAATGTAATTAGATAAATTTGACAAAATTATAATAAATATGATATATAATTTATTAAAAGTAAAGCCTAAATGTTTTGAAAATTAATTTTAGCAGAATCCCACGTAACATGCAAAAACAAAACTTTAACCTTATTCGTGCTAACCAAGTTTTTAATATTTAATGGTCAATATAGTCATTAAAGTAGAAAAATTATTCCATAAATGGATAATAAATTATATTTACTAATATTTGAAAGTAAATTATAATAAAATATTACTTTTAGTAATTTTAAATCATTTAATAAAATATCATTTATTATAAAATAATATTAAAAAAAATCTTGACATTATTCATTTCAATTATTTAAAAATAGTATAAGTGGTGGAATGTAAATAAATTTTTTTCACAAAAATGTATCAGGGTAAATTTTTATATAAAAATATCTTGAAAAGTCAATTCATTCAATTAAATTTGATTTTAATATTTTTATTATAATATATGATGTTTAATTGTAATCAAAATTATTTATATGTTAGAGTTTTTAAGCATTTAAAAAATTAATTTTTCTATAAAGAGTCAAAATAAATTACCCTAATAAAGAAACTCATTTTTATTTTAAAATTATCTATATATCTGAAAATATGCTGTTTTTGTCCCCTATCACATCTAATTATAGATATTAACATTAATAAAAGTATCTTTTTCAAATTTGTTCTTTATATACCATATTATATAAGCCATATTCAAAAGAAATGAAAAAAAATCCATATTTAAAATAATTATATGGGAAAGATATAAATAAACTCAAAAAATAAAAATATGATAATATTTTAGTTCATTTTCACACTTATCATTCTAGTTTAACCCCTGTAAATCAATTTTTTTTACTAGAGTAATTAATTTTTATTATAATCACTATTAAATTTGGTTATAAATTAAGTTGAACTTATTATAAAATATATATTATTATTATTCCAATACATTTTTACAAATGTTTTTGAAAATTTTGTAAAACTAATTAAAATTTAATCCCGTAGACGTGACAGGAAAGCATGTTTTTAATGTGGAAATGATCAAAGGTTCAGAAAAATTTTATATCTAAATTCTATATGAAAATTATTATAAAGATATAAATTATATTAATTTACATTTAATTGATCTAATTTAGTTATTAAAAAATTATAAATATATTTTTAAATTATAAATAATTTAAACAAAAAGGAAGATTTCAATTAAAATTTATTATTTATCACTATTCATTGAAAAATGAAACAATTCATAAAAATAAAACAAATCACCCTAGGATAATTATATTCATCCAATTTCAAAAAAATAATTGTATTTTTTCAAATAAATTTTATAATATTGGTAAAAATATATTTTAAATTTTTCTGGGTAAAGCGTGATTAATCCTCCATTTAGAAAAATACAGTTTTTTAGAAAACATTTTCTTTTATTTTAAATGATTCTAATATTATTTGTATTATATTGATAAAAAATGAACGTGTTTAAACTAAATAATTTCATAATTTATTTAATCATATTCCTACAAACCGTTGTATCCTTTTGGGGATATATTAAATAATAATATTTTAATAGTATTACATGTTCCTTTTAAAACCAATATTTCCCTTACTGCAAGATAATCCTGGTTTTTCATGTAATAAAAGATAGAACCAATGTTTTCCATAACACAAGATAAATTTTAAATTTCATATAATAAAAATAATATCTAAAATGTAAAGTTCATTTGAAATAAAATAATTTCACAAAATATGAGGGTGTTACATGATATAACCAGTAAAATTATAATGGATTTAAAATGTTGAATTATAAAAAGGATTGATCATATTCTATGTCTATAAACTATTAGAAACCATTATATTCAAATCAATATTTATTGGTACAAACATATAACATCTATGTGTAGTTTATTCTTGAATACCCACAAATGACTTTAGATGAACTACTATATCCTCAAAAAAGGGAACATGATTTTTATACATGGAATCCATTTATGAATCTATTTAAACATTCTAACCATAGTATGTTTTTATTCAATACTTCCATAAATGGATTATTATTCTTATTGAATAATATATCACCTAACATTGTGAATATAAAAAAAACTCATTGATTTTAGAATTACTACATTGTTTTTTTCCTTTGGAATAATTCCTCCCACTAAATCTTATAGAGTTTAGCGTTCCTTTGAAAACTCAAGTGCATCTATATACATAACGTCATTTAATTATAGATTAATCTTAATATCTAAAAATATAAGTGATTCCATCCTATAAAAACATAGTTGATCATTGGAATAATATATTTCATTTATAGGGATACAAATATCTTTAGTATCTTTTTGGATAATTAACTGAGATGAACATAGTGTTTTCCTTGACATAATATTTGTTGTTCTAAAATTAAATTTAAAATTTTTTCCTCATTAAACACATGAATCTCTAATATAGTGTATTTTTATAATATTGAGTCATATATCATATCTGTTTGTTAATATATGTTTCAAATGGGTTGCTGTTATGATGTAATTTGTGAAACCTATCTTTAAAGGAAATATTAAAGATATACAATGGATATAAGACTCCACATTAATCCACCTTCTACCATAATCACCTTTTTGATGTGTATAAGTTAAAATTAATTTCTGTGTAACTCTATTCTATATATAAATTATTGGTTAGTATTTGGTTAATATATTAACCAACTATTCCATCTTGAGGTTCTTATATCCTTTTCCTTGTGTATTCATTACTTCCGCATTATATTCCTTAAATATCCAAAGGTAATATCATGGACTAAATTAATTTACCTCTATAATATTCTTACATTATTTCATACATATATTTTCAAAAAAATTATAAATTCATTGTGTTTGTATGAACATTCATCTTATATGATTCTTTTTATAAAATATAATAAGTTAGTCAAAGGCCTATTATTTTCATCTATAAAGAGTCAAAACACCATTATGTTATATACATGAAAAAAACCTCTTTGTTTTACTTGACCAAAAATTATCTATCCCTATAATTCTTCGAATCTTGAAGCCCAGATCCAGTGCATTATTTTAATACATTGGAATGATTACAAGGAATCAAGTCTCGAAGGAATGATCAGTTTAACAATCTTAGAAACTAGATTATTTACATGACCTTTACATTATAGTTTTTAACATAAAACATAGTATAAATAATCCTTTGAGAACACTATTATTTCATTAACTTTAACCTACATATGAATCATAATATACTTCTTGGAATTCGGGTAAAATAAAATATCAGAAATGGGTGAGTTAAGATACTCAGTAAGGACAAGCAATATAACGAAAGATATCATAAATAATTATAAACGTTATGCCATGATATAAAATTGAAACAAAATCCCATTAAACATAAACTTCAATATAATATGTCAAATATTAATAAGATAATTCCTTTTAATTATTCACATTGATATTATACTAGTCGGATAATCACATGTAATAACTAATTTTATAACGAGGAAATGAATTATAATGGACATCATAACCACATAGTCAAGGCCTCGTGCCAAAAATAAAAATAAAACTTTTGTCAAGTACGTGTGTTAAGATACTAATTCATTTCAAAAGATCTAATGATGCATTGAGGGGTCATATTGGCCCCCCCAGTCACTTACTAAGTCCAATGCACTCCTCAAATGAAAATTTTGAAACATAACATAAACATTCGTATTAAAACTAGAATATGAAATGTAAATAATTTAACCATAAACCATGAATGGTATAAAAATAGTACATCCACATTCAAACATATCATAACTCCTTAAATACATTATGGATGATTGAATTATAATAAATCAACCTCAATCAAGAATAATATTCAGTAATGGATGTTGACATAGTTGAAAATGATCAGTAAAACACTTTGAAGGAAATATACCTTTTATTGAAATCATTTAAAAGTAACACATTCATAAATGAATTCATTTAAAAGATATTTTTGAATAAAATTATTCCATACCATTTTGAAAATTTTGAAAGGAATTAACATTTTAAAACAATCATGTCCATATAAATAAATTCTTAAAATCATTTTGAAAACATGGACATTAATTAAATAGATTTAGAAAAATTAATATTTAAAACATTTAAACTGATGATATAGTTAAACTGTAAAATATATAAAATCTTACAAGATTCCTTTTGAATTTTTTTTAAGAAACATGTACATGGATGATAAATATGTCTCTATAAATACTTACACATAAACAATCTCGGATAATAATGAGATTGAGGAATTTACCATTACCTTGTACTTTCCTTTAGTCGAGGGTACGTTTAAGGTCTTGTATAATGACCATATTATGTTATTAAATTATAACATAACTATATTAATATTTATGATATAATATATGATTCATTTATTACTTTATACTACCCATTTAATAATTATTTCCAGGTTATAGTAACATTTCAGGTAATAATCGCTTTCATTATCATACGTGTTTCAACTTGTTATTCTTGATCGTATCACTTAGATCTTGATTTACATAATTCCATAATATAAAACAATATTTATATATCATATATATTCAGAATATAAATATTTATAATTTATAGATATATGAAATGGAAACACTGTTCATGGAGACGGTAGTCCGTACGTATGCATGAACGTTGTTTCTGTTTTCTTATTGTATAGTATGGAAGTAAGTAAATGACATATATTTATCTACATAAATATAAATAATTACATTAGAATAATATTTCATATATATCATACTTAATCAATATATATATATATATATATATATATATATATATATATATTCTTGAATGGTGATTGTTGAAGGTGAATCTCATCACGTTGTGGAGACGGTAAGCCGTACATACACACAAGTGAAAATATCATTCTATCGATGGTAAAATTGTGTTTAATTGGATGGTATAATATATAAATAGAATAATTACTGTGTTATATTCATTATTTAAATAAATTATACTCATTATTATACCCATCCTAATAATGTAGTGTTGAATAATAAACTACACCATGACGTGGTGACAGTAAGCCGTACGTACGCACGTATGGTGACTTTTTCATTCATAGAATGGATTGAATAATGAATACGGTTTTACCATATTTATAATAACCTCTAAGTATATCTAATGTACTAAAGTTATTATTTTAGTATGGAAATAACAAATAAATATCAAGAGGAAGAAGAAGAAAAGAACTTTGGAAGAGGTGATGAAATAATTACCTCTTTTTGGGTGCATCCTTTTGATTTGAACAAAAGGGATCCATAGGTGGGATTTCTGATCATAGTAATGAATCTAGAATGAATTTAGGATATTTGGTAAGATATTTGATCTGGGGTTGGCCAAGCCAAATGGATTTGGAGGTGTGAAATTAAGGGAAGCAGAAGTGTTTTTTTATAAGAGAGGTGAGGGGCACTTTTGGAAAAGCATGAAATATTAATTTATTATATAATAATTTTCAGTTTATAATAGATCTAAATGGATTTATTTCTAGGATAAGGTGGGGATAGGTCGAAATAATCTCATAAAATAGGGTTTATAAATGTTTAGGTCATCCTATTAAACTTATCTTTTAGATTTAACTCTTGGTTAAATAGTTTAACTTTTACCATGTCTTCTTGTATTTTTATATAACATTGTTAATAAACTGACTATAAAATATCAAGAGAACCTCAATTGGTTCATTAATAACATATCTATCATTATATTAGTCTTTTGTCAGAATCATATATTTTTAGGAATATTATATCATTTAATAAAATAGTATTCGTTATAAAAACTCATTTATGTCAATTTTGACACTATTTAGTCTTTTTTTAAAGTCATCACAACTTAATTACTTTGAAATGAATACATGGAATCAACCATAACTTGTAATATGCGCATATAAAATTATTGGATGGCATAAAAAATCTTAATTTACATTTATTTTGATATTTATAACATCAATTAATTTAATATTTCATTAACAAAGTAATTATTGCATCATCATTTTATGATAAATAAATTTAATTATTAAATATCTAAAAATTATAAATAAAATACCATGATGTGTTAAATATTTTTATCTTTATAATGAATATTTATGGTTGAATTTGTCTTATGTAAAACTCTATATTAAAAATGGTCGAGTTAATAAAATTTGAATTTAACACTTTTAATACTTCTTTAAATAAAATATAATAAATATCCTAATCTAATCCAAGTGGATCAAAAAGGATAATATTTTCTTCCTGAGGTTTATTTTGGTTGAAATAAACTTATCCCATATAATAAGGACATGTGTTGGGGGTAATTATTATATAATTTATATCTTCAACTAATCTTTTTACTTTTAACCATGGTAAGAAAAAATCAAAAGTTACTATTCACCAAAAATTATTTTCATCCCATGGAATAACATTTTACTTAATGATGAAAACCGTGTCTGTCATATTTTTGAAATTCAATTCATAGAAGCCATAAAATTATGTTTTATGCAAATTTACGAATGTGCCTAATAGGAGGGTAAAAGACATTAAAAAGGTTCAATAAAATTTTATATATATAATATTATTATTAAATGACTCCAATGAATTACAATGTACTAATATTTGTATTATGTATATATATTTTTTAAGATAAATTTTTAATTAAAATAATTATTTGAATGAAAATGTTGGTTTTTATCTACAATGTAGTGTTTTCCATTATTCCTCAAAAATTGAATGTTTTAAGAAAAATACCAAAAATTGACCCAAATATAATTTTGATATTCCAAATTCAAAAATGATGTCAATTTTACCAAATTCAAAGCATAGAATTTGCATTATTTAATTTAAAATTAATCCCCATTGTCAAAACCAGAAAGTGTGTTTCTAAGAAATAATAAATATCAAAAGATTGACACGTGTTTATGTACAATTTATATGGGAAATTACATTCAATGACCTGTATTATATTAAATGATAAAAATATAATTTAATGATACTTTAAAACCACTCAAATTTATAATTTAACACAATAAATTATTTCGACTATAAAGTTATTTTTAATTAAAATTTAGTATTTTTCACTATTAATCAAAATATGAAAGTTGTTAGAAAAGTACCAAATATTTACCCAAAATAAATTTTTATGTCCCGCTTCTAAAGAATAATTTAATTTCAATAAATTCAATATATAAAAGTTTCAAATATTGTATTTAAAAAGGATTTTCCATTAAAAGGCAGAAAAACCGCATTTTTTGAAAAGTACTTCTTTTATCTAAAAAATTGAATTTGTCCTTATATTATCTCTTAAAAGAACAAAATATGCATGTTAAAATTATTTATGATATATATAAAATTAAAATTTTGGTTAATATGATTCATAACATCTTTTTTAAATGGCCAGTTTGATATGTCGTGATGCGCTTGAACTTGGTGTTGTGTGTAGTGAAAGCTGTTGAATTATTTGAAAGAGACAACATACTATGAAATCTTGGGGTGTTAAAATCCCCAAATGGGAATTATCCAAGTTTTATACTTTTCAATTATCATTTATTACAAATATTTAACATTAGTGATTTTACTATTACTAAAAAAATTATTTATATAAAATTCCATAAAAACTATCTTTTTTAAAATAAAAAATATCTTATTTGACTTAAACCAGACATCGAGATCAATGTTTTGGTAATAAAAAATATTAAATTATTTTTTTTAAGAATCAATCCACTTGGATATATAAATTCATGTTATTCTCTTTACTTGCTTACTATTTATCTACCAATATCTTTTTGGAGAGTTCTCCTTAATTCTTGTAAATATTATTGATTTTTCTAATTAGTGTAATTAAATTAAAATATGAAATTTATATATTGTTTTTAATACCAAATAAGTTTAAATAAATATAATATATAACTAAAAATATTACCAATGTATAATATTCTACTTTTTTTCTTTGTTAATTCATTATAGTTCCACATTTAGTAACTTTTCTTGACATATGTGAAGATAATATACTATTTTTCATGTCTCAATGTAATTTATTTCTTCATTCATGGAAATTAAGAAAATACCATTGAAAATAAATAGGAAAAATTCTTTTCAACCTTTTCCCTCACTTTTTCACTATATGGGGTACAAGCCATGTTCCCACAAATCACTAATATCTTGTGGAAGTATAGTAAGATAATTATTTATATGATTTTCTATAATATTCATTCTTTAATTATTAATGCAGAAGAATAATATTTGAGGTCTGAATGATAATATTAGATTAGTGGACAATATCATATTTATATTGAATCCCATATTTTATATCTGATCAATGTACTTCAACATCCTGAATGCAAGATCACTAGTTAGGTACCCAACTTCTGGTTTACACTTTTATAGTGTAGTGATAAACTCATTTATCTTTATCCTATATTTTCCAATTTAACGTTCTAGGAGGTGAGTAACCATGAGTAATGCATCAATTTATTTAGGTTTTATCTTTATGTATTTGGACATTAATAATAACATGATGCAATAAAATCTACCACCATGTATCTCATATGTGCATACATTTTAAATGGTCTCGATCATTGAGGTATCTAAACTAGAATAGGGGATTAGGACACATAATACAAATTCTCTTGTAGTCATGTAGTGTATAAATTATTATACCACTCTTTTAAATTTTTGATTGTAGGGATATGTTATTTTTTCTAGAATGATCACAATGTCTCCATGGTTTAAATTTTCATTTTTACAATCAATAAATGTAGTTTTTTGAACATTATCTTTATTACCAATGTGACGTAATAAGTTAATTTTATTATTCAAACAATGTTATATAAAATCCTAATAAATATCATAATTATTTTTAGAATATATATTTTCTTCGATATGCCATTATCAAGGATCCATATTCCCCTTTTAATAACCTATAGTAAAGCCATGAAAATAACTCAATGGTATTTAGGTAGGGTTTTCATGATTTTTTTAACTCACATCTCCGTGATATAATGAGTGGACTCCTCAATCATAAAATAATAATCTAATATTTTCAAGATTTTTTACTATAACTTATATTAATTAGGCTATGGTCATTACCAATAATACCATTTTTTTAAAATCAACCCATTATCCAAATTAATAATCCCTGATAATTGAAAAAATTATATGACTATAGTCAAACTAACTCTTTAAGTATAGTTTCATCTTAAAATAGAAAATGGAAGGTGATATCTAAAATAATATTTTTTATGGTTTTTTTAACTTATAAACCAATATCCAGCATTTTCTTCTTCACATTCCCATTAAATATATGTGGTTTTTTCATAATTAATTAACTGTGTTTGGTAAAGTTATTTACAAATAAAATATTTATTTAATTTATTCATATCATTATTATAAATTTATTTACATTATATGGTAAATTTTAATCATCCAAACAGGTGAGAATCACATAAAAAATTCATATCCACGAACAAAAAAAATTGAAGTGAACAAGGGCTTATAATCTACCAGTTTATTTATTTAAAAAAGGATAAACCAATAATGATTGTAGTGTCATTGAGTTGATTCCAATCTAAGGTTGAAGCACTCCACTGTTAACATTAAGATCATATTGGTTAGTTTCACCAAAATAGAGTCCTAAACCATCTAATCTCACAAAGAGCTCCATCCTTTATAATTTTTTTCTCACTCATAGGAAAGGGATACCATAGATTTAGGGTTATCAAAAACATTTGTTGGACATAAAATCCCATAAATAATAATAGAGGAAGAGATGATTCAAAAATCACCATATTTAATAGAATAATAAAGTTATCATAAGACCATGTAATAAGTAATTAAATTATATAAAAACCCACACATACATAGGTAGATTAAGCTCATGATAAATCAAAATAGGTAATGATTTTTGTATTTAAAATTTATAGAATTCATTTCAATTCATTTTTAATATTAAGATAAATTTTTTAGGTAATAATTTAATATTAATTAATATTTAAATTTGTAATCACTATTTTCAGTTTAAATGGTCCTTAATATATACAAGATTACCATCCTATATAATTTTAAATAAAATAATTTTAATTTAAAATTAGACATTAACACATCATTTAAACTATGGTCACATTTTGTGTACCATACTGGATTGTTTAAATTTAGTTATGGAATTTAATATATACATGTTATGTACTAGAGGTGACATGAAATTTATGATTATTCATTTTATTAGACCCACTTATAAATTTTAATACTTACACAATATGTTTGGTCAGATGGCATGGTGTGTTACTTACATTTTTTATGGATTATATCCCAAAAAATGTACTTATGTTGAATTTATTCCTACACAATATACCAGGATATACATTGAATATTATTATATGGTTCAAACCATATAGTCTTCATGATGTGTGTGACGACATGTTAGGACATGAATATATACGACATGTACCTCTAGTGATGCTTGTTAATTACACGACATGTAAAATGACTATACACTTCATGTATTTACATAATTACTTAAAAATAGTTTTTAAATCATTTAATTACTTAATGTATTTATCAAAATGCATGTAATTAGTATAGAAAACCCAATAAAATTACATGTATAGCTGACTACAAGTAAATTATTTAAATCTTTCCGTAATTATCCATGTGTTTGACACACATGGTGTGTACATACATCTATACACAATGTCATATATTTCAAGACACAAGTAGAAAATTTCCATGGTCTCAGTTTGTATTCTATGTGGGTTGTTATATTTTATATAACACATACAACAAAATACATGTCATATACTTCAAGTGAAATCATGCCACTTAAATGGATTTAAATTCTTGAAACTTAATGAAACCATGTAGTTTAACAAAAATAGATTCTATTATTTATGTGAGATTAAAACAATACAGTGTTATAAGGTGTGTACATTATCTAAAAACATTGAAACCATGTTAATAATGAGTTTGAAATCAGTCAATATACAACACATAATGATGCTATATACTAACATCCAATAAAGAGTGTCATGATTTTCTTGGCTCTTTGATATGTGGTTGATGAGTCAATTGACAGAAATAATTTTTTATTACATTCCATGTATCTATGTCATATTTTTATCATGATTAACACGTTTAAATTGGATCTTCAAGCATTATTCATTTGTTCTTGGAATGACCTTTGTCATATGAAACTGAATGAGAATGTTATCTCGACTTATTGATTAATGAACAACAAACAAAGAAATGAATATAATAAAATGTAAAAATAATTGATCAAATAAATAATAAATAAATAGAAATTATAATGTGACCACTTCGAGAAAACTTAATGGTTTTTGGGTGCAATACAAGTACTTGGGTTGATTGCCAAAAATATTTTTCATCATTTTGAATGTAAAATATATGAAAAACTTTATAAAAACAACCTAAGAATATTCTATAGATGTTCATTAATATTTTATTTATAATTAATTTAAGAAAACTATTTACCCATCTTGATAATTAATATTTTTCTTGATCAGTATGGTCTTATCCCTTTTCGTATCCACATTTTTTTGATGAATACAAACTAGAATTACGTTAGTAGTATCCACACATTGTCCAAAAATATTATAATAATACTATTGGTTTTATATGTTCTAGTGTAGAGGGAACAATTGCCTTGATCATTTACTACCATCCTCAATAAAAATTATCTCTTATTCACTCACTATTTATATAGAAGATGAGGATTTAATCTCCTTATCATAAGACAATTTCTTGATAATTTCTCTGATGGTTGAGATAATATTTTTGAGGGTATCTGTTGTGTGTAACCACTACTAACCCTAGAAATTTTATATAATGGAATATATATTTTTGGGTTAAATATTTAATAAATTTATAGAGACCCTTAATCATATATTTTCTATATTATATTACCCATTTCAATTAATTTTAATAATATCATTATTATATTAGTTGACATGCACATATGAATATATAATTTCTTTTTCCCAAGAATTGGACATGTCAATCTACCTCAAAATTTATCTAACTTTGAATAGTAAATATATTAATAAAAAAATAAATAGTATAATTTCAATAAATAAGTAAATATTTTATTCACTAAAAATAAATATGAATATTTATTATTAAATTTATTTAACTAAATTCATATTTATATTAATCTATTCACATAACTGGGGAATATATTAACATTTATTTATTACTAGATGAATATAAAAAGTGTTTACATAAATGCCATATACACTAAATTTGAAAATACATAATTATTAAACATTGAAATCATATATTTTAACTAAAATATCCAGTGACTAAATTTTAGTGATCAATCTAGCTTGAATATTTGTTACTACACTAGTCAAAAATAATCATTATAATAAATAATGCATTCAAATATAATATATGTATGCTTCTTGATATAATTAGTGTGTGAACCTCTAGACCTCTTTCTTACTGGAATTAGGTTAACATACCCACTATAAAAGAGTAGCCCATATACCCTCTTTTATCAGAGTAATACACCAGCATAAATAATAAACAATATTGAAAACCAATATATAACAATAAAAATACCAATATCTCAAGACAATCAAAGTAGGAGATACAATACCCAATCTAAATCAAAAAACATACCAGGCTAGTGTACCTGATAATCTTCTAAAATTAAAAACCAAAATAAAGACAATTAAAACACCCAGCGGTTTCCAAACCATGTCTGGTTCCCTAAATCATGGTCCATCTCCAAATCAGTCATCTAACGTAAGACCTTTTCCATTAACATGTCCCCTAATAATAATGTTTATTCGGTTTCCGATCAAACAACCCAAGTAGGGTATGAGTAGAACTCATTAGGCCACCACCAATGTTTCTTAAAAAAAATCTTGTCAATAAAAAGTGTTTGAATTTGTATAAATAACTAATTACAATGAATAAGTAAACGATTATCAAATTATCAACTAATATTTATTAAACCTCATAGACCACCGAGTTCCCTAGGACACCCATACCTCAATACCAACTTCATCCCATGACATGCATGTAATATGTTACATATTAAATTCACATTTATTTATGGAACATGAACTTAAATTACCCATGTCACTTCAATTTCATTATTACAACCACTTGAAACCACAATCCAATGCAAATATTTTGGGTGTAGAAGGACTTGTCTAGTAACCCATTTATCAATCATGTGTATATATCATGGGTGTAGAACATCATGTTTAGAGCCCCAATTATCAAACATGAATACATTTCATTATTATAGATCATCATGTATAACACCCCATTTATCAACCATTTATACATATCATTACCATAGATATCCATGTCTAAAACCCCATTTATAAACTATGCATATATATATTGTTGTACCCCTCTCTCTTGGATTTCAATGATCACAATCACTCTTATTTTATTCTAACTTGTTTTCAAGTGTTTTTGTTGATAGGAAAAAGGTTGCCAAGGAGTTGGGCCAAGAAGGACTGAAAGTAGACTCTCTGAGTCTACCGGCCAACCGGTGGATTACCATCGGCCAGCCGGTGGTCTCTGGCAGTAGCAATGCTTTCTGTCCAGAGCCACCGGTTAGCCGGTGTGAGCTCCCCGGCCAGCAGGTATTGTCACCAGCCAGCCGATGTCTGACCACCGGCCAGCCGGTGGAACCTGGGCAGAGAGCTTGCTCTCTGTCTGGACACCGGCCAGCCGGTGGCTCAGGGCCGGCCAGCCGGTGGACCACCGGCCAGCTGGTGAGACACAACCGGTCAGCCGGTGAGCCCAGTCAAACTAGCCGTTGGGCTTTGACCAGACCTGTACTTTTGACTCCCAACGGCTCTGAAGACCTCTCCAACGGCTCCGAAGACCTCTCCAACGGCTCCGAAGACCCCCAAAGGCCATTTAAGTGTTCCTCTCCTATAAATAAAGGACTAGGAAGCCCCGGAAACACAAGAAAGCCCACGGGAACATTTTTCGATCATTTGGAGAACCTCCGGAACATTCTTTCAAGGATCCCCACCTGCTCCAACTCACTTCCACAACCAAGGAGCACCACCATAGAAGCTTGGGAGTGCTCTTCATCATCACCAATCAATCCATTGGCGCCCAAGACTTCTCCTCTTTACGGTTTTTATTGTTTTATCATTTTTGAGCTTTATTTTGAGTTTGTGCATACAAACCCCTCTTTCTCTCATCCTTCCTTTGTTTGGGTTTTCACACCACCTTCAAGGTGTGAAGAGGTTAGTCAAGTCTTCCCTGTAAAAGACTTGAGTCAAAGGTGAGCTAGCCTTCACCTGTAAGAAGTCTAGTGGGTTTCTTGCTACAACCAATAAAAAGAAAGCTGTAATAGGTTTCTGGGCTGCCTTAAAGTCTAGTGGGTTTCTTGCTACAACCATTAAAAAGCAAGCTGTCGTATAAATCTCTCAACGGTTGAGTTGGGAGCGGAGATGTAGGCTTGAGATTTAAGCCGAACTCCGTTATCAATTTTGTGTCTTGCCTCTTTTATTTCCGCTGCGCTTTAACTTTTTCTTAAATTGTTAAACTTTTTTAAAAGGCAATTCACCCCCCCCCCCTCTTTCCATCACTCTCCGCCCAGCAATTGGTATTAGAGGAGTGTTTGTGTAATACCTTAACCGGTTTCAAATTCAAGATCCATTGTGATGGCTTCATCTTCTTTCGCCCCCGAAGGTTATTCATTGGGTCGTGCTCCTTTTTTTGATGGAACCGACTATACCTATTGGAAAACCCGCATTTCTACTTTTCTTAGAAGTATAGGTTATCCTATTTATAGAATTGTCATGCATGGTTACTCTCTCTCTTCTCCCGATGAATCCAAATGGACTCAAGCCGATATTAAAAATTTCGAGCTTGATGGCAAAGCCATGAACGCTCTTCATTGCGGCCTTGATCATAATGAATTCAATCGAGTTTCCACATGCACTTCATCTCATGAAATCTGGAAACTTTTGGAGGTTACCCATGAGGGGACCAACAAAGTTAAGGATACTCGATTGGATATGTACCGTCAAGATTTTGAGTCTTTTTCCATGCATCCATCTGAAAATATTACTGACATGTTTACTCGCTTTACTGATGTTTGTAATGGGAGAAAGTCTCTTGGAGATGATGTTTCTGCAGAGATGATGGTCAAGAAGATCCTTTGGATCTTACCAAGTTCATGGGCACCGAAAGTCATGGAAATTCAAGAAGCAAAGAATTTAAAAGAAATGCCGGTCGAAGAGGTCATCGGATCCCTCATGACCTACGAGATCACCATGAGGAGGCAAGCTGAAAAGGAAGGAAAACTCATCGAAACTCCAAAGAACATCGCCTTCAAAGTTCAAAAAGAAGAAAGCTCTTCCTCCTCATCTTCTTCCTCTTCAAGCGGCGATTCAAAAATCGAGAACCTTGCCTGCAAGATGCACAAATTCATGAAGAAGAACAAAAAGAAGAAATCTCGCAAGGCTCGAAAGGAAGAACTCGACGAAAAATCCGAGCCCGAGGTAATATGCTATGGGTGTGGCAAGAAAGACCATTATAAGCCCGATTGCCCACTCCACAAGACAAGGGCCAAGCAAAAGGAAAAGAAAAAGGCATTCAAGGCCACTTGGAGTGATAGCTCCTCATCCTCCTCCTCCTCAAAAGACAACGGTAAAAAATGTCTAATGGCATTCCATGAGGTAACCTCTTCCGACTCATCTTCCTCTTTTTCTTCCAATTCATTCAATCATTTATCTTACGAGGATCTCCAACATGTGAGAGATCAATTGGAGGAAGGTTTTCACGAAATCTCTTCCAAATTTATTGCTTTAAAAAAGAAATTCAAAATTCTTTCTTCCGAAAAGGATCAACTTCTCAAAGAGAAGGAAGACTTGTCCTTCAAGATCCAAAACCTTCCCGATGTTGATTCTATGGAATCAACAATCAAGGATTTAAGGGAATCCCTAGCTAAGTTCACCGAAGGTGAACATAACCTTTCGAAGCTCCTTGGTTCCCAATGCATATCTAGAACCACCCAAGGGCTTGGCTATTCCAAGCAAGCTTCCTCTTCCCATGCTCCTACTATTTTTGTAAGGGGGAGTTTCCAATATAAATTTTGCAACTATTGCAAAAAGATCGGGCACTTAATTTAAAAGTGCGACTGCAAAAATGCCTGATATGGAAGGCCCAAAACCATTTCCTTTAACGATGAATTTCATAGGAGAATACCCACCACAAGAAAAGTTTGGATTGAAAAATCCCTTTTAGAGAGTCTCTCCGGACCAAAATTTGTCTCGGTTCTAAAATCCTCTCCCCGGTGATTTGTTGTTTTTATTTACGGGGAGTTAGGATCGTTTAAGCCTTTATGCATTTTTCTTTCAAAACTTTCAATTCAAAACATTCAATTCAAAAATTTCAATTTAAAACTTTCAATTCAAATTTCAGAAATTTCAATTGGTTTAAAATCTCTATCTTGTTTTTCAATCCTTCAATCAAATTTTATGCCCCGTTCTATTTTGATAATCACAAAGGGGGATATTTCCTTGGTTGATTGGGGGAGAAATATTTCTCTCATGCTTTGATTTACTTTTCAACTTATCCTTTAAAGCATGCCTTTCATTTCAGTCTTTTACTTTGCTTGTTTTGGTGGTTGTGATCATCAAAATAGGGGGAGATTGTTGTACCCCTCTCTCTTGGATTTCAATGATCACAATCACTCTTATTTTATTCTAACTTGTTTTCAAGTGTTTTTGTTGATAGGAAAAAGGTTGCCAAGGAGTTGGGCCAAGAAGGACTGAAAGTAGACTCTCTGAGTCTACCGGCCAACCGGTGGATTACCACCGGCCAGCCGGTGGTCTCTGGCAGTAGCAATGCTTTCTGTCCAGAGCCACCGGTCAGCCGGTGTGAGCTCCCCGGCCAGCCGGTATTGTCACCAGCCAGCCGGTGTCTGACCACCGGCCAGCCGGTGGAACCTGGGCCGAGAGCTTTCTCTCTGTCTGGACACCGGCCAGCCGGTGGCTCAGGACCGGCCAGCTGGTGGACCACCGGCCAGCTGGTGAGACACCACCGGTCAGCCGGTGAGCCCAGTCAAACTAGCCGTTGGGCTTTGACCAGACCTGTACTTTTGACTCCCAACGACTCCGAAGACCTCTCCAACGGCTCCGAAGACCCCCAAAGGCCATTTAAGTGTTCCTCTCCTATAAATAAAGGACTAGGAAGCCCCAGAAACACAAGAAAGCCCACGGGAACATTTTTCGATCATTTGGAGAACCTCCGGCGCATTCCTTAAAGGATCCCCACCTGCTCCAACTCACTTCCACAACCAAGGAGCACCACCATAGAAGCTTGGGAGCGCTCTTCATCATCACCAATAAATCCATTGGCTCCCAAGACTTCTCCTCTTTACGGTTTTTATTGTTTTATCATTTTTGATCTTTATTTTGAGTTTGTGCATACAAACCCCTCTTTCTCTCATCCTTCCTTTGTTTGGGTTTTCACACCACCTTCAAGGTGTGAAGAGGTTAGTCAAGTCTTCCCTGTAAAAGACTTGAGTCAAAGGTGAGCTAGCCTTCACCTGTAAGAAGGCTAGTGGGTTTCTTGCTACAACCAATAAAAAGCAAGCTGTAATAGGTTTCTAGGCTGGGTTAAAGTCTACTGGGTTTCTTGCTACAACCATTAAAAAGAAATCTGTCGTATAAATCTCTCAACGGTTGAGTTGGGAGCGGAGACGTAGGCTTAGGATTTAAGCCGAACTCCGTTATCAATTTTGTGTCTTGCCTCTTTTATTTCCGCTGCGCTTTAACTTTTTCTTAAATTGTTAAACGTTTTTAAAAGGCAATTCACCCCCCCCCCCCTCTTGCCATCACTCTCCGCCCAACATATATATATATATATATATCAATGGAATAGAATGTCAAGTCTTGAAATCCATTAATAAAATATGTATATATCTTTGGCATAGATCGTCATGTCTAGCACACCATTTATGAACTATGCATATATATCATTGATGTAGATCATCATGACTAGCACCCTATTTATCAACCATGCATATAAATCATAACACATCACAATCTTACATGTATCTCATTGTCACATGATTTCAAATTTTCACATCAACCAAGTTTAAGAAACATTAATCCTCTTATCACAATTAACCGCCACAACTTACATTAATTAATTCATAAATTAATTAATCCTAATCCATTATTTAAATCATATATTAATTAATAATATTAATTTACTTTAATTAATTTAAAAATTAATTTACAAACTCATTCCAACTAATTAATTCAAAAATTAATTAATAACATATATTATATTAATCAATTAAATAATTAATTAAACATTTCACAAACTCAACGTCTAATTATTAATTCACCAATTTGTTATTCTCAATTTACAATTCAACAATTAATTGTCCTCAGTTAAATATTCAACATTTTGGTAATTAAAAAATCAATTTACCATCCATTATTCCAAAATTAAGTACTCTGATAATTAATTTATCAATTAATTATCTTGGTTCCACAATTCCATTACTCAATTGGAACCCTAATTTCTCCAAATTAATTAATTGACCACATTAGTTAATTCAATTTAAGAATTTTGATTGATAAAAAGGCCCTATAAATTTGTACAATCACATACAAAAAATTTATATCATGACTTTGGGAATTTAATAATATACCACTAACATCGATTCATTAACGAACAACCACCCAACGAAAATCCCCTAAAATTGAGCACCACAATGATTTAGAACATGATCCAGATCTAAAACCTAAACCAAGATCAAGAAACTAGGATCTATTTAAGTATAGATCAATTTCAATATAACTATATCTAGATTCACAAAATATAGATTTAGATCTTGAAAAATAGAAGATAACTTCCCACCAAAATAATGAGAGAAGCAAAGAGGATGAATTGGAAACCAACAGGATATGATCCACTGATCGGGAGAGGGGAATATCCTTGATATTGGGTTTTAATAAAGAATAATGGAGGTTGGATGACCTTAGAATCCTTCTAGAAATCTATAAAATCATTAAAAATAATTAGTCTCTCAGTTTGGGTTGAGATGGGTGAGTTTTGGGGTTCAAGGGAATTAAAAACTAATTTTCGGGCCATTAAAAATATCATGCATTGTTTCCCAAATAGGGGTCAATGGTTTTCACTAACCATGGAAAAACTATGCACCTATTATTTTAAGTGTGTGGGGTATCTCCTTTTAGGGTGCATTTGTTGAAAAACTATGCACCATCCATACAACTCCCCACTATCCAGGGTTGCACAGTTTTCTAGGATGGGGGTGCATTTTTAACTAACCGCATGCCAACCATAAATAACCCTCTTTCCATCAATTTTTTTCAAAATTCACCCAAACACTCCTCAAGTTAAAAACCAATATAAAGTTACTTCAATAAAGACAAAAGAGTACCTAAAATAAATCCTGACTAAAATCCATAAAAGGCTAGGATCTTAAAATCTACCCACCTTATAATAACTCATCCTTGATCTACACTCCCACGTATATATAAGATTATATAACAAAAATATTGGTCCACTGAGCTCTCATATCTTCTTCCCTTTTACATGTTTCCTCCTACAAATTACCATGTTGAAATAATGAATGACCAATATATTCTTTCCTTGCAACACTTTCTCACTATGATCTAACACTAGTATCAGATGTTCCTCAAAGGGTGAATCTACTTGAAGATCATAATCATCCACATCGATTACATGAGAAATGTTGGGTTGATACTCCCAATGTTTTGATACGTGGAAAACATAATGAATAGTTCTATATTTCTATGAAAGATCAAATTAGTATTCCACCGACCTGATTCTCTCCACAATCACAAATGGTCCATCAAACTTGGGTGCCAACTTTCCCTGCCTTTGTATCCTATGGTGGACCATCATAAGCGACAACCAAAATAATACATGGTCACCCATTGAAAACTCTAGTGATCATTGATTTTTATCATCAGACGACTTATTTGTACTATGAGATGTGCTCATCTGATAGCCTGTGAGGTTTCATTAATTCTTACAGGGATAACCAAATTTAGAAATTTATAAAAACATAAGAAAACTAACTGAAAATGTAGTATCTAGAATGTATTGTTTCAAACTCACATGAACATATCATATATACTAAACTAATTAATGAAACTAAAATTTAAATTGTTCTGTTTTTTTGGAAAGAAAGAAATAGAATCATCAAAGATTTTGTTTTGAAACCAGATATGAGACATGCGAGTGTATGTTATTTTCAGGTTTTTGAGCTAGGGATTCAATTAATAAAATATTTGTTCCAGTTTGGTGTCATAATTGGGTTGGTGATGATCCTTGGTCTTGGTATCCTACCCTAATATTTTGATTACACCATTATAATAGTCATATACTAAATGTAAATGCAAGAATAGTTGATAGAAAATATTGTTTAAACATAACCGTCGTAGATTATGTTATGTTTATACAAAAACTAAGGATATTAATTGATACAGTAACATAGAACACCTCAAATAAAATAAAACTTTCATGAAATATGAAATGATGAATATTGGAATAAATTGGAAAATTTTGTATCAATCCAAAAAAAAGAATAGTGGATAGAAATAATATCCATCAAAACATCCCCTACAATAACATCACATAGAACTAAATAAACTACTAGATCATGCTATTAATGATGTGAATGAGAAGTATGGGTACTTGAAGAAGATAGGTGGAAAATAACTATGGAAGAGAGGACCCCATATTTTCAATCTGTGTTTTGCCGAATATGTTAGTGTTGCTTGGCTTCCACTGGTCCAAGATTATGTTTAATGGGTGGCCAAGGGATATATTTATAGGCAAAACCTGTGAGGACCATGGCCACAACGTCTTTATTTTTTTTATCACATTGAAACATAATCAACATGTAATGTAGTTTCTTGTCATGAAATAATGATCCAAGTTTGATTAGAAATTTTTGAATCTATATGAATATTTCAGGAAATTTTACTCCTTTAACAATGTGTAACTATGACTAATTACATGTAAAAAATATTCACAATGTTAAATTTCATCACAAATTTTCATGTGTAAAATTATTATTGAAAATTTCATGACATGTAATTTAATTTCACGAAACGTAATCATTCTACTTCAGGTTTTCCGGCTTCGTTCTTCCCTGAAAATATGGTATCATGCCACTTCGCTTCTCTCACTGCACGAAGTTTATTTTAGTTTCAAAATTCATCCCTTTTCATTCCACTTCAATAAATTTGTTTTTTCCTAACAGAACTCATAAAACAACTCAAATAGATGAAAAATTTTGAAGATTCATCCATTAAATACCAAATCAATACATTAAAACAATATAAAATATATGTATGAAATATAATTATCACCATGCGATTATGAATCAGCTATACCTACTCTAATGTCTCCCACATGAGACTTGGTCCAAACAGATTAGACTCACCTACCTCCATCAAGCATAAAGGTGATATACATGGCCTACCATAAAGTGCCTTGATTGGTACCATCTGTATCATTGCATGATAATAATTGTTTATTGAAAACTCAAAAAATGATAGGTTTTTCTCCCAAGACCCACCAAATTCAAGAACACACACCTGAAACATATCCTCAAGAACATAAATAGTATGCTCCGACTACCCTTTTTTTTATAGATGGAAGGATACACTCAATAATAACTTTAAGTTGAGTACCTTTTTCAAGACCTTCTAGAAGCGTAGAGTGAAAAAAGAGTCATGACCTGAAACTATTGTCCATGGTATCCCATATATATGGACTATCTCCCCAACATAAAAATCCCCCAACTAACACATTAAGAATGCCTCCCATATTGTAATGTAATGCATTACTTGCTTCATTTTATCCACAATAACCTAATTAACACCATTATTCCTGGGAGTATTTGGAAGTCCCACCAAAAACACCATTGGCACATAATCCCACCCCCATTATGTAATGGAAAATAGCTACAAAAAGCCTCTTAGCCATTGATGCTTTGCCTTCACCTATTGACATCTTTAGCATCATTCCACGAACCCTGCAATCTTGTTTTTCATGTATGGCCACAAAAACTGTCTTCATACATCATGGTACATTTTGGTCACTCCTAGATGTACCACCCACTTTGAAGGATGAAATTACCATATGGGATCCTCTCTCATTATCTTGGGTACAATAACCAGATTCCTCACATAGATTATCTCATCCTCATCTATCCCCAAATTGGAAGGTTAATCCCCAACATAAAAGTTTTCCCTCTAGGTCAATCATTGAAAACTGATACCCGAGTCATCTTCTCCTTACTCTCATGAGCCACCACATGTATCTCAGCTAGTAAATATAATATCTTCCACTCAACAGTAGACTCATAAACGATATATGTTTGAGTTTTTTATCTCAAAGAATCAGCCACAATATTTCATTTTTTGGGTGTATATGCCATCTCAAAATCAAAATGCTTAATATTCTCAACCCATAACCACTAATGAAGAATCATATATTTTTGCGAAAAGATATAATTCAATCTCTTATGATTGGTAATCACCATAAAATTCATTACCATAGATAATGTCTCCAACACATTAAAGCATATACCACAACTGCCAACTTGAGGTCATGCTTAGGGTAGATCTGTTCATGTGGCATTAGTTGTCATGACCCATACACCATAACTCGATCCACATTCATCAAAAATACTCAAATTCCAAACCCATAATAATAACAATACACTATATACTCCTCACCTATCTCAGGTAGGATCATGATCAGTGCTGATTTCAAATTCTTATTCAGATCCTGGAAGGCCATCTCACATGCTTCTGACCAACAAAACTTTTCCATCGTTTTGGTAATTCCCCAAAGAGGTGATTGAAAATGGGAAACAACATGGAAGGATATTCAATAATATCAAAACAACCCTAGAAATAAATGGATATCAAATAAGTTATTGGGATTCTTTTAGGAAACCACTTCTCGAACCTTCATTAGGTCCGTTGAGACACCTTCCTTTGATATAATGTTTCCCAATAAGTGTACATGATCGATCCAAAATGGAAACATAAATACATTGTATTATAGGTGATTCCCCCTCAATGTACTCAAGATGATATAAATATGTTGGGGATGATATTCATGAGTCCTAGATTACACCAATATGTCATCCCATAACACCACAACAAACAAGTCTAGGTATAGATGAAATATCATGTTCATAAAGGTGATAAAAACTAGTGGTGCATTTATCAACTCAAATAGAATTATGGTGAAATCCTATATGAAATACCTTCTTCTAATAGTAGAATTGGATAAATATGATGTTTGAAATCTCAATTGATGGTACATCAATTTCGTGTTGATATTCGAGAATGCATAAGTTCCCTTTAATTAGTCAAATAGATAATGGACATGTGAAAGAGAATACATATTCTTCATAGAAATTTGGTTCGATATCTATTAATAGATGCATAAGTGCAGAGTCCCATCATCCTTTTTATCAAATTGAATAGGTGAATCCTAATGAGACATACTCATATGGATAAATCTCTTTTCCTCCTATGCCTCCAGTTGAGTATTGAGTTGTTGAATCTCTATCATTTTCATATTTTATGTTCGAATAGATATTGGCCCAGCTACAAGAATTAGATCAATGTTAAATTATAGATCTCTCTTAGGTGGAAAAACTAATAATTATTTTGTAATGAAATTTTAAAAGAGGTCCACTACTGGTGGAAATACATCTTTCTTTGTATCACCATCATCCAGTAATAATCGATCTATCTAGGTTGTGAGCTCTCCCAATAGTTGAGTAATTGGACCTGATCGACCTTCCTGGATATACCACTCTCCACGATGAATATAATTTTCACCCTTAGGAGATGTAAAGGTCACTATCTTCTAGTAACAATTAATGCAGGCTTGGTATGTGACTAGATAGTCCAAAACCATAATTAGGTTGAAGCCTGACATATCAAGAGTATAGAGTTCCCAAAGAAAAAAGGTAATCCCCTATTGTGAGATAAAACCCCTTGAAAAAATAAATTTTTGTATACTATAATCCCAACGATATATCTATTTTCATTACCCTTCTCTAAAACTCTACTTCCAAGCTAAAAATACTAACATTTTCAGTAGATATAAAGGAATGAGTGGCACCAGTATCAAATAAGGCACTAACCAATACATAAGCTACAAGAATAGTACATCTCGCCATCGAAGGTCCATCCCCTCTATCCAAAAGTGTTGGCTACACCACATCAAACTATCCTACATCTCTTCCTTGTAATATTGTTGACTCCCCTGAGTTGAACCACTATAATGACGTGGTCACTCTTTCCCAGAATCACCACATCCACTATTTTTATCACCTCATCCAATAGATCTCCAGTTTCCAGAATGATATAGTGCAGAAGATCCCCTTCATGTACCCTGGTTCTCTATAGATCCTACATAACTAAATATCTATCTAATGTTCCTACAGAACCTCTATAGATGTCTCATCTTGATGCAACCTCAAAACTCCACTTTTGATCAAGGGAAATCTTTCCAGAAGTGTCCTGGCATACCACACTAGTAGAAAAGAAAATGGGTAAGATCTTGAGTGGATGATCCCCCATAAGTGGATACTCTTCTTCCCACTTCTCTGCCTAAAGTTCACATAACACCACTACATGATCTCAGAAGATGTACCTAAGGATTGTTTTGAAGAAACCACAAGCCCACAATATAATGCCTCCTTCAGGTTTCCCTCCAAGATGAGAGACTAATTCACCAATTCTAGAAATTTATCCAGCCTAATTATATTCATTTGGTACTTAAATCACAATTAATTCCATCCTAAAATTGTTTTTCTAAAGTAGCCCATCATCCACCAATACAAGAGAAAAGTTCTCTAAATCTATTAATTATAGAGAGTTATCCATCATAAAAATGCACCCCTAATTTAGCAGCATGAAATATGCTTCTATATCATATATTAGCATCTCAAGGTAGATGTGGTCTAGTAAATTCTTCAAAAATATATTCCATATCATACCGTCAAACTATCCAGTCTATTCATGAATGTCCCACCAACACATCGTTGATCCTCGTATCAAATAAATGGCGATCATGAATCAGTTCTCATCCCGAGTCTCCAAATGGTCAATTATCATCTCGATTGAATCAACCTAGAACTCAAATCCATCATGACCACTGTCTACAAAAAAACTATGAGGGTTCTACAAGTGATACTCCATCATCATATAAGGAATGATCTTCACAACCTTTCTTGGGTCTAATTGTATAAATTTCATGATGTGATAAATGTTTTCTAAAATCTTCTCCCTTTCTTCCCCTCCAACAAATATTGGTGTTATTGTTTCCAATATTGGTAAATCATTACCAACCATATCTTCTTGTGGTCCTCTCAAAAGGATTCATTGTGGAGACATATATGTTCAATGAATAAAACAAGACTTGGGAATCAAAACACCAATTTTTCACATTAAAATAAGAGGAATAATGACATCAATTCATAAAAACTATTTCCCTAAACCCGACCACGTTTTCAAAACTGAGGCGTCATTACAATAAAGAATTCCAATATCTGATGATAATCAAAAAACAAGATACAATATCAAAACTAAAGTAGAAAACTGTCCATGCTAATATAAATGTCAAGTTTCTAAAATGAAAACCCAAAAGAGAGATACGGATGACTCCCAGTGGGTCCCAAAACACATCAAGTTCCCTCAACCATGATCCATACCCAAATTAACCATCCAATAGATATCATTTTCCCTTAACATTTCTTGTAAAAATAAAGTCTATTTGGGTATCGATCAAGAAGCTCAAGTAGGGTGTTAGTGCAACCCAGTAGGGCACTAAAAATGGTGTCTAAAACAAATACAGACAATAAAAGTATTAATTTGTATAAGGAAATAATTACAATGTATAAGTAAACACTTATACCATTGTCAATTTGACTTTATTAAACAACATAGACCACTAGGATCCCTAGGACACTTGTACCTCAATACCTACTTCTCCCCACTTTGGGTCGGAACTGTGTTACAAATTTTATCTATATTTCATTTGGCACTGGGGATTACATTATCCATGTCACTTCAATTTCATTATTATGTATGTTTTAACCATAGACCAATTCCAATGTTTTGGGTGTAGAATTCCATGTCTAGTACCCCATTTATCAATCATTCTTATATACCATGGGAGTAGAACATCATATCTAGCACCCCAATAGTCAACCATGCATATATATATTTGGCACACATCATGATATATAGAACCCCTTTTATCAACCATTCATACATATCATTGGTGTAGATTGTCATGTCCAACCCTTCATTTTTAAAATACGCATATATATATATATATATCATTAGCCTATATAATCATGTCTAGAACCCTATTTATGCACTATGTATATGTATCATTAGATTATATATTCATGTATATCACCCCAATTATCAAATATGCATATATATATATATATATGTATATATATATAATTTATGTATATCATCATGTCTACCACCCCATTTATTAGCCATGAATATATATAATGAAATATCACAATATTACATGTATCTCAATGTCACATGTTTTCACATTGTCATGTAAACCAAGGTTAAACAACATTAATCCTGTTAGAATAATTAACTACCAGAACTTCCATTAACTAATTAATAATTTAACTAATCCAATGCCATTTTTTAATTTGACAATAAATTAAAAATACCAATTTCATTTATTTAATTCAATGATTAATTAACCACATATTTACTATTAATTAATTCACCAATTAATTAAATATATATCTTCCATTAATCAATTGAACAATTAATTAAACATTTCAAAAACTCAACATCTAATATTTATTTCATCAATTAATTATTCTCAATTTACAATTCAAAAATTAATTGTGATCAATTAAATATTAAACATTTCAATAATTATCGAAACAATTAACTATCGAAATGTCCACAATTAAATACTCATATAATTAAGTCATCAATTAATAATTTTTGTTTAACAAATTCATTACACAACTAATACTGAAATTTTCCAAATTAATAAATTAACCACATTAATTAATTCAATTTAGGAATTCAATTTTCTAAACATACCCTAGAAAATTATAAAATTACATTAACATAATTAATATGATGACATTGTGAATTACATAATTGACCACTTACCTCAATTAGATGACCAACGATCTCCGAACAGAAATGAATAAAAATTGAGTAGCACAATGATGTAGGACAAGATCTAGATCTAAAACATAAACCAAGATCAAAAAATCAATATCTATTTAATTCTATATCTATATCCACAATCCATGATCCAGATTCACCAAATCTAGATGTATATATAGAAAAACATAAGATAACTTCCAACCAAAATAATGATAAGAGGAATTATAATTAACAATAAAGTAATAAGATAAGGTCCACTGTCTGGGAGAGGTGAATATATTTGATCCAAGCCTTGAATAATGATTAATGGAGGTTGGATATCCTTAAAATGCCTCTTGAAAGATTTTAAATAGTAAAATAATGTATGTGTCTGAGTTTGGGTTAAAAAGGGAGAGTTTTTAGGGTTAGGGGGAATTAGAAACTAATTTTTCATCCATTAAAAATATCACACATGGTTTCGTAGGTAGGGGTGCACAAGTTTCCCTAACCATGTGCTAGCTGCAAAAATCCCCACTATCCAAGGTTACAATGTTTCCTTGGATGGGGTGCATTGTTTTCACTAACTTTGTGCCAAACATGGACAACCATATATCCTTCATTTTTTCTCCAAATTCCCAAAACACACCACAAGGAAAAACCCAATAAAAATGTACTAAGAGAATGACAAAAATGTACATGAAATCAAGCCTGATTCAAACACAGAAATGTTTGGGACATTAAATTCTCAATATATCATCATGTATTCTTCGTACATGTGTCATAAACCTATATTCTTGATCTATATTTCTTTGAATATTTAAAACGAACTCATTGATAAATAGACCTTTCCATGGAGGTTACATAACAATTCTATTTCAATCAATGAGATAAGGACATCTGCTTCCATTAAGTTTTATGAGAAAAATAATTTCATGAATTATTCAACTTAGTTTGTATAAGTAATGGAATAATAAATATATATTACAACATCAAGAAAATATTTCATTACATCTTAACCCATATATAAAATTATATGATTAATTATATGAATTAATAGTAATCTCAAGTGTAAGGAACAATACATTTGTCTTTAGATAGAATATCCAATGAAACATATAACATGAGGAATTCTTATTGGTGATCTTATCCTTACAAACTTCTATATTATATATTACCATGTTTGAAATTTATGATAAGAAGTATTAATGTCTTATGATTCTAAAACACCTGATATATGAAAATAATTTGTTTCTATTAGGCATATGTTTTCTAGATTATAGAACAAATGTTTAAGAATATTTTTATAGTATCTCACGGTTCTCATTATAGTGGCAAAATGATCAAATATTTATGTAAGAGAAATACTATAAATATATTATTTTTGGAAAAAATAATTTTCTTAAAATATATTCAATTATTTCATATGTTTTTTTCATTATAAAATCCCTATGGTTTACTAATATGTTTATCTAGAGTGATTCTTAGGTTATTATATAAAATTAAATTATGTTATTTCATATTTTTTAGTTTTTCTTATGATCATTATAATTGGGATTGAAGGGGTTTTTATAAGGAATTATCATTACTCAATATATAATCTTTCTTATGTATATCCAAAATTATTCATACATAAGTACTGAAATTTTTTATGTATGATTCTTAGAGAAATAAACATGATGCTCATGAAGAAATATTTATAATTACACAGTGAAGGATTCGAGATTAAATAGAACAATTAATCCTTATAATTTTCAATATGATCCTTATGAAAACCTCAAAATGAGTGATATAACATCTAGAGTTAATGCTTACAAATAACGATGCTTATGTAGTAATAAGACTAATCCTTATAAAGATCATCCTTATAGTGTATAGATTGATTCTCATACTGCTAAGTGTTTATCCTTATAAAGATCTATGTATTCATACTTACATAGTGAAAATAAAATACTAACAATGTTGAAGTTTATAAATTTTAATGAGTTAAAATTGATTCATTTTTTAATAGAAAATTACCCAGGAATTAAATCCTTCAATATGAAATACATTTTTTTTCATAATTTAACGTGGTTACTATTTCAAAGGATTATCAACTACCCCAAAAAATCTAATCCTTATATACTTTTGAAGAGAATATTATGGAATAATGTCAAACTAAATTAAATTCAAAATATCATATATATTCCTTCTACAAGATAGGATGATATATATATAGAATGTACTATCTGTTGGAAGAGAAAAATCACTTGAAATTTATAAAATAATAAGTAGAGTTATCTAGATCAAAGAATCTATCTCTTGTAAACTACTATTTTCATTATTCCCTCTCATTATATATTTTTTATCTCAAATAAAAATATAATATTGAGGATTTTTTCAATTTTTTTTGTGAAGACATTGAAAATATATATTTACTACTACTGAAGATAACATTCCGAGATACTCCTTGAAGTCTTATTAAATCTTTGGATTTTTTATCATTTTCAATTGTTGATCGAAACTACCACTAAACTTCTATATATTTTAATTTATTTTGTTACTTATATATGTACACTATCAGTTCACATAGTTTGTTAAATATTGTGTGTTATTATTACAAAGGGAGATACTAGTAGAAGATCATTGATCATTGTAAAAAGTATCTACTAGACTTACTCAACTATATTGTCAATAGGAAAATGACTAGATTTCAAATCACTAAGCTGACATTGAGTATTGGTGGAACAATCTACGAGAGTTTTTTAGTTCTCCATTACATAAAAACTTACATGCCTCATGATCCTTTAACATTATCCTATTAAAACTAAAAAATATATTTTAAAGGAAAATTGTAAATTCAAAAAAATTAAAGATGGAGATTTTTGGGTAAGAATTTAGTGAACATAATTCATCCAAACCCTCATGATCTATTTATGAAATTTTTTCTAGAAAAACAATTATATTAATGAAAATAATTTTAATTTATAGACTTTTAATAGTTAACATATAAATATCATTAACATGTTTTAAATTGTTTTGAGATGAAAGAACAAATGTGTGTTGTTAGAGCTTATTTTTTTAACATATATAACATTAGATGATAGATATCTATAATGGATATCTATATGAAGAAAAGAAGAATGAAATTATATATTAAGGTTATTAAACCATACAATATTCCTTCTAGAGAAGTAGAGTTGTGGAGTGATAATAAATAGGTTGAATATGATCCAAATTCTAGTATTATGAATGATATCATATAAGGTATAAGCCTTGATGAATATTATAGGGTTTATCAGTTTTTAGTTTCCATTTATTTGTGGGAGTGAATTTTAGTTACATATAATGTTATATAAAATATCATACTAGTTCTAATAGAATACTTACAAATATATGATTGAATCTTTTTGGATGATGGATGGTGAAATAATATTTTAGATTAATGTTAGGATTTCTCAAATTATAAATAATGTTACTGCCCTATGAAATGTTATAATAGAATTTGAAAAGAAATAGAATGTTCATATATTTTTTCCCCTAAAATGGAATGGAATTTTGGTTTTATTAGGAATTTTAGTCATTTAATGGATTTAAATATGATATATTACATGGTAAGATTTATTATTTACGAATCAATAATGCAAGAAGAGGATAACTATCATGTGCTTAAAAAAAGGAAAATTATTCTCTCAATTTTTATACATCAAATTTTTAAAATAAGGTCAGAGACATATTATCTAACACATATGATAAATGAGAATCCAGTGGTTCTAATTATAATGAAAACCCTATGTAATTTTAATATAAGCTTAATAAGTTTTATTATAAGAGAATAAAATTCAAAATAATCATTTCATAACAAAAACATTTCCAAAGGAAATGTAAAGGTGACAGGGTATAAATAAAAAAGAATAGATAAATAAAACCTAATTTTCCAAAACATAAAGAGAATATGAATGAAAGATAATGTTCTAAAGGTAATATGATTACACCAATAAGGCTATGGAAGATATAAAAACTACTCAGAGTGCTTCTGAAAACTCTAGTTATGATTCTTATAATTAATTAAGTCTTTAAAAATAAAATTAGAAAATACATATGTAATTTATATTAGGAAAAAATTGAAATTTTTTTCTTTTGATTAAAAATATAAATCCAATAACCTCCCATATGATTAATTATATGAACAGTATTCCATGATATAAGAAAATTATGAATATCTTAATAAAAACATTAAACTATTAAAATATGTAATTTTCTTTTTATGGCCACTTTTTTCTAGAAAATCATTCTATATATTCAAACAAGAAACTAGATTAACATATTTCTTATTATGCTATACATGATAATATAATCAAAGAATCATTAGCTGAGGTAAAATCCCTAAAAATGATGCATGTTTTTACAAAAATGAGGAAGATTGCATCGATAAAATATTTTAAAATAATAAATAAAACCTTCAGATACTGTTCATAGGAAGTAATAATAAAAAACCCAATATTATACATAAATTATTTTTTCCAAGATATAAAAAAAACATGTTTTCATTTACATGTTTTCATTTTCAAATAGCATTGTGAAAATGAATATATACTTATAAAACCTCAATTTAGTTGATTTAAACGTGACTTTTTTCATAAAACTTTTCTAAACATTATGTAAAAAATTATGTACAAGGACATATTTTGGTAACTAAGTATTTAATATCTAACATAGTTGGACCCATGATCATATGTGTTTATAAAAATATTATTGTCTAATTTTTTTGTTGAATTTCACAATGAAAGAATTATAAATTGGTTTGTGGATAGTGGTTATTCAAGGAATATGATTGGATACATTTCAAACTGTCACCATCCAAGATTGAAGGAGGATATGTAACATTAAATGGGAATTATTGAGGAAATATTATTGGAGTTGGATATGTTAGAAATCCAAATTCTATTATCAGCAACAAAGTGCTTTGTGTTGAAGTCTTAAAGCATAACCTGATAAGTATCTCTCATGTTTGTGATAATTTTTACTCTATATTTTTCCAGTAATGCATGTTTTTAAATGATAAATTTCTTAAATTCAAATAACACATAACTAAAAAGGCTTATACCTTATATATTAATTATTTGTGTACACTTTTTAAACCATTTGAATAATGAAAAAAATGAATTTTGAATTTTTTAGAGAACACAAAGTCATTATAATATTTTTTTTGGAAAAAACTGTCTAAGAAGAACCTGATTTTAATTTCCTCCAACTTATTTTAGACAAAAAAATGTTTTTTCTTGAATATGCATTTGTAACATAACACGAATTCTAGAACATTCTTCTTTTTAATAAATGTTAATTTAATTGGTATTTTTATAATTAAAATAGGCTAAGGTATGATTTGACATAAAACTAAAAAATTTAATAATTATTTTCAATTTTGGTTATAAATTAAGTTAAAAAATTAAAATTATCAAAATATTACTTTCATTTTACAATAAATAATATATGAATAAATATAAAATATTTATTAAATTATAATATTTCACATCACCAAAGATTTGTTATGAATAAATATGAGGACCCAACCTTATAACATTAAAAAATATTAAATTAAATGAATAATTCACAGTGAGGATCTTTTAAGGTTTAGAGTTTTAGAGAGTTAGGCTATAACTATTACATAACAACTTGAATATTACAAGTAGACACTACTACTCAGTATCCATTTTTTTCATAAAATAAAAACTCTTAAAAAGAAACATGTCTGGTTCCATATTTTAGACATCATGACTTTTACTTGATCCCATCCTTGAACCTATTCATCTTTAAGTCTTGTGGAAAACATTTCAAAAGCTTAGGATGATCATAAAAAGCTTAGTAAGGGTTATAAAATAAGGAAGGAAAACATTATCCCATCAATAAATACAAATCAATTAAATTATATTCTTCAATCACAAAATACCTTACGAAATCATAAGATTTATGAATAAAACACACAAATAATTAATAATATTGGTTTCTTATGGAATCCATATCAAACTTACATTGTATTTATCACAACAATATAGGGAGTTACACTTGTAATACCCATGAAATTATATTACCTAAATCACTTAGGATAAACATCGCGTTTACCTCTGTCACGTTACCCAATGCATTAGAGAGCTATCTCGGGCTCACCCACCCTAGGTTTATCATGGAACCACCCGTATATGTAAACCATGACCAATAAACATAACATAATCACAACACATAATACAAGTATAATGGAAGGATAACATTTTCTCATTCCAATATATCAAATCAAGATATTTAAATAAACAATGATTTATCAAATCATTTTCAAAACCATTTAAAAATATATTTTTGAATCAAAGTGTACCATAACACAATGAATATTTTGAATGAATTATCATTTGAAAAAATTAATGTCCATAAAAATAAATCCTAAAACCCATTTTTAAAACATGCACATTAATGAGAAATATTTAGAAGAATAAATCTTTAAAACATTTGAAACGATATTTTAGTTAAAGAGTTTTTTTAACAAAAAGAGAGATTCTTGAAAAAAAATAGTTGATAAATAACATTTAATCAGAACTTTATAATATCATGTGAATAATGTAATTCATTATATAATATGTCAAATTACATTATATACACCACATAAAATTGAATAGGTGTTTTTAAAACAAAGAAGTCTCAATGGAATGTAAATTGAGATGAAATATTTTATAAAGACTCTATCCTTAGGTTAAGGATAAATCAATGAAATAATTATGTTTGAAAAAAATAAATACACTAAATATGACTAGATATTCAGTGTAAATAAATCATAGGACATTCACACATATTCTGGTAAAAACAACACCAATGAATTGGATGTTTAACTCAATAAATAGAGATTGAGTTAAAATTACTCTTATCAAGTTCATATCGATTAGTTGAGAATTTATCAATGGAGTGATTATGTGTATCAAAAGTATATCCTTAGAAAGGGGAGTGTAAATTACTACAGAAATAATAATTAGTGATTCTCCACATAATCATATCTTGACATAATCAAGAATTAGAAGATTAACCCAAGGAATTAAAATTGGGTTAAAAGGTTCCCTTACCGATTTGGTAACCTATAAAACATACAACCAATGAAAGAAGGTTCAAAAAATGAATATTTAATTACCCATAGATTGAATTATATTACACAATGAATAAAATCTTGGGAAGTACATACACCACACAAAAGTAAATAGTGGCAAATATAGCATGAATCTAACGGGAATAAAAAGTGAGATGAAAACCCCTTACCACGTTGTAATCAATCGAGTCATATGAACAAAAGTTAATAAGAACCAAATGAATCACAAAATACCATGAATATAATGATAATAATTATAATATATATCAAATGTCAGTACACATTACACCACATGCAATGAATAAGTGGCGAACAGTGGAAATCTCAAGGAATTAAAAGTGAGATAAGAAAATACTTTACCTTGTGTCCGACTTGACCCGCTCGTTCCTTAATCTCCTGAATAATAAAATAATGTTAATTTATACTTGATTAAGAACCTTTTTAAAATTTATTATTCCTTTTATATTAATTATTACCATCTTATAAACATTACGTAATCATTTAATCTATTAACGGTCATTTTGTCGATATTTGGTACTTGAGTAAAAAAATGAACACCTTATAATTACAAGTTGTTCATATGGTAAAATATCCATTATCTTCAGAATGATATTAATGATTTAAATATCATATATATCATATATATCCAGTATATACATGTATATATAATAGTACATAACATTTAGAGGTAAGAAATGGAATGCACCGTTAATGGAGACGGTAAGCCGTACGTACGCATGAAACCTACTTCCATTTCTATTTCTTATTTTAATGTAATTAAAAACATAATTATAAATAGTTATATTATAATTCCAATATAATATCATATAAAATATTATTAACTCCATCCTTTATACATCCCACATAAGGCAGTAACGAGCCATATCACTTTGAGGGGGCGGTAGTCCGCACTTCCTCAAATGAGATTATCGTACTTACCCACTATGGAAAACATAAAGTATTTCTATAAATGAAAAAATACAGAAATATAAAGAAAACATAAATTTAATATATATCATATATAAATATAGTTCCATCATAATGGCCACCACGAGAGGTGATTGGAGATATTTGAACAATCATCATTTCATGAGGCGTTAGTTTTCCATCAATAAAAACATTATGTTCTTCACCCATTAGATGGAGTTGTGTGTAAATGTAGTTCGAATCCTTCTCATAACAACATCCTAGTATATTTAGGATACTCTTGTTGTTACAAAATAATGGAATAAAAAGATTTTAGGGGTTGGATAAGTAAAATAAAAGAAAACAATTTAAGAGATACTGTTACCTTAAATTTGGGAAACTCCCTTTGGTTTGAACCAAAGGACTTATTGATGTGCCTTCTGCCGAAGGTAAGACTTCTAGGAGGAGGATAGGGATATTGTTAGCCTAATTGGGCAGAGGTTGGATGATAAAATGGTTTTATATGTGTGAGGAATTTGTTAGAAGTGGTCTCCTTTTATAAGGGAGAGGAGGAGCTCTTTAGGAAAGTGTGATAATATTATTTTATAATATAATGATATTCGGTTTCTAAAGGTCCAAAAATAATTAAAGTCAAAGATATGATGAATAATAGTCGAAATAATATCATCCAATAGGAATTGGACAGGTTTTGGATGTTATTTTAATATTTATAATCTTATTTATTTAAATATTTTATCAATGAGGTAAATACTACATAATTATTGTGTCATAAATAATTTAATTTATGTGATGTCTATAAATTATAAAAAAAATAACATGATGTAGTAAATATTTTTATATTTCTAATTAATATTTATAGTCTAAAATATAATTTTTATAACACCATATAAAAATTAATTTACTAAAAGATTTTTGTTCATGTCATTTTTTCCTTTACATTAAATTAATTAATCTAAAGTGTCATTATCTTTCATAAGTGGCTCTATGGGGTCCTAAAATAGTCCCAAAGATTCACATGGTCGGTCATTACTCATCCAATAAGTTTAGGACATGTGTTAATGTAATTTTTAATCATTACAATATTCTTTTTACCGTGAATTATCCTATTTATCTTTAACTGTGGTAAATAAAAGTCAAAAGATACTATTCACCATAAATTATTTTCATCTTATTGAACCAAATTTTACTTCTTGATAACAACAATATATGTCGGATTTTCTAAATTCAATTCTTAGAAGTGGTTAAATTTCTTTTAAATGAAAAATTCAGTTTTTTAACTAATACTAAGTGATTTTACTATTCATCCAAAAATGATGTTTTTCAGAAAAATACCAAAAATTCAGCCTAAGATTTATTTGATATTCCGAATTCAAATTTGATGTATATTTTTCTAAATTAAAAACATAGATGTTTCATTAATTAATTTAAAATTAATTCATGTTGTTAAAACAAATAGCGTGTTTTTAAGAAACAATAATTATCCAAAGATTGACACTTGTTTATGTCTAATTTCAAAGTGAAATTAATTCCAATGACAAAAATTGGATTAAATCGTAAAAATATATTTTAATTACACTTTAAAACCAATTAATAAGATAATATATACTTATAAATAAAATAGATTAAAACACAGTTTTAAATTAAAATACAATATTTTTCACTATTCATTAGAAAATGAACTTTATCAGAAAAATTCCAAAAAATTACACAAAGTAAATTGTGATGTCCCCATTCTAAAGAAAGATTTTATTTTGTCAAATAGAATGTATTTAAGTGACAAAAATTTGATTTAAAGAGGGTTCTCCATCAAAAGGTGGTAAATCGGCCTTTTAATGTAAATTATACTTAAAATTAGATTCATTCACATTTTAAGCCTCTAAAATTTATTGGATAAATGTAAATACATATAACAAACATTTATAATAATATTTTAGTTTGTTTTGATCATTCCTACCAATAAAACGGCTGGTATTTAACTACCATTTAAAATAATAATATTATATTATTAGTGTGCAACGTAAGATTTCAAAGAAACTTGTTGTTGCGTATTGGGTACGCTTTCGAACATAGAAATCCCTTTAAAGTAAAATTAATATTTTATTCAAAAATTTTAATAAATATAAAATATTTCTTATTATTTATTTACTTAGTATGTTACATTCGTCCTCCCTTTTGGGAATTGCGTCCTCACAATTTTAAAACTGGGCTTGGAAACTTCATTAAAAGTCCCACATCGGAAAAGAGTCAGTAAGACTATCACTTTAAAAGAAATAAAGAAAAGTACAATGGTCACCCGAGATAACCCGTACTAGGATTCCATGAGGGAAAAAATGGATTTTTAAGAGAGAAAAAACGGTCATGTTCTGATGGAGAGTGATAAAAAAACATGATTAGGAGAATGTTATCCACCAGAAAATCATAAAATTATGATGTGTTAAATGATATTTGATTACCCAGTAGGAAACGTAAACCAACGCTATTTTTGTTTTACATTCCTTTTAATAATTTGGAGGCATTCATTTACTACGTAGAATAAGAACATAAGTAAACATACTTACCTTCAAGTAGAGTTTCATTCTTTAATAAGTTTCTACAAAAAACTTATCTTTTCTCCAAACAAAGAGCAATAAAAAAGACTTGGTCACATCAAAAGCACAAGAATCATCTTCTTTAGAATCAAATAATTCACAAAATAAGAACTATATATTTCCCTTGTCTTTAGACATCAACTAAAACAAAAAAAATTAGTGTGAGATCAGATAATACCCAAAAAGTATAATATTTTACAAAAAGAAAAACTACTATGAATCTCAAAAAAAAATTCAAACATAACCAAAAGTTCAATAAAGACCATTCAAAAAAACAACTTTCCGTAAAATTCTTCAAAAGTGATCCAAACTATGATTGAAACCCAAATCTCATAAAGATTTAATTACATAGTCTTCCAAGATAACATTTATCTTCAAATAACAACAGTTACTCATAAAGTCTCATATTGAAAAGTAATTATCCAAATCACATGTTCTCCATGATAGGTTAATCATTTTCATTAATAAACCAAATCATCATATGTCCACAATAAAAACATATATTCTTACAAACTAAAATTTCAACCATTATTCCACAATTGAAATCCATAGTATTTTATATCCTTTGGGCATATAGTGTTTCCTCAAAAGAGAGAACATCTTCCTCAACAACCTTTATCAATTAATCACTAAATCATTTTTCTATACTAAGTATATCCATTTGATAAAACATAAGTTCCAAAAATAAAATTATTCTTGTTCCATAAAAACATTTTACTAAAATAATAAGTTATACTAACACGGGACATCAAGTAGGCTAGTGGTAAGCAATTCACCCTTGTCTCCCTTCAGTTCTGGGTTCGATTATTGCAGACTTTCCAGATGCGACGGGTTGTCACCCATCCTACGGGTTGTCCTTCTTATAAAACTAAAAAAATACCCCTAACATGTTTTAACCTCAATGGTTTCCTTATACCTCTAATTTTCATCCAAATTCATTATGATCTCAACATCTTAATTCTTGAAGTCTTATTTCACCACCATATGACAAAATAAAATGATCCCCAAATTGAATAACGTCATACCTTGATCATGGTGTCCATTTGGTTTCATCGTCATCTTGTTCACGTAGGTAGAAGGTCTATGCATCATAATAATGATTTAGAGATCCTTCAAAACCATTTTATTCCACCATCCAAAAACACCTTGTACAACATGGGTCATATGGGTGTTCACATAAAAATAGTTTTGGAAAATAATCAGGTATGACATATAATTTCAAAACATCTGATAAAACATGATTTCTATAAAATAGTCAGACCGAATTTGAGTTGAAACATCCAATTAATGGTCCTTTTAAAATACCATAGGTATGTGCTGAGATACTATATTGGAAAATAAAATATAAATAGGTTTCACAAGGGTCTCCTTCTTCAGCTCCTTTTTTAAAATCATAATATGCTTCAAAATCTTGTGATAAGGTAAAATATTTGAAAATGCCTTGATAATATTTACCTTTCTTGAAAATATGAGAATATTGTGAAAATAGTATTTGTCTAAATATAACCCATGTTCCACAATGATAATGAGGTATAGGGGAGGTGTTTAATATCTCAAACAACTACTTACAAGTGAGTTGTATGCTAGAAAAAGTTTCACAATCATCCGAACATGACTTTGCAATAATTATTGCAAGCATGTCATTAGGAAGAGATTGGAATATTGTTGGAGATCCTCCTCCTTCCATTTGTAACTTACTTTGCTTAATCTTAAAGTGTTATAAATCAATGATTTAACTGAAATAATAGATATAGGTACTAACCATGTGTCTAATTAAAACTCCTAATCCTTAAAGTTTTCTAAACTGACATTTGATACCAACTATAAGGACCCGACCTTATAACATTACAGAATATTGAATTAAATGAATAATTCACACTGAGGATCATTTTAGGTTTAGAGTTTTAGATAATTAGGCCATAAGTATTACATAACAACTTGAATATTACAATTATACACTACTACTCAGTATCCAATTTTTTCATAAAATAAAAACTCTTAAAAAGAAACATGTCTGGTACCATATTTCAGACAGCATGACTTTTACTTGATCCCATCCTTGACCTTATTCATCTTTATGTCCTGTGGAAAAAATTTCAAAAACTTGGGATGAGCATAAAAAGATCAGTAAGGGTTATAAAATAAGTAAGGAAAACATTAGTCCATCAATAAATACAAATCAATGAAATTATATTTTTCAATCATAACATACCTTATGAAATCATAAGATTTATTAATAACATACATAAATCATAAATAATAAAGGTTACTTATGGAATACATATCAAACTTACATTGCAGCTATCACAGCTACATAGGGAGTTACACTTGGAATACCCATCATAGCATATTCCCTAAATCTATTAGGAGAAATATCACGTTTACCTCCGTCAAGTTCCCCAATGCATTGGTGAGCTATCTCGGGCTCACCCGCCCTAGGTTTATCATGGAACCACCCATATATGTAAACCATGTCAAATAACCATAACATAATCCTAACACATAACACAAGTATAAAAGAAATATAACATTTCCACATTCCAATTTATCAAATCAAGATATTGAAATAAACAATGCTTTATAAAATCATTTTCAAAACGATTTAAAAAGAGATTTTTGAATCAAAGTGTCCCATACCACAATGAAGATTTTAAATGAATTATAATTTGAAAACATTAATGTTCATGTAAATAAATCCTAAAACCCATTTTGAAAAAATGGACATTAATGATAAATATTTAGAATAATAAATCTTTAAAACATTTAAAATGATATTTTAGTTAATGAGTTTTTCTTAACCAAAGGAGAGACGCTTGAATGCAAATAATTGAGGAATAACATTTAATCAGAACTTTATAATATCATGTTAATAAAGTAATTAATGATATAATATGTCAAAGTACATTATATACACCATATAAAAGTGAATTGGTGTATAACAACAAAGAAGTCTCAATGGAATGTAAATTGAGATGAAATCTATTATAAAGATTGTATCCTTAGGTTAAGGATAAATCCACGACATAATTATGTATGAAAAATATAAATACACTCAATATGACTGGATATTTAGTGTAAATCATTCAGAGTACCTGCACACATATTCTTGTAAAAACAACAACAATGAATTGGATGTTTAACTCAATAAATAGAGATTGAGTTAAAAGTACTCTTATCAAGTTCATATCGATGAGTTGAGAATTTATCGATGGAGTGATTATGTGAATCAAAAGTATATCCAAAGAAAGGGGAGTGGAAATTACTACAACAATAATAAATAGTGATTCCCCACATAATCATATCATGACATAATCAAGAATTAGAAGATTAACCCAAGGAACGGAAATTGGGTTAAAAGGTTCCCTTACTAATTTGGTAACATACAAAACATACAACCCATGAAAGAAGGACCAAAAAAATGAAGATGTAAATACCCATAGATTGAAGTATATTACACAATGAATACAATCTTGGGCAGTACATACACCACACAAAAGTAAATAGTGGCAAATATAGCATGAATCTCACGGGAATAAAAAGTGAGATGAAAACCCCTTACCACATTGTAATCAATCGAGTCTTATGACCAAAAGTTAATAACCACCAAATGAATCACATAATACCATGAATATAATGAGAATCATGATAATATATATCAAATGGCAGTACACAATACACCACATGCAATGAATAAGTGGCGAACAATGGAAATCTCACGGAATTAAAAGTGAGATAGGAAAATCCCTTACCTTCTGTCCGGCTTGACCTGTTTGTTCTTTAATATCCTGAATAATAAACTAATGTTATTTTATAAATGAATAAGAACATTTTTAAAGTTTATTATTTTTTTACATTACTTATTACCAGGTTATAAACATTATTTAATCATTTAAGTTAATAAGGGTCATTTTGTCGATATTTGGTACTAGAGTAAAAAAAATGACCACCTTATAATTACAAGTTGTTCATGTGGTAAGATATACATTATCTTCAGAATGATATTAATGATTTAGATATCATATATATCATATATATATCCAGTATATACATGTATTTATAATAGAATATAACATTTAGAGGTAAGAAATGGAATGCACCTTTCATGGAGATGGAAAGTTGTACGTATGCATGAACGCTACTTCCATTTCTATTTCTTATTTTAATGGAATTAAAAACATATTAATAAAAATTTATATTATAATTCCAGTATAATATCATATAAAATATTATGAACTCCATCCTTTATACGTCCCACAAAAGGCATTAATGAGTCATATCACTTTGAGGGGCAGTAGTCCGCACTTCCTCTAATGAGATTATCATATTTACCCACTATGGAAACCATAATGTATTTATATAAATAGAAAAATACATAAGAATAAAGAAAACATAAAAATAATATATATCATATATAAATACAGTGCCATCATAATGGCCACCATGAGAGGCGGTTGGAGATATTTGAACAATCATCGTTTCGTGTGGCGTTAGTTTTCCATCCACAGAAACATTATGTTTTTCACCCATTAGATGGAGTTGTGTGTAAGTGTAGTTAGAATAAATCTCATAAAAACATGAGAGTATATTTAGGTTACTGTTTTTTTACAAAATAAAGGAATAAAAAGAGGTTATGGGTTGTAAAAGTAAAATAAAAGAAAAAAATTTAAGAGAAACAATTACCTTTAATTTGGGTAACTCCCTTTGGTTTGAACCAAAGGACTTCTTGAAGTGCCTTATGCCTAAGGTAAGGATTATAAGAGGAGGATAGGGATGTATGGAGCTTAATTGGGCAGAGTTTGGATGATCCAAAATTCTTAAGAGGTGTGAGGAATTGGTTAGAAGTGGTCTCCTTTTATAAGGGAGAGGAGGGGCTCTTTAAGAAAAGTGTGATAATATTATTTTATTATATAATGACATTCGGTTTCTAAAGATCCAAAAATAAATAAAGTCTAAGATAATATGACTAATAGTCGATAGAATATCATCCAACATTAATTGGATAGATTTTGGATGTCATTTTAATATTTATAATCTTATTTATTTAAATCTTTTATTAATTAGGTAAATACTACATCATTATTGTGTCATAAATAATTTAATTTATGTGATGTCTAAAAATTATAAAAAAAACCATGATGTAGGAAATCGTTTTATATTTCCAATTAATATTTATAGTCTAAAATATAATTTATATAACACCATATTAAAATTAATTTACTAAAAGGTTTTTGTTCATTTCATTTTTGCCTTTACATTAAATCAATTAATCCAAAGTGTCATTATCTTTCATAATTGGCTCCATGGGGTCACAAAATAGACCCCAATATGACCATGGTAGGCCATTACTCATCCAGTAAGGTTAGGACATGTGTCAAGGTAATTTTGAATTATTAAAATATTCTTTTTACCTTGAATTACCCAATTTACCTTTAACCGCAGTAAATAAAAGTCAAAAGTTACTATTCACCAAAAATTATTTTCATCTCATTGAACAAAATTTTACTTCTTGATAAAACCCATGTATTTAGGATTTTTTAAATTCAATTCAAAAAAGTGGTAAAATTTCATTTATTTGAAAATGTCAATTTTTTAACTACTACTAAGTGATTTCACTATTCATCAAAAATTGATGTTCTTCAGAAAAATACCAAAAATTCATCCTAAGATTTATTTGATATTATGAATTAAAAAATGATTTATATTTTTATAAATTCAAATCATAGAAGTTGCATAAATGAAATTAAAATTAATTCCTTTTTTTAAAACAAATAGCGTGTTTTTAAGAAACAATTACTATCAAAAGATTGGCAGTTGTTTATGTCCAATTTCAAAGTGAAATTAATTATAATAACCAATTTTGGATTAAATGGTAAAAATATATTCTAATTAAACTTTAAAACAAATTAAAAAGATAATATACCCATATAAATAAATTAGATTAAAACACAGTTTTGAATTAAAATACAATATTTTCACTATTCATTAGAAAATGAACTTTATCAGAAAAATTACAAAAATTTACACAAAGTAAATTTTGATGTACCCATTCTATAAGAGGATTATATTTGGTCAAATATAATGTATTAAAGTGACCAAAATTATATTTAAATATGGTTCTCCATTAAAAAGCGGTAAATCGACATTTTAATGTAAATGATGCTTAAAATTAGATTCATTCACATTTTAAGCCTCTAAATTTTATTGTATAAATATAAATATATTTAAAAAACATGTATAATCATATTTTAGTTAGTTGTTTTCATTACCTTCAATACAACATCTAAGAGTTAAATACCATTTAAAATAATAATATTATATTATCAGTGTGCAACGTAAGATTTCAAAGAAACCAGTTGTTGCGTATCGGGTATGATATCGAACATAGCAACCCCTTTAAAGTAAAATTAATATTAAATTCACAAATATTAATAAATATGAAATATGTATTATTCTTAATTTACCTGGGATGTTATAATAAAATTATAATATTAAATAATTTCTCTAGATTCAACAAAAATTTAAGTGTTTCATGATATGTTATTTTCATTAAAAAAATTAATTTAAAAATAGTAATATAATATATTTTATGTAAAGTTGTAATTAAAATGAAAATTAGTAACCTAGTTATTATAGGTTTAAAAATAATTTTTGTTGTTTAATGTACACCTATAGTAAAATTATATAGTTTTTATTTAAACTATCACATGTAAATTGAATTATAATTATCATATTTGAATTTTTTAATTGCTTGAAAAATGTAATTAGTATATATATGTAAAATAAATGGTTAGTTATAAGCCTTTTAAGTACCCCATGAACCACACATCTAGGACTCATAGGGTCTAAAAAGTGGAATAGAATCAACCCAGACTGCCCATGGTAGCATGGGAGGTGTGAGCGCCTACACATGTATAGGATGACGGCCCACATAGCACCTGCATGGTGCCTGTGGACTACACAATGGGGTAGCGTATCCCATGGTGGGAGAGTGTGTGGTGGGTTATGGGTTATGATCCACTAATTCTGTAGCATGACAACTTATGGAAGTTGTTGTAATATATTGATGCACTCAACCCAGCATTTTTTTATGTGGGATCACAGATATGAGTATCATTCATCTGTGTTAAAAAATTCTATTAATATCTTACCCATTCAATCTAATTAAAACTAACTCTTTGATCTTCCTGACCCTTCTTCTTTCTCATAGACTATATAGTAAATCTCAATTCTCTTTTTTTCTTTCTGATCCACACCACCATCATCCACAAATAATCTTCATAGACTAATTTTAGGGATGCCACCTTACCATGGTTGACCACCATGAAATCACCAACATTTACACCCATGTCATTAATCCTTTTTTGGAGTAGGTTTTCTTAAACATCCTTATAATAACAATACTGGTTCTTGATGTATTTATAAACATATATATTTTAATTAAAAACAACTGAATCTTCAAATATTTTTCCGTGAATCGTTCTAGAAATGTTGATGTGCCCTATTGTTTTTCGGGTTTCTCTAGTTACAATGGGTGGGAATATATTTATATATATATATCTGTGTGTGTGTGTGTGTGTGTGTCTATGTGTGTGTGTTGAATTATGTATCATTTTGAATGTATGGAATCTATAATAAGATCATTTGTAGTTGGATTTTATTTTCACGAGTATGCCTTTTTCTTGAATTATTGAAATAGTGGAAACATGTTATATATTTACAAATATATTCCCTTAAAAAAGTATAGTCTTGATTACCTATATACCATACTATCTCTAAAATAAAATGTAATCCTAATCTACTCAAATCTATAGTATTGTATTATTATGGATTATTTAATACTTAAAATCTTAAATTAATCTTATAACCTATAATTCTTATGTAAATTTCATTTTAATAAATACCTTGTTTTACACAAATGAGGAGTCTTCCTTTTAAATATCTATTTTCTAAAATAAAAAATTAATAGCAATGATAGTTCCATATAAGGATAAAATATCACATCACTTTAGCTATATGTTTCCTAATTTAGATGATAGAAATAGGGAAGGAGACTTTTTAAGGATATGTATTCCTTATCAAAAATAAATTTGGTAATGTTTTAAGGAAAGGGAGAACTCTGTATTTTTTTTCTAAAACTTATATTATATACTTTTTAAATTCCTTCTAAAATGATAAATGTTTTTACTAAATTTATTTTTTCTAAAACCCCTTATCTAATAAAGGAAGTTATATTTTTAAAACATCAAATCCATGCTGAATTTGATAACAATTTTTTAAAGGAAAACAAAATTTTTAAGAAAGGTACTATTTTTTATTTCTAAACCATTATTTAAAGTGATGCTTATTTTTAACAAAATATTAGTTTATATAATATAAAACAATAAGAAATAATTTTTTTTATTTTTTGACACAACCATAACTGAAGGAAAAAATCAGTGTTATGATATTATTAATATTTAGTTTAACAATTTTTTTCAAGTCAATTCAGAAATGTTAAAATCATCATTTTATGCATGAAATTTTAATTTAATATTATGGATTTTAGTCATGTTTACGGATATGAAAATGTGCTTTAATTGGTAATAACATACCACTCATGTTTATAAAATCATTTATCTTAGTTTTGAAGAATAATTTATAAATATTTATTTCGAATGTGTCAATTTTATTTAAAAGAATTTATGTTTAATAAGGAAATATAAGATAATGTTTATGAATTTATCTTTCTAAAATAACATTTTAGGAGATATTTAAAAAAGGTAGTTTTAAATGTAATTATAAAGAGAGAGGAAGTAAATTCAAATTATTTTATTAAAAAAATTGAGCACTTGGGTATCAAATGTCATGATAAAGAAGGGAGAGTGAACCAACAACATTAAGGGGGTGTTGTCATGGAATTGATACTACTAGGGGCCTCATAGATTTATAATGGTTTTTCAAGTATATTATACTACATAAAAAAGTAATTATTTTCAAGATAATGTTTTATGGTTTTCATAATAAATATTCAGTTAATTTTAAAGGATGCTATGTTTTGAATTTAAATATATTTTCAAAATAATGTATATCTTCTAGAGTCATGAAAAAATTATTTTATTATGTATTAAAAAAGAATATATTTTAGGGAATAATAATTTATTTTATCCAATGACTTATTCATAAAAGCGTCATTTGATTCGGAGGATTTTTATTGAAAAATAAATTATTTTAACCTTGGGTTTTTAACCCCGTATTAAGAATTTTTATGATAACCCTACATTTTAAAATGATTTTAATAGGATCAACAGAATCTACAAATGTGTTTAGTTTCATTTAATGATCTTGCTTTAGTGAAGTTTAATTGTTGTATAAAAAATTTTGTAAAACTATTATATGTTGTAAGTTACTACCTAATCCTCCAAAACCTATATAGAAAATTTATTCGAGTGTGTGAAGAACACTATATTTTTTAGTTAATTTTTATAAAAAAAATATAGTATTTTTTCACCAAATCTTAGAGTGAGGGTCTCAGGATCTCTCACAAATTTTTAGGCTACACATATTTAGACCACATCGTACCTGTACTCTAGGATAAGATCTTAAAAAATGCAATTTATTTTTTATAAACATTTCAACAATGAAATATATAGTCCCTTACATACCCAAGAATATTTTTGGTCTTGGTTTTGGATGATTAGGAAAAATCCTTATAATATATCAGAGTTTTTTAAAAATGAATTAACAAACTATCCCGCTTAACTCAAGCTAGCTCATTATGAAACCCCTAGACACCTTTGGAACTTCTAATGAGCATGTGAAAATAAATTTAAAATGTAATGTGAGATAATAATTTCCCATCAATGGGTCTAAAATCATGAATTAAATCCCCTTATAAATACAATTTAAAAAATCATTTGAAGAAATTTATTTTCGAATTAAATACAAAACATTGGCTGAATAATTTTACAAAATACAATTATAGGGTATTCAAAATATCCACATGAAATATTGGTCAAAAATATTTTAAAATGCATACCATTTTTAAAATCCATATAATTTCAAAATATACTTATCATTGAAATAAACTTGGATATCTCCTTGAAATTTTAAAAATTTACCTTATAAATGGAATTTTTCTAGTGGAATATAATGATACTTGAAAACATACAATAATAATATGTGTTCACTGGATGTATTAGTTTTAGTATAATTCTACCTTAAGGTAACAGTTTCACTCCCTATTCTTCATTATTCAATACCCGAGTGTTGAATTTTCTGATAAAACATTTTACAAGGTTTTCATTTATCATTAAAAGTTTATTAAAACTAACATTAAAAATAATAACTTGAATTTTGATTTTAATAAATAAATAAAATTTATCATAAGTTTCCATAAGTAAATTAAACAGTTTTCATATAAATATATACATTTAAGGGCTAAATTTATGAAAGACTTTTTAAATATTAAACTTAAACAAATAATCTCATAAAAATGCATTGAATGTTTAGAAAACTATAGTTTATGGACATATCTATAACCATCAGTAAAATACATAAGTTTTTAAATATAATTTCATGCAAAAAATTCTCAATTTAAATTGAACCTTAAAATTTTAAATATAATTATTAAAACAAATACATTTTAAAATCCTTTAAAAATAAAAATAAATCATTTTATACCACCACTAGGGTTTAAAAAAGAAAAATATGTTTAAGAAAAACATATTTCTACATATAATGAATTTTTTTAAATACAACATAAAATCATAATATGCTTTATTTCTATGATCATAAAAATATGAAATCTATTTTAAAATCTAAAAATATGAATTTTTAATAAATAATCCCACTATAGGAGGGCTTTTGAAAACCATATGTTCTAAAAAAAGACTGAAATACCTTAATTATTATAGAAAATATAATACTTAGAGGTAGGATATAAAGAGATTACCTCTTTTAATCTCTCACTCCCCAAATTGGAAAGGTGAAATTGGGTTTCAAAATGGTATTTATACAGAGAGTGAGATTCCAAAGGGAGGCTCTTTATATATCCATAAGTCCACTATTAATTCATATTTAAATAATATGAATGTATAAAACCTGTTCTATTGTAGATTTTAAGAATTATATGTTTACATAAGATAAATTATTTATGACTCATTTCATGATTTTTTCACTAATAATCCATAATGATCCAAGAATAATGTTTATGTAATGCTAAGCTTGGCTAGCTTGTGGAGCACGATGAAAGGAAAAAAAGTAGGTACAAATTTTTGTTGTTGTGTTCCTTTCATATTATTTATATTTGTGAATAAAAATGGAATGTTTAGACTTGATATATATATATATGATCTTTTATATTTCTTGGATATTACACATGGGGACGAAGATAATAAGAATGTTTTTATTAGACGAATCAAACATGATTCCATGAAGATACAACTATTTTGATGCATTATAATGATAGAGAATTTATTTATATATTCTGAAACAATTATTAACAATATTAATAACATGTTGAAGAATACCTATGGTGTATAGTGAATAACGACATAGGTGAAAATAGTGGTGATTTTGTGGTGACCAACTGTGGTTTGGAGACATCGAGCAAGCTGTTCATTGGTGATGGTGGTGTGGCTCAGTAATAGGGAGAAAACATAAGGATTAGATAGGTCATGCTCATAGAATATTAAATATGGTGAAGATTTTATGAATGGGATACATCCGATCATACGACCCTAATATAAACATAAGTTTTTAAAACTAGTGAATAATAATATTTTATATAGCACGTCCCAAATTTTATTTTCTAATGGCGAATGAGTCCTTATAAGTTAAACTATTCAAATAGATGTTTTTCCTAGAAAAAGTGAGATCGAAACCAAAAACACACCCCAAAATCATCCACAATGTCCTGTACTACCCCATTTTGTAGCCTTCGGGAACCCTTTGGATGGTAAACACCCACTAGACTTGCTTATGCGCAGGCGACCAGACACCCCTTCTACTATGCGGATAGCCAAGTTAATCCTCACCCATGTGGTTGATCCTTCCGGTCCAACATTTGGGATTTACAGGTCATTGGTTGTTGGTGGTTTTCTATTTTTTTAATATATATACAATGTAAAATTTTAAATTGCTTTGATAAAATAATATTGTACTAAAATAATATTTTATGCAAATGAAAATATTTATTTCAACCTTATAATAATTATGTAACAACTTATCATTATATATATATATATATATTTTTTACTAAAATATAATCCTAAATATATTAACACAAATTATATTAATGTTTATATATAATTTTTATTACATATGGTATATTGTTTATCACAATTTTAATATGAAATCGATATTTTAGTACTCGTTAATGTAAAATATTATAAATGGACATTTTAAAAAGGCTTGTAAATATCTTAATTTATTTTTTTCCAATTTATAGAAAAATAATAAATTTCTAAAAATTAATAATATTAATAGAATAATATTTTTAAAGCAATATATTTTGATATAAAAAAATATTACTTATAAATAATTATTAATCTCTATTTTTTGTTTTTTATAAAAAATACTTAATATTTATGAAATAAGGTGAAATGGATTATTATGTAAAATTAATTTTAACTCATATGATTCAACAAAATCATGAAATAATAAATATAGTTATCAATTTTTAGAATTAGGAAATCTATTGTTGAAAAAATTATATATTCATATGATTCAACCAAATCATGAAATAATAAATATAGTTATCAAGTTATCCTAAACCTGAAACATCATAATCTCCAAAGTTATCTAAACAATTGTTCTAATACAAAATGAGACATCTTATATCCCATACTCTTGAATCTGGTGATAAATACATGCTATATATTTTAAAAACAATTTCAACTATAAACTATATAGTCCTATACCCATTGATCTTTTCAATATCAATTTTCAAAAAATAGGAAACATCCTTTCAATATATCATAGCTTTTCAAAAGGGTATTAAACAAATATCCAACCTCACTTGAGCTAGCTCCTTAGACAAAAACTAGAAACCATAAAAGCTGTTAAATTTCTTGTAAAAAATCATTTTAAAACATCAGGTGAGGATAAAATTTCATAGAAATGGTTTTAAAACAAGTAATACAATCATTTTTAAGTATTATTTAAAAATTATTTTGAGAACATTTATTTCCATACGAAATAAAAATATCTTGATATATAATTTTCCAAAATATGAATAAATGGTTTTCAATGTATATATAAGAAATAATGTAAATCCATATCATTTTTAAATGCCATATCATTTCAAAATATAATAATCTTTGTAATAAAATTGGATTTCTCCTTGAAAACCTTAAAAATCACTTTGAAGATAAGAACATTTTTATGGAATATATGGAAACTTTGAAGAAATTAAGAAATACATTATGTCACAATATATATCATATTTAGGAAAAAATACCCTTAAGGTCATGTCATCACTCTCAATTCCTTTTCAGTCGATAGAAAATAGATTATTATTCTTAAATAAAAAAATTACAAGGCCTTCCTATCTCATTACTATTCCATTAAATATTCCTTTCAAACACAACTCATGACATTTATTTTGAAAAGATAAATAAACACACTTTATCATATATTTCCACAAGTAAATTATTTAAATTTAAATTAAATCCATAAATTTGAAGGAAACATTTATAAAACTCTTCTTAAATATTATACATAAAAATAGTCTCATAGAAACTCATTTTATGTTAATGAAAACTGTAGTGTATTTCCCTATTAGTAATCATGAATAACACATATATGTTTTTAATGAACAATTTGGTTGAAAATGATAACATTAAAACCCAATTTAAAATTGAAGATATAATTCTTGAAACAAACTCTTATAAAATATATTTCAAAATAGAAAAATATTTTACCTTCAAAAATTGTGTTTTCAAAAAATAATATGATATTTTATTAAAAAAATACTTCCACATAAAAATTATTTTGGAAAATATAGAAATTTAAATAAAATATTTTTAATGAAGGTTTTTTAAAATCATGGAAAAAGATTTGTAATAAATATATATCTTATATATAATGGTATTTATTTGAAATAAGATGCTAAATAATAATCTGTCTTTATTATAAAATAATAAAATTATAGGAGAACATTAAATTTATAAAAATTTTAATTTTTAGAAATAAATCCCATCATGAAAGTGTTTTAAAAACCAAAATTTAAAAATTTAAAATTCTATTAACTTCAATATAATAGAAAATATTCTTCTAGGAGGAAGACTAAAAAATAGATTTTATCTCTTTTACTCTCTCACACCATAATCTAGAAAGGTGTAACTGACTTTCTAAATGGCATTATTATATTGATTGAGCTTCTAAAGGGTGGGTATTTAAATAGAAATAAATATATTTAACTTTAAAAGTTTGATTACCTTACAAGATTGAAGGATTATAGGTTTATAGAAAATATATTTATTAAGATTGAGTTAAAAATTCGGTCTATTTTGTAATCCATATAAATACAAACATGAAATTTCCATAATCACAAGCTTGACTAGATTGCAGGGTATGATGAAAGGAAAAATAACAACATATGTTAATTTTGGAGTTGTGTTCTATTCCTCTCAATTATATTTTAATATTAAAATATCATGGGGAGGAATAATTTATATATAAATATATATATCCTTCACCATTTCTTGGATATTACAAAGGAATAGGAAGACGGAAAGCATGGTTTCATTTACGAATCAAAGTTGATTATACGGAGATCCAACTATTTTGATGATTGATAATGATAGTGAATTTATATATATATATAATTACATATTATCCAATAACCAGTTGCACTATTTATAAGAGGATGAATAATACATATGGTGGATTGTGAACATTGACATGGGTTTATACTTTGGTGATTTCATGGATCCTATCTTTGGTATGGCAATATCAAGAACATTGGTTTATGGTGGTGGAGGTTGGATGTTGGTTGTTTGTCTTTGGAATATGAAGGAATATTCATGATTTTATTGGTTAAGCATGAGAAAGATGAAATCACTAGAATATTTAATGGTTTTTATAAATTGGATCATATAACCTAGTTACAAATGTATGGTTTTAAGATTGGTGAATAGTATCTAGCTTGGTATGTCCCATATTGGACTTTCCACTGGTCATGTTCTTCATTATAAGTCAACCACTTCCAAAAATAGTTTTTTTCAAGGGAGTGGTGGTTCAGTTCCCACAACACACCCCACAGCCACCCACTACAAGCTTCTCTAGCCCATTACGCGGTCAATGGGCACCCTCATGGCACTATGGTCCCATTGAAGGTTGTTATGATCAAGCATTCGTACAACCCTAATGTTATACAACATGAAATGTTGATCCTCACCCATGTGGTAGACATTTTAAGTCTCACATGTGTGGTTGAGGGGTCCTCAGTTGGCTGCCAGTTGGGTAATGTTTTTAATATATACACTAAGTATATTTTTTCGTTTGTTAAAATATAGAGGTACTAATATAAGATTTTATTCATATTTGAAAATTTATTTCAACCTTATAAAATTTAGGATAATATTTATCATTATATATATAAATATATTGTTTACCAAAATTTTAACATAAATATATTAAAAATACTTTTATTAATTCTAATACTTTCTTTTCTAAATATATTTTTTATTTTTTATTGCAATTACAATATCAAATTAATATTTTACTACTATTTAATGTAAAATTTTGTTACTAAAATTTTAACTATGTATTATAAATATTTCCATTTATTCATATCATATTTATTAAATAATATTATATAAGTAAGAGTGTTGAAAAAATAATATTTTTAAAATAATAAATTTTCATATGAGAAAACAATTCTTCTAAATAATTAATAATCACTTGTGTTTTTTCATCAACACAACTTATAATTTTAGAAATAAGATCAAAATGTATTATTATGAAAAATTTACATAATATTTCATATCTTTATAAAATATTTATTTGATGTATATTTCATCTTTTTTAAATCAAAACATTTATTTTGATGGTAAAAATAATTATATTAATATTGAAATAGAATTTAAATTTTAAAATAAATATATTATCCCCTGATAAAATATATTAATTGTAACATTATTGTAATAATATTATTTTATCTTAATTTATAAAGATAATTTAATTGTTTTATATAAAATAATCTAATGTTATGTTAAATCTTACTTTATTTTGTTTTAATTATTAAATAATCCCTTAAATAAAAATTTATTTAAAGAAAAATTTGATTATATTTTTTGGGATGTTACATTCTACCCCCTTAAAGGAATTGTGTCCTCATAATTTTTTTGTCATATATAATGAAATTATGAATTTTAATTTTTAGAATTAGGAAAATTAAGATTGACCAAAATCTATATTCTAAAGAGTCAACAAAAACTCAAAATAATTCACATAGTTCTTAAATTATAATCAAATGGTAATGTCATAATATACATAGTAATATATACCATTTCTATGATACCAAATGAGACTGCCCAATACCTGTTCTCCCAGATCTGGTGCTAAAAACATTCTATAATTTTTTTCTAAAAATTTCAATTAAGAAATTCATATCCCTTTGTATACCCAAGGATCTTTTTTGTCTTGGATTTAAAGGATTGGGAAAACCCATAAAATATATTAGAGTTTTTTAAAATGGTATTAAGAAACTACTTAGATTCACACAAGAAATATCCTTAATCATAACAAAAGAAATTTGGAAATTCCAGTAAGCCTATGAAAATCATTTAAAAAAAGGGTAATAAAGAAACTTCATAAAAAGGGGGTTAAAACCTAGAAAAAAATCATTTTATAAATTATATTTAAAAATACTTATAAAAACATTCATTTTCATATCATAAAAAAATCAATAAATAATTTTCCAAAATAAAAATATTGAGTTTTGAAAATAACTATAGAAAATAATGTTCCAAAACCTTTAAAAATAAATATCATCTTGAAAACACATATCATTTCAAAATAAAATCAAATTTTAACTCAACATGGATTTCTCTTTTAAAATAATAAAAAACTAATTGAAAAATAATAATTTTCTAATGGATAATAAGGATAATTGGAAAAGATTAATAAATCCATGAGGTAAATAGTAGTATCATCTTTTTGGAAAACATCCGATTGAGTTTGTAGGTTCACTCCCAATTTCTTATTATTCGATACCCAGTTGTGGAATTTCTAAATTAAACACTTTACATGGGTGTATATTATCATTAAAATTCCATTAAAACTACTTTTTAAAAATATATCCAGATATTTATCGTCAAAATTAAACTAAAGACCCTTTATCACAAGTTTCTATAAGGAAATCACAGAATTTTCAAAGAAATCAATACATTCAAGGTAAACATTTATAAAAACATTCTGAAAAAATATTATTTAAAAAAATCTCTCATAAACATGCATCAAATGTTAATGAAAACTATTGTGTATGGCCATATCTATAATCATGAATGACATCCATAATTATTTTTTAAAAAATTGTTTATAAAATTATAACCTTACAACTAGCATGGAAATTTTAAATATAATTCTTCAAATAATGTTTTTTTAAAGGAATTGAAAATAGAATAAATCATTTTCACCCATAAAATGGGATGTATAAAAATAATTTTATGTTTAATAAAAACATATTCGCACATAAAAAGTGTTTTTTATATTGAATCTTAAATTAAACATTTTTAAATAAGGGTTTTTAAAATCATGGAAAATGAGTTTTAAATTAAATCTTCCCTGCATTGATTTTGTTTTTTCTGAAATAAAAAAAATAATCATAATATATATTTCTTTTAAAATCATAAAAATAGAGGTTCAGGTTTAAAAAATTAAAGTAAGAATAGAAAAATTTCCTAATATGAGGGTTTTAAAAACCATTATTTTTAAAAATAATATTCCTTTACCCTTTTTATTGTAGAAACTAATATCCTCATATGCATTATATAGAAAAATTTTCTATCTTTTAATATATGACACCCAAACTAGAAATGTATAACTGGTCTTCTAAATGGTATTCATACAATGATTGATCTTCTAAAGGGAGACTCATTTTATATCTATAAAATTACTTTTCACTCATATTTAAATAATATGAATGTATAAGAATAATTGTATTGGATATTCAAAAAAATATTCTATTACATAAATTATATGTATTTATATTGATTTAATGGTTTTTTCTAATTAATAACTTATAAAAACCAAACATTATGCTTTCATAATGCCAAGCCTTGGTAGCTTGTGTAGCATAATGAAAAGAAAAACAAAATCCGGTGTTTATTTTGGGGTCATGTTCCATTTATATCATTTATATTTGTTCGTAAAAATTTATGTGGATGCATAATATATATATATATATATATATGATCATCAGTAACTCACATATATTACACATGATGAGAAATACACTATGCAATGTTTTATCGGATGTATTAAGGCTGATTCATTGAAGATCCAACTATTTTGATGCACTACTTTGATGGATAATAAGTATACACACACACACACACAGTAAATTTTATATTATTTAAAAATTAATAAGACTCTTAAAAATAGGTTTAGGATAACCTATAATGGTTATGGAACAATTACATGGGTTTTGGATGGTGGTGATTTCACCGCATCCAACCATGGTATGGAAGCATTAAGAAAGTTGGTTGATGGAGATGGTGGGATGCTGATTGTGGTGTGGATCAGGAAGAAGGAGAAAAAATTTAAATTTTATATGTTATGTTACATTAAGATGGAATATTATTAGGATCATACAGCATGGATAGATTAGATCCTATAACCATGATTCAAATTTATGTTCTTAATATAGCTGAACAATATCCCATATAACACTCCCCACCTAAGAATTTCCACTGGCTGAGAAATTCCTTATAAGTTAAGTTCTTCCAGCACTGACTTGTGCTAAGTAAATGGGTGATCAACACTCACAACACAACACACACTCCCCTACAACCAGCTACACCACCCCATTATGTGGTCCTTGAGAACCCTTCGGGCACTATCCTCCCACCAAAACTGCCTATGAATATGTGCTCACACATTCATATTTCCATGCAGTTAGCCAGCTTGATCCTCTCCAATGTGGTTCAACCTTCTGGTCTCATATCTATGGTTAACCCTTTGGGACCCACATCTTTAGTGGAGGGGTCCTTGGTTGGCTGTGGGTCAACTAATTTTTTTAATATATAAATTGAGTATATTTTCAATTACTTAATTAAAATAAAACAATACTAATATATCATTTTATGAATTTTTAAATATTTATTTCAACCTTGTAATAATTAAGTTACAATTAACAGTATATATATAGTATTTAATAAAATGTTAGCATAAATATAACAACACCAATTGTATTAATGTTATTACTTACCATTCTTGTCATATGTAATATTTTTTAATATTGTAATATTATAATATTAATATTATTCTACCCATTACTATAAATATTATTACTATAAAATTTAACAAGTCTCACAATTATATTAATTTATTCAAATCTTATTTCTTGAAAAGTAGTATTATTAAATGCATAAGATTTTGAGAACTAAAAATTCTCATATCAAATTTATAGTACTTTTAAATGATTATTAATATTTTATATTTTATATTTTTATTAAAAATATATAAAATAGATGAAATAAGTTGAAGATGGATTATTATGTAAAATTAAAATAATAAATCATAGCTTTTAAAAATATTCCATTAAATTATATTTCAACTTGTTTGAATTATAAAATGTATTTACAAGATATAAATTTAATCTATTATCATTAAAATAGAATTTATATTTTTAAATAAAAATATTAACCCTTGAAAAATAATAAAAATATATCATTTATAAAATTTGAGTATTTTAACCATATTTTTTAAAATAATCTAAATTGTTTATTGAAAAGAATCTAATTTTATGTTAAATCATAATTGAGTTTATTTTAATTACGAAATAATCCATTTCATAAACAATTATTAAAAATTTAAATATGTTTAAAATTTATAGGATGTTACATTATACTCTTTTAAAGGAATTTCATCCTCATAATTTATTTTCCATATATAAATAAATTATGAATTTAAATTTTTAGAATTAAGAATTCTATAATTGCAAAAATTCTATATTTGTAAACATGAATGAATACCAATAGTTCTTAAATTATCCTCAAACGAAAAAATCAAGATATCTAAAGTTATATAAATATTTTATCTGATATGGAATGATACATCATGAGACCTATACTCTGAGATCCGCTGAAAAATATAAGGTATATATTTTTATATAAAAATCTCAACTAAAAAATATACAGTCCTTTACATACCCAATGACCTTTTCAATGTAGGTTTCGGTGGCTTAGGAAAAAACCTTACTATATTTTAGATTTTTTTCAATAAGGTATCAAACCACTATACATCTCTAGAAGATCTGTCTCTTAAAATACAAAAAGACTCCTTTGTAACATTTAATAATTTAGTGAAAATAATTTTAAAAATCATGGGGAGTAAACAATTTCCCATAAATGGGTTTAAAACCTGTAATAACATATTTTTATAAATAATATTTCAAATCTCTTTTGAAAAAAATTATTTTCATATAAAATAAAAAAAATTGATAAATAATTATCCAAAATATAACTTTAGGGTTTTCAAATTATCGATAGTAAATAATGTTCCAAAACCATTAGAAATAAATATCAATTTAAAAACCCATATCATTTTAAAATATTATAATATTTTGTATAAACATGAATGTCACCTTGAAAAAATTAAAAATTTATTTTAAAATAGTAACAGAATTTTGGAATACAACGATACTTAGAAATCTATAAGAAATCCATTAACACACTAGAAGTATCACATTTGCGATAAATCCCCTTGAGGTTGTGGGTTCACTCGTGATTCCTCAACATTCGATACTCAAGTGATTCATTTTTAAATAAAACATTTTACAAGTCCCGCCAATATTATTATAATTCAATTTATGATACCTTTGAAAAAAATCTAATGAAATATAACTTCCAAATAAAAATAATCATACTTTATCATAGGTTTCAATTAGGAATGTATATACTTTTACAAGTAATCCATACCTTCAAATGATACATTTATAAATCACTTTGTAAAAATGATTTTAATCTTAATAAAGACTATAGTGCTTGGCCATATTTATAATTTTGAATAATATCAATATATTTTAAAAGAACATTTCATGCATAAAATGATAACTTTAACACCAACATGAAAATTTTAAATATAATTCTTTAAACAATCACTTTTTTAAAATGAATTGAATCTATAATAAATAAATTTATCCCATAACTAAGGTATTATAAAAATAATAATACGTTTAAGGAAAACAAATTCCTACATAACAATTGTTTTATATAAAATATGAATTAAAATAAATATATTTTTATAAGTGTTTTCAAAATAATGGTGGGAGAGTTTTAAAATAAATATTCCATATATATAATGAGAGTTTATTTTTAAGATAAAACATAAAATCATAATATTCATTACATATGTAATAATCAAAATAGAAGAGATATTTAAAAATATAAAAATGTTAATTTTTAAAATATTAACCCCTTACATGTGGGGTTTTAAAACTATAAGTTTTAAAAATAAAATTATATTAAATTAATTATTTTATAATGTATTATCCTCAGGGGTAACTAATAAAAAAATTTCTTTCTTTAAATCTCTCACACCCAAAACTAGAAGGGTGTAGCTGATCTTATAAATGGTATTCAAATAGTGAGTGATCTTCTAAAGGGGGGCTCATTAAATAACCATAACATTAATGTTCATTGATATTTAAATAATACAAATGTAAAATATAGATTTTATTTTAGATTTGAAGTAGTCTACATTTACATAAATTATATTTTTTATGATTGAGTTCAATATTTCTCCTATATAATATTCCTTAATAATCCAAACATGATGTTTATAAAACCCAAAGCTTGGACAACTGACAGAGTATGGTGAAAACAAAAACAAAAACATGTTTTTCATTTTTTGTCATGTTTCATTCATCTCATTTATATTTTAAAATAAAAATGGAATATGAAAACAATATATATCTATATATATAATCATCGGTAGTTATAGGATATTAAAAATGAGGATGAAGAAAACATGAAATGTTTTTTTGGATGAATCAATTTTGATTACTTGATAATCTAGTCTTTTTTATGTGTGATAATGATAGAGGATTTAAATATACACTTAATTATATATATTTTTTAAAACTAGTAAAACTATTGGAAAGAGATTTAATTTGATCTTGTGTGGATAAAAATCATGAAATGGGTATGGATAGTGGTGATTTCATGGTGGCCAACCATGGTACGATGGTGTTGAGCAAGTTGTTCAATGGTGATAAATGGTGGATGATGGTTGTGTGGATTGAGTAGAAGGAGACAACATTAGGATTTTCTAGGTCAGTTGGAAGGAAGAGAAAAACTCATGAAGATTGGATAGCTAGGATAGATCAGATCAGATGGCCCATATATAAATTTATGTTTATAGAACAATTGAATAGTATCCAAAATAGATTATCCCATAGTGGACTCACTACTAGTCGAGTTCTTAAATATATGTTATCTGCTTCCAAAAATTATTCATGCCAAGACATCTTGGAATCAGCAGTTATAGAACAGTATACAATCCCTCGTCATGGGTCATTCTACCCCATTTAATGGTCCATGGGTACCCTATTGGTGTTCTGCACCCATCAGACCTTCTTATGTATAGGAACTCACAAACCCCTACCACCGTGAAGCTCGCTATTTTAATCCTCTCCCATGTGTTCATCACTGTATCTCCCACATTTGTAGGTGATGGTTCCTCGGTTGGATGTGGGTTGGATAAATTTTTAATATATAAACTACTTAAATTTATAAATTAAATTTTGAATATAAAATAGTACTAATATAACATTTTATTCATATGTAAAAATTTATTTAAACATTCTATTAATTATATTACTTCTTATAATTTGATATATATGTTGTTTACTAAAAATTTAGCATTAATATATTTACACTAATTGTTTTAATGTTAATACATACCTTTCATAACATATGTCATATTAATACAATTTTAATATCATATAAATATTTTAATACTCATTAATGTAAAATATTTTCACTACAAATTTAACTAAGTCTTTTAAATATCTTTACTTATTTATATTATATTTCTTTAAAAATAACAAATTATTTTAATGTAATAGTATTAAAAACATAAGATTTGGAAACTATAAAATTTCATGTAAAAATAACAGTACTTTTAAATAATTAATAATCACTTATTTTTATTTTTTATGAAAAATACTTATAATTTATGAATTAAGATAAAAAGTGATTATTATGCAAAATTAACACAATAAATCATAAATTTTAAATATATTTAATTAATGTATATTTTAGCTTTTTAAATTATAACATTTATTTAGATGATATAAATTTAATATATTTTCAATAAAATATAATTTATATTTTTAGATAAAAATATTATTATTTGAATGATAATAAAAAAGTAACATTGTTTTAAGTTGAATAATTTAAGTTAATTTATTGTTGTAATTTAAATTTATTATATAAAATATTCTACTATTTTGTTTATTTATACTTTAGTTTTTTTAATTACGAAACAATCCAATGATTACACATTTTTTAAAAATAAAATTATGCTTAAAATTCATGTAATGTTACCCAAAAAAATCATTTAAATTAATCAATGAGTTTTCTAATTCTAACCCCTTTTTACTTATCCAGATAGATCTATTTGGACCATATAAAAATGAAATCCCTGGTGGAAAATACTATTTTTTGTTTGTTGATGGTTTTTAATGATTTACTTTTGTTTATTTTGTATGACATAAATGTGAATTTTGGACTAGTTTTAATAAATTTTTGCAAACTAATTCAAAATGAAATAGATGCCAAAAATTATTTCATTGAGGAATGACCATGGTGCAGAATTTTAGATTCACAAGTTTAATTATTTTTACCAAAAAATTACAATAAAAACGTATTTTTTACTCCAAGGACACATCAACATAATGGTGTTGTTAGAAGGAGGAATATGACATTAAATTAAATTGATAGAACTATGTTGTGTGAATATAGCATGCCCACCCATTTCGGGATGATGTTTTTAAAACATTCTTTTATATCATAAATAGTGTTATAATAATACATATGTTAAATAAAATTATGCTACCTCGATATCCTAGAGCCTTCAACACTGACCCTTTATAAACTATTATAGGTAAACTTGTTGTGGGAGTTAGGGATAAGAGAAGTACTAGTAACCCTGCAAAACTTTATTCCCCATTGTATTAAATTGAAACAATAGTTGTAGATGATTCGTTGATTGATGAAAATGATTTTTATCCTTACATAAGGAATTAAAATAGGACAAGGGGATCAAGGTCAGGTAATTAGTTAATAGACCCACAGATTATCCTATAATAGATAATAAACAGGTCTTTAAGAATAAACAAGATGATTATGTTATGATCATTGGAAATAAGGATAGGTTTGTTAACAAAGGTTATAATAAAGATGAAGGGATTGAATTTGTGTAATCCATTTCTCCAAAATCTAGATTAGAATCTATTTTTATCCTATTATATAATTCATCATAAATGAATTTTATACATGTTCAGTTTGTTAAAAAATCTAAAATTTTAAATATCATTCTTCTGGTATATGTTTATACCAAATAAACTATTGTTTTTTAATATCCCATTTTCCTAATTTTTTCCTAACTTACTAAAAATTAATATAGTCCTAAAAAATAATAGAGAGATTAGTTTGAAATACCAAGTTGATTTATTTAATTTTATATATAGGCTTAGTAGAGTATAAATTGTTTAATAAAACCTAAACTTTTAGTAATATTATTGTTCAAATATTGTTGATAATGATATTTTAATTTCATGTAACTATATATTATGTAATTACATTTCAAAACTTGTGAAAAGATAATGTGAAATAATCATGATGTGGGAGTTAATATTTTCTACATTCTTTTCAAATATATCAAAAATTCTTTGGGAATGTGATTAATCATAGAAAATTAATACATGAATTTGTTAAGTATTTTTTATTGGAAATATTAAAGTTCATATAACTCATATGAGTTTTAATATAAAACTTGACATAGATAAAGTCAAAAAAACCAATTTAAAACATGTTATATAGATGAATAAATTGGATCCAATTGTATCTACCTAATATTAAACCAGATATTATGTTTTGTGTATGTATTTGTGCCAGATTTTAGGAAAATACAAAGGAACCCCATTTAAAATCTAGAAAATTTATTTTATGATATCTGAAAAGAAATACTTCTTTCTTATCGTTATTTTCCAAAAACATATGTATTTGATTTAATTTTCATTATCAGATGTTTTCCTTGGATGTTCTGTATTAGATAGAAAAATCATCTCAGGAACCTAAAATAATGGAAATTCATTGGTTTCTAGGTATATTAAGAATCGAAAAACTATTATATTATCAACTTTTGAAGATGGAAATATTGCAGCCAGTTGTTATATTGAAATTATGTTATGGAAGAAAAATATCTTAATGAATATCAAAATAAATTTTAATCGTATGATTATCATCTGTAATAAAGAAAGTTATATCAATATTTCAATGAATATAATTATCCATTCTTGAACTAAACATATCAATTTAAAGCATCGTTTATTTAGATATCACACACAAGAATTTTATATTCTTATTTATTTCATTAATAGAAATCATCATGGTGATATATTTACTAAGACACTTCATTCTGATGGATTTTATTTCATTAAGAGTGAACTTGGACTATTTAAATTTAAGTGAGTATAATTTGTTTTGGTAATTATTCTAATTTATATTATTTTTTAGTCTAAATATCATTTTTTGAAGGATAATCATTATAACATTAATTAAATGTTTTTCATTGTTTAATTTATTTTAAGACCTCAATTGTCACATCCCTTAAGTGAAGTTTTTCCTTTTTCAGTATTAATTTATCTTTTTTCATTATACCACTCATTTAGAAACATAAGATCTCTCTCTATCTATCACTATCAATCTCTTTCTTACTCTATATCATTTTATAATCCTTTGAACCCTAATCCTTTGTCCTTTGAACATTAATATTATAACCAAGTATGATGAAGAAAAATGTAATGGGGAAATTTTCTTATCAATTTTAAAGAGAGAAAACGCCTCAATTTCCATGTGGTGAGTTTTTTAATGGAAGGCTGGTGAATTTATCTGGTAAAATCAAAATAAGACAATTATTAATAAATTTCTAGGATTTAATGTTTGGTATTCAAGATTTATGAAAATAAATTAGATATTTTCTTTGAAAATTAAATTTAAATGATTTATGATAATTTATAGTTCTTTTTTTTTTGAAAAATAATTATATGGCCTTTTCAAGGTGAATGATAAAAATATTTTAAATTATTTTACGGAATTGGTTGAACCCATGAAATGCCTGCTTAAAGGAAGATTCATTTTTAACCTAAATATAGAATATGATGTTTTATTTAGTTCAAAGGATTTCAAGTTCATTCTATTGATAACCCATATGATAAAGAATATTTTTTTAAAATACATATATCCTAAAGTATGGGGTTCAAAATAGGTTCTTTTATATATGAATTTCCTTAAGGTAAGGACAGACTAATAATGTCATATTTAAATATATGTAATTTTTTTAATTATAGTGTATGAAGTGAAATTGTTCATATATATGTTGAGGTACATGTATCTTCGATCCCATGAGTTAACAAAAGGAAACTTATATACTTGTGTCTTGTTCCTGACCATTTTGTTTAATAAAATATATGTGAACTCAAAAAAACTAGATGATATACAATTTTATTACTGCTCTATCTTGTTAGCTAAACTAATGGGGATTTTTTTATTCATGTGACATACATATTTTACACATCTTGTGATGATTAAAAAGTAAGTGGAGGATAAATATAATGATTATGAGATCCCTAAAGATAATTAGAGGGATCATCATTGAGATGGAGTAAGACTTACTGATTTACCTATAATAGATGAGGAGGCTAAACCTTCAACACCTGTTGATTAAGATAGAATTTATAATGTGAAAAAATCTTCTCATGAGGAAAACCCTGTTATGAAAGGTGGGATTCAAGATCCTATAGTTGTAGCCGTTGATATTTAGAAATAAAAAAGATAAAGAGAAAATATTAAAAATACCTAGTGTTGGTGTAATAATAGATGAGGTTAAAACTACTATATATTTTAGTGATTTTGATATTGTTATTAGTTCTATATTTGAATAGGAATGATGAGTTGAAGTGTATAATTATAAATTTTATGTCTAATTTGATCTTGTTAACATTACAGATGTTGTTGATAGAGAAATTAATAATATGAAATGATTTGGAATTAAGGGAGATAAAACAAGAGTAGAAACTACTCAGTCTTTTAAAGTGACTAAGGTAAAAAATACTAAACTTACAAATTTTGTGTTTTAAATAATTTTATAGTTAGATGTGTTAAAAATTTATACAAAACATATATTCAATTATATTATTGGTACAAACTATGGTAGGGTTATTGATTGATTCTATATTTTTAGAAGGACGAAATTATAAAGAGACTCAATATGTATGGGATGAAATTATTTTAAATAAAAATCCAAGAGTCTCTTCATATGAATTATAGTAACACATACCCCAAGGCTAACCATAAGATAGAAGGTACTTTTGGGCCTCTAAATTCATGTCACGATGAAGTCAAGGAATCTAATGAGTATGTTTCAATAGAAACTTCTCCTACTCCGTTTTAAAAAGTAAATTTTACTCCTTTTATAAATAATTAATAACGAAATATAATGGTGTACTCTAAGATTCATTTAGTTGAAAAGAAATCTTTAATATGGGGAAAAATAAATTATTAACTATTGGAGTTTAATAAAATTCTTTCTTAAATATTTCTTAATAATTTCATCAAGGACCTACTTCTCCTCATTCTAACACTCCTATTATTTATTCTCTAGATAAATATGACCCTTCGTCTAACCCAAACCCCAAGCCTAATTATATATCTATTTTTGGTTTTTGGATGTTTTTTAAACTTTTATTCGATTCTAAATGTAATTTTTTATGATATATTCTATACAAATAATGTTTCAATATCATCTTCATTTACATGACATACTCTCATAGTTTTATTTTTTTAAGGTTGAAAATTTATAAGTTATCTCACTAGATTTAAGTTTCTGTTTAACATCACATAATGGAGGATAAAGGTTATAAACCAAAAAAACTAATTCATATTGGTTTGATCATACTAGTTTAATTAATAAAATATGATTTATTATATTTCAATTTTATTATTTATATTTTCTGGGTTTAGAGATTATAAAAATGGGCGTGATTGTTAGACATGTTATTGTTATTCCAACATGTAAAAAAAATTATATGTTTTGTTTCTCATAAAATCTATGTTTTATTTAATAATACGTTTTTTATTGATTCTCGTGTTAATGTTTAACATTTCATTTAATTGTATTATATTTTAAATTTTTTATTTTAAAATTGTAATTTATGGTGTAAAAAAAATTCATAATAAATGATCCTTACACAAGTATAAAATCATCTTTACACCTACCTAAATTGATGACTAAGAATGTGAAGAGATTTCCTAAGTGTTTATTCTTAAGAAAATCAAAATTATTTTGTTGCAGATAGAATGATGCTTTTATAGTTATGAATTCATACCTATATATAATGATTTATGATTGTGAAGGTTAAAATGATCGTTATACAAATCTCAAAATGTTGCCTAGTTGGTCCAAATTTTAAGTTTATGAAGAATGATGAAAATGCAATAATAATATTAATTCTTATATGGATCATCTTTACGATGTATATATTTATGCTAATGATTCTACGTGTTCATCCTTATGAAGCGCTAGTGATTCATCCTTACATAGTGACATTTTGATCTTAACAAAGATTAAATTTATCCCTTTTAATGAATTAAAACCATTATTGTTTTAAGAATGAAATTAAACATGGGTTAAATATATCAATATGGAATAACATTTTCCTTAGATTCTTGTAATTTTTATTCTGAGGAAAATCAACTTCTCTAATGGTCAAATCCCTATATATTTTTAAGAATAAGATCATAGAATTCTATTAACCAAAATTACATGTATAATATCATATATATTACTATTGTAGGATAGTAATATATATAGATATACAACATAAAATCTTTCTACAGAGGAACTATACTCATAATTAATAAAATAATACACCAAGTTAGCTACCTCAAATATTTTAGCATATGATAACTAATTTTCTCAATCTTTGAACTCATTCAATATTTTATATTTATCTCAATGAATAATAATAAAATAGAGGATAGTTGAAACTTATTATATTTTTATTACAAATAATATATATATATATATCTCACTTTAAGAGACCTTTAAAAGTTGGTCCTTGAAGTCTTATTCATTCTCAAGACGTTTCTATACATTTTTTAGTTTCTTCTTTAAAAAATTGAAAGTAACTAGTGTCTCTTTTAAAATATTTTAATTTATGTTGTAATTAAGGAATACTTTCAATTAGTTTAGTAAATGATATGTATAGATATTGTAATGGGAGACACCACTAGAACATCTTGGATCCATTATATGAAGTGTCAGCTAATTCCACCTAGTTGTGTAGTCCCATGGAAATCTACTTGAATAGAAATAACCAATATATAATAATGATTAGGTGGAGTGGAATAGGGGTGGTTCATCGAACCCTAAACCTCTAAAAAAATTAACATACATGACTCAATGTTTTTATTATACCACATAACATATTTAAATGGTAAAGGATATCATCATGTAAATTCAGAGAGGTCATTTTTTGTATAAATTTAAGGAACTCAATCCCCCATTGAGATATTTTTAAAATGGTTTTGAGACAAAAAGTATAATATATTTGTTATGTAAAATAAAAATCAACTTGTTATATGTTATTATTTAATACTCTCATAATTGAAAACAGAATTTAAATTTATTATAGGGAATAATTTCCAATAGATTTTACACAATTAATTAAACTTTTCTAAAAAAATAATTTATATATAATTATTTTATTTTATTTCATCTTAGGAAGATATTTATTTATTTTAATTTATGTGATCACTTTTAATCATCACATAAACCATGAAACAAGTAAATAAATAAAAAACCATGAATAAAAAATAAAATAAACATGTGATATGTTCATTAGATATTTATCTAATTGTAGTTTTATCTAGTAGAATGTAAATTAACCATAAACCTATGGTAAATAAGTCCATTACTATATTTTGGATCAATTTATAGTATTTATCCATTTACTAGTGTATCTCCTTAATTGGATTCACATCCTATGGGTTTTTGAAATGTCTCCTCATTCTGAGAGTTTTTTCTATTATCCATACCTACACACTCCAAGGTGAGGGGTAACAAGGGTTCAGGGTTATATAAAACAATCATTTGACATATATCCTCATACATAATAAAGGAGGAAGGGATGATATGTGGATAATTATATTTATTTTTATAAAAAATATATTATAAAACACATTAAATCCCCACACATACACAGGTTGATGAAGCTTATGATCCATGAAGACATGCAATGAATACTCATTTAATGTTGTTAGGATTAATTTAAATTTATTTTTTATAAAGATGGACTTCCTCATGTTAATAAATTAATATAAATTAACTAATTTATTAATAATAATTATTATTTTTCTAAATATTTCTTGGGATAAAAAATATTCTCATAATGTATATTTTTAAATAAATATAATAACATTAAAATAAATTATGTACCCATCTTGTACTTATGCGGTCACATAGCGTAAATCCTCACTATTACATTAAATTATTTTTCTAAAATTTAATATATAAATATTGAATGTACGAAAAGTGACATTGGGTGTTACCTTATGCATCTGATTAAATTAATTTCTATAATTTAACAGTTACACAACATTTTTTTCCACCCAACACAATGTACAAATTTTGTTTTTTATAGACCCTCTTGTGTACTGTGTACTCATAAATCAGTCATGCATATATGATGTGTTGTGATATGAATGGAATTTTTTTCAATGAGTAAAGACATGTAGTCTTCATTGTGTGAATAGACACACAATATAGCATCAATATTCATTGAATGTAATTATGGTTATGCCAATGAAGTGCATGGTGTGTATGATGACCATATATGTCATGTATTTTCAAATATATATAGATAATAATTATAAAATAATTTAATTACCCAAGACCCATATAAAAAAACTTAGTATATAGAAGGTGAGCCAAAACCTTGTCAAACAATATGAAAATATCTACACACTTTTTAGTTGTTCACATTTTAATTTTCAACATGTTTGACTCACACAACACTCCTTTATTATTATGTCCCTTTATGAGTTGGAATGAGTTACATGATATGTATAGGTAGCTAAACCCCATGTAATATATTTATTTCATCCCACAAAACACTCCTCTAGATAAGGAATATATCTCTCACAAGTTATCATATGTTACATAGTTTGTATTGTAGGCTATATTTCATGTTTTTACTTCTTGTCCTGTAATTTGGCTAGTAGTCAATACATGGTATGTAATGATGTTGTTTACATTGGAAATATGAGTTTCATGATTTACATGGAATCAAAACCAGGTTGGGTTATATATTTTTCACTCCTACTATAGACTATATACTACCTATCATGTTGCATACCAACTAGAGGTGAATACACAATGTGTAATAATACCACATAATGACCCCACATAACATTCCATGATTATTTTGGGCCACACAAATGTGGTTGACCAAGTGAACATGATGTGTAATTCTAAGTTTCACACCTTGAATACATGTCATATAACTAGAATTCTTGGATCATCAGAATGGTATATTATAGAATTATTCATTTTCTCTTGGATTTTTCTATGTCATATGATGTTGAAAAAATGATTCATCTTGACTTTGGGATTAAAAAATGAATAATAGAAAATGAATACCATCATAAAAATTGGAATATTGAAGAAATAATAATAACTAGTTATAAATTATAATGTTACTACTATGATACCACAAAAATGTTTGAAGGGACTATAAAAGTAGTTTTATCTGTACCCCATATATTTTTTCTATGGTTTCAATGGATAATTTTCGAAGATCTTGATGAGAAAACCCCAGAAACATCTTGATAGGACATTTTGCATTTATTTTATAATTAATTATGAAAATAATTTCACCGTATTTAAAAAATTTCATATTATATATCAATATATTTTTCACTCATATGGTGTCGTCATTACACTAACAATCCGGACTTGAATCGAACTAGTATTATACACATGTGCTCCACAAATCTCCAAACAATGATCTTGGTTTTGGGGTGCTAGTATGGAGGAACCAAGTGAATTACATCATTCATATTTGATCATGATGAAGATTATCTATTTTTCTATAATTCTATAGAGGGAATAAGAGGATTTACTATCTTTGTCATTAGATAATATCTTGAGAATTTATCTCGAGACTATGAAAATTATCATTTAAGAATCTATTATGGAAAACCATGGTAAAAATAATAAATTATATATAATGTAATATATATTAAGGATAAAATATTTTGTAATTATTTTAAGAACCATAATAAAATATTCTATATAATATATACCCAAATAAACTAATAATAGTAAAAATAATATTTTATTATTATATCACTTAACATGCACATATTTAAATATCATTTATTAAATAATTAAATAAATATTTATTTAAATTATATTAAATAAAATATATCATTTATTCGATTCTATTAACATATCCACTAATCCCCCTTAGGATTTATCAAACCAATAAAAATAAATATTTAATTAATTAAATAAATATTATATCCACTAAAATTTTGATTAAGTATTTATTTTAATATTCACATAACTATATAAATTTTTACATTAAATATTTTGACTAAGTTAGTAAATAAATATTTTTTTTCATTACCTTTTGAATAATAAATTAGAGATTAGATAAATATTATTTCTATTAAATCAGTGAATAAAAATTTATTTAATATTAAACCCACACTTTGTAAACATAAATATTTGGTGCTTGAATTTATGTGATCAACATAGCATTTATATTTATTTTTACACATGAAAAGAATAATATCTATTCTTAATATAAAATTCAAATAGAACATAAATGAGATTATAGATACACTTAGTGTGTGACACTTTATGGATCTTTCTATGGGGAATAGGTAAACTTACATAAAGTTCATGAAACAATTATAGAAATATTTAAAGTGTCCATTGAGAAAAAGGTTAATTTCACTATGGTAATAACCTTCTATGAACACTTACTATGAAAAATAATTCTCTTTCCAAGATATCTCATCAACCAGGTTTCATACCGATGTCATTAACATATATGCTTTTTTTCTTTATTTAACAATATAAAATGAACTCGTTGATAATATACCATGGTCATAGATTTAATTTGACAGTTTTATTTCAATCAACGGTCCAAAGACATAATATTCCATTAAATCAGAATCCATAAATCATTTCCTTACTTATTCAAGTAATATTATATCACTTATGATGCACATCACATATTGTACCTTTCAATGAGTATATGTCTTAATGATTTTCATTTATACATAAATTCACAAGATTAATGGTATACAACAACAATAATATGAAATCAATGAACCAATACACATGTCTAATGATAGGAATATTTTGTGACACATATAAAATGGGTAATTTCTATCAGTGGTTCTATCCTCATAACATACCATCTTGGAGATTAACAATTGTAAACATTATGAGAAGAAGTATCAAGGTCTAATGAACCCCCAACAACTGATTATTTGGTATCATATATGCCCCATCAAAAATATTTATATATACCATTGAATAGATGTTTATGAATATTTTTATATAATATTATGGTTCATATTATGTTATTGAACTTATATAACTGTTCAATGTGATATATACTCAATGGAAATTTTCAAATTAATTTTTCATACAATAAAACTCCCCATGTGATAAGATATATAATAACATTATCATAATCAAAGTTATAATTTAATTTGGTTTTAGGGATATAACTATAATAGTATGAAGTGTAGAGATTTATCAGATAGGGTAGAAGACTCTATAAAGTGAGTTAATGTTTGATTATTGCACATGAAACCCAAAAGAGTTGATCGAGAGTCTTCGTGATGATCCACTAAGCATTATTTTTTACGTTAAAATATTTCCCAATTTTATTACATGCTTATATTGGTCTATTTGAAATATATAAACTATGATTTATTTTAAATTCATATTCTCATTTTCTATTTTACTAGAGGCATCTATGCATGTTGATTTAGTTACCTTTCACTTAAGGATTTCTCAATTGTATATTCATTTTATATTAGAAAATATATTATCTTGGAAGTAATTTTTACATCATGAATAACCATAATTACATTCCAAAAACGTTTTTGGAATATCATTCATCACTAAATGTTATCTTAGAAAATGGTACCAATGATATTATTTTTTTACTATGGATTTTCTTTCCATTATTTATAATAATTTCTATAGGATGGATAAAATCTAAACTATATGAAATTTTTGAAGAAAAAATTATTATCTAGTGTAGATGAATCTATCTTAGACACTATCACCACCCAACCCCAGTCGGTATCCTTCATAGTCTTTCATTTAAGGCATGAGAGATCCTGATAGCTTGCTTCAAAAAGTCATTTGTTTGAAACTACTAGTGAAGATATAAATAAAAAAATTGGATGTCATACCCTCATAAATCCTTGGAATATTATAATTATTCCATTAGTAAATATTTTATTATAAATAAACTCTAAATCCAACAATAACGTCAATGCATGAAAATTTAATAAAAATACAAATCCCTATAATAAAATACATCAATAAAACCCAAAAGGAAACACCTAAAACAAAAACTATGATCTCATAGATAATAATGTCTAACATGATCTCCAATACCCATATATATATTTATAATATATATTTATATGTTTATATGGGTGATAATATATATATACTAAGTATGTTTCTCCTTTTGACCCATAATGTAAAGGTGGAAGAATTATACCAATGCCCTGGTGAATAATCAACAAAACCAAAACACAATCATACATGTCAAATAACACCCAATATAACAAATAAAATATCACTAAATAAGACTCCCAAGAATAATTTAATAATATGAAGGAGTATAAAAAAAAGGTAACCCCACACCACTTCCCCACTAGTTTGTCACTCCCATTCCCTAATAACAAATTGTTTGGCATTCTCATTCCTTATATATCATAATAACCATATCCAAGCATTTGTATACCATATATCAATATCATAATCACACAACCATGTATCCACATCCACATAGAAAATATTTATATCTCAACCACTTATCACATTTCCATCATAGTAGGTTATTTTGAACCTTAAGGGAGATAACCTCAATCCTTCCTCCAACCATGCATGACCCTAATTTTTAACCCATTATCCTAACATCAATCGCAATATTTAATTATAGAAATCAGAACCCATGTATAAAACCTCGTTACTTCATAAGTATTCTCTATTCAGAAAAGATAGAAGGTGATATGGATATTTCATCCATTTATTACCTAGTAAACCTGGATGTTTGGGGAAGAAACATTCCACAAAAATAATTTAATCATCGATAAATTTTTCTATATCATGCGGGGTATTTATAAAATCAGAAGTAAATACATCATCACTACGATGAAAACAGACACAATACTAATCCTAAGGATTTTTATCAAGTAGTATAATCACAGAACATAATCAACACCACATCTCCATAATCCTCCACTATCAACTATTGCCTCCTATAATGTTAACCAATTCTAATATTCCGCACAAAAGAGTCCCCAAAATAATCCATGAACTAAATATTTAATATGATATTAAATAAATTCTGTATTTACTACATACATTCGATATTATATTCATTAAGTTATTCATTAAACATATTTAATGATAAACCATTCATAAGACACCCCCAAATTCTTCACATTTTTTACCCTTCTATTTATAATAGTAGCAGTCAATTAAAATTCATCACATATTAAAATACCAATATCATACATAGGCCTTTATTATCCATTTTTCATAATATCTCAAATTGTATGCATCTAATATCTTATCCCTACAACTCTCAACCATCTTTTACAACAACTACTATACCAACCCATGCTAAGAACCCACATTTCCTAGAAAATAAAACCTTTCCAAATACCAACATTACTATCAGCACCATAACAATAATGGAAAAAACCCTTGTCAAAAACATTTTATTCAAAGAAAAACTACACAATCAACTATATCACCATTGTACATTATAGACAACACACTAAGAAATCATTAACAATGATTTTATTATATCAAATAAAATTACTTATGGATAGTGTGTGTATCATTAAAGTTTCATATTAAAAAATAAATCCCTTTATAACTAACATTCAATTATTATCCATTTATGGGGGGAAATTCTAGCACTCAATCATGGTAGAAGATTCATAAATCATATTTATAAGGCCCCGACCTTAAACCTTACATAATCTTGAGTTATTACAAGATTACACATTGAGGATCTTTTCGGGTTTAGAGTTTTAGAGAATTAGATCATAAAACTTGCATTACATTCCACATTTAAACAAAGGGGTTACATAAAGATAGTATTCATTTTTTCCCATCACCGGAACATATTTATAATAAAACATGGATTCTTTCTTGACACTTCCTTGACACTATCATCAAATCATGTACCTTTCCCTTGACCTATGAAAAACATTTCAAATAAACATGGGATAAGCATAAAAAACTCAATATGGGTTATAAAAAATATGGAAAGGAAACATGAGTTCATATATACATAAGAATGAAATCATACTTTACCCATAAAACATAAGAACTTTAAAATACCTCATCAAATCATGAATAAATCATAGAAATCATAAGACATAAAGGTAACTTGAGGTATTCATAACATTCTTACGTAGGGATTAACCCTCTTGGTTACGTTTGGAATACCCATCACAGTATATTCCCTAAATATCTTCATAGAAACCTTAAAATTTTACTCCTTCACATTACCCAATGCATTGGAGAGCTATATCGGGCTCACCCACCCTTAGTTTATCACGGAACCACCCGTCTTCATAATAATGCTCAAGAACCTCAACATAATCGTATCACATAAAACATGCATAAAGGAAACATAACATTTCCACCTTTCAATCACAAGATATCAATACAACACATTGATATAAAAACATTATAAAAAACATTTTCAATACCAAAACAAAAGAAAAGTAAAACATTATATTTATTTTTCTTTTAAAAAAAGGTATGGCTTGTAGAGGAAGCCGAAACTCAAATAATGGTCACAGCGGCGAAGAAGTCGTTGTCACTGCATACGTACGACAAAAACATTTACTTTTGTCATTTAGTAAAAAGCTTCGTATAAAAAATATTCCTTTTGGATAAATGTAAAAGTCAAAGGGGTTTATACACCGTATAAAAGAAGGTTGTTTATAAAACAAAATATGCCTCAATGAAAGGAGATTGAGACGAAGTCCCATACCTCGGGCCCGACTTGACTCGGTCATTCTTTAATCTCCTAAATAATAAACTTGAGTTAATTTTTACTTGTTTAAGAACCTTTTTAAAGTTCATTATTCCTTTTATATCACTTATTTCCATGTCATGAACACTATGTAATTATTTAAGTTAATAACGGTCGTTTTAATGATCAGTGGTACTAGAGTCAAAAATAAACCCTTTATAATTACAAGTTGTTCATGTATCCATTATATCCAGAATGGTATTCATGATGTAGATATCATATATATCATATATATCCAGTACATTCATGCATTTATAATATTATATAACATTTAGAGGTAATAAATGAAATGCACCATTCATGGAGACGGTAAGTCGTACGTACGCATGGACACTACTTTCATTTCTATTTCGTATTTTATAGAATGGAATCATAATGATATAAAGTTATATTATAATTCCATTGTAATATCATATATAATATCATATCTCCATCCTTTATACATCCCAAATATGGTATTTAACAAATTAAATCACTTTGAGGGGGCGGTAGTCCGCACTTCCTTAAATGAGGATATCGCGTTTACACATAATGGAAACCATAAAGGTATGCCCAAAATGAAAAATACAGAAGCTTAAGGAAAACATAAACATATTATATATCATATATAAATATAGTGTCATCTTAATGGCCACATTTGAAGGTGTTAAAAGAATGTTGAACAATCATCGTTTCGGGAGGCAGAAATTCACTATCCACGGAAACAGTATGTTCTTTAACCATTAGATGTAGGTGTGTGTAAGTGTAGCTAGAATCCTTCTTATAAAAAAATCCTAGTATATTTAATATACTGGAGTTGTTACAAAATAAATGAATAAAAAGAGTTTAGGGGGTTGGAGAAGCAAAATAAAACAAAATGACTCATGTGAAGACATTACCTTAAAATCGGGTAACTCCCTTTGGTTTGAGCTCAAAGGCTTCCTTGGGAAGACTTCTTCCCAAAGTGAGGATTCAAGGAGTAATTGAGGGATGTGGAGAGACAAAATGGGTAGGGGTTGACTGATCCAAAGTCTTTGGAAGTGTGGGTAAGGAGGTATAGGTGGGGGCCTTTTATAAGAGGAGAGGAGGGGCACTCTTGGAAAGTAAAGAAATGTTACTTTATGTTAAAATGAGTTTCATATTTAAGAGGTCCCACATTTATATAATTCGAGGATAAGGTGATAAGGGTTCTAAATACACCCATACAATAGGTTTTGGACATGTTAAGTCATATATTTTATATTATATTTTCATTTTATTTAAATCCTTTATTAATGAGGTAATCGCTGCATCATCATGATGTCAAAAATAATTTAATTTATTTACAGTATAAAAATTATAAAACACATACTATGATGTATGAAATCTTTTTATCTTTCCAATGACTATTTATAATCAAAAATCTGACTTGTATAACCCCATGTAAAAATTGTTTTAGTAAAACATCTCATGTTTGTGTCATTTTTACTTTTACATTAAATAAAAGGTTATTTATGTCATTTCCCAACCAAAGTGGCTCCATGGGGTCCCCAAGTTGAAACATGGATTGTCTTGGTCGGCCATGACACATACAATGAGGGTAGGACATGTCTCAAGCTCATCTCATATTATTAAAACATTATTTTTACCTTAAACTACACTAATTACCACTAATCGCGATTAAAAACATAAAAGTTACTATTCACCAAAAAATTATTTTAATCTCATTGAACCACATTTTACTTATTAATGACAACCATGTATGTAATATTTTTTAAATTCAAAATACAGAAGTGGAAAAGTTTCATTTAAACGAAAAATCAGTTTCTTTAACTACCACTTAGTGGTTTCACTATTCATCAAAAATTGAAGTTTCTCAGAAAAATACCAAAACTTCACCCTAGGCTATATTTGATATTCTGAATTCAAAAATGATTCCTATTTTACAAAATTCAAATCATATAAGTTACATTAATTAATTTAATAATTAATTCTTGTTGTCATGACAAATAGCGTGTTTTTATGAAACAATGAGTATCAAAAGATTGACACTAGTTTAAGTCCAATTTCAAAGTGAAATTGCTTCCAATGACCACCATTGGATTAAATGGTAAAAATATATTCTAATTTAAATTTAAAACCAATTCAAAAGATAATCTAATCATATAAATAAATTATATTAAAAAGAGGTTTTAAATTAAAATACAACATTTTTCACTATTCATTAAAAAATGAACATTATCGGAAAAATACCGAAAATTCACACAAAGTAAATTTTGATGTCCCAATCATAATGAATAAGTTTATTTTGACAAACATAGCTTATAAAATTGTCAAAATATAGATTTAAAAATGGTTTTCCATCAAAAGGCAGTAAAACAATCTTTTAAAAATATTATTGTATTCCATGCTTAAGATTGGATTTATTTTCATTTTAAGCCTCTAAAACACTATCTAATTCATTAATAGGCATAGATAAAAATATCTATTATTCATTAATTACTTGGGATGTTACATCCTTCCCCCCTTTAGAAAATTGCGTCCCCTCAATTTATTTACTTATCAAATAAATGGTGGTACTTATCCCTCATTGCATTTTCAGATTCCCATGTTGCCTCTTCCATCATGTGGTTTTTCCACAAAACCTTTACCTGATTAATCACCTTATTCCGTAACAATTTCTCCATGTGGTCAAGAATCTGGACCGGTTGTTCCTCATAAGATAGGTTCTCTTCTAGCTGAACTACCTCTGGACTCAAAACATGAGATGGATCTGGCATGTACTTTCTCAGCATCGAAACATGAAAAACATTGTGTACCTGAGATAAACTCAGAGGTAAAGCCACTCGGTAAGAAACTGATCCAACTCTCTCTAGAATTTCATATGGTCCAATGAACCTTGGACTCATCTTTCCTTTCTTACCAAATCTCATCACACTTTTCCATGGATAAACCTTGAGAAAAACATGATCACCTACCTCGAAAGATAGATCCTTCCTCCGGTTATCCGCATAACTATTCTTCCTGCTCTGAGATGTTCTCATGTGTTTCTGAATCAACTGAACTTTTTCTTCCATCTCTTCTACCAATTCTGGTCCCATCAACTTCCTTTCACCCACTTCATCCCAGAAAGCTGGAGTTCGACACCACTTCCCATATAACGCCTCAAATGGTGCCATCTGTATACTGGAATGAAAACTGTTATTATATGAAAATTCAACCAAAGAAAGATGTTGGTCCCAACATCCCTGATAATCCATAGAGCAAGAACGTAGCATATCCTCCAATGTCTGAATTGTTCGTTCTGACTGCCCATCTGATTGAGGATGAAATATTGTACTAAAATTTAATTCAGTACCCAACAACTTCTGAAGGCCCTTCCAAAAGTTAGAAGTAAACCTGGGATCACGATCGGATACAATGGAGAGAGGAAATCCATGTAACCTGACTATCTCTTTAAGATACAAACAGAAAAGTTGATCTAGAGAGAAAGTATCTCGTATAGAAAGGAAATAAGCAGATTTAGTCAAGCGATCAACAATAACCCAGATTGCATTATTACCTTGAGATGTCTTCGGTAATCCCACAACAAAGTCCATGGATATATTCTCCCATTTCCACTCTAGCACTGGTAAAGGCTGAAGCATCCCTTTCGGTAACTGCCGCTCTGCTTTAACCTATTGACAAGTCAAACACTTCACAGTAAAATCAGTAATATCTCTTTTCATTTCATCCCACCAGTAATACTCCCGCAAATCTCTGTACATCTTAGTACTGCCAGGATGAACTGAAAACGGAGAACTATGAGCTTCACATAACAACTCTCTCTTCAACTGTGAATCATAAGGCACACACAATCTCTTCCCAAAACTCAAAACACAATCATTATAAATGTTGAATTCAGGCAACTTAGCCTTCTGAACCAGCTCTACCTTTTTTTGCAACTCACTATCTTGCTTCTGTGCTTTCTTGATTCTGTCTGATAGGGAAGATTTCACTGATACCTTAAACAAAACAGAATAACATCCAGCACCAACAACTTCTATGCCAAAGTTCATCAAATCCTTAACCGAAGGATCATGTTCCAAATGCAACATTTCTAATGAAGCATTACTTTTTCGACTCAAAGCATCAACCACTTTATTTGCTTTTCCTGGATGGTAATGAATTGTACAATCATAATCCTTGATTAATTCTAGCCATCTCCTTTGTCTCATGTTCAATTCTTTCTGAGTGAATATATACTTTAAACTTTTGTGATCAGTATATATTTCACACTTTACTCCATACAAATGATGCCTCCAAATTTTTAAAGAGAAAACAACAGCAGCTAATTCCAAATCATGTGTAGGGTAATTTACCTTATGAGTTTTCAACTGTCGTGAAGCATAAGAAATTACCTGATCATTCTGCATTAGGACGCAACCAAGTCCTTTCAATGAAGCATCACTGTATATAACAAAATCATCATTCCTGGAAGGTAGTGCCAAAACTGGAGCATTCACCAATCTTCTTTTCAGTTCCTGAAAACAATCATCACATTCTTTTGTCCAAATAAACTTAACACCCTTCCGAGTTAGCTTAGTCATTGGACTAGATAACCGTGAAAAATTTCTAACAAAACTTCGGTAATAACCTACCAAACCAAGGAAGCTACAAATCTCAGTTACATTTGTGGGTCTTGGCCATTCTTCAACAACCTTTGTTTTTGCAGGATCAACAGTTATCCCATCTTTAGAAACAATGTGTCCAAGGAAATAAATTTGTTGCAACCAAAACTCACACTTGCTTAATTTCCCATACAATTTATTTTCTTTTAAAGTTTGAAAAATAACCCTTAAATGTCTTCATGCTCCTCTTTACTTTTAGAAAACACCAAAATATCATCTATGAAAACCACCACAAACTTATCCAAGAACTCATGGAAAATTCTATTCATTAAGTCCCTGAATACAGCAGGTGCATTGGTTAGCCCAAAAAGAATTACTACAAATTCATAATGGCCATATCTTATACAGAACGCGGTCTTCAGAACATCTGCCTCCTTTACCTTCAGCTGATGGTACCCCGATCTCAGGTCAATCTTTGAAAAATACTGAGCTCCCTGGAGCTGATCAAACAAATCATCGATATGAGGCAAAGGATATTTGTTCTTAACAGTGATGTTATTCGAGGCTCTATAATCAATGCAAAGTCTCATAGAACCTTCTTTCTTTTTAACAAATAAAACAGGAGCACCCCATGGTGACGTGCTAGGTCGAATGAAACCTTTCTCTAATAAATCTTGTAATTCCTCCTTCAACTCTAAAATTTCAATTTGAGCCATTCGATAAGGGGGTTTTGAAATTGGATTACCATCAAGAACTAAGTCAACAGTAAACTCAACTTCCCGATCTGGTATTATTCCAGGAAACTCATCAGGAAAAACATCAGGATACTCATTTACCACTGGCACATCATTAATCTGAACAGTTCCTTTATTTTCAACGATGTGTGCAAGGTAACATTCATTGCCATGTTTTACAAGTTTCTCGGCCTCTTGATTTGTTATCAACTGTAAGTGTTCATTCTTGTACACAAACTGAAAGTCTTTCTGAAAAGAAACTTCTTTATCTCTACAGTCAATCTTAGCATGGTAAATAGAGAGCCAATCCATACCCAGGATAACATCAAACTCTACTAGAGGTAGAACAATAAGGTTTGCAAGTAGGTTCTTTCCACAGATAAGGATAGGAATATTATTATAAATTCTTTTTGCCTCAACATTTCCCCCAGGTTTTTTACCAAAAGTTCAGGAGTCATTTCTTGAGATGGTATTCCCATTTTAATAGAAAAATTTTCAGAGATGAAAGAATGTGTAGACCCCGAATAAAACAACACACTGGCATAATCTGAAAAAACAAAGTACCTGATACAACTTCATTTGATGGCCCGACATCTGCTGAAGTAGTTGCAAAGGATTTCACCACCCCTTTCTGCTTATAGTCTAACTGCTTCCCATCACTCGAGCTCTTTGTCAGACACTCGTTTGCATAGTGACCCATCTCATTGCACTTAAAACATTTCACTAACTGTAAATCAAATTTGAACTTACCATCACATTGATCTTTTTCAATGCAATCATGAGCCTTATGTCCCATCTTACCACATCGGTAGAACTTTCCAGAATTCATAAGACATTCCCCAGCATTCCTTTTTCCACATTTATCACAAACCGGAAACTTAGATTTCTTACCATCTGACTTTTCTGAAGAATTCTTCACATTCTCCTGCCACCTCATTCTCTTCTTCTGTTGGTTGTCATAGAACACTTGATCATCGGAAAACTCCAATTCCAACTTCTCAGCACATCGAACAAGATTTTCATTACTTTAAAACTCACGAGAAGCTAATTCCCTTCGATATTTTGGCTTTAATCCTGAGTAAAAACGATTGATTTTACTATCAAGGTCTTAGATAAAATTTGGAGCATACCTTGTCAATCGAGTGAACCTCTCTCCATAGGCAGCCACTGAGTCTTCCTCTTGCCTCAATTCCAATAATTGCTTTTCCATTCTAAGTCAAACAGCCTTAGGAAAATACTTCCCAAGAAACATACCTTTAAATTCATCCCAGTCGAGAGTATCAATCTCATCAGCATCCCTGATATTTCTAACCATCGACCACCACTGATCTGCTTCACCCTCCAAACGGTAAAAAGCAAGACTAACCTTTTGATTGTCTGAACACCCCATGACATAGAAAATCTTCCCCAGTGCTTTAATCCACCCTTCAGCTGGCACAGGGTCAGATGATCCTCTGAATGATGGGGGATGTTGCCTCATGAAATGTTCCACCACTGACATGTTCCTCTGTGGTTGATCTAGCTGATCTCGTGCATGGATACCACCGCCATTTATCGCTTGAGTCAACTGCGCCATTACTGCAAAAAACTGTTCAGTTCCAATTCTGACCATCTCAGGATGCTGATTCGGAAGGTTATTTCCCTCTGTATGCCTTCCTAGCACTTCTTCCCTGTTTCCTCTGCGGAAAACCATTCTGAACAAACATGTCTTAGATGAAGAAACATGGTAATCTTCAAATGCTATATCATTTCAATTTGACCATAAAAATATTTTTGGAAAATCATTTAATAGAATTCTAACTCCTAAAGTTATCTAAACCGACCTTTGATACCAACTATAAGGCCCCAGCCTTAAACCTTACATAATATTGAGTTATTACAAGATTACACATTGAGGATCTTTTTGGGTTTAGAGTTTTATAGAATTAGATCATAAAACTTGCATTACATTCCACATTTAATCAAAGTGGTTACATAAAGATAGTATTCATTTTTCCCATCAACGGAACATATTTAAAATAAAACATGGATTCTTTCTTGACACTTCCTTGACACTATCATCATATCATGTACCTTTCCCTTGACTTGTGAAAAACATTTCAAATAAACTTGGGATGAGCATAAAAAGCTTAGTATGGGTTATAAAAAATATGGAAAGGAAACATGAGTTCATATATACAAAAGAATGAAATCATACTTTACCCATAAAACATAAGCACTTTAACATACCTCATCAAATCATGAATAAATCATAGAAATCATAAGACATAAAGGTAACTTGAGGCATTCATAACATTCTTACGTAGGGAGTAACCCTCTTGGTTACGTTTGGAATACCCATCACAGTATATTCCCTAAATCTCTTCAGAGAAACCATAAAGTTTCACTCCTTCGCATTACCCAATGCATTGGAGAGCTATATAGGGCTCACCCGCCCTTTTTTTATCACGGAACCACCCGTCTTCATAATAATTCCCAAGAGCCTCAACATAATCGTATCACATAAAACATGCATAAAGGAAACATAACATTTCCACCTTTCAATCACAAGATATCAATACAAAACATTGATATAAAAACATTATAAAAACCATTTTCAATACCAAAACAAAAGAAAAGTAAAACATGGTATTTATTTTTCTTTTAAAAAAAGGTATGGCTTGTAGAGGAAGCTGAAACTCAAATAATGGTCATGGCGGCGGAGAAGTCGTTGTCGCCGCATACGTACGACAAAAACATTCCCTTTTGTCGTTTAGTAAAAAGCTTCCTATAAAAAATATTACTTTTGGATAAACGTAAAATTCAAAGGGGTTTATACACCATATAAAAGAAGGTTGTGTAGAAAACAAAATATGTCTCAATGAAAGGAGATTGAGACGAAGTCCCATACCTCGGGTCCGACATGACTCGGTCATTATTTAATCTCCTGAATAATAAACTTGAGTTAATTTATACTTGTTTAAGAACCTTTTTAAAGTTCATTATTCCTTTTATATCACTTATTTCCATGTCATTAACACTATGTAATTATTTAAGTTAATAACGGTCGTTTTAACGATCAATGATACTTGAGTCAAAAATAAACCCTTTATAATTACAAGTTGTTCATGTATCCATTATATCCAGAATGCTATTCATGATGTAGATATCATATATATCATATATATCTAGTACATTCATGAATTTATAATATTATATAACATTTAGAGGTAAGAAATGAAATGCACCGTTCATGGAGACGGTAAGCCGTACGTACGCATGAACGCTACTTTCATTTCTATTTCTTATTTTATAGAATGGAATCATAATTATATAAAGGTATATTATAATTTCAGTGTAATATCATATATAATATCATAACCCCATCCTTTATACGTCCCAAATATGGTATTTAACGAATCAAATCACTTTGAGGGGACGGTAGTCCGCACTTCCTTAAATGAAGATATCGCGTTTACCCATAATGGAAACCATAAAGGTATTCCCAAAATGAAAAATACAGAAGCTTAAGGAAAACATAAACATATTATATATCATATATAAATATAGTTTCATCTTAATGGCCACCTTTGAAGGTGTTAAAATAATGTTAAACAATCATCGTTTCGGGAGGCAGAAATTCGCCATCCACGGAAACAGTATATTCTTTAACCATTAGATGTAGGTGTGTGTAAGTGTAGCTAGAATACTTATTATAAAAACGTCCTAGTATATTTAATATACTAGATTTGTTACAAAATAAATGAATAAAAAGAGTTTAGGGGGTTGGAGAATCAAAATAAAACAAAAGGACTCAAGTGAAGACATTACCTTAAAATCGGGTAACTCCCTTTGGATTGAGCTCAAAGGCTTCCTTGGGAAGAATTCTGCCCAAAGTGAGGCTTCAAGGAGTAATAGAGGGATTTGGAGAGACAAAATGGGCAGGGGTTGGCTGAGCCAAAGTCTTTGGAAGTGTGGGTAAGGAGGTAGAGGTGGGGGCCTTTTATAAGAGGAGAGGAGGGGCACTCTTGGAAAGTAAAGAAATGTTACTTTATGTTAAAATGAGTTTCAGATTTAAGAGGTCCCACATTGATATAATTGGAGGATAAGGTGATAAGGGTTATAAATACACCCATCAAATATGTTTTTGAAATGTGTAGGTCATATATTTTACATTATCTTTTCATTTTATTTAAATCCTTTATTAATGAGGTAATCGCTGCATCATCATGATGTCATAAATAATTTAATTTATTTAAAGTATAAAAATTATAAACAAAATACTATGATGTAGGAAATAGTTTTATCTTTCCAATGACTATTTATAATCAAAAATATTACTTGTATAACCCCATGTGAAAATTGTTTTAGTAAAACATCTCATGTTTGTGTTATTTTTACTTTTACATTAAATAAAAAGTAATTTATGTCATTTCCCAACCAAAGTGGCTCCATGGGGTCCCCAAATTGACCCATGGATTTTTTTGGTCGTACATGACACATCCAATGAGGGTAGGACATGTGTCAAGCTCATATCATATTATTAAAACATTATTTTTACCTTAAACTACACTAATTACCACTAATCACGATTAAAAACATAAAAGTTACTATTCACCAAAAAATTATTTTAATCTCATTGAACCACATTTTACTTATTAATGACAACCATGTATGTCGGATTTTTGAAATTCAAAACACAGAAGTGGAAAAGTTTCATTTAAACGAAAAATCAGTTTCTTTAACTACCACTTAGTGGTTTCACTATTCATCAAAAATTGAAGTTTTTCAGAAAAAATACCAAAACTTCACCCTAAGATATATTTGATATTCTGAATTTAAAAATGATGTCTATTTTACAAAATTCAAATAATATAAGTTAAATTAATTAATTTAATAATTAATTCCCATTGTCATGACAAATAGCGTGTTTTTATGAAACAATAAGCATCAAAAGATTGACACCAGTTTAAGTCCAATTTCATAGTGAAATTGATTCCAATGACCACCATTGGATTAAATGGTAAAAATATATTATAATTTCACTTTAAAACCAATTCAAAAGATAATCTAATCATATAAATAAATTAGATTAAAAAGAGGTTTTGAATTAAAATACAACATTTTTCACTATTCATTAAAAAATGAACTTTATCGGAAAAATACTGAAAATTCACACAAAGTAAATTTTGATGTCCCAATCATAAAGAATAAGTTTATTTTCACCAGCATAGCTTATAAAATTGTCAGAAAATAGATTTAAAAATGGTTTTCCATCATAAGGCAGTAAAACAACCTTTTAAAAATATTAGTGTATTCCATGCTTAAGATTGGATTTATTTTCATTTTAAGCCTCTAAAACACTATATAATTCATTAATAGGCATAGATAAAAATATATATTATTAATTACATACTTGGTATGTTACAATAATAACATATTAAAACATATAGTAGTAATATAATCAATTAACATTCAGATGAAACAATTTATAATCATAAAAATCAGAGGACTTATACTTTTCACTAATTTTTTATTGAACCTATTATATATATTTTTTGGTTAATTTAAAAAATTATTCATAATAATATAATAGTTTGATAATTTTTTGATTTTGAAAAAATAATTGGAATCACCTACCTTGGTTTGAGGTTTTAACGGTTTACTACATAGGTATAATGAGAGTAGAATATGTTCACAGCCATATAACATGTGAAGGAAAACAAAAAATGTTTTTTGGGTGCTTTTGAGACACGATGTGTAGGGTAATTCTCATACATTTTTTAGAAAATAAGAATACTCAAAAATGAAGGATTTTAAAATTTTAAAATTTTAAAATAATAAAATATATAATGTGTAGTGATATTCATGAGGGTTTCTGTTTTTATAAATTTCAATCAACCACGTAATATACATTTAAAATTTTCATGTTGACTTAATATATTTTATGAGAATTTAAATTCACAAAAATATATATTTCATCTTGAGGGAAAATTAATTTACATTAAATTTTAAATTACTACTTTTTAGGATTTTAAAATTTAAAATTTCAATTTTAATCATAAAATTTGATTCTTGCATATATAGAAAAATATTAACAAAGGGTATCACTATTTTGAAATATATTAGAGTAACCATATGCAAATGAAGATTAAAAATATCAGTGAGGCCTCTTAGGATAATCAGATAACCTTTTTAAAAAATAAAACTTATTAAAATCTAAATGCATATAATTTCTTAAGTGAATTATATTTAAATTAAAAGATACACTTATAAAATAGGATAACTCTTATGAAAATAGAAAATACTCTTATGAAAAATGGAAAAAATTATAACAGTTTCATTGGATAAATCTTATGAAGACATAATGTAATTTATAAAATCATAAAGGGAACTTATAAAAACTGAAAGAATTATGATTTCTAAAATAACTCCAACTAAATCCAAAAAATTCTTGTCGTGAAATTAAAAAATTTATTTGAAAATAGAAATTGGTCTTATGAAAAAGGGTAAAAGAACATATTTTTTCAATTATTGAATCTTTTAAAAATCCAAGTAACTTTATAAAATCTCAAAATACTATTACAATAACACATGAAACATTTAAATCATCATTTAATCTTACAAAATCCATAAAATGAAACTTAATATTAGACATTTGACCATATATAGAACATAAGAGGAATTTCAAAATGGTTGTTTTTGAGTTAAGGTTAAAATTAAGGGCCCTTGCATAATTAAATTCAATTAATAAGGTCTACTTTATACTTAATAAAAAATCTAGTTAAAATATAAAAATATATTATTATGTTAAAATTATTCTAACTTTGGAGAAATCATTCATCAACAACTAAAGCCACAAGAACGCATCCTTAGACTCTTTCAGTCAACCCCACCAAATGAATATGGAAGGGTTTATAAAAACCTAGAAACTTACATTAGATATTTCAAAAATTATTATCATCCTAGGTAATCCAAACCAAGACAAAAAACAACAACCACCAAACCAACCACTCGGTAGAATATACCTATCAAATTGAGACAACACTACCACTGACACATAAGGAAACTCTGATGATTAAAATATCTTAGAAATAAATATATAAAAATATAAATATAATTTAATTCACCTCAAATCAAACATATCATCATCATAGAAAATCATGGCTCAAAATAGATTGGGATACTAAGCGTGTAACTTATCCTCTAACATGTGAATGCTCCACTCCGTCTGTCATCCATTTAAGGATTGAAATTAGTTCTAAGTGGTAGATATCTTCCAAAATCATTCTGGATAACTACCTAGACTTTTGAGGTATAATGAAGATCCTATTTGGAGATTACATACCTTGGTAATAGATGAGGCTTCACAGTCTCCTCTACATACCGCATAGCTAAAATATAAATGAAACTTTATTCTTGTTGGATAATAAATGAACAAAATTCATCAATTTATTCACAATACATAAAATATAATAATATCATACATTGGATCATGGGTAAAACTCAGATGGAATAAATTTAAATATCCACTCACATAGACTCAGGTATATCCAATGGATGAAACAAACCAACTAAAACATGATTCTATGCATTCACATGTTGGAATACTAAACACCAAAACAAAAAATAATCAGTGGACCACATTATCCTGGTCTAATGACATTGATTCTAGGGAATGATTATCTAGGATAAACATGGATAAAATATCATGAGTGAGTAATGAATTTCATGAAGATCCTCCTCATGAATCACCAATGAAATAAATAATCTCCCTTACAGTTAAATATCATGTTTATCATATACTATCCATACATTAGGAGAATCACCATGGAAGATGTTATCTAAGATCAACTCTATGTTCTAGTCTCCCCTTTGATAATACTCCACATAATATATCAATGTTTATCAGACTATCATCTCCTTCAAAAAATCCTCTATCACTAGCCTCATCCACATCAAGATTCATCTCTACAATATCCTCCATCTCTATCCATGTATTTTTATACTCTTGAATAATATCTCCTTATGAATGTTTGATAAGGGATTTAGTGACTGCATTCACATTCGCTGGTGTGTAGGATATTCTGAATACATATTTTCAAAATAAATACATCCACCAAAAAAACAAAAAATTATATCTCACTGAGACAAAATAAACCTCCAAATATTATGATATATGAAGACTATAAACCACTCATAAATGAGTTAATTTCGATATATATACATATAAAACAACCACACATTCAATTATATATCATTTTTTGAATAGTTATAGTCATTGGGATGTAACATACTATACACAAAGTAAATCACTACCCCTATTACATCAAGATTCATCCAATCTAAAGATGAGAATCATCACTTAAAATCCCAAACATCACTCCCTCATATAGTAGATAAAGAATGGTAGAATTTATCAATCTATTCTTCAGGTGTTAAACATATTCATAAAATTAGTTAGTAAAAATGATATCCTAGTCCTTATTTTTTAAGTATTAAAATGGACAATCAATCAAAGAGAAATAAAACATGACCCACTAGTAATAGTCTTTGAGGTCGTGGAAACTAACGACATCTTTAATATTCTTATGTGCTCCCCAAGAAATAATAGACTTAATCTTCATTTTATTGACTACCAACCCCTATTGAGCACTAAAATCCTGATAAGGTAAACCTACCCATCCCTAACATGAACTAGTACAACTTCCTGTAGAACTAATAGTGTTGATGATCTTTTAAAATATACATAAGATTATATAAATATTCCTCATATACCTTCACATATATAATAATTCCATTGATGAAAACTATCAAAAACTAACCTAGGAACACATATAATGTGTTTTCATGAGTCCCATGATAGGATATTTCTCATACCAAGAGGTATAAGCATGAACTCAAAATTCTTATAAAGGAATTTAATGGTAGTTTTCAAGACATCTATCTCTTCTAAAATCAACTGATGGTATATAAATCACAAATCAATCTTTTAAAAAAGATTTATCCCAATAACCAGTCAATAAAAACATTTATCCTTTATAGGGGATCACAGTTCTTAACCATCATCTGATTTAACTATTAGTGTCTACTCACATCCTCTTACTATCATCTTCATTTGTAGATAAAAACACTAGAGAAACCCAAAAAAATAAAAAGTTCTGGATGCGACCCTTATTTATAAAATCATTAATTTTGATGTTCAAATCATGATACTCATACACTTATATTTTGTAAGGACCCATTGAAATTATATAGTCTATTCTCTAAAACATTATCCAAAACTCGAAAAAATGTCATTTGTATAAACCTCTTCTAGGAAATCATTTTATACCTACTCAGAAACCCCTGGAAACTAAACCACCTACACATCCATTTGACCCCATGGTAACTCCACTAAATGGTATAGAAGGGGATATAATGTAACATGTCTTATATGATTTTTTGGAACACTATTGAATACTACATGTTATCCCTCAATATCACTGAACATGAATATTCTCCACAATAAATCAATGAAAACATGCAAAAAATAAAACTAATTTATACCAAGGAGGCATTCATATGTTTTTATATGAAGTAAAATAAATATTCCCATTGAAAATTTTGTCTCATAATAAACTAAAAAACCAGATATATATCAAAAAGTATATTGACATCTAATTCACATAGTCAATATCAAAGGGAACTTGAATCCTCTCCACCCAATGTGCAAGGCATGGATCATGGTGGGGGAAATAAAATAATAAAATTTTCTAGAATCAAAGCTGATTAATTATAGAGTATAAAATAAAAAAATCAACCTCAAAAAATCTTTGGCTTGCCCTAAATTTTCATTTACACTATAAGAAACTATCCATGTATAGATTATATGCTCTGTAAACCCTACCATCAACCACCTACCAAGATTCTCTCATCTGTATATACTTGATGGTGGGTAATATCTTGGGGATGACCTATTCCAGTTACATCACCTATAGGAGGAAGATAATAATATTTTCCCTACTAGGGATATGGCCTTACTGGACACTATTATTGGTATTGATAAGTAATATAACAATCTACACTATTATGGGGCCTGAGAATGTTTGGGAGTTTATATCGATGATGGCCATCCTATCCAAAAAATTGAGTGAGGCCAACAAAATTCTATTCATTAATACATGCGAACATCCAGATCCATAGAAATGAGAAAACAAGGTCGGGGAACAACTCTCCAATATTCAAAAACACAAATTTCCCCAATGTCTAAGATCCTAATTTTGAAACACTACCGCTCAAAAAGTGCTTATGACATCCTTCTTGATATGATCCCAAAAACTCATAGATTATATCAATCACCTATGCCTTTGCATACTCCTATAAATACAATGGAATTATAAATTGTAAAATTTTATACTAGGGGATTGGATAGAATCCCTCTTCAAGGATTATATCTCTATAATATCTTCTGAAAAAATATCACAGGGTAAGGATAATCTATTATATGATCAATCGCCACTATTAATAAAAGATTAAATCCAATATAACAACAAAAAGAGACCAATACTCTTTCTTAGCCTATATATAACTGAATTTTCCCCTGAATATTCTATCCAACAGTTCAAATCCAAATTTTATACATTCTCATCAACTCTTTGAAGCTATAATGTCCAAAATCATGTCGCGTACACTTCCAGGAATCCTCCTCTTTAATTGATCAACCCGTATAAAATCAATTAGATCACCCTACCTCAACCCCTAATAGGTTCTGCACACAAATGAAGACCAACATGAATATCTAAAACAAGAAAAAGAATTCTTATGCTTAGTATTAAGAAATTTAATATGGATCATTTTATTAACTTCTTTTATCTTCTTTAAAATAATCATGATTTAGTCCCATGTTTAAAAATTGATGTTTATATTTTTCATATTCCTCTTACCTACAATCTACATAATATCATCATATATGTTCAATTAGATTAAGGTACTCATCATGGATCATATGGTAGAATAATTTCTTATTACTTAGATGGTATATATTTGTATATAATACTCTTGGTTTAACTAATGTTTCTTCCATAAAAAACATGCTTTATACACAAATTCGTAACTACAATCTCAATTATAATTTCGATCCACCTCTACAATAACACTTTTCCATTACCAATCCCCATTAAGAACCACTCATGAGACTATAGTGATTGAGATGGTGACACCTAATGCCCTAATTAAATAGGATATGGTTTAGAGATGAGAATCGAGGGTATAAATCACCCAAATGGGTGGAATGATACTCATAAATACTATGAATATAAGAATGAAACCACTAATAAAATCAATTATATAAATAAAACCAATATCCCACTATAAACAAAATTAAAAAAATCATAAAATAAAATCCTCCAAAATAAAATACTAAAATAAAACTATTATGACTTAAACCCCATCCACAGTTCATATATTCAATCTTGTAAAGTAGAAATAAATATCCAAATACTTCATGGAATCCTATAAAAAAGGATATATTTATATAGGGGTGATCATACTCAATACCCCTTTTCCAAATTTGGAACTTCCATACTAATAACCTATTGGATAAATAGCATAACTAATATAAAAATATAATAGGTAAAATAAATTCCAATTTCCCTAAAGATGTCTCACAAAGAATCTCCTTCAAGTATGACATATAAAATTTAAAATAGAATAAAAATAGTTCCTTTCAGCACTTCCCCATTTTTTTATCATTTTCACACTATAACAAAAACATGCTAGAACTAACAACTTTCCTATATCATCATAACCACATCCATGATTTTTCATACCACATGGACACATAATAATCACATAACCACATATCCACAACCACATACCATGTATTTACATCTCAACCGCACATCACATTTTCATTATATTGGGGTAACATGTATATATAGGATACAAACCACATTCCCCCACATACCATGAATGACCCCCACTATATAACACATTATCAACCATTCATGAACACATAAATGAAATTATTAACTTATGAACATCACATAACATGGATATAACCTTAGACCATCACATCCATTTCACATTTGTAAGGGGGATTATGTAATTGTGAGTATTAGTACATCTATTCTATCACCATATGGGATGTTTGGGGAAGATTCATTCCCCCAAAAAAATTAGGCTGCAGTGTGGTTATTTGACTTTGGTGGGGCGTATATAAAATCATACGACAATTCATAATAATTGTGATATTATTAAAAAATACCCAATCATTAAGGATTTATACCTTATAGTAATATAACAACCCATAATCATCTTTATAATACTTCTCCCCCAACTATATCCTCCTGCAAACATCATTCATTCCCACTATTCCACATAAATTAGTCATATCAATCATCCACAGACTCTCTCTTTATTCTTTTATTAAATAAATTTTTGATATAAAATTTTCAAAGAATATTATATTCATCATCGTATTCGTTAATCATAATGAATTTTAAACCATTTATAATCTAACACCCATATTATTTCATAATTTTTACCCTTCCATTTAAAATCACCACATTTCATTAATAACAACCACTTATTAAAATTTCAACCCACTTCCCATATTTTTTTTAATTATTTTCATTTATATAATACACTAGTTGAAATCTAAAATAACAACCCCACACCTCTCCACCAACGATCACATCAACCCCAATGCTAGTACATGCTTACAAGAACCATAATTTCCACAAAAATCAAAAATGTATACATAATAGACTAGTGGTCACTTTAATAAATGAAATCACATCATCTCTTTCCAGAACTATTTTACTCAAAGAAAAACAACACAACCCCCCATAAAACAATGTTAAATCCGAAGAAACACGCTGTGAAAAAATTAAATCTGAATACATTCATTCCAGGTAAATTTTCTTCATCCAGTGGAAACAATATCATAATTTTATATTAACCAAAAAATATATTCATTAAGATCTTTAAATTATTTTATATATTTTATAGGTGACTCTGTAATTCATTCATAATATAAGGTTCATAAGTTAGAATATCACATTAAAAGAGACTAAAATAATATCATTAACTAACTATCATATGAAATAATATGGAAATTGAAAAATCATAAGCGACACACAATTCATTTAATTTTTTTATTTGTTCCATAATTAGTTTGGAATAATTAATTCAAATAAGAAATTAGCATTATAATTCTTGGATTCAAAACAAATTATAGAAAGTGTTCTTGAATCCCAATCATGACCTCTGGATTTGATGGTTCACTGAACATATAATGTGAGAGGATAAGATATGTGTATCCTTATAACATTAAATGCAAACCAAAACACAATTGATGGGATCCCATGAGTCATGATGGGTCAGATTCTAATTTTCTATGTTCATGAAAACAAAAAGAGACATGAATAACAAGTATTTATTTAATTTATAATAGTAGAAACAATGTTTCATGGTGAAATTCCTAGTCCTTTCAAATTTTTCAAAATCATAATCAACCCCATAATTTCAAATTAAGTATATCTTTTTGAGTTTTAAATTTTCAATAGAATCAGAAATTCTTAAAATGAGGATTTAATCCTTCAAGGATGAAATAATTTTATTTATAGTCAAAATTATTTATTTTATGTGTTTTATTATTTAAATTTTTTTAAAATCATAAAATATGATTGTGTATGATGTTAGAAATACTTCACTGAGGGGATAAATATTATGAAAAAAATAAGAGTAAATTTTGGTGGATGAATCATACACAAGATAGAGATGAATCTTTTGAAAACCAAAACAACCTTATGAATTTAAAATGACCTATATGAAAATATAAAGACTCATGATTTCCTAAATGATTCTTATGGGTATGAAAATTTACTCTTTCAAATTACAAAGTCTCTTATAAAAATGGGAAATAATGTTATAAAAATTGGAGAAGACACATACAGTTACATTGGATGAAAAATATGAAAATCCAATGAACTTTACAAAATATCCAAGGAATTTTATAAAAATATAAATAATTTTTATTTCTAAAATGACTATAATATAATTTAAAAGTAAATAATATAAAATAGAAAGCCTCTTAAAAAATGGAATAAAATCATATTAATAAGGGAAGGAATTCTATGGTCACAATTAATGAATCTTAGAAAATTCTAACGACCTTTATAAAATCACATAGGGATCTTATGAAAACTCAAGATTCTTATGAAATAATATGTTTCTCTTTTTAAATCCACAGAATGAATGTTATTCTAAAAGTTGGAATATATTAAAAATACAAAGGTCAGTTCATAAGTGTCATTTTTTATCTAAGGGTGAAAACATAAGTGTCATTTTATAAGTAAATGAAATTCATAAGGGGCATGATAGACATAACCAAAAATCAAGTAAAAATGAAAACAAATAGAATTAGTTTAAAAATAAATTAAAATCTATAAAACTATTTTTGTGCCACTACAACAACCAAAAAATATCCCCAGAATCCCCTCATCCCTTGATAAATGAAAACGGAATGTTTCTATAAATTACTTTCCCATTAGTATAATTTTTCATAATAAAATATATATATTGGAAAATATAATTTTCTTAAAATATTTTATTTATTTTGGATATATTAAGCTAAATAAGATAATTTTTTGGGACAAATTAATTAGTCCTAATTTTTTTTATTTGAGATAGTTTTTTATTTAAGACATTTTAATGTTTCTCATGTAATATTTTTTTCAATTAATTAAAATTTCATAAATATGATTTTATTATAATAATCGAATTGAAATTCCCTATATTCCCTTATCCTAAACCATTCCCAACAACCTATTCCAAACCCCATCGCTCATATGTACACCCAACTCCCTTGGCCATCATTACGTGACCCATTTCATATTAAAATTTTTCTAAAATTAGTTACAACATAGACTTTAACCCATGTGTTGGATTTGGTGTTGAAGAACCATTTTAAATATAAATTAAAATACATATTTATTTATGTGTTTGAATATAAATAATTTTCTTCTTAGAACATGATTTTTCTTTTATGTGAAATTATATATGATAATTCTCTAAGGGTACATGTCGCACTGAAAGATCATAAATGATCCTCTCTATGATTAGAACCTTAAAGTGTTATGATAATTATATAAAATACATTTTCTACTAAAATATGATATCATCTAATGAGGAACATATAAAACATGCTATTAGGGGTAGGTATATCATAAGGCATTTAGACCTCTTCCCATGATGTTTTGCCTTTGTAATATCAAAAATAGAATTTTATAAAAAGAGAAATTACCTACAGATATTCCATATATTATATATGTCCTTTGATATTCCTATCAATGGACATGTGTAATTATCATCACACTTGAGATTATTATTTATTCATATCAAGATCCTTATAATTTTATGTATTGATGAACACCTTGACAATATATGCTCATTGAATAGTATGATATGTTGGGTGTGTCATACATGTTATCGATTTAGTGGATATCCCAATAAATGATTTATCCCTTTTAGTTTTAATGTATGTAAATATCTTATGCCCTCTATGTTAAAATTGAACTACCTCATTTTGTCCATGGTTGGGTAGTTTCTAATTAGTGTGTTCATTTATAGAAAGTAAGTAAAATATATATTTACAATATTGGTCGATCACACAAGAATTAAACATACATTATTTTAGATATTGAGACAAAGGGGTTATAATATATAGTTAAATTTAATAGCATGTTATTATCATTATAGAATTTAACTTATCTCTCTATGGAAACCTATATGTGAATCATGAAACTGATCTAGGAAATTTGGAAATTTCAACCTAATTCCATAGAGAGATATCCCTAAAGGGACGCATAGTAAGTGTACTAAGTACATCAGTTAAATTCAATATGAATTTTATATTATGATATAATACTATCTTATTGTTATTAGAATAAAATTTATTTAGATTTTGTGATCATAGCTATTCAATCACCAATTATTAAAAAGAATAAATATGTGAGTTGAATATTAAATACATATTTACTCACAAGGTAACTGTTTAATTATGTTAATATATATTAATTATTTATCTATATTTATTTCTGAAGGTAAAAAATATTTTTTTATTTAGGTATATTAATATTTAATAAATGAATATTCTCAAGTTTTAGTGAATATGATATTTCTTTATTAATTAAACAGACAATGCAGTGATATTTATTTATTTAAATAAATGATCATTATTTTGGGTTCTACAAATATGAGGGAGGATTGAGATACTTAATTAAGGGTTTAGTGTAAATGTTATATTAAATACCCTCCACATAAATATTAATTAATTAATTTAAGAAATGGTATTTATTTAATCTAGAGGCATTGAAGATTCCAAGGAAATAATAAATATATTATTATTATTATTAGAAATATAGTTATCTAAATATTATGTTATTGTCTAAGGTCATAAGTATAATAAGAAATTCATAACACGGATATTTAAAAACATGATTATATTATTCCCCAAGGGTTAACCCAATTGTTGTTCCCAATATAGTCTAGATAATTATCTCAACCATAGAGAGACAAAAAATTCACCAGAACACTCTCAAGAATAAAGATACAGAATCCTCATCCTCCCAATCAAGTCCTTGAGGGAACTAGAGGAATTATTTCACTACCTAAAAGAGTTATTTTTGTTATTAATGGTGAATTATTCAAAAATTTGAATCATCGACACTAACTACCAAGTATTTCGGTGATGAAATTCTATGGTCCATAAAACATGAATGGATCAAATCAAGAGGGATTCTACCCTTTAATAAATTGGTATAATGATAATAAAATAAGAAGTTTTCAAATGAATAAATTATAATGAATAAATTAAAAGACAAGGTAATTATTTATATATATAAATGAATAATAAATTATACATGATGATATTATTTTCATGGATTCATAGGTTTCTATTCATTTATTTATAAGGATTTATCCAAATAATTTAGTGAAAACCCAATTATTTAGCATGTGGTTGAGTATTTCCACTTCACCTAGGAACCTTCAAGTGGTATTTGAGTAGTCCAAATTGATTTAAAATTATTTTTAATCATTAATTGATTTAAAAAAATTATTTTTTAATTTCTAGTTTATTTTTACATAAATACCAATGTCTATATATATATTCACTCACATAAATATGTCCAAGAATATGTTAATAATAGATTAATAAGTTTCAAAGATCCATTTGAGAGGTTCTAGGTATTCTATATAGATTGTATGGAAGTACACAATGTGTAATTTAATTACACCTCGTGTTCTTATATTCATTACATCTGGATATTATAGCGAACATCATGATTGATTGCATGATGTATTCATAATTCCATTACATGACCTTGTGTGGACAGAAATAGGTTATCACCTTATTTTAAAGATTATTCAGTATGTAGGTTGAATACAAAATATTTGGTCTTATATGGTTATCCCAATGAATTTCACAAAAAAACATGTGATCAAAGACTTTTCATGCATTTATTACATGCTTCCTTGGGATTTAAAGCTGAAATATGTGGGGTAAATGGATTTATATGAAATTTAGCTTGTATAAATTTCATATAACCATTAAATTTCTGTGTGATAGACATGAAGTGTCACCCTAGGCATGAATCATAGATTTTTATAGAATGTGATACTTTGAAGGTAGTTGTATGTATATTCCATGTAATGTGTACCCTCTATGTAGAGTACACAACACACCAATTTATATATAATGTATTTAATTTATGTGAAAATATAATTAATTATAGAATTAAATCTAATTACGTAGTGTGTAGCTAGAGTTCCTGTCATGTGACAGGGTTTAATGAATTTTAAATTATTAATTAATTCCATGTAAATTTCATAACTACTAATCATTTAATGTCATCATACACACTATGTATGTTACACAAACATTAAAGGGATGACAAACTGTGAAGATTACCATGTTATAATGTGTTATAAATTAAAATCTAACTACATTCCTCAACAAGTGAAATTACACAACAAGTAATTTTGTGTCACACCAAGTACATCAACATGCCATGTGAGTATATAATACATGAAAACTGCTATAAATGATGGTTGGAAATTTATATGGGTATACACTATTTTGGATTAAAATACACATCATTCACTGTATAAATATTAAATAAAATTAATTTATTCAATTTGTTTAGAAATTACAGATGAAGTGGATCTTCAGGATAGTTTAGATAAACAATAATATAATTTAATTAAATAATTCATATGTAAATTAGTTTTTTAATTCAGGTAATTAATTGTAGAAATATAGAATTTAATTGAATGATAACTTGTTTGAAAATGTGTATTTGATGAATGTGTGGATGACCATGAGCTTTTCTGACCTATGAATATATTGTATTTATTTTAGTTAAATTATTCTTTCATGGGTTTTTATAATATTATTTACTAAATTAAATAAAGGCATTAATTTCATTCCCTTATTTTTATTATGTAAGGTGAGGTTTTTATGTGGATTATTTTAGATAAACCCTGAACTATTCCATCAGCTTACCTCACCTTCATGTGAGTAAAATAATATATAACGGATGGAGGTACGAAGAGATTATAGGATAGTCAAATTCATATATAAGTTGAAACCAAATAGTGAAAAACATTAGTGGACAAATGTAACGATGCAACTAAAACTAAGTTACAGTTCATGGAGTTTTCCCTTAGGTTTAAGGGATAGTTAGTCATCTACTCAATAAATCTTCGACTATAAATATCATGATCCCACTATGTTATTTATTTTATTAATTTTATTTTCATGGTTACTTATTAATATTTATTGATGATTATTCATGATTATATAAAATAAAAGAATTTACAAGAATTATATAAGGAATTAAAATAAATGGATTAGGCATTAATATTTTATTATGAAATGTTTAATTTCTTATTTAAAATAGATTCAATATTTATAAACTTATAGGGGGATAAAATAATAAAACTTACACATATATATAAAAGAAACTTGAAAAATATTACATAGGTATAATAATATAATTTTGATTTACATACACCAAGAGTTAAAAGTAAATGACCAAACTCCATTGGGGTTATTTCAATTATCGAAGAGTTCTAACTTAACTTGTGGATTGAAAAGTCTAGTTTTCATTCTTGGATGATGGAATTTATAGGACTTGGTGAAAATAGTAAGAAATATTTGTGGATATATGAATCCATGTTGTCCATATTATGGATTCCATTCAACAGATCATGGAGCTACAAGTTAATGAAGCTGGAAAGACCCAACCACTTAAATAATATCGAATATCTTTTCAGGCACTTGTCTAGGTTATGAGAAGTGAAATATTAATATTTTATAGAAAAAAATCTATGTGATAGAATATTCTAAGTCCACTGGTTAGGGTAATTTGGATTTAATACTGTAGCAAGAGAATAATAAAAATATTTATCGCATAAAAAATCATGGAGATGAAGTTAAAGTGTTAGAAACCAACTTTTATTTATTATAGAAAATAGAAAGAAATATAGATTCCACTTTAACACAATAAACCATCCTAGATAAATATAATGTCTCTAAAAGTAGTAACTTACTGGATTAGCATCAACACTTTCACATTGTATTTTAGCATGAGTGAATATTTTACATGATGGAGTCCCATACTTGAAAAGATCCTTATAAAGAGGGAAATGTGGAAGATCTCTCTATAAACCTAAAACAATTAGATTATGTGATAGATATCCATTGTTTGATGATATCCTCTATTTATGATGTTCTCTAGTATCTACAAGAAGATTTGGATGCGTATAGAATGTAGTCTCATCTTTATGGTCTTTATAAAGAGAAGGCTAGGCGGAAGTGGAAAGAGATCTCCATGTCCCTATTTATAATCATTCTTAGTGATGGTTCTACACCATATACTCGTGTTTTAAGAATGATAGGATACATTTATCACATGGAAGTCATGGTTTAAATATTTCAAATGAGTTGTACACTGACCACGTACTTATCCCATTACCTCAGAGATCCTCTTACATCATTTTTAATTATGTCTGAACAATATAAATAAGATTCATCCAAATATACTCAGACTAAATCACCAAGTATCTATAAATACATTGGGTATGGATACCCCAATGTCCATGCGGTGAATGAATAGAATAAGAAAGTAGAGGTCCCTAAGTATCACTTTAGGTATAAGGAATCTGGTCACTATCCTTCAAAGAAGAAGAAGATCGAGAGGAAGTAAATGGATAATGATGTAAAACGCTCTATATATGGTTGAAATGGACACCAAAGGAAGACCTGAAACTAGTTAAATAAAAAACGTGGATATTTAGTTTCATTTTTTTATATGTAAATTTTTTTTATTATATGAAACATATGGTTCCCACGTTTTTATTTTAACATCAAAACCTTGTATATTCAAGAATATTTCTATAGGGTTGGTGGACCTTATAGATTCCAATGAAACAAAACATTTCCTCAGTTATGGTAGAATATGACCACATATTGTTAAAAAATTGATCTAGGTTTTAATGAAATATTATTATGTTCTAAATGATACCATGAACAATATTTATATATCCCACCTAGATATGGATGGAATATAATTAAAATATAGAAACATAAGTTGTTATTTTTACAAATATATCATAGATTATTTTATAGCACATTAAAATAATGGAATGTATACACCATATTTTTGGAACCAATTATTTTAAATTGATCATTACTCAAATTTTCAATAATCATTTCATACCTAGTTGCGGCATCACTAAATTGGTCATGTTAATGTGAGGCGCTTGACAGAGATATTTCAAGATATGTTTTTTTGAAACATTGAAAACATCTAAAATCACTTGATAGATGTGTCACTTGTTTACAAGGAAATATGATCAACACAAATTTGATTGGATAGGATGAAATTCTTATAGAGTTTCTAGAATTGGTTTGCACTAATGTGTGAAGACCTTTTCCAATATAATATAGATAAGTGAATACATAATTATTAACTTTTATATATGACTTGAGTATATGTATAAGTGTTTAAAAATGAGGTATAAGTCATGATACTTTGAAAAATTTTAGGTAGGAGAGGATTATATAGAGAATAAATATAGTATGAAGATTAAGAAGATTTGATCTGATTGAGGTGAAAATTATCCAAACCAAGAGCTCGTCAACTATTATTATGAGTTCAGTATTTTATTATATCTCAATACACCTTATACACTATAGTGGGATGGAATTTTTTAAAAGAGGATCCACACAATAATTATATTGTTGATGTCGACAATGATTCATGCAGATCTTCCATTATCCTTTATGGGATGTACATTACATGTTATGGAACACATACTAAATTAGATTGTAACTAAGGTTGGAAATGAAATTCCATAAAATTCAATATATGGAAGGAAATATATTTTATCACCTACTCAGGTATGGGTATGATAGGTTTTTTTCATTTACAATTCTAGAAACACACTAACACATCAGGTCATGACATATTTCTTTATAACCTATGAAAATAAAAGGATATTATCTATATGAACTATTATAAAAATATATTTTTGGAAAGGAAATAATTTTTTCTTTAAAGTAATCATATATAAAAAATAAATTCTAGAAATTTATGTTCTTGATATATAATATTTGGTATAGTAATAAATTTAACCATCTACAAGGGAATAAGTTGTTATAGATAAATATTTACTATATAGGAGTACCAAATAGGTTGGAGAACCATAGATACATGTTTTTATTATAACCATGGATAATGAATCATTGTTGGTTGACAATAATGATCATTTTTCAACAATTAGTAAATATCTTAGAAGCTAAATGGTATAAATAAGCTATGGATTCTATGATTAATCCCATTTATCTAAAAAAAATTGGTTTTATTTGATCTTCCAATTTAAGTAAATCATGTTCAGTGCACAAGGGTATTGAAGAAAAACTATACAGAGAAGGTAAATATAGTACCTATAGGTAAAAATTTGTAAAGGGTTTAATCTTCATCAAGGCATAGACTATGAAGACATATTTTTTTGGTCCATACTAAAATCCATCAGAAATATACTTTAAAAAGTATCTTATCATGCATATGGTAATATCTTGATGGATGTTGATAAAAAGTTCCTTAAATATAATTTTTTGTATAATTTATATGTGGGAAAATCAAAAGGGTTTCGTACTCCACATAATTATAATATGGAATACAAGTTTTGGTGATTCATTTTTTGATTGAAGTAAATATTTGGTTTATAAAAAATTCAATATGCTGAAGCGAAAAAAGATTTTTTAAAATGAATTTTATAAATTTTTCTACATGTGGTTTGTTGGGAGTGAAATCTTTCCCAAGTGTTATATATTTAATGTATTTTAATTATTTGAAATTAGATACAAGTCTTACATTAAATTAATGATTGGTTGAACATTGGTTTCTCCATTAAGGATATAAATGAAGAAGTTTATATCCTAAAGATATAGGTCATTTTTGATAGATCTAAGAGGTTTATTAAAAAATGTAATGTTACAGAAATTGGCCCTATATTAAATAGATTAAGTATGAATAAATCTGGAAGCGTATTAGTTCAATTGTCACATGGTATAAAACTCTCTAAGAAAATGTTTCCTCAAACACAACAAATGAGAAAAAGGGTGATTATGATACCTTAATCTTATGTGATTGGTTTCATCATGTATACAATTATATGTAATAATATTGAAGTTTATTATTCCTTGATCATGGTATGTAGATATAAATCATATCCATGAGAAAAAAATTTGTCTAATATTAAGGATATCCTTAAGTGTCGGAGGAAAATTAAGGATATGTTCTGGGTGCAAGGAGGATATGAGGATCAAGTTATCAAGGGACATACAAATGATATATTCTTGATATATCATAATGACATGAAATCATTGTTAGGATACATGTTTAGTCATAATGGAGGATATGTGAGATGTAATAGATTAATGCATCTGGTTTTCACCAATTCAACATAGGAGTTTGAGTATATTGCGATTTCAAATGCTGTTAAAGAAGGGGTGTGAATATGAAACTTTATCCAAGAGCATTATGTGGTTCACATTAGTAAATACCCTATAACATTGTATAGTGATAATAGTACATTGGTGAATCTCACAAAGGAGTAATGGTCACATCAAAGAATAAATAACCTACTTTGGAAGTATCATCTCCTAAGGGGTTCTTCAAAAATATATTATGTTTTATTAAGAAGAGTTTACAAGAATGAGAACATGTTGGAACAGTTGACTATATATATACCTCATAATAAGCATGGAAATTATTTGGGATCTTGTAGAATTAAGGTTGTTAGTATTTGGATTTATTGAAAGTGAGGGTCTTTTGTGTAGGTTTCCTATAATCAACTTATATTTACATTATATTACCATTATATTCAAGAATTAAAATATTAATAATGTTCCTATGTCATTATGATTATTTTTTAGTTTGAAATTGTATGTGATATTTTCTTATGGGTACTTGTCACATTGAAGGATCATAGTATTTCACTACTATGATGAGAACCATTGTAATAATCTTACATTCATTTTATGAGACTGTATGATATCATAATATATGACACTGATGATACATGAAATTAGGGGTAAGAGAATTATAATAAATTGAGATTTCCCAATAAGTCCCCCCTTGGTAATATCCAAAAGAGGAGGTTATGAGAACATGACCTACCCCTAGGATTTTTACATGTTCCATGTGTCATTGGATACTAATATCTTCAAATGTGTGTAGTGGTCCATATACAATATAATTTTATTGATGCTATTAAGGATTCATATAAGTTGATATATTGATGAAAATATTTAAAATATATCTTCATGGTGTGGTATAATACATTGGGTGCATTATGAATGATATAATATTAATGAATAATTCTATAAAGGTTTTTTAACTTTTGAGTTTAATGTAAGTAAATATCTCATGGACTTCTATGAAAATGGAACCACTTGATTATGTTTGTGGACATGAAAATTTATAATTAATATGTTTATTTCTAGAATATAAATAAAAGGTATATCGTGTAAATTAGTTTAGGACACAAGCATGAAAATTTCTTTATTATAAATTTTTAGAAAAAAATATTCTTTTAAAGAGTGGATATTTAAAGGAGGATAATTTTATTTCAGGATTTAACTCTTCTCCAAATGGATGCCTAAATGTGTTTCTAAATGATAATCAAGAATTTTATACATGTCCAGCCAAATTCCACTAAGAAATAGGCCTAGAGGGTCACATACTAAGATTATCTAAAACCTCATTTAGATTCTATATGAATTTAATATTATAATACAATATTATATATAAGTTATTATAATAATATTTATTCAGGTTTGGTTGATTACAAATATCCAGTCACAAGTTATTCGAGAGAATATTTATGTGACTTTAATATTAAATAAATATTTATCTATAAGGTAATTATTTATTTATGAAAATATATTTTATATTTTTATCTTTTGTTATTTAACAAGGTAACAAATATTTTTTAAATTAGTTATGTGAATACTTAATAAATATTTATTCATAATTTTTAATGAATATAATATTTATTTATTTTAAAAAATAGTTATTATTAGTGGTTTGATAAAAACCAAGGGATTGATAGACCGAGTTAAGGGTTGGGTGAGAATTATATATGTAATAAAATTTAAATAGTAACTAATTAATTTATTTAAGAAAATATATTTATTTTATCTATTGGTGCTACACAAATATATTAGATAATAATAATGCTTTATTTTTTGGCATAGGGTCTACTAAAGATCATTGTTTTGGGTAAGGTCATGTTTGATATTACCAATTCATAACCTAGAACTATAAATACTCGGTTATATCCTTGTCTGAGGGTAAACCCCATTGTTGTTTGTAAAATTCTCTTATAAATTCCCTGAACCCAATATAGGGAGAAAATTCTCTAAAACAATCCCTAGTAAATAGATAAAGATTCAGCCTACTCTCTATCATGTCATTGAGAGGATGATAATAAATCATTCAAGCCTCAGAAGAGTTTGTGTCATAATCAATGGTGTACGACACAAAAATTATAATCATGTATGTCATCACTCTTTAATTTTTAGAACTATGTGTTGAGATACATGGAAAACATATTTATCATCATTAGAGAATTTATATACTTGAATCCTTTGTCGTAACAATGGTATGCCAACAAGTGATCAACCAAATTGGAAATGAATAAGTAATTTTTAGATTGGGTAATTATTTACATAAATTAATTAATTATAAATTTTATATGATAATGATATGTTCATGGATTCTGAGGTTATTTTTCATCTTATTATAAGGATTCATTTAAATTAGTTGATGAAAACTCATTATTATGAATCGGCCCAACCACTTTTTCTATGCCTCAAAACATTCACAAAAACCTCTTGGATCTAACAAATGTTACAAACCACATCACATATAAATGATATGTTATGACCAATAGGGGCCTATATACCCTGAGCGGGGGGGTGAATTAGGGTATGGATATTCTTTTTCAAAATTATTCATGCCCCACTAGATCTTGACCTCTTTATTACAAGGGTCACTTTCTTTGAACTTGTGTGTTAAATATGACCACTTTTTTTCTTCTTTATCTGATGGTGATGATTTAAATGCAATGTAGGGAAGTAAGCAGGAAGAAAAAGAGATTTTTACTTGGTTCACCCTCATTGGGATACGCCCAAGGAGCATACAACGACGATGTGCCGCTATACCAAATCCACTAAAGAACGCTGCTATTTACAAGGTTCGGGCTAGATCACTTCTATGCCCAGGCTCACTACCTTTAAAAGGTTTAGGGTCAGCTCACTGATTTCCCAAGGGTCACTCCCTATCTCTCTCTCTCTCTGGCTCACTGCTGATGGAGAGGATCACCTTATTCCTCTTCCTTTGCTCACTACTTTGGAAAGGATCCACTCACACTTTATAGACCTTTAGGTCTCTTAATTATCACTAATGAATATATCCACTGTTGTATGTGGATGTTCTGTTGAAGTCCAACTTTCACCCGTAGATGAATCTCAATTTGCACCGAATATATCGGGCAATCTTCCAACTTTCACGTAGCCCTGAATCACTGCTGTGAATTGACCTTATCTAGTGCCCTTCTCTAATCTGGCGCGCAAGTATCAGCGCACAAGTTATAACTGGCGCGCAATTCCACCTCAACCACTTGCACGACACAAAATTCTACAACTCCAAACTTGTGCGACGCACATCCTTTTATGCCCAAACCAATTTTGGCGCGCAACCAACAACTTTCGCGCTTCTTCAAAATCTGGCGCACAAGTGTCACCAAACCACTTGCACGATACCTCCTTCTTCAACTCAAAACTTGCACGACTCACATCCTTTCTCGCCCAAACCACCTTAGGCATGCATCTATCACCTGACACGTAACTTCTACTTGCGTGACCACACACCACTTACACGACCACCACACATGCGCGACAAGAGCTCTGATTTTTCTAAGTGTTGAACTCTTCACCGAATGTGGAGGGGTCTACCTGTATTTATATGAATTTGGACACCTTGTGCGACGGCGCACAAGTCTCCCCCCAGCACACAAGTTTCGGAGGGCAAGTCTCTTCCACACAAATCACTTGCGCAACCAACCCAAGAACATGGGTGCCCCTTATCCCTTTGCCAAATTTTGATGTTATGATCTTCAAAAACATTAGGCATACAAGTTTCCTCTCCTTCAAGTACACGGCACGCATGTCCCTTAGCCAAAACTTCTTTTCTCCATTTGTCGATTTTCAGACCCAAAAATTTGGCAAACACTATAAAACGGCGCCACCTTTTATTTGCTCTATTTTTACCACCTCTAGATCATCCATTCCTTTGTCTATGTTCTTGAATCAAAAATTGATCGTTAACCGTAGCTCTTGAACTTGACATGCCACCATGAAATCCCCTTTTTCAAAAAATTTGTACGTCATGGTTTTCTTTGTCAATAATTACCACACAGATGTCCACTTTGTCAACAAACACAGTCACCTAAAACATGCTTCAATGATTCCTTGAGTGATTTTTTCCCAACATGATATATATAATGTACTATATATTATATATACTCATAGAGAGAGTAATGATAAAATTATAAATATTATATTTTATAATCTGTGTAATAACATAATAAATTTTGATAAATAATATATAAATAGATGTTATTATTACATAAAAAATCTATATTTTTTATATCATTTAATATATATATATAATAATTTCTAATAAAAATAATATATTTTATAAGATGTAATAACATAATGTCAATAATTTTTTTATATAATTCTTATTATTATATAATTATTATATAAGAACATAAATAATTATTATAAAATACCTATAATAATGTAATAACATCAATGGTTATTATATAATATATATAATAACATAATAATGTTAAAATATTTTTTATATAATACAAATATTTGATAATTTATATAATAAATCTAATATTATGTAATTTATATAATATCATTCATATTTATAATTATTATATAAAATAAATATAAATGTTAATAATTACTTTATATTACATATCAAAATATACTTATAATTATTATATATTATAGTTGAACTATATTAACTTTTATATTTACAATTATTATATATTTTAATTATGATGTATATATATATAATAAATGTTGTATATTTATATATATATATATATTATTTAACATCATTATAAAATATAAAATATAATATATTAAAATTGTTATTACATATATAATATGTAAAATATATATCTTATTTTTCCCCAATTGGTCCTGTTCTAGTTCTGTTATCTTTCTGATGTGGGTCTTGTGTTATATATCACCGTTTTGGGCTAACCTATCTACTTCCTTGTTCAGTGGAATTCCTCAAATGTATTTGGTGTTCTAGGTGGCTCATATGTCATCCCTATTGGTCCCTTAGTCATTGGAAGTGGACCTTCAATCCCAGAGCAGTGTTGGTCTACATCCCTAACTGGGTGGTTCTAGAAGATTTACCGAGCCCATCTGTGGTTGTATAGTGTGGGATATGGTCATTTAGGGTTTTCCCTTTTTTCAAATTTTCATCAATCTCACAACATTAATTCGTTAATCCCCTACATGATTATTATTTCTACAGATTCCATTCTAGGATGTTCTATTCTCCCCCATATAGTACATTCACTCAAGCATTCTGATGTACTTTAAGAGTATATAAGTGATTGGTTCACTGCGGGGGTTTCTCTAGAGCTATTTTTTCATATATTGTTGGAAACGTTAAAAGGTGTGATACTATGATATGGCAGTATTTGGATGGGTTACAAGAGGAGATTTGTCTCGCCCAAATTTACCCAAGTTTTAGGGTTAAGCGGTCACTTGTAGTTTAGCTTGGGTTGTCGAATCCTCATAGTCCTAAGAAGAAACCTATAGACATGTACATTCTATGGACTGTTTTTGGCTATTTAGTGGCCAACTTTGGGTTGATTTTAGATAGGTTTAAGTGAACAATAAAAAATATAAGTTAATTCAATTTAAATGGATGAGTTGATCCTAGGTTATCACTTGGCTTAGAGTAGATTCATTCCTTTTTCAACTATTTCAATTTATTATATTTTAGATGGGTTCATTTAATAAGCTCAAAAGACATCATCACTTATTGGTTTAATACCTCCACAACTTAATAATAATCACTTATACACTTGAGGGATCAAATTTTTTAGCACTTCAAGGTAAAGGTTCGTATTAGCACTTGAATATGTGGCCTTAAAATTCATCAAGGATGAAGAAGTTTTAAAATTTTCAAATAAAAATCTAAATTAAAAGAAGTGATTAAAAATTAATGGAGTGAGAAATAACATCCAATACATAACTTTTATACTCCCTTTTATCAACTCATAAGTGGTTTATGCCTACATTTATTCTATGGTTTTAGTGGAAGATGAATGTAGACTCATGAGGGAGGAATTGGAGATGTAAAAAAAGACAATGAAATAATGATCACTCCACGATTGTGTGATAATTTCACAGGGTTTGGTGTTAATAAATTCACACCTTGAACCAAATATATCAAATTCATATGAATAAGAACAAAACAAGAGGATAGGAAGAAATTTTATTAAGAAACTAATGTGAATTGAACAACTTACATGAGAAAGACATACTCAAGGAAACAAAATCACAAAATAACATTACAATTAAAAAAATGACCAAAGATAATTAAACCCTCCTACACCATTGCCTTAAATTTGAATTTTATGAACCTTGTGTAAACCCTTAAATAGTTAAATTCATACCACATTAGTATTGTAGTCTTAGGGTGGTGGAAAGCTTGTGTAACATAGACTTTTCCACCCTTAACCCAAAGTGGAACGCAGCTTGCATCCATCGAACAGAAATGTCCAAATGACCTTCAAGATGGCCAAATAAGAGTGGGACATAAAATATTAAAATGTAGCTCCATATTTTTCCTAACCTCCAGTAAAATTGTATCCCAAATGGATTTTTTTTGCGAGATATTATCGAAATGGTGGGCGGTTTTTCTAGGCCGTAGAATCTAGCCAAGAATTTTATCTCCAAATGGGGCCGCCTGAAACTCCATTTAAAACTCCGAATTATCTATTTTCACTATTTTAAGAAATGTTCCCCTTGATATCCCCTATATTAAGTTCAAATTTCATAAATATTGGGCTTTTATATTGGCTGCTAAAGTCCCTTTATTGGGCTGCTGTCGAGTTTATTTTTCCCAGAATGTTGTTGGTTCAAGGCCAACTTTGGTGGTCTTCTAAAGTTAATCTTCTAGTGCTCAAAAACATGAATTGTTCCTGATATCAAGGTAGACCAAAAAACAGTGTATGAAAATAAAATAAAGACCATTTTGTATTTTAGGATGTGTTCAAATATGTACCAATTAATAGTGCACTATAACAAAGAATTACAATTATAATGTGAAATAATGTGAAAAGTGTAAAATGCACTAAAATGGTGTTTATGAATAATTAATCTCATGAATATTATAATTATTAACAATTAATATTTTCCTATTTTAGTGGATAATCCCACCCCCCCCCCCAACTTGAGTTTTTCTAGTCCTGAGAAAAATGTATCTCACAAATATGAAATTCGAATTCCATTTTCCAAAAACATTTTAATAAACAATGATCACCAAAAACCCTTATTCCAAACAACTATGAAAACCATAAAAATCTTTTAATACAAGATAGTTTCGTAAGCATATCCCAATCCCAAGCCCATACATTTGTTCAAATTCATCGCCATATTTCATCCAATATCAATTAATCTTGATGATGTGTTGTGTATCACAATGGACATGGGGGTTCATATTTATTCAAGGGGAAAATTATGGAAGCGCTAGGTTGAATCACATTTATATATTAAGATGAGTATTCAAATTTTTTCAATATTTCTATGGTATCTGAAATTTCACTAAAAAGAGTCGACCCATGTAGCGAGACTTTGACAATGACTCCCAGGCTCGAAGACCTTAGGGGATCAAGTGAAGCCAACATACTCAAGAATCATCTCAAGTTAATGCAGTCAAAAACAAAGTTAAATTACCCCAAATAGAGAAAAAATTACTAACTCTAGGCCAGAAAACTATGAATTCACAATCCTCAAGTGCCTAAAGCCATGCATTCGGTCATTTCATTGATCTACGTAAAAATTTATTGTTTTTTATTATTATTTTTTATTGAATACTCATTTAAAAAAATAAAATAATCATCAAACTTATGCTATTTATTTGGGGTGGACTCAAACTAATACCCCACTATCCAAAGGACGTGCGTGGTGATCTTTTTTTTATTTGGATGAAAATATAAACGATGAAATTTCACATTAGACAACCATACTTTCCAAAATCTATGATCATGAAATTATACATTGATTAAAATTAGAATCCGGGAATGCTAAATTATTTGTTATTCAGTTTCAAAGTGTGAAATATGTATTATCATTTTCAAGGATAAATAAATTTTTTCTTTCACACATTTTTTTTATATTCCAAAACATTTAGTAATTTTAATTTTTTTTTCAAAATAAATTTTTATATCATCTCCCCCCCCAACGTAAAATAAAATTGTCCTCAGTGTTTAAAGAAATAAAAATTTGGAAGGGGGTAGAGGCAGAGAAGGGAAGTTCAAATAGGAAATTGAAAATGAGGATCATGGAATGAGTTCACCTGGTGGTTGAAGTTGAAGTTCTTTTGGCACCCATTTAATCCCTTGATATCCATGTCACTCATAGAGTTCCCTAGTGAAAAAGTAATAACAAATAAAAAATATAAAAAAACAATACAATATTTATATATATATATATATATTTTCATAATAAAAAAATTAAAATATAGGTATATATACAAACATTATAGAATAAGGAAGCACTATAAGTCGTAGGTCAATGGTAAGCACATTCCCCTGTCTCCCTTCAGTCCTAGGTACGAGTCCCTGTGGCATCATCGGTTGTAATGGGGTTTGAACCACGACCTAAGACGTGTCCTTTTAAATTTTTTAAACTATTATTATATTTTTTTGTATTTTTATTTTAACCTACAAACACATAAAAATAAAATAAAATAAACAGATGATACATTGTCTTCTTTTCAAATTTATGGGTAAGGTATTACTCAAGGATCACACCATGTGAAACGGATGAATATGGCACTCCCATTTTATACCCATCCATAATCATAATAGAAGAAAAGGTCAACATGCTAATTTTTTTAAAATATACAAATGATTCATTAATCCTATTTTAATAAAAATGTTTCACCATGATTGAAAACATGAAGACCAAGGGTTTCCTCCCATGTAATTCTTTTGTTTAACACCGTTAGCCAAACATGGATCGTAAATCAATCAATTTTTCTTGGTTCATAGGTTGGCTTAGTTAACTCAACCTATGTTTCCTCTTTATTGAATGATTCAATGAATGGTTTTAACCTATGACTATTGAACTTGAAAATGTGACCACTTGTGGGATCCTGAATCTCTACTACCCCATGGGGGTACCTATGATGCACTATGAATGGACTTGACCATCTAGAACTTAACTTTCTTGGGTGTAAATGAAGTTTCGAACTATACAAGAGCACGAATTTTCTTGATTCATAGTTTTTAACTTTGAGATTTATATATTGGTATGCTTGAACTCTAGTTTTATTTATCCTTGAATTTTTATATTCCTCCATCCTAAATTCCCCAAGTTCATTAAGATCTAATTTCATCTTTGCTTTGGCCAAAGAAATGTTGAAATTAATTTTTTTGATTGCCCAAAATGCCTTATTCTCAATTTCAATAGGTAAATGGAATGATTTTCCATAAACCAACCTATATGGTGACATTTTTAGGATGGTTTTATATATTGTCTGATATGCCCAAAGTAAATACAAGACTTTTTCGAACCAATCTTTCCAAGAGGGATTCATAGTTTTTTCAAGAATTTTCTTAATCTCTCTATTTTCTAACTCAGCTTGACCATTGGTTTTAGGATGGCGCACAGTGGAAAATTTATGAGAAATATCATACTTAGAAATGAGTTACGAGAATCGGCGGTTGCTGAAATGGGTTTCTCGATCACGGATTATATCCCTAGGAATTACAAATCGAGAAAATATGTGCTCTTTCAAAAATCGGATCACAACATGATGGTAATTGTATAAGGCCCCAGCCTTAAACATTATTAATCTTGAATTATTTCAAGAATACACATTGAGGATCTTTTTAGGTTTATATTTTTGGAGAATTTGATCATAAATCATTCATTACATTCAACATTTAAAGAAGGTGGTTACATAAAATACAGTATTCATTTTTCCCATCAAAGGAGACATATGGAAAAGAAAACATGGATTCTTTATTGAAACTTCCTCGACACTATCATCACATCATTTACCTTTCCCTTGACCTATGAAGAACATTTCAAAAACATGGGATGAGCATAAAAAGCTTAATAAGGGATATAAAAATACGGAAAGAAAACCTTAGTCCATGTATACATAAGAATCATTGAAAACATACTTTACTCATAAACATAAGAACTTTAACATACCTCATAAAATCATAAGGTTTATGAATAACTCATATAAAACATAAGATATAAAGGTAACTTGAGTCATTAATAACATTATTACATAGGGAGTAACCCTCATGGTTACATTTGGAATACCTATAATAGTATATTCCCTAAATCTCTTCAGAGAAACCTTAGCATTTAAATCCTTCACATTACCCAATGAATTAGAGATCTATCACGGGCTCACCTGCCCTTAGTTTATCACGGAACCATCCTTCTTCATAAAAATGCCCAAGAACCATAACATAACCGTATCACATAAAACATGCATAAAGGAAACATAACATTTCCACATTTCAATCACAAGATATCAATAAAACACATTGATATAATCAAAACATTATCAAAACCATTTTAAATACCAAAATAAAATAAAATTAAAACATGGTATTTATTTTTCATTTAAAAAATGTTATGGCTTGTAGAGGAAGCTGCAACTCAAATAATGGTCACGGCGGTGGAGAAGTCATTGTCGCCACATACTTAAGACAAAATAATTCCCTTTTGTCCTTTAGTAAAAATATTCTTATAAAAAATATTCCTTTAGAATAAAAGTAAAAGTAAAAGTGGTTTATACACCGTATAAAAGAAAGTTGTGTATAAAACAAAATATGCCTCAATGAATGGAGATTGAGATGAAGTTCCTTACCTCATGTCTGACTTGACTCAATCATTCTTTAATCTCCTGAATAATAAACTAGAGTTAATTTTTACTTGCTTAAGAAACTTTTTCAAGTTAATTATTCCGTTTACATCACTTATTACCATATTATGAACATTATGTAATTATTTAAGTTAATAACAGTCGTTTTGTTGATCTTTGGTATTTGAGCCAAAAATAAACTTCTTATAATTACAAGTTGTTCATGTGGTAAAATATACATTATATCCAGAATTATATTCATGATGTAGATATAATATATATCATATATATCCAGTATATACATGCATTTATAATATTACATGACATTTAGAGGTAAGAAATGAAATGCACCATTCATGGAGACGGTAAGCCGTACGTACGCATGAACGCTACTTTCATTTCTATTTTTTATTTAATGGAGTGAAATCACAATGATATGAAGGTATATTATAATTATAGTATAATATCATATATAATATCATTAACTCCATCCATTATACATCTCACATATGGCATTAACAAATCAAATCACTTTGAGGGGGCGGTAGTACGAACTTCCTAAAATGAAGATATCGTGTTTACCCATAATGGAAACCATAAGGTATGCCATAAATGAAAAATACAAAATCAAAATGAAAACATAGACATAATATATGTCACATATAAATAGAGTGACTTCATAATGGCCACCATTAATGGTGTTAAAATAAGATTGAACAATCATCATTTTCTGAGGCAGAAATTCACCAACCACAGAAACAGTATGTTCTTTAACCATTATACGGAGGTGTGTGTAAGTGTAAATCAAATCCTTATCATAAAAACATCATAGTATATTGTCGATACTAATTTTGTTACAAAATAAAATAATAAAAATAGTTTAGGGTGTTGGAGAAGCAAAATAAAACAAAAGAACACAAGTGAAGACATTACCTTTAAATTGGGTAACTCCTCTTGGTTTGAATCAAAAGGGTTTATTGAAGAGCTTTATGCCTAAGGAAAGGCTTCTAGGATGAATAGAGTGATGTGGAGAGATAAAATCAGCAGAGATTAGCCGATCCAATGGCTTGAGAGGTGTGTGTAAGGTGGTAGACATGGGGCCTTTTATAAGAGGGAGGAGGGGCACTCTTGGAATGTCAATAAATGTTACTTTATTATATAATGAGTTTAGGATTTTAAAGGTCCCACAATGATATATTTCTAGGATAAGGTGATAAGGGTTCTAAATCCACCCATCCAATATTTTTTTGACAAGTGTAATTCTTTGATTTTACATTATCTTTTCATTTTATTTAAATCTTCCATTAATGAGGTAATCGATGCATCATCATGGTGTCATAAATAAATTAATTAATATAATGTCTAAAAATTATAAGAAAAATACCATGATGTAGGAAATATTTTTAGAATTCCAATGAATATTTATAGTTTAAGAGATAATTTATTTAGAAGAAACTCAAATTGTTTTACTTGGGTGATACATACTTCGGTTATACTTTCCTTTTAAAAACAAAAAATGATAAAGTGTCACTATCACCCAATAGTGATTACATGGGGTCCCAAAGTTTGACACAAGGAATCCCATGTTCGTCCATGACACAACCAGTAGCATTAGGACACATGTTGGGGTCTTTTTATATTATTATGTTATTATTTTATTACCCTTAACTACCCAATTACTAATTAATCACCATAATTAAAGATAATTACCATCATTACTATTCATAATGTCCAAAAAAGAGTCTTAATTACATAATTTATACCTTATAATTCCAAATATGGAATATATTTCACCAAATTCCAAACAGAAAAATTACAATAATTAATTTAAAAATAATTTCCATTGTCAAAACAAATAGCGGGTTTTTTTGAAACAATATCTATCAAAAGTTTGACACTTGTTTATGCCCAATTCCAAAGTGAAATTAATCACAAATACCAACCATGGATTAAATGGTAAAAATATATTCTAATTACACTTTAAAACCAATTAAAAATATAATCAAACCATATAATTAAATTATATGAAAAAGCAGTTTTGAAGTAAAATGCAGTATTTTTCACTATTTATTAAAAAATGAACATTGTCAGAAAAATACCAAAAATTTACCCAAAGTAAATTTCAATGCCCTGATTCTAAAGAATAAGGTTATTTTCACAAATAGAGCTTATAAAATTTTTAAAATATTGTTTTAAAAAAAGGTTTTCCATCAAAAGGCGGTAAAATGATCTTTTAAAAAAAATATTAGAGTATTATATGCTTAAGATTGGATTTATTCTCATTTTAAGCTTTTAAGACACTATATGATTCATAAATAGACATAGATATGAAAATCCATAATTCAGTACTTACTTGGGATGTTACATCATTCCCCCATTTAGATAATTGTGTCCCTAAAATTTATTTACTAATCGAATAAGTGGGGGTATTTATCCCTCATTTCATTTTCAGATTCCCATGTTTCCTCTTCAATCATGTGGTTTTTCAAAAAAAAAACCTTTACTTGATGAATCACCTTATTCCGCAATACTTGCTCCCTTTGGTAAAGAATCTGGACCGGTTTTTCCTCATAAGATAGGTTCTCTTCCATCTGAACTTCCTCTGGATTCAAAACATGAGATGGATCTGGCATGTACTTCCTTAACATTGAAACATGAAAAACATTGTGTACCTGAGATAAACTCGGAGGTAAAGCCACTTGGTAAGCAACTGATCCAACTCTCTCCAGAATTTCATATGGTCCAATGAACCTTGGACTCAGTTTTCCTTTCTTACCAAATCACATGACACTTTTCCATGGTGAAACTTTGAGAAAGAAATGATCACCTACCTCAAAAGAGAGATCCTTCCTCTTATTGTCTGCATAACTTTTCTGTCTGCTCTGAGCTGTTCTCATGTGTTTCTAATAAAACACTATTTTATTGAATATTTTATTGATACTAAATGATATAATTTCCTCACATTGTGTTAAATATGTTTAATTAGAAAGTATTTGGGATTAGATCATTCATTTGAATATTTGATGAAAATTCCAGTTTTACCCTTTATAGTTCACTGTAGTATTTCGAAGATAAATATTTTTATATTTATTATTTGAATTTGAAATTTTGTAAAAGTGTTACTAACTTAATTATATACAACTTGTATTCAGGACACTAGATCTAAAGAGTTCATTTGGTCGTTGAAATTGAGCCATGAAGTCAAAGTTGGGATGGGCTCGCCAGAATGGAGAAGCTTCTGTATTTTGGCCATAACTCCTTAATATGGGATTGTATGGCGCCCAAATTTGGAGAGGAGATAAAATCCCATATCATCACATTTGATCCTTCTATAAGGCCATCCAATTCACGCGTTTTGGTGGTCAAATGGATGGTGCAAGTTGGCATAAAATATTTGGCCGAATTTCCACATTCACACTTGAAACCACTTGTAACCTCTCCTCCCCTCGCCTCTATAAATTGGATTTTTTCTCATTTGTAGGGGTTAGGACGTGAATTGGGAGATTGGAGGCAGAGGAGAATTTGTTTCACCCAAATTCTCCAACCATTGTAAGAGGGGTAGCTCTTGAAGCAAGGATCCCCTCATCGAAGCCTCCTTCTCTTCTTCATTTTGTAATGTTTTCATTTGTGTAATAAACTTCTTTTTTCTTCTTTTATTTATTCTCTTTTCTTCTATTTTGTTTAAATTTCTTCTTCTCTTAATCTTTTTATTTGGGCTGGAATTCTTGAGTAGAAGCGTCTTTGGGTTATACCCATTATAAACCTTTGCACATGCAAAACGCTTCTACGATGATTACACCACCCATGGAAGAGTAGTTTTTTAGTAATCGATATATCTTCTACCCTCTTAATTTAATTATTTTTAATCATTGAGATATAGTAATTAATATAATATGATCCATGAATTGTGTTTTTAAATTGTAAGAAACTAAGCAAGAAATTGAACAATTAACACAAAAACACGCGAGGTCGGGATTTTGTGTAAATTATGAGAGCGCGATCTTAATCGGTAATACAAGACCACACTGGATAAATTTGTAGAGTTCAAATATAATCCCTAAACAAAATTCATCCTCATTTCCAGAATGGATATGTGCCTTAATTTACCACTGACCATAAGCTAATCCTAGAACATCAATCAAAGCAGGGTACTGCGATTGCATGTTCTGAAGTTAGCCTAGGGTTAAATTCACATCATCTTCGTGGTAAAGTTAATTCTCGTAGGGTTTGGGATTTAACAAATTAAGGGATCATAATTAAGTGAATGTTAATTTAAATGATAATGATTAATAATAAAGTGAATAGGTAGAGTTAGATCGATTATGCCTTTTAAATAGATTTCTAAAAAAACATCTTCTTGTTGTGTCATTTTAATCGAAATTCATTTCAAAACTAAAAACAAAAAAAATTATACAATCTTCTTCCAGAAAACTTCTTCTAGATTCATAAACTACAAAAAACCCCAATCCTTTAAAGTAGTGCTTTTATTCTATTCTATTTTATTTTATTTTTTTAGAATACCTCTAATAAGTTGTTAAATTCACTTCCTCCTTTGAGAGACGACCTTGGTCAGCCACTCTGCTGCACCTAAGTACCCCAAATCACACTAATCATTTGAGGGAACCCACGACAGCGCTCTTTCAGTTTCTGTATCATTTGGACTTTTTCTGCCAACTCTTCTACCAATTCTGGTCCCATCGACTTCCATTCACCCACTTCATCCAAAAAAGATGGAGTTCGACACTGCTTCCCATATAATGCCTAAAATGGTGCCATCTATATACTGGAATGAAAACTATTATTATAAGAAAACTCAACCAAGGAAAGATGTTGGTCCCAAATTTCCTGATAATCCATCGAACAAGCACGTAGCATATCCTCTAATGTCTGAATTTTTCGTTCTGACTGCCCATCTGTTTGAGGATGAAAATCTATACTAAAATTTAATTCAGTACCCAATGACTTTTAAAGGCCTTTCCAAAAGTTAGAAGTAAACCTGGGATCACGATCCGATACAATGGAGAGGGGAACCCCATGTAACCTGACTATCTCATTATGATACAAACGAGAAAGTTGATCTAGGGAGAAAGTATCTCGTATAGAAAGTAAATGGGAAGATTTTGTCAAGCGATCAACAATAACCCAGATTGCATTATTACCTCGAGGTGTCTTCGGTAATCCCACAACGAAGTCCATGGATATATTCTCCCATTTCCACTCTGGTACTGGTAAAGGTTGAAGCATCCCTTTCGGTAAGTGCTGCTCTTCATTAACCTATTGACAATTCAAACACTTCATAGTAAAATCAGCAATATCTATTTTCATTCCATCCCACTAGTAATACCCCTGAAGATCTCTAAACATCTTAGTACTGCCAGGATGAACTAAAAACGGAGAACTATGAGCTTTACATAACAACTCTCTCTTCAACTGTGAATCACAAGTCACACACAATCTCTTCCCAAATCTCAAAATACAATCATTATCAATGTTGAATTTAGGTAACATACCCCTCTGAACCAGCTCTACCTTTTTCTGCAACTCCCTGTCTTGCTTCTGAGCTTGCTTAATTCTGTCTAATAGACATGATCTCACTAACACCTGAAACAAAACAGAAGAACTTCCTCCACCAACAACTTCTATGCCAAGGTTCATAAAATCCTTAACGAAAGGATCACGTACCAAACGTAACATGGTTAATAAATCATTACTTTTTTGACTCAAAGCATCATCCACTTTATTTGATTTTCTCGGATGGTAATGAATAGTTTAATCATAATCCTTGATTAATTCTATCCATCTCCTCTATCTCATGTTCAATTCTTTCTAAGTGAATATATACATTAAAATTTTGTGATAAGTATATATTTCACACTTTACTCAATAAAAATTATGCCTCCTAATTTTTAATGTGAAAACAACAGGAGCTAATTCCAAATCATGTGTAGGGTAATTTACCTTATGAGTTTTCAACTGACGAGAAGCATAAAAAATTACCTAATCATTCTACATTAGAACGTAACCAATTATTTTTAATAAAGAATCACTATAGATAACAAACTCACCATTCCTGGAAGGTAGTTCCAAAACTAGAGCATTTACCAGTCTTCTTTTCAATTCCTGAAACAATCATCACATTCTTTTGTCCAGATAAACTTAACACCCTTCCGAGTTAACATAGTCATTGGACTAGATAACTGTGAAAATTTTCTAACAAACCTTTGGTACTAACTGAAACTCAAATAATGGTCACGGTGGCGAAGAAGTCGTTGTCGCCGCATACGTAAGACAAAAACATTCCCTTTTTTCATTTAGTAAAATGTTTCGTATAAAAAAGATTCCTTTTGAATAAAAGTAAAAGTCTAACGGGTTTATAAACAGTATAAAAGAAAGTTGTGTATAAAACAAAATATGCCTCAATAAAAGGAGATTGAGACGAAGTTCCTTCCCTCGTGTCCAAATTGACTCGATCGTTCTTTAATCTCCTGAATAAAAACCTAGAGTTAATTTATACTTTCCTAAGAACCTTTTTCAAGTTCATTATTCCTTTTATATCACTTATTACCATGTTATGAACATTATGTAATTATTTAAGTTAATAACAGTCGTTTTGTCGATCTTTGGTACTTGATCCAAAAATAAACTTCTTATAATTACAAGTTGTTCATGTGGTAAAATATCCATTATATCCAGAATTACATTCATGATGTATATATCATATATATCATATATATCAAGTATAAACATGCATTTATAATATTACATAACATTTAGAGGTAAGAAATGAAATGCACTGTTCATGGAGACGGTAAGTCGTACATACGCATGAACACTACTTTCATTTCTATTTCATATTTAATGGAGTGAAATTATAATGATATAAAGGTATATTATAATTCAAAAATAATATCATATATAATATCATTAACTACATCCTTTATACATCCCACACATGGAATTAACGAATCAAATCACTTTAAGGGGGCGGTAGTCCGCACTTCCTAAAATGAAGATATCACGTTTACCCATAATGGAAACCATAAGGTATGAAATAAATGAAACATAAAGAATCATAAGGAAAATATAAACATAATATATATCATATATAAATATAGTGACATATTAAAGGCCACCATGAAATGTGTTAAAATAAGATTGAACAATCATCGTTTCGTGTGGCAGAAATTCGCCAACCACAGAAACAGTATGTTCTTTAACCATTAGACGGAGATTTGTGTAAGTTTAAATCAAATTATTTTCATAAAAACATCCTATTATATTGTAGATACTAATTTTTTTACAAAATAAAATAATAAATAGAGTTTAGGGGGTTGGAGAAGCAAAATAAAACAAAAGAACACAAGTGAATACATTACCTTTAAATCGGGTAAATCCTCTTAGTTTGAACCAAAAGGTTTCTTGAAGAGCATTCTGCCTAAGGTAAGGCTTATAGGATGAAGAGATGGATGTGTAGAGATAAAATGAACAGATATTGGTCAAGACAATTGCTTGAGAGGTGTGGGTAAGGTGGTAGAGGTGGGGGCCTTTTATAAGAGGGAGGAGGGGCACTCTTGTAAAGTCAGGAAATGTTACATTATTATATAATGAGTTTCGGATTTTAAATGTCCCAAAATGATATATTTCGATGATAAGGTGATAAGGGTTCAAAATCCACCCATCCAATAGGTTTTTGACAAGTGTAAGTTATATATTTTACATTATTTTTTCATTTTATTTAAATCGTCCATTAATGAGGTAATAGCTGCATCATCATGGTGTCATAAATAAATTAATTTATTTAATGTATAAAAATTATAAAACAAATACAACGATTTAGGAAATATTTTTAGCTTTAAAATGAATATTTATATTCTAAGAGATCATATATGTAGACGAAAATAAAATTTGTTTACTTGGGTGTTACATACTTTGGCTATACATTCCTTTTAAAAACATAAAATGATAAAGTGTCACTATCGCCCAAAAGTGATTCCATGGGGTTCAAAAGTTTGGCACAAGGAATCCCAGGGTCAGAAATGACACAACCAGTAGCATTAGGACACATTTTGGGGTCATTTTATATTATTATGTTGTTATTTTATTACCCTTAACTACCCGATTACTAATTAATCACCATAATTAAAGATAATTACCGTTGTTACTATTCATAATGTCAAAAAACAAGTCTTAATTACATAATTTGGACCTTATGATTCCAAATATGGAATCCATTTTACCAAATTCCAAACACAGAAATTTCAATAATTAATTTAAAAATAATTATCGTTGTCAGAACAAATAGCGGGTTTTTTTGAAACAATATCTATCAAAAGTTTGACACTTGTTTATGCCCAATTCCAAAGTGAAATTAATCACAATGACCAAACATGGATTAAATGGTAAAAATATATCTTAATTACACTTTAAAACCAATTACAAATATATTCTAACCATATAATTAAATTAGATGAAAAAGCAGTTTTGAAGTAAAATGCAGTATTTTTCACTATTCATTAAAAATGAACATTGTCAGAAAAATACCAAAAATTTATCCAAAGTAAATTTCAATTCCCTGATTCTAAAGAATAAGTTTATTTTGACCAATATAGCTTAAAAAATTGTCAAAATATTTTTTTTTAAATGTTTTCCATAAAAAGGCGGTAAAAGAATCTTTTAAAAAATATTAGAGTATTCTATGCTTAAGATTGGATTTATTCTCATTTTAAGCCTTTAAAACACTATCTAATTCATAAATAGACATAGATATCAAAATCCATAATTCTTTACTTACTTGGGATGTTACGCATTGGACTTAGTCGGAATGGCCTCAACCAATTTCGAGACATAATAAAAAGATAAAGGAATGTATAGGTATTCCCTAGAGTTTGGGAAGGGTCCCATGAAATCAATTCCCCAACAATAAAATATTTCAATGACCAGAATGGGAGTGAGGGACATTTGATTCCTTTTAGTAATGGATCCAAATTGATGACACTCAGGACAACTTTTGTACAATTTTAAGGAATCCTTAGTGAGGTTAGGCTAGTAGAAACCACTTTGGATGGCCTTTTTAGTGGATTTCGTTATAGAAAAGTGGCCTCTACATGCCTCTCCATGACAAAATTTTATAATGGAATCTTTCTCGGACTCAGAAACACATCTCCTAATGATTTTATTAGGACAAAACATGATAAGGTAAGGATCATCAAACACATAGTGTTTGACATCAGAAATGAATTTCTTCTTAGCTTGGGTACCTAGGAATTTAGGAATTTCAATCTTTACCAAATGGTTTTTTATGTTAGCATATCATGGGAAATCACTCACTGAATAGAGGTACTCATCGTAAAATTAATCAGACATATAAAGGTGATGTGATTTGTCTTTGAATTCCATCTTAAGGAGGTGATCAGATACAACATTTTGAACACCCTTTGTATCCTTAATGCTTAAATAGAACTCTTGAAGAAGAAGGACCCACCTAATCAATTTAGCATTGGAATATTGTTTTTGGAAAAGGTATTTAAGGGTCGAATGGTCGGTGAAGACCATGATGGGTGATCCTAAGAGATAAGACCTGAATTTCTCTAAGGTAAAGACAACAACTAGAAACTCTTTATCAATGGTGGTGTATGTGATTTGTGCATCATTTAAATATTTTCTTGCATAAGCAATGAAACATGGAGTTTTCTCACTCCATTGTCATAATACTGCTCCTATAGCAAAGTCACCAGCATCACACATGAGTTCAAAAGGATGATTCCAATTTAGAAATTGCATTATAGGTGGAGAGATAAGAGATAACTTGCATGTATAGAATGATTCCTCATAGCATTCTTTCTATTAAAATGGAGCATCTTTCACTAATAGAGTACAAAGTGGTCAAGAAATAGAGCTAAAATTCCTAATGAACCATCTATAGAAACCAGAATTTCCTAAAAAGGACCTCACTTCCATAATAGTTTTAGGAGAGGGAAGGGGACGAATGATGTCGACCTTAGCTTTACCAACATTAATCCCTCTACCAGATTACAAATGGCCAAGAAAAAGTTCTTCCTTTACCATAAAATGGAATTTTTTCCAATTTAGGATTAGATTATTATCCTCTCATCTTGAAAAAACCCTTTCAACATTTAGAAGGCATCCCAAAAAATTATCCCCAATTATTGATAATTCATCCATGAAGACCTCTAAAAAATTCCCCACCATTTCCAAGAAGATTCCCACCATGTTCCACTAGGCGGTACCAAGGGCATTACATAACATAAAGAAGATGAACTTGAAGGAAAAAGTGTTGAATGGACAAGTAAAGGTTGTTTTTCCTTGATCCTATAAGGAGACCACGATTTGATTATACCCTGAAAATCCATCTAGAAATCAATATAATTGATTACCCACCACTCGCTCAAGGACTTGATCAATAAATTGCAAGGGGAAATGGTCATTCTTGGTACAAGAGTTGAGATTCATATAATAAATATAGACTCTCCATCCACTACTAACACTTGTTGGGAGAAGGTCACCATCCTCATTGGTGATCACAATGATTCCATCTTTCTTTGGGGAAACATGATTTGGGATTACCCACTCACTCTCAGCAATGGGGTAGATGATACCTGCTTTAAACAACTTAAGAAATCATTTCCTTACCACATCCATAAGATTTGGATTGAGTCTCATTTTAGGTTGACAACATGGTTTGGATTCAGATTCAAGAACAATCCTATGAGTCCCAATGAGTGGGATAATCCTAGGAATATCATAAAGGGTCCATCCAATTTCTTTCTTCTGCTTTTTTAGGACATCCAAAAGCATCATCTCTTTATTGACTTCAAGAGAGGGAGAAATGACAATAGAAAAGGATCAATTGTCCCCTAATAACACATACTTGAGTGATGAAGGTAATACCTTAAATTTTATATTAGACTGGTTATCACTTTCCAAGAAAGGATGGGACTCTTTATTGAACTCAATTTATTTGTTCATATTTCTTAAAGGAATTGGTTCCTTGTGAATGGAATTTTCATCCACTAAATTAGCTAGTGCAGTGTCATGAATGGGTATGGACTAAATGTTATTGATTTGACCCTTAGTATAATTGATTAGTGATTCTAGAAAATCACCAAAAGAGCTATCTGAAATATATTCAAGCTAAGGAGACAAATTTCCCTCTTGTGAACAATGAAATTCAATCGCTTCTTGACTTAAATATCCTTCAGTAATTCCATGATGTTCCTAGAGTTCACTATCAACACTACCAATCCAATTAATCTCATATATCTCTTTATCATCCCCAATTTGAGAGTTTTCATTGTATATGTTCATGTCTAGACTCATGTACCCTAATGTTATTGTCATGTCCCCATTTTGGACATGGATGATAGAGTTGATTGTTTCTAAGAAGGGAAGACCAAGGATGATGGGGGTTTTCTCCCTAGGACCTATGTTTGGGTGATTTTCAATGACAATGAAGTCAGATGGGTAAATGAAATTTTCCACTTTCACTAAAACAACAATTAATATCCCCTTAGGAACTCGAACACAACAATCAGCAAGTTGAAGAGTGACAGAGGTGGGTTAGAGTTCTTCAAGCCCTAACTGAAAATACATGGAATAAGGAATGAGGTTCACATTGGCACCCAGATCACAAAGTTCTTTGATAACTTTGTTCTTTCCTATCTCAAAATTGATGTATAGACATCCTAGATCTTTCTACATTGGAGGAATGGTCCCTTGAATGGTGGTTCTCACATTAGCATCCATAAAACTCAGTTTTTATGTGAAAAATTTCATTTCAAAAGTGCACAAGTACTTAAGGAACTTTGAGTAGGATGGAATGGTTTGGATTGCATCTAGAAGGGGGATTTTCAACTTAAATTTAGAGAAGATTCCCCTAAAAGTTTCATTCAATTCTTGTTTTGATTTTCATCTCATGAATTGAGGGAAGGTAATAGGTTTTTTGATTGTTTAGTGTGGTTGTACTTCCTTCACATTATAATTGGGGTTTTCAGAATCTATGGTTAGTTATTCATCATTTTCATGCATTTGAATCTTTTAATGGTTATGGAATGTCTTTTTCAGGTTTCTCAATGGATTTACCACTTCTTAAAATAGTCATTGCTTCTATTTGTTTATGATAGGTTTGTGTGTAACTGGATTCTCCCCTTAAAGTTGAGGATGGTACCACCTGAGTAGGCATGGGTTACTTTCCGGTTTTAATGGTTTGTAGTTAATTTTAAGGGATGAGACTTTTGAGTTCATTTTCTCTATTTTTTACACAACTTCTCAAGGATTATAAGAGGTACAGATTGAGTAAGGGCTTGTGTGGGTTGGTTTATCCCAATATTGTACTTTGGATGTTGGATTGGTTGTTGCATGGGTTTCTGGATGGGTTGTTGTTATTGGATAGGAGTATGTAGGTATTTTACTGGTTGTGGTTGGAATTGGTTATGTTTTTCGAAATTGTTTGTGGGGTAGGGGTTTAGTCCTTGTGGTTGGATAGGATGTTGGTTATCTTTCCAGCGGAAGACTGGGTGGTCATTATACCTTGGGTTGAATGTGTTTTGGTGTTGGTACATTTAGAATTTTAGGGAAATGAACTTAGAAATTGGTCCTCCTAGATAAACATACTTGATTGATGGAATGGTTGGGTAGTTATCTATTTTTTGGTCAGGTTTGTCACAAATTGTGAAAATAGGGTCTACAGTTTTGATTTCATGGACTTTTCTAAGGTCTGTCTCTTCAACATTCCTAGTGAGTGTTATAAGTTTATCAATAAGTGTTTCCTCCTCCCTAAGTGTTTGAATTACACCAGATTTTGGTGGATTATCATAGTAAGGTGATTTTACCCATGTTTGATTTTGTTCAGTAAGGCTTTCTAAATACTCGTAAGTATCATTTGGGGATTTGTTTTTGAAAGCTCCATTACACATCAGGTCAATGAATCGTTTGTTCCATAGACCCAACCCTTCATAAAAAATTCTCAATTATTCAGGAATATAAAATCAATGATGTGGAACCTTGTTTAGAGTGTATTTGAACCTCTCCAATGTTTCATATAATGATTTTCTCTCTCTTTCAAAAATGTTTTGGATTCTGTTTTTAAGTGAAATTGTTTTTTGGTGGGGGAAGTATTTTTTGAATAATTATCTTTGTAATTGGTACCAAGTGTTTATGTGTGAGGGTCTCAAATTGTTTAGACAATTTTTAGATTTATCCTTTAATGAAAAATAAAATAGCCTCATCTTAGCAGATTCAATTTGATTATGGGGACACATGGTTTCTACAATGTCCCTGAACTCTTTGACATGAAGGTATGGCATTTCTGACTCTATCCCATGGAGGGTTGGAAGGTGGTTTAAGATATGAGGTTTGAAGATATAGTGGGATTCTCCTAGGTCATCATGCCTAATTAAAGAGTTTTCATTGGTCCAGGCATGTGTTAGGTATTCATTCATGGTTTGATCGAATGCATTCCCCATGTTTGGGGTTTTCTCATTTAGATTTCCAATTAAGTTCCCACCCAGGTTTATGAGTTGGTTTCTTTAAATACATTCCATTGAAATGGGTTCAATTTTTTAATTTATAGTATTAGGAATTTTATGATATAATGGAAATATTTTCCTTGGTGTACTTGACTCCCCAGCCCCAGGACTATCCACACTAACTAGACGGTTTGATTGGTAACGAGTGCAGGCAGACATACGCCAAAAGAAAAAAATGATAAAGGGAAAAGAAAAGAGAATTTGGATGAGAATAGAGTAAATGGTGGATAATAGAATGGGTTTTTAGATTAATTACATGGGTCCCCAACAATGGTGCCAAAATTTGGTCTCTCCCAAATTTACCCAAGTTTTAGGGTTAAGAAGTCGATTGTTGTTTAGCTTGGGTTGTCAAATCCTCAGAGACCTAAGAAGAAACCTATAGACACGTACATTCTATGAACATTTTTTGGATATTAAGTTTCCATAATTGGGTTGATTTTAGATAGGTTTAATTTAACACTAAAATACTTACGTAAATTTAATTTAAAAGGATGAGTTGATCATAGGTTATCACTTGGGGTGGATTGGATGCATTCCTTTTTCAATTATTTTAAATTATTATATTTGAGATGGGTTAATTTAATAAGATCAAACAACATCATCACATACAAGATTAATAACTCCACACCTTATTACTAATCTCCTATACACTTGAGGGATCAATTTTTTGAGCACTTCAAGGTAAAGGTTTATATTAGTACTTGAAGTATGTGGAATTAAAATTCAACAAGGACAAAGAAGTTTTAAAATAATAAAATAAAAATATCAATTAAAAGAAGTGATTATAAATTAATGGAGTGAGAAATAACATCCAATAAAACCCCTTTTTAATCCCTTATATCAACCCATAATTGGATTACCCATCCATGGATTCTATGGTTTCAATGGAAGCATAAAGTAGACTCATGAGGGAGGAATTGGAGAAGTAAAAAAAGGAAAATGAAATAATGATCACTCCACAGTTGTGTGATAATTTCTAAAGGTTTGGTGTGAATAAATTCACACATTGAACAAATGGTATCAATTTTATATGAATAATAACAAAATAAAAGGATAATAAGAAATTTTATTAAGAAACTAAGGTGAATTGAACAACTTACAAGAGAAAGGAAAACTCAAGGCAACAAAATCGCAGCATAACATTACAATTAAACAAAGCATTAAAGATGATTAAATCCTCCAAAAACACTGCCTTAAAGAATAATTTTATGAGACTTGGGTCGAGCCTCCAATAGTGAACTTAATCCCACTTGAGTATGGTAGTCTTAGGGTGGTGGAAAGCTTGTGGAACTTAGATTTTTTCACTCTTGACCCAAAGTGGAAGGAAACTTACATCCACGTAACAAACGCATCTAAATGACCTTCTATATGGCCAAATAAAAGTGGTCCATATAAAAATAAAATGGATCTCAGGATGTCTCCTAAACTTATATACAATTTCATCCCAAATAGACTTATTGTTGGAGAGAGATTATCAAAATGGTGGGTTGTTTTCTAGGCTGCATAACCTGGACTAGAATTTTATCTCCAAATTGGACGTGTGAAACTCCATTTAAAACTCTGAATTAGCTCTTTTCACTATTGTATTAAATGTTCACCATTCTCTCCCCTATCTTCATTGCAATTTTCCGAAATATTGGGCTCTTATATTGTCCGTTACAGTCTCTTTATTAGGTTGTTGTCTAGTTTACTTTTCCCAAAAAAAATTGGTTCAAGGCCGACATTAGTGGTATTGTAATATGAATATTCTAGTGCTCCAAAAACATGAATTATTCCCTATATCATTGGAGACATTAAAATAAAATATTAAAATAAAATCAAGACAATATTGTATTTTAGGATGTGTTCAAATATGTACTAAGTAATAGTGCACTTTAACAAAGAATTACAGTCAACATGTGAAATATTATTCAAAGTGTAAAATGCACTAAAACGGTGTTTATGAATAAATAATCTCATGATCATTAAAAATATTAAAAATTAATACTATACTATTTCAGTGTCTAATCAGAGATCATGTAATGGGGTCCATGTTTTGAGTGATCGAGTTTGTAGAAAATAAAACCCTCATTTCATTTCTCCTTCATTTCTTTTCAACTGGTCTTTAATATTGGAGTGTGATTTTTCAGATTATATGGGGCCATGATGATTCTATAAATGAATGGTGTTTCTATGAAAGTCATTCAATAAGGTTATTCTTTAACTATTAATGAAAATGGGGATTTTGGGTATAAATATGTCGTTGATGTTGAGAAATTTTATTGGCATTTCAATGCTGTAATTTCTCATGCCTTTTTGTTCGTTCCTAGTGAAGGTGTATCTAGAATCAATGGTGTTATGATGAAGGGAAACAAATGATTTTCATTTATTATATGGAAATGTGAAACCTCATGTGTATAAGGTGTTGGAGTTAGTACTCTTGAACCAAAATATGTTATACATTGGATTAGCTAAATATTCAAATAACTAAAATGTAATTTTTATCTTATCACATGATTATTGTCATTCTTTGTAACATAATTATGATAATTTCATTAGAATGTATTGTAATATAAAAATGTCATACTAGTTCTCCTATATGACTAAAAACTTAAATTTATATTAAAAATTCCATAAACATATGTTATATGGTTATTGTACATTTTTCTGGTGGTATAGAGTTGATATTTGACTAATAGGTGTTGGGGGCTCATAAGGCATTGAGGATTCATATCATGATGTTCAATATTAAAAATCACCAAGAGGGGAAGTTCTCATAATAAACCATAAAACAAGAATTCCACAAGTTATAAATTTTAATAGATATTGTTATCTTTGGATGTTTTTTTTGGTCCTGTGACTTGAGATTATTATATATGTATGTCATGGATTTTTTATTTTGATATATTGATTAAAACAATGACAAAAAATACCCATAGTGTGGTATGATATGTTGGGTGCGTCATATATGATAGGGAAATTATTAATAAGTTAAGAACTGATTTTCACTTCCATTTAGTGGAAGTAGATATCTATTTCCCTTTAATTAAAATGGAACAATCTAATAAATATGTAACTATTATCATATATCATTGAGTTCATTTTAAAAATTCAAAGTTAGATATATCAATTATATTGTTTGATGAAACACATGTGCAACCTTCTTAATGATATATCGACAAAAATGTATTATATTATTCAATGAGAATATCTATGTGGTTGTTGTCATTACCACATTAATGTCCTTCTCTATGAGTGTATTGATGTTTTTTCATATATAATATTATATGCATGTTCATTTACTATAATTGAGAAAGATTCCTATATAGTCCCACACTATGTTTACCCAAAACTTCATATAATTTTTATTGGAATAAAATAGTTTGAATAAAGATTATTTTTTTCTAGTTGTTTAATAACTATTTATGTTATTGGTTGAATTAATTCAATAACCAATTATTCAAAAGAATATATATATATATGTGTGTGTGTGTGTGTGTGTATAATATTAAAAACACATTTCCCAACACTATAAAAAATTTATTTATTTAATTATAAAAATATATAATATTTATTTGTGTCTATTTTATTCAATATGTAACAAATAATCTTTTATTTGATTATCAAAATGTCAAATTAGTATTTATTTTTTAGTTAGTGAATATAATATTATTTATTTATTGAATGAATAATATTGTGATATTAATTAATTAAAATAAATACTTATTATTCGTGTTTCAATATATATTGAGGGGGTTTAGGGTCTTGTGTTTAAGGGTCCATATGAAAATATATATTTTTTATTTCATATCATTTAGGCACATATCGATTTATTTATTTAATAAATTACATTTAAATATCTATGAGTTACCAAATGTCAGGTAATATAATAATTATAATATTATTATCATCTTTATTATTTAACATGTTGTTTACTTAGAAGAAATAAGTTAGATAAGGGACTCTGGGAAATATTTAATTATCTAAACCTAAGGATATAAACCAACATATCTCATTTCTTGTGATGGTATATAATTTTTTCACATAATGATATTCTCTCAAAATAATTCCCCTAATCAGTGAGAATTTTTGAAGAACACTCCCATGAAATGAGAGGAAATCAACTTATTCTTCCCTCTATAATTGTAGAGAATAAGATAAAATCCTTCAAGATTGGAAATATTATTGTTTCAATCAATGAAATATGGCATAAGATTTTTGGTTCTTTTGTGGCATAATATAGTGTTTAAAGGATGAAATTATTACATTCTTAGAACATGTATTGATGGCATTAGATGGATTATTATTTAGATCCTTCATCACAATGAATGTATAAAAAACACTAAATGAATCATCAATAGAGAAATAATTATCAAGTTAAGGTAATTATTATATATGAAATAATTATAATTTATATGTGAAATTATCCACTTTTCAAATATTTTGGGGTTATGTTCATCTAGTTCTAAAAGATAAATTTGAATAAAAAATGAAATTTATTATTGGACATGCACCTAACCACTTATTCTTTGTATTAGAACAATCGAGTCATATTAGGGAAATAACATATGAATTCATATTTATTTATTATTTATTGACCAAATTATAAATTTTTCTGTTAGTTTCTAATTTCATGTTTTCTATTTATTTTTTGAAATTTAGGATAATATCATTATTTTATTTGATATGATCATATAGAGGCTATGAAAGGATAAAGATTACTAAAAGATATTATGTATAGGTGCCAAATATTTTGGTTGAAATAAATGCATACATGACATATAATTGAAAAGTACAAGCCATTTACCCATGTATAACCACAGCAGGATGAGTTTGATAAAATAGAATATATTGTTTGGGTGAATAGTATATGAAAACAATACATACCTTGTATTAATTTCCAGTTGTAATGTTGCTTGATAGGGTTACACAGTGTATAATTGGTGTTTACTTCATATAAAACCACACATTTTTTCTCCAAAGGAATCACAAAATTCATGTGGTCAAAGTACAAGGAATGTAATTAATACATTCCATGTATTGACTAATAACCAAAAAACATAGTATAGTTGTTATTACACTGTATATATATCTTTTATACTCTATATAACACATTAAATCTCCTTTAGAAAACATATTGAGTCACTAGGAATGTTGTATGGATGTCCAAAAAGGGAGAACATGACATGAAGCTAGCTGTATATTCCATGAAATTCGTGCCCACTCATTAAAGGTACAAGAAAAGAAAGGCATTCCATGTGAGCCAACACATGAGGATAAATTATGAATTTAGGTTAAAAATTACATAAAATGTACCTATATTTAAACATTAGGTGATTGGGTTTTCCTATTAGATACACGTCAACAATTTTTGGACGGTGAAGTTTAACTAAATCTGTAAATTAATTATTTTTCATATCATTCGGAACATACAAGATGTGTTTAATCATTACACATTTAGTTTACTTCACAATAATTTCCCATGGAACATTTCCTATATATTAATGGAATTTTATGGATCATATATTCTTTTTAGACTACATGGTTTGAACCATAGTAAAAAAAATCATGTAGTATCATGAGTCTTCATGTTGCGAAACATTTTTTATATGTTCACAATATATAAAAGGAATGATATAGAGTGTAAGTCACATACTATGTGAATGACATTGCTCATTGTGTACAATAGAAGGGTAAAATTTTTGGTTCCTCCGGTTCATTTCATGTATATTCAATTCCATATTTAATTTAATACTACTTAGAAGTGTGCATAACGTGTTCCCTATTAGTTTACTCTATGTAATAATTAATTTTAACTCAAATTTATTTTATTTTATTAATTTAAAATTATTTTGGATGATAATATCAAGTATTTTTTGGATGAAAAATTAAGATAAAAGAATTAATTAATAAATAAGATAACTAATGTATCCAATAATTTTATCTTAATTAAGAACAATGTAAAATAAACGATTGACATTTTAACTTAACCCGAATTGTATACATAGTGAAACTTATGATTCAAGTAACTATGTATGTATTGGGTTTATATTTATTTTAATTATTTTTGAGATAGGTTTTTTGAGAAATTTATTATTAAATTAATTACGATGATCCATTTATCAACCATTTCTCATTATTTTGTATGATTCGGTGTGTCCAAAGTTTTATTTATGTTACCATAAACACTCAATAAACATAACCTATGAGTGAGTAAGAATATGTAAATGAAAGAGCACTAAGAAGAAGATATGGTTCTAGAACAATAAAATTTGAATCTAATAAAGAGATACATAGGTCTAAGGTGAAATAGTATAACTCAATAAAAGAATGGATCATTGATCTATTCAATAAGGTTTAGTGTTGGTGTATCAACTAATTAATAAAAAAATTAGTTGTTAAAACCTAAAGATATTAAAACATGTTCATTTTATTTTTCATAGTGAGTGGTCATTAATTTTTTTATGTAATGCATGATTTATTTGATGTTAAATAAAATCACATAAAGTAGATGAATTAACAAACCTTAAATATTGATTAAATTTAATGGATTAGCATATATTATTTTATAGAATATTAATAATTAATTATTTAAAACCCACATAACATTAACAATCATGTAAAAGATAAAATAAATTATATTAATTCATAAGATAAAAATTTAAATTACAGAAATATTAAGTCAAAAAAAATTACATTACTTGAGTTAGAGTCAACCCACAGTTTTAAGTATTTGTTAGCCTAATTCATGATTCCTTCAAATATTTGGGAGTCCAAAATAATGTCTTGGGTTGACTTACAAATGTTAGAATTATGGGTTGATTCCCTAAAAAAGGCTTCATGTAACTATGATTCATATGTTGATGAAATAAAATTCTATGATTTCTTGGTTAGAGAGTACACTCAAGGTATTAAGGAACTATGAGTTAGTGTAGTTTTCTATACCACTTACCTAAATATGTTCAAATATTTTTTAGGCCAATGTATGGATTATGAGTAGGGAAATATGGATACTTTATACTAAGATAACCACAAAATATATTTACTAAATATTATTTTGAGAGATAGTGGGATTTGATAAAATATGGGGAACTAATAAAATAGATTTTTTTATATTATACTTGGTAATAATTATAAAGTACTATACTATTCTTTTAATTAATTTAGAGAATTGAAAGTGAAACCATGAGATCCCTGTGAACTTTTACAGATAAAGACCATGCCCTCACCATCATAAATTTTTAAGAGCAATAATTTGGGTATAAAAATCTAATTAAAAACCATATTTGATACTAATTTGTAGAGATTAGACATTAGAATAAGAACCCACTATCATACCACTTATGGGGGATCAATTGTGTGGATTAAGGTTATGAAAATTTCATTATTTTAGAAATCCAACACAATAAAATTCCAACCACCAGAATCTGTCCAATATCCAATGAAAACAATCCCCATGACTTCAACATCTATAAAAAAGATGCCCATGAACCCCAGTCACCACATCGAGTCACCACCCTTCAATATAGTTATGTTCACTATAGAATGTTCTTTCTAAAAAACACACAAGTGAATAATCATATGATTTTTTATTTAAATGTATAAATATAGTAAACACAAGGATTATATGGTTTGAATAGTGTATCCTATGTCTATGGGATACTAACAACATCACTTTAATACATTTGAGAATAAAAATAAGTTGTCAGGGACATCATATTCTAAATAGCATACCATGTATATCAGAAGATGTCTAACTACTACCTTATCTATTGAATATTCTACCACACTTCCTCCCACACTTCTGACTTAGGATAAAAATCCTATGTCACCTTGTTGTATCTAAGTAGGATCCTTCTATATATAACTCTACCTTTATTATTCATATAACTAATCATTTGTATCTTTGATTAGGTGGAACAATTACACTTATATAGTGTGTCATTATCATTCATCTACTTAGTAATTCCATCGTATGGTTGTGAGAAACCCTTTGTTGACATGATATATGGTCAATTAATTATAGAAATAAATATTTTCAGAACCAATGAATAATGAAGAGTGGATTTCCTCCTCCTCTCCACTTTGATGAATCCTCCACAACATTTCCATTTCCTCAAACCCATGAGGAAATATTCATAGAACATCAAAATTATCCTTTCATCATGACTTCCACACAACCTTCACCACCTTCATATCTTCATTTGACTACCAGATAATACCTCTAACATTTTCCTCACTTCATCCTTATAAAATGTGATTAGTACCAGAGTAAATGGATTGGAATATCCTCTTCATCACTCAACCACACTAAAAAAATAGTTTTCATTAATAATATTGAATTCATTTGAAATTATTCACTGAACCCACTCAAGGATGACCTATTGAACCGTTAGTGAATGCACTCCCTCTAAACATCAAATGAATACACCATACATCAACCTTCATACATTGGCATGATAAACTGATGATTCCATTGAAATTTAATTCAAATCATAATGGTGAATTGGGTGAACTCACTTAAGTTACCTAAATCAAGATATCACATGGATCTTTTGCATTGTCTCCATATGGTGAATCCAAGATCTTACTTCTAATAAATGAACATCTATATCCTTGATAGTTGACCCCAAAAAAATCATACCAAACCTAAAAATATCCCATGTGATAATTTTTTCATAGGTTATGTTCAATAATCCACCACCTGAAGATTATTCTCATTCTTACACAAATTTCCCACTCATTATATTCCATTGAACCTCCTAATAAATAATTGTCTTGGTTATCCACCCTATTCTCATTCTAACCATACAAGATCCCATTGAATAAGAACCTACTCAAATATAAGATATTATTATATGTTGTTCTTATGAATACAAAGTAATAATCTAAATTCCTCAATTAAATTACTCTAAAGTAAACTAAAATGAATTTATATCCTTTATCTCTTTTGAAATCCCATCAAAAAGTTATTTCATGCACCATATTTACGGACTCTGCCATTTTTTATTACAAAACTTCTACAGACACTATGACCATGATTCAAAAACCCCAAGTGATTTATGGTACATCGATAATAATCAACATCATTAAAACAGAACCCTATCTAGAACATGAATCTCCAGAAAGTATGATGAAATATTAATGATGAATCCTACTAAAATTACAACTCATTCTATATAATAAAATCTGGATCCTTTTCTCACAATACATTATTATGGTTTCAACCCATTAAGGATACCTCCAACATTCTATAAGTCCTTATGATACTCTAACCATCTTCCAAAGATCAAAACTTTATATTTTGAAGATCATGAAATGGAATTCATACAAAGGATTTGAGGTATCCTTCCTTTGTATTTAGCATTACCAAAGTCAATATCTTCTAAAAAATTAAAATGAGAGAGTAGAACATATCATTATTCTAGATTTATTTAGTATCCTCCATAATATCTATCCCTAAATGAACAACACGACCACCATTCTTGGTCTCTTAGTTGAAACTAATTTTTTTGTACAACTATTTCCTGAAATTAAAAAATGACTTCACCATCTAGTAGAATTTCAAGGAATGGTATCCCAATGATCAAAAGAAAATTTTGTAAAAATGAACCTCTATTCAATGACACTGAAATACTTTTTTATAGTTTATTATTCTCCCAATGTAGGAAATTAAAACACAAAGTCTTCTGGTACTCCAACTTACTTGATAGCCTATTGAATTTTGACTTAATATCCAACCCATGTTCATTATGGTTTATATTTTATTTTTTGATAGAGGTACTTTGATGTGTAATGGCTACTGTGAGAGAGAGAGATCACCAGAACATGCGATGTTCTAATTCCCATGAAAACCTACTTTTATATCATGAACTAAAGCCACATATTAAAACATCACACTCTTTACTAAGTTATAATGAATCATTTTTTTCAAATTAGTATTTACGTACTTCTATATATTATCACATTGATACACTCGTGAATACCATGGCTCAGACTCTATCTTCTTATCATATTACCCTCCTCATGCCACTCTTCTTTTAGTATTTTTATTCTGATGTTTTAAATACTTAGAAATATGAAAAAACATTTAATCGCCCTAGACTAAAATTACCTTTCCCTTCCATAATTCCACCACATATATAGATAACAGTATTCTGATGATCCAAGAAGATGTTATCCTCATTCCAATCCTTATCCATATAAAACTATATCATCTAATAAATTATTTAAAAAATTAATCATACTTCCTATTAATGGATGATTATTGATGAAAATCGAACTTAAAATTCATAACTCAACACTTGGGAATCCAGTTGACACTTAGAAATATCCCAATCACCCCTCCAAGAAATAGGTTTGGGGAACCTCTTAAATTTTAACTTTTTAGAATAAATAGTGTAGTCATAAGTAAAACAATCCTCAACTTCAACATAAAACACACTCAATCATTAACACATAATTATGATAACATGATCCATCTTCCATCTAACTTTACCATTTGAAATAATACATGTACTTTCTATTATATCCATCTATTCCTCTAACCTTTATTTTTTATGACATATCCATCCAATGAAACATAAAAAACCACTAGGTGTATAATCACTTGACTATTAAATAGTTTGAATCCAAGACCATTAGATAATCATACCATGCCAATCCCATAAAAAATCATTTAGAAATATAACTTCAACTAAATTTGGAAAATTCAGGGGATCACTTGCTAACATCTAAAATTTTAGAATCCTTCGACTATGTTTCCAAATTCCACCCAATGAATAGGACATATCGTAGGAAACCAACTGATCAATTGGAATTTTTATATTCATATCAACACTGATGGTATTACTAGTATCATCATGTATTATCATTCATATAGCATGATAGAACAATTGGTTATGAAGAACCCATTAATTTTCAACTAGGATTAAAATATTACCCTAACAAATGAAACATGTCCCAAGATTCTATTTTTTGAAGATAATATTGATAGACTATAATCCCTCTGATATTTATCTTGCTTTAAAATGACTTTCAATATGATACATTGATAATATACTACACCCAAAACCTTGAAACTATTCTTATACACCAATCACTACAACAAGGATCTAATACCACTTGTTAGGGATCAATCATCAAAATGATAACTTTATGTAAAACCAATTTAGGGAGAAAAGTTAACAGAAAAAGAACCTACATTGACTCCCATTGGTTTGGATCAATAGTCTTGATTTTGATAACTAAATGTTCCAATGTACAAAATCCCAAAAAAGATAAAAAGTATCCACTAGAATTAGCCTATCATCTGATGAAAGAATCCCCCAAGACTTCAATATTGAGAAATGATAGTTCGCGGCACCCCATCCACCACATTGAGTCATCGGTCATCACATCTAGTTATGGTAACCTCATATTAATTTTTATAAAAAAAATATAGTTGTATAAGCACATGACAAACAAACATAAAATAACAAACTATAAACAAAATCATACATAGATTCTATGGTCTAAAAAATATATCCCACATCCATGGGAGAATGAGAAAATTGATTTCATACTTTTGAGAATATAACTATATTATATTGGAAAAAAAATTCTATGATCACTTTTTAGTCTACCAAAATAAGTCTCACCAATTACTTTATTGTTTTTTATTCCAAAACTCATCCATATGGACATCTTCCTGCGACTCTAAAGCCTCTTAAACCTAGATGGACCTAAATGGGTTATTTATAGAGCTGGCTAAACAATATCCAATCATCATCGTAATTAAATTTCACTTTTAATAGGTGGAACAATCCCACATATATAGTTAATAATATCTAGTCACCATGTTTGATCCACCATCTGAAAATTATGAGAGGTCCTATGTTGAAATGAGATACATCCAATTCCCTATAACATTTATCACTTTGACTTCCATCAAATAGAGAATATTTTACATTATCCTATTCTATACTCTAATGATTCTTATACAACATTTGATTTTAAATAAAACCATGAATAAATAATTATCAAACATCACCAGTGGATTCAAATAATTAATTATTTACAACCTTTATAGGAATAAGAAATTAACATGGATATCATGAGTTTCCTCTTCTATCTGTCTCACTTAATCCTTCGAAAGGATGACCAAAAAAGAGTACATGGTTCAAAAATTCTAGTTCAAATAATTGTACTATGAATCCACTATTTTTTATATAATATATTGAATTTGTCCAATATCCTCTGTTGAACACACTCAGTAATGAATATCTGCTCATTCAGTTAATACACTTCCTCCAAAAATCAAAAAAATAAACCTTCTAGCTACAATAATCTACTAAATTAAAAAATTGAGACATACATTGAACTTTAATTCAAACCATAATGTTACATTAATTAAAGAAACTTCAGTTTACTGAATTTTTATGTAGTATGGTGTTGATTCATTATCTATATATCGTAAACACCATGTGTTACTTCTAGTTACTAATATTCCATAGATTCTTCAATTGACCAATAATCAATTTACACACAAAATATAACATGGTATAATTATTTATACACTAATTGACTACATTAATATTTATATTATCTAATGAAGTCTCATATTCATTATAATATACCTCATAGAGAAAGAAATGGTGAAAAATATTCTTATAGGAGATAAATGGAGGATGATTTTAATGTTCATCTCATCATGATATCAATTAGGTTTCTAGATTTGAATAATTATCATAGTAGCATGGATACTAACTACACGACATATCATCTTCTATCACTTCATAATAGAAGAGAATGGATTAATAAAAAAAATCACTACACTATACGAGTTAGAACTAGAATACTAGAATATAACTACTCATATTTCATTTAAGATATTAAAATACGTTGAACAAATAGAAAATATGGGTTTTGATATAGATATAAATTATATTTTAATAGTATATTATATTCCTTACAACCTGGTTTATCCATATTCAACTATAATTATAACATAAAAGTATTGAGAAACTACTTAAGAATATTTTTATTATGCTTGTCTAGGTAGATAGAGTAGTAGGTTCATGATTCCTCAACCATTATAGTGAATTTCATGAAAGGCTTGGTGGAAAATCCCTTAACTCGTTGAAATTAAATGATTCTATTACAACATTATTTTAAAGTAAAAATTATTTTGAGGTATAGTAGTGAATAAATGGTTTTTTATTCCCATATGACCAAAAAATGTATTGGGAGAGGAATTCAAATTAATTGAAAAAGAAGTAAAAAAATACTATACTTTAGTTATATTCATCATTGCTTAAAATATTTTGGTATTAATTTTTGGTTATTAAATACAATATGAAATTTACATATTTTATTCAATATATAATATCCAAGGAAGTTCAAAAAAATTACAAAAATTAAAGTGACATTACCCAAGTATCTGAGAAAGGGTGATTTATATATGAATAAATATAATAACATAAAATCATATTTCTAAGTGGGGTGATTCTCATGAAACTATTCTTTTTTTATCATTTAAAATATACATATCCCTATTTATATACACAAAAAGTAAATATCTCATGTTTGGAATGAATTTTTTTATGTTATTTAATATTTATTTAATAGTTCATTAAAATTTAAATATTAGATATCCAACATCAGTAATGAATGGTGAATGTCAAATATGAGATTCACATAAATTTGTTGGAACATATTTTTCAGTCAAGTAAATTAAAAATTAGTTTTCAAAGATATTCCTAAGGTGTTTTGACTCTTTTTTGATAAAAACTAAGGTAGTATTGAAAAAAATACTTATTTTTTACATAAATAAACTTTTTGAAATAATGGTAACCAAATTGACTTCTAGAGTTAGTTTAGCTACATCACATAAAATATTCTAAGGTGAAGGTATATTTAAATTCAAATTATCCATTAGATTACTTTATTAAATTTTTTTATTGATCAAAAGAGATATAATTACATTTATTAAAATATACAATGTTATCTAGGTAGGTTTTAATATATAATATGATAACCAAGTATTCATTGATCATTTAAATATAGAGTAATGATTTTCCTAAATTCACCCTACCTTATTCACATCAAAGTGGTGATGCAAGTACATAAAATTTTGATGTTTTGTCTTATATATATTTATATTATTCCATTATCTTTTAGGAATTAGTTGAAAATAATGGTGTAAATTCTATCCATATTCTTACTAGAGTGAATAATGGATATCGTATTAATTTTGATATGATGGGAATAAATTATGTTACAAAATTTGGAATTTTAATGGAACATTCTATTTAAATATGGATTTCAGTAAAAAAATATAAAAAATATATTATTTAATCATCCTATATCTTCTTCGGTTAATAATATACCTAGAACATAAAGGTGTTAATCCAAATGGAAGATACATCTATAAGATAAGAACCTATCTTTTGAGATAGTGTGAGTAGATTATAATTCTTTAAGGTATCAGCTTAAGAAGTACATAAGTTGGCATATGAACAATTTAATCAACAAGTATTAGTGGGAGGAATTATTATAGAGATACAAATTATATAGGAGTGTTAAAAACAAAGAGGTAATTTTATGTTTACCATATCATGTGTTATATTAGTTGATACGAATAATGAATATTAAAAGAGAAGTAATAATTGGAAACTAGTTATAATTTGATTTTTCATAAAAATACATAAATTAATTCTATGAATAAAAATATAGTTCTTTATTTTTGGTAATTTATCTAGTCGATGAAATTTTATTGGTAAGTATTAATGAGAAACCATATATGGGTAGTATAATCTGGCACTAGTGTTGCTCAATTTGTTACTTAAGTTCCAAGATATGTATAGTTGTAGTCTTTGACAAAACCTTATACAATGTCATTATGATAAAATACATTAGAAATATTCTTCTCATAGAACATTTCTATGATCAATATATTGTGCATTAGATGCCAATTCCATTTTACATAAATTTAACCTTATGGAAGATATCAATATGACATAACCAAAGATGATGGTCACAACAAGGAAAGAGGAATTAAACTTGTAGTGATACATAATATATTAAGGAAATTATTATGATGATATAATTTTTATTTTAAAAAAACTAAAAGTTATTTTGGTTTTATTAATAATGAAAATTCGTTAGGTTTCAAAAAGAGGAAAGTATGAGTGTTATAATTTTCCTAGATAGAAATTTTGATAACATGTGGAGAAAGATATTTTTTTCATAAAATTTTAAACTAATGAAAATGATTCCTCTAAGAAAGAATTTAAATTTAATTTATGTGTTTTAGGGAGTAGTATCTACTTACATGGGTTTTTAGGGTTTATTTTATTAAGTCAAAATGTATACACTGATAATGTATTTAAAATTTTAAAATTGAATTGTTTATAATATTACATGGAATGAAAAATTTTCCAGTATATTTGTGGAAGCACTAGATATGACTATTATGATGAAAAAATATTTCTATTAGAAAATTCAAATCAATATCATTTAAAAATAAATTTAGAGAGGTTTTATATTTATTATGTATAAATTATATATGGATAATATCAAATAATACCATAATATTTATAATGGTTGGTAGTCATAACATTCCCACAATACTCATGAATGAAAATTTGACTATTTATTAGTACTTGAAGAAATGATAATATTTTCTATCAGGTGGTTACAAAAAAATTCATTAGATCACTTTTATCTAGAACCATCGTTAATAAGGTAATATGAAAATGAAAAAATATTTTAGATCAAGGATTATATATCTATATATACTGGGCTCATTGGGTCTCTTATTTAATCTTAAGAAGAAGGTTTAGAAATGGTTTGTTTGTGGATAATGTTTTTCTAAGATAATAAAGAATGAAAAATGATATATGGTCAATACTCAGTGATATCACCTATTGATGGAATTTCTAAGATATATGAAATTTAAATAAGATGAATATCTACCAAAATATGATATTCACAACATATTTAACCATAACTTATCAGAGACATATTTATGGTGTGATAATAACTAGTTGGTTAGTAATTGGTTGTAGTGAAACGGATGGCCAGTTGGAGTTGGTTCCCATGAACTACCTGACATTGAAGTTTTTTTTATCACTATATTCATGGAATTAAATATTTTTTAATATCTTATCATATATTGATTTCTATTTTGTGCATCATCAATTTGAAAATTTTCTTAGACTATTTTTCACATTGAAATGTTATAGAATTTCTTTTTTATTGTGAGAATCCTGAAGTGTTGAGAAAATATTTTTAAACAGATGTTCTATAGTTATATGAAAAATATCTGATGATACATAGAAGATATTGTGCTATCAAGTGTTTAAATCTCATAATACATTCATAATTACTCCCATGAAATTCCCACTTACTAATCTCTAAGAGATGAGGTTATGAGAATAGACCCACTAATAGGAATAATATATGTTATACATGTCATTTTGTATTCTATCCTTAGACATTTTATTGGATCTTTGAAATGTGATTATTATTAATGTATGAAATCAATCACTTTTATGTTTTAATGAAATCCCTAAATAAGTATTCTCAAGGAATTTTATGATACATTTGGTGCCATATGAGTGATATAACAGTAATGAGTAAATTAAGAAAGGATTTTCCCCTTCCATTTAATGGATGTAGATATCTCATACCCTTTGATTGAAATGAAACTTTATAATAAATCAATGCTTGTGGTCATATATCAATGAGTTTATTTCTAGATGTCAAATAAATATATATCAAATAAATAGGTTGATTACACAATTATGAAACCATATTGATTATATGATGAGATAAAGGGATTATATAACATGATGAATTTCTATACATGGTTTTTTTCATTGTGACATTGATGCCTTTCTCTATGGGTTCCTTGATGTGTTTTGAGAGACTATTCATGGAGTGTAGGCTAGTTCTCTAAATTCCACTAAGAAAGTGGCATAGAGGGTCACACACTAAGTGTGTCTAGAATATAAATTATGTTTTATTTAAATTATATAGTTTGAACAAGGAGTATTCTTAACTCATAGTTTAATATTTATTTAATTTCTATTGATCACATTAATCCAATCACAAGTTCTTTGAAACAATATATCTATATGTTGAATAAAAATATACTTTTATTAACAACCAAAAAGATTATTAATAATTTATTTATATGAATATATAATATTTATTAATAGATTTTGTATTTTCATGGTAAAAAAAAATTTACTTGGTTAATAGATAATAAATAAATATTAATTCATTTATTTAAGAAATTATATTTATTTATCCACTAGTTAGCACTTTTCATAGAATGTAACAATATTATAATTATTATTATGTTGGATATTGGGTTTACATGGAAAAAATAAAATATTTAAGAGCCACAATGTAATAAATAATTATCTAAACGTAAGTATATAACCCAAGTTATATCATTTATAGTGATGTCATTGATGGTATCGATTTCATGTGCACAGTGATATTCCCTAAAGAGAATTATCCCACTCCAAGGGTATTATTAAAGAAAAATATTTCAAAATGAGAGGTTATCATACTCCTCCCTCCTCTCTAGTAATGTAGAATAAGGTATAATCTTTCAATAAAAAAATATTCTTTTCATGATCAATGGTTTACAATACAAGTAGTTTGATTATTTTACTGTAGTACCTAGAGTTACAACAGAAACATCCCGGTATTTATAGAGAACATTTTTTATTCCTTTAAAATTAGAATCATCAAACCTAGAATGGAATAAATAGCCAAATAATGGGTAATTGTTTCTCTAATAAATAAAGAAAGTAGTAACATGAAGTCTAGGCGGCCAAATAATACGAACTGTGTAACCTTTAGAAGAACACACTATCACATGAACTTAGAAGATTGTAAAATCCTAGGTATTTATAGATTAATACATTTTCATATTTATTAAAATTTTGAATTTAATATTGATTTTAGTTTAAAGGGGACACTATGTATGACAACAAACATGCAACAACAGGTTTTTTTAAAATGTTACATTGTACACAACACTGAGTTATACCGAAAAATAATACAGCAATAATATTATTATTTTAAATGGTATATAATTCATTGTCATTATATTGGAAGGAATGAAAAAAATTTACATATTAATATTTTACATATTTGTTAAATGTGTATACATTTATCCAATGAATTTTAAAGGCATAAAATAATAATAAATCCAATTTTAAGAAAAAAATACTCTAATATTTTTTAAAGGATTTTTTACCTCCTCTTGATGGAGAACTTTTTTTTAAAATAGTTTTTTCACTTTTATATGTTCTATTTGATAAAATAAACTAATTCTTTTTAAGCGGGACAACAAAATTTACTTTTGGTATTTTTCTAATAAAATTTATTTTTAATGAATAGTAAAAAATACAAGATTTTAATTAAAAACTACCTTTTTTATAATTTATTTATATAGTTAAATTGTTATTTTAATTTTTTTAAAGTAATTTTATATTTTAATTGGACATAAATACATGTCAATCTTATGATATTTTTATTTCTTAAAAACTTGTTTTCAGATTTTGACTACGGGAATTAATTTTAAATTAATTTCTTCTAACTATGTGTTTTGAATTTGGAAAGGTGGATTCCATATTTAGAGTCATAAGTTCCTAATTAAGTTAATATATACCTTTTATTTTTGTACATTATGAATAAAAACTTTAGTAATAATTTTTATTTATCAGGGTTAAAGGGTAAATCAGGTAAATAAGTGTAAAAACTAATATTATAATAATATAAAACTACACTAAAACATATAATAAGACTACTAGATGATATATTCCTAACCATGACCATAAGTAGGACGAAATTTTGGATTTTGGGAGCCACTTGGGTGAGAAAATGATATTTTATAATATTAAATTTAAAGAAAAGAGAAATATAACATAAACATATATCTCTTAACTAAAAAACAATATTTGGGTTATATGAATGATGTATTGGACTATAAATACTAATTATAAATATTAAAATATTTTCTACATCATGGTATTTTATTTATAATTTTTATACATTATATAAATAAATTTATTTATAACATAGTGATGATGTAGTGATTTTATTATTAATGAAAGATTCAAATAAATGATATTATAAAAATTAAAATAAACATATGTTGGACATTTTTATGTCTTCCAATAATTTTTTGGGTCATATTGGCATGTGGGAGAGGGATTAATGCCTTTTTTAAAGAATCGTGTTTTTTATGATAATAACAAAAATAAATTACTAAATAGTATCAAAATCGACACAAATGAGTTGTTAAAACAAATACTATTTTATTAAATGATATAATAGTCCTAAAATATAAGATTCGTAAAAATTACTTATATAATTATTGGTGTATTATTGTAACTACATTAACCATATATTATCAAAATACAAGAATACATGGTAAGAGTTAATATTTTAACTAAGGGTTAAAGCTAAAAGATAAGGTTAATTTTCTTACATAAACTAGTCTAAAACCTATTATTTGAGATTATTTAGACCCATACTCATATTATTATTTAAATATACCACTATGGAACTATTATAATTCTAAAATAAATTTATAATAAAATAATATTTCAAGAATTTCATAAAGTGCCCCTCCTCCCTCTTATAAAAGGCCACCACATCTACACACTTACGCACACATCTCAATCCCATTGAATCATCCAAATTCTTCTAAATTAATCTCCCAAAATCCCTACCTTACTTATAGAGGCCACAATTTGGGCCAAAATCCATTCTATGGAGACATTTTTTGAAAATCAAAAAAGAGATACCAGAACAAGATGTCTTTGTTTTATCACCTCTTTCAAAGTTATTTTCTTTTCTACTTCCTCCTATTATGTATTTTCCATAATAAAGTAATAAATACAGTATATAATACATTATTAGATGTTATTTTATTAATGGGAAGCCTTCTAACTCCATTTATCCAACCTATGAGTAACAATATCACTGTGTGTATGTGCATACGACTTACTGTCTCCTCGTCGTGGTGTAATTTTTTATTCAACAAGACTTAATTTGGATGGGTATAATGATCAGTATAATGGATTTAAATAATTATTATGATAGTATAATTATTATTTATAATTAATATATCATCCAATTATTTACAGTTTAACCATTAATTGAATGATATCGTCGCTCGTGCGTAAATACGGCCTACCGTCTCCATGATGTGATGTGATTAATTCAACATGATATTTATCAAACAATGATTATATACATGAAAGGAATAAATAAATATTATATATTTAATATTTATATCTACTCTCTTATTTTATAATTTTTATTTACAATATATCTTTATGTTTTCCATAATTTGTAAATATAATAATTTCATTTGGTGAAGTGCGGACTACTTCCCCCTCAAAGTGATATGACGCATTCATTCCATACATGGAACATATATAAGATGTCTTTATGAACATATGTAACATATATAACATAGATATTATAAAGGAATTAGAGTATACCTATGTATCATTTAATTTTCATTCCATTAATATGATAATGAAATAGAAGTAGCGGTCATGCATACGTGTGGCATACCGTCTCCTTGAACGGTGAATTTCATTTCTTATATCCAAACGTTATGGACTATTATAAATACATATATACTGAATATATATGATATTTAAATCATGAATAATATTATGGAGATTATGGAATTTTTACCACATGGACAACTTACATCAAAACAAGTTCATTTTCGGCTCAAGTTCCAAATATTGACACAACGACCGATATAAAATTAAATATTTTTGTATTTTTTATAACAAGGTAATAAGTGATATAAAAGGAATAATAAAATTGAAAAAATTTCTCATGAAATTATAAATTATCCTATTCTTATTATTCAATAACAACCCGATTGTACGTGATGAGTTGGATTCAAGGTAAGGGAATTTATAAACTCAATTTCCATTCATTTGGTTTTAATCATATTTCGTTGATTATATTTTTCCATGATTATGTGTGGAATCACTGTTTATTTATTTATGTAGTAATTTCAGCTTCCCATTTTCTGGATATATTGTTTCTACACTTAATCACCCCATCGATAAATTCTTACGTAATTTATACAAACTTTTTAAGGGAACTTCTTAACCCAATTTCTATTATTTGGGATAATCTTATACTTCCTAATTATGTCATGCTATGATTAGGTGAGAAATAGCTTATGATAAAATATTTTGTATTTATAATTTATTTAAGTTTATTTATAGTGAATATATATAATTGGTCTATTTTATTTATAAGATGATCTTTGTAAGAGAAATCTTAACTCATTGTCCATTCATTGTGTTAAATATCCATGTCATTGGTTTTATTTTTCCAAAAATATATGTGAATGACTTATGATTGTTTTACATTTAATATGCACTTATATTAGTTGTATTTATATTTTTTCACACATAATTATGTCATTGATTTATCCTTAATCCAAAGATACAATCTTTGTAAGGGATTTCGTCTCAATATCCATTCAATGAGGCATATCTTGATGTTATACACCTTTATTATTCTATAAAGTGTATATAAAACCCTTTTGACATGTTATATCATGAATTATTATATTCTCATGTAATTTAAATTTTTTTATGTTATTCCTTAATTGTTTTTATTCAAGTTTTTCTCATGTGGTAAGTAACTCTTTAACTAAAACATCGTTTTAAATGACATAAAGATTTATTCTTATAAAAACATATATTTCATGACTATATTTTCAAAATGGTTTTTATTAATATAATTATATAGACATTAATTTTTTAAAATATAAATTTATTTTAAAAATTTTATAGTGTTATGGGACACTTTGATTCAAAATTATTTTTTTAAATGTTTTAATTGGGTTTTGAAATGGATTGAATATTTCAAAATCTTGAAATGATTTATTGTGATTTAAAATGAAATGTAATGATTGAAATGTTAATAATTGTAATATCGTATGTGTTATGATTATATAATGGTACATGTACATTTGAAATTTGGTTACCTGGTAGACCAATGATGGGTGGTTACATGATAAACCAAACATAGGTGGTTACGTGATAAACCAATGATGGGTGGTTATGTGAAAAACTAAGGATATGTGGTTACATTATAACCCCCAATGCATTGGGTATGGAAGTTGGCTATATAGAATTTCCATTTAGTTATATTTATGGAATCAATATTGATATTCTATTTATTTATATGTTTGGAAGTCTATCATATGGTTATTCCAATGAAGTATGTTTATGTCCCTTGTTACCATTATATATTATATATTTCTTTCATTGGGCCTTATGGTAATAATTTGGTTACAAAAAGAGTGAGAAATGAGCATATATTTATTGAAGTATATTTACTACTTCTTAATGGTTAAGAGATTTACTTTATATTAAAGTATTCATCATTTTCATGTTTTCCCAAGACTAACAGTTTTCCTTCTTTGTGTATCCCTTACATAGCCTTTTATACTAATCCAAAGTTTTGAATTTTTTTCACAAGGCTTAAAAAAGAATAGACTCAAGGATGGGATCAAGGAAATGTTATTCTGTGAAAACATCAAATGACACCATCTTTCTTTATAAAGAGTTTTTGTTTTATGAAAAAATGGATATTGAGTAGAAGTTTCTACTTGTAATATTTATGTTGTTTTGTATGAGTTATGACCTAATGATCAAAATCTATAACCTAAAAAGATCATAAATGTGATTTTAAGTCAAATTAGTGAATTTTATCATGATTATATAGTGTTTAAGGCTGGGGCCTTGCAGTTGGTATCAGAGGTAATTTTAGATGACTTCAGATGTTAGGGTGTTATTTATGCATAAGTGACATGTTTTATATAACGAAAATGGTTAGAATATTAGAATAATTTGTAGTTATTTTAGATAAATTCAATGAGGTTAACATAACATAAATAAGTATATCTTAGTGTTTACCCTCCTCGTAAGATAGTATATGATTAATTTACAGATACACTCACACTAACTTTTCTGGTTTTATTAAATGAATGGATCTAGCTGGCACGAATGTAACAATGGATGTGATGGAAAGAATGGTGGTTTTATGAATAAGAAATAAAATGAAATTGGAGATGAAATGTGAACTTCTATGGCTATTATTAACCAACTATCTATAGTCATTATTGACCACTTGAACCTTGATGATTATTCTAAGGCATCATATATGTGAGAAATTAATCCCTACAGAAGTTCAGGTAATAATCATAATAGAATTTATATTCACCAACCTATGTGTCAAGGATGTGGAAAGAAACACCAAGTAAAATGATTCAACAGGACAGGAAGATGTTATAGATGTGGTAAGGATGGTAATAAATCAATAAACTTCCATGGAAAAAGGAATTCTTCAGGTGACTCTAGGAAAGGGAAATATGGTGTCTCTGAAGGATCAATTGAATTTTTTAAATGTGGTGTGCATGGTCATTATGAAAAACAATATCCTACAAAGAAGGTTTGGGAATGCGATCAGCCAAACCATAAAAATATATTTTACCAATACCTAATTCCATTACAATTAAGGGTGAAAAAATTTAAGATGACCTATGAAAGGTATGGATTATTTTGTATCTCATGTTTTGATATTATTGAATCTTAAGAAATCATTCATGATTTTTTTTTTGTAAAAAATAAGTACTACATAATAAGTTCGAAAAACATGGTTAATAGATCATGAAAATAATAAATGACTAAAATTTATACATTTTGGAAATTCAAGAGTTATGTTAGATCTATGAGTAATGAAATGTTTAAAATTATTATTGATCTTTTGTTGATGGTGTTAATTTGGAAGATATTTCTCCAGTATGTGTAACCCTGAAGTTTTTTATGTTAAAACTCTATTTGAGGAAGGATTAAATTTTATTTTGTAGATATATTATAAAGCATATTTAGGGTTTTATATGATCCTTGATTTTGAGTTAATTATGGATTATTACATTTTGATATGAAAATGAAAGGAATGCGATAAACTTGTGTTTACATTATGTTATTGTTATTTTTGAATATTTTAATTCATTATAGAAATGTTTTAAGAATTATATAGTTTTGAGAAAAAGTAAAACCCTTGGGAAGGTTGACAACCCATCACGTCAGAAAATACCTTGGGAATCGAACCCATAACTGAAGTGTGACAAGGCTTTGTCACCTACCACTAGCCTATATGAAGTCCCTGGTTAGTATGACTTTTACTTCTCTGTTTAATGAATTTTTTGAATCAAAATATGTTGATTTTGGAAATATTTGTTCTATCAAATGGATTTACTTTGTATTAGAAATTTTATTTAGGGATTAAGTGATAAATTTTATTTTGTACAACATTCTCTATTTTGAGAACATTATATGATTAAGGTAAATAGAATACTATGGGATTTAATTGAGGAATAATGGTTGAATTATATTTTGGTAATAATATATGATTTTAAATTTATACTTGTGGGGAATTAAAGTATTTAAGTAGATGATTAACCTATCTTGTAGAATATGTGAATAAGTTAATTACTATTTATTATGGGACATTATGAGTGGTTGATGTTATTTGTTGATAAATGTTAAAATTTATCTTGGAAAACTATATGATCAAATCCTTTTATGTTTTGGGTTTCAATATTAGTTAGATTAGTTTGAGGAATTATAAGGAATTTTTTTTGTTTAATGGTCTTTGTAGAACATGGGTATTATTATAGAATTTTGGAGATTTATAAAGGATTATATTTTTGGTGATTATCTGATATTTTTATAACCATTTTGGTTTTGGTTAAAATCTAAAGATGTGGGAAATATATAGTTCAACTTTTTTGGATTATGTTATTATATAAAAGTTTATTATATCACTTCAGGTGTGTCCAAGTCATCTTGAATATTCATCGTTTGGAGAAACGATGAGTGTGTGGAAGAAATTTATTAAAGGATGAAACTCTACTTTTTAAGTAAGTATATTTCCTTATATTATTATTCTAAGTATCAAAATAATTCCAAAACATTAAGAAAACGATATTAAAACAAAAAAATCCTTTTACTTTTCCATCTATGAAATGAATGACTGTTTAACCCATCACATGTTTTTGGTTTTCCAGTTTTTAACTTTATCTGGATCATGTTTTCTATCACTCCACATCAGAACAAGATGGTTAGTTTTTCTTCTATAACCATGTTTTCCAACATTGAATCCCAGTATGTGTTATCTTGGTAGACCTCTATAATTCTATATCATTCTTTCTAAGTGGTAGTTTTATTGAATCTCTTTATGATGTGGGATTTTCAATGAAGTTATAGAGAAAAATTTTAAAATTGTGAGGATACAATTTTCAAAAGGGTGAATTATGTAACATCCCAGGTATTTCTAGAATAATATATTTTCATATATATAAATATTTTTGAATTTCCTAGTAATTTTAGTTCAAAGGGGACACTATGTACGATATCATACTTGACATGAAATAATGGGTTTCTCTGAAATCTTACGTTGCACACAAAACTGAGTTATGCAGAAAAATAATAAAACAACAATATAATTATTTTAAGTTGTAGTTAACCCCCAGTCGTTGTATTAGAGGGAATGAACATAATTATCTATAGTATGATTTTAAATATCTGTTAAATTATTATACATTCATGCCATTAATTTTTGAGGCTTAAATGAGAATGAATCCAATTTTAAGCAAAAAATACGATAATATTTTTAAAATGTTTTTTCACCACCTTTTATTGTAAAACCCTTTTAAAAAATAATTTTTTTCTCTTTTATATGATATATTAGATAATATAAAAAAAATTTAGAATTTGGATATCATAATTTACTTTTTTAATTTTTTATACAAAATTAAATTTTCAATAAACAGTGAAAAATACTAGATTTTAATTCAAAACCACTTTTTTCTAACTAATTTATATAGTTACATATTCCACTTAATTGGTTTTAATTTGTAATTGTATTATGTTTTTATCATTTTATCCAATGATGGTCATTGAAATAAATTTCACATTTTAATTGGACATAAACCGATGTCAATCCTTTGATAGTTTTTACTTATTAAAAAACAGTTTTCTGGTTTTAACAACGGGAATTAATTTTAAATTAATTTGTTCCAATTATATGTTTTCAATTTGGAAAATTGGATTAAATATTTGGAACTATAATTTCCAAATAATGTAAATAGTTATCTTTTTATTTTTGGACATTATATATTGTAACTTCAGTAATTATTTTTATTTATAATGGTTAAAGGGTAAATAAGGGTAAAAAATAATTTTATAACAATATAAAACTATCTTGAAACGTGTCCTGTTCCTATTGGATGATATTTTTCTCACCTTGATCATCTATAGGATGAACCATTGGCTTTTGGGAGCCACGTGGGTGAGAAAATGACATTTTATGATATTTAATTTAATGAAATGGGAAATATAACATAAACATGAATGTCCTAACTAAAAAAATTATTTCATTTATATAGTTACTATTATCTACAATAAATAGTCATTATAAATATAAAACTATTTCCTACATCAAGGTATTTTATTTATAATTTTTACACATTATATAAATAAATTTATTTATGATACAATGATGATGCATTGATTACCTTATTATTCAAAGATTCAAATAAATGATATTATAAACCTTAAAAGAAATTTATTTTGAAAATTTTTATGCCATCCACGAATTTTATGGATTAAATTTACATGTTTGGTATTATTTAATTAATTTTTTCTGAAGGAATCAAGTGTTTATGAATTATGAAAAAACTACTACTAAATAGTGTTGAAATTTAACTATATGAGTTTTTAAAAATAATACTTTTTTATAAAATGATATAATAGTCAGAAAAATAAATGATTTGGCCAAATAAATTATCTAATGTTACAAAGTTCATTAATTATACACTTTTTATTCTATTGTAATTTTATAGTAACTATAGTAACCATATATTATGAAAATAAACGAATATATGGTAAGATTTAACGTTTTTAACTAAGGGTTAAAGGTAAAAGATAATGTTAATTTTGTGTCCTAAACATGTCTAAAACATTTTTTGATAGTATTTAGATCCATTATAGTAATATCCTCTAAATATATCACTTTTTATCCTTTATAATTCTAAAACAATTTTATAATAAAATAATATTTCAAGACTTTCCTAAAGTGCCCATTCTCCCTCTTATAAATGCCACCACCGTTACCCACTTACTCACAACTCTCAATCCCATTTTCTCATCAAAATTATACTAAAATAATCTTCCACATATCTTATTTCCTTCTAGAGGCCATACATAGGGAATAGATCTATCCTAAGAAGATATTTTGTGAAAACCAAACGAAGATACTCGAAAAACAGATATTTGTTTTATCACATCTTCCAAAATTCTTTTCTTCTTATACTTCCTATTATTATGTTGTTTACATAAAAAAGTAATAAATACAGTATCTTATACATGATGAGATATTATTATAATTATGGGACAACCTTATACGGCCTTTTATTCATCCTTCTAGTTATAAAAGCACCATGCGTGCGTACGTATGACTTACCGTCTCCACGCTGTGGTGTAATTTGTTATTCAACAAGACTTCATTTTCATATGTATAATGATGATTATAATGGACTTAAATACTTAATATGACATTATAAATATTATATATAATTAATATTCCATATAATTCTATATTTTTTACCTTTAATTGAATGATATCGTTGCTCGTGCGTACGTACGACCTACCTTCTCCACGATGCAATGCGATTCATTATACACGATCTTCATTAATACACAATTATATAAATGAATGGAATGAATAAATATTATATATATTTAATTTATATTTACTCCATGCTTCTATAATTTTTATTTACAAAAATCCTTTATGCTTTCCATAAGGTGTAAATACGATAATTTTCTTTGAGGAAGTGCGGACTACCGCCCCCTCAAAGTGATATGAATCGTTCATTCCATACATTGAACATATAAATGATGGTGTTATTTAACTTATGTAACATATATAAAATATATATTATAATATAAGTACAATATACCTATGTATAATTTAGTTTTCATTACATTAATATGAAAAAGAAATGAAAGTGGCATTCATGCGTACGTACGACCTACAGTCTACATGAACGGAGCATTTAATTTCTTATATACAAATGTTACGGACTATTATAAATACATATATACTTGATATATATGATATTTAAATCATGAATAATATTCTGGAGATGATGGAATTTTGACCACATAGCAAAACAAATTCATTTTTTACTCAAGTACTGAATATCGACAAAATGGCTGATAAGAACTTAAATAATTGTGTAATTTTTATAACACAGTAATAAGAGATAAAAAAAGAATATTTGAATTGAAAAATGTTCTAAATAAATTATAAATTAACCTATGTTTATTACTCATGAACTTAATGATTGAACATGATGAGTTGGTCTCAATGTAAGGGAATTTCTAAACTCAATTTCCATGCATTGGGTTTTATGCATACATCGTTAATTATATTAGGCCATGATTATGTGTGGAACAAATGTTGATTTTTTATGTTGTAATTTCCAATTCCCATTTTTTTATATAATTTTTCAACACATAATCACCCAATCGATAAATTCTTTTGTCATTTATATAAACATTGTGTGGGAACTTCTTAAACCAATTTCCATTTTTTGGGTAAATCCTATACTTCTTGGTTATGTCATGCTATGATTATGTGATAAATAAATTTTTATATCCTATATTGTATTTATATTTGATTTATATGTATTTTTAGTGAATATACATAATCTATCTATTTTATTAATAAAATTATCTTTGTAAGAGAAATCTTAACTCAATCTCCTTTCATTAAGGTAAATATAAATGTCATTGGTTTTGTTTTTCCAAAAATATGTAAGAATCACCTATGATTTTTTTACACAGAATATCCACTTATATTGGGTGTATTTATATTTTTCAAACATCATTATTTCATTGATTTATCCTTAATCTAATGATATGATATTTGTAATGGATTTCATCTTAATCTCCATTCATTGAGGCATATCTTGATGTTATGCACATTTATTATGATATATGGTGTATATAAAAACCTTTTGACATGTTATACCATGAATTTGTATATTCTCATGATATTTAAAGTTTTGTTTAATGTTAATTCTTAATGATTTTTATTCATGTGTTTCTCAAGTGGTAAGGGACTCTTTAACTAATACATCGTTTTAAATGATTTAAATATTTATTCTTCTAAACCCTTATATTACATGACCATGTTTTCCAAATGTTTTTTATACATTTATTTATATGGAAATGAATTTTTTAAAATATAAATTTATTTCTAATGTTTCAAAGTGCTACGGGACAGTTTGATTCAAAATCCATTTTTATTAAATGTTTTAAATAGTTTTTGAAATGGGTTTAATATTTCAATATATTGAAATTATTTCATGTGATTGTAAATGAAATGTTATGATTGAAATATTTATAATTTCAATATTTTATGTGTTATGGTTATATAATGAAACTTTTAAATTTAATGGTTGGTTACGTGATAAAACAATGACAGGTGGTTACGTGATAAACCAAAGATGTGTGGTTATGTGATAAACCAAATATGGGTGGTTTTGTAATAAACCATGGATGGGTGGTTACATTATAACCTCTAATGAATTGGGTATGAATATCTGTTATTTGGATATTCCATTTATTGATATGTTTGGAAGTCGGCCATATGGCTATTCCATTTAGTGATATGTGGGGAAGTCAACTATATGGTTCTTCCATTTATGTATGCTTATGTCCCAAGTTACCTTTATATTTTATATATTTCTTTATATGGGATTTATGGGAATCTTTTGGTAACAAAAAGGTTAAGAAATGAGCTTATAATCAGTAAAGTATATTTACTACTTCTTAAAGGTGAAAAGTATTGCTTTGTGAAAAAGTATTTATGGTTTTCATGTTTTCCCAATACTTAAAGTTTTCCTTCTTTGTGTATCCCTTACTAATACTTTTATGATCATCCCATATTTTGAAATGTTTTTCATGGTAATTAAACAAGAATATAGTCAAGGATGGGATCATAGAAATGTTATTATATTATAACATGACATGATACCCTGTTTCTTTCCAAAGAGTTTTTGTTTTATGAAAAAAATAGTTAGTGAGTAGAAGTATCTACTTGTAATATTTAATTTTTTACGTATGAGTTATGACCTAATTCTCTACAGCTCTAAACATGAAAAGATCCTTGATGTGATTTAAAGTCAAATTATTAATTATCTCATGACTCTATAATGTTTAAGGCGGGGCCTTACAATGATCATTTGAATAGACCATACATTTAAAATGATCATATAATGATCATGTAAATACCCTCTGATGAACCATCATGTTTGTAAAAAGGTTTCCATATAAGAAATAATGGTCATGTGAAGGTTTCCAGATAATTTCCTTCGATCATGCATCTTTTCTGTTGATAGATGACTGAAAATCACCCCACATCCATTTATAAAATAAATGAAGAATGCAGAGGAATATTATGGTAATTTTGAGGTATGAGTACCTTTATGAGATATGATTATGTGATTAAAAATATCCCAAGAAGCACATTGGAGACATTTACACCTTTTCATATAATAGAATGTTAGTGTTTCAGCTTCATCATGCAAATGAAATTTGACACATCAATTTAATCATATGATTTCCCATTAAGTCAATATAAAAGTGGTGTGATTTTCCATGAAAATTATCACACACCATAGAGAGTTCTAATTTTGATCACATGACACGTCATAGGAATATAGATCAACTTTCAATAACAATAATTTTACTAAGTCGCAATATCCCCTACCTTTGTAAAATATAGAGGGAAATAAAAAGGGAAAAACTAGAAGCATCTCATGATGGGAGGATGTTCTTATCTTCATGAAAAATGGGTTATGCTTCTTGGGTGATCATGATTGATTAAACAAAGTCCCTTTGACAAGCCAACTCAGTCTCACAATCATCTACTTACATGTCAGTGTGATCTTGTGAATGAGTTCTTAAATACGGTCTTAGTCTCACGAAGGACCCTAGAAAAGACTTATTTGATCAAACAAGAGCCTTTATTCATGAATATTGATCTTAAAAAGGTTATCATAAATATAATATGAATGTTTTAATGATCATTTGACATGTCAACATGGTAATGATAAATCCCTTCATTAAGATAGGGTCCAATTAACATAGTGATGATGGAACATTCTCGCAGTGAATATTATCATGTGATTCCCTTGATGAACCAATATAGGATCATGTGAAGTGCATGACTCAAAAATACCTCCACTAAATCCATATCATATTTGAGAGTTATGATCCCTCATATGAGGCATATAACCGGGGTAGAGAGGACTATAAATTCCTCCCACTTAGTATAAAAACACACATGATGGAGACTATTACATAAAATCTTGGATGAAAAATTCTCAGAGTGGAAGGTCATGTGATAAAAAGGGTCTTCCACTAGGTAAAATATGGGGAACCACTGAATGGATCGCACACCCTAAATACATGCTTCACATGATCTCCTTATAGATCATGAAAAGGACTTCTAGTGGGTCTGTCTGATCATGCGAAAGAGTTTTACTCCTATCGAATGGGTCACATGAAACATATATAAGCTAATTGTTGAAAATATTTGAAGCAAACATAAATTATAGATATAAAAGTAATGTAAAATATGGAAGAGATATGAAAAGGTAGATATTCAATTCATCGTGCATTTCACATGACCTACCCAAATCAGTTGATAGCACTAGGAAATGTCAAAAAACTCATGTGGTTTCTTTTGGACTTGTTAATAAAGTAATTTTAAATCCCTCTATAAATTTCAACCAAATATTATGATGTATAATAGACATGTCTACCATGTCTTGTGAAGTCTACTTGATATATCTCCCTAGTCTTGTGACACCCTCTAGACATATCAACCAAGTCTTGCGAAGTATTATGTACAAGTCACCAATGTCTTGTTGTGTCCCCCATACATGCCATCACAGACATGATACATCCCCCAAACATGCCATCCATGATATGTATCTTCCTACAGACATTTAATCAAGGTGATGTGACACTCTTATAAAACTTTTACCATGTCTTGTGTCATCCCACATACATTCCTTCCAAGACATGCATCATCTTCTTGACATGTCATCCAGGTCATGCGACACCCTCCAAACATGTCATCTAGGTCACCAGATATCCTATGGACATGCTATTCAGATCACCTAACATCCTTCGGACACACTATCCATCTCATTTTATTCCCTCCAGAAAATTAAAATAGATAATGATATTTTTTTAGAAATGTACTATTTGGGAACAAAACATGTCTAGATATCCTTATAAATTTTAGTCAGACAAGCTCAACATGTCTGTAAGTCAACCATAAATATCCGATAGACATCACATGACATCATAACCTTTTATAGTGGACGTATTTCAGGATACCCCCAAATGAATAGTACGAACTCTCATTCTGCTCCAAACAGGATACATATGAAGCATTCTTAGGTCCTGAGAACTAATTGACATCCACATCGATGTATGTCACTCCTTATTTCCAAAATTAAAATCCCATGTCCACAAACACTAATATGGGTTTGTCTCCCTACCTCATCCAATAATGGATTGAGAATCCAATTTAACAACACCAACTCTGATTCATATCAAAACAGGATACATAGTACACCTTCGTAATGCCCGATATTAAATAAGAATCCACTTCGGTGCAAGTACCTATATGACTCTAACATTCAAACCCATGGGACATGAACTCTCCAATGGGTTCATCTCCCTACCCCATTCTTCAGTAGATTTAGAATAAAAATGGACTATGATAACTTTAATTCTTATCCAAACATTATAAATATGATTCTTTCTTAATGTTTAATCTCCAATAGTAATCCCCTTCAGTGTATGCCCCTCAAAGTCCATAACATTCAAACCCATGGGATCCAAACTATCCTTGGGTTCATATATCATCCTCATCCATTAGAATATTAAGAATCCAAATGAACTATGATGACTATGATTCATGATTTAAACAAGATATGTAGGATTTCTTTCTAAGGATTGAACTCATACAGGCATCCAGTTTGCTGTAAGTCCTTTAATTTTGATGAAATTCAAACCCATGGGACCCAAACTCCCATATGGGTGTATCATCCTACCTCGTCTTTCATTGGATGTAACACCCATAGATTTATATAAAATATATATATATTTAAATAATTTTAATTATTTCATACCTTTCATTTCACAATACATCATTTTATGATTTCTTTGTATATAACATTGGCTTAGATTTCATTATACGCAACACTGAGTTTCTATAAAACATAATTTTATTTTTATAAATATTTAAGATGGAAAATTATGAACTATACGTTATATTTGTGGTTATGAATAATATTAACTGAATTTTTAAATTTTGGTTACTTGTATATGTATAATTCTTTTACCAATTAATTAAAAATAAATTTCAAAACCCTTTTTTAAAATACAAGTAATATTATTCCAAAACCCTATTTAAATTAGAACAGTTGTGTTTTATACTAATAAATAAAAAAATAAATATTATTTTATTATATAATGAAATATATATATATATATATATATATAATATTCAATTTAATGTTCATATTCAGCTTATATATATTCTAGACATGATATAAGAAAAAATCAAATTTTACGCATAAAAAAAGTATTTTTCTAAAAAGGAAGGTTTGTGCCCTTTTGATGGAAAACTTTTTAAATATAATGATTTTGATATTTTTACACATTATATTTTATAAAATTAACTTCTTCATTGAAATTGGGATATTAAAATATACTTTGTTTTATTTTTTGGTATTTTTTTGATAAGTTTTATGATTTGATAAATAATGAAAATACTGAATTTTAATTGAAAATAGTTTTTTAAATAAAAATAATTTATACTGTTAGATTATATTTTTTATTTATTTTAAATTATAATTATATACTTGTTTTCATTTAATTCTATTTATGTCATTTGAATCAATTTCAAATTGAATTTGGATGTAAAAACATTTCAATCTTTAGAATTCTTTCACTTTAAAAACATATTTTCTCTCCCCATCTATGGGATTAATTTTAAATTAATGTTTTCCAATTATTTGTTTTGAATTTTTTTTAAATGGATTAAATATTTGGAATCATATGGTCTAAATTTATTCAATATGTATCTTTTATTTCTAGACAATATTAATAATAACATTTTTAATTGTTTTTTACCACGATAAGGGTAAAATTTTGTTATTTAGGTTAAACATAAAGTGATAAGGATAATTAAATGACCATAAAACATTAATAAATATTAATGGGTGAATTTAATTCTACTCTTAACACATATGGTTCAAAATTTAATAATTTGGTGTAAACATTTCCCTTAAAATTACTTAGATATTATTCAAATCAAAGAGAGTGACAAAATGCCCCACTATCACTTTTAATATGTATAATATGTTTATTATAGAGTTAAATAGAAGATATTGTTGACTATAAATTCTCTTATTATATATTAAATATTTATATATATAATGAAAATTTATTTTTAATTTTTCTTGAGGAAATAATTATCATAGATATTTATACAACGATGATGCAGTAATTATTCAATTAATGAAATACTCAATTAATTGATATTATAAATATTTAGATAATTATAATTTCAATGACTAAGGTGGCCCATGAATTTCATTGGTGAATATAAATAAATATGCAGTTATTAAATGAATTTTTTTGAATTTATCATACGTTATTGATTTACGTAATGCTTATATACTGGATATTGTAAAAATGAAAGATTTTATTTTTTATGAAAATAAGATTATATTAAATTATTTAAAAATAATAAAACATCATTAAAAATAAAAAAATTATAATACATTCTAAAATGTTATAAATTATTAATTTTTTATTTAATTTACATCATATAAGTAAAAATTAAAACTTTTTAATATTGAAAACATTACTTCTTTTATTAAAATTAAAATTTGTTGATTATGTGTTAAACAAAATGATAATATTAAAAATAATTCAAAAAAATTTATAAAATACACTCATTGATGAGATTAATTCCTTATAATAACTTATATTCTAATAAATGGAAATTATTAGCTTTTTTAACTGACAATTAATTTATTATAAATTAATCTTTTGAGAAATTCAGAGACTCCCTCTTCCCTCTCATGTTAAAGGGCACATCTTCTTCTCTTTTCCTCACACTTCCAAACCTATCTGGTTTGAAAAACCTTAGTCCAAATATTCTATAAACCTTCCTACCATCATTCTATAATCCTTATATTGTGCACAAATCCAACCAATGATTTACTTTTGTGAAAAACAAAAGGAGATACCCCAAGATGAGGTAACGTTCATCAACAAACGTTTTTGTTTTATTTATTCCTTAAAACCCTTAAATTATTTTTAATTATTTTTTATATAAAAAATATATGTAATAAATAAACTAATATGTTTTTATATTAAGATTTATACCTATACTAACACACACTTCAATCAAATGGGATATAAAATCATTATTCTTGTGTACGATAGACTATCGCCTCGAGAACCGATGCCATTATTTATACAATTTCTACCTTCTAAGGTTGGGAATAATTATGTATTTTTTATTTTTATATGATACATATGATATATATTATGTATTTTTACTTTTAAAATTATTATATAACATGTAACTTCATGATTTCCATTTATCTAAGTATGATAACTTCGTCTGTGAACATGTGGACTACCAAATCCTCAAAGTAATGTCATTCATTCACAATTTACATGGAATGTATTAAGGATGGTTTTAGTGAAATATTTTGAATTATATGAAATAATGAATGAAAATTAACTTTTTATTATAAAATCACTTTTTAGGAAAAGTGTGAAACCAGTCCTAGTTAATCCGGAGGTGAAGCCTCATAGGAGAAAGAAAAGCCATCAAAGAAAAGACTTAGCCTATTAGTGATTTCCTCTCTATAAATATTCCAATTCATATGCCATACCTTAGCAGCCAGTTCATTGCCAATAACATCTTTAAGACAATATTCCATTATATCCTAGGTTCGAACATACTCTTTTTTGCTGATTTTCTCATCATTTAAGCCTCTCATCAGGATCATATCTTGTTTTTTGATCCAATTCGCCTACTCGTTGTTGACCACCACTTGAATAGGTCTCTTCATCATCTCCTACTCTTCTTGTGGTATGTTTACATACAGAAATTCCTCCACCATCTCCTCCTTAGAGTGGAGGATAGGTTCTTTAGAGACCTTTTTCATTCCAGTGAATCTATCCTACTTTCTATTTTCCGAGACTATAACTTGAGGTTTCTCCTACAAAATAACTGTGAGGGCCGAAGACATATACTTCTCACATGTTTTCAATTTTTTACCTGATCGTGTTTCCATAGGATTTGGTAAATTGGAGTTGACGTTGTGCCCTTTCCCCTTCTTCTTCCTAAGTGTTTGCTTATCCTCAAGAGCCTTAGTCTCCTCCTCTGACTTCACACCTTCCATAATTCCTCCATCCGGGTCATTGGGTATATCCTAAACAAGCTCATTGGTGTCCCAACACTCAAATTAGTTTTGAGTCTGAGCAAGATTTTGAACCGGAGCCTTCCATGCTATTTGAATGTTGACCCTAGAAATACTCTACTTGCTTTGAGGTTCTTTTTCCACCCCTTCTGACCATACCTCTATTTCTTTCCCAGGTAAACTCTTACATTCAGCTTGAGATGCCAGCAGAGGGGATTCAGTAATCCACACTGAAATACCTAGGTCGTGGTCCCTCAAACCCCCTTTGGGCCAATCAAAATTCCCCAACACAGTGGGTTCCTCAACTTGATTTACCATAAGGCTATTCTGCACTGCCCTGCCCACCGAGTGATTGTTCTGTTTAGCATCGTTCTCCTTCCACCTCTCCAATGTCACTTTCCCCTGATGATCGTCCTGTCTGCATACATCAACCGAGTTACCCGGTCTTCTTCAAGTTGAGAAAAACTCCACCCAATGATCGAAGACCACTAGTTGTTTGCACCGAACTTCCTCGCCAGCTTCAATACACACCGATTCAAATCGCGGCCTCGACACATCCACCTCCACACACATGTGCGGATTGATCGGATGAAATATCGAAGCAGTACGTGAATCCACACAGAGGAAACGACCCACAAGATTTCCTAACATACATATAATCGAGGGATTCTGAAATGGTAGAGGAATTTGAGGAAGACTAACCCAAACTGCAACTGTAGGAGAATCACGATTCAGGTATAGATTGTAGCTCCACCAAAATAGATAGAAGCCATATCCACTGCAATTCCTAGGCGCACACGACAGAGCATACACAAAGTCCTCCGATGAAGCACATCGCACCATCAAATTCCTTTTATCCAGTAGACCAAAAGTCTCTAATTCTTTTAGACCCTAATCATCAAAGATAAACCTATCAAATTCATCCACTGAAGTCCTCTTGTTCCTAAATCTGGAGACCAGTGTTGGATGCAGTAAACTCTCTGCCTCCGTAAACTCCCGAACCGATAATGGAATCACATGGTCGCCTTCCCAAATACCAGGGACCTTCAGGTCAAGGTTAATTACAAGAAATCTTGGAATCGTACCTGGATCAGTGAAGGGATAGAAATAGAGACTCTAGATATTATGAGGAAGTCGGGGATCCCCCCCCCCATGCCGACAAGCGACGGAGGGGGCAACGCCGTCGACCCCATTAGGGTTAAGCCATCGCCACTTCAAGCTCCCGAATACTAGGGACCTCCGAGTTTATTACTAAATGATATTATATGACATAATAGTTATTCTATAATTATATATATATATATATCATTTACATTATTTTATTCAATACAACAAGAAAATGAAAACAGTGTTTCTACATAGGTATGACCTACTACCTCTATAAACGGTGTATTCCATTATATATATATATATATTTCATAGATTATTATAAATAATTATATAATGAGTATATATCATGGTTATAATTATGGATATTAAAAAATAATTATATTAGTTAGTGGACCAATAATATAAAAAAATATAAACACATGCGAAAAATAAAGCTGTTATTACTCAAAATGTATCTTTAAAGTAGAATTTTTAATAAAATATTAATCTAAGATCATAAGTAAATAATATATAGTATGATATAATTTAATAAGTTTATGTAATTTATTCATAATAAAATTTTATTTTTTATACAGGTGTATTGAACAAGCACTAAGTCATTCAAGACATAATGTAAGGGTTCTCACATTTCATTTTTATTTCTATGAGATATATTATATATTCACCACTTATTTTTTTTGTGGTGTATATACTGACTTATTACATGAATATAATTTATTTAATGATATTAAATGTTTCAATTTATTTTAATCATTTACGGTGCTCAGGATAGAAAAGTTACTATAGTTGTAAGTGGGTTTCAAGTCTAACTTTTATTTCTATGTGACTTATACCATATTATCCACTCATTTTTTTTGTGTGGTGTGTCTAATTACAATTAATAAAATATATGATATTTATATTTAAATTTATGATTAATTTAATATCCATTTTTGGATATCACTTTCATGGGTTTTACAATTGAAAAGTTACCAAATGCGTACAGAAATTTGGTCCCAATTTTCCATATTTGAGACAAATATTGTGTATGAACCAGTATTATTTTACGAGGTGTATATAATTAAATTTTACATATTATATCATCAATTTCCTTCTTTTCATTATATTTTATGTTTCATGTAATTTTATTATATCTTCAATCAGAAATCTATGTTTCTTCTAATCAATGTTTTCTAAAAATATTGTAAAAGTGTTTTCAATGATATTTTAGGAATTTTATAAGGAAAAAAGTATTTAAAAGATATTTAAAATGGTTTTATAAGATTACTTTATAAGTTATAAATTTTATTTTAAATAAAAAAGGTTTTCTAAATGTTTTATGGTTTAAAAATTATTTTTCACAATGGAAATGATATTTTTTAAATAATTATTTCATCTGATCTTTAAATAATTTTTTCCATATAAGACAAAATTATTTGATGTTACATATTTTTTACTAGGTATATGATCAAATTATATCATTATTATTCTTTCTCAGAATATATTATGTTTATGATGGATTAGTATGTATGAATTTTGTTTCTTTTTTGTGATTTTTGTTATGGTGAAATGTTTATGAAACCCATTTCTTTTTATGTATTATGATATGATTTATATTCTTGTTGAACACATATGTATTTTAGTCATTATCTTACAAGTTGAACCTATATCTCCCTAAAATGTATTGGTAAAATCTTATTGCCTATAAGATAAACATGGACAAAATGGGGAGTGAACTCAATTTAGTAAAGGACATTTTCCACTAAGATAGTATTAGGAGTGAACCATGATGTCTAATATGGTCATGGGAGTGAATCATGACTAAAAATATGGTATGGGGAGTGAACCCATACCTCAATTATTTCATTGGTAGTAATTCATTTACAACTCTAGAAATTATTTTATATGGTTATGTTTATTCCAAAATTTCATTTCTTCTATTAAGCTCTCCTGGACTATGTTATTTGATTATTTATGAATTTATATGATTAATTCCATGACATTATATCATGATATTATATATACAATATATTATTATCAAATGTTTTTATGTACTTATGTGTAATGATTATGTTATGATTGATATCTCCCATTTTTACCCATACTATGCATCTAAAATCACTCATTTCTTATGTATATTTTCCCTAGGTTATAAATAATTGTTTTAGGTAGGTGTATTAAAGGGGATGATGTTTGTGGGAAACATTAAAGATTTTATACTATACTAGAAGTTTGTATTCCATGTTTCCAAAGTGACTCCACTTATACGGTCCTTAGGAATGTTTTGTTGTATTCTATAAAGAATTGTGTGATATCTATGTAAGAAAAGTTAGGGTTGATATATTTGGTATCATAGTAAAGGATTATTCAACCATTGGATACTATGATGAAGAAACATTATTGAAATAATTATTGATATTTCTATGGATATTTCTAGTGATATATCTAGGTATAAGCCAAATTATAGGGTACAATCCTATAATTTTGGTAATGAACATGAATGACCTAGGATACATCATAAGATGTTATACATTTAAGGAAATTTACTTTGATTACGAGGTATTCCTAGTATGGTTAGTACCTCTCACAATATTTTAGTTTTGTTTTAGTGAGTGGATGGAACCTAATGGAAGAGTGCTGATAAGGAATATAATAGACAATGTAATGATTGACCTCCTGAGTAACCAAATGTTATGGAAGATGGAATTAAAAACCTCATTTCAATGACCACACAACCTTATCAAGACATGAATCATTATGGATTTCTAAATGACCAAAGGAGGGAAGATAATTTTATTGAATCCTCCATAAGGAAACATCCACCATATTTTAGTGGAATGACTGATGCACTAGTTGATAATAAATTTATTTGTACCATTGAAAATATATTTTTCATTATCCTTTTTTCAGAACGTGAAAACCTTAAGTTGGGAACTTAATACTTGGAATATAAAGCTAATTAGTATGGAACTTTATCATGAATATGAGTTAACAAGATAAAATTGACTCCATGGGTTGGGATGAGTTCATGAACATATTTTCCAGTAATTACATTTCCCACATTAATCTAACAAAATGGTAGATATAGTATTCCCATTTATCTCATGGTTATCATGAGAAATAATGAAATAATTTAATGGAAACTATAAAAGCTATGGAGAGAAGAATATTATATTTACATTATGATCAATGTCTGGAAGGGAATATGGAGGAAATTTTCTTAATGAGACTGGTAAATATATTAACTATGGGAAAAAAGTTCACCAAGAATTTAACTTCTGAAGTAATGGGAATAAAAATAAATCCCCAAATAGTGTACCACCCATAATTTAGTGTTTAAATTGTATGTATTTATGGAATTATACTAAAAATGTCCCTAATAAAATGACTAAAGTGGATGTTAATCCACACAAATGGATGAGGAAAAGGAAAAAATGAAAATCTTATGATTTTATAAGGAATGAATCGAACTATGATAATTATGGAATACTTATCATCTTCTCTTTTTTTTTGAATTTCACATTTTATTTTGAAAGAATAAGCCCAATTAAAATATTATTTTTCATTCATTAGTGAAAATTCATATGATTATATAATTGGATTCTATATTTATGAACTCACATATTATAATGGTATATATATGAACCCAAGATTCTAATGAATTTTTTTATAGGAAAACATCTTACATAATGAATGAAGAAGAATGTGTATAGTAAATATTGTTTCCTAGTAATTCATGTTATTACCATGTTTTAAGAGAATACATGATAATGGAATTAAAATGTTTGGTATATGAAAATTAAGCGATAAATACCTTTTTTGGTATAAATGATATGTTTAGTGACCTTATTTCGAAATTCATGGATTTTAATCTTTTTAAAGGTTCATAAGGTTAACCATTTATGAAATTTTTTACATGGAAATTTTTATGTGGTTTTAGAGATTAATTGTTTTTAGTGTAAAGATTTAGGAATATTGGTAAATAAGTACTAAACATTTTTTATGATGATAACTAAAGATAGAAGCAATGAAATTTAATCCTTTTATGGATATTATAATACACAGGTTCTATAGTTATTAAAATTTAAATTTCATTTCATGGAGTAAGAAATTAAGCAGATATTGGTCAAGGCACAACCATAGAGTAAAATTGTACTTATAAGATGAAATAAAGTTTGTATATCTTCTCAATAGATTTTGAAATAAAATTTTAACCTAATAACCTTATTTAGGATGATAAAAATGTCTTTTTTAGAGATATTTGTTCCATGGTTTTTTGGTCATTAACCTTCTAGTGACCATATTTTGTATCACCCTCCATTAAAAATTGATAGCTACTTTCCTATTCTCTGGCCATGTTTTCATTTTCCATATATGTCTCAGATGTGTAAACCTAGTTATGACTTAATTTTGGTAACCTTTATATTTAAAAATTTTGTTTTTTAAATTATGTTTTAGTGTCCATTTTAATGATTTTTGTTTCTATGAAAGTAACTTTGATGACCCCAATAAATTTTAAGGGTGAAAAACATTTTAAGGGGGGTATAACGTATCCCCAGATATTTTTATGTGAAATATTTTTTAAAATAATTTGATTTCATTGATACCTTGAATTTCATGATACACAATTTTATTCCTTCACTACACACAGCATTGTCTTGTCCTGCATCACACACAATGCTAAGTATCTACAAAACATCATTTTTTTATTATAATTAGTTAAACATGTCATTTATAACATTGAAGCTAGAAAGGCGGGTATAAACATGATTATATAAATTATGATATTTTTTTACATTTTTATGTATATTTATTTGACCAATTAATTACAAATTAATATAAAACCCTTTTAAAAATAAAAGTAAACAATTTTCTGAAAAAACTATTTATATGTGCACAAGTGTGTTTTATAAAAATAAATAAAAAATTTGTTTTTTTATTATATTAAAGCAATTTATATATAATATATGAAATATAATTTTCATCATTTAACTTATCTATATTCAATACATGATATAATAACAAATCAAATTTTACACATAAAATAAGTATTTTTCTAAACATGTAGTGTCTCCACCTTTTGTGGGCGTACTTATTAAAAATATATTTTTTGAATGTTTTAAAAATTATATTTGAAAAAATAAACTAATTATTTCAAATAATGATATCAAAATTTAATTTTTTTTTTATTTAATTTTTTATATTTTTTATTAGTTTAATGTACTTATGAATAGTGAAAAATACTGAATTTTAATTTAAAGCGCCTTTTTCATCAAAATAATTTATAGTGCTAAATTATATTTTTGATTGGTTTTAAAGTGTAATTAGATATGTTTTATATCATTTTATCCAATTTAGTTCATTGTAATCAATTTTACATTGATTTTTAATATAAAAACATTTCAATCTTTTGAACATTTTCACTTTAAAAATTGTTCTCTTTCCCCATATACAAGATTAATTTTAAATTAATTTTAGTTTATTATTTGTTTTTTATTTTGAAAATTTGATTCCCTATTTAGAATCATAAGTTAAAAATTTATTAATTATTTACTTTTTATTTTTTGACAATTGAATTGTAACATTGGTATTTTTTATTACAGTGATAAAGGTTAAAAGTTAGTAATTTAGGTAAACAAATACAGTTATATGGACTATAAAACAACCCTAATTGTTTTTTTAAATATTATTGGATTAATTGGATTATAAAATTAACACATAAATGTTTACATTTAATAATTTAATTGTCACTTTTCTATGAAAATGACCTAGATATTAATAAAATCAAAGAGAGTGATAAAATGTCACTCTTACTTCGTTTAAGAATAATATTTTTATTATAGGGTTAAATAGGAGATATGATTGACTATATATATATTATTATGAAATATTAAATGTTTATATACAAAATGGAAATTTATTTGAAATTTATAGTGTATAAATAATTATCCTAAATAATTAGACAAAAATGATGCAATAATTATTCAATTAATGAGAAACTCAATTCAGTGATATTAAAAATGATAAAATACATATAAATTGAATTCATAATTCTATACAAGAATTTTAGAGGTGAATATGAAATATTATGGGTGTGTGAAATGATTTTTTTCTAATTTATCTTGTTTTATTAATTTTTTTAATGCTAATATAATGAAGAGTGTCAAAATTGACACTAATGGTATTTTATGAAAATAATATTTTATTAAATTAATTTCTAATCCTAAAACATATTTAAAAATAATAAAATTATAATATGGTCAAAAATATTATAAATTATTTATTTATTATTTAATTTACATCACATAATTTAAAATTATTACATTATAATTTTGAAAAAGATGATACCTTTATTAAAATTAAAGTAGGTTATCTAAGTGTCAGACAAAATGAGAAGGATTAAAATAATACCAAAGACTATATAAAATATATTGGTTAATGATATTAAACCCCTATAATATATTATCTTCCAATAAAAAAATATGGAGTTATTTTAATTTAGTTTTATTTTATTATAAATTAATATTTTATGAAATTCAAAAAGTCCCCTTCCCTCTCTTATAAAAGGGAACATCTTATTCTCTTTTATTCACACAACAAAACTAGTTTGGTTAAGAACAAATTAATCCCAATATCCTAAAAACATCCCTCACTTCATCTAGGAAGACTAAATTTGGGAATAAATCCAACCAATTAAGTCCTTTTTTGAAAATCAAAACAAGAGATCGAAATAAGAGGTAACAATCATCAAAATATATTTTTGTTTTATTTATTCCATAAAACCCTCATATTATTTTAATTTAATTCTAATATAATATACGAATTATTCTGAATTTAAGAAGATGTTTTTATATTAGGTTTTAAACCTAAAATCACACACATTTCCATTAAATGGGATACAAAATCATCATTCGTATGTACTGCGAACAACCGCCTCGCAAAATGATATCATTTGTTCTTTTAGTACCCCCATTAGAGGTTAATAATAATTATATAATTTCTATTTTTATAATATATATATGATAGATATTATGTATTTATAATTAATTAATTATTATATATACCAAAAATTCATGCATTATATTTTATATAAATATGACAACTTTGTTTATGGATATGTGGACTACCACCTCCTAAAAGCGATGTGATTTGTTAACAATTTTTCTAGAATGTATTAAGGATGTATTTAGTGAAATTATATTATAAATATAAAATAATAATTATTTTTTAAATATAATTATTTTTTGTGTTGTTTATAATGAATTATGAAATGAACATAATTTATTTCATTATATTAAGTGTTTTAATTTATGTTAATCTTTCATGGGGCTCACAATACAAAATCTACTGTAGTAGTAAGGGGATATCTAGTATCAATTTTATTTATGTGATACTTATTCCATATTCTCCACCCCATTATTTTGTGTGGTGCATATACTTCCCATAAATGTAATATATGATATTCCAATTTAATGTTTCAGGTGATTACATATCTATTAATGATATCTCTATCATTGTGATTTTGGTTGGAAAGTAACTTAATAGATAAGAGATTGTTTTCTCAATTTACCTGCTTTAAGACACATGTTATGTTATGAACCTATATAATTTTTTGAGGTATATATTCTATATATACTCTTAATATTTAGGCATTATCATTAAATTACTTTAATGTAATACTTAATACATCACTCAATCAAATTCCCAAAGACCAAATTAGTTTAGTGCCTTTGGAAACTTAAAAAACATTATTCTAATTTAGTGAAAGATATTGAACGTCTCTAATAAAGATCTTCTATTTTATTACCCATAACTAAAAAAAATTTATAACTTGGGGAAAATAAAACCTAAGTAAAAGGGCGAGCTTAGATGCTCAGTAAGAGTAAACAGGGGAGATATATAAACATAATCATGAGAATAATGGTATGAGAACATGATAGTGAAAATTTAAGATCACCCCCAACATATCAATGATCATAAATAGAAATCGTGGAATAAATATTGGAAATTTATAATACCTAAATCATAAGAAAATAAAAACATTTTCCATGAAATAATAAAATATGATTAAAATGTGGTGTTTGTGGAAGACGGATAATCATATAATAATGATTTCCATAGAATTCAAGGAATCACTTACAAGGCCATCTTAGTTGTATGAGTTAACTCCCCACACCATCTTTGAAGTTATCATTCACTTCTATAAAAATATTAATTTCTATGGTTCACTTCCATAATCATCTTGGTTGTCATGGTTCACTTCTATAACCATCTTAGTAGTCATGGTTCACTTCTATAACTATCTTGGTAATCATAGTTCACTTTTATAACCATCTTGGTATTAATGGTTCACTTCTATAAACATCACAGTAGTAAATGATCACTCCCAGGACCGTCTTTCTCTGCATTTTCAAATATAAATATTTACCCAATGCATTTTATGGAGATATAGGTCCCACCCAACTTATAATTAAATCATATAAACATGTTCCATAAGATCATAAAAAATCATATCATAACCCATGAAATGAAATGGGTATGATAAACATTTAATCATATCAAAATGTGTAGAAAAGATACAATACTGATAATCATTCCATCAAAATCATAACAAATGAAAAGAAATGGGCTTCTCAAGAAACATGGCATCAAAACCAAAACCATTCTTAGAAAGAATATAAATGGTATTCAATAACTATAACAATGTATGTCATCTTGGATGGGGAATAATTTTCAATGATAACTTGAAAAATTAGTTTTTCTTAAAAATAACCAAAAAATATTCAAAAACATTCTTTATTTGAAAAAACATTGAAAACTAATAAAAAAATTATGAAAAAATCATTAAAAACATTTCTTGGAGAAAATATACTTTCTTCATTGAATTAATTTTATTTTCTTAAAATGTTTTAGAATATGAAAAGAAAAAAATTATTTGAAAATAACTTTGAAAGCATGTAAGGTAATATTTAATTAAACAAGGCATCATGAAATTGTTAAAATATTTTTATGTTTTATAAGTTAATAAAAAACATTTTTCTCATACTTTTTATGGAAAAGTCAAAAAGAGCCTCATTAGGAAAACGAAAAATTATTACTTTTAAAACATTTAAAAAGACGTAATACCTTGGTAAAGGGTCCTTTAATTTAATTAATAATATAGACAAAATATTTTATAATATATTTTTTTAAGAAACTTAGACATGGATGATAAATATTCCATAGTAGATACGTATATATAAACAATATTATAAAATAATGATACTGTGAAATTAACCCTTAAAATATTATAATCAGTAGAATAATATTCCCCATGAAGGAAAGAATATAATATATTTATATATATATATTAAAATACCATAATATTAAGGTTAAGGAACATTAAATAAAATCATGGCCATTATATACACCATGTAGAAGAAACACGTAGTGTTTGAGGCTTGTGCCTCACAAAAGTAAAGGTCAGAAAAAAAATCCCTTACCTTATGTCGAATTCCCTCTATATATGTGTAAAACTCATGTATATTGGTTTTTAAATTTTTTGAACTTATAACTAAATCATAATAATATTTATTATATCATATATGATTCACTTTTGACTTTATATCACCCATTTAATATCAATTCCAAGTGAAAGAAACGTTTTTGGTAATAACAGATTAGTTTATTATATGAGTTTTGTTTTTTTTTTCTTAATACTATTACATAGATAATTATATAATTACTTTAATAATGTAAAAAATAATTTATATATCAAATATATTTCATACATATATAATATGAAAAGGAAATCACTGTTAATGGTGACGGTAAGTCGCACGTACACATGAACTTTGTTTCTGTTTTCTTATCGTATTGAATGAAAGAAGGTAAATGAAATATATGTATATATATAATATTAAATTATCATAATGATGTCATATATTTCATATTTATTCTTCTTATACATTTTTTATAATCATTCATGAAATGGTTAACGTGGAAGTTGAATCTCATCTCGTCATAGAGACTGTAGGTCGTATGTAGGCACGAGCGACAATATCATTATCTTAATGGTAAAATGGTGAGTAATTATATGGTATATTAATTACATATAATCAATATAATGTCATATTTATTATTTATATCCATTATATCCATCAGTATACTCATCTGAATAATGTATTCATGAAAAAAGAATTACACCACTACGTTGAGACCATAAGTCGTATGTACACATGCATGGTACATTTGTACATAGGTAGAATAAATTATAGATTATATTTGTTAAATAATAATAATAAAATCTATTAATATAGGTTATACTATATTTATTACTTTATAATTGAATCAACACATGAATATGAAGTAGAATAATAAACAATTTTGATAGAGTCTGTAAGGGGATTACCACTTCATCGATGATCATCCTCTAGATCCCCTCTTAGGGACACAAGTGTTGATCTAATGATAATAATAAAACCACTATAATGTTAGTATAGAAGTTTATAATTAAAATATTAAGGTTTTTTTTGTGATAGAAGGCTCAAAATTGTGTGAGGAAGTGAGGGAGGTGGTTCACTTTTATAATTATTGTGAGCAGTGCTATAGGAAACACGGAAAATATTAAATTAATATACATTAATTTTAATTACCATACACCTCCAAAGTGATTTATTATAATATAAGATGAATATCGATCAAAACTTTATCAAAAAATTATTTTTAGACATGTTTTTATCACAATATTAACCTTACCTTTTGGATTTAACTCTTAGTTAAACCCTTTAACTTTTGCAATAAAAACATGGATTCTTACTCTTTAGGGTAAATATATTTACTATTAAATGAAAAAAAATCCCAAATGGATCAGTGATAAATTTTTTAACCAATTACAGTTATTTGGAAAAAAATATATTTTTAATAGTTATATATAATTTAATAAAATATTATTAATTTTAAAGTATTATTTATGTCAATTTTGATACAATTCATTATTTGTCTTTTTAAAATTATGCTAAAAACATCATAACATTGAACCAACTCCTATAATATCTCACTAAATTATAAAGGTTATCTATAATGTTTTTATTTCATTAATTATGTGAAATTTTATTTATTTTAATATTTTTAATACCATTTATATAATATTTCTATTAGTTAAACATTTATTTTATCATCATTATACATTCTTTCAATTAATTATTTCTTATCTAAAAATTAAAAATAAAATATCATGATGAATATAAATTTATTATCTTATAAATTACTATTCTAATTCAAATTTATCTTCTGTATAACCCTATATTAAAAACAATTTACTTATTATAAATATGAGAATGAGATTTTTAACTTATCTTTAAATAAAGTATAATAAATGTCATATTCCTACCCAAGTGGATTAATAAGAATATAATTGTATACTATAGTTTATTTTTTCCCAAAAACAATCATAAAATGAAATTATGATAAGTTTTATGGTAATTTTATAATATTATAATTTTATTTTTACCATTAATTACCTGATTTTCCCTAAAGAGTGGTAAAACAGTTATAAAGTTACTATTCACAAAAAATTAATTAGATCCTATTAGACTATAAATATAATACTGATTACGATCGTGTATGTCTGATTTTTCTAAATTAATATCACATAAGTGACAAAACTATGTTTAATGCTATTCCCAAAGACGTAGCGAGAAGGAGGTAAAAAAGGACATTCAAAAGTTCAATATGTTTTTATTGCAAGTTTTAATATAAAAATTATTTCAATGAAATAAATTGGATTAATATATATATAATTGATCTACTTTAAAAATAATTTTAATTTAAAATATAATACTTATTTAAACGATAAACACAAATTTTAACTATAATGCATTATTTTTCATTATTAACCAAAAAATAAAACTGCTGAGAAAAATAATAAAAATTTACACTATGTTAATTTTGAGATTTTGAATTCAATAATGATTATTATTTTACCAAATTAAATTTCAAATATTATAAATACCTAGTATCAATGTATATAGAAATTATATCACTTTTTCAGAATACTGAAAATATTTCAAGAATATATATGCAAAGACTGTATTAGTCTGGTGCCTTGGGAAACATAGAAACATGAACATTGGTACATAATTGAGAAAAATTATCTCCCATTGGGTTCTTCTTGACTGGAAACCTTATCAGACGCATCATACATAGTACATATCTTCATAACATGGGTAAGGAAACATCAAAATGGGTGATCTTAGATGTTCAGTAAAGTTAAAAAATGGAGACATGTAATCATAAACATGGGCATACGAGTATAAGAGCCTAATCAACAAAATTAAATATCATACCCTACATATCATAGATCATAAAAAAGAATCATGGAATAAATTGTGAAATTTCAAAAATATTAATCACGTGGAAATAAACAACATAATACATGAAATCATAACATAGGAATAAAACATGGAATTGTGAAAAACACATAATCATATAATATGATTTCCATAGTAGCCATGAAATCACTTCCAAGACCATATTACTAGTATGGGTTCAATCCCCATAACATTTTGGTTATCATGGTTCACTCTCATGGACATCTTAGTAGTATGAGTCTACTCCCTATTTCATCCTAGTAGTAATGGTTCACTCCCATGTCCAACATTTTCATCAAGGTTCACTCCCAAGACCATATTAGTCTATCTCATAGGATATAAATCTTTAACTAATGAATCTCATGGAGATATTGGTCCTAGACATCTCAAAATGAAATCATACATACATGTTCCAAAAAATATTAAAAAATCATATCACAACCCATGAAATAAAATGGGTTCCCCAAATAAGTAATCAAATCCTAAGCTTTGGAAAATAGAAAAGTTTCATAATCATCTAATTAAAGATTAACTAGTGAAAATAAGTGGGTATCATAATAATATTACCCATGAAAAAGAATAAGATTTCATAAACACCATTACATCAAAACAATAACCATTAAGAGAAATAATATTAATTGAAATGTTGTATTATTTCCCCAAAAAGGAATTATTAACACCAATGGATGTTATCTAAGATAGGAAATAATTTTTAAATATCATTTATAAAACTTTCTTAAGAAATAATCCTTTCTCCTTTGAAAATTTCTTCTTAAAACATAAAATCTTTTCAAAAAAAATTCATGAAAATTAACTTGAAAACATATAAACGTAGCATTGAATACAATTTGAAAACTATTTTCCACTGAAAACTTGTATAGGGACTTGAAAACCTTTTTAAAACCATTTACCATTAGAAGGTATAAAAAAGGATTAATATTTTTTGAAAAAAATTTATTTTAAAATGGAAATTAAAAAAATTTCTTAAAAAATAAACTTTTAAATATGCTAAGGAATCTTCAAAGAAATGATGGTCGGTAAATCCCTATATGGAAAACATTTCCATTTCATAGTAAAAAGATTATAAAATCACCACTATTGGAAAATGAAAGGAAGGTTATATTTTTAAAAACACTTTTTTTAAGGTTAATCAAGTGTAAAAACACCTTTTCTAGATCATAGTATAATAATAGAATATTCTAGGAATCCTTTTTAGAAAACATGGTTGTGAGGTAACAGAGATTCGAAATAAAAGAGAGAGGTAATGTCGTATTTTTTAAAAGATATTTTATTAATTATATATAGTAACAGAGAGTGAAAAAACTAGTACTAATTCATGAATACATCATGAATAACTGGAGGGGAATAAAATTCATGATTATTCATGAAAGATTTATCATCATGTTTCAATAATTTAAACACGATCATAAATAATCACGATAAAGAGTGATATTATTTCAATAAACTCTTACCTCATGGTAAATATGAATACTACTCCCCATGTAAGGAAATGAAATTATAGGGAGATTTAAAAAATTATGAAAATAATGGTATTAATTTTATATCATGTCAAAGGTATTTTATACACCCCATATAAAAATATTGGTGTATGACATTTAATGCGACTCAATGAAGGAAAATTGACACCAAATTACATAACTGATGTGGTAAATTTTGAAACATAAATCTCAAGGTAGAAAGATGAAAAAATGGTTATGTATATAACCATATGTTTATTTATAGTAGGAATATAATACATTCATGGGAAGTATATACACCACATAAGAGAAGAGTGTGGGGAATAAGGCATGTGTCTCATAGAAATAAAGAGTGAGATGAAATTCCCTTACCTTGAGTCTGACTGGTCTCGGGTGTCATTTTATTACTAAATAATAAATATATTTCAATTAATTACATAATTTTGAAACTTTTTAAAGTTTATTATTACTTTTACATCACTAATTACCATGTTTTATACAATTTATTACACAATTAATTTTATATCGGGTGTTTTGACTAAATTCAGTTCTTATGTTAAAAACAACTTTAGTTGGACGACTATGGTCAAAGGGTATTTAAATAAACATATAAAGAATTATAATCATAAAAAAATTATAATATTTATATATTAATTATAATTTTAAAACCATTCATTAAATATGGATATAAAAATGAATCAATTTCACAATCATGGAGATGGTAGGTCGTACGTACACATCACTAACATTAATATTTCTCAATGATCATTATGAATAGATTGTATGTAACATTAATATTTCCTGAGATATCATTATATAATAAATAGAATATTATTTAATCATATAAACTTAAATATATAACTTTTGTAATGTAAAATGAATCACATAATTTCTAGGACGCGGTAGTCCACACGTCCTTGAACAACGTTTTTATTTTATAAGGGTGTGAAAGGGTAATAAATAAAATGGTATATATTAAATTTAAAAAGGGTAATTTTGTCATTAATATCACGCACACACACACACACACACACATATATATATATATATTATCACATAATTCTAATTAAAACCATCATTTATATGTTCCATTTAGTGTGAAAATGAATCACATCTGTTTGAGGGGGTTGTAGTCTACACTTCCTCAAACGAAATTATTATATTTACCCAAGATGTAAAGTATAAAGATATGTGTTTACAAATAACTAAATAATATAAAATACATTAAAAATATCATAAATATTATATTAAAAAATATTTTCCATCATAATTTCCACCATGAGAGGTGGTAAACGAAGAATGAACAATCATCATTTCATGAGGCGGTAGTTCGTCGTAAACATAAAAAATATGTTCATAACCCATTAGATATAAGTGTTTTTAACCTTAGTTGGAACCCCTACTATAGTAACATATCATTATATTTATTATACTATTGTTATTATATAATCATGGAATAAAGAGTGTTGAGTGGGTGGATAAAGAAAATTATATAAAGGAGCATGAGGAAGGATGTTACCACTTCTTTTGGTAACTCCTTTTAGTTTTCCTCAAAGGAATTACATAGATTTAATTCTTCCCAAAGGGAGGCTACAAAGAGGAATTTTGAATTTTTGGGTAGATTTTGTTGAGCTAATATATATTGATAGGTGTGAGGAAGTGGGAGGAGATGGGGCCTTTTATAGGGGAGGTTGAGGGGCACTCTTGTAATACTTTTCAAATGGGAAACCCCAACCACGTTTTGGTTACTTCAAGTTGATCTAATAAATGTCCAAATTAATGAAAATGGAGGCTATAATAGAAATATTTCTATCCCAAGTCATTTTTAGGAGTTTCCAGGTTATATTAGGCATCATATTTAGGGATTAGTCCCTTATTAAGCTAAATTTCATCTTAAACATTGTAATTATGTTTAATTACCTTTAATAATATTTTTGGTCAAAAACTAAGTTTTTATTATTAGAAATTTTAAATTATTCTAATTTCAAATATTGAATCCATTTTTCAAATTCCAATCATATAATTGGTAGAAGTTAATTGAAATTTAATCATGTAGACTAGATGACAAATTGGGTTTTTAATGTAAAAATAATCAAAAGTTTGCTATGTTTTTATAAAAAATTTCATTGTGAAGTTGATTCAAATGAACTAAATTGGATAAATTAAAAAAAATATCTAATTTAAAATTATAATCAATTAAATATATAGTTTAAATTTGAAAATAAATTAGATTAAAAGCAGTTTTGAGTTAAATTAAGTATTTTTAAAAATTAATTTAAAAATTAAAATTCATTGAAAAGTACCATAAATTCACCAAAACATATTTTTTATGTTCCCATTTCCAAAAAAATAATCTTTATATTTCATAAAAATTAATAAAAGTTCCTAAATTGACCAAGATAATCAATCAAATCTAATATATGGTTATCAAAAATAATTTATTGAATATGTATTCAATTAATTCCACTCACTAATTTTAATTAATTTAATTTATTAAGATAAAATTTATTTGTGATCATAATAATAGTTTTCTATTAAAATACACTCTTTTTATTCAATTGGTTCTTATATTCATTTCTGAATAATTGATTTGATATTTTGTTCAATTCTATTTTTTTAGTATTTATTTAATAATATTCATAAAATATAATTTAATAGATAAGTTATATACTATTATATTAAATAATAATATTTTTAATAATATATTATTGTTTGGTAACACTTGGTCTTGCGTGTTATGCAAGCCTTCGAGGAGAGTAAGTATTTATTGAAACTTATGATAACCTCGGCGTTCTATCTTGATAATGATAAAATTTGTGTTACTTATAGAGAACAATTAAATTAGTATATCTTGAGCCAAACATAGTTCTTAAATATAACAAAATAAATATTCAAGGTTGTGTGAAATATAAAAAATATCAAAGAGATAAAATTAATTTGAAAAGAAATACACAAAATCTCTGGGTGTTACATTATACCACTATTAAAATGAATTTATACCTCCAAATTTTTCTAGGTTAAATAATTTTTCACACAATAATGTTCCATTCATTTAAAACCTCGTCTTAACAATGAGTACATAGACTTCCTTTTGAAAAAATAAAATTGGAAACATGACAGTTACCCAAAGTAACATATAACTAGGTTTCCTGATATGATAACAAAGGTGGGAAGTGAAAATATTAACATGGAGGAAAAGTGTAAATATTATTGTGTGATTGAGGTCATCAATCACAAACAAGATATTTATTAATCAAATTTATTTCTAAAAAAATTACACATTAACAGAGACATCACATAGGCAAGTGGTTGGCATGAAACCCTTATCGTCCTATGGTCATGGGATAAGGACATGTGGCCTTTCCAGACAAGATGGGTTGTCATCAGATATACATGATTCCCTTTTCTAAAACTATATAGAATTTTCAAAATACATATGATCAACATCCTTGTAATAAGTTTAATCACTATATACCCTTCTTAATATGGTTTTCAATACAAACTCAAGAGATAAATATTTCATCTAATGTTTAACTTAAACGTTCCATAACTGGTTAACCTATAACCCTTCCAAAAGATAAAAATACAATATTTATTATGAAATTCAAAAAAATTGCTTTACATTGATCCCCTTGTATATAACAAGGTATATTTTCTTCTAACATTCCAAACATGTCAATACCCTCATCAAATAGTCTAGTGAAACATTGTAATAACCTGAACTACCATAAATACTTTTGAAAATCATGTATGCTTCCTTATTATAAAGGATACTGGATATTTTCATTATATCCTAGATGTTTTAAACATCATCCATGATGAAATAGACCACTTTTTAAACCAATCAATAATCAGATCTAGGGTAATTAGTGTTATCCAATTAACATTATCCAAAGAGAACATCTTTATCCAAGTGAAACATAATTTTCTCAACATCAAGATCACATTAAGGGTTACCTTACCTTAATAAAAATATAACATATATATGTCTTCCTCACCATTAAACATATAATTTTCTATCATTAATTAATACTTATAATGAAAATTAGTATAGACTTCATGATTCATATAACATAATATTTGAATTCCAAAACATAAGAACTTCCTTCATCAAACTGTATTATTAAACCATCTCCTAGGATTAATCAACTTATTCCTTAATAAACCTTTCCGATAATATTAAATACGAATAAGGTCTTATAGTTTTTCAACCTCAATCTGATCAATCTTCTTATGATTAATGTAAAAAATACTAAAAGAACATCACTTACCCTTTACATATCATTTTTGGTATCTTTATCATCAGTAATGTAACCAATAACCATAACACCTTCCTTATTCACTTTATGAGATTTCCACTTTAGAAATTGATTTTCATAATTCCCATGATTTCATCATCTGAAACATTCAATGTTAAGAATTTTCCCTATAGTTCTGTCCATTGACTAAAACTTGAAAGCATATATTTTGAAACATATATCATAGAATAAAACCACATAATTATTAAAAATTACTTTTAGTATGTCAACATAATGACACAAACATTTTAATCTATGACACATTAGGTTTATCCTAGGTAATTCATAGTCATATTTGATTCAAATTCTTCATAATGGTTTATGATGTGTTTGTGAATTTCCAAATCCTATCCGACAATAATGTAAAACCAGGTGTGAAGCAAGTCTCGTTATCATTTAACAGATTACCTAGAGTAGTCAAGTAGTCATCCACCATTGATAGAGTCTATTCTCGATGAGTAGAAGTGAGTGAAAATTTATAGCATCTTTTTAGTTGATGAACCTGACCAATTCTGCTTTAATGGTTTGTACTTAGGGAAATTTAGATTCTCTGGTTATAGGGATATTCTCCTTGACCAAGGTGAGCTAGATGTGTGGGTTTCAAAACTATAGATAAAGTATTACCCCCAAAAATGAATTTTATCATCTGGATCATCAATAACCAAGCCATACCAACAGATGCGAATGTTCAATGTAAAGGGGTGTACTTGGAATCCATGTGCTGCTACTGTGAAATTCCTCAACTGTAATCCAAAATGAACATATTTTTTAAAAGTGAATGGAAAATAGGGACGCGGGATTTGTTCGGAAAAATTATGGACATCATCTTCAAGGGATCCTCCATTAATAATATTCTCACAGAATGGTTTTAGGGAACAAGGATTATTGAATCTGAATAGAAGAATTGTGGTCTAATATTTGTGGCCACTTGATGAAATCTGTTGATAAAAGAAATAGGGTGATAAAAGGTTCAAGTAAATCTCTTTTTTTTATAGATTAATACAAAGGAATTGTTTATAGAGTTGGGAGATAATACCTGAGGCTGGCAGAATTCTGCTACGCTATGTAGGTTTTTGGCTTGGCCAAATGTGTTCTTGATCCAGTTTCAAAGTAATCAAGGTAGATGGGTTAGCTAGATTTAACCATGTAAGGTCCTAAAACTAAATGTTGATGGTTCATACTCGGATAGAGATATAAGGGTAGTCATGTTACTTTGAGATAGAAAAGGTTCAGTTTTTTTATTTAGTGTGTTCTATGGATCAAGCAGCTCTATTGTTGCAGAAATTATAGGATTGTATAATAAAATTATCATGTAGAAGAGGTTCGTGGTTTTTTTTAAAAAATAGAATTAGATTGAAAATTTATTGTCTAAATCATTCAATGGAAATAAGACCATCCAGGGGAGTTGGCTTACGATGTTAGTAAACATAGGCTTAAAATAAACTAGGTTTGTACTATCTAGAATTTTTTGAGAGAATGGATGTTTGTGGTTGATGGTGTTGCTCTTTAATAGAGTGAATGTGATAATAATATTGTTTACAATACAATGGGATATTTACCCATTTCATGCAAAGAAAATATTCCTTTGAGATGCACTTGGGCTCCATCATTTCAGGCCAACATGGGTTGTGGTTTTTTATTTTTTTTCTAAGTCTTTTTATTCCCCATTTCTCTAAAAATAGAAAATTAATTTTCTATAAATTAATCATTTTCTATAGTTCCAACTATAATTAACCAGTCATAGTGTAAATATAGATTACATCAATTTTTCAAAACACATAATACATTGCAAAAACACATGCCCAAAGTCTATATTAGTATAGTGCCTTTAGAAACATGGAAACATAAACAATACTATATAATTGAGCTACATTATATCCCTATAGGTTCTTCATGAGTAGAAAAATTCTTATAATCATCATAATTAATATAAATCTTCCTAAATTGGGTAAGGAAATATAAAAATGGTGAGATTAGATTCTCAGTAATAGTAAACAATGGAGGCATGTAAGCATAAACACGGTCGTAGGAGAATGATAAATGATCAAAATATTTTATGATACAAAAATAAATAAAATAATACATGAAAGCATAACATAAGAATAAAACATGGAATTATGATAAACACACAAGTATATAATATGATTTCCATGGTAACCATGAAATCACTACCAAGACCATATTAGTAGTACGATTTCACTCCCCATTCCATTTTGGTAGTCATAATTCACTCACATGGTCATCTTAGTAGTATGAGTTCATTCCCCATACCATCTTGGCAGTAATGGTTCACTCCCATTGCCACGTTAGTACTCAAGGTTCACTCTAAATATTATCTTAGGATATCTCTTGAGATATAAATCTTTAACAAATGCATTGGAGGAATATATAGGTCCCAAACATCTAAAAATTAAATCATGCATATATGTCCCACAAAATCATAAACAATCATATCATAACCCATGTAATTAAATGGGTGTCATAAACCTGTAATCATATCTTAACCTATATAAAGGAGACAGATTCCATAATCATCTCATCAAATCATAACCATTGAAAAGAAGCATGTTTCATAAGAATATAACCCAGGAAAGAGAAATTTTTTTCATAAACATCATTACATCAAAACATAGACCATTAAGATAAAGAATATGGATGGAAATATTGAATCATTTCCCCATAAATGCATGAGTTACACAAATTGATGCTATTTTAGATAGGAAACAATTTTGAAATATATTTGAAAAAGACTACATCAGAAAATTGTACATTATCATTTTAAAAATACTTTTTAAAATGTAAAACCTTTTGAAAAAAATTTCATGAAAATAATCTTCAACACGTATAAAGGATGCATTGAATTTTTTTTGAAAGCCTTTATTCCTTTCAAAACATTTAGTGGGGCTTGAAAACCTTTTGAAAACCTTTTATCCTCGAGAACTCAAAAAAGAAGGTTTATAAAGTATTGAAAACCATTTATTTTTAAATAACTTTTAAAAAAAATTCTTAAAAATTATTATTTTAAATATGCAATGGAAGCTTCAAAAAATGAAGGCAGGTAAATCAGTACATGTTGATCATTACTTTTTCATAGTAAAATTTTTAGAAAAGTGCCTCGAACGGAAAACACCCAAAGGATTATATTTTTAAAAACACTTTTTTAAAAATTAAAAACCAGGGAAAATTATCTTTTATAGATTGAATTATAATAATATAATATTTTGAAATATTTTTTAGAAAACATGGTTTTGAAGGAACACATAATTTTGACAGAATATAGAGGTAGGGACATATTTTTAAAAAACACATTCTTAATTATCTTAAGTTAAAAAAGTGGAAAACAGTAATAATTCATGAATACATCAAGAATAACCATACATGGAAAAAATAATGAGTTTTTGTGAAAAATGGATCACAATATTTCATTAATGAAAATGTGATCATGAACAATCTTGATAAATGGTGATATTTTTTTCAATAAACTCTTACTGCATGGTAACTATGAATCATACACCCCATGTAGGGAAATGAAATTAAATAGAGAATTTAAATATACTTAAAATAATTAGATTCATTTTATTTCTTGTTAAAGTCATTTTATACACATCATATAAAAATATAGATGTTTAACATGACATGTGTCTTAAAGTAGGAAAGTTGAGATAAAATTACTATACCGATTTCGTAACTTTTGAAACCTAAACCTTATGAAAAAAAATATAGTAAATTTTTTATGTAAATAATCATATATTAAATTAAAATAGTCATATAATACATTCATGGTAATCCTATACACAACAAAAAATAATTGACTGGTGAATATGGCATGTATCTCACGGAAATAAAGAGTGAGATAAAATTCAATTGCCTTGAGTCTAACATGTCTTGTTTGTCCCTATATTAATGAATAATAAACTTATGTTAATTAATTGATTGATTCATAACATTTTTCAAGCTTACTATTAATTTTACATAAATTATTACATTGTTCAATACAACTACTTAAACAATTAATTTTAAGTTGGGTGTTTTGACCAAATTCGGTTAATTGTTAAAAACTACGTTGGTTGGTCGACAATTGTCAAAGGGGTTATTTTATAAAAATATCCATAATAATAATAATCAACTAATTATAATATTTATACATTAATTATACTTTAAAATCCAATCACAAAATATGTTTGTGAAAAATGAATCAGTGTGACAATCATGGAGATGGTGGACTATATGTACACATGAGTAACGTTCCCATTTCTCAATGATCATTATGTAGAGAACGTATGTAACATTAATATTTCTAGAATGATAATTATATAACAAATAAAATAATTTATAATCATATATACTTATATATATAAATTTATTTTGATGTAAAAATAATCGGATCGTGTCGAGGAGGCGGTAATCCACGTGGCCACAAACGACATTTTCACTTTATAAGTGTGTGAAAGGGTAATAAATAAAATGGTATATACTATATTTCTAAAAAATTAATTATTTTAAGTATATAATATTTTTTATATCACATATTATTAATTTAAACCATCATTTATACATTCCATTTAGTGTGTGAAAGAATCACATCGCTTTGAAGGGGTGGTAGTCCACACTTCCTCAAACGGAATTATCATATTTACACAAGATGGAATGTATAAGGATATGTGTTGTAAAATAATTATAGAATCTTAAATACATTATAAATATCATAAATATTATATATAAATATATTTTCCATCATAATTATCACCATGAGAGGCATTAAAGAAATAATTAACAATCATCTTTTCGGGAGGCGATAGTTCGTCGTACACATAAACAGTATGTTTGTTACCCTTTAGATGGAAGTGTGTGTAACTATAGGAATAAACTTTAGTATAATAAAATATAATTATATTTTGGATATTTATTTTGTTATATAATAATTTAATAAGGATATTTGTAGGTGTGGAGAATGAAAATAATATAAAGAATCTTGAGGGGGGATGTTAACTCTTCTTTGGCTAACTCCTTTTGGTTCTCAACAAAAGACATAATTGGATTGTATTATACCAAATGGGAGGCTTCAAGAAGGAAGGTATGGATGTTTCAGAGATATTTGGGTATATTTTGGTCGATAAAATGTTGATCTAGATGTGTGAGGAAGTGATATGGGAGGGGGGTATTTATAGTGGAAGAGGAGTGGCATACTTTTAATATATTGGAAAACAGGAAGGCCACCAACATTTTCTTATTGAAAGTGGATCCAATAATGGTCCAATGTCAATATAATGGAGTATTTTTTTAAATAGTTCCATCAAATTTCTTTTTGAAAATTTTCTAGTCCATATTAGTCATTATGTTTAGTGTGTACTCTTGTGAAGATTAATTTTATCTTAATTGTTGTAATTAATTTTAATTACCTTTACAAATCTAATTGGTAAAAAATAATATTTATTTATAAGCCATTATAAATTATGATAATTCAAAATATGAATCAACATTTTCAAATTCCATACAAAAAAGTGTACAAAATTAATTTAAAGATAATCCTGCAAAGAGGACTACAAAGTGGGTTTTAATGTAAAAATATTCAAAAAAAAACTATCTTTTTATAAGAAATTTGAATGTTAAATTGATTCAAATGAAATAAATTGGATAAATTTATAAAACATTTATCTAATTAAACTTTAAAATAAATTAATTATATAATTCCTCCTTATAAATAAGTTATATTAAAACAAATTTAGGAATTAAATTTCAGTATTTTTAACTATTATTTAAAAATGAATATTAAAATAAAAATTAAAAATTTTCCCTATCCTAATTTTTATATTTAAATTTCAAAAAATGAATTTTTTGGAGATATACTATTTATGATAGTTAAAGAATTTAGATTTAAAGTAGGTTCATCATCAAAAGGTTGTAAAATTTCCTTAATAAAAATACTGGTTTAATGTATGAAATTTGGTTTTTTCTAATCTTATTTCTATTAAATATACTAAATTAATATGAAAAATATTATATTTAATACATATTAAATTAATATCACTAATTTTAATTAATTTCATTTATTAGGATAAAACTTATTTATAAGAGTGAGAATATTTTTCTATAAAAATACTCCCATTATATTCAATTGGTTATTATATTCATTTTTAAATAATTTGTAACTTATTAATTTATTTTATATTTTATGAAAACAAAAAAATTTCACTAGTTAATAATATTCATAAAAAATAATTTAACTATTTGTTTATATATTATTAAATTAAATAATAACATTTTTAATTATATATTATTGTTTGGTAACACTCTATCTTGGATGTTAGGTAAGCCATCATGGAATGTCAGCATTGCATAAAACATACAATATCCTCACTGTTCCATGAAGCTGATGCAAAAATTTATGTTTCCTGTAGTGCATAATTAACATGGTACTGTGTTGTCCAAACTTAGTAATTTAATATAACAAAATATATATTCAGTGTTGTGTGAAACGAAAAATATATCAATGAGATTAAATTAATTTAAAAAAAATCAAAAAATCTTAGGGTGTTACAAAGAGTGTCTCAAATAAATTTTATTTTTGTTCACATAAGGACATAAAAAATAGTTTTTTAAGAAAGTAGTATTTCTAAACATATAATTATTCTACTAAAAATTATATATTTCATTATAAAGAAGATTTTTTTATGAGAAAAAAATTTCAAAATTAGTCATTACAAATCATATTACTATGTTTAATGGCTATATCATAACTATATTATTTATATCACTATAATAAGGTAATGGTGTTCCGAGTAAAATCAATGTTGTGTGTAATGAAAGCCATGTTAGTGTATCATGTATTTCAAGCATAACTAAGTGTTGCATATAATGTATTCCAAACATAGCTATTTTATAAAATTACCGTAGTCTATATTTAGTTTTATGTGAGGTGAAATATCAAAATGGATATATTAATTCAAAAAAAAAAATTCACAAAATCCAGGAGTGTTTCATTATACCCCCTTAAATAGGAGTGCTCATAAGGGTCTCCCTCCTACTGACCTAGACGTGGAAAATCTCAAGAAGGATGTTGATCGACTCAAACTCAGCCTACAAGATATATGGGATGATTTGTTTTTTGAGGAGCTAGCTAATATAAAGAACACCCTGGAAGATCTAATCATTAAATAGGAGCTCTTGGATCTAGAGAGTTCTAGGAGAAAGTGGCTTCATGAAGGTGAAAAAAACACAGCCTACTTATATGCATGCATCAAAGGAAAAAAGGCGGCGAGTGAAACCTAAATCATGCTTGAATATGGCTCTTATTCAGATGATAAAGACGTTGTTGTGGGTATGTATCTTTCTTTATTCACAAATCTAAATGTAGGTCCTAACCTAAAAATGGTGATCAGGTATCCAAGAAGGGATTCATATATCCTTTATGTGATTCCCAAACTACTATCCAACCATTACAATGAAATTCTAGATGCAATACACAAAGATACAGAAGTTCATGAGGCCATGTCAAACCTCAATCCAGAGAGTGCTCTGGGTCCCGACTTCTTTCTGGGATTGTTCTATAGTGGATATTAGGATTTTGTTAAATAGGATATTATTATGGACATCCAGGACTTATTTTTTGGTGGTCATATCCCATGGGTTGTTATTGCTATGACTCTTTTCCTACTTCCAGAGATAAAAGATATGTCCCCCATTCACCACTATAGACCGGAAAGTATGTGCAATTTCCCTTACAAAATCATGTCAAGAATCATAAAATTGAGGTTGTCCATGCACATTCCTTGGTGGGTTTCCTTAGAGAAACATTCCGTTATAAAGGGACGGTCAATACCAGAGCTATCACCTTGGCACAGGAAATGCTTCGTGATATCAACATCAAGACCCACAGTTTGAACATGGAACTAAAGCTGACCAAAAATAAGTATTATGATAGAATAGAGTGGGGATTCATCAATAGGGTTATCATAGGTATTGGTTTCTCTTCATGGGCTATAGACAATATTTTTTGATGATTTAGCTCATCATAGATGGATGTCTCTTTCATTAGAAAGACTCGTAGCCTTTTCAAGGTGACTCGTGGGCTTGGTAAGAGGACCACATCCCCCCAATCATATTTTTTCTCATGAAACACACCCTCAATCACGTTATTAACCAAATATTAGCTACAATGGATATTATTCCTTACTATTGGAAGATGAAAAAACCTTCATTTACCCATTTGATGTTTTTGTATGATTCTATCATCTTCATTTGCAGAAGATCAGTATGTGGCATTAAAAAAATCCTGGAAGTGTCTCTCTATTAGAGTGGAAATATTATTAAAAAATATAAATGTAACCCTTATATCTCAATAACATGAGTCAACATACAAGCCAATTCCTTTTTTGTGGTCTGAACATGCAACGAGGTACATTTCCTTTGGATTACTTGGGCGCACTGATCTCCTCAGGTCTCCTTTGTATCCATGACTTTAAACGCATAGTGGAAAAGATAACGAGTCGAGTTCTCAACTATAAAAACACTACCTATCCTTAGGGGGTGTATTTCCTTATTCAACATTGTACTCTTGACTATCCCTATCCATTCTCTCTTAGCTATCAAAGTTCCTAAGGGGGTCATTAACACCATAGATAAAGTCTTGGCTTGCTTCATCTGGGATGCTCTCTCTAATGTAAAACGACACTAGACCTCATGGGTTTGGATGGAGAGGCCCATACATGAAGGCATGATTAACGTTAGGAGATCGAAGGAAACTATTACCTATATTTATACAAATCTCACTTGGGAGATCAAGGAAGAGCACACTCTCTAAAGCAAAATCATGTCCTATAAAAATCATGGGAATGAGGAAAATGTTAATGCCCATTCATTACCTTTATGGTCTATGATATACCTTATTATATTGACCCTCTAATATCACTCCATATGTTTCATAGTTAATGGTAACATCATCATCTGTCATCAAAACTATGTGAGTTCTACGATCAACTTTCTAGGGTGTTGATTAGCCACTAAATGAGGCTAATATTCATTGTTAATATACCTAATTTTCATGTTCTTTGTTATTCATAAATACCATTTTAGTGCATTTTACACTTTGAACATCATTTCACATTATGATTGTAATACCTTCTTAAAATGCACTATTATGTGGTACATTTTTGAACATTATTTAAAGTACCCAATGATTCATCTGATTTTAAGGAATTTAATTTTACATATTTTAATTTGATATTTTTTGAAATTGATCTACACTTAAATATGAACATGTTTGATTCAGGGATCAATGGAGAATTCATGGAGGATGATGGAGATATTTGGCAATGAAAGGAAGCAATTCTGGAGAAGGCAGATTGGACACCAGCCCAATGATGAGACTTTGGAGCCCAACATACAGGCCCAATTAATCCCAAATTTCGTGGGATGATAGAAGACATGTACAGGAACAAATCACTCTTCAGGAGTTAATGCTAATTCGGCCTCCATGTTGGTAATTTAGGCGGCCCAAGTTAGAGATAAAATTCTGGGCCAGATTCTGCGGCCCAGAAAAACAGTCCACCATTTTGATCATATCTCGGAATACACAACTCCAAATAGGCCCAAATTTTACAGGCGGTTAGCAGACATCCGGAGCTCCATTTTCTTCTTCTATGGCCCACCCTGATTCGGACTTCTAGAAGGTCTTCCAGACGCGTCTGTTCGGTGGATGAAAACTGGCTGCCACCTCGGGTCAAGGGTGGAGAAGTCACCTCTCCACCTACTTTCCACCACCTATGCCTACCCTCATTGATTGGGATGACTTGTACTGTTGGTGGTTCGACCCAAGGCTCCCAAAATGCCTATTTAAGGCAGTGGTGGTGAAGGAGTTGAAGATCTTGGATGCTTTGTTTACTTGTAATGTTATGCTGCATTTTTGTTGCCTCAATTTTGTCTTTCACATGTAAGTTGTTCAATTCACTTTAGTTTCTTAATAAAAGTTCTTCTTCTACTCTTATTCTGTTTTTCTTAATATCACTTTGATACCGTTGGATTAAGGTGTGAATTTATTCATACCAACCCTTGTGAAATTATTCACACAACGGTGGAGTGATCATTTTATTTTTGTTGTTTTCTTTACTTCTTCATTCCTCCCTTATGAGTCTACTTTCCGCTTCCATTGAAACCATGGGATCAATGGAGGGCTAACCCACTTATGGGTTGATCCAAGGGAGTAGCAAGGGGCTGGATTGGATGTTATTTATCACCTAATTAATTTATAATCACTTCTTTAATTGGGATTTTTATTTGATGATTTTTAAACTCCATCGTCCTTGTTGAATTTAAGGCCACACACCTCAAGTACTAATACGATCCTTTACCTTGAAGTGCTCAAAACTTTGATCCTTCAAGTGTATAGGTGATTAGTATTAGAGGGTGTAGGCATTAAACCAGTAAGTGATGATGTTGTTTTATCTCCTTAAATGAATCCATCTCAAATTTAAGAAATTGAAATCATTAAAAAGAAAATACATCCAATCCACCCCGAGTGATAACCTAGGATCAACTCATTCTTTTAAATTGAATCCACTTAAATCTTTTAGATATCTTTAAAACCCATCCAAAATCAATCCAAGTTGGCCACTTCATAGCCAAAAATCCATCCCTTAGGTTGTGTATCTTAGGTATCTTCTTTGGTCTCTGTGGAATCGACAACCCAAGCTACACTACAAGGACCGTTCTACCCTTCTTCTCTTGGGTAAATTTGGGCGTGAACCAAATTTTGGCGCCGTTGCCGGGGACCAAGTAAGTACCTTAGATCCAAAAAAAAAAAAAAACCTTCTTTCCTCACCTCCATTCTTCTACTCTCACCCAAGATCTCTTATCTTGTCCCTTTCTCGCTTTTTTTTTGGGCGCATGTCCGCCTACACCCGCGATTTCTCAAACAGACTAGTTAGGGTGGAAAGTTCTAGGATAGGGGAGTCAAGTGAACCTAAGGGATTGTTTAAATCAGATTCAAATATTCTTGAAACCCCAAAGTCAGAACTTGAAACAAGTCCAATGGAGGGTCATCCACAAAATCAAATTGTAAACCCTGGGGGGAATCAAATGGGAAACCAAAACCAAGAAGCTCCAAACTTAGGGAATGTAGTTGATCAAACCATGAACGACTACCTCACTCCAGCTTGGACCAATGCCCCCTCATGCATTAGACACAATTCCATAGGAGACACCAACTACATATTCAAACCCCATGTCCTAAACCACCTTCCAACCTTTCATGGGATGGAGTCAGAAATGCCATACCTTCATGTCAAAGAGTTCAACGACATTGTTGAAACCATGTGTCCCCCACATCAACTAGAATCTGCTAAGATGAGGCTATTTCCTTTTTCATTAAAGGATCGAGCTAAAAATTGGCTAAACAACTTGAGACCTGCATCAATCCACTCTTGGGACCAACTGCAAAGAGAATTCTACAAAAAATACTTCCCTCATCACAAAACAATTGCACTTAAAAAGAGCATCCAAAACTTTTTTGAAAAAGAGGGAGAGTCATTTTATGAAACATGGGAGAGGTTCAAAGACACCCTAAACATGGTTCCACACCATGGGTTTTCCATACCTGAACAAGTGAGAATTTTCTATGAAGGGTTGGGTCCGGGGAACAAACAGTTCATTGACATGATGTGTAATGGAACCTTTAAAAACAAAGCCCCAAATGATGCTTACGAGTATCTGGAAAGTCTGGCTGAACAAAACCAAACTTGGGGAACTTCACCCTATTCTGAAAAGCCACAAAGAACCACAGGAATTCATACACTTAGAGAAGAGGAAAGCCTTAGGGCCAAACTCGCAGCACTCTCTAGGAAGGTTGAAGAGATAGACCTTAGGAAAGTCCATGAAATCCAAAATGTAGACCTTGTTTGCACAATTTGTGACAAACATGACCATAAAACAGACAACTGCCCAACCATTCCATCCATCAAGGATGTTCTTCTAGGAGGACCCCCAGCGGAAGTCAATGCCCTAAACTTTCAAAAGCCTCAATACCAAAACACCTTCAATCCAAGGTACAATGACCACCCTGGCTTCCGATGGAAGGATAACCAACAACCTAGCCAACCACAGGGACAAAATCCTTACCCCCATCAGAACTACCAAAACCATAACCAGTTCCAAACCCAACCTATCCAATACCAACAACCACCGGTCCATTTTCAACAAACCATCCCACCTCCAAAATATCCCCCTGGGATAAACCAACCTACTCAAGCACCAACCCAAACTGTTCCACAAAGCCTACTAGAACAATTGTGCAAACAAATGGAGAGGATGAACTCAGAAGTCTCTTCCCTAAAACAAGAACTTCAAACCATCAAAACTGGAAAGGCACCCATGCCTACTCAGGCGGTGCCGTCCTCAACTTCAAGGGGAGAGTCAAGTTGTGCTCAAACAACTCATGAACAACTAAAGGCTGTGACTGTTTTAAGAAGTGGGAAATCAATTGAGAAACCTGAACAACTAATTCAGAACCCACCTGAAGATTCAAACTTGGATGAGAATTCAAGTGAACCACAAGATCAAACTGAGGAAACTGATAACAATGTGAAAGAAACAACTCTCCAACAAACAACCCCACAACCTGCACCATTTCCCCAACGCATGAGGGGGAAATCCAAGCCTGAACTGAGTGAAACATTGAGGGAAATCTTCTCACAAGTCAAGTTGAACATTCCTCTTCTCGATGCAATCCAAACCATACCTTCCTACTCAAAGTACCTTAAGGACTTGTGCACTTTTAAAAGAAAATTTTCACATAAAAACCAAGTCCTTTTGGCTGCTAATGTGAGTACCACCATTCAAGGGACCATTCCTCCTAAGTTGAAAGACCCAGGTTGCCCTTACATCAATGTTGAACTAGGAGAAAGCAAAGTTGTCAAGGCCTTGTGTGACCTAGGTGCTAGTGTCAATCTCATCCCATATGCTGTGTACTGCCAGTTAGGCCTAGAAGAGCTCCAACCCACATCTGTCACACTTCAGCTTGCTGATCGTAGCATTAGGGTTCCAAAGGGGATTTTAAAGGACGTTCTGGTAAAGGTTGAAAACTTCATCTACCCTGCTGATTTCATTGTCCTTGACAACCATCCAAATTTAGGAAATAAAGAACAAACCCCAATCATCCTTGGTCGTCCTTTCCTTGCAACAATCAACTCTGTTATCCGAGTCCGAAATGGGAACATGACCATCACCTTTGGGAACATGAGTCTAGACTTGAACATCTATAACGCAAGCTCACAAATAGGAGATGACGAGGACATTCATGAAGTAAACATGATAGGAAGTATTGATAATGAATCCATGGAACATCAAGGAATATTTGATGGATGTTTAAGTCAGAATGAGATTGATTTCCTTTGTTCACATGAAGGAAGTTTATCTCCTTGGCTCGAATCATTTTCAAATTGCTCCTATAATGATGTCTTAGGACCAACAATCAGTGAAACCTTTCAGGAAACCACATTCATGGAGACGACTCAAACTCCCTTCCCTAACCCAGGTCAATACAATCTTGTGGCTGAAACCTCTACACATGGGGAATCAATTCAATCTGAAAATCTAGGAAACAAATTTGATCTTGATCCAATGCCCCAATATTCTGCTGAAATTCTGAACCAACCAGATCTTGAATTGAAGGAACTTCCTACCTCCCTCAAGTATGCCTTCCTAGGGGAAAATCAAACACATCCTATAGTCATATCTTCTTCTCTTGAAGCCAATCAGGAGGGGATGCTTCTAGATGTCCTTAGGAAACACAAGAAAGCCATTGGTTGGACCCTGTCTGATATTCCTGGGATTAGCCCACTTATTGGAACTCATAGGATTACTCTTGAATCTGAATCCAAACCATGTCGTCAACCTCAGAGGAGACTCAATCCAAATCTTATGGATGTGGTAAGGAAAGAACTTCTTAAGTTGTTGAAAGCTGGTATCATCTACCCCATAGCTGAGAGTGAGTGGGTAAGCCCAATTCAAGTTGTCCCAAAGAAAGCTGGAATCACTGTGATCACTAATAAGGATGGGGAAATTCTTCCAACTAGGGTGAGTAGTGGCTGGAGAGTCTGTATTGACTATAGGAAGCTCAACTCTTGTACCAAGAAGGACCATTTTCCCTTGCCCTTTATTGATCAAGTCCTCGAGCGAGTGGCGGGTCATCAATTCTATTGCTTCCTAGATGGGTACTCAGGTTACAATCAAATTGAGGTCTCCCTAGAGGATCAAGGGAAGACTACATTCACATGTCCTTTCGGTACCTTTGCCTTTAAACGCATGCCGTTCGGGTTATGCAATGCCCCTGGAACCTTCCAGCGGTGCATGATGGGAATCTTCTCAGACATGGTAGGGGATTTTCTTGAGGTCTTCATGGATGACTTCTCTGTGTTTGGGGATACCTTTGAGGGATGTCTGCAGAATGTGGATAGAGTCTTGTCAAGATGTGAAGAAAAAAATCTGGTCCTAAACTGGGAAAAATGCCATTTCATGGTTAAAGAGGGACTTGTTCTAGGCCATCTGGTCTCGAGTAGGGGGATTGAAGTTGATAAAGCAAAGGTTGACATCATTCGTCACCTTCCATCACCCAGAACTGTTAAGGAAGTGAGGTCCTTCTTAGGACATGCTGGTTTCTATAGAAGATTCATTAAGGACTTTAGTTCAATCTCTCGCCCTCTTTGTGCTCTCCTAGTAAAGGATGCTCCATTTGTTTGGACAGAAAGCTGTGAGGGTTCATTTTCAACCCTTAAATCCGCTCTCACCTCTCCTCCCATTATGAAATCTCCAAACTGGGACCTTCCTTTCGAACTCATGTGTGATGCCAGTGACTTTGCTGTAGGAGCTGTGTTAGGACAACGGTGTGATAAAACTCCATATGTCATTTCTTATGCAAGCAAATCCTTAAATGATGCCCAAATCAATTACACCACCACTGAAAAGGAGTTACTTGCTATTGTGTTTGCCTTAGAGAAATTCAGGTCCTACCTCTTAGGATCACCCATCATTGTATTCACCGACCATTCAGCTCTAAAATATCTCTTCCAAAAACAAGATGCAAAGGCTAGATTGATTAGGTGGGTCCTTCTTCTTCAAGAGTTCGATTTAACCATTAAGGATAAAAAAGGTGTAGAGAATGTTGTAGCTGATCACCTCTCTAGGTTGGAATTCAAGGACAAATCACATCACCTTTCTGTGTCTGATTCATTTCCCGATGAGAACCTCTATTCTGTGAGTGACTGCCCTTGGTATGCTGACATAGCCAACTTCTTAGTTTCAGGGGTCATTCCAAAATTCTTAGGGACCCAAGCTAGAAGAAAATTTCTTTCTGATGTCAAGCATTATGTGTTTGATGATCCATACCTATATAAGTTCTGTCCTGACCTAGTCATTAGGAGGTGTGTGCCAGAATCCGAACAAGAGTCCATCCTTAAATTCTGTCACAATGAGGCATGTGGAGGTCACTTTTCCTCTAAGAAAACTTCTGCAAAGGTTCTTCAATGTGGTCTCTTTTGGCCCACCCTCTCAAGGGACTCCTACACATTTTGTCAAAGCTGTCCTAGGTGTCAACAAGTAGGGTCCATCACAAAAAGGAATCAAATGCCTCTCACTCCAATATTAGTGGTTGAAATCTTTGACTGTTGGGGAATTGATTTCATGGGTCCCTTCCCAAACTCTAGGGGATATCTTTACATTCTCTTGGCTGTCGATTATGTCTCAAAATGGGTTGAGGCCATTCCTACAAAATCCAATGACCATCAAACTGTGATTAGATTCCTTAAAGAAAACATCTTCTCTAGATTTGGGATTCCTAGGGCAATCATTAGTGATCGTGGAACTCATTTCTGCAATCGCCCATTCTCATCGCTCATGGAGAAGTATGGAATTTCTCACAAAGTGTCCACCGCTTACCACCCACAAACCAATGGTCAAGCTGAGTTAGCCAATCGAGAAATCAAACAAATTCTTGAGAAAACTGTCAATCCATCTAGGAAAGATTGGTCGAGCAAACTCTTAGATGCTCTTTGGGCATATCGAACAGCATTTAAAACTATCCTAGGAATGTCCCCATATAGGTTGGTTTATGGTAAAGCATGCCATTTGCCAGTGGAGATTGAGCATAAGGCCTTTTGGGCAATCAAAAAAATGAACTTTGACATTTCTTTGGCCGGAATAAAGAGGAAATTGGATCTAAACGAGCTTGAGGAACTTAGGATGGAGGCTTATGAAAATTCAAGGATCAATAAAGCTAGAGTTCAAGCCTACCAGTCTAGGAATCTTAAAACTAAACACATTGAACCAGGGAAACCTGTGCTTTTGTATAGTTCTAAACTTCATTTGCACCCGGGAAAGTTGAGGTCTAGATGGTCCGGTCCATACATAGTGCATAAGGTGTACCCCCATGGGGCTGTTGAAATTCAAGATCCCACCAATGGTCAAATATTTAAAGTTAATGGTCATAGAGTCAAACCATTCATAGAACCATTCCAAAAACATGAAGTTGATGAAGACCTGAGTGAACCTACCTTTGAAAAAAAAACAACAATTAATCAATAAGGGGTTTAAGTCGAGCTAACGACGTTAAACAAAGCGCTGCACGGGAGGCAACCCGTGGTTTTTATGTTTCTAATATTTCTGAATCATCTTTATTTTTCAAATAAGATTACTTAATCATGTTTATATTTAAAATAAAAAAAAATAGACTTTTGACCTGTTCTTCTATTATGAGTATGGATGGGTACGAAAGAGGAGCACCATATTCATCCGTGTCACGTGGTGTGATCCTTGAGTAATACCTTACCCAGAAATTTAAAAAGAAGACAATGTATCATCAGTTTATTTTGTTTTTATTATTCAATGGGTTAAAAAAAAATATATAATAATACAAAAAAAAAAAAGTCCACGCCATAGGCCGTGGGGCAAACCCCGTCACAACCGGCGAAGCCGCGGGGACTCGAACCCGGGACCGAAGGGAGACAGGGGCGCGCGCTTACCACTGACCTGCGGCTTCTTGTGCTACCTTATTCTATAATTTTTATATATATTCTTATATTTTACTTCCTTTATTATATAAATATATATATATATATATTGTTTGTTTTGTTTGTTTTGTTTTTTTTTTCCTTTTTCCACTAGGGAACTTTACAAGAGACATGGATATCAAAGGAACAAATTCAAGCTGCAAGAACTTCCAACTTCAACCACCAGGTGACTTCATTCCATAACCCTCATTTTCAATTTCATTTTTGAACTTTAATTCTCTACCTCTACCCCCTTATAAATTTTCTTTTCTTTAAACACTGGGGACAGTGTTGTTTTAAGTTGGGGGGGAGATAAAATAAAAAAAAATGCTTTTGTGTCAAAAACAAAAATTGAATGATTTGAAAAAAAAAGTAAATGGAAGGAAAAATTCCTTTAACTTCGAACATGGTAATACACATTGCACACTTTGAAACTGAATATCAAATAATTTAGCATGCCCTGATTCTGATTTTAATCCTTGTATAATTTCATGAGCATAGATTTTGGAAAGTGTGGCTGTCCAATGTGATATGTCATCATTTATATTTTCATCCAAATAAAAAAAATGCCACAATGCACGTCCTCTAGACTGTGGGGTACTAATTTGAATTTTTGGGGTCCCATAATAAATAGCATAGGATGGTTTTATTTTTATGAATAATATGAGTACTCAAAAAAAAAAAATTATTAAAAAAAAAATTATTAAAAAATAAAAAATAAAAAATAAAAATAAAAATTTGCGTGTAGAGCAATGGATTGATAAAATGCGAGGCTTTCGGCACTTGGGGATCGTGACTCCAGAGTTGTCTAGCCCTGAGTTTTTCAATCTATCTCTATTTATGGTAATATGACTTTGTTTTTGATTAAGTTAACTCGAGACGATGCCCGAGTATGTGGGCTTCACTTGGTGCCCTAAGGCCTTTTGAGTCTGGGAGTCATCGGCAAAGTCTTGCTACATGGGTTAATTTGATTAATTGCAATCTCAATTACTATAGCAATATTGCAAAAAAAAATCAAAAAAAAAATAGGGATGAAGAATGCTCATATTAGGATTAAATGTGATTCCACCTAGCGCTTCCATGATTTCCCCCTTGAATGAAAATGAACCCCATATCTATTGTGATTCACAACACATCATTACACCTAATTGAGTTGGATGAAGTATGATGATGGATTTGATCAAAGGAATGGGCTTGGGATTGGGATCTGCTTATGAAACTATCTCGTATTAAAATATTTTGATGGGTTTCATGATTGTTTGGTATAAGGTTTTTTGGTGATCATTTTGTATTAAAATGTTTTTAGAAAAGGGAATTTGAATTTCATTTTTTGATGAGATATATTTTGCTCGGGACTAGCAAAACTCAAGTTGGGGGGTGTGATTAGCCACTAAATGAGGCTAATATTCATTGTTAATATACCTAATTTTCATGTTCTTTGTTATTCATAAATACCATTTTAGTGCATTTTACACTTTGAACATCATTTCACATTATGATTGTAATACCTTCTTAAAATGCACTATTATGTGGTACATTTTTGAACATTATTTAAAGTACCCAATGATTCATCTGATTTTAAGGAATTTAATTTTACATATTTTAATTTGATATTTTTTGAAATTGATCTACACTTAAATATGAACATGTTTGATTCAGGGATCAATGGAGAATTCATGGAGGATGATGGAGATATTTGGCAATGAAAGGAAGCAATTCTGGAGAAGGCAGATTGGACACCAGCCCAATGATGAGACTTTGGAGCCCAACATACAGGCCCAATTAATCCCAAATTTCGTGGGATGATAGAAGACATGTACAGGAACAAATCACTCTTCAGGAGTTAATGCTAATTCGGCCTCCATGTTGGTAATTTAGGCGGCCCAAGTTAGAGATAAAATTCTGGGCCAGATTCTGCGGCCCAGAAAAACAGTCCACCATTTTGATCATATCTCGGAATACACAACTCCAAATAGGCCCAAATTTTACAGGCGGTTAGCAGACATCCGGAGCTCCATTTTCTTCTTCTATGGCCCACCCTGATTCGGACTTCTAGAAGGTCTTCCAGACGCGTCTGTTCGGTGGATGAAAACTGGCTGCCACCTCGGGTCAAGGGTGGAGAAGTCACCTCTCCACCTACTTTCCACCACCTATGCCTACCCTCATTGATTGGGATGACTTGTACTGTTGGTGGTTCGACCCAAGGCTCCCAAAATGCCTATTTAAGGCAGTGGTGGTGAAGGAGTTGAAGATCTTGGATGCTTTGTTTACTTGTAATGTTATGCTGCATTTTTGTTGCCTCAATTTTGTCTTTCACATGTAAGTTGTTCAATTCACTTTAGTTTCTTAATAAAAGTTCTTCTTCTACTCTTATTCTGTTTTTCTTAATATCACTTTGATACCGTTGGATTAAGGTGTGAATTTATTCATACCAACCCTTGTGAAATTATTCACACAACGGTGGAGTGATCATTTTATTTTTGTTGTTTTCTTTACTTCTTCATTCCTCCCTTATGAGTCTACTTTCCGCTTCCATTGAAACCATGGGATCAATGGAGGGCTAACCCACTTATGGGTTGATCCAAGGGAGTAGCAAGGGGCTGGATTGGATGTTATTTATCACCTAATTAATTTATAATCACTTCTTTAATTGGGATTTTTATTTGATGATTTTTAAACTCCATCGTCCTTGTTGAATTTAAGGCCACACACCTCAAGTACTAATACGATCCTTTACCTTGAAGTGCTCAAAACTTTGATCCTTCAAGTGTATAGGTGATTAGTATTAGAGGGTGTAGGCATTAAACCAGTAAGTGATGATGTTGTTTTATCTCCTTAAATGAATCCATCTCAAATTTAAGAAATTGAAATCATTAAAAAGAAAATACATCCAATCCACCCCGAGTGATAACCTAGGATCAACTCATTCTTTTAAATTGAATCCACTTAAATCTTTTAGATATCTTTAAAACCCATCCAAAATCAATCCAAGTTGGCCACTTCATAGCCAAAAATCCATCCCTTAGGTTGTGTATCTTAGGTATCTTCTTTGGTCTCTGTGGAATCGACAACCCAAGCTACACTACAAGGACCGTTCTACCCTTCTTCTCTTGGGTAAATTTGGGCGTGAACCAGGTGTCATTCCCCTTTGATTTCGTTTAAAGAGGCCAGCTTTCATCCTTGTTTTGTTCAAGCGGTCGTAGATTAGAATCAACAGGATAAATTTGATCTCATTATAATAAATTATGTATCATATAAATGTGTTTTACACCTTATAATTTAGGGACCTTTATATACAAGGACTTATGAAGGATATCGATTGATCAAGAGTAGTAAGATATTTGTAACAACACGGTATGGTGTAATAGAGTTCAAAAAAAGTAAATTTTTTGACTTGGAGGATAAGGAACCATGTAGTTACCAAAGACAATAAAGTGAATGAGATGGGTCTCAATATCATATCTAGATTCCATTACTACAATACCCACTTGGAGGAGGATGAGAAACACCTTTTCTTTGAGGGTAAATGTGCTTTGGTTGTGTGGCACTTCTTTTTTGAGTTCGCTGCCCTATCCTACCTGCATCTTCATGGCTCCACATATTTCGAGATATAGTATCAAAATTGGATTTATACGAGCCTAGAAAAAATGGTAAGGTATATTATTCTGATTTCGGGGTGATTGTGCATGTAGAATCCTCGTAATAAGGGTTGACATGGGGTTGTTCTATCCACCAGAAGATCCATCATCACACAAACAAGGTCCCTCCTCGTCGATGTGGTCATCAGTATCAGAAACTGGAAAAATTACCCTTATCTATGATCTACGTAGGTGAGTGCATCCCTGGGTAACCATCCACTACTAGGTAGCAAGGACATTGGGTGCAATAGCAACTACAACTTTCAGGTTTAAAATTGAATATTTATGGTTCATGCATTTCTGTAGTCCTAAGGTGTGGATAGGTTGTCCGCAACTACCAAGGGAGTGTCTTCCTTACCTTCTATGCATAATATGGGAATGGGAGCTCTATCTAGGAAGAGGGAAAATAACCAAACATAGGGATGAATCTTTTCATTTGGTAAAATATCACTCTTACCCTCATGAAAACTGATTCCATGATCATCCATAATTCCAAGCTTGATAAAGGCTCCATTGCCTGGTCAATTTCTTACATTATTAGAAAATTAAAATCCACCCTCAACAAAAACAATTCCTATAGTTTATTAATAGTGTAAAGGCAATAGAGTGACAGATCATTTTTATTCTACGGTGGTAGAGGACCATGGGACTAGCATCACATTCTTCCCTAGCACTATTTTCTTGAAACTGGAGGGAGCTAGCTTTCCCATAGGGGATCAACTTGGTCTCCCTTACTTTAAGAATCCCAAGGATTTTTCATTTCTTTTCCATTTTTGGATTTATAAAATTTTTAATTAATAAATATACAATGAGATGATGATGAATATTCATGACACACATAAAGTTATTAAACTTAGATGATGTATTAGGGAAGCCAATATTCCATTCCATTTCGTTTACTAAAACCTCTATTTTTCCTTTGTAGTTACTTGAATTATGTATTTCTTTTCCATAGTCAAAACAACTTCTAGTTATTATAATACATTCAGAGTGTTGATTCTTTCCACATTCTTGACACAAAGTAAACTGAATATTCTTTCTTATGAGGTCTCCATTACCAGAAGTCTTAGTGAACTCTTTTTTTCTCTTCTTAGGTGAGTGTGAGAGTTGGTTATAGTACATGTTTTTAAACATGTTCTATGAAAAGTGATTAGGTCTGATCACAAAGTTCTTTACTCCAGTGATCATACCATTTGAATTCTCATCAGTATCATTTCCATAACATTCAATATTAATCTAATTTCTTTTAGTTCCCACCATTAACTAAAACTAGAAAGAATTAAGTAAGAAACTGTAATCATAGTGAGGAACCACATAATTATGAAAACCCACTTATATGATGCCTACATTAGGATTACTTAAATAATCTATGAAACTTTTTTTATCCAAGTTTATCCAAATAAAACTTCCATTTAAATTATTCATGATGGTTCACAGGTAGTTTGTGAATTTCCAAAGCATATACCCTAGCAGTGTGAAACCATGTGTCAAGTAAGGCTAATCGTCATGTATCAAATTATGCTCGTGTGAAGCCCAGAGCATCATATATAAATAGATACACCAAGGTACATATATTCCAGATCCAAATATAGTTGTATAATCCAGATTGGGATGTATTTCTATGAAACCACTCAATCTATCCGTTAACAAAATTTCAGTAAATTTTCGAAAACTTTTCCTTATCCTTAAACTTATCCTTATAGACACCCCAAGACATATCCTTAGAAATATCCCTAGGGATATCACTAATGTTTTTTCATCTTAGTTTCTAAAGGTTGAATAATCATTTTCTCTAAAACCAAATATTATGGCCCTCACTTTTTATACATTATCATTACATTACTTTTGTGTAATACTTAATACATTACTCCAAAAACATGAAGACCGTATTAGTTCAGTGCCTTTGGAAAAATGGAACAAATTATTCTAATTTAGTAAAATGTCATTAATATATCTCCTAAAGATCATCACATTTAGTAACCCTAACTAAAACCTTTCTTTATAACCCAGGAAAATAAAAACATATGAAAAGGGGTGAGCCAAGATGCTCAGTAAGGATAAACAAGGGAGATATATAAACATAATCAGGATCAAAAGGGATTGAGAACATAATCATAAAAATAGAAGATCATACCTTACATATCAATGTTCATAAATTGGAATCATTGTATAAATATTGGCATTTCATAATACATGAATCATAAGGAAATAAAGAACATTATCCATGAAATCATAACATAGGAATAAAAAAGAGGATTTGTGGCAGACACATAAGTATATAATAATAATTTTCATAGTAGTCAAGGCATTGCTCCCAAGGCCATATTAGTAGTATGGGTTCACTCTCCATACATTATTAGTAGTTGTGGACCACTCCTATAATAATTTTGGTTGTCATGGTTCACTTTCATAGTCATCTTGGTAGTCATGGTTCACTTACATAACTATTCTAGTAGTCATAGTTCACTTTTATATCATTCTAGTAGTCATGGTTAACTTCCATAACCATGTTCATAGTCAACTATCACTCCCAAGACAATATTATTATATCTCATGAGATATAAATCATTACCCAATGCATTTTAGGGATAGATAGGTTCTGCCCATCTTAAAATTAAATCCTATATACTTGTTCCACAAGATCGTAAATAATTATATCATAACCCATGAAATGAAATGGGTATCATAAACATGTAATAATATCATAACCTAAGGAAAATATACATGTTTCGTGATAATTTGATCAAAATCATAACCTGTGAAAGGAAATGGGTTTCATAAATATCATTCCGTGAAAACATAAAACATTTATAGAAAGAGTATGAAGGGTATTCTTGAACTATAATAAAGTATATCACATTGGATGGGGAAGGATTTTAAATGATCACATGGAACATGAATTTACCTTAAAAATAATTTTTTTAAAGAGAAAACATTTTTCAAACCCTTTTCTTTGAAACAAATTTGAAAAAATACATGTGAATCGTGAAAAAATTATTTAATACATTTATTGAGGAAAATATCCTTTCTTAATTGAAATTTTTTTTATTTTCATAAAATACCACACAATATTAAAAGAAAACATTTTATTGGAAAATAACCTTATAATACTTTAAGGGACGCTTCAAGGTAATAAAAATTCATTAAATTGAAAAAAATCCATTTATTCCATTTAATTTAAAATTTTATTTTTCTTGTACTTTTTTTAGTAATGTGAAAAAGTTCCCCATTAAGAAAACAAATAAATATTCATTTCAAACCATTTAATAAAAACTCAAAAAATTAGTAAAAAATACATAAAATTTTATATTAATATTGTGGAAATATTTTGGAAAACATTTTTTTAATAAAAATGGAAATGGTTGATAAATATTCCCCAGTCTATATATATGTATAAACTGTCTAAAAAATAATGAGATTAGGAAATTAACCCTTCAAAAATTAAAATCAGAAGAATAGTATTCCCCATGAAAGAAATAAAAGTATATGGATATTAAAATACTATAATATAATTGTTAAGACTCATAAAAAAAGCAGTAGAAGTATATACATCACGTAGAAGAAACAAGTAGTGTGTGAGGAAAGTGTCTCACATAAGTAAAGGTGGGACAAAAATATTTTTCCTTATGTCTAATTCCCTACAAGTTTGTCTAAAACATATATATAGTCGTTTTAAAAATATTATTAACATATAAAATAATCATAATAATATTTATGATATCATATATGCTTCATTTATGACTTTATATAAGGCCTTTAATAACAAAACCGATTTAAAAGCAACATTTTGGGTAATAAATGCTTTGTTTATCATAGTTGTTTTGATTTATTATTCTTAATACTACTACTTAGATCATGATTTACTTCCATAGTGTAAAACTTAGTTTATATATCCCATATATTTATTATATAAATATACATATATTATATATATGGAATGGAATAAACTGTTCATGGAGACGGTAAGCCGTACGTACGCATGAACATTGTTTCTGTTTTCTTATCATACTAAATAAAAGAAGGTAAATAAATTATATATGTTTATATAGATATATATATATGATATTAAATTGTCATTATAATGTAATATATTTCATATTTTTTCACTATATACCTTTTTTATAATCCATTTTGAAATGGTTAATAGGGAAGATAAATCTTATCACGTCGTAGAGACGGTACGCCGTATGTATGAATGAGTGAATATACCATTAACTTAATGATACATAGAATTAATATAATTTAATATTTATTATTTATATCCATTATATACATCATTATACCAATCTAAATAAACTAGTTATGAAAAACATATTACACGATGACATAGATACGATAAGTTGTACGTACGCACACATGGTACTTTCATCTTTTGTTTGATGAATAAAATATAGAATATAGTTGTTCCATATTCATAATAAATTAAATAATATAAGTTATACTTTATTTATTACATTATAATTGAATCAACACATGAAGAGGATGTATAATAATAATAAAATTTTAAAGAGTTGTTTAAGATATTACCTCCTCCTTGACAATCTCCCTCTAGATCCCCCATTAGGGACACTAGAGTTGGTATTTTAAGAATAAAAAAACCTCTAGAATGTTACTAGGGAAGTTTATAAGTAAAACCTTTAGGGTTTTGTCGATATATAAGGATCAATGTGGTGTGAGTAAGTGAAGGAGTAGGTTCCCTTTTATAATTGAGGCGAGGGGCACTTTAAGAAACTCTTAAATTATTAAATTAATATAAATTAATTGCCAATTCCAAATAGATCCAAAGTGGATTTTTAGAATATAAGTCAAATATTTGTCGAAATAATCTCAACCAATGTTTTTTATACCTATTTAGGAGACAATATTAACCTCATCTCTTGGATTTAACCCTTAGTTATACCCTTTAACTTTTACCATGACAACATGGATGTTTTCCCTTAAAGGTTAATATAGTTACAATAAAATTCCAAAAGAACCCCAAATTGATAATTGATGTAATTTATCCATATTTTAGTTATTTTTCCCTATTTTTGGATTTTTATTAATTTGATATCATTTAATGAAATATTATTTATTTTAAAGTACCATTTATGTCAATTTTGATAATATTCATTATTTGTATTTTTAGATTTATCCATAAAACATTATAAACTAAAAAAAACTTATAATAAATCACTAACATATCAAATTTATCTATAAAATTTGTGTTTATCATTAATTATATAAAATTATATTTATATTATTATTCATAATATCATTTATTTGATATTTATATTAATTAAAAAATTACTACATCATCATTATGAAAGCATTTAAATAAATTTTTCCTTCTATAAAAATTGAAAATAAATTATCATGATGAAGATAAACTTATTAGATTCTCAATTACTATTAATATTCTAATTTATCTTCTATATTACCCTATATTAAAAATGGATTACTTATTAAAAATATGAGTGTGTAATTTTTAACAAAACATTAAATAGAATATAATAAATTTCATATTCTTACACAACTGGATTAAAAAGGTCATGATTTCAGTATAATTTTATCTTATTAGAGTATATATTTCATAATTATTAAAATCTTTTAAATACATTTTTTGGAAATTGAATTCATAGAATTGACAAAATTAAGTTTAACGTTAATCCTCCCGACGTAGTGAGAAGGTGGTTAAAAGAACATCCAAAAGTTCAACATTTTTATAGATAATTTTAATATAAAAATGACTGAAATTAACTTAATTGGATTTATATATTTATATTTGATTTATTATGACATTTAAAAAATATATAGTATAGTAATTATTGAAATTAAAAACACAATTTCAACTATAATGTAGTATTTTTCATAAATTGTTAAAAATAAAACTACTCATACAAATACTAAAAAGTTAGTGATAAGTTAATTTTGAAAATATAAATTCATAAATAATGATTGTTTTAGAAAATTAAATTTCTAATAGTTTATAAAATAAATTTTATCGTTGATCACAAAAGGACATAAAAATGAATTCCTTTAAGTAAATAGTATTTCGAAACATATAATTACTCTACCAAAAAATCATACATTTCATTATAAATCTGTTTTATTTATGGAAAAAAATTAAAAATTATTTATTACTATTAATATGTTTAATGGATATGTTGTAACCATATTATTTAATTCATCATAACAATAAAATTATGTTTCAAGGAAACTAAATGTTGTGTGTAATGCAAGCCAAGTCGGTGATGTATGTAGCGCAGGCATAAATTAGTGTTGTATATAACATAATCAAAACATAATTACTTTATAAAATATCAAAATTCTATATTAAGTGTTTTCTATAGATAAAATACCATAAAAGAATAATTTAATTCAGAAAAATAATTATTTATAAAATCTCAGGGTGTTACATATACTGATTATTAACATGTTGTATCATGAATCTTCTTTTCTCCCTAATATTATAAGTTTCATGTAATTTTATTATATCTTTGGTCTGAAATCTATTTCCAATCAAATAAATGTTTTATAAAAAAAATTAAAAGTTTTTTAAATGATATTTTTGGATTTTTTTATGGAAAAAAATTTCAGAGATGTTTAAAACAGTCTTCAAAGAATCGCTTACATGTTTTCAATGTTATCTTCAATAAAAAAGGTTTTCTAAATGTTATATGACTAAAATATAATTTTTAAAATTGGAAAGTTTATTTTCATCATGAATTACTTAAACTGATCATTCAAAATCATTTTCCATCTAACATAACGTTATTTATTATTACAAATATTTCACAGTGGATATGATCTAATGATACCATTCTTATTCTTTCTCAGAATAGTCTATGTTTTTTTATGGATTGTTACTTATAAATTTTGTTTCTTTTCCAAGAGTTATGTTATGATGACATTCTTAGGAAACCCATTTCTTTTTACGGGTTCTAATATTATTTAGGTTGTTGTGAGACAAATACATATGGTTTTTATTATGTGATGGGTGGGACCTATATATCCCTTCAATGCATTGGGTAAATTTTTAAATCTCATGAGATACACATGGATGGAATGGTAAGTTAACTCAGCTCAGTAAATAAATTTTTCTACTAAGATGGTCCTAGGAGTTAACCTTGACTAATTATATGGTCATGGTAGTTTACCATGACTAAAAATATGGTATGGGTAGTGAACCCATACTACTAAGATGTACTTCGTAGTGATTCCATTACTACTATAGAAATTATTTTATATACTAATGTGTATGGAACAATTTCTTGTATTTTGTATTTATCTCATGGAATATGTTCTTTGATTCTTTATAAACTTCTATGATTTATTCCATGAAGTGATATCATCATCATTGATATAAAATATATAATTTTCAAATGTATGGTTTATGTACTTATGCATTATAATTTTATTATGATTTATATATTCCTTTTTTAACCTTGATAAGAATATGAGCTCACCATTTTATTATGTTTTTTCCCTAGGTTGCAAATAAAGGTTTTAGGTATAGGTATTAAAGGGTAAGATCATTGTGAGAAACATTGAAGATATTTAACCAATATAAATTTTTGTACTACAAGTTTCCAAATTCACTAAACTAATATGGTATTTGGGTGTGTGTTTGTGTATTCTAAAAAAAAGCATATGTGATGTCCATGTTTGAAAATATTAGGTCATTATAGAGGATTTATAAGCTAAATGAACTTTGTGAAATCTGATTCCTATCCAAATAGGATACATATGATTCTTTCTTATGTCTCGATGTCCAATTGGAATCCACATCTTTGTAAGCCCCTCTATATATCAAACGTTAAAACCCATGGGACATAAAAAATAACATGGGTTCATCTCCTAGCCTCATCCATTAGAATATTAAGAATAAAAATGAACTGTGAGAACTCTGATTCCTATTTAAACAGTTTATGCATGATTCCTTCTTTGGGACCAACCTCCAATAGTAATCAACTTTTCTGTAAGTCCCTCCACGTATTCGTTGTTCGGTCCCATGGGACCTGAACTCTTATATGGGTTCATCTCCATGCATTATACATCAAAGTATTAAAAATCCAAATGAACTAAAATAACTCTTATTCATATACCAACATGATACATAATACTTCTTAATGATTTTGCTACAATTGGCATGCACATTGGTGTAAGTCCCTCCATGTATCTAGCATTCAAACCTATGCAGCCCAAACTATCCTATTGGTTCATCTCCCCATATCATCCATCAGTGAATTAAGAATAAAAATTAACTATGATAACTATAATTCCTCCCTAAATAGGATACATGGGATGAATTCTCAAGGTGTGAGCTCTAATGGGAATCCACCCTATTGTTAGTCCCTCTAGGTCTCTAAAATTCAAACCCATGTGACACAAACTATCCTATGGGATCATCTCCCTACCTCATCCATTTGTGGATTGAGAAGCCAAATGAACTATAATGAATCTAATTATTTCTATTAAAATGATACATCAGAATCCTTCCTTAGGCATAAGCTCTAAAATAAAAACCCCATTAGGGACTCCCTAATGTATAATTCCCAAATATGTATGCTATGAGATATACCCCTTACTATCCCTTATTTTTAACATCTAACATGGATCATATGGGATTACGTATTTTCAATGATAATATCATTGAAATCATAAATATTCTTCATCCATGAAAACCTCATAGTATAATCCTTGATCAGTGTCATGATACGACAACCCCCATACTGGGGTATCCACCAAGGGGTAAGTACCGAGGGCGTGATCAAACTACAATGAAATTCATTCCTTATATAAACTAGATATGTATGATGCCTTATTAAGGCACGAGTTCCATACCTAGTTCCTAATTGACCTCATACATGTCCTTTTCAAATGATGTTAAAGTACATGAGTAAAATGAAATAGAAGATTTTTTATTCCATTTATGAACATGATATATAGGATTCCTCATAAAGGCCCAATCTCATCCTCCAAACCTCAATCGCTTCCATGGATGTTAGTAAATGCCAAAGTTCATAATTATACATATTCGACATATAAGAAGGTACTCGTTGAAGAAAAATGATAGGAAATGGATGAAGAATCACAGATACATACATATAGCCTTATTAATAGAACCTTCTTTACATATGGAATTATTCAACACTTGATCATTTTTTTTAGGGTAACCAGTCCAGAATCGGGATTTTAAAGAGAATATTAAACATATCTTAAATCAATATGATAGTTTTGGAAAAGGAAAAAATTCTCCATAAAAGGGTGTGATGATCCCAACCTCCCATCCCCTTAACGAATGTGAGTTTCTAAGAACCATTTGGACCAAAACCCTAAAGGAATGACTACCTTTCGAAAGAATATCCATACTAAATTATATATATGGGAACAATTGGGAATTTACATTGGGGATTAAAGTGGTAAAATCCAATGTCAATTATTTTATAGACATTAACCCCCCACAACAATAAACCATTGATAAAATCCATGCATGTTTATTTCATCAGAAACAAAAATGGTGACCCTAACATGAATCTCGTAAATAGAAAAAATGATTGACCAACCATGAATGAGGATATATCATTTTGATTATCCCAAAGAAATTAAAATTTTACTCCCTTTATTAATCACTAAATAGTGAGGCTTTCCATGAAATAAGTGGATCCACACCATGAAAAGTCCACGGGATAAAATACATAAACTAGGAATAATAATGGAAAATTTTGTTACCTGTCCAAATTTTATTGAGGATGTTTAACACTTGAGATAATGAACTGATTGGTGAAATTGTTCCTCATCGATTTTGTGATAATATATAACTCTCACAAACAAAACCCTACCCCAATATTATTCCTTTATCTAGAAATTTTTATAGAACATCAGTTATGGATACAACCCTTGTGATATGTACAACGACCTCACCAGCCCGAAATATTCTTCTTCTGGTGGAAAACACAATGGTTTTGGAATGCCATCGACATTGTACAATCTTGACTCTCAAGGCTACACAGAAGGGACTCTAGATTCTAGATTCGATGAGTTTTACTTATCCAAATAAATCTACAGGGAAACTAGTTGCCCTCATTGGAACTGCTAATCACTTTGAAATATTATCCCTAGAGTGTGCAAATGAGCGCCTTTTGTATCGGAGGAGAGTGGATCAAGTAGTGAACTACATATCCATTCTAGATCATGATCTATTGAGTAGAGATCATGTCCATTACTATCACCAACATCATCCTACAGGTTCCCCTCAATCAAATTTTGAGAGCACCAACTGACACATTTCCATCCTTGATACTCATGAATAGGTACCAAGAAAGTCACACAGGGTAAATAAATATTTTTATAACTTGGAGTGGGATCATATCCCCCCTTCCACTAAATAAGAATTTCAGAAAATTATTGTTATAACTAGAAAGTAATATCTTATCCCAGCTCACTAGGATCAAGTGTATTGTCATATTTCTATAGTAAGAATAGGGATGGAACATATCTTTTCCCCCATGCATGAATAAAATGAGCATATTCTGATGGCACAAGGAGGAAAATAATTGGATTATATCACTACTTGGATCAATGATATATGATGGTACATATTGGAGGAAGAAAATGTGTAGGCCTATATTCTTACACACAATTTTCAAAAATGTCGCTACATTTTTGAAACAGGTGAAGAATTCAACTGGAATTTTCTAGCACTGGTACAAATATAGGGAAAAAATATATTCATAACTCAAATACTAGAGGAACATGAAACTCTGATCAGAATGAAGAAGTGGATACTATGGAGAAAGAACACATTCTTCCTCTCATCCAGTAGGATTATCTATATATTCAAGTAAAGTAATAGGAAATGGAATAAGCTCATATTCCCACTCCAACTAGGCCTCACCATGTGAGATAGACACGTGAGTTAGGATAGGCTCATATTCATGTCAAAAAAATACTAATGTAAAACATAATGGAATGAAATTGGGCTCATTTTTTCATTTTAACTGAGGATCACTATGAGATGTGATTCCCCGGTCACGGCGATTTGGTTATCCCTTCCAAGGCTTCTGTTACCCTTTCAGAATCCGGCGATCCTCTGGTTGATTGGCAACATGTTAGGTCATTATCTATGCTCGGATTCTTGAACCCCAACTATTTTTCATCCTGTTTCTCCTAGAATATGTGTAGAAGTAGATGTTTCGTAGGAACCGCTGGAATTCATCATCATTGAGGTCGAAGGAAAACTGCGTTAGCATCAAAAGGTATGCTATGAGTCATGGGTTCCCTTATGTGTGGGTTTTAGTCACTTGGGTCATGATGCTAGCAAATGTTGTAGAGGCTCCTCTATTTATTCTCAGAGTGCTCTTGTTCCTCTAGAAGATAATCCTACATCTGATTGCAATGCATCCATAATAGACCAGGTGGGCTCTGGTGATGCTGGCACTTTGACCGCCCTACCGAAAGAGGTGAAATGAAAGTTTCTTGAGTTGAGAGTTATGGAAGTGTTTGATAGACTGTGAAGGGATTTGGGTATCAGTAAATTTTCCTCGGGTGATGAACAAGGGGAAGATTTGGCTCCAAGGACCCCTACAACCTTTGCTGATGTTGTGAAATCTGTTGGTAGTCTTAGTCTTCCTCATGAAGAGGTTGTTGGGGATCAGGGGGATAGGTTGGGGATAGTGGGTAGGGAATGTTGTATAAGGGATAAAAAGAACCCTAGGGAGGCCAGAAAACCTCATTATTCTGCTGGTATAGGCAAAGTAGATTCCATTGGTAAAGGATATCACAATCGTTTTGTAGTGTTGGGAGAAAGTGATTGTCATACTTCCGCAGAAGGGGTTGAAGCGGAAGTTGATCATGGAAAGGACCGGTGTTTGAGGCCGGATGAAAATGGAGTGGTATATGATTCTGCTTTAGAATATTTATCTGTTGAGCCCAAGGAAGTGGAACTTATGGAAGATTATCTAAAATCTTCCGCAAAGAAAGGGAAGAACACTCTCATGGATTCAGATGGTTTTATAATGCATTCATGGAGACCATAGAGACAAAAGGAATATTCAAATCTACCTATTCCTCCCATTACCAGATCTTCTAGTAAATGTAAACCCCCCCCCCAAAGTTTGACTAATTTCAATGATCACTCAATGACTAAGTGCAAAAGATCTTCAAATAATGTGGAGTCAGCGGCTAATGAGGTGCTTGAATCATGAGCAGGGGTTCCAGATGGCCTTATGCAAGTGGTTGACAACAAGGAGGTGGAGGGATCGTCCCAAGAACTCCTCATGCACTCTAACAAAGAAATTTTAGAAGAGTCCTTTTTGATCAATATTTCAGAGAAATATGCTCACCGTATGTTTGAAATACTGTTGCGTGTTGATTTGAACGATGAACAGTCTTCTTGTATTGATAAACAGAGTAGAATTCTGATTTGTGGCTTCAATGACGGGAAAACAAACTTGGACGAGCATGTTCAGGCTTGGGACAAGATGGCCCGATTCTTTTAGGATCTCATAAAGGACAATCTGGCAATTGAAGTTACCTCTATTGAATGGTGTCTTCTTAAGGTGTAGAATTCTAAATGCTTTAGTTTTTTATGGAATGGGTCAACCTTTTCTTATAAGGTTTGATTTTCTGTATTATGAATCTTGTTGGTTTCTCACTTTTTCCTTAAAAGTGTTTTTGAAATAAAAAATTTAATTTTGAGGAGGAATACTACACTAGAATCCTTTATAGGATATACAAGAGGAGGCTAATATACCTTCTCCCATTTTAGAGGTTCATTGGAATATTCTGATCAAGAATTAATATTTAAAACTACCTCATGTCACTACTTTATCTAGGGATGTCCAAAATATTCTGGAAACCAACTACAAGAAGGCTCATATTCTTGCTAACAATATTGAATCTAATTAACATACTCTAGTGGATTCCAATTAGTGGGATCATATCCTAGTAGAACTAGAAGGTTGTCAATATATTACAGCAGCAATCATACAATAGGATCATACCTCTCCACAACCCCAAAATGTAGCTCTACATATTCCAGATAGGATGTAGAATGAGACTCAAATCTCTCGTATGATCAATCCAAGTATCCTTGAGGTTTTTTTAATCATAATTGTAACACCTCAATGGTCCATCGACACTTTAACTAAATTAGTAGGTGATAATTTTTTCAACAGTTCTTCTCATTATAGTATTGATATGGATCTTATGGACACTACCCCTAACATCAGTTGTGGTAAACCATCCTACAGTGATATCCCCCCTAACATGGAAATCCTACACTTAAAAAAATCTTCTATAAAGAGAGGTTCTCAAAATTCAGGTACCTTTGTATAGATATTTTCTCAAAACACTAAGGTCAACCATATATAGTTATCAACGACTAGAAAAACATCACCACAGTCATTAGGAGACCCAAAGAAGCAAACTCTTTAGTCTGACTAGGTGGAGGCTTGTAAGTATGATGAATTGTAGGATCACATGGATATATCTAGATATTTATCTGGAAACAACCACCAAAAAATATTCCAGGCCCTCGCTACTTCTAACTGAGAGATCCCAAATGATAAAGATGCTAAAATATGTGGGAAACTCATTAGATACTAAAGGATATACATCTTCCTTATCCCAGATATAAGGGTAATCTTAAAAAAATCATAGTATTTTTTAAATAGAAACGGCTTGTATCTATATGAATTGGCACCTAAAACCTGAAAATAATATCATAAATCTAAAAAACTCTTGCATATGTTTCCCCACAAATCTACAGAAATGGATCATCAAACCCTCATAAGGTATCTTTATATAGGGATGGGTAATGTATGAAGTGTTTCACTTCACCGCACACCAAGAACAAAATAAATCCCTAGATATAGTTTCCTTTAATTTTATAGATTCTGTTGAAATATAGAGACCAAGTAATTCAAATACTTGTCAATCAATACAATGAAATACCCCTTTTCTAAAGATGAAAATACATCATTAATGGAGGAAGAGTATAACCAATAGTATATTATGTAGGGCCCTCAGAATAATGGGAAAATGTTTCAAAAACGAAATCAAATGTTTTTTCCAACTATACAATGAACCATATAAAGATACTCCCATTATGGGCTACCATTGCACCCATCTCATAAATGAGAACAATTGCACAAAATCAGTCAGGTCTCATGAACAGCTTCTATAAAATCTGTCTAGGAGAAAACCCATCCCACGAGGATAGGTGTTATTAATTACCACTTCCATCCATTTGATCACCAATTCATAAGAGGATCCAGGACTTATTAGCAGCTGCTACAAACCATCCCTATCCCATAGGGATGGGTGAATTTTTATCTAAATCTCTATCACTAGGTTCATCACACCCTGAGATGGTCCTCAAGAAATCTAAATTGGTTTCATATCAACCCCACACCACAATTATAGGGTATTTATATCCCATTTCCGATCCCAAGAATCATCAAATCCTTGAACGGAATCATAATATCCTCTATAAGAGGATCAATAAGTGTAATGGAAACCCCAAATAGTCATAAATCCATATAGTTGGATGCATTTTAATCATAATTATCATCATCGCTATGGAGGGAATCAGTCTTCTCTAGGTTATGAGGTAAATATCAATGGTTGATATCCCATATGTTCCTCTCACTACAAGACGAACCTTTTTTTAGGCCCATTTGAAAAGAATGATCAGAAACTTCCTCAAGGTAACTATTCAAATACCTATATGGGAGTATCATATAGAAAATGAAATCAAACCTTATAATGGGTATAAGAAAAAACATTCCAATGTGGCATGGGGTCAAAAAAATTACCCTGATGCAAGTAGTGCAGAATCACCCAACTACGTTGAGAGTAATCGGATTCCTACCATTGGTCAATACATCTCAGTGAATGACATCACCATCAATAAAACATTTGATGACACAATGTTTATTTGTAACAATTTATCCTAAATAAATGTGTGTTGAATTAAATTATTTAATATTATACACAAAACAATATGGAGAAACCAACAAATTCTTTATTTCATTACTAAATATTATTACAATAATCAGCAATGAAAACAATTAAAATTCCAAACATTAAAATAAGAAAAAAATATAAAATATAAAATATAAAATGGGTAAATATGGATTTTCCCAATCTATTGAAATTATCGCCCCACTTTAAACAGTACAAAAAACAAAATATTAGTTTTCCAATCAATATTATATAAAATGGAAATATAGAACCTTGAAAGGAATTGAGTTGAATATTGAGTGAAATAATGAATCTGAATTTATTGGAGGTAAAGTGACCTTTGAAAAAGTAATGTGGCCATTGGAATAGTAACCTAACCATTGGAAATAGTAACCTGACTATTGGGAATAGTAACGTTACCATTAGAATAGTAATTGTACCTCAAAATAATAAACAATGAAATAAATAGTATTTATCATTATTAATTAATGTAAATATAAATACTATAGTTCCAAAAAAATATACATTTAGTATAAACTCAAAGAAAATATAAGCACATTTTTAAAAAACTCTATTTTAAAGTATTTCTTTAAGATCATAATTTTTATACTAAAATTTTAAATTACCTATTATATATATTAATTTTGTTAAAATTAATTTCATTTTATAAATAATCATTATGAAATTTACCATGGGTTTTTTTGGTAATTCTATAAAATACTTCAATTTTAGGGTGAACAGTAAAAATACATTTTTTTCACATAACTGATGTATCTTTTATTACATCATTCTTGATGTAATAATTACATAATTTTCTCTAGAACTTGAGGTTCTCCCATTAAAAATGTAATTTCATAAATGAGTCATTAAAAAAATAAAATTAATTTATAAACCTAAAGAGAATTTTCCAAAACCTAATGTCAAAAGTGATTCCTTAAAATAACAATTTTTCATTCTTTCCAATTTACATTTTAATAAACAAATGAATTGAAATTATAAGGTTTTTATAAAGTCTTAAAATATGATATTATATTTTTGTATAATTCATAATGTAAGAAATTCACTATTTGAAGTTTTACCTTGGATATATTATTTTATACAATATTTTATTCCAAAAATACCCCAATCCTTATTTGTAAACAACCTCTCTCACTTCCCTTGATAAAACAACATAGCCACCCATTCCAATGCCCAATATCAACCCAAATTCTCCCTATCAATTCCCTTATAATACATAGGGATATTTTGTAGCAACCTAACTCCAATCACCATAGAAGTTATAGTGTCATACAAGAGAAGCTACATTGAGATAGAGTATATATCTCTTAGCTCCTCCATGTTTTCTTCTTCTCTTTATTAATTTTCCCAATTACATTAAAAACCATATACTATAAAATTAATTATAAATTATTTTCACATTATATTATTTATTTAACAAAAAAAATTATATTTATAAAAAAATATAAATATCATACTTCACTTTCTTGGTATTTCGACAATATCACGTTATATGTTAGTTTAAACATTTTAGAGACATTGCCAAAAAAATTACTATACCCACATTAATTGAGGGATATTATAGATGTTATATAATATATAAATAAATAATTAAATTTATTATATGCTTTTCTATTTAATCATACTTTTATATACATGACATTGAATGAAAATAGAGAAATCAAAGCAAAATTGGGAATTTTTAAGAAGAAAAATTTATGAAAACGCTTCTATATCTTCAAAGGAAATTAAGATATATCATACAATGATGATAATTGAAAAATATTTGTATAAATATATATAATTCATTTCTATAACAATTATTTAATAAATCTTTTTTTATTATCTTGGAGGTGAAAAATTAGTAAAATAATGTGGGAATTATGGTATGGGGATTCTCAAACCCGACTCCCTTTCCTTGGGTTTTCCCTCAATAACACCAATTTTATTTGGGATATTCATGTAATGTTTCTTAGATTAAATTTAATTATTCATTTTTATTTTTTGGGTTATACACTATTCTTACATTTTTTAATGACAACATTAAATATTTTCTAAAAGAAATATTAATTCTAAAAGACATATTTGACTCATCTTTTGTTGTTAATTTTTTCTCAATAATGATGATTATTGTACCAAATGTTGTATAGTTTTTTCATTTTTTAACCCCAAGTTTATTCATGAAATAATGATTGATAAAATATTGATAAAACCAATTTCGTTCCATGGGTTTATTCATGAATATAATTGTACTATATTATATCTAGCATGCATGATTAAGTAAGTATTATGATGTGATGATTGGGCCCAAAATTATATAGACATCCAATTCATTGTGTAATATGATGCATCTCATGTGAAAATGTGGATTATTAATGTACAAGATGATATATTTTCCCACAATTATGTTATTATGATTTTGAAGATATGTTATGAGTGAATGTGATGTGAGATTTTTTCACAACTATGTGTGTTATTTTACCATAATGAAATAATGTTTTAGTTTTATACATTTCCACATTCCATGACTTTATCATTCATTTCCCTTATGATATTTATGATGATCCTATGCTTATTTCATGATTATTTTAGTTATGTTCACCCATGTTATATTGATTCATGACCCTTATTTATCCTCTTACTAGGATTTTATATCACCCTGTACATTTATTTATACCCTCATTTGATTACATGTACTAAAGAGAATATATTATTTTATAAGGATAAAGAAAAATATTTAAGTAGATGTTATTTTTTATTATGTACAATCTATGTATGAGCCTAATTTTACTGAAATACTAAACCATTGGATCCTAGATTTTTAAATCTATTATATAATTTATCTTAGAAATGATGTAATAGTTAGGTAATAAAAATCAGGGACTCTATATTTGGTATCTGATCATGATTTAGTAAATTTTCAAATTAGTACAATAAATCATTAGTGACAACCATTACTGTAAGTCTAAATGTATGTAAACATCAAAGAATATTTATTTTAGAAAAGTATAAACATTGGGATCCCATAAGAAATTCCTTTAGTAGTAATTGTGTAAAAGGATAAATTATTCAAGATTTGTTGAATTATTTTTTTAAACCTTTTCAATTTTAGAAAATTATGGAACAAGTAGAAACTAGGCCAACAACCTATATGAGGGAAAATGCAACAATAGTTTGAATGACTTCCCTAATTCCAAGAGTGGGGGAGTTCAAAACATATTGGTAATTCTTACCCAACTATCTCATGCTATGAAAAACATCCCAAACCATATGGAACATCTTCCTTCACCAAAAAATTATTAACTATCCATTGATTCCTTAATGCATCAACAACCATCGATGTGTAGTGGAACGTTCGATCCAAATATCACGAAACATCTGGTTAACTCAATAGAGATTATGTTCTATATGATTTAGTATTCTCATAAGGAGAAGGTGACTCTATCTATCTATCATTTATATTGAGATTTCGATCAATGGTGGTCATTGATAAAGAACACCAAGATAAAGGATGAAATGGAAGAGATGGAATGGGAAGACTTTAAGAAAATATTCCATACCATGTATTTCCCTTGAACTATTAGAACAAATATTGAGAGATAATTCATAGAGATAAAGTGAAAATAAGGTGAATTTATCAAGGATTATGATGAAAAATTCACAAGGTTTTCACGATACGCCTTAGATTTTGGTATTTACAATGATAAAAAATACATAGATTATTTAGTGGTTTAAAACCACACCTTAAAAATTCTCTTTCTATCTAAGACCCTGGGATTTATGAATAAGTGGTTCGATGCGGTCTAAAGGTTTATATGGACTTTAGATAATGATTCATGGTTTTAGATATAAAAAAATAATGGAGTTTCAATTTTGTGGGTCAAATGACAATGAAGGAAATTTGACCCAACTACCCACATGTTAAAAATTTGGGAAGAAGAATCATGGGAATTGCCTCAAATGTACAAGGAAATTCTTCATGTTCAAGAGAGAAGGCCATTTATCGCATAAATTTTGAAGATACATAAATAATCCATCCAAACTAGTAGAGGAGTCTAGGTCACATGCTAATGAACCACCTATTGTACAATGCTTTAACTTTAGGGGAGCATTGTCACTATGTAGGTCGGTACACTAAATATAGATTCCCTGAAGGTAATCAGCATTAGAAACTACAAAATATAACATATAAATGGAAATATTATTCCAATACTACTTTTGAGGTGAAGAAAAAATGATTTCATACAAGGTGCACTTTCAATTCACTCAATAATGGAAATAGTTTTATTTGATTTCAGTTCTACGCACTCCTTTATATCCTACAAGGTTTTTATAATTGTTAAATCAGACCAAAAATACCTATAAGTTGAGATATACATAAAAATTCCTAGTCATGTTATCACTACAACTCACGTATTGGAATCTTCACATGTTTTCATATGTTGGAATATTCCTTTGTCTAATCTCCTAATACCTCCCATGATGGAATTAGGCACTCTACTGGTCATAGATTGGATCTCATTATTTTGAGCACACATCAACTATTGAGAAAAGGAAATTCATTTTCATATTCCAAGACATACCATGCTCATATACAAATGAATGTAAGATCATGAACCTATTTTAGAAAATATCTCAATAGTTTGGGTGTTCATACCATGTGAAAAATAATATCTTACCCAAATGGTTTTGTCATAGCAAGGAATCTGACTTGAGGATATTCTCATTGTTAGGGAATACACTAATGTATTTCCAATAGAGTTTCTTAGACTTTACCTAGATCTTTTGGTAGAGTTATCAATATTGCTAATATATGGAACCACTCCTATCTCAAAATTACAATACAATTTTTCCCCAATCTAATTGGAGTTAAATACGTTACATGGCCACACACATCGTTTAATTCACATGGGATGTGGTCAGATTAGATTTTGTTGTTTCCCAAACTCCACTTTATACTAATACATAGAATAGTGATATTACAGGTCCAATCCCATAAGGAAATGAGCTGATGCAGGAAACCATTGTCCTGTAACCCTTTAGGGTAGGATTCCTCATGAGTTTGGTTCATTTTGGGATAACTATTGGTAAAGAGTTAAAGCTTTGAATTAGATATAAATAAGGGGTCAAGGTCAATTTTGGGGTTTTTTGGTAAAAGATAATGTGTATCCCAATATGGTATGGTCCTAAGATCTAGACTGTGAATAAAGAAGAGGTTACTAGTTGACTATGGTCAAACAAACTAGTTCTACCATGGAGATGGTTATTCCATGCTTTGGAAATAACCACAACCTATTAACATTAATCATATATTCTATATAATAAAGTGTCATGGGCTATTGAAAAAATCCTAATTTACTCCAATCAGGTCAGGGTCGTTCATATGAACATCCCATGGTTAGGTTTCCTTGAATGGATTGGATATAAATTTTTTTTAACATAATTTCTATTTATAAGATTACCAAAATTAGGTTAAAGATTCATTAAACTCATTTACCCCTACATTTGAACCATACCCTAGGTGAATTATCCACTTATGGTAGAATTATATATAGACAAATGAGGAATTTAAATCCTTCTTAATATGACATAAAAATTGAGAATAAATGGTTGAAAAATATAAAATGATTCACGATAACAAATAAAAAACATGCAACCAGGTTTAAGTGATATATATCAAGAACAATTTAGTTAACTACTTATTTGAAACAAGGATGAGAATAACCACACCAATGATTCTTCGTGGCTTGAAATATATAAAAAATGATGTAGGGTCAATAATGAAAAATAAAATTTATAACAACATAGAAATAGATCCACAACAATTTTATAGAAGTAAAAAATAATAGGAAACTATGAAATTTCGATTTTGGGGTAGAGGGGGTAGTAGGGAATAATAGAAGAATGAAAGAAACAGAGTATGTTAACTCTGATTTTCATGAATCCGGTGCACTTGCTATTATATATACATATAGAATATTATACATCGTGTAATGGGAACTCACATCGTGTAATGATGATCCATGGTTTTATCTATGGATTTTAAATTTTATGTATATCTCGTGCATATGTCATCCCATATTTGAAACATTCACCTTTATCACAACATGCTGATGAGACCGACCACTTGTATCTTCCTCTGATCTTTATCTTCATAGAAATAATTGTGTTAAATGGTTTCACAACATGTACAAGAAACTCACATCATGTAATGGCTTCTTAACATGAAATTCTTCACAACTCTTGTTATAAAATTCTTCACGACATGCGACATGCTGTGAAACTTGACTGCACATCATTTACTAAGGTTTCACGATGTGTAATATCAAAATTTGGTCATTTTCATCATTTTTTTCATTTTACCTTGAAAACCTATTTCTTGCATTAAAAATAAAGACATACCATGAGAATTATCATTAAAATCATTGAAAATCCTTAATAAAAAGAAAAAAACTGTATATATGGTTTCTGCTTATCAAACTCCCCCACACATAAAATATTTCTTATCCTAAAGAGAAAGTATCTCAACAGAGATTTCAAAAAGGGTAAGTAATTTTTAAAGTAGGAAACACTCATTATATTTAGGCAAATAAATCTAAGTGTAAGAAGAAAAATTATTTTTCTAGAATCATCTATGCATATAAAGTTAGTCATTCCTCGTATTTCAGTTTCTAAAAAATTATTAATCATTTAATTATAATCTCTTAACTGTTCCATGAACTCTATGCCAATTTTCAATTTACTTCACAATGAATTTGCTCTCATCAGTCAAGGTAAAATGAATCTGGCATTATTCCTATACTATGAGTACATTCTCATAACATTATCCTTTCATTTATTCTATCAACTCCACTTTTAAATGAAAAATAAAAATATTAATCATGAGGGTGTTGAAAATAGGTTCTAATGACTCTGGGTTTTTTGGTCAGTAGGTAAATAGTGAAAAACACTCTCAAAAAAGAAGGGTAGACACTAAAGTATAATGCATTAATGTCATGTAAAGTGTAATAAAATGGATCCATAATAGCTGAGAAAGTCCACTCTTCTAGTAGCTCAAGTTGTATACTTTTATATATCAAGTAAGTTCAAGAAGGGTATCTTGTTCCTTTTATTTTATTTTTTATTTTTATTTTTTTGAAAGTCATGTATCGGTTAGATCTCACATACATACACTACCCATATATGATCCATCCAGGGATTCATTGGTCTGGAAATGGTGATTTTTTTCCTTCCTAATTCACAACCCATGTTATCAATTCTTTTTCTTTTTTATTTTAAAAGGAACATGATAGATGTGAAATACTAAAAAGTACATATAGGTCACAATCAAATGGTTTGATGAGCAACAAAATAAATCTTCAAAATAGAATCAACTAATTCTAGTTGAAAACTCCCCCTGACACCTATTCAAATAAAATCCATTCATTATTCAAAGAGAAGGGGAGGAAGGGATAATTGTCTTATAAAACTACATCTTATAATTTTATTCATGGAAACTACAGTCTTAATACGAGAAAGATTTAATATGGGTACCAAGAAAAATATATTAACAAATTTTTCCTCAAACATTTGAAAGGTTTATTTTTTTAGTCATATCCTCAATAATATTTGAATGAAAGTTCTAATTTATTTATATGTCCCAGGTGTAACTGAAGAAATATTTTCAAAAAAGAATATACAATTTTAGGCTTATAATCAACCTATGAATGGGAGTAAATAAATAAATGGAAATCACTAAGTGTATATAACCATGTATTAAGTATATTAATATTAATTAAAAAATATGAATTTTAATTAAATCACTAAGCTCACCAATCATTCTGAAAAGTTAAACAGTGACAAAACATTAATTTCCAATAACTTCAAACTTATATTTTTCTTTTTTTTAAATGAATAAAATGATTTTTTTAGGATTAATTAAATATTTGAATTTGAATAATGCCTCATAGACTAATGATAACAGTAAAAAATTCAAGTGTATCAAAATATAAACTCATGAAAAAACACTCTTATACAAATAAAGAGGCAGTTTCCACATTGATCATGGAAGTATTGTTGGAGTGTTATGGTAAATAAGTTTCTTGAAACTGAAATTGATATTAAATAACTAATGACTAAGGGAATCGATAGCTCCCTGTAAAAATTTTCATTCCATGTGGGAAATTTGGTTTTACTGTTTTAAAATTTAGGTGACCTATAAAATGGGTTATAATTAAAAATTCCTAACTAGATAAAACATCAGTCCATGTGTTTGAAACATTTTTAAAGAATAAATACAAGAAGGTGCACAATATAAATAGTAATAAAACTGATTTTATTTAAATATTGTAGATATATACAATAAATATAAAAAATCCTCATGAAACGAATGAACATGATAAATGAATGACTACAATGAAGTAGAAAATAGATGAAATATGGGTGCCTCTGATAAAGTGCTAACAAATGTCGTTACCAGTCATATGGATGGATCAAAGGATTAAGCAATTTTTCTATCAGCTCGATCTATCCTTTGGTGTAAAAAACTACTCATAGTAGTCTCCTCTAGATGTAGTCTTATTTTGGAAATATTTTTGACTTTAGAAGCATAGATAGCATGGATTCTATGTGGAATGAAGTAAATATATTCACATTGTGGTGGATTCTATGACTGAATGTCCTCTAAAAGCTCTTGAATTTGAAATTTGATCTCATCCACGTGCTGAGTCACTCATCGAACCAGGATAGATGGTGGAATTTTTCTATCAACAACCATATATATGAAATAGAGGAGTTAGAAATGGCTATTATGAAATTAAAATGATTTTAAAATTTATCCATGTAATAGAGACACATAATTAGTTCCCATAAATATAGATAAGTGTAGATATAAAAAATAGCAGGATGCATAAATTAAATAGATGAACAACTATCCATAATACATATGTCTAAAGAAAATATGATCATGGTCATCAAAAAATACATGTCTATAGAATCAAAAAGCGCATCCAATATCTACTTGTGATTAGGTGGTGGCGGTAGCTATCCAACCTGGTTATCTAAAGTGATGAAAGTTGGGGCTAGTGGGTCAAGTACTGAGGTTGGAGTTGCGGTGATGGGAATATGGGTTAGGGAAGGTGGTGGAGAGGTTTCGATCCAAAGTGGGGTCTTGGTTCTAGTAGTTGGATAAAAAAAACTTCACCTCGATGGAGGTGGTAGTGGCTATTCCCTATCCTCAACAAGACGACTCTATAAGAAACTTTTACTGGATAGTAGGATCAAAGAGCTCGAAAGGTAGGTTAGTCTGGGCTATGGGTGGTGCTAGTGTGGAATAATATGATGTTCTATCTGGTTTCGGTGGTAGCTAAGAGCCTATGGAAGATGAGGGTGGTGTAGTGGTAGTAAAATGTGAAAGCTCTGCAAACGGAAAGTGTAGGTTGGAAAATAGCCATCATAGATTCTCTGGGTTGAAAATCAATATTTCCTAATGATCTAATGAGGTGGGTTTTGTTGGTGGAGTAGAATTGGTAGAGGTATGGATATGGATGGACCTTGCTCGAGGTGAACTGGTGGGTGAGGTGGATACAGGTCTTGTTGCAGGGTCCTCTAGTTCCTTTCCCATTGTCGATGGACTCTTGGATCCCATAGGTAAGTGTCATCATCCCTAACCAAGAGTTGAATCTTATGCAGCCTTATAAAATCAATAGACTCCATCAGTCCAAGGTATATGAGCAGAGGAGAAGCATCAAACACTCTAATATAGTGGGATAGGTGTGTGATAAAGGAACTTCCCATCAATGTGCATTTTTTACCCTGTGTGTGAGATAGGTAGTAATATTTGAACCGAGAAGCTATGTTGACAGTAGGGCCACCCATGGATGCCCTTAAGATGAGTACATCTACCTGGATCATACTCCCATGATATTTTTCCCTTGAAAATCATGTTCAGGTTAAGGCTTGTTGAAAGATCTGAAGTGTTGTGCAATGTAGATGAGTTAATTTGGTGATCCTAGAATCATGCACTATCTAAGAATCATGTGCGATCATCTTCCACAGTCACCTTTAATCATACCTGGGAGGATTAACCTGAAGGGTCAAAAATATTACATGCATAGAAATATCCTATGTGTAAATTCTAAGGCTAATGCTGAGTTTTGAAAATGAGATATAATGTGGTTGACCACCCAGAAGGAAGAACAAGTTGTTTGTGGTAACCTTGATAGTAGAGAGAAACTCCAGGAAGAGATCTTAGTATGTATCCTCAGGTACCTCAATTATGAATTAAATATGGAGTTAGTCAAGGAGATCAAGGACCTAGTTTCCAGTGTGTAGGTGGGAAAGAATGGCCATGTAATGGTTTTATTCTTCCTCATTTTCTTTGCCTACAGTCGGTTGAGTGTGGAATAATTTTTTGGATCAGAGAAGTTTATGATGTTGGGAAAATGTAGGTCTTCATCCATATATGAGACACTAGATCTGGTTTTGGAGTCATAAGAAATGGTAGGTTCATCACAAACTATAGCGGGAGGTGGGGAGATGTTACCTAAGGTGGTCAGGGTGCATGAGGTGCAGCTCCTGATGGATTCTTCTTTATAGGATTATCATCACTGTCCTAAGTTAACACTATAGGTGTAGGGAACAATATTTTAGTCCACTCCATTTCAAGAGTAGGGATGAGGATGATGAGGGCTTCGGGTTTTGGCCAAAGCAGAATACAGTATGGGGGTGGGTGTTTCATGGTTGTGAGGTATGGGTTGTGGTTGTGCAGTCAAGAGGGAGGGAGGTGTGTGTTGTGTCCAAAAGGTGAGAAGGGAAGTGAGGTGGTTTGGGGGGAATAAGAAGGGGGAGGGGGCTGTTGTTGGAGGGAGATGGGGAGTTGGCATACACGGGAGGGAGATGGGATGTGTGATTATGAACTCTAGTATAAAGGTCTATTTTTTAAAAATAATACCAAGTAATTTCATGGTGTTTAATGGCATATCACATCCTAAAATTTTGGATTTTATGAAATTTTGGAAAAAGGTACATGTCCTAAATTAGGGTTACACGACATGTAAATTACATTTTTTATTAGTTTTGTTTCAAACCCCTTCCTTTTCTCCATAATTTTCATAGTTCTTCCTAAGGATGTTTCTTAAATAATCTGTCCTAACGATACCTATCCTATATTTCCTTCCAGTTAGTACTTCTTATAACATCAAGAGATTAATGCTTTGAGGTTCATATGCATTTTAGGCTAACAACACAGCCTTCATGGAAGGGTTCTTGATAGATTTTTAATATTTGAATGTTGGTCCAACTTCCATCTAAATTTCAATTTCCCTATTTGGGAAAACAAGAATCAATTTTAAGAGTCCACACCATCTATATTTCATATTCCCATAGAATAATTTTAATCATGAATTGAATAAGAGGACCTTACTTCTTGGGATAAATATGTGTCCTTTAATGCATTGATCATGCCATTTTTTTTGTTTTTCATTGTAAATATTGGAATTTTCCTATATTTATTTTATTATTTCTTCCAATACATCCAATTTTAGCATTGGAGATACTCCAGCATTATGGGAATTCATATATAGCTTCTTAATTGTTGAGTATGAGTGATTCTCTAGTTCAAATGGAAGATGACACATTTTTCCATAAACTAATCTGAAAGTTGTGGTACCAATGGGTGTTTTGTACACAGTGTGGTACATCCATAGTGAATAATCCAATTTCAAACACCCGTCACATTGACTTATGTTCATGGTCTTCTCCAAGATATTCTTGATTTCCTTATTTTACAATTCAACTTTCCCCCTTTTTCTGGGTGGTAGGGAGTATACCAGATTATTTATATTTATATCAATCATTTAATAACATTGTTGGTAAAATGTGTTCCTCGATCACTAATGAGTAGTCTAGTAAATCAAAATCTTGATAACACGTTCTTTTTTAGTACATTCATGACCACTTTTACTGTTTCTTTTGTTGTTTCTTCACCTTCTACCCATTTTGAGATGTAGTCAACACCAATAATTATATAGGTCTTTTCATGTGAATTGGGAAATGGTGCCTAGAAATATAGTCCCCAAACATTGAATATTTTGAATTTAATAATTGTGGTTTGAGGCATTTAGTTTGGTTTCCCAATGGTCCAAGTTCACTGGCACCTATCATATCTTTGAAAAACTTCCCTTGTGTCTTGGTGTAGAGTGGGACAAAAACGTCCACTCTATATATTTTTTTCTACGGTGTAATCAAGTCCATGATTCCCTCAAATAGTTGGTGTATTAAACATGTATACCACATTTAGTATTTCATCATCTAGAATTTAACGCTGCAATAATCCATCTGCATATTTTTTGAAAATGAGCAGTTTATCCCAATAATAATGTTTTTCCTCACCAAAAAATAATCTTCAATGCTTGTAGAAGAAGTCTTGGTGTAAAAATACCATGCTGTGATAATTAGTAATATCTAAAAACCATTATTGTACCTTTATTTTTAAAAGGGTTTCATTTGGAAAATTTACATCGATGTCAATATTGTCATTTCCCTAGATGTGTGGAAGAGGAATTCGGGATAAATGATCAAAAATCACTTTTTTGGTGCCCTTGGTTTCTATGATGATAATAAAAAATTCATAGATCATAAGGATCCACCTTATTAGCCTTGGTTTTTGTGAATTTTTATTCATCAAATAGATGAGGGAAGTATGATTAGTGTGTACAGTTACTTTGGAAAAAACCAAATAGGAACATAAGTTTTTTAAAGTATACACAACTACTAAGAGATATTTCTATATAGTTGTGTAGTAGACTTGATCTTCATTTAGCTTATGGATGGAATATTATAAAGGATATAAGATGTGACCAACTTGTATTCCTAAAATAAAAGCAACATTAAAGTATCTAGTGTTACACATCAATTAAAATTCCATATACGAATCACATGAAATGATTATAGGGAAAACTATCAGGATTTTATTTAGAGTATTAAATGACATCTTACATTTTTTCATGAAATCAAATGCAACTTCATTTGAAAAATATGCATTTGTGGGCGGGAAACTTTTGAAAAATCTTTCACAAATCTCATATAGATTTCAGTATGGCACATAAAGATTCTTATACATGTACCTGTTTAAGGTTGAAATAAATATTTTATTACCTTTATCTTAGTGGGATCTTCTTTTATGCCTTATTTGGAAATTTTATGCCGGAGTAATATTCCTCATTAAAACATAAAGTGATTTTTTCATGTTTAACACTAGAAATGTCTCTTTAAAATATTGCATGACTAACTAAAAATTTCTTAGGTAAACCTCAAAGGGTCTTCCATAAACTAAAAATTCATCCATGAATATTTCTACTAATTAATCAACCATATCATAGAATATACGTGTCATGCATCATTAAAATTTTTTTGGTGCATTACAGATACCGAAGGACATGATCCTCATGCGAAGCAACCAAATAGACATTTGAATGTGGTTTGGAGTAAAGTTGGGTTGAATGAAATTTGATTGTATTATGAATATCCATCCTAAAAACAAAAAAAAATCCATGTATTACTAGTCCCTCTAGTATCTAATCCATTAAAGGAAATTGGAAATGATCTATCTGGTTTTTCATTTTTAAATGTATATATTTCAGGAAAGAACGCCATCCAATGATTGTGTTTGTTGAGATTAATTCATTATAATCATTTTTTCCACTATGATCATAACTTTCTTGGGGACTAAATGTAGCAGGATCACCTACTCTCTATGAGAGAATGAAATGATTATTCCTTCATCTAGAAGTTATAGTACATCCTATTTAACAACTTACTTTATTAGTGGTGTGAATCTCCTGTGAGGTTGGAATTTGGGTTTTCCACCCTATCATGTAAAACATTGTGGTGACATAGAGTATGACTGATTCCTTTAATGTTATCCACTCCATAAGAAATTAACTTATTTTTTATTTTTAATACTTTTAAAAAATTATCCTCCTATAACTGAGATAGTTTAGAGTTAATTATTACTAGTAGAGATGTTGAAAATCCTATGTATGAATACCTAATAGTAATAGGTAGAGGATTTTACTCCATTGTTGGTGGTTGAATGATTGAGGGTGTGAAAGGTAGGAAAGTATCCCTTATGAGAGGTTTATTGATTCTAAATTATTCAAAATCATTCTATTCTTCCACATTAGGCATTCACTCCTCACTTTCTTCTTATATGCCCATATATTCGTTTCTCTCTTGGATAATAGAGATGATGTTTAAATAAAATTAATCACACGATTTCAAAGAAGAATTGATGCGGCTGAAAATGCCTTTTAATATATGAATATATATATTAAATTCCCTTTATTGATTTCTATCTGAACATTTCATGTGGGTAGGAATAGTCTTCCAAGAATAATGGGTATGTCACCATCTTCTTCCATGTCTAAAAGCAAGAAGTATACTAGAAAGAAGAACATGCCAACTTTAACTAAAACATACTTGATACTTCATTGAGGATATTTTACTAATCAGTATTCCAATTGTAGTGATTCTTGATTTTTTTAATCTCATGAAATCATAACTTGCAAAATAGAATCATGAACATGAGTTTAAAACTTTCTTTGATCGAGCACAGAGCTCTTCCCAGTTTACACTCTCTAATAGCAAATGGAATTTAAAAACATATAACATCTCTCATAATTGGTGAAATTATCTACTGAACAATAGTATAGAATTATGTTTTAGTGACATGAAACATAGGTCTTCCATTTTTATTTTATTGGAAAGCATATCTTTTATGAATTTAGTATAAACATGCATTTGAGAAATAGCCTCTACAAAGAGTATGTTGATACAGAATTGCTTGAAAATTTTCATAAACTTCTTGTATTATTCCTCAATTATTCCTTATATTATAACTCAATTATTCCTTGTATTTATATTTATAGAAAAGAAATAGGTGAACTGTATTGTGGTTGGTAAACATAGACTGGCTATATTAGTTTCTCATGTGTTTGGGTGTTTTGTATTGGTGATACCTCTTGGTGAATTACTTGAGAGATCTTATAAACTTTTTCCTCTTTTATTGGTGAATGTTTCTTAGGGTCCTTAGTTTTTCTTTCATATCATCTCCATGATTTCTGAAAATCCAAAAAAATCACTTTTCTGTAATACATCTTTTGATTTTTCCCTTGGGTGTGTCTTTTTATTACCAAGTAGAGTACTTGGTAATCTTTCGGATAGAGTCTTTGGGATCTAAACCATATTTATTTCAATATTTCATATGGATTTTCATTTATTCTTCATATCCTTATCTTGAGTTGTCATTATCTAGTCTAATTTTTGAATGAATGTTGCCAATGGGTTCTCTATGTTACTCTGGATAAGGGAATTCTATTTTTGAGGTCTTGGTTGAGCTGGTCAAAACTACTATTGTGATATATAAGGGAAAGATTATTATTGTTATTATTTTTATGGTCTTGGAATAGGTTTCATGGGTGGGTACCCTGATGGATGATTAAAAATTTTTTGATGACCAGTTCTCTATTGAAAATATGCATGATTGTTTTGTGGGGCAGTTGAGATAACTTTTATTGAAAGTATTGCTGATACTGTCAGAATGGTGGATTATTATACTTCTAATTGTTATAATTAAAATCTTGATTTTTTTTTTCTTAAACTCGTACTTTGCAGTCTTGGTATAAGTTTGATCCACCAAAAATTTCATATGACTGAATCTCCATTAATGGGGCTGGAGGGGGTGGTGTAGTAGGTGGCTGGAATGACTCTAGATTATTTTTGAGTGCTTAAACATTTGTACCTATTCGAACATTCTCTTTGACGTGGTGGATACCACGTCGAGGTGGTCCATTATCACTCTTCCAAATGCTCTCATTGTGATAAAATTTATCCAAAATAGATCTTTTGGCTTCAGTTGTCTTGAACATAATCACACCATTAGCAGCAACATCGAAAACTGTGCACGTGGCTTTTTGGAGACCTTGGTAGATGTCTAAAGCTAGATCTACATGTATAGTATATGGTGCATGATATTTCTCATAATCTCCTAAAATATATCCAAATATTACCATTTGTGATCTCCATCAATATGAGAATCTGTTTGAATATATTTCTTCCGCTTCTATGTCCATATTGGTGGCCAGTATTTGTCTAGGAACTTCTTGGCTAGATAGTCCCAAGTCATGATTGAATTGGGAGATTGAATTTTGAGCCAATATTTAGTTCTCACCCATATATATAAGGGAAATACTCAATGAAATATTGTATTATAATACACTCACTAGCTGTGAATGGTGTCACATTTTTCCAAGAAGCATGAAATGTGTTTATAGGGATCATCACTTCGAAATACAATAAACTGACCCATATTTTGGATCATAAGAACGAGTCTAGGTTTTATCTAAAAGGTGTGTGATTGAATTGGAGGACATACAATGCTTTGCGTAGAACCATGGATTGATGGAAAGAAATATTCCATTCTGGTTCACTCATATTGCATCGGATGCTCTCCAAGTACTATTGGTTGCATGTTTGGTAGGAAGGTGGGCTGGATCCCGCTGTTTTGTTTTGGTCAGATATGTTTAACCGGTGATGGGTAGAGAGACACCATTAAATTTTGGGCTCTAAGGATAATTCATATTATACTTCAAGGCTCCTTGAATGAGTCAAAGGGACTTCATGAATGCACTATTCCATAGAAATAAGGGATGAAATATCATCTGAAAGAAAAGGGAAATGAAAAGAAGAGGGAACTGGGGAAAGGGAGAGGTAATCCTAGGTATTTTACTAAAGGTTTTATATGTGAAGAACAATAGTCCCTAGCAGTGATGGAAAATTTTGACGTTCCCACACACGTCTTTTAATTCACACGGGCTACAATCATATTAGATTTGATTGTTTCATGAACTTCACTTGCTACTGAGATGTATTATTGTGATAGTATGAGGTCGATCCCATGGGGAAGTGAGCCGATGCGAGAAAGGTTTTTCTTGGAACCCTTTAGAGTAGGATTACTCATGATTTTGGTTCAGTTTGGGAAAACTATTACTAAGTAGTTGTAGTTTGGAATTAGATATAGATAAGGGATTATGGTCGATTTTGGGGTTTTAGGTAAAAGATAATATCTATCCTAACATGGTATGGTCCTCATATCTAGGTTGTGAACCAAGAGAATGTTTATAGTTGAATATGGTAAAACTAACTAGTTATACCTAGGATATGACTATTCCTTGGTCTAGAAATAACTATAACCTATTCATATTAAGATTAGATTCTAAGGTAGAAAGTGTCATATGTTATAGATCATAGCCTAATCTACTCCAATCAAGTGAGGGTCGTTCAACCAAATATCTCATGGAATGGGTTTCTCGAATGGATTGGATAGAAATTTTTTGTTTAATATGATTACCATTCGTAGTATTACCAAATTGAGGATTAGATATTAATTAAATTCATATACATATACTTTCGACCCTTACCCTAGGTGGTTTATCCAATCATGGTAGAATTTAATATAGATAAATGAGGAATCAAAATCATCCTTAACATGCCAGAAAAAATTGATATCAAATAGTTGAAAAAAATGTAATGATTCAAACTGACCGATTAACTAACATGAGACCATAAACAAGTAATATAGATCATGAAAAATTCAATTAACTACTTAATTGAAACAAGGATAATAATAATCATGCCAATGGATTGTCATTTCTCAAAATGAATAAACAAAGCAATATGGTCGGTATTGTAAAACAGAATGTAGTATGTTTTTGAAATAGATCCACAACACTTTTATTGAATTAAAAAATGAATGGAAACTATGAAATTTCATGTTTGGGGATGAGGGAGTAGTAGGGAATGATATATGAATGAAATAAACAAATTCTATCAACTCTGAAGCTCTGGAATATAACGTGCCTTCTATTATATATATAGATGGAATATTTCTTGATGTGTAATGGTAACTCATGTCGTGTAATGATGATCCACTTTTTTCTCCAAGGATTTTGAATCATACATGTATCTCATAGGTATCTCATCCAAGATTTGAAACTTCGACCATTCTAATGATGTGTAGCTGAGACTCATGACTTGCATCTTCTTTCAATCTTTATCTTCAAAGTGAGAATTATATTCGAAGGTTTCACAACATATACTAGAAATCATATCATATAATGGATTATTGACTTACTATTCATTATGAATTACATCATGACTTTTTTCATGACATGTAGCATGTTGTGTAACTCTGCCACACACCATGTATTGAGTTTTCATGATGTGTAAAATCAAAATTTTCTCCTTTTCTGCATTTTTGTCCTTTGTACCTTGAAAACCTATTTATTGCAAAAAATAACCACATACCATGAGAATTATCATTTAGATAATTGAAAATACTTAATGAAATGGGAGAAATATGTATATATGATTTCAACTTATCAAGAAGTAACTGCATTAAAATTTAGGTAAAGGGTTCATATGATATAGTGCATCACCTTGGGGTGAACTATTCGTCATTATCAAGAAAAATAATGCTTCAATTATTCTCTGTTTCAATTATAGTTAGAAAATTTATATCACCATAAAGAATAAGCATCCTCTTCCTCGGATTTAGGATTTTTTCAATCAACTAAGAGGACCTCATTACTTTCTCAAAAGAAGATATTTTTTCTAGATATAATCAATAGAAGGAGAAGAAGTAAGATATTTATAAGACTACATTACAAACAAGGTATGGTCACTATGAGTTCATAGTGATGCCCCTTGGATTTAGTAATGACATTTAAATAGTTATGTATTTGATGAATAGAGTATTTAGATAATTCCTTGACAAATTTGTGGTATTGTATATCAATTATATTCTCATTTAATCCAAGATAAACTCGAATAGAATATAAGGATCATGTTGGTGACATTAAGGAAGGATAAAATTTATGCTATGTTCTCCAATTATGACTTTTAGATTCAGAAAGTCTCATTATTGGGGCACGTCATCACAAGTGAGGAAATTTCGGTGGATCCATGAGAGGAAAATTCAATCAAAGAATATCCTAGGCCATCTCCTGTCATAGAAAATCCATAGTTTTCATGGATTTTCATGGTACTACTAATGTTTTGGGAGAAATTTATACTAATTTTCTAGACTTGTTACTATGTAACCTAGGAAGGTGTAATGTATGTTAAATGGAATAATGTGAGAAAAACATTAAGGAGCTCAATAAGAGGCTAATCTCTACACTTGTATTCACACTATGAACAAGTGTATAACATTTTTTGATATACAGTGATGATTCAAAGAAAGGATTGGGATGTGTAATCGTGAATAATTATAAATTGATAGATTACGCCTTACGTAAGTTGAATATCGATGACATGAACTATGTGACACATCATATGGATCTTGAAGATGTGATGTTTTCCTTGAAAATATTACAGCACTAACTCTATGGTGAGAAGTGTGACATATATACGGATCATGAGAGTCTAAAGTATATATTCACATAGAATGTGATAATAATTCTTCAAATATTATGGTTAGATATAAACATGGTCTATGCTTTCTATATTCACTGCCATTAGGGAAAGACGAAGAATGTTGTGGATGATCTTAGTAGAAAATAACCAGTTATTGAATCCATGATATAGATTGAGAGAGACCCTATATTCTTGGATGTTAAGAAGATAAATATTGAAACCATGATGGTAGGTAAAAAATAATATCAATCTAAAATGATTATCCAACCATCCATCCAAAATATGATCAAGGAGGCAAAAATAGATGATCTGGATCTACAAATAAAAGTTAATGAAATAAAGGAAGCGAGGATATATTATTTCCACGTAGATGATGATAGTTTGACTCATATTGTAATGAGTTCTGGTATGCCTATATCACCTAAGATAAAGATGTATCTATTGTCTAATTCACAAATCTCACCTTTATCCATCCATAATAGAAGGGTGAAGAGGTATCGTGATCTACGAGAGAACTTTTAGTGGGACAAAATGTAAAAGGATATTGTGGAGATTTTCTCATGATGCTTTATATTCAAAAAATTTAAATATTATTACCAAAAGTATGAAGGGACCATAAAACCATTTCATATACCCATGAGGAAATGGGATAATGTAAATATATATTTTTTCACTGGTCTCTCAAAAACAAAAAAAAGTAAAACATGTGATATGGGTTGGGGTATATCAAATCACCCAAACTTCCCACTATATCTTCATTCAGAAAGTTTTATCACTTGAACATCTTTCCAAGATATATATGAATGATGTGTCAAGGCTTCATGGGGTACCACATTTGATCTTTTTTTTATCCAAGGTTAAAATCCAAATTCTAGAGAAGTCCATAACCTTTTTTGAGTACTGAGTTGAATTTGTGTATGTCCTATCACCCCAAAATGAATTGTTAATATGAATGGACTATTATGATGATCGAGGATATAGTAAGATATTTATAAATAAAATTTAAAGGTGTATGGGTTAATTATTTCCCATTGGTTGAGTTCTCATATAATAATATCTTTCACTCAAGTATACAAATAGATATATATGAAGCTTTATATAGGAAGTGATGTAAAACTAAAACTTGTTGGGATGAAGTTGTGGGAAGAAAGAAACTTGGGATTGATCTTGTGCAATAGATGACAATGAAGGTTCCATCCATCCAAAAAAATATACAAATTTCTCAGAGTCGCAAAAAGAGTTATGATAACAACCAATAAAGGGGCTTTTAATTTGATGATGGAGACAAGGGTTTCGTTTGAATATAACCATAGAAGAGAGTCAAGCAGTTTTGAAAGAAAGGGAATCCTATCCCAGTGTATATTGACCCCTTTGAGATCCTTGACTGCATATAATCATTATCCCGTCAACTTGAACATCCACCAAGTATGGATAAGTTTATGAGGTGTTCATTATATCACTCCTAAGGAAGTAAATACATGATCCCCCACATGTACTAAATCCATAGGTGGTTCAACTTTAAAATAAAATATCATTTGAAAATAAGCTAGTGAATATATTGGATCATATAGACAACATTCTACTCAACAATATAATTCAAATTTTTAAAGTGTTGTGGAGGAACCATAAGTATGAAGAGTCGATGTGGGAACCAGAAGAAATAATGAAATTGATGTACCCTCATCTATTCCAAACTGAGAATATGAGTTGAAATTTCAAGGATGAAATTTTAAAGGGGGAAAAATTTAATTACTTGGTTCATATTTGTAATATTTGTTTCCAAAATAAATGTTTTATGTATTTCATTATATACTATTATACACATATAAAATATAGGGAAAAATAAAAATTATTTATTCATTACTAGATATTGCTACATTAATCAGCAATAAATCCAATTAAAATTCCAAAAATTAAAATTAATATATATATATATATATATATAATATAAAAGATAAAATAGGAAAATATGGATATCCCCGGTCTACTAGAATCATCACCCCAACGTAAAACACTGTAGAAAAGAAATAAAATATTAGTAAAGTAATCAATATTAAAGAAAATGGAAATATAGATCCCTGAGAGGAATTGAGTTGAATATTTATTGAAAGAATGAAGTGGTATTAAAGGAGTTAAATAGACCATTGGAATAGTAATGTGATTGTTATAATAGAAACCTGATTATTAGAAATAGTAACTAGACTGTTGGGAATAGTAACCAAAACGTTGGAATAGTAATTTAACATCAAAATAATAAATTTTGATATAAATAATAATTATAATTCTTAATTTATGTAAATATAAATATTTTAAGTAAAAAAACAAAATATCACATTTAAAAACTCTATAAAATTATAAACACATTTTTGATAAACTGTATTTGAAAGTATTTGGTAAATAAGCCTAATTTTTTTATAAAAAATTATGATGTCTGATTTTAGAAATTTATTAATATAAATTGAATATCATTTTTAAATAATATATTTTAAATTTATCAAGGGTTATTTTTTTGTAATTTCCTGAAATATTTCAATTTTCATGTGAATAGTGAAAATATTGTTTCCATATAACTATTGTATATTGTATTAAATCACTCATGATGTAATAATGAAATAAGTATTTTAGAAACTTGAGTTTCAAGAATGATATTTTTTATTTCACAAATGAGACATTTTAATACAATAATATTAATTTCAAAACCTAAAAATAACATTCCAAAACCTAATGTTAAAAGTGAATCATTAAAATAGAAATTTCTCTTTCTTTCCACTTTCCACTTTAATAAACTATTGAATCCAAATTATAAAGGGGATTTTAATTATTATACACATTATATTATATTTATATAAGATTTATATTTTAAAAAATTAACTACTACAAATTTTTCTTTTGATATATTTTTTTTAGTCAATAATTTATTCTAAAAATATCCCTCTCTTAAATTATAAATAACCCTCTCCCTTCACATAGAGAACAAATCATAAAAACCATTCCAAAGCCTAATATATGCCCACATATTCCCTCTAAATCCCATTATAATACTTACAGACACTATAGAGTAATCCAACTCCAATCACTGAGGGATTTAATGTGTCATATAAGAGAAGCTACACCGAGGAGAGAGTAAGACTCTATTAAATCTTCTTAATTTTTTTCTTTTCTTTCTTCCATTTCCCAATTCAATTCAATTTCATATACTATAAAATTAATTATTTAACATTATACTAATGATGTTAACCTATTGTAATTATCATATTTATGAAAAATATAAATTTCATACCTTATTTTCCCAATCTTTCGAAAACATCCAGTTAAAGGTCTGTTAAACACCTACAGAGACATTTCCAAGACAAGTCCTATAACAGCCCTCATGGATGGATATTATTAATTTTTTATAATATATAAATAAGTAATTAAATGTCTAATAATCCTCTATAGTTACTCATAATTTTCATTACCTAACTTTGAATGAAAATAGAGAAATGAAAGAGAAATGATAAATTTTTAAAAGAAACATGATATCAAAAGGATTCTATTTCATCAACAGAAATCAAGATATAAAATACAATTTTTATAATTTATAAATATTCCTATAAATTACCACAAGTCACTTATTGATCCATTCTTTAATAAATATATTTTTATTATCCAGGAGGTGAAAAAACAACAAAATAAGGCGGTAATTAAGGTATGTGGGTTATCAAATCCAACTCCAATACCTTTAGTTTTCCCTCATTCACCCCTATTTTAGTATGGATATTCTGTTAATGTTCCATAAATAAAATTTAATAATTAATAAATTTTTTCTTTTAGGGATATACATGTTTATTATTTCATTTTCTAAAAACTACAATGATTTTCTTAAAGAACTATACATTGAAAAACTCATCTTTTACTCCTCTTAAGATTTTTCTTTTTCACTCAAGAATGATGATTCATATACAAAATATGATTTCCCCATTTTTATTTCTGAAACCTAATTTTATTTATGAAATCATGATTTAATAAATCCTTATAAAACCCACTCCTTTCCATGGTTTAATTTATGACTGTGATTGTAATAGTTTATTTGTGGCATGAATGCTTTTATAAATATTATGATGTGATGGATGGGATCAGAATCATATATCCTTCCAATTTAATGGGAAATGTGATTCATATCAGGTGATTATTTTTATTATTAGTTTCAATGATTACACCTTTATTCATAATGATTATGTTATAAGTATAAACATATGTTAGGCATGAACATGATGGTAGCTTTTTTCAAAACTATGTGTGGTATTTGACCACTATGGAATGATGTTTCATTTTTATAAATTTCCATATTCCATGCCTGTATAATTTATTTCCATCAATATTTTTATGATGATCCTATAATTATGATATGATGACAATGATTATGATCACCCATGATATACAGATTCGTGACCCTTATTAATCATGTTACTGTGTGTTTTGCTAACTCCATTATTTCATGTATACCATTAAGTGTTTACATGTACTAGAGAAAATGAATTATTCTATAAGGATAAAAAATAGTGATTTAAATAAATGTTTCTATTTTTTGATGAACAAGCTATGTATGAGCCTAAGTATCCCATGATACTAAACCTTCAGATCCTGGATTTGTAATGCTATTATACATTTTATATTGAAAATGATGTAATAGTTATATAAGAAGTAGGGTCACTATAAAATGGATTATGTGGAGAAATTAAGAATTATTGTGGGAAATAATATGGAATATATACCTCAATAAGAGGGTGATCTAGATATATTAGTTGAGGCTTCACATATGTGGAATCATAGGAGGAACCATAACCTAGAACCACCAAATAATGAATTTCCACCTCTATGGTGGAACACCACCAAGGATAATAGGAATAGTGTGATTTCATTATACTCACCTCCCAGAGAAACCAAAATTCCTTCCATAGTGGAATGGTTGGAACCATATGAGAATGAGATACAGAATCTTAAATATCTCGATGAGAAGATAATAGAGGGAAACATTCCCACTTGGAATCATCTTAAGCCAGATAATTATATCCCTTATCACACAAATTAGGAAACTTCAAATAGTGGAAATTAAGCATTTGGATGGATCTATACCCAGGAATACAGTCTACATCAATGAGGAGGTCAAAATGATCCAGGCATCCCTCCATTATGGAAATATCCCCTCCCCCACAAGGGAGATAATTTAGTCTTACCATAGATTGAGAATCAAATGGAGATGAAATCATAGCCACCTCATTAAGAAATGATCACTTCTTATTGATAGGAGTCATCCAAGATAGTGGTACCTCTAGAACTACTCAATTCCATTGAATCTCTCACTACTCAAATGAAATCCTTGGAAGGTCAATGTTCACCCATATAGCCTAAAAAGAATTCATACCCCAAATGGTTGTATGAAACTCCCCCCCCCCCCAAATTTTTTTTTTCATAAATACAACCTTCTCGACCTTTGATAGCATGATATATTTAGAGCAAAATCTCATTCACGTTGTGTCCGAATGTGTCATAATGATAGGAAACCGATATCGGTAAGAGGTGATCAAGAAGATATTATTTGAATTGACTCTTAAAGGGTTTCATCCCAATTAGGTTAAATATTATGATGGGGTGTGAATTAGGTTATGAATGATTAAAAACACCAACCCATTTTGAGCTAGTTTCATCATTAAACAAAAAACATTCTCTTATCTTATCATAACAAGGTATGAACAAAATTGAAATCATGCATGATACAAAATAATTTTACTTCATTCACTCTCATAGGGATACATCCAAGGAGTATAAAATAGTGATGTGCTGATGTAAAAAATTCAAAAAGGCTCACTGCCAAATTACAAGGTTCAGGCTATATCACTTCTATCTCCAGGCTCACTATCTATACAATGTTTAGGGTAATCTCACTGATTTCCCAAGGGTCACTCCCGGAGTCTCTTTTTCTAGCTCACTATTGGTGGAAAATATCACCTTCTTACCCTCCCTTTTCTCGCTTCATTGGAGTGGATCCACACATAGTTTATGGACATGTAGGTCCCGTAATTTTCATGAATGCAAAAATACTCAATAGTAAGAAAATTCTCTATTGAAGTTCAGCTTTCACCCATAGATGAAATCCAATTGTCTTTGTGATATTAGTTTACAGAAATTACTTTCGCAAACTAGTTTAGTGATTTTAACAACATCACTAAAGCCTCCTTGAACTTCCATGTTTCCTCCAGAAACTACCTTGAACCACTGGGTTTGAGTGCTTCGCGGACCACCCCTTCTTCAACGAACCTCCTCTTCCTCTGCAGACTGAGTCAACCACCACAAACTTGTTTCCTTTGTGATATGTAGAGCCCTATAAAACCCTTTCATGAACATTTCTCATGGACTACTTCACCCTTTGTGGAATCCACCCTCACAAGCCACTTTACTTTTGCAGAATCCTCCCTCGCGAACCACTTTGGACATTACTTAATTCTCCCTGGAGTGGTAATAATTTATAATAGAATTTTATAAGCTAAATGATATGATTAGTAGTATTTATATAGGAAAATAGATCTTCTAAATGCACTAATCCAAATTACTTAGCACAACAATGCAATATAGTCATCACTATGAATTCTGTTGTGAGGACGGCATATCATCTTTCTCTTTTTGGAGGCCATTGTCTTCCATAGATGAAAACCCTTTTTAGCTCCAAAAATCACTATTTCCATTCCTAAAATGATGATCCTCTCATTAACTTCAAGCCTCATACAAACTATGAGCCTCCTGCAAACTATTATCCCTACACTGTCTACATAGCATGATTCATGGTCTACACAGCATGATTCATGGTCCGCATAGCATTGATATGTAGAAATATTCTTTTTCCAATTTACCTTCTGCATTAAAAATACCTTCTTTACTGTCCAGGAACTATACCTCATTATCTGAGAATTGTCAAATCCTTTGTGGAAATCATTTTTTTCCAAAAACAAACTGTTGAATTTGAGGAAAATTTTCTTTAAAACACTGGGAAACTACACCCCCTTAAATGCATTATTTGGAAACAAAAACCATACTAGTTCTTGGTCATATGGATTTTTCAATAAACACATTCACCCAAAAAACACTAAAATGGAACCTTGAGAGATTTTTTCCCAATATATACCCAACCATCATTGGTACAAAATTCTTCCAGTAGGATCCATTACGGGATGGGAAGAACTTCATCATTAATTTATTTATTTTTTCAGTTCTATATTAATTATGTCGATAATTTTCATCCTCACAAATAACTAGAAACACCAAATGAAAGGGTATAAAATATTATAAGAATATATAATGGATTGACCTATTCACTCCTCATCCCTTTCTCACAAGAGTAGTTACTGAAACTCTATGATGAAAATATTAGGGTTCGTACACAAACACCTCTATTCTCAGAGAAGTATCAAGGTGTATTCTACGATTTTATGGATACAACATAAATCCAAAAAGATTCCACTTAATAAAACCAGGGTAAATCTCATCCCATGCCTTCAGTATATGTAAAAAAGAATTTTTAAGTAATATATTGTAATTTTTATCCTCAAACCAATAGTATTTACAACTCAAGAACCTTTGTAGGCCCCAAATCATCTAGTTCCTCTTATCAATTATCAACAACAAAAAAATATACTTTATACACAAGATAATTAATATTATGGTCATTAGTGATTGGAGTAATAGTTCAATAAATCATAATCTTTTCAAAATTTGATTGTCACACCCCGACCGACCCTTTATTTTATTTTATAATTTTCTTTAACTTTTAAAAATTTTGTTGGGCTTCGGGTTGAGTCCCAGACTAAAAGCTTTTGAGTCCTGTTAAAAAGTGAGCGTTCTTCAGCTGATGTCGCTGAGCACCTGGGCAGAGTGCATTTTGGATACCCCGCGCGACGCCTCTTAGACATTGGCATGATCTGCCTGCCTTCGGAAATTTTAAAAATGAGTGATGTTTGTGATTTACTGTGTTGTTTGATATTTTTATTGTTGGTAATAATTTTATAATTATTATGAAATATGAAATGATAAATATTTAATTATTTTTGTTTTATTATTATTATTATTATTATTATTATCATAGATTAATGTTATTATTATTATTAATAATAGTATTCTTCTTATTAGTTATATGAGTTATTTTTATAGATAAATGTTTATTTTATTTCTTTTGCTGGTTTTTATTTCATTTTTTTCATTTTTATTTTTATTTTATTTCATTTTCCTAACCCTAATCTTATTCCTCCTCATCTTTTTTTCCTCTCCCCGTGCGCCGCCACCCCCTCCTTTCCCTTCTTCTCCCTCGCCGCACGCCTCTCTCCCTCACAAGCAGCACCCTCCGGTGGTCTCTATCACACAGCCTGCCCGTCCATCCTTCTCCCGTTGCAGCACCCAGTGCCGCACAACCCTTGCCCCCCCCCCCCCTCTCATTCCCTGCTCACCCCGCACAGCGCCGATCCCTGCTCGGCCCGTCCGCGCGAACCCACGCCCCTCTCTCTCTCCCAGCATTGCACCAGACTACTCCGGCTCCCCCCTCGGCTTGCCTTATGCTACGCACACCCAACGCACCCCCTGAACAGCGCAACCACCCCTACCCTCCTTCCACGCAGCAACTCACCTCCATCCTCCACTCCCTTGAGCAGCATAGCAGTACCCCCTCGGGTTTCTCTCCACCTATGTCACGATCAGGCACCGCCAACACCCCTCATCAGATTTCCTCTCTCGGTCGGGCATCCTCCATTTCCTTCGAACAGGCCGCGATGAATCCATTCCCATCGCACGCTCCACCAACGTGACACCCCGGTGCAGCGCCCCTGCCTTGTAGCCACCATCCACACACCCTCCACTCGCCACTCCACTTTGCAGTCTAGCAGCACCGCGCCTCCCTTCTTCCCTAAGCTATCACGCCTCCTTTCTGCGAACCAATTTCCAGCACTACCCCGCACCCAGCTGACAATCGTGTTTCTGTCAATTTTTTGTTGATATTGTAGATAGAGAAGGTAAAATCCTATTGCGCCATCATGTTCTCCCAATGAACGAAGGTATATTTCTACAGTTCAAGGTTGATGTTGTTTTTTGTCTAAGTTCTTGAATTGATGCATATGGAGGCAGATTTTGTGGGTGGTATGAAGCCAGGTTGCTGTTGTTGGTTCGAAGGTACAACTATTGTTTTTGATCCTCGTTTGAGATCTAGTCGTCTATGTCCGTACTGGTTTTCAAGACACGTGGTTAGATTTCATTTCATGTATTTTTTATTATTTATTTTTACTTTGTATGTAACATACATCCCCTTCCTTGCTCTAGCCAACCAGCAGTGGTGCAGCACCCCGATGACTTACCCCTTCGTGATACCGGCCGCAGACTCCTTCTACCAGACCTCCTTTCAGGTGTCGCGCGCATGCCAGACTTCTTTCTAGCCGCATGTCCTCTAGTCGCACGTCTTTTGATCTGCCACATGTAATCTGGCCGACCTCTCCAAGGCAACATGTGCGATTCCGGCCAACACGCCTCTAGTCTGGACATCGCACACCCTCCTAGTCGGGTCGCGCTCTTCACGGGCATCCTCACCCGTCATTTCCTCTTACGCACGATCCCTTTGATCGAGCGCACCCCCGCACTGGCTCTTGCCTTCTTTGCATCGTTTCACTTACACTGAGGTTTAGGTGAGGTTTACCTTGTCTTTTTTTTGATTTATTTTAAATTTCCATTTCTGTATTTTAGTTACCTTTTTGGTTGCAGTGCATTGGCGAGGTAATTCGACGGTCCTGCGATCGTCAGCTTGCGTGTTCTTGCATGCCCGTGCGAGGCGTGTCGCATCATCGTGACTGGTCTGCGAGTCGAGGTAGGTCCCCCACTTCACTCACCTTTAAATTTAGAATTTATTAATTGCTTGAAGTTTTATTAATTTTAATGAATGAGAAATAATATTAGATAATAAAACTTTAAATGATTATTTACTGTGAAAAGAGCTATTTATTTTATACCGAAGACTTGGGACATTTTCTTGATGAGCGGACAACCAGTATTAAAAGAATGCTCGTTTAGACATTAAACATAATTCACGGAATTTCAAATGTACTTCTATTTTTAAAGATAAATGATTTATTCTGAATAAGTGTTTTAGGTTTTCTCGAGAAATGAGGTTTTTCTTTAAAAGTGGTGAAGGCTCGTTTGGCACTTTAATAAAATAAATTGTTTTATAAAACCCATTCTGGGGTGATCGTTGGTGTGCATTGACTGTGTGAGCTGTATGTGATGTTTGTGCATCATGACTGATTGATTTACATTGTGGACGCACTCCTTTTTATTGCTTGTGTTGACATGGGAACCTGGCATAGTGAGCAAATCTTTTGAGAACGATTGTTGCACTAGTTTAGAATACACACTGGCTAGTGGCCCCATAGCAGGGGAATACTGAGTTATTGCTGCTATGTGGACTGGGCCCCTCAGTTAGGTCATGCAGGGCTATATCGGGTAATATTATGGGAGTTATGACGTCATCGAGTTAGGGTATGCCTTCAGGATGAGTCAGATGTATAGTATGTTCTGGATTGTTCACGATCTCCTAGTTTCGACCCATGTTTCTTTTTGTGATTGTTTTTATGTGGTGGATGGTTGAGAGGTCTTGTTCGGTTGTAGACCCATGTGTTCCACTTTTTCCATTGCCCTTGGTGTGTGTTGTGTGTTACATGTAGTTTTCCTTTTTGGAAAATAACTAAATCTTGGTTTTCTACTTGTTCGCAACAACGTTTTAAAATGAAATGCCCCTGTTTCTTTCAAAATTAAACTTATTCTAAATTAAAAAGGGAAATGGACTGTTACTTATTTTTTTAAAATGAAAGTGTCTATGGAATCAATATTTTATATAATTTAGTGCAAACCTGGAATTGATAAATTCTTTATTTAATGGTATGTGCATTGGGAATAGAATTAGTCGGGCCTACCTACTGAGTTTTAATACTCATGCCTATAGTGTTTCCTTTTTTTATTTTTTGTTGCAGGTTTGACTCGAGCTTGCTTTCCGTGGGCGAGAGGTGGTCGTGGTTTGTTGAGCAACTCTCGAGATCACGAGGGGTTTTAGTCATGGTCAGTTTAGTTTGCTGTTGTTGGTCGTTCTTTCTTTTCGTATTGTTTATTTACTTTGTGTTGTTATATTTTCCTTCTGTTGCTTTATTTATTTTTATTTGGAAAAATTGTTCCCTCTTGCTTTATTTTGATGCCATGGCGCTTGTCGCCAGCCCGGGAGGATCAGGAACACCTCTCGGGCCATGTCGCGGTCTGGCTCGGGTGACCGGTTTAGGGTCGACCCGGGTTGGTTCGTGACAAAATGGTATCAGAGCAGGTTGTCTCTTGAGCAGACCTTGATTTTCAGAGAGCCCATTGTTATTTGGGGTTGTCATGGTAGAAGGAGTAAAATTTTAGGGACTCGGGGCGTACGAGCGAGAAGGACGCCATGAACCCTTGCTCGTTCCGAACCTCGGGTCACCATGAGATGTTTGGGTTGTTGGTGTCTTTTGGGTCCCTTTGAATTGTTTTATATTGGAAAATGAAATGGGAGTCGGGCAAGTGACCTCCGTGAGCTCGCATGGTCTGGAAAGCCATGTGGAGCTAGGGACTTTTCCCTAGAATTCTCTCAGTGATGATGTTGTGACTGGCGTATGGCCTCCAACCATATGTTCGAGTCGCCCATCATCACTAGTTTTCCCCTTGTGAATCGTTTGAGTTTTTCTTCATTCTGAAAATTGTTTTGTAAAGTTTTATTTTGGAAATTGTGAAAAGTTGAAATTGAAATGGAAATGACCATGTTCTAATTATGTTCTTTGTTTCTTTGTTCCTTAGTGTTCACCCCCATGACAGTTTGATGGATGCCCAAGGTGCAGCTTCGGGTGGTGCGCCCCTGGAAAATCCTCCAGTTGATCAGCCCATAGACTATGTTCGGGAGTTCCGGAAGTTGAACCCTCCTCTCTTTTATGGGCAAGCAGAGCCTCTTAAGGCAAAGTAGTGGTTGCAGAAGATTGAGAGGAAGTTCAGTTTTGTTGGGTTGCCTGATTCCTTAAAGGTGAAGTTGGCTACCTTTATGCTTGAAGGCCCAACTTGGAAGTGGTGGAATTCTGTGTCTCGGAATAAGCCCCGAGAAGATCTAACATGGGAGTTTTTCAAGTCATCGTTCATCCAACAACACTTCTCTGAGTTGAAAAAGCTGAGGAAGAGGATGGAGTTGTGTTGTCTTCAGCAGGGCGTTGAATCGGTACTGGAATTCTATTGACGTTTCGTAGACCTAGTTCTGTACAACCAATGGTTTCTTGCAAATGATCCCAGGAAGGCCTGACAATTTGAGTCTGGACTCCGACCTGAGCTGCGCTCGAAAGTTGAAGAGCTCAACCTAACCACCTTCACGGATGTTGTGGGGCAAGAATTTTTTGCTGAAGCTGGGTTAACAGGAGGACTTGAGGTGGAGAACCCTCCAACTTTGGGAAGCAGTGCAGAGGATGGTGATAAGAAGAGTGAGAAGCGACCTGATGCTGGTGGTGCTGGTAGAGGAATCAAGAGGCCTTCAGACCTTCAGTCTTCTTCTCCATGGTGCAACATTGTGATCTGTCACCAGTGTGGTAGGAAGGGTCACAAGAGGCCGACGTGTTCGAGTTCTCCAAGACCCTGCCACACCTTTGGATGTTGGGGTCACTTGCAGCAATTCTGCCACGGTGTTTCCAAGAAGCGCGTTGTATCCAGACCTGGTTCGTCGAAGGTCACCTCAGCCAGTCAGCGGGAGTAGGGAAATATTTGGGGATCAGTTCGAGGTTTCCTCTTTTTAGTGTTTCTTGGATGTGGTAATCATCTTTTATAGCCTTTTGCAGTGTTTCTTTTTCTTCAGTTGTAAGAATTATTGTGGTTGAACCTTTTTAAAACGTTTATTTTATTGGAATGTTTTTGGTGAAGTTCTGGTTTTTGTGTTATGTTTGGGGATTTTTGAAGCCTGACTACGATGCAGGAGATGCTTCAATTATCAGTGCTCCAGCCATAGGCCTCGGAATGAAGCTAGCGCATAGTCAGGAGAACCCCAGCAGTGAAGAAAGGCCTTGTTTTTATCTCAGTCCATAGTGTGGCATGGTTTGTGTGTTTTTGAGGGTGCGACGTTGTTGATGGGGAGACGACAATAGTTTTGATGCTCTATCAGTCAGGCCCTTCCCTTATTTTCCCCTCCTCCCTCATGGTGGGGGGTTTTTGGTCCGTGCGGAAAGTTTTCAAGTTCGGTTAATATCGTCAGTCCTTATGGTGGGGAGTCCGTTCGGGCCTCCCCGTGTAAGTATCAGAGTTTCGTTTCATGTTTCGTTTTGTGGTAGGTGGTCTCGTGCAGAACCACCTAATCTTGAGTTCTTCCTCTCGAGTGAACGTTGAGATTGGAGTACACCCAACGGTTTCGTTGGACTAGGATTATAGGAATATGTCTTGGAGGTGATTTAAGTTCATTCGTTCCTTGTCTGAAACATATGGTTTGGGTTCTGGTTGGTGACGATTAAGGTGATCTTGTTTTAAGTATGAGTTGTGTGACAGGGGGTTTTAGTGTTTGTTTGGATCGATCAACTGGAGGCGCTTAAACTTTTGGGGGTGAGTGACACTTAAGGAGTTTCATCTTTGGGTCTTGACTTTATCGTGGCTTTCCAGGGGCGGAAAGCGTTATTGTGGGGATAATTGTCACACCCCGACCAACCCTTTATTTTATTTTATAATTTTCTTTATCTTTTAAAAAATTTGTTGGGCTTCAGGTTGACTCCCAGACTAAAAGCATTTGATTCATGTTAAAAAGTGAGCATTCTTCAGCTGACGTCGCTGAGCGCCCGGGCAGAGTGCGTTTCGGATACCCCACGCGACACCTCTTAGACATTGGCACGATCCGCCTGCCTTCGGAAATTTTAAAAATGAGTGATGTTTGTGATTTATTGTGTTGTTTAATATTTTTATTGTTGGTAATAATTTTATAATTATTATTAAATATGAAATGATAAATATTATATTATTGTTGTTTTATTATAATAATAATTATTATTATTATTATTATTATTATTATTATTATTATTATTATTATCATAGATTAATGTTGTTATTATTATTAATATTAGTATTCTTCTTATTATTTATATGAGTTATTTTTATAGATAAATGTTTATTTTATTTCTTTTGCTGGTTTTTATTTCATTTTTGTTTATTTTTATTTTTATTTTATTTCATTTTCCCAACCCTAACCTTATGCCTCCTCATCTTTTTTTTCCCTCTCCCCGTGCGCCGCCACCCCTCCTTTCCCTTCTTCCTCATAGCACGCCTCTCTCCCTCATAAGCAGCACCCTCCGGTGGTCTCTCTCGCACAACCTACCCGTCTAACCTTCTCCCGTTGTAGCACCCAGCACCGCACAACCCTTGCGGGCACCCCCCTCTCCTTCCCTGCTCACCCCGCACAGCGCCGATCCCTGCTCGGCCCGTCTGCGCGAACCCACACCCCTCTCTCTCTCCCAGCACTGCACCGTACTACTCCGGCTCCCCCTCGGCCTGCCTCGCGTTGCGCACGCCCAGCGCACCCCCTGAACAGCGCGACCTCCCATGCCCTCCTTCCGCGCAGCAACTCACCTCCATCCTCCTCTCCCTTGCTCAGCGTAGCAGTTCCCCCTTGGGTTTCTCTCCTCCTCTGTCGTAAGCAGGCACCGCCAACCCCCCTCATCAGATTTCCTCTCTCGGTCGGGCATCCTCCATTTCCTTCAAACAGGCCGCGACGAAGCCCTTCCCATCGCACGCTCCGCCAAAGTGACACCCCGGAGCAGCGCCCCTACCTTACAGCCACCATCCACACACCCTGCACTCGCCGCTCCGCCACTTTTCAGTCCAGCAGCACCGCACCTCCCTTCCAGCGCAGCGACGCCGCTCCCTTCTTCCCCAAGCTATCGCGCCTCCTTTGCACAGCCCAATTTCTGGCTCTACCCCACACCCAGCTGACAACCGTGTTTCTGTCAATTTGGTGTTGATATTATAGACAGAGAAGGTAAACTCCTATTGCGCCATCATGTTCTCCTAATGATTGAAGGGCTATTTCTACGGTTCAATGTTGTTGTTGTTGTTGGTATAAGTTCTTTAATTGCTGCATATCGAGGAAGATTTTGTGGGTTTTATGAAGCCAGATTGCTACTGCTGGTTTGAAGGTACAACTATTGTTTTTGATCCTCGTTTTAGATCAAGTCGTCTATGTCCATACTGGTTTTCAAGACATGTGGTTCGATTGCATTTAATGTATTTTTTATTATTTATTTTCACTTTGTATGTAACATACATCCCCTTCCTTGCTCCATCCAACCAGCAGCGGTGCAACGCCCCGACTACTTACCCCTTCGCGATACCAGTCGCAGACTCCTTCTACTAGACCTCCTTTCAGGTGTTGCGTGCGTGCCAGACTTCTTTCTAGCCGCACATCCTCCGGTCGCACGTCTTTTGATCTGCCATGCATCATCTGGTTGACCTTTCCAGGGAAACGTGTGCGCTTCTGACCAACATGCCTCTAGTTCAGCCATCGTGCACCCTCCCAGTCAGGTCTCTCTCTTCACTGGCATCCTCACTGGTCATTTCCTCTTACGCACGATCCCTTTGATCGAGTGCACCCCTGCGCTGGCTCTTGCCTCCTTCGCGTCGTTTCACCTACACTGAGGTTTAGGTGAGGTTTACCATGCCTTTTTTTTTGATTTATTTTAAATTTCAATTTCTTTATTTTAGGTACTTTTTGGTTGCAGCGCATTGGCGAGGTAATTCCGCGGTCCTGCGATTGTCAGCTTGCGTGTTCTTGCATGCATGTGCGAGGCGTGTCGCATCGTCATGACTGGTCTGCGAGTCGATGTAGGTCCCCCACTGCACTCACCATTAAATTTAGAATTTATTAATTTCTTGATGTTTTATTAATTTTAATGAATAAGAAATAATATTAGATAATAAAACTATAAATGATTATTTAGTGTGAAAAGATCCATTTATTTTATATCAAACACTTGGGACATTTTCTTGACGAGAGAACACCCAGTATTGAAAGAATACTTGTTTGGCCTTTAAACATAAATCACGGAATTTCAATTGTACTTCTATTTTTAAAGATAAATGATTTCTTCTGAACAATTGTTTTGGGTTTTCACGAGAAATGAGGGTTTTCTTTAAAAGTGGTGAAGGCCCGTTTGGCACTTTAATAAAATAAATTGTTTTGGAAAACCCATTCAGGGGTGATTGTTGGTGTGTGTTTACTGCGTGAGCTATATGTGATGTTTTTGCATCATGACTGATTGATTTTCATTGTGTATGCACCCCTTTTTATTGCTTGTGTTGACATGGGAACCTAGCATAGTGAGTGAATCTTCTGAGAACGGTTGCTGCACTAGTTTAGAATACGCACTGGCTAGTGGCCCCATAGCAGGGGGATACTGATTTATTGCTACTATGGAGATTGTGCCCCTCAGTTAGGCCATGTAGGGATATACCGGGTAGTAGTATGGGCGTTATGACGTCATCGAGTTAGGGTATGCCTTCAGGATGAGTCAGATGTATAGTATGTTCTGGATTGTTCACGATCTCCTAGGTTCGACCCATGTTTCTTTTTGTGTTTATTTGTATGTGGTGGACGGTTGAGAGGTCTAGTTATGTTGCTGACCCATGTGTGCCACTTTTTCCATTTCCCTTGGTGTGTGTTGTGTGTTATGTGTAGTTTTCCTTTTTGGAAAATAACTAAAGATTGGTTTTCTACTTGTTTGCAACAACATTTTAAAATGCAATGCCTTTGTTTCTTTCAACATTAAACTTGTTCTAAATTAAAAAAGGCAATGGATTGTTACTTGTTTTTTTTAAATGAATGTGTGTGTGGAATCCATATTTTATATAATTTAGTGCAAACCTGGAATTGATAAATTCTTTATTTAATGGTATGTGCATTGGGAATAGAATTAGTCGGTCCTACCTACTGAGTTTTAATACTCACGCCTATAGTGTTTCCTATTTTTAGTTTCTGTTGCAGGTTTGACACGAGCTTGCTCGCCATGGGCGAGAGTTGGTCATGGTTTGTTGATCAAATCTCGAGATCGTGAGGGGTTTTATTCATGGTTAGGTTAGTTTGTTGTTGTTGGTCATTCTTCCTTTTCGTATTGTTTATTTACTTTGTGTTGTTATATTTTCCTTCCGTTGCTTTATTTATTTTCATTGGGAGAAATCATTCCCTCCTTCTTTCTTTTGATGCCCTGGAACTTGTCGCCATCTTGGGAGGATCAGGAATGCCTCTCGGGCCATGTTGCAGTCTAGCTCGGGTGACCAGTTCAGGGTCGACCCAGGTTGGTTCGTGACATAGATAGTCCCTGATTTTTTTTCTTACTATAATGGAAAATATCCTACTCTAGATTCTATATACCAGGACACCCAATGAGTTCAACCTCATTTATCATCCTAAATACATACATTTCTATAGGAGGTTGGGTCACACCATCTTGAACTACCTCATATTCCAAGACATCCTCCAATTCATTGATGGTTCTAGAGAAGTGAGGTTGGAAAATTCCCTGGCATAAGTAACTTTTGAATCCATTTCCCAGCCTAAAGAAGAGGGTGACTGGAAAGAATTCCTAACTAGGATTGGAAATGGTTTGATAAATGGGTGACTATAATGATAGTCGACCGAGATCATGACACCTATAGAGAACATCTAAAAAAACCAGTAACAATCTCATCAACTAGGGAGGTCACATCGATTATATCACCTAGAGGTCAACATTATCACCATGAACATGAGGAGATAAGAGATGAAGAGTAATTTTTAGATCATATACAATCTCCAAATCATGTAGAATTATTTCCCGCAACATTTGGAGAATGGGAACTACCCCAAAAAATAGAACCTTCATTAGATAAAGAGCTCATATTTGGATCTATTAATGTAATAATATTTTAATCCCACATCTATGCTGATTAATATGACTCCTAGAATGAGTTACCCATACATTAATGGAGAAATTTATGATGACGGTTTCAAATATGAAGATACATGGGGAGTGCAGGCGTGGTTAAACCTAATATATCAGTTAAATCCTCATAGAGGACAAATATGTAGTAGAGACTCATGGGTAAGAACTCCATCAAGCCCAACAGAAACATGGAGGTGTCCTAGATCCCTTTAGGGGTTGTCCAATCCCAGTCATATTACATTACCATCTACCAGGGTTGTGATTGTTTGATCATCTGGGACAAAGGGTAAGTTCAGCGCGAACTGCGCCACCGACAACATTTGCTCCCTCAACTGCTACACAAGAACCAAGACTATCCACCTCAAATGAGTAATCTTCCAAGACATATAATAGGGACTCTCCCCCACTTGGTATGTTCTAAAAATTTGATCAAAATTACGACATTCAAAATAGTTTGTAGTTGTCCCAGTGAAAATATCAATTTTATATATTCTTTATATTTCAAGAGAACTCAAAGAGGAACTCATCGAAGCCCTCCTGAGTCCATAATAATTCGAGATATAAGTTGTTGTAGATGAGGTTTATCAGTTGTTAATTATCACATTATAATACAATGTGACCATATTATTTTTGGAGACTAATTGGGAAAGGTCCATCAACTGATATATTAGCCCCATATACATTTCATTCAAACTCAACAATGCTAAAATCTGAAGGGATCTGATTTAAATTGTGTTCGAAATCAGATATATCATGATTCAAACATTTTGATCTTTGGGATATATCATGGGAGATTAATCTCCTATGAATCTTACTATTCAAGACTATGATAAGAGTGATCAAAGAAAACTCAATAACATCAAGTGTAAATCTTAGTTTTGGGATCTCACATCTTGTACTAGTTTCTTGGTTATCCAGAAACACATAACATATAATTTCTTTCTTATAAGTATTTGGATTCATAGTCACATGGTGGTTCCTTAAACAGTTCATCATTTTTTGAAATACCACATCGATGGGATAGTCTGAATATTGTATGATGAAATCACTCTCTTCGGGTGGTATGAATCCATAGAGGCTAAGGAGGTTTCTACAAAAGGAAGGGAAAATAAACAATTTTGGATGGAAATATGAAGGTTTCATCCCCCAATGGCTTTAGTATAGACCCTAAGAATCCTAGGGGTATTAACGATAGTGACTAGGTGCTACCCATAAACCTAATTGAGGTGGTAGAATTAATCCCAAATGTCTACAAATACTATAGAATCTTGAGATGATAATTTCTGTTCCCATGGCCTCTCTCACCATGATTATGAAATATATTCCCTTGTATTACCTACCATATTTAAAAATTCCACCATACACTCAAAAGAAGAAGAATAATAGGATGACCTCAGGAATGACCCTTCGGTATTTGAGGAACACATATCCACCACCATTGATGGGCCCAAGAAGGTGAATTTATGAATAGGAGAAGACCCATGACCAACAATGATTTTTTTCCAACATGCCTCTTGATTAGAAGATGGTTTATATTTCATTTATAGAGAAACATTGATATGAGTTCTCTTAGAAATATATGGATTTTTTTTCTAAAACTTGATGCGGCTATGAACCATACATGATTACCTGATGAACACTTAGGTTTTGAGGAGGAATCTAGGAGGATCCACCCCTCCCCTCCTACTAACGTAGAATTAGAATTTGAAAAACTAATCGAATAAAAAAAATTCCTAGGATTTTAATATCAAATATTCCTCACCAAATTCATTCCTATAAAGAAAAATAATGGGAAGATTTTGGTCTATACTAATTTTAGAGACATTAATCAACATTTCTAGACATATGATTTCACATTACAGATCACTGAATTTCTAATCGATACAAATACTAGATTTGGTGACCTTTCCTCCATGGATCTATATCCTTAGTACAATCAAATAAATTTGTCCCCTTAAGATAAAAAAATAAAACGCCCATAGATCACCCCAAGGGATATTTTTATTTTATTTCATTCACATTGGATTAAATAACATTAGAACTACTTATCAAAGTTCCATGAAACATATATTTTTTCCCTTTTTAGAATCTATAGTATATTTTTTTTTCAATGGCATGGTGGAAAAGTCTTGAAAATGATGTAATCCCTATATAGATCATTAAAAAATCTTCAACAAGTTATGAAAACACATTTTGAAGATTAATCTACTAAAGTGTCTTTTTAGGGTAATATATAATAAATTCCTTGTCTTTGTGGTATTCACAACATCATCAAGGATTACATAGAAAATACTATTGAAATCATGAAGATATATCCTCCTTGGAATCTAAAAGATATTAGGGGGTTTCAAGGCATCTTCACTTACATTTGGAATTTCATAGCTAACCAGGCTGGAAAATCACTCCACCTCACCAAGTTGACGAGGAAGGGTTCCACCTACTAATGGTATGTGGACTATCAATAATTCCTTGAGATTATTTAGCAATATATATTGCATCCACTAATCATGATGTATCCTTTGGAAGTAAATCCACTCATATTATATGTGGCCTCTATGGAATGATTACTTGGTTCTATCCTTAGTCATTTAAATTATATGGGAAATGTGAAAATTCTCTACTTATTTAGTTGAATGATTCTGGATACTGATACCAAGTATTATAATTTTAATAATTGTAATACCCCAACCCCAATTTCCCAGATCAAGTGCATTGTTTTAAAACATTGGCATGATTACAAGGAATCTTGTCTTGAAGGACTGATCAGTTTAGTAGTCTTGGAAAATAGATAACATACATGAAGTTTACTTTAAAATTTATAACATAATTAAAATACATCATATATAATCATTTTAGAATGAAATTATTACTCATTTTTAATCATTCATATCAATCATAATACACATCTTTGAATCCTATTAAAATAAAACAAAAAAAGGGGTGAGCTTAGATGCTCAGTAAGGGTAAATAATTCAGTGGAAACTATAAAATTTTAAGGAAAGATATATAATAAAAACAGAATCTTTTTAAACATAAACATGAACATAATATAGATAAAATAAATAAAAAATTACCATATAAACATGCACATTGATATTCTACTAATTGAATAATCACATGTAATAACTAATTTCAAAACGAAGGAACACATAATGCCAGACATAATAACTACTACATTAAGGCCTTATGCCAAAAACATTCACAAATATTTTGTAAAGGAATTATGTAAAGACACCAGGTTGTCTAATAAGACCTACCAATGCACCAAGGGGATATAGAGGACCCCACCTGTTACATACTAATTCCAATGAATTCCTCATATGAAAAGGGTGAAACATAACATAATCATTCATATTAAATCTAGCATACAAAATGTCAATAATTTAACCATAAACCATGAATGGTATAAAAGTATCACATCCACAGTCAAACATATCATAACTCATTCAATACAATATGAAATACTTTATTATAATAAATTAAACTCAATTAAGAATAATATCTAGTAAAGGATGTTGACATAATTGAAAATGATCAATAAAACCCTTTGATAGAAATATCCCTTTTTCATGGAATCATTTAAAAGTCAGATAATATATAAAGGAAGTAATTTAAAAGAGTTTTTGGAATCAAATTTTTCCATACCACTTTGAAACTTTTGAAATGAACTAACATTTTAACAAAATCATGTCTATATAAATAAATCATTAAAACCATTTTGAAAAACAAGGACATTAATTAAATAGATTTGGAAAAATAAATCTTTAAAACATTTAAAATGATGGTCTAGTTAAAAGAAAAATTCCATAAAATATTATAATTTTCAATTTGATAACATTTTTATGAACATGTAAATGGATGATAAATATATCCCTATAAATACTTACACATATATAATCTCGGATAATAATGAAATTGATGAATTAACCCTTACCTTATATCTGATACTCTCTGTATGTGTCTGAAACTCATGTATAAGGTTTTTAAACATATTATTAACTTATATAAGAATCCTAATAATATTTATGATACCATATATTATTCTTTTATGACTTTATATTATCTATTTATTAATAATTTCTTGTTAATGAAACATTTCGGGTAATATCGCTATGTATATCGTATGTGTTTTCACTTGTTATTCTTGATCATATTACTTAGATCATGATTTAATTACTTCCATTCTGTATAATATGATTTATGTATCATATATATTCATAATATACATATATATAATTGATAGATATATAAAATGGAATACATCATTCATGGAGACGGTAGGTCGTACGTACGCATGAATGTTGTTTCTGTTTTCTTATCGTATTGAATGGAAGTAAGTGAATGAAATATATGTACATAAATATATATATATATATAATTCTAATAGAATTATTATGTCATATATTTAATAATTATGAATAATATATTTTTTTTATAATCATCGATGGATGGTTAAAGTGGTGAATGAATCTCATCGCATCGTGGAGACGGTAGGCCGTATGTACGCACAAGAGATGATATCATTCCTTTAATGATTAAATGATATGTAACTAAAAGGTATATTAATGATAAGGAATAATAATAATGTTATATTCATTATTTATATCTATTATACTCATCATTATACACATCCAAATAATGTAATGTGGAATAACAAATTACGCCACAGTGTGGAGACGGTAAGTCGTACGTACGATAGTGAAATTATTATTTGTAGTATGGATAAAATGATGAATATAGTAGTCCCATGATTATATTAGCATCTCAATAAGTGTATAATACTTTATCCATTACTTTGGTATGGAAACAATACAGATAAAATAAGTATAAGAACAAAAGAACTTTGAAAGAAGGGATGAAACGATTACCTCATCTTCGGGTGCTTCCTTTTGATTTGAACAAAAGGGATCCTTAGGATGGATCTATGCCCAAATTTAGGCCTCTAGAATAAATTTACGGTGGTTGGGAGGAGAATTGGGCACGATTTTTCTGAACCAAAAGGCTTTAGAGGTGTGAGTTAAAGAGAAAGGGAGGTTCCCATTTATAAGAGAGGTGAGGGGCACTTTTGGAAAAGGCCTGAAATATTAATTTATTATAAAAATACTTTGGATTTATTATTGCTCCAAATTGATTTTTTTCTAGGATAAGATTATATTGGGCCTAAATCCTTTCAAAAAATAGTTTTTATACATGTTTAGGTCATAAAAGTATCTTTATCTGTTAGATATAACCCTTCGTAAAATAAGTTAACTCTTACCGTGTCCTCTTGTATTTTTATACTACATGGTTAATATATTTACAATAAAATTCCAATAAAACCTAAAGTGAATAATTTATGAAATTGTTTTCTCTATACTAGTCATTTGGATGAACATTATATTTTTAATATTTTTATATCATTTAATATAATACTATTTATTTTCAAATGTCATTTGTGTCAATTTTGACACTATTTAGTAATTGATTTTTGTTCAAGTCATAAAAATTGTATTCCTTAAAAATGGAATTAAATCATCCCCCGTATTTCATTTTCATCCATAAAGTTAGTGGATGGCTTCGAAATATTCAAATTACATTTATTTTAATATTTAAAAGTTCATTTATTTGAATCTTTCATTAATGACGTAATCATTGCATCATAATTGTTTCATTAATAAATATATTTATCTAATGTATAAAAATTATAAAAAAAATACAATGATTTAGGAAATATTTTTATCTTTATAATTAATATTTATATACATAGAAATTAGTTATATAACCTTATATTAAAAGTGATTTAGAAAAAGATATATGTTTTTGTTATAATTATCTTTACATTAAATTAATTATTATAACATGTCATTATCACACCCATGTGGTCCTAAAATCTTCCTACAGATGCCCATGGTCTGGAATATCTCATCCAATAGTATTAAGACTTGTGTTAGGGTAGTTTAATATTATTATAATATTATTTTTACCCTTATTTACCTTAATTACCCTTTAACCATGGTAAACGAAAATAATTACTAAAGTTACTATTCACAATGTCAAAAAATAAAAGGTACATATTTACACAATTTGAACCTTTTGATTCCAAATATGGAATTAATTTTTCTAAATTCAAAACATATAAGTTTCATTAATTAATTTAAAATTAATTCCAGTTGTCAAAACTAGAAAAAGGGTTTTAAAAAAGTAAAAATTATCAAAAGAGTGACATGTGTTTATGTACAATTTAAATGTGAAATTACTTTCAGTGAACTAAATTATCATAAATGATAAAAATATAATCTAATTATAATTTAAAAACACACAAATTTAAAATTTGACAATATAAATTATTTCGATTAAAAATTTGTTTCAATTAAAATTTAGTATTTTTTCACTATTCATAAACATATAAAATTTATCAGAAAAGTAAAAAAAAATCATCCAAAATAAATTTTTTATGTCACGCTTCTAAAGAAGAATTTAATTTCATCAAATTTAATATATAATAGTGTCAAATAATGGATTTAAAAAGGGTTCTCGATTAAAAGGGGGAAAATAGCATTTTTTGAAAAGTACTTCTTTTATCTGAAAATTTGAATTTTTCTTATATTATGTCTATAAAACATAAAATATGAATCTTAAAATTATATGGGATATATAAAATTTAAAATTTTATTAATAATATTCATAACCTCTTTTGAACCGCTAGTTCGATAGGACGTGGTGCGCTTGAACTTAGTGTTGCGTACAACGTACTCTATTGAATTTTTTAAAAAGGGAGTGTACCACATATGCTTGGGGTGTTACTTTATCCCATCCTTCAAAAAATTTCATCTGCCCAATTTAAACTCAGGATTGAAAACTAGGGGTTTGATATTTCAAAAAATATTATTTGAAATCCAACATCAAAAAAATGGATTAATAAAACCTGTTTTTTTAAATAAATAAAGGTTGGTATTAATGTTATCAGAAATAAAACATACTAGGGTTACATGTAGAAAAACATGGATATGGAAGAGAAAACTAACCATCATGTTCAAATGGAGAGTGATATATAATATGATTAAGAGAAATTTAACAATATGAAAGCCATAAATCTACAACGATCCAAGGGCCCATTTGATTCATTGAAGAAATGAAGAACTAGGAAAACATTTATAATATATTCACTAGAGTTGAAGAATTACTTCATAGACTAAGAACACAAGGAATCATACTTTATTTACATGTAAAGTTTCATCTGTTAACTAATTTCTACCATAAACTAATATTTCTCTTCAATAGATAATAAAACTTAGAAAACATTCTATTTATCTTAATCATATAAGGTTCCTAATACAAACTTATACCATTTAAAAAAAGAAAACTATGTTATACTAACCAGGGGCTTCTTTTAGGCCAATGGTAGGTGATAAATCCTTGTCGCACTTCAGTTGTGGGTTCAATTCCCACAGCCTTTTCCGACGTAATGGGTTATCGCATGACCTGTAAGTTGTTATTTTTCTTAAACTATAGTATTATAATATTCTAAAAATAATCTTAAGAAATGTGTTAACCTTAAAAATACTATCCGAAGTTAAACATAATCCATTCCAACTTTTTATGTTATCCAAAATACTTCTGTCCAAACTCTCTCTAAGAAGTATCTAAATTTCCAATGTAAATTGTAACATCAGATTCCCCAAATAACGTATTGTTGTTATTATTGTTACATAATTAATATAAGATTACCTTCATAATATTAAAAAATTAATGAAAATGAATAGTACTGAAGTACAATCCTTATATATATCACATTATTCTTATAACCGAAATACAATTCTTAAATCTAAAAAACAAAAATAAATTAATTATTCCACTTTGATCATAGTAACGGTAGAAGCTTGAACTTGATCCATTTTCTTCTTCGGAGCTATATTTCCTTGATGATTTGGAAAATCATTTGCATAATGTCCCATATCTTTATAATTATAACATTGCACATCTTATTTCATTCCCTTACAATCATGAGTTGGGTGAACTTTTTCTCCTTGTTTGTAACAAACTCTTATTCCTTTTAAGTAAGTGCCAAGGTGTTTCTTCCCACAATTATCACATAAGGGAAAATCTTTATTTCACTTTTTCCCTTTATCTATACCTTGATCCACCATTATCTTCTTCTCTTTCTTTACTTAAATCTCATAAGACTAGAGAATTCCTTTTTCTTCTTGGTAGCACATGAGACAATATATTCATATGATGAGAAAGATTGTGAGACAAATTCCTATCAGAGGAAACGTTTTAACCCATCAAATAACTGATCATTCATACTTCTTGGGTTATGTATGTATTCTATATCATGACTTTCTAACCTTGTGAAGTTAGCCACATATTTTGCAACATTCTCATCCTCCTTTTGCCTCAGGCTCAGAAATTACCTTTCCATGTTAGCTCTTTGTACAGTATAAAAATATTTCTCTAGGAAAAGTTCCTTAAACTCCCTCCATTACATATTTTCTACTTATTCATAAATCTTAATTTATTAAATTAATGGCCACCATTTATTTACATCTCTGTAGAGATTATAAACTTCCATGACAACCTTTTCCCTTTCATTACTTCCCAATGAAAGAAATATTTTCTCTAAGGAACTTATCCATTACTCAGCCACAAAATGGATTTTTAGTCCTATTGAATGTTGGATGTTGTTTTCTCATGAACTGTTATAACATTGATCTTCTATGTTGTGGATCAGGCTACTCCATATGGGTAAGGTTATTATTCATAAACTGGGTTAGTTATCCCAGTATGGTTATAAGCTATTCAACACCAATTGCATCACCAAATCCACTATCATTATCTTCAATTAGAGGTCAATCCCAACATGGATTATGTGCATTAATATGATTTCCATTCCCTTCACTATGATCCATTTCTAAAAAATGGTATACACTAGATTAGTTTATGAATCATAATTCAAAAATCCAAACTAGGAAAATGTGTAACAAAAATTAACATTTTTATGCCTATAGAATCCATAATTATAAATATGGTTCCTTTGAGAACATATTTACTCATAAATCCTTCATAATGGTTTGTAAATAAAATATGAATTATCCTCAGCATACCCCCCTAGAGTGTCAAACTAGGTGTGAAGTAAGGCCCATTGTCGTGTACTAGGTTACCCCGAGTCAAGCCCGGAACACTATGTCATATTTTTCACCACAAGGTACATCTATTCTAAAACCATGTCTATATGAAGTATCTAGATAGGTATGTACTTCTTGGAATATCCACATAAACCCTACATTACCAAAATTCTAGGGGGTTCTTCTATACATATCCTCAAAATCTATCATAGGTTTATGATCCCTAATTTATGTTTTCTAGATCTATTTCAAAAGTTGTTTCTAAACTTCCTATGATACCAAATATAATTCCATGACCCCAATTTCCCAGTGTTGGTGCATTATTTTTATACAATGGCCTGATTACAAGGAATCATGTCCCGAAGGACCGATCAGTTTAGCATCCTTGGAATATAGATTAAATACATGATTGTTACATTAATATTTCAAAAATAAAATGAAACATAGATAATCCTTTTAGAATTTTATTATTCCTCTAGTTAAATCCTTTACATCAATCATAATACAATTCTTGGAGTCCTGGGAAAATAAAACATAAAAAAGGGGTGAGCTCAGATGCTTGGTAAGGGTAAATAATTCAGCGGAAGCTATAAACTTTTTAGTCAAGATGTATAATAAAGACAACATCCATTTAAACATAAACGTAAACCAATATGGAATAAATAAATCATACATTACTATATAAACATTCACATGGATATTCTACTAGTTGAATAATCACATGTAATAACTAATTTCAAAACAAGGGAATGCATAATGCCAGACATAAAAACTACTGTGTTAAGGGCTTGTGCCAAGACCATTCAAAAATAGTATGTCAAGGCCTTGTTCCAAGACACTATTTTGCCTCATGATACCTTCCTATGCACTGAGGGGCTATAATGATCCCCTCTCATCACTTACTAAATCCAATTCATTCCTCATTTGAAAAGGGTGGGACATAATATAATCATTCATATTAAAAATAGAATACGAAATGTTAATACCTTAACCATAAACCATGATTGTTATAAAAATAACACATCCACAGTCAAACATATCATAACTCATTCAATACAATATGGAAGATTTTATTATAACAAATCAACCTCAATCAAGAATAATATCCAGTAAAGTATGTTTACATAGTTGAAAGTGATTAGTAAAATTCTTTGAGAGAAATATCCATTTTTCATGAAATCATTTAAACGTAACACAATATATAATGGAAGTCATTTAAAAGATATTTTTGAATAAAATTTTCCCTTACCACTTTGAAACTTTTGGAATAAATTACCATTTTAAAAAAATCATGTCCTTGTAAATAAATCCTTAAAACCATTTGGAAAAACATAGACATTACTTAAATAGATTTAGAAAAATAAATCATTAAAACATTTAGAATGATTATCTAATTAAATAGACCCTTCCATAAAACCATAAAATATTCCTTTTTAAAACATTTTTATGAACATGGACATGGATGATAAATATGTCCCATATAATACTTATACATATAAATCTCGGATAATAATTAGATTGATGAATTAACCCTTACCTTAGATCTGATACTCTCTGTACGTGTTCAAAACTCATGTATAATATTTTTAAACATATTATTATTTTATATCAGAATCATAATAATATTCATTATATCATATATGATGCTTTTATGACTTTATATTACCCAATTATTAACAATTCCATGTTAATGAAACATTTTGGGTAATATCACATTGTTTATCGTATGTGTTTTCACTTATTATTCTTGATCATATTACATAGATCATGTTTTACTTACTTTCGGAATGTATAATATGATTCATATACCATATATATTAATAATATAAATATATATAATAGATAGATATATAAAATGGAATACACAGTTCATGGAGATGGTTGGTCGTACGTACACATGAACGTTGTTTCCGTTTTCTTATTGTATTGAATGGAAGTAAGTGAATGAAATATTTTTACATATATATATATATATATCATTAAATTATAATCATTTTGTAAAATATTTCATAATTATGAATAATATATATATTTTTTATAATCATTCCTGGATAGTTAAAGTGAAGAATGAATCTCATAGCGTCATGGAGACGGCAGGCCATATATAGGCACGAGTGATGATATCATTCCTTTAATGATTAAATGATATGTAAATAGATAGTATATTAATTAAAAAATAATAATCATGTCATATTAATTATTTATTTCTATTATACTAATAATTTTAACCATCCAAATAAAGTAATGTAGAATAAAAAATTACACCACAACGTGGAGACTGTAAACAGTGTGTATGCACGCATGGTGATATTATTATTCGTAGGATAGATAAAATGATGAATATAGTTTTCCAATTATTATATTAACATATCGTTACATGGATGGTACTGTATTTATTACATTTTTGTCAAAAAAATATAGAAAGAAGATGTATAAGAGAAAAAGAACTTTGAAAGAAGAGATAAACGATTACCTCTTCTTCGGGTGTTTTCTTTTGATTTGAACAAAAGTGCTCCTTAGGATGGATCTATACCCAAAGTTAAGCCTTTGGAATGAATTTAGGGAGTTTGGGAGTAGAAATGGGTACGTTTTTTCCAAACTAAAAGGTTTTATCGGTGTGAGTTAAAGAGAAAGGGAGGTTCCCTTTTATAAGAGATGTGAGAGGCACTTTAAGAAAAATCATGAAATATTAATTTATTATAAAATTATTTTCTGTTTATAATAGATAAAAATTAATTTATTTTGAGGATAATATGAGGATGGGTATAAATCCTCTTAAAAAATATGTTTTAAACATGTTTAGGGCATAAACTTTATCTTATCTTTTAGATTTAACCCCTTGTAAAATAAGTTAACTCTTACCATGTCCTCTTGTATTTTTATAGTACATGGTTAATATCATTACTATAAAATGAAAAGAGAACCTAAAGTGTATAATTTATGAAATTTGTATCACTATCAAACTTATTTGTCTGAACTTTAGTGTATTATGTTTTTTATATCATTAATAAAATAGTATTTATTTTCAAATCTCATTATATCAATTTTGACACTATTTAGCAATTGATTTTAGTTAAATTCATAACAACTTGATTAATTAGAAACAAAAGAAATTAAATCATCACTAATATTTCAATTTCATCAATAAAATTCGTTTATGGTATCAAAATGTTCAAATTACATATATTTTAATATTTATAAATTCATTTATTCAAATCCTTAATTAATGAGGTAATCACTGCATCATAATTGTGTCATCAATAAATATATTTATCTTATGTATAAAAATTATAAATAAAATACCATAATTTAGGAAATATTTTATGAATTATAATTAAAATTTATAGACAAATATATCTGTTATGTATCCTTATATTAAATTTTATTTAGTAAAAGATATATGTTTATGTTATAATTATCTTTACTTTAAATTAATTCGTATAACATGTCACTATCACAACCAAGTGGTCCGATGGGGTCCTAAATCATCTTAAGGATGCTCATCTTCAGAAATATCTCATAAAATAGTATTAGGACATTTTTTTGGTAGTTTAATATTATTTTAATATTTTTTACCCTTATTTACCTCATTTACCCTTTAATGATGTTAAATAAAACTAATTACTCAAAATACTATTCATAATGTCAGAAAATAAAAAGTACCTATTTAAAAAAAATTAACCTTATCATTAAAAATATAGAATAAATTTTTTCAAATTTAAAACTCTGAATTTTTAGTAATTAATTTAAAATTAATTCCTGTTGTCAAAATGAGAAAGGAGGTTTTTAAGATGTAAAAACTATCAAAATATTGACATGTGTTTATGTACAATTTAAATGCGAAATAACTTTTATTAAACTATATTATATTAAATGATAAAAATATATAATAATTATAATTTAAAACCCTTCAAATGTAATATTTAACACTATAAATTATTTCAATTAAAAAAGTTTTTTTCAATTAAAATTTAGAATTTTTCATTATTCATCAAAATATGAAAGTTATCAAAAAATTATCAAAAATTAATCCAAAATAAATTTTTATGTCCTTATTATAAAGAAGAATTTAATTTCATAAAATTGAATATATAATAGTGTCAAATATTGTGTTTAAAAATGGTTGACCATTAAAAGGAGGAAAACTGCATTTTTTTTAAAATACTTATTTTATCTGAAAAATTGAATTTGTCATTATATTATGTCTAGGAAACACAAAATATGAATGTTAAAATTGAATGGGATATATAAAATTAAAAATTTGGTGAATACTATTGATAAATACTTTTCAAACGGCTAGTTTGTTAGGACGTGGGGTTCTTGAACTCAGTGTTGTGTACATCGTAAACTAAGAATTATTTAAAAAGAAAGCATACTATGGAAGCTTGGGGTGTTACAAGAATATTTTCCTCATGCTCATATTTCCAGTGAAACAATTGATGTATTACATTAGCACCAAAAAATAAACTTAGTCTCTCATGTTGACTTGCTAATGTACATCCCTGACCAACCTATGTTGAGTGGGTGTTTGGATGGATGGGAGGTTATTCTGCAATAATGTGACATCCAATTCATGTCACATAAGATAGTTAAAGGGGATTCCCTGGATGATTTATTTATGGAACATCCTATACTATACATTACACCAGTGAACACTGAACTTCTAGATGAAGATTTTCTCTATGCCCATGACACTACCTAAACAAGGGAGATATATTTCAATAGTTCATCCTGGAGTCATATTGTAAAGAGGCTTCAAAACCCAAAGTAAAATTAGGATGGTCTACATAATGTTTTTGTTTCTTCTAAAAAATCAAATTTACCTTACTCTTTACTAATAATTATGATAAATACCAAGCCCTCATTACTATCTAGGAAGTTTACCTATAGCTACTTATAGTCCACCTAAACATAAATTCAGATTTAGAACTAGTAATTCAATAGATAAATGACAAATATCCCATTAAAAAGGAAAAATTGGCCCCTCTATTTGGTTATGTTTGAGTATTGGTAACATAATTCCCTTTTGAACCAATGTTGCATCATGTCCCATGATCAAAATATGCTCATAATGAAGCACTGGATAATGGATCCACAGTCTTAGAAGACCTTGATTAGGAAGAAGTGGTCTTATTCATCATGTAATGAAGGATGGTATCATCAATAATCATCATTAACATGGAATAAATGAATTAGAAGAACACCACCCCAGAGTAGGATGAATTTATATCCACGTCTTGATAGATGATGTCCATGATTGGTTATCTCTAAAATGAGACTCACCTAATGGAATGGGCTGGAAGTGAATATACTCGGTGATGAGAAACAACCATTACCCATAAAGATGGGCCAAATGAGAAGAAATAACTCTACCAATAAGGCTTTGATGGGATCTTACCCAGATGCATAGTATAATGAGATATTTTATCTATTGTTGAGGAAGTCTACATAGGCTATTATGGTGTTCATTGGTCCAGGACCAGGTTATCCCACTAAATTAGGAGGCTTTGTTACAACATGAAGGCAATTATACAATACTACATGGAATTCCCCACAAAGTTTCATTCATGCTGGATTAATTAAAACTTCATCTGCCACCCACTAGAATTACTATGTATAGGTAAATATTCCTTGCCATTTTGCATATAGTGAAGGGATGTTGTGGGAGCATATCCCCCAGCTCAAGAATCCTTATATAAAATAAATTAGATTACACTCATGAGATGATTTACTAAATGCCTAGACAACATTCAGAATGTCTCATGTCTTCTTTATTCATTTCATGTGACCTTATTTATTTCCACATGATGTTAAAATAGAAGGATGCAATCCATACTACATGATATTAAACCACGTGGTTTTCCCAAAACTATGTATGGATTGTTTCTCACTCCAATGAGATACGTAGTGAATCCAAGATCCTATATCTTGTACCAACCACCACATGATACAAAATTCCCATATTATTTTCTTTATTTTCATATATTTAGTGAGAGAAACCATTACAATTCCATGTTTCTCACATCGTTCATAGTTCACATGGGATTAGAAATTTTGGAAAAGGCTTCCCCACATAATTGAGACATATCAGTTCATGATGGGGTTATCATGTTCCTGGATGCATTACCTTAAAATTCCCACCATACATCCTTACACATGATGTTAAACTGTATGGTTGATGTCAATTGAAAAACATAAAAATGTGCATTACTATGGGCCTCCCCCAAGTGGAAAACTATCCATGGGTTAGTCTCCCACCACATTTCCCATTCAAGAACTATGTGTGTTTGATTCATGTCACTACAGGATATGTAGTGATGTATGGATATACAATCATGGGTCTAGCAACAACAATCAATGGGAAAGATTCCCCCTCTGTATATGGATCAGACCTGTGTGAAGGGATTCCCACTGAAGAACTAAATGTGGATTGATTCGTATGATTATAGGATAGACAGTGATGCTGAGATATCCAATCTGTCATCGAACCACAAAAATCTACAAGAGTAATTCCTTCTAATTATATGGATAAGAACTACATTCAGTGTTTCGCATTAAATAACTATGAGTGGATTGATTCATGTAATCAGAAGAAATGTAGTGACGCCCAAATCTCTAATCATGTGTCCAACCACAATAATAAATGGGAAATCCCCCCCCCCCCAATGTGTATTGGTCAGACCTATGTGTAGAGTATCCCATTGAATAACAATGTGTGTCTTGATTCTTGTCATCACATGATATATATTGATTTCCAGATCTCAAATCCTTGGTCCAACAGAAATAATCAATGGAAAAAAATTCCCATATATATTTTTTAGACCTTTGTAGAGAGTTTATCATTCATGAACTAAATGTGGATTGATTTCTATCATCCTAGAATACATATTGGCACCGGGATTTCCAATCATGGGTCTCTTTATAATAATCAATAGGAACAATTTCTCCCTCTACATATTTTCCAGACCTATAGGGAGTGTTTTACATTCAAAAAAATACATGTGTATTGATTCAATTCATCTCAATATACATAGTGATGCTCAGATCACCAATCCTGGGTCCAATTACAACAATTAAGAAGAAAAATTCCTTCCTTTGAGTTTAGATCAAACCCGCATGGATATTTTACCATTTAAGAACTATATATATCTTGATTCCTATCATATATGATGTTTAGTGATACTAGGATCACTGATCCTAGGTCTAGGAATAGTATAAAAAAACTCCCCTCCCTAGGTATGGATTAGGCCTACGTAAGGAACTTTCATGAAACAACTAATTATGGATTCATTCATTTCATCACGAGATATGTAGTGATTACCAAATCTCCAACAATGGGTTCAATCAAAACTTATAAAACCATAAAAATAAACCCTTAACTATATATGGGTTGGAATAATATAGTGAGAAATCTGAGACCCACTCTCATGTGGCCCAGTCGACTACCCAGTCATCCCTTATTTCTCACGTTGAGCATGGATCATGTGAACTTAGTGAACCTCTGAAGAAGGTCTAGACAATTTATCTAAGAAACACCTCATATTAGGAAACATTTCATTGAATCATGATGTAAAACATCATGACCATGTCCTCATCGCATGATTCTTGTTTTCTTGATGATTTCACTAGGGGCCCGTCTGCGCGTCGATACAGATGTGCATGATGGATTTTATTTGATGCCCTAAATTCCCACTTTCCAAAAGAGGGTATCTTTCATAAAATTCAATAGAGATTTTTTCTCCTTGATCTAAAATGGATTTTGGGATGTTTCAATCTCATTAAATGGATTCCTCATTAGAGATCATCGCCACATCTGAGTCTCCCTCATAGGTTTGATTCATGTTTATGGAAATCATTCCTATTTCCATCTCATTATGGATGATGGTTAATTAAAATAATTTTTCTGTACATTCTATTTTCATCTTGATAGACAATAAACCATTGTATAGGGGAGTAATTAAGTTGGGCATCAGTGGGCATGTTAGGAAACTGAGCGCATTGGTTACTTTTATTCTTCATCGGGGGAGGGCATATCATATGAGGCATTGTAGGCATGAAACCCAAGAAATCCCATGCCAATAATGAGATAATGAAGCCATAGAAATATATATTCCAAGGATTTTTTACTTCATGCATCACACACTTATGATTAGGGAATGTGTTTTTTGATAGGTCATAAGTTCTATATCTTTTGGAGATGGATCAGGATGTTTTAATGAGACGGATTGGGGAGTGAGTTTAACTTCTTGTATAGCTAGGCACATGGTTAATGTCTTTTGGGGATTGGATGGATGGATAAGAATTCCACATGGTTGTAGATCCAGATGGAATTTCAATAAGATAGAAGATTTCACAACATAAAGGTTTACTAATAGATGAGAAAACACTATAGAAGAAGATCTAGTAATGTGGATCAGAGCCCCCCATAGACATTAACCATGTTCCTGGATCGACCTAATGTATAAAAAACCCCTCTCCCTTATTTTAGAAAACCACTCCTAAAAACCATTCCAAACCCCAATATCTTCAGAAATTTTACCTCTCAATCCGCTTAGAATACATGTGAACACTATATAGTAATCCAACTCCAATCATTGAGGAAGTCATTGTGTCATACAAGATAAATTATACTGAGGAGAGAGTAAGTCTCTATTAACTCTTCACACGTTTCATCTTCTCTTTCTTCATTTTCCCAATTCCATTTGAAATCATGACCCAACTATCATTGAATACAGTCAAAGTTTAATTATTTATATTCCTATTAACTACTGTATATGTGGTAAGCAGGGTCTAATCCACAGAGAAGGCAATTTTGACCAAAACTTTTCTAAAACTCTTTAGAAAGATCCCATTGTTATCAGTAGTGGGGTAGATTTTCTAAATTTTTTTACTTTTTAATTTTTTTTTAAATTTTTCATAAGGCAGTAAAGTAACTACACTTTTTTCTATTTTTGTTCTAAACTATAATGAAACAATATAATTTTTAGAAATAAAGAGTAACAGAGATTAAAATTGATAATAGATGGAAATCCACAAAAGGCGTCTAGGGAAAAATCTACATTCTGATGATTTTAAATGTATTTCGTCCCATGATGAAGATTGCGACTGCTACTACTGAAAGAGAATGACTTATTTCCCTCTTCATAATATTAGTCACTCAAGCTGAACAATAATGGAGTTCTCCACTCCAAGAAAGATCAACTGTGAAAAATTTTGATTTGAATAAAATGATAGAACAAACTTTCCTAAGTTTTAACGTTTTCATTTCAATTTAAATGTTTATGAAAATTAATCCACAATCAGACTCGCCGAATGATCGTAGTGTTTCGAGATTATGTTTTAGTGGTATGATGCAATTGAACGTGTTTAGAACTGATCTCACTGAACAATTATGATCACAATAAAAATGAGTTTAATAGGAAGAATAAATACAACCAGCAGAATCTATTTTATCCCCAGACTATAATAATTAGCCTAAAATTATCTCTATTACGTAATCAAAAATCATTCAATTACAACGAACGAAAATTGATGTAAAATAGAGGTATAGATATCCTCCATCTAAGAATGAAGATCGTGTACTACTGCTTTTATCCTGCAACTCCAAATCTCCATTGTTGCACTTCGTGTCTCCAAGGAGTGCACCCAGCTCTCAAAAATATTGTTTCATGAAAGTTGAATTAGAGTCCCCACAATTATTCATGATGCTCTTCTTTTGTATCCTATTTTCATAAGTTGTACGTCACCCCCTGTTTTCCACCGACTTCAAGTGTCCTTCCCTTATGCACCGCACACGTGCATTTTTTTCATGAAACTCACATCGTTTTAGAAATTCCCTCATAATTGAATCTTGATGAGTTTTTTGAATGGATGTGGACGTGATTTTGACTCCACTTTGAACCTACACAAGAAAAAACAAACAAAACAGTAAAAAACAAAAAGAAATTTAATTTATATATTAAAGTTATTTTGTAAATGAATGTTATATTACTAAAATGTAATTAAATTTAATTAATAAATACTTAAGTTTATAATTATTATTTACTTAATTAAATATTATTATAGTAGTTATTAATTTGTTATAAAATCTTCAATTAGATAAAGTTATTAAGTTTTTAATTTAATATTATTTATTTGGTTGTTTTATTAATGTTGGTATTATTCGTGATTAGTTATTATAACTTAATGATATTTTCGAGTTAAGAAATTATTTATTAAATATTTTATTTAGTTTATAAATTATAATATAATAATAATTATTTATAAATTCAATTTAAATTAAATTATTGTTATTTGTAAGTTAATATTATTTTAGTTTTGAATACGTTCTACTTTATTAACTGATTTTATATCTTTATTTTATTTTATGATTTATTATTTATTTATTATAATTATTTTCTATTATAATTATTATTAATTTTTTATTATTTATTATTTTATTTTATTTTCAATTTGGTTTATCCCCCCCAATCTCAGCGCTACAGGGGTGTTCTCTTCGGTTCGTCTTCACCAGAGCAGCGACGACTCCTCCCTCAAACAGTGGCCAGCGGCTCGACCTCACTCCAGAAGCCAACGACTTGGTGACTCCTTCTCCATGCTGTGAGGATGCACTTCCTCCTCGGAAGAACTTGAATCTGCCTCCTCTTCTAGGCATCACAGTGCCGAATTCCTCCTCCATTGCGGCTTCAGACGGCGGACAGCTTGGTGAAAGTTGGCATGAGGGCGATGCGTTCCACGGATGGATCTGGAGTCTAGTTTGGCTTCAGCTACACAGTGGTGGTCAACTAAATTAAAACTAAATTTAATAAAAAAACTATATTATTAATAAGAAAATTGATTTAAATTAAACATTTATATTACAAAGTTAAATTATTTAAATTGATAAATTTTAGCAAATTAAATAAAATTAAGCATTTATTTATTTTGTTATTGAATAAGTGAGTTAAGTTATGAATTTAAATTAAAAATATTTAATGAAATAAGTATGTTTATAATCTCAAATTTATAACTAATGAATTTGTTAAAAGACAATTAATAGTTATATTATGTTATTTTAAATTAAAAAAAATTACTACTTGAATTGTTAAATTAGAAACTACATTATTTATGTGCAAAAGAAAGATTAATTAATTAACTAATAAAAAGTCAAATTATTAAATATGAAGGCTAAGACACTAAAATAAATAAAAAAAATTAGACTAAAATTAAAGTAAGATATAAATTAATTATTTAAAGGTTTAAAATAAAATTTTAATTACAAAAAATGATTAAATAAAAAATTTAATTCAAAAAATAAAAATGTGCACTTATTTAGCAAAAAGTGTACTAATAATTAATTAAATAAATAAAAATTAATTAAAAAGATGTGGAAAAACTATGTAAAATAATGCCTCATCAAATTCCCACAAACTTAAATATTGTTTGTCCTCAAAAAACCCCATTTTTATTATTACTAAGAAACAAAAAAATGTTTTATGAATCAATTCAATATGTAACATGACCAACAATTAAGAAGTAGAGGAAAATGAAACTATCAAAAGGAATTTAGAGAATGAATTGTTCAAATGAAACCTTTCCAATAACATATACTCAAAGGGTAATCATGAAATCAAATAATCGTCAATCAATGAAGGTGTCTTACCTCATCTGTGACATTACTTAGTGACTCATCTCAATTCAAATCTATGATATAAATCCTAGAGTGACAACATGTAAAATTTTTGTGGATTTATGAACTTAACCAATGGAACTTTGTACTTTGACTTGCTCTTAATGTCCAAAAATAAATAATTTTTTTTAATCACCTTATTGATACAACCTAAATGATTCCCATATAAATAATTTTTCCCCTTCTTCATCTAGTGTTCATCATTCCCCTCACCTTAATGAACTCATTGTTGATCCTAGTCACTTTATTTTATTTTTCACAAGCCATGTGTCATGAGATAAGCACTGTGCATGCAATTATTCAAGGTGTACATAGGGATTATAGTAAACAGAAATGCACCCAGCATCTAGGGTCTCAGAGATTCACTGTTGGATCCCAAATGCCCAAATTAATCCAGATTCAAAATATTTTTATGAAAACCATTTGCATTGGCTCATTAAGGTGATTACTTTAATAAATAATAAAAAACCTTCCCTAGGATCAATTCAAACATTCATTTCTAAGGGTTATGATTATAATTCCACTAATAGTTTACCCATATCACTCTCAAATGTAGTTCCTAAATCAAATTTCCATTTAACCACTAAACAAGTTCACTCGGAAATCATCCAACCTAAATAATTTCATAATCAAAACAGTTCTTCACTACCAGTAAAGAATTATCTTTAGGAAAAACTCATTTGAAGTAATAAGCAAGCCTAAAATTTTGCATGAATTTTGAAAATATTTAACCATTTTTTACAAAATGTTTGAAGTGGAAGTGGGAATTGATGGGCTCAAATTAAAGCATAGTTTACCATAGTCATGAATGGAACCCCTCCCCCACACTTAAAACAAAAAATTTGTCCCCAAATTTGTCTTTCAAATATAGAGAAGAACAATTTGACAGTTTATGTTCAAAAAAGATTTTTCAATTTAATAGATTGATGACATGTTAAAAGGGTATCAATGAAGTTCAAGAAGTATTGTTTTCCACAAAGATTAATTTACAGCAGGTTCTAAAACAATTACATGCATTATCATTTATGTCCAGTGACATAGACTTTCCATTAAAGTTCAAACATGTCATGTAACTTATAAGTTCACAGTGTACTGGGCGTAAGCATTTTAATAGATTGAGTTCAACAATATGTTCAATAGAGAAGAAGAATGAATGCTAAAACACCACAACCTAAAGTAGATTCAATGAAAAAAATCTCATCCTACATGTACCCCCCCACACTTAAGTTCAAGCAATGAGTGATTTTAATATATCAATGAAATTTAAATTTTATCAAGAGTCACGTGCAGAATTTTTTAAAACAAAGTGACACGCAGCAGAAACCTTTTAGTATGCAAGACATGCAGCAGATTTTCCAGCAAATATGTAGCAGAAGTTTCTAAAAAAATCAGAGTTTTTAAAGTAGTAATCACTGCCTTACTAATAATACTATAAACGATTCACTGACAGTAGCACTAATGAGTCACTGAAAGCAGTGTAATGGTGGCTCTTGTGCATCGGTGAGTAAATGAATCACCGATAGTAATAACTATGACTTGTAGTAAATTTCATAAAAGTGAACAAGGAGAAGAAAAATGAATATTGGAATTAAGATACTTCCCTTAATATTTTTGTCCAAATAAAGTTCCAGCATAGAAATTACACTCCCTTGTGACATAACAACAATATTCTAGGACAATATACAAAAACCAAGAGAAAGAACAAAGAAATGGTAGGGATTGCACAAAAATAGTGCATGTAGTATTTTTATTCAAATTCAAAAAATGAAATAACAATAAAGACAAAACAAGAACCATGGGTTTCCTCCCATGAAACACTAAATTTAATGTCTTCAGCCAGATTTTATTCAAGCTCAATTTTCAAGAACAGAGAAGGAAGTAAATCCCTTCGGTTGTCCCTCAAAATAAAGCTTCACTATCTTCCCATTAACAATCATGGGTTTATTCTCTTCACCTATAATTTCAACAGATCCATTCTTATGTACTCATATTATAGTAAAAGGTCCAGACCACATGGAATTAATATTTCTAGGAAAGAGTTTTATTCAAGAATTAAATATAAGTAACTTCTGTCCAGGTTTGAATTCTTTGGTATTTATGATAGAATCATGAAAAATTTCAGTCCTCTCCTTATAAATCCTTGAATTATCATAACTCTCTCTCCTAATCTCATCACGTTCACTTAACTCAAGTAATATTCTATTACCAGAACTCTTAAAGTAAAAAATTTAGTGCCTTATCTTCCCAATAATATTTGTGTTGCAACTCCACAGGAAAATGAAAACACATTCAAAACAAAATATTATAAGGAGAAATACCTATTGAGGTCTTGAAAGCAGTTCTATATGCCCATAAAGCTTAATCTAATTTAAGAGATTGGTCTTTCCTAGAATTTGAAATAGTTTTTTCAAGTATTTGTTTTGGTTCGCTTTTTGAAATTTTCACTTTTCAACTATACTGTAGATGACAAGGAGTTCCAATTTTATGAACACAACCATATTTTTCCATCAAAGCTTTAAATTTATAGTTTTTAAAATGTGTTTAATTTTCAGTGATAAAGGCTTTAAAAACTCCAAATCTTGAAAATATGTTTTTTTTGAAAAATCTAATTATAGAATTAACTTGATTGTTGGGAAGTGATAATGCCACAACCAACTTTGACACATAATCTACAGCAACATGTATATACTCATTCCCATGACATGATGGAAATGGACCCATGAAATCTAAACCCCAAACATCAAAAATTTCTACTTCTAAAATACCTTTTTGGGATAACTCTTTCTTCCTACCCGCATTGCCTAACCTATAAAACCTATCACATCGAGCTAAAAAGCTCCTAGAATCCTTAAAAAGAGTGGTCCAATAAAAACCAGATTATAAGAATTTTTGAGCAGTTCATTAACCACCATGTTGACCTCCCCATGGTGAGGAGTAAAAACTCTCTAAGACAGGAATCATTTCTTCATCAGGCACACATCTCCTAAGGATACCATCAACACATCTCTTAAACGGCAGGGGGTCATCCCACATATAGTATTTAAGCTAAGAAATGAATTTTTTTTCTTTGATTATTAGATAGGTCTTTGGGAAAGACATCTATTATCGGGAAGTTGGAAAAAATATGTATACCAAGCAGATTGCCTAATATAAATATTGAGCAACTTTTCATTAGGAAAGGAAGAGTTTATTTCCCTAGAATCTTCAGACTGAGTAAGAGGAATCCTAGAAATTTGTTCAACAAGTAAATTTTCAGCTCCCTACTTATCCCTAATCTCTAAATCGAAATCTTGTAACAAGAGAATCCATCAAATAATCCTGGGTTTTGTTTCATTCTTAGACAGAAAGTAATTTAAGGAAGAATGATCAGTGAAAATGATGACTTTAGAGCCTGAAAAACACTATTTAAACTTATCCCGAGAAAAAACAACATCTAGAAATTCTTTATCTGTGGTGGTATAATTCTTTTGGGCCTTATCTAGTAGTCTACTAGAATAATACACCACATGTAACTTCATATCTTTCCTGTATCCAAGGACATAACCAACATCCATGTCACTAGCATCACCCATAAGTTTAAAAAATAGATTCCAATCTGGTGTAGTGAAGATGGGTGAGTTAGTGAGTTCTTATTTTAACAAATTAAAGGATTTTAAACAGTTTTCATAAAAATTAAAAGATTTACCATTAACAACCAAAGAACGCAAGGGTTTAGTTATATTTGAATTTTTTTTAATGAATCTCTGATAGAAACTGGCATGCCTTAGGAAACATCTAATAAATTTAACATTTTCAGGAGGTGGTAGTTTTTAAATGACTTCAAATTTAGCAGTATCATCTTCCAGACCTCTCTTTGACAATTTATGACCAAGAGCTATAACTTATGTGACAATGAATTGACACTTTTCCCAATTAAGATCAAGTTTAGTTTCAATGCATCTTTCTAAGACTAATTCATGATTTCCAATACATGTATCAAAATTACTACCAACAATGGAGAAATTATCCATGAAAACCTTAATGATTATTTCAATCATATCTAAAAAGATAGCCATCATACACCTTTGAAAGCTGGTTGGATCTCCACACAACCCAAAGGGAATCCTCCTGTAGGAAAGTATCTCAAAGGGGCATGTGAAAGTGGTCTTTTCCTGATCCTCTAGTGAAACAGGATTCTGGTTATAACCATAATACACATCCAGGAAACAGAAAAATTCATTTCCAACAAGCCTCTCAATCATTTGATCAAGGAAGGGAATTGGAATATGGTCATTCCTCATGGATGCATTAATCTTCCTATAATCTATTCAAACTCTCCATTTTGTGGCTTTCCTAACTTGGGTTTCTTCATTTTTTTATTTTTGACTATAGTTAAACCTCCCTTCTTAGGGATAACTTAGACCAGACTAACCCAAGCACTATCAGAAATAGGAAACATTATTCTAGTGTCTAGCAACATAATGAATCCCTCTCTCAAATCTTATCTCATGTTTGTATTTAATCTCCTTTGACACTCTACCCTTGGCTTATGGTTAGGTTCCATAGGTATTTTGTACATACAGAATGAGGGACTAAAAACCTTTATATTAGCTATGGTTCAGCCTATGGTAGAATTAAACTTTTTCAACACAATCAATAGTCTTTTCTCTTTATTTCCATTCAAATCCGCAAAAATTGTGACTGGAAAAGTAGAATTCTCACCCAAAAATGAATATTTCAAATGTGCAGGAATTGGTTTTTATTCAAGAATGGGTGGTTATACACTTGATGGAAGACTATTAGACCTAGGAGGTCCAAAATCTTTAACATATATCCTGAAATGAGTATTAAATGATGAAATATTTTCAATTTCAAGTTTAGTTTCAGAATGTATTGTGCTGCTAACCAAAGTGGACAAAATACTATCTAGATTTTCCAGATCAGAATTCAAATTATTTATCAAATAAGAATCATAAAGTTGCCTAAAAATTTCTCCATAAACAACATAATATTGTTCAGTAGTGTGGGTGTGAATAGAAACACCCTAAAATTCACTCAAAAACTCTTATGTTTAGAAACAGAGGACTCTTCTATAGCAGAAACTGGACAGTTGTCCAGTTCTGAATTTTTTTTCTGATTCTGGATTTGAGTATAATTTTCCATTTATGAAACATGTAAGTCATGATTTTCAACTTATAAATGATTTTCTTCAAAAATTGATTGATTTTCATATTCTTCAATTTTTTCAGTTGAGTTCTCATCCTCTAAGGACTCTACCATTGAACAATTTTCAGAAAAGGTTGGTCCTTTGACATTTTTAAACACATTGAATTCTTATTTTTGTTCTCCAATTTTGAAAATATGTTGACCCTTTGACACATCAATAATAGCACCCCTTTTATCCAAGAAGGGCCTACACAATATTATGGAGACCTCTTGATCACACTCCATGTCTAGAACTATAAAATTAGTTGGAAAAAATTGCTTCCCCACTCCAACTAGAAAGTCATCTACCCTACTCACAGGATGAGTGAAAGATCTATTAGAAAATTGTAATATGACTATGGTGGGTTGAATATATCCTAGCCTAAACTGTCTAAAAGGTGGGTATGGGAGAAAATTAATACTAGCACCTAAATCACAAATATAATTGAGTTGATCATAATTTCCTAGGATGCAAGGAATGAAAAAACTACCATGGTCTTAAAATTTGGGTGGGATTTTCTTTTAAAGCACACCACTGCACTCTTCAGTGAGGCTGTAAGTAGAAAATTATTCAAGGGTATTTTTTGTTTGAAGCAATTTTCTTAAGGTATTTCAAGTAAGAAGGGATTTGAATTAAGGATTGAATAAAAGGAATGTTTACTTGAAGTTTAGACAAGAGACCAAGGAACTAAATAAGTTCAGCCTCGGTGTTACTTTGAGGTTTAAACTTTTTAGGGAAAGGGATGGGTGGGGAAACATATTTAAGTACAATAGGCATCTCCCCCAACTCTTCCTCAACTATTTATTTTTCTTTATTCTTTTTATTTTTAAATGAATTTACAGCTTGAGTTTCAAGTGAAAAAATCATATTCTATTCATTTTCAAAACCTTTCTCTGAATTTTCAGAATGTGAAAAACTATGATTTTTTTTCAAAATCAAGAAGATTTTAATTTTCAACATTTTTATTGAGTTATTCAGAAACAGTTTGATTTTTCAACCCACTTATAGTTACTACCACTATGGCATTCTCTCTAGGGTTAGTTTTAGTTTTTCTTGGAAGTCTACCTTTTTTTCTAGAAGAATCGTCTCTAGCAATTTGGCCTAGGTTTGTTTCCATATTCTTCATTCTAACTTATTTTTACATTTTATCTGACTCATATTGATTTTGATTTGTTTGGTTAGATAATTAATGTTTATTTCCTCTTGAGAATTAATTTTGTTCAATATCATATCCAATTTGGAATAAATTTGATTATCATTGTTTCCTTGTGCAATTGAAGACTCGACCCTTTGTTGATTTTAAAAGTTTGGCCTTGGTTGGTTCTGATAGTTAGGGGCAGTGGTTTGATTAATTAGATCTTGATCTTTCTAGGACAGATTTTGATTGTTCCTATAGCCTTGGTTATAATTGTTTGAAAATGGAACTTCTTTGGGAGGCATCCTAGGACCATAATTGACAATGTTTGAGTTCTCTTGTTGTTGGGATGGCATATAAAAATTAGGATAATAGTTTTCAGTATTCCCCAAACATTCCACATTGTTAACATTGTTCCCTTAAATACTAATTAGAGTTTTGACATCCAAGTTGGTTAATAGTTTTCTTAGAGTTCTGGTTAATTAAATATTGTAGTTGGTTGGTGATTTCAGTAAGTTGACCTTGAGTTTCATTCTTTGAACTAGTGTTTCGGTTTCTTTTAACTCTTTTTGTTCTAGAATTCTTATGTTGTGAATTAAGGTCTAGGTTGTTAAAAAAATTTCTCAACTCTTTATCAGTCTTATCATTGTAATAACTCCCAGCAACCTGATCAACTAGATTTCTCCTAGAGGAGGACATCCCTCAATAGAATGTATCCATTAGATGGTGGGATGTGAGTTAATGATGGGGACACTGCCTAAGCAGGTCCCTAAATCTATCCCAAGCTTCATGAAATGATTCTTCATCCTCTTGGTAAAAACTAATGATCTTTTTTCTAATTTCACCTTTCGATCTTTGGGGATAAAATTTCTTAATGAATTAATTGTACACTTGATCCCAATTTTCTAAAATATTCTCATCTAGACTCAGAAATCAGTTTCTAGAATTCCCTTTAAGACAAAAGGAAAAACACTCATTCTTTCCTCATTATCTATGAGTTCTATAAGAGGTAATTGTTGTATAGTATTATAGAAGTCTCTAATTAAGGAAAGAGAGTCCTTGTTAGGGAGTCCATTAAGGCATGAAACAATAAATTGTGTTATTGTTTTAGTTCATAGTTTCAGGCTCTAAGAGACAACCTAATTGAAGAAGGATTGCTTAAAACATGAGGGAGTTGGAATTCCCTCATCCTAGGCATCTGATTTTCCTCTAAGAGTTCTGGATGGTTTTAGAAGTTGTTATCAGGGACTTTATTATCTATGTTCTCCATTTCAATTTTGTTCTTCTTTCATAGAGCACTGATATGTTTATCTATTTCTAAATTCAGGGGCTCTAAACTACTATAAGAGGTTCTTATGCACATGAAATGTGTAATAACAGTTCAAAGTAGCATAATAGTAGAACTAAAAAAGAGTTCACCAATAAAGAAAACAATATCAATTCCATAGAAAATGAAACATTTTTTTTACAATTTTTAATTTTTTAGATTTTTTTATATGTGATTTTTCTTAGTTTTTTTAGAAAATGAATGCCATGTGCCCTCCCCGACAACAGAACCAAAAACATGACCCAACCATCGTCGAATCTGGTCAAAGTTTAATTATTTATATTCCTACTATCTACTATATATGTGGTAAGTAGGGTCGAACCCACATATAAGGCAATTTTGACAAAAACCTTTCTAAAACCATTCAAAAAGACCCCACTGTTGTCAGCAGTGGGTTAGATTTTCTATATATTTTTTTACTTTTTTATATTTTTTTTATATTTTTCATAAGTTAGTAAAGTAACTACACTTTTTTTTTGTTTTTGTTCTAAACTATAATGAAATAGTAAAATATTTAGAGACAAAGAGTAACAGATATTAAAATTGTTGATAGATGACAATCAAAGAAAGACGTCTGGGGGAAAATCTCCATTCTACTGATTTTAAAAGTATTCCTTCTCTTGATGAAGATTTCAATTGGAACTACTGAACTACAGTGGCTATTTTTCCTCATGAGAAGATAAGTCGATCAAGATGATGAATCTTGGAGTTCTCCACTCCAAGATAGATCAACTCTGATGAATTTTTATTTGAATAACACTACAGAACAAACTCGCTGTAAGTTTTGAATTTTTCATTTAAATTGAAATTTTTATGAAATTTTTCCACAATCAGACTTGCCAAATGATCGTAGAGTCTTGAGATTAGGTGCTAGTGGTATGATGCAATTGAATGTATTCAGAACTGATCTCGCAGAACAATTCTAATCACACTAAAAATGAGTTGTGAGAAGGAAGAAGAAAGACAACCAATGGACGTGATTTTATCCCCCAACTAGAAGAATTAGCCTAAAATTATCTCTATTACGTAAAAAAAAATCATTCAATTACAATGAAAGAAAATTTAAGTAAAACTAAGGAAGAGAGATCCTCCCTTTTAGAATGAAGATCGTGTACTACGGCTTTGCTCCTGCAGCTCCAAATCTCCAATGATGCCCTTTGTGTCTCCCAGGAGTGCACCCTGCTCTCAAAAAGATCTTGTTTTGAAAGTCAAATTAGAGTCCCCATAATTATTTTTTCTACTCAGTTTTTTTATCTTGTTGTCATAAGCTGCACATCACCCCCTATTTTCTTCCGACTTCATGTGTCCTTCCCTAATACACCACAAACATGCGTTTTTTTCATGAAACTCATTTTGTTTTAGAAATTCCCTCGTAACTAACTCTTGATGAGTTAGTTGAATAGATGTGGATGTGTTTTTTACTCTACTTTGAACCTACATAGGAAAGAAAAAACAAAATAGTAAAAAACACAAAGAAAGTTAATTAAAATATTAAAGGTATTTTTTAAATGAATGTTGTATTACTAAAAGAAATAATTGAAGTTAATTAATAAATACTTAAGTTGATAATTATTATTTACTGAATTAAATATTATTATTATATTTATTAATTTATTATTAAATATTTAATTAGATAAAGTTATTATTTTTTTAATTTAATATTATTTATTTAGTTATTTTATTAATGTTAGTATTGTTAGTGATTAGTTATTATAACTTAATGATATTTTTGAGTTAGGAAATTATTTATTAAATATTTTATTTAGTTTATAAATTTTGTAATAATAATAATTACTTATAAAGTTAAGTTAAATTAAATTATTCTTATTTATAATTTAATATTATTTTAGTTTTAGATAAGTTATATTTTAGTAAATGATTTTATATCTTAATTTTATTTTTTGATTAATTATTTATTTATTATAATTATTTTATATTATAATTATTATTATTTTGTTATTATTTATTATTTTATTTTATTTTAAATTAGGTTTATCCCTCCCCCCCCCAATCTCGGTGCTATAGGGGGGGTTCTCTTCGGTTCGTATTCACTATAGGAGCAGCGAAAGCTCCTCCCTCAAAAGGCGGCCAGCGGCTCGTCCTCACTCCAGCGGTAGACGGCTCAAAGACTCCTTCTCCCTGATGCACGGCTACACCACCTCCTCCTATGAATAACCTGAATCATACTCCTCACCTAGGCCTTTTCTGAGGTAAGTTTTCCTGACGCTTAGGACATGCATTTGCATAATGCCCCATCTCCCTGCAATTGTAGCACTGAACGTTGGTAGCTTCCTTCTTCCCCTTGCAATCATGAGCTTGCTGGCCTTTTTCACCACACTTGTAACAGACTCTCATTCCCTTCAAGCAAGTACCAGGATGTTTCTTCCCGCATTTACCACAAGATGGATATTCAACCTTTCCCTTCTTCCCCTTATTTCCATTCCCAGATTGATCAGCAGGTCTCTTCTTCTCTTGCTTTGCTTTAAAGTCATAAGACTTAGAGAATTCCTTTTCGGTCTTGATAGCACATGAGACAATGTCTTCGTACGATGAAAAGGATTGTGAGACTAACGCTCGACGGAGAAATGGTTTTAAACCATCAAAGAAACGATCAATCTTACTTCTTGGGTTACGAATATAATCACTAGCATACCTCGCTAACCTTGTAAAGTTAGCCTCATACTTTGTGACATTCTCGTCCTCCTTTTGTCTCAGACTCAGAAATTGCCTTTCCATATCTGCTCGATGGTCGCGAGGGAAGTATTTTTCTAAAAACAGATCTTGGAACTCCATCCATTCCATGTTTGATACTTCATCATCTTCCTTCATGTTTTGAATCAATGACCACCATTGATCAGCATCTCCAGTGAGGCGGTAAACTGCCATGGTAACTTTTTCCCTTTCACTACACCCCAAAGCCTGAAATATTTTCTCTAGGGAAAATATCCATTGCTCAGCTACTAAGGGATTTGTACTCCCATTGAACGTTGGTGGTTGTTGTCTCATGAATCGATCTAACATTGATCCTCCACGCTGCGGATCAGGGTGCTCCATACGGGTAAGGTTATTATTCATAACCTGAGTAAGTTGTCCCAGTACGGTGATTAGCTGATCAGCACCAGTTGCATCACCAGCCCCACTATAATTATCTTGAGCAGGAGGGCAATCCCTACATGGAGTGCGTGCATTGATACGGTTTCCATTTCTTCTACTAGGTGCCATTTCTAAACAATGTCATAAACTATATCAGTTTATGAATCAAAATACATAATCCCATACTTATAAAACACTAAACATAAATTGAACTATCTATGGATATAATCCATAATCATAAATATGTTTTATTTGAGGAAGTATATACTCATAAACCCTTCATAATGATTTGTAAAGAAAGTGAGAGTTATCCTAAGCATATCCCCCGGGAGTGTCGTAACCAAGAGTGCAGCAAGGCCCGTTGTCGTGCACCAATTCCCGTTCGAGTCTAGCTCAAAGCGGTGTTTTCGGGTTTTACCCCTAGGTACATCTATGCCAGAGCCGCCTCTACCTGCTCGTATCCAGACAGGGATGTATTGCTCGGAAAACTCACAAAGTCTCTACAATACCAAAATTCTAGGAAGTTCTTCTATACTAATCCTCAAAGTTCATCTTAGGTCTACGTGCTCTAATCAGAGTTTATCTAAATCTAGCTTCCAAGGTTTGTACTAAACTTCCTCTGATACCAACTGTAACGCCCCGACCCCAGCTACCCAGAGTCGGTGCATTACTTCGTAACATTGGCATGATCACAAGAAAGATCAAATCTCGAAAGACCGATTGGTTTAGTAGCCTTGGAAACACTAGATATATTCATAAGTTTTACATTACATCATAAAATGAAAAACTAATACAACAACATAATGTTTCCACAGTCCACACTATAATCCTATCATAATATCCCTGCAGGTCATTCATAACTTACATCTTCACTTCCTGGGAAAATAAAACATAGAAAAGGGGTGAGCTCAAATGCCCAGTAAGGATAACAACTTAGCGGAAACTTTCATAAATAAGAATAAACATTTAAGGCAATGTATAACTAAAACAAAAGCCTTTTAAACTTGAACATTTAACATAGTATGGCATAAATAAAATGAAATAATTCCATTTACTTATTCACATGGATATTCTACTAATCGAATAATCACATGCAAAAATCAATAACCACTTTCATAATGTTGGAATGCATAATGTTGAACATTAATTTCTTTGTCAAGGCCTCATCCCAAGACCTTGGGGCTAACTGTAACCGGAACCCAACCCGGAGTGCCTCTAATAACCGGACACCAACCCGGAGTGCCTCTAATAACCGGACACCAACCCGGAGTGCCTCTAATAACCGGACACCAACCCGGAGTCCTTCTAATAACCAGAGACCAAACCGGAGGGCTTACTTTTACCAGTCCCTAACCTGGAGGGCTTACTTTTACCAGTCCCCAACCTGGAGGGCTTACTTTAACCAGTCCCCAACCTGGAACATACTTGTCCAACACATTCATATGAAGTAAAGGTTGAAATATAACATAAACATTATTATTGGAACTAGCATAAGAAATGTCAATAATTTACTCATAAACCATGAATGCTATATAAATGGAACATCCACAGTCAAACATATCACAAAACTTTATTACAATATGGAAGTTTTGTATCATAATAAATCAACTTCAAATAAGCGTAAAATCCATCAAAGGATGTTGACATAGATGAAATCAAAACACTTTTTAGAGAAATATCTCTTTCTATTTTTGAAACCATTTAAGAGCCATATAAAATAAAACATTTTCTTGAAAATGTTCTTATAATATTGTAAGGGAAGCTTTGACGATTTTATAACGGCGGAAAATAACCGCACCCGCCGTATAAGTTAAAAAAACATTCTTATCTTAATTCTGTCGAAAAGGTTAAAAGGACATTGTTTTGAAAACAACGGAAAGATTCCTTTATAAACCTCTTATAAAAAGTCAAAAAAGGGTATAAATGACTTTAACCCATATTCTTGTAAATAGTAAAAATGTTTTGAAAAACATTTTTAAGAAAACATGGATGTGGATGATAAAGAGATCCCAGTAGATTATTACGTATATAAAACCTCGGATAATGAAGAGATTGTGAAATAACCCTTACCTTGTACTTTTCCTTGGTTGTGGTAGGTTAACCTCCTGTATAATGGTGAAATAATTGTTATTAAATTATACAAGAATCATATACATTAATATGATATCATATATGATCTTTTAATATTGATTTGATAATAATATCTTAGTATTATCGTTGTTTCGGGTGTTAACTTACTTGTTTTCTTTCATATGTTTTGTTACGTAAGACATGTTTGTAAAGGATAGGTTGTATATTATTCATATCCAGAATGATATCAAGTCCTTAAACATCATTTTTAAATCATAAAATGATAATTATACTTTAATGGTTACGATGGAGAATGAATCTCATCGCGTTCGTGGAGACGGTAGTCCGTACGTACGCACGAGCGAAAATATCATTCTTTTGATATTAAAATAATATATAAATGGATGGTATATCATATATACAGAATCATTAATATGTTATATTTATTATTTACATGAGTTACACATCATTATTATACCCATCCAAATAATAATATATTGAATAACAATTACACCACGACGTGGAGACGGTAAGCCGTACGTACGCACGTATGGTGACATGTTATTCAAAGGGTGGATAGAATACTGAATATGGTTGTACCATATTTATAATAACATCACAGTATATAAATGATACTGGAGTCATTATTTTAGAATGGTAACAACAAAGTAAGAAGAAGTGGAAGAAGAAATGAACTTGGAAAAGGGGTGGTGAAAACATTACCTCTTCTTCGGGTTCTTCCTTTTGATTTGATCAAAAGGGATCCTTAGGTTGGCTTTCTGATCAAACTAAGGCCCCTAGGTTGTAGTTAGGGATGTTGGGAGAGTATTTGGGAAGAGTTTGGCCGAACCAAAAGGCTTTAGAGGTGTGAAGAAATGAGAAGGAGGAGTGCCCTTTTATAAGAGGGGTGAGGGGCACCTTTGGAAAAGCTAGCAATATTAATTTATAATAAATTCATATTTGGTTTCTAATGGCTCCAAAGTTGACTATTCAAAGGTTAAGGTGGGGATAGGTCGAAAACCACTCAACCAATAGAATTTAGATAGGTTTGGGTACTTATATTAACCTTATCTTTAAGTATTAACTCTAAGTTAATTAGTTTCACTTTTACAATGTCTCTTTGTATTTTTATATAATATGGTTAATAAACTTACTATATACATCCAAGCGACCCCCAAGTGGTCCATTAATGAGGAACCTATCATAATATAAGTCTCTTGGCCGAACCTTAGATTTTTAGGAATTTAATATCAATTAATAATATAATATTTGTTTTAAGAACTCTTTTATGTCAATTTTGACACTATTCAATAGTTGATTTTTTTGAAACTCCTAACAGATTGATTACTTCGAACAAAGTCAATTAAATCAAGCATAATATATCATAGTATCATATAAAATTAGTTTAATTCATTAAAAGTTTCATATTATAATTATTTGGGTATTTATAATATCAATTATTTTAATTTTTCACTATTATAGTAATTACTGCATCATCATTGTGTCATAAATAAAATAAATTATTCAATGTCTAAAAATTATAAATAAAATATCATTATGTAGGAAATATTTTTAGCTTTCTAATGAATATTTATAATCTAAAATCCAACATATATAACCCTATGTAAAAATTGTTGTTCTAAAAGATATATGCTTGTGTCATTTTTGTATTCATTTTAACTAAATTAAAATAAAGTGTCATTATCACTTACAAGTGAATCCATGGGGTCCCAAAATAGACCCAAAGATGCCCATGGTCGACCATGTATCAACCAATAGGGTTAAGACACGTTTTAGGGTAATTTAGTATTATTATAATATTATTTTTTAACCCTTATTTACCGGATTTACCCTTAACCATGGTAAATAAAATATTTACCGCAGTAATTATTCAAAATGTCTAAAAATAAAAGTTACCCATTTACACAATTTGAACATCCTGATTCCAAATATGGAATCCATTTTCCTAAATTCAAAACACAGAAGTGGCAGAAATTAATTTAAAATTAATTCCCGCTGTCAAAACAAAAAGCGTGTTTTTAAGAGATAATAACTATCAAAAGATTGACACTTGTTTATGTTTGGTTTAATTGTAAAATTATGTCCAATGACCAACATTATATTAAAATGTAAAAATATATTCTAAATATACTTTAAAACCACTAAAATTCATAATTTATCACTATTAATTATTTTTATTAAAAAAGTTGTTTTTAATTAAAATTTAGTAATTTTCACTATTCATCAAAATATGAAAGTTATCCGAAAAGTACCAAAATTTCACCTTAGGCTAAATTCGATATTCCGAGTCCAAAAATGAAGTCCATTTTCAAATATAAAATATATATAATTTCAAAAATTAGGTATTACTATTCACAACGGCTAGTTTAATTAGTTGTGGTGTGTGTTAGAACTCGAGGTTGCGTACAACACACGCTATCGCATTATTCAAAGGGAAACGTACCGTAGAAGCTTGGGGTGTTACATTCTCCCCTCCTTCAAATAATTGCGTCCTCGCAATTTCTAGGGTATTACTGCATAAAAAGACTCGGGTGGTTCTTCATCATAAGTTCCTCGGGTTCCCACGTTGCCTCTTCCATCTTATGATTCCTCCACAAAACTTTTACCAGACGCGTCGTCCGGTTTCTCAGCACTTGTTCTCTCGTATCAAGAATCTTGATGGGCTCTTCGCAATAAGACAGATCGGGTTCCAGTTCTAAATCTTCATAGGTGAGTACATGCGTTGGGTCAGGCATGTATTTCCTCAACAGAGATACGTGGAACACATCGTGAACATTGGAGAGACTTGGCGGCATTGCCAATCGGTAAGCTACAGCCCCAATTCGTTCTAGAATTTCGAAAGGTCCGATGTACCTGGGACTCAATTTACCTTTCTTACCAAAACGTATGACTCCCTTCCATGGAGATACCTTCAGGAAAACATGATCACCGACTTGAAATTCCAAATCCTTCCTTCGATTATCGGCATAGCTCTTCTGCCTACTTTGAGCTGCTTTAATGTGATTTTGGATTACCTTCACCTTTTCCACCGTTTCCTCCACCAGTTCTGGGCCTACAAGTTTTCTTTCACCAACGTCATCCCAACAGGTTGGTGTACGAAATCTCTTTCCATATAACGCTTCATATGGTGCCATCTAAATACTCGAATGGAAGCTATTGTTATAGGAAAATTCTACTAGTGGTAAATATTGATCCCACATACCCTGAAAATCAAGTGAGCAAGATCTCAACATGTCTTCTAAGGTCTGAATAGTCCGTTCTGATTGTCCGTCTGTCTGAGGGTGGTAAGAAGTGCTCAAATGAAGTTCAGTATCCAGGGATTTCTGAAGACTTTTCCAAAATCTTGAAGTAAAACGGGGATCACGATCAGAAACAATCGATAGGGGTACTCCATGAAGTCTCACAACTTCATTAATGTATAGTCTTGCTAGACGTTCCAGGGGTAGATCTTCTCTTATAGCAAGAAAATGTGCTGACTTGGTAAGACGATCAACAATAACCCATATTGCATCGTTCCTTCTAGGAGTCTTTGGTAGCCCCATGACAAAGTCCATTGTAATATTGTCCCATTTCCACTCCGGTATGGGAAGAGGTTGCATGACTCCTCCAGGCTGTTGCCTTCCAGCTTTCACTTGTTGACAAACCATACATCTTGACACAAAATCAGAAATCTCCCTCTTCATGTTGTCCCACCAAAAATGTTCCTTCAAATCTCTATACATTTTGGTGCTCCCAGGGTGTATAGAGAAATTGGAACTATGAGCATCATCCAGCAATTCCCTTTTTAGATCAGGTATATTGGGAACACAAAGTCTCTTCCCGAATTTCAAAATTCCACCTTCATACGCAAAGTCTCTCAATCTCCCATCATTCACAGCTTTAATCTTCTTTTGGAATTCTTCATCATCATTCTGAGAACTCTTAATCCTTTCTAGTAAAGATGGTTTGGCAACCATTTGAAAAAGCATTGATCTTTCACCTTCCCTGGTTATTCCCATGTCCATCTTCACTAGCTCCATGAAAATTGGATCCCTTTCAATTCTCATATTGTTCAAAACTCCATGGTCTTTTCTACTCAAAGCATCTGCCACCTTGTTTTCCTTCCCTGGGTGGTAGTGTATCGTACAATCATAATCCTTGAGTAATTCAAGCCATCTCCTTTGCCTCATGTTGAGTTCTTTTTGTGAGAAAATATACTTCAAACTCTTGTGATCAGTATAAATCTCACATTTTTCACCATAGAGGTAGTGCCTCCATATTTTCAAAGCAAAGATCACTGCTGCTAACTCGAGATCATGAGTAGGATAGTTTTGTTCATGAATTTTCAACTGTCGTGATGCATAGACAATAACTCTATCATTCTGCATAAGGACACAGCCAAGTCCTTTCTTTGATGCATCACTATAAATAACGAACCCATCATTCCCCGATGGTAGAGTCAATATAGGAGCATTGACTAATCTTCTCTTCAGTTCTTCGAAACATTCTTCACACTCTTTTGTCCAAACAAATTTAACCCCTTTACGTGTGAGCTTCGTTAATGGGTTAGCCAATCGGGCAAAATTCTGGACGAAACGTCGATAATAACCTGCCAAACCAATAAAACTACGTACCTCAGTTATACTCGTAGGTGCTGGCCATTCTTGGATTGCCTTGGTCTTAGAAGGATCAACAGAGATTCCATCTTTAGAGACAATATGGCCAAGAAAAGAAATCTCCTGAAGCCAGAATTCACACTTGCTAAACTTTCCATATAATTCATGCCTCCTCAGAGTCTTCAAGATAATGCGCAAGTGATTTTCATGATCTTCGTAGGTTTTGGAGTATACCAAGATATCATCAATAAATACCACCACAAATTCATCGAGATACTCCTTGAAAACTCTATTCATCAGATCCATGAATACAGAGGGTGCATTAGTCAATCCAAACGGCATTACAGTAAACTCGTAATGCCCGTACCTGGTTCGAAATGCTGTTTTCGGAATGTCTTCCTTCTTCACACACAACTGATGGTATCCAGATCGAAGTTCAATCTTTGAAAAGTATTGAGCTCCATGCAGTTGGTCAAATAAATCATCAATACGAGGTAGGGGATACTTGTTCTTTATCGTTATAGCATTGATCTCCCTGTAATCGATACATAACCTCATAGATCCATCTTTCTTTTTAACAAAAAGAACATGGGATCCCCATGGAGAAACACTAGGGCGAATAAATCCCTTATTACTCAATTCCTCTAGTTGTTTCTTTAGTTCGACTAGCTCTACAGTGGACATTCTATAAGGGGTCTTCGATATAGGCCTTGATCCAGGAATCAAATCAATAGAAAACTCAACTTCTCGTTCTGGAGGATGTCCAGGTAAATCTTCCGGAAATACATCTACAAATTCTTTCACAACAGGTACATCCTCTATTTGAACATTCCTTTCCTCACCGACAGTTATTTCATTCTCTTCCTCCCCGATAATTGAATTAAGTTGAGCTACAGGGGGTGGATCTAAATAAGAATTAGGTGGTGACGATTCTGCTCTAAAAATAAGGTGCTCCTTATCATTATCATCAAGAATCGTAACCTCTTTCTTCTTACAATAAATCTTCGCATCATAGTCCGAAAGCCAGTCCATACCGAGGATTATATCAAACTCAATCATAGGTATGACGATGAAATCAGCAGATAAAGAAAATTTATGTGCTCTAATGGGGACTGATTCACAAAACTTTGTTGCAACGATACTTCCCTTAGGAGTTTTAACTGACAACTCCCTTATTAAATCAAATTGGAAATATCTAATTTTCTTATCAAACTGGGAAGATATGAAACAATGCGATGATCCAGAATCAAATAATGCATTTGCTAAACTTGAGGAAACCATTAAATTACCTGCCACCACGTCTTTCGGAGCTTCTACCTCAGCAGTAGTGATAGCATAAGCCTGGCCTTGATCCCTTGGCCTTTTCTGAGGTAAGTTTTCCTGACGCTTAGGACATGCATTTGCATAATGCCCCATCTCCCTGCAATTGTAGCACTGAACGTTGGTAGCTTCCTTCTTCCCCTTGCAATCATGAGCTTGGTGGCCTTTTTCACCACACTTGTAACAGACTCCCATTCCCTTCAAGCAAGTACCAGGATGTTTCTTCCCGCATTTACCACAAGATGGATATTCAACCTTTCCCTTCTTCCCCTTATTTCCATTCCCAGATTGATCAGCAGGTCTCTTCTTCTCTTGCTTTGCTTTAAAGTCATAAGACTTAGAGAATTCCTTTTCGGTCTTGATAGCACATGAGACAATGTCTTCGTACGATGAAAAGGATTGTGAGACTAACGCTCGACGGAGAAATGGTTTTAAACCATCAAAGAAACGATCAATCTTACTTCTTGGGTTACGAATATAATCACTAGCATACCTCGCTAACCTTGTAAAGTTAGCCTCATACTTTGTGACATTCTCGTCCTCCTTTTGTCTCAGACTCAGAAATTGCCTTTCCATATCTGCTCGATGGTCGCGAGGGAAGTATTTTTCTAAAAACAGATCTTTGAACTCCATCCATTCCATGTTTGATACTTCATCATCTTCCTTCATGTTTTGAATCAATGACCACCATTGATCAGCATCTCCAGTGAGGCGGTAAACTGCCATGGTAACTTTTTCCCTTTCACTACACCCCAAAGCCTGAAATATTTTCTCTAGGGAAAATATCCATTGCTCAGCTACTAAGGGATTTGTACTCCCATTGAACGTTGGTGGTTGTTGTCTCATGAATCGATCTAACATTGATCCTCCACGCTGCGGATCAGGGTGCTCCATACGGGTAAGGTTATTATTCATAACCTGAGTAAGTTGTCCCAGTACGGTGATTAGCTGATCAGCACCAGTTGCATCACCAGCCCCACTATAATTATCTTGAGCAGGAGGGCAATCCCTACATGGAGTGCGTGCATTGATACGGTTTCCATTTCTTCTACTAGGCGCCATTTCTAAACAATGTCATAAACTATATCAGTTTATGAATCAAAATACATAATCCCATACTTATAAAACACTAAACATAAATCGAACTATCTATGGATATAATCCATAATCATAAATATGTTTTCTTTGAGGAAGTATATACTCATAAACCCTTCATAATGATTTGTAAAGAAAGTGAGAGTTATCCTAAGCATATCCCCCGGGAGTGTCGTAACCAAGAGTGCAGCAAGGCCCGTTGTCGTGCACCAGTTCCCGTTCGAGTCTAGCTCAAAGCGGTGTTTTCGGGTTTTACCCCTAGGTACATCTATGCCAGAGCCACCTCTACCTGCTCGTATCCAGACAGGGATGTATTGCTCGGAAAACTCACAATGTCTCTACAATACCAAAATTCAAGGAAGTTCTTCTATACTAATCCTCAAAGTTCATCTTAGGTCTACGTGCTCTAATCAGAGTTTATCTAAATCTAGCTTCCAAGGTTTGTACTAAACTTCCTCTGATACCAACTGTAACGCCCCGACCCCAGCTACCCAGAGTCGGTGCATTACTTCGTAACATTGGCATGATCACAAGAAAGATCAAATCTCGAAAGACCGATTGGTTTAGTAGCCTTGGAAACACTAGATATATTCATAAGTTTTACATTACATCATAAAATGAAAAACTAATACAACAACATAATGTTTCCACAGTCCACACTATAATCCTATCATAATATCCCTGCAGGTCATTCATAACTTACATCTTCACTTCCTGGGAAAATAAAACATAGAAAAGGGGTGAGCTCAAATGCCCAGTAAGGATAACAACTTAGCGGAAACTTTCATAAATAAGAATAAACATTTAAGGCAATGTATAACTAAAACAAAAGCCTTTTAAACTTGAACATTTAACATAGTATGGCATAAATAAAATGAAATAATGCCATTTACTTATTCACATGGATATTCTACTAATCGAATAATCACATGCAAAAAATCAATAACCACTTTCATAATGTTGGAATGCATAATGTTGAACTTTAATTTCTTTGTCAAGGCCTCATCCCAAGACCTTGGGGCTAACTGTAACCGGAACCCAACCCGGAGTGCCTCTAATAACCGGACACCAACCCGGAGTGCCTCTAATAACCGGACACCAACCCGGAGTGCCTCTAATAACCGGACACCAACCCGGAGTCCTTCTAATAACCAGAGACCAAACCGGAGGGCTTACTTTTACCAGTCCCTAACCTGGAGGGCTTACTTTTACCAGTCCCCAACCTGGAGGGCTTACTTTAACCAGTCCCCAACCTGGAACATACTTGTCCAACACATTCATATGAAGTAAAGGTTGAAATATAACATAAACATTATTATTGGAACTAGCATAAGAAATGTCAATAATTTACTCATAAACCATGAATGCTATATAAATGGAACATCCACAGTCAAACATATCACAAAACTTTATTACAATATGGAAGTTTTGTATCATAATAAATCAACTTCAAATAAGCGTAAAATCCATCAAAGGATGTTGACATAGATGAAATCAAAACACTTTTTAGAGAAATATCTCTTTCTATTTTTGAAACCATTTAAGAGCCATATAAAATAAAACATTTTCTTGAAAATGTTCTTATAATATTGTAAGGGAAGCTTTGACGATTTTATAACGGCGGAAAATAACTGCACCCGCCGTATAAGTTAAAAAAACATTCTTATCTTAATTCTGTTGAAAAGGTTAAAAGGACATTGTTTTGAAAACGACGGAAAGATTCCTTTATAAACCTCTTATAAAAAGTCAAAAAAGGGTATAAATGACTTTAACCCATATTCTTGTAAATAGTAAAAATGTTTTGAAAAACATTTTTAAGAAAACATGGATGTGGATGATAAAGAGATCCCAGTAGATTATTACGTATATACAACCTCGGATAATGAAGAGATTGTGAAATAACCCTTACCTTGTACTTTTCCTTGGTTGTGGTAGGTTAACCTACTGTATAATGGTGAAATAATTGTTATTAAATTATACAAGAATCATATACATTAATATGATATCATATATGATCTTTTAATATTGATTTGATAATAATATCTTAGTATTATCGTTGTTTCTGGTGTTAACTTACTTGTTTTCTTTCATATGTTTTGTTACGTAAGACATGTTTATAAAGGATAGGTTGTATATTATTCATATCCAAAATGATATCAAGTCCTTAAACATCATTTTTAAATCATAAAATGATAATTATACTTTAATGGTTACGATGGAGAATGAATCTCATCGCGTTCGTGGAGACGGTAGTCCGTACGTACGCACGAGCGACAATATCATTCTTTTCATATTAAAATAATATATAAATGGATGGTATATCATATATACAGAATCATTAATATGTTATATTTATTATTTACATGAGTTACACATCATTATTATACCCATCCAAATAATAATATATTGAATAACAATTACACCACGACGTGGAGACGGTAAGCCGTACGTACGCACGTATGGTGACATGTTATTCAAAGGGTGGATAGAATACTGAATATGGTTGTACCATATTTATAATAACATCACAGTATATAAATGATACTGGAGTCATTATTTTAGAATGGTAACAACAAAGGAAGAAGAAGTGGAAGAAGAAATGAACTTGGAAAAGGGGTGGTGAAAACATTACCTCTTCTTCGGGTTCTTCCTTTTGATTTGATCAAAAGGGATCCTTAGGTTGGCTTTCTGATCAAACTAAGGCCCCTAGGTTGTAGTGAGGGATGTTGGGAGAGTATTTGGGCAGAGTTTGGCCGAACCAAAAGGCTTTAGAGGTGTGAAGAAATGAGAAGGAGGAGTGCCCTTTTATAAGAGGGGTGAGGGGCACCTTTGGAAAAGCTAGAAATATTAATTTATAATAAATTCATATTCGGTTTCTAATGGCTCCAAAGTTGACTATTAAAAGGTTAAGGTGGGGATAGGTCGAAAACCACTCAACCAATAGAATTTAGACAGGTTTGGGTACTTATATTAACCTTATCTTTAAGTATTAACTCTAAGTTAATTAGTTTCACTTTTACAATGTCTCTTTGTATTTTTATATAATATGGTTAATAAACTTACTATATACATCCAAGCGACCCCCAAGTGGTCTATTAATGAGGAACCTATCATAATATAAGTTTCTTGGCCGAACCTTAGATTTTTAGGAATTTAATATCAATTAATAATATAATATTTGTTTTAAGAACTCTTTTATGTCAATTTTGACACTATTCAATAGTTGATTTTTTTGAAACTCCTAACAGATTGATTACTTCGAACAAAGTCAATTAAATCAATCCTAATATATCATATTATCATATAAAATTAGTTTAATTCATTAAAAGTTTCATATTATAATTATTTGGGTATTTATAATATCAATTATTTTAATTTTTCACTATTATAGTAATTACTGCATCATCATTGTGTCATAAATAAAATAAATTATTCAATGTCTAAAAATTATAAATAAAATATCATTATTTAGGAAATCTTTTTAGCTTTCTAATGAATATTTATAATCTAAAATCCAACATATATAACCCTATGTAAAAATTGTTGTTCTAAAAGATATATGCTTGTGTCATTTTTGTATTCATTTTAACTAAATTAAAATAAAGTGTCATTATCACTTACAAGTGAATCCATGGGGTCCCAAAATAGACCCAAAGATGCCCATGGTCGACCATGTATCAAACAATAGGGTTAAGACACGTTTTAGGGTAATTTAGTATTATTATAATATTATTTTTTAACCCTTATTTACCGGATTTACCCTTAACCATGGTAAATAAAATATTTACCGCAGTAATTATTCAAAATGTCTAAAAATAAAAGTTACCCATTTGCACAATTTGAACATCCTGATTCCAAATATGGAATCCATTTTCCTAAATTCAAAACACAGAAGTGGCAGAAATTAATTTAAAATTAATTCCCGCTGTCAAAACAAAAAGCGTGTTTTTAAGAGATAATAACTATCAAAAGATTGACACTTGTTTATGTTCGGTTTAATTGTAAAATTATGTCCAATGACCAACATTATATTAAAATGTAAAAATATATTCTAAATATACTTTAAAACCACTAAAATTCATAATTTATCACTATTAATTATTTTTATTAAAAAAGTTGTTTTTAATTAAAATTTAGTAATTTTCACTATTCATCAAAATATGAAAGTTATCCGAAAAGTACCAAAATTTCACCTTAGGCTAAATTCGATATTCCGAGTCCAAAAATGAAGTCCATTTTCAAATATAAAATATATATAATTTCAAAAATTAGGTATTACTATTCACAACGGCTAGTTTAATTAGTTGTGGTGTGTGTTAGAACTCGAGGTTGCGTACAACACACGCTATCGCATTATTCAAAGGGAAACGTACCGTAGAAGCTTGGGGTGTTACATCGGTCCTGGTCCTCTAAACTGCGGCGGGTTTAGTTTGGGTCACTCTCCTTCTTAGAAGACGGCGCGACACCAAACTAGTCTTCCTCAACAACGGGTTCTGAGATTCAGCGATGCAGAGACTCCCATCGGTGATTCCACCATCTATGCCTCATCCTCCCGACGACACCTCTCGGCTCAAAGATCGACCTCATACTTGGTGAGTATCGGCGAGCCTCATCTCCAATGATGTCTCCTACAAATCTCCTTCTTCCAAGCCAGTGAGCTACTTCTTGTTCATCAAACTAGGGGCGCAAAGCTCTTGACTCCGGACCTTCAGGTGTCTTACAATGGTGTTGTTTGGCGAAAAACACTCTAGATGGTCTATTTTAGTAAAGCAGCTCGAAGCAAGGGAAACATCGGGCTCAAGGTGAGGTTTCTACTACAGCTTCTGGTATGGTCGCGAGCTCCTTCAGCAACTTCACATACAGCAGCTTCCTCTTTCAAACCACGATGGGTTTTGTTTCTAGACCCAGTGAAGAGTTGTGATTTAGGGTTGAATTAGTTCCTGAAATTTGATAGTTGAATTAAATTTGTGATGTGTGATGAGTTTGAAGGTAGAAAGTGGTTTGCTTCTCGGACAGTGGACAATCTGGAAGGAAACAGTGCCAAGGCAGAGGAGGGTTGAGAGTGGAGACGAGGCCGGGGTGTGAGGTAAAACCTAAATTGGAAATGGTGCGTCGGTAGCAAGAATCCAGACTAAAAAATGAGACCGATAGATGTGCAGAAGAGGAAACGGTGAATAAAAGGTGAAGTTGTCAGTGTGCGCAGAGAGTCTGATAGTTGAGAACGATCGGTGTGTTAAGCATCAGTGAGTCAATGACTCACTGATAGAGGAATTGGATCGGTGAGTGGTCAGGAAATGAGAAATCGGTGCTAAAAAACTTCAGAAGAAGGGTGATCTGGGGTGCATCAGTGAATCACAAGACACCGATTGAAGAAATAAATTGGTGTCTTCAATAAAAATAACGATTGACCGATAATTAAAATAAAAATAAGTAATCGACACAACGTGAAATCGATGATGATTTAGAATATCGGTGAGATAATGACTCACCAATAGATGAAAATAAGATCAGAACTCGGTGAAGAAATGAAATTAAACGGTGAGTAAATGACTCACTGAAAGTTTAAAAAAAGAAAAACCAAAACCGATGCAATGGATCGATGCGTTGCTACATCTGTGCATGGTGAGAGACCGATGGTTATATAAAAAATGATACACTATTAGTTGAAAATAATAACAAGTATCAGTGAGTGCGTGAGACACCAATAAAAGAAGAAAAGGATCAGTGTGACAAAGAATCGGTATGACGCAACATCGATAATACAAATTGAAAACGTTAATAATAAAAATTGATTTATAAAGAAAAATAAAATGGTAAAACATTAATTATTTAACACAAAACATAATTTAACAATGTTTTTTAAGAATAAATAATTAAATGTAACTAAAAACTAACTAAATTATTTAACAAAATAAAAGTAAAGGTAACTTAATTATTAACTAAGAATATAAATGTTAAGTTTAATTAAATATATGTATAAATAAATGAATAACACCTAAAAAAATTAACCACAAACATGAAAATAAAATAATTAAAATTAACTAGTGTTATAAAATGCCAAAGTTAATTAGTTAGATGACGAAATGAAAACTTAAAATTAAAAACACAGTTCTTTATTAAACTTTAACTTAAACTTATTTACTTAGCAGAATAGTTGAACCGGTTAATAAGTAAATTTAATTTATTTAATTAAATTAGAATTTAAAGGTAAAGTGTTAAATTATAACTGAATTAGATTGATGCAAATAAAAATGACAAATAATTAAATAGCAATCATTTGGAAATGTTAACAAGTAAAACCAATTAATATTATCAAACTAGAAATTAAGTTAATATATTTGGAATGATTAGAAAGATTATATAAAAGGACTAAAAACACATATTTAATTATAAAGAATTATTAATTAAAATATGTAGTGATAAAAATACAAAACTTCCATTATTTATTAAAAAGTGTCACAATAAGTAATTAAATTGATAAAAATTAAATAAAAGATGTGGAAAAACTAAATGAAAATATAGCCACATCAAATTCCCCTACAGTTAATCATTGTTTTTCCTCAAAAAATCCCATGTCTTTTTTTTCTATAAGAAACAATAAAGTGAATTTATGATTAAGATCACACTGTAACATGTTCAGCCATTTAAAAATAGAGGACATAAACTGTCAGCATGTTTTTTGGAAAATATGCTTTAAATAGTGTTTTTCCTAGAATAAATAATAAAAGAGTAATCAAGAAAGCTATGAATCATCAAGTAATAAATATTTCACTCCTCATATTTTATACTACTTAATGATTAATCTCAATCCAAGCTGAAGTTCTAAATCCAAGAAAGACTAGAGGTAAAATATAAATGGAATTAAAACTTTAACTGAGGAACTTTGTACTTTGATTTTTCACCTAGGATCTGAAAATAAATATATATTTTTTGAATCACCTTATTGATAAAACCTAAATGATTTCCATATAAACCAATTTTCCCCTTCTTAATTTGGAATTCATCATTCCCCTCACCTTAATGAACTCATTTTTGACCCTAGATACTTTATTTTATTTTTCCCAAGCCATGTATCATTGTTCTAAGCACGCTGCATAAGCACTTTTTCGAAGTGAACAGATGGCTTATAGTAAACAGAAACGTACCGAGCATCTAGGGTCTCAGAGATTCACCGTGGGATCCCAGATGCCCAAATTACTAAAGTTTCAAAATATTTCTATGAAAAAGTCAGTTACATTGACTCATTAATATGATTACTTTTAATAATTAAAGAATGAATGAGGCCCTTAATATCAATTCAAACTTCCAGTTCCAAGGATATGATCATAACTCCACAATCATGTAACCCAAATCACTTTTCAAAAATAGTTCCTAAACCAAGATATCCATTAAACAACTAAGTAGATATATCTCAGCAATCATCCATTATCATTAATTCCAGACTCAATGCACAACTTAACTACCAATGATATATTGTCCATAGGAAAGAATCATTTGGGAAACAGTTAACAACCTAAAATTGTGCAAGAATTTTGAAAAAAAATTAACCAATTTTTAAACAAAAATATTTAAGTTGCAGTGGTAATTGATGATCTCCCAATTAAGCATAGTTTAGCATAGTCAAGAATTGACCCCCTACCCCACACTTAAAGCACAACTTTGTCCCCAAAGTTGACTTCCATATATGGAGAAGAACAATTTGACATTTAAGGTTTAAAAAAGATTTCCAATTTAGTATATTGATGACATGTATAAAGGTCACATTAAAGTTCAAAAATCTTGTTTTCCACAAAAACTAACTTGCAACATGTTCATATCCAGATACACACATTAATAATTAATTATAATGAAAAATATTTTCAATACAACTCAAATATAAATGCGAAGTGTAAGTGCACTATGAATTGGGTGAAATCATGTTTAGAAGAATTAATTCAGTTGGGTAATCAACACAGTAGACAAAGTTCAAGATAAAAACCCCAACCCAAAGCAGATTCAAAATACCAACAGCATGTACCCCCCCACACTTAATTTCCTATAGTGAAAGATTATTTCAATATTTATCAATGAATTAAAATTAAATCAAGAGGCACATGCATAATTTTTCAATTCAACTTAGTGACATGCAACAAAAGTTTTCTTTTAAAATATGAAATATATGAAACATAAGATACAGAAAATATGTAGCAGAATTTCTTATAGCATAATTTAAAAAAACAGTAACAAATAGAACAGAATTTTTTAATGCAAAACATGCAACAATTTTTTTTAAAAGTAATAAAGATCAGATGATGAAATAGAAATTTAACATTAAGATACTTCCCTAAATATTTTTTCATCATTATTTAAACATGGGAATTCCACTCCATTAAATGACACAACAGAAGCTTCTTGATAACTCCAAAACAGAATAAGAGTCTAAGAAAAAATAGTAACAAGGACATCCCAAAAAAAGAGCACAGAAGGAACACTTTATTCAATGTTTAAAAGAAACAAAGTAAAGACAAAAAGGACTATGAGTTGCCTCCCATGCAATGCTAAGTTTTAAATTCTTCAGCCAGACATTATTCAAGATCATTTTACAAGCACTGTAAAGGCAGCCAATCCCTTTGGATGTCCCTCAAAATAAGGTTTCACTCTCTGCCCATTGACTATCATGGGTTTATTATCTTCACCTAATATTTCAAAAGCTCCATTTTTAAGCACTCTAAAAATTGTAAAAGGTCTAGACCATTTGGACATCAGCTTTCCGGGAAAGAGTTTGATTCTAGAATTAAAGAGGAGGACCTTCTGTCCAGGTTTGAATTATTTTTTTTATTATAGAATCATGAAATATTTTAGTCCTCTCTTTATAAATCCTTGAATTATCATAACTCTCTCTCCTGCTCTCTTCAATTTCACTCAGCTCAAGTAATATCCTCTCACCAGCACTCTTAAAATCAAAGTTCAGAGCCTTGACTGCCCAATATGACTTATATTGAAACTCCATAGGTAAATGACAACATTTCCTAAACAACATCCTGTAAGGATACATACCTATTGGGGTTTTGAAAGAAGTTCCATAAGCCCATAAAGCTTCATCCAATTTAAGAGACATGTCTTTCCTAGAGTTTGACACAGTTTTCTAAAGAATTTTTTTAAGTTACCATTTTTAAATTTCCACCTGTCCACAAGACTGTGGATGATAAGGTGTACCAGTTTTATGAACACAACCATTTTTCTCCATCAAAGATTTAAATTTATAGTTCTTAAAGTGTGTTTCATTATTAGTGATAAAATCTCTTGGGACTCCAAATCTTGTAAAGATGTTCTTCTTCATAAATTTTATTACAAAATTGGCCTAATTGTTGGGAAATGCCACTGCCTCAACCCATTTTGAAACATAATCTATAGAAACAAGAATATACTCATTCCCATGAGATAATGGAAATGGACCCATGAAATATAAACCCTAGAAATCAAAAATTTCAACTTCCAGAATTCCTTTTTGGGGTAAATCTTGCTTCCTACCAACATTGCCTAGCCTCTGACACCTATCACAGCCAACCACAAAACTTATAGCATCCTTAAAGAGAGTAGGCCAATAGAAACCAGATTGTAAAACCTTCTGAGTAGTTCTTTCACCACCATGGTGAACTCCCCAAGGTGAAGAACGACAATTCTCTAAGATAGACATCATCTCTTCTTTAGGTGTACATCTCCTAAGAATACCATCAGAACATCTCCTAAATAGAAAAGGATCATCCCAAAGATAATATTTAAGTTCAGAAATGAATTTATTTCTTTGGTTATTAGATAGATTCTTGGAAAAATCACCTACTGCCAGGAATTTGGCCAAATCTGCAAACCAATCAGATTTCCTAATTGACACAGTAAACAACTTCTCACTAGAAAAGGAAGAGTTAATCTTCTTAGGATCTCCAGATTGAGATTGAGTAAGAGGAATCCTAGATAGGTGGTCAGCAACTAAATTTTCAGCTCCCTGCTTATCCCAAATCTCTAAATCAAATTATTGTAACAATAGAATCCATCTAATCAGCCAGGGTTTAGTTTCCTTCTTAGACAGTAAGTACTTTAAAGTAGAATGATCAGTGAAAACAATGACTTTTGAACCTAAAAAATAATGTCTAAACTTCTCTAAATAAAACAAAAAAGCTAAAAATTCTTTTTCAATGGTGGTATAATTATTTTGGGCTTTATCTAGCAGTCTACTAGCATAATACACCACATGCAGTTTTCTATCTTTCCTATGTCCAAGGACAGCACCTACAGCCATGTCACTAGCATCACACATAATCTTAAAAGTTAGTTTCCAGTCAGGTGCAGCGATAATAGGTGATGTAGTGAGTTTCTCTTTAAGAAAATTAAATGATTTCAAATAGTTTTCATCAAAATTGAAAGGTGTATCATTGACCAGAAAATAACATAAGGGCTTATTTATTTTGGAAAAATCTTCTATGAATCTCCGATAGAAACCGGTATGCCCTAGGAAACTTCTAACACCTTTTACATTTACAGGAGGTGAAATTTTTTTAATAACAACAATCTTCGCAGTATGAACTTCTAGACCTCTCTTTGAAACTTTATGACCAAGAACAATACCATATGTAACCATAAATTGAAATTTCTCTGAATTAAGAATAAGGATAGTTTCAATGCATATTTCCAAGACTAAATCAAGATTTCCAAGACAAGTATCAAAAGTATTACCCATAATGGAGAAATAATCCATGAAAACCTCAATAATTATCTCAATCATATCTAAAAAGATAGCCATCATACACTTTTTAACGGCAGCTGGAGATCCACACAACCCAAAGGGAATCCTCCTGTAAGCAAATGTTCCAAAGGGGCATGTGAAAGTGGTATTTTCCTGGTCCTCTAGATCAATAGGAGTCTGTTTGTAACCAAAATACCCATCTAGAAAATAGAAAAATTCATTTCCAGTTATCCTCTCAAGCATTTGATCAAAGAAGGGAATTGGAAAATTGTCTTTCCTAGTGTCTAAATTAAGCTTCCTATAATCTATATAGACTCTCCATTTTGTGGCTTTTCAAACTTGGACTTCTTCATGTTTTTTTCATTTTTAACAACATTGAAACCACCCTTCTTGGGGAAAACCTGGATAGGGATGACCCAAGCACTATCAGAAATGGGATATATCATTCCAGTCTATAGCAGTTTGATCACTTCTTCTCTCACAACTTTATTCATGTTAGGATTTAATCTTCTTTGACATTCTACCCTAGGATTATGATCAGGTTCCATAGGTATTTTATGCATACAAAATGAGGGACTAATACCCTTGATATCAGCTATTTTCCAGCCTATGGTAGATTTAAACTTCTTCAAAACATTCAACAATATCTCCTCTTGGTTCTCATCAAGTTCAGATTAAATTATTATAGGAAAAGTGGAGTTCTCACCCAAAAATGAATATTTAAGATGAGCAAGATTTGGTTTCAATTCAAGAGTGGGTGGTTATATACTCGAAGGAAGACTCTTAGGACTGGGAGGTCCATGATCTTCGACATACCTCTTGTAGGTAGTATTGAAATATGAAAGATTTTCAATTTCATGTTCATATTCAGAAGTAACAATACTGATGTCCAAAGTGGTCAGCACACTGTATAGATTTTCCGAATCAGATTTCAACCAGTTAATCAGAGAAAAATCATCTAGTTGTCTTATAAATTATCCCTCAATAACATTAAAGTGTTTAGTAAGATTGGTGTTAACATAAAAACCATAAAATTCACTCACAAATATTCTAGGTTCAGAAAAAGAGGACCCTTCTACAGCAGAAATTGGACAGTTGTCCAGTTCTTGAAAATTTTCGAGTTTTGGAGTTTGAGCATAATTTTCAATTTCTAAAACATATTCAATAGGATTTTCATATTTACAAATATTTTATTCAATATAGGATTGATTTTCATATTCATTAGAGTTTCCAATTGAGTTCTTATTCTCTAAGGACTCTAGTATTTAACAGTTTTCAGAAAAAGTTGGTCCTTTAACAATTTTAAACACATTGAACTCTTCTTGTTGTTCTCCAATTTAAAGATTAATTAACCCTTGGAAACATCAATAATAGCACCACATGTGGACAAGAAGGGCCTACCCAGGATAATAGGAACCTCTTGATCACATTCCATATCTAAGACTAAAAAGTCTACATGAAAAAATAGCTTCCCAACTCCAACTAGAAATTCATCTACCCTACTGATAGGATGAGTGAATGATCGATCAGCTAACACTAGTATGACTGTGGTGGGTTGAAGGTCATCCAACCTCAAATGTTGAAACCATGAGTATGGGATAAGATTAATGCTATCAACTAAATCACACAAATAGTTGATTTGATTAGAGTTTCCTAGTGTTCAAGGTATAAAAAAACTACCTGGGTCTTTCAGTTTAGGTGGGATTTGTTTTGAAGTACAACACTGCACTCTTTAGTGAGGTTGTAAGTAGAAAATTTTTCCAAGATATTTTTGTTTGAAACAATTCTCTTCAAATATTTTATATAATATGGGATTTGAATTAAATCATTAATTAAGGTAATTTTCACTTGATGTTTAGAAAAAAGACCAAGGAATTGAAGAAGTTAAACCCTAGTGTTACTTTGTGGCTTCGACTTCTCAGGGAAAGGGATGGGTGGGGTTAAATTATTCAAAACAGTGGGTATATCCCTCACTTCTTCGTCAATTTTTTCTTTTCCTTTATTCTTTTTATTTTTAGATGAAGTTTCAGCTTGATTTTCTGGTGATAAATTAAAATTATGATCCTTTTTGTGACTTTTCGATGAATTTATATCATGTGTGCAAAGCAGATTTTTATTACCAGATTGAATCAGATTTTCATTTTGGGTATTTTCATATTATTTATCAGCAACATTTTGTGTATTATGACCTATTTTAGTGACAACGGCCATGGAATTCTCTCTAGGGTTAAGTTCGGTGGTACTAGGAAGTCTACCTTCTTCCCTATATGAAAAATATCTAGCAAGTTGACCTAACCGTGTTTCCATGTTCTGCATTCTAACATCAGTTTTCATTTTATCAGACTCATCCTGATTTTGATGTTTGGACAGCTGAGTCATGTATCTTTATTCTTGAGAGTTGATTTTGTTAAAAATTAGATCAAGCTTAGAATACATGTGACTATCATTGTTTCCTTGTACATTATAAGACTCACCCCTTAGTTGATTTTGAAAATTTGGCCTTGGTGGATTAGAGTAATTAGGGGTAGTGGATTGTTTGATTAAGCCTTGATCTTTCTAGAAAAAATTAGGTTGTTTCCTATAGCCTTGGTTGCAATTATTTGAAAATGGATCTTCTTTAGTAGGCATTCTAGGACCATAGTCAACAAATATTGAATTCTCTTGTTCTTGAGCTGGTATATCAAAATTAGGGAAAAAAATTTCAGTATGCCCAAACATACCACACTGGACACACTATTACCTTAAATATTGGTTGGTATTTTGTCATCCAAGTTGGTTAAAAGTTTTCTTTGAATTCAGGTTCATTAAGGATTGAAGTTGGTTGGTGATTTCAGCAAGTTGAGCTGGAGTTTCATTCACTGAACTAGTGTTTGAATTAACATTTATATTGACTCTTTTTCTTCTTGAATTTTTATGTTCTTAATTTAGTGAAAAATTATTAAAAATGTGTCTAAGTTCTTCATCTGTTTTATCATTGTAAATACCCCCAGCATCTTGATCAACTAGAGTCTATCCAGAGGAGGACATCCCTTCATATAAAGTATCCATAAGAAGGTGTGATGGGAGTTGATGATGGGGACATTGCCTAAGAAGATCCCTGAATCTATCCGAAGATTCATGAAAATATTCTCCATCATCTTGATAAAAACTATTTATCTTAGTTCTAAGTTCACCTTTAAGTCTTTGGGGATATAATTTCATAATTAATGAGTTATACACTTGATCCTAGTTTTCAAAAATGTTCTCATCTATACTCTGAAACCAATTTCTAGCATTCCCTTTAAGGAAAAAGGGAAAGACTCTCATTTTAAGTTCATTTTCTATGAGTCCTAGAAGAGGTAACTACTGCACTGTGTTATAGAAGCCTCTAATGAAGGCCAAGGAGTACTCATTAGAGAGTCCATTAAAAGCAGGCAACAAAGAAATGTGTGATTGATTAAGTTCATAATTTCTGGACCTAGGACTTAATCTGATGGATGATCAATTTCATGAAACATGATGAAGTTCTAACTCCCTCATCCTAGGCCTTTCAGCTTCACCTAAGAGTTCTGGTTGACTTTGGAAGTTGTTAGGTGCAGGAACTCTATTTTCTAAGCTTTCTATTTTAATTTTGTTCTTCTTGCTTAGAGAAGTTAAATGTTTGTATAATTCAAGGTTCAGAGGCTCTAATCTTGCACCATAAGTTCTTGTGCTCATGAAAAAAATAGTAGATAGTACTCAGCATTAACAATTCAAAATGGCAGGTAACAATTTTTTTTTACAATTTTAAAATTTTTCAATTTTTTTAAGATTAATATATATGTGTTTTTTTAGTTTTTTAGGGAAAATGTCTTGTTCCTTTCTCAGAAACAGTTCCAAAAACATGAACTAAACCTTTTTTGAAGTTGGTCAAAGTTTAAAATTTATAATCCTACTAACTACTTTATATGTGGCAAGAAGGGTCGAACCCACAGGGAAGGAAAATTTGGCCACTAGTCTTCTAAAAAATCTTGGTAAACTCCACTTTTGTCGGCAGTGGAGTGATTTTTCATTATTTTTTCACTTTTTATATATCTTAATAAGAAATGAAGTGACATAGTATTGATAACATGTATTTAAACTAAATTGGCCCTAGAGTTAGTAGAAAACATGGAATAACAGAGATATAGAATGCTAATAAAAAGACAATCTATTAAAATGCTAGGGGAGTAATCTCCATTATACTAGTTTTGAAGGTGTTTCAATTCACTTACAGGTTGTTGCAGAGTACCACTGTAAAGAGTATGACTCACCTCCCTCACCGGGAGTTAATTCACACGATCCAACCAATTAAAGAGTTCTCCACTCTAAAATTAATCAACTGTGAGCTTTATAAAAATTAACAGCAAGACAAACTCACCATAAGTCTTGATGTCTTCTGAATCTATTATCTTTTGAAAAGTGTTTCCACAAACAATATCACCAAATAACTGTGAAATCTTGAGATTATGTTCTAGTGGTACAAGCAATTGTATGAACTTGGTATCAATCTCTCTGATCATTACAGAATTTATTGAAATGATTAAGTGAAAAATAAAGATAAAAGATAACTAGTGGAACTTCAATTTATCTCTGAACTATATGATTTAGCTATAAAACATGTATATTATAAAAACAGTAATTGAAGACATGATAAAAAGAGTGTAAGAATTAAAAAACAAGAGGATCCAAACTCCCTAAAGATACTCTGCTATGATGCTCCTCCAGCTCCAGGAAGTGGTTCCAGAGTCGCCCTCTGGTCTCCTCTCCTCAGCACTGGTGTGTTTGTGGAATGAATCCGCCTAATCCACAAAGAATCATTGTCTAATCAATGTCCAATCCCCCAAATATTTATGCATTCTCTTTCTTAAGTAGCCACTATCTTCTGATGCTCATCACCAGAACTCTTCACCGGCTTGAATTCATCTATCACTATTGCACTGCACACGTGTGTTTTTTCACGACTGGCACGTCGTGATAGTTTTTCCCTTGTAAATATCTTCTGTTGAGTTATTTTAATGCACCTGGATGTTTTCACATCTCTTGAATGAACCTGCACAAGATAAATAAACAACACAGTTACAACATGAAGGAAATAAAAAGTTGTAGTTTTAGAAAATAACTTATTAAAAAGTCTTTTAAAATAATTAATAAGTTTTAAGAAATTTTGTTAAATAAATTATTTTATTAGCAATACTAACAATTAGTAGTTATATTTCAATTAATTATAATGAAATAAAATTTATTATTAAATAAAAGATAAATCATGATGATATACGTATTATTAGCTGAACGAATTTGTTAATAAAAGAGTTATTATTGTTAAAAAATAATAAGTTTTATTAGTCACTAATTTTAATTTTAAATTGTTTATAAGTTATTTTTTTAATTAATTAACAAGATTATTGTAAATTATAAACAATAAATTTATTATTACTTTGAAAATTAACTTTATTTAAATTTTAAATTAACTAGTTTCATTTATTTGTAATTTAATTTTAACTTATTATAGTATTTTATTTTATTACGAATTTGTATTATTAAATAATTATTAAAACGTAATATTGAATTATAATTAAAAAGGTTTTTTTAATAATCTATTCTAAATAAATTTAAGAGTTACTATCAATTAATTTTTAATTTAATAAAATTTTATTTATATTTAATCATTCAATTTTAATAAATAACTTATGTTAATTATTTATTTTCTATTATTAAAGTTTATCGTTTTTTAGTTTGAGTTTTTATTTTAACTTTGTTATAGTTCATTAGTTTGTTTCTAATTTAGTTTTTTTTACTTTTACCCCCATAAATCGGTGCAATAGGGGGGTAGGGTTCCGTTTTCTACTCTAAACAGGGCAGCGGTGTGTCACGCCCTACCAACTGGAGAGAAGACCCGGTGGTGAGGTTCTCTAGAATCTTCTAGAGTTCTCTACATCTCCACCAAGTTCCGGAATATTCCAGACTTCTCCGGAGTGTTGCGGAACACCCCTTGGGCCTTGAAGGGTCCGGAACATTCTAGGCCTCCATGGAAGGTTGTGGATCTCAACGGGTTCTAGAATGCTCCATGTATATTCTAGTAGGGTAGGCTAGAATACTCTAGAATCTTGTGGATGTGTACATATTCTAGAATGTTGTAGACTTTGCCACCAAGCCCTATATAAAGGGAGTTGCTCCTCATTTGTAGACACACAGAAGTTGAGAGCATTTGAGAGCTTCTTTGCACTTGAGTCTTGTGAGCTTGTCAAGAACTTCCCTTACGATCCTTACTTCCGTTGTGAGTGTCGAAAGGCTGAACTCGTCTAGGCTTTGTGAAAGGGAAGCTAGTCGGGTGCCGCACGAGAGCTTGGGAGAAGGACAAGCCCCGTGACAGTTGGTATCAGAGGGAGGTTCAAGGCAAGTGTTCGCGATGGCAGGCTCGAATGTGGAGGATCCTGTTATGTCCGAGAAGGAGACCATGCCGACCGTTCCTAAGAAGAAGGCCGGGAAGTCTCGTGAGACCGTGGAGACTCTTGAGGAGCGTCTCCTAAGGGTGGAGGAGTGCCTTGCTGATGTGAAAGAAAGGCTCGAGTATGTCGAGGGAGACGATGAGGAAGGGGCACTAGGCGTCGTGGGCCTACGTGATGCGCTCTTCACTCTCCAAGACCGAGTGGCATCAGTTGAGAGGTACGCCAAGGAGAATGCTGCCGAGAAAGATGCCTTCATGGACTGGACAAAGGGGATCTTATCACAGCATGGAGATGCTATGGCCAGGTACGACCAAACTCTTGATCAACTTAAGAGGGAGTGGTCAAATTATCGTGGTGAGTTGGCTAGTGGGGTTCTTGTACGGGACACACCAAAGATTGATGTGCCTCGTCCAAAGCACTTCAATGGCAAGAGGGATGCCAAGGAGGTAGACAACTTCTTTTGTCAAGTGGAGCAATACTTCGAGGAGATAGGCTTGATGGAAGACATGAGTCGTGTGAAGACCGTCGTTCTTTACTTTGGTGACGATGCATCTCTATGGTGGAGGATGAAGCACCAGGAGCTCAAGGATGGTGGGAAGGCACTTCCATCATGGGAAGAGTTCAAGCAATGGGTCTATGCTCAGTTCTACCCCGAGGAAGCTGATTGGGAAGCAAGGGACAAGCTGCGAACATTGAAGCATACAGGGACAATCCATGAGTATGTTCGAGAGTATGTCTCACTAAAGCTCCAGGTACGTGGCAAGCCTGATTATGATCATATGTATGATTTCATCAAAGGTCTTCAGCCATGGGCACAACAAGAGTTGTGGGGTCGACGGCCTAAGACCTTCACCGAAGCCGTGTCCATTGCCGAGTCCTTGGTGGAATACAAGAAGAAGGTTGAACCCCCTAAGCCCAAGAAGGAGTTCAAGGGTAAAGGTGGGGGAGACCAAGAGAGGAGGTAGAACCGAGATGCCCATGACAAGGGGAAGTCCAAGGAGCACACCAAGGACTTATCAAGGGAATTCAAGCCCCGAGGATGCTACTTTTTTGATGGGCCTCACACATGGAAGGAGTGTCCCAAGCGGAAGGCACTCAACTCCATGTTTGAAGAGAAGGAGGAAGTTCCCAAGGAGCGGAAAATGGGGACTCTAAGGCTCTTCAATGCGTTGGAGGTGAAGAACCCACCTAAGGCGCCACCTAAGGATGGGTTGATGTATGCAAAGGTGGAGTTGAATGGGAAGTCCACCTATGCGATGCTCGACACGGGAGCCACACACAACTTTGTGGCCGAAGATGAGGCAAGGAGACATGGGCTAGTTGTGGCCAAGACGACTAGTCGCATGAAAGCCGTGAATGCCACACCTCAACCGGCGAGTGGCATTGTCCGTGGAGTGACCCTTTGCATTGGAGAATGGAGGGGTGCTATTGATCTCACAGTGGTTCCCATGGATGACTTCAAGCTAGTGTTGGGGATGGAGTTCTTCAAGAAAGCCAAGGCCATTTCGACACCTCACTTGGAGCAAATGGTGATCATGGAGGAGAGAAGCCCGTGCATGGTGACGACGAAGGTATGTGGCAATCATGACTTGTATTTACTTTCTTCCATGCAAGTGAAGAAGGGTTTCAAGAAGGGAGAGGAGACCTACTTGGTTTCCTTGAAAGATGATGGGCCGGTGGATGACAACCATGAGTTGCCAAAGGAGGTGAAGGGCGTGCTAAGGGAGTTTAGCGACGTCATGCCACCGGAGTTGCCGAAGAAGCTACCACCCAAGAGAGAGGTGGATAATGAAATTGAGTTGGTGCCAGGATCAAAGCCACCATCCATGGCACCCTATCGCATGGCTCCACCCGAGTTGGAGGAGTTGAAGAGGCAGTTAGAAGAGATGTTGGTTGCGGGACAAATCCAACCATCCAAGTCGCCATATGGATCGCCCGTTCTATTCCAAAAGAAGCATGACGGATCCTTGAGGATGTGCGTGGACTATCGGGCGTTGAAAAAAGTCACAGTGAAGAACAAGTATCCTATCCCAGTGATAGAGGATCTCTTTGATCAGTTGGGCAAGGCACGGGTGTTCACCAAGCTGGACTTGAGATCGGGATATTATCAAGTTCGCATAGCCATGGAGGATGTGCCAAAGACCACATGCGTGACAAGGTACGGATCCTATGAGTTCCTTGTTATGCCATTTGGTTTGACTAACGCCCCAGTGACGTTTTGCACCTTGATGAACAAAGTCTTCCACCAATACTTGGATAAGTTTGTGGTAGTATACTTGGACGACATTGTCATCTATAGTGAGACAATGGCGGATCATGTGGAACACTTACAAACCGTGTTCACGGTATTGAGGGAGAATGAGTTATATGTGAAGAAGGAGAAGTGTTCCTTTGTGAGGGATGAAGTTATCTTCTTGGGGCACAAGATCAAAGGAGGCAAGCTCATGATGGATCATGAGAAGATCCGGGCTATCGATGAATGGGAGAGGCCAACCAAGATTCCTGAGTTGAGATCTTTCCTTGGGTTGGTGAACTATTATCGGCGATTCATCTGTGACTATTCAAAGAAGGCGGCTCCACTCACTGACTTACTAAATAAGAACAAGTCGTGGGAGTGGGATGTCAAATGCGAGGAGGCATTTGAGGTCTTGAAGAAGACGGTCATGGAGGAATCGGTCTTGAGCTTGGCAGATCCGACCAAGCCTTATGAGGTACACACCGATGCTTCAGACTTTGCTATTGGGGGTGTGCTCATGCAGGAAAGACATCCCATAGCTTTTGAGAGCCGGAAGCTGAATAACACCGAGAGGAGGTACACGGTGCAAGAGAAAGAGATGACAGTCGTGGTACATTGTCTTCGGGCATGGAGACATTATCTCTTGGGGTCCAAGTTTGTGGTGAAGACCGACAACGTTGCCACAAGCTACTTCCAAACCCAGAAGAAGCTGACTCTGAAGCAGGCAAGATGGCAGGAATTCTTGGCCGAGTTTGATTATTCCTTGGAGTACAAGCCTGGGACAACCAATGTGGTGGCCGATGCACTTAGCAGGAAGATGGTGTTCAGCCACTTATCATGTGTGGATGACGGGATCTTGGGTAGGATCAAGGAAGGCATGGCGCATGATCCTATAGCCAAGAACGTCTTGGCTCTCGCGACGGAGGGCAAGACAATGAGATTTTGGGAGGAGGATGGCACTCTTCTTACCACAGGAAGGAGGATATATGTCCCAAAGTGGGGGAACCTGCGGAGGGATCTCATCAAGGAGTGTCATGAATCGAGATGGGCAGGACATCCAGGGAAGCACCGCACCAAGGCCTTGCTAGAGGGAGCATATTATTGGCCGAGGATGGAGGATGATGTGGAGTCTTATGTGAAGACTTGTCTTGTGTGCCAACAAGACAAGGTGGACAATCAGTTTCCTGGAGGATTGTTGCAGCCATTGCCCATTGCAGAGAGGCCATGGGAGACAGTCACCATGGAATTCATCGTTGCATTACCAAAGTCCGAAGGGTATGGGAGCATCATCGTGGTGGTGGACAAGTTCTCGAAGTATGCCACTTTTATCCCCACTCCAGCAGATGTGACGGCAGACCTCACTGCAAGGCTACTCTTCAAGCATGTGGTGAAGTATTGGGGGATACCACGACACATCATTAGTGACCGGGATCCATGCTTCACGGGTAAGTTGTGGACTGAGCTCTTTGGATTGTTGGGATCGAAGCTCCACTACTCTACGAGCTTTCACCCCCAGACGGATGGGCAGACGGAGAGGGTGAATGCCTTATTGGAGCTCTACTTGAGGCACTTTGTGAGTGCCAACCAGCGAGATTGGGCCAAGTTGCTTGATGTGGTTCAATTCTCCTACAACTTGCAAAGGAGTGAGTCGACGAGGAAGAGTCCATTTGAGGTGGTGACCGGACAACAACCCCTCACTCCTCACACAGCGGTACTTGGGGAGAAGTACCAAGGAAGCAGCCCAACCGCCTATACTATGGCCAAGGAGTGGCATGAGCAGGCCGACATGACAAGGACCCACTTGCACAAAGCTGCCAAGAGGATGAAGAAGTGGGCCGACAAAGGGAGAAGGGATGTGAGCTTCCAGCCTGGGGACAAGGTAATGGTGAAACTCTTGCCTCAGCAGCACAAAGCATTCAGGAGGGTGCACAAGGGCCTAATTCAGTGATACGAGGGACCATATGAGGTCGTGCACCGAGTTGGGGAGGTATCATACCGCTTGGAATTGCCTCCCAAGCTGAAGATCCATCCAGTCTTCCATGTGAGTATGCTCAAGCCATATCATGAAGACATGGAGGACCCGAGCAGAGGGGTGTCTACAAGGGCACCTACAGCGGTTGTCGAGTCATATGATAAGCAGGTGGATCTCATACTCGATGATCGGATAGTTCGGCGACGTGGAGTGCCACGAAGCAAGTAGTACTTGATCAAGTGGAAGGGCTTACCAGAGTGTGAGGCAACCTGGGAACCTGCAGACAACTTGTGGCAGTTCGCACGGGCAATCGAGGAGTATCATCATGGACGCGCCGAGGACGTCGCCAGAATAGGTGGGGGAGGATGTCACACTCTGCCAACTGGAGAGAAGACCCGGTGGTGAGGTTCTCTAGAATATTCTAGAGTTCTCTACATCTCCACCAAGTTCCGGAATATTCCAGACTTCTCTGGAGTGTTGCGGAACACCCCTTGGGCCTTGAAGGGTCCGGAACATTCTAGGCCTCCATGGAAGGTTGTGGATCTCAACGGGTTCTAGAATGCTCCATGTATATTCTAGTAGGGTAGGCTAGAATACTCTAGAATCTTGTGGATGTGTACATATTCTAGAATGTTGTAGACTTTACCACCAAGCCCTATATAAAGGGAGTGGCTCCTCATTTGTAGACACACAGAAGTTGAGAGCATTTGAGAGCTTCTTTGCACTTGAGTCTTTTGAGCTTGTCAAGCACTTCCCTTACGATCCTTACTTCCGTTGTGAGTGTCGAAAGGCTGAACTCGTCTAGGCTTTGTGAAAGGGAAGCTAGTCGGGTGCCGCAAGAGAGCATGGGAGAAGGCCAAGCCCCGTGACAGGTGGCCTCCTAAGCTCCATCTCGGTATCAGCCTTGGTCCTGGTCCCTCTACATAGCGATGGGTTCAGCTCGGGTCACCCTCCTTATTAGAAGACGACGCAGTGCTAGACCGGTCTTCCTCAATGACGGTTTCTAAGATTTAGTAATATGGAGACTCCCATCGGGGATTCCACCATCTGCGCCTCATCCTCCCGACATCACCTCTTGGCTCAATGATTGGCCTCATACTTGGTAAGTATCAGCGAGACTCAGCTCCAATGGCATCTCCTGCAAATCTCCTTCTTCCAAGCCAATGAGCAGTTTCTTGTTCATCAAACCAGGGGTGCAAAGATCTCAACTCCGGAGCTCCAGGTGGCTTTCAACGGTTCAGTCTAGGGGAAAACCCTCTAGGTGGTCTATTTCAGCAAAGAAGCTCGAAGAAAGGGAAACATCGAGCACAAGGTGAGGTTCCTGCGGTAGTTTCTGGTAAGTCCGCAAGCTCCTTCAGCGGCTTCACATCTAGCAGCTCCCTCTTCCAAACCACGATGGGTTTTTTTTTCATACCCAGTGAAGAGTTGTAATTTATTGTTAAATTAGTTCCTAAATTTTGATGGTTGAATTAAAATTGTGATTTGTGATGAGGTTAAAGGCAGAAGGTGGTTTGCATTTCGGACATCAGACAATTTTGAAGGAAACGGTGCCAAGGCAGAGGAGGGTTGAGAGCGGAGATGAGGCAGGGGTGCGAGGTGAAAACGATAGTGGAAATGATGCAGCGGTAGCAAGAATACAGATTGAAAAATGAGACAAATAGCTGTGCGGAAGAGGAAACAGTGAATAAAAGGTGAAGTTGTCGGTGTGCGCAGAGAGACTGACAGTTGAGAAGGATCGGTGTGTTAAGCATCTGCGAGTCAGTGACTCCGATAGAGGCATTGGATCAGTGAGTGGTCAGGAAATGAGAAACCGATGCTAAAAAAATCTTCAGAATTAGGGTGAGTTGGGGTGCTTCGGTGAGTCACAAGACACAAATAGAAGAAATAAATTGGCATCTTCAACAAAAATAATGACTCACTGATAATTAAAATAAAAATAAATAATCGGCGCGATGTGAAACCAATGATGATTTAGAATATTGATGAGACAGTGACTCATTGATAGATGAAAATAAAATCATAACTCACTGAAGAAATGAAACTAAACGGTGAGTAAATGACTCACATAAAGTTTACAAAAAGAAAAACCAAAACCGATGCAAGGGATCGACGCATTGCAACATCGGTGCGTGGTGAGAGACCGATGGTTATATAAAAAACGATACACCATTAGTTGAAAATAATAACAAGTATCAGTGAGTGTGTGAGACACCAATAAAAGAAGAAAAGGATCTGTGTGACAAAGAATCGGTGTGACAATGAATCGGTGCGACGCAGCATCAGTAGTACAAATTTAAAACGTTAACAATAAAAATTAATTTATAACAAAAAATAAAATGGTAAAACATTAATTATTTAACACAAAAGATAATTTAACAAGGTTTTTTAAGACTAAATAATTAACTATAACTAAAAACTAATTAAATTATTTAACTATCTAAAAATAAAGGTAAATTAATTATTAAATAAGAATATAAATGTTAAGTTTAATTAAATATATGTCTAAATAAATTCAGAACACCTAGAAACAATTAACTACAAACATGAAAATAAAATAATTAAAATTAACTAGAGTTATTAAACACCAAAGTTAATTAGTAAGATGATGAAATGAAAACTTAAAATTAAAAACATATTACTTTATTAAACTTTAACTTAAACTTATTTACTTAGCAGAAAATTTGAACAAGTTAATAAGTAAATTTAATTTATTTAATTAAATTATAATTAAAAGGTAATGTCTTAAATTAAAACTGAATTAGATTAATGCAAATAAAAATGAAAAATAATTAAATAATAATCATTTAGAAATGTTAATAAGTAAAACCAATTAAGATTATCAAACTAGAAAGTAAGTTAATATATTCGGAATAATTATAAAGATTATATAAAATGACTAAAAACACATATTTAATTATAAAAAAGAATAATTAAAAATGTAGTGATAAAAATACAAAAGTGCCATTATTTATTAAAAATTGTCACAATAAGTAATTAAATTGATTAAAATTAAATAAAAGATGTGGCCAAACTAAGTATAAATAGAGCCACATCATTTGATAATCTTCTGGAGTTACTAATAATTTTCTATGCATGATTATGACTGAAAATACAAAAATGAAAGGGAAACGAGATGTTTTAAACAAAATTATATCGAAATTATTTTATTTCATCAAACGAAATTAAGAAATAAAATCCAATTATTATAATTGATAAATAGTTCTATAAATTACTACACTTCACTTCTTGACCAATTTTTCAATAAATATATTTTATTATCGAGGAGGTGAAAAGGAAACAAAAAGTGGTGGCAATTAAGGTAAGTGGATTCTTGAACCCAAATCTATTTCCTTTGGTTTTCCCCTAACACACTAATTTCAGTATGAATATTCCTTTAATGTTCCATAAACGACATTTAATTAATATTAAATTTATCATTTCAGGGATATAAATGTTTCTTTTTTGATTTTATGTAAACTAAAATGATTTTCAAAAAGAAATATACTTTGCAAAACACATGTTTGGCTCCTCTTGAGTTGTTTTTTTCACTCAATAATGACAATTGTTATAAAAAATACAATTTTCCCTTTTTCATTTTTGAACCCTAAGTTTATTTATTAAATTGTGATTTATTAAATCTTTATGAAACTCATTCCTTTCAATGGGTTAATTCATGAATATGATTTTAATAGATTTTTTGTTTCATGAATGATTATGTAAATATTATGATGTGACTGTTGGGATCGGAATTGTACATCCCTCTAATGTATTGGGAAATGCAATTAAGCTCAGGAGATGATGTTATTTATGAGTTTCAATGATGCCATCCTTTTTCACAATGATGATGTTATGATTATCCACATATGTTATGCATGAACATGATGTTAGATTTTTTCAAAACTTTATGTGGTATTTGACCATTATAGTGTGATGTTTCATTTTTATGAATTTCCACATTCCATGATCATGTCCTTTTTTCACTCAATATTTTGATAATGATCCTATTATTATGTTATGATGACGATGATTATGCTCACCCATGATATATTGACTATTGTCCATTATTTACGCTATTAATTTGTGTTTTTATAAATCCATTATTTGATATATACCCTGAGGTGATTACATGTGCTATGGAGAATGTGTACTTTTATAAGGGTAAATAATAATGATTTAAATAAATGTTTCTATTTTATGATCAACAAGCTATGTATGAGCCTATGTTTCCCACAATACTAAACCTATGGATCCTAGATTTGTAACATTATTATACTTTTTATATTAAAAATGATGTAATACTTATACAAGAATAAGTAGGGTGACTATAAAATAGATGATGTGTATGAAGTCACAATTAAAGAGGGATGTAATAGGGAAAATATTCCTCAATAAGAGGGTGATCTAGTGACACCAGTTGAGGCTTCACATATGTGGAATCATTGGAGGAACCAAAATATGACACCTATAAATAATGACTTCCCACCTATATGGTGGAACACCACCAAGGATAAAGGGAACAATGTGATTTAATTCTACTCATCACCTAGAGAAACCAAAATTCCTTCCATAGTGGAATGGTTGCCACAATATGAGAATGAGATATTGAATCTCAGATAGCTCTATGAAAAGATAATTGGGGGAAACATTCCCACTTGGAATCATCTTAAGAAAGAGAATCATATCCCTCAACCCACACATCAGGAAAGTTCCAATCCACTTGAAAGAGAGGAATCTTAGCACCTGGATGGATATATACCCAATAATATGGTCTACATCAATGAGGAGGTCAAAAATGATCGAGACTTCCCTCCATTATGGAAATATCCCCTCTCCCTCTAAGGATATCATTCAATATTACCATGGATTTATAATCAAATGGAGATGAAAACATGGCCACCTCATCAAGCCATGCTCACTCCTTATAGACCGAAGACAACCAAGATAGTGGTACCTCTAGAACTACTCAATTCCATTGAATCTCTCACTGCTCGAATGAAAACCAAGGAAGTTCAGTGTTCCCCCATATAGACTTATAAGAATATATATCCCAAAGGGTTTTATGACACTCCCCCCACCAAATTTTAGAAATACAACCTCCTCAACCATTGACAGCATGATAGATTTAGAACAACATCTCCTTCACTTCGTGTCCTGATGTGGCCTGATGATAGGACACTGAGATTAGTAAAAGGTGACCAAGATGAGATTAATTTTATATACATTGAAAGGGTTTCATCCCAATTAGGTTAAATACCCTGAATGTGGGGTGAATCGGGGGATGATAGATTAAAAACACTCACCCCTTCGAATCTTGTTTTTTCATTAAACAAAAAACGTTCTCTCTTATTATCGTAGAAATTTACGAAAAAAATTCAAATCACACATGATAAAAAACAATTTTACTTGTGTCACTCTCATAGGGAAACATCTAAGGATTATACAACAATAATGTGATGATTTAAAAAATCCAATAAGGATAACTACCAATTTACAAGGTTCCGGCTATATCACTTGTATGCCTAGGCTCACTACCTTTACAAAGTTAAGGGTAAGCTAACTGATTTCTCAAGGGTCACTTTAGGAGTCTCTTTCTCTAGCTCACTATAGGTTGAAAGGATCGCCTTATTACTCTTCATTTTCTCACTTCTTTGGAATGGATCCACACATAGTTTATGGACTTTTGGGTCCCTTAATTTTCATGAATTCACACATCCTTAATAGTAGGTAGATTCTATATTGAAGTTCAGTTTTCACCCATTGATGAAATCCCCTTTTCTGCACACTATTAGTTTTTAGAAATTACATTCGAAAACCATTTTAGTGCCTTTGAAAACATCCCTGAATCCTCCTTGAAATACCCCATTTACTCAGGTAACTACCTTGAACCATAGGGTGTGAGTACTTAATGGACCACCTCTTCTTCCATGGACGCCTCTTCTTCTACAGACCGAGACTTCCTCCCCAAACCTTGTTTCCTTTGTGATCATTGGATCCCCGCAAAACCCTTTCATGAACATTTCTGCAAACTACTTAAACATTCATGGAATCATCCCTCGAAAACTACTTTACTTTCACAGAATCCTCCCTCACAAACCACTTTGGACTTTGCTAAATTCTCCCTAGAGAGATAATAATTTCAAATGTAATTTTATTAGATAAATGATATGATTATTAGTATTTATATACGAAAATAGATTCATAAAACCCACTGATCCAAATTACTCAAAACATCAATACAGTATAGCCTGCACTATAAACTGTGATATGGGGTATGCATACCATCTTTCTCTTTATGGTGTCCATTTTCTTCCATATATGAATTCCCTTTACAGCTCCACAAATCACTACCTCCATTCCGAAAATGAAAATCCCCTCGTGAACTTCAAGCCTCCTAAAAACTATTTTTCCTACACAATCTGTGTAGCACAAATCATGGTCTGCATAGCGTTGAGATGAAGACAAATTTTTTTTTTATTTTCCTGTTGCATTATGTATACCTACTTTGTGGTCCAAGAACTGTACATCACTTTCTGAGAATTATCAAATACTTTGTGGAAAACCTATTTTTTCCAAAAACAACTGTTGAATTTGAGTCACAAATTTTTTTTAAACACTGGGAAACTGAAAACCTTCAATATATGCTTCAAAAAAACCAAACATACTTTTTATTGGTCATATGAATTTTTCAACAGACACAATCACTCCAAAAACACTTAAATGGAACCTTGGAGGTTTTTTATCAACCTTGTTCCAACCATAATTTGGTATTGAAGCCTTCCAGCAAGATCCATTATAGAATGGGACGACTTTCATCATCAATTACTTTATCTGTTCAGTTCTATATTAAATAAATCAAAAATTTCTAACCTCACAAGTAGCTGGAAACACAAAAATGATAGGGCATAACACTTTATAAGAATATGTAAATGATTAACTTATTCACTCATCATCCCTCTCTCACGGGAGTAGTTACTGGAAATCTACGATGAAAATATTAGGTTTAAGATGCAGAAACCTCTGATAACAATGAAGTATCAAGGTGTATTCTGTGAGTTTATAGATAAAACACAATGCCAATAAGATTTCATTTAGTAGACCCAAGCTAAATCTCAGTCCTTTCCCTCAAATAAATGTAAAAAATTATTTTTAAGGAAGATATTATCATTTTTATCCTCAAACCAATACTATTTACAATTCAAGAACCTATTCAGGACCCAAATCATCCAGTTCCACCTATCAAGTAGCAACAACCACAAAAATGTACTTCATCCATGTGATAAAAGAGATTAGGTTCATCAACATTTGGCAGAACATATGAATAAATCACACTCCTTTCAAAATTAGAAGGTCCCTCTTTATTTACATAAATCCATGTAAAATATCCTACACTAGATTCCACATACCAGGACACCTAATGAGGTCAACCTCACTGATCATCCAAAAAACAACCCTTACCATAGGAGGTTGGGTCACACCATCTAAAACTGCTTCATCTTCCAAGACATCGTCCAAATCATGGTTGGTTCTGGAGAAGTGAGGTTATAAAATTCCCTAGAATAGGTGAATTTTTTGTCCATTTCCCAACATATAGAGGAGGGGGACAAGAAAAAATTCTTAACTAGGATTGGACATATGTTCGGTAAATCGGTGACTCAAAGGATAGTTGACTGAGATCATGCCACCTATAGAGCATAGCTACACAAACCCATAAAAATCCCATCACCTAGGGTGGTCACATCAATTATGCCTCATAGAGGTCAACATTATCATCATGAACAGGAGGAGATAGAATATGAATAGTCATATTCAGATCATATGCAATCTCTAACTCATGTAGACTTGTTTCCTGCAATAGCTGGAGAATGGGAACTACCTCACCAAATGGAACCTTCATTAGATAAAGAGCTCATCTTTGGATCTATTAATGTAATAAAATTTTCATCCCCATTATACATTGATGAATATGAATTCAAGAATGAGTTACCCACATACGACTAGGGAAATATAGGATGAAGGTTCCATAGATGAGGATACAGGGGGGAGCATGCATGTGGTCGAACCCAATATTTTGGTTATATTCTCATAGAGAACATATATGCAGTAGAGACTCATGTTTAAGCACTCCATCAAATCCAATAGAAACATGGAGCTATCTCATATCCCTTTACAAGTTTTCCAAGCCCAGAAATATTACAAAAATATCTTCTAGGGTTGTGATTATTTGATCAACCCAAGAAAAGGGGAAGGTTGGTGTGAACTACGCCACCGACAACATCTGCTCCCTCGACCACTACACAAGAACCCAAACTGTCGACCTCAAATGATTAAGCTCCCAATCCATATAATAGGCAGTATCCCCAACTGGGAATGTTATGAACATTGTCTCAAAAGTATGAAATTCTAAAAAGTTGGTAGTTGTCCTAGTGGAAATATCAATTTTAGATGTGCTTCATCTTTCATGATAACTAAAAGATTAACTCATCAAAGGCCTCCTCAGTCCACAAGAATTCGAGATAGAAGTTTCTATAGTCGAGGTTTTTAGATTGGATTTAATCGCATTATAATACCATTTAACCATCTCATTTATAAATTCTAATTAGGAAGGGGACATCCATTGACATATTATACCCCTATATGTTTCAGTGAAACTCAACAATGTTAAAATATAAAGGGCTCTAATTGACAATATTTCTGAAATAAGATTCATCTAGAATAAAAAATTATGATCTTTGGGATATAACATGGGATATTTATCTCCTATTAAGGTTATCATTCAAGGGAGTGATAAGAGTTAGCAAAGAACACTCAGTAAGATCATGTGAAAAGCATAGTTTGGGGATCTCACATCTTGCAGTGATATCATGGTTATCCAGAATCACATAACATATTATTTCTTTCTTAGAAGTATTTTGATTTATGCCCGCATGGTGGTACCTTCAACAATTCATTTGTGTTTGAAATACCCAATCGATGGGACAATCTGCATACTACATGGTGACATCACTCCCTTCGAATGGTATAAAACCATATATGTTGAGGAATGTTTCTATAAAAGGGATGTAAAACAACCAATTTTTGATGAAAATATGAAGGTTTCATTCCCCAATGGATTGAGGACTAACCCTATGAATCCCTGTGGTATTCATGATAGTGGCTAGGTGCTACCTGTAAACCTGAATGAGGTTGTAGAATTAATCCCAAATATCTAGGCTCCTCCTGTACCTAGGGATAGTGTAAAAGAAAATAATCATCACTGAAATATATCTACAAATAATCTATCATTTTGAGATAACAATTTATCTTCCCATAGCCTCTCTCACCTTAAAAATGAAATAGATTACCTCATATTACCTACCATATTTAAAAATTCCACCACACAGTCAAAGGTGTAAGAAGAAGAGGATAAAGGTTGGAATGACCCTCCTACATTTGAGGAAGACATCTCCACCACCATTGATGGGATCAGGAAGGTGAATATGGGAATAATAGGAGACTCATGACCTATGTTGATTTGATCCAACATGCCTCTTGAGGAGAAGGAGATTTATATTTCATTTCTAAATAAGCATCGATATGAGTTATCTTGGAATTATATGAAAGTTTATTGTCTGGAAACTAATGCAGTTATGAACCATACATGATTACCTGATGAACATTGAGGTTTCATAGAAGAATCCAAAAGGATGTTCCCCTCCCATGCTACTAATTTAGAATTAGAAGTTAAAAAATTCATCAAATCCAAATTTTTCTAGGGAGTGAAATATCCAAGATGCCTCACTAAATTCATCCCTATAAAGTAAAATAATGGGATGATTAGGGTCTATATTGATTTCAAATACATTATTCAACATTACAAAAAGGTTGATTTCACATTACCAATTAGAGAACTATTGATTGGTAAAAATAGTAGAATCCATGACCATTCCATCATGGATCTATATCTGTGGTACAATCAAATACATATGGCCCCTAAAGATAAAAAATATACCACCATTAGAGTACCTTAGGGGATATTTTTCATTCGTCTCATTCCCATTAGATTAAATTTCATTTGAACTAATTATAAACACATTGTGAAACATTTATTTTTTACCTTGTTAGAATAGAAAGTATAATATTATGTCAATGACCATGTGGCCAAGTCTCAACAATTATGTAATAACTACATAGATCTTTAAAAAATCATCAAAAAGTTGTGCCAACAATGTTTGAAGATGAATCAACTAATTTTTCCTTTTAGGGTAATGTATCAAAAATCCCTTGTCTTTGTGTAATGACACTACATCATTGAGGTTGACATAGAAAATACTAGTGCAATCATAGAGCTATGACCCCCTTGGAATCTCAAAGAGATGTGCGGGTTACAAGGCAACTTCACTTACTTTTTTCATTTTAGAGCTAACCTGGCCAGAAAATTGCTCCACTTCACCAAGATGATGAGGAAGGGTTCTGATTACTGATGGGATCAGGACTATCAAGAATTCCTTGAGATTATTTATGAATATCTGTTGCATCCACTGGTCATGATTTTGCCTTTGGAAGGAAATGCACTCATATTATATGTGGAATATATGGAATGATTACATAGTTCTATCCTCAGACATAAAAATAATGTGTGTAATGAGAAAATTCTCTACATCTTTAGTCAAATTATGATAGATATTGATACATAATATTCATATTTTGAGAATAATTTCCTCATGCTTATCTTTCCAGTGAAAAAGATGAGATATTACATTTATCACCACGAAATCCACATAGTCTCTCGTGTTGACCCGCTAAAGTAAATCCATGGCCATCCTATTATTACTGGGTTATTGGACCTACGGGAAGTTATTATACAACAATATGAAATCCAGTTCATGTCACATAAGGCAATTAAATGGCAGGCCATATATTATTTCCATATGGAACATCCTATCATATATTTTACACTAGTGAACACTAAACTTATAGATGAATATGTTTTCTATTCCCATGACACTAACTAAAAATGGAAGATATATTCCAATAGTTTCTCCTTAAGTCCTATTATAAAGAGGATTGAAAACACAAAGCTCGATCAGGATGTTCTACATAATGTTTTTGTTTCTCTGGAAAAATAAATTTTATCTACTATTTCTCAAATTTTAAAGGCTTAACTAATAATGAGGATGAATAGAAATACCTTATTACTATATTGGAAGTATAATTATAGCTAAAGATAGCCTACATAGACATCAAATGGTATTTATAGATAGTAATAAAGTAGATAAATGACATGTATTCTGTTAAAAAGGAAAAAAATTCCCATCTAATCGGGAATGTCAAAGGATTGGTAACATAGTTCCCTTTTAAACCAATGTTTCATCATGTCTCTTGATCAAAATATGATCATACTGAAGCACTGGAAAATGTATCCATAGTATTAACTGACTTTGATCAGAAACAGGTTGTCATATTCATCATGTACTAAAGGATGGTATCATTGATAATCATCAGTAACATTGAAGAAATCAATTAGAAAATACCACCCCATAGCATAATGAAGCGATATACACCTCTGGATAGATGATGTCCTTGAATGATTATCTCTAAAATGGGAATATCTTGTTGGACCGAGCTGGAATGGAATAGACTCAGTGTCAAGAAACAAATATTACCCATGAAGATGGTCCAAATGAGAAGAAATAACTCTAAAAATAAGGCTTTTATGGGATCTTACTCATATGAATAGTATAACAAGATATTATTTCCATCATTAAAGAAGTATACAAGGGCTCTTGTGATTATCATTGTTCTGGGTCTAGGTTGTCCCACTAAATTAGGAGGATTGGTCACAATTGGAAGACAATGCTACAAGACTACATGGAATTCAACATGAAGTTTCATTCAAGCCATATTCTAAAAACTTCATCCACCAACCACTAGAATTACTATATATAGGTAAATATTCATGGTCATTTTGCATATGGGGAATGGATGTTGTGGGACCATATCCCCCATCAACAACTATGTAGTTTATGTAATTATTTACTTCTAATGGATTTGCTTCAAAATTGGATGAGGAAATACCCATCTTTGATGTTAGGATGAAGAGTATTATTAACTTCATGAAGTCCAATATTGACACTAAGTTTAATGTCCCTCATAGGATATTTACAGACAAATAAACCCACATCTATTTTAATGAGTTAAAGAAATTATACAAGGAGTAAAACATCTAGTAGAACCATTTACCCAGCTATAATGAAGTGGAAAATGGAAAATTTTAATAAGACTCCATCACATATACTCAAAAGCTGATGAATAAGAATAATATTTCCTAGAAGGACAATATTTTCCATGCCTTATGGGCCTACCGAACCACTTCATGTACTACTACACAACCAACTCCATATTTGTGAGTCTATAAAACCAATAAATGTTACCTACATAATTCCAATTTCAATTACTTTTAATAGTGATGTGTGGACAACTCTTAGATGATGATAAGTCACAAAAGAGACTGAATGAGTTGGAATGGCTTTATGAGAATGGGATATGTACACTGAAAACCCATAACATTTGTCAAAATTGGATCACACAAAACTCTAGTAAGAGGATAACATTCATTAATTCCTTCATGGAGAATTTATATTGTCTCTCAATTCCCCAATAATACCAGGAAATAAACCTCTAAAGTTCTAACCCAAATTAGAAGGACCTTACATCATACATAAGGTCTATTCCAATAGATCTTACTCATTGGACACAATGGGTGGGGATCACAACAAGCCCCACTCCAATGCGATTTTTGTCAAGAAATACTTTTCATAAATACCATAAAGTATCCACTTTCATAGTTTCATGATGTTAAACTACACAATGTGTCCCAAGCGCATGATGTTAAAACTGTAAGGAAGACATCCTAGTTTCATGATGCTAAACTGCACGATACATCCTTTCCATATGATGTTAAAACTGCATTGAAGAAGTCATGATAGCATGACATTAAACTATATGACATATTATATCCTGAACCTATGAATTTAAACTATTATGAAGTCATCCTGGCCACATGATGATAAACTATATGAGCGGTCCAAGTCATATAACCTAAAACTAAAAGATATTATTTATAATTATGACATGATGTAAAACATCACGAAAAACCTTATATCATAGATGAAACCCTACACATGTGCTTGATCTATGAAAAAGAAAAATGAAGTTCCCCCATATTTTATTGTTATTAAGATCCGTATAGAGAATATATCCATTCAATAACTATGCATGGATTAATTCTTGCCATCATAGGATATGTAGTGACACCCAAATACAAAATCTTGGGGTCTCTATAATATATTCATCCTAGTAAAAAGAAATCAGAATCTGTGAAAACATCTTCATCACATGACATTAAAATGTAGTCTTACGATATGTAATAAGCATAAGATTTCATGGGAAAGTATCTCATGAAGCATTGTAAAAAATACATAAGATTACACTCATGGGATGATTTCATAAATTCATAGAAAACATTCAAAAGGCCTCATGTATTATTAATTCATGTTAGGTAACCTTATTTCTTTATAAATGATGTTAAACAACAAGGATGACATCCATACCACATGATACTAAACCACATGGTTTTTCTAAAACTATTTATGTATTGATTCTCACTCTAGTGAGATACGTAGAGAATCCAAGATCCTATGTCTTGTCCCAGCCACCACATGATCCAAAATTCCCATATCCTTTCCATTATTTTCCTATGTGTAGTGAGAGAAACCATTACAATTCGATTTTTATCACATCATTCATAGTTTATTTATGATTAGAACTTTTGGTAAAAGCATCCCCGAATGATCAATACAAATCAGTTCATGATGGGGTTATCATGTTCCTGGATGCAAGACATTAAAATTCATAACATAAATCGTTAAAATGTGATGTTAAACTATATGGTTTTTTTCTATTATAAAACATAAAAATTTGAATTTCTATGGGCCTTCCCTAAGGGGATAACTATCAATGGTGTTGGTCTCCCACGACATTTCACATTCAATAACTGTGTGTGTCTAATTCTTGTAACTATAGGATATGTAATGATGTACAGATCTCCAATCATGGGTCTAGCCACAACAATCAACGAGAACAATATCCCCCTTAGTATATGGGTCAGACTTATGTAAAGAGATTCCCTCTCAAGAACTAAATGTGTCTTGATTCATGTCATTATAGGATATGGAGTGATTCTGAGGTATCCCACCTATTATCCAGCCACAACAATCAATGGAAACAATGCCCTCCTCAGCATATGGTTAAGAATTATGTGGAGAGTTTCCAATTTAAGAACTATGAGTGGATTGATTCATGTAATCATATTAAATGTATTGACACCCAAATTTCTAATTCTGTGTCCAACCAGAAAAATTAATGGGAACAATGGCCCCCAATTCGTATGGGTCAAACCTATGTGGAGAGTTTCCCACTCAAGAATAATGTGTGGCTTGATTCCTATTATCACATGGTACATAGGGATGCCCATATCTCAAATCATGGGTCCAAAAAAATTATCAATAGAAAAACCCCCTACCTATTTTTTATACCTTTGTGTGATTTTTACCATTCAAGAACTAAATTTGGATTAATTCTTATCATCACAAGCTACACAGGGGTATAAAGATTTCTAATTCAGGGTCTATCCATAACAATCAATAGAAAAATTTCTCCCTCTGTATACGTTTCAGACTTGAAAGGAGTTTTTCCATTTAATAAATACATATGTACAAATTTGTTTCATCTTAGGATACGTAGTGATGCTCAGATCTCCAATATTTGGTCCAATCGCAACAATCGACATGAACAATTCCTACCTCTAAGTATGGACCAAACCTGCATGGATATTTTCTTATTAAATAACTATATATGGATTTATTATTATTTTCTAGGATACTTATTGAATCTAGGATCACTAAACTTGAGTCTAGGAATAATATAAAAAAATCTCCCCACACCAAGTACGGATCAATAATGTGCAAGGAACATTCATGAAACAACTAAGTATGAATTCATTCCTCTCATCACTGGATATGTAGCGATGCCAAAATATCCAATCATGGGTTCAATCAAAACATATAATCCCATAAAAATTAACCCTTAAATACATGTGGGATGGAATAATGTAGTTAGAAATCTGAGACCTACTCTCATGCGGCTTAGTCAACTACCCAGTCATCCCTTGTTTCTCATGCTGAGAATGGATCACGAGAACTTAGTGAACCTCAAAAGAAGACCTGGACAATGAATCTGAGAAACAATTCATATTGGGAACCATTTCATTATATCATGGTGTAAAACATCATGACCATTTCCTCATGGTATGGTGTTTCTTTCTGATTCATTCACTAGAACCCACCTATGTATCTTCACGAATGCACATGTTGGATTTTCTATAAAGCCCAAAATTCCCACTTTCCAAAGGGGGGTGGATTTCATCGCTTTCAATTGATATTTTTTCTCCATGATTTAAAAGGTATGATGGGAGGTTTCTTTATATTTAAATGGATTCGTCCTTAGATATCATCACCAAGTTAGAGTCTCCCTCATAGATTTGATTCATGTTCATGGAACTTATTCCTGTTTCAATATCTTTGTGTATGTTGGTTGGTTAAACTATTCTTTTCTAGACATTATATTTTGATCATGATATACAATAAATCATTGGTTAGGGGAGTAGTTAAGTTGGGCATCAATGGGAATTTCAGAATGTTGAGCGCATTGGTTACCTATATTCTTCGTCTTGGGAGGGCATCTCATATGAGGCATTGTAGGCATGGAACCCAAGGCATCCCATTAAAATAACGAGGTAACAAAGCTAGAGAAATATGTCTTCCATTAATTTTTAACCTCAAGTATCACACATTTATGATTAGATTAGGTGTTTTGGGTCAGGTCACATGTTCTACGTCCTATATAGAATGACAAGGATGTTTGAATGAGATATATTGGGGATTGAGTTTAACATATGGTGTATCCAGGCACATGGTTAATGTATTTTATGGATAGGATGGATAGATTAGAATGAAATATGGAAGCAGAACTAGATGGTATGTCACTAGGATATAAGATGTCTCAACAGGAAGGTTTACCAATGGATCAAAACACTCCATGGAAGAAGATCTAGGAATATGGATCAGATAAACCCCATAGAGGCCGATATGATAGGTGTGTCCTTAGGTGGGAATATTTCACACCTTGGTGGATGGATTAAAACACCCCTTGAGGTGTACCCAAAATCATGAAGGTTGGTCATAATTCCCATTTAAGCAGATTAGGTAGGTACATCCCTAGGATAGAGAACCTAAGTTTAGTATTTATTTCAAAGCCCCTTGAGGTGGGCTTGAAAGGTTAATTAGAATGCCCCTTGAGGTGGATCCAGGAGGTTCTTCCCTGGGAGGGAGCACCTATATTTACCATTGAGTAAGACACCCCTTGAGGAAGATCTAGATAATTGATCAAAATTACCCTACTACAAATCAAGGAGGTGTGTCTCTAGGATGGAGCACTTAAATTTACCATTGATCAGGATTCCCCTCTAGGATGATCTATAAGGTTGATCAGAATGACCATTTAGGAAAATTAGGGAGGTGTTCGGAGGGAGCACCCATGTTTACCTTTGATCGGGACACCCCATGAGGCAGACCTGGAAGGTTGATCAGAACTCCCCTAATGGCGGAGCAGGTGGTGGTGTCCCTAAGAGGTGGAACCTAATTTTACTATTCATTGGGATTCCCCTTTAGGTGGACCGAAATGGTTGATCAGAGTTCCCCTTGAGGCAAATTAGGGAGGCACATCCCTTGAAAGGATCACCTAGGTTTACCATTGATCGAGATGCCCCTTGAGATAGACTCAGACTGTTGATCAGAACACCCCTTGAAGTAGATCAGGTACGTGAATCCCTATGAGGGGAATCTAAGTTTACCATTGATTGGGATGCCCCTTGAGGTAGACTTGGAAGGTTGATTAGAATTCCCCTTGAGTCATGGTGTGGGGATTTCACAAATGGGTGAATGGTTGAGAACCATTGCTAAAAATTCATAATGAATGGGGGATTTATAGGAAAGGTGTTTATGAAGATTCTAGGTGCTTGTGAATACATACATGCTTCGTGAATGGGAGAACTCTAAAAGTTTGAATGACATTTTTTCCAAGGCACCATCAAAATTTTCCACATCAATGAAGTTCTCCAAGACTATTAATGTCATTAAGAAGTGGTTCCATCCTGAGATCTTGTATTCATAAATGGAACTCTGAAACAGATAACTTCATGAGCTCCGACCATTCATGAAGGAGCCACTATTCCTGAAATAGACTCCTTAGAGGGATTTTGGGATGTTTTGACTTGTATTTTCTTCAAACCAGTTGTTCCTTATTGAACATTCCCATGAGACACGTATTTAGATAAACTAAAATTCCCCCACTCACAATGGGAGAAAATGGTGAATTGGAGGGTCAGATTCTCAGGGAGAATTGTTGAAAATTTTCAATCAACTCCCTTTCATGAATCTCACTCGCGAAGCTCATTTGCGATGATCACTTCATGAAACCCACTGCCAGAGACCACCGTGAACCCAGGACTGGATGTATGACAATATGTTTCAGAGGGGGTACCCTAAAAATTAATAGGAATATTTAGAGAAGAAAATATCATTCTATCTTTTCATAAATATCTAACCATTTGTGAGTTGTTTTGGATTTCAATTCCCATCGCTCATAGACCTCACTATCTCCATGAACAAAACTCTATGAATACTTCATAGAAAACCAAATTCCATGAACCTGGTCCTTGCAAACATATTTCATGAACCAAGTCTCCATGAATTTTATACACAAAAAACCTTCATGAACTAAACTCCAAATACAACTATGTATCGAATTAAATGTATGGTTAGGGAGTCAGTGTTTCTATTACTCACGGGGAAAATGGATGGGAATATCATCATCTGTGAGAGTGTATGTGGCAATTTAGACCATGAAAAATTGATCACTTTGTTGACATGGGATTAGAAGGTTTACCCTCTATGAAGAGGCTACTTCTTTATAGATTTTGGATGAGGTATGATGTCTTTATTCTAATGGAATGATGAGATGAGTATACCTACTAGTTCATAGGCATAACAGGGTAATACCAATGGCAAGGGATGCTTCACGGAACATCTAGATAGACCAAATTCCAATCATAGCAGACTTTCTCTAAAACCACATAAAACATATAGACGATGAGAATCTAGAGGACAAGTAATTCTACCTTAGTGTGAGACTATCCTCAAGGAAGATTTAGGGAATCCATTGATGGGATGGAAGAAAAATTGGGATCTATACTAGGGGTAACTTTACAGATAAATCATTCTAGTCCCATTTGAAATGCTTATAATGCACTGAGTTCTATGGAGTGATGAAATGAGTAGGACTATTCAAGGTGTATTGGACTACATAGTTTCTCATCTACCTCCATCAGAACACCATGCCTGAGTTGCTGAGAATATGGTCACCTAAGACAAACACATAGATTCTACATCAAGGGGAGGTTCTGATTAGCCTATGGTTCCTTCATTAAATCACAGGGATCCTGATTCTAGGGGAGATTTATAATAAGTTCTTTCCAATACATAATGTGTGGGGGTATAAGAGAATATTATTTTATTATTGAAGGAACTACTAGATCTAGAATGGGTAATCAGTGAGGAGAATCCAAGGATGAAGGATATTTCCTTCCAAAAATGGTTTAGAAACTTTCTAAAAGAATAAGATGAAAGGTTACTGGAGAGTCCCGACACATACCTAAGGGAATTAACATGGGTCCAAGAGCACACATACTAATAATTTTGTAGGGGACCCAATGGAATTTATAGGGATACAACATCGAAACTATGGTGAATTTAGTGACCAGGATTTCTAGATTCATTACAGTGTAGATATTCAACTGGATCCTCCCTGTGAGGGATGTACACATGGGGGTGCGGCCAAGAACCTTCATTATAGTACTGATGCTGGAAATGGGAAAGCACATCAATTTGGTTATCCCCGTATTTTTGAACTTATATAGGGTACTGTATCACATCATCTAAGGAGAGACACCACTTTAGGGATTTGGGGCCCTACACCTCCTGTATAACTGGTTGGATACGTACATGTGGGTATATAAGTTCCCAAACCCCACCTCTACTCCTACAACAAGCTTATAGCCCACGATGTTGAATATTGTAGGGTGTCTCCCACTCAAATTTTTTATGATAGATGTCATGGAGAAGGATGGTATGGAATATCACTTCATATTTCACCCATTCCCCATGTCATTGGGGATAATGACTGATGATTTTACATGTACCATTGATTAGTGATCATACCTCATGGCCTTCTGATGTGGTGTACAAGTTTATAGAATTGACTATGAGCCAATCCATGAATCGTACAACTTTCACTAGTTCACAAGGAAGTTTAGATGTCTGTAGTGGATGACACTGCAGATGTACACATAGGTGCACCATGAGTTCCAAACATTGGAACAATGATTGAACGAGAACATGATCACATGTGAGGACATGAAGATGGGTAATGAGTTTTCTCAACCTATCACCATATATAGACTTATCCATGATCATTCAAAAAATGGTATATTGCATACCTAGGGAGATAGTGAGGAAGAGGTCTAGCCTAGAAAATTAAAAGGGCGGCCTTAAAACTGTGGGGCTGGGGTCGAGCAGTTGTCAGTGCATTCTGTGGTGGTAGAGATGGCCTAGTAGGTAGGGTAGTAAAAGTAGGTCAAGTAGTTCATGGCCCCGAATAGGTAGGATGCATAGGGAGAGGATGAGTTCAAGGATCGATGATCCTATTAAATTGAAAACAAGAAGAAGTAGACCCATCTAAGGAGTTCCATAGGAAATTCATCCATGATATTTGGATTTGGTTGCACTACACGGATATTCCTAGTGACGTCGTCTTCCTTGCATCCTGGGACAACTATGATGTTTATAAGAAATTCTCCAATAATCGTGGAATATAGAATTATCTAAATAGAGATGATATGAATTTCTATAGGATCGTTTATGCCATGGATGGTTTTAATGTGTGTCTAGATGATTTTGAGGGATACAAATTGGATCTGGAGGACCTAGTGCATTCTTGGGTCACTACGCATCTGCTGACTAACCCAGTGAAGGTGCAGCTAAACATGAACTCTCCTCCATAGATATTGGAAGATGAGAAAGCTATTTTTATAACTCCTCACAAGGTGTTAGATTATTCCTGGGGAAGAGAAGCCAACTGAGGCTATCCTATTGGAGGAATCGCGTCCACTGACTAGGTAATTATCTGGATCTTATGTACATCAAATATAACTTGTTCTAAAACTATTTATTAACTCCTTGTTCAAATGAATAGGAATAAAGTACAGAGGAGGGTGAGGTTCATGAAATTACTAAAAAGGAATTTGATGGGACCTCAACCCTTCAAGGGGAAAGTGTGGGGTCTTTTCATGATATGGAATCTATGAGAAGACAACCAACAACTCTTGCAAATGAGGTTATGGTCGTAGGTAGAACCATGCATGAGGGACTACTGGTAGACCTTCATAAGATCCTTACTTTTATGTAAAATTTTCTTAATTTTCTTTCTCCCATTCCCCATTGTGACCTTTTCATTCTATTCTTGTACTTGATTGACTCATTTTTGAATGGTAGTTCAAATAGTGATTAGGACTCAACCACTAGTACCAACACTCATGATAATCATGAATAGAGATAAGGTGGAGATGATGGATACTGCTCTCCCAGTGAGAGTGGATGAGAATACCATAGTTTTTGGGCCTACCATGGATGTTCCATTAAAGGGGACTGCTAAGACCACACCCTCAATCGAGTGGGTTGAGGAGGTACTCACTACAGTGTTGCCTATAGGATCTACAGTGGCTAAGCTAATCATAGAGGTTTTGTAGTTGTGTCATGATATGAAGTAGATGGGGAGACTGGATTGAATGCTCTTTCCCCGAAATTTCGAGTGGTGGAAGCCTTAGGGTTTGATGCTAAGGTCGTACAACCAACATGAGAAATATAAGGATCAGGGGATGTTGTTTCCACCTCAGTAATACCACAAAGTGCACTGAATCTTTTATCATAGGTGGAGAGGCTGATGAGGAGCTATTCTCAAGGGTGAATCTCTTTCTAGTCACTCCAAATAAACTACATCCATATGAACTATCTAAAGATTTTTTGGTCATCTTCCATTCTTATTATCACACTCCTCTAGAATATTTAAAATATCACGGTCTAGATGACACCAAAGATAAAAAAAATCCATCGAATGGTGTGGAGATGTTTTAAAATTTTCATCACCTACACCCCGATAGGTGAACTAACCAACTAGGTGTGTTATATCCAACATTGACCAGTCTTACTAGGGACTAGTGGGATGGATTAATGTATCCTTCATTCACTATCCCAATACTTTCTAGTGGAATGGGGTCTTGTGAAGTTGAAAGTGTTGGACCTCACTGGGAGGAAACAAAAGGCCAAGGGATATTAGGTTCTCAAGAAGGATAAAGGATATATTTCCCACATGGAGGTTCTAGAAGATGAGATTGCTTAGGTAACTGATACATAGACTGAGATCATCCAAAGTTTGAAAGATCATTTGGCTGCAGTTGAGGCCAAGGAGACAGAGGCAACATCCATGGGGGTTGAGTGCTAGTATCTTCAAAACCAGAAATATATCAAAGTTGAAGACTCAGTCTCTAAGGATGAAGAGGAGAAATACTAAGAGAAAGAAGACGTGGAAGAGTGACATAGGATCCTAGGGTCCAATATAAAAATAATGGATGATCTCGAGCACATGATCGTTGGGGTATATCTGTAGAGATAATTAAACAAAATAGAGGCTCCTATATGTGGAATCCCCTCTAGAACATTGGCTTGTTTTTATTTTTTCATGATTAAACATGTTCTTCACTTTGAATTCAATCATATTCATGATATAAAAAATGATAAATACCTCAAATAATGTGGATTATTCATTGTGTGAGAAACAATGTATGAACATGTGAATGATCATTTATATGAGAGTGTATTGGTTTAGATATCCTACAGTTGTGGAATAGGTATCTCAAAACATCCGACTTTCTCTTAAAATGTGATCTAGTGAACAAATAGTGTACAACAAGATCATTGAATACTACCCAAATAAAGGGGAATGGGGACTATTAATAACAAATCCCAAAATATGGAACATGAGGATGGTGGAATAATGATACATGATAACTGTAGACCATGTTTGAAGCATAAAATTGATACTATTAGCTTGGAATGGGGAAAACAATTGTAGGTCGACCAATGAACATGTTAGAAACATAGAAACATTCTCATAATGTCATCCAAAGTCCTTCTGGATGTTGTTCCATGATTGTAGCTGAACCAGTGTAGCTAGGCACCATATCATTAGGGGGTCCTTTCTGAAATGGAATAGGATTATGATACAAATGAGGGGTATGAAGATCAAGGAAATGAAGTGATTGAATCTAATATCGGATTCCAAAACTCATGGATTTACTCTTTAGTGACATAGAGAACATTTAGGTTGGCATATTGGTTGAAACAAACGTCAAACCCATCTTCCATGGGAGAAATGTCTTGGGTACCCAGAGATGATTAAAATGAGTGATGTGGTTGATTAATGGCACCCGTGGAAAGGACCTCTTAGGCGAGGGTCTGATATGAATCAAAATTTTATATCGCAAAAATATGATGATAAAAATATAGTTTTTACATCATACGGTGAGGATAGGAAGTTGAACAGTTTAACAACATATGATTAGAATGCATCCCATAGTTTAACATCATGTGACCGAGGTGTGAATTGTATGCAGTTTATGCACTGAGATTTCCATCATTTCTTCCTCATGTCTTTCCATGTGGAATTCGATGTTTATTGCATGGGGTTGGGTAATATATTATCATTTAGAATAGATGGATGTAAGGAACCCATCATGAATGATACCCACCCTGATATAGAAATGACAATGAAGGAGGGTAGCATGATGGGAGACCATGTAGTGAGAAATAAAATCTGGGGCAGGTGATATACAATTTAGAGTCATGTGGTATGGACCACATATTTTTGTTTAATTCCATAATTCATGAAAATTATCGCAAAAATTTTAAGGTTTTTCTATCTGGACCGTAATTTAGTTTATAGTCATAGATTTTGGACCATATGCTTCTAGTTTAAGGTCATAGAGTTCTGATCACAGGGTTCTCTAAATGGATCTGTGTAGTGTGGTGAGCTGAAAAAACCCAATACAAATGAGGGCAAGGAGGCCCACCACAACACAAAACATTCCTGGGAGTCTTCACACATAGTTCAGATTCATGATTCTTTGATTTAAATATGGCGTGGTATAAAACTGATGATTTTTAGGGGAGACCCTTTAGAATGAGAGTATTGAATATTCACATACATAGATATAAGGCATCCGAAATTTATATGGAGTAAGGATATAGTTTAACGTCTTTTTTTATGTATGTTATTATTTTTTCATCTCGTATTTTTCATATGGGTATTTATAGTTTGATATAGGTTTGGATCATCTCTTATTAAAAGGAATCCTAAACCTGTCTAGGGTAATATTGCAGTTTAACATCACTCATTGAGGATGTTCCATAATCATATTATGATGTTAATTAATATCCTCCCATAGATGGGTTAAGGTAACTGAATGGGGCTAATACCTAGAAAAAATATAGTGGGATGTTTTGGGGTGGTTTCATTATAGATAATAGATGATTTTTTGGTGGATCTACAGTTGGTTCAGTGATGATAAGTATAGGCATCACTACGTATCCCATGAGAATGGGAATCAAGGCACACATAGTTTTGGAGATGATACAAATAGTTTAAGGTCATATGGTTTAGAAAATGGTATGAAGGTGGATTCAAGGATATTTCTATGATTCTAGAGTTAAAACCTGATGTGAATGATCCAAGGAGGCCCTATACCATGTGAAGAAATCCTGAATATAATTACAGAAAATTTAAGGTCATATGGTCTAGACAATGGAAAATAGTTTGGAGTCATGTCACTTGGACTATAGGCAATCAGTTTAATATTGTGATGTATGGACTATTAATTAATTTGTTTCATATGAAACTTGTGCGGCATAAGAGATGTGTGACCTAGCACAAGTGAGGGCCAAGAAGCTTTTTTACCACACAAGTATCTAGATACAAACAAAACATATTTTAAATTCATAATTCTTAGAAAATGGTTATAAGGAAAAAAGTATAAAGACATGATGATTGGACATAGGAAATGTTGGTATGAAGGGAATATACATGGAATAGAAGAGATATAAACTAACATGAGTGGAGACAAAGAGGCTCACATACCACATACACATATTTAGATGAACTGCATATATTTTATTGTCCTAATAATTGGAATGTAACTATGGTCAAGGGTCCAAAGGGATAATGAATTTGGTATAGGTCCTAAAGTTTATAAGTTCAGGAATCACTATATATCCCAAAAAGTTTAGAATCTAGTCGCACATAGTTCTGAACCACGACATGGTAAGAGACCAACACCGATGGGGTAAATCCTCTCTATAAAGGTAATTGAGGCATCCCCTAATCATGAGGTTTCCAATGTTTAGAGAATTGGGTATTTCATTTTGACCATCAAATTTTTTTCATATGAGGATTACCAATTTAAAATAGGGTATATATCATATCCCATTGAGAGGCATGCTAATTTTACATGAGTTAATTCCATAGGTTAATATCATGTATTAAGTATGTCATTCTTTATAGTTTAATGTCATACAAATCTGATTGTAGGGGTAGGAAATAGTTTAAGGTCTTAAATAATGGACCTGAATGGACTATTAGTTTATGGTCTTGATGTTTGAATCATGGTCTCTTAGTTTTAAGTGATAGAGTTGGACTATAAGGTTGGAATCTAAAATGGATATGTTTAGTGTGGTGTAATAAAAAACCTAATGTGAATGAGGACCAAGGAGGTACAACCCCACACAAAACATTCTTGAGAAGACTCAAACAAGGTTTAAAGTCATGATTCTTGGACTATAAGCTATTATTTTTAGTTTATAGAGTTTTGACTAGGGGGGTGGCCTTCTCAAAAAGAGATATGTAAAATGGATTAGTGAAAATAAAACTTCAAGGAGGGCCAAGGAGGCCCATAATTACACCACATATTCTTTAAGAGACATGCATACAGTTTAATGTCATGATGCGAAGCCTATAAGCTCTCTGTTTAAGTTCGTAGAGTCTAGACCATTGGGAAATTATTATAACCAAAAGGGATATGTGTTGTATGATAGGAATATGAATACATGAATGAGTTCCAAGAAGTCTTTTGTCAAAAAACAAATTCCTAGGGTATAATCATAAAAAGTTTAAAGTTGTGGTGCATAGACATTGTCTCCCAGTTCAAGGTTGTAGAGTTCAGACTCATTAAAAATAGTTTAAGGGCATACTACATGAACCATGGGGTGAATCGCAAGAAGATACCTATATTGAGTATGAGTGATAAACTCAATTTTAACAGAGGTCCAATGAGGGTCGATGTCACGCAACACTTTCCTGATATGAGACGCGCACCATTTAAGGCCATCTTGCTTAGACTTGGACTTCTAATTTAAGTTCATAGTGTCCATACGAGGGTATTTTGTGTAGTTTGAACATGTCAGTTCACATACTATTAAAGATCCTAATCCCACATGAATGGTTCTTAGAGTGGGAAACAATGATTGGTGAGGGTATTTTCCTGAAACAAGGAAGAACACATTAGGGGTGAGGATATACAATGTTGAGAATTTCCAAATGAAACTGACCTGAGTACTTGATATGCATGGGTGCATGGATGGGTGACAACATGGGTGTTAGAATTCCAATAAGACACAGGGAGGTGGAAAGGTGGTAAACTAAGACTTTTGAGATCAGGAAAAGGAGCGACCGATGGGTAGAGAACAACTTTTGACCAATTTTGATACACATGGATCACAACCACACCAGTTGTGAATTGGGAGAGCAGATTTATGATCGACTGTTGATCAAAATAGATACATATGATCTACTATCTACATAAGATATTCATTAGGAAATTGTCCCAATATGGGAGGTGAGCCATTTTTCCTATGAACCATCACCATTCAGGGCTCGATTTGAATGATGATATAAATACAAACCATAAAGACTCTATGTATGGAAATGTATAGAGTAAATATCTGTGTGGGATTTAACACTCTAGGTTTCATGGAATAACACATTTTGGCACAGAAGTGGGGTGTATCACAAAGTGGGATTCAAACCCATTCTCAAGAATGGGGTTTTTGAGGTGGTCTATAGACTTGGATACACATAGGGTCCAAGTCCAAGTGGATCTAGGGTAAAGAACTAGCATGTTACAAATATATTAAGGTCATATTGCATGGACCATATGAAGGATATTAGTTTAATGCACTAATTTTCAGACCACATTCTCTTAGTATAAGTTCATAGAGTATAAATACATCTTAAGCATATAAAATGGATATTTGTATCATGGAAGAGTGAAAATATCATTGTGAAGGAGGTCCAAGGAGGACCTCTACCACAAACACAATCCTGAGAATGATAACAATCAATTTAAAGTTGTGATGCATAGAATGAGGGTGGATATTAGTTTAAGGTGTTAAAGCTCATTCAAATCACAAATATCAATGTTTTTCACTCAATACATTAAAAATATTGGCTGGTCTCTATGATAAGTAGTCCTAGATTCACTATTTATCCCATGATGACAGGAATCAGGTGAAACATTGTTCTGAAACACAACATGGTAAGAGACTAACACTGGTATGGATGATCTTATCTGGCGATGGAATTATGGTATCTAGAGGTTATTGGGGGTGATCCCATGATCAAGTAATGGGGCAATGCTCATATATTATTCAAGGGAATCCTTTTTTAATAGGTTTTAACACTATAGTTTAAAATCATGGATTTAGAACATTTGTTCATCCAATGTTTATCGTATGGGGAATCTTGAACTTTTCCATGGTAAGACTACAGATTCTAATCATGTATTGAGGATATTTAATATCCCAAAAAGATATTTTTGGTCAAATGGATGAGATTGAGGGCCAAAGAGGATTAACTCCACACCACATATTTATGAGGGTACAAGAATATAGTTTAAAGTCATGATTCTTGTACATGATCTCCCAATTTAAGGTCATAGAGTTCAAACCAATCACATAGTTTAATTTCATGTGATCAAGAAATAGAAATTTTGTTTACCATTATCAGGTGAGGAAATGAAATCATATTGTTTAATTTCATGTAATACATATTTTTTCTCTCACTTTAATATCTTGCAACCAAGATGGTGATTATGGTGAAGTTTAACTGTCACGACCCCCTCCCACCAAAGATGCCCCTCCTGAGCTGGCAATGGTTAAAGGGAGAGAATGAACCCCGAGTCCGGCCTCCAATAGGCCCCGGGTTGGAGACTAGCACCAAGGGTATGAGTTTTCACAAATATGGGAGGCATTACCCTTTTATTATTTTAAGATCGGGAAATAGGACAAGTCAACCACCAAAAAGGAAAAGAACAAGTGTATAGAAATAAACCCAAACCAATACCACATGCATGTTTAAACAATTTTATAACAAGGTGCAAGTAAAAGAAAGCTCAAATTACAATACCAAAAGAAACAAGTGAACAACAACAGCAGCAACTCCAACTGTCCGACTAGTAGTGTCCCGCACGGCCCTGGTAGTCCTCCTGGAAACCTGAAAGTAAACGTAGGGTGAGCATACAAGTATACTCAATAGGGAAACCTAAAGCTCTTGTGCACAAGTGGGGAGACATCCTAATGTCCCATGAGAACAACATAAGAAACCTAGCAAGTAATTCTATCCACCCAAACTCACCAGCCACACTCACCAAAAACTCAATCACAATAGGTAGTAGTATATAAGAAAAAAGAGTATTGGTTACCCCATACCATTTCCCAGTAGTTAGCTGCTCTTCCTAATGGAGAACGTCCTGACGCTGCCACACTCTCCCCACCTGCACACACCTGGGCCTCACAAACCACACATCCCGTCCGCACACACCTGGGCCTCACAACCACGTATACCGCCCGCACACACCTGGGCCTCACAACCGCGTATCCCGCCCGCACACACCTGGGCCTCACAACCACGTATCCCGCCCACACACACCTGGGCCTCAAAACCACGTATCCCGCCCGCACACACCTGGGCCTCACAACCACGTATCCTGCCCATACACACCTAGGCCTCATCCAAGAAGATTCTTGGGAAACAGTAGAACCTGCCCGAAGAGTCTTGGGCTAAAACCACCCCAACTTAAACCTACCCGAAGAGTCTTAGGTGTAAGGTCACCTCAAGCCATCATAGCCTAGGGGAGAAGGAGCAGGAAGGAGCTAGTAACTAAGGGGAAAACACCCTCTCCCATGAAATGGTAGTGTTTGGCAATAAGTGCTCAACATAGGTGGGGTGAGATAAAAACACAAAAGATACAGATATATATATGTATACAAAACACACAGCCCAACCTATGGCTTCTAAATAGAGAAACTGAGCATGTTCCTCGGAACTGCTACTACGAAGCATGAATACAACAAACAACCCCAACCCCATTTAGGTTTTCATGTTTCAACAGAATTAGTTTATTTAGTTCCTTAACTACTGGGAAACTATCCACAACCAACCACATCGATCGTTCGTAAAACATATCCCTGCCATCCACAAAACAGGTTAGGAAAACACAAGCAACACAACCAAGCCCTTATTTTCAACCAACCAACACCATTGATTATTAATCTCGTTCTGTTACCACGCCTCACCATTCATTAACTCTTCCGCTTTTATTATTATTCACAACCCATAGTCCATTCACATTCCAACCCATCCCTGCAGCCCTGCTGCCAACCGCCATAACCACAACCGCACCGTACATCATTATCCCTTTAATACCATTTATCACAGCCCCACTGCCCGTTATCAACACAACATTCACACCAACCCACAACCAAGTCAACTGCAGCCCTGCTACTCACCCAAACCACAACAACCCACAAAACACCCCCATCACATGCCACGTAACCAAGACAACACCCACATGTTCATTATTCCATTTTTTTCAACCGGGGTGACCACACAAGGGCTCCATATTTTTAAACAGCCAACTTTACGTGATTAACCAATTTCCACATTCCACAAAGTTCCATCCACAAAACGGTCTAGAAAGATAAGGCAACATTTAATTGCACAAGCAAAGGCCCCCAACGACTGTGATTTTCAGTAGGTAGAAGCTCATTCATTTCACAACATAATACCACAAGATATAAAGTAACAGTAATCAAAACTTCCCAACCCCATTATATAAGCAAGTTATTATCTTTATTAAACCGGTTCAAAAGTGTTTCACATAAACAAGAGAACACCCACCCCGCATGATGCACAAATTAGAGAGACGAAGGTAAGATCCATACCTCAACAGGTTCTGATTGCAACGCACCCCCGAATCAACCTTAGAAGACATCTGTCGGCATTTGTCACTTCTGTCGAGTCCCAGAAAAACCTCCTCGGGTGGAAGTCGGAAAGGAAAGGCCGAAGGAGAGACAACGGATCTAAGCTCGGAAGTTCTGCCTCGTCATTACGATCTTGTGGCCGTTGACGGATCGTAAATTGGAGCTCAGACGAAGAAGTTATGGAAGAAAAGAGCCTTTGAGTCTCTTGGGACAGCTTTGCTCAGAGGAAAGGGAAGGAGATGAGTGAATTGAAAAGGAGGAGGGGACCCCTCCTTTTATAGGAAAGAAAAGGAAAATTACATGGTGTGTACTTTATGGTACATGGCGTGTACTTGGTTATTTCACACGGTCTCCACGCGGCTTCCAACACGGCTCCGCGATCGTTGACTGGTCAACACACGGTTTGAGGGTAACGCATACGCGGGGAGGGACTACACGGCGTTTAGTTTGGACAAACGACATATACCCATTTATTGCACATGGAAAGGACATGGATACAACATGGAACATGGCCGTTTACTGGTAAAGCGTACGCGGGGAAGGACTACACGATGTGTAGTACTGAACACACGGCGTGCACCCATTAGTTCACACAGAAAGGACACGGCCTTCAACACAGGGTATACCCGGCAAGGTGGTACACAGTGTGTAGTTACACTATACGGAATGTACTCATTTAACTCACATGGCAAGGACACGACCTGCGACACGGGGTATACCCGGAAAGGGGGTACACGGCGTGTACTCAAACTACATGGCGTGTAGTTTCAAAATTCTGGAAAGTGTGGGAAAATTCCATTTTACCCTCTAGAACACTTTGTGGCCTTATTTTTGACAAAGGAATGGGCTGGAGAGGTCCGAGCCATTACATCAGATACCTCTTAAAACATTATCATCCCTGAGAATTCAAAAACTAACCCAGAGGAAACCCAACAAGGTACCTCTTAGGGTTCTTGTTATAATAGGAACCCAACCAAAAACCCTAATCATATGCGTTAGGAATTCCTTCTCCTATGTCGAGATATTATCCGCTTTAGGCGGCACCGAATCGCCTGCATGGGTTTAATAGCATCCTCATTAATGCGTCTCGATTAAGAATTGGGTCTTCCCACTTTCATACATTAGGATTTTTCAACTCGTACTACCCCCAACACCACACAACCAACACACTACCCGAACACGTGGTTTTGGGAAATTCATTCTCCTATGTCGAGATATTATCCGCTTTAGGCGACATTGACTCACCTGCACGGGTTCAATCACATCCTCATTAATGCGTCTCGATTAAGGGTCGGGTTTTTTCCCTTTCCCCACATATCCAGACATGTCACACATTACCAGGGAACAAGGAAACAAAAGGTCTCACAACCGACAAGCCAAGCATTCCATATATCAAAGGTATAGAATACAACATCAACACAAAGCTCATAAGAACAAGGAAAACCCAAGTCAAAACTACTCCAGGTACTGAGCGTGCATCTGGGTCTCCCGCTCCCAAGTGCTCTCTTCGAGGCCACCATGCCTCCACAACACATGAACCAAGGGAATGATTCGTCCATGGAGCACCTTCTCCTTACAATCCTCGATTCTGACTGGTCATTCCTCGAAGGTCACATCGTCTACCATATCTAACTCTCCCCAGTCGATAACGTGAGAGTCGTCGTGTAAGTATCGACGAAGATGGGATATGTGGAAGACGTTATGAACCTTCTCTAATTGAGGTGGCAGGTCCAGCTGATATGCCACCTCGCCGACTCGCCTCAACACCTCAAAAGGTCCGATGAACCTAGGTGAGAGCTTTATCCATTTCCCAAACCTCTGATGCCCCCATCAAGGGGAAACCTTCATGAACACATGATCTCCCACCTCAAACTCCAAGGGTCTCCTCCGACGATCAGCATAAGACTTCTGTCGGTCCTGAGCCGCTTTCATCCTCTCACGTACAAGCTGGACTTTCTCTGTGGTGATCTGTACTACCTATGGCCCAAGAGCACCTGTCTCACCAACCTATGCCCAGAAAATGGGTGAACTAAATGGTATTCAATATAAATCCTCAAATGGTGCCATGCCAATAGTAGAGTGGAAGCTGTTGTTGTAGGAAAACTCCACTAAAGCCATGTTTCGTACCCATGATCCTCCGAAATCCAGAACGCATGCTCGTAGCATGTCCTCCAATGTCTGGATAGTCCGTTCTGTCTGCCTGTCCGTATGGGGGTGGAAAGCTATGCTAAGGTGTAGCTAGGTGCCAAAATCATGTTGTATCCCCCTCTATACTCATGCGGTAAACCAAGTATCCCGATCTGAGACGATAGTCTTTGGAACTCCATGTAAACGTACCACCTCATCTACGTGCCTCTGTGCTAAGGTACTCACTGGGCCTAACTCCTTAATTGCTAAGAAGTGAGCTGATTTCGTCAGTCGACCCACCACTACCCAGATATCATCATAACCACCCTGAGCTCTGGGTAGTCCTGTGATGAAGTCCATTGAGATTTCATCCCACTTCCACTCGGGGACATCTAAAGGATACAACAAAACACTGGGAACACAGTGTTCATCCTTCACTTACTGACACACTAGGCATTTAGCCACAAACTTCGCCACTTCCCATTTCACCCTGGGCCACCAAAACTATTCCCTCAGGCCCCGGTACATTTTAGAAACTTCTGGATATATCGCCAAGGCTGAGATATGGAACTCACGGAGAACTCCCTCACGCATTGTATCTAGGACAAACAACCTTCCTTGGAAAAGCATCTGATGTTGGCTGTCCTCTGACCATCCTTCTGGAGCGTTCCCCTGATCAACACGATCCCACATCACTTCTGCCTCAGAGTCCCCCCACTGAGACTCTTCCACCTACGGCAACAAAGAGGACTGCACCGTCATCTGAAACAAACAGCCTCTAACACCTTCTACCCTGTCATTCAAGTGCAAGGCAGCCAAATCTACCATTACCTTCCAAGCATCAGTGGATTCTCGAACCACTTCCTAATGCGAATTCCTGCTCAGGGCATCAGCCACAACGTTGCCCTTACCTTCAGTGTAAGAGACCTCAAGGTCATAGTCTTGGATAAATTCGACCCATCTCTGCTGCCGTAACTTCAGGTCACGCTGGGAGAAGATATGACGCAGGCACTTGTGATCTGAGAAGACCACAAAGCGCTCCCCAAAGAGGTAATGTCGCCACAACTTCAGTGCGAACACTACTACTGAAAGCTCCAGGTCATGGGTGGAATAGTTACACTTGTGAGGGAATAACTTCCTAGACCCATAACAGACCACTCCCTTCTTCTGCATCAGCACGCACCCCAGACCAAGGCTATAAGAATCACAAAACACCTCATACAACAACCCTTCCTCTGGAAACCTGAGTACGGTAGCACTGACCAACTTCTCCTTCAGGTAATCAAAATCTTTCTGGCACTGCTCGCTCCATAAGAAGACCTGGTTCTTCCTCTTCAAAGCTATAAATGGAGAAGCAACTCGAGAGAAGTCCGAAACGAACCTCCGATAGTAACCTGCTAACCCCCGGAAACTACGAACTTCTGCCACGCTCTTGGGTGCTGCCCAAGAAGCAACTGCTTCCACCTTCAACGGGTCCACTGACACTCCATGCTGAGACACCACGTGCCCAAGGAAGTTCACTTCTTGTGTTGAGAACTTACACTTCGACAATTTCCCGTAAAGCTGGTGGTGTCGAAGGACTCCCAAGACTGCCCTGAGATGCTCAATGTGCTCCTCCTCTGATCTTGAGTAGATCAGGATGTCATCGATAAACACAACGACGAACCGGTCTAGAAACTCTCAGAAGAGAAAGTTCATAAGTCCCATGAACACAGCCGGTGCATTCGTAACTCCAAACGGCATCACCAGAAACTCAAAGTGCCCATACCTGCACCTGAAATCCATCTTCGAGATGTCACTATCTTTTACCCTCAACTGATGATATCCAGATCGTAGATCAATCTTGAAAAACCAACCTTCTCCCCTCAGTTGGTCGAAGAGATCATCTATCCTTGGAAGGGGGTAACGGTTCTTGACCGTTACCTGGTTTAACCTTCGGTAGTCTATGAATAGCCCGAGACCACCATCTTCCTTCTTCACGAACAAAATTGGAGCACCCCATGGCGATACGCTGGGTCGAACAAAACCCTTCTCCATCAGATCGCCAATCTGAATCCGCAACTCCCGCAACTCCGAAGGTGCCATCCGATAAGGGGCCATCGAAATTGGACGGGCACCAGGCTGTAAGTATATCCCGAACTCAACGTCATGTCGGGGGGGGGGGGGGGGGTAGAGTCACAACCTCCTCAGGAAAAACATCATGGAACTCCCCAACAATCTATGGGACATCTATCATCTCTATATCAGCTGGAACCACTGATAGCTCACCTAATAAGGAAAGGAGAGGCTCCACACGCCGGCTTCCCACCTGATAGCTCATCTCGCCAACAAAAGATACACGCTGCCCATCCACATCGAAGAACATGACTCTTCTCCGGAAGCCGTCGATAACGACACTAACAGAAAACAACTAGTAGATGCCTAGGATGACATCATATGGCTGCATCTGTAATAGAAGAAGGTCCCCACTAGATCTATGTGGTCCCAACGTCAGCCCACATCCCTGGAAAACACAAGATACATTGGTCTGGACTCCAACTAGTGTACTCAGTTCCAGTGGTATGGAAAGTCTCTCTACGTCTAGTACTAAAGCATGGGCTAGACCAGGTGCAACAAATGAGTTCGAAGCTCCGGAATCGAACAAAGAAGAAACAAGAGTGCTGAACAAACAAATCGTACCTCGCACCACCTCTGGTTCTACCGGAGCTGTCAACTTTGTTGCGTACAACTGTCCATGCCCAGATCCTCTGCCTCTCTGATGTCGTCCACCTCCCTGACCACGCCCTGGTCGAGGTCCCTGAGGGGCACCCTGAGGTCGGCCTCCTCCCGCAAAGTCTGCCCTCCGAGGATCATGGTCTTGCTGCTGCTGGAAGGGCCTTGCCGGAAACTGGTGCTGCTGAGGTGGGCGCTGAACCTGCCCACCTCCACCGTACTGAGCTCGGGTCGGGCACCGACTCTGAACATGCCCGAAACCTCCATAAGAAAAACACTTCGGTCCTGGGCTCGTGAAAAAGGGACAAGGACCCAAAGATCTGAACTGGAACTGCTAGGGCCTTCTCCCCACTGGCCTGAACCTGGAAGGTCCCGTCGTAGGAGACCTGCTGCTGACTACTTTCCCCTTTGACGAGCCTGGCTGGATCCCCTCTCGGGGTGCACCTCCCAGCGAGTTCATGCTCTCTACAACCTCTTCCTTCTTCTGTACCGCCAAGTACGTCGGAAGGGTGAAGGGGGTAACAGCATACTGGAGTAAAGGACGAAGCACCTCCTCCAAACGTCTCACCTGAGACTCCTCATCCGGAAAAAGATCCGGAGCAAAGAGTAGGAGATCCTTGAACTTGATCCCCATCTCTCGTACTGACATACTCCCCTGATGATGGGAGAGTAACTCCTGCCGCTTCTCTGCCTTGATCATGGAATAAAAGAATTCCTCTCAGAATTCCTTCTCAAAGTCAGCCCACAGAACCTCTGCATCTATCCTCTCTCTGAGGTAGAGCATCCACCAATGTCATGTCGCACCTCTCAGTTGACTGACCGCTAGGGGATCCCAGTACTCCCTCAGAGCACAGATCAAGGTAAAAGCGATCCCTAGCTCCTCAAGCCACCCCTCCGTCTTTGTATCTGAATTACTACCCTCGTACTTCTTGAGGGTATGCCGCTGGAAAGAACAGAGAGTCTTCTGCCACTGGCTATCTTCCTCCTCTTGGTCAATCCTCAACTGATCGACCGCCTGAATCTACTGGGCCTTGGCCATCTAAGCCACCCGGGGATGACGTTCAGGTGCCATATCTGTATACTAAACAAATATCGCCTAAGCCCAAGTAGTAAGGAAATTTCTCAAGGTTTTATTTTATCATTTTATTTCAATTTCATTCCCAGAACACCCAAATCAAGTAAAACACAATCATGATGATGCATGTACCTTCCCTAGGGTCTCTACCCTGCAATCAATGTAGTCTCACTTGGTCGTTCGGTAGGCTCAGAGTCCTTGCATCAGATCACGGGGGGGCCTAAAATCCCGTGTCCTAGCTGGTCTTCCCTGGCCTATGTCACGCACTAAGATTAACTAACATTGTCGCCCTACCATCCCAAGCAATCCTCACAGTTCCTAACTCTAGACTCCATCCTATCTCTCAACCATCACCTCTGATACCATTCTTCCACAACCCCCTCCCACCAAAGATGCCCCTCCTGAGCTGGCAATGGTGAAAGGGAGATAATGACCCCCGATTCCTGCCTCCAGTAGGCCCCAGGTTTGCGACTAGCACCAAGGGTATGAGTTTTCACAAATATGGGAGGCACTAACCATTTATTATTTTAAGATCGAGAAATAAGACAATTCAACCACCAAAAAGGAATAGAACAAGTGTATATAAATAAACCCAAACCAATCCCGCATGCATGTTTAAACAATTTTATAACAAGGTGCAAGTATAAGAAAGCTCAAAGTACAATACCAAAAGAAACAAGTGTACAACAACAGTAACAACTCCAACTGTCCGACTAGTAGGGTCCCGCACGGCCCTGGTAGTCCTCCTGGAAACCTGAAAGTAAACGTAGGGTGAGCATACAAGTATACTCAGTAGAGAAACCTAAAGCTCTCATGCACAAGGGAGGAGACATCCTAATGTCCCATGAGAACAACAGAAGAAACCTAGAAAGGAATTTTATCCACCCAACCTCACCAGCCACACTCACCAAAAACACAATCACAACAGGTATTAGTATATAAGAAACAAGAGTATTGGGTACCCCACACCATTTCCCAGTAGTTAGCTACTCTTCCTAACGGTGAACGTCCTGATGCTGCCACACTCTCCCCGCCCGCACACACCTGGGCCTCACAAACCACACATCGCACCTGCACACACCTGGGCCTCACAACCACGTATCCCAGCCACACACACCTGGACCTCACAACCATGTATCCCGCCCACACACACCTGGGCCTCACAACCACGTATCCCGCCCGCACACACCTGGGCCTCACAACCACGTATCCCGCCTGCACACACCTGGGCCTCATCCCGAAGATTCTTGGGAAAGAGTAGAACATGCCCGAAGAGTCTTGGGCTAAAACCACCCCAATCAAAACCTACCCGAAGATTCTTAGGTGTAACGTCGTCTCAAGCCATCACAGCCTAGGGGAGAAGGAGCAGGAAGGAGCTAGTAACTAAGGAAAAAACACCCTCTCCCGTGAAATGGGAGTGTTTGGCACTAAGTGCTCAACATGGGTGGGGTGCGATAAAAACACAAAAGATACATATATATATATATGTATACCAAACACACAGCCCAACCTATGGCTTCTAAACAGAGAAACTGAGCATGTGCCTCGACAATGCTACTATGAAGAATGCATACAACAAACAACCCCAACCCCATTTAGGTTTTCACGTTTCAGCAGAATTACTTTATTTAGTTCCTTAACTATTGGGAAACTATCCACAACCAACCACATCAATCATTCGTAAAACATATCCCTGCCATCCACAAAACAAGTTAGGAAAACACAAGCAACACAACCAAGCCCTTCTTATCAACCAACCAACCCCATTGATTATTAATCCCGTTCCGTTACCATGCATCACCATTAATTAACTCTTCCGCATTTATTATTATCCACAACCCATAGTCCGTTCACATTCCAACCCATCCCTGCAGCCCCTGCCAACCGCCATAACCACAACCGAACCGTACATAATTATCCCTTTAATACCATTTATTGCAGCCCTGCTTCCCGTTACCAACACAACATTCACACCAACCCACAACCAAGTCAACCGCAACCCCACTTCTCACCCAAACCACAAAAACCCACAAAACACCCCCATCACATGCCACGTAACCAAGCCAACACCCACATGTTCATTATTCCATTTTTTTCAACCGAGGTGATCACAACAGGGCTCCATATTTTCAAACAGCCAACTTTACGTGATTAACCAATTTCCATATTCCAAAAAGTTCCATCCACAAAACAGTCTAGAAAGATAGGTCAACATTTAATTGCGCAAGCAAAGGCCCCCAACGACTGTGATTTTCAGTTGGTAGAAGCTCATTCATTTCAGAACATAATACCACAGGATATAATGTAACAGAAATCACAACTTCTTAACCCCGTTATATAAGCCAATTATTATCTTTATTAAACCGGTTCAAAAGTGTTTCACATAAACAAGAGAACACCCACCCCACATGATGCACAAATTAGAGAGACGAAGGTGAGATACCAACCTCAACAGGTTCTGATCACAACGCACCCCCGGATCAACCTTAGAAGACGTCCGTCGGCATCCGTCACTTCTGTCGGGTCCCGAAAAAACCTCATCGGGTGGAAGTCGGAAAGGAAAGGCCGAAGGAAAGACAATGGATCCAAGCTCGGAAGTTCCACCTCGTCGTTACAATCCCGTCGCCATTGATGGATCGTAAATCGGAGCTCGGACGAAGAAGTTATGGAAGAAAAGAGCCTTTGAGTCTCTTGGGAGAGCTCTGATCAGAGGAAAGGGGAGGAGAGGAGTGAATTGAAAAGGAGGAGGCGACCCCTCCTTTTATAGGTGAGAAAAGGAAAAGTACACGGTGTGTACTTTATGGTACACGGAGTGTACTCGGTTATTTCACACGGTCTCCACACAACTTCCAACACGGCTCTGCGGCCGTTGACTGGTCAACACATGGTTTGAGGGTAACGCATACGCAGGGAGGGACTACACGACATGTAGTTTGGACACACAGCATGTACCCATTAATTGCACACGGCAAGGAAACGGCTCCAACACGGCACACAATCATTGACTGGTAACGCGTACGCGGGGAAGGACTACACGGCGTGTAGTACTGAACACACAACGTGCACCCATTAGTTCACACAAAAAGGACACGACCTTCAACATGGGGTATACCCGACAAGTTGGAACACGGCGTGTAGTTACACTACACGGAATGTTCTTATTTACCTCTCACGGCAAGGACATGGCCTGCGACACGGGTTATACCCGAAAAGGGGGTACACGGCGTGTACTCAAACTACACGGCGTGTAGTTTCAAAATTCTGGAAAGTGTGGGAAAAGTCCATTTTACCCTCCAGAACACTTTATGGCCTTCTTTTTGACAAAGGAATGGGCCGGAGAGGTCCAGGCCATTACATTAACGTTATCCAAAATGAACATAGAGAAACACTCATGTGAAACACTACTTGAGAAAATTGGAATTCTCAAGAGGTGTGATACGATCTCCATACATGGTGATCAAAGAGTACAAACCATTATAATAGCCATTTTGAATGATGTAATTTCCTTAGCACTTGGGCTTCAACATTGGTGTCTTATTTCCTGGTATCATTATGCTTTTGAAAGAAAGTATTGCTTCACCCCAGAGGAAGAAGTGGAAGAAAATCATCTTGTTGAGTTCTACCACTATCTTATTTTTTTCCTCGTAATATTCTATAAGGACTCAATCCAATTCTTTTTAAGGGATTCTAGTATAGATAGGTAGATATCTTCTATTCATTCTAGATCCATCTAGTCATATAAAACAATCCAGAGTGATGGAAATTGAACCTAAATAGGTAGGACTGCCTCTATTTCATAAACCATGGAATATGTGGTCACATGGGTGAAATTTTGGGTCATCATATAATAATACCATAGGTCATTAGGAGGCTTTTTCAATCACCTTTTCTCATTCTTACCCACCATTTTCAAAAAAAATGTTATAGAGGGTTTCTTGGAATGCATCAATCTTTCCATTCACCTATACATGATAGGGGAATTATGGTTTGAATATATACCATACATATAATACAATCACTTCATCTTGACATACCAAAATTTGGAACTGTTGTCAGTGATAATAGCTTAAGGGACTTCGAATCTATGAATTATGTGGGATCTCAAAAATTTGATCATGGATCAGGCCATTACATCCTTTACAGGAACCGATTACTCCAACTTGGAGAAGAAAATCATTGTAGTAAAAATGAATTGGAATTGTTGATCTTTTGTTGGAGGATATGGGCATACAAAATTGAGTCCTCATACTAATAAAGTCAAGAATACATGGTGGTGTGGATAATCTCTAATGGTCGATGCACAATGTTAGAATGGATCTATCACATGTTACACTAATTGGAATATTCAATAAAGTCATAGACCATGGTAGACCAGATGTATCCCAACCTCTAAATATAGTGGGAGAGCTACAATACATCTTTATGGGCACCACAAGACTTGACATGAACTTTTTAAATAACCTGGGTAATCTCATCTATTTGGATGAAACATGGGATAAATCCATCAAAAACACATATATAGTGAGTTTATTCAAGGTTTGGACTACTATGTAGGGTATGTTTTATTGTCTACCAAAAAATTTTCTCAAGTTCATTTAGATGTAGAGGGATGAAACCTTGATGGAGACAATCAATGAAAGGATTCATCTAGTCGGGTGTTCCCTCTACTATGTGGGAGCCTATGGGTCATGATATAGTAGAACCGACAACCAATAGGTTTACCTTCTACCTTCCACCATTATCTCGAATGATGGATATTTTGTGTGGTGTGTGAATAAATAGGTCATAATGGTCAGGCTATGAAAGGGATACATCTAAACATTACAAGACATCGGCTTAACCATTCTACAACTGAAATACATGAGTCACTTTTAACTTAGTGGGGAACTAGGCCAACAACTGACATGTGCACTCCAGCTGGGGCATGAGTTTGGGATTTCTAAAGATGCAATCACCATTAATCTATTAGATAATTAACTCAGAGTATCCCTTCAAATGAATATGGGGGATATCAATATCCAAATCCTTCTTGAGACTAGTGATTAGATCTATATATGCTACATCATTATTGGTGGATCCTTTTGATAAAAGGAGTCATTTTGATAGGACAATCTATGTTGGGGTTATAAAGGTGACCCACAAGAGAACTCTATTAAGATTTGGTTTGTTGATATTTCTACAAATCAGACTCAAGGAGGCACCATCAAAGTGCCTATTCTAATAGAGAAGAGCATGTTCCATTAAAAGGATTAAATTTTCTTGGAATTAAATGTCTAGGGGTAGATCATTAGGGGTTATATTGGAAGATAGAAAGTTTTCCAAATCCAAACCAATAAAGGATTTCTGTTGAATGAACTTGGTGTTTCACTACTAAAGGATCAATTCCCAACATACTGTTCATCCCATCATCATTTGGAGATTATAGATATACATTTTATGATCCACTTGAGACACTAGTTGTATCTCTTGATTCTATAAATAATTCCATAACTTTTTCATTATAAAAACCAGTTCAAGGAAGCTCCTCCCGATAGGGGGGTATTTGGTGTCTATTTCAAGGATCATACTCCTAAGATATTTTAAATTTGCTTATCTGACCTCATTTTTATTATGGTGGAGTAGGTAACTGAGGGACCATTCTTGGTTACTAACATAAAAGTCTATAATCTTCCCTAAGATGAGTGACATTAGAACTGGAGGCTATAATAGTAACTTCATGATTACCTCCGAGGTGGCCTAGTATTCCTAATACCACTATTAGGTGGTTCCTTTATTCATGTGCCTTAAAAATAACTTAAACTCTCTATCCAGATTCACAATGAACCGACAATATAGGATAAGTGTCCTTCGAGGCCTCTGAGATCCCAAATGTTTCTCAGGGGAGGTATTTGGCTGATGGTCCTGATCATCTATGGATTTATATCAATTCCTCTATATCTGACGATGAATTATATTAAATTAATAAGGGTAACCTTGAATGTACACATCAAGGTGAACATCCTCTAAATTTTGTATCAAATGAATCAAAACCCATTCCCATGATCTATGATATGGTTCTAAGGATGGTGGGATTTAACCACCATGTAGTTAGTGTATAATTCCACCAATGTACGAAGGATCATTTTGAAGATGTGATTCATGGATCACTAATAAATATCTCTTACACTCTTTAGACCAAAGGTAATTACCGAATTGAAAAAGTTCCCTTGAAGTGTTGCGAAGGTGGTAGTCTCTTCATAATATTGAACCATCTTGATCTGGTTGTACCAAGAGTATCCACCCATGAAGGAGAGGTCATGGAACCTGATATTAGAATTGATCAAATTCTATATCACTAGAAGGGGAATGTCATACTTTGGAAAATGTAATTTGAGGTATCAATAGTCGATACAAACTCTGATCTGGCCATTCATCTTCCTAACTGAAATGATGTTGGCTAGCCACTTGAGGTATTGGAATTCCCTAAAAATGTTGGATTTGATAAGATTATCAAACTTGTCATTTAACATGGCACCATGAGAGGGATGAATTTTTATGGTAGCCTTATTGAACACAAAATGACTCCCTATGAGAATAATATGATAGATGGTTACTTGATTATCTAGTACTGGCATCTCATAATAGATCCATGTGATGAAATCATGATCCTACTTCAATAAGGCCACACACTATTTCTTCTCCTCTAGGGGCGTAGTCTCACTAATCAGTGTTAGTCTCAGATATTCCTTAGGGATGAGGCTCACCTAAATAAAATCATCTAAGGTGGTGGATATTCCCTCTTTTAATGTTGGAGGATCACCTTCCAAATCCTCTTCATCACTAGAGGTCGGTGAATTAGTAGGAGGAGGTTCATTCAAGCAAGCTAACTCAAGGGAGGTAGTACTGGTTCCTTCTTGGGTAGACAAAAAATCTCCATGGAGGATTTTATACTCTACAAAAATCATGGATATAGATCCTATCAAGCCATCTATATCAATCCTTCGACCATGGGGTTTCTTCTTGATGTCAAAACAATGGTGGTGAGTCGAATTTTATGAGAAAAAACTACTCTGTGGAACAAATAGAAGTTCCATGAAGTGGTGGGCATAGGTTGAACCTCTTGATATCATACAACAGTGTGGGATTCTAGTACCAATCAATAATTTCCTAGGTAAAAGTATGAGGTAATTTGAGGGTGTTATTTTCTTTTAGGAATTCCAGACCCCTTTTTTAGAGGAGACTAAACAACCTCCAAGATAGAGTGTTGTGGGTTCCAAATGATGAATTGGGTGAATAAAAGCATCGCCCAAGTGTTCCCATGGACTGGATGCAATGGCTGTGTTCTCAACATCATTTTTTTTAACTTGATTCCCCTCCTTGTTGTAATAGATGTAATCCCAATAGTGGGATTCAATTGAGTCATAGGTAGACACATCAACTTAGAGTACCACTACATAACCATTGATGGTGTATTTGGGGAACTGGAGATATGTGGAGGGGACTTCCGCGTGAAAATGAAGTTAGGGACCACCTAGAAGAAAGTTTTTTGTGGTATCCCATGATAATACCATGAATTTAGTACTTGTTATTAGGCTTTTGAATTGGGTCTTCAACCAAATCCGGCCACATTGCATATGATTGATCATTTCATAACCTTAAATCATCAAGTTATAAGGAGATAAATCTATATTATTTAGCCCCATGTTATATAATATCTAGATTATGATGAAATTATTCATAGAGCCTATTTTGACTAGGTAGTGACAGATCTTCACACCATTGAACTAGATTGACATGTACAATGGGAAGATATGCCTCGGGATGAGGTAACCTCATCCTCTCTCAAGAAAAAATTGATGACTTGGAATTCCTCTCACTTGACCTCCTTTTCACAATATTATTCTATGGTAGCTTCCAATTCTTTTAATTGAAGGGGGCTCCTCAATGATTCTATAAGGGCCTCTTGAATTTCTTTTGAAAATTTTAGGGCCTGAAGGATCAAGACCATTTTAGGTATACTGGTGAGGAACTTCATCATATCATACACTCTCAAAAAAAGGAACATTTAATTCCATAGGGAGAAGTTTTTGGGTAGTAGGCATAATTTATGTTGTTGGATATACATCTATTTCTCTAGTGGTACTAGAAATAATTTTCTTCTAACCAGTTAACCTGTTCTGACCCCTTATCGGCTGATTGTGAAAAAGTTGAGGCTTAGCTCTGGATGGACACAACTGATTCTAGTGCGGTCGTGGATGATTTTCTTATTTAACCAACACTATACATTATGGAGGCAAGTCAGATAGAATTATCTTAGAGTAAATTTCCTACAGATCTCCTTATAACTCTTATTTCCTAGTTTTTGTAGCATGCATGACATGGTCCAGGGCATTGGACTGAGGATTATAATGGATCTTATATCCTTCATATTTCCTTCCATGATGTTGGGTGGCACCACTGGGGGGTTTTACATGGTAATTATCACTATTGGGAGCCATGAATTAGTCAACCAATTTGTTGGAATTCAATGAGTCACACTCCTACTCATCATTATAGGGTCGTCTAGTGTTGGGAAGGCCATGGGTTTGACTCCCAACTCTGGAAGAATGAACACACTGAGAGTGAAAAATGGATTTTAAACTAGAGAGGGACTCTAATTCACCTAGAACCATTAACATCTACTCCTATGAGACTTATAAGGATGTGATGTTGATGCATCAGTAACAACTGGGCAAGGTGATGAGATCGTAGGTTGTTCTGGCCTACCTAAAATAACATTGATAATTCCATGGGAATGAGAGACTACTCTATGAGTCAATAAGTCATCATACTTATATGTTTTGAGGATGGAAACTATCTTTTATTTATTTGAACTCTCATAATCACTATTGGGCTTGGGAGATAAATGTGTTATTTGCATTAGGACATCACCCAACTTGACTAAACCATTATCCACATAGTGTTGGAGATAATCCTTGAACACGCAACATTTATTGATGATATTCTTTAGGATACTACGATATGGTAAATTGTTAGGGTGATATGTGTGTCCGACATCCTGGGGCTTTCTGCACTATATAAACTTCATAATTCAATTCTCCATGGAATATAAGAATTATCTCAGGAAATATTCATATTTGAATAAGGAGGTCTGGTTCCTTCGGTTTTGGTAGAGCACTCTAGGAACATATAATTGATAAGGGGATAGATCCTGATGAGGGTTTGGAGCTATATTCTCTCTTATAGGTGGTTTCAATAGACCTGGTGGTGCCACATATTTCTACATTGGGAGAGGCTTATCTTAATAGGGATGTGTTGGGTGAGGTTCCTCTAGAAAAGGTGTAAAAAAAACTCCAACATCTCAAGGGATAGTACCTGTATGGCAGTGACCGTCTCTACTTTGGAAATCCTTCTTATAAGGAATATAAGAGGTAATGGATGTGACTATATGTCATGCTTCAAGTATACCGCTAGACACTAATCTTTATCATAAAAATAACAAAACCGACCAGAAATTTTTTGAGTGATGAGGGTAGGGAATATCTCAATATTAAAATTTCACATGCACATCATTAGAAGCTACTATTGAGTCAGTGGAATGTTAAGTGAGTACATGAGACCTTTCCACTAGGAGGGAAAATATATGACTCACTCACTAGGCCATTGTTTTTACTTGAAGAGCATATAAAAACTATCTATCATGTGTTTCTGCTAAACATGTAGAGGAACTATCTGCAAAGGTCTTCCCATCTAGAGATGAATCTTATGGGCTGCTAGATATTCTAGAAAAATGAAGGTTCCTCTAATTATAGATGAAAAACTGAATCTTCGAGGCCTCTTACACTTTGTAGTTCCCAAAATGGGTCCAAATATTGATATGAAGTGGTCCAGATGCTACAGTAAATCACACATCCTACTGAATGGGGTGAAGGTAGGGTTCCCAAAATTCGGGGGATTCTCACATGTTGTCAACCCATGCTATGTATGGATTTTTGTTATGTGGGATCAGCACCTTCTATTTCTATAGATCCTCAAGGAGAGTATTTAAAGATACTATCAATTCATCTTGAAAAGGATCTCTATCTTGATGAGGAATCATAGCCACCAATGTGTTGACAGGATCATTACCTCGGTATGTAGGCTCAGGGGATCATGGAATATCATGACTTTAATCCCGAGGAGGGTAATCAAAATACTCAAGAGGGTTTAGAAACTCATTTCTCTAACAAATTCCTTAAAAACATACCTATTATTACTATAAAAACATGGTATTTTATATCCGACTAGTAGAAATTGGAAAAGGATGACTTACTACCCCACTAGTGGAGAAATGGGATCATGTTGGGTAATGTCATAGTCTAGGAATCAATGAGTAATGAACTCATCAATGATTCTTATCTGATCATTTAGAAATGGACCAAAGAGGATATCATGGGCTCTGTGACTATCTTCAGCATAAACCTGAATGTATTTAAGAGACTAACACTCTTATTACCCTTATCAATGTTCTTATGGGTAGCCAATCTCATCAGTGGGATCCTCGAGACCGAGTTACTACCTTTTTTGGAAGGTGTAGCCACCTATATGAAGGTCTATCTGGTACTACATAACCCCTTTGGGAATTTATTCTCTATCAGACCCTGTGTCAGAGTATCTTTCCCTATGATTATATAGTGGGTTGGGGATGACAATTTTTATCATAACTATATGCATAGTAGAACCTTATTTTTTAACAGTTAAGCCAAGCTATTAAATGATATGGATGAAGTTTATAGTAGCATATTATCCCCTCCCACTAATATTTACATGTAAAGGTAGATATTCCCTAAACTGGTGGAGAACTGTGAGGCTATTGAAGAAACGTTGATGGAGGGTATGGCGGTAACAAGGCGACTCCGGGTGCTGATCCATTGTGATGGATTCCAACTCAACCCTTTGACACTAATGATCAATACCCTCTAGGTTCCCTTGGGTTCTTAGATAAACCAAATGATGATCAATGAGGTGGTAAAGAATTTACCAGATGGTTTGGCAGAAACACGTGGCATGGATCTCAGTTAGGGGATTCTAGATTCTAATGTTTGGTGTTGCAAATGGCCTGAATACCATAGAAAACAGGTCAGTGGAAATAAATTTCTACATTCCCTCTTCCTCAAATCCATGTTCTTGGTTGGCCAAAGCTTTGATTGGTACTGGCTGAGGGATGGGTGGTGGAACCATTGTGAATCAGTTCTATGGAATGTTGACCAAAAGATGAGTGATTGTGAAAGTAAACTATTCACCACACCTTGACATGTTCTTCCAGGGGGTCCAACCTCATCATCACCTCCCTATAGAATGGAGTATTAACCACCACCTTGTGTGTAAAGGAAGCAATGTAGATATGTGGGACAAACATCTATGGATCAGCAGGGTGCTCACCGTATGGAGGAGTTATCCCAGTACATAATATCTATCCTATGACTTGAGTAGATATGGATAGGAGGGACACTATCGGTGATGGATATGGTTACATCATAAGCATTTGGAAGGGGGGAAGATCTTCCTCCACCTGCATGTAACTATGGAGGGGTCTGGGGATCCTGTGGACCTCAACATTTGGGATGGAGAACTTAAGATGTTGGGAACCAACCCTATATTATAGAGGTTGGGGTAAAAACTACATCATTGAGCCATATGTGTCCTCACAATCTGAAAGATCGACGTGGTTGGTGATGACTTGACATTTCCTAGGATTTCACCTTCAGTGGCGAGTGTAACACCCCATGATTTTTATGAGATATATTTTTTTGAATTTCTTTGATGTCTTATGTTTTATGTTACACCAAGAAATGATTTCACTACCCAAAATACCAGATTAGCTTGTAATATATGTAACACTATGTTGTTACTGTGTTACACAAAATTTCATGTTCTTTTGATAAAATTCACTTAACTCATGTTTGAGTATAAGAGAACAAGTACATATTATTACGTTACCTTATAACCTAGGAATTATAATCGTGGGTACAAACATTATTAATGGAATTAGAAAAAATTTCATTACAACTATTTATAAAATTGATTATTATGTGAGTGGTTAATTATTATTTAAATAATACCCTTTTTAAATAAAAGGAAATGTTTTCTGAAATACTATTTAAATGCAAATAAGTGAGTTTATAAAATAATAAAATCACTATTGATGGATTTTATTAATTAAAAATATATGAAATATATTAAATTTAATGTATACAATTCATCTTATATATTTTATATACACAACATATGAAAAATTCAATTTTTTTTGATAAAATAAGTATTTTTTCAAAAAAAATACAGTTTTACTGCATTTTCATGGCATGCCCGTTTGAAAACTTGCTTTGACACTTTATTATATTCTACTAAAAAAAATTTCCTTCAAATTAGGGTAAAAAATAAAATTTGGTAGAGTTTTAGGTATTCTTATGAAATGTTTCAAGTTTTGATGAATTGTTAAAAATAAGCCAAATTTTAATTAAAATCAAATTTTTTCATCGAAATAATTTTATGGTTAAATTATATTAATGAATGATTTTAAAGTATAAATAAATTATATTTTTATCATACAATATAATTTAGGTCATTTTCATTAATTTTATATTAAATTTAGATGTAAAAAACTTTCAAACATCTTCATTTTTAACTTTTAAAACCCGTTTTCTTATTTCGATAAGGGAATTAATTTTAAATTAATTATTATAACGTATGTGTGATAAATTTTGAAAAATTGCATCCATATTTATAATCATTGGGTTTGAAATATTTAAATAGTTCCCTTTAATTTTTTGGCATTAGGAATACTTTCTTCATTATTGGTTTATTAATACATTAAAAAGGTAAATCTGGTAATTATTGGTAAAAATAATATTATAAAATTACCCTAACACTTGACCTAATATCATTGGATGAGTGTGTTTCAACCTAAATAATCATTGCGTTGAAATGGTATCCTTTGAAAGCAATTTTTATGAGATTAAAACATTTAATATATTTTATTTAAAGAAAAGTTAAATATATATCACTCAAATTTGGAAAACTATATCATTTATATTGTTCGGTTATATAAGATATAATTTATACTAATATGATCTTTTGAAATCTAAAATGTTTTAATTTATCATGGTAATTTATTTTCAATTTTCAGGATATAAATAATTACCTTAAAGTATTATACAATGGCGAAGTATAAATTCTTTAATTGATGAAAAATTAATAAAATAAATTTAATTATAATTATAATAACAATTAAAAAGTCCAAAAAACATGTCCAAATATTATTGGTGTAGTATATATCAACCATAATAATCCAATTGTTTAATTATTTCCCATTTGGAGCCACATGGAAAATATTATGACATTTAAAATATTCAATCTAAAGTAATGTTAAAGTTGTCACATTCCTGTGTTAATAAATATAACATTTTTTATGTTGGATTTTTCAAAAGATATATACAATTATAAGTATTATTATGAAATATATAGGATTTATGTTCCTCATATTGTTTTATTTTTTATTTTTATTCAAAAATAATTACATTAAATAATTACACAATTCTGATGTAGTAATTATTTTATTAATGAAAATATCAAATAAATGTTATTAAAAATACTAAAATAAATTTAATTTGGGATAAAAAATATTTCCAAGAAAATTTATATATGAACTTTACCACTCAAAAAATATAATAATATTTTTTTTTAAAAATTATCTAGTTATCTTATTATTTTTTAAAATTAATGAGTTAAATGATGTCAAAAATTGACACTATTGGTTGTTTATCAAAATAATTTTTTATTAAATTACTTAGAAATAATAAAAAATTAGAAATAAAAAATATCTAGAATATGGACTAAAATATTCTCTATTGTTCATTTATGGTTTAATTTATATAAAATAATTAAAATTTTCAATTTACTAATTTTGAGAAATATGTTACCTTAGTTAAAATTAAAATAGAGTATCTAAGGGTTAATAAAAATGATATGGTTTAAATTGATCGAATAACTATTAAAATATTTATTGGATGAAGATATTACAACCTTATCTCATCTAATATTCTAAAATATTAAATTTTTGTGGTTTTTTGAAGTGGTTTAATTTTATTAAAAATTAAAATTTGTAGAGATTCCAAAAGTTCACCACACCTCAATATTAAAAGGAAACCTCCTCCTTCATTTCATCACTTCACCTTGAGCCTTAAAGATCATCCATCCCATGAAATTTTCCCTAATAAACATCCCTTTTCACATTATAGAGGTTAATTTCTTTTAAAAATACCATCTATATTGTCTTTAAGATGCGATCTAGAGGGATCTCATCGAAAAAGAGGTAATCACCTCTTCTGATTCTTTCTCAATTATTTATTCTTCAACATCCTCTTACAGAGTTGTTTCCATTCTAAAGTAAAATAAATACAATATAATATATATTCTGAGATATTATTATGATTATAGAACTACCATTTACCACCTTCTATACATCATATAAAAAATGAAATCATCACGCGTGCGTAAGCACGACTTACCGTCTTTACACCGTGGTCTAATCATTTCTCATCCCCACTTTACTTGGATGTCTATAATGAAGAAAATAATAACTATATATGATTATTATAAAAATATATTTATTATTTAACAATATATATTCCATCCACTTCTATACCTTTCCATAATTAAGGGAAGGATACCATCGCTCGTGCGTACGTACGGTTTACCATCTCCACGGTGTGATGCAATTCATTCTCCATGATCTCAATTAAATAATGATTATATAAATGTATAAAATGATCCAATATAATATATATTACATTATTTTCATTATATAAATTATATCAAGGAAACCCATGAATAATAATTGGGAATTATACGACAAAACATGTAGTAAATAACGCCCAAAAGAAGAGTAATAATGAAATATTATTAAAGAGGTGATAATATGATCAAATGTGATATCAAAAATATTAATATGGTTTTGGAATAAGTTTATAACACTATTTAATTAATTATAGAATAGTTTATGATACATACAAAGGAACCCAGACCTAAGGTAAGAGATAATTTTTCAATCTTATTATTATCCGAGATTTTTATATGTGCATATTTACTGGGATATATTTATCGTCTATGTCCAGGTTTAATAAAAATGTATTCCAAAATATTCTTTTTATTATTCTACAATTTTTTATAATCAATTTTACCCATTTTTGAATTTTTTTAAATGGTATTAAAGGAATATTTTTTCAGTTTTTATACGAGGTTCCTTTTTACCTGTCTGACAAATGTACATGAATAATGTTTTTTTAACTTAGACGGAAGGAATAGATTTTTACTCTTTCATAACTCTATATTTCCATGAATCATCACTTTAATGATTGTAATTTTATTTTCAATAAAATTATTTTATTTTAAAATTTCATTTTATTTAATGAAATGGAATTTTTTTCTAAGAATAAAGGTTATTTTCCTTAAGAATTAATTTCAAGTGTTCATGAAAAATTATTTTCAATCTATGATGGAATTTTTAATAGGTATATATTTCATTTATAATAACCCCATTATTTCTATGGTTTTATTATGTTTATGATGAAATGATATTTATGAAATCCATATCTTTTCCATGGATTATGTTATAATGTAATGATATTTATGAGACCCATTTATTTTCCATGGGTTATGTTTTGAATGAATTGTGTTTATGAAACCGATATCATTTAATGGGTTATAATATTATTTATGTTCATGTGGAAACAATATGTATGGTTTTCATTATGTGACGGGTGGGACCTATATCTCCAACCAATGCATTGGGTAAATGTTTATATCTCATGATATATATATATATACTGATAGAACAAGAAATGATCTTTCTTTAGCGATATAGGGTTAGAATAAGAAGTAAACCCTTTTCAGTAATACAGGGTTGGAATGAGTGAACTTGGTTCTATAATGGACTTTGTCCACTATGATGGTATTGGAAATTAGAATTAACTAATATGAATGATTTTATATTATTCCGTCTTATGGTATTCTCTTAAGGAATAATTTCATTGATTATTTATGAACATTTATGATTTTTTCTGGAAACCTGAGTACTGATCCTTGTACTAAACTGAAAACATTTCGAAATTTGGGTCACATCACAATATAATTATCTTCAAATGAGGTAATATTCCTCACCTCATATCTTTGATTCATTCTTATTTGTATGTTTTTAAATATGATGACCTCTTTGAACTACTTAAGAAAGACACTTGAGGCTCTTGGGTTCATTAGTTTTCATAATGGCTTGTTAAACTTGCCAAATGTTGTATTTTTATTTTCTTATAAAGATGAATACTATCATTTATGGATGAAAATTTTGTGGGTGTTTGGGGGCTACCTCATGAATGTTATAACATAGACCCCAGATTTTGGTCCGAGCTTCAAACTACCCATCACCCCAACATGGTTATGATTTGTTTGGCCTTCTTCTTCACATGTTCAAAAAGCTAACTCTTTTTTCCAATTGACAACACAATTGGCCAGCCATTGAAAATGGGCTATACTACCAAAAATATTTTTAGAACATCACTTGTGAAGTTTTATAATAAAATTTATATCTCTCAACATATTCAATCCTTTTTTATGGATAAAAATGGTGATCCATGCTTTTCTCAAGAGGTAACTTATGAAAACATACCAGCCTATTATAACAAATATCACCTGATTGTTCATTCCTCTAAATATCTCAATCATGAATTAACTATATCATGAAATATCACTAAAAATAAGTCAATTGGGCTGGAAAAGGGTAATAATAATCTATTCCCCAAGGAATTTAATGACCATGGTGAAATAAAATTAGGAATACCTATGGTCCTTGCCTAATCTATTGATGTCTAACCACCCGAGGAGACTGTGCAGATTAATAATTCGCAACCAAACTCTGAAGTGGAGGATAAGGTGACTCCTATGGGGACCACACCCAAAAGGGATGTTGCTAGATGTTCTAAATTTTCATAGCTTCTATGTCCTATTATTGATGATTTCTATGGATTTTTGTACGTTTTTAATAATTCCTAGAACAATTTCGTTACCTTAGAAGGTTCACCCTCTATTAAGATGGAAAAAGATGAGGTACACTCTGAATTAATTGAATCTAATCAATATGAACTAGATAAAGTAATCCAATTTTAAGATGACTACCTGCACTTGATTTCTAAAAAAGTGAAGAATCATATTTCCAGCCTAGATGGATTTGTTACTCCACCTCCAAATAAGACCCGGAAACGTATCGATTAATCTAAGTGAGAGGGAACTATTGTCACTAGATCCTCATAGATTCAATTGGAAAAATACATAATCCATCCCCCGCTAAAATTTGGGGGCAATCCCTCTTTATCATTGAATTAATAGGATTCCTCCTCTTCCTTAGATTCGGAGGAGTTTTAGGATTCCATTAAGATAAAGAATTGTAAACTTTATTATTGAGGAGTATTATAAGGAGTAATTTTACCCATGGATCAAATAAAAAGAGTGAAAGTCCTTTTTAAGGTATCTTAACAAGTAGATAACTATATATTAGTATCTAAGTATTCGGGAGAGGATGTTTGTTAGGGTGGAATATGAACTTAATAGAGAACCTGATGTTGATTTTCTATACCTTCCTTGTCAATATCTGGGGTTTATCTTACTGTTGATGGAAGTTAATGTTTTAAAAAAGGTAACCATGTATTTTTATTATGTTTGGAAGAATTTTTTCCTTGTATCTAACGATTTCATAATCTGAACATAATCAAATGCATGTTCATGACCTTGTTGAACATAAGGAAGAGTGTATAATGACATTCTTCTATTTCATTTCTATTCTTATGGTTTTATAGAGAGTTACTCTTCTTGATCTAGAATTGACATTTTGTAACTATTAAATAGAGGGAGAATAGGCCTTTTCTTATACTGAATGAACCAACTAGTTTATATGGGTTTCTATTTTTTTATTTATATGATGAATTATGAATATTTTCTTTGGAAAACTGCACAACCTTATTTCCTACCCTTCTTTCAGGGTGTTTATAATGAAGCCTTTTAGAGGTATTTAAAATTCAGTCTTTTCATGGTATTATCATCATATTATGTGATTTTATATTGGGTATATTTTTAACTTTATATCAGATATTTTATTGTGGGAGTTTTTATATGGACATCACTTTGGACCACCCATATGGTCTATAGTGGGTTTTTTATGTTATGGACAGAGGATCTGAAAGAGTCGAGGCGTTAGACACCATAGAAATATTTATTGTGGGAAGATACCCTTTTTTATTTATGATGGTTTTCTAAAGATTTTGAATGTGTTTATTGTTTGATTAGGCTAGAATGGTAATGTTCCTTGATCTCATTGATGTTGGGTCTAAAACATGAAAATGATGTAGTGCACTAGGCTCTTCATATGGGTATTTTCTTCATATGAAGGGAGAATTTTTCACTTCCAACAAGTTCCATATGAATATTGAAGGATTTAAAGTCATGTTTTGGTTGAACCATATTCTGATGAGAACATTTTCAGGGTTTTTTATTTTCTTCTAGATCTTAACACAATGGTATGTTGGACTTTATATGGGGATGGAGCAAGGATTCTTGGAAACATAATCATCACCTCTCTACACAGTATGGTTTGACTTTACAATTTTTCTTCTTTGAGGTTTTGATTTGTGGGACACATGGGCCCTATTCTTTGTTCACATTTTATGTATTGATTATTGATATAAGTGAATGTTGTTTAAACAAAATCATATGGATGCAAGAATATTCACAGAGGTGCGTATGATGGAATGTACTTTCTTCCTCTCTTTAAATCATTCCATGGTGTAAGTTCATTATAACTAATGTATACAATGATATTTCATTTTCCTTAATAATATTTTTTAGGGATATGGGTTGGACCACCAACTCATATCACTGATTGTTTTGGCACATCATTTTGATATGATTGATATCTCCCTTATTTAAACTTACTTAGAATTTGATCTCACCCTTTATATATGATTTCATTTCCCCATGATATAAATACAGGTTTTATGTAGGAAAAATAAAGTGGAAGATATTTATGGGAGATGTTGATGACCTTTTGCCAAATTATAAGAATGGTTTCCTAGTTTCTAGAGGTACTAAACTAAAATGGAATTTGGGTGTGTGTTTGTTTATTACACAAAAATGATGTAATATATATGTATGTCAAGACTAGGTTCTTATAGTTGGTATCAAAGTGATGATTTAGCTATCCTTTGGAAACTAGGTTAAGATAACAATAGTGAGATCCATATATATATTTCAAACGATGTATATAGTGTTTTCCCTATGGATAAGACAAATTATAAGTTATAATCCTATAATTTTTGTAATAATCATAAAAAACCTAGGATTAAACTAAATATTTTATTAATTTAAAGTAATTTCTCTTGATTATGTGTTTTTTCCTGTATGATTATTGGTGCTCACAATTTTCTTTTTGGGGTTTAGAAAATGGCTAGAAATAGTAAGATTCATGTTAATGGATTATTATGGAAAATGGAATGATATTCCTTGAGACCAACCAAATGAAATGGGAGTTTGAAGGTGAAATGTTGTTATTATTCCTAATCATAAATCTCATAATATGATCAATAATATAAACTTTGGTGAGTTTCCTAGCCCACATTATAAGAGAAATATGGAGTATCATGGTGATCAAAAAGGAATGAAAGTTCTATTTTTCTTATTTAAATCAAGTGGGAAGAGGAATCAAGTAGAATCATTCAAAGCAACTGGAAGATGCATTGGGTATGAAAAATAAATACAAAGAAAGTAGTTGTAATGAAGAAGGTTAAGTTAGAAAAATAGACAAAAATAATTGTAATTATAAGGTATAAATGATAGCTAAATGTTTTAAATGTGGAATGTATGGTCATTATGAAAATTGCTTCCCTATTTGGAAAGATAATTAATAGAATCTGTAAGGCCGTATAAATAATTATTATATTTTTTATGATGAAGAGACTAATAATGATATGTGAGATGAAAGAAGTGGTAATAAATAAAATGATGAATCTTGGTTAATGGTTTAAGAATATATCTGAATGATTTCATGTCTATGTATTGGAATTCAATAATATGGTTATAATAGTATATTTATGGTATTATGTATTAATAAAACATCTAAGTATTGTTCCACTATAGTTTTTTCATGTGTATTTTAATGTACTTGTTGAATAGTACAAGTAACCTTGAATAGCGATAGAGGTTGTAAGGTATTATTTTTGGAGAAAAATTTATTTAGGGAAGCATAACCGTTAATATATACATAATTTTGTGATAATTAAATAAAGATATGTTTGATAATATTTTTTTTAAAAGTTTGGGGCCGAAGCCACAATTTATTATTTAAAGAAAAAACCTCTTTAGACCAGGTAGAGGGTGACCCATTACATAGCCCAAAGATCTAAGGCCAAGTGCCCTGAATATAAGACTTGAAAGCCCATTTTTTGGCCCAAAGGACCTCTCGGTGAACAATACTACTATAGTACCCACGCTGCTACAATACCTGCTACAGTATCACCACCACTACAGTACCTGCAACAGTCCCTCCACCACTACAATGTCGCCCCTGCTACAGTTCCACCGCTACTATAGTACTACTACAGTACTGTAGCCTTCATTTAATGTTTTGGATTTTATCCCTTTAGAAGGATCATAAAGGGAACTATTTATGAAATTATTTGATGTTTTATAGATTAATGTTTTATCTTTCCACATGAGAATTTATTCATATTGTATAACTTCTATTAACCATTTTGTTGTGATAAAGATAGATGGAATGACCTATCATTATATTTATGGATCTCATGATCTACTAATGATTAAAAAATAAAAAATTCACATTTCTTTCTTGGAATAATAGATGAAGTGGAAATTGTTCAAGGCACAATAAAGGGATTAGATTAAACTTAATCAAGTACGTATTTTTTCCCATGAAAAATTATTCAACTCTAGGGAAACGATTGTGAAACCAAAAATGTTATCCTGGAACATTATATTCTAGTGTATTAAATGATCCCTTACATCATCATTCATTTATGGATTTTATATTTTTTAATTAATCCTAACCATTTTCTCCATCACTCTCTATCAAAGAATGATAGTTATATTTCTCTTACATATCCATGTTTTCACTTTCCACCTATATTCTCCTGTGTGGAAACTCAGTGATGAGTTACAATGGGTTACAGTTATATTTATAACATTAATTTTTCAAAATAAGTTTTAGTATTTGTATTTATATGTCGGTTTTATGTGAATTAAACCTTCAATTATTAATCCTTTTAAAAAATAGGCAAATTTTGGGGGTGAAATTCATTGTAAGGGGGAATAAATGCAACACCCCATAATTTTTTTGACATAGATTTTTTTAATTTATTTTATGTTTTTGTTGTTTAATACACCAAGATATTATTTAACCTTATGAAAGTACAACCTATATTTTGGTATAAAAATACTATTCTTCACTTGTGTTACACACAATTTCATGTTCTTTTGATAGAATTCATTTCATACAAGACTGAGTTTAAAAGAACATATAAATATTATAATGTTTCCTTATGACCTAGTCATTATAATGGAGGGTATTAATAGTATTAAATAAATTATGAAAATATTATTTAAAGATGTATATATAATTAATTATTTGGATAGAAATTAATTATAAATTTAAATCAAAACATTTTTAAATCAAAAGAATTTTTTTCCAGAAAAACTATTTAAATGAAAAAAAAGTATTTTTATAAAATAATAAAATCACTCCTGATGGTTTTAATTAATGAAATATATATGTAATATATTCAATATAATGTTTAAAATTCATCTTATATGTTTTCTATATATCATATAAGAACAAATTCATTTTTTCGGATAAAATAAGTATTTTTTAAAATATCCGGTTTTGCCACTTTTTCAGGGAGAACCAATTTTAAATATAGTTTTGACACATTATTATATTATATTTGAAAAATTAAACTTCTTATCTAAAATTTTATTATAATTAATTACATTTTTTGAGTTGTTGGTATTTTTCTATTAAGTTTCAAGTTTTGATGAATATTAAAAATATAATAAATTTTAATTGAAATTTTTTTTCATGAAAATAATTTTTATTGTTAAATTAAATTGATTAATGGTTTTAAATTATAAATAGATTATATTTTTATCATTTAATATAGTTTTGGTAATATTAATTAAAAGAAAATTATATTTAGATGTAAAAAACATTTCAATCTTTTGTTTGTTTTAACTTTTAAAACCCATTTTCTTGTTTCAAAAATAGGATTAATTTGAAATTATTTATGGAAAATTATTTGTATTAAATTTTTAAAAATTGATTCCATATTTGAAATCAGTGGGTCCAATTTATGTAAATAGTTTCCCTTTATTTTTAGGCATTATGAATAGTATCTTTATTATGTTTTATTAATATGGTAAAAACGTAAATGAGGTAATTGAAGGTGTAAATAATTTTATGAAATTTCCATAACACTTTTCCTAGTATCATTGGATGAGTTTTTTTTAACTAAATAATCTATGGGTTTAAATTTTATAATTTTAAATCCACTTGGGTAAGATTAGGATATTTAATATATTTTATTCAATGAAAATGTAAATGTATCTTACTCAAATTTTAATAATTATATCATTTTTAATATAATGTTATTCCTAAGCTAAGTTATACTATAAATGGTCATTTTAATTTAAAATTGTTTTTCTTTATCATGGTAATTTATTTTTAATTTTGAGGATATATATAATCACCTAAATGGATTATACAATGTTGATGCAAAAATTATTTACTTGATGAAAAAACTATAAAATAATTTTAATTAAAATTATAATAACCATTAAAATACCAAAAAACAGGGAAAAATATTATTTTTCTAGTATATCGCGACCATAGTCATCCAAAGGTATGACTATTTACCATTTGGAGCCACATGTAAAATATTATGAAACTTATAATATTTTATCTTATGTAATGTTAAAGTTGTCATATTAATGTTTTTATAACTATAACATTTTTAATGTGGTATTTTTCAGACTATATATTCTACTATAATTATTATTGTAAAATATAGAGGATTTATCTTCCTCATAGTTTTTTATTCTTAAATTTTATTCAAAAATTAATATTTTCAATAATTACGCAAAACTGATGAAGTAATTTTTTAATTAATGAAAATGTAAAAGAAACGTTATTAAAATTTTTAAAATAAATTTAATTTTGGATAATTAATATTTACAAATAATTTTCTAGATTACCTTCACATCTTAAGAATATAATTAAATATATTTTTAAAATATAATTTGTTATATTAATTTTTTTCAAAAATAAATGATTTGAATAGTGTCTAAACTGACATTATTGATTGTTTATCAACATAATGTATTATTATATTATTTAATAATCATATTTTATTTTAAAAAATACCAAATTATTATTATAGGGTCTAAAGTACTCTATATGGTTAATTTATGGTTTAATTTACCCTAAATAATTAAAAATGACACTTTTAATATTGATAAATTTGTTACCTTAGTAAAATTTAAAATAGAATAACTAAAGGTTAATAAAAAATGCAGGGTTTAAATTGATAGAAAAACACATCTAAATTTTATTTTTTAATGATATTAAAACCTTATCTCTTCCTAACTTCTAAAATATTTCATTTTGGTGGTTTCTGGATGTGGTTTGATAATATTATATATTTATATTTTTGGAGATTCCAAAAGTGAACCTAACCTAAATTAAAAAATGGGAACTGTCTACCTCATTTAACCACATTACATTGATCCTTAAAGATCATCCATACCCTACCCATTTCCATTATTAAATTCTCTAGTCATATTCTAGAGGTTTTTTTCTTCTCAAAAGAGCAACTCTATCAACATTAAGAGGTGATTTAGAGGGAGGTCGTCGAAAAAGAGGTAATCTCTACCAATTTTTTCAAAATTATTTCTTATTCTACTTCCTCTTCTTTATATGTTTCCATTATAAAGTATTAAATCTAGTATTAATTATATTATTATATTTTATTATTATTATGTAACAACCATGTACCACCTTCTATCCATCCTACGAAAAATGAAATCACCACGCATGTGTAAGTATGACTTACCGTCTCCAGGCCATGGTGTAAACTATTTTTCATCACCACATTAATTGGATGGGAATATTTACAGAAATAATAACTATATATAATTATTATTACAAGATATTTATTCTAGAATAATATATATATATATATATACCATCCAATTCTTTACCATTCTACCATTAAAGGAATGATATTGTCGCTCATGCGTTAGTACGACTGACCGTCTCCAAGTCGCGATGCGATTCATTATCCATGATATCATTTAAAGAAGGATTATGTAAATTTATAGAATGAATAAATATGATATATATTACATTATTTTCATTCTGTAATTGATAAAATTGAATCCCATGAATAATAACTGGTATTGATATGAAAAAACATGCGACAAATAAAGCCCAAAAGAAGATTAATAATGAAATATTGTTAAATGGGTGATAATATGATCAAATATGATATCATAAATATAAATTTGGTTCTGTAATAAGTTTATAACACTATTTAATAAATTATAAAGTAGTTTTAGATACATATGATGGAACTCAGACCTATGTTAAGGGATAATTTTTCAATCTCATTATTATCCAAGACTGTTTATACGTAAGTATTTCCAAGGGTATCTTTTTCAACATTTTCCATGTTTAATAAAAATGTATTCCAAAATATTCATTATATTATTCTTAAATTTTATAATGTAAATTTTACTAATTTTTTATTTTTTATTAAACGGCATGAAATGAATCCTTTTTCATTTTCGATACGAGGTACTTTTTCACTTATTCGACAAAAGTACAAGAATATTTCTTTCTTTTAACTTATATGGAATGAATGGATTTTGAAATTTTTAAAATTACTTATTCTCTTGAATTCCAATAAAATATTTCAAGTTTATTTTCAATGAAATTATTTTATTTTAAAATTCCATGGCATTTTAAGAAAAGAAATCATTTTTTAAGAAGAAAGCAAATTTCCCTCAAGAATTAATTTCAAGTGTTCTATCAAAATTATTTTCCATCTAATATGACAATATTTAAAAGGGATATGTTTCATTTATACTATAAATATTATACTTATGGTTTGATTATGTTTTATTTTGACATGATATTTATGAAATCCATATTTTGTTCTTGGATTATTTGGTAACGTAATGACATTTATGAGGCCCATTTCTTTTCCATGGGTTATGTTATCAATGAATGATGTTTATAAAACCCATTTCATTTCAAGGGTTTGATATGATTAATTTTCTTATATAACACATATGTATGGATTTCATTATGTGATGGTTGTGATCTATATCTACCTCTAATGCATTGGTTAAGGATTTATATCTCATTAGATAGAAATATTTAGAATGATAAATGATATAGGTTTAGTAATACAAGGCCGGAATGAGAAGTAAACATGGTACAATAATATGGGGTTATAATGAGGAGTGAATTTAGTTCAGTAATGGACATTACCCAATATTATGGTATTTTCAATGAGCCTGAACTAATATGAATTATTTTCTATTTGATGTTTATGATAAAAATCACATGTCTTTTGTTATTCCCTTTGGGAATATGATCATTGAATGTTTAATAAAATTTATGATTTACCTCATGACATGATATCATGATCTATCATATACAACATAATATTTTAAAATGTTATGTTTACAAGTATTTTTATTATGATATGATTGATATCTCCCTTGTTTTCCCTTACTTGGAATTTGAGATCACCATTTTCATAGGATTTATTTTCCCCAAGATACAGATAAAGGTATTAGGTATAAAATCTAAAGTGGATGATCTTTATGGGTGATGTTCAAGACCTTTCACCAAATTAGAAGAATGTGTTCCCAGTTTCCAAAGGCACTAAATTAATACTCTATTCGGGCATGTGTTTGTGTGTTCTAAAAAACTGATGTAATATCCATGTACATCAACATTGGTTCATTATATAGAGTATTCTCCCTTCTTCTCTGGGACTATTATTTGGGGATGGATAGTTCTTTGGCATGGGGTAGACCTCCACATTGGTCCGTTGGAGCACAAGGAGGATCATCAAGCGAGATGATGCAGACACTGGGTGGACCTATGTATTGAGAAGTGGGAGTATGGAGAAGACCTCTATACGGATTGTCAAAATGGATGGGAGGATGTAATCACCCAAACTATTATAAGTAAAATTCCCCTTTTGATTTAATTAAATTCTCTATTATGTAGTATGGTTACAGAAAACACATGAACTATTTTTGTTTTATTATATCCAATTATATTTATATGACTGTTAAGCATTATTTTCGTTGATAATATAGTCGTTGATCAGTGATTACATGGTTAGTTTAAATATAGTGTTTTACAAATCCAATTGACATAGAAAAAAGAATTGATGGGATCAACCAGTTTGATTGTACCATATAAAGACCATTTATCAGAGATTACAGGGGATATAGTGTCATTGTGATTTGATATTGACAAAACCCAGGATGATATCCAACAACTTAATCATGATTAAAACCATTTATAGGATAAGTTCAAGAACATCGAGATCACAGCTCAAACCATGTTTATCAAACCACTATATGAAAGTCCCACCATCGCACACCTTAATATTAGGGAATTTTCTAGTTTATTAATGAGATATGTATCAAGACCCTAGATATATTACTATGTAGATTATTTTTTATTGAATAATTAATATATTTTCATCCTATTATTGTTACTGTGTAAATGATTTTTATCTTGATACAATAAAGCACCAATTGTATTCTTGGTTAAAAGTAAAATTACGTTAATGATTTTAAGCGGTAATATATTTTTTAAATAAATAATATTATAATATAATACTATTATTAAATAATTTTTATCAAATATAATTAATAATATTATTTTTATGAAGTCAAATGTAATTTTTATAAGGGTTAAAAAAAATATTATTGTCAAAAAACCATCATTTTTTAATAAGTGTCAATTTTATTTTAAAATTTAAAATCCAAATATTTAGAAAATTATATACATAAAAGGAATATTATATTTGGAATCGGAAAATCGAAATTATCCAACAATTAATTTTTCATAATATTTTGAGATAGTCAAAGTTTTAGGTAAAAAGTAAATATCGTATAAATATACTTTGTGTATTATGACATCATAATGACCCAATATTTATGTAATAAATTATATAAAAGGTATACAAGACCACATATTTCTTCCCTATAATTTAATGTGATTTTATGTTTATTTGGTGAATTTTATAAATCCTTTATGAATCTTCCAAAACCATTCATATATCTTAAGGTTTTAAAATCATTTATTTAAGAGTGTGACTCACCTCCATATGAGAAAATGAATTATTTTTTAATTTTTGGTAATTTTCCATTTAAAATAATTATTACCACACCCATTTGTAAGAAACCATGGGAAAAACCATGGGATGGTTGGTAGTTTTGGGTATTTTATTATGTAGAGTTGAAAACCTAACTAATAAAGAAATCAACTTTTTCCTATATAAACCCACCCAAGATCCCATTTATCTACACTATAACTCTATAGATAACATATATAACCTTAATTATTCTCTCTATAGACCTCCCAAAATTCCCCAAATCTCTCAAGACTCTCCTTCTATGCATTTGGAATGACACACTCAAGTAAGGGACCTTCCTCTCCCCCTTTCAAATTCAAGCAACTTCTTTTAAATTAGTTATTATAATTTACATTTGTTATATATTTATTAATTTATAATAATTTAATCACTATACAACTAATTTTATTTGAATAATTTATTATTTATACTCCCTCGTTGACCCTTACCAAAGCCTTTACTGTGCGAAAATCCTTCAAGGGATCCTCACCTTCCCTTATTTATTCATGTAACATTAAGAACCTATCCCTTCTATTTCAAATTAATTTTGACAGGGTATACATTTCCATGTCCATATTACATCCCATTTTATTTATAAATTATGATATACCCCTTTTATCCCTCATAAACCCATTTTAGGACTTTTTAAGTACCACCGTTATGCTACCAAAATTTCATCGCAGTTTTTCCCTATCAAAATAATTGTGTAGTGAATACTATGATAATTTTCTATCAAGGGTGTTCATATCTATGAATATACACCTTTTTTGAGGAATTATAGGTATTTATTCAACATTCCATGATCATGGAATAAATAATTCTCAGGATTTAATTCATGTTGTATGATTGATGTTGCACACTTAAGCATGAGAATGAAATAATGTTTCATGGGAACCCATTATTATATAGTGCTTAAATCAATTGGTTAATGTTTTGTATCATGATATTTCATGTTTGGAAATGGATTAAACCTGATTAAGTTATGGTAATTTTTATACCAAGTAGTCTTGGAGGATTTAGCATTTAAAAATGTTTATGATGTAGTGTTTTAAGTTGTTGTTACATTTCCCATGTTATGATTATCATGATATATCATTTATTTTTCTCATGCTTCTTTTATTACTCATTGATATGAATATTGTATAAAAATTTTATATTTTAAATTTTATTCACTTTTTTATTCACTTACCCATATTTATACTTGGCCCCTTTAACATGTTTTTTCCCAGGTTATCCCATGTAGTTTTAAAAGGCCATGTAATTTTATAAGCTTGTTAAGGAAGTTTTCAATAATATTGTTGTATCTCATGTTCAAGATATTTTTATTCTTACCTAATTCCCAATAACACTATATTTATCTACCTTAGGTGTTGTATTATTTTTAATTTGATGTTATAAATCACGTATTAATGTGAAATAAAGAGCATGGCTATTATAGTTGTTATTAGGGAAAAAGTGTAGTTATTTGTGGGATTTGGATTAGAAACCCCAAGAAAAATCCTTATGGATAAGGATGATTATAAGAAAAATTCCCTAATTTTTTTTATGTAAATATTATGTTATTTATAATGATAATAAATCCCTATACATATATAAAAATTTGATGTGGTTATGGAATAGATATACCTAGGGGTAACAACTCTGAAAAGGTGTACCAGGCCTAATTTTGGGTAACCTGGTGCATGAAAATGGGCATTATTGTGCACCTGGTTTATCATTATTGAGGTATATTCTTCGATAAATTCATAAAGTCATTATGAACCATTTTTAATAGAACAAAAAAATTTAAAAAATAATATCTGTTAGGAATTAGATGAGGGATAACATAGATTGAAAACACGAAATTAATACGCTTTTTAAATAAATGTAATTTATAAGTTATCCCTTTATTGTAATTGGATTGCTCTTTTTGTGTTTAATAGTTTCAAAATACTCATCCTTAATTTTCCATTAATTATAACCCATGGTTATTAGTAAGAGTAATTGGGTGAACAATCAATGTGAAGGGAAATATGATGATGGCCTGAACAAGATGTTGAACCTAAAGGGAGAAGTAATCACAAACATCTTGATGATAGTCTCTTAGATGACTCAGGATATGAATAGAAACATGTATCTAGAAAATCTTCCAAACCCACTAATAGATAATAAGACACATTTGAGAGCTTCATGTGAAAAAGACCTCCTACATTAATTGGATCATCTGATCCCTTAATCTTTAAAAATGGATCAACTCCATTGAGATGATCTTCTCCACCCTTAAATGTTATGTGAAAGTGAAGGTTCTATTGGTTTTTTATTGTATATTGTTACAATATGATCAATGGTGTTCCTTTATCGGGAATATGAATCCTAAGGTTGAGAACTAAGTGATAGAGTTGAAGGAATTTTGGAAACTATTTTTTGTTAAATATTTTACTCACACTCTCTGACATAATATTGAAAGGTATTTCATTTCCCTCAAGAAAAAAGAAAGTAAATCATTCATGGAGTACAAGGAAAATGTTACATTATTTTCATGATATGCCTCTAATTTTATCGATACACCCGATTTAATGTTTTATAGTATCTTTGGTGGGACAAAACATAGTCTACAAAAACCCTAGGTGATCCACAACATTAATAGCTATGAGGAAATTATATGATGTGCCCTCAAAGTAGAAATGGAGATCATTGATTCAAAAGTGTATCATGGGGATAAGAATAATTAAGTGGAAATTAATTATAGTGGTCCAATGGATAAATAAAACGGTACCATGAAATTTCAACATCCCACTTGTCAAAGCTGTGCAAAGAAACACCCAAAAAATTTCCTAAGGGGAATGAAAAATTACTTTAGGTGTAGGAAGGAAGGACACCTACCTATAAATTTCCAATAGCAGAAACCTGCTAATGAATTAGAGGAATGGAATGATTTGGTCAATACATAGTGCATTGTTCATTACTTAAACTATAAATAAATAGGTAACTTTTCACGATAATTCCCTAAGCCAAGGGTTTCCAAAGGCAACCAACAACCTCCAAGGCCGCATGAGCTATCTTTTTCCATCACAACCACTGAGGTGGATACCTACAATGAAGTGGTGACATGAAAGTAGATATTTATTCAATAATAGTGAACATACTTTTTTATTATGGTTATACACATTCTTACATATCATGATAGTTTAGTAGAACTATTCAAATGCCACCACAAGGTATGGAAGTGGATCTGTCAGTTAAAATAGAAAATGGGGAAATTACTACATCCCATGTATATAACTCTTACCCATTCACCATTTGTGGGATGAACTTTCCATTTAACCTTATCATACACCCTTGGGTATAATTTGATGTAATTTTTCGCATAGATTGGATTTCCCTATATAGATCCAACATAAATTGCCACAAGAAGGAAGTCACATTATGTATTATGAATTGTTTCCAGATTCTATACAACTGAAAGGAGGAGGATGAATATTATTTAGAACAATCATATCAAGCATGGATATTATTCCCCTACTAGAAATTTTATCTATATGGAATCTTTTATTCAATGAAAATAATTATCCTCAAATACATGTCTATTTTGAGGGAATATGTTGATTTATTTCTTGAGGAATATCATATTCTTCCTCCAAGAAGAGATGTTGAATTTTCAATTGATCATAACCCGGGGGAATTTCCACTATCAAATAATCCATATAGAATATAAGTTATGAAAGTTTAGAAGATGAAAAAAACTATATGATAATCTAGATAAAGGTTTCATACGCCCATGTGCTCAACCATGGGGTGCACCACTCATCTTCATCATAAAGAAGGATGGGTCAATGTACCTTTTCATCTATTATCGTGAGCTCAAAAATATCATGATAAGGTACAAGTATCTTTTACAATGGATTGATGAATTTTTTGACCAGATACATGGAGAAAAATACTTCTTCAGGGTGGATTTACAGTCGTATATTACCAAGTAAGGGTGAAGGAGGATATCCTAAATACATATTATCGTACAAGGTATGGGCACTACGAGTTCATATTTATTATATTATTTCTCACTAATACTACAACTACATTCATGTAAATTATGAAAAACATATTTAGAGATTACCTCAAAAATTTGTGGTAGTCTTTACAGATGATATTCTATATACTTCAAAAGAAAATAGGAACATAAGAAACATCAGAGAACTATGATAAAGGCCCTACTAAAGGATAAGACTCATTCTAAATACATCAGATATGAGTATTGGTTGAAGTAATTTTAATTCTTGGGGAATATCATCCTAATCAATGGGATATTTATATACCCTTCAACAATATAAGAAATTAAAGTATGGTTGAGGCCCACATCAGTGACATATATCCATAATTTCATTGGTTTAGTTGGGTATTATTATAGATTGTGAGAAACCACTCATGATTTTGAAAACCTCTAACCAATCTAACTCAAAAGGGAGTCATTGTTTCATGGAATGATGAATGTTAAGAGATATTTAAGGATCTAAAAAATAGACTTATCATTGCACCAGTTCTCAAACAACCAACAAGTGGGGAATAGTTTGTGGTATACACTGATGCATTAAGGAATTTTTTAGGTTTTGTAGTGATGAAAAATCATAAAGTGATAGCCTACACCTAAATTTAGATGAAAATTGATGTGAAAAACTATCCCACACATGATCTAGATTTGGTATTTGTGATTGTTTCATTGAAAATCTTGCGATATTACCTGTATGGTGAAATGTGTGAGATATATATTGATTAGAAGAGCCCCAAATATATATTCACAATTAAAGAGATTAATATGACCCATAGAATATGGTTAAATATCATCAAGTATTATGACTCCTCAATAAACTACCATCCTAGTAAAGAGAATAAGGTGGAGGATGCTCTATATATAAAATATCCTACATCTTTAATAATGATGAGAATTGAGAAGGATCCAATATTATTATTATTGCAATGGATAGAAATGGAAATCATTAAGGAAGCAAAATCATAATTAATTTCTCATACGATTTATCAACTATTCCTCATTGATAAAATAAATTATTCTCCCGGAAATAAATTTAAAAATTCAGAATAAGGTGGAATGCATGAGAAATGGGAAATTATCAAATTATAAAATTGATGAAGATGGAATTGTGTGATTTGGGACAAGAAAATGTGTTCCATAAAATCCTATGTTAAGTAAGGAAATATTAGATGATTCATGTAGTTTAACTTACTCCATTTACCGAAGAATAATAAATTTGTATCAAGATCTCTATAAGCACTATTAGTGGGACAATATGAAAAATAAAATCGATGAATATACACCAAATTTCTTGGTATGCCAGAAAGTAAAGGATTAAATGAATAAGTCTAAGGGGTGATTCAAACATTACCCATACCAACATGGAAATGGGAGGACATCACCTTGTAAATTTTCACCATACATCCGAATACATCTTAGGGAAAAGATTCTATATGGGTTTTTGTGGATTTCTTTCAAATAAAACTCACTTTATAAAAATTTTATAGGAATTATCATTAGATCAAATTGTATAAATATACATCAAAGAATTTTTAAGGATTCATGGAGTTCCAATATCTATTGTATCTTATTGGACTTTTAGATTCACCTCTATGTTATTGAAAAGTCTCCAACATGCTCTAAAATCTGAGCTGAACATTAGTATAGTATATCATCCATAAAATGATGGACAATCTATGTGGATTATTTAGAAACTAGAATACATGTTGTGATAATGTTCTATGGACTTCAAAGGAGGATGTGACTAACATGTTTTTTTAGTCAAGTTCTCTTATAACAACTCCTTCCACTCAAGAATCCAAATCGATCCCTATGAATCCCTTTATGGGAAGAGATGCAAGACCATGAATGTTGGGATAAAGTTAGGGAACCAAAAATACTAGGTCCTAAAATTTTAGAGGAAATGGTTGAGAAGATTAAGACTATTCAATAAAACATAGAAGCTGCTCAGATTAGATAGAAGAGATATGATGATAATCATCAAAAAGTCATATATTTTGATGTTAAAGACATTGTATTCCTCCATGTCTCTCCATGGAATAACGTGATTATATTTTTGAAGAAGGGAAAGTTTAATCCATGATATAACAGCCTCCTTGGGATCCTTGATTTCATCAGAGCTGTGGCCAATCTACTTGTGCTCTCACCGAACCAATATCAAGTACATGATGTACTCCATGTATCTCTCTTGAGAAAGTAGATACTGCATCCCTCTAATTTACTCCATATAGAGTTATTACAATTGGATAAGGATATTTCCTATAATGACTAGCCAATGATGATCATAGATTGTAGACAAAAAATTCTACGAAATAATAAAACGAACCATGTAAATATTTTTGGAGAAACAAAAGGTTTGAAGAAGCAACCTGGGAACACTAGGTGTTGATGAAACATAGTTACCCCCCATATTTTTTTGTGAATGAAAATAAAAGTTTGAGGGATAAAATTCTTAATACTGGAAGATTTTAATGACCCAAATTCTTAAAAATAAAATTTCCCTTTTCATTTAATTAAATTTATTATTATGTATTATGGTTATATAAAGAAATGCAATAATTTTGTTTTCCTATATCCAATTGGATTTAAATGGGTGTTAAGAATCATTATTTTTTATAATATTTCATTTTAATAGTGATAATATGGTTGGTTTAAATATAGGGTTTTAATAAATCCAATTGACACAGAAAAATAAAAGAAATGATCATCATAACGAGCAGGATCATACCCTATCAAGCCCATTTATATGTGTATTTTATGGAGATATAATAACTATGATTTTATCTTGACCAATCCCAAGCTAAGATCCAATAACTTAAGCATGAGTGAAATATTTTATGGGATAAATTCAAGCTCATCAAGATGACGGCCCAAACCATGTTCGTATAACCATCCCTTGAATGTCTCATCATCACACACCTTACTCTTAGAGAGTTTTTTTGTACTAAAGGGATATGTATCAAGACATTATATATATGAATATATACATTATTTTTTATTTAATAATTAATATATTTTCATCCTATTATTGTTATGTTTTAATGATTTTTATTTTGATATAATAAAACACCAATTGTATTTTTGGTTAAAAATCACATTAAATTAATGAATATATGAGTTAATGCATTTTTTAGGTAAATAATATATTAATAAAATATTATTATTAAATAATTTATATCAAATATTATTGATCATTTATTATTTATGAAGTCAAATGTAATTTTTATAAGGGTTCGAAAACTATTATTGTATAAAAACCCAACATTTATTAAAAAATTTCAAATTTAATTTAAAAGTTAAAATTCACATATTTTGAAAATTCTTTATATGAAATAAATATTATTTTTGGAATCATAATTTTGAAATTATCCAAAGCTTAATTTTTCATAATTTTATGAGATAGTCAAATTTTCGGATAAAAATTAAATATTGTATAAATATACTTTGTGAATATGACATCAAAATATCCCAAATTTGATTTGATAAATATGATAAATTATATACACTACCAAATATATGCGTTCAATTTAAATTTTTTTTTTAATTTTATAAAGCATTGTGAATCCTCCCAAATCATTAAAATATTTAAGGGTTTTATAATCACTTCTTAAGAGTATGACTCACCTACACATAAACAAAAGAATTATTTTATTATATACAACCCTTGGGATAATAAAATAATGATAAATAATACCATTTTTAAATATTCCATGGAAAAATAACCTTATTATTGCTTGTGGTTTTGGTTATTTTATTTTGTAGAGTCCAAAACCTAAAAATTTATGAAATCTCCCTATTTTCCTATATAAACCCACCCAAGCACACATTTATATTCACTAAAATTATGAATTATCTCTATTATAACAATCCTTTTTCCAACATGACATATCATGATACCAAACATTACCAAATGCATTGAAGCACTATATAATTCTGGGCAAACTCATCATATTGATTTCATTCTCATGCTTAAGTGTGCAACATAGATCATACAACATGGATTCATTGATCATCATAATTTATTCCAGGATCATTAAATTTGTAATAAATAAATTCAATTACTCAATAAAAAGGTACATGGGCATAAAGGATTACACCCTTGTTAATAAATGGGTATGTTATTCACTAGACAATTTTTTTGACATGGAAAAACAACAGTGAAATTTTGGCAGCACAACGAAATCACATAAAAATTCATTAAATGGTATGGGGAGAGAGAAAGGGGTATCTATTAATTTTTAAATAAAATGGTTAATAATAGGTACATGGAAATACATACCATATAAAAATGAATTTGAAATAGAAGGCATATATTCATAAAGAAAGTGGAATAAAGAATAGAAGTCGAGGATTCATTATTAAATTTCAGCATAGCAACGACTCGGGTAAGGGTCCAAATTTGGGACAATAACTGATCACCAAGTCAAATAACATAAAATATAAATTGGTGTAATGATTATAAATTAATTAAAATATAACCAATTGGAATTATAATAATTAATTTCAATGATGATTCGTGAATTTGAAAGGGGGACCTGAAGGTCCCTTACATGAGTGTGTGGCTCCAAATGCTTGAGAGGGGATTCTTGGTATATTGGGGTGCCTTTGGAGGACTTCATAGAGAATAGGTAATATTATGGACATTCAAAAAGGATTTTTAGTGAATATAAATGTGTGCTAGGGTGTGTTTATATAGGAAAATAAAGAGATTTCTTAATATTTTAGGTTTTGGACTCTACAAAATAAAATAACCAAAACCACAAGCCATAACAAGGTTATTCTACCATGTAATATTTAAAAATGGTATTATTTATCATTCTTTTATTATACCAAGGACTTTATATAATAAAATAATTCCTTTGTTTATGTGGTGGTCAGTCATAATCTTAAGAAGTGATTATAAAACCCTTAAATATTTTAATGATTTGGGAGGATTCATAATGCTTTATAAAATTAAAAAAATAAACATAAAATAAAATTATTTTAAATTGAAAACATATATTTGGTAGTGTATATAATTTTTCATATTTATCAAATCAAATTTCGGTTATTGTGATGTCATATTCACAAAGTATATTTATATGATATTTAATTTTTATCTGAAAATTTGACTATCTCAGAAAATTATGAAAAATTAATCTTTGGATAATTTCAAAATTATGATTCCAAAAATAATATTTATTTCATATAAATAATTTTCAAAATATGTGAATTTTAACTTTTAAATTAAATTTGACATTTATTAATAAATGTCGGGTTTTTAGACAATAATAGTTTTCGAACCCTTATAAAAATTACATTTGACTTCATTAAAAATAAATGATCAATTATATTTGATAAAAATTATTTAATAATAATATTTTATTAATAAATTATTTACCTAAAAAATTCAATAACTCATATATTCATTAATTTAATGTGATTGTTAACAAAAAATTCAATTGGTGTTTTATTATATCAAAATGAAAATCATTTAAAACAAAACAATAATAGGATGAACATATATTAATTATTAAATAAAATATAATGTATATATTCATATATATAATGTCTTGATACATATCTCTTTAATACAAAAATAAACTCTCTAAGAGTATGGTGTGTGATGATGAGACTTTCAAGGGATGGTTATACGAACATGGTTGGGGCCGTGATCTTGTTGAGCTTGAATTTATCCCATAAAAGATTTCACTCATTCTTAAGTTATTGGATCTCAGCTTGGTATTGGTCAAGATAAAATCATAGTGATTCTATCTCAATAAAATGCACAGATAAATGGGCTTGATAGGGTATGATCCTGCTTGTTATGACGATCATTTCTTTTTTTCTGTGTCAATTGGATTTGTTAAAACCCTATATTTAAACCAACCATATGATCACTATTAAAATGAAATATTATCAAAAATAATGATTCTTAACACCCATTTAAATACAATTGGATATAAGAAAAAAAATTATTGCCTTTCTTTCTATAGCCATAATACATAATAATAAATTTAATTAAATCAAAAGGGGAATTTTATTTTCAACAATTTGGGTCATTACAATCTTCCACTATTAAGAATTTTATCCCTCAAAATTTTATTTTCACTCACAAAAAAATATGGGTGGTAACTATGTTTCATCTACACCTAGTGTTCCCAGGTTTCTTCTTCAAATATTTTTTTCCCAAGAAAGTTTACATGGTTCGTTGTCTTATTTTGTAGAATTTTTTGTCTACAATATATGATCTTAATTGTATAGTCATTATTATAAATGTCATTATCCAATTTTACTAACTCTATATAGAGTAAATGAGAGGGATGCAGTATCTACTTTCTCAAGAGAGATACATGGAATACATCATGTACTTGAGATTGGTTCGGTGAGAGCTCAAGTAGATTGGCCACCACTCCGATGAAATCAAGGATCTCAAGGAGGTCGTTATATCTTAGGGTAACCTGGTACATGACAACGGGCCTTAATGTTCACCTCATTTGACACTCCCATGGGATATTGTTTTTAAATTCCTAATATCATTATGAACCCTTATTAGGGAAAAATTCACATAAATAAAATATATTATGGATAACATAGATTGAAGCCCAAAGGTTCTTATGTTATGGAAATAAATGTAATTTTTATGTTACCACTTTAATGTCATTGGATTCCCCTTTTGTGTTTAATATTTTAGAAATACCCATACATAATTTTCATTTTTTCTTTGAAATGGAAAAAAATAGGTGGAATCGGATAAACAATCAATGTGAAGGGAAATGTGATGAATTACCCAATGATATTCCTAACCAAAAGGGAGAAGAAATCACCAACTTCATGAATATACTCTCTTAGATGACTCGATATCTAAATAGAAACCTGGATTTAGAGAAGCATCCAAACCCCCCTAAAAGATAAAAATATGTATTCTAGATCTTCATGCGACAAAATACTCACACTTTAAATGGATCATATGATCCCTTAATCACCAAACAATGGATAAACTCCATTGTGATGGTCTTCTCCACCCTTCAATGTTCTGATAAACATAATGTTCAACTAGTTTTTTATCATGTAGAGTGAGAATTTGATCTGTGGTTTTCCTTGATCAACAATACGAAGCATGAGGTACAGATTGAAACGATGTTGTGGAAGGACTTCTGAAAAAAATGATAAATATTTTCCTCGCACTCTCTGACATAAAATGGTAAGTGATTTCCTATCCTCTAAGAAAATATGTGATGAATCCATCATGGTGTATGAGGAAAACATCACAGGAAATTCACAATATGAATCTGGTTATGCTATTACCCCCAAATGAGAGGTTTATCACATCATTGGTGGGATAAAACTTTGTATATAAAAATCCCTAGTGATCTGTGACATTGGTAGCTATGAATAGATTTTCTGATATTCCCTGAAATATGAAATAGAGATTGGATAATCTCAAGGGTATCATGGATATAAAAATAATAAAGTGTAATGTAATTTTGGTTGTATGATGGAGAAATAGAATTGTTCCAGGAAATTTCAACATCCCACTTGTCAAAATTGTGAGAAGAAGACCCTTGAAAATTGCCTAAGGGGAATGAAGAAATTCATTAGGTATGGGAAGGAAGTAAACCTAGCTAGAAATTTTGTACAAGAAAAACCCAATAGTAGATGGAGGAATAGAATGATACAATCAAATCTCAATTCATTTTTCATTGCTTCAACTTCTAGTAACATAGGAACATTACATTCCAATTCCCTAGGCCTATGGTTTTCGTAGATAACCAAAAACCTCTATGGTCGTAAGGGAGATATTTTCCCATCACAACCATTGAGGTGGATCCAGACAATGAAGTGGGGACAGGTAAACAAGTTATTTATTCAATAACAATGAATATTCATTTTGATTAGGGTTCTATGCATTCCTTCGTATCATGAATTATTAGTAAAACTATTCAATCACCACCACGATTAATGGAAGTAGATCTGTTGGTGATAACGAAAAATTGGGAAATTATTACATTCAAATTATATACCTCCTCCCCTATAAATGTTTGTGGGATGAACTTCCATATGAACCTTTCCATGATCCATTTTGTAAAATTTTATTCAAATCTTGGCATGAATTGGCTTCATTATAAAGTGTCACGACCCTATCTAAAGGGGCTCGTGCTGTGACTACCCAAAGCCGACATCCAATAGGCCAGGAGATGGTGACTAGAACTGTGTTGGAATATCCCGCAAATGGAAGGCCTTATCCTAAAGTATTGTATGCGCATACACATCTCCAAGCTGTACATGCTGAAATTTAAAAGAACTAAGTATACAATGCATTCAAACCACTATATCTCACAATCAGAGTAAAATAGTGAAAGTAATGGAGCATAAATAGGGCCAAATCAAGCCCAAAAAAAAGAAAAGAGTCTACAACAACAAGTCCAACCAATAAAGTTAGAGGTATTGGGACAGTTGTCAGAAAAAGTTGTTGGAACAAACCTCGGCATTTCTAGTCTCTCAAGGCACTGCTTGGTCCTGGTCTACCTGAAATACCATTGAAGAATCAATCATATTCAAAATACATGATATGTGTGGGAAAAACCCGTGAAAGGGTGACTGAAACAATACTTAGTAAGACACCCCTAAACCACAATAGAATACCACAATGGAATAAAAAAGGAAATACCATGAAGGAATAACACAAAATAATTTCAAAATGAAAATACCACAAAGGAATGCCACAATGGAATACCAAAAAGTAATACCATAAAGGAATACCATAAAGGAAACACCACAAAGGAATGACACAATAGAAATAACATGAAAGAATACCACCAAGGAATACCACAAAGGAATGAATAGTTATCTCCACGTAGATATATGTCTATAGTAAATATATCATGAACATCCAGATATACTCAATCCAATAAGTCAAACTGTCTCAATAAGACATATAGTCTCCATAAGACACACATTCTCTATAAGAAACATAGTCTCTAAATGACACACAGGCTCCATGAGATACAAAATCTCTATAAGACACATAGTTTCTAGGTTACAGCTATCCATTGAAATGTTTGCTCGGAGTACGCTCATTTCGGGAGAAATCACTTTTTAATAAATTAAGTAGTATAAAAACTCACAAAAACCCCACTTAAGATATCTTAAAATGATTATATCTTCATAAGGGTCCCAACGTAATAGATATATCATCAAACAGACACCCAGTATGAAAGTTATGGTCGTTCAAATTTTTGATTGGGGGTCAGTGTGCTTGTGGACCAACTACACCACCAGCTACCACAGCTACACATCATCTTGATCAATCGTGGATCATGGTCTACCACCACAGTCCACCGTCACAGTCGACCTTAGCCTAGTACCGATGCCTCAGGTCTGACACGGGACCGCCCAAATCAATGGGGTCTGACCCATCATGACGGGTCTAAATCGGTCCTCCGGGTTTACCCGACCTGCTCCATCTAGACCCGACCCACCTCGCTAGCCCAATCCATCACACCATCTCAGCCTGCTCTCCTATCTTAGTCCACCTGCCAGGTTATTCTGGCTCAAGCGGTCACCCACGACGACCACCGCTAATCGAAGCGCCCACCCCACCGCATCATGTGGCCACCTAATTATATCACATAGCTACTGCATCCAACATGGTTCTAGAAGCACCTTACTACCATGCACCACCATTTGTTGATGCCTCTACCAAAAGCCCACACCCATCCTTCTGCAGTTCACCATTCTTCCTCTGGTTCCCCAATATCTGAAACAAAAACACCTATGTAATCCTCAGGACCCAAGATACATTAATCTAGCCTCGATTTCATCTTTCCTCCAATCCATATATTTGATCACGTTCGGAGCCTCCCATCAAGTCGATCCTCAATCATGAGGATCTGGTGGAAAAGAATGCTAATAATGGGGGATATAAATCACCAGAACACCTAAAGAATGAACCTTCTCCTTTTTTTCATGTTGTCCTTGATTCATTCTCATTGGAAGGATAAACAAAGAGGATAAACTAATTTCCTGATAATCCTACAATAATAATACATCAAGAAATAACGATCGCATCATGGATCAATCTATTTGTGGATTAAACTAAATTCATCATACAAATAACTAAAGTTTAAAATATGTTAGATCGCAAATTCCCTACCTGAGATATGGATTGTTCTCATTAGAGGATTGATTTATGTTCGTGATGTATCAAGAACGATCTTCAATCCCGGTGTTTATCATCGCTATTTAGATAATCCTCTACAGATTTTTTCTAGAGCCTCCTGGGAATTTCTAGGGTTATGAGCCTAACCTTGGGTCCCTGACTAGATCTTTTTTTAAATTAAATAGAATCACTTCATCAATGTAACATTAAAATAAAATAAACTCACAGCTTATTTTTTTCATTAAAATGTTCAAAATCTATTATTCACATCTGAACCTCACCAACTGATGTTAGGCATCACCTTGGGAAAACACCACATCATGAACTTAATTGTGGTCTTGTATTTCCAATCTGAGTCACCATTCATAAATTATTATGATATTCTAATAAAATAATTTTATTTATTTATTTTATTTATGGTTACATCCTTGGTGAATTTTTCTTTATATGACCCTTGATGTACAATGTTATGTTGTTCCTAGGGTAAAGACACCATTCTAAGCTCAATGATAACCTCATATTTTTGATTCATACACCTATTTAAAATATATTCCACATTTTCTAGAAGGTTTCGTGAGCGCGCAATAAAAAAACTAACATTTTCAATGAATTGTTTCAGGAAACCCATGCCTCAGAATAACACATCGTCTCAACACCTAGTCTCATAATTTTCCCAAATAATTTCAAGAAATAAAATAAAGAAAATATGATTCATTATATTATCCTCACCATAGAGATTTACATCTCTAAAAAGCCAAAACAAGGGACACTGAAACAAATGAGGGTACTGAGCATGAATCTTGGCCTCCCACTCCCATATGGTATATAAGGGATTCTCATGCTGCCACCATACATATACCAATGGAACCAACCACCCACAAAAAAAATCCACTTCTACCAATCCTCAATCTCCATTAGGCACTCTACAAAATTCTCCCCTTCCATGATGTCCATATTTCCATAGTCAATGATGTCTGATGGGCTATGAACATACATCCTCATCTGTGACACATATAAGACATCATGTACCCTATATAGCTGCAGTGGTAGAGCCAAGTGATATGCCACCTCACCAACTCTATGTATTATCAGGAAAGGTTTGATTAACCTCAAATATAGCATGTTGCCCTGACCAAATATCTATAATTCGCATCGAGGTGGGACATGAAGGAACACCTGGTCTACATCCATGAACTAAAAAGGCCTCCACTGCCTATAAACATAAGACTTATGTTGGGTCTATGCAGTCTTCATCTACTCCTAGATGATCTTCACCTTCTTCGTGGTAGCTTGCACTAACTCTGCACCCATGAGAACTGACTCTCCTGGGTCAATCTAGAAAAGTGAAAACCTGTAGGGTTGCCCATACAAGGCCTCAAATGGTTCCATACAAATTGTGTAGTGATATCTATTTTTGTATGAAAAATCCACCAATGGTAGGTTATCCTCCCAAATACAAACAAAATTTAGCATGCATTACAACAAAATGTCCTCCATAACCTGAATGATTCGTTAAGTCTCATCATTCGTATGGGGGTGAAACATTATGCTTAAGTGTAAATGATTCCCAAATTCCTCCTATAATCCCTTCTAAAACTATGATGTAAATAAATTATCATGATCTAAGACAATCGTTAATGGAAATCCATGGAGTCGAACTATCTCTTGTATGTAGATCCATACCAAGATCTATACTGAACTCTGCTCTTGAAAATCTAATAAATTTTCTGACTTGGTGAGTCAATCAATGATCACCCAGATAGTATTGTGTTCCCTAGATGTATGTGGTAAACCTATCACAAAGTCCATTAATATCTCGTCCCACTTTCATTCCATCATCTCAAGGGGTTGAGTCAAACCCACAGGAACAGTGTGCTCAACCTTCACCTACTAATAAGAAAGGCATCGAGAACAAAACTTTTCAACTCCCGTCTTTATCCCTAACCACCAAAACTTATGTTAAAGATCTTGGTACATCATTTACACACATGTATGTACTATACAAGGGGATTTATGAAACTCCCTCAAAACCATATTCCACAACACTAATGGTACTACTATACACCCTATAAAAATAACAATGTGCTTTCAACTTTTAGAATATCCATCAGGCGCAAGCCCTGTGGACATATGAACATGTAAATTCTCAATTTTTGTATCCCTAAGTTGTTCTTCCCTGACTCTTTGTAAGAGTATATGGGTAAAAACCATCTACTAGAGTTAGATACTCCATCCCCGTCCACAAATGATATCTGAAACGAGGCCAACTACTCTGATTCCTTGTTCAGTAACTATGAACTCAATATCCTACTAAGAGAATATTCCACCATGTTACCCTTCTCAAGAGTATAGACAATATCAAAGTCATATTCCTACAAGAACTCTATCCATCACCTCTGTCTCAATTTCATATCCTTCTGAGAGAAGATATACTTGAGACACTTGTGGTCAAAGTATATGAAAAACTTCTTTTCCATCAGGTAGTGTCTCCACATATTCAAATTGAATACTATAGTTTCTAACTTAAGATATTAGGTAGAATAGTTCTGCTCATGTGGTCTAAACTGGTGTAAACCATAGGCAAAAAACCAGTTTACCTTAAATTATGACACAAACAAGCGTGGTTCATGATGTATTTTCGAAAACCACGTACTCGGTACCATCCTATGGAAATATAAAGATGGGAGAGCTCATCAATATCTTCATAAACTAATGAAAAATCTCCTAACAATTCTTCATTCACACGAATGGTTGTCCATTTCATGTCAAAGCTATCAAGGATGCTTCCACTCTAGAAAATTCAGTTTAAACCTCTGATAGAACCCATCCAAACCATGGAAAATATGAACCTTGATAATGCTCTTGGGTGGCTCCCAAGAAAGAACCGCCTCAATCTTCAATGGATCCACTGCAACTCCAGTCTCTGAAATGACATTTCCTAGAAAATGGAAATCCCGAATCCAGAACTGACAGGTTGAGAAATTCCCATAAATCTAGTTCTCTTAGAGTGTGTCAAGGACCACCCTTAAGTGTATATCTTTATCCTATTTGTATTTCTAGTACACTATGATTTCATAAATGAAGACCCCCTTGAACCGGTCTATGTAAGGCTATAAGATTCAGTTCATGAGTCCCATGAACACTGTTGGGGTGTTCGTCATGCCAAAATACATCGCCATGTACTCATAGTGTCTGTATAACATCTAAAGACAATATTCAATATACCCTCATCCCGTACTCAAAACTAGCGATAACTATATCTAAGGTCAATATTTGTGAACCACCGTTCCACTTTTAAAAGATTGAAGAGGTCATCAATCCTCAGTACTGGATACTTATTCTTCACGGTCACCTGGTTTAGGAATTTGAAGTCCACACATAACCTAAAGCTCCCATATACCTTCTTTGCAAACTAAACTGGGGCCACCCAGGGTGAAACACTGGGTCTCATGAATCCCTTCCATTGCAGGTCCTCCAACTGCACCCATAGCTCATGAAGATCTGCGGAATCCATCCGATATGCAGGAGTAAATATCAATTTCATCCCATGATTGATCAATGCATAAGTCTACCTCCCTCTAGGGAGGTAATCCTGGAACATCCTCATGAATGATTTCCTCATATTCTTCCACCACTATAGGAAACTGTGGGATCATATCATCCACTGCACTGAGGGTAAGGCTAGACAACTAATGAGTAATTGTTTGTACCCTCTTATGTGTTAGTTCATCCTATGCTGCATGTGTTTCCTTTTCACTAAAAAACGAAAAAATGGATCCATCACTATGGAAACACCTCACTATGCCTCAGTTCCCCCTCGATCTTCTCCTAATCGATCGTATGATGGGTTAGGGAATTTCATGATATATGTCTAGACCACCATATGAGTAACACAACCTATCACTCAACTAACTTGAACTTACCTAGGAGACATGCACCACTTATATTTTTTCCTCGGAGAGTCTCCCAAAGAACATGACATAATTGGGTACCTGTGACTACCATTAGATTCCAACTACCAAGGTCTCAACTACCTGTGCCTACTGGTAGCTCCCACTATTTGTGTCTTCCCTACTTCAAAGATATCCACTAGAATAGATCACTCATACAACCCAACATAAGTAAAAATGATAATAGATATAATGGATTTCATGATCTCCCAACACAATCCCTACTCTAATTTTTGATCCCTAATGAACAGGTATCATACCATATCTAGGGAGTAGCGAGAAAGATTAGTAAATCAAACTGAATACTATGCCACAGTCGGACTACCATGTTGCAGATACAGAAGATCTTGTATGTGCGCTGACTGTAACATGGTTGGAAATAACTCTTATCTAAAGAAACATTAGATGTATTCTCAAGAGAGAGTCATACGAGCATGTTTCTAGGTCACTAATCTCTACCATTGCCTCATAGATCCCTAAAAAAGACCCGTGAAAATGACTTCTATCAAGTCAGAAGGCATCCTCACAAGGTGAAAGAGACGGGTAACTGCCTCCAGCCAATCCTCAGCTTCCTGGTGGTCTATATCACCCTGAAACTTGGGCAGTTGCTTCCTTTGAAACTAATGCAACACACTCAGTCTATGTGCATCCTTAGCAGGTAGTTATTTAAGGTTCCAGGTGGAGTAGAAGTGTGGTTGTGACGGGACCCAACTGTGATTTTTACCATGATCAATGATTATTATGGGATCAATACGACGATGAATTTAAGTCTCCATGAAATATAATCAAAGATTTAGATAAAGAATAAAGAGGCATGAAACCTTAGAGAGGATCTTTCACATCATGTTTCTAATTAATTTAATTAATTTCATAAATAAAAATAATACATGTATCATTGGTATTTTTCTTCATTGATGATGTTGATCATCCAGAATGACCCTTCCGAATTATCTCATTGTGCTTGTAAGGATCCAATCTTGAATCCCTATAGCAGTGATCCACATGTGCTCTGCTGGCCTCTGATTGACATAGCTCATTCTCCGGGTGATAGCGCAGCAAAACGAGTGTCTTGTTTCGGTCGTTCTTGATTGCTTCTTCTTTGGCCTAAAAGAACATCTCTCATTCTTGAGAGGGGAGAGAAGAGGATTCGAGAGAAAAATTGTTTGGATCAACAATTCTCAATTCAACAGGCGTGTGGTGTGGTGTCAGGCACAATAGGTATACTATATAATGTATAAACATGAAATTTCTATTACAATATTTAATTTCATAGAACAAATTAAATACATTCATGAACTTAGAGAAAACCCATGCATTTTATAATAATACAGCCTCATTATTTATGGTGTTCCAACTTGTGCAAAACGTAATTATAAATAAAATTCTGCATTATAAAATAATAGCAGCGTTATTTTAATTTGTTCAAACTAGTTAAATAATTATTTACCACCTTGAAAATAATTATTTTACTACTCAACTGACCTTGGTCCTCTCGAAATCCACTTCCATTTATTGAATACCCAAATAAAGAAATAAATAATTTATTCTCTTAAATAAATATTTTATTTACAAACTAGTAAATAAATATATATTAAATGTTCAATAAAATAAATAAATAATTTTTTTAATTTATTAGATCATTTTAACTTGAACAAAATTATTCCATGGTCTTGATAATAATATTTATTTCATTAATTAAATTTAAATCTAATTTAACCGAGACCACAAAAAACACATAGTGTGTGACCCTATACGATTCTTTCTCATTAGCATTTGGTGGACTTGCCTAAATTCCAAGAGCACTGTCTAGAAATGGTTCAAGGAACCCAAGAGAAAGAACATAAAGTCGCAACAACGACATCCATATATGAATTCTCACTATGTAATATAATCCCTTTGTTGTAATATTTCATCAAGCAGGTTTCATGATTTTGTCATTAACTTTTATGCTTGATACATCATTCTTTGACTACCTGAAATAAGCTTTTCATTACACCATAGCTGTGGAATTTTGTGCGAGGGTTCTATTTCAATCAAAGTTTCGAGATATAAACTTCCATAAATGGAAGGGACAAATAATTCCTCAACATATCCATTAATAACATGCCACTCGTGATGCACCCAATGTACCCAACTTCTCACACACTATCTGCGTGACGGTTTTCATCTGTAAATCAAAGTGAATAAGTCACGACACATATTAATGATAATCTTAAAGTCTAAGGATCATTACACATGCTCACAAATAGAAATATCCAATGACGCCAAAACATGCAGAATTCCTACTAGTGGGTCTGTTCTCATAATCTTCTATCTTGGAGATTACTAAGTGAGAACTTCATGAGAGGAAGTCTCATCTTCTTACGAGTACTCACACCTGACGGTCTGCATGTTATGTGTCTCATCATAGCATTTCATCCAACCACAGAACTATATTTAAGAATATTGTTATATCATTTCAAGGTTCTCATCATAGCAGGGAAATGCCATAACCTTATCAATGAAACAAATAATCTAGGACATTATTACATCATAGTCATGCAGAACAATGAAAAATATGTAATAATACATTAAATATCAATGTAATCGAAGTAAAATCAGTTGGTTCTAGGACACCAACTCTTACAAACTACCACTTGAACTAGAGACAACTTCCTACGACTTTCAGACCGTTAGACCTCACATGATGATCATGTTTCTGCTAAGTCAAGGCTTAATTCAAGGGGTCTACCATGTTGTCCTCCGTGGAAATACTTCTCACTAAAACTTCACCTCTCTGAGAAAAATCCCTCAAGAGATGATACTTCTGAAGTATGTTCTTTGTTCACTGATGTGACCTTGTCTTTTTTGTAAGATCCACCACTGTAGTATTATCATAGTACAATGTGATGGGATCTTTACTACTAGGTATCACATCTAGCTCATGGATGAATCTTTGCATCCAAACTGCTTCTTTAGCTACCTCAGAAGCTACGATATACTCGAACACTACTGTAAAATCTGCGACCACACTCTTCTTTGAGCTCTTCCAACTCAGTGAACCTCCATTCAAAGTGAAGATGTATCCTGTTTGCGAGTTTATGTCATCCTGATTAGTCTGGAAACTAGCATCTACTTATCCTCTGATGACTATTTCCTCATCTCCTCCATAAACCAAGAACATATCCTTAGTATACCTCGGATACTTTAGGATAGTCTGGACTACCATCCAATGGTGGTCACCTGGGTCAGCTTGATATCAGCCTACCGCAATCAATGCATAGGTGAAATCCATCCTAGTATATAGAATAGCATACATGACTGACCCAATCACTGATGTGTATGGAGTCCTTGCCATTATCTTTCTTTCCTCATGTGTATGAGGACACATTTTCTTGGAATGATGAATGCCCTATGACGTTGGCAACAATCCCCGCTTGGATTGTTCCATACTGAATCTCTTCAGTATCTTATCAATGTATGTACTTTGACTTAGGCCCAGAGATCTCTTGGATCTCTCAAGATGTATATTGATCCCAATAATATACGCTGCCTCACCCAATTATTTAATGGAGAAGCATTGATTCAAACATTCCTTAATAGACTGTAAGACTGGAATATCGTTTCCAATAAGTAATATGTCATCAACATATACTATTAGGAAAATGACCGCACTTCCACTAAATCATTTGTGGACACAAGGCTCACATTCATTCTTTATAAAACCAAATTCTTTTATGGATTCATCAAAATAAATGTTCCAGGACCTCGACGATTGCTTTAATCCATAAATGGATTTCTGCAACATTCATACCTTATTGGCATCCTTTGGAGTCACAAACCCTTCAGGTTGTGTCATGTAGACATCTTCTTAAAGGTTCCCATTAAGGAATGTTGTTTTCACATCCATTTTTCAAATCTCATAGTCATGGAAAGATGTAATAGAAAGTAGAATTATGATGGATTTCAGTATTGCAACTTGTGACAAGGTTTCATCGAAGTCAATTCCTTAATGCAGTTTACAACCTTTTGCAACCATTTGTGCCTTATAGGTACTGACTTGTCCTTCCATGTCCAATTTCTTCTTTAATAACCATTTGCAACCAACAGGATTTACATCAACTGGAGGATCTACCAAAATCCAGACATGGTTTTGGTACATGGAATCCATTTCAAAATTCATGGCTTCTTGGCACTTAGCAATGTATGTGCCACTTACTGCTTCTTTGTAGGTTAGATGATCATTATTATCAACTAATAAGGAGTCACCATCCTTAGTAACTATAAAACCATACCATTCCAGTTCTCTAACCTCTCTTGTACTCCTATGTAGTACTTGTGTCTCTGGAACAGATTCTTATTCCATGGAGATTTGTGGAATATGTTCCTTTACCAACTCTTGTGTACCTTGAGCCTCGACTTTATCAAAGTCTATCTTGCTCCCACTATCCCTTTTGGAGATGTGATCCCTCTCAAATAATATGGCATGTCTTGTCACTATAACATTTTTTTCTAAGGGGTTGTATAGGTAATATCCTCTTGTTTCCTTGGGGTATCCTATAAAGGTACACATTGTTCCTCGGAGTGTGAGTTTGTTACCTGAAGAGGCCTTAACAAACACTTCACTACCCCACACATGTAAATTAGATAACATGGAATTTCTTCCACTTCAAAACTCATATGGAATACCATTTATCGATTTAGTTGGTACTTGGTTTAGTATGTGTTTCATTGTTTGTAATGCATATCCCCAAAAGGATAATGGAAGACTCTCCTGACTCATCATTGATCTCACCATGTCCAATAGGGTGTAGTTTCTCCTTTCGTTCGAACCATTCCATTGGGGCGTGTTTGGAGGATTGAGTTGAGATAGGATCCCAAATTCCTATAAGTAATCAATGAAGTCTTGATTAAGATATTCTCTACCTCGGTCTGAGTGGATTTTCTTAATCTTCTAACCAAGCTGGTTCTCAACTTTATTATTGTATTCTTTGAACATATCAAAGGAATATAACCTATAATTAATAAAGTATATATATCCATATCTACTAAAATCATCATTAAAAGCTATGAAGTATGAGTAACCTCCCCTTACTTCAACTAGAAATGGTCCACACACATCAGTATGAACCAATTCAAGAAGTTATTTAGCCCTTTCACCTTTCCCACTAAATAGAAATTTGGTCCTTTTTTCTTGTAAACATGCATTACAAACACCAAGTGGTTTTAGATCGAAAGAATCTAAATATCCATCTTGATGTAACTTTTCCAATCATTTCTCGTTCACATAACCTATCCAGTGATGCCAAAGTTGGGCGTGGCATGAGTCATGTGAAGTATCTTTGTTATTGATTACCATTACTTGGTTTGTGTAATCCAACACATAGAGTCCATTGTATAAATGTTCCCTACCATAAAAAATGATATCTTTGTAAAATAAGCAACATTCATTTCCAAACATGAAAAGAAATACATCTGTATCTAATCTGGATATAGAAATAATGTTTTTAGTACCAGAAGGCACATAATAACAACCCTTTAACACCAAGATCATCCTAGTTGGCAACATGATGTGGTAGTCCTAGAAAGCTACAGCAGAAATTCTAGCTCTGTTGGATTCTCGTAGATCTACCTTCCCTCAATCAATCTTCTTAAATTTACTTGGTTTTTGTATTTGGAGACATATGTGAGCACCACAAGCTGCATCTAATACCCAATTTTTAGAGACATATAGATTTCATTTGATAACAAATGCACCTGAAGATTCCCCTTTCTTCTTAGGATAGGTGCAGTTCTTCTTCCAGTGTCCCTTCTTGCCACATTAGAAACAAACAACCTCTTATTCCCTTGCCTCACCTTTGATCTTCCTTTTCTTGGAAGGCTATGAAGAAGCTTTGGGCTTAAATCTATTCACCTTCCCTTTCCTCTTACTCACCATAAGGACGGAATGATTTTTGCACTTCATATCATTGTCCACTTGGAGAATGAGGATAAGATGATTAGATAGAGACTTCCCAATGTTGTTAATATTGAAATTGACAAAAAAGTTAGAGAAGCTCTGAGTGAGTGATGCAAGAATGAGATCGGTGCCCAGTTCTTTGGGAAGATTAAACCCTAGAACCTCTAGACGCTCAATATAGACAATGAGCTTGACTACATGAGGCCCAGCAGGGGAACCTTCTCCAAGATTACTTTGAAAGAGTGCCTTAGAGATCTCAAACCTTTCATGTATTTCTCTCTCTTAGTAAAGACCACATAGGTGCTTGAGCTTGCTATAAAAATCCATGTTTTCATGAGACTTCATGAGCTCACTAGAAATTGATGATAGTATCAAACATTGAACATCGACTGCATCGTTCATATGTTTCTCATAGACCAGTAAATCCTCATCAATTTCCTTTTTGGAAGGCAGATTAGGTGATATTGACCCCATCACCTAAAACTTCCGTTCATGGCGTAGGATAACCTGAAGGCATCTAAACCATTCCTAGAAGTTACTGTCGGTGAGGATGCTGTCTTTATCTAGAATTGATCATAAATATAGTGTGGTTTATGGGTTTCTCATTTTTATTCTACAATTAAAAGAGCAGATCATTATTACTTTTTTGATTACATTTTATAAGAAATAATAAATTTTATTAAGTCTCCCACTATTTTATCAAATCCCAATAGCCCTCACCATTGAACTCAGAATATCCAATTTCCATGACATTCTAATGGAAAGGATCCATATTCCCCTTCACATAACCCCAAAAAGGGTTGTTCAAGCTATTAGAAGGTATTTTGGTAGGAAGGTCTTTGCCAACTACAGGCTTGTAGCTCCTTGATATGTTGAGTGGACTCCCCAATCCTGAAATCATGACTTTTGATTTCCTCAACTCTTGCCTCCAATATTACACCAAGTCTTGCAAGGGATACTCCTCTTGATGTAATATGGTTAAGTCAACCTGAAACCTTTCATAAGGGATTCCTATATAAAAGTAATTGTCCAAAAAAGGGTTGGTCAAACACATAGTTTTATTGAGTTTTTCCATTAATCAAGTAACGGAAGGCTTGTTCTGACTTAATATTTTATTTGTGGGATTTTTTTTCTCTTATGAATGAATTTCTTATTATCATTATAAAAAACTTGTTAATATTATTTGGAACTTACTTAAGTGATTAACCATGTATTGATAATATTTACGCATAAGTGTAGTTTATTTTAGTTTCATATTGCATGCATGTTTAATTCATTAATTATGTGATCATGAAAACACATCCATAATGATAAACCATGCAACTGACAGAAATAAAATAAAGTAAATGGAATGATCATGAGATTTTATAATGGTTAGTCTATCTATCAGTAAATAAACTAACCCTGACCTAGGGGAGAAACACCTTGAACCTTTTGGGTTCGTGTTTACAGCTTCCACTTGTCCACCTCTGTATCTCCTGGGATAGGTTTTGTCTCGAATCCAGCTTGAACTGCCTCCACTAGCTTGGGAGTTCCATCCATTATATATTCCTTTTTTAACTCACATGCAGGTGAGGGGTAAAAAGGGGTTTTATATAAAAGAAATCTTGGGCACGCATGCCCTACATATTAATGAGGAGAATGCTCACTTGACAACAAATTTAATTCAAATAAATAAATTAAAAGAAACCATCCACTTACAAAGGTATTGGTCTAGATCATGATAATCTATAAATGCAATGATATTTACACATAAATAAAACTAGCAATAAATTATTTAATAATTCTTTTTTAATATAAATCACGCTCAAATAAATTAATTATCATCTTTAATTAATCAATCATTTTATCTTAAACCCTTTTATGAATTTCCTTGAGATTCTCATCCATCATAATTTTAAAAAAAATAAATTCATTTAAAATTATCTTTGTACGTAACTTATACCTTGGATGAAACCTGGTGAATTCCTATTCATAGCTACCCAATGAGTAGAAATGAACATTACACAAATGTTAAATTAAACACACATATATATATATATAATAACTATCACATGTTGTGCCTCATCTTTATACCTGCATGATGGTAAACGTCTCAAGGGTTTGTATAATATTATAATAAATTTTAATAAATCTGCATAATTTGGATGAGTACACGATGTGTAGTTCCAAGCACATATGGTGTATTATTTTTCACCATCTATCTAAAGTACACGCCCGAGGAAATGGTGTGTGAGTATAATTCGGAAATCTTTAGACTACACAGCATTTTCAGTGGGCCACACGTTGTGTAGTTCCTCGTTACATGGTCTCTAGCTGGGAAAACTATGTATGGGGTACACGGTCCAACCCTAACCCGAAGGGACTACACGCCATGTCCATTGGGCCACATGGAATGTAATGAAGAAACCACTTTCCACCTATTCTTGGTCAACACACGGAGTCATTTCACACTTAGAAAGAATCCAAAACACGGCTTGGTTTGGAGGACTGGTCTGATGTATTGAATCTTGACTACACATCGTGTGCTTCCGAATACATGTCGTGTGTTTTGGTGTTGTATGGCCAGGAAGCTTTGGAACCTCTAGATAAGATCCTCTATTTTATTTTAATCAAAATTAAAAAAATCATTTATTTAAGGTGAACAAGAAACGAAAGAAGATGAATAGATCTTGAGATTTATATTTGCATAACAATTAACTTGAATTGAAATAACTAAATTATTAAATGTGTAATTCATCAAAAAAACATTTAAATAATTATAAACTATGATGTAACCGCTCTGATACTACTTCAAGGTTCCGAGAACAGGGGAAGCATGGTTGGGACGAGACCCAACTTTGATTTTTTACCATGATCAATGATTATTTTGAGATAAATACGATGATTAAAGACAGTCTCCCCGGAATATAATCAATGATTTAGATAAAGAAGAAAGATGCATGAAACCTTATATAGGACATTGCACATCATTTTTATAATTAATTTAATTAATTTCATAAAGAAAAATAATACATGTATCTTTGGTATTTTTCTTTGTTGAAGATGTTGATCGTCTGGAATGACCCTTCCGGATTATCTCGTTTCTCTTGTAAGGATCCAAACTAGAATCCCTCTAGAAGTGATCCACACGTGCTCTGAAGGCCTCTGATCAACACCACTCTTTCTCTGAGTGTTAGTGCAGTGAAGAAAGTGTCTTGTTTAGATCATTATTGATCGCTTGTTCTTTAGCCTTAAAGAACGTCTCTCGTTATTGAGAGGGGGGAGAAGATGATTCGAGAGACAAATTTTTTGTCTCAACAATTCTCAATTCACCAGGCGTGTGGTGTGGTGTTTGGAACAATAGTCATACATGCTTATTTATATACAATGAATTTTCGTTAAAATGTTTAATTTCATAGAAACAATTAAATACATTCATGAAATTAGAGAAAACCCATGCATTTAATAATACTACTGCGTCATTATTTATGGTGCAACAAGTTGCACAAAATGGAATTATAAATAAAATTCAGTGTTATGAAATAATATCAGTGTTATTTTAATTTGTGCCAACTAGTTAAATAATTATTTACCATCTTGTAAATAATTATTTTACTACTTGACCGACCTTGGTCCGCTCGAACTCCACTTCCATTTATTGAACACCCAAATAAATAAATAAATTATTTATTCTCTTAAATAAATATTTTATTTACAAACTACTAAATAAATATTTATTAAATGTTCAATAAAATAAATAAATATATTTAATTTAATTTATGCAATCATTGTAACTTGAATAAAATTATTCCATGGTCTTGAGAATAATATTTATTTCATTAATTAAATTCAAATAGAATTTAACCAAGACCACTAAAAACACTTAGTCTGTAACCCTCTAGTGTTCTTTCTCGTTGGCATTAGGTGGGCTTTCCTAAAGTCCAAGAGTACTATCTAGCAAAGGGTCAAGGCACTCAAGAGAAAGAATGTATAGTTGCTACAATGACATCCACATATGAATGCTCACTGTGTAATTTAATCCCTTTGTTGTAATATCTCATCAAGAAGGTTTCATGATTGTGTCATCAACTTTTATACTTGATACGTCGTTCTTTAACTACCTAAAATAAACTCCTCATTTCACCATGGACATGGAATTTCGCACGACGGTACTATTTCAATTAAAGGGTCGAGATATCAACTTCTATAAATTAAAGGGAAAAATCCTTCCTTGACTTATCCATTAATAACATGCCACTCATGACGCATCCAACATACCCTACTTCCCACCAACTGTCTGCGTGACGGTTTTCATCAGTAAATCAAAGTGCATAAGTCATGAAACATATTAATGATAATCTTAAAATCTAAGGATCATTACACAAGATTGAAGATAGAAATATCTGATGACACCAAAACATGCGGAATTCCTACTAGCAGATCTGTTATTAAAATCTCCTATCTTGGAGATTACCAAGTGCGAACTTCATGAGAGGAAGTCTCCTCTGCTTAGGAGTACTCACACCTGACGGTCTGCAAGCTATGTGTCCCATCATAGCATGTCATCCAACCACATAACTATATTTAAGAATATTGTTATAGAATTTCAAGGTTCTCATCATGGTGGGGAACTTCCATGACCTTATCAATACAACAAATACTCTAGGATAGTATTACATTATAGTAATGTAAAACAATGAACAATATGTAATAATACATTAAATATCTATGTAATCAATGTAAAACCATTTGGTTCTAGGACACCAACTCTTACAGTTTTAGTAGTATCTGTTGCTCTATGGGTGGTGGTATAGAAGGTAAACCACCCGGAGGTGCTATCTTTGGTACATAGCCCTATACCAATGGCTCGTCTCTAGGAGGATCATCCCTGTGATCACACAATGGAATCATGGATGGTTGTATGCACGAGGGAATCCTGTAATAAACATGATGTACCACAGTTAATAGATTATATCCAAAGAGATAACTCAATAAGGACCTGGAAAACACAACCCGTTCTTATATGATGCATGGACTAGTGTTTTCATGTATTGGGTCAAAAAATAGGTACCCAGAGTCTTGGTGTATGAATATGTCATCTGCCACACCAACACTAGATTCCTTACCTAAAATACAAACTTGAAACACTTAACATTATTTCCCCAAATCAGCCTCATAGACTCTCAGTCCTAAAGTAGAACTAACCACCTCTTGTAGTAATCTTTAATGACCCATCCTAGAGGTGACCATTACATGAATACACCAATCCCACCTTCAATAGGCCAAGGTTTGGTGACTAGCACCTAGTAGTAATATCCCAGAAATGGGAGGCAATAGCCTAAAGTACCTGTACGCATGCACACATCTCTAAGGAGTAAATTCTGAAATGTAAAATCACTAAGTAAAAAATTCATGCAAACCACTATATCCCACAACCAGTGTAAAATAGTAAAAATAATGGAAAGTAAATAGGGCTAAAATAATACCAGAAAAAGAAAAGATTTTTCAGCCACAAGTCCAACCTGTAAAGTAAGAGGTACTTGGAATGTCATCAGAAAAGACTATCGGAACACACCTCGGCCTATCAGGTCTCACAAGGCACCGCCTAGTCTTGGTATGACTAGAACTCCATCAAGGAGTTCATCGCCTACACTAGACATGGTATATGAGGGAAAATCCCATGCATGGGTGAGTGAAACAAGACATAGTAGGACACCCCAAAATCACAAAGGAATAATACAAAGGAAATACCACAAAGAAAATACCGCGAAGGATTACCCTGAAGGAATACCACAAAGGAAATACAATGAAGGAATACCACCAAATAATACCACAAAGGAATACCCCAAAGGAAATACCACAAAGAAATACCACATAGGAAATACCATAAAGTAATACAACTAAGGAAAAACACAAAAGAATTCCTAATCATCTCCACCCAAATATATGTCTGCAAAAGATAAATATCAACAACATACATATATACTCAATCTAATAAGACACACCATCTCAATAAGACATATTTTCTCCATACGAAACACCATATCTATAATAAACATGGTCTCCATAATTTACACAGTTACCATAAGACACATGATCTCTATAAGACGCATTGTCTCTCGATCACAACCAGCCACAAAAATGTTTACTCGAAGCATTCTCATTCCGAGATAACTCACTCATCGATACATTAGTTCTTATACACACTCCCAAAAAACCCACTTAGGATATTTTGAAATAACCATCTCATCTTAAGGGTCCCAACGCCACATATGTCTTGTCAAATGGAATTTTGGTTTGAAAGTTCTGGTCATTCTCATTTTTAAAATGAAGTCATTGGGCCCGTGGACTGACCAGGTAGTCAACTACATGGTCGGGCCGCTCTTGCAGTCTACCTTGGCATGAAAAATCAAGCTAATATAGAGGTTGAATACACCTCCAGCTGATGTGTCCATGTGGTAGCTCAATCTATGGTGGCCCATTTTGACTGTCCCGGGTCCAACACGGGTATACCCTGACCCACAGAGTTCAACCCAACCCATTGGGTCGACCTATCCCACTCTGAATAGGCTTGATCCACCTTGTTGACCCAACACGTCACGTTGGCCTGACCCACTCACCAGATTTGAGCTTCTTTTTTGATTTGGTTTGGCTCATTTGGTCACGCATGGAGACCTTCGTAGTACCACGCGGCCAACCCACTGTGTCACGCAGCCGATGTGTCCCATGCGGTCATTGCATCCCACATGGCGTTAGACTTTTCATCCCGTAGTGCACAGCTAGCCACCCCTATTTCCCGCTCCTACTGCCAGTTCCCTTCCTTTTGAAGTCTGTTGTTCTTCATCTAGTTCTCCAATCTCTAAAACAAAATGACTTTTGTGATACTCTGTTCCCAAGTTACACATATACGACCTCTATTTCAAATTACCTCTAATATGGGGTCCGATCATGTTTAGATATTTCATGTATATTGAGCCGTAATTTGAAGTATCTAATGGGGAATAATGCTATGAGTGGAGGAGAAAATGAAAAAGTACTCCAGAAAAATGAAGCTTGTCCTTTTTTTGTGTTGGCCTCGATTTGATATTATTTGAAGGATATTTGAAGAGGATAAACTGATCTTATTATAATCCTGCAACAATAATTGATCCTGAAACAATTATTGAATCATAGATCAATCAATTTTTGGATTGAACAACATTCATCAGGGAAATAAAGAATGGGGAAAATAAATTAGAAATCAAACACCCTATCTAGGATATGGATTTTTTGTTGTCAAGGATTGATTTTTATTGAAATCAGTCAAGAATGATCTTTGATCCTGATGTTTGTCATCACTGCTGAGATAATTCTCTAAGGATTTCTTCTTGAGCCTCCAATGAATTTATAGGTATATGATCCTAACCCTAGGTCCCTTCTTAGCTCTTTATTTAAATGAAACAGTGTCTCTTTGTCGACATGATGTTAAAATAAAATAATCTCCTGGTTTATTTTATTCATTAAAATTTCCAAAAAGTATTTTTCATAGCCGACCCTCATTGGCTGATGTTAGGCCTCACCTAGGGAAAACACCACATTAAGAAATCAATAGTAGCCTTAGATTTCTAATCCAAGTTACCATTAATGATTTATTAGGATTTTAAAATAAAATAATTTGATTTGATTATTTTATTTAATGTTACGTTCTTGGTGACCTTTTTTTCAGATGACCCATGCTGACCAATGTTATGTCGCAGATAGGGTAAAGACGTCATTCATAGCCCAACAGTGCCTTCATATTTCTAATCTGGGAATCTATTTAAAATATATTCATTTTTTTGAAATCCTCAATTGAGTGTTATTAAAAACATTACATTTTTAATGAATTTTTTGGGGCACACCGGGCCTTATAATCACAAATTTTTTTAGCGCCTGGTCTCAATATTTTCCAAAATAATTCCTAAAAATAAAATCAAGAAAATTTGAGTCATTACATATAGAGAAAACAAAAATTTCTGAATGAAGTAAATCACTATCTGTATTGCAAATTGACACCCAATTCTATACAAGTGAAAGCAGGAGGAGGAATCTTATTTTTCATCATTATCTCAAGCATGGATATTATTTATCTATGAGTAGTCATATATAGCCAAAATTATTGATTCTATTAAAAGAATCATTCTCAAAGAAATTTCCACTATGAGGGAATATGCTGATTTGTTTTCTGATGAATTGTATGTCCTTAATCCTAGATGATAAGTTGAATTTTCAATCAATCATATACCTAGGGTGTTGCCACTATCCAAGAATCCATATATAATGGATGTTGTGGAACTCTGGATCTAAAAAAACTATAGGATAATCTGGATAAAGGGTTCATATGCCCAAGTGCTCCATAATGGGGTGCACCAGTCCACTTCATCATAAAGAAGGATGGTTCAATGCGACTTTGCATCGATTTTCATGATCTCAAAAAGATATTGATAAAGAACAAGTATCCTCTATGATAGATTGATGACTTTTTCTTTCAACTATGTAGAGCACAATATTTCTCCAAGGTGGATCTGCGGTTAGGATTTTACCAAGTAAGGGTGAAGAAGGAGGATATCTTCAAGACTACTTATCATACAAGGTATATGAAATATGAGTTTATATTGATTCCATTAAAACTCAATAATTCTATAACAATATTCATTGACATTATGAATAGATTCTTTAAAGATTACCTAGATAAATTTTTTGTAGTCTTTAAACATGATATTCTAATGTACTTCAAAAGCAAGGAGGAATAAGAGGAGCATCTGAGAACTATGCTAAAGCCACTATGAAAGGAGAATATTTGTTCCATGTACTTAAAATTTGAGTTTTTGTTGAAGGAATTGTATTTCATGGTGTATATCATCACATACAATGGGATATATGTGTACCCTTCAATGATAGATGAAATTTAAGGATGGCCAGGGCCAACATCTGTGACAAATATCAATAGTTCCATTAGATTATCTAGGTATTATTATTTATTTTTTATAAACTTATCATGATTTTAAAACACTCTAAACAAGATAAATTATAAGGGAGTCAAGTTTTCTTGGAATGATGAATGTGAAGAGAGATTTAAGGATCTCCAAAATAGGGTTATAATTACACCAGTGTTCACACTACTAAGAGGTGGGGAATAGTTTTTGATATACAACGATGATTCAAAGAATGTATTAAGCTTTTCAATGATGAAAAATCATAAATTTATAGACTATGACTCATGTAAGTTGAAATTTAATGATAAAAAATATCCCACAGATTATCTAGTGTTAGAAATAGTGATATTTTCATTATAAATATAGCATCATTAACTCTATCGATAAACTTTTGAGACATATACTGATCATAATAGATTAATTATATATTCACAATTAAATATATTAATATTAGCTAGATAATATGGTTAGAGATCATTGAGGATTACGACTTCTAAAGCCACTAACATCCTATTAAAGTGAATTAAGTGGTGGATTTTTTAAGTATAAAAGATCTTGATTCTTTATCAATGATGAGAATTAATAAGGATCCAATATTCTTAGATCTAAAATGGATGGAAATGTGAATCATTAGGGAATAAACTTCATAAATCCTTTCTCAAATTATTACTGAATCATCCCTCATTGAGAAAATAATGTATGATCAATGAAATGATGTGAAAATTCAGAATAAGGTGGAATCCATGAGAAAAGGGAAATCTTTAGAGTTTAAAATAGAGGAAGAAGGAATTGTGAGATTTGGGTCAAGAGTTTGTGCTCTATAAAATCTAGATTTATGGAAGGAATTGTTGGATGATGCACAAATTCCAACATTATCCATTCACCTCAAAATAAAAAATATGTTTTAGGATCTCTATGAGAACTATTGGTGGGATAATATGATGAAGGATATCACTGAATATACAACAAAGTTTCTAGTATTCCATAAACTAAAGGATTAAAGGAAGAGGTCTGAAAAGATGATTCACCCATTATCAATACCAACATAGAAATGGGAGAACATCACTATGGAATTTTTCACTAGAATTCTAATTTCATCATAGGGGAACATTGATAGAGTGGTTTTTGTGGGTATTCTTAAAAATACAACTCATTTTATCATAATTTGAGAGGAATTCACACTGGATCATAATGTATGGATATACATTAGAGATGTTTTAAGGATTCATGGGGTACCACTATTGATTGCATCTAATGGAGATCTGAGATTCACCACCATGTTATGGAAAAGTATCAAACATTCTATATACACTGGGTGAAACTTCAGTATGGTCTATCATCCTCAAAATAATGGAAAATTTGAGTGGACTATTAAAACACTAGAATACATGTTGTGAGCATGTTCTATGGACTTCAAAGGAGGATGGTACAAAAATGTTCTTTTGGTTGAGTTTTCTTATAACAACAGTTTCCACTCAAAAATCCAAATGTCTCTCTATGAATCCATTTATGGGAAGTGTTGGATGACACCTGCTTGTTTGGATGAATTTGGGGAACAAAAACTTCTAGGTCCTAAAATGTTCTAGGAAATGGTGGATAAGGTTAAGACCATTCGACAACACATCAATGCTTCTAAGATATCATAGATGATATATGTTGACCATCATCGGTGAGATATTTATTTTCATAATTAAGACATGGTATTCCTCCATATATTTCCATGGAATAATGTGCTGAAATTTGGGATGAAGTTAAATCTTAGTTCAAGATACAACAACCCCTTTGAGATCCTTAATTGCATCAGAGAGGTTGGATATATACTATCACTCCCACCGAACTTATCTCATGTAAATGATGCATTCCATGTAACCCTCTTGAGAATGTAAATAACAGTCCCCTAACATGTACTCAATATAGAGGTAGTACCTTTGGAGAATAAAATTTACTATAAGGATCGTCCAGTGATGATCTTAGGTCATTGAAACAAAATTATACAAATTAATACAATGAACCATGTCAAAGTGTCATGGAGGAACCAAAATTTCTAGAAAGCATCCTTGTAATTCGATGTAGAGATGAAATATAGTTACCCTCATCTATTTTAGCATGAAAAAATAATATTTTGAAGAAAAACGTTCTTAATGGGTGAAGATTGTAACAACCCAAACTATTGTAAATAATATTCCCCGTTTAGTTTAATTAAATGTGTTATTATTTATTATTTTTATTGAAAACACATGCATTAATTTTATTTTATTATATCCAATTTAATTTAAATGACTATTATGTATAATTATTGTATACAATATAGCCTTTGAATAGTGATCACTTGGTTTGTTTAAATATAGGGTTTTAATAAATCCAATTCACACCAACAAAAGATGTGATTGCCACAACCAGTAGGATCGTAACCTATGAAGCCCATTTATCAGAACATACAAGGTAGATAGCCTCACTAGGTTTTTTCTTTGACTATTCCCAAGCTAAGATACAATATCATAAGCCTGAGTGAAACTGTTTACAGGATAAGTTCAAGCCTATCGAGAACTCAACCCAAACAATGTTTTTCGAATTACCCTATGAAAGTCCCACCATCACACACCTTACTCTCAAGGACTTTTCTGGTGTATTAAAGGTATATGTATCAAGAACCTATCTATATTAATATGTGTATAATTTTTTTATTGAATAATGAATATATTTTTATCCTAATATTATTACTTTGAAAATGATTTTTATTTTGATACAATAAAACACTGAATGTATTTTTGGTTAATATTAAAATTCAATTAAAGAATTTACGAGTTAATGGATTTTTGAAATGAATAATATTTTAAAAAAATATTAATATTAAATAATTTTTATCAAATATAATTGATCATATAATTTTTATGAAGCCAAATGTAATTTTTTAAGGGTTCATAAACCATTATTATCAAAAAACAACATATATAAATAAGTGTACATTTTATTTTAAAAGTTAAAATTCATATATTTAGAAAATTATTTAGATAAAATGAATATTATTTTTTGAATCAGAACATTAAAATTATATAAATTTTAATTTTTCATAATTTTCTGAGATAGTTGAATTTTTAGATAAAAAATAAATATCATATAAATATACTTTGTGTATATGAAATCATAATAACCCAAATGTGAGGTAATAAATACTATAAATGGTATCAAATACCATATATATTTTTTAAATTTATATTAATTTTATTTTATGTTTATTTGTTTAATTTTATAATGCTTTTATGAATCCTCCAAAACCATTAATATATTTTAAGGGTTTATAACCATTTTTAAGAGCATGATTCACCTCCACATAAGAAAGTCATTATATAATTATTATTATCCCTTGGGGTTATAAAATAACTATAAACACTCCATGTTGTAAAAAAAATGGGAAAAATACTTGGGGTGGTTTATGGTTTGGTTATTTTATTTTGTAGAGTCCAAAACCCAAATAATAATGAAATCCCCTTGTTTTCCTATATAAACCCACCCAATATCCAATTTATCTTCACTAAAACTTCTTCGATCATGTATATTATCTTAAATTAACTCTCTAGAGGCCTCCCAATGAACCCTCAGGCTGTTAAGAATCCCCTCCCAAGCATTTGGGATCACACACACATGTAAAGGACCTTCTTCTCACCCTTTCAAATTAACGAACCATCTTTGAAATTAGTTCTTCTAATTTCAATTGGTTATATTTTAATTAATTTATAATAATTACCTTACCATCCAATTTATGTTATTTTAATGAGTTACCATTTATCCTCCCTCATTTGGACCCTTAGCTAAGTTGTTCCTATTAAAATATTCCATAAGAGATCCTCACCTTCTCTTCATTATTCAACTTTATTTATGAACTTTTTCGTTTTAATTCCAATTAATTTTGACATGGTATGTTTTTTCATGTCCCTGTTACATAAAATTTTATGTAAAATTGATGAGTGGCCCATTTTTCTCTTATCAACCCATTTAGTGAATTTTTAAGTGATGTCGTTATACTGCCGAAATTTCACTGTGGGTTTTCCATATCAAAACAACAATATAGTGAATACCGTACTCATTTACTATATTGAGTGTTCACCTTTATGAAAATATACCTTTTTTATTTATGAATTAAATTTATTTGTTCCACATTCCTTTATTATGTAATAAATTATGATGATGAATGAATTCATGTTGTATGATCTATGTGGTATACTTAAGAATGAGAATGAAATGAATATGATGGGTGCTCTTGAAATTTTATAGCACTCCAATCCATTGGGGTATGTTTAGTAACAAGATACATCATGTTGGTGCTAGTATGTAACCTTATTCCTTTATGTTACTTCTTCAACCACGAATTCTTGTCGGGTTTATCATTGACCTGTGTTTATGATGTAGTGTTTTTTTGTTGTTTCCAAATTTCTCATGTTATGATTATAATTCCTTTCATGCCTTGTTTTTCATGCTTTATTTATTCCCCATTGACATGACTATTGTCTAACAAGTATTATCATCTTCATGTTATGCATTTTTTATTCCATTACTGGGCTTCATATCTTACCCCTTTCTTATATTTGTCCCTAGGCTCTCCTATTCATTTTAAAAATGCCATAGAATTTTAGAAGCACTTTAAGGAATTTTTCAACAACGTTGTTGTATCTCATGTTCAAGATTTTTTGATATGTACCTAATTCCAAAAATACACTAGACATATTGATATTTTTTCGGGTATTTAGTGTAATTTTATGTATTAAATCATCTATTAATATGAAATAAAAAGAAAGTTTATTATATAGGACCTCCTCTCTGATTGTCAGCAATGTGGGGAGGTCCACTGCTTGAGACGTTGTTTGAGTGGGTAGGGAATCCACATGGTTTGATTAAAATGTAGGGAGTACCTCTTCCCTTAATTTCCTTGTCACAGGTTATCCCGTAATGATTGTCAGTGGTTCCAATGATTGCTAAATTCAACTCAGCTTTCTTATGAGTCAGCTAGGTTCTGGAACCTAATTGGGAAAATATGGATCCCTATTCATATTTTTTAGTTATCTATAAGGATACCCCAAATATGATAGGGGCTACTAGATCCACGGTAAACATTGGACCTTGTCAGATATTCTCTTGATCCTTTACCCGATGTTGGCATTGGGTGCTTAGGACCGAGGATGGTATAGCAAGGGGTAATGGTCACTTGTTCATTGGAATGATGGAATGGTCATTTTTGTTCTTGATATGTCCTAGTGGGACCCCCCATGGTGGATCCTTGATATTATTCATGCCCAATGTGACTCAATCATCTCCCACTTCCTCATTGTATGTGAACGAGTCATGCAATTTCTCCGGGGAGAGATTCTTGAAGCGATTTTCCATTATAAAGAGGGGTAATTTCCCCTAGTGAGGCCCTTTGGGGATATGGTGTTGGTGAGACACTAACGTCTCTAGGTCCCTGTGGGGCCATGTCGCTTGTGGGAATGACAGCCTATTTCTCATACAGGCGTATGAGGGTGTCAATCACCCTCATATGGATGATATCTGAGGGTGAGATGGGGATTAGTTTCCCAATGGATGATGTCATGGAATAAGTTTTGGTGGGATTCCACATTTTTATTTATCCTTACCTAGAACCTAAAAGATATGGGTTTCCTATTTCATTATATGTGAATCCAGTAAGGCATGTGTATTTATCTGTCAGTATTTCTATAAGGGAAGTGATGTCCAATTCCCAACATAATCAAATATTCTAAATACATAGAGGGATTCATGCTTACAAAGTTATATATCGATGATGTGGAATGTTAACTACCCAAATCTCTTGTGAGTTCCACATTGGGCCCACCATTTTCTTGGTGGGACCTCGAACCAGATATGGTCAGTGTTTTATATCAGGTGACAAGTTCTAAATCCTGTGGCGATATATCAGGATGTCTAACTGAGATGGATAATTTGATAAGTTTAATGAATTTTAGATATAGTCATAGGGTTAATGACTTTTGGGTTTATGATGGATAGTTTAGAATTACCTATGGTGGCTGATCCAAGAGGTTTATCCCTAGGATGCAAGATCCCACACCTGTAAGGTTTACTAATGGATTAGAATGCCCTGTGGGCAGTTTTGGGAATTTGGATCCATGTACCCAGTTGAGGTGGATCTGAGAGGTGTTTTACTAGGGGGAATATGTAACAATAGGGTGCATGGATGAGAATTCCACTTGAGTGAAACCTAGGATCTTGAAGGTTGATCATAAAATCTCTTGATTTAGATCAAAGAGGTGCATCCTTGGGAAGAAGAACCTAGGTTTTCCATTAATCATGATGCCCCTTGAGGTGGACCCAAAATGTTGACCATAAGATCCCTTGAGGTGGATAATGGGAATATCCCTAGGAGTGAGGACCTAAGTTTATGATTGATCAGACTCCCCTTAAGGAAGACTGATATTTTTTATCAGAGGACCCCTTTAGGAAAAGTAGAGAGTTTCATCCCTAAGAGGGGGAACCTAAGTTTACCCTTGATCAGGATGCCCCTTGAGGAAGAACTGGATGGTTGATTAGAACACCCCCTGATGTTAATCAAGAATAATTTTCCTTTATAGGTAAAACTTAAATTTTCCATTAATTGGGATACCCATTGAGGTGAACCTAGAAGTTTTATCCGAATTCCCCTTGAGGAAGATCAAGGAGGTGAATCATGGGAGGGAGAACAAAAGCTTACCATTGATCAGGATGCCCCTTGCGGAAGACCTAAAAGGATGATCATAATTTTTCTTGAGGCGAACCAGGGAGGCATATTCTTATAAGGGAGAACAAAATTTTACCTTTTATCGGGACACCCCTTGAGTCTGATCCAGAAGGTTGATCAAATAACACCTTAAGTATTATCATGGAGGTGAATCCCTAGGATGGTTCATCTATGTTTACCGTTGACCTCTATGACCCTTGAGTATGGCCCTAAAGTTTGATCATAATTACCCTTGAGGTGGATCAGTGAGTTGAATCCATAGGATGGAACACCTAGTTTTACCATTGATAGGGATTCCCCTTGAGGCAGACCCGAAAGGTTGTTTATAATTTTCCTTGAGTTGGATAACATAGGTGCAAACCTAGGAGAAATCACCTAGGTTTACCATTTATTGGGACCCCCTTGTGGAGGACCAAATTTGTTGATCATAATTCCACATGACTATAATCACGTAGTTTCATCCCTTGGTGGGAAAACCAAATTTTACCATTGATTGGGATTAAACCTCACTGAGGAGTCCTACATCTCTATTTAGAAGAGAGGGATCAAAACCTAGGTAGTTTTATGTCTCGATTTATAGTCATATTATAGGACCAATACATGTAGTTTAACATCAATTAATTAAGTAAAATCATGTCACAAAATGAGTGTTTAAAAGGGATGATGTGGTGTGTGCGCATAAAAACTACCCATGTTACTGATAGGAGCATCGATGGTGTGGACGGGGCTTATGAATGGAATATTCTTAGAGGATCTTGTCCCAGGTGTGTTTCACATGGAGAATCCCATGGGTAATAGGTGTGGGGTTTATCCCATTCCACTCATACATAGGTTATCTTGTTCTTATGACACCAATTAAGACTACTATTTTACACATTGTGTTTAGGATGTTGTCATGAATATTGACATCTTATGGCTGGGAAGTGGGATTGGGTAGTATTATTTCATGTAGCTCGGATGTGGATGGGCTCACTTCTTTCCCATTGGGCATACATGAACACTGCTCATGCACCTTTGGGTGAGTAATGGAATTGTCACTGCAATGGATAAATATTCAATCATGAGGTCCCTGTTAGAGGATCCATTCTTAGAATAAAAAGAGGATATAATACCCATTATTATAACTAAAAGGTTCATGGAAGGATCAATCCATAGTTGGAGTTACATGGGTAGACACAGGAATGGGATGAACTGATCACACGAGGATATGAGATGTTGTTGAACCAATCCTGGATGGGTGTTGGGGCCTTAGGTACTCAACATTTGCGAAGTAGGGTTAAAATAAGGGATAAACTATGATGAGCCCCAAGATAGGTGATTCATGAATATTTTATGTTCACAAAGGTGGGTCAATAAATTTATGGGGTCCTCATGAAGGTTAGGGGCTTCACAAAGGAGTATGATCCATGAAATAGGGTTACCTTTCCTCAATGGGTTGTCCTTATTTGAAGGGAGAGTGCTTTGTGAAGGATGAATGCTTCACGAAGCCTCAATATCTATATAGGGACATCTTCCTATGTGAAGGTTGTATGACTTATTGAAATGAATCCCCACCATAGGTGGAGGCTTTCAAGAACACATGGGAGGTTATATTGTGAAGCTTGGATAACTTGGATGATCCCTTTTCTATTTTGATTGTGAATCTTGGACGTTATCGAAATGGGAGAGATTTAGGAATTTTAAAGGCTATAAATATACCATAGAATGTCATAATAAAGGGGGGTTTATAGTAAATGGGATTCTATAATATTGTAGGCACTCACAAAGACTTACATGCCTCATAAATGAGAGTGCACCCATGGGTCAAAATATTGTTTTTGTGAAGACACTGTCAAAATTTCATGTGTTCATGAAGCGATCTATAACTCTGAATATCATTGCACAAAGGTACTATCGGGTGTTCACACATTTGTGAAGGGATCTATCATCCATGGAGCATTGCGATATATGGACCTTTGTGAAGTAGACGAGTTTCATGAAACAGAATCCATAGAGTTATTTTGGGTTATTTTGATAGGTATTTGATTCAAAATGGTCATGACTTCCTCAACCATTCCTATGACATGTATATTTCATATTGACAACATTAAACTGTTTAACAAAAGGTATTCCCTTAAAAAAGATCATCCCCTATGATGGTTGTGTATCCAAGAATGACATGTTTTATTCCTTGTCCTTGAAATGTGTTCAATATACACTACTGTAGCCCTTAGAGTGCTCAACCCCCCTTATTAAATATTAAATTTTATACAAACCAACTTCATATCATTAATACCTGAGATGAAACAATGAGTTCCACAAGTTTATACCCTTTCCTTGGAACCCCGTGGACTATGGGATTCCATTCTCTTGGATCTTCCCCATAGAAAACTAGTAATAGGGACTCTTTCATAAAAAATTACCTTGGATCCCAAGAAGGCCCCCTCAAATCTAAGTGTTATTTCCATGATAGTGTGGAACATTACATTCTCCTACCATTACCCATGGTGGACCTATACTCACTAGTTCCCAGCTCCAGTTATCTTAAATATGAATGGGTTATGATTTACATCTTTCATGACCCAAAAATTCAAGTGGATTCAGATGTCCTAAATGTTACAAACATATGAATTTTACCCACCCCAAAGAATGATTATGGTATCATATCATTGTACCCTTCTATTTCTAAGTATTCATCTTCTGTGAAGACCAAATCACTCTGAGTTAGTTAGCCCAAATTCCAACCTACAAACCGAGTGTATGCACAGGGATATTCTTATTGGTTCTAATTATGACATAATTCCTTCCATTATAATATACATAGAAAAACCCAGGAAAACATTTCTATAAAAGTATAATATACCTCTATTAAATGAGGCCCTTTCCATAAAAGATCTATATTGCAATGCATGAGTTAGATATATGTATGAATTTCTTTCACCTAAGATAAATTCATGACAATAAATGGCTCTGAAATGTGGATACCCATCAATATTTCCATGCATGGATAAAAGGATTTCCCTAAATAAAAATTCACCTGACCAGTGCAATGTTTCCCAACAAATATCTTACACAATTTCACATCATCTCCCATATCTTTACCACAATATGTTAAAATGAAATGAAAACATATTTACCACATGACATTAAACTTCATGGAAAATAGATTAGTCAAAGATTTATGAAAATAAGAACTATCCTTTGATGGTTCAAATCACAAGAACCTAAAATTTATAGAAATAGAGATGTAAAAATTATCATGCTAAAAAACTACAGAGGAATATTAAGAAAAATTCATCTCTCAACATTCTAAAATATTCATATTCAGAGTTTAAGAAAAAGTTATAGCATAAATGAACAAGTAATAAAGCTCATAGGGTTTACTCTTTGGATTTTTTATGATCCGGCATATGATCACTACACCCTATGAGCCAGGAAAAAATAGATTAATGGATTTTCACATCTCCTTAACATGATAACATGTTAACTAGGATGTGACACTACATTTTGTGTTATTTAAGCCTTTTATAATCTTATATCTTCTATAAAAAATATTAATTACTTGGAATAATGAAATGGAAGAACCAGTTCTTTGAGTTGGTATTTTTTTCTTGGAACCCCATGGAAGTTGGGATTATTTTTTCATGGAACATCCATTTAGAAAATTGGTAATATTGACTGGTTTATCCAAATAGTCCCTTAGATCCTGGGAAGGTCTCCAAAAATATAGGAGTTATTTTCCTAACCACGTAAAACATTATAAGCTCCTACCATCACTGATGAGGGGATTTCACCCACTGGTTCCCACCTCTAGTTAACTCAGATACTTCTTGTCCATGATTTACAATTCCCATTACTAGGATATTCAAGTGGATTTGACACCCTTGATGATATCTCACTTTGTATTATAACTTTTTTTCAAATATGGAATTCCACACTCCATTTCTGAATCTTTTTATGACCCACACCATGTGACTTGAGACCACATGGCCTAGGTCCCGAGCTTCCCAACCTAATGTTCAACTACCCTAGGCTTCAAAAACCCTTCCTTGGATAGTTTTTTCTCCATATACCATTCATCATCTAGAGGTTTGAGTCTTCAAAAATCATTCATACCACTAAGAAAAGAGTGGGTATCCCCTTTACTTGACCTATCATGTAATACCTATGTGATCATGTAATGGGATTCTGACCTACCAACTTCTGGCATCTCTTCTTTTCATGTATGGAACTCCAATCCTTGTGAGCCCCAATAACACCATGGAAAAACTCAACAACTTAGCTTTTTTTAGTTCATCCCCATTACGTATGACTCATTCCATATTCATTGATCTGAAATTTCTGGTTATGAATTACACCAACCATAATCCAACACTCTAAGTTTACTGGACTTCCCAAATACTTAATTATCCTCCAATATCATCTTTCTCATCTTTCATGGCATGGGGAAAATAGTATAAAAACCTCTATTTGACCATTATAGAAACACATAAGGAATTTAACATGCCAAATAGGGGCATATCCTCCTTATAGTAAAGGAACTTCAATCCTTATGAGCCATGGAAGCATCATTCTAGAACTCATCAACTTTGGTGTTTTGGTCTATCCCCGAAATGTATAACCCATTCCATATTCACCAATAATGTCTGAGAAATAGTCATTTAAGCATCATATAATTTTTATGTCCTTAGAGTATAATTTTAAAATTCATGGAAGTCATCTTTAACAATTGACATTAAACTACATGATTGAATTCATTATCGAATGATGTTAAAATACATAGTGGACATCCTTACCTAATGAAATTAATCTACCCATAATATTTCTTTATCCCATGATGTTAAAATTAAAAAAATTAAATCTATATTGAATGACTTTAAACAACATGAAAAACTTCCTTACATCATGACATTAAAATGAATAGATAACATTACTACACAAATGGTATATTACCAGCAACACAAGGTCTGAGCTGGAGGACCCTAAACTACCGCACAACAATGGTCCAGTTTACAAGACAATAAAACAAGAAACTAAAATATACATGATTCTCTATAGGTTTAAAACCTGAAAAGGTAATCCTGGGGAAAAGTCAAGTCTCTTCTCATTGGACATTCACTTCACACGCTACATGAAATATTTATCACTCATAAAATGGAAGAGGAAAAAAAATCAGGTCGAAAAAACCCTTGGAGGGTGGAGTAAGGAAGAGTTATGTTCAGAAACACTAAGCTTTCGCCTATATGAATCATAGTAAAAAGTTAAGGAAATATAAATTAAAAAGATATCACGCTTTTAGGGATCATTAGTTGTCCTTAAAAAATCATTTTATTCCCTCTAATTCCACTAACATTAGAAAATTTTAATTAATTCAACCTTCGGGACATATAATTTTCCCATGTTATTCTTTTCTAAATCATGTGATCTCATGGAAACTAGAGATGGTATATCAATAAATAATTTCAAGTCTAAGGGAATTAATTAGTGTTTCTAAAGTAAAATATCTTGTGATTTAAGAATTTAAATCCATGGGTTTAGGTTTATTTGTTATTGAATAGGGTATGGGTATAATTAATGATTCATAATACATCATATTAATAAAACATCATGTGCATAACAAATAAAAGAAATATGGGAAATGATATATAATGTTCTGATGGGTTATTCATGGATAATATGATGAAAAAGTAGAAATATCCATATATTGGTTTCACTCCATGGATTATATCAAAAAAAATTGTTCAGGATATAATAGAATTTGATCAAAAATATTTTCAATGTCAGTTAGAGTCTAGTGTGTAGTGTTTATTGAGAACTGTACTGTCGTTCACCCCACTTCTTGTGCTGATATCCGAGGACGAACAATATCAAATAAAAGAATACATCTTCTCAACTACTATCTAAGTAGTCTCATATTATGATGATGATGTTTAAGGATCAAACATTAAGTGAGCTATGATATCCTCTTATTCTGCTATCAGAATAATCATGTCATCAATTTGGGTTTGTATCTGAGAGATTATCTGATGTACTTGTTCCAAAAACTCCAATGCTTCCCTCAAAGACTAGGTTAGAGAACCTTAATCATCAAAATTGTGAACATTTACCTCACTTATTTCCAATTTTTTCTGTGTTAGAACAATTTTTTGTAGGATTTCATATAATGGATGGTGGTTAAATATTCCCACCATAAAATAGTGAAAGGGCTAGGAAGGAATTTCTCTTGTTCATGAAATATTTTTAGGGGAGTCTTAGTGTTGATGGTATGAATCTAGGACCATATTATCCTCAGTAATTCTTGTTCCTCTACTGATCTTAGGGTAGGTATGTAAGAAGAGGGAATGGTTGGTTGACATAATGAAGAATAAAGAGAGGATGTTTCATGTTCCATTATATCATATGATAGATTGTCTGTCATTGGTACTGAAGGTCCAAATTCCACAATACATTATTTCCCAACTTGGGGGTGTAAATAACTATGATGAGAACACTTAAAATAGGAACTCCCAATTATTTAATCAACTACGTTATTTTTATAGATAAGGTTATCAATGGGGAATAAGTTTTTCCCACCCAATAAAACAATCTATTTAGAACAACACTTGGTTAGGTTTATTCCCAAGCCTTTACCTAATCGTATGACAGGAAGAAAATTTTTACAATATGTAGTAGAATAATCTCAGTGTTTTTGTCTTTACCCACCAATAAAATCCAAAATTGGTAGGTAATCCAATTATTTCATTCTCGACACACTCTTGTTGAAGGGAGAGGAGAATCCCTTTGAATGAAACTGAAGTGGGGAGTGAATTCATAAGTGGTATATATCTCAAAAATAACTAACACATCTACATGGTCCATGAGAACCCCATCCCAAAGAGAGATTTCATATTACCATTACTAAAGTTATAAAATGTCATTATAAAACAAATTGGCAAGTGAAATATAAGAAATGATATTGAAATTATTAGGCCACCTCAGCATGTCAGTGACCTCATAAGGGACTAGAAAAATCACCTTAATCCTCAAAACATTCATCATCTTGGGATAGAATAAGGCATCAGGGATTCTCATAGTGTTATTGTATTTGTAACATTGAAAATTCCCCCCTATCAAGTAGAATATGAACTAGAAAATGGCTTCCAATATAGTATGGAAAGTTTCACTATTGGATATGGCCCAGGAGTTGGTATATGTGAGAAAGAGTTGGTGTGGAATGATTAAGAGGTCACCCAATTTCTAATTGAGTTTCCATCACTCGAATGATCACTCAAATTCTTAGGAAAGTGTCCCCAATTGGAAAAAAACATCCATTAAAAACATGTATAAAAACCCCACTAGATAAAGACTCATGGATACATCCAACCTCACATTGTACCTCAATGTCCCATACCCTCCAAACTCAAGGATTATTCAATACGAGACCACATCTTCATGAACCTATCGGGAGGGGATCCGGTGAGGGAGTACAGAGGTTGGTTGGGTCCTATTATGATATAGAAATATGTTGATACATTCCTTATAAGAAATGAGAGAGATTAGATTTATATCCTTTCTGAAATTCTCCTTAATAATGGTAAGAATGTCCCTTTCCAAGCTTGGATTTTTGTGGGGTCATCCCAAACATCTCGGATAGGAATAAACTTGTCATACATCTTCCTAATGGGATATATTCATCCCAGATAGACACAAAGGATAATATCTACCTCACCATGTTGTAGATGAAAGGAACTAGAGCTTGGGAACTAACTGATAATCATCATATTAAGAATATCTAACTAATTATTGATGATGAACTAAGAAATCCAAAAAACTATGTAAATATGAAATGAGTGTGCCTCATTGGAGAATTATGGGAATCTCTTCCTGACCTAGAATGGTCATTCCCATTTGTCAGGAAAATTACCACCAGGATGTAGGTCCAATTCCAATCTTCATCCACTTCTCAGATTATTTGAGGAGACAAGTATACTCGAATAAATTTTAGAAATTTTAAGGTGGGTAAAATTAAAACCGCATGGACCCTAAGGGGAGTTTTTCAACATATTGGAAAACCCCTAGGACTTTACCATGACCAGTTAACTATCTTCATAAATATTTATTTGAATATAATCAATGTAAGATCACCTCCAACAATACAGAAGATTATAATCATGTAAAGGAAATACAACATCCTCTGGGAGAATTAATCCATACAAAAAAAGCTGGTGTGAAAAGGGAAAGCTTTGAAGTTCATGTGGGATATGTCCAATCAGAGCCTCATTATAAGGACACACATGATACTTAGGGACATCATTTTGATTCATAGTAATCATGTCCCTCTACATGGCCTCAGTTTAATAATTACATGAAATGTAATCCATCCATATAGAAATTGGAGTCATATGTCAGATGACTGAAAATTCATTACAAAATAGGTGCTTGACTCAAACAACATCATGAAAATCGCATGGACCATGAATGGATTAATGGTCACATAACCTAATATAGGTCTCCTGAAATTCATAACCAACTGAGGTCTCACGAATATCATGAACCACCAAGTATCTCATGATTGTATAAGAAATGTGACCTTTGGACCCAAGTATGGCAACATGAACCACATGATGAGAAAGTGATCATGCATCCAATTCAACGGATCATGTGAATCATACAAGGAAACCATATGGTTGAGGTCATAGGTCATGGTTCAATGAATTACTGAAAATTATTTTCAATTAATTTGAATAAGTGTTGAGATAAATAAGTCAGACAATGTGAATACAAAATTAAATCTTGTGGAATATTTCTCACAAAACAATCTTATTATGTAGTCATGTGATAAAGTCTTATGAATGGATCTTTCAAAATAGGTCTTTTTTTGAGGTCTTATGAATGAGTCATAAAATAGAATCAATCGTGAGATATTTGAAAATCAAGGTCACCAATGAAATGATCCTCCATCACCACCTAATTTATAGTAAATTTCATGGAATACCAAAGGTCACCTGGAAGAGAAAACATCTCCCAATAAACCAATCCATGGAGGATCCAAGGAATCAGGTAGTAATTTACTTTTCTCAGAACTGACTCCTTTTCCCTGTGGATATCACTTCTAGGGGGAATTTTTTGATTCCTACCAAATGAGAATAAAAAAATCTAAAATATAAGAAATACATGAATCATGAGTATTATTTTATCCACAAAACAAAGGAAGGAGTATCAATAATTCTAGGTGTTTGAATCAGATAGATTACATAACCTTCAGAAGGAAACATAATCGCATGCCCCTAGATGGTCGTGAGAATGGATTATGTGTTTCATATGATATGACCATGATCACATGAATCCCCCATGATGAACCATCCAATTCTAGCATTGGTTTCCAAACAAGAACTATTGTCTATCTGAAGGTTTCCATAAATGTTCCTTTGATCATGAGACTTTTCAATTGATTTATTCCTGACAATCACCCCAAATACCTTATAAAATAAAAATGGAAATATGTGGAAGACTCAGTATATAAAGAAGTATGTGGACCTTGATACAATGTGCTTTTCTAATTTGCAAGTCCCCACAAATCCCCTTGGAGACATGTCCACTTTTTCACGCAAGAGGATGTTGGCACATGAACTTCGTCATGATAAGAACCTCATACATGTCTATTTAATCATACATTTCCCCCTTTGACTCCATACACAAGAGGATGGATTTAATATGGAAATTATTTTTCACCATGTTGATATCTAGCATTAATCACACAATGCAATGTATAAAAAGCAGAGAATCTATCCATGACAATAATCACATGATGCTGATAGTTCCCCTACCCCTGTAAAATAAGGGGGAAAATGAATTTGGAAAATTTGGAATCCTCTTGTGTAGGGTGGATATGATTATGTTCATGTGAATGGGGTTATTCACTTCAGGTGATAACTATAGATCACATAAAGTCCCATTAACAAGCTAGCTTGGTCTCATGAAGGCCCCCTAACGAGATAGTGTGATCTCACAAATGACCTATCACAGGCTACCTTAGTCTTAAAAAGGACCTCCAATAAGTCTTTTTCGATCAGGTGAGAGTATTTCCATGTCACGACCTGACCCTACTTAGGCTCGAGCCGCAACTACCCCAGGCCCGCCTCCATAGGCCAGGGGATGGCGACCAGCGCCGAAGGCACAACAACTTGGGGAGGCCTATGCCTAAGCACCTGTACACACGCACACGCAGCAAACTCAATGAAAAAGTGTAGAGTAAAAGAAAAGACAAGTAAAGAAAAGGGCCACTGCTATATATAAACCACAAAGTGCATCGACCTCTAACAGTACAAAGTACAAGCTGAAAAGAAAAGGGGAAAAACACGCGCCCAACCAAAAGTGCCACAACCCGGCAACATGTAAACCAAAGAAACAGCTGACGGGTCTCCCACCTGGAACTCGGCCACGACCACCACACGCGGTCCAAGCTCCCAAGCTCCTATGCTCCACTGAAGTCACGCTCCACCTGTCAATCGTCTGCAAGGGCACACCAAGTGCGGGCAAAGCCCAAGCAGGGGTGAGTATAAAAATACTCAGTAGGATACCCCGAAGGCTCGAGGGAGCAACAAAGGAGGTACCGAAGGGTGAGCAGTAGAGCGAACAAGGAATAGAAAAGAGTACAACCAAGGGTGAAGAAAGAGTAACAGCTCAACCCATTGAGAACGAAACCAGGGGGAGACCACTCAACCCTGCTAGTCAACCAACGAGTACAGAGCCAGGGGAAAAATTCCACCCTGCTGGTCAAAAAAACACACAGAGGGACCCTCTACGTCGTGAGGGGTCGAAGTACGCAAGGCAGAACACGACATGCACATGGGGCCCACACGACGTGTAGCCCCAAGTTAACCCCAACCAAGTGCACGAACATCTCAGGTACAAACCACATGTACCTCCAAGCGCTCTCGTATACTCCCAGAGTATACCTCGTTCCAGCACATAGGCTATCATGCACTCGGCACCCAACGTCAACGCGAAGGCGTGACGTAACATCTCCAACTCAAAGGCCCAGGCACGGCCAACCACATCTTGTGAACAACTTACATCACTCTCCCGAGAGTGCGCGATCACACGCCAAGGGCCCGCTATAAACAAGGTAGGGCAAACCACCACCGGAGCACCTTTCATGCTCCACATTCAATAAGACCGCGCAAGAGGCTTCGCAAAACCATAAGGATTGCACCGTTGTAATCCTCACGGAAAAACACGCGAGATTGACTACTTACTCGCCTCCAACGGATATCCGACGAAAAAGGTCACCAATACCGCCTCACGCCCGAACGGCGTCCCGTGATCCCGAGCCTCGGCCCCGAAAACAGTCGGGCGCATCGCACCATTGCGATCCCCTCAGGAAAACACGTCAAAAGCACTACTCACATGAGTGCAACGGATATCCGGAGAAAAAGATGCATTTCGGCGCACCGCACATGAGCGGTGCCACATGGGACCCGCAACCCAGTCCTGAAACTCAACGAACGGATCGCACCGTTGCGATCATCTCGAAAAAGCACACAAGATGGACTACTCACTTGTCCAAAACGGTCGCCTGGTGATAGAGATGGAAAATCACCGTCGACGCCCAAACGGCCCTCGTGGGGCCCGCACCATTGTGCGGAATTACAGCAGGCAGACTGTGCCAACGCATTGCCCTCGGAAAAACACCCAACATCGACTGCTCACACGCCCCGAACGGACGTCTGAGGAAAAAGGCGTGAAACGCTGCACGCGGCTCGAAAGACGGGCCGTGGGGACCACACTTCAACTTCTGCTTCAACGCCCGAAACCATCCTGGAAAACTTCTCCCCAGCGCCAGGGTCCCAACGCAACTGACGGCGCTCAAAACGGACGTCTGATGCGTCCGCGCCGCCCAAAACAAGTTCCCCCCCCGGAAAACGACAAACCACTTAAAGACAAGTCGCGCCTCCGCGGCCCATTGTTTCGTGAATTAAAAATTCCCGACACCATCCCAAAGTACTCGTCTTAACTCAAGGAACGCTTCGTCTCTGACGGCGCACGAATCCGACACCCGAGCTGCCTTTTTGAGGCGTTTTAGTGTTTTTATCGGACCGAAACGGGGGTCGGGCCGGTTCGGCCGGCTCACCCCCACCCTAGACCGGCGGTCCGCAGTCCACCGCGCGGACCGCCCCAAACCGTCCGGACCGGCTCGGCCGGTCCGGCTCCTCCAACAAGGACCCACAATCGTGGGTCCTGTCTACCAGTCGGGGTCCAACGACCCCGGTCTTCTGCAACAGCGGCCGGCCAAAGGCCGACCCTTCTCCCGCATCGCGCCCCGCTGGCGCCAGCCACCGACGGCCGCCGCGACCGGCGCACGAAGCCCCTGCCGCCCCGCCTGACGCCCGCCGCGCCGGCCTCCGCTGCCAAGGGCCCCCGCCGCCGTGACTTCTGACCGCCCTAGCCCACGCCGCCGTGGCCGCTGCCCCAGAAACGCCGCGCTGCCGCCTGTACCTCGCCGGACCGCCGGAAAAAAAACATCAACCTCCTAAAATTCCCGCAAGCTTCGGCGAACGTCTGCGAGGTCCTCAGAACTCGGTTTTACAAACCGAAAAAAGCGGTGGACAATAAAAAAACTCGACTACCCATTCATGTGGTTCGTTCTAAAATCCAACAACAATTTGAGCATATGTTTTAGGTTCGAAAGAGGTGCGGGAAGAAAAAAAACGCAACAAGACCCTACCTCGATGGGCTTCGCCCGAAGCTTCGCCGTGATCCGTCACCTTGCCGGAGCTGCCTCGCTGGAGCCGCCTCGCCGGAGGTGGAGGATAGGGAGAGGAGGGGCTTCCAGGGAAAAGGGGAAGGAGAGGGGTGGGGTTAGGGTTTAAAAAGAAAAATTAAATTAATTAAATTTTAATTAATTTAATCTTCAATTTTGACCTGCACCCGAAACGCCCGATGGCGTTGAGGTTAAGCCTCCCCTAGGGTAAACACCACCTCCCAAGCACAACGGCGGTCCCATAATTTGATTCCTAGCTTCCGTTCAAAAGTTATAAAGTTGAACGTCCAAAGCCGCCAAATTACGAAAACGCCCCTGAGGCCATTTTTCACAGACGGCCCGCGCCCGCGAGACTTATACCCCTCCTAGGGTAAAAGGCACGCTCTGAACTCAACGGTTCCCTCGGTTTTCCAATCCGATCCATTGTTTAAGAGATACCTGTGTTTCGCCATTAAACGAATAAATTAATCAATTAATCAATCTGTTTAATGTTCCAGAAGCGGGCGAGGGGTCCAAACGTCCCGTGCCGACAAGTTTTATGTCATTCCTAGGGTAAACACCCCATTCCAGACCCATCCGTACACTCGGATCTTTGATCCGGAACTCTGTTTAGGAGTTATATCATTTATTTAGCATTTCCAGTGTGAACGCACTGAAAATTTAATTTCGGCCACTCCAAGGCTCGGAATCGCACGCCGTCTGAAGGCACTGCTCTGGAATATTATCAAGAATATTCCAAAATCTATCTCAGAAAAAACTGGGTTCTTACATTCCATGGGTGTTATGATGTTTTTAAGGCTATTTGACATGATGGATCAATGGTGAGAATACCGTTTAACATTTAAACATGGTTATGAAAAATATCTTTGATATACTAGGGTCTAATAAACATAGTGATGATAGAACATTCTTCTGGTCACTGTTATCATGCAACTCCATTGATGAACCATGAAAAAATCAGGAGAAGTGAAATATTGAAAAATACATCTTTTGACTCCATCCCATGTTTTCAATATATATACCCCAAAAGTCAGTGTATTACGAGTGTAGATATGCTTTTAAATTCCACACCCTTTGGACAAAAACACAAAGTTCGATGACTACTACATGGGAGCATGCGAGAAGACATATAATAGTATAAGGTCGCATGATCATAATGGTCCTGTAGTAGGTAAAATCTGGGGTATGACCCAAGATATCACATGGAACGAATATGTGAATCGTTTGATCTTCCTATAGATCATGTGAGAGACTTCTAGTGGTTCGCCCATATCATGATAAGAATTTTCCTCTTGTCAATTGGTTCACAAGAAACTTATATATTCTTATTATTGAAAAGAAATTGAAGAAAATTTGTAATAAAGTATGAAAATGAATTATGAGAAGAAATAATTATGAAAATATGGATACATTAATCTTCATGTGCGTCGCATGACCTACTCAGATCATTAGAGAACACCGGGACATGTCAACCAGGTCATGATATGTCTTTTTGACTTACCAACCAAGTCTTGAAAAACCTATGAACAAGCCATTTTAGTCTAACAACATCCATTAAACATGTCAATCATGTCTTTTGCAGTCCTCTAAAAATGTTTCCTAGGTCGTGGGACACACTCTATACATGTCAACCAAGCATTGTGATGTCCTCTAGTCATGGTTTCCAAGTAATCTGGCATCACCCACACATGCCATCCAAGACATGTTATCTCCCCCAGACATTTCATCCAAGACATTTGACATCCTCTATACATGTCATCCTGGTCATGCGACCCCTGAAAATATGTTAACTTATAATGTCACCCCCGAGATTCCATTCATGACATGCAACATGCTTCAAACATGTCAGATAGGTCATGAGATACCCCCTAGAAATGCCAGATAGGTCATGTTACATCCTGTAGACATTCTATTCAGATCATGTGACATCCTCTATAAATGGTTTCCAAATCATTTGATGTTCTCTAAAACAATCAACTAGATCATATGATTGTCTTTAGATGTGTCTTCTAGGGAACCTGGACATGTCCATACATCATCATACATTCCAAACAGGCATCCCAGACATGTTAGGAAGACAATCAAGTCATTTCAAAGGGACATCTTGATACATGATAACATTTTATAGTAGATTTATTCATGAATACCTCCAAATAAAATATTAGAACATTGATTTCTTTCCAAAAATGATATATAGGACTCCTCCTTAAGGATTGGGTTCAATAGGAACACAATTTAGTTTTAGTCCCATGATGTCTCTTGCATTCAAACTGATGGGACCCAACCTCTCCTTAGTATTCATCTTCTTGACTCATCTTTCGAAATATTGAGAATAAAAATGTACTTTGATAGTTAGGATTCCTATTAAAAATTTATACATAAGGCACCTTCTTATGGATCAAGTTCCAATAGACATCCAATTCAGTGTAAGTCCCTCTATATATTCAAAATTCAAACCAATGGGACCCAGACTCTACTATGGGTTAATTTCCACACCTCATATATAAGTGGTTTTATAATCCAAAATGATATATTAGAACTCTTATTCCTATCTAAACTGGACAAGTAGGAAGCCTTCTTAAGGCCTGAGATCTAGTGGGCATTGACCCTAGTGTAAGTCCCTCCACATCCTGAAACTTCAAACACATGGGACTCAAAACTCTCGTATGGTTACATCTCCCTACCTCATCCATAAGAATATTAATAATCTCAATGAACTTTGATGACTCTAATTTCTACTATAAATAGGATACATAAGATTACCTCTTAATTCCTAAGCTAAAATATGTATCCACTTCTTTGTAAGTCCCTCCATGTCTCCGAAATTCAAACCCATGGGACCAAAACTATCTTATGGTTTCATCTCCTTATCTCATCCATCAAAAAATTTATAGTTCAAATATACTTTGAGAACTATGATTCATATCTAAATAGGATACACAGGATTAATTCTCTAGTCCCGAGAACTAATAGGCATCCACATTGGAGTAAGTCACTCAATGTCTCTGAGCTTCAAACACATGGGACCTATAATCCCCCATGGGTTCATATCCCTACTTTATATATTAGTGAATTGAGAAGAAAAATGAACTATGAGAACTCTAATTCCTATCTAAATAGGATATATAGGAATCCTTCTTAAAGACCAATCTCTAATAGGCATCCAGTTCAGTGTATGTCCCTCCATGTCTCTGAAATTAAAATCCATGGGACACAAAATATCATATGGGTTCATCCACATGCCTCGTCCATCAGAATATTGAGTAGCTAAATAAACTTAAATAACACTAATTCTCTCCCAAATAGTATAGTTAGGATTCATTCTTAAGGATCGATCTCCAATAGGAATTGACATTGGTGTAAGTCCCTCCACATCTCCGACATTGAAACCCATGGTAACCAAACTCTTCCATGGGTTCATCTCCCAACCTCATCCATCAACAGATTGTGAATCCCAATAAACTAGAAGAACAATGATTTAGGTCCAAATTGGGTACACATGACACCTTCTTAAGGAATGATCTCCAATGGGAGTCATATTTGGTGTAAGTCCCACCATGTCTCTGAATTTGAAACCCATGGTACCCAAACACCCCTACAGGTTCATCTTAATAACTCATCCATTAGCGGATTGAGAAGACAACTAAACTATAATGACTATGATTCATGTTATAAATATGATATATAAGATGCCTTATTTTGGTTTGAGTTCTATATTAAAACCCCCTTAGGTCCACCCCAGTGCAGAAGTATTAAATCTATATGCAACGAGTTTGATCCCTTAGTATACATTGTTTCTCAAACAGAGCATGGATAACATGGGATTGTGAATTTAGAATGATCATGTAATTCATTTCATAACCCCCCCCCCCACCCACACACACACACATGGAAACTTTAGTGTAGAATCCTTGATCAGTGGAAAAATATGACTTCCCCCATATAGGGGCATCCACTTTGGGGTAAGTTCCAAGGGTGTGATTGTACTATGATGACTATGATTCCTATTATAAAAAGGATACAAAGGATGCCTTACTATGCCTGAATCTACAATAATATTGCCTAACTGACCCTATATATGTCCTTTTCACATGATGTTAAACTACATGGTTGAAATTAACTTTGTGGGTCTTGATTCTTATTATAAATAGGATACGTGGGACACATCATAAATATTCAATCCCATTCATGAAATATTAATCACGTCCCTGGATGGAAGTAAACTCCAAAGTGCCTAGTTATATGGGTTTGAAATATATGAACCTACCCATTACTAATAAATAAGGATAAGTAGATAAAGGGCCTCATATACATACAAATTATATGATTAATATAACTCCCTTTACACATATAAAGATTCAATACATGGTCATTTTGTTAGGATAACTATTCTTGTATCAATATTTGGAAGGATTATTGGAAATATATTAAATCTATAAGAGAGTATTAGAATATGAACAAATTCCCCCCAAAATGGTGTTATGATCCCGACCTCCCATCCTCTCGACTAATGTGAGTTCCTAAGCATCGTTAGGTCTAAAACCCCAATGGAATTTCTATATTTAGAAAGGAGTTACATACTGTGTTACAGATGTGGAAACCATTGAGAGTTTCCATTAAGGGGTAGAGTGTTGAATATGATGTAAATAATTTCACAGGAATTAAACCTCCCATATTCAACCATCAGAAAAAACCATGTGTGGTTTTATCAGTAGAAGCACACATGTAGATACCTCTTGAGGAATTCTTATTTAGATCCTTCATCTCAATGACGGTATGAAAAAAGGTGAATTGAATCATTAAGGAAGAATGAATTATATTGTTAAGGTAATTTTTTTCTATATGTTAATTGTAAATTTTATGTCTAAATATCATCTCTTCAAGTATTATAATGTTGTATTAATCTACTTTTAATTATTTTTTGATGAAATTGATAAAAATATTGTTGGGAATGGGCCCAACCACTTCTATTGTGCCCCTGAAATCATCAATAGGTGCAAGGGTTTATGAATTAGTTGAGATCATGTAACAATATTCTATTTTATAAATGAAATTCCATTTTCAAATGAATAAATACCTTGTTATGTAATGAAGATATAGAAAAAACATGCACTTATTTAGTTTTTTTGAACACTTATAAGTTATATCCTATGAAATTTAAAATTCCATTATTGAATATAACTATTGATAATAGATCCATTGTTAAATGACTATTTTGATTAATATATATTAATTGTGATTATAAAATCCAGTTTACATGGATGAAAGAATTGATAACCTCTTTTAGTAGGATTAAACCTTAAGACTACCTTTTTCTAGAGATTCTATGGGATATGATGTCATTGGGATTTTCCTGTAACAAAGAACAAGTTGATATTTCACTACAAGTGCATGAGATAAACTACTTATGTGATAATTTTAACCTTATTGAGATAAAAAATCAAGCCTTTTTCATCATACCACCCTAAGAAATTTTCAAAATCACACACCCCACCCCTCTGGGGTGCATTGGTGTAATAAGGGGTAATGTATTTAGACCCCAACAATCTGAATTTATATATTTTGTTTTTAATAAAATCATGATTTAATTTATCCCTTTTTTATTAATTTATAAATTATTATATAATTAGTTGGATATAAAATCATATTTACACACAAAGATATCAAAATTTTATTTTTATAAAACATATTCTTTAAGTTGAGACGCACTTTTAATAATTTCTTGAATTTTTTAAATAAATTCTATTTTAATAAAATATTATTACTAAATAATAATTTTAAAATATAAATGATAATATAAATATAGATTTTTTTATTAAAATGTATAAATTATCATATGTGTAGATTTATTTTTATAAAAACATTATTTTTGAAATTTTCATGGTGAAAATAGATAGTGGTGACTTTTTTATAATTTTATGAGACATTCAAATTTTTCTGAAAAAATTAAATATAGTATAAATATACAGTATATATTGTGACATCATAAAATAAAAATGGATATATAATAAATACTATAAAGAGTATCCCTGACCAAAAATATTTTTTCCATTTAAATTTTTATTTTGTAATGTCATTTTATTACTTTTATAAACCCTTAATAGATCCTCCAAAACCTATATTATATTTTCTGTTTTCAAACCAAGTTATTTATAAACATGACTCACTTACACATCACCAAGGGAATTATTTTATGGATTTTTTTATTGGACTGATAAAATAATTAAATTCACTCATGTTTGGAAGAATTCATGGGAAAACCCCATTGTATGTCTTGTGGTTGTGATTATGTTATCATATAGATTCCAAAACCAATGTATATAAATTTCTAAATAATTCCCCCAGTTTTTCTATAAATACTCACCCATCCTCCCCATAATCATCACTAAAAACCCTTTTATAATGAATTTACTCTCCCTATACCTCTCTAAATCCCTCCCAATGTATTCCCAAGATCTTAAGAAGCTTCTGTAAATCTTTTAGAAGCTCCCTCTCAAGGTAAGGGATTGTCTCCTCCTCCACTTTATTGAATCAAATTCCTTGTATAATTCATTTTTATTTTCAATTTATCATGTTGTAATATGTTTTTTAAAATTATCTTCACATTACTTATTATTTAATTGTAATGAGATACCCAATTTCACTCTCATTAATCCCTTCCATGAATCTTTATGTACACTCATTATAGTATATAAATTATATTGTGATTTTCTATGCCAAATATTTGTGCAATGGATACCAATATCTATTTCTACTCAAAGTTATTCACCTAAATATACCTATCCATCACTGATTGTGTAATAATATGAATGTTACCCACACTTAATAATAATGGGGTTAAAATTTATTAAAGATGTAATTATTTTCTATGATTTATGTGCCACAAAAATTCATGTACATGATATGAGTGTGATGTGTGGGAGTTTTTTATTAAGATATTCATTTGATTTCTGCATGAAGGATGATTATTCCCTTCCTCGATGATATTTTCAGTCATTTTATATGCTAGGGATCTGGGATCCTTGGCTAAAAGGCAGTTCTTCATGAAAATAATTTGGAAGAATAATTTTTCATTTTTTTCCATCTTGGAAAAAAAACTCAATTTCGAGTCTATCAAGGACTTAGCTAAAATATAATTTTTATCCACTTTATGCATGGTAATCTAGTAAATAATAATATTTGTATTTTCTAGAAGGATCAAATCCAATTGTATTTTTCAAAAGGTTATAATCAGTTTCACTATGTTAAGATAAGTACCAATGAAGGGTCTTATATTCTGTCTACTATTTATATCAAATACAACCCAACTTAGAGGAATTAAAATTGGGATTATCTTTCATCCTTTTATAGTGGATCAAATGCTTGGTTTTTTAGAGTATATTTCAATACCATTCTTGATTTGTATGAAATGAAAAGGGGTGGACTTTACCCTAATAATGGAATATAATATTTCTAATCCTCCATAACTTTTAATCCTATTATTGACATGGGATATTCGAGGGATTATTTCCCCTGGTGCAATAATTGAAGGGCAAATATAAGAATTTAGAGTTCTCCTGATAGGTGTTTGGGTAATATCCAATATATTTATACTTCATATTTCTCCTCTTGTTTCTCTCTTCTTGGTATGCTCCAGTTATGGGTTTTGCTTGGGTTTCTCTTCAAAAGAAGTTAACAAGCCTCAAAAATTCCATTTGTTCTTTGATTTCATTACTTATTAGCTAGAAAGTTAATATGGGCATCCCTCTAGAAGAGATTTATCTTCTTGATCATCAGTTACAATACCAATGGGATATTAATTCCCATGAGCTCATGTCTAGTAGAAGGTTTGGTTGGAAGAGGCCTTAAATGACATTAAGCATCTGGGAATAGATAGATCAAAAGATAAATGGATCAAGGAAGGAGACATAAATATAGCTTATTTTCAAACTTTGATTAGGTATAAAAAGTCTCATGGTAGGCTCAACCTTTATCTCCTTAAGGGATCTTTCTCTAGTAATGCTAGTATTGTGGGTCCTTTGGAAGTAGATTATTTATATGGAAAATTTTCTTATCAAAACATCTATCAAGAGTTTTCTTTCCACACTTTGGGATTAATGACTCTTTTTTTATTACATTCATTATTCTATTTATGAATTTGAAAATCAAGGGATGAGTTTTGTCTCAGATAAAAAGAGATTTATGTTGATGTTAAGACTCTTAATCCTGAGAGATCTCGAGGTCCTGATGGTTTCCCAAGTGCATTCTATTCTGATTCTTAGATAATTATCAAATAGGATTTAGTTAGTGATATTCATGATCATTTAAGGGGTACTGATTTTTGAAGAGTCACTTCAGAAACTATTTTAGCTCTTATTCTAAAATCCAATCAGCTTAACAATTTTGGGAAGTTTCATCCTATCTTTATGTGTAATTTCTATTATAAAGAGTTTTTCGGAATTCATAATTAATGACTATCACATCATCTTCCTTTCATGGTATGTAAAGAAGAGCATGGTTTCATAAAAGGGAGAGGCATCTAGGGAGCTATTAGGATTTCTCATGAAATGATCAGTGATCATGAAAGGATAGTGATTGGATTCAATCTGATGCAAAAAAATGATATGGAAAAGGATTATGACTATATGGAATGGTCTTTTAGTATTAGTGTTATTAAGATGTGTGGTTATTTTGAATGGGGTTGTGATATCTTCTTTAGGAACTTATCCTCTCTATGGTTTTATATTTGTCTTATGTGGAAGTAATTTAGTTTTTTCAAATCTTTTAGGGGGTTAACACAAGGTGACCCATTGTATCTGAGCCTTTTTATTCTAGAACAAGTTGTTCTTAGTATAAACATTAATAAAAGTTTTGATGAAGGGTTGATTCATTCTTTTAAAGATAGGTATGGTTTCTTTGGAATTTATCACATGTTCTTCGAGGATGATCTGATATTTTTTATCAATGTTAGTGAAAATTCAATCATTAATTTCAGGTTGACTCTTAATTATTATTTCCATAAATCTAGATAATGTGTTTATATAAATAAATGTGAAGTTTTTATCTCCAATAAGAGTTCTTCTAGGATATCTAATCTTATTTAATGGAGGATTTGTTTTTCTCCTAAATGATTTCCTCAGGATTATTTGGGTGCTCCTTTATCTAACATGAGAGTTAGAATTCATCACTATGATAAAATTTTGAAAAGGGTTGTGGGTAAGATATTGTGCTAGAAAAGTCATTTTTTACCTTTTGGGGGTATGATCACTCTGGTTAATAGTGTTGTATCTTCAATTATAATGCATGTTTTATCTGTGTTTATTTCTCCTAAATCATTGTTTAAGAACACTAAAATCCATATTAATAGTTACATTTAGGACTCGCATCAAGAAGGTCACCATCATTGGGCTAGTTTTCTATTTTTAGAAATAATTATTCAAGAGGGGGTATCAATCTCAATGATATTGAAGTTAGTATGTCATGTTTCCAGGATAAATTGTTTTAGAAGGTTATTTATGGGGCCACTATATGTTCTTAAATTATATAAAGAAAATATGGTGAGAATATTTTTTATTAGGTCAATATACACGATGATCATCACCTCTTAACTTATCATAAGTGAATTTTTCCCCCAATGATGGTTAATTCCATGTGGATTGTTGTGTGGGAGACATTTCATTTTAAAAACATAATTGGGTGGGTTTTGTTTTATTTTATCCTAACTATCTAGTTCTAGATATCATCTTACAACAAGCATATTACCACTCTTGGTTCATTGGTGCAGCTCTCAATGCAGATCAAAAGGAGGTGTTGAGTAGTATTTCATTTTTGTGGGATCATGATTAGTTCATTAATAATTACGCACCCTTCGGAAAACATAATTTTCCTATTTTTCATAGTTTTATTATTTCTTGTACAACTCAGGACAGTTTGGGATAAAAAAGTTGGTAAAAAGATATTTCACCCAAATATAGTTTTCTTCTCTAGAGAATTCAAAATAATGGAATTCCTACTAATGATAACCTGGAGAGTATGAATATTCCTATGTCCTCAAAGTTCAAATTTTGTATTAATGCTCAGTTGGAAACTATTTATCACTTATTCCAATATAGTGAATGGGCTAATTTTATATGGTTTAAAGTTCCAGGTTTACCATTTTATTTTGGAAGTGTGAGCTTAGTGGATGATTTATTTTTGGAAATCTAGAACATTATTTTTAAGGATCGTGTGATGCCCAATGGGTGGACTATTTTCTCCAACAGCGATTGCTTGGATATATGGGATACATTTAATTTGTTATTACATTCGGGTTTTCAGAAATCTATTCAGTACATGAGGTTCTTTTTTCTAGATATTTTTAATTATTTTGTTAATTAGTGTAAATATGTCTTCATGCCTATGATTTCGTACCCTTTTACTTGTTATGGTTGTCCTACAAGGGAGGCCTCTTGTGGGTATAGGGATTCTGGTGTATGCATCAGATAAAATTCACCTAGGTATGGCCTTAAGTATAATACCTATGTATCTTGTTTTCATGTTATTACACACTAAGGTGGTTTTGTTAAGGACTTTCAATGTTTGGTCATCTTGGATTTCTTAGCTTTTTTTGTTGAGGGTTCTTCAGTAGAGTCAAAATCTGTTTCTTGACTTCAAGGTCATAAATTATGCAAGGCTCATTAAATTATTTTATCTGAAGTGGAATTATATTCCTCTATTGTGGTTAATTATTTCTAAAGGTCATTTAGAGTGACATTGGAATATTATTTACCTTACCATGAATTGAAAATAACTACTTTATTCAAATTTTAGGGTTGATTATACATAGTGTGAGGGTAATATATTAGAAAATATCTATGATTCCAAAGGAAATTGTGATGAAAGACATATTGTGTTTTATAATTTTATATCTCTTCATGTTGATTGTGTTTAATTTGTTTGAGTGGATGCCTTTGGACTCCATAATTATCAGCCACCATTATTTTTTTCTCTCATTATTTCATGTTTCATATTTCTATTTTTTCTTCTTATAACAAAAATTTTCAATTGTCAGTCACTATGATGTGTAGTCCCATAATTATATATTTCTCTTATGAATTGGGTAATGTTTTCATCTCATGAGATACCATGTATGGTGAATAAGAGGTTATCTGAAGCACATTACATTGTGATGAATCAGTAGAGAGCATATAATTTTTATTCTGATGTCATGGTTTATGTTATTTCCACTATACTTATATTTCCTTGATATTATCATCATCTACCATATTTTGATGTTCATTATTATGATCCTTAACATTCTATGTGAAAATTTTATGCCTCTTGATTCACATGTACTTATTTTCATCAGGGTTTTCTTATATTATTCTCATGGTGGTAATTATGGATCACCCCTTACTTATGTACATCCAAAGGTTATCCCATGAAGTTTTAATGAAGTGATGTAATTTTAAGATAATGTTAAAACTTTTTAAATAATTTATTTATATCACTATTTATGTTTTTATTCTATGTACCTAATTTATCAACCAGACTAAGCTACATGATATTTTGGGATTGTATTAATTTTGTTTATATGTTATTAATAATGAATTATTGTGTTTGAAAATATAGATTTTTAATTTTGGTATTAGAGAAATGTATAGTTATTTTCTGGGATTAGAATTAGAGAAACTTTGTTCAGAATTAGGTATAAGACTAAATATATAAAAAAATTATGATAAAGTATAGAGTAAGTGGTTTCCATGAAATGAAATATTTTTCTAGATACTATAAGTTGATGTTTCTCAGACACATCTATACATTGGGATAATAACCCCAAAAGGTCCCAATTAGATTTAAATATATCATAAAATGGTGCATAATAAATAGTCTGTTTTTCACACTTGGTTTGACACTATTTTGGGATATTCCATTGTAAATTCATAATTTATTTATGAACCATTATTATTGGAATAAAAAATAGAAAACAAATATTTTTTTAGAAAATATATAATGTATAACTTATATTGAAACCAATAAATCCACATGTAAAGGAATGTATACCATTTTTTAGTTATCCCTTTAATATAAATAGTTTACCTTTTATGTTCATTATATTCTTAAAAGTATCATCCCAAAATTTTTCCCTTATTTTAGACAATGTCTAAAATTATACGGAATCAAATCAACAACCAATGTGATGATAAATTAAATGGATACCCAAATGTGTTCCCAAAAATATGTTAGTAGTAGTGAAAAACATATTAAAAATAAATTTTCAATTAACTCTTATTTTGAATAGAAACACATGTCAGGTGTAAAACCCACACCCACAAAGAAAATTAAATTTTAAAATTGAGACCTTTATATAAAAATGTCCTTCTAATTTTAGTGGATCCTACAATACCATAATAATTGAAAAATGGATCATAACTACTGAAAAGGTATTCTAAATTCTACAATTATCTAATAAATATATGGTTATGGTGGCTATTTATCATATGGAAGGTGAATCTAATAAATGGGGAATGCTGTCCAAAAATACAAATCCAGAGGAAAAGATTGAAGTCGAGTGGGAAAAATCGAAAAAAAATCAATATATATTTTACATTCACTCTCTCAATAAAAACATATATAGATTTAATTATATTTAATAAAATGGTTGAAAACTCCATCAGGGTGCATGAGAAAATCTTAATTAGGTTTGGATGATATACTTATAGATTTTCATTCTCCAAAAAACTAATGTTATCTTCTTCTTTGGTGGGATAAATCCATTTCTATAGAAAACATTGAAATTTTGAGACTTTGATAGCTATGATGAAATTTCTTGATGTTTCTTCAAAGTCAAAATAGAGATCAATAAATTTCAAGGGTCTCGTAGGTATAGAGATAGGGAGTAATGAAAATATTTTATTTCTAGTGGTGAAATTGTGAAATATCATAGGGAAATAAATTCCAGCACCACAGTTGTCAAAAGTTTTTGAAAAAGCATCCTTGAAATTTTCTAAAGGGGCACGAAAATTATTTAGTTAGGTGAAAGAAAAGAACTTTGATAATTAATTAAAATGGGAGAAACCCATTAATGTGATGGAAGAAAGAAATTATCTAGTAAAACCTCATATTAAAATCTTTTTTTAAACTATAATGAACAATGAAACTTTATGAATCAAGAAACTATACTAAGGGTTATCAATGGTAACCCATAACAAGAAACTTTAAGTCCAATAGAGAAAAGAAGAGCATCTACCATCACAAATGTTGAAGTAGATCTGTACAATCAAGTGGTGAATGTTATTTTAGTTTTTCATTTAAGGAGAGAAACATAATATTTGATTATGGTTTAATAAATTATTTCATATAAAATAGTTTTATAATAATTATTCAAATTCAATCTCAAAACATAAAAGTAAAATTATTAGTAAAGATGGAAAATGGTTAAATTATTTAATAACAAGTATAAAACTCTTCCCCTATAAAAATTTATAAATTAATTTTCCAGTATACCTTTCAATAAACCCTTTATAAGAATATTATGATATTCTAGGAAGGGATTTTATTTCATTATATAGTTCCAATATAAATATCTGAGAGAGGCAAATCACCCACTCTATCACAAATCACCCTATCATTATATACAAGTTCAAGGAGGCGCATGAATTTCATTTAGTATAATAATCTTAATAACCAATATTATTTCTTTAAGAGAAATTTTAAAGATATAAAACAATTCAAACTAAGGAAAAGATCATCCCTGATTACATTACAATTTTAAGGGAATTCACCATTGTGTTTCTTGAAGAATTTCCTCATCTTCCTCTAATTATAGAGGTTGAGTTCTCAGTAAATCTAATACTCAACTCATTTCTAATATCCAAGCCTCCATATTGAATGACCTATTTTGAATATAATGATCTAAAAATAAAATATATGAGAATATGGATAAAGGGTTTATATACCCAAGTTCTTTATCAAGGGGAAAATTAGTCCATTTTGTTAAGAAGAATGATGGGTCAATAAACATATACATTTATTATCATGAGATCAAAAAGATCATTACAAAGAACAATTATCCTCTATAATGTATTCATGATTTGTTCTATCATATATATGGATCCCAAAACTACTCAAAGGTGGATCTTAGATCATGATATTAAAAAGTGAAGGTTATAATGAAGGATATTCAGAAGAATGTTTTTTATACAAGGTATGGGAATTACAAGTTCATAGAGATTCCATTTGAACTCATGAATTCTATAACTATATTTATAAACAAGATAAATAGAGTCTATAGGAATTGCCCCAAAATATTAACGGTAGTCTTTATAGATGATATTCTTATCTACTCCAAAATCAAGGATGAACATAATGTGCATTTGAATGTTTCTATGAAAACATAACAAAAGGAAACATTATAAGAGAAGTACAATAACAATTATTTCTAGATAGAACATGTAACATTCCTCAGACATGTTATCACTGGTAGGGGGATATATGTGGATCCTTCATAAATAGAGGAAATTGAAGGACTTTCTAGACAAACATATGTGATGGATATCCATAGTTTCCTTGGAATATATGGGTACTATATCTAATTTATGAGAAACTTTTCATGATTGTGAAGATCACTAACCAAGATAACTAATAAGGGAGTGATGTTTTGTTAAAATAATGAATGTGAGGATTTATTTAAGGAGTTTATGAAGAGGTTATTCACTACACTTATGCCCACATTACCCACCTGTTGGAAGGATTTATGATCTGTAGTGATGTGTATAAAAATTACATGGGTTGTGTACTCATACAAGATGAAAAATTGATATCCTATTACTCTCAAGAAATAAATAACCATGATAATAACTACCATTACATGATCTAGAAATAGAATCAGTGGCTTTCTCATTAAATATTTGATGACATTATCCATACATGGAGAGGTGTGACTTATATAAGGATCATAGAAGAATAAATTATACATTCATAGAAAAGGATCCCAATATGCACCAAATAATGTGGTTAAATAAAATAAAGTATTATGATATATCAATTGGTTACCATCCTAGAAAGGAGAACAATGTGCCATATCCTCTTAGTAGAAGGATCCTGCAATCTTATACAAGATGAGGCATACAAGGGATCCAATATTCTTGAATATAAAGATGACAGACATGGGAATAATAAAAGGTTCATTATAAATCATTTCTCAAATAACATCTCAACCATCCACTCATATGTAGATCGAGGAGGCCCAAAAAGATGATGAGGTATGATCACGAAAGGTATCAAATATTATAGAGTTTTACATTTCTAATTATAGAGTTATAAGGTTTGGATCCCAGATATGTATCCCCTAAAATCCAAAATTGGAAAAGTGAACATCTAGATGATTCACATAGATCATACTTCTATATTCATCCATGAATTAATAATATATACAATGATCTTAAGAAAAACATCAGGTGGGATAACATAAATATTGAGATTTCTGAATTTGTATCATGATTCTTGGTATTCCGAAAATGAAAGGTTGAATGATGGAAGTCTAAGGGTATTATGTAAGAATTTTCTATACTATTATGGATATAAGAAAATGTAACCATGTATTTCATCATTGTAATACTTATAAAATATAATGTAAATAAGCCCATCAAGGTGGTAGTTGATTGCCTTACAAATTCAACACATTTCATTTCTTTCGAGGAAAATTTCTATCAGGACCAACTCACCAAGACATACATAGGGGAAGTGGTGAGGTTGTATGGAGTTCCACTATCCATTCTATAAGTTTATGAAATATGGTTTTCATTGAGGTTCCATAGAATAATTTAGGAATAGTTGGATACCAAGTTGAGTTTTAGTCTTTCTTATAACCATGAGGTGCATGTTTAATCAAATATAACAATTTAAACTCTATAGGATATATTGATATCATTTTTAATGTAGTTCCAATGTTGTTGGAATAAAAAACATCCCCTATTGGAGTTAACATAAAAAAAAATCTTCCATTGTAGTATTAAAATGACACCTTATGAGGTTTTATATGGTAATAGGTTTTAAGATCTAATTTAACAGAATAATATTGGAGAGAGGACTATGCTTGAACCCAATATTGTTTAAGATATTATAGAGACTATTTAAATCATTCAATGTCATATTAAATTTATGCAAGTTTAATAGAAAATATATATTGATAATAATTTTTGAGACCTATAGATTGAGATTAGAGATAAATTGTTCCTTAAAATACCACCATAGAAGAATATCAGGAGGTTTTGGAATAAAGGAAAGCTTAGTACTAGATATATTGGCCCCTTTGAGACACTTGATCAAATTTGAGTCATGAATTATCGACTAGCACTCCAAACTAACATATCTCAAGTATATGAGGTGTTCTTTGTATCCCTATTGAAGTAGGATATACATGACCCCTCACATGTACTATATCAATATGTGGTACCCTTGGAGATTGATCTTTCATACTAGTAGTTGTTTTTGCAAGGAAATCATTCATAATAGTAGTAAATAGTGAATATCTTAGATTATAGATACAAAGTTCTATAAAATAAGATAACTCCCTAGTTCAAAGTGTTTTAGAAGAACCACGAGTTTAAGAAAGTGACATGGGAATCATAAGAGGTGATAAAAAAAGTAACCTAATATTATTAGTGTATAAAATGAAATTTTGAGGTCGGAATCTCTAAAGGTGGGAAGAATGTAGGAACCCAAATTTTTATAAATGAAATCCCCATTTTGAATGAATAAATCGCCTATTAAGTAATGAAGTTATAAAAAACACATTCATTTGTTTGGTTACTTTAAACTATTATATGTTATATGTAATCATATTCAATAGGTTGTTATGCATCATAACCATTGGTAATATATCCAGTGTATATTGATCAGTACTATTATTATATATTGGGTGATGATAAATTCTAATTGACATTGAAAAACAAAAGTGATGGCCTTGACCAATAGGATCATACCCTATAAATCCAATTTATCAGATTTTCAGATGGATTTGGTAACATCGGGATTTCACTTTGACCAATCCCAAGACAAGAATCATGAACTAAATAAAATAAAATAAAATCACTTATGGGAGGAGTTTATTTTTTTAGATCATGACCCACCCATGTTCACCAAACCACCCCAAGAAAGTTTCACTATCGAACGCATTTCCATTTGGTTGTACACTAATTCAATATGATTTTATTTATATATTCACTAATATAATAATTTTCCATATTTTATTTTTAATAAATACATATTTTTTATCCTAATTTATTATTAATTAATAAATTATGATATTATAAAATGAATATAAAATTACTTTTGACAAGAAGAAATAAAAAATTTATAACTTGGAAATATAGAAATTAAGTTAGGAAAAACTTTTGATAATTTAAAGAACTATATAAATAAATTTTATTTTAAAAAAATTATTATTTAATAATATTTATTTAAATATAATTGATAATATAATTTAACGAAGTCCAATGTAATTATCATAATGGCCTAAAAACTGTTAGCATCATTAAAGCTATATTTTTAAATAAATAATGATTTTATGTTTTAAAAGTGTAAACCATCATATGTTGAGAATTATATTGATAAAAAAATATAATATTTTAAATAAACACATTGAAATTAGGAAAATGTGATTTTTTCCCTAATTTTCTGAGATAGTAGAATTTTTGGGTAAAAAATAAATACGGTATATATATATTATGATATCATAAAATCAAAAAAATAATATAATAAATACTATAAAGAGTATCAACAACCAAAAATATATTTACCCTTTAAAATAATTTTTTTTAAACTTATTTTGGTAATTTTATAAACCCTTAATTAACCCTCCTAAACATATATTATATTTTATAGTTTTAAAACTAATTTATTATAATCATGACTCACTTTAACATGACCGAGTGAATTATTTTAAAGATTGAGATTCTTGGATTAAAAAAATATTTAATACCACTACTCTATGGTATAAACCAAGGGAAAACCATCAAATGGTTTTTTTATCATATAGATTCCAAAACCTATTTTCAAAAATTAATAAAAACATCCCTATACTTTTGATATAAATACTCAACCATCCTCCCACTAATAATCACTAAAAACCCATTTATAAAAAAAATTTCCTTTACTATCCCTCTATAAATAACTCCCAAGGTGTTCCCAATATCTTAATGAGATACTCCCAATATTTTAGAAGTTCCCTCAAAATGTAAGGGATCTTATCCCCCTCCTCTTTATTCAATCAGTTTCTATGGATAATTCTATTTTATTTACAATTATTCATGTCAGGATATGTTTTTACACATATATATTACTTTAATCATGATTTAAAAGTAATTATAGGTCCTATTTAACTCTCATTGATCACATATATGAATCATTATGTACACCGGTTATGCAGCCGAAATTATTTTACAATTTTCCATGCCAAATATTCATATAGTGATAACCCATCCCCATTTCCAATCAATGTTATTAACCTAGATGTATCAATCCTTATATATTTTGGGACATCAATGAAAGTAATTCATACTCCTTAATCACGGTGTTATATGTTATAAAATATGACCTTATGTTGTATGATCTATATAGAACACAAATTCAGGTAAATTGTATGAATATGGATGGTGGGACCTAAATTATATTTCCCTCTAATATATTGGGTATTGTTTTTGTCTCATGAGATTCCATGTATGGTGCATGAGAGGTTATCCTAATAACACTATGTTATGATGGATCAGAAGTAATACCTGACTTATTATTATAATTTCATCTTTTTTGTTTTTACCACATTCCTTATGATGCCTTTATGTTTGCATCTTATATCATGATCTGATGTTTATGATTTCAATTCTCACATTTTTATGTCACCAGGTTATGCCTCTTGAATCACATGTACTACTTTAGCATATTCTTTCTTCTATTATTCTCACAATGGGTTTTATAGCTCACCCTTTTCTTATGTATATCCCCATGTTATTCTATGTTGTTTTAGAAGAGTGATAGAATTTTATGAAAATGATAAGGAATTTTAAATAATGTAATTGTATCCATGTTCCGGTTATCATGCTATGTACCTAATTTCCCAAATACACTAGATATCACAATCTTATAGTATTTTATTTAGTGTTTTTTATTTAATAAATCATGAATTAAGTTGTTTTAAAATATGGGTCATCATAGTGGTGACCTCGGGCTTTGGTTGGATCTTGGTCCAGTCATTAAATTTTGAAATTTGAATTTAGAACCTAATTTTTGTGCATTGCCTTTGATTTGGGATTATTCATGGTGGTGGTTTTTGGGTTCCCATTTAACCCCAAAAAAATGCGTTTATACAAAAATAGAAAAAAAAATAGAGAGCTATTATAACTATATTTGTTTATTTATTTGGGGTAGATTTAAATCCATACTGAGTAAATTGGTTTTTTGGGATGGATTTTCCATTCATAAAAAAACATGATTATATGGGAAATGCATATATCTGTCCCAAATATTATATATATACAATATTATTTACATATAATTAATCATTATAATAATATATAGGAATAATAAAACATGTTTTTGAGAATCTTACCCTAATTATAAATTAACATAATTGTGTTTGTCTATATTATTAAAACAATATTAATAAAAAAATTGGGGGTAGAATATTCATTACAAATAAAGTGGAAATTTTGTGTTGGGTTTTAATTAATACAAATAAATATTTCTAAAAAATAATTTGATTATATATATATATATATATTAATAAAATTTATAAATAATAATTTAGATTAATAATTATTAAATTATTTATAATACATATATTATTATTAATATATATTAATATGTACATTTGATGTATATGAATTTAAATGTTATAAAAAGTATTATTAATATATAATATTTTAACAATTATATAATATTTTACAGAAAAAATATTAAAACATTAAAATAAAAAAAAATATTAAAAGTTTAAAATTTTAAGATTTTAAAATATATTAATATTATATATTGATGTTAAATGTATATTTATACATTTCAATATGTTATATTATATTATTATATATTAGTGTTTATATAGAATAAAATATTAATATATATTAATATGTTATAATACATTATTACAAATTAACATTAATATATATAAATATATTTCATTTTATAATATCTCTCTCTATTTAGGGTGAATTTAATTAAATCTCAAATAATCATTCTTGACACAACATTTCTAGGATAGATCTAAAACCATCTCACATAGTTATATTTATGTAGTTATATACAAATTAAATGAATACAAGGAATGAGAAATAAATACAGATAAAAATCTATATGTGTTTGTAATTTAATTATTTATTTTTCCATATATTTATTTATAAAAAATATATTTTTTTATTTATTTGTTTTATTATATAATTATTAATATCAAATTTATATTTATATGTTGAAACACACACACACAAACACACACTTATTTATTTATTTTTAATATTTATATTTTTTAGTTATACAGAGATATATAATGATATAAAAATATTTTATAACAATATATTAATAATAAGTAATATGTATATTCTATATTAGTGTGTGTGAAAAAAAACATATAATTTTCTTAAATATATAAATAAATATATATATATATATATATATATATATGAAAATATATATTAAATAATTCTTAAATTAGAAACAAATACACATAAATACTCTCAGAAGATTTTAACATAATTTAATAAAAATATAATTATTTATTTATCTTATCACATGCGCACACACATGTTTATATAAATACAAGTATAATGAATTTAAAAAATTACTACTATAAATAATATAATTATTTATAAATATGTTCGTTTTATGAAATATGTATTTTAATAAATATATTTCTTTATTATTATATGTAGGTATTTATAAAATATAATTCTAAAATTTAATAAAATAATATTTGTGTATTTATATAGACACACACACATTATTGTATATATTTATAATTGTTATTTTATATCTATTTATAGACGTACAAATTTTTTATATGTATATATATTACAAATATATAAAAAATAATTTTTAGGGTTATTTTAAAAAAATTGAAAATTGTAGACAAAAAAACAAATTTAAGACATATTTATAATCTATTAAACAAACCACTTATATGTCACATATTATCTCAGATGGACTGTTTTGAGATAAAAATGGGTGGGAATGAACACTAACTTATCTGGGATGGATTTACATCCATTCTAGAAAATCCAACTCGAATATATTTTCGATTACTCATTGAGGAAAAATATGATTCATGTCTCGAATAATCAACACTATTAAGAGACAACTGAAACATTTCAAGGACTCTTGATCTTAAGAGTAAGTCCTTGGATTAGCATGAGAGGGTAATTTAAGGAACACAATAGTGTGTCTCAAAATGTTTCATGACTAGTTATTATATTTTAATTTATTTATTAATTCAAATTCCCTAATAGAAAAAAAGTAACTCTATTTGAGGTTATATATTTCATAGTTTAATCCAATATAGGACTAATTTAATCACTATCACACATTTTTTCATAGTGTGAAATAGAAAAATCTACTATATCTATTATTTATTTTCACATGAATTTAATTAAACTCAAGTGTAACCTAACACATGTCACAATGTATTCAACTTGATAATCAACCCGTTTATATGTTCCATAATTTATCATGTTCACTTATAGGGTGTGTTATACATTAATAAAATTTTAGATCCATTTCTAGAGATTTGTAATTACATTTTAATTTTTTTAGAAATAATTTCTTTAGAAGAAAAACATAAAAATATTTTTCGTACAAAATAATTCAAATTACATCATTCAATTAATTCCTTTAATACCTTATAATTATTGATTGTGTAAGATTATTAGTTTATTTATTTATTATTACTCCATAAACGTTCTATCCTACGATTTATGTTTGGTTAATGATCAACATTATAAAGGCGGGAAGTCATTATGATGAACTAACGATGCTTAAAATTTTTCATTGAGGTTGAGAGGTTGAGAGGCTTACTCATCCTTTAAGGAGTATTATTTTCAAGTATGGGACTTTTTTATAGATTTAATATGTATTCATAAAATGTTTCCCAATAACAATACCAGTCACCCTAATCATGAAATGGACTATTTTATATTGTGGATTAATATGAACATATGTATGTATCATAGGTCTATATATATTTGTATGATAATATCTCTAGTTTCCCACTCATTGGATGAGTACACTATGGTTTAAAACTATACATATAGTCACTCTATAATTTATATCCTTCCAGGGTGATAGTAAATGTTGTGGAGTTGGGATCTGAGTCGTTAGGGGGAATTCCTACTGGGTTTCAAACTGATTTAATAACAATTATTAGATACTAAAAATGATTAATAATACTAAAAACAAGATCCTTAGGCATAGAAAACAAAATCGGTCATTTTAGAAATGAAGAAGATGTAAACACAAATTCCTTACACCAAATAGGCACCACATCCATCTAATTATTCTTCAAAGGAGTATGATAAATATCATAAGGTGGTATCTAAAGGATATCCCACCAATAAAGGTATCTATATATTTCACCTTAATTGATCTACATTTAAATGAGACCCTTATTATCACCACATTGTGCTATGCATCACTTGGTAAAATTGGATGATGAATAGGGAATCATATTGGAAGGATTCTCAACCTTGACATGAATGATAAATCATTCAAATAAACACTTATATCACATGTAAGTGGGATTTGTAAATCTATTAAGGATCCTCCTTGTGTTATATCACATTTAATGTAGTGTTATAATGCATGACTAAATGACATATCTAATTCATGAAACCCATTTTTTGAATTCTTAAAACCCACATAAATTACATCTAATGTCATATTTAATTAAATGACAGATTTTTTGGAAGATATTTGAATGTTAACACATTGAAACTTGACTTCTAATGAGTATTGTACCCATAAAAATGAATCATTTGTACAATTCATTAAAAATATAGTGGAAAACTATAATTATAATATATTTTATGAGATATATCAATCATCAAATATGAATGATCCAAGTAGTATAATGAAATCAAAATTAATTACCTTATGACATACCCCAATTTAAGGTTATCATATAACTTTAATGTATCACATGCAATAGGATTTATTCCATATCCACAATACCCCAATTTAATTAAATCCTAATAGAATTGTTTCTATTAACTGTATATTGCATCATATATAATTAACTATGAAACCATATCCAAAAACTATTTTCTATATCTTGAAAAACGTTTTTGTAATGTTATCATTATCATCATTTACCACGTATTATGTAACGCATTGTGAATAGCCAAAGAAAATATTTTAGATTAACTTTAAAAAAAACTTTATAATATCTCATTGAGTCAATCTTAAACCCCATTTAGTTAAAAAATGAGTATCCACATAAGCCTTTTGAAACATAGAGAAAAATATTAATATCTAGATCTATAAATTTAGTCAAATTGTTTCATTTTGTAAATAATGAATTCAAATGAAGCTACAAAATGATTTGTAATGATCTCCATTAATCAAATGTATATCTATACTTATGTCCACAAACTACAACACATGCTTGAATACATTCTCACTAAATCCTTTTATTTAAGATAACTAGTGACCATTCCACAATGACTATTTCAATCCCATATATCCAACTCATATTCTCACAATACTTAACAAATAGATTATTTAAGTCGATGAATACGTCACATAACATTCAATTTTCTTGTTGAAAACACCACATTCCTATTATCCTAATTGATAAGAACATCATATGTACTATCTAGGTATAATAACACACTCATCATTCTATTTTGATTGAGGTCTTAGATTTCATAATCACTATATGAGAGGTAAAATGTCATTTTTTTAGTTATATCCAATAACATAATCCACAAAATTCCCAAGAAACCCTATTTAGTTAAGACGCAAGACTTTAATAATAAAGGTATTATAATATTAAGGTGATATTTCTTCGTATCTTTTTATCATTAGGAAGAGGAGAGCTAAATATGATTCATACACCCCTAGTATATTGGAGATATGTCCTTTCACAGTTGGTATATGGAAACACAATCTATTTTTTGTTTATTTTCAATCCACACTTGGCTGATAGGGGAGTTTAAAAAGTAAGAAATCTTATATTAAAATATTTCTACAATGTTTAAGGTTGCATCATTTCCTAGGTTTTTCCAATTTTTTGGTCTCAAGATCAAGAGGAAGGAGAAATAATCATGAAATGTGGTTTTCTGGGATTGTCTCATCTCAAATATGGTAATGGAATGAGTTTCGCAAAGTTTAGGTTTCATGAAGGTTGGGATTCATGAAGATGTGGAGTATCACAATCGAACTTCCAAAATGTGTGATAGTGTGATGAAGAATCTATGCAACAACAATAAGCTTCACGAATACACAATGGGGTGATGTTGATCTAACATGACTATGAGAAGCTTCATGAATAGGTTATATTCCTCTCGTGATTCATGAATATAGGATATTTCTAAACATAATTTTTTAGGATCATAAAAAGGTTGTAAGAGTCATGGGATATTTTTTAAGGGATGTTATTATAAATATATGGGAACCCCCACATAATTTTACATGAATTGAATTGGATAAATGGATAAATTACTCTAACTTCTTGATGTCTAGGAGAGTCATGAATCTATAATTCTATGTGAGCTTGAGCATTAGGAATTGACTGGGGAAATCTTAAAAAATTCAAGGATTTTTAGTTATGGTAGTTTTTCAAAGACTGTGAATTTTACGAAGGATTACTGTTATGAAAAGGTATTGAACTTCATGGGGGTGTTTGTTTAAATAAGGATGTAACCTTTTATAAGGTTGGGAGCTTTGTGAACGTATATGGGTTAATAAAGGTTGGTATTTCACTGAAACATACAAGGGATTTCATGAAGGTTGAGAGCTTTGTGAATGACAGTGTTGAACATCTATTTTAAGTAAACAGATATTTCATGTGAAACAACATAGATATACAATGTAAGTAGAGTCACATTCTATTTAGGTAAAAATACATAAAATGAAATATACTCAAGTGACCTTTAACTTCTTAAACTGAGTAAGACTTGTCCAGAAGTAGTGATCTGGGAGGAGTTGATGGAAGTGTTCTAAGGAAGGTTGTGTGTTATCCCCAAAATCTTATAAAGATAGTGTTCTAGGAAAAAAGTGACTATTTATGACCTTATGCATTCCGCAACTAGTAAGGATTAGTTGATTTTGGATTTATCAATACACTATCAGTGTTTTCTCATTAGACTATCCCATAGTGTTCAACAAATTAAAACTACTATGTTGCCTCACAAAACATGTATGTTTAATTACTATGGGGTCCCACAAGTGGTATTACACCCAGGTTTAAGCTATGTTGGATTCTCTATAGTTATGCTATTATCTTTTTATGGTTTTAGTTTCTTTCCCAATTCAATAAGGAATTTTTGTTTTGATGAAGATTAGGTTATCTTTGAGAAGAAGCCTATATCCACTAATACTATGATGAAAGTGAAAAAGAAATAGAAGAGAATGTTTATGAATCCCCTCTTATCTAAAGAGGATATAGTAACAAGTACATCATGCCTTTTGAGAATGAATAAATACCAGGCTTCCAATGCAAATATTAAGTGGCTTAGTTTACACCAAATAGAAGGTCACCTTTTCTACACCATGTAATTCAAAATATTCAAGTGATGAGGATGTTTGTTTCAGCACCTTTGAAAGTTTTCTAAAAATAAGGATCTTAGCACATGTGGTGATTATGATCAATATACAGCCTCTCAATAATTTTCAGTTGATAGATTAAGTAATTTTTTTCATGATATTACCATATAAGGAGAATCCCTTATTTGTGGAGTCATTCAATTTATGTAGGTAGAGATCACCCAGTTCAAGGGAGAATATGATACTTTGGAAAAGGGATTGCAATGAAAAATTATTGAATGTTCAAATATAGCTAGATTAGTTATAACCTTTGAAGAAACAAATTGGAAACTTAAAATTAGTTCATCAAAATACCTAAATTAAGTTGAAGAGAAATATTGAGTAAAAAATAATCTTGAAGAAAATATACAGGCACATCAAGAGAAATTGAAAAATAGAAATAATTCTAATGCATTAAAATTATCATAAATATCCAAGAAGATAAAGGAACTTGACTCATTTATTCAAAATAAAGTTACTCTACATGAACATTAAGTTGTTCGAATGAAGAAGGATTCCCAATAAAAGATGATTATGATTGAAGATCAGAAAATAATCCTTGAAATGAAATATCTAGATTTGTAAGATCATTTGTCCACTCTTGAGAAGAAATATACTGAGAATTAAAAAAAATAAGGAAACAGTTGCAGTAGCTAAACAATTTTCACTAGAGGGTTTTAAAGATGAAAGACTTCCAACATCTGATAAGATGGTCACGAAATCTTTTGTTGATCTATCTCAAGCAGATGATAAGAAATAGGTACCATCTATACAAACATTTATTAATTCTTTTAAACCTATTATCATGAACATTTCAGTTTGTGAGAAAAAAAAATTATGGTTGAATAAAGGTGATAAGAAATAGACCCTCAGGATTAGAGTGGATAGGAAAAAGTGTAAGGAAGTCAGTTTCCCATAAAGAGCCCAAACATTAATGAAGAATATCCAATAACCTTACACTAAAGATATAATTATATCATGGATTATTGTTCAATGTTGATACTACAATATATTATGGATTTTTGTATTGGATTATTAGTAAAATCCCCTAAATAAAAAATAAAAAATGACGCCCATTTCAAGGGGAGCAAGCTAGAAAAGAAGAAGAAACACCCATAGGTCCAAAAGAATCTGTATACTGCAAATAGATTTGGGAAACTTGAAAAAATATGTGATATATCCAATATAAGTGGTCACAATGTTGGTACATTCTTATCTCATCATTTGTTCAATGTTTATATTTAAATATGACCACAAAAAATATCTATGTATAATGAATCTACCTTAGGAATAAATCAGGAGAATATTTTGGACACAAATTCTCCCAATAAGATCTCATTTAATATAAGGACCCGGCCTTAAGCATTACATAATCTTGAATTAAATGAATAATTCACATTGGGTATCTTTTTAGGTTTATATTTCTAGAGAATTAGGCCATAACTATTACATAACAACTTGAATATTACAAGTAGACACTACTACTCAGTATCCAATTTTTTCATAAAATAAAAACTCTTAAAAAGACACATGTCTAGTTCCATGTTTTAGATAGCATGACTTTTCCTTCATCCCATCCTTGAACCTATTCATCTTTAAGTCCTGTGGAAAACATTTCAAAAACTTGGGATGAGCATAAAAATCTCAGTAAGGGTTATAAAATAAGGAAGTAAAATATTATCCCAACAATAAATACAAATCCATGAAACCATACTTTTCAATCATAACATACCTTATGAAATCATAAGATTTATGAATAACACACACAAATAAAAAATCATGAAGGTTACTTATGACATCCATATAAAACATACATTATAGCTATCATATCTACATAGGTAGTTACACTTGGAATACCCATCACAGTATATTCCCTAAATCTCTTAGGAGAAACATCACGTTTACCTCTGTCATGTTACCCAATGCATTGGAGAGCTATCTCGGGCTCACCCGCCCTAGGTTTATCATGGAACCACCCGTATATGTAAACAATTCCTAATAACCATAATATATTAATAACACATAATACAATAATAAATGAAAGATACAATTTCCACATTCCAATCACAATACATCAAATGAATATATTAAAATAAACAATGCCTTATCAAATCATTTTCAAAACCATTTAAAAAGATATTTTTGAATCAAAGTGTCTCATACCACTTTGAAGTTTTTAAATGAGTTATCATTTGAAAACATTAATTTACATATAAATAAATCCTAAAACCCATTTTGAAAACATGGTAATTAATGAGAAATATTGATAATAATAAATCTTTAAAACATTTAAAACGATCTTTTAGTTAAAGAGTTTTTTTAACAAAAAGGAAAGACGCTTGAATAAAAATAATTGAGGAATAACATTTAATCAGAACATTATAATATCATGAGAATAAAGGGATTCATGATATATTATTCCAAAGGACATTATATACACCACATAATAGTGAATTGGTGCATAACAACAATGAAATCTCAATGGAAATGTAAATTGAGATGAAATCCCTAATAAAGATGGTATCCTTAAATTGACGATAAATCACTCACATAATTATGTGTGAAAAATATAAACACACACAATATAAGTGGATATTAAGTGTAAAACAATAATAGGTCATTCACACATATTCATTGGACGACATATTCAAGAAGTAAAAGTTGAACCCAAATAATTGAAATTGGGTTAAGACGTTCCCTTGTAAAAATTTGACAGCCTAACGACGTCACTTTAAAATTCAGAAAATGAGTTGATAAGATAAAAAGGGTATCTCATAACTTGTACATAGATTTTACATCAATGGGGACATAAAAGAACATATCCCAGCATAATAAGATGTAAATTAAAAGACATAATAAAAATAATTTTTTTAAATAGAGGAGGATGAAAGGTTCCCTTACCGATTTGGTAGCATACAAAACATACGCCACATGAAGAAGGATAATACAATGAAGATTTAAATACACATAAATGAAAGTATATTACAAAAAATAGTACAATCATGGGTAGTACATACACCACACAAAAGGAAATAGTGGCAAATATAGCATGAATCTCAAGGGAATAAAAAGTGAGATGAAAAACTCTTACTTCATTGTAATCAAATCGAGTCGTATGACCAAAAGTTAATGACCCAAAAATTAATCACATAATACCATGAATATAAAGATAATCATAATAATATATATCAATGTAATTACACATTACACCACATGAAATAAATAAGTGGCGAACAATGGAAATCTCACAGAATTAAAACTGAGATAAGAAATCCCTTACCTCGTATCCGACTTGACTCGATCGTTATTTAATCACCTGAATAAAAAACTAAAGTTAATTTATAATTATTTAAGAACATTTTTCAAGTTTATTATTCCTTTTATATAACTTATTACCATGTTATAAACATTATGTAATCATTTAAGTTAATAATGTTTGTTTTGTCGATATTTGGTACTTGAGTCAAAAATGGGCTTCTTATAATTACACGTTGTTCATGTGGTCAAAGGTTAATTATATCCAGAATGATATTCATGATTTAGATATCATATATATCATATATGTCCAGTATATACATGTTTTTATATTAGTACATAACATTTAGAGGTAAGAAATGAAATGCACCGTTCATGGAGACGGTAAGTCGTACGTACGCATGAACGCTACTTTCATTTCTATTTATTATTTTTATAGAATTAAAGCATAATGATACATAGTTATATTATAATTACATTATAATATCATATATAATATCATTAACTCTATCCTTTATACATCCCACATAAGGCATTAACGAGTCACATCACTTTGAGGGGGCGGTAGTCCGCACTTCCTCAAATGAGATTATCGTATTTACCCACTATGGAAACCATAAAGGTGTGCTATAAATGGAAAATAAAGAAGCATAAATAAAACATAATCATAATATATATAATATATAAATATACTGCCATAATAATGGCCACCATGAGAGGTGGTAGGAGATAATCGAACAATCATCGTCTCGTGAGGTGTTAGTTTTCCATCCACAGAAACATTATGTTCTTCACCCATTAGATGGAGGTGTGTGTATGTGTAGTTTGAATACTTCTCATAAAAATGTCCTAGTATATTTAGGATACTGTTTTTGTTACAAAAGAAAGTAATAAAAAGAGTTTAGGGGTTGGAGAAGTAAAATAAAAGAAAACAAATTAAGAGAAACAATTACCTTTAATTTGAGTAACTCCCTTTGATTTGAACCAAAGGACTTCTTGAAGTGCCTTCTGCCTATGTAAAGGCTTCTAGAATGAGTATAGGGATGTAGGTAGATTAATTTGGTAGATTTTGGACGAGCCAAATGGCTTGAGAGGTGTGAGGAATTGGTTATAAGTGGTATCCTTTTATAAGGGAGGGGAGGGGATCTTTTGGAAAGTGTGAAAATATTATTTTATTATAAACTTATCTTAGTTTAAAAGGGTCCAAAAATCATTAAATATGATTATACGATGAATAATGGTCGACATAAAATCATCCAATAGTAATTGGACAGGTTTTTGATAATATTTTAATCATTATAATCTTATTTATTTAAATCATTTATTAATGAGGTAAATACTGCATCATTATTGTGTCATAAATAATTTAAATTATTTGATTTCTAAAAATTAATAAAAAATAATATCATGTAGTTAATATTTTTAGCTTTCTAATGAGTATTTATAGTTGAAAATATGACTTTTATAACACCATATGAAAATTAATTACTGAAATATTTTTGTTAATGTCAATTTTGTCTTTACATTAAATTAATTAATCTAAACTGTCATTATCACTCCCAAGTGGCTAAATGGGGTCCCAAAATCGACCCAAAGATGTCCATGGTCGTTATTAACTCAACCAATAAGGTTTGAACAAGTTTTAAGGTAATTTTGAATTATTATAATATTCTTGTAACCTTGAATTACCCTATTTACCTTTAACTGCGGTAAATAAAAGTCAAAAGTTACTATTCACCAAAAATTATTTTCATCTTAATGAACAACATTTTACTTATTGATAACAACCATGTGTGTTGGATTTTTTAAATTCAATTCACAGAAGTTATAAAATTTCATTCAAATGAAAAAATTATTATTTTTAACTACCACTAAGTGGTTTCACTATTCATCAAAAATTGAAGTTTTTCATAAAAATACCAAAAATTCAGCCTAAGATATATTTGATATTTTGAACTCAAAAATGATGTCTATTTTCCCAAATTCAAAACGTATAATAGGCATTAATTAATTTTAAAATTAATTCTCATTATCAAAACCAATAGTGTGTTTTTAAGAAACAATAACTATCAAAAGATTGATACTTGTTTATGTCCAATTTCAAAGTGAAATTAATTCCAATGACCAAAATTGGATTAAATGGTAAAAATATATTCTAATTACTCTTTAAAACCTATTAAAAAGATAATCTAACAATTTAAAAAATTTATTAAAACATAGTTTTGAATTAAAATACAATATTTTAACTATTCATTAAAAAATGAACTTTATCGGAAAAATTCTAAAAATTTACCCAAAGTAAATTTTGATGTCCCCATTATAAATAAGGATTTTATTTGATCATATAGAAAGTATAAAAGCAACCAAAAGTAGATTTAAAAAGGGTTCTCCATTAAAAGGCGATAAATCGGCCTTTTAATGTAAATTATGCTTAAAATTAGATTCATTCACATTTTAAGCCTCTAACTTTTATTGGATAAATGTAAATACTTTTAACAAACATGTATAATCATATTGTAGTTAGTTCTGTTCATTCACACCAATACAACAGTTAGGAGTTAACTACCGTTTAAAATAATAATATATTATTAGTGTGCAATGTAAGATTTCAAAGAAACTCGTTGTTGCGTATCGGGTACACTATCGAACATAGAAACCCTTTTAAAGTAAAATTAATATTTAATTCAAAAATTAATTAATATGAAAAGGTCATATTATTTATTTACCTGGGATGTTACATCTAAGGAATCTAAGAAGACCCTAGATTCTAAATCCATTAACTTTAATGGCAGTTCACACAAATGAACTACTAAGAGGGGTGACACTGAGAAGAACCCATGTAGAAGATCCAAACTTGTTATAATAGGTCCTAATGACATGTTTGTTATTTTTTAGAATATTTGGAAAGAATGATGAAACATGAATATTCATAGTCTAAGGAAGGTGCAAAAGGAAAATAAAAGACTCCACATGATGAATAAAAAGTGCCTGAGAGCTTTCAAAAAAATGGAAACTCTTTTGTTAAAGAAGTTTTGTGTGAGATATTCAAGATATATGGTAACATTACAAGAATAATTTTAACCTTACTACCAGAAAAATAAGTCATCCTTTAGTGATGTAAAAATTTATCATCCATGAAGGCTATTAAGAAGAATAATTATTTGAACAAAGAATAAGATAATATGAAGAGATCCATGCTACAACAACATAAATCAGAATAGAGGATTAGTTGTGAAAGCATGAATATTGGAGAAAATAGAGAAACTTGGTTGAGAATATCATATTAACCATGCTATTCATATTGATGAATCATGGATGATAAACCCTATTCCATTAATATTTTTTTATTGTATTTGAGCATATAATAACTGGAATCAAAAGGTGAAGTAAGTTATTAGGGGTAGAACCTGTGAAGTAGTGTGGTCTATCATTTTTTTATATCTAATATGATGAATTCACCATCTTTTAATAACTCCTCAATTTGGTATTCAAATACTAATATTATATATGATCATTCTTGATGAATCTAAATGTGTTATATTTGGTACGACTAGGACAAATAAGGAACAATCATGGATGGATCTTATTCTTTTAATCCTAGAGAATAGTTTTTCAAGAATATTATCTTTTATGAAGTCTTGAAAGCTATCCAATGTGTATAGTTACAAGTTGAAGATCCATTATAGGGTATTCTCCATACTAAAATTTATTGAAATCCATTATTGATGAGATCCACCATTATAAAAATGTTGAAAAGTGTTTCCCTTGAGGGGAAGACAAGTGAAGAATGATTAATAATAACTAGAAAAATTATTTCAATTATTTTCAAAACTGGTTGTTTTGGAAATTCCTTGAAGATGATGTCATTGGAAAAGGAGTTTCTAGTTAATTATTCATAAAATATTATTATCACATTTAGTATCCTTAGTCTGGAATGAATGTGAATGAAACTTGAATATAAGTAGATGTGTTTTCATCTCATGTGGTATCATGATCAGTGAAAAAGAGATAGATTCAGATAATTAAATAGTGGATGGATTGTAAAATATTCAGTGCTCACACAAAGAATATGATTTAGATAAAGAATATGAATACGAAACCATTATTTAAGAAACTTTATCAAAACCTCACAGAAGGATCTTTATGGTATGAATTAGAAAACCTGATCATGGTATTATTTTTTTGATTTATATATTAAGAAGATTTAATTTAAAAAAATAAGGAAGAGATCAATGGTTCAAAATAAGTATTAAACCATCATTTCATTGGTAAAATATATAGGAGATATTCTAAATATATTCAATATTCTTGTCTCCAATGCGATGTTGACTATGACTGTGGTTCAGAAAAAACATGGGAATCATGAGGATGGTAATACATTGGATCCCTTTCCATATAATAGAATCATTGTAATCTTATGATACTTGACTGCAACATGGCTATATATCCTCTTCGCAGCTTGCTTAGCGGCCCTCTTTCAATGTAATCTAAAGGTAGAGTATTTGGAAATAGTTAAATGAATCATTAGTAATATTCAGGGTACTATCAATTTTTCATTATACTTATAAGTAGGAATATATAATTAATTATCATCATTTTATGATTATTATTTTGATGGAGATGTAGTGGATAGAAATTCGACAAGTTGTGGAACATTATTCATTGAAAACAAAGGTATGGGCTAGTTGACCAAGACATAGGAAAGCTTGTTTCTTAGTATGAGAAAATATGAGCATATCTCTACTACAAAGGCATGAAATAAACTATTATTGATGAAGAAACAACTAACTAATATTGGTGATGAGGTAAAACAACTAATGGTAATTCACTGTGATAACAAATATGAGACTAGTCTTACAAAGAATCTGGTTCATCACACTCATACCATACATATTGAGATCAGATATCACTTCCTCAAAAAAATGTTCAACAAGGTGTGAATAAAATGGAGCATATTTGAACCGATAACCAAGTGTATAATATTATTACTAAGCCTTTGGTGGTAAATATATTTAAGAATCATTAGTTGAAACTCAGTGTTCATCCACCCCTAGTGAATGTGGATTTTATGGTTCATCCCTTCTCCCCATTTGTGTTAACATTTTTATTCTCTTTGTGGAAGTGATGGAGGTTTATATAGGAGATACAATCTAGGGGTTGGGGAGTCTTTTAGCACTAAAAGTAAAAATACAGGTTCTTTAGTTTTATTTTAAAATGAGTAGAATTTTGAAATTCAATGAAAGGATAAATTCAATGTTATAAATATTTATAGGTTATAGGTTTTTTAAAAACCATCCAATGCTTCTACGACACGATAAGAATCATGTGTTGTGAAGAATTGGTTCATATTTCTTAGATATTATCTTGAATATCATTACGTGTTCCAGAACATGAGAACTCAATTCATGATTCCCCTATTTTTTCTATACTAATCCTTTCTCACGTTGACTTAGAGTGTTTAATAAGTTATTTCTCATCTTTCATGTTTTTTTAGACTAGTGGTTTATTGAATTGTTCTAATATATTTTCAAAAAAACTAAGTGGGGATATTTTTATAAAGAAGTTCGGTCATAGATGGAGGATGAAAATGGATTCTAGTTTGTGTTTATTGTCAATCCACACAGGGTTGATCAGGGAGTCTTCAAATCAAGTGATCTGACTATACAAGATGGCTACAATGTTGAAGGTGTTGTCATTTCCCTGTGTCTACCAATTTTTCAGCTCAAAATCAGGAGGAAGGAGTAAGCTTCATGAAATGAGGATTTCTAGGATTGTATAATAAAAAACAAGGTAAAATCATGAGTTTCTTGAAGACTCAATTTCATGAAGGATGGTATTCATAATGATATATAGCATAGAAATTTTACTTTATGAATGTGGGATGTAATGAAGATGATTCCACGTGAATATGAGAAGATTTATGAAGGTAAAATTATATGAATGTTATTTTGTGTGACTACAAGAGTCTTTACAGATGGGTAAAATTTATCTGGTGCTTCACAAATAGAGGGGCTTCATGAACATGTTTTCCGAGGTTGCTAAAAAGGCCATTGGAGGTGTGGGATATTCAAAAAGGAATGTTCTTATAAATATTTGGCTAGACCCACTTCATTCTACATGAATATAATTTTAGAAAATGATAAATCTATATGATTTCATGATGGGTTTGATATTTGTGAATATATAATTCTATGTGAAATTGAGCATAGTAAAAATGCTACTTATGTCCTAACAGATGACAATGCTTTTGAGTAATGGGAGTTTTGTGAATACTGGAAGTTTTTTAAATACATAGTGTTACACAAATGCAGTGATCTTTATGAAGTAATTTCTTTTCCATAAAGTAATTAATCTTCATGACGGTTGGGAACTTCATGAATAGGTGTGGGATCATGAAGGTTGAAAGATTCGTGAAAATGTGTGGGTTTTTGAAGGTTGGAATTTATTTGAAACATAAAGGAGGTTTTGAGAAGGATGATTTATTCATGAAATTTTTTTTTGAGCATCTGTTTTAAGTGAATTGTGCTTTCAAGAGAACCAACTAATGTCTACGGTGCAAGATAAGTCTCATGTTATCTAGGGACAAACAATAAAATTCCAATCTACTTAAGTGACCTTCAAATTGTTAAAATGAGTAAGACTTATCCAAAATAGGTGAGTTAGGGGAGTCGATGGAATTGTTCTAAGGGAGGAAGCATGCTATCCCTAAAATCTATCGAAGTTATTTTACCTGAAACTGAGTGATTATGTTTGGACTTATATATTCCAAAAATATTTAAGATTAGTATATTTTGGTATGACTGACACACTATGTGAATATGATCCTTGTACTATACCTTACTACTGAACCAAGTAAAATTGTCGTTCTGTATTTCTGCATGTGAATTTTTAATTAATGTGTGATTACTTCAGAAAGTTTTAGCAAGTTCCTACCAAGGTGGGAACAATATCCATTATACTAAATAAAAATGTTGACATCTAGATTCAACCCTCCCCTATAAAGAAGCAATGGGGTCATATATAGTATATCAAAGATAAAATTTATGAAGATTCATGTGGTATACTTCATTGATAATCTAGTGTAAAAAATCATTTTTTATTCCTCATACACATATTATGTATCTCGATACAAGAAATTTTTTCATTAAAACCTTATTATTTTAGTATAGCCTATAATTCTCCATGAAAAACATCATTCATGGACAACAATAAGTTATACTTTGAGAGGTAAACTATCATTACACTTCACAGAATAGATTCTTATATATATATTTACACATCCATTATAAAAGAATGATAATTTCAATATTTACTTTTATAAGATACATTTAATATTATTGAAACTCTTTTATGAATATTTAAAAAACCCAACATAAGATCATGTTTATCTTTTCGAATATGATTGATTTTCATATCATCCTTATTTAAGATTCACTTTTTGGGGGTTTTTAATGAATTAAATATTTTTATAAATATTTTAACATCTATATGAGACCATTTTATACAACTCTCATGATTAAATATATAGTGAGTAATATCTAAAGATAAATAAATTTTTAATAATGGTGATATTTAGGAAACATATTACTATTGTTCAACTCCTTGAACGCATTCAAACCCAATTACTCTATAATATAAAATATTAAAATTTCAATAACTTCTCATTGTCTACATAGAAACCTCTATAATTACATCATCATCATTCTTGGAACCCTTTCCATTAAACATTTTTCTATTAAATATATTGATAAATAATGTAACTATTAAAACATTCACCTACCAATATATCATAAACTCCTTTAGGATAAAGTGAAATTCACTTTATTATGGTAACTAAATTCACACTTTACATTTCTCTTTACTTCCATATCTAAAACACATTTAAGATGTTAAGTGAATTTAATTTTTTAATTTTAATTCTATAATTATTTAGTAAATAGTTATATTCACTTTCTTATGACTATTAATTGTAACTTTTACATTTTTATTTTCAATCATATACTATAACCTCTTTTAGGATATTAGGTGTAAATAAATTCATGTGCTAAATAATATTACATTTCATTTGTTATCGTCAAACATATTATGTCCCAACATATACCCAATATCCTCTTAGATACTATATTCTCTTCATTATATAATGTTAAGAAACCAAAACTCCATTATACTTGGAATTAACAATCATTTTCATTTAGTAAGAATAATTAACAAATAAAATATTATTTTGATATCATATATGGTATTCTATGTGATTGAATTAATTTTAAAATAAAAATAAAAATTTATTAAAATATATTATTTTCGGGTGGTGGGTGTAACATCCCAATAATTTATTTCATGTATGTTCTTTTGTTCATGATGTTTTCTTTTGGTTTCAGAAATTGTTGGGGATGTTCTGTGACTCACATTGTCTATAATTATCATTATACACCTTTTTTAATTATTTTATAGATTCTTATAAAAGTAAATTTAATAATTGTTAAGTTAAATTTTATCCTTACATAGGTCATGGGGTCTATATAAGGTTAATGACCCTCTACCAATGTAGTAGAGGTGTTGAATAAAGGTAAACCTAAAATTTGAAGTGTAAAATTAAGGAAAATCTAGATCTACATAAGTATAAAATCTATTTTTAATAGTTTATGTAAGGGTAAACTCTTATTTCCAAAGTTCACATATGGGTAACCCTGGATTTAGGCTGTTATGCATAGGTAACTGAAATTACCTTTACACATAATGAGGTCATCATATGAAGGTATCCTAGAATTCCATCATGTAAGGGTAAATACCTAGTCATAAAAATTTTATCCCACATCTTACCTTGTTTCAAAAGGGTAATGTGTATCTCACATAAGGGTAACAAATATTATAAGGGTATATCCTTGTCTATGTAAGGGTATCCAAGATTTTATGTAAAGGTAACTTCTATTTTCCAAAGGTTTTGTAAATGTTGTTCGGTTTTGCGTAAGGCTGTAACTCCAACCCCATACTCAACACATATGAGATCTATTAGGGTAAATACATGTGACACTTATGCATAAACCCTTCAATAAAAATGTTTTTAAACCCCTCACTTTCACTTTGTATCCCCCAACAAGCCTTTATAATTCTCTTTGACGATTTTAAAATCTTGAAATAATGGGATTTTAATTATCAAGATTTTATAAATATTGTTACTCAAATATTAAATGGTTTTAAAACCTGAAAATTCAATATTCCGATAAATATGAAATTTAAATGTTTTTTTGTAATTCAATTTTATTATTCTATGAACCAGAACACCATTTTTTTGACTTAAAAATATCTAGACCATCACTACCATCATTTTTATGGTATCTTCTTAAGGATTGTTTAGGGAATCCAGATACCAAAGAAAAATATATGCTTCCTTTATTTTTTTTCTCTTTCTCTATGTTTCCCTCTCTTTATCTCAATCTTTTTATACATCCTATGGTTTGAGACTCTAGATATATTTGAGGTATGTGATTTCATATTGGGTATTTCCTTTTTGAACCATGATTATTCACCCTTTTTACATATAAATTTATAAAGTAATGAATCGTGAAAAATAATATTGAAAAAAAGATGTTAAAAATGGGATTTCCTTTCCTTTTTGAAAAATGGTCTTTATACATAGAATTTTTAACATTTTAAAGTGTGCATAAGTTTGTTCTATGAAATATTCGAGTTTATGATGGTTAAAAATTTCAAATATTATTTATCATGATTTTAAATTAAATAAAAAATAATATTTTAATTAAAATGGATTTATTTTAAGAATTATTTTCATCATGATAATGCTTTCTCTTTGGAAAGGATCAAAAATTATTTTGAGCATTTGTTTTCTGTGTTTGATTTAAGGAAAAACCTAATTTTGGTGTTTTCTCACTTGGTAAGGATAGGGTTGATGGGTGGGTATGGGTAATAGGGTATGTGTAAATAATTATCCTAGAAAAAAAACATGAACTAAATATATTTTATGGAAAATGGTGTACCCATGTTTTGTGACTCTTCCCCACTAGGTCATACACCTAGGGTATTGTGTGCTGAGCACCTATTTCTCCATGGTTCTTACCCTAAAAATTTAACATACCAAATAACATGCATAAGATGTTTTGGTGTTATATTATATATTTTAATATATTTAAAATCATTTAATTGTTTATGTTGATAAATTCCTTGGATCTATTTAGTGCCTTATTTTTAATATTTGAAATTATTTGGTTATTATGTATTTTTACAATGCTTTGAAATATATAAAATTATAATAAACAAATTCAAAATAAATTCCATACTAATTTACACCCAAAATTATTGAGAAGTTATTTTTAACTATATAAGGGTATCTAGTTGAATTTATCCATTAAGGGAAACCATTTTTTTTAAATATGCAAGATATCCTTATTTAATTTTATTTAATAATGTGGTGTATTATATAAATTGATAATTAGTTGATTATTTAGTAATGGTATTTATATATAAAATTATTGGTTGGACCCTACTAGGATCTTTAGCACACAACATGCTTGAACCATTTTCTAATTTGAGTCTTCTTTTTTCTATAAAAGGTTTTCATGTGATCTTCAACTTATTTTTTTGGTTTGAGATTGGTTGGTCAAGGGTAGGTAACTCGGGACATGGTGGGTGGTCATGAACCACCATGAGATGGGTTTTTATAGGGTTGATATACACTAGGTTTCTCTTCTATATCATCTCCTTGTACATTGATAAAGATGTATTCATTTACTTATTTGGTGATGTTTCCATTGAGTACATTTTTTGTTATATTTTTTTAAAATAAATTATTCAAAAATGTTGTTTCTTGATTCCCAGGCACTAGTCTCTATCCCGTGAGGATCTAGATCACCATTTAGGTCAATTTTAAATCATACCAGAAACTGGTTTAGATGGTACTATGAGTCAATTTATATAAAATGGAATCATAGAAGGCTTCCTCAAAATAAAGTAGTTTTCCTTGTAACCCCTTATGTTATTTAGGTTGACTCATGGTAAAAATGAGATTAGTAATGTTCTGGTAATAGAGAGTTAGTTCATGAATGGATTCATGATCACCACCTCTTCATGATGATATAGGAGTTACTAAGGAATGTTGGGAATTTGTTATTTCTTTTGAATTTTTTATTAACATATAATAAAATTAGATGAAAATTCATAATAAGATTATCGTTTATTTTTAAAATATCATATTAGTTTTGGTTTGGAATATAAAGATAAACATAACCCAAAATTTCCTTCACGGTCTTATAAGTCATGGAGAATTAGTGTGGTTGATATGGAAGTCAATCGTGGAAATGTTTTAAGGTTGGTTTGTAGTTTACCATCCCATTTTAAAATTTCATGAATAGTTTTAATTTAACATTGAACTTTTAACCATGCTGATTTTATCTTGTGTGGTCTGTTTGGATGGATATTGGTGTGATTTTTTCATGTCTTTCTTGGTTGTTTTTTCTTAATCCATTTTGTGGTGTTTTTGAAAACCCTGAAAAAATAAATTCATGACATAAAAAACTATTTGAGTTATTTAAAAGTTTCTTCAATTACCAAAATTTAATTTCTATAGAATGATTGGATTTGAAAACAAATTTTCAATGACTTTTATGTGGTGTAATAAAGTAATGTTTTAAGAATAAATTCTTGTTTGTTATATAATTAAAATGGAAATGTTTTTTAAGTTCAAAAAAGTGATATATTCTTTTGAAACCATGGCATAATTTCTATGAGATGGTTATGGAATTTTTGAAATTTTGACGGATTTATATCCAGATTTCACATTTTAATTAGAAGTGTAATATTTTATAAATAGGTATCTTGTGTGATTTTATAAAAGAGATGTTGTGATAAAATTTGATTCTAGCTTATTAGAAATCATTTTTATAGTTTATGATTCAATGTAAATTTTTTCATGTTTGAGTCGATGAAAGTATGTTTTGTTGATGTACAAAAAATTCTCTATGAAATTTTTCACAGAATGATAGAAATTTCATACCCTAGTCCAATATTTTAAGTAATCCTTACCATTTTCTAGAAGTGAAATATCAATTTGATTACTCTACCTAGAATAATGATGCTCTGGCTATCAAGTTTATCAATTAATTATTTTAGGTAAGTAGCTAAAAGTGGTTGGAATCCATGATTTCTTCATGTATTCATGAAATAATTTATTGGATATTTTAAATGTGATTATTCATTCAATGGTAGTATCTTGAGTAAATGAATATAGAGAGAGTCTATAAGATTTTGGGTTTCATTCAAGGTGAGATATAAATTGCATAGGATGACATGAAATTTTCTTTTTTGGTATATTTCTCACCTGAGGATATTATTGATTACTCCCTTGAGGTTTATTATTTTAAAATATATCTTTTATTGGTTTTTGGTTCTATTTTTCTAGTAGTTTTTTCAACCACATAGTCATTTGTGTGTGAAAGGGTATTTTCAATTGATGTCGATATAGAAAAATAAAATTAATTTTTTATACCATATACATAGTTAGTTTATGAGAATATATCCTATGTGATGGATCATGGATGTTTGTTGAGTAGTGATATGATTTTTTAAAATATAAGAGTCATTTTCATGTGCTTCCTATAAGGAACAACTGGTCATTCTAATAAGTATTATGTGATAGATATGAGAGTTATAAAATAGTTTGTACACTTGGGTTCCCTTAAGAGGTTCAGAATGTTGGTCTATTAAAAATAGAAGTTTCATTAGAGATCATCATATCTTGATTACAATGTAGCATAAGCTTAAATACAATAGGGCTCTACCATTGGCCTTATCATTAATATTCTCCCATTGTAGGGAAGTTGACAAAGGAATTTGATTCTGATCAAACATTTTATCCTAGTATCATATTGATGGCCATTTGAGTTTTCCTTGATTTTTCTCCTATTGTGGACCTTGTGACATCATGAGTTATTCTTATTGGTCCCTATATTCTTACTGGTGATGATATGTGAAAACTAGTATCATTGTTGTATTATATATTATAGATTTAAGAGTATGGTTTTATATATTTTCATGTTCTCTTTTGCTTGTTTGAATAATAAATATTTAAGAGTTGAGTTAGAGATGTTTGTGTATGAGGGAATTCAATATGGTGGGGAGAGAACCAATATTGAAATTATCATTTATAATGTTTTTCCTTTCTCTTCCATAAGAATTATTTTTTCATGATCTTGAGAGCATGAATTTTAATTTTTTCCCTTGATCTTGAATTTTCCTCTCTAGCCTATAGACAAATAATGACTTAGTTTCATCTCTTTTTCTAAGATTAGTGTGATTTTTTCTTGTTATAGTTCATTGTTATTTGGAAAGATTCATATGTTCGGAATCTATTATGGATTTTTATGGGTTCCATGTGGATATTTTTCTTGTGAACCGTGGATGTGATTGAGATTATGGATTTATTTCCTTGATATCTCTTTATTAATCCTACTGTAATTGTTCTATTGAGTGGTGAAAGGATTCATCATTAATGGCTTTGACTACCATGAGGTTTTCTATGCTCTAACATATGGATTGGAATCTTTTACTGAGAATCTATAGATTTTGGGGGTTTTTGTTCCTAAAAATACTTCATGTATCTTCCTTCCATGGTTTTATCCCTATGGTTAGTGTTAGATACCATTTAGGTTGGTTTTTTGTTCTTGGTATCCTTGTATTTTTTCATTGATTGTTAGAACTCAATCTTAGTGTCCTAGACGATCTCCCTCTAGATAGTGTAGTTCCCAATTTTTGAACTAAAATTTTTGTTTCAAGACCATTATGGTTGGACTTGGATAAGACATGCTAATGTATAATGGTAAAAAATACAATTTGGATTCTTGGTGGACATGGATCATAGAGGTGGTATTGGATGATTCAATGATCCCATTAAGGGGTGAGGCTCGATGTTTAATATACCAGGTTTCCATTGAGTACATTTTCAAGGTATAAATCCTTATTATTTATATTCCTTTCTCTTCCTAGTAGAATTATGGATGGATCTTTAGAGTGTTTTCTATTTTAGTGAATCTTTAATTGGTGTGGATTCTTATGATAGGTCATTAGTTCATTCTAGTTATTATTTGGTTCCTCTTGGTGTTATTTATTTTTTTCATTTTTAAGTGTGTATTGATATTGGATATTCCTCTAATAAATTTTTTTTTGGAATGATTTTTTTTCATTTACATATAGTTTTTATCAGTGGATGCTTTTTTTGAGTCTTATTCATTTTCATAGACCATCAACCTCAAGGTAAAATGTGGGAGTTCGTTTTAGTATAATATTTTTTTATATCTTTTAGACTAAAAATTTTACAAAGATATAAAGTGATATGGTGGTGAGAATTTTACCATCATGATATTTGAATTCATGTGTACTCTTTTGTCCATGATATTTTTATTGGGTTCAAGAAGTGTTGGGGGTGTTTTCTAACTCTGTTAGTTTTTAATTCTCTTTATATCCCTTTTTTAATTAATTTATATAATATATTAAATAGAAATTTAATGATTTATTAGTCAATGTTTACCATTATAATGGTCATGGTGTTTGTGTAAGGGTAAGGAGATTCTACCCATATACAAGATGTGTTGAGTAAAAGCAACCTGAAATTATAAGGGTTACATAAGGGTAATCTAGGTGTTGCATATGGTTAAGACCTATATTAAATAGGCTAAACAAGGGTAACCTATTATTTCTAAATTTTACATACGAGTAACCTTATATTTCAATCATTTTACAAAGGTAAATGAAATTACCTTTATGTAGAAGGTCATCGTCAAGTGAAGGTTGTGCAGACTCCCAATGTGTTAGTGTAACACCCCCAAGGTTTTAAAAATAAATTGAAATTAGTGAAACACTAAGTCGATATATGATGAAACTTTTTTTAAGTAGATAGTTATAAACTATACATTAAACATAATTTTTATACTTATATTATTTTCATTTAAAAAAGTACATCTATGGTTGTGATCAGTAAGATGTTTGGAGTCTAATATAACCAACTTGTTTTTTTTTTGAATAGTAACATACCCTTATAAAAAGTAAAATGAATAGTAATATGACCCTTATGAATAGTGAATCATATTATTATTTTATTTTTTAAAGGTTATAAGATAATGAGATCTTGATTAATTTTTCAAGGTGATATAAAATGGGTTATAGTTTAAAATTGTTATTTTTTGAGTAAATTATAATTTGATTTAATAATTAAAATAATCAAATCTTGAAAATTATTTTCAAAAAATGGAGATAATTTTTGAATTATACAGGTCAAAAAAATGGTAAGGGTGTTTTTTGGGATTTTCTGAGATATTTGAATTTTTGGTGATTAGTAAAAAAAATTATTTTTATGTTTTTGGGTGTTTAATGACATCATAATGATGTACTAATGATGTAATCATTATAGTTGACTCTTGAGGATTAAAATATGATATAAGGTGTCCCAAGTGTCCAATATCATGTGAAAAAACCATGGGAATGCCCATGTTTTTTCAAATACCACTAATGAGGTGTCCTTTGAAATTAATTAAAAACTCCCCCACATTCACTATAAATACCACCCTCACCCCCCACTTCCTCTCACACCTCCCAAGATTTGAGAATTGCCTAAATATTACCAAAACCCCTTCCCAAGGATCATCCCCATGTCTATGACTTGATGGTCTCACCAAAATCCCAAAACCAAAGGCCTTAATGAGGATCTCATGGAGAAGAGTTTAAGAGGAGGTTTAAACAAGTTGAAGTAAGACAAACCCAAGGTAAGGGAATTCTTAACCTAATTTATATTCATTGGGTTAAACTTATACATTATTCATTATGTGGTAATAATATTATTTTTTTGGTGAGTTTTTATTTTTATTATGTTTTATTATGTGTCTTTTCAGTGTATAAAATTGTTCCTTTAATTCTATTAATTTCTCACATAAATTATATGATATTTGTAAGTAGATTTACTCTAAAAATCCTCTTCTAAAATTATATTTTATGAAATTCAAAAGAAATTTTTTATGAAATTATTCATGATTTCTGAATATGTTATGGTCCTTGGGAATTGTATATGATAAAGGGTGGGACCTGTATCTACCTCCAATGCATTGGGTATGTGTAAGTTGGAGGTCAGCTATATTGTTACTCTAAGTGTAACTACAATGGTTACGAAATAAGGTAGCAATGAGGGTAACATTGTAAGGTAGTTGTATGGGTTACAAATCATAGGATAGCCACGCGGATTACAATATAAGTAATTACCTCAATATGACTTTATGTTTTTATATATATTCATTAATGTTTTATTAAAATCTCATATTTCAAAAAAGTAAGTATAAATGTGCAAGAAGTATGTATTTTTGAAAATGATTTCTTATGTTTTTAAGTACTCATGGACTGATGGTTTATTTCATTCTTTTCATATACCTTACTAGGATTTTTATGCTCATATAATGTTTTTTGAAATGTTATTCACAGGTTATAAGTATGTGTAAGACAAATAACGAAGTCAAGATTTGTCAAAGAAATCATGTAGTTGTTTTGTGTTAAAAAAATTATGTTTTAGAAGAAATGGGTGCTGATTTAATGGTACCCACTGTGTATGATTCTAGGTTGATATTTATATGTTATGTCCAAATTTTATAAAACTATAAACCAAAAATATATTTGGGAATAAAAAAATGTTAAATCTAGTTGAAATAGCTAGATTAGGTAATGTTTAAGGAAAATTCCTTATATTTGGTATTAAATCACGGTTTAGATAAATTTAGAAGTTAGTATGATGTTAATAGACAACCATAAATGATTTTTACCTTATTTTTATATTTAAATGTTATAGAATTTAAATATTACCATGTTTCTTCATATATGATATGTGTGTTTGAAATGGTTTTCTGCAGAAGAAACAGGGAATTTGAAGTTAGAAGGAACTGAGAGGGTGATATCTTTCAGAATCTGTAACCGGGAATGGTGGGAATTGGAATCAAGAAGTTTTTTATAGTAATGGTTCAGATGATGCATGAAATAAATGTTGGTTTCATCCATGCAAGGGAACAACTAGAGCTACCACAAAGGAACATGATGATAGTGAAACATTTTATGAGGCAACACCCTCATGCTTTCTATGTATTTTCTGACCCAGTAGCAACTGAAGGATGGATAAAAGACCTTTAAAATATATTTGATGTTATGGGATGTTCATAGAATCAAAAGGATAATCTTTCCATTTATCTTTTGGAAATTGAATCTGATCAGTGGTGGTCAATGGTCAATAATATCAAGGATAGAGAAAAGATTGAAGCCTTAGAGTGGAATTAATTTAAAAGTATTTCCCATGAAATATATTTTCCTAATGTGGTTCGACATAGGTTGGAGAAGAAATTACTTCAATTGAGGAAAAAGGGGGAAGATTTAGTGGTCGTTTATGAAGAAAAATTCACCTGAATAGAAAGGTATTCTCTAAATCTTATTCTGGATCATGATATCAAAATCAATCGCTTGTACTTGGGATCGAAGCCAAGATACTGAAGTTCATTGGCCTCTTGAGAAATCAAAAGTTATGAGAAACTTGTATGATGTGCTGAGAGGGTAGAAATGGAGTTCTCTAATAATCACGTTTATTGTGATAACAAAGAGAAGAAGAGTTCTAGATTGCAAACAATGGGTAAGAATCAATCAATGAAATCTGATGGTAAGAAAGTTCATTTTCCTATTTGTGAAAAGTGTGGTAAGAAACCAAGGAGAATGACTTAATAAAACTGGGAAGTGTTTTTGATGTGGCAAGTTTGGTCATATGACCTGAGATTATAAACAATATGATCTTAAGATAAATTCTGATAAGAAAACTGTGAAGTGTATCAAATGTGGTGAGATGAGTCATTATGAAAATGATTTCCCAAAGAAAGATCTGAGTGATGGAAAGAATACATACTATAAGAAGAAAGTTGTAGTGAGATCCTTTGAAACGACGTCAGTAGATGTCGAGCCATCCAATAAAGTGGAATATGGTACTTTTTTACTCATATTTTTCTAAATTATTTTTTGATATGGGGTATACCCATTCCTTTATTTCTGATAAATTTTATGGTAAAATGGAAATATCACCTCAAAAAATAGGACAGAACTTTTTGTGAAATCACAAGAGGGAAATGTTACATAAAAAATGCATCTTAAGAATCGTATTATTATTATATGTGGAAAGAAAATACCTAAAAATCTTGTTATTTTTTCCTTAGTATAGTTTTATGTCATTCAGGGTATCGATTGAATTTATGTTTATCAGTCTAAGATTGATTATAGAGATACATAATTTTTTTTCGAAAGAGTTTTAGTTTTTATACAAGAACGAACCCATATCATTGATAACATATCCAAAAGCTAAGAAACTATTGAAAGATAAAAATGAAAGTTATATTTCTCATATTTTTTAAAATAAGGGAACTATTCATATTAATGATGTGCCATTGGTAAATGAATACCTTGATGTTTTTATTGATGATTTACCTGGTGTTATACCATGCTGGGAGAATGAATTCAAAATTGACTTAGTTCCTGATTCTAATGCAATTTCAAATCCCCCTTATCGAATGGATCAAATGGAACTTCCTGAATTGAAAAATTAGTTCCAGGAGTTTATTGACAAAGGCTTCATTCATCCTAGAACTTCACCACGGGGAGCTCCTATTTTGTACATTAAAAATAAATATGGTTCCATGAGACATTTCATTGATTATATAGATTTTAATAACATTACTATTAAGAATAAGTATCATTTGACTCACATTAATGAATTGTTTGATAAGATCCTTGTATTTCAGTATTATTCCAAGATTGACTTGAGATATGGGTACCATCAGTTGAATTTGAAGTAGGATGACATTCCAAAAATAGATTTTCGAACTAGATATAGTCATTATGAATATGTTGTTATGTTGTGTGGGTTGACTAATACACCAGATGTATTCTTGGATCTTATGAATAGAATATTTCATGAGTTCTTGGATAAGTTTGTGGTTGTTTTTATTGATGACATTCTGGTATATTATATAAGTAAAAAGGAGCATGAAAAACATATAAGGGATATTTTTCAAACATTAAATGAAAAAAAAACTATATGGAAAATTCAGAAAGTGTGAATTTTGGTTGAAAAAAACTTCTTTCCTTAATCACATTATTTCTAATTATAGAATAATAGTTAATCACGATAAAATGAAAGTTGATAAATAATGGAAAAGACCCACAAATATAATCAAGATTCATAGTTTTCTTGGTTTGGTAGGATATTATAGGAGTTTTTTTTAGAACATTGTGTGGTTATCTAGTCCACTGATTATGTTAACACGAAAAGGAATAAAATTAATCTAGACAAAAGAATGTGAAGATTGTTTTCCAGAATTGAAAACAAGATTGGTGAATTATCTAGTTCTGAACCTACGTTCTATAAATGGCAAGTTTTTCATCTACATTGATGTTTCACTAAAGGGAATTATTTGTGTTCTGATATGGAATGATTAGGTAATTTCTTATTCTTTAAGATAACTAAAACCTCATGAGCTAAATTATCCCAAAAAGGATTTGGAATTAGCATCTGTGGTTTTCACTTCAAAAATTAGGAGGCACCATTTATATAAATCCAAGTGTGAAATATATACTGACCAAAAAAGTCTGAAGTATATATTCACTCAGAAGGAATTAAACATGGGGCAGAGAATATGGCTTGAATTTATAAAAGAATATAATTTCACAATAAATTAATATCCTAGAAAATTAAATAAAGTGGTAGATTACCTGAGTCAAAAACTTCATTCATCATTAACTATGTTACAGCTGGAGTAATACCCTTTGATTAATTATTTGATGAATTTTGGCTTGGATGTTATTGGTGTAGGAAATTATTCTATTTTGATTTAGGTTTTAGTGAAGTCCTCTTTGTCAGACAAAATTAAGAAATCATAGAAGGCAGACATGGAGCTATAGAAAATGGTATAAATTTTTAAAGTGTGTGTGTTTCTAGAATGTAGAAATGATAAATATTGTTTATTGAGATTTCGAAAACTATTATGTGTTCTTTATGATTTTCAGTTGAAGAAAGAGTTGTTGTGTGAAGCTTATAGTTCTCCATTTTTTGTTCATCCTCGAAACACAAAGATGTAGAGAGACCTTCAAGAGTATTACTGGTGGGATGGAATGAAAAGAGATATTATAGATTTTACTATGAATTATTTTACATTTCAACATGTTAAAGAAGAGAAGCGGTTACTAAATGGGATTCTTCAATATTTATCAATGCTAGAGTGGAAATGGGAAAATACATCCATGGACTTCATTGTGGGACTACCAAAGACTTCTTGAGGTAATAATATATTCTGGGTTATTATTGATAAACTGACTAAATCTTCTCATTTTCTTCCAATTATAGATACTATGTCTATAGATCATCTTTCTTGATTGTACCTCAAAGAGATTGTGAGGTTACATGGAGTTCCTCTTTCCATTGTATCTGATTTTGATCTTAGATTCACTTATAACTTTTGGAAAGGCCTTCAGAAGTCATTGGGAACAGAACTAAATTTCAGCACAACTTTTCATACTTAATTAGATGGGAAGTCAGAATGGACGATTTAGAATTTAGAGGATATGCTTTGAGATTATTAAATGGACTACCATAGAATTTAGGATCAGCATCTTTCATTAGTTGTGTTTAAATATAATAACAATTTTCATTCTAGTATATAGATGGTTCCTTTTGAGGCATTGTATGGGAAGCAGTGTTGAACTCTATATTTTTTGGGATGAATTTGGGGAAAGAATGTTGATGGAACCATAATTAGAAGAGGAAGTGGCTAAGAAAGTGAAGATGATCCAGCAACACATGCAGACATCTCAAAGCGGGTAGAAAAATTATGCAGATAATAGGAGGAAATACTTTTCTTTAAAATTTGGAGATCATGTTTTTCCTAGAATCTCACCATGGAAAGTTTTTATGAATTTTAGTAAGAAAGGAAAGATAAGTCCATGGTTCATTAGACTTAATGAATTCCTAGAGAATGTTGGACCAGTTGCCTACTAAGTAGCTTTGCCTTCAAGTTTATCTTAAGTACACAATGTTTTTCATGTTTCGATATTGAGAATGTATGAGCTTGATTCATATCATATTTTGAGATCATAAGAAGTTAAGCTAGAAGAGAATCATTCTTATGAAGAGAAACCTATTCGGATTCTTGATCGAAGAGAATAGGTATTGTAGAATAAGGTAATACCCAATGTAAAGGTTCTTTTTGAGAAACCACTTGGTTGAAAAAGCATAATGGGAATCTGAAAATGCTATGAGGGAAACATACCCTCACTAGATTAATAAGTATATAAAATTGTGAGGATGTAATTACCATAAGGTGAGAAGAATGTAACACCCCAAGGTTTTAAAAATAAATTGAAATGCATGAAACACTGATTATCTACATAATGAAAATTTGTATTAAGTAGATAGTTATAAACTAGCTAGTAAGCATAATTTTGTCACATCTATGATTTTCATTTTGAAAAATAGACATATACTATTGTAATTAGTAAGGTTTTTAAAGTCTGATAGAACCAAATTGTTTTTTTGGTGAATAGTAATATACACTTTTGAATAGTAAAATGATTAGTAATATGAAAATTATGAATAGTAAATCATATTATTATTTTATTTTCTTAAGTTTATAATATAATGAGATCTTGATTAATTTTTCAAGGTGATATAAAATGAGTAAATGTTTTAAAATTGTTATTTTTTGAATAAATTATAATTTTATTTAAAAATTAAATTAATCATATATAGAAATTTATTTTCAAAAAATTTAGTTCATTTTTTGAATTCTACATATCGAAAAAATGGTTAGGGTGTTTTTTGGAATTTTTCTGAGATAGTTTCATTTTTAGAGAATAGTAAAAAATGCAGTTTTAAGTTTTCAGTTGTTTAATAACATCATAATGATATAATAATTATGAAATCATTCTATTCGACTCATGAGGATTAAAATATGATATGATGTGTCCCAAGTAGCCAATACCATGGGAACAAACCCTGGGAAATCCCATGGTTTTTAAATACCACTAATGAGGTGTCCTTTGAAATTAATTAAAAACTCCCCCACCTTCACTATAAATACCACCCTCACCCCCCCTCTTCCTCTCACACCTCTCAAGCTTTGAACATTGCCTAAATATTGCCAAATCACATTCCCAAGGATATTCCCCACATCCAAGACATACTGGTCTCACCAAAATTCCAAAACCAAATGCCTTAAGGGCGTCTCAAGGAGAATAGATCAAGAAGAGGTTTAAACAAGTTGATGTAATTCAAACCCAAGGTAAGATAATTCTTAATCCAATTCCCATTCATTAGGTTAATATTCTATATTATTCATTATGTGGTAATAAGATTTAATGTGCGATGAATTATTGTTTATATTATGTTCTATTATGTGTATTTACAATGTATACACATATTATTTTCATTATATTAATTTCTCATGTCAATTATATGATATTTGTAAGGGACTTTCCTTTTAAAAATACGTTTTTAAAATACTATTTTATGAAATTCCAAATAAATGTTTTTATGGAATTATTCATGTTTTCTTAATATGTTCTCATTATTGGTAATTTTTTATGATGTAGGTGTAAACCTACATCTCCCTCTAATGCATTGGGTATGTGTAAGATGGAGGTCGGTAGTATGGTTACTCCAAGTGTAACTACGATGATTACACCATAAGTTAGCCTTGAGGGTCACATTGTAAGGTAGTCATAAGGGTTAAAATCATAAGGTATCCATGATTGTTAAAATATATGTAAGTAATTCCCTAATATACCTTTGCAGTTTTATATATATTATTTAATGTTTTATAGAAATCTAATGTTACAAAAAAGTAATCATATATGGGTGAGAAGTATGTCTTTGTTAAAATTATTTCTTATGTTTTTAAGTATTCATGGATTAATGGTTTATTTCCTTCTTTTTCTATCCCATAATTTTATTTTTATGCTGATCCCATGTTTTTAAATGTTATTCATAGGTTATGAGGATGTGTAAGAGAATGAAGGAATTCAAGATTTTCTAAATAAATCTCATTGTAGTTCTGTGTTAAAAATATTATGTTTTAGAATAAATGGATAGTAATTTAAAGGTACCCACTTTATATTCTTGTGGGTTGATATGTATAAGTTATGTACTAACTTTCCAAAACACTAAACTGAAAATATCTTTGGGAATTAAAAGAAGTGAAATCAAGTTGAAATAGCTAGATTATGTAATGTTTAAGACCAGGTCCATATAGTTATGGTAAATACCCAGTGACTTATGGGTCAACTGAAATTTTCCCTTATTTTTTAAGGGTAATTTGAATCTCTTTTAAGGGTACCTGATCTTGTAAGGGTGTTTTATTGTTAATATAAGGGTATCCTAGCTTTTACATAAAGGTAACCTCTATTTTCCAATGGATGTGTAAGGGTATTCCAGTTCTGTGTAAGGGTAAGTCAATATATTTCCACTATATAAGGGTATAAATCCTTACCCTTACATGAAACATATGAGTTAATTATGGGTAAATCCATGTTTCCCTTACATAGTTCCCCTTTTGAGATTTTTTAAACCAGATTTTTCCCTTATTCTTCCCAAACATACCTATGAAATTCCGTTTGATGATTTTAAAAAATTGAAATAATTATAATTTCATTATCATGTTTTTTTAAATGTGGTAACTTCTATATAAAATGTGTTAACCCCTCTATATTAAATATTTCATTAAAATTTATAATTAAATTGGTGTTTTAATTCATGGTTCTTATTTTGTGAACAATTACACCTTTGGTTTTATTAAATACTATCAACACATTCAGAGCCCTCTATTTTCTGGTAACATCCTAATATTTTTTCTAGTAATTCAGCTACCTTATAAAAAGATATAGTTCCTATGGTTTTTTTCTTTTCTCTATGTTTTTTCACTCTCCATGACTTTACTTTTCCTTCAAATGTTTTAAATCTCTAATAAATTATGAAGTAGGGGATTTTATAGTCGGTATTTTACTTTTTACCATTATTCTTCAGCATTTTAACATTGAAATTTATAAAAGGAATAATCTTTTAAATTATTATGTGTGAAAATATATTTAAAATTAGTTTATCTTTTTCTTTTAACAAATGGTTTTCAAACATAGCCTTTTTATCATTTTGAAGTGTGTTCAAGGCTATTTTTTAAAATCTATATGTTTATGGTGTTTAACCAATTCAAATATTATTTTTAATGATTTTAAATTGAATAAAAATGAATGTTTTTTAAAGGAATTTATTCAATAATTGTTTCCTCAAATAAATTATTTCTCATTAAAAATGGTCTTCAAATATTTTGAGCATTACATGCTCGGTTGGATTTAAGAAATAAACCTGTTTTTGTGTTTTTGCACATAGTAAGCCTAAGGTTTTTATATGGGTTTGGGTAATTGGTAAGGATTAATTACTAATATGGGACAAAATTAAATAATAAACATATATTAAGGGAAAAGGTGTTCCCATATTTTGGTAAAAGTACCATCTAAGATATACTCCTAAGGTAATGTGCACCAAACACCTATTCCACCATAATTTTCACCCTAAATATTTAATCTCCCATAGATATTGTGTACTATGTGGTAGTATTATATTACCCGTTTTTATATTTTTAGAATCTTTTAATTAGGTATAATTATATATTACTTGGATCTATTTCATCCATTATTTTTAATATTTGAATTTCATTTGTTATTCTATATTTTTGAAAATTATTTAAATATGGGAAATTCAAAAAAGGTAAGTTGAAATGTTCACCTCAACAATTTTTACCACCAAAATCATTAAGAAATGATTTTTATCTTTTAAAGGATATCTATTTTACTTTAATCATGAATGAAATAAATTTTTTAACAATTTTTAAAATATATGTTTAATTATATTTAATCATTCATTGTTTTATAAAATTTGAGCATCAGTGTATTATATAGTAAAGTACTTTATATTTAAAATTATTGGTGAGAGCCAACTAGGATCTATATTTGACACCCTTCTTATACCATTTAGTGTCTACTATATTATTTTTCCCATAGAAGGTGTTTGTATTATCCTTAACTTCATTTTCTAGGTTCAAGATTGGTTGGATTTGGGTGGGAGACTTAATACATTTTGGGTGTTCATAGACCATTTAGAGATGGTTTTTGGTAGTTCTGATTGTCCTTTAGTTTCTTTTCTTTTTTCATCATCTCCTTGTACCCATTTGTTGGTTTTTTTATTTTCATATGTAATAAATATTCTATTGAGTACATTATTTTATTTTATTTATGATAGAAGTCATTCCCAAAGTTTGTTACTACATAGACCCTATCTTTTCATACATTTACATTAAAAAAATTATTAGAATACTTAAAACATTATATAAACAGATTCCAACAGGTTGTACTAGTCTAGTGTAAGGAAACATGAACATGGGTACATAAGTGGGATACATTATCTCCCATCTGGTTCTTCGTAACTAGAACCCTTCGTAGACATATCAATCATAATAAATAAATTCATAACATGGGGAAGGAAACATAAAAAAGGGGAGATAAAATACTAAATAAGGGTAAACATAAGAGACATGTACACATAAAAATGATCATAGGGGTATGAAAATATGATCCTGAAAATATAAGACCATACCCTACATATCAAATATCATAAACATTAATAATGGAATAAATATTAGAAGTTAATAAATCATTAATAATAAGTAAATAAAGAACATAATCCATGAAAACAAAACAATAGGATAAAACATGGAATTGTGGTAGCCAAATAATCATAAAATATCATTTCCATAGTATCCAAGTCATCACTTCCAATACCATATTGGTAGTAATGGTTTACTCCCCATACCATCATGGTTGTCATGTATCATTCCCATGGACATCTTATTAGCATTAGTTCACTTCTCATACCATATTGGTAGTCATGGTTCACTTCCATGACCATCTTAGTAGTCAAGGTTCATCCCAAAGAATATCCTAGTCAATCTCAAGAGATATAAATCTTTAACCAATCCATTAGTGGGAGATATAAGTCCCACCCATCTTAGAGTGAATCATACATTCATGTTGAATAGTATCATAATTAACCATACAATAATCCATAAAATGTAATGGGTATTATAAGAATTTAATCCTATTATAACATTTAGAAAAAGATAGGTTTTATAATCATTTAATTATAAACATAACCCTTAAAAGGATAAGGGTTTCAAGATCATATAAATTGTGAAAGAGAAATGGGTTTAGTCAAAATTATTTCATCAAAACATAATCCATTCAGATACAGAATATTAATGGAAACATTGAATACATTCCTAAGAGTGTTGAGAGTAACACAAATATATGTTTTATTCCTAAGAGTGTTAGAAAACATTCTAATTGAAAATAGATTTGAAAACTTATAAAGGAATCATTGAAAACTATAAAAAAATTATGATATTTTTCCTTGAAAATTTATTTCAAATATCTTTAAGAAATTTTTTTGAAAACATGGTTTTTGAAGAAAATAGATTCCTGACCAAAGAGACAGATTATCAGATTTTACCTTAAAAATTATATTAAGTACCAAAGAGTGGAAAAATGGTACTAATACATGAGGTTATATTTAATAACTATAGGAGAAGAAACTAATGACTTTTCTTGAGATATGGATTATGATATTTCATTTATTTAAGCACAATCATAAACAATATCAAAAAGTGATGAGATTGTTTCAATAAACTCTTATCACATGGTAAATTGGGATCATACTCTCCATGTAATAAAAGGTAATTACATGAATCTTAAAATATCATGAAATTAATTATATTCATGATATAACATTTCAAATGGATATATATATACACCTCCAAAAAATGTAGGTCTATAACAAAACATGTGTCTCAAAGAAGAAAAATTAAGACAAAATTGTCATACCAATTTGGTAAATTTTGAAACATAAACCCAATGAAAGAAATATCATAAAATGGATATTTTAATACCCAAAAAATTTGTTTTTAAGTTAAATTGAATACATTTAAGTTCGGTACATGCACCACAAAAAATATGTGAGTGGTGATTAAGGCATGTATTTCACGAAAATAAAAGTGAGATGAAATTCCGTTACCATGTGTTTTGACTCTCGTCATACTAATTCAATCCACCTATATAATAAATATGAATTTATTATAAATATTTTATAGAACCATATTATTATATATAATACCATATATGGTTTTATTATAACCTTTTATTATCCTCTTGTTATCAATCCTATGTTAAGGTCTCACTTCGAGTAATATCCAGTTTGTTCTTCACATGTGCCTTAATTTATTATATCTTCCATACTTATACATATATCATGATTCCAGAATGTATAAAATGATATTAATATCATTTATATTCATTATATGTGTGTAATAATAAAATATATAATATATATGTATGAAATTGAATACACCATCCATGGAGATGGTACATCGTATGTATGCATGAACATTATTTCTGTTTTAATTATCGTAATGACAGACAGAAAGAAAATTACATATATGTATATATGTGTATAATATAACTAAATTATAATTATAATGTTATATATATTATATAATTTTACTGAACACATCCTTAAGTCATTCCATGTAGTGTGTGAACAAATCACATCAATTTGAGGGGGTGGTAGTCTACACTTCCTCAAACAAAATTATCGTATTTACACAAAATGGAGAGTAAAAAAAGTTACCTTTTGTAAAATGAATAAATAATATTTTAGACATAAAAATATAATATATGACATATATAAACATATTTCCCATCTTAATGTTCTTCATGAGATGCGTTAAAATAAAAATGAACAATCATCGTTTTGTGAGGTGGTAGTTCATCGTACACATAAACAGTAAATTCATTACCCATTATAAGGAGGTGTAATTATGTTTAGGTCAAAACTTTATCATAAAAACATCCTAGTATTTTTATGATACTGGTTTTTTTATACAATCATTTAATAATAAGGGTGTAGGGGTGTATAAAGAAAATAAAAGATAAGATATTGAGAGGATATGTTACCTCTTAATCAGGTAACTCCTTTTGGTTTGTTCTAAAAGGATTTATTGGGTTTTTTTATTTATGAGGGGAGGATTATAGGAGTAAGGGAGTTATTTTGGTAGATTATTTGAGTATATTTTATGTGATACATGGTACTTTAGAGGTGGGAGGAGGTGGGAGGAGAGGAGGCCTTTTTATAGTGGAGGAGGAGTGGTACTCTTGTAAATATTTTAAGAGAGAGTTACACCCACGTTTTTCATGTTTAAAGTGTATCCAATAATATAAAAAAGTTTATAAAAGGGAATATAGGGTCTAAATTTGTTCATAAAATGGATCTTGGACAAGTTTTTAGGTCTTTTTGGGTATTAAATTTAACTTTTAGTTTTTTGTTATCCATATTTTTACGTTAATCAATGTAATTCATTTTAATTTAATTCACTAATAATTTTATTAAAAAAACAAATTAGACATTATTAAACATTTTAAATTATTATTATTTCTAATATTTAATCCATTTTCTGAAATTCAAATAATATAAGTTTCATAAATTAATTTAAAATTAATCACGCAGTCAGGTCGACAATGCGGGTTTTTAGAGTAAAAATGTTCAAAAGTTTTCTAAGTTTTTATACCTCAATTTCAAAGTGAAATTGATCTCAATGAAAAATATTATTAATTTACAAATATATTATTTAATTAAACTTTTAAAACAATTTAAAATATAATCTCCCCTTATAAATAAATTAGATGAAAAGGTAGTTTTGAATTAAAATCTAGTATTTTTCATTATTTATCCAAAAAATGATGTTTGGTAGAAAAATCCTAAAAATTATCTCTAAGATAATTTTTAAATTAAAAATTAAAAAAATAATTTTTATTTTGTCAAATTAAAATTATAAATACATATAAAATTAATTTTATTATTTTTCACAGAAGGATATTAAAAGCAGTTCATTCAAAAAATGGTATTTTTAAACATATAAGGACTTTACAAAAAATTATATAATTCAATATCAATATGTTATATTTATATAAAAAAATTTATAAAAACTATTATAGAAGATGGTATTACTATTCATATAACTTAGTTTAATAGCTAGGTTTTAATTATCTCATTCAAATAATTATAATAGTTAAATGATGTTTTGTAAACATGAGTGTTGCCTGTAACGTATGCCATGTTGATATTGTGTGTAAAATATGCCAATAAAATGTTCCATGTAATGAATTATGATTTGGTGTTTCTTGTATCATATTATAAGTTGATTCCATTTGAAAGGAATTGTTGTCTTAGTGCATTGCAAGACATAAATGAAAATTTTAATTTATTCGATAAAAAAGGTCCATAAAAACTTTGTGTGTTTCATTCTACCCACCTTAAAATTAATTTCACCATCTAAATTCATCACACGAGTAAAAAATGAGGATTCTTATGATTAATCATATCCTCATATTCCCACTTAGCTTCCTCATACTGGTGATTTCTTCACAAAATGTTGACCAGGTGAATGGTCTTGTTTTGTATAACTTTGTTTATACAGTCCCAAATTTCAATAGTTTACTCCTCGTAAGAATGTTCCTTATAAATTGGTATGTCTTCTGAGTTTAGTATATGTGAAGAGTCATATATTTATTTCCTTAGGATAGATACATGGAACACTTCATGGACTTGGGAGATATTTGGAGGAAGTGTCGAGTGATAGGCTACTGTACTGATATTGTCAAGAACCTAAAAGGGACTCATATTCAAAGGGATTAGTTTCCATTTCTTCCCGAATATCATAACTTTATTCAAGGGAGAGATTCATAAAAACACTTTTCACTAACTTTCAATTCTTTATCATCTCTTTGGTTATCATCATAACATTTTTGCAGACATTGAGCTACCTAGGTGTGCTCATGAGTGGTTCTAACCATCTAGGCAATTTCTTCAACAATAATAGGTCTCAATATATTTCTTTCTCTAACCTCATCCCAACACATTGGAGATATAAATTTCTTTCAAAAGTGGTATTCATATTCTATCATATTAATGATTCAGTTAAATTTATTGTTGTATTAATATTCAATTATAAGAAGGTGTTGATCCTAATAACCTATGAAATCCAGAGAAGAATATCTCCAAATATTCTCTAGGATTTTAATTGTTCTTTAAGACTGATCATCTGTATGAGGATGATAAGAAATGATGAAACATGATTCTATATCAATTTCTTACTAAAGACTTATCCAAAACATTGAGGTGAATCTATGATCCTGATCTAATATAATAGACTGTGATACTCCATACAACCTTACTACATCCTTAATTTGTATCCAAGAAAGATTATCTAGAGAGAAGTCTTCTCTAATATCGATGATGTGTGCCGACTTAGTAAGGTGAGAAAATACCACCCATATATCATTAAAGCCTTTAGATATTTTGGTTAGTCTAATGAAAAAATATATGGTTATTTTATCCCACTTACATTATGGTATGTGTAATGGATGAAACAACCCATTTGACTTTTTTCTTTCTACCTTAACTTGTTGGAATACCAAGCACTGAGATACAAACTTTGTGGTATCTCTCTTCATTCCATTCCACCAGAAGTATTATTTAAAATCTCTATACATATTTTTACTTCCTGTATAAATAGAGAATCAATAAATATGATCTTCCTATAAAAGCTCATTCTTAAAATTTGGCATCGAAGAAATAGATACACATTTCCTAGACCTCATCATTTAGTCTTGATCAAGGTTAAACTCATGATCATTTATAACTTTTTTTTAGCTCTATATCTTCCTTCACCACCTCATTAATCATAACATGGATGTACGGTATAACATTCACTTGAGAATTACTAGATTTTTTCCCTTGATTTAAGATTTCTAGATTCATCCTTTGAAAATCCATAAATATTGAATCTTTTATTATCATTATCATGGATAAGCTAGCATGATCCTTCTGAGTTAGAGCATCAGCCACCTAGTTCACTTTGTTGGGGTGGTGATTCCTTGAGAAGTCATAATCCTTTATCAAAACTAAACATCTTCTCTAGTGCATGTTCAACTCCTTCTATGTGAATATATATTTTATACTTTTATGATTGGAATATATATCACACTTTTCTCCATAAAGATAATTCCTTTATATCTTTAATGTAAAAATTACAACTACAAACTCCAAATCATGAGTTGGGTGATTTTTCTCATGAATCTTAAACTTTCGTAAGTCATAAGAAATAACCGTGTCATTATACATAATAACACATACCAATACCTTATTTTATGCGTCACTATAGATTAAAAACCCTTCTCCACATTAGGGTAATTTAAGAACAAGTGTACTGACTAACATTCTATTAAGTTCTTTGAAATTTTCCTCACATTCATCTTTCCAGAGGAACTTGACACACTTCCAAGTTAACATGGTCAAAGGACTAGATATATGTGAGAAATTATCCACAAACCAGTAATAATATCCAGGTAAACTAAGAAATATATAGATCTTAGTCACCATGGTTGGTCTTGGACAACATTAAATAACATCCATCTTGGATGGATCTACTATTATACTATCTGTTGAGATTATGTGACCCAAAAATTAAACCCTTTTCAACCAAAATTCACACTTTATCAATTCTACATATGGTTTCTCCTTGTCTTTAGTACAATTATCATGTCATCTTAATTCTCTTAATTTCTTTTTTAATATATAAGAATATCATCTATAATGACTACCAAAAATAATCGATTTAATCTCTATAGAATCTAATCATTAAATCCATGAAGATAGGAGGGGAATTTATAAGACCAAAAGGCATCACTATAGAAACATAGTGTCCATACCTTTTATGGAATTTTATTTTTGGTATATCCTCCTTCTTGACCCTCAATTGATGATATCCTGAATGAAGGTCAATCTTGTAAATGTATTGAGATCTATGTAGTTGACCAAACAAGTTATAAATATAAAGAAGAGGATACCTTTTCATGATTGTGATGTTTCTCTACTCCCGATAATAAATATAGTATCTCATTGATCCATTTTTATTTTCACAAAAAGAATAGGGTAACCCTAAGGTGACACACATGGCCGAATGAAACCCTTATCAAGGTTTTATTAGAGTTTCTTCTTCAATTACTATAACTAAATTGGATCCATTAAAAATTTATTTGAAATTGGGGTGGAACTAGGTATTATTTTTATTGAAAACTCAAATTTGTGTTTTGGTGGAAGGCTAGGAAACTCTTTTGTAAAGACATAAAAAAAACCAAACAAAAGGCATATCATCAATGTCAATTTTCTCCAAAACTGTTTGAGATAAAAAAGAATTTTTTATGGTAATTAAGACCCATACATTGGATGTAATCTCCATAGAAAATTCATACTTATCGTTAGATGGATGGATTATCAGTGGAGGGTTTGAAATATCAAAATAAACATCCCTTCCATGAAAATTGGTGTGGGATTTAAGGAGATAAAGACAATCCATTCTTAAGATGACATCAAATTCAAACAAAGGAAAAATGAAAAGATTTATAGGAATCACATTCGGACAAAATTCAACTGGAGAGGAATCATAGACTTGATATGAAATCATTGTACCATTATGGGTTTGAACTGATAATTCCACGTCAAATTGTTTTGATGGAATATTAACACCCTTATAAAATTATTTAGATATGAAATAGTGGATAGATCTAGAATAAAATAAGACATTACTTGTTCTAGAGTATATGGTAGGTGTACCTTTAATCATGTCATTATTTCACCCCTCATTAGAAATAGTGATTGCATGATATTTCCCCTTTTCCCTTGACTTAAGAGGTTATTGGCATCGATCATCATCATCAAACCCTGGTTTTGGTTTTTGGTTAGCATAATTATCATTCTCATTACACTTGTGGGACTTAATCATGAGAGATTCATTTTTTTCTACTTTTTCTCAATTCATAACATCATCTAACTTCTTCCCACACATCAATAATCAAATGTCTAGTGGCCATCCCTTCCATAATTAAAAAAATTATTTATACCCTTAAGGAAATTTCCCCTATGAGCCTTACCCCACTTTGAGTATAAAGGAAATATCATCTTCTTCTCTTCATGGTTTTTATATTTTACATTAAACTCTATCTTCCTCTTCTTTTCCAAACCATGAGGTAGACATGTGACTCTAAACTCTATTTCAAACTTGATTTCATAACTAAAAATCTCTTCATATCTACTAAATTCCCTTATGTCCAATTCCCTTTTGAGAATTGGATTTATGCCAATAAAGAACCTATAAACATTACTTTAAGGTTAGATGATAATTTCTGAATCATACCTCAATAGTCTTTTGAAAATATACTCCTAGGTTCCAACTAATTCATCATCCCTTTTCTTAAACTCAATGAACTCTTTCTCCATCCTGGTATTAAGAATTTTTGGAATGTACATATTGAAAAAGAAGTTCCTAAACTCTTCCCAATCCATGGATTCAATATTATATTACATCCTTGTATTCTTGATTAGATTCCACCACTGGTCTTCTTCTCCTTCTAACAGATAGATGTTCAAAATGACTTTATCATGCTCCAAACACTGCAGAATAGAGAATATATTTTCAGTAGTATAGATCCATTATTTAGAAAAATGTGGATTAGAAGACCCTCTAAAATAAGGTGGTAGATTCCTCATGAATGAATCAATAGAATGTTGGTCCCTTCTTAGCTCATTTGGAAGTCTACCATGATTCATTTATTCATAAATAGATATAAAAATAGAAACTAGGTTTTCCATTCTGGCTCCCATAGAATTCGGTTTCTCAAGAGGAAAATCATTGCATTTTCCATCACAATCACCATTAATGTGGTTCCTTCATGTTTAATCCACTTACTAAAATAAAACCATAGATTAATAAATAGTTTTCACAATGTGGAACCAAATAATCATAAAAAATCACTTATAGGATATCTAACTTATGAAATCTTCCTTACTCTATGAAATGTTATGTTTATCCTACGTTATTAATAGAAAAATTTTATTTAAATACTTCAAGATGGTTTATGAATAGTATGTGAATTCCCAAATCTTATCCCCAGAGAATGTCAAACCAGGTGCGCAACAAGGCCCATTTTTGTGTACCAGATTACCTCGATTTGGGCCCAAAACATCTTGTCGGAGTTGTTACCCCTAGGTATATATGTACCAAAGACACATCCACATGTAGTATCCAGACAAAGATTTATTCCTAGGAAACCACTTACTTTATCCCTTACCAAAATTCCAGGTCATTTTTCTATACTTTTCCTTATCTATAGACTTATACTTAGAAATTTCCTTATACATTTCCTTAGAGTTATAACTATGGTTTTCTCATCATATTCTCTAAAGGTTATCTAAACCATTACTCTGAAACCAACTATAGAGACCCTATCTTTTCATAAATTTTCATTACATAAAATTTGTGGAACACTTAGAAAATTATAAAAAAATAGATGCACAAAGACAGTTCGAGTTTAGTGCCTTTGAAAATATGGAAACATGGACACTAGTACATAAGTGAGCTACATTATTACCCACTATGTTATTCTTAACTAGAACCCTTCTTAGAAATGTCAAACATAATACATATCTTCAAAATTTAGGGAATTAACCATAAAAAATGGTGATATTAGATGCTCAGTAAGGGTAATAAGGGAGTCATGTATGCATAAACATGGTCATATGGGTATGAAAACGTGTTCCATAAAATAAAAAATTATACCCTTCATTTCAAAGATCATAATTTGGAATCTTATCATAAGGATTGGTAGTTCATAAGACATGAATCATAAGGAAATAAAGAAAATAATTGATGAAATAATACCATAGGAATAAACCATGGAATTGTGGAATAAAAATAAAAATACAATATGATTTCCATAGTAGCCAAGGTATCACTGTCATGACCATATTGGTAGTATGGGATCACGCCCCATACCATATTTTCAGTCAGTGTTCACTACCATGGCCATATTAGTAGCATGAGTTCACTCTTCATACCATATCGGTAGTCATGGTTAACTCTCATGGAAATATTATTAGTCATAGTTCATTCCCGAGATCATATTATTCTATCTCATGAGATATAAATATTTACCCAATGCATTGGATAGAGATATAGGTCCCAACCATCTCATAGTAAATTCATACATACATGTTCCACAAGATCATAAATAACCATAACATAACCCATGAAATTAAATGGGTATTATAAACATGAAATCATACCATAACCTTTGTAAGAAGGAAGGTTTCATAATCATTTAATCATAAACATAACCCATTAATAGAAGTGGGTTTCAAAATCATATAACACAAGAACGAGAAATGGGGTTCCTTAAAATCATGCAATCAAAACATAATCCACTAAGAGAATGAATATGAATGGAGGTATTGAGTAATTTCTATAGAGAGAAATGAGTAACAGCAATGGATATTGACTTATATGGGAAATAATTTTGAATGATCTTTTAAAAACATATCTTGAGTAAAATATCCTTTCGACATTTGAAAACACTTTTTAAAACATAAAACTTTGGAAAACTTTTTTTATTTGAAAATATATTTGAAAACTTATAACGGAAGAATTGAAAACAATAAAACATTTGTAATACAATTTTCCCCTTAAAATGGGCTTCAAATATATTTTGAATACATTTTTTAAAACATCTTTAAAATCATGGTTTTTGAATACAATAGATTTATGACCGAAGAGAGAGATGGAAGGATTGTACTTAAAAACTTTATTTTAATAACCAATGAGTGGGAAAAGTTTAATAATACATGGGGATATCTTTAATAACAAGAGTATAATAAAATTCATGAGTTTTCTTGGGATATGTATCATGATATTTCATTAATTTAATCATAATCATAAACAATCTTCAAAAGCGGTGAGAGTTTTTCAATAAACTCTTATTAATTGGTAACTTGGGACCATACTCTCCATGTAAGAAAAGGAAATTACATGAATCTTAAAATATGATTAACAAATTTATATTCATGATATATCATGTCAAATGGAATTATTAACACCATTAAAAAAATGTAGGTGTATTCAAAACATGTGTCTCAAAGAAGGAAAATTGAGGAAAAACTGTGTTACCGATTTTTTAACTTTTGAAACTAAAACCACATGAAAGAAATATCAAATAATGGATATTTGAATAATAATAAATTTAATTATAAGATAAATAGAATAAAATAAAGTTAAGTACATAAACCATACAAAATATACGAGTGGTGATTAAGGCATGTATCTCACAGAAATAAAAGTGAGATGAAATTCTTTTACCTTATGTTTGGAATCTCATCGTACTCATTCAAAACACCTTTATAATAAATATAAATTTGTTATAATTTTTTTTATAACCATATTATTATATATAATACATATATGGTTTTATTATGAAATTATATTCCACTCTTTCTAACAATCCTATGTTACAGTTTCATTTTGGGTAATATCTGCTTTGTTCTTTGTATATATCTTAATTTGTTATATATTATGTCCTTATACTTATATCATGATTATAGAATGTAAATAATGATATAAATATCATTTATATTTATTATATTTGTCTTATAATAATCTATATAACATAGAATTATGACATGGAATACACCATTCATGGATACAATAAGTCGTACATATGTATGAACGGTGTTTCTGTTTTTATTGTCATATAAAAAGAATGATATAAAATGAAATATATGTATATATATAATATCATTAAATTATAATTATAATGTTATATATATAATAATAGTTCACTAAACCCATTCGTAATACATTTTATGAAGTGTGTCAATGAAGCACATCACATTGAGGGGGCATCAGTCCACACATCCTCAAACGAAATTATCATATTTACACCAAAAAGAATGTAAAAATTTGTCCATTTTAAATGTAATAAATAAGATTAAAGAAATAATAAATATAATATATGAAATATATAAATATATATTAAATAATAATTTCCACCATGAGAGGAGGCAAGGAAAAAATGAACAATCATCATTTAGTGAGGCGGTAGTTCTTTGTACATTTAAACAGTATGTTCACTACCCATTAAATGGAGTTGTTCATAAGTGTAGGTAAAAAAATAACTTAAAAAATCATATTATATTTAGGATACTGGTTTTCTTATAAAATCATCGAATAAAGAGACTGAATGGGGTAAATAAATAAAATAAAATAAATGATCTTTAGAAAATATATTACCTCTTAATCGGGTAACTCCTTTTGGATTGTGCTAAAAGGATTCCTCAGGTTGGTTTATTTCTAAGGAGAGTATTATAATAGGAAGGGAGGTATTTTTTGTATATTATTTGAGAATATTTTATTCAATCCATGGGGATTTAAATGAGTGAGGAAGTGGGAGGAGAGGAGGCCTTTTTATAGTTAAGGAGAAGTGGCACTCTTGTAAATATTTTAAGAGAGAGTTCCACCAAGGTTTTTCATGATGAATGTGGATACAATAATAGACTAAAGTTGAGCCATGGGGTTATAGGGTATAAATATTTCCATCCAAGGGAACTTTTACATTTTTCGAGGTTGTTTGGGGTCTTAAATTTAATGTTTAGTCCTTAGATAACATTAATTTTACCTAAATTGATGTAATTAATTTTATTTACATTCACTAATAATTTTGGTAAAAAAACAAATTTGAGCATATTGAAATTTATAATTTACAATGATTCATTATATGGTATTTATTTTTCCAAATTCCAATCTTATAATTGGATGAAATTAATTTAAAATTAATTCCATAGTTGGGTCGACAATGCGGGTTTTTAAAGTCAAAACATTTAAAAGTTATCAAAGTACTTATAACCACGATCAAAGTGAAATGGAACTGAATGACCTAAATTGTATTATTCGATAAAAATATTAAATAATTAATCTTTTAAACCAATTTAAAATATAATTTAACCATATGAATAAATTATATGAAAAGACAGTATTGAATTAAAATCTAGTATTTTTAACTATTCATCCAAAAATGATGTTTCTTAGAAAAATCCCAAAAAATATCCGTATAATAATTTAGAAATTATAAATTCAAAATTGATGTTTATTTTTTAAAATTAAAACAATAAATTTGTCTAAAAATAATTTTATTATTTTTCAAATTAGGTCATTAAATGTAGTTTATTTGAGAAAATGATATTTTTAAATATATAAGGACTTTACCAAATATTATATCACTCATTATCAATATGTTCTATTTATATAAAAAACTTATAAGCAATATTTTTAAAGTAGTTTTTAGTATTCATAAATCTAAGTTTAATGTCTATGTTATAATTATCTCATTTAAATAATTATAATAATAAAATGATGTTTCATAGAATCACTGATGTTGCGTGTAACGTATGCTAAGTTGGTGTTGTGTGTAACATACATCATATCGATGTTCTATATAATGTATGTAGAGTGGATGTTCCATGTAACATACACTGATTTGGTGTCTTGTGGAAGGAATATTTTACTTAGTTCATTGCAATAAATCAATGAAAATTTAATTTATTCGGGAAAAAAACATTCCATAAAAATTAGGGTGTTAGAGTTTCATGATTTCTGTGTGCTAGTCACCCACTATGGGGATCAATAACACCCTCCACATGAGAATAAAATAATATAGAATACCGGTTTAGATGGTACTCTAGGATGATTTATTATTGTGGGGACATCTTCCTTCATATTTCTATAAACATCTGGATAAACACTTTATTATATAATTTTTTATCATTTCCACCTTTTAAAATATTTTATAGCATATGATTAATCAAAAACAATTTTATTGAATTAATTATCACATTTGTTTCCTAAAAACACCTTCTAAATAAGTAAATCTCTTATCATATAAGGGGAATGGTATAACTATATAAGTCTTTTATTTAGATTCATTTGATCTTAGTAAACTACTTTAAATTCAAATCATTAATATATTAACTTTTTGATTCATAAATTGAATGAAAACTACAAGATTGGTATATTATTCAATTGATATTTATATTGTGTATGTATAAAAAACTCATGAAGTATACATTCAGTAACATAAACCATTAAAAATTTTATAATTAAATTTTAATAAACAAATACCTTAAATGAACAATTCATAGAGCCTCACAAACCCCTTAATGCATCTTTAATAATTTCATATTATTGAATAATTTATACTTATTGATAACGCCATTAGGCTAAAATGACCTTGTCTGACTACTTGATGATTTTTTTAGACTTTTACAAATAACCTTTATTCTTATAGATTAAAACTTTACCCACCTTCACTATTTATATGTTAAAATGATGTAGAAATAATATGCTTGGTTCATCTATTTTAAACACTTAAGAATAACATGTAGATTTTTCTCGAACTCAATCATAAGATAATAACATTTCCAAATATGACATCAAAATGAACCCATAGCTAGAACAAGTCTTATTATAAATCTTCAATCTCTCAAAGTCATTAACATACTCAATCATGTTGAATATCATTAATATACTGAATCATATTGACTATATGAGTGAAGAGTAAAATTACATAGGTCATTTTACATCTAATTACTTTTAAAACCTAATTAAATAATTTTATAATTTTCATAAGAATATAAAGTCACCTATTGAACAACATCAATGATATGTTACTTACAAAGAGGTATTTCTCTAGCACATAGAATTTCTCATTACTTCAGAACTATTCTTATGTTATTAGACTTAGGATTTTCTTACATTAATCATCTATATACAAGGATGGATTTAAAATTTATGCTTGATGACGTAGATTCTATTATCTACAATAGAATATTTCATCACATTATTATATTGTTTTAATAACCACTTGGTTAGTACTATTATTAATTGGGATCCCACTAAAATGACGACCCCTTCTAAAATCGATCAAATATATTAGTTTTTCATGATCCATATTTCAATAATAAAATAGTATTATTGGGTATTTCTCTCACCACATTGTTATTTAAGTTAGTAATATTCGAAATAATAGCATATTTAACTCCTGGGTAGTCAAGCAGAAAACTCTTTATCTGATCTAAAATACATACAAAATAAAATATATTCAACTAGTAACTGAATCCAATAAGGGACTCCTAGTTATGTGTAACAAAAATCAAGGAAAAAATCACATACACCTAATATTATTAAGGTCACAAATTATATACTTTCATTATACATGGTAATACAAAGGATACCATTATTGACATAACTCACATAGTTGGATGATTTTGGTCTTCACAAGTGATACTTCGGAAGGAATCTCAAACTTAGTATTTATAGCATATTTGATACCACCATCTTATCTCATTTCATTCCTTTTAGATCCTAGGTCTTCTTAGGTGCCACTAAGAGGTGGGGGTGAATATGTGGTACACAATTTTTACAAATTTCTTTTAATTCAACCTAAGTGAATTTTTTAAATCTCAATCCTCCACTACTAGAATTTTTTCTTTCGGAGGTGAGAGACCTATAGTAGCCACCATTTGGCGTCCACTACTGCTATCAACAGCGACCGCCGAATGGCGGCCGCTGCACAGAAGACCAAATTTTACCCCTTTTCCCCTCTTGATCCCCTGCCCCAATTACCCTCCCTAACCCTGCCCCCCGACCCCGCGACCCCGACCCCGGCGACCCTGCCCCCGGCGACCCCTCCCAGACCCCACGACCCTGACCCCGGTGACCCCACCCCCGGATACCCCGCCCCCGGCCACCCCGACCCCCGGTGACCCCTGTGATCCCGACCCCCGGCGAGCCCCTGCGAGCCCCGGAGACCCCTGGCGACCCCCGGTGACCTGACCCCCGGCGACCCCAACCCCCAATGACCCCTGATAACCCCAACCCCACACTGCGCCACCCACAACCCCGGCGACCCCCTGCACCACCCGCAACCCCGCGATGCGGCAACCGTGACCCCGACAGACTGCGCTGCACCTTCGGACAGTCCTGCCCCCTTCATCCCCTCCCGGCCTCACTGCATCCCTTCGGTGAGTCCTCATGTCCTGCCTCTATCGGACCCTTCCAGTTCGTCATGACCCGCCGTGTAGAACCCTCCCACGCTTCGTCCAGCAGTTTCTCCACTTTCGATTCTGGGCGTCAAACCCCCATCGTCAAGTCGTTGCGTCGTCATGAATCCGCAATTGAGTCGCACCCCATTACTCGCAGTCAATTCCTCTGTATGTAATGTTTTTTATCCTTAAAATTTAGATTTGAAGTAATTGGTTTTTAAATTTAATTATATGTGTTTATTTAGAATTTAAATAAGATATTTCACTTTTTATTTCTATTAAATACAGATATGGAGAAGAGCTGGATTGATATGCAAGATAGGTTTTCAGCAGAATATTTTGAAGGGATTAACCAATTTATGGATTTCACCAACAGATTTCCAAGTGATATGATTAGTTATCCATTCAGAAAATGTGAAAATAGATATCTCTTCAAACGAGATAGTGTTGGAGAACATATGTTTTTGAATGGTTTTTAAAAAACTATAAGACATGGACACGTCATGGAGAAGATTCTGTTTCATTTCATTACTCAGAAAGTATTCATATGAATGTTGATTCAAGAATAGTTGATCTGATGAACATAATGCTCAATGATATGATGCGCCAATTTCAACCTGAAGACAGTAATGTCGTAAATGATGACGTTGGATCAAGTAATCCACGTTCTTCTGCAGATGGAGAAGCATTGAAATTCTTTGAATTTCTTGACGATGCGCATACTGAATTATATCATGGATGCACTAAATTTAGTAAACTATCGTTCATCGTTGAATTGTTACACCTGAAGGCTTTGAACCAGTGGTCAGACACCTCATTCGACATGTTGTTGGTATTGTTGAAGAAAGTACTCCCTACTGGAGTGAAGATTCTGGAGTCATTCTATCAAGCTCGGAAGTTGACCGGTGATCTTGGTTTTACATATGATACAATTAATGCATGTCGCAATAATTTTATGTTGTTCAGAAAATAGAATGCACAATTAAATATTTGTACTGTTTGTTATACATCCAGGTGGAAGACCAATGAGATTAATCAAGGTAGTCAGATTATTCCTGGGAGAGTCTTGAATCAAGGGAAACAAGTTGCCTCAAAACAAATGCGTTATTTCCCACTGAAACCGAGACTAAAGAGATTCTTCATGTCAATTAAAATTGCTAAATTGATGACTTGGCATTCAGAGAGAAAGAAAGATGTTGATAAATTAACTCACCCGGCATATTCTTTGGCATGAAAAGAGTTTGATCAAAGACACCTAGACTTTTCCCGAGATGATCGTAGTATTTGACTGGGTTTGGAAGTAGATGGTTTTAACCCATTTAGGTCCATGGTTGGTGTGACACATAGTATGTGGCCAGTGGTGTTGGTTCCATACAAAATTCCCCCATGGGTATGTATGAAGCAACCTTTTTGTTACAATAAATTCTAATTGATGGACCGAGAGGACATGGCGATAAAATCGATGTTTACATGCAACCTTTGATTGATGAGCTGCAAGAATTTTGGGCCTATGGTGTAATGAATTTTTACTCAGCAGCTAATGAAATGTTTAGACTTCGGGTCGCTTTGTTATGGACAATTAATGATTTCCCAGCGTATGCTAACTTATCAGGTTAGAGTACAAAAGGATAATTTTCTTTCCCTTGTTGTAATAAAAGTAAGAAATCTATATGGATTAAGAACTGTAGAAAGTAGGTATATCTTGGTCACAGGTGCTTTCTTCCTCCATTGCACAGGTTCAGAAAACGACATGTATCATTTGATGGGAATAGAGAGTATGAACCATCACCACAAATATTTTCTAGGGTTCAAATTTGTGCACAACTTGATCAGGAAAACATCCATACAATGTATGATATTTAAGATTTATTGGCTCTTGTATTGCCTTCTATTCCTACTGCAAATAGACAGTGTAGTCATAATTTGAAGAAACGGAGTATTTTATTTGAATTGCCTTATTAGAAATATATTATTTTAAGATATAATTTGGATGTAATTCACATTGAAAAAAATGGATGTGATAATATAATGTGCACCATTTTAGGCGTCAAGTGGAATCAAAGGATAGTGCTAATGCTCGACGTGATTTGCAAGAAATGGGATTGAGAAAACCTTTACATTTACAACCGGGTGAAGGAAATCTTGCATACATGCCTGTTGTACTGTATACAATGAGTAAAAAAGAGAAACAAACATTTCTATCAATTTTGAAGACTTTTAAGGTGACAGATGGTTATTGCTCTAATATTTCCAACCGTTTGAATATGACGAGCATGGCATTACAGGGGTTGAAAAGTCACGATAATCATATTCTACTTCAACAGTTAATTCCTATAGCAATTCGTGATTGCTTACCTACCTAGGTTGTTGAGCTGTTGATTGAAGTTTCTAATTTTTCAGACAACTCTGTTCAAGGAATCATCACATGAGTGATTTGAAAAAGCTGTAAGATAATATTTTACTTGCACTATGGAACCTAGAAAAACTATTTCCACCTTCTTTTTTTGATGTCATGGTTCACTTGACCATTCATTTAACTGGTGAAGTCACTGCTGGTGGTCCCATACAATTCAGGTGGATGTATCCAATAGAGCGATACTTAAATACATTGAAACGATATGTACGCAACAAAGCTCGTCTGGAAGCCTCAATTTCCAAGGGATATTTAATGGATGTGTGTACTAATTTTTGTGATTCATATATTGATGAGGTTGAAACAAATATAGATAAACCCTCCCAGAATGATGAGGGTCTAATTGAAGAAGGAATAACATTTGATATGCAGAATGATGAGTGGGTTCAAGCTCATTGATATGTGTTGTTCAATACTCCATCAGTTTTTCCATTGATACAGTAAGTTTCATAGTTGATGTGTATTTTGTTTCTATATTTATTTTATTGCTTACCTTATATTGTGTTGTGATTTAGGATGCATATCGCTGAGTTGAAACGTGAAAGGCCCTGTGCAACTGACTATCAAATCCAAAAACATCATTTCAACACATTTCATGAGTGGTTCAAGACTCATGTACGTATAATTGATTTAATATTTTTATAGTGAAACTTAGTTGTATTTTCACAATCCTTTATCCATTAAACTATATATGTGAAATTTTCAGATTCAAAAGTTACGTGATTTAACCCATCCTGTGAGCGAAGATCTCAACCAACTAGCTGATGGTCCATTTATTACAGCTCGACACTACAAGTCTTTGGATGCTAACAGATTCCGATTTTGTATTAGCGATGTTGACATGGACTGAGCCACACAAAATAGTGGTGTTGGTTGTTCTTTTGTTGATGCGGGTTATTATTGTGGATTGATGAAAGATATTATTGAGGTTGTTTATGGTCGTGGTTTAAAACACATATTGTTAAGGTGTGATTGGGTCGATCCGGTTCATGGAACGAATGTTGATAACTTCCAATTTACATTAGTAAACTTTAACAATATGCTATATAAAGATGACCGAGTAAGCAGTGATCCCTTCATACTGACATCGCTGGTAGAACAAGTTTACTTTGTCGGCATTGATTCTGATTGGAAGTTGTGGTGAAAATGTCTAGAATAGGGGTTTTTCAGATTTACCAAGAGGAACCTGATGTTGTCGCATTTCTTGATCAAACACTTGATCAAACAACAATATCTGTATGAGATGAAGATATAAAATGGGCCAGAGAGACAATTAAAGGAGATATGATAGACTTTCATGATTAGTGGAAATTGTAATTATATACCCATTTATTGTTTGTAAAAATATTTATAAGTTGTATATGTATAAAAATGGCTTGATTTAACTATAATTTCTTTTATTGTAGGAATGTCACGGGGTGGTCACAGTGGTTCACTTGATGTTGTCGATATGTATGTTTTCAATTTTTTAAATTAATTGATTGTAATGTTCTGTGTATATTTCCCTAACTATTTCTAATCATTAATTTATATTGTAATTGAATTATGAATTTATGTTTATCAGGATATAGTGCATCTTCCAGCAGACACAAGGGTCCTGGTAGAGGGGTTCAATCTTGGAACTCTGGAGCCTGATTGGGTGTGTTATTTGATAACACATTTCATCCAGTCGGAGAAGGTGGTACTGTATTGAGTCGTCAGTTTGGGCATATGATACGAGACTCACACAGATTTCCTCTGAAGACTCATGAATGAAGTTCTTTCCCCCAGGATACGATTGATAGATTATTGAGGGAGGTTCAGGTAAATTCATTATTTAATTTTTCATGATATTGTTATTATTATTGTCCCATCTACTGACAATTTTTTTAACAGGATAATTTGGCATCCTGTCCAGATGAGTTTTGAGTTGTATGTATGTCCAAATGCTGAAAATTATGGAAGGATTAAAATTCAAGGGTGAAGGGAGATCACTCGACACCATTTGTAGGTGTGCCTGACATTCTACACCGAGTCCCTCCGGGCATTCTTCCCGAGCAGTGGTAGGATTTGGTTGCGTTTTGGTCGAGTGAGGCGACAATGGTAAGATTTATTACTTTTAATCTATAAATGACTAATTTTTCAAATGTCTATTAATTAAATATGTTGAATTTAGACTGAGTCTGATCATTATTCACATAATCGGGTGATGCAGGGCACGCCTTCTAGACTTGGCACTCAACATGTGTCACAGCTCAGACATGATGTAAGTTTAAAATTCACAATTCATTCATATTTTAAAAATGTTGTAGTATAACATGGTGAAACCCTTTATTATAATTACACCAATGTGGCGAGCTGATCAATCGGATGTCCATATGGGTGAGGACTCGTAGGGCTGGTGATCACGATGTTGTCAGTGTTATAGTAAGAAAATTATTTACTAATAAATTTATTTTTATTTTATATAAATTATTCCTATTTGTTCATTGATTTATTATATGCTAAAGGCTTAGTTTGACACTCAGTTAGCAGAGTTTCCAGAGGAGAAACATCGTAGTACTGTGTGTAGAGATGAAATATTTCACTGTGTCGTGGGGCATGACGGTCATGGTTATTCTTTGACTTATGGAGGTGGTGTCCCACGACGTGCAGTTGTTAGAGAAGATGCGATGGGTGCATGTAGAGATTCAAGGATGCGCACACAGACTGAGATAGATGCTGCCATGCAGGATATGTAGTGTAATATGGATGTGCAGTTTCAGTAGTTGCGTGCAGAGTATGAGGAGAGGTTGTCACAGATGTCATCACGTATCGATGAAATGACGACGCAACAAGTGACGCAACAGGTAAACATTAAAAAAGACCATATTCAGATTTACTTTTATTGATATGTTTAGGATACATAATATTGATATATATTGTAGGCTCCGAATACAGTTGGTGGACATTACAGTGATATTGTTGATCCAGATGAAGATGAACCCCATGCATGAGGTAATTTCATTTGTGTTGATGAATTATCTAGTATTTGTGGATGACATCTTTGTGCACTCCAAAACTGATGTGATCATAACCATATCTTGAAATCATACAGATTACACTTATTGAGCATCAAATATATGCCAAACTATATATATGTCACTTTTGTATTGATTAGGTATATTTAATGGGTCAAATAATCTTAGAGGAAGGTGTTTTAGTGGATGGAGAGAAAGTTCAGGTAGTTGTTTCTTGGGAGAATCCCAAGAACCCTTTTGAAATCTGTAGCTTTCTAGGGTTCCTAGGATTCAATTTAATTATTATTCTTGACATGTGCGAGGAGAGGGCACGTCAATCGCACGTGCGGTTTGCGCGCAACGGCTCAATATGCGCTTTTTAAGTGTTGGGCATGCTTCCGAAACACGCGTGGGGTGGTCCAAACCGGCTGAACGACGTCTGATTGTCCTGAAATCGGACGACAACAACGGGTGAGTGAATTGTGAAGTGTTCAGGCAGACGGAACGCCAATCGGAGGTGTCGTGTGCCCGCGTTGACCGAGAACGCACTTCCGGTGCCATAAAAGGCCAAAACGGGCCTCCAACGGTCAAATTCACATCGTACGATATCAGATTGGCCTGAAATCACAGGGGAACAATTTAATTATTATTCTTGATGTGTACGAGGAGACAACACATCAATCGGACGTGCGGTTTGCGCACAACGGCTCAATATGCGCTTTTTAAGTGTTGGGTGCGCTTCCGAAATGCGTGTGGGGTAGTTCAAACTGGCCGAACGATGTCGGATTGGCCTGAAATAGGAAAAAAACAATGGGTGAGTGAATTTTGAAGTGTTCGAGTAGACGACATTCCAATCAGATGTGCTGTGTGCCTGCGCTAACCGAGAACGCACTTATGGTGCCATAAAAGGCCAAAACGGGCCTCTAACGGTCAAATTTAGAGCGTATGACATTGTATTGAATTGAAATCATAGGGGGTACAATTTAATTATTATTCTTGACATGTACGAGGAGACATAACGTCAATCAAACGTTCGGTTTGCGTGCAACAGCTCAATATGCGCTTTTTAAGTGTTGGGCGCGCTTTCGAAACGCACGTGGGGTGGTCCAAACTGGCTGAACGATGTCGGATTAGCCTGAAATAGGACAAAAAAATGGTTGAGTGAATTTTGATGTGGTCGGGCATACGGTATGCCAATCAGAGGTGTCGTGTGCCCGCGCTAACCGAGAACGCACTTCAGGTGCCATAAAAGGCCAAAACGGGCCTCTAATTGTCAAATTCACAGCGTATGACATCGTATTGACATGAAATCATAGGGGGGACAATTTAATTACTATTCTTGACATGTATGAGGAGATGTCACGTCAATCGGACGTGCGGTTTGCGCGCAACGGCTCAATATGCGCTTTTTAAGTGTTGGGCGCGCTTTCGAAATGCACGTGGGGTGGTCCAAACTGGTCGAACGACGTCCGATTGGCCTGAAATCAGATGAAAACAACAGGTGAGTGAATTTTGAAGTGGTCAGGTAGACTTCACACCAATCGGAGGTGCCGTGTGCCTGCGCTGACCGAGAACGCACTTCTGGTGCCATAAAAGACCAAAACTGGCCTCTAACTGTCAAATTCAGAGCGTATGACATCGGATTGACCTGAAATCATAGAGTTAACAATGTAATTATTATTTTTGACATGTACGAGGAGACGGCACATCAATAGGACGTGCGGTTTGCACCCAACGGCTCAATATGCTCTTTTTTAGTGTTGGGCGCGCTTCCGAAACGCGTGTGGGGTGGTCCAAACCGGCCGAACGACATCAGATTGGCCAGAAACTGGACGAAGACAATGGGTGAGTTAATTGTGAAGTGGTCGAGCAGACAGCGCGCGAATCGGACGTGTTTTGTGCCCACGCTGACCGAGAACGCACTTCAAGTGCCATAAAAGGCCAAAACGGGCCTCCAACGGTCAAATTCACAGCGTACAACATCGGATTGACCTGAAATCATAGGGGGAAAATTTAATTATTATTCTTGACATGTACAAGGAGACTAAACATCAATTAGACGTGCGGTTTGCACGCAACGGCTCAATATGCGCTTTTTAAGTGTTGGGTGCGCTTCCAAAACGCGGGTGGGGTGGTCCAAACCAGCCGAACGACGTCAGATTGGCCTGAAATCTGACGACAACAATGGGTGAGTGAATTTTGAAGTGGTTGGGCAGATGGCATGACAATTGGAGGTGCCGTGTTCCTGCGCTGACCGAGAACGCACTTCAGGTGCCATAAAAGGCCAAAACGGGCCTCCAGTGGTCAAATTCACAGCGTACGACATCATATTGACCTGAAATCACAGGGGAACAATTTAATTATTATTATTGACGTGTACGAGGAGACGGCACGTCAATCGGATGTGCGGTTTGCACGCAACGGCTCAATATGCGCTTTTTAAGTGTTGGGTGCGCTTCCGAAACGCATGTGGGGTGGTCCAAACCGGCCAAACGATGTTGGATTGGCCTGAAATTTGACGAAAACAATTGGTGAGTGAATTGTAAAGTGTTCGGGTAGACGTCACACCAATCGGAGGTGTTGTGTGCCTGCGGTGACCGAGAACGCACTTCTGGTGCCATAAAAGGCCAAAACGGGCCTCTAACGGTCAAATTCACAGCGTACGACATCGGATTGACCTGAAATCACAGAGGAACAATTTAATTATTATTTTTGACGTTTACAAGGAGAAGAAACATCAATCGGACACGCGTTTTTCATGTAACGGCTCAATATGCGCTTTTTAAGTGTTGGACGTGCTTCCGTAACGCGCGTGGGGTGGTCCAAACCGGCTAAACGACGTCGGATTGGCCTGAAATCGGACAACAACAACAGGTGAGTGAATTTTGAAGTGGTCGGGCAGACGGTATGCCAATCGGAGGTGTCGTGTACCTGCGGTGACCGAGAATGCACTTCTGGTGCCATAAACGGCCAAAACGGACCTCTAACCATCAAAGTCAGAGCGTACGACATCAGTATGCCCTGAAATCACATAGGAACAGTGTAATTAGAACCATAGAATTAACAATTTTAAATTTTTAAAATGATAATCGAAATTATGAATATATTTTTAAAATCATATACTTTCGATCTGTTATAGTAAGTTTGAATTGAAATATGTTAATTTGTTTCAATTATTTGTTTATAGGTTTTATTTGGTACTAATTTTATTATTAAATTTCTATATGTAGTTATATTTGATGAGGGTTGCGGAGCATGGAAGATGACGATGAGATTTATGTGGAATTCATAGTATTTTTGTTTGTTTTTAAAAAAAAATTAAGAGCTATAACGGCCGCCATTTGGCGGCAACTATAGGCATGACCAACAGCGGCCGCCATTTGGCAGCCGATGTAGCCTGTGTTCGGGTCACGTAAAGTGGCCGCCAAACGGCGGCCGCTGTTGGTCATACCTGCTGGCCTTCAGCGTCCGCCAAATGGTGGTCGCTGATAGCAACAGTGATGGACCAAAAGCGGCCATCGTTTGGAGGCCGCTATAGACCTTTAGCGACGGCTTTTGGCGGCTGCTAAAAGTCATGTTTCTACTAGTGCTCCCAATATTGAATTAAATCATCCTTATATATTATGAAATATAATCTAGATAAATCATAACATGTAACAACTTACAGGGTTTAGATATAAAACACTACTCCACATTGTTATTTATTAGTCCCCTATTCACAAATTATTAATTATATACCCAAGTGGTTACACCATGGACTATCCAAGTATCATCATCTTAGAGTCCTGCTATTATCTTACTCTAGTGTCCTAGAAGAGAGTATATATTCTCACTACAAATTTTGACACAATACAACATGTATCACCTTCTACAGTGATTTTTTCCTACACCACTTGATGTAGATCCCCCTCTATAATAAAATAGAATCCACTAGTCTACTAGAGTACAATACCTTTAAGAACATAAATAAGTAAAAGTCATGATCAGATCTATTGGTCTCAAAAACTCAATTTAAATATGTAATTACATTAGTTTTCCAATTACTTAACCATTTTGAAAAAAAAGACCATTCATCCTTGAATGGATCCCATAATTGATCCCATTTACTCGCTTTTGTATTACAGGGTATATGCTTCCAAGATTTCTCTATTGAAATTTTGAGTTTCTCTAAAGTATTACCTTGTCAAAGGGTATCTCTAAATGTAACACCCCGAGCTTCCACGATATGCCTCTCTTTCAATAATGCAATAGCTTGCATTGTACGCAAGTTCGAGTTCTAAAACACCACGACTAATCAAAGTAGCCGTTATGAATAGTAATAACCACTTTTTAAAATTATAGAAATTTTATATTTCAAAATGGACTTCATTTTTTGATTCGGAATATCGAAATTAGCCTATGTTGAATTTTTGGTATTTTTCTGAGAACTTCTAATTTTTTATGAATAGTGAAAAATACTTAAAAACAAACTTTTTAATCAAAATAATTTATAGTGATAAATTATACTATTTAGTGGTTTTAAAGTATAATTAGAATATATTTTTACCATTTTATCCAATGGTGGTCATTATAATTAATTTAACATTGGAATTGGACATAAACAATTTCCAATCTTTTGATATAAATTGTTTCTTAAAAACACGCTATTTGTTGTAACAGCGGGAATTAATTATAAAATTAATTAATGCAACATATATGTTTGTAATTTCGTAAAATAGACATCATTTTTGAATTTGGAATATCAATTATAGCTTAGGGTGAAATTTTGGCCTTATTCTGAAAAACTTCAATTTTTGATGAATAGTGAAACCACTAAGTGGTTGTTAAAAACTGATTTTTCGTTAAAATGAAATATTACCAATTCTGTGATTTTATTTTCAAAAATCCGACATAAATGGTTTTCATTAAGAATTAAAATGTGGTTCAATGAGATTAAAATAATTTTTTGGTGAATAGTAACTTTTAAGTTCTTAATCGCGATTAGAGGTAATTAGTGTAGTTTAAGGTAAAAATAATGTTTTAATAATATGAGATGAGCTTGAAACTTGTCCTACTCCTATTGGATGAGTCATGGCAGACCAAGACAACCCATGGGTCAACTTGGGGACCCCATGGAGCCACTTTAGTTGGAAAATGACATTAATATATATTTATTTAATGTTAAAATTAAATTGACACAAACATGAGTTGTTTTACTAAAATAGTTTTTAAGTGGGGTTACACAAGTCCAAATTTTGACTATAAATATTCATTAGAAAGCTAAAAATATTTCCTACATCATAGTATTTTTTTTATAATTTTTAGACATTAAATAAATTAAATTATTTATGACATCATTATGATGCAGCGATGACCTCATTATTTAACGATTTAAATAAAATGAGAAGATAATGCAAAATCCAAGGCTTACACTTGTCCAAAGCCTATTGGATGAGGATATTTCGAACCCTTATCACCTTATACACGAATTATATAAGTGTGGGACCTTTATAATCCGAAAAGAATTGTATAATAATGTAAAATTCCCTTACTTTCCAAGAGTGCCCCTCCTCTCCTCTTATAAAAGGCCCCCACCTCTCCCACCTTATTTACACTTTAAAGCCATTTGGCTCGGCCAACCTCTACCCAACTACTCTCCCAACTCCCCCCTATTACTCCTAGAATCCTCACTTTGGGCAGAACTCTTCTCAAGGAAGCCTTTGGCTCAAATCAAAAAGAGTTACCCGATTTTGAGGTAATGTCTTCTCTAATGTTGTTTTGTTTTATTTTTCTTCTCCAACCCCCTAAACTCTTTTTATTCATTTCTTTTGTAACAAAACCAGTATCCTAAATATACTAGGATGTTGTTATAAGAAGGATTCGAGCTACACTTACACACACCTACATCTAATGGTTAAAGAACATACGGTTTCTGTGGATGGTGAATTCCTGCCTCACGAAACGATGATTGTTCAACACTCATATAACACCTTCAAAGGTGGCCATTAAGATGTCACTATATTTATATATGATATATAATGTGTTTATGTTTTACTTATGCTTCTGTATTTCTCATTTATGACATACTTTATGATTTCCATTATGGGTAAAACGCGATAATTTCATTTTAGGAAGTGCGGACTACCGCCCCCTCAAAGTGATTTGAATCGTTAATGCCATATGTGGGATGTATAAAGGATGGATTAAATGGTATTATACACTATATTATACTGTAATTATATTATAAATTTATATCATTATGATTCTGTTCCATTAAATACGAAATAGAAATGAAAGTAGTGTTCATGCGTACGTACGGCTTACCGTCTCCATGAACGGTGCATTTCATTTCTTACCTCTAAATGTTACGTAATATTATAAATGAATGTATATACTGGATATATAAGATATATATGACATCTAAATCATGAATATAATTCTGGATATAATGGATATTCTACCACATAAACAACTTGTAATTATAAGAAGTTTATTGTTGACTCAAGTACCAAAGATCGACAAAACGACTGTTATTAACTTAAATAATTACATAATGTTCATATCATGGTAATAAGTGATATAAAAGGAATAATGAACATGAAAAAGGTTCTTAAGTAAATAGAAATTAACTCTAGTTTATTATTCAGGTGGTTAAAGAACGGTCGAGTCAGGACAAGACGCAAGGTAAGGGAATTTCATAACCCAACTTCCATTCTTTGGGTTAATCTCCTACTTTCAAATTATGTCATGATATTATTATGTTGTATATTGTATTTATACTTTCTTTATGTGTACATATAGTGAATACACATAATAGATATATTTTATTTAAAAATGATCTTTTTAAGGGACTTCATCTCAATCTCCATTCATTGAGGCATATTTTGTTTTATACACAAATTTCTTTTATACAATGTATAAACCCCTTTGACTTTTACGTTTATTCAAAAGGAATATTTTTTATACGAAGCGTTTTACTAAACGACAAAAAGGGAATGTTTTTATTTCCGTACTTATGCGGCGACAACGACTTCTCCGCCGCCGTGACCATTATTTGAGTTTCGGCTTCCTCTACAAGCCATCACTTTTTTTAATGAAAAATAAATACAAAGTTTTAACTTTCTTTTATTTTGGTTTTGAAAATGGTTTTGAAAACGTTTTTATTATATCAATGTGTTGTATTGATATCTTGTGATTGAAATGTGGAAATTTTATGTTTCCTTTATGCATGTTTTATGTGATACGATTATGTTATGGTTTATGATATGTTTAAACCTATTCATATGAGGAATGAATTGGACTTAATAAGTGACGGGTGGAGCCCGCTATAGCTCCTCGATGCATCGGCAGGTCTCATGAGACAAACTAGTGTCTTGGCACGAGGCCTTGAAAAAATCTTATTTGTGGTCTTGGCACGAGGCCTTGGCTACGTGGTTATGATAGTCTGGCATTATGCATTACATCATTATGAAAGAGGTTATTGATATTGCATGTGATTATTCGACCAGTAGAATATCCATGTGAATAAGTGAATGGCATTATCTCATTTTACTTTTGCCATATTATGTTGAAGTTCATGTTTAAAAGGCTTTTGTTTTAGTTATACATTGCCTTAAATTTTTATGTTTATTGATGAAAGCTTCCACTATATTGTTATCCTTACTGAGCATCTGAGCTCACCCCTTTCAATGTTTTAATATTTTCCAGGATGTGAAGAAGTATTTTAGGAATGACCTGTAGGGATAGTCAGAAGAGGATATGAGTGTGGACTATTAAGACTTTGTTATTAGTTTTTCACTTTATGATGTAATGTAAGACTTATGAATGTATCTAGTGTTTCCAAGGCTACTAAACTAATCGGTCTTTTGAGACTTGATCTTTTGTGATCATGCCAATGTTACGAAGTAATGCACTGACTCTGGGTAGCTGGGATCGGGGCGTTACACTAAACATATCACTTTTCTTGTTGTAATTGTATATTTATATTCATAAAATAATATAGTCAACATTTTACTCTATAATGGAATTATGGGAACTAAATAATCATTTTTAGGTATGATATCCCCATTTCAATTCATTTGACCTTATTCCAAGATCATTGATTAAATATTTGTAAGACTGAGATCTTTTCATCATTGTGTGATATTTAAAATATAATTTCTTATTCTTCTCTACAAATCCCACAATTTTAGTTTTTTAAAAACATTCCACATATGAATATAGGTTCACATGAATTCTTTAAAATGAGGCACACTATAGTTCTAGGGTGGAAGTAACTCTCATCTTCTTTCCTTACACATCTTCATAGTGAAAACAATATCATCTCTACATGAGGGTTTATCTCATAAATTTCAGCTTTGATCATGTTTAATATCATGAATTGTTATATATATTTTCACAGAATATTGACACATGGGTAACCTTTGTTTATTCATCAATTATTAAGAATATTTAAATTTAAAATTCTCAAAAAACCTTGTGTAGACCTCAATCCTTACATCAATCCCTATTCATGGATCTTATTATGTAAATCTTCATAGTTGGATCTACTTAAGACTATCCCTATACATTAATGGAGGAATATTACATTTTTCACTAATTATTGATCTCTATAATAAAATATCCAGATGTGGATCATCTTATGTATATATCCCATTTTATAGATCAAATACTCACATAGATCTCCTAACATCATTGAATCTGAACTGAATCCCTTAACTTGGATCATAATATTTTTTATCCTGTTATATAGTTGACTCACTTATATAAAGACATAATATTTTTTTATAATTCCATCCTTCCTCAATTATGTTTAAAATCTCATTAATTTAACACAAAACTTCATTCAAATATTTATAATCAATTTAAATGAATGTAAAAATTAATCCAACAATTCTTCCATTAATGGATATATCTTCAAAAAGTATCTTCTAGGTATTAGAAACAATATCATACTCTCCTTTAAAGAATATTCATGTATCGTAAAAACATATTCAATGGAAATAACTTCATCAACATATTCCTTTTCCATTTACTATAACATAATCCAACAAACATTGATATTACTTCTTCCCAGCCGTATTGACAAAAAAATACAACTCTTCCATTTGAGTACATCAATATCATCCCTTGTACTTGTTTTCAACACCACATTTTTTTAATAAAGTCAATTAGTTCATCTCCCCCTTGTCGATAAAAAATGGAATAGAAATACAAGGGGGTTATTATCTCAAATTCATCTCATTCATTATAAATATCATATTATCCCTCATTTAAATTCACATCATGCTCCAATTTTATGAGAAGGATGATACCATAGTTATCATAGTAATGAACCATTATTTAGTTAACTCTAAGTATATATGATCTAATACGGTATAAGAAATAAGTGTGATCTAACATAGGGAACCAATATTGTGCATAAATTTTTATGCATGTGATACCAACTCAATTTTCTCATTTTTTATGGTTTCCCAAAATATTTTTATTAGAAACAATAAAATCAATAAATTAATTAAATATTAAGTGAAAATATAGTTTAATCCCTCTTTCCCTTAGTTATTCCTTCAACCAAATCCTCACATTTGTAAACATGTTTGAAAAAAAACAACCGGGGAGATATAAATTTTGACTGGCATACCTATTGTCACAATTTTATACGTATATCTATAAATTATATATTCACACAACTTTTGATAGTTTTATTACCCCTAAAATATTTTCACCCCATCAAGGGATGCACCCATCTTATCATTTTCATGGATGTTTACAGACTCCATGATGGACCCTTTCATTATTGTATAGTGTATATAACACTTACATTTCTCATTTAATTACCTACTTGTTAGCATAAAAAAATAAATTTTAATGGAATAAGGAGGTACCACTTGGTTATTTAGTTGTAACAATGTATCCTCCCCTCTATGTCTTATGATTCCTTCTAATATTATCATGGGAATATTTTTTCAAAATATTTTCCCTCTTATTAGCCTTTGAGTATTTATCTTTTTTTGATGACCAATTTCCCTCTATGGAGAAGTATTCTTTACTCAAGTCATTAAAAGAAATTTATTTCTTTTTTATTTCATCAGCCTTCTCAATAAATCTTTTTTAGTAGCATGAATAATTATATAGTCCTTTATACCATTTCAATCTTGTCCATATGTATCAAATTGATTTTCATGGATGTTTTGGTCATTACATGTATACAACCCCCACTTATTTAGAATAAATTGACTATGAATCTTATTCATATTTGGATTTACTCCCTCGCATAGCCTCAAAATCCATATCATATTTTTCATTATTCTTGAATGATGTAATCTTTTATATTTAATAAGTTATAAGTAGATTATGTAGTTCATCACATGATATATCTTTTCAATTCTATATGGATGAAATTTTATAATCAATCCTATATGAAAATTTTCTCATAATGTTCTTGAGAATAATAGAATCATCCAACTTCTCACCAAAACCACAAATATTACTAATAATATCATTAACTTAAACAATTATTTCATCAATGTTTTCATTATTATATATCTTTATATCCTAAAACATACTTCTACAAACTTTTAATTTATTTCCACTAACTTTATGATTTCTTTCCTAACTACATTTCAATTTTTCCCACCTCATTAGTGATTTGCAGAACCATATTATTTCTATACATCTTTTCTAAGAAACAATCAAAATGTAAATTTAGGATTTTATATAAAATTTAAAATCTATCATATTAAAACGATATATATGGGTTCCCTCGGGAATAGGTGGAAAACAAATTATTACAGTATCGCTTACCTCCACACCATGTGATATAAGGTAGTGAAACATAATATTCCTCTAAATGTGCTAGTTTTTTCCATCGAATGTAGTAAGACACCTGATATTTACAAATTATCTATTCTCCATTTTTAGAAATTTCTACTATCTTTATTGATAACATGGATCATCTCTTATAAAAATCAAAAATCCTAGGTTTAGTAAGCTACCATTGAGAGAGGGACGAATCAATACATCACTATTTTTTAAAATTATTTTCAATTCATCTACATTTATTTTTTAAATTCCATGTCTTATCAATATTAAATTAAATCAGCCTCACCTTGTATGTAATAGAATATATAGAAAGAACAAGGGATGAGGATTTATAAGGTTATCTTGTAAAATCCTAATACTTTACATGATTGGTTAGTCCCACAATAACAAATACTTTAATATATACCCATGTGGTTACACCCTGGATAGTCCCAATCCTATCATCCTAGAATCCTATTGTTCCTTATTCATGAGTCCCACTATAGAGTAGAACTTATCATTATAATGTATGATATATGATAATAAATATTTCTTTATACACAAGGTTTCTTATGCTACACTTGATTTTGATCTTTACCCATAACTAAATTGATCAACTAGTCTACTCAGGTACAATATCTTCAAGAACAATGGTAGTTGTTAGTCACAATTAGATCTTCTAGTCTTGAACACTCACATCAGACCTTCACTATTTTGAGTTTCTCAATTCCTCAAAAGTTTGAGTATAGAAAGTATCTTCTTCCTTTAATGGTTCCCAAAATTTACCTCCTTTTATCTCCTTTATAACGCTGAGTATTGAATTATTAAATTTATTCTATAACATCTTTAGTTTCCCTGGTGTTTCACTAGTGTATAAGGGTATCTCTCAACACATATCCCTTATTTATATACATATATATATTTATATTCACAAAATAATATCTTGAATTTTATTTTTCGATAATGATATTATACAAACTCTGCTAATTCAAAATCATTTTATCTCAGTAAAGGATCATTATTTAAATCTTATTGTGACACTATTTTGTTGAGTTTCAATGCGGCTACAGGATGGGAACCCCTTGATGGATTGATTGAGGGATATTTTAAGGCCCCACTCAATCACATGCATCAGGTTTTCCATCTATTTCATCTTCCCTAGAAATTCCAAATGGTTCCCTCATCCATAGCTGGGTATGGACCCACGTTCCAAAGGTCGGTGGTTATCTAGGTTTTTAGGCCCATCGACTATTGGGGACTGGCATTGGTCAAGAGGATGGGAGGTTAGGCTCAGCACACCCTTTTGTGGGGAATTATTTCCAACTCTGATACTCTCTTATAGATTTAATATATGTTCGTGAATCTCTTCCTTCCGGTATGGGACTGTTTACCCTAACAAAATGACTGTAGGTTAATTTTCTTTCATATGAAAAAGACTGAGATCTATTTGGTGAATCCATTTTTATGTATCTGAGGTTCTTCATCATTTTCCGATAATGGGAAGTTTCTTATATACTGAAGCTGTATAAGCAACTGCCTTGGAGCATGCATCCATGTAAGGACATAGTTAATATTATGAAGAGGGTATTGAGCCATTATGAGGTGTCCTACATATCCTGATTATTGCAGGAATCAAAACTCATGTAGTTCGTTCAGCCCATGTAGATTAATGTCTTGAGGTGATGACATATATTTGGGTACTGAGACACCAAATATTTTAGCTTGACCCCTAAGGCGGTGTCCTGTGTTTCTTGGGTATAGCGAGAATCATAGTTGTCATAGTTGTCATGTATTAGGGTTAACCGTGTCATTATAGAGACTCATAGTGCAAATGATATGATCATCGTGAATCACTAATCTCATGTGAGCCATGATCGGTGTGAGAAACAAGGGATGGAAAAGGATCATTTCATTTCTCATGATGCAGGACTTATGCGTTGGGACTGCATGAGATGTTTTATTATGGGACACAGGTCATGAAGAGACGTCTTACGCATCTTGGTAATGGCAGGAATCAAAGTCATCATGGTATGATTGGTTTCTCAGTTTACTGATGGATGAGATAAGGTGATCATCTCATGGGACTAATTGAGTCATGTTGGTTAAGACGTCAGAGTCGTGGAAAGACTTATACCCAAAAGGGTATTTGTTAAGATCTTGGGCCTTTTGAAGGCATCCTATGTATCCTGATTATGGTGGGAATTAGAACCATCATAGTTTGGATTATGTTGGGACTTATACACTGAGGTTTCCATGTAATATTTTGGGGTATTATAGTGAAAATGTTATGATCATTTCTACTCCTAAAACCCATGTGATCCATGATCGTTGTGAGAAAGAAGGGATAGAAAATAGTCAATGTCATTGCCTAGAATGAGGGGCTAAGATGCTAGGATTTCCCTGGATGATCCATTTAGGGCTCGAACCTCAGGGAGAGGTATCCTATATATCCTAGATATAGAATAATGATGTGGCTGTTTTTCATTACTATTTTCCACATCCTTTTCTATATTTTTATTGACCTTTTAATTTCACAATGTTGTATTTTGTTAAATAATTAACAATTGTTGTTTTTTTTTGTACATTACTGTGTAAAATAATCATTTTTAAAGTGAATCATGTATTTTATGTTGGAACCACTTTGTGTATAGGTTTGTATTTGTTGTCAATAGTTGTCAATGGAATATAAAAATGAAAGAGATCAAGAAGTACTCCAATAAAATGGAGGAATGGAAGCTCACAATGAAGGAGATCATGAAGTACTCCGATGAAGTAGAGGAGTAGTGATTCAGACGATTGTTGTGCTGATTATAAGTTCAAAGAACATGTGTCAAAGGTGATACATTGTTTACAACAATGAAGAATGTGAGGAGTAATCCATCCAAGGATGATTAAAGCAGGATGGTGTTTTTGGATGAAGACCATGCAATTACTCATGATTGCGTGAGAACTATGCTAGAGACTTCTTGACGGATTGAATCACATGGTTTGCATGAAGTTGATCATGACAGTTGATGAAGGAGGCAATGTGTCAATGAGTTGACTTATGAAATGGCCATGCACATCACATTGTCATAGAAGATGATGGTACTAAAGTTGTTCCTTCAAAGAATACAAATCACAATAGTGGAGTTTGTGATAAAATCAAAAGAGTTGCTGAAGGATACAGATCACCAAGAAGAAGTGCTGTTGAGGTGATCGTGCTTGTCGACAAAGCAAACAAACGACATACAAATTTGTTGAAAAAGGATATTCCATGGTGACATGTCGAGTTCAAGAGTTTTGGTCAACGATCTATGTTTGATTCGAGAACATCGACAGAGGAATGGATGATATGGAGGTGGTACAAAAAGAGCAGATACAAGGTGGCGCCGTTTTCCAGTGTTTGCCAAATTTCAGGGCTTCAAAATCAACAAATGAAGAAGAGTGATTTTGGCAAAGGGACTTTCGTGCCATACTCTTGGAGGATAGGAAACTGGCGCGCCATATGTTTTTGAAGATCAGAGCATCAAAATATGGCAAAGGGATAAGGGTCGCGCAAGTTTTGCTGGGGTCGTGCAGGTGAATTATGTGCTGGGAAGAGACTTGCGCGCCGACGCCTTGAATGCATTATAACTTGCGCGCCTATGGTTTTTCAAGATCAGAATATCCAAATTTTTCAAAGGCAAGATGTTCGCACAAGTTTGGATGTTGATCGCGCAAGTGCCTAGCAGGGGCCGAGACTTGCGCACCGATGGATGACTTGCGCGCCGCCGCGCAGGGGGTCCAGTTTGCCTATAAATACTGGACCACCCCTCCTCATTTAACACGGAGCTCAAGACTTAGAGATTGTTCGATCTCTCGTCGCGCAGGTGGTTGAGCCGCGCAAGTGGTGATTGCGCGCTGATTGATGGTTGCGCGCCCCAGGTGATTTGGGCAAGGAAGGAAGTGAGTCGCGCAGTTTTGAAGTTCAAGAAGGCAGAGTCGCGCAGGTGCTTTGGAGACACTTGCTCACCAGGTTATACTTGTGCACCTAAGACTTGCGCGCCATATGGAGACTTGCGTGCCGGGATTGAAAAGGAGAGCCAAATATTGTTGAAGCACGCCCGCCTTTCTGAAGCTGCACAAGAGCTAAAGATTGCCTGATACTTTCGGTGCAAAGCGAGATTGAAGAAGAAATCTAAATGATACATGCATGATCTCATGCATACATGGTGAATTGATTCTGACGAATGCCGAGTAAGATGAACATCATTTATTGAGCAATCACATAAGTGATTGTGATTCAGGCAAACGAAGACAAGGGGATCTAGTGCATTCAGTCATTGCACTAAAGAAGAAAGATTGAACTATAAAGAGCATCAACTCTGAACCCTGATGCAAGCAAGGTCTCATGATGAACAGGAGACGAAGAACATCAATGCACATTTATTGAAGAGACCTTCACGTCTATAAACTGAGTGAGACTTCACCAACGGCAGTGAGCCAGCGGGAGTCAACGGGATTGACCCGAGGGACGCAGTGAGCTATCCCTGAACAATTGTAAAGGCAGTGAGCCTGGGACAGAGTTTTTGTACCCGAACCTTTGTAATCTACAGCTAGTGAAGCATAGTGGATTTAGGTACGACCGAAAACCTGTCGGCGTATGCTCCTTGGACGTAGCCCTTAGTGGTGAACCAAGTAAAAATAGTTGTGTCATCTCTCTTCATGTGAATTTTTAATTGCTGATCATATCCATCATACAGGTTTAAGTAGTTCTTACCAACGTGGGAACAAGATTCACAACTAAAAGAAGAAAAAGTTTCCACCCTGATTCACCCCTCCCCTCTCAGGGTGTCCCGGGGTCCTACAAGTGGTATCAGAGGGAAAGGTTAACGTATGTTGGATATTCTCCAGTAATTCTATTGAGAAGAGGATTTGAGTTTCTTTCCTAGAGTCAACAATGAAGAGCAGTCTTGATAATGACGCAGTCATTTCTGAGTAGAAATCTATATCCACCAAGACTTTGACAAATAGGAAAAAGAAAGAGAAGAAGATTATGAAGAAGTCCCCCACATCCAAAGAAGATGCAGTGTCTTGTTCTCCATGCCATTCCAATAATGAAGAAACATTAGGCTTGGAAAGTATCAAGCAGGTGGCTCAGAACTCATCCAGAGGAAAGGATGATACCCCTAATTCAAGATTTCAGGAAAAACTCAGAACATATCTGCATGATATTCCAGAAGAAAGGGTTGCTATTATTTTTAGCCTATTCCAATCTATGCAGGTTGAGATCAATCGATTAGAAAGGGAAGCTGAAAATATGGAAAAGGGGTTGGAAAGAAAAGTTATGGAAAGTATGAAGCTCATCAAACGGGTGAAAGTCCTTGAAGAAGAAGAGGAAGTCAATAAGACTTTAAAAGAAAGGATCTATGCACTTGAAGCTGAGCTGAAGAAGAGAAATGAAGTCAAGAGTTTTTGTTAGGAAGAAACTTCCATTAAATTCAGGGAACTTGAATCTTTGTTATAAAACAGAGTTAAGATGCATGAAGATGAGGTTGAAAGGTTGAAGAAGACTTGTGAAGAGAAGATGATCATGATTGAAGATCAGAAGATCATCCTCAATATTGTGGGTCAAAGATTGGAAGATCAGTTGATCAAGATTGAGAACACACATACTGAGACTTCACAAAAGAATGAAATGAGTGATGCTTGCACTCAATGTTCGTTGGAGGATTCTAAAGTTGAAATGCCTCCAACATGTGATAAGAAGATTATGACAACTCTTGATTATCCATATCAAGAATCAGTTGCTGCTGGTACTCAATGCTCACTGGAGGATTCTATTGTCAAAAGACCTCCAACATGTGATAAGAAGATCATGACTTCACTCTTTGATCTATCACAAGAAACTGAGAAAGTGAAGGTACCATCCAAACCATCTTGTACTCATATTTCTAAATACACTCCTACAATCAGTGCAGGTGGGAAGAAAAGTTCTAAACAAGTATGGATGAGGAAAGGTGAGAAGAAGAAACCTACCACCATGGCTAGGGTGGATGGGAAGAAAAATGAGGAAGTGGGTTCCTAAAATAGAGCACAAAAGATTAAGCAGAAGGCCCAACAACTTAATACAGAAGACACAAAGAAGAAAAGATTTGTGGGTCAATGTTGGTGCTGCAATAGATTTCGGCATTGTGCACTGGATTGTCTTTATAATCCCCTACATGGAAAAGCACAGAGAATGCCTATATCAAAGAGAAGGAAGCCAGAGAAAAAGAAGCAACATCAGCAGGTCCAGAAGTATCTATTTACTGCAAACAGATTTGGAATTCTTGATAACATCTATGATGTATGCAATGACAGTGGTCACAATGCAGGAACATGTCCATATCAACAAGCTTTCACTGTTGAAAAGAAAAGAAGACCTCTGATGCCGTCAAAGAATGAAGCAACTGCCTTGGGGAGAAATCAGAAGAATGTTGTGAACACACATTTCCCCAAGAAGATCTCAAGTAGGGAAGCTGAGAAGACCCAAGATTTTAGATCCATGAAATTGAAGGTTCATTCATCCAAAAGAAACACTAAGTGGGATGAATCTCGGATGAACCCATGTAGAAGACCTAAACCAGCTGCAAAAGTTCCAAATGACATATTGGTCATCTGGCCAGAAGATTTGAAAAGAATAAGGAAACTTGAAGATGAGAAGGCCAAGGCTGGTGACAAAGGAAAAGGAAAACTTTCACATTATGAAGTCACAGTGCAGGAGAGTTTGCAAACAAAGAGAAACACACGTGTCAAAGAAGTTCTGTGTGAGAGATGCAAGAAATCTGGTCACATTGCAAAAGGTTGCCTAACCTTAATACCAGAGAAAGAAGCAGTCCTTAAGAGGAGTAAGAATGTATCATTCATGATGGGTGCTAAGCAGAACAATTCTCCACACATAGCATAAGAGAATTTGAACAGATCCATGCCACACCGACAGATGTCAGAACATATGTTCAAATGTGAAGGCATGAAGACTGGAGTGAACAGAGGAACTTGGTTGAGAAAAGAACCTCAACAAAGCAAGTCTTCTTGATGAAGCAAGAAGGAACCACCTTATTCCCGTAATCATTTGTGTATTGTATTTGTGCTAATAATGCAGGGAATTGAAGGTGAAGCATGCTCTCAGGGGGAGAACCTGAGAAGTAGTGAATGCTGTCAACTCCTGATAGCCAAGCTGAAGAAGTTTCCATCCTTAGTAGATTCTTCAATTTATATTCAAAGATTATGATGATGAAGGATCACTCTTGATGGAGATGATGAGGAGTGTTTCCCTTGAGGGGGAGAAGAATGAAGAAGCTTCCATAATCACTGTTTCAATCAATATCAACTCCAGCTGGACTCAAAAGAAGTTACTCTGTGAATTTCTTGAAGAACACGCCAATGGAGAAGGTATGTCATTTCTCAATCACTATCCCTTGGTTACTCAGATCAAAGATTATTTTACAAAGGGGGAGTAACTGAACTGATCAGTGACATAAAGAGAATGGAAGTGCCCCAAGGTCACTTATCCTGCCGATTGCACTTGAATGTTTTTGATCTATTTGCTGATGTGAGTGCAGGAGTTTCAGGTTGATTATTCTCTATCATAGTTGATCTTCTTCTACCTGGAATTTAAGTGGTAAACCCTTGAAGACAAGATACATGAGTTATCATCTCATGTTGGTATCATGATCTGTGGATAATGGACAGCCTTGTTGACTTAATCAAATCCTCTTGTTTTCTACATCGAGCATTGCTCAAGTAGACTTAGAGTGAAATGATTAATGAAACATTGCTTAAGTGTGGATTGATACCCTCCCTACCATGTTCTTTGTATTTCTTGTCAATAAGGGGGAGAGAAAGTGAAATGAATGTTTGAAAAGAAAAGTTGATTGAATAGAAGATTCTCATTTTGACATTGAAAAATTCATTTCAGAAGATATATAAGGTATTGACAACAAAATACAAAGGGGGAGATTGTTGGAACCACTTTGTGTATAGGTTTGTATTTGTTGTCAATAGTTGTCAATGGAATATCAAAATGAAAGAGATCAAGAAGTACTCCAATAAAATGGAGGAATGGAAGCTCACAATGAAGGAGATCATGAAGTACTCCGATGAAGTAGAGGAGTAGTGATTCAGACGATTGTTGTGCTGATCGTAAGTTCAAAGAACATGTGTCAAAGGTGATACATTGTTTACAACAATGAAGAATGTGAGGAGTAATCTATCCAAGGATGATTAAAGAAGGATGGTGTTTTTGGATGAAGACCATGCAATTACTCATGATTGCGTGAGAACCATGCTAGAGACTTCTTGACGGATTGAATCACATGGTTTGCATGAAGTTGATCATGACAGTTGATGAAGGAGGCAATGTGCCAATGAGTTGACTTATGAAATGGCCATGCACATCACATTGTCATAGAAGATGATGGTACTAAAGTTGTTCCTTCAAAGAATACAAATCACAATAGTGGAGTTTGTGATAAAAGCAAAAGAGTTGCTGAAGGATACAGATCACCAAGAAGAAGTGCTGTTGAGGTGATCGTGCTTGTCGACAAAGCAAACAAACGACATACAAATTTGTTGACAAAGGAGATTCCATGGTGACATGTCGAGTTCAAGAGTTGTGGTCAACGATCTATGTTTGATTCAAGAACATCGACAGAGGAATGGATGATCTGGAGGCGGTACAAAAAGAGCAGATACAAGGTGGCGCCGTTTTCCAGTGTTTGCCAAATTTCAGGGCTTCAAAATCAACAAATGAAGAAGAGTGATTTTGGCAAAGGGACTTGCGCGCCATACTCTTGGAGGATATGAAACTTGCGCGCCATATGTTTTTTGAAGATCAGAGCATCAAAATATGGCAAAGGGATAAGGGTCGTGCAAGTTTTGGTGGGGTCGCGCAGGTGAATTATGTGTCGGGAAGAGACTTGCGCGCCGACGCCTTGAATGCATTATAACTTGCGCGCCTATGGTTTTTCGAGATCAGAAGATCCAAATTTGGCAAAGGCAAGATGTTCGCGCAAGTTTGGATGTTGATCGCGCAAATGCCTAGCAGGGGCCGAGACTTGCGCGCCGATGGATGACTTGCGCGCCGCCGCGCAGGGGGTCCAGTTTGCCTATAAATACTGGACCACCCCTCCTCATTTCACACGGAGCTCAAGACTTAGAGACTGTTCGAGCTCTCGTCGCGCAGGTGGTTGAGTCGCGCAAGTGGTGATTGCGCGCTGATTGATGGTTGCACACCCCAGGTGATTTGGGCAAGGAAGGAAGTGAGTCACGCAGGTTTGAAGTTCAAGAAGGCAGAGTCGCACAGGTGCTTTGGAGACACTTGCGCGCCAGGTTATACTTGCGCGCCTAAGACTTGCGCGCCAGATGGAGACTTGCGCGCCGGGATTGAAAAGGAGAGCCAAATATTGTTGAAGCACGCCACCTTTCTGAAGCTGCACAAGAGCTAAAGATTGTCTGATACTTTCGGTGCAAAGCGAGATTGAAGAAGAAATCTAAATGATACATGCATGATCTCATGCATACATGGTGAATTGATTCTGACGAATGCCGAGTAAGCTGAACATCATTTATTGAGCAATCACATAAGTGATTGTGATTCAGGCAAACAAAGACAAGGAGATCTAGTGCATTCAGTCATTGCACTAAAGAAGAAAGATTGAACTATAAAGAGCATCAACTCTGAACCCTGATGCAAGCAAAGTCTCATGCTGAACAGGAGACAAAGAACATCAATGCACATTTATTGAAGAGACCTTCACGTCTATAAACTGAGTGAGACTTCACCAACGGCAGTGAGCCAGCGTGAGTCAACGGGAGTGACCCGAGGGACGCAGTGAGCTATCCCTGAACAACTGTAAAGGCAGTGAGCCTGGGACAGAGTGTCTGTACCCGAACCTTTGTAATCTACAGCTAGTGAAGCATAGTGGATTTAGGTACGACCGACAACCTGTCGGCGTATGCTCCTTAGACGTCGCCCTTAGTGGTGAACCAAGTAAAAATAGCTGTGTCATCTCTCTGCATGTGAATGTTTAATTGCTGATCATATCCATCATACAGGTTTAAGTAGTTCCTACCAACGTGGGAACAAGATCCACAACTAAAAGAAGAAAAAGTTGCCACCCTGTTTCACCCCTCCCCTCTCAGGGTGTCCCGGGGTCCTACATTTTAGTGATCATTTTTGTCATTTGAAATAATTCTAAAATTAAATCATTCTTTTGAATACAGCCTTCATTTTTTAGACTTTCGTTTTTTTAATTAAATTATAATTTTTCATTCTTTTTATTCTTTCATTTTTTTTATTAATTTTTGTTTAAAAAATAATTAGTATATTAATTCTTTCAATTTATTTATTTATTTCTCATTAATTTTTAATTTAACAATGTTCCATTCATTAATATAATGCTTGATTCATTAATTCTTTATTTTTAATAGTAAATAAATAAATTTCGTCACTTTAGATTTTAATTCCTTAAATAATTAAGTTAATGTTAACAATTTAATTCAATTCTTTAAGTATTAATTTTAATTTAGTTTTTAAATTTCATTATTTCTTTATTTTTCATTAATTTTTTAATTAATTAAATGATGAAAACTGATTTAATTATTTTTGTTGTTAATGTTAATTATGAATCAATTGTATGTTGTAAGCTGTAGATTTTTTTTCACTACTAAATGTAAAGAATTCATCCCACCGTTGAAGATTGACTGATGCTCAGTCTTGCTGAAGAAGACCCTAGCCGCTGGACCTGAACCCCCTGTCCTCCGCGAGCCGCTGCGAGCCACCACCGAACTCCTACTTCCACCACCGTCCATGGCAAGGCCGCCGGCCGAATCCCCCTGCTCAACCCACGAACCCCCATCATCGGGATAGGAAAAGCTCCCCAGGTGATGATTTGAAGCTCGAGCTCGCTGTTTCCAGATCTGGAGCTACACCTCGCCGTGTCTGCTCAACCGGCCCTTGCGCTGCTACGCACCCAAACCCCAGCCTCCTTCTGACCCGAAGCCACCGGCGCTGACCAGCCCACCCTCGGCCACTATCCACGGCTAGGCCTCCGCCCAAACTCCCCTTCGCCGCGGTGACCTCCCCTTGCCATCCCCCTCTCCTTCCTCTGCCCATCTAAACACCCCCACCCCTCTCTTCATTTTATTCCATTTTGTTTTTTATTTTTTTATTTTATTTTAATATCATATATATTTTTTATATAACAATTGTTAATAGAAAAAAATGATTTGTTAATTCTTTTATTTATTTAAAAAATAATTCATTTGTTTATAAATTATTACTTTACCCTTAATTATAAATATTGCTTTTATTATTTCATTTATTTAACTTTAACATTTATATGTATATATTAATAAGTAGCTTAATTTTCATTATATCTTTATTTTTATTTTTGTTCATTTTTAATACTTGTTGTATATTAATTGTTTCTTTTCTTTTCTCTTTTTATTATAATATAATATGTAGCAATAATAACATGTAGTTTTAAATTTCTATATTTAATTCTAATTCTTTTGTTTGAATTCAATTGTTTTCTTTTTCAAGGGGGGTCATGACTCATGGAGCGTGTTTTTTCACTCTATTTCGAGGATCTGCTTAAGTGAAGGTTAAGGATGAAATGGGATCATGAATGCACCACATGGAGGTTGGGGAAAACTTTTGAATGATTCGAGAGACTTCCTTTCATGGAGTAGCGGTGACGAATAGAACATTGCACGATCATCCACCACATCTACTTCGGACTTACATCGGATCATACTTCAGCTTACTTCCACATCCCTGCGTAGAGGATCGACGACATCCAGATTAATTCATCCACCACATCTGTGACTTCTAGAATTCTAGTGAGCAATATATCAGAGCAGACGATCACACCTCTCAATTCCTAGGGTGGGAGATCGAGAGTACTTCATCTCATCCACCATAGAGCAACAGAGACAACAAGTTTAGAGCATATGGAGATCGATTAGGGAAACAAAGCATTTAATTTGTCTTCTGCTCTATTTTTTTGCAACTCATTGCCGCATGAACTTCATTTCTCTTAACATTGTTACTATGTTGGATTTAGTCACTATGTTTGGCTAATCTTCCACGGGGAATAGACTGTTCGGTTAAATAAGAATATCCCTTTGTTAATGCACTTAGTTTCTATATTGGTTCTCTCTCTCTCTCACTCTTCAAAGAGTAATTCTTTTCAAAACGTCATGTATCATTGAAAATAGAACATCATTGGGTCTAATTTCAAACTGTTTTCAATTTGAGGATTCAACTGAAAAGTTTATCAAGCTCAAGAGAGAGAGAGAGAGAGATTCACTGAGTTTAAACAAAAAATTGAATCCAGTGTCTTCTGATTTTACTCATTGTTGATTGAATAATTTCTTCAGTTGAAATAGCTGTAGAGATTATTTACTCATACGTGGACCAAAAGAAAAATTTGGCCAACTAATTTCAATCAAATTCAGACACATTGATTTATGTTCATGAATAGGGGAGATCATATTGTGGCCGACATCTAATTTCCTTATCTCCATCATATTGATTGTTTTCACTGGCTACATGTTCTTCTTATTGTCTGTCTTCTTTCTTTCACTCATTCACTCTCGCAGTCACACATAGTTTCATTCACTTCACATTTAGATCACCAACACCACCATCAGCTACTACATGTTTGTTTTCGTGTGTTTTATGTTTTGTTTTTTTTGTCACTAAGCACAACATCATTCCTCTATGTGGTTTGAACCTCTCATACCACTATACTAAGTAGTATGTTGGAAATATAAATTTAAATTTGTTCACTCATGCTCAACAACGTACAACATTAAAAATTTTGGTGTCGTTGTTGGGGAGGTTGCATGCAATCATAAAAAACAGCAAAAAATCAAAAATAAACTCAAACAAATAACAAAAAAAACTTTTAAAAATAGAAATAAAAATGAAAATAAACTCTAAAAAATCATAATAAAATTCAAAAAAAACATTGGGAATCTCCTACTATATGTTCACTAGGTCTAAATCAAAAAATTTAGAACCTGTGAACCTTGAAATTGATAAGCACTTGAAAAACATGAAAAAGAAAAAAAGAAGAAGTTAAAATTGAAGCCAACAGGGAGTTAGTTAATGAAAACCAGAATAACCCACCACTTGTAAATGTGAAACAACCGAGTCATGAGTCAGTTGAGAGACACATCTTGAGAGAGAGTACCTATTTCCTTCTCTCTCTAGTAACCCTACATGCATTCGGATCTCACCTAGATCAAGGAACTATGAAATCAAACATTCCATGTTGGGTTAGCTTCCAACATTCAATGGTTTTCCTAGTGAGGAATCTCTTGACTTTATTAAGGATTTCTATTGCAGTGTCCAGCAACTGTCATTGAGAGGTCTACACGAGGAAGAACTTAAACTGAGAGTGATTCCCTTCTTCCTCAAGGGAAATTCTAGAACCTGGTTCCAACAGTTTGAGTATGAAATATTTTTCACATGGGATCAAGTGTAAAATGCTTTCATAATGAAATTCTATCCTAGGAGGTTGACATATGAAATTAGGCATAAGGTCACTAGCTTTTTCCAAGACGAGGGTGAGGTTTTCCATGCAGCCTGAGATAGGTTTAGAGTTTTACCCAGGCAGTGTCCTAACCACCAGTGTACCCCCCCAATTCCCTATGGACACATTATATAATAGCCTTACCCCTTACCATGAAAACATGGTGGGTCAGTCTACTAGAGGTGGCTTTAGTGTTAGGATAGCTGAGGAGCTCAAACGGATCTTCAAAAACTTAGCACAAAACTCGCAGTATAAGTGGTCTGGAAGAATAACCATTGTTAGGAAAGAACCCACTACTTCTCTATAATAAAAATTTAAAGATCATGGGTTCTTAATTGAGAACTCCCATAACACATTTAGGGAGCAATGTCACCACTATGGCATGTATGGAAATTCACAGACATGTTTTCCAAATTTTGAAATGCATTTCCAAACTTTTGAGAATGAAAAACTTGCTGAAAATGGTCCTAGGATGCAGCCTAGAGAAGATCCATTTTACAACACCTACAATCAAAGGTATGGGAACCACCCGAACCTGTCTATGAGGGATCAGGGAGTCCTTCGACCTGCTACCCCTCATAGATTCCAGTTGCCTCCTAGCTAGTAGTTCCAACCCCAACCCCAATCCTAAGCCAAGGTTGAGTAATCCAATTCTAAAGATGATTTGAATGATATGTTTCATTATTTTATAGGGATATTTGATGAACAAAATACAAAAAATTATTTTGATAAAACTCAAATGGATTCTAGAATGAAAAATATAGAAATTCAAATGGGGAAATTGGATAGAGATGTGGGAAATAGAGACAAAGGTCGGAATCCCAGTACCATTGAAGCCAACCCAAGAAATAATTTCATGGATTTGACCACCATAAGTGGTATCCAAACCCACCAAGATCCTAGGAAAGAACCCTAAACATATCAAAATGAATAACTGGATGAATCTGCAAATTTAAATCTAGAAAAACCTAAATCTAAAAAACTGGAAAGAAGCACTAGAACCACTTTGGTTTATACTGTTGTAGATGAAAAACCAAAGTAAAATGGAATGAAAAACTAGGAAAATAAAGGGATTAATGTAATTGATGAAGTAGCTACAGGGATGCCTCAAATTGTAAAAAAAACTTTTCCACTATCATCCTTTTTTCTAAAAGAATAAAAAACCAACCCATGATTCTAAACTACTGAAGTTTTTCAAAGTGGATAAGAAGATGAACTTTGAAATATCATTCTTGGAGGCTCTCATTCAATTCCCATCATTCTTAAAATCACTAAAGAAAATCTACTCAAATAAAAATACTTTGTAATAATTTTCCACCTATAGTCTAACAGTGTATTGTATTGCTATTTTGAAAAATAGGATACCTCTTAAGTTTCAGGACCCATGGATCTTGGTCATCCCTTGCACCTTTGAGGATATAGGTTGTATGTTCAACTATTTTTGTGATTTGGGATCTATCATTAATCAGATACCTCTTTCACTTCTACAACATCTAATATTATGAGTCCCCCAGCCCACCACTATTGTGCTATAACTCGCTGATAAATCCATCACTCATACAGTGGGTAGGTTTGATGATTTTCTATTTGGAGTATGCAAACTATTTTTTCCTACTAACTTTATGATTCTCGATATAGAGTGTGATCAGGAGTTACCTATCATCCATATTAGTCCATTCTTATCCACAAGGGGAGATGTGATAGATGTTTCTAAGGGTAAATTGATTTTAAACTTGGGTGAACAAAAAGAGTAATTCAATGTTTTCAAGACAATAAAAGAACCCACCCTCCCAATCTTTCCCAATATGAGATTTTAATTACTGAGGGTAGTTTTTGTTTGGAGGAAGAAGTGTTTCTAAGGATGATAGATGAAATCAATAGTGAACCTTAGATCCATGCAGACACTTGCATGGGGATCATCTAAAATAAGGAGAGAGAGATGATTGATGAGTTTGAGGGAGAGTTTTTGAAGAACCTAGATAAGTTTTCTATAGAGAAAATTATATACCCAAGAGAGGAGTACACGTGTGAGGAATGTTTTTCTGGAAGTTCTAGTGATGAGTATGAAGCCACTTTACTTCCTTCTTCAAGAGGCAGCATGAATACCTTTGCTCACCGAGGCCCAAGTGACTTACATCAAGTGATTCACCACCCATTATTGAACTCAAACCTCTACCTGACCATATCAAACACTCCTTTCTAAGATATAGTTCCACCCTTCCTATGACCATTTCATCAAATCTAGAGTGTGGCCAAGAGAAAAACCTATTGAGTGTTTTGAATAAGTAAAAGTCTGTCATGGGCTAGACAATTGCTGATATTAAGGGGATAATCCCGCCTTCTCCATGCACAAAATTCCAATGGAATCTTAGTGTAATCTTAGAGTGGAAGTCCATAGGAGACTCAATACCAATATAAATTAAGCTCTTATAGAAGAAGTGATTTGTCTTTTTGATGCCAAGAAAAATTTCACATTTCGGACATCCCCTAGGTAGGTCCAATTCAGGTTGTCCCCAAAAAGAGTGGAGTGATAGTGATCCCCAATATGAAGAATGAGAAAATTAAAACAAGGTATGTGGAGAGTTTTTATATACTATAGGAAGTTGTATGCTTCCACAAGAAAGGACCACTTTCCCATTCCATTTTTGGACCAAATGCGAGAAAGATTGGTGAGTAATGAGTATTTCTATTTTCTTGATGGTTACTCTGGTTACAACTAGATTTCTATTTCTCCTCAGGATCGAGGGAAAACCACCATTACTTATCCATTTTGGACATTCTCCTCTTAGCAGATTCACTTTGTATTGTGTGGTGCTGCTGCCACTTTTCAGAGGTGCAAGATGGACATATTCTCAGATATGATTGAAAGGATAATTTAAGTGTTACTGGGTTATTATTTTATTGTGGGATGTAATTTTGAAAACTATCTAGAAAATATGAAAATAATGCTAGAGATATACCAAGGGTCCAATCTAGTCTTGATCTGAGAAAAGTGTCAATTCATGGCTTCTGAGGGCATTGTCTTGGGTCACAATGTTTCTAAGATGGGGTGGGAGGTAGATAATGCTAAAGTTGAGGTTATCCAAATGTTTATCCTACTTGAAAATGACAAAGGAATCTGAAGTTTTATGGTTCATGATGGGTTCTACAGGATGTTCATTAAGGACTTTTCTAAAATCACAAGACCCCTGTGCTCACTTCTAGTTAAGGACACACCAATTTTTTTTGATGAGAAATGTCTAGAGTCCTTTAATATGATCAAGGAGAAGATGGAAGCCTCAACTGTGACCACTTCCCCTGACTGGAAGCTCCTATTTGAGGTAACATGTGGTGCTAGTAATTTAGTAGTTGTTGTTGTTTTCGGGCAGAAGAAGGATAGGAAGCTTTATGTCATTTATTATGCCATAAAGCTATTATATGATTACCAAAAGAATTATTCCAACGCTAAAATGGAACTCTCTTCTGTGATGTTTGATTTGGAAAAGTTTAGGCAGTACTTGATGGGGTCTAAAGTTATCATTTTCATTGATCATGCAACCCTTATGTACTTGCTGGAAAAGAAGGATTCTAAACCCAAATTGTTAGATGGACCCTGCAACTATAGAAGTTTGACTTGGTCATTAAGGATAATAAAGGATCCTAAAATGTAGTGGAAGATACCTTATCTAGGCTACCAAATACTCAAAGTGAGAATCCAAAAGAGATTAACAGTTCATTTCCTCATGAACAATTGTTTGCTTCTTCTGTGTAGCAGTATGCTTGGTTTGTAGACTATGATAACTTTTTAGTAGTAGGTGTAATGCCCAAGGACCTATCACATAACCATAGAGATATATTCATCTCTGTTCTGAAACATTATTTTTTGGATGAACCAATTTTCTTTAGGAGGTGTGCTAATGGGATTTTTAGAAGTTGTGTTGTTGAGGAAGAGATGTTTCTCATACATGAGATCTATCATTCATCACCATGGGGTTGTCACCGTGGAGGATAGAGGACTATTAAAAAGGTCCTTTAGGTTAGTTTCTACTAGCCTAAATTGTTCATGGATGCTAGGAGTTTGGTCATTGGATGTGAAATATGTCAGATGCTAGGTAATGTAAGAATATGGAAGGATATGCCTCAAAAGTGAATTCTTGAGGTCAAAATCTTTGATGTTTGTAGATTGGAATTCATGTGACTATTCTCGTCCTCTTATGGGAATGAGTATATTCTAGTTGATGTTGACTATGTGTCCAAATGGGTTGAGGGAGTAGCTCTTCCCAACAATTCTTCTATTATTTCTGTTAAGTTTAACAAGAAAATCATCTTTTCCAGGTTTGGTGTGCCTAGAGCATTCATCACTGAAAATGGTACTCATTTATAGAATCACAAGTAAAAGAGTTTAATGGAGAAATATGTATTCTCACATATGATAGGTATTACCTACCACCCACAATCTAGTGGGTAGTCAGAAATGTTAAACAGTGAGATTTAGAAAAAAATTTAGAAAACAGTTTCTAGCTCTTGGAATGATTGTTCAGTGAAGCTGGATGAGGCTCTTTGGGCCTATAGAACTGCTTAAAAGACTCCTATAGGTATGTCACCATTCAAGATTCTATTTGGTAAAACATTTCATCTGCCTGTAGAATTGATGAAGAAATCCTATTGGGAAGTGAAGGCCATGAACTTTGACTTGAAGTCTGCTGGTGAGAGGAGGCTGAAGAAGATGAGTGAGCTTGAGGATATTAGTATGGAGTCCTATAAGAAGGATGAATTTTATAAATAGATAACAAACGAATTTCATGATTAAATAATTAAAAATAAGAACATTAAGGTTGGTGAGAGGTTCCTTCTATTTAATTCAAGACGTAAGCTGTTTCCTGGAAAGTTGACGACCAAGTGGCCATGATCCTTTACCATTGTGGGAGTTTTAGTTAATGGAGTTGTGGAACTTGTTGGATAAGAGAATAGACCTTTCTTGGTAAATGGTCAATGGATATAACATTTCTTTGAAGTATATCCAAAGGGCTTGACTACCATCTCTCTACTAGAATAATAAGTCGTCTCACGTCTAATTGAGCACTATAAACTTAGTGTTTCATGGTAACTAATCCATTGTTGCTTTTTTGTTTTCCTTTTATTTCCATTTTTCAATAAAAAATATTTCATACTACTTGATTATCTAGTTTTTAAACTTTTCTGCTTGATGGTGTCTCATTACCTGCTCCTACTTGAGAGTATTAGTGCTTCTAGAAACATGGAAAAGGATAACCAAGGGAGTAGTCTACTACATCATATGGATAACATTTTCACTACTAGAAATTTACACTTTACCAACAGTTCAAAACGATTGGTAAAGTCTTGAAAACCATTGGTATATAGTATACCAATGGTTCCCTCAACCATGGCCAAGTAATCCAAGACAATAGGCCTATACCAACGGTTCTGTGAAAACTTTTGGTATAGGTGTCAAAATAGAAGGTATACCAACAGTTTGCTACAAACAATTGGTATATGTGTGTTAAATATAAAACATACCAACGGTTTGTGAAACCTTTTGTATATATGTGTTACACTTATACCAACGGTTTACAACTATTGGTATAGAGGGGATATGGCAAGCCATAAGGCTATACCAACGGTTTTGTTATAACTGTTGGTATAAACCTATACCAATAGTTATAACAAAACCGTTGGTATAGTTATATTATAGAATCTATACTAACGGTTTTGAAAACCGTTGGTATAGATTTTCTCAACTCCATATCAACATTCCCCTCTCCCCTCTCTAGACCTGCAACAACACAGCTCCACACCTCCCCCTCTCCAGACCTGCAACAACACCAATACAAAATTCCCATCCAAAGTATTCAAAATTTAGAATTCATTCCATAATTTAGAAATTTAGAAATTAGAAATTAAAATGAAATAACACCCATAAGAGAAAAATCCTACATGTTATATGAAATGTAATAACACCCATAAGAGTATTCCAAATTTAGAATTCACCCCTCACTCAAACCACAACACTAACACACATAAGAGTATTCAAAATTTAGAATTCATTCCTCACTCAAACCACAACACCAATACACACAAGAGAAAAAACCTACATGTTATAGGAAGCACATGGGATGTTTAGTCATGGACTTGGGTTGAGTATCTTAAAACCAAAAGAAAAACTTGGGTAGAGTGGAAAAGGATCATGATACCCATAATATAGACAATGTTAGTAGTCATGTGCTTAGACCAAGGATGAGTTATAGGAAGCATATGGGATGTTTATATTCCTCTAATGATTATGTATCCGTGTATAAATGGTTCTTGATGTGTTGGTGTGAAATATTGGCCAATATCAACATATGAGATGGGTTACCAGAATAACCTACATGTTTTTCATAGAATTTTCAATTAGAATAAGGGGGTATGTGGCTAATTGTAATTTTCTCTCCTGGGTGTGATGTGAGATGAATCCCCATCTTGGGTAGTGGGTATGAATATTCAATTAATTCTTTGGTATTAGGTTCCCAAAGGGACTTTGGTTTGGTCCTCGAACCCACTGTTTGAGGATGGGATTGAGGTGATCCATGGGGATATGGTGTCACCATATGTATTCTTCATCATTGGGGTATTTTTATGAGACTTTGAAACTTATTTTTCTAGAATCTATGTGTAGCCTTGTTGACCAATTTGTTATATGGTATGCTTGAGTGTTCATAGGTTTCATATGAAATCACTATATGATATTTATTTGTTGTATGTTATTGTATAGAATGAAAGACCTGTGATTGAGAATTAGAACATGAGTGTTGGTTCTTGTTCATGATGGGATGTCGAGACTAATTCTTAATATAATTCATGTTTTTTTATATATACTATGACCCATTGTGTTTCAATCTATTTCTTGTGAATATTTTCCTCTAATAACGTATGACCAATAGACTATATTTATTTTTTATCCCTTAATTTCAAGAATCTATGTGTATCCTTGTGAAGTTTTTCCATATGCCAGTTGTTGTTTTCACTTAAAATGTTGTCCATTTCAAACAAAAGTGAGACACTTTGAGTGATACCAGTCACACCGTGCCTCAGATTGAGGTAGGGCTGACTCATACCCGTCACAAATGATCCATGGATCGTTGTGCTGAAGTATCAACACCTCTGATTGATGTGTCATCTATCCGACCATTTCACAATTAACCCACTCTTTTTTGTCGTCCGATTTCATGGTATTCTGAGGTCGTTCGACCAGTTTTGACCACCCCACGCACGCTTTTCAAGCGCGCCAAACATCTAAAAAACACATATTCTACCATGCCGCGCAAAACGCACATTCTAATAATGTGTCATATTTTTGTACACCTCACGAATAATAATTAGGGTGTTTTCGTGTGATTTCAAGTCATTTCGAAATCGTTCGGTATGTATTTGACCATAAAATGCATGTTTTGGTTATTTACAACACGTAGAGTGTGTTTTTGGTCACTATAGTCACACAACACCTCCGATTGACATGATGTATACCCGACCATTTTACAATTCACCCACCCTTTGTTGTCATACAATTTGATGACATTCTGAGGTCGTTCGGACGGTTTTGACCACCCCACGCACGCTTTTCAAGCGCACCAAACACCTAAAAAACACATATTCAACCGTGTTGCGCAAACCACACGTCCGAATGACGCGTTGTATCCTCATACACCTCACAAATAATAATTAGGGTGTTTTCGTGTGATTTCAAGTCATTATGATGTTGTCCGGTGTGCATTTGACCGTTAAACGCATGTTTTGGCCATTTACGACACACGGAGTGCTTTTTCAGCCACCACGGTCACACGAAACCTCCAATTGACGTGCTGTATGGATGAACATTTCACAATTCACCCACCCTTTATTTTTTTCTGATTTTATGGCATTCCGAGGTCATTCGGCCGGTTTTGACCACCCCACGCACGCTTTTCAAGCGCACCAAACACCTAAAAAACACATATTCAGTTGTGCCACGCAAACCACGCGTCCAAATGATGTGTAGTATCCTCGTACACCTCAAGAATAATAATTAGGGTGTTTTCGTGTCATTTCAAGTCATTCTGATGTCGTTGGGTATGTATTTGACCGTAAAACACATGTTTTGGCCATTTACGACACGCAGAGTACGTTTTCGGCCACTGCGGTCACACGACACCTCTGATTGACGTGACGTCTAGCTGACCATTTTACAATTCACCCACCCTTTGTTTTCGTCTGATTTCATGGAATTACAAGGTCATTCGTTCGGTTTTAACCACCCCACACACACTTTTCAAGCGCGCCAAACACCTAAAAAACACATATTCAGTCGTGCCGCATAAACCGCATGTCCGAATGATGTGTCGTCTTCTCGTACTCCTCAAAAATAAAAATTAGGGTGTTTTGTGTGATTTCAAGTCATTCCGATGTTTTTTGGTATGCATTTGACCGTTAAACACATGTTTTGGCCATTTACGACATGCGTAGTGCGTTTTCGGCCATCGCAGTCACACGACACATCTGATTAACATGACATCTAGTAGACCATTTTACAATTATTCCACCCTTTATTATCGTCTGATTTCATGGCATTACGCGGTCGTTCGACTGGTTTTGACCACCCCATGCATGCTTTTCAAACGCGCCAAACACCTAAAAATACATATTCAGTCGTGCCACACAAAACCACATGTCCGGATGACGTGCCGCCTTCTCGTACACCTCACAAATAAAAATAAGGGTGTTTTTGTGTGATTTCAGGTCATTTTGATGTCGTTCGGCATTCATTTGACCGTTAAACGCATGTTTTGGCCATTTACGACACACGGAGTGCGTTTTTGGCCATTGCAGTCACACGACACCTTCGATTGATGTGATTTCTAGCTGACCATTTCAAAATTCACTCACCCTTTGTTGTCCTCTGATTTTAGGGAATTCTGAGGTCATTTGACCGGTTTTGACCACCCCACGCACGCTTTTCAAGCGCGCCAAACACCTAAAAAACACATATTCAGCTGTTCCGCGCAAACCGTGCGTCCGAATGATGTGTCGTCTCCTCATATACATCATGAATAACAATTAGGGTGTTTTCGTGTGATTTCAAGTCATTCCGATGTCATTGGGTATGTATTTGACCGTAAAACACATGTTTTGGCCATTTACGACACGCAGAGTGCGTTTTCGGACACCGCAGTCACACGACACCTCTGATTGACATTCCTTCTGGCCAACCATTTCAAAATTCACCCACCCTTTGTTGTCGTCTGATTTCATGACATTCCGAGGTCGTTCGGCTGGTTTTGACCGCCCCACACACGCTTTTCAAGCGCGCCAAACACCTAAAAAACACATATTCAGCCGTGTCGTGCAAACCACGAGTCCGAATGATGTGTTGTCTCCTCATACACCTCACGAATAATAATTAAGGTGTTTTCGTGTGATTTCAAGTAATTCTGATGTCGTTCGGTATGCATTTGAACATTAAACACATGTTTTGGCCATTTACGACATGCGAAGCGCGTTTTCCGGCACCACGGTCACACGACGCCTCCGATTGATGTGTAATATGGTCAAACATTTTCAAATTCACCTACCCATTATTGTCATATGATTTCATGGCATCTTGAGGTCGTTCGGCTGGTTTTGACCACCCCATGCACGCATTTCAAGTGCGCCAAACACCTAAAAACACATATTTAGTCATGTCGTGAAAACCATGCGTCTGAATGACGTTTCATCTCCTCTTACACCTCAATAATAATAATTAGGGTGTTTTCATGTGATTTCAAGTCATTCCGATGTCGTTCGTCATGCATTTGACCGTTAAATTAATGTTTTGTCCATTTATGACACACGAAGTGCGTTTTCGGCCACCGCTGTCACACAACACCTCCGATTGACGTGATCTCTATCCGACCATTTCACAATTCACCCACCCTTTGTTTTCGTCTGTTTTCATGGAATTCTGAGGTCGTTCGGCCGGTTTTGACCACCCATGCACACTTTTCAAGCTCGCCAAACACCTAAAAAACACATATTTAGTTGTGCCGCACAAACCGCACATCCGAATGAAGTGTTGTCTTCTCGTAAACCTCACAAATAATAATTAGGATGTTTTAGTGTGATTTCAAGTCATTAAGATGTCATTGGGTATGTATTTGACCGTAAAACACATGTTTTGTCAATTTACGACACACAGAGTGCATTTTCGGCCACTGCAATCACACGACACCTCCGATTGATGTGTCATCTGGCCAACCATTTCAAAATTCACCCACCCTTTGTTTTCGTCTGATTTCATGGCACTTCGAGGTCATTGAGCTGGTTTTGACCACCCCACGCATGCTTTTCAAGCACGCTAAACACCTAAAAAACACATATTCAGTCGTGTTGCGCAAAACGCATGTTCGAATGATGTGTCGTCTCATCATACACCTCAAGAATAACAATTAGGATGTTTTCATGTGATTTCATGTCATTCTGATGTCATTGAGTATGTATTTGACTGTAAAACACATGTGTTGGCCATTTACGACACACATAGTGCGTTTTCGGTCACTGTGGTCACACGACACCTCAGTTTGACATGTCGTGTGGCCAACCATTTCCAAATTCACCCACCCTTTGTTATCGTCGGATTTCATGGAATTCTGAGGTCGTTCGACCAGTTTTAACCACCCCACGCACACTTTTCAAGCACGCCAAACACAAAAAAAACACATATTCAGTCGTGTTGCGCAAACCGTATTTCCAAATGACGTTCCGTCTTCTCGTACACCTCACTAATAACAATTAGGGTGTTTTCATGTGATTTCAAGTCATTCTGATGCCGTTCGGTATGCATTTGACCGTTAAATGCATGTTTTGACCATTTACAGCACATGAAGTGTATTTTCGGCCACCACAGTCACACGACACCTCTGATTGGTGTGTCTTATGATTGACCATTACAAAATTTACCCACCATTTTTTGTCGTCTGATTTCATGCCATTTTGAGGTCGTTTGGCTGGTTTTTACCACCCCACGAACGCTTTTCAAGCGAGCAAAACACCTAAAAAACACATATTCTATCGTGTTGTGAAAACCGCACATCCGAATGATGTGTCGTATCCTCGTACACCTCACTAATAATTATTAGGGTGTTTTCTTGTGATTTCAAGTCATTCTGATGTCGTTGGGTATGTATTTGACCGTAAAACACATGTTTTGGCCATTTACGACACGCGGAGTGCGTTTTCGGCCACCATGGTCACACGACACCTCCAATTGACGTTCTGTATGGCCAAACATTTCAAAATTCACCCACCCTTTATTATCGTCGGATTTAATGGCATTCTGAGATCGTTTGGCCAGTTTTGACCACCCCACGCACGCTTTTGAAGCGCACTAAACACCTAAAAAACTCATATTCACTTGTGCCACGCAAACCGCACATCCGAATGATGTTCCCTTTCCTCATAAACCTCAAAAATAAAATTTAGGGTGTTTTTGTGTGATTACAAGTCATTATGATGTCGTTCGGTAAGCATTTGACCGTTAAACGCATGTTTTGGCCATTTATGACACGTGGAGTGCGTTTTCGGGAACCGCGGTCACACGAAACCTACAATTGTCGTCGAGTATGGCCGAACATTTCACAATTCACCCAAACTTTATTGTCGTCTGATTTCATGGCATTCTGAGGTCGTTCGGCTGGTTTTAACCACCCCACGCACGCTTTTCAAGCGCGCCAAACACCTAAAAAACACATATTCAATCGTGCCGCGCAAACCGCACATCTTAATGACATGCTATCTTCTAATACACCTCAAGAATAAAAATTCGGGTGTTTTTGTGTGATTTAATGTCATTCCGATGTCGTTCATCATGCATTTGACCGTTAAACGCGTGTTTTGGCCATTTATGACAAGCAGAGTGCGTTATCGGCCACCGCGTTCACACAACACCTCTGATTGACATGACGTCTAGCCGACCATTTTAAAATTCACCCACCCTTTGTTTTCATCTGATTTCATGGCATTCCGAGGTCTTTCGGCTGGTTTTTACCACCCCACGCACGCTTTTCAAGCGCGTTAAACACCTAAAAAACACATATTCAACTATGCCACACAAACTGGGTGTCCGAATGATGTGTCATATCCTCTTACACATCATGAATAATAATTAGGGTGTTTTAGTGTGATTTCAAGTCATTATGATGTCGTTGGGTATGTGTTTGACTGTAAAACACATGTTTTGGCCATTTAAGACACGCAAAGTGCGTTTTTGGCCATCGCAGTCACACGACACCTCCGATTGACATGCCATTTGGTCAACCATTTTAGAATTCACCTACCCTTTGTTTTCATCTGATTTCATGGCATTCCGAGGTCGTTCGACCCGTTTTGACCACCCCACAGACTCTTTTCAAGCGAGCCAAACACCTAAAAAACACATATTCAGTCGTGTCGCGCAAACCGCGCATCTGAATGATGTGTTTTATCCTCTTACATCTCATGAATAATAATTAGGGTGTTTTCGTGTGATTTCAAGTCATTCTAATGTCGTTCGGTATGCATTTGACCGTTAAACGCATGTTTTGGCCATTTACGACACGTGGAGTGCGTTTTCAGCCACCGTGGTCACACTAAACCTCTGATTGATGTGTTGTATGGATTAAAATGTCACAATTCACCCATAAATTGTTTTCGTCTGATTTCATGGCATTCCGAGGTCATTCGGCTGGTTTTGACCACCCCACGCACGCTTTTCAAGCGAGCCAAACACCTAAAAAACACATATTCAGTCCTACCATGAAAATTGTGCTTCTGAATGACATTCCGTCTCCTCGTACACCTCACTAATAATAATTAGGGTGTTTTTGTGTGATTTTTAGTCATTCCTATATTGTTCGGCATGCATTTGACCGTTAAACGCATGTTTTGGCCATTTACGACATGCGGAGTGTGTTTTCGGACACCACGGTCACACGACACCTTCAATTGACGTGACGTCTAGAAAAAATTTTCAAAATTCACCCACCCTTTGTTGTCGTCTGATTTCATGGCATTCTGAGGTCGTTCGGCTGGTTTTGACCACCCCACGCACGCTTTTCAAGCGCGCCAAAGCTCTAAAAAACACATATTCATCTATGCCGCACAAACCGCTCATATGAATGATGTTTCTTCTCCTCGTAAACCTCAAAAATAATAATTACGGTTTTTTCGTGTGATTTCAAGTCATTCTGATGTCGTTGGGTTTGTATTTGACCGTAAAACACATGTTTTGGCTTTTTACGACACGCAGAGTGCGTTTTTGGCCACCAAGGTCACACGACACCTCCGATTGACGTGTAGTCTAGCTGAACATTTCAAAACTCACCCACCCTTTGTTTTCGTCTGATTTCATGGAATTCCAAGGTCGTTCGGCTGGTTTTGACCGCCCCACGCACGCTTTTCAAGCACACCAAACACCAAAAAAACACATATTCAATCGTACCGTGCAAACCGCACGTCTGAATGACGTGTCGTCTCCTCTTATATCTCAATAATAATAATTAAGTTGTTTTTGTGTGATATCAAGTCATTTTGATGTCGTTCAGCATGCATTTGACCGTTAAACGCATGTTTTGTCCATTTACGACATGTAAAGTGCGTTTTCAGCCACCACGGCCAGACAACACCTCCGATTGATGTGACGTCTAGACGACCATTTCACAATTCACCCACCCTTTATTGTTGTCCGATTTCATGGCATTTTGATGTCATTCGACTGGTTTTGACCACCCCTCGCACGCTTTTCAAGCGCGCCAAACACCTAAAAACACATTTTCAGCTGTGCCATGCAAACCGCACGTCTGAATGATAAGTCGTCTCCTTGTACAACTCACGAAAGACCCATGGATCGTTATGTTAAAGTATCAAGACAATCTGAATACGTTTGGTCAGTTTTCCATATGTCGGTTGTTTTTACATAAAATGGTGTCCATTTTAAACAAAAGAGAGATATTTAGAGTAATACCGGCCACACCATGCCTTGGATTGAGACAGAGTTTTCTTGTACACGTCTCAAATGACCATTGGATCATTTTCCTAAAGTATCAACACAATCTAAATATGTTTGGTCTATTTTTCGTATGTCAGTTGTTGTTTTCACTTAAAATGTTGTTCATTTCAAATCAAAGTGAGACACTTTGAGTGATACCGGCCACACCGTGTCTTGGATTAAGGAAAAGTTGACTCGTATCTATCACAAATGACCAATTTATCATTTTCCTAAAGTATCAACATAATTAGAATGCGTTTGATCAGTTTTCCGTATGTCAGTTGTTGTTTTCACTTAAAATCCGATCCATTTAAAATAAAAGTGAGACACTTTGAGTGGTACCAGCCACACCATGGCTCGGATTGATGCGAGGTTGACTCCTACATGTCAAAAATGTCCCATGGATAGTCTTGCTAAAGTATCAACAAAATTTGAATACGTTTTGTCCATTTTTCATATGTCAGTTGTTGTTTTCACTTAAAATGTTGTCCATTTCAAATAAAAGTGACACTTTGAGTGGTACCGGCCACACCGTGCCTCAGATTGAGGTGGGGTTAAGTCGTACACATCACATATGACCCATGGATCATTTTTCTAAAGTACCAAAATAATCCAAATACGTTTGGTCAGTTTTCTGTATGCTAGTTGTTTTTACTTAAAAGGGTGTCAATTTTTAACAAAAGAGAGACACTTTGAGTGATACCAGCCACACCGTGCCTCGTATTGAGGCGAGGATGACTCTTATATGTCACATATGACTCATGGATGATTTTATTAAAGTATCAAAACAATTTTTTACTTTATATAAAATCATAACTAGCACATTACTCTATATGATAATCATATTAAGAAACACAACAAAATACAGTGTATATAAGAAAATAAGATACATAATTTCTAATGCCTATATTCAAGGATTTCCCAGTAAGATATTGGAAGTTGATAAAGGAATACATAATCCTTAAGGGTCTTGTTGGGAGTACATGATTTTTATACTTTAACTTCTTCAGGGAGATCAGGATGAGTAGTAGGATGAGGATCACATGAAAAGTAGTTATGGCATCATCAAGTTTCACCTTAACCATGGATTAAAGAATCCTAGGTTTGGGACCATAGATCATAGGTTGGTAGGGTGTATTCATTTAATCATGTCCCAATTGATTTTGGAGAGGTAACTTCAATAGTTATAGGTATGGATTTGATTAGAAACACCTATAAAAAGGATATCCAGGAATTGTAACGTCCCAAACTAGGATTCCACTCATTAGTAACCCAAACCTAGATGGCCACTCATTGGAGAGGGACCTTCAAGTTATATTGTGTTTTATCTCACATACGAATAATGATTTTTGGGAGTGAAATAGAGTGGATCATGAGCTTTGTGTTCACAAAAGGAAGAGATCAAAACAACTTCATTTTTGTGAATAATAATAATCCCATGGTCCTCTTGATATTTGAACCACACAGTCATGATTTTCGAGATGAAATTGTATCCATGAAACCATATGAGAAACACGATTCAATACATGTGTTTTTCTGATTTTCCTAGGCATTTTGAGGAACCCCAAATTAGTGAAAATGTTTATTGTGTTTTAAAAATGTGATTGAATAACTCATGTATGATGTTGAAGGAAGGATGATTAATGGTTATATTAAGAAAACTAATATTCATTAATATTGAGAACTTTACATTATGTGAATTAGTTTCAGGAAGAAGGAAGAAGTACTACATGGGAGAAGGAGAGTTCCCACCGATAGTTCCCTTTGTAGATATTTTATTCATAAAGAACATTGGATTGTACGGTTAAGTATTTCTTATTTATTCTGTGAAGAATAATTAGGGACCACATACTATTTCTCAAATTTGAAGAAGATACTCTATATGTTATATTGTTCAAAGGATAAGTGAACAGTGTGTAATTTTATATATATAAAGATTTTGATAGAAACATGATACATACTTGTTATGTAACGCACATAGTGTACAAAAATGAAGATGAATAAGATCTTCATGTTTGACATGATCTTAATGAAAGGAGTGATTTTCATGAAATACTATGAATAAATATTACAAAAAATTTATTATGAGTTCATATACATAAAGCTGTAATATTTGGAGCATTGAGATTAAAAAAAGAACTATGCATCTTTAAAATTAGAACACAAGAAATAGACCATGCCCTTATAAATGTATATGTGTAATGAAAACATTAACTGGAAAATATGTACATTGATGTAGTGATTTGAGTACATAATTCGTGAAGGGAGTAGTGAATCATAAATTTTTCCAAAATCCCTAGAAATACGGAAAAACGACATGATCTTTCTAAATAGTGAAATAAATGGGGAAATGATGAGAATATAATGATATCCTTAGAAAATATGAGAAGAGGTTGAAGGAGTCTAACCTGAATGGGGGAGTTGCAGCTGATCATATGGAAGAGGTTCACCTAGGCGGGCGCTTCTGGGAGGGGAATCTGCTTCTGGAAATCAGGTGCTGGGAGTCGAGGGAATGGTTCTGTTTAAGTGAATGGGGGGGGGATTTCCCAACGGTTATTAAAGACTGTTGGGAAAAGCATGGATTTCCCAAAGGTTATTAAAAACCATTGGGAAAAGTATGGATTTCCCAACAGTTTCTTCAAACCATTGGGAAATCCTTTCCTAACCACACCTTTACCAACGGTTTTAATAAACCATTGGTAAAGGAAACCTATACCAACATTTCTTTTGAACCGTTGGTATAAAAGCATTGGGAAATATAGTCTTTCCAGTAGTGTTTTTTCACTCATCCCTTGGTTTGATTTTTATTGAGCTTAAAATTCGGGATTCTTATGTTCAATTTCTAAACATGAAGGTAATTTAGAGGAGTAATTTTCTAGTACTGTGAAAGAGGATATTTCATGAATGAACAATAAATGCCAAGGATCCAAATTTTTAGTGAATTTTTGTTCTACTTTTCCAGTTTAATTCTATTCTCATATTTTACGGTTAGTGTTTTTGGAACTTAAGTGTGTGGGAGACCCCTTGATTTCTTTTGAATTATTAATAATTTACTTCTATTTGGGTGGTTAGCTTCTTTAATCTAGAGTTTTGAAACCTTTTTGTGATCTAAATAGTGATGTCTTATTGCACCCACTGCACTCACATTGATTCATTGCATGACATGCCACATATGATATTTTTTTAAAAAATCACCCTTTTTGATTTCTTTTTTATATATTTTTCTTTTATTTTCTCTTTGGTGTGGCAAATAATTCTTTTTGAACCTTCATGTCACCCCTCAAATTATGATTTAAAACTTAGTATAGTGCCTCCCACCATATGATTCAACATTGGAGACAATGTTGAGTTTTAAGTGTGGGGGAGAAGGGTCATTCTGATGGTCATTTAAAATTCCCCCTTTCTGAAGTTTGTTTAAAGAAAAATGGTCAAAACAATTTCAAAAAAAATTCAAAATCATTCAAAATTTTTAAATTCTTTCATCACTTGAGGGCCATTTGAAGTTCAGTCGGTATTTCAGTTATGTCCTATTTACTGCATGACTACTTGTTTGATGTTGAGAGTTGCACATAGTCTAAATTTGTTGAGGATGAATGATTGTTGAATGGTGTAGTTCACTGTCTTATGGACTTTCTGTTTAGGACCTGAGGAAGTGAGTGTGATGTGATAGTTCTTGTGGAATTATGATCATGACTTAGGGTAACTAGAAATTTTTAGTGGAAACTAGGGGACTCACTTTTTTAAAAAAATATATTTAATCAATTAAGAAGTCAAGTAATTTGATTATTAGTTAAGTCTTTTACAACTGGAGTAAAAAAGGGAAAATGGGATACCACTGTGAGTATTTGAGACAAGGTACATTAGGTGAGTTTATGTGAATAAATAAAAACCAATTTCACTTTGAATAAGTGTAATGCATAGTTCTCTACACATGGAATATGGCTAGGGAAAATTGAAATAAAGTGCCCTATAAAAAATGAGCTCATTAAGTTGAAGGGAATTTTGAACCGAGATGAAGAAGGGAGCAATTGAATTAGGTAAAATTCAGTTGTGTTGAATCAATAAAGTGATGAAACCAATGGACTTTCATTTTTAGAACCTAGGAAGAAAGTGAGAATTGAATGTGCCTTTAGTTAAGGTTTTAATTCCATTTGATCTAACTTGTCACCACACCTTGAATCAAAACTTGAAATGGAAGTTGAAGTAGGATAGTTAATGAGTTCATATATAATGAATGACATACTTGATAGTGGATGAGTTTGTTAAAACTTTGATTTATAGTGAGTTTTTGAAGCTTTGCAGGACCTCATTTTTGAACTCATTCTTGATAAGCCTAACCCATTGTTTGGTCATGTTCCTTTGTTTGTTAAAGTTTAGTCATGCACCTTTTGAACTGAATCTCACAAATCATTTTTCTATTTTAAAAGTTAGAGGCATGCATTTGTTTGAGGACAAACATTGTTTTATGTGTGCGGGAGTTTGATGTGAATGTTTTTCATTACTCTATCACATCCTTTTTATATTTTTATTGACTTAAATTTCAAAATGTTTTATTTTGTTAAATAATTAACAATTGTTGTGTTTTTGTACATTGTTGTGTAATATAATCATTTTTATTGTAAATCATATATTTTAGTGATCATTTTTGTCATTTTAAATAATTATCAAATTAAATGATTCTTTTGAGTTCAACATTCATTTTTTATAGTTTCATTTTTTAATTAAATTATAATTTGTCATTATTTTTATTCATTAATTTTTTTCATTACTTTTTGTTTAAAAACAATTAGATTCTTAGTTCATTCAATTTATTTAATCTTTTTGTAATTAATATTCAATTTAACAATGTTCAATTCATTAATATGATTCTTGATTCGTTAATTCTTTATTTTTAATTATAAATAAATAAATTTTATCACTTTAGTTTTTAATTCATTAAATAATTAAGTTAATGTTAACAATTTAATTCAATACTTTAAGTATTAATTTAAATTTATTTATTTACATTAATTATTTCGTTATTTTTCTTTAATTAATTAATTAAATAAATGATGTAATTAGATTTAATTATTGTTGTTGTTAAAGTTAATTATGAATCAATTGTAAGTAGTTGAAGAATTTATTTTTCTGCCAAATGTTCTATCTTGTATTTTTTTAACTTAGTTTATTAATTTATTTACTTATTTTAGCTTTATTAAGTTATTAAATTATTTTAAATTAGTTTATTAAAAAAATATAATTTTAAATATAATAATAAATATGTAATTGTAAGAATTTATTATATTTACATATAATTAAATAAAAATATAATAAAAATATTATTAATAAAAATATAATTGTAAATATAATAATAAAAATGTAATTGTAAGAATTTATTATATTTACATATAATTAAATAAATATATAATAAATATATTATAACTATAATAAGTATATTATAACTATAATAAGTATATTATAAATATAATAAATACATTATAAATATAATAAATATATTTTAAATATAATAAATATAATAAAAATATAATAAAAATATAATAAATATAAAATATTATATATTTAAAAATATTATAAATTTATTATATCATTAAATATAATAAATATATAATTATAAATATGATAAATATAAAATTAAAATATACACTTATATATATATAATTATAAATATGCATATATTTATAATTATATTTACATATAGTTGTTAATATATAATTATATATATATATATGTAGTTATATATATATATTTATAATTATATATATTTATAATTTTAAATTTATATTTACATAAATAAATTTATATTTATTAACATATAATTAAGTAATAAATAAATAAATAAATATAATAAATATAATAAATATATAGTCACATATATATATACTCATAAATATATATAATTATATATTTATAATTACATTTAAAAATAATAATTACAATTTTTAAAATATATTTATAAATATTTATTTAAAAATTTGAAATTATTTATAATTATATTTATAATTATTTATAAATATTTAAATATAAATAAACCTTATATTTAAAATTTATAAATTTATATATAATTATTTAAATACATAAATAAACCATATTAAATTTATTTATAAATTTATATATATATATATATATATAAATTATTAATATTATTTATATTTATATAAATAAACCTTATGAAATATTAAATAATTATTATAATTACATAATTATTATAATCATATATTTATTATATTTATAATTATATATTTATTATATTTTTAATCATATATTTATTATAATCTTATATTTACAATAATTACATATTTATTTTAATTATATATTAAATATATATTTGTAATAAATATATTATAATTATATATTTATTATATTTATTATTATGTATTTATTATAATAATATATTTATTACAATTATATATTTATTGTGATTATATAATTATTATATTTTTAATTATATATTTATTATATTTATATATTTATTATGATTAGATATTTATTATAATTAGATATTTATTATAATTATATATTAATTATAATTATGGATTTGTTATATTTATAATTATATAATTATTATATTTATATATTTATTTTATTATACTTTTATTACAAATAAATACATATTTATTGATGTGATAAATAAATTTATTAAATATATAGATATATTTATATATAACTATCTAAATATAGATTTATAATTGTATAATTATATTTATATTTATAAGTATAATTATAAATAATCTCACATTTTTAAATTTACATTTATAAATATATTTTTAAAATTGTAATTATTTATTTTTAAATGTAATTGTATATATATATAATTATAATATATTATAATAAATATAATAAATATAAATAATTTTAATAATGTCTATTTATATATATATATATATATTTATAAATAAATTTAATATGGTTTATTTATGTATTTAAATAATTATATATAAATTTATAAATTTATAAATAATTATATATAAATAAACCTTATATTTAAAATTCATAAATTTATATTTAAATAAACATTATTAAAATTATTTATCTTTATATAAATAAACTTTATTAAATATTATATAATTATTATAATTACATATTTATTATAATTACGTAATTACTATAATCATATATTTATTATATTTATAACTATATATTTATTATATTTTAATTATATATTAATTATTATAATCATATCTTTATATATATAAACCTTATTAATTATATATATATATATATATAATAAGTATATATTTACAATAATTATATAATTATAATAAATATATAACTACAATAATTATATATTTATAATAATTATGTAATTAAACTAATTATATATTTATTATAATTATAACAATTATATAATTATTAATAATTATAATAATTATATAATTATTAATAATTATAACAATTATATTTATATATTTATTATATTTATAATTATATATTTATTATAATTATATAATAATTATAAGTGTATATTTATTTTATTTATAATTATAGAGTTATTGTAATTATAATTATATATTTATTATAATTGTATAATTATTATATTTACAATTATATAATTATTATAATTATAGTAATTATATAATTATTATATTTATAATTATATATTTATTATAAAGATACAATTATTATATTTATACAATTATTATATTTATAGTTATTTAATTATTGTAATTATATAATTATTATAATTTTGTATTTATTATAATTATATAATTGTTATAATTATAATAAACTTTATTATAAATTTATTGTATTTATTTTAGTTATTATATTTATTATAATTATATTTATTATAATTATAATTATAATAAATAATATATATATATATATATAAGGGTTGGGGAGGGGTTGCCTGGGATTTGGAAACCAAAACCCAAGAGCGCCAATTCATTTGGCGCTCTAGGGTAAAAGTGTGTAACGCCAATTCATTTGGTGCTAGACACACCCATTTTTTAAAATTAAAAAAAAACGGACCCTTTAAATTAAAAAAAAAATAAAAAACCCCCTATCCTAAATAATCCCACCTCCCTCTCTTCATTCTATTCTTCCTTCTTTTTTAAATTTTATTTTATTTTATTATAACATATAATATAATATATATTATATAATATATCGTATACAATATAAAAATAATAATACATATATTAATAATAAATATTAATTTATTTACTTATAATTATTATATGTATTATGTATAATAGTTTTATTAATTGTTATATATATATATATTATATTTTCATTTTTATTTTTGTTTATTTTTAATACTTTCTATATATTAATTATTTCTTTTCTTTTCTCTTTTTATTATAATATAATATGTAGTAATAATAACCAATAGTTTTAAATTTCTATATTTAATTCTAATTTTTTTTTGAATTATACTGTTTTTTGTTTCAGAGGGGATTGTGACTCATGGAACACTTATTTTTTCAGTCTATTATGGGGATATACTTAAGTGACTGTTGAAGAGGAAATCGAATCATGAAAAGACCATGTGGAGGCTGGTGAAAATTTCCACATGCTTCAAGAGACCTCCATTTAGCTGTGAAGTGATGAACATTACACGATCATCCACCACTTCCATACTTCAGACTTCTAGTAGATCATACTTCATCATAATTCCACATCCTTACAAAGAGGATCGACGACGTCTCAATTAATCCATTCTCTATATTCATGACTTCCATACATTCAACGAGCTGCATATCAGAGCATACGGTCACACCTCTTGATTCCCAGGGTGGGAGATCGAGATCCCATCATCTCGTCCACCATCGAGCAGTAACAACATCTAGTTGAGAGCATCTAGAGATTGATCAGGGAGAAGAAGCATTTACCTTCTCTTGTGCTCAGTTTTTCTGAAACTCATTACAACATGAACTTCTTTGATCATAACTTTTTTATTATGTTGGATTCAATCACTATGTCCAGCTAATATTCATTGGGGGGGAAATGCAGATTAGTTAAATATGACTATCCCTCTATTAATGCACTTATTTTCTCTTATGAGTCTCTCTATCTCTCTCTATCTCTTCGAACATTCATTATTTTCAAAATGTCAAGTATAAGTGAAAGCTGAACTTTATTGTATCTAATTTCAAACTATTTTTAATTTGAGGATTCAATTGAAAAGTGAATCAAGCTCAATAGAGAGATAGATTCACTAAGTTCAAAAAAAAATTTAAATATCATGACTTCGAATTTACTCATTGTTGATTGAATAATTTCTTCAGTTGAAATAACTGTAGAGGTTATTTAGTCATATGTTGACCAGACGTCAAATCTGACCAACTACATCGAATCAGATCTAGAAAATTTGATTTAAGTGCATGAACAAGTGAGATCATATTGAAGCTGACAACTGATTTCATCCTCTCCATCATATTGATTTTCTTCACTTCTTGCATGTTTTGCTTATTGTCTGTCTGCTTTCCCGCACTCATTGGATCTCATAGTCACACACTGTGTCATTCACTTCACAATTACATCATCAACACCACCAACATCTACTTCTTGTTTGTTTTTGTGCATTTTTTGTTTTGTTTTGTTTTTTTAGTCATTAAGCACAACATTAGTCCTTCATGTGGTTCGACCATGTCATACCACTATACTAAGTAGTAAGTAGAAAATATAAATTTTAATTTGTTCACTCATTCTCAAGGACACGTGGTTTGCGTGGGAATTAGAGTCACCATAGTTCCTTTTATGTCGATGCTTACACACTGAGCTTACATTGTATTCGAGTATTACACACTGAGGATAGACAATGCAATGAAGTCATGTGTTTCCCTATTGGCATGGCCTCCTGGTATGGAGGGTGTCGTATGACCCAGTTGGCTTGTCCTGGGAGCCATCACATGACCTAACTTGACACATATAGAGGGTTTCATAATAGTCATTGTGGCATAGTATTACAGGTGTCGTGTATCTTGGATGACACCTCTGGGAGATATCGTGAGACCTATCTGAAATGTCCAGAGGGAATCGTGAGTCCAAACTTACTTGTCTATTGGGTATTGCGGGATCTTGGTATTCATGTTTAGATACTTTCACGAGACTCACTCGACATGAGAAAACACTTTTATTTGAGTTAGGCAATGTATCTGAAGGATGTTGCAAGTCTCAGGTGACAGAACCTAAGGGTTTCATGAGATCAAAGTGGTATCTGTGGGGGGGGGGGGGACCATGTGGCTTGATCTAACATGTCTGGAGTATTCTATGTGTCCTAGATGGAATGTTGGAGTGTCGTGAGATCTAAGTGACATGTCCTAGTACTGTCATGTGTCTTTGGGAGACTGACATGGAGTGCACAAGGGCTAACGAGAATGTATTTCCATTATTTCTTCCACTTTTAATCTAGTTTCTAACCCCTACATTGAAAATTCCTTAGGTTTACATAGTACTAGTTCCTTTGAGTCTCGTGTAGTTTGGAAGACATGCCGTATGTTCTTCATAAGTATTTCCAGAAGTCCTTCGCGTGATCTATGAATGGTCACATGAAGCACCTTATTTGTGGTGCATGATTTTTATGACTATTCACTAGTGTATTACCTGTTGGAACGTTTCCAATCCTGAGACCAGTTTCTCCATCTCTATTGTCAGGCACATTGTGTAGTGTATCTAGCACGATTCCTTTCTATAGTTGGTAAATGGGTCTAGTGTTATGTGTCTTCATGAGTCTCTATCGTGGACTGTTCCAAGTCTGTCACCTGATTTTCAGTGACCACGAGTCTGTTCCATCAACCCTCCCTTTATTGGATTATAGATAATTAATGGGGACCTGTTTGTTCAAGAAGGCACATCGAAGGACTTCAATATTTTCATGTTAACATATCCAACAACCTTCACAAGATCTAAGTGTCTGTAAAAAGGCATCCATGAGATGCATAGTGACTTGTCCAAGGATTTCAACAAGACAAAGATGATTTTTGTAGGGGTCTCACATGACCACGCCATAGGTGTTATCGGCACATCACATTCCATTCAATGACCATATACACCTCTCTCCTCCCACCTTTCGATCCCCTTTTTATTATGCGACAAAGATTTGGAGTCATGCGATATCATGAGAGAAATATCTAGGATCTTTGAACAATTTTTTAGTGATTTCTCACCTTACCACTATGGGTCAAATGGAGTGTTTTCAAGCATGTAATGGATAAGTCTATCTACCTATCCTTAGAACAACACAGAGATGCCTAAAAATACTAGAGGAATTCTGCATGGCAAAGATGGAAAGACAGAGGGATTTTTTGAGATGATTCCGACATGAAACTGAGGGATATGGAATGTTAACTTCATGAACAATGTGGGTCTCTTCCTTTGAATATCACCCCTATTATATTCAAAGTGTTTTGGGTGGTTTTTCCGAAACATTCCCATCACAAACCATGTGGCATGGGGACACTCATTTGGTTTTCTGGGGAGCCTTCACGAGAGTAGGAAGGTTTGTCAAAGGGGGATGTAGGGGACTTCCTTTTGGTTATGTGACATGCATAGAACCTTCACATGACCTTGAAATGGTCACATGATTGTGATTCTTTTATAGGATCATGGGATTCATAGGTCTCATCCATAATCTACTTCCTTTTATTTTCAGGGAAAATAATACCCATATTCAGGTATTTCTACATTTGTGATTTTTTGATGTCTATTTAGTGGGAATCAAAAAATCCCCCCCCATTAGGAGGGACTTCCGAGGGGACATGGACCCATTTATGAGGAAAAATAATGCATTCCGGAGACTTTGGAGGTGTTTTTAACCAGTTCATTAGGTGACGTTTGGTCTACCATGCACTGTTTGCTATTTCTTGAAATGACCTATATATGGGGGGGGGGTGGAGAGAAATTCATTACATTTTCTACCCTTTTTATAGAGTGATGTCGAGTGAAACATTTGGTTCGTGGAGTCTTGTGAGGATTAGAATTCCCTTTTGCAGTGTGACACATTTTTTGGACGACCATAGGTGCATATACTGGAGCCATAGGAATGTATGCATAGTAATGAAAATCATCCTTGAATCTAAGTACATTTTCAAGGGGGTATGAATGGTTTATGTAGTAATATGGATGGAAATGGAATACTATGGATAGTTTTCTTGCCTGGATAGTTGGAGTATGGATAGTGTAAATAATAACCTTGAAGTTTGAGTTTAAGAATATGAGATGGTGGAGATATGTTGGGAATGTCCCATGACATTCTGGAATGTTAGTTTCCACCATGGTTTTTCTATGGCTTAGATTTATTTAATCTTCTATCTTTCAAGGAAGATATTTCTATAGTTGGTGGTTTAGGACCCTTATGCCTCGATAGCATGCCATGCGAAAGATGATCTGTACTTTTCTGCCGAGGGATAAGAAAGATTTTCTAAGACTCAAATGTCCATATGATGAAGGTTGGTATGGGAAGAAAGCTATCCAGGAAGGGTTCTATCCCCCTTGGGTAGTATATATCTTAATGAGAAGCTCGATCTGTATGACTCGTGGTTTCGAATCACGGTGTTTGTGCCATCAAATTGTTGAAGTTAGTGGCCTAGAACCAACTACTTTGTACTTTATTCATTAATAAATACCTAATCACATCTTGATTTCTCTTCTGTGTTACAATGCATGTGATAATGTCCTAAGGATATTTGTTTCATTAAAGGGTCACAGCGGATCCCTACTATAATGAGAACCTAGAAGTTCCATAACACTGTTCTTGAATATATGTTCTATGGGTGGATGATGTTATTTGAGGGACCATAATAATACCATCCATTACGGGTGATAACTCATAAAACTTTGAGGTACCTTCTCATGGTGTGTACCCTTGGTAATATCCAGGAGGATATTATGAGAATGAGACCCGCCAATAGGAAAACCACATTTCATAGTGTCATTGGATGTTCCTATCTGCATACATGTGTATTGTTCCTTAGAATTTAATATTATTATTAATGGGTATTACAACTCACGCACTGAGATGTATTGATGAAAACATTGATGATACACTATTCACATTGAGGTTGGATAAGTTGGGTGTGTCATGAGTAATACTACATTAATAGATAATGTGAGAAAGGATTTTTCCATCCTGTTCCATAACAGAAGTAGATATTTCAGGCCCTTTGATTGAATTGATATTCCCTAAATATATACATGGCCATGGTGAGGAATGGGGAAGTTCAATTTTGGAGAGTGAATGAAAGAATAATCGAGCACATGATTTGACGGAACTACCATGCAACCAATTTGATTTGAGACTTCAATACAAAGGGATTACATTACACAGTAAGAATTCGTAGGAGGTGACAAATCATTGTGGAGTGAAATTTTTTCTCTATGGGTGCCTTGGGTGTTTCTAGACCCTAACCTTGGACTTTAGATAGGATCCACCTAATGCCACTGAGAAAGAGGCCCAGAGGGTCACACACTTAGTGTGTCCAAGTATCTTAGTTAAATATTAACTCAACAAGTTGAATAAAGATTATTCCCGATTGTGGTTTAATAATTATTCAAGGAAGCCTGTTCGCATTTATTTCGACACTAGTTATTTGAGAGAATATATTGTGGGAGAAATAATATATTTATTAGCGAATAATACATTGTTATTTATTTGAGAAATAAATAGACATTATTCAAGGTCTAATAAATGTGGTGGAGGAAATAAAGAAAATAGAGAAACAAAAAGTACATGCCATTTATATTAATATACATGCCGTGTATTTTTTCTGAGAATTTGTGAGAAATAATATTATTTATCTAATTAAATAATATTAAGTGAAATTTGTTGGGAGTATGTCAAGTAATAATAATATTCAACTGTTATTATTATACATGGGGTCTTACTAAGAATTAAATGAAATGAATAAATGCTTTCGGGTAATTAATTCATTTTATTATTATTCTAAGTAATTAAAATCCCAATTATATAATTATTATTAGCCAAGACATTTTGGGGGTTTGGATCAATGGATCTGGAGAAATATCTCAAGCCAAGAGAGAATTCATTTCTTCTATGGACGCTCTTCAGCTACGAGAGAGAGATCCTCCTACACCAGATCAAGGTGATCGAAGGCAGAAATCACAAGCAAAAGCTCTTCCACACTAGCACCTAGAGACCCCTTCAACGACATCCAAAGATACATGGAGCACATGTGGATCACCGCTAGAGGAATACTACACTTGGATTCTATGATGCAACAAAGGATCACATCAGATCATGACTACAAACATCAACAGAGAGAGAATTACATCAAGGTAATTCTTTTCTTTTAATTAAATTAATTATAACCAACATATGATGATCCTCTCTAGGGTTCTGGGACTCCATTATTTTATTTCTTTCTTCATTCTATTCTGAAGACCCGACATTTTATTATCGTGATGGAACTCGGGTTGATCATTGTTAATGAAAAAATTCATGTTGGGTACACCCACCAATGCACTTCCGCTACACCCAGAACATACAAGTGGTATCAAATGGGTCATATCATTGATTATAATTATTTATTTTTTCGTTGATGATTTATGCATTTAATAATTTAGTTGTTTCAATTCACGTTAATTGTTCTTCAAATCTGAATCTCGAGATCTATTCCTCCTCTTTAGTTTATCGTTCACCTTATAGAAACAATTTTTTCTTTTAATTTTGATTAAAATAAAATATAGGGTCTCATCCATAAGTTCCAAAGATTCCTGTCCAGACAACGAAATAATACACGATGTGTATTCGGCAGTACACATCATGTAGTATAGGTTCCATGCACCAGGATGGTCCACCAAACCAGGACGTGTCATTGGATCCTATATAAGTCTTTAAGACTCCGTGTGTTGACCAGGAACATATGGCACACGGTTTCCAGATTACACACCGTGTATCCCATTGAACATGGTGTGCAGTCCCTTCGGGTTTGGGCAGGACCATGTACCCCGTACACGACTTGCCCAGCTGGAAACCGTGTAATGCAGATACTACACGACATGTGTCCCACTGTACACGTCGTGTACTCTGAATATTTTTGAAGTATATTTAAATGCCATGTCTTTGAGCGTGTACTTCAGATGGACGGTAAACTAAAGTACAAGCCGTGTAGTTGGAACTACATGCCGTGTACTAATCCAAATTATGCAGATTTATTAAAATTTATTATTGTATTATACGACCCTTGAGACGTGTACCATAGTGCAGGCATAAATCTGAGGCACAACACATGATAGGTGTTTTACATATATGTGTTTAATTTAACATCAGTGTAATGTTCATTTCTACTCATTGGGTAGTTATGAACGGGAATTCGCCGGGTTTCGTCCAAGGTGAAAGTTACGTATAAAGATAATTTTAAATAAATTTATTTTTTTTAAAATTATAATGGATGAGAATCTGAAAGAAATTCAGAAAAGGGTTTACAATAAAAGGATTGATTAATTAAAGATAATAAATTTATTCAAGCATGATTTATCTTAAACAAGAACGATTAAAGAATTGAATGCTATATTTATTTATTCATAAATATCATAGCATGTATAGATGATCATGAGCTAGACCAATAACTTTGTATGTAAATGGTTTATTTTAATTAATTTATTTAAATTAAATTTGTTGGTCTGTGATCCCTCTCCTCATTAATATGTAGGGCCCACGTGCCCAATGTTTCTTTTATGTTAAACCCCGTTTCACCCCTCACCTGCATGTGAGATAAAAGCATATGTAATGGATGGATCTCCCAAGCTAGTGGAGGTGGATCAAGTTAGGATCCAAGGTGAAACCAATCCAAGGAGATACAAAGGTGAACATGTGGAAAGCTATAAACAGGATCCCAAAAGGTTCAAGGTGTTTCTCCCCTAGCTCTTGGTTTAGTTTATCAACCGCTAGATAAATTAACCAATAGTACAAGCTCATGATCATACCATTTATTTTAATTTTGTCAGTTGCATGGTTTATTTATTGTGGGTATGTTTTCATGATCATACAATTAATGAATTAAACAAGCATGCAAGATATAACTAAAATAATAATGGATTATGCATGAATATTATCTCAGACATTGTTAATCAATTAAGTATATCCCACTTAATATTAAAAATAAATTAATCAAATATAATAAAATGTAAATTTACGTATAAAGATAAAATCCCTCAAAGAAATATTAAGTCGGTATAGCCTTTCATAATCTTGGTTAGAATCGAACCATAGTTCAAAGTGCATGACCAAACCTCATTGGGGTGATTTCAATTATCGGGGAATTATAATTAAAGGTTTTGGGTTGACTTAACTAGGTTCGCATCAAGGGTTTACTCCCACAATAGGACTTGGTGTGACCAAGATTCAAAGGTTGAGGAAATCCAAAATAATAGGATTTCAGGATTGGGGAGGCCACTCAGCGGATCAAGGAGCTGCAGGTTAATGCAGTTGGCATTTAGAATGCCTACCTAAAACCATTAAATTTTCTTGAACAACCCTATTTTGGGTAATACGAAGGGAAATATGGATCCTTTCCTCTATAATATTCAGGAAATAGAATATTCCAAATTCAATGGTGATGGCTATTAAATTTTGATAAAATAGTGGGAGACTAATAAGTATTAATTTATTTATTTATCTCAGTTTTATCATGATAAAGTAATAAACCTTTTCTCATCTTAATTTGTAGAAATAGAAAGAAAAAAGACTTTAAACATATCATTTCGAACCATACACGATAAGGAAAACATTCTCACTAGAACTAATTTTCAGGAGTGGTAGAGGCGTTTACGCGTCATCCTTCGCCACAAGAAGAAATTGTATGTGCTGGAGGATCATGTTTCGTTTGTTCCTAGAAAAGAGGCCAGTGATGAGGAACTATCTCTCTATATGAAACATATTGATGATGCCAAATATGTCCAATGTTTCATGCTATTGGCCATATCAAATGAGATCTTGAAGCAATATAAAAACATGGGCTCTTATAGAAAGATGTCTGACCTTAAAGATCTCTATCAAGAGAAGGCGGGACATGAGAGATATGAGATCTCTAACACTTTGTTTACAACTAATATTGGAGAGTCTATGCTAGATGGGCCTCATGTAGTCATTTTTATTGGCTACATTGAACACCTGGACATCTTAGGGATTATGTTCCTAGATGAGTTGCGTATAGATCTCATCCTATCATTAGTGACCAAGACCTTATATAGCTTTATTGTCAACTACAACATGAGAAAAAAATGATAAGAGTTTATTAGAACTTCTGACCTTAATTCACCAGCTAGATAAGGACATGGGGCGTGACAAACCCGCATTCCTTATGGAGAATAAGAAAAGGAAGGAAAAGGAAACGAGGCCAAGGACTCATAAATGGTCTGAAGTCCCTGAGCGTTGTCTTTCCAAGAAGGAGAAGATCCAGAGGTAGGGCAAGGAATGGAAGGCAGTACATTTTTCATGTAGAAAGAAAGGTGACTGGAAGAGGAACTGCACCAATAAGCATGGAGATGCTCAAGGTGCGTTCGTTATCGAGTGTAATCTTTTCATTTCTACAAATTTCATATTATATACAACTTGTGGGGCTCAAATCTATATTCAAATGTAGGAACCAAGTAGATTTAGAAATATTTCCAGAGGAGAGGTGGATCTTCGTGCTGCCAATGGCACAAGGCTGGTTGCGTTGTATATTGGCTATTACCATCTCTCATTGCCAATTTAAATGATTTTGGTTTTACATAACTGTTATTATGTGCCTAGTGTTACCAAGAACATAATTTTTGCATCTTTCTTGGATTTGGATGGATTTATTTTCAAATATGTAATTAAGGTTTGTCTCTTTTATAAGAACAACATTTGTTATTATATGGCGCATTTAAATAATGGATTGTATGTATTAAATTACAAAAAACCAAGTGTTGGTAATCGATAAAGAAAAAAACTCACATGACTCATACATCACCCAGTTGTGGAATCACCGTCCCAATCATGTAAACCAGAAGCGCTTGACAAAGCTCTGCCAAGATTTTTATTTAGACTCTACTAAGCTAAAACCACTCGATATATTTCACACTTGTTTTTAAGGTAAAATGACCAAGCCGTCTTTCGGTGGACAGTGTGAAAGGGCCATAGAACTTCTAGGATTGGTGCATGTGGATGTGTGTGGGATATTTACAGTAGAAGATAGAGGTGGATATTCTTACATCATTAATTTTACTAATGATTTGAGTAGATATGGATATGTCTACTTAATGAGGTATAAGTCAGAGTCCTTAGAGAAATTTAAGGAATTCAAAAATAAATTAGAGAATCAGCTTGGTAAGAATAGAAATAAACATCGATCGGATCATGGTGGAGAATATCTGAACCAAGAGTTCAATGATCTTCTACGGGATTCTGGGATTCTATCTCAGCTCACTCCTCCTTATACACCCCAGTGGAATGGTTTTAGTGAAAAGAGTAACTACACCTTGTTGGACATGGTGAGTTCAATGATGAGTCATGTAGATCTTCCATTATAATTTTGGGGAAATGCATTATAGACTATAACATTCTCATTAAACCAAGTACCAACTAAGGCAGAAAATGGAATTCCCTCTGAGTTAGGTAATGTAAAGAAACCCATTTTTTTTGCACACACATGTATGGGGATGCGAGATGTTTGTTAAGTCCTAATGAAAAAACTAGCACCCTGGGGTATAAGGTGTATATTTATAGGATATCCCAAGGTAACAAAAGGATATTACCTATATAACCCTTCAGACAAGAAATTCATTGTCACCATACAAGCCGTCTTTCTTGAGAGGGAGCACATCCTCATAATGGATAGTGGGAGAAAGATTGACTTAGATGAAGTTGTTGCTCAAGATACACTAGAGTTGGTACATGAACAAGTTCCACAGGTCCCCGTGGGAGAAGTTCCAGAAACAAAAGTACTGCATAGGAGCTAAAGAGAGGTAAGGAAACAAAAAAGATATGGTTTTCTAGTCACCAAGGACGGTGAATCATTATTATTGGACAATGATGAACCTCTCTCTGATAAAGAAGTAGTAGAAATATCAGAAGCTATGAATTCTGAGATGGATTCCATGTATCAAAACCAAGTTTGGGTTCTAGTCAATGAGATAGTTTATGTAAAGCCTGTTGGATGAAAATGGGTATTCAAAAGAAAACTGGACATGGAAGGTTATGTTAGCTCTTATAAAGCAAGGCTAGTGGCTAAAAGATTCAGACACCATCAAGGAATTGACTATGATGAAACCTTATCGCCAGATTCTATGTTTAAATCCATAAGAATCATACTTTCCATAACATCTTACCATGAATATAGTATTTGGAAAATGGATGCCAAAATAACATTCCCTAATAGGAACCTTCATAAAGATGTCTACATGACACAACCAGAAGGTTTTGTGACACTAGGTGAAGCCAAATGGTTTTTTAAGTTGTAGAAATCCATATATGGATTAAAGAAAGCATCCATGTCATTGAACATTCGATTTGATGAAGACATAAAAGAATTTGGTTTCACTAAGAACGAATGTGAGATATGTGTTTATATGTAGTTTAATGGGAATGAGATCATTATCCTAGTTGTATATGTTGATGACATATTGCTTATTGGAAATGATGTACCAGTATTACAGTCAGTTAAGGACTAGTTAAATAGGTGTTTATCCATGATGGAATTGGGTGAAGCATCCTACATTTTAGGGATCAAGATCTTTCATGATAGATCAAAGAGGCTTCTTGGACTAAGTGAGGGAATATACATTTACTAGATACTAAAGATATTTAGTATAGAATAATCCAAGAGGGGATTGGTTCCAGTGTCACATGACCTACATATTTCTAAGAAAATGTGTCCTCAGACATAATAAGAGAATGATATAATGAGTAAGATCCCATAGTCTTCGGCTATAGGATCCATCATGTATACCATGTTATGTACCAGTATTGATGTTGCCTATACATTGAGCAAGGTAGGAAGATATCAATCATATTATGGAGAACAACATTGTAATGATGTTAAGACTATCCTTAAGTATCTGAGAAGAACTAAGGATATGTTCCTGGTGTATAGAGGAGATGGGGAGCTTGTCATTAGTGGGTTTGCTGATGCTGGTTTTTAGACAGATCAGAACGATCTAAAGTCATAATCTGGATATGTTTTATGTCTCAATGGAGGAGCTGTGAGCTGGAAGAGTTCAAAGTAACCAGTTGGAATCGATTCTACACTGGAGTCTGAATATATTGAGGCTTCTAATGCAGACAAATAATCCGTCTGGATTTGGAACATTATCCAAGAACTTGATGTGGGGCATAGTAATAAAGACCCTATCACATTATATCGTGATAATACTATAGTGGCAGCTCTTTCAAAAGAACCAAGGTCACATCAACAGACAAAGAACATACTCTGAATGTATCACCTCTTGAGGAATTTATATCAAAGGGTTGATGTTTCAGTGAGCAGAGTGTCCATAGAAGAGAACATGGAAGACCCCATGACTAAAGGCATATCTTTATAGAAGCATGAATATCATGTGAGAGCTAGTGGGTTAAAGGTTGTTAGCGGTTGTCTCTAGTCCAAGTGGGAGTCTTTTGGAGTTGGAGGCCCAAAACCAACTACTTTGTACTTTATTCATTAATAAATACGTTATCACATCTTGATTGTTCTTCTGTGTGACCATTCATGTGATAATGTTCTAAGGATAAATGTTTCATTAAAGGGTCATAGCGGACCCCTACTATGACGAGAACCCAAAAGTGCCATAACATTGTTATTGAATATATGCTCTATGTCCAGATGATGTTATTTGCAGGAAAAAAAATAATACAGGCCATTAGGGGTGAGGACTCATAAAACATGGTGGCACCTTCGCATGGTGTGCGCCCTTGGTAATATCCGAGTGGATATTATGAGAATGAGACCTACCGGTAGGAAATCCACAGTTCATTGTGTCATTGGATGTTTCTATCTGTGGACGTGTATATTGGTCCTTAGACTTTATGATTATTATTAATGGGTATTAAAACTTGCGCACTTAGATGTATTGATGAAAACTGTGATGACACACTATTCACAGTGAGGTGGGACATGTTGGGTGCATCACGAGTAATACTACATAAATAGATAATGTGATAAAGGATTTTTACCTTATATTCCATAATGTAAGTAGATATTTCAGGACCTTTGATGGAATTGATATAGCCTAAATAAATCCATGGCCATGGTGAGGAATGGGAAAGTTCAATTCCAAAAAGTTAAAGAAAGAATATTTGAGCACATGGGTTGATGGAACTAGCATGCAACCCACTTTATTCGAGATATCAGGACAAAGGGATTACATTACATGGTATGCATTCATAGGAGGCAAAATGTCATTGCGGAGTTAACTTCTTTCTCTATGAGTGCCTTGGCGTGTTGCTAGACACTAACCTTTTACTTTAGGCAGGCTCCGCCTAATGCCACTGAGAAAGAGGCCTAAAGGTTCACACACTAAGTGTACCCAAGTATCTCATTTAAATATTAATTTAACAAGTTGAATAAAGATTATTCTCGATTATGGTTTAATAATTATTCAAGGATGCCTAATCACATTTATTTCAACACTAGTTATTCGAGAGAATATATTTTGGGAGAAATAATATATTTATTAGTGAGTAATGAAGTTATATTTATTTGAGAAATAAATAGCCATTATTTAAGGTCTAATAAATATAGTGGAGGAAATAAAGAAAATATAAGAAACAAAAGTACCCACCATGTATATTAATATACATGCCATGTATTTTATCTGGGAATTTTTGAGAAATAATATTGTTTATTTAATTGAATAATATTAGGTGTAATTCACTTGGTGCATGTTAAGTAATAATAATTGTCAACTGTTATTATTAAACATGGAGTCTTACTAAGAATTAAATGAAATGAATAAATGCTTTCAGGTAATTAATTTATTTTATTATTCTATGTAACTAAAATATCAATTATATAATTATCATTAGCCTAACCATTTTGGGGGTTGTTCACAATGGATCTAGAGAAATCTCTCAAGTCAAGAGAGAATTATTTTCTTTCAAGAACACTCTCAAGTTATGATTGGGAGATCCTCGTCCACTGGATCAAGGTAATCGAAGGTGGACATCTCAAGCGAAGGCTCTTCCGCGCTAGCACCCGGAGATCCCTTCGGTGAAGTCCAGAGATATGTTGAGCACGTGTGGATCACCAATATAGTAATCCTACACTTGGATTCTACGACACAACAACGGATCACATCAGATCATGACCAAAAAAAATAAACAGAAAGATAATTCCTTCCAGGTAATTCTTCTCTTTTAATTAAAATAATTATAACCAACATATGATAATCGTCTCTATGGTTCCAGGACCCCCTTTCGTTCTTTCGTTCTTCAATGTATTTCGAAGACCCGATATTTTATTTTCATGATGAAACTTAGATTGATTGTTGTTAATGGAATAATTAAAGTTAGGTACACCAACCAACGCACTTCCACTATACCCGAAACCTACACAAATGATAGGAAATGAAGTGTTACCATTCTTCCTTGAGAAAGGTTATGAAACATGGTGACGTAAAGATGAGGATATCAAATCCACTCAGGTAGTTTGGTGTGGGGATTTTAAATAATGACCCGGAGGGATCATGTTAGGATAAAGATATAGGACAATAATACATGGAGTGGTTTATACACGCTGGGGTGTTGAGTGTTGTTGTGATGATTTAAAGGATCATGCTATTGGAATGTCATTTTTTAAAGTGACACATTTGGTTAACGTCTATAGGAACATATGTAGGATCCATGGGAATGTATTCCTAGTAAAGAAAAGTAATTTTAATTCGAATATCCTTTCAAAGGGCCATGGAAGGTTATGGAGATTCGATACAACACAACTCATGAGGTATGATTTGTAGAACGTGTAAAATCCAAGGATGGCTTGAGAACCCTAAAAGTTGTGTGAGCCTAGTGAACACATTCTTGTGGTGGGGAGATGAGACAAATGTTGATCAAACTTTTAACTAGACCAGTGGGTCCTATGATCATAGCTTGGATTTTACTATGGATACAAGGTATACCCTATGATCTTTATTCCTTGTATGTTTGCACCCTAATTTGTTCGTAAAATCTAAGCACAAATAGTTCAGCAAGCCCGAACTAGATTTTTTGTAAGGTTTCCCTTTATAGGTATTTGAAAAATGATTTTTTGTCTCTTTTAATATATTTTAAGGTCTTTCTATTTGTACCATTTTGTACTGGAGTTTAATTTCTTATAATTTTGAAAAAAATAAAGGCAATTTATGGTCATGATTGACATGGACCTGATATGGAGGATTATACAGAAGGTTTGAATTATGATATCCAGGGTTAAGATTAATCCAACACCTTATCAAGAATGTGATTGATATTATGTAAATAAAAACTTGAGGTTCTCAAGTTGAGAGAGATGATATTGTACAATCATACATGGATTGGTTCAGATATGCTATGGTTTTGAGTGTTGCTGCAATGATGTCAGGGATCGATAGAATTGGAATGTCCTTTTTTAGAGAAACACATTTGGTTGAAGACCATAGGTGCATATGTCAGATCCATGGGCATATATGAATATTCAAGAAAAGGGTTCTTGAAGCTACGCATCTTTTCCAAGGGACATGGAAGGTTATGGTGAAACTAGATGCATGAGACTTGAAGTATGGTATATGGATTTGTGGTTCTCTAGAAAAAAAGATTGAAGCACCCCGTATTCTGGTTGACCAACGTAAGAATCTTGTGGTCCATTAATAAGTAATGAGAAATGGGAGATGGTCTACAGATTTTATTTTAATTTAGTGGAGATGTTTTTCCAGGCAGTTTATCGGCATGCGATAAGGAAATTTTCTGTGCAGTTTATTGTCATGCGGTAAAGATGCAGTTCTATGGAGATTAACTTATTATGGTATGAATGTACTTCCATGAAGTTTAATATCATGTGGTAAGGATGTATTTCTTTGTAGTTTAACATCATGTTTTAAGGACATACTTCCATCCAGTTTAAAATCATGTGGTAAGGATAAAGAAAATAACATGAATTTGTGGGAATGTCGAGGATGAGACCATGGATGGAGACTTGGGTGTCACTACGTATCTCATGAGTATGGGAATAAAGCTACACGTAGTGCATGGAAGCTATGCAGTTTAGTATCTTTTGATGATGACTTATGTGGAACGACATGAAAAGTGGTAATGTTGTGTCTGGGCCCAAAGATGGAGACTGTGAATCACTATTTATCTCAAGAGGATGAGAATCAACACACAAATAGTTCTGAAAATTCCATTAAATTTAACATCATGCAGTTAAGAAAATGGTAGAGCAAAATGAATAAATGGAGACGTTGTGGTTGAGCCCAATTATAGAGATTAGGCATCAATACGTATCTCATTAAAATGGGAGTCAAATGACATGTAGTTCTGGATATCCATGCAGTTTAACATCTTATGGTGAGGACTGATTCCTCTTAAGGATGATATTCCTTGTTTGTGTAGGGATTCCTTTTCTTCAATTCCAAATAACATGTGAGCCATGATCCGTGTGAGAAAAAATAAATGAGGTCCCCATGCATGAAAGGTGCATTTTTCATCGTGCATTGGTAGGGCCAAGATAATGAATGAGGTGTCCAAAAAAATCTCATCGAAAATGAGAATCAAGACGTACATAGTTCTAGAAGTGTCATGTTGGTTAACGTCATGCGGTGAGGACTGATGTGACTTGACATGAATAGAGATGGACATCATGGATCCATGTAATTTTTTAAGTGTCTAGTTGGCCATGAAGGTACACTGAGGGGGGGGGGGGAGGGGTGAATCAGTGTACACCAGTTTTTTCCAATTTTCTATTCTTTTATTTGACCCCCTTTTAAATTTAACCTTTGAGTTTGTTATATTGAATGGATATTTCTTATTAATAAGAAAAAATTTTCCACATGCAAGACTAAAAGTAATTGAAGATTATCACACAATATTTTTACATGGTTCGCCCCCGATACATGTAACTACATCCTTGTTGTATTTTGGATGATCCAATACATAGATTCTCCACTAGGAATCAATAAAAAATTACAATTGTGATGGTCAGGTATCACCTTAAAACCTTGGTGGGTAGTTATAGACCTTTTCCCCAATAATAATAGCATCCCACTAGTGTTATTTATACTAACTTATTCCAGTGTTTTACAATTACAAAACTAACACAATGAGTACGATCAAAAGATATTCAGGCTGCCACTACAACAAAAATGTTTTCCTTCCTCTTCAAGACACCAAGAATAAACTGATTTATCACTTTCTCACACCAACTGAAACAAAACAGCTACCATTTAATATAATCAATAACACTTCATGAAATCCAATTCAGTATACTATTCTAAATTGTAGAAGAAAATTATTCCAATTCAACTTACTACTATATCAATATGATCAACTTGAAAATATCTAGATGCTTTGAAATTTTACTTCTAATATAATGCTTTGACTTAGCTCTTATATATTTAATGATGTTATAGTTACTCAAATATATCTAATCAATGCATATAATTAGCTATATCATTACAATAATTCTTAGGCTATCCTTCTTATACTGAAGACCCAGACTCACTTTACATTGAAAACTCGAATACAAAAATATTCTGAATCATGAATGATAAACCTATCTCATCTTTAGTCTGAAATCACTATACAGTGATTGGACAAAAAATATTTATGTGAATTTTTCTAACATTAAGAATGTACTTAATACAATGAATTGCCATCTTGTTTTATATATTCAATATTACATATGAATGAAAAAACTTTGATAAAATGTATATTGTGTAAGAAAATACTCAATGTCTTATTGTTGCTTCAAGTGGTTTTGTAATCACATGTGTATAAGAATACACATGCATGCACATATGTATTTTGTCTTCACTTCTTAAATTTATTCTTGTACAGTATACAATAAATCACACTCAAAGAATGTGTATGCATGGAGTCACACAAATATTATATACTAATTTTCTCAATGAATGTAGTCTTCTAAAATATTCAATTCACATTTGCATACCATTTATGAAAACAACATCATATGTGGTGTTTCCTTTTACTTCAAAAAACACAGTATGCGGTGTCTCCTTATTCAAAAAATGGTATGCAGAACAACCTTCTTCATTGTATACCTTTAATATGCCTTTTGAACAATAGTAAGCGATTTACATTAAAAATTGTATGCGGTGTATCCTTAATCTTTGGAAAACAGTACACGGTATTACTTCCTTATTCTTCACAAACATAAACAGTTCGTGGTACTTATGCTTCCTTCCTGTAATACTAGTGCCCATAACTCAACTTTCTTCCTCAGGAACCAGTGTAGTTCACGGTTCTTCAATTTACTTCTCAAAAAATACATGGTAACTAAAAATATACATGATTCACAGTTCTTCATGGAACCTTGATGCTTCGAACTACTCTTCACAAAATAGATTTTCGGAATCTCAAACATTCATCATCTTCATGCGATTACATATGTGGAATTCAAATGCATGGTACCTGTTTGGTTTGAAAATATAGAACTCATAATATGTTCTATTTCTCTCTCAATATTGAACTCAACTCTCAGATGTGAAAATAAACTCTCGTATGAGAGATAAGAGACAAACTATAAATGATCCACTAAAATGTATTTATAGACAACATACCACTGAAGAATCATCTCAAAAAACATAGAGAACCATCTAATTCATCAGCATATTCTTTTTTTACCTCGCATCGCATGACATCACCATCACCGAGAAATATTACAATTTTAATATACTAAAAATCCATGGTTAGAATATTTGATTTATAGTACAAAACAATCAGTATATAATTTTGATCATCAAGAAGTCATCAGAATATAAAATGGATCTCAGAATCTGGAGATGAAAATTTTGTTCACGTTGCTCTATAGAGAACTCGGCGAACACAACCCTCGGGCATGACAACGATTGAAGAAAACTCAAATCACATGATTGTGAAGCTCAAAAAATTCTATCAAATGACCATGATGAAATATTGAATAGATATAATGACTTTTCAATGGAGATACTACTGTATAGAAGTCTCGAGTGAGATCCTTCAGTGGCTTCCTAGAGAAGATGGCTTCAACCCACAAATCAGACGACTGGAAGAAATACATCAGACGGTTCACAAAAAAAATGAGAAGCTCGGTAGTCATGGAGCTGGTCATATGATCATATGTTCAAGATAAATTGACTAAATTATTGGATAGTCACAATTACTTTGGTGCTATAGTGTTGGTTGGCAAGTGATTTTTATTTAAACCAAATTATTAACATAGAAAAATTCTATGTAAAATAGTGAAATAAAAACCCCTCTTCAATGTAGTTCCAAACTAAATTAATATTCATAATCCAAATCCACCATTCTTAAAACATTTTAATTAAATCAACAATTCAAATCATTAATTCTTCGGAATGTAGTAAACATTGGGTCAAAGTTAAGTAACCAGTGAAACATGTTTATATTAACTAAGAATCAACTCAACAATTGAAACATTTAAATTTGTTTCATTATTTAAAGAAACATATTCAAATAAAAATTTCCTTTTAAATATATGAATATTATATATACTGATTCAATGATAGAACCACAATCTTTAATTAATGTCACATCTACTTTTTCTTAATCAAATGTATTGACAACAATTACATCACAAATATTTTCTCAAAAATTCATTTGGGTTCTTCAATCACCCCTTTGGATTTATTATCAATACCCATTTTATTCCAGAGTAAATGTTTTCACCTCCCCCTTACTTGAAAATAAAACCAATGAAATATGTATGAGAAGAATTCAACTCACACAGTTTTGTAATAACATAATTTCTCTTCCCTCTTTCAATATTCTAATTTTATAACAGATACCACATGAGAGAAATTAAATTGATCTGCTTGAGAAAAGGAATGAAACACCTTTCTTAATGTAGTGAGTATTTAATAAATTAGTTCCAAATATAAATGGGATAACCCAGTGTAGAAAATAGGATTGATCAACATAGACAACAATGCTATCAATATGATGCCAACACTAAAATTTTATTTCTGAAGCAATTCAAAATCTATTCAACTAATCTTCTATATTCATATTAACTAATAGATTAAAATCATTTAATAGTAAAATGAACATCCCATTTATCCATCCAGTTTACCTTTTTCATCATATTATCAAATTATCCTCTTCTAGCTCAGAATTGTTATTTATATAGGGATAGAGTAACATACCTTTTTAATGACATGCTTAAATTTCTAGATTAGAATCATATAATTAATATCCTACCAGAACTTCAAATATTAATTTTATACCAATTGATAAATTGAACTTCGGTGGTTGATCAAATCCCCCCTAGATAGATGAGAATCATTTATTTAATTCATCATGACCGACTTTTTCAAGAATGAAAATCAAATACATTTTTATCTACAATTTAAATTAATAACTCCATGATGGATTTCCTCCTCGATGGTGTATAATTTTTTAAAGCACTCAAATCTCCAAGATTCCCCCTAAATATACACCTCAACATCAATTACCTATATAAAAGAAACAAACCAAAAATATACATTGGAATAAGGTGGTTCTTCAATAACTTTTGTATTAGAGAAACATGGAAGAAATTTATATCTCAACCCAGAGATTCCTTTAACTTATGCTCTAGATTCACAAAATATCACCATTCTTGCTCCTTATTTGACTATCCTCTTAGATGGAATGGGCTTATTCACATTAAAAAGTAGTGAAATTTCATTATTCTATTTCTGCTCCAACTTGTTAGACAATTCCAAATTCTCTGGGCATCTGACTAAACATTCTTTTGGTATATGCACATACTTCTTCTTTTTGTGTAGATATTTTCTTCACAATATCATTTTAAAAATAATAATTCATTGATTCTTCTCCCTTATTTTTTACAAGTTCTATTTCGTTAGGCAACCATGTCATGCCTTTATCAACAATATACCCAAACATTTTTCACATTCTATACAAATCTTCAATAATAATAGGTTTACCATTTTTAGACAACCTCTCATGAAATTCGAGTTTTTCATCTTGATTAACATGAACTGAATCGACTATTTTATTTTATTATGAGATTAAATTCTTATTCTACTTCATCTTTCTTCCACCATCATTGGTGTTTATTAAATATTGGTAAAAGTCCATGATATGACCTTTTCTTCCAATGTAGAAGAATCTCTTCATTGGTGTGACATTCATATCATCATTATTCTTGGATGTAGCTTGATTCATGGTTTTCCTTACATTCTTCTTCTTCTCACATCCTAAGGAAGATTAATCTTCATTTTCCCTCTACCTCTTCATTTGATGTGGTGTCTTCTCCATATCAGTATATGTATAGTTCATGTTTGGTAAATAAAAACAATCATTAAAACTGTGACCACTTCTATTGAAATAATCACATAAGACTTCAAGATAAATAAATATATTATTGTTAAATAGATTCCTCTTCATATGTGAATTATGCTTCAAATTTTTAGTATTTATCTTCACATCATATCAAATCCCCCTTAACATTGATCTTCTGTAATCATCCTACATAGACATATTATGCCAACAGTCAATATCTTGATGCCCAAAATTCAAATAACACCAACAGTAGCCAACAAATATTTTTTTTCTTCTGTGCTAAAACTTGGTTAGATTTGAAATCTTGATATTTTTGGATGGTATGATTATTCATTTGAGCTCTTTGTGGGGAATAATAATTCACATTCTTATTCATATCCAACTTTGATGATATGATGGATTTATCACCAATCTTCTTCACCCTTGTTTGTCTAGAATTCTTTTTCGAACCTTTACTTGTAAATGAAAAAATATTAGTACAAACTGAATCCTTTAGATAAGGGGATACTTAATACAGTGGGATTTCATTAGATTTATCTTTAGATAATCTCAATATTTTCTTTCCACTTGAACCAGTATTGTTAAAAGTAATACCCTTTTCAGAATGTTTCTTCGAAGCTTTTCTGATAATAACATTTTGTGAAGATTTATCTTGAATATTCTCAAGATTTCTGAACATGACCTCCAACTCATGATTAAAATTTAGATAATTCTTCTAATCATAATTTTATTTCACCATATATTCATGTTCTTTCACCATATCTTCATGTTATTTAGGGTAAGTCTTTAATTGTGTTTCATTCATATTTTTCAAATTTACTTCCATTGAATGAAACATAATGTTGAGGAAATTTCTCTCAAATTCAACAGATTTTAGTTTGTCTTCCCAATGACTCTCCATTTTTTAAACTGGATCATCATGTATATAATTTTCCTTTAGTAGTGAAATATTCAACACATTATTTTTCTTTGTCTTAATCACTAGCTGGCCTTCATTAACATTCATAGAGGTTCTATGTAGTTTCTCCAATGCACAAGTAGCTTCTGTATAAACATTCTCAGTCACATATTTTTCACAAACAGTTAATTTTAATTCATCTTAAATAAAAATATTTATTTAATTGTAATTTAATATAGAACTTTCTTCAAATTTTTCATCTCAAATGAATATCTCATCCTTGTATTTGATTTCCAGCTAAGAGTCCTTAATATTCATTGAAGATTTATGAGACTCCTCAAGTGTAAGAATCATCTCTGTAATGACCTTCTCTGTAACTTCTTTCTGACACACATTTCTTTGGAAACTTTCTTCAACATAGGAGATATGTTCATTGATATGTGATATAGTTTCTTATTTGGCATTAATAATTTGTGGGAGAAGTTGACATCTTTGAAACTTCTTTTCAAAATTACACCCCATATCTTCATATTCCTTTTCAAGTTGTGACTTTTCATCATATATTCCCTTGATAAAAGAAAATATGTAAGTGAAAAATTAAAAATGAACTTCTTAAAATATTCTTTTATTACTAAATAAAAGTCACCAAGTGATTTGAAATTTTTTTCTTCATCACCGTTTAAACAATACTCACCAGATAGATCTTTATCAACCGATTTAACATATACTACTGATAGTCTAATATTTTGACTACATCAAGATTGTGATGAATCCTATTTATTATATTTATTATTTCTTATTTTTCTTTCCCCTTCATTTGCTATGTTTTTTATGGTTTTTGCGGAAAACTCTTTGTTGACACTAATAGAGATAGGAATTAAACTTTATAAATGAATCAGTTATTTTACTTCTTCAAAATAAAATATTCACTTCATATAACCCTGATAGAAACAACTAGTAAAATACGATAAATCCAATCATAGGGGTAACCTTCCCTCCAATATCAATTGAATTATCTATTGGATCACACATGTACACTGAGGAGGGGGGGGGGGGGTGAATCAGTGTACAAATTGTTTTTCAATTTTTTTCTCTAACCTGCTTTTTAAATCAAACCTATAAAATTGTTATAGTGAATGGATCTTTATTGTTAACAAGAAAAATTAAACCACATACAATACAGAAAGAAAATGATTCACAACATGTAGTATTTTTACAAGGTTCACCCCGAATTGGGTGACTACATCCTTGTTGTGTTCGGGATGATCCAAGACACATATTCTCTACTATAAATCACACACAAATTAATAGTGGGATTGTCAGGTATCACCCTAAAACATTAGTGGGTAGGTATGAACCTTTTCCTAAATTATACTAGAATTACACCGGTGTTAGTTATAATGAATCACTAAAATTTTTCACAATTGAAAAACTAACCCAATGAGTAAGATCCCATGATATTTAGGCTGACACTATAACACAAAAGTTGATCTTTCTCTTAGACGCACTGAGAATAAATTAATTCAGCACTTGCTCTCTTAAACTGAAATTCAATGACTGCTATATAAAACAATCAATAACACTTCATGTAATCTAGTTCAATATACTCTTATGAAGTTTAGAATATAATACTTTCAATTCAACTCACTTATATATCATAATGATCAACTTGAAAATATATCAATTCTCTGCCAAATGACATCTCATATAGTGCTTCATCTTAACTCTTAACTTTATACTGATGTTGAAATTGATCAAATATATATAATCACTGAATATAATCAGTTGTCTCAGTACAATTATACTCAGGCTATTCCCCTATTTTCTGAATACCTGGCCTCACTTAACATTGAAAACATGGATAAAAAAATATTCTCAATCACTAATGCTAAACCTATCCTAGATTTAGTCTCAAATTAATGCACAATGATTAGAAAACAAATATTTCACATTCATTTTTCAAAAATCATGAATTTTGTTCCTAAACAACATAGACTTCTTGTTTTGTATATGAAATATTTCATATTCATGAAACAAAATTTATAAAATGTATATTTCCTAATAAAATACTCACTGTCTTCAAGTTTCTTCAAGTGATTTTGTAATCATGTGTATATAAACATACACATGCATGGACAAATTTACTTTATCTTCACTTCTCAAATTTATGCACATACATAGTCCACTGTAGAACACTCAAAGAATGTGTATGCACGGAGTCATACATATACTATATACTAATTTACTCTATGCATGAAGTATTCTCATATCTTCCCCACACCTTCACATAACATATATGAAAACAACAACATACATGGTGTCTACTTTTACTTCATGAAACACAGTATGCAATGTCACATTCTTAAAAAAACAATATGCGAAACAACAATCTTCTTTATGTACCTTTTCTACACCCTTTAAAAAATAGTAGGTTATTTACTTTAAGAACACTATGTTCTGTATCCATACTCTTTGGAAAATAGAACATTTCATTACTTCCTTCTTCTTCACAAACTAAAACAGTTCACAGTACTTCTGTATCCTTCACGTAATACAGGTGTCCATGACTCCACTTTCTTCCTCACAAACCAGGGTAGTTTGGGGTTCTTCTATTTACATTCTCAAACAGTACATGGTAACTCAAATAGACATGATTCACAGTTCTTCATGGAACATTGATGCTTCATACTAATCTCTGATGAACAGATGTTCAGAATCTCTAATATTCATCATCTTTACATGATTACATATGTGGAATTCAAGGGTGTGTGGTTTGCATAGGAATTAGAGTTACCATAGTTCCTTTTATGTCGATGCTTACACACTGAGCTTACCTTGTATTCGAGTATTACACACTGAGGATAGACAATGCAATGAAGTCATGTGTTTCCCTATTAGCATGGCCTTCTGGTATGGAGGGTGTCGTATGACCCATTTGGATTATCATGGGAGACATCACATGACCTAACTTGACACATATAGAGGGTTTCATAATAGTCATTGTGGAACAGTATTACGGGTGCTGTGTATCTTGGATGAAACCTCTGGGAGATACCGCGAGACCTATCTGAAATGTTTGGAGGGCGTCGTGAGTCCAAACTTACTTGCCCAGTAGGTGTTACGAGATCTTTTTATTCATGTTTAGATACTTTCACGAGACTCTATTTACATGAGAAAACATTGTTATATGAGTTAGGAAATGTATCTTAAGAATGTTGAAAGTCTTGGGTGATAGACCCTAAGGGTTTCGTGAGATCAAGGTGGTGTCCGTGGGGGAGAGGGGACCATGTGTCTTGCACTGACATGTCTAGATTATTCCGTGTGTGCTAGATGGAATGATGGAGAAGTGCCGTGAGATCTAAGTGACATGTCATAGTGTTGTCGTGTGTCTTTGGGAGACTCACGTGGAGTGCACAAGGGCTAACGAGAATGTATTTCCATTATTTCTTCCACTTTTAATCTAGTTTCTAACCCCCACATTGTAAAGTCCTTTGGTTTACTTAGTACAAGTTCCTTTGAGTCTCGTGTGGTTTGGAAGACATGCCTTATGTTCTTCATAAGTCTTTCTATAAGTCCTTCGCATGATATATGAGTGATCACATGAATCATCTTATGTGTGGTGCATGATTTCAATGACTATTAACTAGTGTATTACCTGATGGAGAGTTTCCAATCATGAGATTAGTTTCTCTAAGAAATATGCAAAGGATGAGAGTTGAATCATTCAAATTATACGCATCTAGAGTCTCAGAGTCTTACCCTTTCATCATGTTGGAGTGGGTAATGTATAGGCATATCCATCTCTATTGTCAGGCACATTGTGTAGAATATCGAGCGTGAGTCCATGATATAGTTGGTAAAGGGGTCTAGAGTTATGCGTCTTCATGAGTCTCTACCGTGGACTATTCCAAGTGTGTCACCTGATTTTCAGTGACTACGAGTCTGTTCCATCAACCATACCTTTATTAGATTATAGATTATTAATGGGGACCTGGTTGTTCAAGCAGGCACGTCGAAGGACTTCGATATTGTCATGTTAACATATCCAACAACCTTCACAAGATCTAAGTGTCTATTGAAAGTCACCCATGAGATGCTTAGATACTTTTCTAGGGATTTCCATGAGATAAAGATGATCTTTATAGGGGTCTTGCATGACCATTCCATAGGTGTTACCGGCGCGTCACATGCCATTCAATGACCACAGAAACCTCTCTCCTCCCTCTTTTCGATCACCTTTGTATTATACGGAAAATATTTGGAGTCACGCGATATTACGAGAGAAATGTCTTGGATCTTTGAACACTTTTTTAGTGATATCTCACCTTAACACTATGGGTCATATGGAGTGTGTGGAAGCATGTAGTGGATAGGTCTATCTACGTGTCCTTAGAACAACACAAAGATGCCTAAACATACTAGAGGACTTCTGCATGGCAAAGCTAGAAAGCCAGAGGGATTTTGTGAGATGATTCAGACATGGAACTGAGGGATATGGAATTTTAACTTCATGAAAAATGGGGGTCTCTTCCTTTGAATATCATCCCTCTTATATTCGAATGATTTTGGGTGGTTTGTCTGAAACATTCCAATCACAAACCTTACGGCATGGGGGCACTCATTTGGTTTTCTGGGGAGCCTTCACGAGAGTAGGAAGGTTTGTCAAAGGGGGATCTATGGGACTTCCCATTGGTTATGTGACATGCATAGAACCTTCACATGACCTTGAAATGGTCACATGATTGTGATAATTTCAGAGGATCATGGGATTCGTAGGTCTCAGCTATAATCTACTTCCTTTTATTTTCAGGGAAAATAATACCCATATTCAGGTATTTCTACATTTGTGATTTTTTAATGTCAATTTAGTGGGAATCAAAAAATCCCCCCCCCATTAAAAGGGACGTCTGAGGGGACATGGACTCATTTATGAGGAAAACTAATGCATTCTAGAGACTTTGGAGGTGTTTTGAACCAGTGCATCAGGTGATGTTTCATCTACCATGAATTGTTTGGTATTTCGTGAAATGACCTATATATATGAGAGGGGGGGGGGGGGGTGGAGAGCAATTCATTCCATTTTATACCCTTTTTATAGAGTGATGTCGAGTGAAACATTTGATTTGTGGAGTCTTGTGAGGATCAGAATGCCCTTTTGCTGTGTGACACATTTTTTGGACAACCATAGGTGCATATGCTGTAGACATAGGAGTGTATGCATAGTAATGAAAATCATCCTTGAATCTAAGTACATTTCAAGGGTATATGAATGGTTTATGTAGTAATATGGCTGGCGATGGAATACTATGTATAGTTGGCTTGCCAAGATAGTTAGAGTATGGATAGTGTAAATAATAAACCTGAAGTTTGAGTCCAAGAATATGAGATGGTGGAGATATGCTGGGAATGTCCCATGGCATTCTGGAATGTTAGTTTCCACCATAGTGTTTCTATGGATTATATTTATTTAATCTTCTATCTGTCAAGGAAGAGATTTCTTTAGTTGTTGGTTTAGGACCCTTATACATCGGTAGCATGCCATGAGAAAGATGATCTGTACTTTTCTTCATAGGTCTAAGAATGATTTTTGAAGACTCAAATGTCCATATGATAATGGTGGGTATAAAAAGAAAGCTATCCAGGAAGGTCTCTAGCCCCCTTGGGTAGTATATATCTTAATGAGAAGCTCGAGCTGTATGACTCGTGGTTTTGAATCATGGTGTTTGGGCCATCAAAGTGTTGGATTTAGTGGCCTAGAACCAACTACTTTGTACTTTATTCATTAATAAATACCTAATCACATCTTGATTGCTCTGCTACATTACAATGCATTTGATAATTTCCTAAGGGTATCTATTTCATTAAAGGGTCATAGAGGATCCCTGCTATGATGAGAACCCAGAAGTTCCATAACACTGTTCTTGAATATATGTTCTATGGTTGGATGTTGTTATTTGATAGACCAAAATAATACCGGCCAATAGGGGTGAGAACTCATAAAAATTTGAGGTACCTTCTCATGGTATGTGGCCTTGGTAATATCCCGGAGGATATTATGAGAACGAGACCCGCCAGTAGAAAATCCACATTTCACAATGTCATTGGATGTTCATATCTGCGTTCCTCAGACTTTAAGATTATTATTAATGGGTATTAAAACTCACAGACTGATATGTATTGAAGAAAAAATTGATGACACATTTTTCTCAAGGAGGTTGGATAATTTGGGTGCATCATGAGTAATAATACATTAATAGATAATGTGAGAAAGGATTTTTCCATTCTGTTCTATAACAGAAGTAGATATTTTAGGCCTGTTGATGGAATTGATATACCCTAAATATATCCATGGCCATGTTGAGGAATGAGAATATTCAAATTCAGAGAGTAAATTAAAGAATAATCAAGCACATGAGTTTATGGCACTACCATGCAACCCACTTGATTCGAGACTTCAAGACAAAGGGATTACATTATACGGTAAGAATTCGTAGGAGGTGACACATCATTGTGGCGTGAAATTTTTTCTCTATGGGTGCATTGGCCTGTTTCTAGGCCCTAACCCTAGAATTTATATAGGATCCACCTAATTCCACTGAGAAAGAGTCCCGGAGGGTCACACACTCAGTGTGTCCAAGTATCTCAGTTAAATATTAACTTAACAAGTTGAATAAAGATTATTCTCGATTGTGGTTTAATAATTATTCAAGGAAGCCTATTCGTATTTATTTAGACACTAGTTATTTGAGAGAATATATTGTGGGAGAAATAATATATTTATTAGCGAGTAATACATTGTTATTTATTTGATAAATAAATAGACATTATTCAAGGTATAATAAATGTGGTGGAAGAAATAATGAAAATAGAAAAAAAAGTACATGCCTTTTATATTAATATACATGCCATGCATTTTTTCTAGGAATTTGTGAGAAATAATATTATTTATTTAATTAAATAATATTAAGTTAAATTTGTTGGGAGTATGTCAAGTAATAATAATAGTCAACTATTATTATTATACATGGGGTCTTGCTAAGAATTAAATGGAATGATTAAATTCTTTTGGGTAATTAATTCATTTTATTATTCTAAGTAATTAAAATCCCAGTTATATAATTCTCAATAGCCTAGAAATCTTGGGGGTTGTGCTCAATGGATCTGGAGAAAGCTCTCAAGCCCGGAGAGAATTATTTTTTTCTATGAACACTCTCAAGCTACGAGAGATAGATCCTCCTCCACCAGATCAAGGCGATCGAAGGCAGAAATTGAAAGCAAAGGCTCTTCAACACTAGCACCCAGAGACCCCTTCAGCAATGTCCAAAGATATGTGGAGCACATGTGGATCACCTCTAGAGGAATCCTACACTTGGATTCTATGATGCAATGAAGGATCACATCAGATCATGAGTAGAAACATCAATAGAGAGATAATTCCATCAAGGTAATTCTTTCCTTTTAATTAAATTAATTATAACCAACATATGATGATCCTATCTATGGTTCTAGGAATCCCTTATTTTCTTTTGTTCTGCTTTCTATTCCTAAGACCCGACATTTTATTATCATGATGGATATCAAGTTGATAATTGTTAACGAAAAAATTAAAGTTGGGTACACCCACCAATGCGCTTCCGCTACCCCTAGAACATCCAAGTGGTATCAAAGGGGTCATATCATTAATTATAATTATTTATTTTTTCGTTGATGATTTACACATTTAATAATTTAGTTGTTTTAATTCACGTTAATCGTTCTGAAAATATGAATCTTGAGATCTATTCATCCTCTTTCAATTCTCGTTCACCTTACAGAAAAAAAATTTTCTTTTAATTTTGATTAAAATAAAATAGAGGGTCTCATCTGAAAGTTCCAAAGCTTCCTGTCCATATAACATAGGAATACATGATGTGTATTCGGTAGTACACATCATGTAGTATAGGTTCCATGCACAAGGACGATCCACCGAACCAGGACATGTCATTGGATCCTATCTAAGTCTTTAAGACTCTGTGTGTGACAAGGAACATGTGGCACACGGTTTTTGGATTACACACCGTGTGTCCCATTGAACATGGAATGTAGTCCCTTCGGGTTTGGGTGGGACCATATACCCCTTACACGGCTTGCCCAACTAGAAACCATGTAATGCCGATACTACACGGTGTGTGTCCCACTGAACACGCCATGTACTCTGAAGATTTCTGAAGTACATTTACACGCCATGTCTCTGAGCATTTACTTAGGATGGACTATGAACAAAAGTACAAGCCGTGTAGTCGGAAATACATGCCGTGTAATCATATAAATAACAAAGATTTATTAAAATTTATTATTGTATTATAAAAACCCTTGAGACGTGTACCATAGTGTAGGCATAAAGCTGAGGCATAACAAATGATAGGTGTTTTAGATATATGTGTTTAATTTGACATCTGTGTAATGTTAATTTCTACTCATTGGCGGGAATTCACTGGGTTTCCTCCAAGGTACAAGTTACGTACAAAGATAATTTTAAATGAATTTATTTGTTTAAAATTATAATGGATTAGAATCTCAATGAAATTCAAAAAAGGGTTTAAGATAAAAAGGATTGATTTATTAAATATAATAAATTTATTCGAGCATGATTTATCTTAAACAAGAACGATTAAATAATTGAATGATAATTTTATTTATGCGTAAATATCATATCATGTATGGATGATCATGATCTAGACCAATACCTTTCTATGGGAATGGTTTATTTTAATTAATTTATTTAAATTAAATTTGTTGGCCTGCGAGCCTTCTACTCATTAAAATGTAGGTCCCGCATGCCCAAGGTTTCTTTTATGTTAAACATCATTTCACCCCTCACCTTCATGTGAGATAAAAGCATATGTAATGGATAGATCTCCCAAGCTAGTGGAGGTGGCTCAAGTTAGGAGCCAAGGCAAAACCAATCCAAGGAGATACAAAGGTGGAAAGGTGGAAAGCTGTAAACACGAACCCAAAAGGTTCAAGGTGTTTCTCCCCTAGCTATTGGGTTAGTTTATCAACCACCAGATAAACTAACCAATAGTACAAGCTCCTGATCATACCATTTATTTTATTTCTTTCAGTTTCATGGTTTATTTATTGTGGGTATGTTGTCATGATCACATAATTAATGAATTAAACAAGCATGCAAGATATAATTGAAATAAGACCGGATTATGCATGAATATTATCTCAGACATTGTTAATCACTTAATTATATCCCACTTAATATTAAAAAGAAAGTAATCAAATATAATAAAATGGAAATTTATGTATTAGGATAAAATCCCTCAAAGAAATATTAAGTCGGTATAGCCTTCCATAATCTTTGTTAGAATCGAACCATAGTTTAAAGTGCTTGACCAACCCTAGTTGGGGTGCTTTCAATTATCAGGGAATTCTAATTCAAGGTTTTGGGTTTACTTGACTAGGTTCGCATCAAGAGTTGAATCCCACAATAGGATTTGGTGTGACCAAGAGTCAAAGGTTGAGGAAATCCAAAATAAAATGGTTTTAGGATTGGGGAGTCCACTCAGCAGATCATGGAACTGTAGGTTAATGCAGTTGGCATTGAGAATGCCAACCTAAAACCCTTAAATTTGCTTGACCAACCCTATTTGGGGTAATGCGAAGTAAAATATGGATCCTTTCCACTAGAATATTTAGGAAATATAATATTCTTAAGTCAATGGTGATGGCTATTGAATTTTGATAAAATAGTGGGAGACTAATAAGTATTAATTTATTAATTTGTATCATTTTTATCATGATAAAGTAATAAACCTTTTATCATATTAATTTGTAGAAATAAAAAGAAAAATTACTTTAAAAATATCATTGAAAACCATACATGGGAAGGAAAAACTTCTCACCAGTACTAATTTTCAGAAGTGGCAGAGGCGTTTACATGTTATCCTTCGCTACGAGAAGAAATTGTATGTACTGGGGGAGCATGTTCCGGTTGTTCCTAGAAAAGAGGCTAGAGATGAGGAACTATCTCTCTATATGAAACATATAGATGATCCCAGATATGTCCAATGTTTCATGCTATCAACCATGTCTAATGAGATCTTGAAGCAATATGAAAACAAGGACGCTTATAGCAAGATGTCTCACCTTAAATATCACTATCATGAGAAGGCGAGACATGAGAGATATGAGATCTCTAACGCTTTATTTACAACTAATATTTGAGAGTCCATTCCATATGGGCCTCATGTAGTCAAGTTTATTGAGTACATTTAACACCTGGACATCTTAGGGATTATGTTTCTGGATGAGTTGCGTATAGATATCATCCTATCCTTAATGACCAAGACATTCTATAGCTTTATTGTCAACTACAACATGAGAAATAATGAGAAGGGTCTATCAGAACTTCTGACCTTAATTCACCAGCTAGATATGGACATGGGGCGTGACAAACCTGCATTCCTTATGGTGAATAATAAAAGGAAATAAAAGTAAAAGGGTCCAAGGACACATAAACGGTCTCAAGCCCCTGGGCACCGTCCTTACAAGAAGAAGAAGATCTATAGGTAGGGAAAGGAATGGGAGTCGGTATGTTTTTTCATGTAGAAAGAAAGGCCACTGGAAGAGGAACTTCCCCTAGAAGCACAAATATGCTCAAGGTGCATTCATTATCGAGTGTAACTGCATTTCTACAAATTGCAGATTAAATACAGCTTGTGGGGATCAAATCTATATTCAAACGTAGGAACCAAGTATATTTAGAAAGATTTCCAGAGGATTGTTGGATCTTCGTGCTGCCAATGGCGCAAGGATGGTTGCATTGTCCATTGGCTATTATCATCTCTCATTTCCAATTAGAATGATTTTGGATTTACATAACTGTTATTATGTGCCTAGTGTTACCAAGACCATATTTTTTGTATCTTGATTTGATATGGATGGATTTATTTACAAATATGGAATTAAGGGTTGTCTATTTTATAAAAACAACATTTGTTATGGTATGGCACATTTAAATAATGGATTGTATGTATTAAATTACAAAAACAAGTGCTAGTAATCTATAAAGAAATAAAATCACATGACTCATACATCACCTAGTTGTGGTATCACCATCTCGGTCATGTAAACAAGAATATTTGGACAAAGATCTACCAAGATGGTTATTTAGACTCTACTGATCTAAAACCACTCAATAGATGTCACACTTGTTTATAAGGTAAAATGACCAAGCTATCTTTCGGTGGATAGAGTGAAAGGGCCATAGAGATTCTAGGATTGGTTCACGTGGATGTGTGTGGACCATTTCCAATAGAAGCTAGAGGTGTATATTCTTACATCATTACTTTTACTAATGATTTGAGTAGATATGGATATGTCTACTTAATGAGGTATAAGTCAGATTCCTTAGTGAAATTTAAGGAATTCAAGAATGAATTAGAAAATCATCTTGGTAAGAGGAGAAAGAAACTTCGATCAGATCATGGTGGAGAATATATGAGTGAAGAGTTCATCGATATTCTACGGGAGTCTGGGATTCTATCTCAGCTCACTCCACCTTATACACTATAGTGTAATGGTGTTAGTGAAAGGAGGAACCGAACCTTGTTGGACATGGTGAGGTCAATGATGAGTCATACCGATCTTCCATTATCATTTTGGGGAAATGCATTACAAACTGTAACATACTCATTAAACCGAGTACCAACTAAGGCGGAAAATGGAATTCTCTTTGAGTTAGGGAATGTAAAGAAACCCATTTTTTTCGCACTCAAAATTATGGGGATGTGAGGCCTTTGTTAATTCCTAAAGAAACAAACTAGCACCCCGGGTTATGAGGTGTATCTTTATTGGATATCCCATGGTAACGAAAAGATATTACCTATATAACCCTTCAGACAAGAAAGTAATTGTCTCCAGAAAATCCATCTTTCTTGAGAGAGAGAACATCCTCATAAAGGATCGTGGGAGCAAGATTGACTTTGATGAAGTTGTTGCTCAAGATACACAAGATTTGGTACAAGAACAAGTTCCATAGGTCCCCGTGGAAGAGGTTCCAGAAACACAAGTACTAAATAGGAGCTAAAGAGATGTAAGGGAACCAAAAAGATATGGTTTCCTAGTCACCAAGTAATGTGAATCATTATTATTATACAATGATGAACCTCTCTCTGATAAAGAAGTAGTATAAATCTCAGAAGATGCAAGATGTCTAGAAGCTATGAATTCTGATATGGATTCCATGTTTCAGAACCAAGTTTGGGTTCTGTACAATGAGATAGTTGATGTAAAGCCTGTTGGATGAAAATGGGTATTCAAGAGAAAACTAGACATGGAAGGTCAAATTAGCACCTATAAAGCAAGTATAGTGGCTAAAAGATTCATACAACGTCAAGGAATTGACTATGATGAAACCTTTTCTCTAGATTCTATGTTTAAATATATAAGAATTATACTTTCCATAACAGCTTACCATGACTACGGGATTTGGAAAATGGATGTCAAAACAACATTCCTTAACAAGAACCTTCAGGAAGATATCTACATGACACAACCAGAAGGTTTTTTGACACTAGGTGAAGCCAAATGGTTTTGTAAGTTGCAGAAATCCATATATGGATTCAATCATGCATCCTGGTCATCGAACATTTGACTTGATGAAGCCATAAAAGAATTTGGATTCACTAAGAACGAATGTGATTCATGTGTTTATAGGTAGTTTAATGGTAATGAGGTCATTATCCTAGTGGTATATTTTGATGACATATTGCTTATTAGAAATGATGTACCAGTCTTACATTCATTTAAGGACTAGTTGGACAAGTGTTTCTCCATGATGGAATTGGGTGAAGCAGCCTACATTTTAGGGATCAAGATATTTCATGATAGATCAAAGAGGCTTCTTAGACTAAGTCAGGGCATATACATTGACCAAATACTAAAGAGATTTAGTATGGAACAATCCAAGAGGGGATTGGTTCAAGTGTCACAAGACCTACATCTTTATAAGAAAATGTGTCCTCAGACACAATAAGAGAAAGACAGAATGATTAAGATCCCATATGCTTCGGTTATAGGATCCATCATGTATGCCATGTTATGTACGAGGCTAGATGTTGCCTACGCACTGAGCAAGGTAGGAATATATCAAGAAGATCACAGACCCCTTCTATGATGAGAACCCAGAAGTTCCATAACATTGTTCTTGAATATATATTCTATGGACGGATAATGTTATTTGAAAGAAAAAAATAATACAGGCCATTAAGGGTGAGGACTCATAAAAATTGGTGGCACCTTTGCATGGTGTGTGCCCTTGGTAATATTGAGGTGGATATTATGAGAATGATACACACCAGTAGGAAATCCACAGTTCGTTATGTCATTGGATGTTCCTATCTGTGGATGTGTGTATTGGTCCTTAGACTTTGTGATTATTATTTATGGGTATTAAAACTTGCGCACTTAGATTTATTGATGAAAACCACTATGACACACTATTCGCAGCAAGGTGGGATATATTTGGTGCGTCACGAGTAATACTTCATTAATAGATAATGCAAGAAAGAATTTTTCCCTTCTATTCCATAATGGAAGTAGATATTTCAGGACCTTTGATGGAATTGGAATAGCCTAAATAAATCCTTGGGCATGGTGAGGAATGGGAAAGTGCAATTCTGGAAAGTTAGAGCAAAAATATTCAAGCACATGGGTTGATGGGACTAGCATGCAACCCACTTGATACGAGATATCTGGACAAAGTTATTACATTACATGGTAAGCATTCATAGGAGGTGACATGTCATTGCAGAGTTAACTTATTTCTCTATGAGTTCCTTGGCGTTTTTCTAGACACTAACCTTTTACTTTAGACATGCTCCACCTAATGCCACTGAGAAAGAGGCCTAAAGGTTCACACACTAAGTGTACTCAAGTATCTCTATTAAATATTAATTTAACAAGTTGAATTAAGATTATTCACGATTGTGGTTTAATAAATATTCAAGGATTCCTGATCACATTTATTTCGACACTAGTTATTTGAGAGAATATATTGTGGGATAAATAATATATTTATTAGTGAGTAATGCAGTTATATTTATTTGAGAAATAAATAGCCATTATTTATGGTCTAATAAATATAGTGGAGGAAATAAAGAAAATAGAAGAAAAAAAATTACCCACCACGTATATTAATATACATTATGTGTATTTTTTCTTGGAATTTGTGATAAATAATATTGTTTATTTAATTAAATAATATAAGGTTTAATTCACTGGGTGCATGTCAAGTAATAATAATAGTCAACTATTATTATTAAACATGGCGTCTTACTAAGAATTAAATGAAATAAATAAATTTTTTCAGGTAATTAATTCATTTTATTATTCTATGTAATTAAAATCGCAATTATATAATTATCATTACCCTAGCCATTTTGAGGGTTGTGCAAAATGGAGCTAGAGAAATCTCTCAAGTCAGGAGAGAATTATTTTCTTTCAATAATTCTCTCAAGCTATGATAGATAAATCCTCATCTACTGGATCAAGGTGATCGAAGGCGGACATCGCAAGCAGAGGCTCTTCCATGCTAGCACCTGGAGATCCCTTCAGTGAAGTCCAGAGATACATGTAGCACATGTGGATCATCGCTATAGGAATCCTACATTTGGATTCTACGAGGCAATGACAGATCACATCAGATAATGACCGAAACAATCAACAGAAAGATAATTTCATCAAGGTAATTCTTGTCTTTTAATTAAAATAATTATAACCAACATATTATGTTCCTCTCTATGGTTGTTGGAATCCCTTACATTCTTTCATTCTTCATTCTATTCTGAAGACCCTATGTTTTATTATCGTGATGAATCTTAGATTGATCATTGTTAATTGAATAATTAAATTTAGGCACACCCACCAATGCGCTTCCGCTGCGCCTGGAACCTACACAAAGGATATGAAATGAAGTGTTACCATTCTTCCTTAAGAAAGGTTATGAAACATGGTGATGTAACGATGAGTATATAAAATCCACTTGGATAGTTTGGTGTGGGGATTTTAAATAATGATCCGGTGTGATCATGTTAGGATAAATATATAGGATAATCATACATGGAGTGGTTTAGACACCCTAGGGTGTTGAGTGTTGTCGTGATGATTTAAAGGCTCATGCAATTGGAATGTAATTTTTTAAAGTGAAACATTTGATTACCGTCCATAGGTGCATATGTAGGATCCATGGGAATGTATTACTAGTAAAGAAAATGAATTTGAAGCCAAATATCCTTTCAAAGGTCCATGGAAGGTTATGGAGATTCGATACAACCCAACTCACGGAGTATGATTTGGGGAAAGTTTAAAATCCAAGGATGGCTTGAGAACCCTAAAATTTGTGTGAGCCTAGTGAACACATTCTCATGGTGAGGAGATGAGACAAATGTTGCTCAAACTTTTTCTTGGACCAGTGGATCCTAGGATCATAGCTTGGATTTTATTATGGATATAAGGTATACCCTATGATATTTATTCCTTGTATGTTTTCACCCTAATTTGTTCCAAAAATCTAAGCATGAATAGGTCAGCATGCCCAGAATAGAATTTTTCTCAAGTTTCCCTTTATAGGTATTTGACCAATGTTTTTGACTCTTTCATTAAATTTTTAAGGTATTTTTATTTGTACCATTTTTTACTAGAGTTTATGTTCATATAACTTTGAAAAAAATAAAGGCAGTTTATGGTCATGACTAACATGGAACTGATATGGAGGATTATACAGAAGGTCTGAATTATGATATCCATGGTTATCATTACTCCAACACCTTATCAAGCATGTGATTGATATTTTGTAAATAAATACTCAAGGTTCTCAAGTTGAGATTGAAGATATTGTACAATCATACATGGAGTGGTTCATACATGTTATGGTGTTGAGTGTTGCCGCAATGATGTCAGGGATCGAGAGAATTGGAATGTCTTTTTTCAGAGCAACACATTTGGTTGAAGACCATAGGTGCATATTCCATATCCATGGGAATATATGAATAGTCAAGAAAAGGGTTCTTGAAGCGGTGCATATTTTCCAAGGGACATGGAAGGTTATGGTGGAACTAGATACATGAGACTTGAAGTATGGTATATGGATTTGTGGTTCTCTAGAAAAAACGATAGAAGTACCCCGTATTATGGTTGACCAACATAAGTATCTTATGGTCCATTAATAAGTAATGAGAAATGGGAGATGGTCTATAATAGTTTATTTTCATGCAGTGCGGATGTTTTTCCATTCAATTTATCGTCATACGGTAAGGAAATTTTCTGTGCAGTTTATTGTCATGCGGTAAAGATGTAGTTCTATGGAGTTTAACTTATTATGGTATTAATGTACTTCCATGAAGTTTAATATCATGTGGTAAGGATGTATTTCTGTGTAGTTTAACATCATTTTGTAAGGACATACTTCCATCTAGTTTAAAATTATGTGGTAAGTACATAGAAAATAACACAAATTTGTGGGAATGTCGAGGATGGTACCATGGATTGAGACTTGGGTGTCACTACGTATCTCATGAAGATGAGAATAAAGCCACACGTAGTGCATGGAAGCTATGAAGTTTAGCATCTTGTGATAATGACTTATGTGGAACGACATGAAACGTGGTAATGTTGTGGTTGGGCCTAAAGATGGAGACTGAGAATCACTATTTATCTTAAGAGGGTGAGAATCAACACACACATAGTTCTGAAAATTCCATTCAATTTAACATCATGATGTTAGGAAAACATTAGACCAACATGAATAAATGGAGACATTGTGGTTGGGTCTAATTATAGATATTACGCATCAATATGTATCTCATTAAAATGGGAATCAAACGACATGTAGTTCTGGATAGCCATGCAGTTTAGCATCTTGTAGTGAGGACTGATTCCTCTTAAGGATGATATGCCTTGTTTGTGTAGGGATTCCTTTTCTGCAATTCCAAAGATCACGTGATCCATGCTTGGTGTGAGAAAAAAATGAAATGCGGTTCCCATGCATGAAAGGTGTATTTTTCACCGTGCATTGGCTGGGATAAGATAAGGAATGAGGTGTCCAAAAAAATCTCATTGAAAATGAGAATCAAGAGGTACATAGTTCTACAAGTGTTGTGCTGGTTAAGGTCATGTGGTGGGGACTGATGTGACTTGACATGAATAGAGATGGACATCTTGGTTCCATGAAATTTTTGAAGTGTCCAGTTGGCCATGAAAGTACATTGGGGGGGGGGGGTTAATTAGTGTACACAAGTTTTTTCTAATTTTCTATTCTTTTATTTGACCCCCTTTTAAATTGCACCTCTGAATTTGTTATATTGAATGGATCTTTATTGTTAATAAGAAAAATTATTCCACATGCAAGACCAAACGTAATATAAGATTATCACAAAACATTTTTGCATGGTTCACCCCTAATACAGGTAACTACATCCTTATTGTGTTTAGGACGATCCAATACATAGATTCTCTTCTAGGAATCAATAAAAAATTACAATTGTGATGGTCAGATATCACCTTGAAACCTTGGTGGGTAGTTATAGACCTTTTCCCCAATTATAATAGCATCCCACCAGTGTCATTTATACTAACTTATGCCAGGGTTTTACAATTTCAACACTAACACAATGAGTAAGATCACAAGATATTCAGGCTGCCACAACAACAAAAATGTTTTCCTTCCTCTTCAAGACAATAAAAATAAACTGATTTAGAACTTTCTCACATCAAATGAAACACAACGACTGCCATTGAATATAATCAATAACACTTTATGAAATCTAGTTCAGTATAACCTTCTAAATTGTAGAGGAGAATTCTTCCAATTTAACTTACTACTATATCAATATGATCTACTTGAAAATATCTAAACGCTTTGAAAGTTGACTTCTAATATAATGCTTTGACTTAACTCTTATCTTTTTACTATTGTCATACTTACTCAAATATATCTAATAAATGAATATAATTATCTATCTCATTACAATAATTCTTAGGCTATCCTTCTTCGACTGAAGACCCAGACTCACTTTACATTGAAATCCAGAATACAAAAATATTCTGAATCACGGATGATAAACCTATCTTAGCTTTAGTCTGAAATCACTGGACACTGATTGGACAACAAATACTTATGTGAATTTTTCAAGAATTAAGCATGTACTTAATACAATGCATGTCTTTATTGTTTTATATATTCAATATTACATATGAATGAAAAAACCTTGATAAAATGTATATTGTGTAAGAAAATACTCAATGTCTTATTATTGCTTCAAGTGGTTTTGTAATCGCATGTGTATAAGAATACACATGCATGCACAAATGTATTTTGTATCCACTTCTCAAATTTATTCATGTACACTATACAATAAATCACACTCAAAGAATGTGTATTCATGGAGTCACACAAATATTATCTACTAATTTTCTCAATGAATGCAGTCTTCTCAAATATTCAATGCACCTTTGCATACCATATATGAAAACAACATCATATGTGGTGTTTCCATTAACTTAATGAAACACAGTATGTGGTGTATCCTTATTCAAATAACTGTATGTTGAATAACCTTCTTCATTGTATACCTTTACTATTCCTTTTAAACAATAGTAAGCGATTTACATTAAAAATAGTATGCGGTGTATCCTTAATCTTTGGAAAAAAGTACATAGTATTACTTCCTTCTTCTTCACAAACTGAAATAGTTTGCGGTACTTATGTTTCCTTCTTGTAATACCAATTTACACAACTCCACATTCTTCCTCATGAACCAGTGTGTTTGTGGTTCTTCTATTTACTTATCAAATAATACATGGTAACTAAAAATATACATGATTCACAGTTCTTCATAGAAACTTGATGCTTCAAACTACTCTTCACAAAATAGATTTTTGGAATCTCAAACATTCATCATCTTCATGCGATTACATATGTGGAATTCAAAATCATGGTACCTCCTTGGTTTGAAAATATAGAACTCATAATTTGTTCTGTTTCTCTCTCAAGATTGCACTCAACTCTCGGATGTGAAAATAAACTCTCATATGAGAGATAAGAAACAACCTGCAAATGAGCCACTGAAATGTATTTATAGACAACATACTAATGAAGAATCATCCCAAGAAACATAGGAAACCATCTGATTCATCAAAAATATTCTTTCACTACCTTGCATCGCAATAAATCACCATCACTGAGAAATCTTAAAATTTTAATATAATAAAAATCCATGGTTAGAATCTTCAATTTATAGTAAAAACCAATAAACATATAATTTTGATCATCAAGAATTCATTAGAACATAAAATGGAGATCATAATCTGGAGATCAAACTTTTGTTGACGTTGCTCTATGGAGAACTCGACGAACACAACCCTCGGGCACGACAACGGTTGAAGACAACTCAAATAACATGATTGTGAAGCTTGAAATATTCTATATAACGACAATGATGAAAGATTGAATAGATCTAATGAATTTTACATGGAGATAATACTGTATAAAATACTTGAGTGAGCTCCTTTGGTGGCTTCCGGGAGAAGATGACTTCAACCCATAGATCAGAAAACTAGAAGAAATACATCAGACGGTTCACAAAAAAATGAGAAGATCGTCATTCATGGAGATCACGAGATGATCATATGTTCAAGATAAATTGATTGAATGATTGGATAGTCACAATTCCATTGGTGCTATAGTGTAGGTTGGCTAGTGATTTTTATTTAAACCAAATTGTTAACATAGAAAAATTCTAAGTAAAATAGTGAAATAAAAACCCCTCCTCAATATAGTTACAAACAAACTTAATATTCATAATCCAAATCCACCACTCTTAAATCATTTGAATTAAATCATTAATTTGAATCATTAATTCATCAGAATGATTTCAACATTGGGTCAAAGTTAAGTAACCAGTGACACATGTTTTTGTTAAATTAGAATCAACTCAACAATTGACACATTTTAATTTGTTTCATTATTTAAAGCAACATATTTAAATAAAAATTTCATTTCCAATATATGAATAATTATACATACTCATTCAATGATAGAACCACAATATTCAATTAATGTCACATTTACTTTTTCATAAACAAATGTATTGACAACAATTACATCACAAATATTTTCTCTAAAATTCATTTGGGTTCTTCAATCCCCCCTTTGGATTTATTATCAATACCCATTTTATTCTAGAGTAAATGTTTTTTCTTCCCCTTACTTGAAAATAAAACCAAAGAAATATGTATGAGAAGAATTCAACTCACATAGTTCTGTAATAACATAATTTCTCTTCCCTCTTTCAATATTATAATTTCATAAAAGATACCACATGAGAGAAATTAAATTGATCTTTCTGAGAAAAGGAATCAAACACCTTTCGTAGAGTAGTGAGTCTTTAATAAATCAGTTCCACATATACATGGGATAACCCAGTGTATAAAATAGGAGTGATTAACATAGACAAAAATGCTATCAATATGATGCCAACACTGAAATTTTATTTCTGAACTCATTCAAAATATATTTAACTAATCTTCTATATTCATCTTGAAAAATAGATTAAAATCATTTAATAGTAAAATAAACACCCCCTTTATCGATACAGTTTACCTTTTTCATCATATAATCAAATTCTCCTCTTCTTCCTCATAATTGTTATTTATATAGGGATAAAGTAACATACCTTTTTAATGACAAGCTTCAATTTCTAGATTAAAATCATCTTATTAATATCTTACCAGAAATTCAAATATTCATTTTATACCAGTTGAGAAATTGAACTTTGGTGGTTATTCAACTCCCCCTAGATAGATGAGTATAATTTATTTAATTCATCATGACCGTCTTTATTCAAGAATGACAATCACAAACAATTTTATCTACAATTTAAATTAATAACTCCATGATGGATTGCCTCCTCGATGTTGTATAATTTTTTACAACACTCATATCTCCAAGATTCCCCATAAATATACACCTCAACATCAATTCCCTATATAAAATAAAAAACCGAAAATATACATGGGAATAAGGTGGTTCTTCAATAATTTTTGTGTTAGAGAAACATGGAAGAGATTTATATCTCAACCCAGAGATTCCTTTCACTTCTTCCCTAGATTCACAAAATCTCATCATTATTGCTCCTTAGTTTACTATCATCTTAGCTGTAATGGGCTTATTCACATTAAAATGTAGTGATATTTCATTATTCTATTCCTGCTCCAACTTGTTATCCAATTCCAGCTTCTCTGGGCATATGGCTAAACATTATTTTGGTATATCCACATACTTCTTCTTTTGTGTAGACATTTTCTTCACAATGTCATTTTAAAAATAAGAATTCATTGATTCTTCTCCCTTATTTTTTACCAGTTCTATTTCTTTAGGAAACCATGTTATGCATTTATCAACAATATACCCAAACATTTTGCACATTCTACACAAATCTTCAATAATCATAGGTTTACCCTTTTTAGAAAACCTCTCAAGAAATTCGATTTTTTCATCTTGATTAACATGAACTGAATCGACTGTTTCATTTGATTATGAGATTAAATTCTTTTTCTAGTTCATCTTGCTTCCACCAGCATTGGTGTTTATGACCTTTTGGTCAAAGTCCTTGATATGACATTTTCTTCTAATGTAGAAGAATATCTTCATTAGAGTGACAATCATACCACAATTCTTCTTGGATATAGCTTACTTCATGGTTTTCCTTACTTTCTTATTATTCTCACATCCTAAGGAAGATTAATCTGCATTTTTTCTCTACCTCTGAATTTGATTTGGTCTCTTCTCTATATTAGTATATGTATAGTTCATGTTTGGTAAATACCAACAATCATTAAAATTGTGACCACTTCTATTGAAATAATCACATAAGACTTCAAGATAATTAAATATATTACTGTTAAATAGATTCCTATTCATATGTGAATTATGCTTCAAGTTTTTAGTATTTATCTTTAAATCATATCTAATCCCCCTTAACATTTATCTTCTTTAATCATCCTACATAGACATATTATGCCAAAAATCAATATCTTGATGCCCAAAATTCAAATAACACCAACAATATCCAACAAATTTTTTTTTTCTTAGGTGCTACCACTTGGCTAGATTTGACATCTTTCTATTTTTGGATGGAATGATTATTCATTTGAGCTCTTTGCGGGGAAGAATAATTCACATTCTTATTCATATAAACCTTTGATGATATGATGGATTTATCACCAGTCTTCTTCACCCTTGTTTTTCTAGAATTATTTTTGGAACCTTTACTTGTAAATGAAACAATATTAGTACAAATAGAATCCTTTAGATAAAGGGATACATAATTCGGTGGGATTTCATTAGATTTATCTTTAGATAAACTCAATCTCTTCTTTCCACATGAATGAGTCTTGTTATAAGTAATACCCTTTCCAGAATTTTTATTTAAAGCTTTTCTGATAACTACATTTTGTGAAGATTTATCTTGAGTATTCTCAAGATTTTTGAACATGACCTCAAACTCAAGATTAAAATTTAGATAATTCTTCTAATCATCATTTTATTTCAGCATATCTTCATGTTCTTTAACCATATCTTCATGTTCTTTTGGTTAAGTCTTTAATTGTGTTTCCTTCATATTTTTCAAATTTACTTCCATTGAATGAAACTTAATGTTGAGGAAATTTCTCTTATCTTCAACAGCTTTTAGTTTGTCTTCCCAATGACTCTCCATTTTCTAAACTAGATCATCATACATATAATTTTCCTCCAACAGTTAATTATTCAACACATTATTTTGCATTGTCTTAATCTCTAGCTGGCCTTCATTAACATCCATTAAGGTTCTGTGTAGTTTCTCCAATGCACATATCACTTCTGTATAAACATTCTCAGTCACATATTTTCCACAAATAGTTTATTGTAATAATCTTCAATCAAAATATGTCTTTAATTATAATTAAATATAGACCATTCTTCAAATTTTTCATCTCTGATGAATATCTCATCCTTGTATTTGATTTCTATCTAAGAGTCCTTAATATTCATTGAAGATTTATGAGATTATTCAATTGTAAGAATAATCTCTTTAATGACCTTCCTTGTAACTTTTTTATGACACACATTTCTTTAGAAAATTTCTTCAACAAAAGATATATGTTCATGGAGAAGTTATATAGTTTCTTATTTTGCATAAATAATTTGTGTGTGAAGTTAACATCTTTGAAACTTCTTTTCAAAATTACACTCCATATCTTCATATTCCTTTTCAAGATGTGACTTTTCATCATATAGTCCCTTGATAAAAGAAAATATGTAAGTGAAAAATTTAAAATGAACTTCTTAAAATAGTCTTTTATTACTGAATAAAAGTCACCAAGTGATCTGAAATTTTTTTCTTCATCATTATTTGAACAATACTCACCAGAAGGATCTTTATCAACTAATTTAACAGATAATACTGATAGTGTACTATTTTGACTACATCATGATTATGATGAATCCTATTCATTATTTGTATTATTTCTTAGTTTACATTCCACTTCATTTGGTATGTTTTTAAGGTTTTTGCAGAAAACTCTTTGTTGACACTAATAGAGATATGAACTAAACTTTCCAAATGACTCAGTTATTTTACTTCTACAAAATAAAATCTTCACTTCATATAAGCCTCATACAAAAAACTGGGACAATAAGATAAATCAAATTATAGGTGTAACCTTCCCTCCAATATCAATTGAAGTATCTATTGGATCAAACTTGTACACTGAGGGGGGGGGGGTGAATCAGTGTAAAAATTATTTTTAAATTTTATTTTGTTTTCTCTAACCCGCTTTTGAAATCGAACTTCTTCACCTGTTATAGTGAATGGACATTTATTTTTAACAAAAAAATTATACCACATACAAGAAAGAAAGTAAATGATTCACAACATGTATAATTTTTACGAGGTTCACCCTGAATTGGGTGACTACATCCTTGATGTGTTCGGGATGATCCAAGACACATATTCTCTACTATGAATCAAACAAAAATTAAAAGTGGGATGTTCAGGTATCACCCTAAAACAATGGTGGGTAGGTATGACACTTTTCCCAAATTATACTAGAATCCCACCTATGTTATTTACAATGAATCACTAAAGAATTTCACAATTGAAACACTAACCCAGTGAGTAAGATCTCACGATATTCAGGCTTCCAATGCAACACAAAAGTTGATCTTTCTCTTAGAGGCACCGAGAATAAATTAATTCAGCACTTTCTCCCTTCAACTGAAAGTCAATGACTGCAACATAATATAATCAATAACACTACATGTATGCTAGTTAAGTATACTCTTATAAAGTTTATAAGATAATACTTCCAATTCAACTCACTTCTATATCATAATGATCAACTTGAAAATATATCAATTATCTGCAAAATGACCCCTCATATAGTGCTTCATCTTAACTCTTAACTTTATACTGATACTGAAATTGCTCAAATATATATAATCACTGAATATAATCAGTTGTCTCAGTACAATAACACTCTGGCTATTCACCCATTTGTTTAAGACCTAGCCTCACTTAACATTGAAAACATGGATACAAAAATATTTTGAATCACTGATGATAAACCTATCCTAGCTTTAGTCTCAAATTAATGCACACTGATTAGAAAACAAATATTTACCGTTCATTTTTCAAACATCATACATATAGTTCATAGAAAACATGTACTTCTTGTTTTATATATGAAATATTTCATATGTATGAAACAAAATTTATAAAATTTATATGTCCTAATAAAATACTCAATTTCTTCGAGTTTCTTCAATTGATTTTTTAATCCTGTGTGTATAAACCTACACATGCATGGACAAATTTACTTTGTCTTCACTTCTCAAATTTATTCAAATACATAGTCCACTGAAGCACACTCAACAAATGTGAATGCACGGGTTCATACATATACTATATAATAATTTACTATATGTATGAAGTATTCTCATATCTTCACCACACCTTCAAAAACCATATATGAAAACAAAAATATACATGGTTTTTACTTTTACTTCATGAAACACAGTATGTAGTGTATCCTTCTTCACAAAACTGTATGCGGAACAACCATCTTCTTTGTGTACTTTTTCTACGCATTTTCAAAAACAGTAAGTCATTTACTTTAAAAACACTATGTTGTGTATGCATACTCTTTGAAAAATATAACATTGTATTGCTTCCTTATTCTTCACGAACTAAAATAGTTCACGGTACTTCTGTGTCCTTCATGTAATACTGGTTTCCATGACTCCAATTTCTTCCTCACGAACTAGGGTAGTTTGGGGTTCTTCTATTTACTTCTTAAACAGTACATGGTAACTCAAAATATACACGATTCACAGTTCTTCACAGAACGTTGATGCTTCATACTAATCTATGATGAAGAGATGTTCAGAATATAAAATATTCATCATCTTTATGTGATTACATATATGGAATTAAAAAGCATAGTACCTCCTTGGTTTGCAAATACTAAACTCATAATATGCTCTGTTTCTCTCTCAAGATTTTGCTAAGCTCTCATATGTGAAAATAAACTCTCAGATGAGAGATTAAAAAAATGAAAATGAGGCACTAAAATTTATTTACAGATATCATACCACTGATGAATCATCTCAAAATATATAGAGAACCATATGATTTCTCAATATATTCTTTTACTGCCTCACATCGCAAGGCTTCACCGTCACCGAGAATTTATTCAATTTCAATATACTAAAAATCCATGGGTATAATATTTTTCTTATAGTTAAAATGAATCATCAAATAATTTTGATCAATAAGAAGTCATCAGAATGTAAAATAGATCTCATAATCAGGAGATCAAACTTCTATTGACATTTCTCTATGGAGAACCTGATGAACACAACCCTTGGGCATGGCAAAGGTTAAAGATGATTCAAATAACATGATTATGAAGCTCAACAAAAGAAATCAGATAACCGGGATATAAGATCAATCAGATTGAATGACTTGGCCATGGAGATCCTAGTATATAGAAGACTTGACTATGCTCCTTCAGTGTCTTTATAGAGAATACTATTTCAACCCATAGATCAGATGGCTGGAAGAAATACTTCGTATGGTTCACAAAAAAATGAGAAGATTGATAGTGATGGATCTCGTGAGATGATCAGATGGTCAAGATAAATCGACTGAATGATCGGATGGTCACAATTACATTGGTGCTATAGTTCCAGATAGATAGTGATTTTTAGTTAAACGGAATTCTTAACTTAGAAAAATTATAAATAAATTAGTGAAATTAAAACCCTTCATCAATATAGTGCCAAACGAACTTAATATTCAAAATCTTAAGCCAAAATTCTAAAAATATTTTAATTCAATCGTTAATCCCAAACATTAATTATTCATAATGTTGTAAACATTGTTTCAAAGTTAAATAACCAGTGAAACATGATTTTATGAACTACTAATCAGATTAATGATCGTCAAATTGATTTTTTCTCTCTATTTAATACAACGTATTCAAATCAAAGTAGACTTTCCATCATATGAATAATTCTCCATACTGATTCAATGATAGAACATCAATCTTCAATTAATGTTACATTTATTTTTTCTCAAAAAAAGTATTGAAAATAATTACAATAAAAATATTTTCTCTAAAATCCATTTGGGTTATTCAGTTTTATATCAGGTGGTGGGGACATTGGCCATGTAGTTTAACATTTTGTGGTAATGACAAAAGATTTCATATAGTTTAAGGTCCTACTACATGGATGAGATATTCCATGTAGTTTAGCATGGACAATTTATGGGACTTACAATGATGTGGATTCCCTCATGGAGATATGTATAAAAAGTATTTCATGAGAAATATTGCATTGTTGGGTGGTGTGACACGCTCCACATCCATCATGGACAATGAGTTGGATCCATTATTATAGACCTTATATATGATGTAAGTTCCTTACCATTTGGGATCCAATTATGTGGGATTCATTCCTAGTATCATTGGGGTTCCTAGAGTCAGCACCTGTTTTCCTAGTAGGAATGAATAGAGGCGAGACTTATTATTGAAGGATCATGAAATCCGATTTCAGTGAACCTCATGGTTATGCAGTGTGCACAACCACTTCTCATCTAGTCATTCCAATTCATCTAGCCTCTTTTGATATTTTTAATCATCTTTGAGTTGTCTAAAAATGTCTATTAGGATTGAGGGAAGCTGGACCTCTATGGGTAACACTACCTTGATCCCGCACAACAATGAGTATGGTATTGCATGCGTAGAAGTATGTGTGGTTGTACAGTAGGACCATAATGCATTGAGGGGTTTATCTGGCCATGAATTATTATAATTATTCCCCATATTCTATAGTATATTTTACATAGTCTTATTTAATGCCTCTATATATCCATTGGCCATTGCATGCTAGTGGGATGAGTGACTGGACTCTATGTTGTACTCATAATACAACTTCTTCAACTTAATCAAATAGAAGTTTGTGACATTGTCCATTGATATTGTGTGAGGGAATCTGAACCTTGTGATGATATGGGACTTCATGATGTTGTTAATATCATTCATCCTAACTTCCTTGAATGGTATTACCTCATCCCACATGGAAAATAATTCGACAGAGGTACAAATGTAAACAAACTGCTTAGATGTAGCTGGGGGATATGGCACCACAATATCCATCCCCCATACGATTAATGGAAAAGAATATTTATCCATATGTAGAAATTATGGTGGATTGATGATGAAGTTTTAAGGAATGTGGAAAACATGACATTTCCTAGTTAATTTCATGAAGTCATGTTTCACATTTTTCCTATTGTATCCCAAACTCCTAATTTGGTGGGAGATCCAGGTTCAAGATTGATAGGCACCCCAAGAGTCTGCATGAAATTTCTCTATTACGGTGAGGACCACCTATTATTTTATTCATACCAGGATAATTCAATACAATACATGTTTATAGAGTATTTTTTTCTTGTTTGAACCTTCCTGTAGAGTGAAGTTTGCTACCCTGTACCGAATCTAATCTCTTCCTGCACGATTGGTCAGGATAGTCCTATCTCGAAGATAACCGATTATAGGCTCCATCCATCCAGGGTGGTCATTGGTTCATCACGATCTAGGGTGGTATTGACCTGATTGATTTCATCCATATAAAATATGATGATCTATATGACCATTATTCGATGTTTGATATGGATGATTTCTATATTCTAAGTAGGGTTGGTGAGGACAGTGGCCATGTTATCTAGTGTGCCGGTATGATAATTCTATGATCAGGGAACACAATGCAAGGTGTGATCAATCTAATGACCCAAACTTGATGTACAAGTACTTTACATTTCTTTTTCATAATAATTAATACATTACAAAAATATATTCCCATATCTCGTATTAGTTTAGTGTATTTGGAAATGTGGAACATAATATTCTAACTTTGTGAAAGATCTTCAACATATCACATAAAGATCCTCCCCATTTATTTTCCTACCTTATGCATTTATTTATATCATAAAAAAATAAAACATAAAAATCACGAGATCAAATGATCAGTAAGGGTAAACATGGATAACATAAACAAACCATAAACACAAGAATGTAAAAAATGAACAAAACGTTTAAATATCAAAATCTTGAGTCATGAAATAAATCTTCATAGTATGTAAGGCATAAATCAAAAAGAAACATTAAACATGATAAAATAGAATTGGGATAAAACATGGTATTATGAAAAAATAATCATATAATATGATTTACATAGTAGCCAAGACATTGCTTCCTAGGACATTATAGTGGGAAATGTCCATTACTGAACTAGGTTTACTTGCCGTTACAACCATGTATTACTGAACCAGATTTACATGTCATTCTAGACCAATATTACTAAACCAAATTTACTTGTCATTTCAGTATATATATCTCATGAGATATAAATCATTACCCAATTCATTGGATGGAGATATAGGTCCCACCCATCTTATAATGAAATCATTCTTACATGTGCCACAAAACATAAATAATTCACCATAGCAGAACTCATGAAATAAAATGGGTATCTTAAACATAATTCCATCATAATATTTTCCATATTAAATATACTTTTATCAATTAAAAAATAAAATAATATTAATAATAGTGATATAAACATAACCCTATTTAAAGAGCACCATCTAAGATGAAAAATAATTTTGATAAAACATTTTAACATAATTCTGGAAGATAATATAATTTATTCTTCAAAAACATTTTCTTTTCTCTAAATGCAGTTCAACTTTAAAAGAAAATAACTTATTCGAAAATAAACTTGATTTTTGTGGATAAGGAATCATGGAAAAAAGGCATTATGAAGATGTAAAAAACCATTCATGTCGTATAAGTTAAAAAAACATTCTTCTCATACTCTTTCTGGAAAAGTCAAAAAGTACCTCGTATGGAAAACAAAAGAAATATTTCTTCCATTCAATTTAATACAAATTTACCAGTGGGTAAAATTAACTTAAAATAATATAAGAATAATAGAAATAATATTATATATTTAGGAAACATGGACATGAGTGATAAATATACCCTAGTAATTACTTACGAATAAATAATCTCGGATAATAATGAGATTGAAAAACTATCCCTTACCGTAGGTTCGATATGATTTTTATGTATCCAATCCTCTTGTATAATGATTTAAATAATGTTATTGACTTATTACAAAATCATTTTTTTATGATATCATATATGATCATATTATCATCCATTTGTTAGTAACATTTCATTATCACCCATTATTTAGATATTAACTACTTTATGTTCTTATGTATGTTTTGTCAGATAAGTTCATGTTACACTTTGTATGTTATAGTTATATAATTTATAGAATTATATTATTATAATATATATCATATTTATTAATTCCATTCATGTATATAATCATGGTTTAATGAAGATCATGTAGAATGAATCACATTGCATCATGGAGACGATAGATCGTACATATGCATGAGCAACAATTTCATTCACTTAAGGGTTAAATGGTATGTAATTTGATGGTATATTAATTATAAATAATAATTAACATGTTATATTCATTATTTAAATCCATTAAACTCATCATTATACCCATCCAAATGAAGTATTGTTGAATAACAAATTACACCACTGCATGGAGACAGTAAGCCGTATATACACATGCATGGTGATATTGTTATTCGTAGGATAGATACAATGATGTATAAGGTTATACCAAAATTATAATAACATATCATAATATATAATATACTGGATTTATTACATTATCATGTAAAAAACATAATAATAGGAAATAGAAGAAGAAAATAATTTTTAGTGTGGTGATAAAATAATTACCTTTTTTTGAGTATCTCCTTTTGATTTGCACAAAATGCCACCATAGGATAAAATTATTCCCAAAAATGTACTCTATGAAGAAGGGGGGGATGTTGGGAGCTTATATGAGTAGAATTTGAATGAGAGAAGGGGCTTGATAGGTGTGAGTAAGTGGGTAGATGTGGTGGACTTTTATAAGAGGGAGGAGGGGCACTTTAAGAAAGTCTTGAAATATTATTTTATTATAAATTTATTATAGAATTATAATATATCCAAAGTGATATATTTAGAGTATAATATTAATATTGGTATAAATACTTACAAAAATAGGTTTTTTACATATTCAGTTCAAAAATTTAACCTTATCTTTTGGCTTTAACCCATAGTTAAATAAACTGACTCCTACCATGTCTTATTGTATTTTTATGCTATATGGTCAATATAGTTATTATAAAATTCCAAGAAAACCTAAAGTGGATCATTAAGGACATTTTAAAAATTACCTATTTTTTTCGAATATTACATTTTTATGAATATTATATCATTTAATAAAATAGTATTTGTTTTAAAAACTATTTTATGTAAATTTTGACACTATTTAGTAATTTATTTTTGTTAAAGCTATAAAAACTTGATTGATTTTAAAAAGCTAAATTAAATCAAATATAACATGTCAAACCATCCAGAAAATTCGTGGATGGTATCAAAAGTTTCAAATTAAATTTATTTTAATATTTATAATATCATTTATTTTAATCTTTCATTAATAAGCTAATCACTACATCATCATTGTGTCATAAATATTTTTTTTATTTAATGTATAAAAATTATAAATAAAATAAATTGATGTAGGCAATATTTTTAGGTTTCTAATGAATATTTATATTCAAATATATCAATTATATAACCCCACATTCACATTGTTTTAGTAAAAAGATACATATTTAGGTTATATTTATTTTTACTTTAAATTAATTATTATAACATGACATATTCAATCCCAAGTGGTCCCCAAATACCAAAAGTTAAGCCTATGTATTTGTTTGGTCTCTCATGACTCATAAAATAATATTAGGATACATGTTAGGGTTGTTATACATTATTATAGTATTATTTTTACCCTTATTTACCTAATTTACCATTTAACTGTGGGAAATAAAATAATTACTGAAGTTATGATTCATAATTTCCAAAAATAAATGATACATATTTAATTAATTTGTACCTTATGATTCCAAATATGGAATATATTTTTTAAGATTCAAAACATAGAAGTTTCATTAATTAATTTATAATTAATTTCTATTGTCAAAATGAAAAAGCGGGTTTCTAAGAAGTAAAAACTATTAAAAGATTGAAGTTTATGATCAATTTATTTGTGAAATTACATATAATTACCAAAATTGGATTAAATTATAAAAACTTAATCAAATTAAACTTTAAAACCATTTAAAAAGATAATCTATCCATATAAATAAATTAGATGAAAAGGAAGTTTTGAATTAAAATGCAATATTTTTCAGTATTCATGAAAATATGAATTTCATCAGAAAAAATTCCAAAAGTTCAACCAAGGTAAATTTTGATGTCCCACTTCCAAAAAATTATTTTATTATGTCAAATAAGAATTATAAAATTTTCAAATACTATATTTAAAAAGTGTTCTCCATCAAAAATATTTAAACAGTATTTTTTGAAAAATAATTATTTTATCCAAAAACTTGAATTTGTTCTTATATCATATCTAGAAAACATATAAGATGAATTTAAAATATTAAATTGAATATATTACATATATATTACACTATTAAAATCCATAAAGAGTGAATTTATTATTTTTTAGACTCACTTAAATTCATTTAAATAGTTTCTTAGAAGGAAGTCAATTCAATTCATACCCACAATTATAATGACTAGGTTATAATATTTGGTTATCACTTATACTCAGTTTTTCATTAAATTAATTCTTTGAAAAGAACACAAAATTATGTGTATCACAAGACAAGAATAGTGTTGCATATATTTCAAGCTAAAACGATGTTGCGTGTAGCACAAGCTAATCTTGGTGCAGCATACAACATAAGACATCAAAGAAATTAAAAAATAATCTATCTCATAAAATCTCCGGATATTACATTCTACCCCCATTAAAATTATTTTCAACCTATAAATTCATTGAGGTTATAAAATGTTTACAACTTTACGGTTTCCTTCTTAAAGCCCCATATCGTAAAAAGGAATACTTAAACTTAATTTTAAAAAGGAAAGTTAGAAACATAATGGTTACCCAAAGTAACTCATCACAATGTTTCCACATATGAGAACATAGGTGGGAAGTGAAAACAAATATATGGAAGAAAAATATAACAATCATGTTCTGATGGATAATGATAGATAATAAGGTTTGGATAAAGTTAACAACCAGAAATCCATAGATCTATGAGGATTTAAGGGGCCATCTGATTCATATGATAAGAAGGTTAAAAGATATTTTTTTGGTTTTCAAGATCCTTTCCCTAAAGTGGATTAATTTTTATTAGAATAAATACTTACTTGATTTTGGTACAATCTCACCATTGTTCGTTCCTCAAATAATTTCCACTACATTTGTTATTCAATGAAATGAAGATGAATTTTTCATTCTTGGTGTGTTAGCAAATCATGCAATAGAATGATATGTCACTCTATCTATCTCCACAAAAATGTTAGCATAGGTTATCAAATATGCATGAGTCCACCTATAGTGAGATAATACATTAATATAACAAAATTAAACCGGAAAATAACTTATAGTATCCCTAAATGGATAACATTACAATCCATCCAAAAACTAAAAATATAAATCTTTAGAAATAGGTGAACTAAATCGACTTAACATTTATCTCCCATATCTCTTAAGGTAGTTATTGGTTGTCACATTCAAAACATGTGAATACCTTAATAATTTATTCTCTTGAAACATGGTAATAACATGAATTACCATAGAACCTTAGTTAAAACATGAATTATATCAAAGTTAACTCTTTTCAAAAACTAAAAATACCAAAAATTCTATATACTCAAACCATGATATAAATTTTTCCATGTATAAGTCATGAGGTCATTAATACTGTAAAACATCTCATTATCTCATTTTCCCTTCAATATGTGAATATAATGTGCTTTTAAAAAATATTTCAATCACTTTTCAGGGTTACCGATACCATATACTTATGGAAAACCACAATGGACCAATACCTAGACATTCCAATATTCCATAATATTATAAAATAGATTATACAACACTATTTTGGAACCCCATTACATAAACACTTAATCATTCCGCCACTTCATTGTTGTACTCAATAACACCAATAGTGATCACATATGATTTTATTTTTTCATTGGCCTTAAGAGGTTGTTGACCTCGATAATCATCCATTACTCTTAGATTAGGGAATTGGTTAGAAAAATTCCACATTTCCTTGCACTTGTAGCATTGAAGTGTGGTGATGTAGTATTTTCTCTATTCACATCATTACCATACTTTTTACCATTATATCGGCACTCTACTACACTATGAACTTCTTTTACACACATAAAAACATTTTTTATTCCCTTTAAGACAATCTACACCATGCTTCTTTCTAAAATTTTAGCATAAAGAAATATTCATATTCTTTTCACCATTATTTTGAAATTTTTCCTTGAACTCCATCTTTTGTTTCTTGTCCAAACCATGATATTGATACGAAACACCAACTTCCATTTCTACCTTGATAGCACAATGCACAATATCTTCATATATACTAAAGTCTCTTATAGTTAATTCCCTTTTAATACTTGGTTTTAAGCCACTGAAGAATCGATAAACTTTACTTTCATGTTGGATGATAAAGCTAGAAGCATACCTTACATGTTTTGTCCAATTTTCATCATATTTACTGAAAGATTCATAATCCTTTTGCATAAGCTCAAGTAAATCCTGTTACATATTTTTTTGAAGAATACAAGGGGTTTACTTATTAAAAAATAAGTTCTTTAACTTTTCCCATTCCATGGATTCAATTTCATCTTGCTACCTTGTATTCTTGAATAGAGTCCACCACTGTTCTACTTTTCCTTCTAAACGATAAACAACCAAAATGAATTTTTCATGTTTTTAAAATAGATGGATAGAAAATATATTTTAAATGGTACTGATCCATTGTTCAAAAAAAATTATATTAGAGGACCAACTGAAATAAGGTGGGTGTTGCCTCATGAAGGACTCAATAGAATTGAAACGCATGACCAATTGTCTCCTATCGACCAGTCAAGGTTCTGGTTCTATACTAATGTGTATAGCAGCACTCAGGTCGAATCCTTGGTGATGATACTTTGTAATAGTCGTTTGTTTTTACTTGATTATATTTTGATTGGGGGGGGGGGTGGGGTTTCAGATCTTATGAAATAATTTATGGATGATGTTTGATTTAAAAAATTGATAAATATTGGGGTGAGTTCATTATGGGGGATTTAAGCTTATGACATATTTGATCTTTTCTTTATATTGCATTAAATTAATACCCACCTCAAGAGATGATTTTGATCGAAATTCCCAAGTGTTAAAGATTTAATCCAATCCATAACTTAACTTAGGTTTCGAATCATTACCATTACTTGTTTATGGTAGTGTATTTTTTGTTCCAATAATCCATGGAATCCACATATTAAACAAAACATGTCATTAATCCATGACATATAAAGTTCAACATACACAATATTAACTCAAAGAATAATCATCGACCAAAGGCTCTCAATCACTTAATATCCCCAAATTATAACTCACCCCAATAGTAGATTTACTTATCCATTTAAATTATTAGTAATCTGGTTATAATGATTATGATGATAAATTAATAAGAGAAGGAAAATAAAGGGATACGAAAAGAGTGGTGCGTCGAAGACACACACAAACGATAATGAGAATTAAGAACAGAATTTCGATTGAATGAGGAAGAAAAATAAGGGAAGGGGATTCAAATGTATTTAAAATATTTTAAGAACATTAATATTAAACTACATAAGGTGGATGCTAATAAGTGATATTGAAGAAGAAACCTTCATTAAAACAGAATTTCAAAAGAAAGGACTTACAAAATTACAACAATGAAGAACATAAAAGTAAATGAAAACAAAGAGAAGAGGAAAGGTCTCTCAAGTGAAAAATTGAGTATGTAAGGTCCTCCAAATCCATTGGTAAGGCTTTGGTCGTGCCAATATGAGCTCCTCTCTTCTTAAATTCCAACCCCCTTGAATGAGAGGAGGGGGATGCATTTAATGCCCAACGAAGTGGACTGTATTCATTCCCAATCTGTCCCTCCACTTGCATCGATAAGTTATATATTCATACAGCCGAATCGTGAGATATCTAATTCTTCAAAGTTGTATATAATAAAGTTGGTCGACCTCTCTCAAAATTTTGAGTCATTTGGACCTATGTATCCAAAGTTATTGCCAGTTAATTAAACAAATTTAATCTTTCCATTTCAATCCAATATTTTTTATTCCAAAATGTGAAAGGGGTTTTGAATAGGAAGATTCCTTCAAAACAGAATGATGTCTTCAACGAATTCGGTCACCTATAACTCCTATTTTACACTGCAAAATCTCAGCTAAAAATGATGTCTATATCAGGAGCCATGTCATCAACACTGTACTAATTTTAATTACCAGAAAAAAATGTGGGCTGAGTTTCAAAGCATTAGTTGGGCCTCTTGTATTTAGATTTGGGCCTTGAAATTTTTATCCAATAATCTTTTAATTATCCCCCTAACTTTGGAAGATAATAAAAGAATTTGGAGTTCCTAATTGATCCCAGAAATTAAATCTTCATGGATGGTCCAGTTTCTTCACAGATTCTGTAGGCCTCTTTGTGTGGTCCATATGGGCCTTAAAATGGAATAATTATCCCATGATATCTTCTAATTAAATGTTTTATATTTAATTAATAATCCTAAAAAACAAGAAACACATAATTTAGATTATTAGGGTGAGAGTTACAAATAAAATAGTAAACTGACTCTATTGGAATACTTCTAAAAATGCTAAAAAATTATACTTAGTATTAAAATATTAATATTTCACACAAATTATGCACATTTAATATAAAATCAGTAAAGGGAGTATATAATAAGTCATAAAAATATTAATGACATCAACTCCCCCACAATTAGTTTTGTGCATGTCCTCATGTGCAACAAATATAAAAACATGAAAAAATCATTTTCACTCACCAAGAAATATTAAAATTTTGTTTTCTCCAATCAGGGGAGGTTTAGACTATTTCACTCATCCATTTTTTATTCCACCATAAATTGTTACAGAAACAATCTTCCAAAACTAATTCATTTTTTCATGCTCAAATTTAGAAATGGAAAATGTGGACACTCAAAACTCACACCTCTCAAGATGATAAAATTCATTTGTGGATGTTCACTATTTCACCAACCAAAAGTGAAAATCATAGAGTTTGAAAGAGCTCTCAACTTCCAATACCTATCCAAAATGCACAATAATCAAGAGGTATTTTTAAGGGGTTTTTTCTATGTCTATGGGACGGTAGGAATCTAATGTCCAAGAGAGAGAAGAAGAGGGTTAAAACACCAACATAGAAAAAGGCATGCACATTTTTTTGAAATAAAACATGGAAGGAAATGAAAACACATATTTAAAAGGGAATGATTGTGTGAATAAAGACAAAATAGTGGAAGAAAATATTAAGGTAATGAGAAGATGGAATATTTACCAAATACAAAAATTCTCCCAATAAGAATATAATGCAAGTGTTATTTTTTTTCTTTTTTTTTGAAAGTTGACCTTGAAATAGATCTCACACTCATATACCAACCCATGTTTGATCTCCTCACAACACTAATTGTAATATTTATAATAAGATCAAAGGTTTAGGAAGAGTGATTTTGACATACCTATGACACAATGCATTTTTTCTTTTTCTTTTTGATTTTTTTCATCATTTTTTATTTTTTTTTGAACACTTGTCAATAACATTTACAAAATTACATAAATGGAATTACATTACATTCCCCAAAACACACTGAATGACAACTTCTCCCACACATATAAATGGATTCTTACCCTCAAGCAGATGATAACTCGTTGAAAATCAATAATAGGGTACCCAAAAAATGAATTCCATCCCCCCACACTTAAATTTCAAAAAATTATGCAATGAAAATCCATGTTGATATTGGGTGGGAAAAGGTATTGGGCTTGTAATGTGGTTATCAAGGAAAAGGTTTTCATAGGCTATAAGGGGCTTTGAAAAGGAGGATTAATGTATGGTTAATGGGAGGCTATTTGGCTATTATAATTCTCATGCGGTTCAGAAAAATGCCTCTATCATATTAATGCACACTAAAGTAGGAAATTCAGTTTGAAGGTCCAGAAACTGAAGATTCACAAATAGAGGTGAAAAAAAACTCATTTTCAAAATATGGCCATAGGTAGCCTTGGCATGAAAGCTAATGTTGGTTCTCATGGTTGGGGAAAATAATTATCCAAATCAAAAATTGAGCATTAAAATTTTGTTGGTTTTGACACAAAATTCTTTATCCAAAGTCATGATGAAAATACAAAATTTTTGAGATGAAAACATGTCTTTTGACTCTCCAAAATGGTTAGACAAAATTTGAAAATTGGAGGGTGAGTAATCATTACTCTGGATTTTTCATATTGTTTCTTAAATTATAATTTTTTTTTGATTTTGTTTTGATTTTTAGGTTTTTTTAGTTTTTTTAAAAGACACACCCAAACAAAAGAGAAATATTAAATAAAAAAAGTTTGATGAGGAAGGTGGTAAAAAAATGAGAATGAGGGAGGAAGAAGAAGAAAGAGAGAGAGAGAGAGAGAGATAGAGAGTTAAAGGGAAAGAGTTGCCCCTTGGTTTGGATTTGGTGGGTTGCCATCTCCATCTAGTGGTGGGTCAACTGCAGAAGTTGGGGATCCGGTGGAAGTTGAGGTGGTTCCTGGGATGTGTGTCATTTCATGGTGATACTTTAAACGATGTCCATTAACCATGAATGTACTTTTGTAAGAGGGGTCTTGGACTTGAACTACACCAAATGGGTAAACATTAGTAATAACAAAAGGACCTTCCCAATGAGAATTAAGATTACCTGAGTGAAGCTGAAATCGAGAATTGAAGAGCATTACCTTTTCACCTTCATGAGATTCCTTTCTCAGGATGTGTTTGTCATGGAGTACCTTGTATTTTGCTTTGTAGAGAATAGAATTCTCAAAAGAATCAAGTCTAAGCTCCTCCGGTTTATCCAATTGCAACAATCTTTCTTCATCGGATTTTCAAGATCAAAATTACAATTTTTCACTGCCCCAAATGACTTATGTTGGATTTCAACTAGAAAATGACACGATTTACCAAAAAACTATCCTAAAAGGAGACATCCCAATGGGTGTTTTATAGGCAGTTCGATAAGCCCAAAGTGCTTCACTAAGTCTTTCAGGCCAGTCTTTTCTGGTGGGTTTTACAATTCTCTCAAGCACTCTTTTCATTTCTCTATTAGAAAGTTCAGCCATTCCATTTTTTTGGGGTGATATGCAGTTGAAGTTTTATGTACAACCCCATTATTTTTCAAAAGAGATTCCATAGTTCTATTACAGAAATGGGTTCCTAAGTCAGTGATCAAGGCATGAGGTGTGCCAAATCTATGGAAGATGTGTGTCTTTAGGAACTCACTAACAGTATGTGAATCATCCTTTCTAGTGGGCTTGGCCTCGACCCACCTAGAAACATAATCAACCACAAGAAGGATGTATGAGAATCTATTGGAAGGGGGAAATGGTCCAATGAAATCAATTCCCCAAACATCAAAGATCTCGCAGAAAATTAAAGGCTTTTGGGGCATTTCATTTCTCTTGGAAATTGTGCCAAACTTTTGGCAAGTGGGCATGATTGACAGAACTCATGTGAGTCCTTGAAGAGTGAAGGCCAAAAGAATCCAGAGTCTAGGACCTTTAGGGAGGTCCTTTGTGGTCCAAAGTGGCCACCACCAGGCATTGAGTGACAGAATTCTAAGATAGAGGAATGTTCATCTTTATCAACACATCTCTCAATTACCATGTTTTCCCCAGTTTTCCAAAGTTTATTTTCTTCCCAAAAATAGTGTTTTGAATCACTTTTCAACTTCATTTTATGTTATTTTGAATTTTTTTAGGAAAAACACCAGAAACCAAGTAATTTAGAATTGGGGCATACCATGATATATTTGGAGTGAGAGATGAAAGGTGCTTAGTGGGGAATTCAGGATCAATGATTTTAGAATGAGAATAATTAGAAATTATACTCAAGTGATCAGCCACATGGTTTTCATTTCCTGGTCTATCTTTTATTTCAAGGTTAAACTCATGGAGCATTAGGATCCATCTTATTATCCTCGGTTTGGAATCACTTTTCTTGAGTAAGAACTTTATAGCATAATGGTCTGTGAAGATGATGATTTTGGTACCTAAGAGATAGGGCCAGAATTTATCTAAGGAAAAAACAACTGTAATTTTTTTTTTTCAGTGACAGTGTAGTGATATTGAGTTTCATCCAATGTTTTTGAGGCATAATAGATGACATGAGGAAGTTTTTCTCTTCTTTGACCAAGCACAGCCCTAACAACTCTATCAGATGCATCACACACCAATTCAAAGGGTAAGGACCAATCTGAGGGATCAGGGCAGATGTAAGAGTAGTTTTGAGTTCAATGAAGGCTATCTTGAAAACCTCATCAAAATGGAAAGTGACATCATTTTGGAGAAAACAAGTGAGTAGGAGGGAAATTTTACTGAAGTTATGGATGAATCACCAATAGAAACCGGCATGATAGAGAAATGAATGGATGTCTCGAATAGAAGTGGGTGGAGGATGTGATTGGATCACTTCAATTTTGGCAGGATTGACTTCAATGCCATCTTTCGAAACTATGTGACCTAGAACAATCCCAGTTTCAACCATGAAGTGACATTTTTCAAAATTTAACACAAGGTTTCACTTGACACACTTTTGGAGGACTAGAGAGAGTGAATTCAAACAAGATTCAAATGACTCACCATAAATGGTGAAGTCATCCATGAAGACTTCCATGTAGTGTTCAATTAATTCAGAAATGATACTCATCATACACCTCTAGAATGTTGCAGGAGCATTGAAAAGTCCAAAAGGCATTCTTCTATATGCATATGTTCCAAAGGGGCATGTGAAAGTAGTCTTTTCTTAGTCCTAAGGTGCGATTGGGATTTGGAAGTAGCTGGTGTATCCATCAAGAAAGCAATAGTGTGACTTTCCGGCTAATCGTTCCAGTATTTGATCAAGGAATGGAAGAGGGTAGCGATCTTTTCTTGTTCCAACATTCAATTTCCTATAGTCGATGCACACATGCCATTTGTTCTTCACTAGTGTTGTGACTACCTCTCCATGTTCATTTGTGAAAATAGTTATCCCACCCTTCTTAGGTACAATTTTAATTGAACTAACCCATTCACTATCAGAAATTGGGTAGATAATACCAGCTTGAAGAATCTTGGTGATCTCTTCCCTAACTATATCAAGTATGAGTGGATTGAGTCTTCTTTGTGGTTGTCTAATTGGTTTGGAAGACTCCTCAAGATGGATGTGATGCATGCAAAGGGAGGGGTTGATTCCTGGTATGTCAACTAGGGTCCACCCTAAGGCCTTTTTGTTTTCCTCTAACACTTGGAAAAGTTTGGACTCCTCATTTTCGGTAAGTGAATAAGAGATAATGACAGGATAAGAGTGATCATGGAAAAGGAATGCATATTTCAGGTGTTCAGGAAGAGTTTTTAGATCTGTATCATCTCTCATTTGCGGGTTAGACATCTCAGGAATGTATGAAGGGACTTCAGTTGCTTCAGATTCATTTTCCTTAATACTGTCTAAGGTGGAGCAGTAGAGATTAGAGTTGATATGGGATTCAAGGTAATTTTCAAGTTCCATTATATTGATGGAGTCTATGAATGAGAGGTCCACATCAACTTCACCATTTATGACTTGGTTAATCATGGTACAGATTTCACAAGATCCTTTATCATTAGAACATGATGAACATTATGGAATGGGGTTCAATTGAATCTTATAAGTGTCCTCAGAAGCATGGATTGAGAATGCAGAGTGATCCTCAGATGGGTATAGCATGGCTTGGAAAATGTTGAATTTGACTAGTTGGTCACCGAATTCCTTGGATAAGATACCTAAATGGAAATCAATATTAGTTCTATAAGTCATGAGTAATGTTCTTCCTAGAATTAGGGGATATCGAGAAGAGTTCGTCTCAACTTCCATGTCAAGGATAGAAATTCGCAAGGAAGATTAGATCATTCACACAAATAAAGACATCCTCAATTATTCAATCAAGACTGGATGTGCTTCGATTGGCTAACTGAATGACAACACCCATTGGGTGCAAGGGACCTAGACCAAGGATGGAGAAGATGTATTTAAGCATGACATTAATTGAGGCTCCTAGGTCTATGAGTTCATCATCAAAGTTTGAACTTCCAATTTGGCATGTAACTGTAAAGGACCCTGTATCTTTTCACTTTATAGGAATTGACTGCTAGGTGGAAACATTTTCAAAGGTCCTCAGTTGCCTCTTGTGGGTGCAAAATTCCTTAAGAAACTTGGAATAATTAAGAATTTGTTTGATGGAATCTAAGAGAGGAATGTGGAATTCAACACGTCTAAACATGTCGAGCATTTCAGGATCCGGTTCAAAGGAGTTCTTTGGATTAGAAACAGCTTGAGGAAAAGGAATTGGATTAGTAAGTGGAATGGAAGGAGATGAGGGAATGGTTTCAGGTTCCTTTTAAGTTTATTTTTCTTTTAATTTTCTAGGTCAACATTCAAAGGAGGGTTGGAGGACTTATCTTTAGGAATAACAATTTGATTTCCCGATCTAAGTGCAATTGCACTTACAATACCCTTGGTGTTGGGTAATGGTTGAGTTGGAAGTTGGGATGAATTGGATGGTTGTTGATGACTTAGGTGGGATGCAAGTTGACCAATTTGGGTTTTAATATTTTTAAGGCTGGAACAGGTGAAAGAGGCAAGATCTTTAACTGCACTTTCCCATGGTTGCTTGGAATAAGAGGCTTGTATCATATTTGGATTGCCTTGATATTGGTTCTTGGGAAAGCAATTGTATTGGTTTGGGAATTGGGAAGGCTCACTGGGATAGTGGAATCTAGGAGGAGGATTGTTCTGTTGAGGTTGAAGAATAAAAGGATAAGGTTGTTAGAAGTTACCAACCCCTTGACCGTATGGAAACATGTTTTGGTTTTGAGGATGGAATTGAGGAGGATGAGATATGGGATTACCATACCTATGTCCTTAGTTATAGGAAGAAGAGAAGGGCTCAGAGTGAGGTTGGTTGAAGTTTATAACAAACTGACCTGATAGTTGAGGGTTGTTGTTACGCTGAGCATATGCTTCATTGAGCTCCATTGGTCCAGATGAATCAGATTGATCCTCTTGAAGTTATGGACATGTGTTAGTTGAACGAGATGGAGAGTTGCAGATTCCATAGTTTTTGATAGGTACATGAAACAGTGATTGTGGAGAAGATGAGGTTGGGGATTTGGTAGCCACATCTAGTTGTCGCACAAGACCTGTACGTTCACTCATCCACTCGGTCATCTTGTTCGGCTCAATTGATTGATTATCTTGGGCTTGTTTGACTTGATCAGGTGCTCAAGTATGGAATTGTTGTGTGTTTTCAACCATTTTACTTATGAGATCTCTTTTAGCTGTAAGAGTTTTATCAACAAGAGCACCACCACTTGATGCATCAATGAGAGTTCTCTACATAGCCAATAACCCCTCATAGAAGTATTAGATCAATAGTTGATCAGGGATTTGGTGATGTGGGAAGGTTGCAACAAGCCTTTTGAACCTATCCCAGTATTCATGGATTGATTCACTTGGGAACTGACAGATACCACTTATTTCCTTTCGGATAGAAGCAGTACGAGAAGCAGGAAAATATTTCTCTAAGAAGAGTCGCTTCATGTCATTCCATGTGGTTATGGATCTAGGAGGTAGGTAGTAAAGCCATGAATTAGAAGTGTCATATAGGGAGAAAGGGAATTCTCAAATTTTGATTTGTTCTTCAGAAACTCCTTGAGGCTTCATGGTAGAGCACACTATTTGAAACTCTTTAAGGTGGAGATATGGATCCTCACCGGCTAGCCCGTGGAAATAAGGGAGAAGATGAATCAAACCCGATTTGAGTTCAAAGTCAGCTTCTATGTTTGGATATTGAATACCAAGAGGTTGGTAATTCATATCAGGGGAAAAAAATTTCTTTTAGTGTTTGTTCCCCAGGATTGGCCATATCTAATTCAATTGGTTGGACCTGGACTGGTTCTTGAATTATTAGATTTTCTCTTATGTTCCTCCTAAGTTGGTGAAGTGTTCGCTCAATTTTAGGGTCAAACAAATCTGAGGGATTGTTTGGAAGGCTACGGGGCATTTAATAGATATTTTGGAAGAAAGAGGAAGATGGGGTTTTCTTTGTATTTTTTTTTTCAGTTTAGTATTTTTATGAGAAGACGAGTTTTTCTTTTTGTTTTTTTTTTCAATTTTTCAATTTTTTTTATTTTTTTTACAATAACAAGAAACTAATGACTAATTAAGCACCATCCCAGGCAATGTTTCCATATTAAATGCACGGTCGATTATCGCCTATCGACCGGTCAAGGTTCTGGTGCTCTGCTAATGTGTATAGCAGCACTCGGGTCGAATCCTCGGCGATGATACTTTGTAATAGTCATTTGTTTTTCGTTGATTGTATTTTGATTGGGTGGTTTGTTTGTAGAGCTTATGAAATAATTTATGGATGATGTTTGATTTAAAAAATTGATAAATATTGGGGTGAGTTCATTATTGGGGATTTAAGCTTATGAAATCTTTGAGATTTTCTTTCTATTTCATTAAATTAATACCCACTTCACAAGATGATTTTGATCGGAATTCCCAAGTGTTAAAGATTTAATCCAAGCCATAAATTAAATTAGGTTTCTAATCATTACCATTACTTGTTTATGATAGTTTATTTTTGGTTCCAATAATCCATGTAATCCACATATTAAACAAAACATGTCATTAATCCATGACATATAAAGTTCAACATACACAATATTAACTCAAATAATACTCATCGAGCAAAGGCTCTCAATCACTTAATATCCCAAAATTATAAATCACCCCATTGGTAGATTTACTCATCCATTTAAATGATTATTATTCTGGTTATAATGATTATGATGATAAATTAAGAAGAGAAGGAAAATAAAGGGATAAGAAAAGAGTGGTGCGTCGAACACACACGCAAACGATAATGAGAATTAAGAACAGAATTTTGATTGAATGAGGAAGAAAAATAAGGGAAGGTGATTCAAATATATTTAAAATATTTTAAGAACATTAATATTAAACTACAGAAGGTGGATGATAATAAGTGATATTGAAGAAGAAAGTTTCATTAAAATAGAATTACAAAAGAAAGGACTTACAAAATTACTACAATGAAGAACATAAAAGTATATGAAAACAAAGAGAGGATGAAAGGTATCTCAAGTTAAAACTTGAGTATGGAAGGTCCTCCCAAGACCTTGGAAAGGATTTGGTCATTCCAATATGAGATCCTCTCTTCTGAAATGCCAACCCCATTGAAGGAGAGGAGGGGGATGCATTTATAGCCCAAGGAAGTGGACTGTATTCATTCCCAATCTGTCCCTCCACTTGAATCACTAAGTTGGCTATTCAGAGGGCCGAATCTCGAGATATGTACTTCTTCAAAGTTGTAGATAATAAAGTTGGATGACCTCTCTCAAAATTTGGAGTCATTTGGACCTATGTAGCCAATGTTATGGATGGTTGATTAAATAAATTTAATCTGTCCATTTCAATCCAATATTTTTGATGTCCAAAATGTGAAAGGTAATTTGAATAGGAATATTCCTTCAAAACAACTCAAAATCTCCTCTTTCACAGTGCAAAATCTCAGCTCAAAATGATGTATAGATCAGGATCCATGTCATCAACACTATTCTAATTTTAATTCCCAACCAAAAATGTGGTCTGAGTTTCAAAGCATTAGTTGGGACCCTTGTCTTTAGAGTTGGGCCTTGAAATTTTTATCCAATACTCCTATCATTATACCCCGAACTTTGGAGGAGAATAAAATAATTTGGACTTCCTGATTGAGCCCATAAATTAAATCTTCATGTCTGGTCCAGTTTCTTCACATATTCTGTAGGCCTCCTTGTGTGGTCCATATGGGCCTTAAAATGGAAGAATTAGCCCATGATACATTCTAATGAAATGTTGTATATTGAATTAGGAATCCTAAAAAATAAGAACCACATAATTTGGATCAGTAGGGTGAGAGTTATAAATAAAATAGTAAACTGACTCAATTGGACTACTTCTAAAAATGCTCAAAAATTATACTTAGTAGTAAAATATTAATATTTCACACACATTATGCACATTTCATATAAAATCAGTAAAGGGAGTATATAATAAGTCATGAAAATATTAATAACATCAAGAATTATTGTCCCTTATCTTATCATTTTGAAGTCAAGAGTGATTCATAGCTTGTGTAAGTATAGAAATAAGATTTTTCATTCAATATCCCATAACATTGGATTGTTCATGATGAAAATAATTGCATTACCTAGTGAATTGATCATTAACATGGTTCCTTTGGGTTCCAGCCATTGTCCAACACCCAAAAAAATAGTGTAAGAGGAAAAAATCATAATGGAAAACAACATAATCAAGGGGGATTACTTGAAAGCTCTACCATCATAGGTTTAATCCCAGGTTATTCATTATCATAACCTTAATTTTGGGACTGTAACCTATAGTAAGACCTAGCATTAGGTACATCCCTATACATAGCTTATAAATATCTCTTGGGATCTAACTAAAGTTTTTGTATCCTAGTTTCCCAAGGTTAACTATATTTTCACTCAGATAAAACCTCTAACGACCCAAAAATTGACATACATGGACATTACATTTCTTTTAAAGAATACTTAATTCATTACACAAATATAATCCCAAAGACCATATTAGGTTAGTGTCTTTGGAAACATGGAACAAAATCTTTTAACTTGGTGAATGATCTTCAACATCTCCCATAAAAATATTTCCATTTTGTTTTCCTACCTAAAACATTTCTATATATCCTAGGGAAAACAAAAAAACAAGGGTGAGCTCAAATTCTTATTAAGTGTAAATATACAGAACATAAAACAAACCATAAACATAATAACATAAAAACATCAACAAAAAATTTAAATATCAAAATCCTGAGTCATGAAATAAAGCTTGGCAGTATGTAAGACATAGATAATAAAGGAACATTAACCATGATAAAATAGAATTTTCATAAAACATGGAATTGTGGTAAAAAATAAGAATATAATATGATTTCCACAATATCCAAGGAATTTCTTCCAATACCATCACAGTGGACAAAGTCCATTACTGAATTGGGTTTACTTTTCGTTCTAGCCATGTATTACTGAACCGGATTTACTTTCCATTCCATCCCAGTATTACTAAACCAGATTTACTTTCCATTCTAGTCATGTCTATATAATGAGATGTAAATATTTACCCAATGCCTTTGAGGTAAATATAGGTCCCACCCATATCATAATGAAATAATTCATACATGTTCCAGAAAGACATAATTCATTCATCATAGCATAACTCATGAAGTAAAATGGGTATCTTAATCCACTTTCCATCATAACATAATCCATATAAAATATCATTCCATCATTAAAAAAATAAAATCATAGTAAAAATTGGGATATAAATATAACCCTATTTAAATAGTGTCATCTTAGAAGAAAAATAATTTTCATAAAAAACTTGAACTTAAATCTTGAGGATATTACCCTTTCTTCTTAAAAAATGCTTTCTTTTCTCAAAATGCCACGAAATTTAAAAAAAAATAATTTATTTGAAAATGAAATTAAAACTATATATAGTAATAATCATGGAACTAAGTAGTTATGAACACATAAAAAAACCGTTCATGTCATATATATTTAAAAAACATTCTTCTCATACTCTTGAAGGAAAAGTAAAAAAGTACCTTGTATAGAAAAAGAAATAAATATTTCTTCCATACCAATTATTAAAAAATTACCAATGGTTAAAAATATCTTTAAAAAATATTTAGATAATATAAATAATATTATATATTTTGGAAACAAGGATGTGAATGATAAATATACCCTAGTAAATACTTTCGTATTAACAATCTCGGATAATAATGAGATTGTTAAATTATCTCTTAAATTTGGTCCAATATGCTTCATATGTATCCAAAACTATTATATAATGATTTAAATTATGTCATTGAATTATTCTAGAATCATATTAATTTTTATTATATCTTATATGATCATATTATCATCCATTTGTTTGTAACATTTCATAGTCACCCGTTATTTTAGATATTAACTACTTTATGTTCTTATGCATGTTTTGTCAAATAAGTTCATGTTAAACTTATTAGGTTATAGTTATATAATATAAATAATGATATTAGTATAATATATATCATATTTATTCAAAACATTCATTTATATAATCATGGTTTAATGAAGATCATGTACAATGAATCACATCGCATCAGGGACATGGTAGGTTGTACGTACGCACGAGTGATGATATCATTCAATTAATAGTTAAATGGTATGTAATTTGTTGGTATATTAATTATACAGAAAATTATCATGTTATATTAATTATTTAAATCCATTATAATCATCATTATAACCATCCAAATTAAGTATTGTTGAATGAAAAATTACACCACAGTGTGGAGACGGTAAGTCATACATACGCACCCATGGTGATATTATTATTATTAGGATGGATAACAGGAGGTATAAGGATGTACCATAATTATAATAATATCTCATAATGTAGAATATACTGGATTTATTACTTTATTATGGAAAAAATATATGTAGAGGAATTATAAGAAGAAAATAATTTTGAAAGTGGTGATAAAACAATTACTTCTTTTTCAAGTATCTCCTTTTAAATTTCATAAAAGGTATCCATTGGATGAAATTCTGCCCAAAATTGGCCTCTAGGAGTAAGGGATATATTTTGAGAGCTTATTTGAGTATAATTTTGATGATCCAAGTGGATTGAGAGGTGTGATTAAGTGGGTAGATGTGGTTACCTTTTATAAGAGGGAGGAGGGGCACTTTAGGAAAGTCTTGAAATATTATTTTATTATAAATTTATTTTAGAATTATAATATCTCAAAAGTGATATATTTCTAGGATAAGATGATGATGATTTGAAATCCTCACAAATAATATATTTTTGTTAAAGATATAACAACTTGATTGATTAAAAAAACTACATTAACTAAAATATAAAATGTCATAATAATCCAAAAAATTCGTTTATGACATAAAAATTTTCAAATTAAATTTATTTTAATATTTATAATATCATTTATTTGAATATTTCGTTAATAAGGTAATCACTGCATCATCATTGTGTCATAAATAAATTTATCTATTTAACGTCTAAAAATTAAAAAAATACCATGATGTAGGAAAAAGTTTTAGGTTTATAATGAATATTTATAGTCAAATATATCAATTATATTACCCAAAATTAAAATTGTTTTAGTAAAAAGGTACATGTTTATATTATATTTCTCTTTAGTTTAAATTAATTATTATAACATGTCATTTTGGTACCCAAGTGGTCCCCAAATACCATAAGTTCGGCGTAAGGATTTTTTGGGTTCTCATGACTCATAAAATAGAATTAGTACATGTTGGACTCACTTGTTTCGATAATCCCAAATCATGTTTTGATAATCCCAAATCATGTTTTGATAATACCAAATCATGTTTCATTTATGTGATAATTATGTTTCTCTTATAGGATAATCATTTATGTGAAAATCAAGTTTATATCAAAGTAATAACTATGTACTTTTAATCTCACTACTCTCTTGTTTAAGCCTGCAGTGAAAAATTTCTCTAAGAAAAATGGTCATCGGAGTAAAGGTCAGCGATGAAAAGGTCCCTGATGCAAGGTCACCGATGCATGGTCACCGATGCAAGGTGACCCATGAAAGGTCACCTATGCAAGGTCACCAATGCAAGGTCACCGATGCAAGGTCACCAATGCAAGGTCACCGATGCAAGGTCACTGATGCAAGTTCACTGATGAAGGGCCATCACTGAAGGTTACTACTGAGAAGGTCACTGATGAAGGATGATGATGTGCACCTACTGTTGAAGCCTATCATTGTGAAGTCTACCATTATCAGTCTAATGATTCTTACCCTTCCATACTTTATCAAATTATTAAAATTATTCTAACGATCATATTTGGTAAATTTAATGTTTCTGACATTAATTAATGCTGATTGTAGACATATCAAGAGACCGTATCTCGGGAGAGTATGAGGTACGAGAAAGATCGCACATGATTTACTCATTCTTTTTGTCGGAACTCAAACATAAAATGGAGAAGCAAGGAAGGAAATATATATACAGAGATAACAAAAGAAGGAAAGTGTCATGAGAAGCACGTTTGTGATTGTGAAGGATCTTACTTTCTAGATCAATGAATAATCATCCAGCACTTACACTGTGAACCCACAAGCATCACGAAGATCATTTGAGATAAACTAACTTCTTCCTTCTATGCCTCGTAAACTCTCAATCAACACCAATGGCAGAATACTCAAATCTAGAACCTGAAGTTGCGACACTCTGTTTTAGAGACAACTTCCAGATAATGACTAGAAAAGAATATTCTTCACTCCAAGGAGTCAAGAGCTGAACTCAAAACACATAGAGTTTTATAAACTCAAGCTTATAATCTTAGATCTATTATGTTCCTTCATTTTATATTACTGAGAAGTGTGTGTGTATGTCTGTTACATACACTGTCTCCTATGCTTGAACTGGAGGATACTGAATATCCTCACTTCAAACATCACTTATATTTTGTTTCCCATGTATAACTGTGGAAGATACCATGTGGGGTATGTATTTTTTGTTTTTTCCCACAAAAAACTATGGTAGAGGGTGTGATCACTAGAAAATTTGTGAAAACTGTTGTAAAGACTGATACAGGTTGTGTATCAAGTTTTTTTTTAATGGAAACTGCTTGGTGGTAGGTGATCACCAAGTGGAGAGGATTAAGTCTCAGCTTGAGACTGAACCTCTTATTTTACTATACTGTGCATTATATTTTGTGATACTCTGTTTCATCTATTTTCCGCTGCTCATTAATTGCTAAAATAGAAAATTATTTTAAATTGACTTTGATAGTTAGTTCTGGTTAGTGTGTGTAGGTGTTTAATTCAGTAAACTTCTTTCAAAAGTTGAAGAAGTGTTTTACACTAATTTAACAAAACACTAATCACCCTTTGAGAAACATGTTGACCAATTATACATCTATATCTCTACTAACTTACTTAACTAGATTGTTTTAATATTTGGTGGATCTTTATAATAATTTTTTAATAGAATTTTTTAATTAGGAACTCAATTCACCCCTCTTGAGATACCACTCTAACCAACATTTGGTATCAAAGGGTAGTTTGTTTTATTTCTACTATCTGAACTATTGTGCAAGTTTTCAAATTCTTTAACTGTGATTTTAGTGGTATCTTAAAGATCCTAAAATTTCTGTCATATAATTTTTTTTGTTCTTTAATATTCTAATTAACAATGGATAATAGGGTTTAGGGTGCTTCTACTAATAGTCTACCTTTCTTTAATGGAAATAACTATGCTCAATGGAAATTAAAAATGAAAATTTATATAGAGAGTATGGGTCCTGAAATCTGGGACACAACTTAAGAACACCTTGCATTGGATGCTACTTTTAGGGACAGATGGTCTCATTTGACTAAAGATACATATAAAAATAACTATAAAGTAATGAATGAATTTTACAGTTCCTTAGGTGATGAATAATTCAATAGAATATCTTCCTATAAAACTGTATATGAAATTTTGGATACTTTAGCTGTTTCTCATGAGGGAACAACAAATGTTAAATAAATGAGATTGAAAACCTATACTATTAAATATGATAATTTTAAAATAAAGTATGTTGAAACTATCTCTGAAATTTATATCAGGTTCAATGAAATAGTGAATACCATGAGTCTGCACAGGAAACCAGTGGACAAAAAGGATCAGATTATGAGATTTTTTTGATGCCTACCTGATAGATGGAGAGGAACTTCTGTTTCTATCCGAGAATCTTGTGACACATACAAGTTTCTAGTGAAGGAACTAATTGGAAATATTATGATGTATGAAGGAGAGTATAAGGTAAATAAAGAAGTAGATGAATAACCAAGAAAGAAATATGTATCATTCAAGACTGTTACCCCAAAGAACAAGGACAAAGAAAAATTTCAATCTCCTATAGACACATCCACCAGTGAAGACTCAGACTCTAACAGTGATGATGATATGGCTCATCTTGCTAGAAGGTTCAAGAAGTTCTACCACAAGAAGAAGTTATTTAGAAAATAAAACTATAAAGGAAGGAATGATAATAAAGGACAGTGGAAAAAGGAAAAAAAAATGGAATGACAACACAAGTAAGACAGTGTGCTATGAGTGTAAACGAAAAGGCCATGTGAAGGCTAATTCCCCCAATCTAAAATTTAAGAAGAAATACGAAGACTAGGGAAAGGGATATAAAAATACTACACAATCTACTTGGAGTGATTCAGAAGATATATCAAGTATATCTTACACTTCAGATATTTAGATGAGTAATCATGCAAACCTATCTTTCATGACAGAAACATCTGAGGTAACACTCAATTACCCTATACCTAATGCTTATTATTATAGGAATTAAAGTGAATAAAATAATGATGAAAATATGACTATGGATGAAATATTTGATTACTATGGAATGATTGAGGATACCTTTAATGAAATCAAGGACAAATACAAATTATTGAAAAGACAAGATGCTTTAAATTTCAATTATAAGTCTAACCTAGATATTAAAAAATAAATATGTGCTCAGTTGTTAAAATAAAATACTAAACTTAAATTATCAAATGAGAAATTAAAAAGAGATATTGAAAAGTTTACTGCAGGTAGAGATACCTTGACTTAGTTTCTAGGAAAACAAATTGCTTCAAAATACAAAACTAGTCAAGGATATAAACCGGGATAGAGAAGGATTGTGAAAAATAAATTTGTTCCAGAATCTGTATAGTTCACTACTAGTTCAAGCTCTGGACTATCTTTTCAAAAACAATTCTCTAAAGGACCTAACAAAGTGTTCATGTCACAAAATATTTATGTTGATTATAGGAAACCTGTGAGACAAGTATGGGTTCCCAAAGTTTTACTTTATAACCTCTCTAGACCCAAGAAAATCTGGGTACCAAGGTTACCCTACACTTAATCACTTTTGAAGGAAAATTGTCTGAAGAGCTCTTATGAAACACTATGGTATTTGGATAGTGGATGTTCAAGACATATGATAGGAGACTATTCATGCTTCAAGAGCCTAATTAAATTTGATGGTGGATATGTCATATTCGGTGATAATGCAAAAGGTAATATCGTCATCTTAGGCCAAATTGGTAACCCTAATACTTTATTAATTTGAAAAGTGATTTTTGTTGATGGGGTAAAATAAAATTTACTAAGTATCTCTCAATTGTGTGATTATGGACTCAATGTTTAATTTTAAAATGATGCTTGCAATGTTTTTAATTCTAAAAATAATTTAATATTTACTGCTTTGAGAAATGAAAATGTATATGCTGTTGATTTAAATTCTTTAGCTAAGAAAAATGATTCACGTTTAAATTCTTTTCATAAAGAATCCTAGTTATGGCATAGAAGATTATAACACTGCAATGTGCACTCACTTAGGAAACTAACTAGGAAAGGCTTAGTTAGAGACTTACTGAAATTAGAATTCCCACATAAAAAAGTTTTTAATCCTTATGAAAAGGGAAAACAACACAAAGTTTCTTTCTAGCCAAAGAAAGATGTTTCTACTTCTCAACCACTTGAGTTGGTTCGCATGGATTTGTTAAGACCCTCTAGAGTTTTGAGTTTAAATAGGAAGCACTACGTTTACGTTCTTGTAGATGATTTTTCTAGATATACTTGGGTATACTTCCTAGCTCACAAAATTGAAGCTTGTTCTTACTTCATTAAATATTCCAAGCCTGTAGAAAATCTTAGTGGACTTAGAATTAAAACCTTGAGAAGTGATCATGGCTGTGAGTTTGGAAATTAGGAATTTTAATCTTTTTTCTCACATAATGGCTACACTCACGATTTATCTATTCCTAGAACACCTCAACAAAATGGAGTTCTAGAAAGAGGAAATAGGACACTTCAAGTTATTGCCCTGACTATGATAAATGAGTATAATCTACCTATCTATTTTTGGGCTGAAACTATTAATACAACCTGTTACATTATCAATAGTCTTAATTAGAACTGTTCTTAAGAAGACCCCTTACGAGCTCTGGAATAATAGGAAGCCTATGGTTAATTAATTTAGATTTTTTGGTTGCAAAGTCTTCACCATAACACTAATAACAATATTGACAAGTTTATTTCCAAGAGTGATGAATGTATTTTCCTAGGTTACTCAATCTCTAATAAAGATTATAGAGTATTCAATAAGAGAACCAAATTTGTTGAAGAATCATTTCATGTCTAATTTGATGTGACTAATCCACATGAACCCAAAACCTCTGTTGAACACCTTGAAGAGGATATGTCAATTCTGGACCTTAATGATAAAGACAGCGAACCCCTAGTGAAAACAACCAGTTCTGCAAATTTTTCAGAATCTATGCATGGTGAATCTAAACCTATAGATAGTCATGATGAATCTAGTTAAAATCTTTATAGAGGTATTAGAACTCTCAAGAATCATCCTTTAGATGTTTTAGTAGGTGATCAAAATAGAGGAACAAAAACTGGAGCTTTTCTAAGAAAACAAGTTGAACATAAATCCTTTCATTCACAGCATGAAACTAAAAATATAAATGATGCAATAAATGGTGAATTTTGGGTGATAGCTATACAAGAAGAATTAAATCAGTTTTAAAGATACAATTTCTGGGAATTAGTAGAAAGACCTAAAGAAACTTTGACAATAGGCACTAAATGGGAGTTTAGAAATAAAGTCGATGAATCTGGAAACATAGTTAAAAAACAAGGCTAGACTATTTGCACAAGGATATAGTCAAGAAAAAGGAACAGACTATGAAGAAACCTTTGCACCTGTAGCTAGACTAGAATCAATTAGGATACTACTTGCTTATGCAGCACATTTGAATTTCAAACTTTATCAAATGGATGTCCAAAGTAATTTTTTAAATGGGTACATAGTTGAGGGTGTATTTGTTGAAAACCCTCTAGTTTTACAAATCCCCATTTTCCAAACCATGTCTTTAAACTGTCTAAAGCTTTATATGGTCTAAAACAAGCTCCAAGATCTTGGTTTGATAGACCTAGTTATTTTATTATTTCAAAAGGTTTTACTAAAGGAATACCAGATCCTACTCTTTTTATTAAAATTATTTCCAAAGATGTTTTAATTATATCGATTTATGTAGATGACATTATTTTTGGATCCTCTAAAAAATCTTGATGTACTTATTTCTCAAAAATGATTCAAGATGAATTCAAAATGAGTTTAATGGGGGAACTTAAATTTTTCCTTGGATTTCTGATTTTTCAAAATAATAATGGTATTGTTTTAAATAAAAGTATATGTACTGAGTATATTTTAAAACCTTTTGGTTTGTATTGCAATAAAGGTAGTGATACACCTACGAGTACCACCTGTAAGTTGGATGCTGATGAAACCGGTAAACCAGTGGATCAAACCAATTATAGTGGTATGATTTGGAGTCTTCTCTATCTTACTGCTAGCAGACCTAATATTATGTTTAGTGTATGCATGTGTGCTCATTTTCAATCCAATAACAAAGAGTCTCATTTAACTGCTGTTAAAGGATTTTTAAATATCCCAAGTATACTAAAAACATAGGACTATTTTTTATAAGAGGAAAATAATTTGATATAATAAGTTATTCAGATGCTTACTTTGTTGGTTCCAAGTTAGACCAAAAGAGCACCTCTAGAACATGTCACATTTTAGGCAAGTCACTAGTATCATGCTGTAATATGAAACCGAATTATGTTGCATTATCTTCTGATGAAGCAGAATATATAGCTGCTGGGAGTTGTTGTGCTCAAATTCTATGGATAAAACACACTTTACTAGACTATGGATATCAATTAAAACATGTATTTATAAACTGGGACAATAAAAGTTCTATTATCATCTCTAAAAATCCAATATCTCATGCAAGAACAAAGCACATTGATGTGAGACATAACTTCTTGAGAGATCATTATCAAAGAGGTGATATCACTCTTGAATTCATTGGCACTGAACATCAATCAGATGATATATTCACAAAGACTTTGAATTATAAGAGGTTAAATTACATCAAACATGTGTTAGGTATGATAAAATGTTAAGTTTTAGAACCTCACCATTAGACCTCACCGTTAGACCTCACCGATAGACCTCACCGATAGACCTCACTGATAGACCTCACCGATAGACCTCACCAATAGACCTCACCATTAAACCTCACTGATAGACCTCTCCTTTAGACCTCACCATTATACCTCACCGATAGACCTCACCGTTAGACCTCACTGATAGAACTCACCAATAGACCTCGCCGTTAGACCTCATTAATAGACCTCACCATTGGACCTCACTGATAGACATCACCATTGGACCTCACCGATAGACCTCACCGTTAGGACCTCACTATTGTTACCTTACCGATAGTTGATATTATTAGGACTTTGTGTTTTTCAATAGGAATATGAAATGTTTTTAGTTTTACTTATGTACTTTACTTGATTTAATTTTTCGACCCCTAAGTGATAAAATTAAAGAACACATCACATTTTGATCTAGTTCAATCCCTCTCCCGAACCACTTGCTCTCTAACATAAGAACCCAAACTTCTTCTGAAACCATTGAACTGCTCCAGATAAATCGAAAGGTTGAAGTTACCATTGGTCAGTGATGAAGGAGATGCAGCAAATCTTAAGAAACCTTGAGCTGAGTCCAGTAGTGGAATCCAGGTAGTGGGAAAGCTGATCAACCCCCATCTGCCGAAGAGGGAAATAGTGGTTGAAAAAGAGTTAAGTTCCGAATGGTTGCTGAAAAGAAAATAATTATTATTGAAGGAACTTGATGCTCAAGACCGGGTCAAATGATTTTCAAACAACAATGAACACTATAACACAAAGCCAGTGATGTAGTTTTATGAGTTTTTAAAATTCTAACAGGCTGAGGATGAAAATAGAATGTCTTCAAGTGTAAATAGAGTAAGTGTAAGATTCTCCTCTATTGAATGGGTTGAGTGTATAAGTGTACCACATGAAGGGATTTATGATTACTACTCTGGAGTTTTGCCTCCCACTAGTGAGTTTTTATATTACAAATAAGCCTTATCCAAACAGGCAGGGAGTGGGGTCTATAGGAAAGTCATTGCTGCTGAGATGGAAGGAGAAGACAAGCTACTGTTTATGTTTATCCAGCATGTCTTGAGTCACAGGAGAGGGGACTTTGCTACCTTGATGTTTCAATATGTATTTCTTTTGTATATGTTGAAGCATAGACATAAGATAAACTTGTGTAGAATGACGATGATTTAATTAGAGTATATGAAAAAGACCAGTTCCAAGTTCAATTCCTTTTTTAATTCCATATTGATATCCTTGATGTTAAAGGTGAAAGGAGTTGCCGGAAACAAGGAGGAAACAGTTTTAGTAGGGTATAATTTCTGCATTACAAAGGTAATTAGAAAGTGGATGAAGATAAATTGAAACCCTTGGAAAAGAAGATGTGCACATGATGAGGCTAATCTATATGAGGAATTCAACCCTATTACTCATCCTACTAGGCCTAAGGATAACAACGACCCTAGCTTGAAGCCTAATGAAGTGGAGATTGCATATTCAGATGAAGAAGAAGAGGCTCCTATTGTGAAAGAAAGATAGGATTATCCTATTGATGACATGAGTGATCCCGACATTCCCTCAAACCCTCATGTTAATACTGTATCCTTTGGTGAGCCCAGTCCACCAACGATGTTGCCTCAAAGGGAGACATTATTAAGGGGTAGTGATGATGAAGAGACTAATGAAGAAGAATGGGTGGAAAATGTCTTAAGGGACATTAGAGAGACCTCATATGAGGACGAGGACACTGAATCTAGTCATGATAACTTTGATATAAATGCTAATGAATGTGAGGGGAATGCCTAAGTCTTAGTCCTCTGATAGGGCATATAGAAATGGTAAAAAGTGAAGATGAAGAGGTTGCTGATTTAGTTCAATATGGAATTGCAATAGCATTAGTTGAAGATTCTGTCGAGGGAGTGGTAGTGGACCCTTCTATTGATGTAGTAGATTAAAGAGGTATGGTTGAAGTGAATAGGGTTAATCAGAAAAACTATCCAAGTGAGGTGGAGGAACCTATTGCCACAATTTCAGTTGCTGTTGCTCATGGGATAGAAGATTGGTCAGAAGACCATGGTTTTGTGGTTTTGGGTTTAGATTATGGATATTCTGAGGATGAAGAGCCTACCATAAGTCCTCCCATTCCTTAAGTTACAGATACTACTATTGTACAACCAATAGTTTTTTTCTTCGAGACTATGTGTTGAAGGATGATTTGGAATCAATAAAATCAGATCTGAAGATCCACTTTTATGATATATTTGTTAGGTTAGAGAGGTTTTTGACTCACAATCAAGAAGTTGTAACTTCTGTAGTGGAAAGGATAGTTTCTACCTCTCACTCCAACCTGATACAAGAAGTAAAGGATTGTCAGAACTAGATCAGAACCTTGGAAGATTCTATGGAATCTATGAAGCAGTCTATTGTCGGTTTAAAATCATATATGGCTTTAAGAGTTCAGGTGGACACAGATCTTGGATTTATTAAATGTGTGGTTCAAAAAATGTTCATTGTGTTTTAGGACTTTAAGAAATCCATGGCGAAAAATTTGAGTGGGAAATATGATGATGTGAAGAGACTGTTCAGTGGGCTAACCAAATACTTTAAAAAGATAGTGGATTTCATTATGGCACCTCTGTGTTCATTTTCTTCATATTTAACTTCTCCTCATGTTGATCTAGTATCTTTCAGATCATTTGTCAGAGAAGAAGTGGAGAATTTCTCTGGTGTAAGTACCTCATACCCTCAGTGTATGACTTAGGTCATTTCTACTACAAGAGAAATTCATAACAGTGTGGGAAATTATCTAAGGGAAGCTGCTCAAGATAAGAAGTCCATCAAAGGACAAGTTTATTTCCACTAAAAAAGGGTGTGCACTAAGTATCATATGAAGAGTCACTTCCAGTTGTTGTTGGAGAACTTACAGATTACACCTGTCAATCAAGACTTTAATGATCAGGTTAGCAGGCTTAGAGAGTTGACGTCTACCTTAGATAAATTCATGGAGAATAAGAATGATTTTATATCAGCTATGTAAAGAGGAGGAAGTATTATTATGGATTTCAGAAATATTCCTTTGCCCTTACTCTATGTGGACTTCACTCCCATCATTATTCTTCTAGCATTGCCTTCTTTCTCTGCTACCTCAGGATCTACCGGTGTTGCTCCATTGATGACTCCTTCACAGGCCCTCAGAAGCTTGACCCCCACCATTCCTCAGAGATATACTCACTACTGGTCTGCTAATGCTTCTGTTGTAGCTCCTCCAACCCTACTGACTGCTATCCCTCAGCCTATCCCTCCATCTTGAAACCCTAACTCCTCAGCTTCAAAATCCAAAGCTCCCTTGGATATATCTAATGTGGATTGACTGTGGGATTTCATAGTTGATAGGGATCTTTTGTATACATTTTGGTATTTTGTACTATAGCTTCATTAACATAAAACCCTCTTCTGTTTATTTTGGACTTACTATATTTTTGTTAATCACAAAGGGTGGAAAAATTTATAGGTTACCTGAAAGGGGAATAAGTTTTTCAGTTAACTGGAATATTTTCTTCTATATACTATCCATAATAACTATGGTTCAATTTTACTTATACAAACCTCTGAAGATATTTAGCAAATGTTCTTAACCCTGATTCAAACATACTAACATAATTTCTGATTAACAAAAAGGGGGATATTGTTGGACTCACTTGTTTTGATAATCACAAATCATGTTTTGATAATCCCAAATCATGTTTCATTTATGTGATAATTATTTTTCTCTTATAGGATAATCATTTATGATAAAGTCATATTTATATCAATGCAATAACTATTTACTTTTAATATCACTGCTCTCTTGTTTAATCTCATAGTACAAAATTTCTCTAAGTACAAAGGTCACTGATGCAAAGGTCGTGGATGCAAAGGTCACCAATGCAAAGGTCACTGATGGAAAGGTCACCGATGCAAGGTCACTGATTCAAGGTCACCGATGCAAGGTCAACGATGCAAGGTCACCGATGCAAGGTCACCGATGAAAGGTCACCGATGCAAGGTCACTAATGCAATGTCACTAATGCACGGTCACCGATGCAAGGCCACCGCTGAAGGTTACCATTGAGAAGGTCAATGATGAAGGCTGCCGATGTGCACCTACTATTGAAGCCAACCGTTGTGAAGGCTACCATTACCAGTCTACTGATTCTTACCCTTCCATACTTTGTCAAATTCTTAAAATTATTCTAATGGTCATATTTGGTAAATTTAATGCTTTTATCATTTATTAATGTTTATTGTAGACATATCAAGAGACCGTATCTAGGGACATTATTATGTAAGAGATAGATCACATGTGATTTACTCAATCCTTTTGTAGGAACTCAAAAATAAAAAGGAGAAGACCGAGGAAGAAAATATATATACAGAGATAACAGAAGAATGTGAGAGGCATGAGAAGCGCGTCTATGCATGTGAAGGATCTTACTTTCTAGATCAAAGAATAATCATCCAGCACTTACACTGTGAACCCAAAAGCATCATTAAGATCATTTGGGACAAACTTACTTATGCCTTATGTGCCTCATCAACTCTCGATCAACACCAGAGGCAAAATACCCAAACCTAGAACCTGTAGTTGTGGCACTTTGTTTTGGATACAACTTCCAAATAAATACTTGAAAAGAAACTTCATCACTCCAAAGAGTCAAGAGGTGAACTGAAAACACATAGATCTTTCTATGTTCAATCATATAATCTTAGTTCTATTGTGTTCCTTCATTTTATATTACCGAGAAGTGTGTGTTTCTATCTGTTACACACACTGTCTCTTGTGCTTGAACCAGAGGATACTGAATATCCTCACTTCAAACTTCACTTACATTTTTCCCACATATAACTATGTAAGAGACTGTGTGTTGTCTATATTGTTTGTTTTTTCCCTTAAAGAAATATGGTAGAGGGTGTGGACCCTTGATAGTTTGTGAAAACTATTGTAAAGCCCAATATAGGCTGTATATCAAGTTTATTGTTAATATAAACTGCTTGGTGGAAGGTGATCACCAAGTGGAGAGGATTAAGTCTTAGCTTGAGACTGATCCCCTTTTTTTACTCTACTGTGCATTATATTTTGTGATACTTTTTTGCATCTATTTTCCACTGCTCATTAATTGCTAAAACTAAAAATTGTTTTTCATTGAATTTGATAGTTAGTTCTGGTTAGTGTGTGCAGGTGTTTAATTTAGTAAACTTATTTCAAATGTTGAAGAAGTGTTTTACACTGATTCAACTGAGGAATAATCAACCTTTGAGAAACCTGTTGACCAAATAAACATCTATATCTCTACTACCTTAATTAACTGGTCTGTTTCAATATTTGGGGAATATTTTTAAGAAAATTTTTAGCAGAAATTTTAAGTAGGAACTCAATTCACCCCCTCTTGAGATTACACTCCAACCAACAGGACACATGTTAGGGAAGTTTTATATTATTATAATATTATTTTTACCCTTATTTACCAAAATTACCCTTTAACCGTGGTAAATAAAATAATTACAGAAGTTACTAATTATATTGTCCAAAAATAAAAGGTACCAATTTACATAATTTGTACATTCTGATTACAAATATGGAATCCATTTTTCCAAATTCAAAATATATAATTTTCTTTTGTTAATTTAAAATTAATTCATGTTGTCAAAACTAGAAAGTGGGTTTCTAAGAAGTAAAAACTATCAAAATATTGAAATGTGTTTATGTCCAATTTACATGTAAAATTACACCCGATGACCAAAATTTGATTAAATTATAAAGAAAAAATACAATTAAACTTTAAAACCATTTAAAAAGATGATCTAACTATATAAATAAATAAGATGAAAATACATTTTTGAATTAAAATGCAGTATTTTTCACTATTAATGAAAATATGAATTTCATCAGAAACTTACCAAAAATTAAACCAAGGTAAATTTTGATGTCCCACATAAAAATAAGAAGTTTATCATGTCAAATATTAATTATAAAATTTCCCAAAACTAGATTAAAAAGGTGTTATCCATCAAAATAAGGTAAACTTTATTTTTTTGAAAGATACTTCTTTTATCCGAAAAATTGAGTTTGTTATTATATCATATCTAGAAAAAATATAATATGAATTTAAAACAATACATTGAATATATTACATATATATTTCACTAATAAGATCTATGAATTTATTCTTTTTTAGCCTCACTTATATTCATTTAAATAATTTTTTTAGAAGGAAGTTAATATTATTCATAAACGCCATTATAATAACTAGGTAGTAATATTTAATTATCACTTATACTTAGTTTTTCATGAAATTAATTATATTAAAAGAAATTAAAATTGTGTGTATCACAAGCCAAGAATAGTGTTGCGTATACTACAAGCTAATATGGTGTTGCGTGTAGCGCAAGCTAATCATGGTGTAGCATACAACACAAGACGTCAAAGAAATTAAAAAGAATCTATCTCCTAAAATCTCAGGGAGTTACATTGTACCCCCATAAAAATTAATTTCTCCCTAGAAATTCATCGGGGTTATAAAAGGTTTAAAACTTGACGGTTTCTTTAATAGAAACCCTCATTGTAAAAAGGAATACTTAAACTAAATTTTAAAAATTAAATTTAGGCACATAATGGTTACCCAAAGTAACTCATCACTAGTTTTACACATAAGAGAACATAGGTGGGAAGTGAAAACACGGATACAACAGAAAAAGATAACAGTCAAGTTTTGAGGGATAGTGATAGATAACAAGGTTTGGAGGATGTTAAAAACCAGAAATCCAGAAATCTACGATGATTTAAGGCACCATATGATTTATCAGATAAGAAGGTTCTAAGATAACATTTTTGGTTTCCAAGATCCTTTCCCTAAAGTTGAATAATTTTTTATAAGAATAAATACTTACTTGGTTTTGGTACAGTCTCACCGTTATTCGTTCCTTGAACAATTTCCACAACATATATTATTTAATGAAATGAAGTTAAATTGTTCATTTTTGAAGTGTTAGTAGATCATGCGATAGGGTGATAGATCATTCTATCTGTCTAAACAAAAAGATTATCAGAGGTTATAAAATATGAATAAGTCCACCTATAGTGAAATAATACATTAATATAAAAAACATCAACCTGAAAATAACTTATATTATCTCTAAATTGACAACATTACAATCCATCCAAAAACAAAAAATATAAAACTTTAGAAAGAGGTGAACTAAATCAACTTAACATTTATCTCTTATATCACATATGGTAGTACTTGTTTGTCACATTCGAAACAGGTGAATACCTTAATCATGTATTCTCTTGAAACATGGTAATAACATGAATTACCATAAAAGCTCAGTGAAAAAATGAATTCTATCAAAATTAACTCTTTCAATACACCAAAAATACCAAAAATTCTATATACGCAAACCATGATATCAATTTTTCCATATATCAGTCATGAGGTCATTAATACTAGTAAACATCTCATTATCTCCTTATCCCTTCATTATCCGCATACCATGTTATTTCCAAAAATATTTTAATCACTTTTCATGGTTAACAGTACCATATACTTATGGAAAACCATAATGGACTAATACATAGGTATTATAATATTCAATAATTATATAAAAGAGATTCTACAACACTATTTGGGAATCCCATTATATAAACACTTAATCATTCCACCACTATATTTTCGTCCTCAACAACACCAATAGTAATAACATATGATTTTCCTTTTTTACTTGGCCTTAAGAGGTTGTTTACCTTAATAATCATCCTGTACTATTGTATTAGGGAATTGTTTAAAATAATTCCCCATTTCCTTGAACTTGTAGCACTGAATTGTTGTGGTCTGTTCTCTGTAGTCTTTTCTCAATTCACATGATTACCATAAATTTTATCATTACATTGGTACTCAACTTCTGGATGACCTTATTTTACTCACTTAAAACATTTTCTAGTCTCTTTAAGAAAATCTCTACCATGCTTCTTTCCACACTTTGAGCATAAAGAAACATTCATCTTTTTTTTCACCATTGTTTTGAGATTTTCCCTTAAACTCCTTTCATTTCTGGTAAAAATCATGAGAAAGATATGTAACACCAAATTCCATTAATACCTTGATATCAAAATAAAAAATCTCTTCATAGCTACTAAATTCTATTATAGATAATGCCCTTAAAATAGTTGGTTTTAAGCCACTAAATAATCGATAAACTTTACTTTCATGTGGGATGATAAAGCTAGAAGTATATCTTACATGTCTTATAAAATTTTCCTCATATGTACCAACAGATTCATCATCCTTTTGCTTAAGCTTAAGGAACTCATTTTAAATATTTTTTCAAAGAATAAAAGGGGTTTACTTATTGAAAAATAAATTCTTGAAATCATCCCATTCCATGGATTCAATTTTATCTTATCACCTTGTATTATTGATTAGATTTTACCACTGGTCTACACCACCTTCTAGACGATAAACAACTAAAATGAATTTTTCATATTATGAAAAGTTAAGTATGGTAAATATATTTTGAATGGTACTGATCCATTTTTCTGAAACAAGTGGATCTGAAGACCAATTCAAAGAAGGTGGCCATTTCCTCATGAAGGAATCAATAGAATGTTGTTCCCCTCTATGGTCATTTGAAAGTCAAGAATGATTCATAGCTTTTGTAAGTATTGAAATAATATTTTTCATTCCATCTCCCATAAAATTTGGTTATTCGTGAGGAAAATAATTTCATTTTCCATTTCATTGAACATTAACATGGTTCCCTTGGGTTTCATCCATTGTCTAAAACACAAAAAAAACATTATGAGGGGAAAATATCATACTGGAAAAAAAAATAATCAAAGAAGAGTACTTTCAATCTCTAGTATCTTAGGTTAAATCCCAGTTTATTCATGATCATTACCATAATTCTAGGACTATAACCTATTTTAAGACTTACCCTTAGGGACATACCTTAGAAATATCTCTTGGGCTCTCACTAAAGTTTTTTCATCCTAGTTTCCTCAGGTTAACTGATCCTTCACTCTGATACAAACTCTAATGACCCAAGATTGATGTACATGTAAATTAAATGTATTTTTAATAATAATTTATACATTAAATAAATATACCCCCAAAGACCGTATTAGTTCAGTTTCTTTGGAAACATGGAATATAATATTCTAACTTGGTGAATGATCTTCAACATCTCCCATTAAAATCTTTCTCTTTTGTTTTCCTACATAAAAATTTTCTATATATCTTGGGGAAATAAAAAAAATAAGGGTGAGATAAAATGATCAATAAGGGTAAACATGAAGAAAATAAAACATACCATAAAAATATGAATGTAAAAGTATCAACATAAAATTTAAATATCAAAATCTTGAGAAATGAAATAAATCTTGGCAGTACGTAAGGCATAGATATAAATGAACATTAGACATGATAAAAGAGAATTTTCCTAAAGCATGGAATTATTTTAAAAATATAATAACATAATATGTTCTCTATAGTATCCAGGTCATTGATTTCCAGATCATCATAGTGGACAAAGTCCATTACTGAATTGGGTTTACTTGCCATTCCAGCCATGTATTACTGAACTAGATTTACTTTTTGTTCCATTCCAATATTAATTAACCATATTTAATTTTCATACAAGTCATGTATATATCATGAGATATATATATTTACCCAATTAATTGGAGGTATATATAGGTCCCACCCATCTCATAAAGAAATCATTCTTACATGTTCCATAAAGACAAAATTCATCCATCATAGCATAACTCGTGAAGTAAAATGGGTCTCTTAAACATCTTTCCATCATAACATAATCCATATAAAATATCGTCCCATAATTAATATAATAAAATCATAGTAATAATTGGGATAGAAACATAACCCTATTTAAAGATCTTCATCTTAGAAGAAAAATAATTTTGATAAAACACTGGAACTTAATGGTTTTGGATTATATCCTTTCTTATTCAAAAACATTTTTTTTCTCACAATGACTCATAATTTTAAATGAAAAGAATTTATTTTAAAATAAACATGAAATTGTGTAGAGTAATACTCATATAACTAAGTAGTTATGAATACATAACAATTTTTTCATGTCATATAAGTTAAAAAAACATTTTTATCGTACTCTTGTCGGAAAAGTCAAAAAGTACCTTGTATGAAAAATGAAGGAAATATTCCTTCCGTACCATTTAATAAAAATTTAACAATGGTTAAAATTAAAATCAAATAATAGTATAATAATTGAAATATTATTATATATTTAGGAAACATGGATGTGAATGATAAATATACCCCAGAAATACTTATGAATTAATAATCATAGATAATAATGAGATTGAAAAGTTATCCCTTAAATTAGGTCCGATATGATTCATATGTATCCAAAACTTCTGTATAACGATTTAAATTCTGTATTTGACTAATTATAAAATCATATTAATTTTAATGATATCATATATGATCATATTATCATCAGTTTGGTAGTAGAATTTCATTTTCACCGTTTAATCAGATATTAACAGCTTTATATTATTATGCATGTTTTGTCAAATAAGTTCATGTTACACTTCTTAGGTTATAATGATATAGTTTAAATAATTATATTAGTATAATATATATCAAATTTATTCATTCCATTCAAGTATATAATCGTGGTTTAATGAAGATCATGCATAATGAATCACATCACATCGTGGAGACGATAGGCTGTATGTATGCACGAGCAACGATATCATTGACTTAATGGATAAATGGTATGAAATTGGATGGTATATTAATTATAAATTATAATTATAATGTAATTTTAATTTTTTAAATCCATTATAATCATCATTATACAAACCCAGATTAATTATTTTTGAATAACAAATTATACCATGACTGGGAGATGGTAAGTCATACGTACACATGCATGGTGATATTGTTATTCGTAGGATGGATAAAAAAGGTATATGGATATACCATAATTATAATAACATATAATCATGTATTATAGAGTGTATTTATTACATTATTATGGAAACAACATAATAAGAGGAAGTAGAAGAAGAAAATAATTTTGAAAGAGGTGATAAAACAATAACCTCGTTTTCGAGTATCTCCTTTTGATTTTCAAAAATGGTCCCCTTAAGATGGATTTCTACCCAAAGTGTGGAATATTAGAGGAATGTAGGGATGTTGGGATCTTATTTGAGCAAAATTTGGAGGATCCAAGTGGCTTTAGAGGCGTGAGTAAATTAGTAGATGCGGTGGCCTTTTATAAGAGAGAGGAGGGGCACTTTAAGAATGTATTGAAATATTATTTTATTGTAAATTGGTTTTAGATTTAAAATAGCTAAAAAGTGATATATTTTGAGGATAACATGAGGATGTGTCTAAATACTCTCAACCAATAGGTTTTATACAAGTTTAGGACAAAATGTTACCATATCTTTTTGCTTTAACCCTTAGTTAAATTAATCAACTCTTACCATGTATTCTTGTATATTTACACTATATGACCAAAATAGTTACTATAAAATTTCAAGGGAACCTAAAGTGGTTCATTAATGACATTTTTAACATTATCTAAGTTATTTTTCTTAATCTTATATTTTTATTACTAATATATCATTTAATAAAATAGTATTTTTTTTTAAAAAACTCATTTATGTCAATTTTGACACTATTTAGTCATTGTTATTTGATAAAGTTATAACAACTTGAAAGATTCTAAAAAACTAAATTAAATCATTGATAACATGTCATAATCATCCAAAAAATTTATGTATGGAATAAAAATTTTCAAATTACATTTATTTTAATATTTATAATATTGTTTATTTGAATTATTCATTAATATAGAAATTACTGCAAGATCATTGTGTCATAAATAAATTTACATATCTAATATCTAAAAATTATAAATAAAATATAATGATGTATTAAATATTTTTATATTTTTAATTAATGTTTATATTCAATGATATCAATTATATAATCCCACATTTATTTTCATGAGTAAAAAGATACATGCTTATGTTATATTTCCCTTTACTTTATATTAATTATTATAACATGTCATTTTCACATCCAAGTGGCTCCCAAATGTGAATATTTTGTTAGAAGGATTTTTTGGTCACTCATCACGCTTCCAATAATATTTGGACTCCTGTTAGGGTCGTTTTATATTATTATAATAGTATTTTGTTTCTGTTATTTACCTAATTTACCCTTTAATTCCGTTGTCCAAACCAAAAAGTGGGTTTTATGAAGTAAAAACTATCAAAAGGTTTACATGTGTTTCTATCCAATATAAATGTGAAATTACATACAATAAACAACATTGGATCAAATGATAAAAACATAATCAAATAAAACTTTAAAACCAACTAAAAATATTATCTAACTATAAAAATAAATTAGACAAAAATGTAGTTTTGAATTAAAATGTAGTATTTATCAATATTAATTTAAATATGAACTTTATCAGAAAATACCAAAATGTGAAACAAGGTAAAATTTCATGTCCCTATTCCAAATAAGAAGTTTTTTTATGTAAAATAGAACTTATAAAATTGTCAAAAAATATATTTAAAAAGGGTTCTCCATCAAAAGGCTCTAAAACTATATTTTTTTTTGAAAAATACTTCTTTTATCTGAACAAATTTAATTTTTTCTCATATAATATCTAAAATAAATATAATAAAAATTTAAAAAATTGCATTGACTATATTACATACATATTTCACTAATAAAATCCATAAATAGTGATTTTATTATTTTATAAACTCACTTATTTTCATTTAAATAGTTTTTTTAAAATGAAGTTAATACTATTCATAACAGCCATTATAATGACTAGGTTATAATATTTAGTTGTCACTTATAATCGGTCATTCATGAAATTAATTCTATCAAAATAACTTTAAATTGTGTGTATCACAATCCAAGAATTGTGTTGTGTATACTACAAGCTGACAGAGTGTTGTGTATAGCGCTAGATAATCTTGGTGTAGCATACAAAACAAGACATCAAATAAATTAGAAATAATCTGTCTCATAAAATATAGGGGTGTTACACTCAAAGGGGAATTATGCCATCATTCCCATGGAATATCTAGTTAGGGGTCCAAACTCTTCTTTTGTAATGGAATATTCACCATATATATTCTTTATCACTAGTTTCAAGTCCCCTCTGATATTTAGGTAGCCTATATGAAGCTATAGTGTTAGTTACAATCCAATGACGAGGGCATGGAACTTGAACTAATTATTTGTACAGCCTTTATATAGTGTGAAAGAGTATGGACAAATGATTTATTTTGAGAGAAAAACAAAATTCTTAGACCAACCCAATTGAGCTTTTGGTTTTGCATTCTTTTGTCGATAGGACATCAGGAGGCGCAATCAAAGTACATGTCCCATGTTTGGGGAGTGTCATGGTAATTAAAGAACTCTTCATCTGGGATCTTAGTGTCTTTTTGTGTATTTTCTGGGATAGGATGTGATGCGGGTAAATCAATCAGGGCTTATCCTTCCACCACATTCTGATATATGAACTGAATTTCATATTTCTATAGAATGACCATTCATCAGGCCAAGAACCCAGTCAACATAGGGAAGCCAAGGATGTACTTGATAATGTCAATATGAGAGAATAACTGGACTTCATGGTGCTGTAAGTAATTCCTCATCCTTTTTAATACAAAAATGAGTTCGAGACACTTATTTTTGACATTAGAATATCATATATCAATACTTATCATGGTCTGAATAAGGTAGTAGAGATTATTCTCACTTCCGACATCATTTTTTTTGTGAGGAGGAAACCCAATGAACATTCCATGGAAACCACATAGAAGATGAGTGGCCTCCATTCCACCAGAGGCATTAGAACCGGTGGGTTGAACAAATATTGTTTCAGACTTTTGACGGATTTTTGGAAATCATTATCCCATTCGTAGGATACTCCCTTCTTCATTTTCTTAGAAAAGGGGAGATCTTTACTAGCTAGGTATGCTATGAATCATTGAATATAGGTGAGGTTACCTTGGATTCCCCTTAGTTAATTGAGATTTTTGGGGGGTGTCATTGCTAAAATAGAGGTGGTGTTCTCTGGGTCAACTACAATGCCACGGTGGAATACAAAAAAGTGAGGATTTTTACTGATGTTACCCCAAATTTGAACTTCCATGGATTTATCATTGGACTGCGCTATCACAACTTATCAAATATTATTTGGAGATCCATGAAGTGATCACATTTCTATAGGGATTTTACAACCAAGTCATTGACAAAATACTTGGCTACCCTTCCCAAGAATGGATTAAATATGCGATACATGGCACACTGATATGTGATGCCGACATTCTTTAAACCGAATGGTATGAAATGATAGAGGAAGATCCCTTAAGGTGCTTTAAAGGTATTGGATTCTTCATCTTTAAGGCCAATATTGATCTGATTGTACCCTAAGTACTCGTCCATAGGAGAAAGGGCTTAGAAGTTAGTAGTTACATCGATCAAGAGTTATTTGATCGACAATGAGAAGATGTCTTTTTGGAAATGCCAGTAAAGGTATCTATAGTCAAGGTAGAACCTAATCTATTAGTTATTCTTCATGATAATAATGACACTGGAAAGACACCTTGGATATTACACTTGTCTGAATAAGTTGGATTTCATGAATTTTTCAACTTTCTCTTCTACATTTGTTCCATGAAAGGGTTGAATTCTCCTATCTACCTTCTTGAAGCCTCGATTCTCCTCGGGCAGTCTGAGATGGTGCGTAACCACATCCGGATTGAGTTCAAGAATTTCTATATAGTTCTTGGTGAACACATATCAAAGTTTCCTCATAAATCCAATGTAAATATATTAATCTTCAATGGGCACAACATCACTAATCAGAGTAGGATATGAGACTTCTTCTATTACCAGAATTATTTTCTTGATATCATCTATGGTGGTAGATACACCTTCCTCAAATGTTATAGGGCAATTCCTCAGATTATCCTCAGAAATTTCTGAGTCTGTGGGGATTTATTAGGTTAATATGATAGTCTGGGAACCCCACCATTTGTATCAGGTTGAGGAAAGATATTATATGGGACAAAGTCACCCCTTTATATGTTAGCTGTTAAAGAGAGATGTCGGGGATGTATGTTTTGGCTAAGGATATGAGAGGCTTGAACCTATGAGATTTATTCTTCTACTTTTACCATGTTTATGGGGTGCACAAAATCACTATCGAGCATACTCAAGGGATTCATAGGAGCAGTCCTTAAGCCATTAGGAGATGAAACCTATATATCATCACCCACTATCGGTTTCTTACCACCATTATAATATAAATATAATTCAGAATATGTGGATCCAAAAGTGTCAAAGGGGGAATTTCCTCTATGTAGTATGCTGACCTTTCCATTGATGGGGTACATCAGACATTAATGGAATGTCGATGGTACCGTTAAGCTGCTATGGATACCTAACCATATGATCAGGAAATTATATGCATTGCCTTAATAGATAACCATCAACTTAGCCTCATATATGAGCTCCCCAAATTTTTCATCAATAATAATCCTCCAAATAGGACTTTTCTCATTCTTATTATATACATGAATGGCCAGCTTTGTTGTGGTTAATCCCCCTTCTATATACCATAAACCTTAGAGTGTCTGGACTGGGATGAGATTGATCCCATATATATTATCAATCATCACCCTTTAGACATTAACATTATTGAGTCTTCCGAAACATATAACAACCTGAAATTCCAATGGATGGCCTTATTCTGTCCTTAAAAATTGAATGAGATGGGAACGTGAAATCCTAATGACATGGAATTATCTCAATAGACCTTAGTGTAAAAAACTTCTTTCTAAAATTCTCATGGGCATCATATGGGTTCAACAAGTGCCTACATGAATTATTTTGAAAGAATAAGGAAATTGAGGATTGAGATCTTGGTTGGGACTGTGGCTAGCTGTTTCAAAACATTGTTCTTTTTTCCAGAGGTCTGTGCTTCCCGATGTGGGGATTATCCTAGGTATGCAATATAGGGTATAAAGAATATAATGTAGATAGACCTGGAGTTTTTGTGGAGGATGAGGGAGTATCTGCTGATAGGGTTTCAAGTCACAACAACTTTATGTATTTCTTTGGTTTATCAGATTGAACCCCTACTAAGCAGTCATGAAAAAAAAATGATGTCGATGACTGATGGAGGGACCTGAGGCACCTCCTTGCATCATTTGGTCCTACTAGATCACTTTCCTATGATTCTCAGCTGCATATATATCCTTCATGGAGATATGGATAAAATATTGAGGCTGACCACACCTGAATTGTCCCCTATATCCTCATCTCTAGAACATTCATCCTCATGTTCTCTAGTTATATGTTGGGAAACCATATTCAGAGGAATAATCGTTGTCGGATAAGGGGTTTGATGGGTGGATCACATTGATAGAACCAAAGATGAGCTCTTTATCCAATGAGGGTTTTGTTTGTTGGGGTGGTTCCCATGTTGCAGATGATGCAGGGAAGAAATCTGAAATAGTTAGGTATTGGTTTGGAAGAGAATATGTTTCTTCTTATTTCCCTTCATTCATCCAGTGGTCACACCCACCCATGGGAAGAACATCTGATGCCTCCTTCTTGGGTGGTGAAGTTGTCACGATTTTACACAACTATGATTTTAGAGCATTATGATCTTGATGAGCTATTTTATGATTTATACATTTTTCAAACTATTGTGCTCTCCTGGCTAGAATATTATGCCAAACATAGTCTTATTCAAGCTGAGTGATAGTTATGGAATCCACCTACTCTAAGGAATTGTCAAATGTATCCTCTCTAGATTCTACCATGGATTTAAGGACATCTATAAAGAAGATTAAATTATTGATATTATGACCTAGTGTTTTGTAGAAATTAAATTAATCAGGATGGTCAGTGAGGTTGCAATCATCAGGCCTCTTATTTTGTGGGAGTTTGAGGAGGCAATTATCCAAGGATGCCAAGAAATATCATAGGACTTGTTCATTTAAGAAGGATTATAATTTTCTTTAATCCATTCCTCAAATACCAGGAGATCCTAATTCAACTATTCTTTTGGATGAGGGTGATTCTATGGTGTCTGCCACTCAACATGAGGTTTTGGTTGGTTTAGATCTTGCTTCGGTGCTTGGATGAGGACCAATGTGGGCTTGAGAGTGACAATCGTGGAATCTGCACTACCCAGATTCTACCTTGTGTTGCAGGCATGAGTTGAGATATGGATCAGGTATTATGAATAGACCCTTCAAGAAGATGAACAATTTCAGCAATCACACAAAACCCGAATGGATATTTCATAGGGATTAGGGGTGTATGAAACTCCTCCTTGAGATTTTTAGCATATATTTCTAACAGTTTCTCCTATGAGAGGGGGATGTCGGGAGAATAGGTTAACCCTTTCAACCATTCTATTAAATTAGACACCCTCTCATTCTTGTTTTGATTTCATTTCATTAAATTGATGATCATTGTCTTCCTTAGTGTTGAATTGAGATGATAATGTAACTGATAATGTAACTAATGATGAAGGTCTTTTCATCCTGCGATAGATCTTGTTGGAAGACCATTGTACCAAAAAAAGATGGCCCTGTCAAAGTATTTATGAAACACCTTAGCTTGGTTGCCACCTATTGATCTTGAGGGACCATAATCGGCCCACATTCGGGTATGAAGTGTGTGAGGTGTTGTTCCAACTCTCATGCACCATCGAAGGGAGATAAGGCAGGGTTGCCGAAGTTGGGTGGAGGTGGATTATCATCCACCCATTCTAGGTATGACTTACTTTGAGGATTTACAGGTACACATCACCCTTCCATGGATTCCATTCAAGTGGCTAGGGATTCAACAGAGGTATGTAATTGTAGTTATAAAACTATCTGATCCACCTCCCATCCATAGGAAGAAAGTGGGGGCCGATGAGGTGGTCCCACTTTCATCTTTTGTTGATCCTTGATTTTTCCTATGACTGAATGATTACCCTGGTGATGGAGAGGTTGTATCATCAACAGAAATAAGTATAGAAAACTTTTAGCTTCCTCATTTATGTAGAATATATTTCTATATTCTAAGCCAATATGATGCTCATATACCACAGTTGGTCACAGATTAGCTATGGGTGGGAGAATAATCATCTCTGGATGGAGATGATATCTAGTATGAATATTTCCCCTGAGTAACTCTTCATTGAGTTTATGGAGACCTCTTATTTCATTCTTATATTATAAAAACTGTTCTTCTAGGGATGCAAATAGAGATTTAGTCACATCCTTATCCTTTTTCTTTTCCAATATTATATAGAGGAGGTTTCAACTCGATATTCTGTGGTGACAATTTTTGAAACCATCTTGGGTTCTGGGTGCACACAACCTCATTTGGTGCATCTAAATCACCCTCCTCGTGGGGTACATGTTCTATATTGCGGTCCTCTTAATTTTACTCTTGATCAACTTATATCATGTTGAAAGTGATGAAATTCATAGAGGTATATCATGAAATAGTGGTTGTGTTGTTGATTTCTATACAATATGAAGATTCTGCATAGCATCCATCAGGGTTGTTATTCAAACCCTTGGCCTTGTTGGACCATTTTGGCATCCAACCCCAATAGGGTCTGATTTCCATTGTTGTAAGCTACTCATATCCCAACCTATAAACAGTGACTCTAATGGAGTTTCCAGTCACGATTGTCAAGAAATCCCCAACCAATAGAAGATTGTCTTGCAGTGGGAGGAATAGGTGGGATGTTGACCGTTGGTTTCTTCCTACCAACCTAGAGAAGACTGATTAACTCTTTGGTGATAAGGATGTTGAAAATTCCCCCAACCCTATGATGGGAGGGTCATTTGGGGCGGCCATTGGTATTGTTTTCTCTTGTTATTTAGGATTCAATGGATCTAGTTGGAGATTTGATGATTATCAAGAAATATGAGAAGATATAAATTCCCTCAACCTAGTGGGGCGAGGGTGATATTGAATCACCACTTATGTATCCAAAGTCCACCTAGAAGAAAATGAACCTCATGATGGGGATTGAGATATAAATACACCCAACCCAGTAGGTTGGGATTCACCTATGGCTACAATGGGTATGTCCGAGATCATCTAGGAGATTGATAACCCGAGGGGTGGAGAAAGTGATAGATTTTATCCTTTCCTAGGTGTCTGAGTATGATTCAGGATGGGTTCTACGACAACTACTTCTATAGTTTTTGTGAAGTTGGGAAGCTATGCTCATGTGGGAGATGGGTGCAATGATATCTCATGGTGATAATTATTCCTTATGATATATTGTATGGATGATCACAACTTCTACATATGCATTTCTTCTATCCTATTATTATAATGAGGGTCCCAAATAGATTTTCTGTTGGCTATCCTCTCTCCTTATTCATGGTGTCTGGGCACTGTTGGAATATGGGCATTTTGTTGCAGTGACCAACTAGCTTATGGATTACCCAGTCCCCTAGTTTTTCCAGAGGCTATAACATTGTAAGATGCTGAATTTGAAGGGATATACTATTATAGGGGAGGGGCAATGTGTAACAGTACATATTTTTACCCTCATTAAATAAATATGTCAGACAAAGATTTGGATATTAGCCACTGAAGCATCATAATGCAATGTAGGACATCATGTTACAAATTTGTGATGTTCTTTTCCAGTTTTGGATCCTGGTCCATGGAGATAACAACTTGGCCAAGATGAAAACTAAGTATCTTCATCATCTAAAGGTGACACTCATATCCCAAAAAAGAGAGATATGGATCCTTTAGTCACCAATGATTATCCCATATATTTTTTTATAGATAATAAATACACTTCTTTTCGTTCTCATCTGGGATCTCATAGCTAGATGTAGCAAGGGGCCAAAACATGATAGGGATGTTGTTTCCTACTAACTCTCTCCATATTTCTATGTAAAACTCCGTGTAGAGACCCAAAGCTTGACGTACATGGACACTACATTACTTTTTCGGAATACTTAATACATAAAAAACAAAGACACAAAAGGACTGTAATAGTTTAGTGTCTTTGGAAACTCGGAATTTAATCTTCTAATCATGGTGAAAGATCTTCAACTTCTCCCATAAAGATCTTCACCTTTTGTTTTCTTACCTAAAACCTTTCTTTATATCCTGGGGGAAAAGAAAACATAAAAAGAATGAGCTCAAATGCTCAGTAAGGGTAAGCATAGAGAACATAAAACAATCCATAAACATTTGAATGCAAAAGCTTGAACATACAATCTAAACATCAAAATCTTGAGAAAAGACATAAATCTTGGAAGTATATAAGGCATATATCATAAAGGAACAACAATCTTGATAAAATATCATGGGAATAAATCATGTAATTGTGGAAACCATTCAGCACTTGTTATGATTTCCATAGTATCCAAGGCATTGCTTCCAAGACCATATTAGTAGACAAAGTCCCTTTCTGAATCGAGTTCACTCCTCGTTCCAGCCCTGTATCACTAAACCAGATTAACATACCGTTCCAGCCATGTCTATATCATGAGATATAAATCTTTACCCAATGAATTGGAGGGATATATAGGTCCCACCATTCTCATAATGAAATCATTCTTACTTCTGCCACAACATAAACATAAATGATTCATCATAACCCAAAGAATAAAATGGGTTTCATAAACATCATCCCATCATAACATAATCTATAAAAAACAAATGGATATCATTCATCATAAGAAGAATCAAACCATTTAAATAATGGAGACATTATACTTGAAACATAATCATCCCAAATAATGTCATCTTAGATGGAAAATAGTTTTGAAAAAACACTTGAAATGAAATCTTGGGGAAAATATCCTTTCTTCTTCAAAATCATTTTCTTTTCACAAAATTCCATGCAATTTTAAATGAAAAGGGTTTTGTTGAAAATAATCATGAAATCTTGTATAGTAAGCTTCAGGAAAATTAGGCGTTATTAAACCGTAAAAATCCGTTCACGCCGTATAAGTTAAAAAAAACATTATCCTAATACTTTTGTTGGAAAAGTCAAAAAGTACCATGTATGGTAAACAAAAGCATGATTCCTTACAAAACACAAAGTAAAAGTCAAGATGGGTATAAATTACTTTAAACATACATTGAAGAATATTAAACAGTTTATGAAAACATTTTTATGGACATGGATGAAAAATATAACCCCAGTAAATACTTACGAATAAACAACCTCAGATAAGAATGAGATTGGAATAATTATCCCTTACCTTAGGTTCGATATGCTTCCTACGTATCCGAACCTCCTGTATAATGATTTAAATAATGTCATTGACTTATTACAAAATCATATTAATTGTTATTATGTCATAAATGGTTAACTTATGACTTTATATTACCCGTTCGTTGGTAAATTCCCTGTTAAACATCGTTTTGGGTAAAATCGTTTTATTTATCATACGTGTTTGGACTTGATGTTCTTGATATTATTACTTATATCCTGATTTACTTAATTCCATAATGTAAAACATGATTTATATATAATATATATTCAGCATATACATATATATATGATAGATCGATAAATGGAATGAAATACACCGTTCATGGAGACGGTAGGCCGTACGTACGCATGAACATTGTTTTCGTTTCCTTATTGAATTGTATGGAATTAGGTAGATGAAATAAATATATATATACCTAAATCCAGTATCATTATTATGTCATATATTTCATTATTAATTATTATATATACTTTATAATCATTCATGAATGGTTAACATGGAGAATGAATCTCATCGTGCCGTGGAGACGGTAGTCCGTACGTACGCACGAGCGATGATACCATTCCCATGATTGTGGAATTGTATTGAAGTGTATGTATAATATTTCAGAATAAATATCACATTAAAATAATCATATATAGTTATTTATTTACACCATTATACCCATCCAAGTAAGGTGGTGGTCGAAAACAGATTACACCACGGCGTGGAGACGGTATTCCGTACGTACGCACGCGCGATGATTTTGTTTTCTGTAGGATGGATAGAAGGTGAAATAGAGTTGTTTAATATTTATAATAACATATAATTATATAATTAATACTTATGTTATTACTTAATAATGAGACAACTAAAGAATAAGAAGTTGAAGAAGAAAGAAACTTGAGAGAATCGGAAGAAGAGATTACCTCTTCTTCGACGCACCTCCTTTAAGCCTTCTCTTAAGGAAGTAGAGTTGGTCTTTTAAGAAGACCAGAACCTACAGAATGTTTCCATGGAAGTGGATAAGATAAATGGGCAGGGGTTGGCCGAGCTTCAAGGCTCAAAAGGGTGTGAAGAGAAGAGGTAAGGGGTTCCCTTTTTATAAGGGAGGAGAGGGGCACCTTTGGAAAAACTTAAAATATTATTTTATAATAAAGTCATATTCTGTTTATAATCGCTCGAAATTGATTTATTTAGAATCTAAAGTGGTTATGGGTCTAAATAATCTCAACCAATAGATTTTAGACAATTTTTGGTTACAATTGTAACCTTATCATTTAGATTTAACTCTAAGTTAAATAATTTAACTTTTACCGTGTCTTCTTGTTTTCTTACACTGTATGGTTAATAAACTTACTATAACAAGCCAAACGAACCCCAAGTGGTTCATTATTAATATATATATCCTTATATAAGTCATTTGGAAAATCCTTAGATTTTTAGGAATAAAATAACAATTAATAATATAATATTTGTTTTAAAAACTATTTTATGTCAATTTTGACACTATTTGGTAATTGATTTTTGTGAAAATCATAAAATCATGATTAGATCGAAAAAAGTTAATTAAATCAATACTAAAATGTCATATTAACCTATAAATTTATTTTAATTCATAAAAAGTCTCAAATACATTTATTTGGGTATTTATAATATCAATTATTTTAATATTTTATTATTTAGGTAATTACTGCATCACCATTGTGTAATAAATAACTTAAATTATTTAATGTCTAAAAATTATAAATAAAATACCATTAGGTAGGAAATATTTTTATATTTATAATGAATATTTTTAGTCTAATTCACTTATGCATAAACATATATTAAAAATAAATTAGTTATTAAACTTTGATTTTAACTATTTTAACCCTTCTTTAAATAAATTAATAATAAATGTCCCAATCTAATACAAGTGGACCTAAATGGTAATATTTTATTCCAAAGGTTTATTTTGGTCGAATTACACTTATAAAATAGAATTATGACATGTGTTAGGGTAATAATAATATCATTTTTACCATTTATTACCCTATTTACTTTTAACTGTGGTAAATAAAAGTAAAAAGTTACTATTCACCAAAAATTATTTTCATATCATTGAACCACATATTAGTCCTTGATATTAACCGTGTCTCTTAGAGTTTCTAAATTCCACTCACAGAAGCGGTAAAATTAAGTTTTATGTGAATTTCAAAATTCTCATAGGAGGTGGGTAAAAGACGGTGAAAAGTTCAATAAAATTTTTATATATCTAAAATTATTATAAAATGACTCCAATAAATTAAATTGAACTTATATAGGTATTATGTATCAATTTTGACCTAAAATAAATTTAAATAAAATAAATAATTATTTAAATAAAAAGTTGGTTTTTAAATAGTAACTGAGTGTTTTCACTATTAATCAAAAATTGAAAGTTTTCAGAAAAATACAAAAAATTCACCCTAGGATAATTTCGATATTCCAAATCCAAAAATGAAGTCCATTTTGAAAGATTAAATATATAAAATTTTAAAAAGTGGGTATTACTATTCATAACGACTAGTTTATATAACATATTGTTGTTTAGTGAAACTAGGTATTGCGTACAACACACGCTATCGTGGAAGGTTGCGATTACGTGTAATGCAAGACAAGTCAGGGATGCATGTAGTGAAATCTCCTTTTGGTGTAGCGTACAAAACAAGACATCAATAAAATTAATAAGAATATTTTTCATAAAATCTCGGGGTGTTACATTTTACCCCCCTTAAAATGAATTTCTCCCTCGAAATTCGTCGAGGTTATAAATGGTTTACTACTTGAAAGATTCTTTAATAGAAATACAAATCGTAAAAAGGAATACCAAAACCAATCTTTAAAAACTAAAGTATGAAACGTAACAGTTACCCAAATTAACTAATCACTGGGTTTCCACATAAGAGAACATAGGTGAAAATATGGATATGGAAGAGAAATCTAACCATCATGTTTTGATGGAGAGTGGTAGAGAACATGGCTATGAAAAAGGAAAAAATCACAAAGCCATAGATTTGTGATGATCTAAGGTACCATCTAATTCATCGGATATAAGGGCACTAGGACAATATTTTTTGTTTTCAAGATCATTTCCCTAAAGTTGAACAAATTGGAATTGGAATAAATACTTTCTTGATTTTGGTACAGTCTCACTGTTGGTCGTTCTTTGGAAAATTTCCACTTCATCACCTAATGAAATGAAGTTGAATTTGTCATTTGTGAAGTATTAGCAGATCATGTGATAGAATGATGGGTCATTCCATCTGTCTCAAACAAAAGGTTAGAAAAAGTTATCAAAAATACATAAGTCCATCTATAGTGAGATTAATCATATATGGTTCCTAAAATGGACTTATACTTCATATATCAAACTGCTTAATATAATAAAACTGGTTTCTACTAAATAGGGGCTTCCTGTAGGCCAGTGGTAGGTGATAAAGGCCTGTCGCACTTTAGTTGTGGGTTCGATTCCCACAACCTTTTCTGACGTGACAGGTTGTCTCCCGTCCTGCAGGTTGTCCCTTTTTCTAAAACTACATTATAATAACATTCCTACAATAAAATAGAAAAAAATACTATCTTATGTATAACTTAATTCATTCCAATCTTTAGGCTTATACAAAATACTTCTATCCAAGCTCATAGTATAAAGAAAACAATTACTAGAAATGTCATCTACCGAGTATGTGAATACCATCATTTCTCCCCCATATATCATACGATATATCTTGTTGGTCACATTCCAAACATGTGAATAACTTAATCATGTATTCTCTTGAACCACAGTGAAAACATGAATGTTGTCACAAGGTAACTCTTTCCATATACCAAAATCCCAAAAATTATATATACTCAAACCATGATATCACATTTTCCTTATATTATTCACGAGCTCATTAATACTATCAAACATTTCATTATCTCATTATACCTTATTTATGCACATATCATCTGCTTTCCAAAATATTTTAATCACTTTTCATGGTTACCGGTACCATATAATTATCAAAAACCACAATAAACCATTACATAGATATTCTAATGTTCCACAATACTGTAAATGAGATTCCACAACATTATTTTGGAATCCCTTTACATAAACACATAATCATTTCACCACATCATTTTCATACTCAACATTTCTAATAGTGATTGCATGTGACTTCCCTTTGTCCTTTTCCTTAAGAGTTTCTCACGTTGATCATCATTAACCGTTGGATTAGGGAATTGATTAGCATAATGCCCCATTTTCTTGCACTTGAAGCATTGAAATGTTGGTGGTGAGTTCTCTTTAGTCTTTTCTTTATTCACATCATTAGCAAAAAATTTTCCATTACTTCGACACTCACCTGCTCTATGACCTTATTTTCCACACTTAAAACATTTTCTAGTCCCTTTAAGACAATCTCCACCATGCATCTTTCCACACTTTGAGCATAAAGAAACGTTCATCTTCTTTTCACCATTATTCTGAGATTTATCCTTGAACTCCATCTTTCGTTTCTTGTCAAAACCATGAGATGGATATATTACACCAAATTCCAGTTCTACCTTGATAGAACAATACACAATTTCTTCATAGCTACTGAAGTCTCTTATAACTAATGCCCTTCGAATACTTGGTTTTAAGCCACTGAAAAATCGATCAAATTTACTTTCAGGTTGGATGATAAAGCCAGATGAATACCTTGAAAGCCTTGTAAAATTCTCTTCATATATACCAACAGATTCACCATCCTTTTCCTTAAGCTCAAGGAAATAATTTTCCATCTTTGTTCGAATAATACAAGGGAAGTAATTATTGAAAAATAAGTTCTTGAACTCATCCCATTCCATAGATTCAATTTCATCTCCGGGCCTCGTATTCTTAATTAGAGTCCACCATTGATCTGCTTCACCTTCTAAATGGTAAATATCCAGAATGACTTTTTCATGTTCTGAACAGTGAAGTATGGAAAATATATTTTCAATGGTACTGATCCATTGTTCAGCAACAAGTGGATCAGAAGACCCACTGAAAGAAGTTGTACGTTGCCACATAAAAGACTCAATAGAATATTGTTCCCTTCTCTGCTCATTTGGAAGTCCAGAATGATTCATATCTTGTGTAAGTATAACAATAAGATTTTTCACTCCATCTCCCATAACGTTGGTTTGTTCAGGAGGACAATCATTGCATCGTCCATTACACTGATCAACACGGTTCCTTCGGGTTCCAGCCATCATCTAAAACCCAAAAAAGAATAGTGTGAGAGGAAAAAATCATGCTAGGGAAAACAACATAATAAAGGGGGAGTACCTTCAATATCTATCATCTTAGGTATATTTATAAGATCATTACCGTAATTCTAGGACTATAACCTATACTTATACTTAACCTTAGGGACATCCCTAGACATACCTTAGAAACAACTCTAGGGATCTCACTAAAGTTTTGGCATCATAGTTTCCAAAGGTTAACTAAACCTTTCCTCTGATACCAACTGTAGAGACCCAAAGATTGACGTACATGGACATTACATTACTTTTGCGGAATACTTAATACATAACAAACACAAACACACAAGGACCGTGATAGTTTAGTGTCTTTGGAAACTCAGAATTTAATCTTCTAATCGTGGTGAAATATCTTCAACTTCTCCCATAAAGATCTTCCCGTTTTTTTTTCTTACCTAAAACCTTTCATTATATCCTAGGGGAAAAGAAAACATAAAAAGGGTGAGATCAAATGCCCATTAAGGGTAATCATAGAGAACATAAAACAATCCACAAACATTTTAATGCAAAAGCTTGAACATAAAATCTAAACATCAAAATCTTGAGCAAAGACATAAATCTTGGAATACGTAAGGCATATATTATAAAGGAAAATCAATATTGATAAAATATCATGGGAATAAATCATGTAATTGTATCAACCATTCAGCACTTGTTATGATTTTCATAGTAGCCAAGGCATTGCTGGCAAGACCATCTTAGTCGACAAAGTCCCTTTCTGAATCGAGTTCACTCCTCGTTCCAGTCCTGTATCATTGAACCAGATTAACTTACCATTCCAGCCATGTCTATCACATGAGATATAAATCTTTACCCAATGCATTGAAGGGAGATATAGGTCCCACCCATCTCATAATGAAATAATTCTTACTTGTGCCACAACATAAACATAAATCATTCATTATAACCCAAAGAATAAAATGGGTTTCATAAACATCATCCCATCATAACATAATCCATACAAAACAAATGGATATCATTAATCATAAGAAGAATAAAACCATTTAAATAATGGATACATTATACTTGAAGAATAATCATATTAAATAATGTCATCTTAGATGGAAAATAGTTTTGATAAAACACTTGAAATGAAATCTTGAGGAAAAATATCATTTCTTCTTCAAAATAATTTTCTTTTCACAAAATGCCATGAAATTTTAAAAGAAAAGGGTTTTGTTGAAAATAATAATGCAATATTTTATAGGAAGATTCATGAAAATGAGGCGTTATTAAACCGTAAAAATCCGTTCACGCCGTATAAGTGAAAAAACATTCTCCTCATACTTTTTTCGAAAAAGTCAAAAAGTACCACATATGGTAAACAAAAGAATGATTCCTTCCATAACAAAAAGTAAAAGTCAAGATGAGTACAAATGACTTTAAACATACATGGAATAATATTAAACACTTTATGAAATCATTTTTATGGACATGGATGAAAAATATAACCCCAGTAAATACTTACAAATAAACAATCTCGGATAAGAATGAGATTAGAATAATTATCCCTTACCTTAGGTATGATATGCTTCGTACGTATCCGAACCTCCTGTATAATGATTTAAATAATGTCATTGACTTATTAAAGAATCATATTCATTGTTATGATGTCATAAATGCTTCATTTATGACATTATATTACCCTTTCTTTGTAAATTCTATGTTAAAGCAGCGTTTTGGGTAAAATCATTTTATTTATCGTACGTGTTTGGACTTGTTGTTCTTGATATTATTACTTATATCATGATTTACTTAATTCCAAAATGTAAAACATGATTTATATATAATTTATATTCAGCATATACATATATATATGATATATCGATAAACAGAATGAAATACACCATTTATGGAGACGATAGGCCGTACGTACGCATGAACGCTGTTTTCGTTTCCTTATTGAATTGTATGGAATTAAGTAGATAACATACATATATATATATATATACATAAATACAGTATCATTATTATGTCATATATTTCATTATTACATATTATATATACTTTATAATCATTCATGAATGGTTAACATGGAGAATGAATCTCATCGTGTCATGGAAACGGTAGTCCGTACGTACGCACGAGCAATGATACCATTCCCATGATCGTGGAATTGTATTGAAGTGTATGTATAATATTTCAGAATCAATATCACATTACAATAATCATATATAGTAATTTATTTACACCATTATACCCATCCAAGTAAGGCGGTGGTCGAAAACAGATTACACCACGGCGTGGAGACGGTATTCCGTACGTACGCACGCGCGGTGATTTCGTTTTTCGTAGGATGGATAGAAGGTGAAATAGGGTTGTTTAATATTTATAATAACATATCAGTATATAAGTAATACATATTTTATTACTTAACAATGATAAAACTAAAGAATAATAAGTTTAAGAAGAAAGAAATTTGAGAGAATCAGAAGAAGAGATTACCTCTTCTTCGACACACCTCCTTTAAGCCTTCTCTTAAGGAAGTAGAGTTGGTCTTTTGAGAAGACAAGAACCTCCAGAATGTTTCTAGGGAATTGGAGAAGAGAAATGGTCAGGGTTTGGCTGAGATTCAAGGCTCAAAAGTGTGTGAAGATAATAGGGAAGGGGTGCCCTTTTTATAAGGGAGGAGAGGGGCACCTTTGGAAAAACTTAAAATATTATTTTATAATAAAGTCATATTTGGTTTATAATAGCTGAAAATTGATTTATTTAGAAGATAAAGTGGGGATGGGTCGAAATACTCTCAAACAATATATTTTAGACAAGTTTAGGTTACAATTTTAACCTTATCATTTAGATTTAACTCTAAGTTAAATAATTTAACTTTTACCGTGTCTTTTTGTTTTCTTACACTATATGGTTAATAAACGTACTATAACAAGCCAAACGAACCCCAAGTGGTTCATTATTAATATATATATTTTTATTTAATTAATTGTTCCGAAACATATATTTTTAAGAATAAAATAATAATTAATAATATAATATTTGTTTTAATAACTATTTTATGTCAATTTTGACACTATTTGGAAATTGATTTTTGTGAAAATCATAATAGCATGATTAGTTCAAATTTTTTAATTAAATCAATACTAACATGTCATATTAATTTATAAAATTATTTTAATTCATAAAAAGTCTCCAATTACATTTATTTGGGTATTTATAATATCAATTATTTTAATATTTCATTATTTAGGTAATTACTGCATCACCATTGTGTCATAAATAACATAAATTATTTAATGTCTAAAAATTATAAATAAAATACCATTAGGTAGTAAATAATTTTATCTTTCTAATTAATATTTATAGTTTAATTTATCTTATGCATAACTCTATATTAAAAATTAATTAGTTATTAAACTTTGATTTTAACTATTTTAACCCTTCTTTAAATAAATTAATAATAAATGTCATAATCTAATCCAAGTGGACCTAAATGGTCATATTTTATTCCTAAGGTTGTTTTTGGTCTAATTACACTTATCCAATAGAATTAGGAGATTTGTTAGGGTAATAATAATATCCTTTTTACCCATAATTACCCTATTTACTTTTAACCGTGGTAAATAAAAGTAAAAAGTTACTATTCACCAAAAATTATTTTCATCTCATTGAACCATATTTTAGTCCTTGATATTAACCATGTCTCTAGGATTTTCGAATTTCCACTCACAGAAGCGGTAAAATTAAGTTTTATGTGAATTTCCAAATTCTCCTAGGAGGTGGGTAAAAGACGGTGAAAAGTTCAACAAAATTTTATATATCTATAATTATTATAAAATGACTCCAATGAATTACATTGAACTTATATAGGTATTATGTATCAATTTTGACATAAAATAAATTTAAATAAAATAAATAATTATTTAAATAAAAAGTCGGTTTTTAAATAGTAACCTAGTGTTTTCACTATTCATCAAAAATTGAAAGTTTTTAGAAAAATACCAAAAATTCACCCTAGGATAATTTAGATATTCCGAATCCAAAAATGAAGTCTATTTCGAAAGATAAAATATATAATGTTTTAAAAAGTGGGTATTACTATTCATAATGGCTAGTTTATATAACAAATTGTTGTTTAGTGAAACTCGGTATTGAGTACAACACGCGCTATCGTGGAAGGTCGCGATTGTGTGTAATGCAAGCCAAGTCAGGGATGCGTATAATTAAAGATCCTTTTGGTGTAGCATACAACACACGACATCAATAAAATTAATAAGAATATTTTTCATAAAATCTCGGGGTGTGACACTCCTCCTCATCAAACATACACACCTCCCTCATGTCAGACCCTAGAATATGGATATGATGGTCACCTGTCGAAGGGAGTGGAGAGTTGTTGGAAGTTCATGGGGAATCATATATGGTTGACCACAATGTTTTGAGAACCTCTCTATGAGAAGGTGTTGGGGTTTGGTTCACCAATCTATATGGAGGTGTTTGAAAAAAGAGAGGATTTCCTTGCCCATGAAAGATATTGTTGTAGGGAGGTTGAATAATTTGGTTATCGGGAGTAGAGTCCCTATGATCCATATCCACACTACCATGAAAACAACTATTGCAGTAATGAATTCCTTCTGATTATAATTCAATAAAAGAGTCAATATACCCTTTTCGTGTTGAGAATGTGTCTCAAACGACCCCAAGGACACTGGCATTGAAAGGATTATGAGCATAGGCCATGTTCTACATCAGGGTTAGAATATGAGAAACTTCCTTTTATGATTGTGAAGAGATATGATCTTGATATGTGATGGTTTCCAGAACTTGTATGTAACCATAAGATACTGTGGGAATATGAGCCCATTGCTGTGAAGTTGTTGAAACATTCCAATAATAAATCTCATGAATGATATGGATATGAACTTGTCAGGAGGTATTTACCATTTTCATAAGGTATTCCTCAGTCTAGGTGGAAATATGAGCTCGATCTAGAGTCTCTAGGATATGTCGTTGGCCTTTTGTGGTAGGTGTAGGAGCCTACCCTGAGGCATGTTCTACTCTAACATGATGATACCTATTTGAATAGGAATATGAGCCTGTCTTGAAAATTTACTCCCAGATGAAATATGCCAACTAGCATCCAGAATGAGATAAGGAATATGATCCTCCTCTTGTATTTCCATGGAATGATGAAAGTGAATTCGTTTTTCAGTGGAAGTAGAAATATGTGCCTTGCTTCCATGATCAGCTGGGCTATGCCAAGTCGATTCAATGGTAGGAATATGAGCCTTCCCTGAGGCTTGTGTCACTCTCACATGGTCAGCCTCATCCCTAATGAGGATATATTCCCAATCCGGGGCCTTTAGAGTATGCCAATGGACTTCTTCAACATGGATATGTGCATGTCCCGAGGCTTGTGTCCCACTCAAGTGATGAGTGCTGGCCAAAATTATGGAATGAACCCGATATTGGGCCTTTGGAATATGTTTCCATACTTTTTTGATAGGCATGTCCCCTTGTCTCGAGGCATGTTCTTCTCTCACCTAGTGAGACCTGGTTGGAACGAGAATGTGATCCCGAGCCAACATCTTTCCCTTTATCAGGATATTTCGATAATCCTCCTAGGCGGTAGGTAGAACGTGCACTTGATCCTATACAACAACTTGTTTGAAATGATCACAGTGTTAGGTTGTCTTGGTTATAGGGATATGAGTATGCACCTGTCCCTTCATCTCTAACAGTGTTAAAATATGATGGAATATCACTTCATTAAATTCTAAAATATAATGTAATTTTAGTAAAGTGTGTGTAGGGATATAAACCTACACATTCACCATCTCCATAGTTTATTGACAAATATCTTTGATCGGAGGGTGGATATGTTCCTATTTCTTCCATTATTATGCCATTGGAGTATGCTGATGGGAATCATACACGAGGGTGGGAGTTTGAGCCTCACCCATGTTTTCTATAGGAATATTCCCTCAGAATTATTATGAGCTAGTTGGGATATGAGATTGATTTCTAGTCCCTACCAAAGTACGCTAGTAGGAATAATCATCAGGAGAAAAGATAGGATCCCTCTCCTTGATATCCAATAACTTCCACATCTGATTAGTCTTCCTTTTATCCCGTGTATGGGCGTCATAGGTGGCTATGTTTTGGATGGTAACCTCAGCAGGCAACTGATGGGTATCAGTACGATGATGTTGGTGAAAGTGGTTGAAAGGTTCCCTCCTCGGTGAATCCTAAACCAAAAGAGATCCATAGCCATCTTCTTGATCCACCATCATCAGATATAGAAGGTGGTAGTTTTTGTGCTTCGAGGATTATCTCCTGAAGTGGTTGGTCATAACAATGAAGTATACTGGCTTAAGAACAACCTTTTCTAGGCAATTCAAATTTGTTGGCTATAGTGTTTAGAGAATTCCATTGGTATCTTCAATGGTCAAGATTATACTGTATCATTGGTACTCCCAAACCATCATATACGCTACCCTCCACTGGAGTTGTTGAGAAGGTGATATTACTTTTCAACCCATGGGGTTTGTAGAAGAATATGAGTTACCAGAGTGAATACTTAATGATGATGACAATTCCTCAGGTTGAGAGTTGTTTGATTAGAGCAGTATCTGAAATCACATAGATAAAATGGAACAAGGGTACCAATCAGTTCTATATTGTGGGAAATAAAATTCTCGATGAAATATCCATGGTTAACACAATTGACCTGTATTTCATTTCTAGTCATTCTGCTCATGTGGAATTATTAGTAGGAGGATGGAATTACTAGAATCTTGATTTATTCTAGTCTTACTGACTTGTTTCTATATATGGTTTGAAAAATAAATTGTCCTAAGAGATCTATGTTGAGCCTATGAACGTTGTTTTCATATGAGGAGAAAGTAATATGTCTTGATGGATTATGAACCATTCATTTGTTATTGGAGTAATTCATGATGGGTTCACCATTTTTTTCATTGGGGTTTGGCATGGACATGGGAAGGTATCTTCCTGATGGTTTGATTGAGGTATGTTTTAAGGCCTCATTGAATCACATGCAATGGGTTTACGCTTTTTTTCGTCTTCCCTAGAAACTCTGAATGGTTCCCTCATCCATAATTGGGTATGGAACTGATTTACAAAGGCCGGTGATCATCAAATTTTTTAGGCGCATCGACTATTGGGGACTCTCATTGGTCGAGAGGATGATAGGTTGGGATCATTGCACCCTTTTGGGGGGAATTATTGCATACTCAAGTACTCTCTTATAGATTTAATATATGTTCATGAATATCTTACTAATACTGATACAAGACCAATTAACCTAATTAACTGACTATAGGTTAATTATCCTTTCTATGAAAAATTTTGGGATCTCAGTAGTGAATCCATCTAAATGTATTTGAGGTTATTCATCATTTTCCGATAATGGGAAGTTGCTTCTATACTGAGTCCTTATAACCAAGAGCCTCAGAGAATGATTCCATGTAATGAGGTAGTTAAAATTCTATGTAGGGGTTTGAGCCATTATGAATAATCCTATGTATCCTAATTATTCAAGGAATAAGAAACCACATAGTTCATTCAACCTGTGAAGTTTAATGTCATGTGGTGAGGACATATGTTCCGGTACTAAGACAAAAAAAATATTTGAGCTCGACCCCTAAGGGGGTGACCTACTTATATCGAGTATAAAGAGAATCATATTTTTCATAGTTCTCATGTATTGGGGTAGCCAGTGTCATTATATAGACTCATAGTGTAGATGATATAATTATTGTGAATCCCTAAACACACATGTACCATTCTCATTGTGATAAAAAAGGGATGGAAAATGATAATTTCTTTGCTCAGGATATAGGGATTATGTGTTGGGACTGCATTGAGATGATTTATCATGGGAATTAGGTCTTGGGGAGATGTCTTACGCATCCTGGCTATATAAGGAATTAGTTTCATTGTAGCTTAGTGGGTTTCTCAGTCTACTGATGGATGAGATAAGGAGATCATTTAATGAGAGTACTTGAGTCCCATTGCTTGAAATATTAGAGTCATAGAAATTCTTATATAGAAAAGGGTGTTTTATTAGATATCGATTCTTTGGAAGGTGTCCTACATATTCTGATTATGGAAAGAATCATAGTCACTGTAACAAGGTTTATGTCAAGGATTAAGGAATGAGGTTTCCTTATACCATTATAGGGTATTATACTAAATTTTATATGATAATGTCTACTCCTTAAGCCCATGTGATCCATGATCATTGTGAGAAACAAGGTATAGAAAATAATCAAGGTCAATTACTTGAATGAGTGACATAGATGATAATATTTCCCTAGATGATCAATACAGGGTTCTGACCTCAGGGATAGGTATCTTACGTATCATAGATATTGAAGGAATTAGAGTCATCATAGTCCCTTTTATGTCAGGGTTTACACACTAAGGTTGCCCAATATTCAGGGATTACATACTGAGGACATAAAATGCTATCAAGTACTAGGACACCCTATTGACATGGCCTTCTTGTCTATAGGGTATTCTATTACCCAGTTGGAATTTCATGGGATCCATCACAAGACCTATCTTGACACATATGGAGGATATCACGAGAGTCATTGTTGTGTAGTCTGAGGGGTGTCACATATCCTGGCTGACACATCTAGAAGAAATCGCGAGACCTGGATGACATGTCCGGAGGGCATCATGAATCCCAACTGACTTTCCCATAGGGTGTCAGAAGATATTGGTTATCAGGTCTATATAATTTAGTGAGAGTTATATGACATGATAAAATTCTATTATATGAGTCAGGTTATATTTCCGAAGTACGTTGCATGTACTAGGTGACACACCTAGAGGGTTTCGCAAGATCAATGCGGTGTCCATAGGGGGAACCAGGTGTCTCGTTCTAGCATATTTGGAGTATTTTTCATGTCTCATATAGAATGATTTAAGAGTGTTGTGATATCTAGGTGACATGTATGGGTGTTTTTTGCATTCCTTTGGGTGACTCACACGTATCACACGAGGGACACCAATCATGTCATTCACTTAAGTATTCCAATTTTAATCTGGGTTTTAACCCTAAAACTACGAAGTAATTTGGTTTATTCATTACCAATTACTTTGTGTATCACATGATATGGAATACATGAGGTATGTACTTTGTAGGTCTTTCTATAAGTCCTTCGCGTGATCTAAAAATGATCACATGAAGCACCTTATGCGTGGTGCATGATTTCTCTGGTCATCCGCCAGTGTATTACTTGACCAAAAGCTTCCAGTCATGTGATCAGTTACTCCAAGAAATCCATAGAGGATAAGAGTCAAATCAGAAAGAGTCCAAGTGTATAGAGTCTCAGAGTACAAACATTTAGCCATATTGGAGTGAAGAATTTATAGGCATCACCACCCCTATTGTCTGGCTCTTTGTGTGGTAGATTTTATACAAGTACAAGCTATTGTCAAAAAAGGGGGATAGTGCTACGCATCTTCACGAGTCTCTATCATGGACCGCTCTGAGCGTGTTTCCTAATTTTCATTGATCGGGAGTCTCTCCTATCAATGATTCCTTTATTGGATAATATCCAATTAATGGGGACTTGTTTGATCATGTAGACATGTAAAAGTACTTTCATATTATCATTCTAACATCTCCAAGGACTTTTGAAATATCCATGTTCTGGTATAAGGGCATCTGTGAGATGCTTGGTGACATGTATTGGGCTTGTTGCAAGACAAGGATGATTTTTCAGGGGTTATCATGGGATTGTACAATGTGTGTGTTAGGCATGTTCCATGCCTTTTAGTGACCACGAACACCTCTATCCTCCTCCATTTTTATCCCCTTTGTTTTACGCAACAATGAATTTAAGTGATGCGAGATTGCACGAGCAATGTCTGGGATTTTTACTTGATTTTTTAGTAATGTCTCTCCTAAACACTATGGGTCATATAGACTGTGTGTGGCCATGTAGTGTATAGGTCTATCCACCTATCCTTAGAGAACCATGGAGATTCCTAAACATACCTGAGGACTTCTTCATGGGAAATATAGAAATCCATAGGGATTTTGTGAGATAAGGTAGACATAGCGCCACAGTATCGTGGGGTCTCGTGAATTGCCTAGGGAGCATACTACATTTCCTAGATGTCACCAATGCATTTTATTCTTCATAATGATGTTATGGTGCATGATCTTCAAGAACACTAGGTTTCTCTACCTTATAATATCATCCCTCCTTATTTTCGAAGGATTTCAGGTGGTTTTTCAGTCACTTACCAATGAAAAATCATATAGCCTCTGGGAACTCATTAAATATTTTAGGGAGCCTTCATGAGATTAGGATGGTATGTTGAAGGGGGATCCAAAATAATTCCCATGGGTTATTCAATATGGGTATAGCCTTCATGTGACCTTGAAATGGATACACTATCACGGGTCCTTCTAAGGATCATGCGATCCGTAGGTCTCAACCATAATTTTCTTCCATTGATTTTTTTGGGAAAATAATACCCATATTCATGTATTTCATTATGTGTGATTTTTTGATGTCCATATTGTAGGAATAAATAGAAACAAATAATTCATTTTTCGTAGGATATTTAAAAATCTCATACTTAATCTTTTCCATAAATTACCTATGTTTAATTCATTAAAAATTGTATATATAATTATTCTAGTTCAAATACTTCCTTTGTGACATGGAACAATAATATTACATCTTGGATGGAATTATTATCCTCCTCCCCTACACAACTTTGTGGTGAGAAACATATCACCATGATATAAGGAATTCTCTCATGTATTTCATCTTAGGAAAAATCAATCTCATTAACTATGATATATATTTTTATTGAAGATAAAACCTATATCACAATTGTTTATTATTATTCTCATCATAATATCTTATCATATAATCCTTGAAGGTCTCGAGCACAGCGGAAGCTCGTGGGTGGATATGCCCACTTGACTTTTTGTCACTAGCAATGATCAATCTGGGTTCAATATGACGATAAACGCCAGACTCCATGGATCGAATGATAGAAATATACAAAGAATAATAATAGTCCAAGAACCAAAAAAGAGGATCATCACAAGTTGATTATAATTAATTTAATTAATTGACAAGAAGTACCTTTTATGGTGTTCTTTCTTCATTGATATTTATGACCACATTCTGATGTGATTCGTCAGTGCGTCGCAGAAGACAAGTTTAAAATTCCTCAAGTGGTGATCCACACGTGCACCATGTATCTCTGGACGTCGCCAAATAAATCTATGGGTGCTAGCATGCAGAAGCCTTTGCTTGCGTTGTCATCCTTAGATCACCTTGATCTGATGGAGGAGGATCTCTCTCGGTCTTGAGAGCATTCTTGGATTAAAAAGTTCTTTCGGTCTTGAGAGAATTCTCCAAAATTATTGTGCACAATGACTAGGGAAAAGTGTTGGGGTTTTGAGGATATTTATAATCAGGATTGAGGTTATAGAGTTATGACAATAAATAATGCATTACAAATTTTATTTATTCCATTAACTCTTATTGAAAACCCCCATGTCGAATCACTAATTCCTTGACATGCGCCCCCACTGATTATAATAAATATAATTTAATAAAATGATATTATTTCTTCAAAATCTCGACTGAAAAAACTACATGGAGTGTAATCATTAATACACAACGTGTACTAATTTTTCATTTCCTTCCAAAATTAAAACTACACGGTGTGTACATTCAATGTACATGGCATGTATATCTTGTTTTCATTTTATTATTCCTCCAACATTAAAATGATTTAGTCTTACTTGAATAATTATTAAACCACATACGGGAATAATCTTTATTCTATTTGAGATACTTGGATACACTTAGTGTGTGACCCTCTAGGCCTCTTTCTCATTGGAATTAGGCAGGCTTGTCTAAAGTTCAAGATTACTGTCTAGTAATGGGTCAAGGAAACCAATAGAAAGAAGTTGACGCCGCATTGTTCTGTCACCTCATACGAACGATTACCGTGTAATTTAGTCCCTTTGTCTCAATATCTCATCAAGCAGGTTTCATGGCAGTGTCATAAACCTATAATATTGATCCGTCATTCATTGACTTCCAGAAATAAACTAGTTGTGACACCATGGACATGGAATTTGGGTGACCGTTCTATTTCAATAAAAGGGACCGAGATATATACTTCCATAAATATATAATGGAAAAATTATTCCTCAACTTATCAATTAACAACATGTCATTCCTAATGCATCCTACATACCCTACTTCCCTCCAATTGTCTTTGTGATGGTTTTTTTCAGAAAATATAACTGCATGAGTCATGACATTTGTTAATGATAATATTTCAGTCTAAAAACCATTACACATGCTCATAGATAGCAATGTTCGATGACACCAAGACATCCAGAATTACTACTAGAAAGTTTGTTCTCATAATCTCCCATCTTTTTGATTATGAAGTGCGAACTTCATGAGAGAGAGTCTCGTCTTCTTACGAGTACTCGTACATGACTTTATATATACTATGTGTCCTATCATAGTATGTAATCCAACCATAGAATTTTATTTAATAATATTGTTAGATAATTTCGAGGTTCTTATCATAGAGGGGATCTGCCATGAACTTATTAATGCTACAAATATTCCAGAACATTATTATATTATAGTCATACAGAACAATGAAAAATATATAATAAGTGTACATTCATGTAATCAAAGTATAAACAGTTGGTTCTCAGGAAACCAACTCTATCAAATTCCCACTTGGACTAGAGCCAACTGCCTAGGACTTTTATTCCACTAGACCTCACATGATGATCATGTATCTACTGAGTCAAAGATTTAGTCAAGGGGTCCGCCACATTTTCTTTCGTGGAAATACTGCTCACATCAACTTCACATCTCTGAGAAAAATCCCTCAAGAGATGATACTTATGAAGTATGTTCTTTGTCCGTTGATGTGACCTTGGATCTTTTTCAAGTGCCACTACTGCAGTATTATCACAATAGAGTGTGATAGGATCTTTACTGCTAGTTACTACATCCAGCTCTTGGACGAAACTTCACATCCATACTACTTCTTTAGCTACCTCAGAAGCTGTGATATACTCAGACTCTGTTGTATAATCTGTGACCACACCTTGTGTTGAGCTCTTCCAGCTCACTGCACCTCCATTCAAACTGAAGATGTATCCAGTCTACGAATTCATGTCATCTCGATCAGTCTGGAAACTAGCATCTAAAAGTTCTCCAATGACTAGTTTTTCATCTCCTCCATAAAACAGGAACATATCCTTAGTATGCATCAAATACTTAAGGATAATCTTGACTGGAATCCAATGGCAGTCTCCTGGATCAGTTTGATATCTGCTTACCATAATTAATTTGTAAGCAACATCTAGCCTTGTACATAGCATATCATACATGACTGAACCAATCATGGAAGCGTAAGGGATTTTTGACATTTTATTTCATTCCTCATGTGTCTGAGGACACATTTTTTGGAAAGATGAATGCCAAGTGACACTGTCAACAATCCCCTCTTGGACTGTTCCATACCAAATCTCTTCAGTATCTCATCAATGTATGTACTTTGACTTAGGCCCAACATTCTCTTGGATCTATCACAATGGATCATGATCCCAAGAATACATGCTACCTCACCCAAGTCTTTCATAGAGAAGTATTTATCTAACCATGACTTAACTGATTGTAAGATAGGTACTTTGCTTCCAATTAGTAATATGTCATCAACATATACAATTAGGAAAATGACTGCACTTCCTATAAAACTTTTGTAGACACAAGGCTCACATTCATTCTTAACAAAGACAAATTCTATTATGACTTCATCAAAATGAATGTTCCATGACCTTGATGCTTTCTTTAATCCATAAATGGATTTCTGAAACTTGAATACCTTGTTGGAATCCTTTGGAGTCACAAACCCTTCAGGTTGTGTCATGTAGACATCTTCCCGAAGGTTCCCATTAAGGAATTCTGTTTTAACATCAATTTTCCAAATTTTATAGTCATGGTAAGCAGAAATGGCCAACAAGATTCTGATGGATTTCAACATCACAACTAGTGAAAAGGTTTCATCATAGTCAATTATTTGATGCTGTCTAAAACCTTATGCAACCATTCATGACTTATAGGTGCTGAAATGTCCCTCCATGTCTAGTTTTTTCTTGAATAACCATTTATTACCAACATGCTTTACATCAACTGGAGGATCTACCAAAATCTAGACTTGGTTTTGGTACATGGAATCCATTTTAGAATTCATGGGTTCTTGCTACTTGGAAAAGTTTATGCCTTCAAATTATTCCTTCTAGGTAATAGGATCATCATTTTCAACCAATAATGAGTCATGATCCTCGGTGAAAATAAAACCATATCGTTCTGGTACTCTCACCTCTCTCACACTCCTACGCTATTCTTGTGTCTTTGAAATAGGTTTTTCTTCCACGAGGCTTTGTGGAATCTGTTCAAGTACCAACTCCTGTGTATCTTGAACCTGGAATTCATCAAAATCTATCTTTCTCCCACTATCTCTTTTGGATATGTGCTCCCTCTCAAGGAATATGGCGTGTCTTTCAACTGCGACCTTTTTATCTGAGGGCTTTTATAGGTAATATCCCCTTGTTTTCATAGGATATCCAATAAAGGTAAACTTTGTGCCTCGGGGTGCAAGTTTATTACCTAAATAGGCCTTAACAAATGCTTCGCTACCCCATATATGTAAATTTGATAACATGGCTTTGCGTCCACTACATAAAATGTATGGAATACCATTTATCGATTTAGTTGGTACTTGGTTTAGTATGCGTGCTGCTGTTGGTAATAAATATCCCCCAAAAGATAATGGAAGACTTGCATGACTCATCATTGATCTCACCATGTCCAGTAGTGTGCGGTTCCTCCTTTCAATTACATCATTACACTGAGGTGTGTAAGGAGGAGTGATGTGAGATAGAATCCCAAACTTCCATAAGAATTCAATGATGTACTGATTAAGATATTCACCTCCTCTATCTGAGTGGAGTTTCTTAATTTTCTTACCGAGATGGTCCTCAAATTCATTTTAGTATTATTTTAACCGATCAAAAGAATCTGACTTATACCTCATTAAGTAAATATATCCATATCTACTAAAATCATCAGTAAAAGTTACGAAGTACTATAACCCACCCCATTCTTCAACTAGAAATGGTCTACACACATTTGTGTGAACTAATTCTAGAAGCTATTTAGCCCTTTCACCTTTCCCACTAATTGGGGATTTGGTCATTTTTCCTTGTAGACACACATGACGTACACCAAGTGGTTTTAGTTCGAAAGAATCTAAATACCCATCTTGATGTAATTTTTTCAAACATTTCTCATTGAAATGACCTAGCCGGTGATGCCAAAGCTGGGTGTGGTATCAGTCATATGAATTAACTTTGTCATCAATTTACATTACTTGGTTTGTGTATTCTAACACATAAAGGACAATATATAAATGCGCCCTACCAAAAAAATTCTATCTTCATAAAAGTAGCAATATTAATTTCCAATCTTGAAGATGAATCCATCAGTATCTAATATAGATACCGAAATAATGTTTTTTTGTTATAGAGGGTACATAATAACATCCTTTTAATACCAAGACCATCCCAGTAGGCAATGTGAGGTGGTATTCTCTGACAGCTACAACAGCGAGTCTGGCTACGTTGGCTGCTCCCAGATCTACCTCACCTTGGTCAATATTTATGAATCTACTTGGTTCCTATATTTGGATACATATGTGAGCACAAAAAGCAGTATCTAATACCCAATTGGTAGAAATAGATAGATTTCATTTGATAACAAATGAACCTAAAGCATCCCCTTGCTTCCTTCACTGGGTGCAATTTTTCTTCCAGTGGTCCTTCTCGCCACATGCAAAACAAACAGCCTCCTATTATCTTCCCCCCCCTTTGATATTCCTTTTCTTGAGTGTCCTTGAAAAAAATTTGGGCTTAAAGAACTTCACCTTCCCTTTCCTTTTATTCACCATAAGGAAATAAGGATTTTCACGCTTCATATCATTTTCCACTTGGTTAATGAGGATAAGAAGATCAGATAGAGACTTCTCAATGTTTTTCATGTTGAAATTTACCATAATGTTAGAGAAGCTCTTGGGGAGTGATGCAAGAATGAGATAAGTACCTAGGTATTCAGGGAGTTTAAACCCTTGAACCTCCAAGTGATCAATGTAGCCAATGAGCTTGACTACATGAGGGCCAGCTGGGGAACCCTCTCTAAGATTTCTCTGAAATAGAGCCTTGGAGATCTAAAACCTTTCTTATCTTTCTCTATCTTGGTATAGAAAACAGAGGCAATCGAGTATGCTATAGGCATCCATGTCTTCATGAGACTTCATGAGCTCACTAGACATTGATGATAGCATCAAACATTGAACATCGAGTACATCATTCAAATTTTGATCATAGACCAGGAAATCTTCATCACTCTCCCCTTGAGCAGGAAAATTAGGAAGTGAGGACTCCAGCACGTAAAACTTTCGTTCATGGCGTAGGATAACCTGAATGTTCCTAAACCATTCCTAAAAGTTTTTGCCGGTGGGGATATTGTCTTTATCCAGAATTGATCGCAGAGAAAATGTGGTTGATGAGTTTTTCATATTGATTATACAAATTAAAAGAGCATATTTATTATTTCCTTTTGATTACATTTTATGAAAAATAATAAATAAATTTATTAATTCTCTAACTATTTTATCATATCCCAATGGCCCCCACCATTGAACATGGAATGCCTAGTTGCTATGACATTCTAGTGTAAAGGATCTATATTCACCTTTGCATAACCCCAACAAGGGTTGGTCAAGCTATTTAAAGGTATTTAGGTAGGCAGGTCTTTGGAAACTGTGAGCTTACAATTCCTTGATCTATTGAGTGGACTCCCCAATCCTGAAATCATGACTTGGATTTCCTCAATACTTTCCTCTATATTACAACATGTCTAAAAAGGGATACTCCTCTTGATGTAAAATGTTTAAGTCATGTAACAGCCCGAGATTTTATGAAAAATATTATTTTAATTTCATTAATGTCTTATGTTGTATTCTACACCAAGATTACCTTGCGCTATACGCAACACCGTATTAGCTTGCAGTATACACAACACTATTCTTGGACCGTGTTACACACAATTTTGATAATAGTTATTCTACGCAACATTTAGTATATATATATATATATATATATTAAATGTATAAATGAAATATGGTTGGATTCTGTTATACGAAACAACGAAGGATTCTTTCACAACACGCAACCCTAACTTGGCTTGCATTACACGCAATCGCGACCTTCCTCGATAGCGTGTGTTGTACGCAATACCGGGTTTTAATAAACAATGTTATATTATTATAATATTGTCATGAACTAGCCGTTATGAATAGTATTAACTAAATTTTGAATTTTATAACATTATTATTCATCTTACACATTTCTAGAACATGGTATAAGAACAAAATAAATTTTTCGGGTAAAATAAGTATTTTTCAAAAAATGCAGTTTTGCTGGCTTTTGATGGCGCACCCACTTTAAATCTGGTTTTGACATGTTTATAAGTTCAATTTGACAAAATAAAATTCTTCTTTGGAATCAAGAAATAAAAATTTACCTTGGATAAATTTTTCATATTATTCTGGTAACTTTCACATTTTAATGAATAGTAAAAACACACTATATTTTAATTAAAAACAACTTTTTTCATCGTAATATCTTATGTGGTTAAATTATAATATTGAATAGTTTTAAAGTATAAATAGAATATATTTTTACCATTTAATTTAATGTATGTCATTAGCATTGATTTTACCTTGAATTCGTAGGTTAAATCAATTCAATCTTTTGCAATGTTTTAAACAAAACCCCGTTTTTATTCGACAACGGGATTAATTTTAATTTAATTTCTGAAACTTCTGTGTTTGGAATTTTAAAAAATGGATTCCATATTTGGAATCAGTGGGTCAAAATTATGTTAATAGGATACTTTTTATTTTTGGGAATTATGAATAGTAACTACGGTAAATTTTATTTAACATAGTTAAAGGTAAATCAGGTAATTAAGGGTAAATATAATATTTTAAAATTACCCTAACAAATGTCAAAATCCTATTGGATGACTAACAAACGACCCATGTCACCTAAGGGTCAGATTAGATTAATTTAATTAAATTTTTTCAATGAAAATAATTTAATTATTATTAAAACCAAAGAATGTGACAACATGTCACTTTCATAAATCTTATAAGTATAATAATTTTAATCTAGTGATAAACTTCATGAAACATCGAACATGAATAGTATCCAGAAAGATAATACAAGTATCTACATCATAGGAATTTATTTAGAATTTTTAGGGATTAAATAAGTATCATTTATTATGACACAAAGATGATGCATTAATTTTCTTATTAATGAAATATTGACATAATTGATGTTATAAATGCCCAAATAAATGTAATTTGAGACTTTTTATGACTTACACTAATTTTATAGGTTAATATGACATGTTATTGTTGATTTAAGTAACTTGTTTCGAACTTATCATTCTGTTATTAATTTCATAAAAATCATGTACCAAATAGTGTCAAAATTGACATAAAATAGGTTGTAAAACAAATATTATATTATTAATTGTTATTTTATTCCTAAAAATCTAATGTTCAGCCAAATGACTTAGATAAGGATATATATATTAATTATAAACAATTTGGGGTTCGTTTGGCATGTTATAGTAAGTGTATTAACCATATAGTGAAAGAAAACAAAAAGACATGGTAAAAGTTAAATTATTTAACTTAGAGTTAAATCTAATAGATAAGGTTAAAATAACACCCTAAACTTGTCTAAATCCTATTTGTTGATAGGATTTCGACCCATCCCCACTTTAGCTTCGAAATAAGTCCCTTTGGAACCATTATAAACTGATTTTGACTTTAATGTAAAATAATATTTTGAGATATTCCTAAGGTGCCCCTCTCCTCCCTTATAAAAGGCTACCTCCTCCCCCTCCTCCTCACACCAATTTGAGCACTCAAGCTCGGAAAACCCCTGCCAAAATCCCTTCTCCACTTCCCTATAATAATCCTAGATGTCCTGGTCTTCTTCAAAGACCAATCTTAGTTCCCTAAGTAGAGGATTCAAAGAAGCGTTCCAAAGAAGAGGTAATATCCATTACCGATCTTTTCAATTTCTTTCTTCTTCAACATCTTCTTCTTTAGTTGTTTAATGATAAATAATAACATCAGTATTTATTATATACTGATATGTTATTATAAATATGAAACAACTCTAATTAACCTTCTATCCATCCTACGGAAAAAGGAAATCACCGCGCGTGCGTACGTACGGAATACCGTCTCCACGCCGTGGTGTAATCTATTTTCCACCATCACCTTACAAGGATGGGTATAAAGGTGTAATGAGTAACTATATATGATTATTATAAAGTGATATTGATACTTAAATAGTATACATACACTTCAACACAATTCCACGACCATGGGAACGATATCATCACTCGTGCGTACGTACGGAATACCGTCTCCACGACGCAATGAGATTCATTCTCAATGATTAACCATTCATGAATGATTATAAAGTATATATAATATGTACTAATGAAATATATGACATAATAATGATACTGGATTTATTTATATATTTATATGTATGTCATCTACTTAATTCCATTCAATTCAATAAGGAAACGAAAACAGCGTTCATGCGTACGTACGGACTACCGTCTCCATGAACGGTGTATTTCTTTCCATTTAATGATTTATTATATATATGTATATCCTGAATATATATATATAAATCATGTTTTATGTTCTGGAATTAAGTAATCATGATCTAAGTAATCATATGAATAATTACAAGTCAAAACACGGACGACAAATGAAACAATTTTACCCAAAACGCTCTTTAACATGGAATTTACAAAAGAACAGGTAATATAAAATCATAAGTGAACCATATATGATATCATAACAATGAATATGATTATGTAATAAGTAAATGACATTATTTAAATCATTATACAGGAGGTTCAGACACTTACGAAGCAAATCAGACCAAAGGTAAGGGAAAATATCACAATTTCATTTTTATTCGAGATTGTTTTTACTTTGGCATTTACTGGGGTGTATTTTATCATCCACATCCATGTTCCATAAATATGTAATATTGTTTCCATCCACTTACAATAGTTTAAATCCAATTTTACCCTTCGGTGAATTTTTAGTAAAGAATATGAAAGGAATCTTTTGTCGTTTTTTCGTACGAGGTACTTTTTGACTTTTCCGATAAAAGTACGAAGAATGTTTTTTTAACTTATACGACATGAATGGATTTCTAAAACATTATTTCCAAGAAGCTTCCTTTACAAGTATTCAAGTTTATTTTTAATCAACTTCTTTTAGTTTACAATTGTATGACATGTTAAGAAAGGAAAAGTGTTTTTGAAGTAGAAAGGATATTTTCCTCAAGAATGAAGTTCAAGTATTTTATCAAAATTATTTTCCATCTAAGATAATAAAAGGGTTCTGTTTTTATCCCTATTATTACATGGATTTGATTATGTTGTGATGGAAATATTTTTATGAATTCTGTTATCTTATATGAATTGTTTTATGATGTCATGTTGTTTTAGAATCCCATTTTTATTACATGGGTTACGCTATGATGTATGGTTTATGATTATGTGGCACACATAAGAAAGGATTCATTATAAGATGGGTGGGACATATATCTCCCTCCAATGCATTGGGTAAAGATTTTATATCTCACGAGATAGACATGGCTGGAACGGTAGGTTATACCGGTTTAGTGAAACAGGACTGGAACGAGGGTGACTCGGTTCAGAAAGGGACTTTGTCCACTATGATAGTCTTGGCAATGAGTCATGACTAACAAGAAATGATTTTCCATGATTATGTGTGCATGCCACGAAGTTTCAAGTTTCATATTATGATTATGGGGATCTCATTTTCACTTCTATGATTTATTACATGTTAAGATATTATGATCTCTTTTGCAGGTTATGATTTTCAAAAAGATATGATATGATTTTTATTTCCTTTATTTGCCCTTGCTGAGCATTTGAGCTCACCCTTTTATGTTTTCTTTTCCCCAGGTCAGGAAGATGGATATTAAGTAGAATATGATAAATGGGACCCTAGATATGATGAAATAAATGGGAGGCACTGTAGAAGATTTATGAACCAGTTGTTTATGTTTCCCAGTTTCTAAAGACACTATACCTATACGGTCCTTTGTGGTTTTGTCATATGTTGTAATAAGTGTGCTTCAATTTTGAAGTATTAACAATGTATGTAAAGTATGGTTCGTTATAGTTGGTATCAGAGGGAGGTTTAGTCAACCTTTGAAAACTAGGATGCAAAAACGTTAGTGAGATCCCTAGAGATATTTCTAAGGTATGTCTAGGGATGTCCCTAAGGTTAAGTATACGTATAGGTTATAGTACTAGAACTACGCTAACGATCATAGAATTAAACCTAAGATGTTAGATATTCAAGGTACTCCCCCTTTATTATGTTGTTTTCCCTAGCATGATTTTTGCCTCTCACGCTATTCTTTTTGGGTTTTAGACGATGGCTGGAACCCGAAGGAACCGTGTTGATCAATGCAATGGACAATGCAATGATTGTCCTCCTGAACAAACAAATGTTATGGGAGATGGAGTGAAAAATATTATTGCTATACTTACACAAGCTATGAATCATTATGGACTTCCAAATGAGCAGAGAAATGAATAGTATTCTATTGAGTCCTTCATGAGGCAGCGTCCGCCTTCTATCAGTGGGTCTACTGATCCATTAGTTGCTGAACAATGGATTAGTACTACTGAAAAGATATTTTCAGTTCTTCAATGTTCTGAACATGATAAAGTCATCCTAGCAGTGTATCATTTGGAAGGAGATACTGATCAATGGTGGAATCTTATGAAGAATACGAGGCAAAGAGATGAAATTGAGTCCATGGAATGGGATGAGTTCAAGAACTTATTTTTCAATAAGTACTTCCCTCGTATTCTTCGAACAAAGATGGAGAAGGAGTTTCTTGAACTAAAGAAAAAGGATGATGAATCTGTTGGTATATACGAAGCGAATTTTACAAGACTTGAAAGGTATGCATCTGACATTATCATCCAACCTGAAAGTAAAGTTGATCGATTTTTCAGTGGCTTAAAACCAAGTCTTCGAAGGGCATTAGCTATAAGAGACTTCAATAGCTATGAAGAAATTGTGCGTTGTGCTATCAAGGTAGAAATGGAAGTTGGTGTTACATATCCATCTCATGGTTTTGACAAGAAAAGAAATATGGAGTTCAAGGAGAAATCTCAGAATAATGGTGAAAAGACGATGAATGTTTCCTTATGCACAAAGTGTGGAAAGAAGCATGGTGGAGATTGTCTTAAAGGGACTAGAAAATGTTTCAAGTGTGGAAAAGAAGGTCATCGAGCAGCTGAGTGTCGAAGTAATGGAAAAAGGGTTTCTAATGATGTGAATAAAGCAAAAACTACATAGAACGCACCACCAACACTTCAATGCTTCAAGTGCAAGGAAATGGGGCATTATGCTAATAAATGCCCTAATCCAAGGGTTAGTGATGATCGACATGAGCAACCGCTTAAGGAAAAGGATAAAGGGAAGTCACATGCGATCACTATTGGCGATGTTGAATATGACAACGATGTGGTGGAATGATTAAGTGTTTATGTAATGGGATTCCAAAATAATGTTGTATCATGGAGTATTGGAATATTTATGTATTGGTCTAATGTGGTATTCAAAGTGATTGATATATTTTTGGAAATAAGACGATATGCGCATAATGAAGGGAAAATGAGAAAATGAAATGTTTAACAGTATTCATGAGCTCATGATTGATATAAGGACTAAGTGATATCATGGTTTGAGTATATAGAATTTTGAGGATTTTGGTATGTGGAAAGTGTTAACTTTAAACTGCATTCATGTTTTCACTAAGGTATTCAAGAGAATACATGATTAAGGACTTTGAATGTTTGGAATGTGACCAACAAAACATATCTTATGATGTATGGGAATCAACGATGGTATTAAATCTCTGGTAATCGTTTTCACTATGTTATGAGAGTGGACTGCAGTATTATGGATAAGCCTAAAGATTGAAATGGATTATGTTGGACATAAGTGAGTATTGTTTAAGGATAGATGTTTTTTTTATTCGATATTATTGATGGGATGTTATAGTAATGTAGTTTTAGAAAAAGGACAACCTGCAGGACGGGCGACAGCCCATCGCGTCAGACAAGGCTGTGGGAATCGAACCCACAACTGAAGTGCGACTGACCTTTATCGCCTACCACTGGCCTACAGGAAGTCCCTGTTTAGTAGAAACTAGTTTTATTATATTAAGCAGTATGATATATGAAGTATAAGTCCATTTTAGGAACCATATATGATTAATCTCACTATAGATCGACTTATGTATATAATTTTTGCTAACCTTTTGTTTGAGACAGATGGAATGACCCGTCATTCTATCACATGATCTGCTAACACTTCACGAATAACAACTTCAACTTCATTTATTTAAGAGATGAAGTGGAAATTGTTCAAGGTATGAACAACAGTGAGATTGTACCAAAATAAAGAAAGTATTTATTCTAATGCAAATTTTCAACTTTAGGGAAATGATCTTGAAAACCAAAAATGTTGTCCTAGTGATCTTATACCTGATGAATCAGATGGTACCTTATATCATCACAAATCTATGGATTTGTGATTACTGGCTTTTCTCTAGCCATGTTCTCCACCACTCTCCATCAGAACATGATGGTTAGATTTCTCTTCCATATCCATATTTTCACCTATGTGGAAACCCAGTGATTAGTTTATTTGGGTAATCGTTACATTTCATACTTTAGTTTTTAAAGCCAAGTTTTGGTATTCCTTTTTACGATGTGGGTTTCTATCAAAGAAACTTTCAAATAGTAAACCATTTATAACCTCGAAAAATTTTGAGGGCGAAATTCATTTTAAGGGGGGTAGAATGTAACAGCCCGAGATTTTATGAAAAATATTATTTTAATTTCATTAATGTCTTATGTTGTATTCTACATCAAGATTACCTTGCGCTATACGCAACACCGTATTAGCTTGCAGTATACGCAACACTATTCTTGGACGGTGTTACACAAAATTTTGATAATAGTTATTCTACGCAACATTGAGTATATATATATATATATATTAAATGTATAAATGAAATATGGTTGGATTCTGTTATACGAAACAACGAAGGATTCTTTCACAACACGCAACCCTGACTTGGCTTGCATTACACGCAATCGCGACCTTCCTCGATAGCGTGTGTTGTACGCAATACCGGGTTTTAATAAACAATGTTATATTATTATAATATTGTCATGAACTAGCCGTTATGAATAGTATTAACTAAATTTTGAATTTTATAACATTATTATTCATCTTACACATTTCTAGAACATGGTATAAGAACAAAATAAATTTTTCGGGTAAAATAAGTATTTTTCAAAAAATGCAGTTTTGCTACCTTTTGATGGCGCACCCACTTTAAATATGGTTTTTGACATGTTTATAAGTTCAATTTGACAAAATAAAATTCTTCTTTGGAATCAATAAATAAAAATTTACTTTGGATAAATTTTTCATATTATTCTGGTAACTTTCACATTTTAATGAATAGTAAAAACACGCTATATTTTAATTAAAAACAACTTTTTTCATCGTAATATCTTATGTGGTTAAATTATAATATTGAATGGTTTTAAAGTATAAATAGAATATATTTTTACCATTTAATATAATGTATGTCATTAGCATTTATTTTACCTTGAATTCGTAGGTTAAATCAATTCAATCTTTTGCAATGTTTTAAACAAAAACCCATTTTTATTCGACAACGGGATTAATTTTAATTTAATTTCTGCAACTTCTGTGTTTTGAATTTTAAAAAATGGATTCCATATTTGGAATCAGTGGGTCCAAATTATGTTAATAGGATACTTTTTATTTTTGGGAATTATGAATAGTAACTACGCTAAATTTTATTTAACATAGTTAAAGGCAAATCAGGTAATTAAGGGTAAATATAATATTTTAAAATTACCCTAACAAATGTAAAAATACTATTGGATGACTAAACAACTACCCATGTCACATAAGGGTCAGATTAGATTAATTTAATTAAATTTGGTCAATGAAAATAATTTAATTATTATTAAAACCAAAGAATTTGACAACATGTCACTTTCATAAATCTTATAAGTATAATAATTTTAATCTAGTGATACACTTCATGAAACATCGAACATGAATTGTCTCCAGAAAGCTAATAGAATTATCTACTTCATAGGAATTTATTTAGAATTTTTAGGGATTAAATAATTATCATTTATTATGACACAAAGATGATGCAGTAATTTTCTTATTAATGAAATATTGACAAAAGTGATGTTATAAATGCCCAAATAAATGTAATTTGAGACTTTTTATGACTTACACTAATTTTCTAGGTTAATATGACATGTTATTGTTTATTTAAGTAACTTGTTTCTAACGTATCATTCTGTTATAAATTTCATAAAAATCATGTACCAAATAGTGTCAAAATTGACATAAAATAGTTTTTAAAACAAATATTATATTATTAATTGTTATTTTATTCCTAAAAATCTAAGGTTCGGCCAAATGACTTAGATAAGGATATATATATTAATAATAAACAATTTGGGGTTCGTTTGGCATGTTATAGTAAGTTTATTAACCATATAGTGAAAGCAAACAAAAAGACACGGTAAAAGTTAAATTATTTAACTTAGAGTTAAATCTAATTGATAAGGTTAAAATAACACCCTAAACTTGTCTAAATCCTATTGATTGATAGTATTTCGACCCATACCCACTTTATCTTCGAAATAAGTCCCTTTGGAACCATTATAAACTGATTTTGACTTTAATGTAAAATAATATTTTGAGATATTCCTAAGGTGCCCCTCTCCTCCCTTATAAAAGGGTACCTCCTCCCCCTCCTCCTCACACCAATTTGAGCACTCAAGCTCTGACAACCCCTGCCAAAATCCCTTCTCCACTTCCCTAGAATAATCCTAGAAGTCCTGGTCTTCTTCAAAGACCAATCTTAGTTCCCTAAGTAGAGGATTCAAAGAAGCGTCCCAAAGAAGAGGTAATATCCATTACCGATCTTTTCAATTTCTTTCTTCTTCAACTTATTCTTATTTAGTTGTTTCATGATAAAGTAATAACATCAGTATTTCTTATATACTGATATGTTATTATAAATATGAAACAACTCTAATTAACCTTCTATCCATCCTACGGAAAAAGGAAATCACCGCGCGTGCGTACGTATGGAATACCGTCTCCACGCCGTGGTGTAATCTATTTTCCACCATCACCTTACAAGGATGGTTATAAAGGTGTAATGAGTAACTATATATGATTATTATAAAGTGATATTGATACTTAAATAGTATACATACACTTCAACACAATTCCACGACCATGGGAACGATATCATTGCTCGTGTGTACGTACGGAATACCGTCTCCACGACGCGATGAGATTCATTCTCAATGATTAACCATTCATGAATGATAATAAAGTATATATAATATGTACTAATGAAATATATGACATAATAATGATACTGGATTTATTTATATATTTATATGTATGTCATCTACTTAATTCCATTCAATTCAATAAGGAAACGAAAACAGCGTTCATGCGTACGTACGGACTACCGTCTCCATGAACGGTGTATTTCTTTCCATTTAATGATTTATTATATATATGTATATCCTGAATATATATATATAAATCATGTTTTATGTTCTGGAATTAATTAATCATGATCTAAGTAATCATATGAATAATTACAAGTCAAAACACGGACGACAAATGAAACAATTTTACCCAAAACGCTCTTTAACATGGAATTTACAAAAGAACGGGTAATATAAAGTCATAAGTGAACCATATATGATATAATAACAATGAATATGATTATGTAATAAGTAAATGACATTATTTAAATCATTATATAGGAGGTTCGGACACTTACGAAGCAAATCGGACCTAAGGTAAGGGAAAATATCACAATCTCATTTTTATCCGAGATTGTTTTTACTTTGGCATTTACTGGGGTGTATTTTATCATCCACATCCATGTTACATAAATATGTAATATTGTTTCCATCCACTTACAATAGTTTAAATCCAATCTTACCCTTCGGTGAATTTTTAGTAAAGAATATGAAAGGAATCTTTTTTCGTTTTTTCGTACGAGGTACTTTTTGACTTTTCCGATAAAAGTACGAAGAATGTTTTTTTTAACTTATACGACATGAATGGATTTCTAAAACATTATTTCCAAGAAGCTTCCTTTAAAAGTATTCACGTTTATTTTTAATCAACTTCTTTTAGTTTACAATTGTATGACATGTTAAGAAAGGAAAAGTGTTTTTGAAGTAGAAAGGATATTTTCCTCAAGAATGAAGTTCAAGTATTTTATCAAAATTATTTTCCATCTAAGATAATAAAAGGGTTCTGTTTTTATCCCTATTATTACATGGATTTGATTATGTTGTGATGGAAATATTTTTATGAATTCCTTTATCTTATATGAATTGTTTTATGATGTCATGTTGTTTAAGAATCCCATTTTTATTACATGGGTTACGCTATGATGTATGGTTTATGATTATGTGGCACACATAAGAAAGGATTCATTATAAGATGGGTGGGACCTAAATCTCCCTCCAATGCATTGGGTAAAGATTTTATATCTCAGGAGATAGACATGGCTGGAACGGTAGGTTATACCGGTTCAGTGAAACAGGACTGGAACGAGGGTGACTCGGTTCAGAAAGGGACTTTGTCCACTAAGATAGTCTTGGCAATGAGTCATGACTAACAAGAAATGATTTTCCATGATTATGTGTGCATGCCACAAAGTTTCATGTTTCATGTTATGATTATGGGGATCTCATTTTCACTTCTATGATTTATTCCATGTTAAGATATTATGATCTCTTTTGCAGGTTATGATTTTCAAAAAGATATGATATGATTTTTATTTCCTTTATTTTCCCTTGCTGAGCATTTGAGATCACCCTTTTATGTTTTCTTTTCCCCAGGTTAGGAAGATGGATATTAAGTAGAATATGCTAAATGGGACCCTAGATATGATGAAATAAATGGGAGACACTGTAGAAGATTTATGAACCAGTTGTTTATGTTTCCCAGTTTCTAAAGACACTATACCTATACGGTCCTTTGTGGTTTTGTCATATGTTGTAATAAGTGTGCTTCAATTTTGAAGTATTAACTATGTATGTAAAGTATGGGTCATTATAAGTCAACTCGAAACTTTCACAAGAGCTTCCTTTATAAAAGTAAGTATCCCAACAAGGGCTAGTAAAACACATAATTTTATTGAGTCTTTCCCTTAATCATGTAATGGAAGGCTTGGTCTGACTTAATATGGTATTTGAGGGATTTCAATCCTTTATGCGTAGTTTTGAATTATCACATTCTTGTTAATATTAAGTGATGTTTGCTTAAGTGATTAACCATGTTCTGACAATGTTTACACATAGTCTAGTTTTTATTTTATTCCATCTTTGCATGATTGTTTATTTCATTAACTATGTAATCACGATAACACATACATAATAAATAAACCATGCAATTAGACAAAAATAAAATAATATGTAATAATCATGAGCTTCTATTGGTTAGCTTATCTAGCTATTTTTATAAGCTAACCCTAACCTAGGGAAAAACACCTTGAACCTGATGGTTCATGTTTTGCAGCTCCCACCTATCCACCTTTGTAACTTCTTGGGTTGGTTTCACCTCAGATTCAGATTTTGATCCATCTCCTATGACTTGGGAGATCCTCTATTACATGGGGTTTATATTAAAGAAACCATGGGCATGCATGGCCTACATTTTATTGGAAGAAGTCTCTCAGATCAACGAATTTAAATTAAATAAATTTAAATGAAACCATACACACAAAAATGGTCTTTGTTCTAGATCATGATCATCCATAGCATGCAATGAAATTTACACATATTTAGTATTCAAATTCATATAATCGATATTTTATTCATGATAAGTTGTGATTGAATTCAATTGTTTATGATCTTATAATTAATAAATTTTTTATCTTAAATTTATTTCTGAATTTCCTTGAGATTCTTCTCATCCATATTCCTTGTACAGGTCTTTGTACTTTAGAGGAAACTAGATGAAATTCCTTTTTTGTAAATTACACGGCATGTAGGCTATATTACACGACGTTTATTTGTTTTCAACCTTTATCCAAAGTACACACCGAAGGCTTTGGTGTGTTTTCTATACTTTAGAAATTTTGGAGTACACAACATGTAGATTAATCTAACATGACATGTACTTCATTTTTACGTGGTTAATGGCCTGGAAATCCCGTGTACACAGTTACATAGCTTCTCCTTGTACACGGTTTCACCTGGTCCGGATCGGACTACATGGCATGTTGATTCAACATATACACCGTGTATTCCGGTTTCCACCCGCTATTCAGTTCTGGTCAACATGGTGTATTAAAAAAATTAGGTATGCTCAATTCACATGGTGTGGTTTGGAGGACCATTACATATTTGCTGAACCTAAGTACACGACGTGTATATTTCACTACACGCCGTGTATTCCTATGTTGTACAGACATAATGAGAGGCTCCTCCAGATGAGTTCCTCATTTTTATTTTAATCAAAATTAAAATTAAAAGGCCATTTTTGTGATGTGAATCATGAAACGAAGGAGAAAGAACATATCTCATTCATTCAGTTTTATAGAATGATTTATCTTGAATTGGATCAAATATAAATGCATAAATTATCAACGAAAATTAAATAACTATAATCAACTTTGTAACCCCTCTGATACCACTTGAAGGTCCCGAGCATAGCAAAAGCTCGTGGGTGGATATGCCCACTTGAATTTTTTTCATTAAAAATGATCAATCCGAGATCAATACGACGATAAACGCGAGACTCCACAGATCGAATCACAGAAATAGACAAAGAAGAAGAATAGTCCTAGAACCACAATAGAGGATCATCACAGGTTGATTATAATTAATTTAATTAATTGAAAATAAGTACCTTTTATGGAATTCCTTCTTCGTTGATATTTCTTATCACATTCTGATGTGATTCATCGTTGTGTCATAGAAGCCATGTGTAGACTTCCTCTTGTGGTGATCCACACATGCACCATGTATCTCTGGACGTCGCCAAAGAAATCTCTGGGTGATAGCACGGAGAAGCCTTTGCTTTCATTTTCCACCTTAGATAACCTTAATCCGATGGAGGAGGATCTTTGTCAGTCTTGAGAGCGTTCTTGGAGGAAAGAGTTCTTTCGGCCTTGAGAGAAGTCTCTAGAATTATTGTGCATAATGATTATTGAAAAGTGTTGGGGTTGTGAGGATATTTATAATCGGGTTTGAGGTTATAGAGTTATGATAATAAATAAATGCGTTACGCGTTTTATTTATTTCATTAAATCTTATTGAACAACCCAATGTTGAATAATTAATTCTTTGACATGCGCCCACGAAGATTATAATAAATATCATTTAATAAAACAACATTATTTCCTCAAAATCCCAACTGAAAAACTACACATTTTGTACTCATTAATACATGGTGTGTACTCATTTTTCATTTACTTTCCAAAATGAAAACTACACGATGTGTACATTTAATGTAAACGGCGTGTATATCTTGTTTCCATTCTATTCTTCCTCCAACATTAAAATGATTTAGGCTTCCTTGAATAATTATTAAACCACATATGGGAATAATCATTATTCTACTTGAGATACTTGGATACACTTAGTGTGTGACCCTCTAGGCCTCTTTCTCATTGGCATTAGGTGGACCTGCCTAAAGTCCAAGATTACTGTCTAGCAATGGGTCAAGGAACCCATGAGAAAGAAGTTGATGCCGCATTGACATGTCACATCATACAAATTATTACCGTGTAATTTAATCCCTTTGTCTCACTATCTCATCAAGTAGGATTCATGGTAGTGTCATAAACCTATATGTTTGATCCGTCATTCTTTGACTTCAGAAATAAGCTTGTCGTGACACCATGGCCATGGGATTTTGGCAACAGTTATATTTCAATCAAAGGGCCCGAGATATCTACTTCCATAAATATGGAAGGTACAAATTCTTCCTCGACTTATCCATTAACAACATGTCATTTGTGACGCACCCAACATACCCTACTTCCCGCCAACTGTCTTCAAGATAGTTTTTGTCAGCAAATCTAAGTGCACGAGTCATGAAATGAGTTAATGATAATCTTCCAGTCTAAGGAACTTTACACATGCTCATAGACTGCAATGTATGATGACAACAAGACATGTGGAATTACTACTGGCGGGTCTGTTCTCATAATCTACCTTCTTGGAGATTACCAAGTGCGAACTCCATGAAATAGAGTCTCATCTTCTTATGAGTACTCGCACATGACGGTCTGTATACTATGTTTCCTATCAAAGTATGTCATCCAACCGTAGAACTTTATTTAAGAATAATGTTATAGAATTTCAAGGTTCTCATCATAGCAGGGATCTTCCATGACCTTATTAATGCAACAAATATTCCTGGACATTATTATATTATAGTCATGCAGAACAATGAACAATATATAATAAGTGTACATTCATGTAATCAAAGTATAAACAGTTGGTTCTCAAGACACCAACTCTAATGATCCTTATAACATCCATATATGGATCTTGATCCTTACATTGTTCCCAATATTCTGATCTCCTTACATCAATTTTCTTTAATGGGTCTCCTTTCCTCAGTCTCCATATGCGAACATATTACCTTTATGTCAATATACCACTCTGTATCCCCATACATGGATCTCTATACATGGATATTTGTACATGTGAATCCCATTATGTAGAACAAAAACTCACATAGTTTTACTTACATTAAATAATCAACCATGGATCCCCTTACATGGATCATTCGATTGTAGATCCCTTTACTTAGAGGATCGTACTAAGTAGGGATTTATCTATTCTGTAGAATCTCAAACTCAAATAATGATAAAAAATTCTTTAAATTATCCCAACACCCCCTCTAACGATTCATAATCTAATAAAATGAAAATAAATACCTATATAAAGTATCATAATTTAATGGATGGATCTTTACACATGTTCTTCAAGGTAACATCACAATTTCTCACTCTCTCTGAAAAATATTCAAGTATCATCAAGAGAAATTCAATGACTAAAAATTATTCATAATTATCATTTTCAATTTACAGTAAATTACTCCAAAACACATTGAATTTACTCATACATATCCTCATTTCAAACACATACATTTAATAAATTTTGGAACTTTATTCCCTATATGTATGCATACTTATAGTGATTTATTTTGGATATTTTTCCATCCACCAAATAAATATGTTCGAACCATATTGATGTGTAACTCTATAAAAACCAAAAATTTAAGTTATTTATACAAAAAAATATAAGAAATATATATTTACACATATCTAAATTTATCCCATGAATAAGGTACCTCAACTCCTTAGGTACGGTTTTATAATTACATAAAATTGATAAAATGAAAATCAATAATCTCAGTAAAATAAATATACAACCCCCATTAATATAGAACAATGAATACATCCCCAGGCCATTGGGAAGTCTAACCCAACATACATATACCTTGGGATGCATCACTAAAAATAAAATCCAATTTATTATAACTCTAAAAACTAATATGTGTAAAAAATATTTGAAAAATATTCAAGCTAAGAAGTTTAACAACAAACCATATTCAAGGTTGATATAAATGAAATCATTTTGATATAACTAACATGTAACAACTTAAATGAATTTATGATAATATAAAATTATCTTAACATCATTAAAATAATTCATAAAAATATTCATACTATAAAAAATTTATAACTACGAATAAAGAAGTGAATATAACTTAAATATATGAATATTTAAAATTTTAAGTATGAGATAAATATATATGAACAATTTATTATGAAGATCTAATTATAAAAGAATTAGAATCCATAAAAATTATGAAAATTCTATAATCATGAATATAAAAACATTATATTCATTATATAATATTAAATCCATTATATTATTCATTATACGACATTCCATTTATAGATATGATATTTTATGAATTATAATATTCTATAATAGAATTTATATTATGTAATACTTTTACATAATATATTAATCATATAATTGACACTATTTATGATTTGATAAAATCAATCATCAAAATGGTTTTGATGTGGCCTAAATAATATCCAAATAAGGCCAATTTATTTGGAACACATTAAATTAATTAATTATGAACAAATCCTAATTTTAAAATACAAACACTTTATACTTTGGCCCGATTTTTTAATTTATAAACACATTCAAGTCACTCTAATGATTTCTCAATAAAAGTTTAATTTCTAATTCATAATACATGCTATATAATTTGGTAAAGGTAATTTTAATATTTATTTTTAACAATGTGGAATACTTGACTGAAAATTGAATATTTTTATTAATAGTGAAAGAAAAAAGGGGGGACAGATGGGGGAAGCCATCCCCAAGGGCATCTGGGGGGCTAAAATAGTGAAGTCCAAAGAAATCCTCTAGAAAAATTCTATTGCAATGAGTCGAAAGTGAAACCAAACCAGAATAAATGATGAAAGAGTCACCTTCACAACCTCTTCTCTCCAGACCATCAGCTGTGAAATTCCTCTCCCTCCAGATATGCCTCACAACAACCCTAGGGTCTAGGTCCATCTCGCACCACCGGATCAAATACTGGAGGTCCTAAAGGGCCACTGCCTTCCCCTAAAGCATATTCACCATCACCTATGAGTCTGATTCCACCTCTTTTATTTGAATCTGGAGTCTTTTTCACAAAGCTAGGCCTGCATGCATAGCTCTTGCTTCCACCCACAATAAATTTCCTGGTCCGAAAGACGCGCTAAATTCAAGAATGACTAACTCACGAAAATCTCTAACCAGGCAACCACCCTTCATGAAGCCATTAAGGAAAGAGCCGTCAATATTGAGCATAAGACCATTGCGAGGAGGGGACCAACTCACCCACCAACCCTCGAGGTGAGGGACATCTAATGGATATATGAGGAAGTTACAAAGAACCAGGGAAGCTGAACCCCCTTCGATTAAGAAGCAAAGATCCCTCACCCTGGATCACGCAGTAATCTTTAAGAAAAGAATAGAATGTTGCACACCCGATCTAGCTTGATTCCTTGCATACCAGATGGTCTAAAAAACCAAAGAAAAGGTGATTCTATGTATTTTTCTTTCTATCTCTCCCTGTTCTGCTCCCTGGAACCAAAAGTTGATCACCTCCTGCATGGAATCTCCCTCATAAATGAAGCTAGAGCTACGATTCAAGCCCAACCAAAGACCTCTTTCCCTGTCTCTCTTGAATAAGATACACAAGATGGATTCCCTCCTCGGCTGGTTGCAACGCCAGCATCTCGACACCAGGATGATACCTCTCTTATGAATATTTTTCTCCATAGGAGTAGCATGATTTATCATTATCCACACCAGAAATTTCATCTTAGACTTAATATCGTTGCACCACATAACCTCCACCCAAGCCTCCCGAATGTGAACCCCGCCTTCCTCAATTGGCTTCTCTAGTCTCTTCCAAGAGGCCCAGTGGCAACGCCCAGAAAAACTTGCATCCTAGAGGAAGATGGTGATAGTCTTCTTCATGCATATAATCAATCCCTTGGGGGGGGGTTAATGACATAGAGAATACACATCGGTATTGATGTCAGAACACTGTTGAGAAGAGTGACTCTACCTCCAAATGAGAGGAACTTGTGCTTCCAGTTTGATATTATCCCTAAAATCCTGTTGATAATGTCATTGAAGAACACATTTTTGATTCTCCCATTTGGTATTGGCGCACCGAGGTAAGTCATGGGTAGCTGGTGTCTTTGCACCCCAAGGATCTCTTGGATGTCCTTACTATGTCTCCTCGAGCATCTCTTGGAAATGAAGACCTTGCTTTTGGAGTGATTGATGAACTGACCACTCAGCTACCCGTAAGTAGACATAAGTCACATGAATTCATTGAGAGACCTGAAATGTCCATTCATGAAGATAAGGATGTCATCAGAAAACATTAAATGCGAAATGGAAACTTTTCTAGACATATTGTATTAGGGATGAATCCTTCCACTTTTCATGCTATTAGTGATGTTCTTAGAGAGAGAGCTTCATGTTCCATGATGAAGAGAAAAGGTGATAACATGTCCCCTTGTCGCACACCTCGGGTGCTTTTGAAGAAGTTAATGCCTTTCCCCAGCAATGAAATGGTATGCCAAGGGGAAGAGTAGCATCTGAACTAAAGATCACAACACCATTCACTGAAGCCAAACTTTCTCATGACAAGGATAATGAATCCCCATTACAACTTATCATAATCTATTTCATTTTCAATTTGAATAACCATGTTCAAACCCACTACAGGCTTGTTGATGTCAGAAACCAGTTCTTTAGCAATACCAATGGCCCCTAGATAATCTTTCCCTAGATTAAGTCATGTTTTTCTCTAGAAATAAGGAGAGGAATAAGACTTTTCAGTCTCCTGGTGATGAGGGAAGAAAGGATTTTGTATGAGAAGTTGCAGAGACAAATGTTTCTGAATTAGTTAACATTAACCAGGTCCTTCACCTTATGAATCAACACAAACCTATAGGCGCACACACTCCTAGCAAGGGGGCCCCTATGAAGCAGTCCTGCATGGCATCAACAACTTGGATTTTAATAAAATCCCAAGAAAAGATGTAGAAGGCTCCAGGGAAGCCGTCAGGACCCAGCACACTGTCTTGATTCAAGCTTAAGACAGTGAATTTAATCTCCTCCACTGAAGGAATCTCTATCAGAAAATTGTTGTCAGCATTATCCACCTTTCCCGGAAGGGAATCCATAAGACATTCCTCTTAACTAGAGTTCCTTGCCTCCGAATTACCACACCACTCAGAGATAGTAAGTAGCTTCTTGAAATGATCGAGCGCCATGTTCCTTGCCACCTACACATTAGAAGTATATGAGCCATCTTCCAACCTCAAGTTGATTCTCCTATGACGCACCTATTCTTTCAAACAAGCTTGAAATAATGTTGTGTTCTGGTCTCCTTCCTTCAACCACCATTTTATGGATTTAATATTACATGATTTCTTAGTTTCCTAGAGTTTTTCAGCCAACAAGGAGCGCTTATCACAGAGGTTGATGAACCTAACATCATCCTAGGACTCGTGAAGATCCTCTTCCAACTTGTCAATGGACGATTGCAAGCATTCTATGATGGATTCCTCCACTGAGGCAGAGCTCACCCATTCCCCAACGTCCTTTCTGAGACGCCTGAGACGCCTGGAAAGGCCGGCCCAAGCACCCTCCACCTTCACTCCGTCCTAGGAATTCTTCACCATTTCCATGAAGCCATCCTTGGCATTCCAGGAACTTGAATAGCAGGGGGGGGGGTTCTAGATCCCCTTTCCGTAGCTCCACCAACAGCGGACCATGATCTGAGAGGGAGCGAGTCAGGTGCAAGATTGAAGATAGAGGGAAATAGTCGATACCTTGAAGATTGTCAAAGCACATATCTAGTCTACACCAAATGTGACTGGGAACCTCTGGGATTATTACACCATGTGAACCTGTTGCCTGAAAATCCTATGTCAAGGATGCCCGCTGAAGAAACAAAGTCTATGAAATCCTGCATGTCAGAGTAACAGAAACCGTTGCCTCCTCTTTTCTCTGCATCCTCCATAATCAAGTTAAAATCTCCTCCAATAAGCCATGGGAGGTTCCCAATTAAAGGGAGTCTAGGTAGTGCCCCAGATCTCTCCTCCCCAGGGGGTCACCACTGGCATAGACAAAGGAAAAGAAGGCAAACTCATTCCCAAAAACCGATCCTGGTAGTTGTTGAGTCAATAAGGTTTTCCTTATGACTTTTCCATTCCTTCTTGTTTTGAAAATCACAAACACCTTATCTTTAAGGAAAAATGCTTTCTTAAGGAAAATCGCTTTTATAAGGAAAATTGATTTCTTAAGGAAAATTGCTTTTATAAGGAAAATTGCTTTTATAAGGAAAATTGCTTTCTTAAGGAAAATCGCTTTTATAAGAAAAATTATCCTTATCATATTTTCATCCATATTTTTCTTAAGTATAAGTTTCGGATTCATTTTATCGGAGTCATTAAAACTTAGATATAAAAGAATTCTATTTTAGGATTCGGTTCTGGACAAGAACTATAAGGAAGTTTCATTCCGAATTCCGGATATGAATTCTGACTAAGTTCTATTCCAGATTCAGGATACGAATTCTGAAGAAGAATTCTCATTACGAATTCTAATGAAGAAATCCCATTCCGAATTCTCATTATGAATTCTGAAGAAGAATTCTCATTACGAATTCTAATGAAGAAATCTCATTCCGAATTCTCATTACGAATTCTGATAAAGAATTCTCATTACGAATTCTGATGACGAATTCTCATTATGAATTCTGATGATGAATTCTCATTACGAATTCTGATGATAAATTCTCATTACGAATTCTGATGATGAATTCTCATTATGAATTCTGATGATGAATTCTCATTACGATTTCTGATTCCTATTCCGAATTCCTATTCCGAATTCTCATTCCGAATTCACCTATTAAACAGAATCTGATTGTCATTGTTTTATACACTCTGAATTTATTCACTCCGAACCTTCACTCCGAAGGTTCCATTCCGAACCTTTATGTTAGAGTTTAAAACGATGTCGTACATTCTGTTACACTTGTTTTGTTATAAAACGATGTCGTCCATTTTGTTATAAACTAGCCGTTGTCTAAGTGACACGTGTACAGGTCCCTCCGAACATTAAGGAAAATATGACCGTTGGATAAGGAGCCGACCTTACCTATAAATAAGAGCTCATTTGAAAGAGCTCGGAGCTGTTGGAAAAACAACTGAGTTTTGTGCCTACATGCTGTTGAAGTGATTTCTAGAGAGAGAGAGTCTCTTATTAACTCTCAAAGCTTCGTGCGACTCCGAATGTTGGTGATTACATTCGAGGGCTTCCGGGGATAGGAAGAAAGAGGTGCCGACTACCTTAAATATCGAGGGCTTTCTTGCTGAGAAAGACAGAGGTGCCGACTACCTTAAAGATCGAGGGCTTTCTTGCTGAGAAAGACAGAGGTTGCCAACTACCTTGAAGTTGAGGGCTTGCGGGGATAGCAAGACAGAGACACCGATCTTCGTATCGAGGGCTTACCCTGGTGTGGGTAAAACAGACTTGCTTGAAAGTATAAATCAAGGGACCTTTATCCAAGGTTGTTGGATACCCTTCTCTTTGGGTTAAAAGACTATTATCTTGTTACTAGTAGTTTTACTACTTGTCTTTATTCCGCTGTAATTTGTATCTTAAGGAAAGTATAACTTTCTTATACTTCCTTACTTACTCTGATTAGTTTAGATTCTATACGCTTTAAGGTAGAATCTCATATTGTAACTTTTGTTAAGTTTCCATTTCCAGAACCATATTTCCGGGACCTACTTTTGGAATCTCTTTCCAAGTTTAGTTCGGTGTTAGAGGTGTTGTGAATTTACTTAGTTTAACTTTGTTAAACTTTGCCCTTTCCTTTTCTTAAGGAAACTATACTTTCTTAACTAAATTTAAAGGTTCCAAAGGAATTTTTAAAAGTATACAATTCACCCCCCCTCTTGTATATTGAGCATCTCATATTATATTTCGATCCTACAATTGGTATCAGAGGTTGGAAACCTCTTACTCTATACCATTCTTACATTTGGTATCAGAGCCAGGTTACTGAAATACTTGTACTCACATACAAGTTTTTCTTGCTCACTTTTCTATTCCTAACTTTGTCATTCCGATTCATCCATTCCGAACTTTTTCCATTCCGAACTTTGTTATTACGATTCTAAGCTACTACTAAGTTTGTATCCAAGTTATTTTTAGTATGTCAGGAATTAATGTTGGATCGATTGACAATCTGAATCCTACAAGACCACCTATATTTGATGGTAATGACTATGAGTACTGGAGAGATCGTATGAAGACATTTGTTATCAATACTGGAGTAGACAACTTTGTGATGCTTACTGCTGATTATAAAATTCCTGACAAGGAAGTCAGAACCTTTACTAACCAGGAAAAGCAAGAATATCAACTCAACTATAAGGTACGCAATACTTTATTATGTTCAATGACTAGAAATATATATAGCCAAATTTCTTCTTGTGAAGCAGCTAATTGTATATGGAAGAAGTTAGAGGTTACACACTTTGGGACTTCTAAAGTGATTGAGACTAGGAGAGCTATGCTTAGAGCTGAATATCATGGCTTCAATTTTCCTTATGGAGAACCTATCTGTAAAGTTCAACAAAGATTTATGACAATCGTCAACAGTCTACAATCTATGGGAGAGAAAGGTTTAGATGATGAAGCTCTTGTGGACAAGATAATTGACATTATGCCCAATGAGTGGGAATCCAAGAGAACAGCTATAAATGAGAACAGGAAGGTCACTCAAATTACTCTTGATGAATTATTTGGAACTCTTCTTCAACATGAGACCAGAATGAAGAGAGATGCTGACAACATTAAGAAGAAGAATGGAAATGGTACTGTTGCTTTTACTACAACTTCAAATCAGATGAAAGCCAAGACTCCTGAGAGAGTAACCAGATCCAAGTCTAAGAAAGTTATTTTCCAATCTGAATCTAGTGAGAGTGAAGTTTTAGAAAATGGATTAGCCAATCTTGCTCGAAGGATGAACAAGATAGATGGACAGAGAAACTTTCAATCCAAGTATAAGAAGAAGGACAGGAAAGATAAGAAAGATGGAGAAGTTACTTGTTACGAATGTAAAAGAGCTGGACATATTAGACCAGATTGACCTATGCTCAGAAAGAAAGAAAGAAAGGAAAGGCATTCAGACAGGAACAGGAAGAAGTATTACAAAGCCAAAGCTAAGAAAGTTCTGAAAGCTAATGACACCTGGAGTGCCAGTGGTGGTGACTCTTCAGATGAATCTTCTGAATATGAATCTTCAGGACAGAATAATCTTGGTCTTATAGCCAAATTACCTATTGATAATCATTGTCTTATGGCTAAGGTACGAAATGCTGAATCATTGACCAATGTTTCTTTAAATTCTAATGATAGTAAATATTATAACTCTTCTGATGAAGAATCATCTTCTGATGAGGAAAATACTTTACCTACTTATGAAGAAGTCTCTAGATTTTCTGAACATCTTGAGATTGAGAATTCCAAACTCAACAAGAAACTTGATAAGGCAAATTCTAGGAATTCTATTCTTACTAAAGAGATATCAGATCTTTCTAAAGATCTTGATAAGAAAAATGCTGATTTTGAAAATATTTCAAAAAATCTTGAGGAAGTAAGTTCTGAGAAGAATAAACTTTCTAAAGAATTAGAAAAAGTAATTTCTAATAAAAATGTTTTCGAGCCTAACTCTAGTTCTAAAACTAATGATTTTGAGGATAAAAACTTGGTTGTAAAACTCAATTCCGAAATTTTTTCCTTAAAGAAGTGTTTATCAAAATTTACCCATGGTAAAGAAAATTTTGATAAGATGTATTCTCAAATATGTCCTTTAAGAAATAAATCCGGATTTGGTTATACCCATGCAAAACCAGTTTTCAGTAACAATTATTTTGTTCCTCATAGTGCCCCATTTTTCACTAAATGTCAATGTGGTGGTCACTGGGTAAAAAATTGTTCCTTAAACAAAACCCAATCCTTAGGTTTTCACAAAGCTTATTTTTCTAAGAAAATGTGGGTTCCTAAAATTTTATTGTCTGGAAATCTCGGATCCAAACAAGTTTGGATTCCGAAGGTCTAACTTTGTTCTTAATTTCAGGAAAATAAAGAAAGTTCCAGCAACAATATTTGGTACATGGATAGTGGATGTTCCCGGCACATGACTGGTAACAAATGCTTTTTTGAAAAGATTATCAAAACGAAAGGAGGAAAGATAACTTTTGGAGACAATGCTAAGGGAGAGATTGTTGGTATTGGTAATATAGTTCTTTTGGGTAAAACATTGATTTCAAATGTTCTTTTTGTTAAAGGTATCAAGCACAACCTCATTAGCATAAGTCAGTTATGTGATGAAGGTTACCTTGTGAATTTTAGGAATGATAAATGCTTAGTTCCCAATTCCAAGGAAGAATTTATTCTCTCAGCCAATAGACAAGAGAATGTTTACACCTTAAACTTAGGAGACCTAAGAAGCCAAGATTTACCTTGCCTAAGTGCAATGGAAGATCATTCTTGGTTATGGCATAGAAGATTAGGACACTGTAATCTTAGAAACCTATGTAAACTCTCTAAGAAGAAACTTGTTAAGGATCTACCAGAGCTTAGATTTGATTCTTCTAAAGTTTGTGATCCTTGTCAATATGGCAAGCAACATAAATCTAGTTTTAAGTCAATCGGTGAAGTCTCAACAACCGATGCATTACAGTTAGTGCACATGGATCTTTTTGGTCCAACACAAACTGGAAGTATTGGAGGCAAATACTATGTGTTTGTTCTAGTTGATGATTACACTAGATTTACTTGGGTCTATTTTCTAGCAAGGAAATCTGAAGCTTTTTCATATTTCAAAAGTTTTAGAGCTCAAGTTAAAAATGAGAAAAACCTTCCATTGAAAACTATTCATAGTGATCATGGAGGAGAATTTCAAAATTCTGATTTTGAAACTTTTTGTAGTAAGAAAGGTATTACTCACAATTTTTCAGCACCTAGAACTCCTCAACAGAATGGTGTAGTTGAAAGAAGAAATAGAATTCTTCAAGAGGTAACTAGAACTATGTTGAGTGAATATTCTATTGCTAGACATTTCTGGGCTGAAGCTGTAAGTACTGCTTGTTATACTATAAATCGAGTTTTGATTAGACCTTTTCTTAATAAAACTCCTTATGAGTTATGGAATGGTAGAAAACCTAGACTTTCCTACTTCAAGGTTTTTGGTTGCAAAGTATTCATTTTGAATACTAAAGATAATTTACATAAATTCACACCAAAGTCTGATGAAGGAATTTTCTTAGGTTATTCCACAACTTCTAAGGCTTATAGAGTTTTTAATAAAAACACTTGTACTGTTGAAGAAACAGTACATGTTAAATTTGATGAATCAGATCCTTTTGTTTTTAAACCATCCCAACTTACATCTTCGGATGTGTTTTCAAAAACTGACTATCAACCTTTGATAGAAGAACCTTTTGAGAAGGAAATTGTTCTAGAAGATACTTCTGAAACATTTACCCCAGAAGATTTTCTACCCTATGTTGATGAACAGGTTTTACAAAACCCAAATCAGGTGCTTCTTAAGAATCATCCCAGTGATAGTATCATTGGTGATGTAAATCAACCTGTAAGGACTAGAAGTTCCTTAAGAAATGAAGTAGAACATCTAGCATTTCTTTCCCAATTAGAGCCTAAAAGCACTGATGAAGCTTTAGGTGATGATGATTGGATCAAAGCAATGCAAGATGAACTAAATGAATTCGAAAGGAATAAAGTCTGGACCTTGGTTGAAAGGCCTAAGGAAACTTCTGTTATTGGAGTAAAATGGGTCTTCAGAAATAAATGTGATGAAAATGGAATCATTGTTAGAAATAAAGCTAGACTTGTTGCTAAAGGCTATAATCAGCAAGAAGGAATAGACTATGAAGAAACCTATGCTCCAGTAGCTAGACTTGAATCTATCTGTATTCTACTTGCCTTTGCAGCATTCTTTAATTTCAAACTATTTCAAATGGATGTGAAATGTGCTTTTCTTAACGGTTATGTTCAAGAGGAAGTTTTTGTTGAACAACCTCCTGGCTTTAAAGATACAAAACATCCTGATCATGTTTTTAGACTTACCAAAGCTTTGTATGGCCTTAAGCAAGCCCCACGAGCATGGTATGATAGACTCACTGGATTTTTGCTTCAAAATAACTATGTTAAGGGAAATGCAGATCCAACCCTTTTTATAAAGAAAGATAAGAAAAATGTTTTGATTGTTCAAATTTATGTTGATGACATTATATTTGGTTCAACTCAGCAATCTTTGACTGACTCTTTTGCTAGTCTAATGAAATCTGAGTTTGAAATGAGTATGATGGGTGAGTTAACATTTTTCCTTGGTTTTCAAATTTCTCAAAAACCAGAAGGAACCTACATATCCCAACATAAGTATATTAAAGATCTTCTTAAAAAGTATGGTTATGACAACACTAAGAGTATAAGTACTCCCATTGGTACCTCAAACTCTTTAGATCTTGACGAAGCTGGGAAACCAGTAGATCAAACATCTTTTAGAGGTATGATTGGAAGTCTACTTTACTTAACAGCTAGTCGACCAGACTTAATGTTTTCAGTATGCTTATGCGCAAGATATCAATCCAATCATAAGGAATCTCACTTAAAGGCAGTAAAAAGAATTTTTCGCTACCTTAAGGGAACCATGGATCTAGGATTATTTTATACTTCTGGAAATGATTTTGTTCTAAAAAGATTTTCTGATGCTGACTTTGGTGGATGTAGAATGGATAGAAAGAGTACATCCGGAACTTGTCATTTCTTAGGAGATTCATTAGTTTCTTGGTCCTGCAAGAAGCAACATTCTGTAGCACTCTCCACTGCTGAAGCTGAATATGTAGCAGCTGGAAGTTGTTGTGCACAAGTGTTGTGGATGCAACACACACTCACAGACTATGGCTTGAGTTTTACTAAAACTCAAATTTTGTGTGATAACACAAGTGCCATTGCCCTAAGTAAAAACCCTGCACATCACTCCCGTGCAAAACACATAGATATTAGGCATCACTTTCTTAGGGATCACACACTTAAAGGAGATATTATTCTTCAGTTTATCGGAACGCAAGATCAACTTGCTGATATTTTCACAAAATCCTTGCCTTCTGATAGATTTGAATATATTAAACAGAAGTTAGGAATGATAACCATAAGGTAATCTTCCTTAATTAACTTTCTGTTGAAAAAGTCTCCTTACAGTAATAAACTCCTTTTCATAGGGGGAGTACATTTGATTGTTTATTTAACAAAGTTTTTCAAAATTTGTTTTCAAACTTTTCGGAACGAAAATTTCCAGAATGGAACTTCCGGAACTACCATTTTCCAGAATGGATATTTTCGAACAGAATACTTCTGGAATGAAGGTATTCGTATTGAAAATTTCCGGAATGGACAACTTTCGTACTGGGACTTTCATAACCAAATTTTCGTACCAAGTTTTGTTTTTCATATTTACTTTTTCGTATTAACTTTTTGGGTATTGACTTTTTCGTATTGAGTTTTTCGTATTTAGTTTTTCGTATTGAGTTTTTCGTAGTTGTCTTTATATTACCCATTATGAATAACTTTCCTAAGACAATCCGAAAGGTACGATTTTATTACCGAAGTTTTCGTAATCATATTTTACTTGCTGGAAATTTCTTAAAGTTTGTTTTCGGTTTTTGAATTTCTTAATTCTTTACTTTAATAAAAACCTCAAAAAGATCGGATTCAAGCTCTCAACCGTTAGATTTGATCTCAGATCATTCTAAACCGTTAGATCAACCGAGGAAGTTGAACCGTCATCCCATTGCCTATATAAAGGGGACCCTATTTTTGAGTCCCACATCGATTTCAAGCTTTTGCGTGCTGGAGCTCTGACTCTCTGATTTAAGGCCATTCCGAACTTCAGTCTTCTCGATTCCGAACTTCTCAGAGACTTCAGATCCGAATGTCTGCAGAGTTAGCTTCTCAAGAAATGTCTTCAACCAAGCCCATTTCTCAGTGGTTAGTCTACAGAGAGAGGTTAGTTCATCCAAATTTCTTCAGCAATTATGATTCTATTATTTCAAAGAATATCAAGCTGAATGGCTGGGAATATGTTGCGGTATCAAAAACTGGCAACCAAGATGAAGTTTTCTCTGACTTGCTTGTCGAGTTTTATGAGTCATTTGCTTTCTTCATGGAAGATAGCAGAGAGAAGTTTTCTTTCAAATCATATGGTAAGACATATAAACTTTCTTACACCAAGGCTGCAAGCTTGGTAGGATTATCCTATGAAGGAGAAGCCGAGTTTATTTCACACGTATTGCCAGACTCTTTGGGTAGTTTCAACAAGGAAAAGGCCTTAGAAATTCTCGGATTGGATGATGACAAGGCTCCGAAAATTGTAAGCCTATCTACAAACTTCCGGATTCTGGAGTTATGGGTGCAAGGGCTTATTATACCGAGAAAAGGAGATAAGGATAGCCTGAAGAGAAGTGAGATATATATCTTAGATTTCCTGATAAATCTAAGGAAGTTCAACTTGATGAAGCATATTCTTCTTAATATTGAGAATTTGAAGAAGGGGAATCTGAGAGCTCAGATCGTGATGTACCCATCAATATTGTCAAAGCTCATAGTTCGGTGCCTAGAATCTTTCAAGGTTGCTTGTAGTTCAAAACCAAGGGTGTGCAAAATCATGCTAGTCAGCGATGCAACGCTTAAGAGAATGAATGTAGCTTTTGACAAGGAGTCATGGAAGTTTATTGATCTACCTTCACAAGTAGAAGTGACTCCGAAATCTGCTGATCCGGAATCATCTAAGCCGGTAAGGAAGAGGAAGCTGAAAGAAGTGGTAGTCGAAGCTGAGGAACCCAAGTCTAAGGAAGTCCACTCCGCACCTCCTAAGTCTAAGAAGAAGAAAACCTATACTGATGAGGTTGCAGCGAAGTGGAGAGCTGACAAAGAGAAGAGGAAAGAAGGGGATCCGCAGTTCGGATTGGATCCTGTAGAGGCTAAAGCTCTGAAAGAGAAGGCTGCTGATGAGCTCGAGAAACAAGCAAAGGAGAAGAAACTGAAGAAGAAAATGTCAGAAGCTGAGGCTGTGCAAGCGTTGTTAAAGTTCAACGAAATGGATTCAGCAACCATTCCCGTTCCGAGATCTTTCTCTCTGGAATCTCTACCTGAGACTCCAGGAAGAAATCTTGCTGCTCCAGAAGAGGCTGTTGCTACGAATACTGAGGTAGAAGAGCAAGTGGAACAAGTTGAAGAAGCTGCTGAAGGAAGTGGTGAGACAGGAGATGTGCTCAAACAGGTAGATGAATATAAAGGAACTCCTTCGGAACACCTCTCGCTCCGAACATCTGAAGCTCAATCTTCAAAGCTTGTTACTCCGACTATGGAAGAAGAGAAAGGTGAAGAAGAAGTTTCTTGTCTGAGAGAAGAAGAACATCTTTCACTTGATGCTGCTCAGAAGGAAAATGTAGAAGTTGCTGATGAGGAAGATTATATTGTTCAAGTCTGTGATAGCGAGAAGAAATCTCCGGAACAGGTTTCTATTCCGGAAAAAGATAAGGGGAAACAAATTCTTGCTGATACCCCGAGTTCAGAAAAGAAGATGAGGAAGGAAGCTGGTAGTTCTTCGAAGAGGAAGTTGAAGCTTATTGAGGAAGAAAATTCTCCTAGCAAGGTTTCAGATTCGGAGTCATCTTTGTTGGGGCATGATTTTGTTGTCCAGTCTTTGAAGAAGTTGGTGGGAACCATTCCAACCTTCTCCAGTATTGACTCTAGATGCCAGATGCTTCAACATGCGTTAAATCAGAAAACCGACTCTGTATCAATGGTTATGGATAAATGTGTTGATATTGAAGCCCAGTTCAAAAATTTCTTCATTGGTTACGAAGCACATAAAAGATCTTGCAAGAGGATGACAAGCTGGTCTAAGAAAACTGTGGAAGAGATGAGGTTGCTGGATGAGTTTCACTGGGATGATTCTTAAGAAATACCTGATTTGGGTTTTGGAAAACCTGTTCATCAACATAAGGTAGAAAGTCTTCTGGGGTAAATGTTTCAGAAGTATCTTCTAGAACAATTTCCTTATCAGAAGGTTCTTCTATCAAAGGTTGATAATTAGTTTTTGAAAACACATCCGAGGATGTAGGTAGGGAGGTTTTAAAAACAAAAGGGTCTGACTCATCAAATTTTACATGTACTGTTTCCTCAACAGTACAAGTATTTTTATTAAAAACTCTATAAGCCTTAGAGGTTGTGGAATAACCTAAGAAAATTCCTTCATCAGACTTTGGTGCGAATTTATGTAAGTTATCTTTAGTATTCAAAATGAATACTTTGCAGCCAAAAACCTTGAAGTAGGAAAGTCTAGGTTTTCTACCATTCCATAACTCATAAGGTGTTTTATTAAGAAAAGGTCTAATTAAAACTCGATTTATAGTATAACAAGCAGTACTTACAGCTTCAGCCCAGAAATGTCTAGCAATAGAATATTCACTCAATATGGTTCTAGTTATCTCTTGAAGAATTCTATTTCTTCTTTCAACTACACCATTCTGTTGAGGAGTTCTAGGTGCTAAAAAGTTGTGAGTAATACCTTTCTTACTACAAAAGTTTCAAAATCAGAATTTTGAAATTCTCCTCCATGATCACTATGAATAGTTTTCAATGGAAGGTTTTTCTCATTTTTAACTTGGGCTCTAAAACTTTTGAAATAAGAAAAAGCTTCAGATTTCCTTGCTAGAAAATAGACCCATGTAAATCTAGTGTAATCATCAACTAGAAAAAACACATAGTATTTGCCTCCAATGCTTCCAGTTTGTGTTGGACCAAAAAGATCCATGTGCACTAACTGTAATGCATCGGTTGTTGAGACTTCACCGATTGACTTAAAACTAGATTTATGTTGCTTGCCATATTGACAAGGATCACAAACTTTAGAAGAATCAAATCTAAGCTCCGGTAGATCCTTAACAAGTTTCTTCTTAGAGATTTTACATAGGTTTCTAAGATTACAGTGTCCTAATCTTCTATGCCATAACCAAGAATGATCTTCCATTGCACTTAGGCAAGGTAAATCTTGGCTTCTTAGGTCTTCTAAGTTTAAGGTGTAAACATTCTCTTGCCTATTGGCTGAGAGAATAAATTCTTCCTTGGAATTGTGAACTAAGCATTTATCATTCCTAAAATTCACAAGGTAACCTTCATCACATAACTGACTTATGCTAATGAGGTTGTGCTTAAGACCTTTAACAAATAGAACATTTGAAATCAAAGTTTTACCTAAAAGAACAATATTACCAATACCAACAATCTCTCCCTTAGCATTGTCTCCGAAAGTTACCTTTCCTCCTTTCGTTTTGATAATCTTTTCAAAAAAGCTTTTGTTACCAGTCATATGCCGGGAACATCCACTATCCATGTACCAAATATTGTTGCTGGAACTTTCTTTATTTTCCTGAAATTAAGAACAAAGTTAGATTTTCGGAATCCAAACTTGTTTGGATCTGAGATTTCCAGACAATAAAATTTTAGGTATCCACATTTTCTTAGAAAAGTAAGCTTTATGAAAACCTAAGGATTGGGTTTTGTTTAAGGAACAACTTCTTGCCCAGTGACCACCACATTGACACTTAGTACAAAATGGGGCACTTTGAGGAACAAAATAATTGTTGCTGAAAACAGGTTTTGCTTGGGTATAACCAAATCCGGATTTATTTCTTAAAGGTCGTATTTGAGAATACATCTTATCAAAATTTTCCTTACCATGGGTAAAGTTTGATAAACACTTCTTTAAGGAAAAAATTTCGGACTTGAGTTTTACAACCAAGTTTTTATCCTCAAAATCATTAGTTTTGGAACTAGAGTTAGGCTCGAAAACATTTTTATTAGAAATTACTTTTTCTAATTCTTTAGAAAGTTTATTCTTCTCAGAACTTACTTCCTCAAGATTTTTTGAAATACTTACAAAATCAGCATTTTTCTTATCAAGATCTTTAGAAAGATCTGATATCTCTTTAGTAAGAATAGAATTCCTAGAATTTGCCTTATCGAGTTTCTTGTTGAGTTTGGAATTCTCAATCTCAAGAAGTTCAGCAAACCTAGAGACTTCTTCAAAGGTAGGTAAAGTATTTTCCTCATCAGAAGATGATTCTTCATCAGAAGAGTTATAATACTTACTATCATTAGGATTTAAAGAAACATTGGTCAAAGATTCAGCATTTCGTACCTTAGCCATAAGACATTGATAATCAATAGGTAATCTGGCTATAAGACCAAGATTCTTCTGTCCTGAAGATTCATATTCAGAAGATTCATCTGAAGAGTCACCACCACTGGCACTCCAGGTATCATTATCTTTCAAAACTTTCTTAGCTTTAGCTTTGTAATACTTCTTCCTGTTCCTGTCTGAATGCCTTTCCTTTCTTTCTTTCTTTTTGAGCATAGGGCAATCTGGTCTAATATGTCCAGCTCTCTTGCATTCATAACAAGTAACTTCTCCATCTTTCTTATCTTTCCTGTCCTTCTTCTTATACTTGGATTGAAAGTTTCTCTGTCCAGCTATCTTGTTCATCCTTCGAGCAAGATTGGCTAATTCATTTTCTGAAACTTCACTTTCACTAGATTCGGATTGGAAAATAACTTTCTTCGACTTGGATCTGGTTACTCTCTCAGGAGTCTTAGCTTTCATCTGATTTGAAGTTGTAGTAAAAGCAACAGTACCATTTCCATTCTTCTTCTTAATGTTTTCAGCATCTCTCTTCATTCTGGTCTCATGTTGTAGAAGAGTTCCAAATAATTCGTCAAGAGTAATTTGAGTAACCTTCCTGTTCTCATCTATAGCTGTTCTCTTGGATTCCCACTCATTGGGCATAATGTCAATTATGTTGTCCACAAGAGCTTTATCATCTAAACCTTTCTCTCCCATAGATTGTAGACTGTTGACGATTGTCATAAATCTTTGTTGAACTTTACAGATAGGTTCTCCATAAGGAAAACTGAAGCCATGATATTCAGCTCTAAGCATAGCCCTTCTAGTCTCAATCACTTTAGAAGTTCCAAAATGTGTAACCTCTAACTTCTTCCATATACAATTAGCTGCTTCACAAGAAGAAATTTGGCTATATATATTTCTGGTCATTGAACATAATAAAGTATTGCGTACCTTATAGTTCAGTTGGTATTCTTGCTTCTCCTGGTTAGTAAAGGTTATGACTTCCTTGTCAGGAATTTTATAATCACCAGTAAGCATGACAAAGTTATCTACTCAAGTATTGATAACAAAAGTCTTCATACGATCTATCCAGTATTCATAATCATTACCATCAAAGATAGGTGGCCTTGTAGGATTCAGATTATCAATCGAACCAACGTTCATTCCTGCCTTACTAAATAATAACTTGGATACAAACTAGTTAGTAGCAAAAGTTCGTAATCAAAAAGTTCGGAATGAGAAAAGTTCGGAATGGATATATTGGAATGAAAAAGTTCAGAATAGAAAAGTGAGCAAGAAAAACTTGTATGTGAGTACAAGTATTTCAGTAACCTTGGCTCTGATACCAAATGTAAGAATGGTATAGAGTAAGAGGTTTCCAACCTCTGATACCAATTGTAGGATCGAAATATAATAGAGATGCTCAATATACAAGAGGGGGGGTGAATTGTATACTTTAAAAATTCCTTTGGAACCTTTAAAGTTAGTTATGAATAACTAGAGTTTCCTTAAGAAAAGGAAAGGGCTAAGTTTAACAAAGTTAAACTAAGTAGATTCACAACACCTCTAACACCGAACTAAAACTAGGAAAGAGATTCCAAAAGTAGGTTCCGGAAATATGGTTCCGGAAATTGAAACTTAACAAAAGTTACAGTATAAGATTCTACCTTAAAGCGTATAGAATCTAAACTAATCAGAGTAAGTAAGGAAGTATAAGAAAGTTATACTTTCCTTAAGATACAAATTGCAGCGGAATAAAGACAAGTAGTAAAACTACTAGTAACAAGATAATAGTCTTTTAACCCAAAGAGAAGGGTATCCAACAACCTTGGATAAAGGTCCCTTGATTTATACTTTCAAGCAAGTCTGTCTTACCCACACCAGGGTAAGCCCTCGATACGAAGATCGGTGTCTCTGTCTTGCTATCCCCGCAAGCCCTCAACTTCAAGGTAGTTGGCAACCTCTGTCTTTCTCAGCAAGAAAGCCCTCGATCTTTAAGGTAGTCGGCACCTCTGTCTTTCTCAGCAAGAAAGCCCTCGATCTTTAAGGTAGTCGGCACCTCTGTCTTCCTATCCCCGGAAGTCCTCGAATGTAATCACCAACATTCGGAGTCGTACGAAGCTTTGAGAGTTAATAAGAGACTCTCTCTCTAGAAATCACTTCAACAGCATGTATGCACAAAATCCAAATTGTTCATCCATCCGTTGCGAGCTTTTTCAAATGAGCTCCTATTTATAGGTAAGGTCGGCTCCTTCTCCAACGGTCATATTTCCCTTAAAGTTCGGAGGGACCTATACACGTGTCACTTAGACAACGGTTAGTTTATAACAAAATGGACGACATCGTTTTATAATAAGGTAAGTGTAACAGAATGTATGACATCGTTTTAAACTCTAACAGAAAGGTTCAGAATAGAAATTTCGGAGTGAAAGTTCGGAGTGAATGAATTCAGAGTGAATAAAAAAATGATAATCAGATTCTGTTTAATAGGTGAATTCGGAATGAGAATTCAGAATAGGAATTCGGAATAGGAATTCGTCATCAGAAATCGTAATGAGAATTCATCATTAGAATTCGTAATGAGAATTCGTCATCAGAATTCGTAATGAGAATTCGTCAACAGAATTCGTAATGAGAATTCGTCATCAGAATTCGTAATGAGAATTCTTTATTAGAATTCGTAATGAGAATTCAGAATGAGATTTCTTCATTAGAATTCGTAATGAGAATTCTTCTTCAGAATTCGTAATGAGAATTTGGAATGGGATTTCTTCATTAGAATTCGTAATGAGAATTCTTCTTCAGAATTCGTATCCTGAATCTGGAATAGAACTAAGTCAGAATTCATATCCGGAATTCGGAATGAAACTTCCTTATAGTTCTTGTCCAGAACCGAATCCTAAAAACAGAATGCTTTTTATCAGTTTTAATGAATCCGAGAAAGTGAATCCGAATTTCATACTTAAGAAAAATATTAATGAAAATATGATAAGGATAAATTTTTCTTATAAAAGCGATTTTCCTTAAGAAAGCATTTTTCCTTACAAAAGCGATTTTCCTTAAAGATAAGGTGTTTGTGATTTTCAAAACAAGAAGGAATGGAAAAGTCATAAGGAAAAACTTATTGACTCAACAGTTGAAGTTTGTAATGATGTGGTGGATAGTACTTTAATCATTTCCTCGAACATAGAAAATTATTTATTGGATTCTAGATCATCAAATTCTTTCACATATTTATAGTTTTCCAAGAGAATTATATATTTACAATTTGATTTAATAAGGGAGTTTTCAATCAAAAATCATAAGGGAAGTATTATTGTAATAATGTTGTGTCAGGCAGTCCCCATTATGGCATATAAAAATTATTTATCAGTTGACTTTATTATCATACCCATGATTGAATTTGATATAATCATCAGTATGGATTGGTTTTCAAACCATTATATGAAAATTTATTTCAATAAGAAAGAGGTTATAATTTTTGAGGATGGTGTGGAATCCCTAATCTTTAGGTAAGAAACATATCCATCTCATTCTCATCTAGATCCACCCCCATAGATCTACTGAATTAAATTATTAGGGTGGAAGGTAATATAATAACTATGGGTGAGGAAAATAATGTTCAAAGATAGGATGTACGTATTGTGAAATAATATGTTGACGTCATTCTAGAGTATTTACCTAGGCAACATACAGAGTGGAAAATTATGTTTTCCAATGACATAATTCCTGATTCAAGGACCATATCAAGGACCCCTTATAGAATGGCCACCATGGGATTAGTGGATCTAAAGAAAAAACAAGTGTAATTGAGTGATAAAGGATTTATTCTACCTAGTTTTTTCTCTATAGGGATCCCCTATTCTTTTTGTTAAGAAGAAATATGGATCTATGAGGTTGTGCAGTGAATATAGATAGATCAATGCTATAACAATAAAGAAAAAGTATCCCCTACCTCCAATTGATGATTTATTTGATCAAGTTTATAAAGCTCAATATTTTTCAAAGATTGACCTTCGATCTGGATATCATCAGTTGCTTGTGAGGAAGAAAGACATTCCAGAAACATCATTTCGAACTAGGTATGGGCATTATGAATTTACAGAAATGCCTTTTGGACTGACCAATACACCATCTTTTTTCATGGATCTAATGAATAGAGTTTTTGAGGAATATCTTGATCACATTGTGGGGGTATTCATTACTGATATCTTGGAAAACACCAAATTATATGAAGATTATGGAAATCACTTGCGCACTATTCTGAAGAATCTTAGAAGAAATGAATTATATGGAATGTTTAGAGAGTGTGAATTTTGGCTTCAATTAGTTTCATTTCATGGAAAAATTGTCTCTTAGGATATAATATCTATTGATCTTTCAATGAAAATGGCTTTTCAAGAATCGCCTTCTCCAATAAACATAACTGAGGTTCATAGTTTTAGTGGTTTAGTAGGTTATTATTATCATTTCATTCATAACTTCACCCATTTAGCCAACCCAATAACCTAGCTTACACTAAATGGGGTTAAGTTTGTATGAAAAAAATGTTAGGGTTGTTTCGAGGAAGAGGAGATTATTGAATTCTCCAATCATAATCCTACCATCAGGGAATGATGGGGTTGTTATTTATAGTGATTCATTAAATAAAGGAATTAGTTGTGTCCTTATGAAGAATGATAGATATATTTCCTATGCATCAAGGTAGTTAAAAATTCTTGAAAAAAACTATCCTACTCATGATCTTGAGTTAGCTTCTTTGATATTTTATCTAAAAGTATAGAGACACTATCTCTATGGTGAAAGATGTGAGATATATACATATCACAAGAGTTTGAATTATATCTTCTCATAGAAAGAACACAATATGAGGAAAAATAAATGGAACTAATGACTCAAGGATTATGATTTTACCGTACAATACCATTCAATAAAGGAAAATAAGGTAGCTCATGCATTGATTAGGAAGGATCATGGAGTTCTCAAGAAAATTTTGATTGACAATGATCCTTTGCACATGGATCTAGTGAGGATGGATGTGAGAATTATCAATGAATGTGAAACATCCCTACCTTTTCATTTTGTTTCCCAACCATCTTTAATAAAATGATTAAAATATCTTATCTTAAGGATGAGAACCTACAAATGGAAATTAATGTTGTGAAAGAGGGGAAGTTGGTTGATGTCTTATATGAATATGGAATTCTAAAATTTTGGAAGAGGCTATGTGTTCCCTCTATACCTGAGCTAAAAAGGGAGTTAATGGATAATGTAAATAGCTCTAATGTCTCTTTATACCCTAGTAGCACTAAAATGTGTAAAGATTTGAAGGAAAAGTTCTGGTGGGACAACATGAAGAGGGAAATTGCTGATTATATATCAATATGTTTAGTCTGTCAACAAGTGAACGTTGAATGAAAACATCTTAGTGGAGTCATGAATCCTCTACCCATTCTTACATGTAAATGGGATAAAATAACCATGTATTTTTTCATTTGATTACCAAAAACTCCAAGAAAGAATGATGCAGTATGGGTAATTGTTGATTGGCTTACAAAATATTCACATTTCCTCACTATAAGGGAGGATTTTCCACTGAAGCATCTTGCATAAATCTATGTAAATGAAGTTGTAAGACATCATGGAGAACCTCATTAAATAGTTTCTAATTTCAATCCTTGATTTACATCAAAAATATGGAAATGTATTCAGAATGATTTGGATATTGAGCTTCATTTGAGTACTGCTTATCATCCTAAAACAGATGGGAAATCAGAAAGGATAGTTTAAACTTTAGAAGACATGTTGAGATCATGATCGCTCAACATTTAAGGTATGTGGGATCAGTATTAACCCTTGGTTTAGTTTTCTTATAATAATAGTTTCCATTCCATTATAAAAATGGAACCATATGAAGCATTGTATGGAATGAGATTTCGTACACCAACATGTTGGGATGAAGTAGGTGAAAGGAAGCTAGTGGGGCCAGAACTTGTGGAGGAAACAACAAAAAAGATAAATACAATTTAAACCCATATAAAATGAGCTCAAAAAAGGAAAAAGATCTATGCCAACAATCAAAGGAAGGATTTGTAATTTCAAGTGGGAGATCATGTTTTCTTGAAAGTATCCTCATGAAAGGGTGTTATAAGATTTAGGAAGAAAGGGAATCTTTTCCCTAGGTACATAGGCCCTTTTGAAACTCTAGAGAGAATTGGAGCTATTGAATATCATTTGGATATTACACTTCGAATGTCTATGGTACGCAATGTGTTCCATGTATCATTGCTGAGAAAGTACCTGCCAGACCCAATGCATGTCCGCAATTATGAATGTATAGAATTGGAACATGACCTATCTTACTTTGAAGAGCCTATTCGGATACTGGATAGTAAAGTAGAAGCGTTGTTGGATCATACAACATTACTGGTAAAGATACTTTGGAAAAATCATAAAATCAAAGAGGCAACATGGGATCCTGAGGAACCTAGGATGAAGAACTACCCAAATCCTTTTGTGAGGTATCATTCTAGTAATTTTGAGGACCCAATTTTTTGTAAGGAGGGGATAATGTAACAACCCAAGATTCATCACATAAATTTAATATTTAATGCACTAAACACTATGTCTTTATAAAACACCAAATTGTTATAAACTATCCAGTAAACAAAATTTTTCCACCTCTGTGATTGGAATTTGAAAAAATTGACATACATGATTACATTTAGTAAGATATTTAGAGTATGATAAGGAAAACTTAATTTTTGGTGAATAGTAACATACCCTTATGAATAATAATATGAATAGGAATATGAACCATATGAAAAGTAAATCATACTATTATTTTATTGTCTTAAGGTTATAAGATAATGATATCTTGATTAATTTTCAAGGTGATATAAAATGAAATATAGATTTAAAATTACTATTTTTTGAATAAATTATGATTCTATTTAAAAATTGAATTAATAATATGTAGAAACTTATTTTCAAAAATGGAGTTCAATTTTTAATTCTATATGTTGAAAAATGGTAAGGGTGAATTTTTGGTATTTTTATGAAGTACAAGAATTTTGGATGAATAGTAAAATACTGTAATTTACCGTATATATACATTATCAATTAAATTCACTATTCCTAGCATCATGGATGATGTAAGCACACTTGGTTTGAAATAACATGAACATATTACTATTATTGTTCACAAGAATTAGTACTATTGGTTGTCCTTGAGAAAATAATAAAATAATGTGTACAATAATGGGAAAACCCTCTTCTCCTCCACTTTAAAACCCCCAATAACTCCCTATTCTCTTCACTCCTATCAAGACTTGTGAATTTTCTAAATTCTACTCAAATATCCTCCCAATAAACTCCCCTATATACATCATCCCTTGGTCTCATAGAATGGAAAAAACCTCTCCCCTAAAGAGTCTCTCAAGGAAGATTACTTCAAGAGGTAAATTCCTCTTTTTCATTTCTTTTATTTCCAGTCCCTTTATTTTCTTTTACTATCATCACCTCCTCTATCCAAATGACCATGATAACTCCAGTATCATATTTATAGTGTAATTATATCATGTTAAGGGAAGAACCATCATCAATATCCTTACTGTTTCTCTTTTATTTTATAAACGAAATCATCGTCTGTGAGGTGCCAATTTACAACCTTCGTGGATGAAAAAGTTTTATTATTTAATTTCCCCTTCAATAATAGTTATGAAACCATTTTTATGGTTATAACAGAATATAATATATGTATTGAAACCTTTTTATTATTCAGTAACCAGTATATGTACATAATATTAAATCATCTGTCAAAATTAGTTTCTAATAATCAAAATACCGATAAAATAATCTACCTGATTGTTATTAATATTTTATCTAATAATTCATCCTAATTCCATCTAAAAAATTATATAAATGAACATTAACACCTATTTATGTTATTAAATAATGTTTAATTTCAATTCTATAGATTTACATCCTTTCCACATGAACTCTATTACATAAAAACAAGTAAACCGATTATGAAAATCAAGAAAATGAACACTCTGTAACGACAGAATTCAATATTATAACTTATCAGTAAGAACATAAATTAACTAAAACAATTATGATAAACTAAATAAATGTATAATAGGTTCTTAATTAAGTTATTAATGAGTTTAATTTTATATTCTAGGACCATAAGTTCAAGAGCGGAACATCCAGTCTTAAGGTAAGGGTTGTCTACCCAAACCTCTGTTTTCATTTGGGTCATTCTTATTCTCTACTTACCTAAATTAAATTCTTATTTATTCATATATACTCCTCATACATTCTATGTTAATTTTATATATATTTTTACCAACCATATTCATACCTTCATTTTTTGGGAGTTATATGTTTTAAAGTATATTTTAGAAATTATTCCCATAATAAAAGCCCGATTCAAGGGAATTTGGAAAATTATTACCTATTTTAAATGGAACTCAATGATATTTTTCTGGAAACCATTATTATTATAAAATATATTATTTTATTATGGAAATAATATCTTACTTCACTTCTAGTTTTATACAAATATTTTTCCAAAATAACACTTCCTTTCAAAGTAAAAGAGTATTTATCTCAAGAATTACTTTATGATTTTATAAGAGTATCTTCATCTATTACAATACTCTTGTTGATTATTATGTATTATTGGGATAAATTTTTTATGATTTTATCTACCATATTTAATTTAATGTTTTATGATTATTTTTATTGTTTATGTTTTATCTTAAAACCATTCAGCAATTTACTCCAAAAGGATAGTGTTTATGCTTAATGTTCGGGGAACGTTATTTACATTTCATATATTAGTTTCAATATGAATGTATATATAGTTTATGTTTATCCCCATTAATATGAGGAATGCATTAGACTTATTAAGTGTCATTTGTGTCCCTCTATATCCCCTCAGTGTATCAGTAAGTATCATGAGACAAACTATGGGCTTGACACAAGGCCATGAAAAAATGGGTATTTATGGTTTTGGAAAGAGGCCTTGACGGTATGGTTATGATGTCCCAAATTATGTATTAGTTTATTAGGAAAATAGTATTGATAGTTCATGTGTTTATTAAACTAGTATAATAACCTTTATTATGTTTTATTATGGCATTATTTATTCATTTCTTATTCTTTCCATAATGTGTTCAAGTTTATTTTTAAAGGCATGAATTTTTAGTTATTCACCAGAACTAATGTTTATGTTTATCATAAATTCCACTGTATTTGTTACCCTTACTGATAATTTGAGATCAACCCATTCTTATATTTCATTTTATTAGGACATGAAGATGTTTATTATGATTTACCTACAAGGTTAAACTTATATTTTTGGGTGTTTCCAAAAAAATTATATGTTGTATTTAATTTAATGTTAAAATGTTGAACTTATGAATGTATCTTTCTTCAAAATCTACTAAACTCTCAGTCCTTTGGGATGCATATTTCTTGTTTTTATGCCAATGTAATAAAATAAGGCACTGGCTTCGGGCAACTGGGGTCAGATCCTTACATTCTCCCCAGTTTCTATCTCATTTTCACATGAAATTTAATGCGCGAGTGAGTTCCTTTTACAGTTCATGGAATCAGTTGGATGTATGCTCTGATATCATTAACATTACATCAGATATAATACATCATTAAATGAAGACATTTCTTGTTTGATATGTGAATGTTTACACTATAACATTCGTCTTACAATGATTTTTTTACACCTTCCTTACGAATCATAGTATATAATAAAGAGAAATAAGTGGACTTTTATAATTATAATATATCTTATAAGATCTTTCAATCATAGAGGATGATTGATCTATATTATCAGGAAATCACATTTCATTACCTTATGATATATCCTAACCGTAGTATATAGTATATCCTAAATTCATTACATGATGAATGATTTAGGTAGTGTCCGATACTTATTTTGTATTATATTAGGAAAATCAGAGTCTATGTAGGTTAAATCCACATAATGAGGCAAGTAGTAGATTTTATGGTTGTGTAAGAAGGATCAATGATGTTCATTATAAGGTCATATAGCCATGACTAAATTAATATTGATTTATGTTCATGCATCTCGGACCATTGAAGTGCCTTTTAAGGTTTTATATCTAGGACCATCAACGATCCTTTGAAGTTCATGCATCAAGGACAATTGACATTCCATTTAATTTAATGCATCGTGGACCATCAAATTTCATTTGAAGGTTATGTGTCTAATACCATTGATGTTACTTTTATAGATATGATCCTAGGACCATCTAGGAAAAAAACGTTTTGGTGACCATGTCTATTGGTAACTAAACCAGATAAGGTATGATTGGGGATTTCATTTAGTATAAGGGCCATGATATTTTTGAATCATTCGTTATATATAAGAATAATTTTATCAAGGATTATGTGGTCATGGATTAAACAAAGTAGGAGTCCCATTTATTGGTTCAGTGATCATTGAGTGTACTGGGGATGATAACTAGATGGTTGACAGGGAACTAATAGAACATGATACTGGCACAAAATAAACAAGTCTGATGGTTTGAATAGGTTGAGAATGAGAATATCCCACTATTCCTAAAAAATACATAGTCTTCATTTTTAAGGGAATACAATATTTATTGTGTCCTAGGGTTATTTTTTTCAATTGATGAGAACAATAGGATATCCTTTTTAGGATTCCCATGTACCATTATCCAAAAAATAAATGATAAAAATTGAGCACTCAAGTGCATGTTACCTTGTGATGTATCTTTGAATATCTTAGAAGCAACCTATGTGATTGAGACTCATTAGAGTGTATGTTTGGGATAAAAAGGTTTGAAAGTATATTTTGGGAATATATAATATCTAATATAGAGTACCAAATAGAATGAGGTGTTTAGAAGAATTTTATACCAGAAAAGTAATTAGAATTACTTGTGACTATGGGTAGGAAACTTGGATGAAGGGGCATCTAGTTTAGTAAGATGGAAAATCTGGATCCTCAGAGGATAGATTGGGTGAATGGGTTCTTAGTTAGTGGAACTATGTGTATATCAGTTGGTGAGAACCTATGTGCTTTAATAAGTAGGTCTTATATATTCAATGTCACTCTAGTTTTAGGTCCTAATAAAATTATCTCTATGTGGAGTATCCCCTAAAAACCAGGAAAGATCTCTTTAAGTATAAATTTAGGGTGAACACTTTATGGGAGAATTGGGTACTAAAATTACACATTTTTATTACTTTTATGTATCATAAATATTTTTTTTGTTCACCCAAGACATGGTGATAAACTGGGAAATTTGTTATCTTCCAACGGTCATAATCATTAAAAAAACAAGTACCAATAATCCATATCCTTTCAATGTTAACTTGGAATCAAAAATCACCTAAAGGGGGATCTTTTACGGACAAGGTGTGTGATTCATCCACTAATATATTTCTATAATTTCTCCTCTCAGGTATGGTAGGCTAGGTGTAGCTATATAGGAAATGGGATATGGGATACTAGATAATCATATGTCACTATACCAATTTATTGATCCCAATAGAGAGGAAGTTCAATGAGAGAATGACATAAAGTAGAAAAATCTAGATATGTTATAAGGAATGGCATTAATAGATAGGGTGCATGTGATGGATTTGGAAATCAATGTTTAGGTGAGTAGGTTTTGAATCGTTTCCACTTTATTATTTTTCATCAATATTAAAAATATTTATATACACTGTACACTCCTTGGATTTATTTCATCAAGATTATTTGAGTGGAAAATTGTATATTTCATTATCACTACATCTACAACATTATGTAAATATGTGTTAAATATTTATAAAAATTGACTAATTATGGAAAATAGTTAGACAAACAAGAGAAGGATGGTACAAAAGTTGATGGAATAAACATATGGGTTAACTATTTCCAATAACATAAAAAGTAAATAGGAAAAGAATATGCTCAATAAGCAGACAAAAATATTTAATTTATTGACATACGGATTATTGAGTTAGGAAAAAAAATTGACTGATGTGAACAATGGACTAGCACATGTCTCTACTGAATCAATTTCATGTGTATAATAAATCAATAATAAATTAAGAAAATTAAATAATAATATTGATAGGTCACTATATAATAGGTCATTAATTAAAAGTACTTAAGTCCCCAAATAGAAAAAGAAAGGCCCACATTTCTTAGTTGTTATATCCAGATTTATAACCTACATATCATTGAATATAATCTGATGGATGTCAATATAATATTATTTAAATATATTTTACATTTTAACATATAATTAATTGAATAATAGGAAGAATAATCTATAATTAAGGTGGCCAATAGCAATGAGGAACAATACTTACCTTAGAAAAAACACAAAATGATATTTTCACCCATCTTGGATCTTAACCAAATCATATATACTAAAGAGGCGGTCAATAGTTTTTTATACTACACAGGTAATGGATAATTCATGGATTTTATTATATAACTTTTTCTAAGTGGATTTTTCTAGAGAACCATACAATCAAAATAAAATGTTATTATATCAAGGTGATGTGAAGTATAAAACATGTAATAATTCATGGATAAAATCATACCTACCAATAGGTTATGGATGAAATTTTGAGTAAAATTCCTAGATTTAAAAATAAAACCAAGATGTTATAGAAGAAAACCCCATTTTTAAATTATTCTTTCATTTTCTTTGTTTAGTTTTAATTATTTTAATTGTATAGTTTTTTTATTGTGACATTTTAACACGAGATGAGTATAATAATTAAAGGAAGAGTGTATTACAAGGAAAAAATATACACACCTAGGTGCCATAGAATAGGGGTGAATCGAAGTCCCAATGGCCCAAAGTCTGAATATATGGTTTACCCAAATGGGAAGCCTCCTAGATTCTATGTCCCCATAATTATAATTGGTTATGGGAAATGAGTACACATGTAAATATTTCATTTTAATCCCAATTACCAATAATTTACTAGAGAAAAAAATGAATGTAAAAAAATAGTTTAAAATTTTATAAAAAATTAAATAAAATATAATTGTAATAAATTGGTTTAATGATGAATTATTTTCATTATAATTAATTTTGAACCATAAAAATAATAACGAGAATGATTTATAGTCAAATACATGTGAATTAAATTGGGAATGGTTATTTATTATTTTGATTTATATATCATTCAATATGATTGACCTTCGTATTGAGCCATTGATTTTTATTTCACTAATAACCTACTCGGAACTCTAAAACAACCATCAGAATGTTTTCATGATTTTTGTAACTTATATTCAATTGTAAATTACTTAAACTGATTTTATTTTTACAGTGGAATATATGTAGTGAATTATTTTGGAACAATTGTACATATTCTACTCTTGAGTGATTATATAATTTTTTCCCAAGAAGGTATGTAATGAATATGCATAAATATAATTTTTTTAAGAAATATAAATGAATAGATGGTGATGTAGGGAACACGATATATAATTAAAGATGAATAATTATAATTAATTAATAATTTATTTCTTTATCTAGTCTTTTAATTATGTGTTTAAACATGGAATGGTAATCATTCTTAGGAAAGTTAATGAGAATTATTTATGAGAATGAAATTAAAGTATAGTGGATTTATTGATACAAAATTTTCATAACTTGTCTACTATAATTTAGTGAAAATATCCCCTCCACTATTTAGATTTCAAGGGGAAAATATTATATATATATATATATATGAAATTAATTAACATTTCAACCTAATTTTTGAAGATTTTGTTTTTATATTTTAATTATCATGGTCCTAACATGAATTATGTGTTTTAATTATGTAAAGGAGAAATGAATTCAAGATAATCCTGAATAAATTATAAATTTAAGTGGGTGATGGAATTTCTATCAAGTCATAATAAATGAAAAGATGTTATTACCAACCATGAAAATATAAATACTAAGGGAACTATTATATAATATACTATAAAAATTACAAGTTCCAATTCATGACATAGTTTTTGAGAGATGCCATAAACTATCACCAGTTGTGATACCTATCATTGGATATGACACATCCATGATTGGTTAATCTTTTGATATAAATCAAGGGGTGATGGTTTATTGGAAGCTACAGTGAGGAAATATTATACAATAAAATCCCATCATAATCTATGAGAACAATATCTCACCAAACATATATAATGACATATTCAAGGGAGATAAAGATTTAATAAATATATAAGCATATTAGCTTATATTACACCTCCTCATAAATATAGAATAATGAATCATATGAGTTATAGTTAAAGGGTTCCAAATTTTATTTCCTATGACATGATAATATAAAGGTAAAGATTCCATCCAAGATTATGACATGAACATATAACTTCTGGTGATACTAATGAACTTGATGTTTCAAATTATAATATCCCTAAAATTGGAAAATTTTCTTGGTTAACTGTAAACAATCCATATATCCAAAAAATATATTTATATTTATGAATACTCATTATTAAATTTAAATTCAATAGATTTACCATAATTCCATAAACTAGTTATCGTAGTCCCTATAAGATGATTCTATAAGTGAAAAATGAATAAAAAGTTAATGAATTATAAGGTTTAGAATAAGATAATGGGAATACAGACATTTCTAACAAAGGGAATATAGATGTACTATATTCTTGTACTCAAGGGTGAGAAAAGTGATATTCACATGAGTTAAATATATTAATTAGATAAAATTATAAATAAGGAGGTTATATAAAAACCCATGTGCATGGATGTGTTAGAAATTACTGAAGCGTTTTTAATTTTAAATTAATAAGAGAACCAAATTCTTATCCATGTAACACCACGAAGATTTCATAGTATGTTATCTCATTAAAGTAATTCAATAGCCTGCGCTACACGAAACACCAAGTTCAAGCGCATCATGACCAATCAAACTAGCCGTTTAAAACATGATTATGAATAGTATTAACCACATTTTGAATTTTATATATATACTATATAATTTTAACATTCATCTTCTATGTTACGTAGACATAATATAAGGAAAAATTCAAATTTTCAGATAAAAGAAGTATTTTTCAAAAAATGAAGTTTTCCACCTTTTAATAGAGAATCCATTTTAAATCAAATATTTGACAATTTTATATATTAAATTTAATGAAATTAAATTATTATTCAAAAGAGGGACATACAAATTTATTTTGAATAAAATTTTGGCAGTTTTCTGATAACATTCAAATTTTGATGAATAGTGAAAAATACAAAATTTTAATTTAAAAATCTTTTTTTAATCAAAATAATTTATTGTGTTAAATTATAAATTTGAGTGGTTTAAAGTATCATTATATTATATTTTTATCATTTAACATAACGTAGGTCATTGGATGTAATTTCACATTTAAATTATAAATAAATAATGTCAATCTTTTGATAGTTTTTACTTTTTAAAAATCCGCATTCTAGTTTTGACAAAGAAAAATAATTTTAAATTAATTAATGAAACTTCTATATTTTGAATTTAGTAAAATTTAAATAATTTTTTAATTTGAAATATAAATTTTTTTTGGGTGAATTTTTGGTATTTTTTTGAAAACATTCAATTTTTATGAATTGAGAAACATACTACCGTGTAGATAATAACCTAATTTTTCATTTAAATAATTAATTTTAATTAAAAATTTATCTTAAAGTTAAAATAGATACATAATACATATATTAGTCCAATTTAATTCATTGGAGTCATTTTATAATAAGATTATACATATAAAATTTTATTGAACTTTTTTAACATCTTTTACCCACCTTCTAAACACATTTATAAATTTGTATAAAACGTAATTTTACCACTTCTTTGAATTGAATTTAAAAAATATAATAGACACGATTGACATCATTAAGTAAAATTTGGTTTAATAGGATGAAAATAATTTTTGGTGAATAGTGATTTTTGAATTTCATTTACCACTCTTAAAAGTAAATATGTTAATTAAAGGGAAAAATAATATTAAAATTACCCCAAAACATGTAATAGTTCTATTGGATAAGTGTTTTTAGACCAAAATAATCCATAGGATAAAAATAATATCCTTTTGATCTATTTGAGTTAGATTAGGACATTTATTATATTTTATTTAAAGAAGAGTTAAAAGTGTTAAATTCATAGTTTAACAACTAAACCATTTTTAATATGGGGTTAAACATAAGATAAATTTGAATATAAATATTAATTAGAAATCTAAAAAGATTTCCTACATCATATTATTTTATCTATAATTTTTAGTCATTAAATAATTAAATTTATTTATGACATAATGATGATACTGTAATTACCTTATTAATGAAAGATTAGAATAATTGATATTATAAATATCAAAAAAATGTAAATTGAGAATTTTTATAAAATAAACGAATTTTATATGTTCATATGACATTTTAGTGAATATTTAATGTATTTTTTTTAAGTAATCAACTTGTTATGTCTTTCATAAAAACCAAATACTAAATAGTGTCAAAATTGACATAAATTAGTTTTTGAAACAAATACTATATTATTAAATGATATAATATTTCTAAAAATCTAAGATTAGGCCAAAGAACCTATATAATGATAGATATGTCATTAATGAACCACTTGAGGTTCCTTTGGCATTTTATAGTAAGTTTATTAACCATGTATTATAATAGTACAAGGAGACATGGTAAATGTTAAACAATTTAACTAAGCGTTAAATCTAAAAGATAAGGTTAATATGGCCACATAAACTTGTATAAAACCTATTGGTTTAAGGGATTTTGACCCATACCAGCCTTATTATCTATTTAAATCCATATGTAGCAATTATAGTCTGAAACTAAGTTTATAATAAAATAATATTTGAAGCTTTTCCGGAAGTGACCCTCACCTATCTTATAAAAGAGAACTTCCCCTTCTCTCAAAATCACACCTCCAAAGCCATTTGTCTCTACCAAACCCTACTCAAATATCTTTCCAAGTACTCTGAAATAAACCTAGAGGCCTTAATTTGATCAGATATCTAACTTAACGAGCCCTATTGATCAAATCAAAAAAGAAGCACCTGAAAAAGAGGTAATAATTTTATCACCTCTTTCAAAGTTCTTTTCTCCTTAACTTCCTCTTTCATTGTTGTTTGCATACCAAAATAATAAATAAAATACCTTATACATACTGTGATGTTATTATAAATATTTTACAACCATTTTCATTATTATATTCATCCTATGAATGAAAAAGTCAGCATCGTGTGTACGTACGGTTTATCATCTCCACGTTGTACTGTAGTTTCTTATTAAACACTTCACTATTTGGATGGGTTTAATAATGAGTATAATTGATGTAAATAAAAAACATAAAATGTTAACGATTATTTATATGGAATATACCATCCAATTACATATGATTTTACTATCAATAGAATGATATTATCGCTCGTGCGTACGTATGGATTACCGTTTCCATGAACGTGATGAGATTAATTTATCATCACAACCATTCAAGAATAATTTCCATTTGATGATTAAAAATAATGTTTAAAAAACTTAATATCCTTTTGTATATGAATCAAATACATCATATCCACAACAAACATGACTTATGTAACAGAACATATAAAGGAAAATGAATCAGTTAACACCCGAAAAAATGATACTACTGAAATATTATTAACAAAGAAAAATTAGAAGATCATATGTGATATCATATTTATGTATGTGGTTCTTGTATAATTTAATAAAAATTACTTAACAATTATACAAGAGGTTAATGTACCCAAGACTATGGAAAAGTACCAGGTAAGGGTTAATTTTACAATCTCTTTATTATCTGAGGTTGTTTATACGTAAGCATCAACTGCGGATTCTTTATCATCCTCATCTGTGTTTCTTGAAAATGTATTTCAAAACATTTTTACTGTTTCCTAGAATATGGGTTAAATTATATTATACCCATGTTTTACTTTTTATAAAATGTTTTGAATGGAATATTTCGGTCATTCTCCAAACAAGATACGTTATGACCTTTTCGACAAATTAAGGTAAGAATGTTTTTTAACTTATACAGCGGGTTTATCTATTTTCTACCATTATTACTCCATCAAAGACTCCCTTACAATCTTATAAGAATATTTTCAAAATAAATATTTTCTTTAATAATTATGTGACTTATAAATTATTTCAAAATAGAAATAGATATTTCTCTCAAATAGTTTTGATTTCATACATGTCAACATCCTTTGATGGATTTCACAGTTGTTAGAAGTCGATTTAATATGATACAATCTTCCATATTGTATTGAAGGTTTTGTGATATGTTTGACTGTGGATGTGTTAATTTTATACCATTAGTGGTTTATGGATAAAGTATAAACATTTTGTATGCTAGTTTTAATATGAAGTTTTATGTTATGTTTCAACTTTTTCATATGAGGAATGCATTAGACTTAGTAAGTGACGAGTGGAGCCCACTACAGCTCCTTGATGCATCAGTAGGTCTCATGAGACAAAACCGTTTCTTGGAACAAGGCCTCGAAAAAATATTATTTGTAGTTTTGAGATGAGGCCTTAATTATTTGGTTATGATGTTCAAAATTATGCATTCCATCATTATGAAATTAGATATTGATTTTACAAGTGATTATTAAACTACTATAATATCCATGTGAATAAGTAAATGGAATTATTTGATATTTCTTTTCTATAATTATGCAGAATTTTAAGTTTAAAAGGAATTTTTTTTAGTATTGTACATTGCCTTAAATGTTTATGCTTATTTATTATAGTTTCTCCTATATTATTTACCCTTACTAAGCATCTAAGATCACCCCTTTCTTATGTTTTTTCTCCTAGGATTCCAAGAAGTGTATTATGATTGATATGCAGGGTTAAGCTCGAGGAATAATGGTATTATCAAAGAATTATTTGTGTTGTGTTAAATTTTTGAATGTGTAATGTAATGATCATGTATGTAATCCATTTTACAAGACTGAAAAACTGATCGGTCCTCCAGGACTTGATTACCTGTAATCATGCCAATGTATTAAAATAATGCACCCGCTCCGAGCTTCTGGGGTAGTGGAGTTATAGTTGGTATCAGAAGAAGCTTAGAAATATTCTCTGAAACTAGATTTAGATAAACTCTAATTAGGAAACATTACCCTAAGATAGAATTTGAGAATTATTATATAAGAACATACTATAATTTGGTAATGTTGAGATTTTGTGAATTTATTTAGTAATACATCCATGTCTGGATACGAGCAGGTAGAGGCGGCTCTGACACATTTGTATCTAGCGGTAAAACATGAAAACATCGCTTTGATCTAGAATCGAATGGGAACTGGTGCATGACAATGGTACATACTGCACTATTGGTTATGACACACTTGGAGGATATACTTAGGATAATTCACATTTTATTTACTAACCATTATAAAGGATTTATGAGTAAAAATTCCAGAAAGGAAACCATTTTTATGATTATTATACTAGATGTATGAAGATATTCAACTAATGTTGATAATTTTTATTGTTTTTGGATTATAAAGAATGATATGATCTATCCTAGTGTATGTACTCATTTAGAAATGGTGCTCAGTAGAAGGAATAAGAACTCAAGAAATTCCCATGATCCAAAGAGTCAAAAGGATTGTATCCTTCATAGTCTTAAGCCATCATTTAGAAGGGAAATAGTCTCACATGTATTCTCCTCATATGAAGAGATATTATAATTTATTAATAAGATATGTAATGAATTATATGATTTGTATGGATTTGAAGTCAAACTAGACAAGAAGAGGATGTAAGAGGCAAAGATGACAATGGGAAGAAGGTAATAAAGGATTTTCCCACATGTGATTACTGTGGCAAGAATCACTTTGGTAAATGCTTGAAGGGAATGAGAGTTTTTATAAGTGTGGAGAAAAAGGACACCAAGTTCGTGATTGTAAGGGTTAGAAAAATGTTTCATATGTACAATGCTTCATCTGCAAGGAGTTGGTTCACTACGTGAATCAATGTCCCAATCATCAGAGTATACCCCAAATGATGCTATTGGATAATAATCAAGTTTTGATACTACCACAGATGAAGATGAATTATTAGTGTTCTTATTTTGTTATTAAAAAATTGTGTCATTTGATTATTATATTAATGATGTACAAGTTATAATAATTATAGAGTATATAAGGATTGTACTATAGTACTATTTCATTGAGGATTTGAGATTGTATGATACTATGAAAAATGACTCAATAGAAAGTTAATATTTTTGGAAAATGCATGGATAAGGGAAATATAACCCTTAATAACTTTATAAAACTGAGATAATGATTTCAGAATAATCTATGATTGATTTGGATAAATTATATTGGATATTATTGATTACCTAGAAACTAATTAATTGTTTTTTACTCCATCATTGTTGGAGTTTACAAAAATTTTGGATATAAGAAGTATATCCAGTTTTCTATAAGTAATTTGGGAGCATGAATGTAATCAATAAGGTTTTTAGGTAATTCATGGTGTTACCATGTTTTATGAGAATACATGATGAAGGTACTCACAAGTTATTACATGGAAAAGAGATCTTCATTATGTTTGCCTTCCAGATAAATTTTGGAATGTCATTTTGGACAGAAGTATTTTGGATAATTCTAAAGGTTTTAATGGATAAAGTTAGACATTGGATAATATTGTTTATAGTTAACAAATTTCGTAACATTATTTTTGGATTGTTATAAAAAGGGAAACCCGAAGGTCGAGTGAAAACCTATCGCGTCTGACAAGGCTACGAGAAATGAACCCACAACCGAAGGGCGATAAGGGTACATCACCTACCAATGACCTATGTGATGTCCTAGTTTGTATAATTTATTTTTATAAAATGTTATGACAGATGAATTATAATTTTTTTGAAACCCTATACGATTATTTTTAATATAATATTTTTTAGTTCTATTATCTTTCAGAGAGAAAGATGAGTTTATGGTAAAAATTAGTTAATGGATGGAACTCTACTTGTTACATATTTTTTTTAATTTTTTTTATTCTATGAAGAAATTATTTCTTAAACATTAGGGAAAAAGATATAAAAAAAGTGTTATCCTAATACTTTATGTTTTGTTGAAACGAAGATATTTTAAATCATCATAGATTTATGGATTTGAGGCCATCAATTTTCAATTTATTATTCACTTGTTTGTGATTGATGACCTCAACCACTCTATATAAATATTTACATTTCTACTCCAATTATGTGTCCATAATTTCAACAAATATTCTTATATTTGAAACCCTATTTTGGTGGTGAATTTTTCGTTTCCCTTTCCCTATTATTAAAACTAAATTTTATTAACCCTATTTCTAATGTGGGTTTTACAAAAATTTATTTTCTATTTTCAACCTTTTATTTCTAAAAAACAATTTAAAATTGTGAGGACGAAATTTATTAAAGTAGAGGAGAATTTAACACCCCAAGATTTCAGAGTACGTTATCTCTTTAAAATAATTCAATAGCTTGTGCTACACGCAACATTGAGTTCAAGTACGTCACGACCTATTAAACTAGTCATTTAAAACATGGTTATGAATAGTATTAACCAAATTTTAAATTATATATATATCCCATATAATTTTAATATTAATCATTTTTAGACATAATATAAGGACAAATTCAATTTTTCAAATAAAAGAGGTTTTTTTGAAAAAAAATGCAGTTTTTCCACCTTTTAAAGGAAAACCCTTTTTAAATAAAATATTTTAAACTTTTATATATTAAATTTAATGAAATTAAATTATTATTTAGATACTGGACATTAAAATTTATTTTGGATAAATTTTTGGTACTTTTTTGATAACTTTCATATTTTGATGAATAGGGAAAATACTAAATTTTAATTGAAAACAACTTTTTTAATCGAAATTATTTATAGTGTTAAATTATACATTTGAGTGGGTTTAATGTATCATAATATTATATTTTTATCATTTAATATAATCATTGTATGTAATTTTACATTTAAATTGTACATAAACACATGTTAATCTTTTGAGAGTTTTTTACTTCTTAAAAAACCGCTTTCTAGTTTTGACAACGAGATATAATTTAAAATTAATTAATGAAACTTATATGTTTTTAATTTAGTAAAATTTAAATCATTTTTGAATTTGGAATATAAAAATTGGCTTTTGGTGAATTTTGGGTATTTTTTTTGAAAACATTTAATTTTGATGAATAGTGAAAAACACTACGTTGTAGATAAAAACTAACTTTTTCATTTAAATAATTATTTGTAATTAAAAATTTATCTTAAATTAAAAAATATAAAAAAAATACATATATTAGTACAACAAAATTAATTGTATTCATTTGATAATAAGATTAGACATATAAAAGTTTATTGAACTTTTTAATCATATTTTACCCACCTTCTAAACACATTTGAAAATTTGTATAAAACGGAATTGTATCGCTTCTATGAATTTAATTTCAAAAATCAGAGAGACATGGATGAAATCAGTATGTAAAATGTGATTCAATTGGATGAAAATAATTTTTGGTGAATTGTATGTTTTGAATTTTATTTACCCTGGTTAAAAGTAAATAATGTAATTAAAGGTAAAAATAATATTAAAACTACTAAAAAAAATGTGCTAATTGTATTGGAAAAGTTTTCTTATACCACAATAAACCTTAGGAAAAAAATAATATCCTTTTTATCCATTTGGGATAGATTATAATATTTATTATATTTTATTTAAAGAAGAGTTAAAAGTGTTAAATTCAAAGCTTAATAACTAAACCATTTTTAATATATGGTTACACATAAGATAAATTTGACTATAAATATTAATTATAAAGATGAAAAAATTTCATACATCATGGAATTTTATTTATAATTTTTATATATTATATAAATATATTTATTAATGACACAATGATGATGCAATAATTAACTTATTAATGAATGATTTAAATAATTGATATTATAAATATCAAAATAAATGTAAATTGAACATTTTGATGTTGTACCAGAATTTTCTATGTGAATATGACATTTTAGAGTTGATTTAATATATTTTTTTCGAAGTAATCAACTTGTTATGACTTCCAAAAAAACCAAATACTAAATAGTGTCAAAATTGACATAAATCAGTTTTTTTTTAAAATTCCATATTATTAAATGATATATTATTACTAAAAATATAAGATTAGGAAAAAGGACTTATATAATGATAGATATGTCATTAAAAAATCACATTATGTTCTATGCGCATTTTATTGTACGTTTATTAACCATGTATTATAATAATACAAGGAGACACGTTAAATGTTAAACTATTTAACCAAGAGTTAAATTTAAAAGATAAGGTTAATATAGTGACCTAAACTTGTATAAAACCTATTAGTTGAGATGATTTATACCCATATAAACCTTAAAATTGAAATAAATATATTTGAAGATATTATAAACAGAAAATGATTTTATAATAAAATAATATTTCAAGCTTTTCCAAAAGTGACCCTCACCTATCTTATAAAAGTGTTGTTCCGATTCTCTCAAAATCACACCTCCAAAGCCATTTGGATTAGCCAAACCCTTCTAAAATATCTTACCAACTACCCTAAATTAATCCTAGAGGCTTTACTTTGAACCAAAGGCGATCCTATGAAGCCCTTTTGATCAAATCAAAAAGGAAGCACCAAAAGAAGAGGTAATAATATAATCACCTCTTTCAAAGTTCTTTTCTTATTAAACTTTAAATTTCTTTGTTGTTTCCAAACCAAAATAATAAATATAGTACCTTATATATACTATTAGGTTATTAAAAATATAGTACAATCATATTCATCATTATATCTATCCTATGAATGACAAAGACACCATACATGCATACGTAAGACTTACTGTCTCCCTGTGGTGGTGTAGTTTGTAATTCAACACTTTATTATTTTTATGGGTATAATAATGAGTATAAGTGATGAAAATTACAAATATAACATGTTAATGATTATATATATGTCATAAAATATCCAATTACATATTATTTCACCATTAATATAATGATATTGTCGCTCGTGCGTACGTACGGATCACCGTTCCATGAACGTGATCAAAGTCATTTACCATCGTAACCATTCAAGAAAAATATTCATTTGATGATTAAAAATAAGGTTTAAGAACTTAATAGAATTCTGGATAAGAATTATATAGATCCTATCCAAAACAAACATGTCTTAAGTAACAAAATATATAAAGGAAAATAAATCAGTTAACACCAAAAACAATGATACTACTTAAATATTATTAACAAAAAAATATTAGAAGATAATATATGATATCATATTTATGTATGTCATTCTTGTATAATTTAATAAAAATTATTTAACCATTATATTGGAGGTCGACATACCCTTGAGTAATGAAAATTACCATGTAAGGGTTAATTTTAGAATCTCTTTATTATCTGAGGTGGTTTATACGTAAGCATCTACTGGGAATTCTTTATCATTCTCATCCGTGTTTCTTAAAAATGTATTTCAAAACATTTTTACTATTTACTAGAATATGGGTTAAAGTCTTTTATACCATTTTCTTAATTTTTATAAAATATTTTGAAAGGAATATTTCTGTAATTTTCCAAACAAGGTACTTTTTGATGTTTTTGAAAAATTAAGGTAAGAATGTTTTTTAACTTATACGACGAGTGAAGATAATTTCTGCCATTATAATACCATTGAAGCTTCCCTGAAAAGATTATAAGAATATATTCAAAACAAATGTTTTCTTTTATAATTATGTTACTTTTAAATTATTTCTAAATATAAATAGATATTTCTCTAAAATAGTTTTGATTTCATCAATGTCAACATCATTTAATGGATTTACACTTTTTTGAAGTTGATTTATTATGATAGAATCTTCCATATTGTATTGATGTTTTTGTGATATGTTTTACTGTGGATGTATTATTTTTATACAATCCATGGTTTACAGTTAATGTATTAACATTACGTATGCTAGTTTTAATATGAATGTTTATGTTATGTTGCAACCTTTTCATATAAGGAATGCATTAAACTTATTAAGTGATGGGTGGAGCCCTCTATAGCTCCTCGATGCATCAGTAGGTCTCATGAGACAAACTAGTGTCTTGGAACAAGGCCTTGAGAAAATCTTATTTTTAGTCTTGAAACTAGGCCTTGACTATGTGGTTATGATGTCCGACATTATGCATTCCATAATTATGAAATTAGATATTGATATTACATGTGATTATTTGACTAGTAGATTATCCATGTGAATATGTAAATGGAATTGTTTGATTTATATTTTCCATATTATTCTTATGTTTAAGTTTAAAATGATTTTTTTATTCTTATACATTGCCTTAAATGTTTATGCTTATTTATGATAGTTTCCGCTATATTATTTACCCTTACTGAGCATCTGACCTCACCCATTTCTAATGTTTTTTCTCCCAGGATTCCAAGAAGTGTATTATGATTGATATGAAGGGTTAATTTAGGGGAATAATGTAATTATCAAAGGATTATTTATGTTGTGTCAAATGTTTGAATGTGAAATTTAATGTTCATGTATTTAATCTATTTTCCAAAACTACTAAACTGATCGGTCCTTCATGACTTGATTCCTTGTAATCATGCCAACGTATTAAAATAATGCCCCGGTTCCAGGCTTCTGGGGTTAGGGCGTTACAATCCATTCTTTATAATTGATTTTTGGGGGGTATTAAATTTCAATGGGGGGGGGGGTATTTTGGATAGTAAATGGAGGTTGAGTAGTCTTGGGAGTTTTGGGAGAGCACCAAAGGTATATTGGGATTACCATGCTAGTCTAAAACCACCATCTATCTAGTGGGGCAGGCAGTGGAATGTGCCTACTACAAGTTCCACCGGATTGCTGGTGTCCCAATACCAGCTATCCTGTAGTATTAAAATGAGTGGAAAATTCCACCCCTCTAGTTGGGGGGGGATAACCCTCCTCTCCACCTCATTTTCCCTTCGGGTCACGGGATAGAACCTCCTTACCCCTTTAAATCAAAAGAGACATTGGGTGGTTTTTGGATATATATAGTGATTTAAGTTATGTCACCTCATCTATTTCCCTCTTTTATACTTCATCTTCCTTTTTCATAGATATCACATTCCTCCATACATGGGTTTATGTAATCTTCCAACATAGTATATGGAATCATCCTTAAAAAATGGTAGTTTATTCACCCATTTTATATAATTCCAAAAAAATAAACCTCCTATTTTTGATCATTGATTAGAGCTTGGTATATAAGCTTTTGAATATTTTATGGGTTTACATTAAAATTAAATATGAATGTTTAAAGAATCAGTTTCATTAGTTGGGGTTTTCCCTAGATCTATGTTACAAGTTTGATACAGACCTATCATGAGTTTTTGGTCATGGTTTCAATGCAATGAAGGCATCAAATGAAAAGTTTGAATTTTTTTCTCTTAATAATAAAATTTATCAATTAATTATAATTTTTATAATTAATTAATATGGGATGTATAGATTTATTTATGACTATTTGAGAAATTTTTGATTATTGGGGGAGTATGGATAAACATTGGTGACACTTGTTGGGAGTAGGTAGAGCTTTTGGGTGGTGAAATTAAAATGGAAATGGATTCATCTTGTGGTTGGTGGTCATAATTACTCACATTATGACTTATTACATATGTTTTTGTAAATGTTGTGATTTGATGGTTCCATTCATTATTGGAGACCCACCTAGTTAAATAATTTTAATTATTTTTTATACTAAATAAAATCCCTAGAATTGGAAAAGATGTTGAGGGCCTTGCAGGATCCCCATGCATGGGATGGTTTACCTCGATCACAGATGGTCAAGGCCTTGAATATAAATGTTTATTGGTAGATTTAGTGTGTGAGAATTTATATACATATATGTATATGGTAGAGATAGAATATAATGGTTTGACCTATAGGGACATATCTTGATTATGATGTTTCAAATAACAATAGTCTAGGTGGGATGGTCATGGGGTGATCACTCCTCTCACACTTAAATGTGACTACCTAGTGAGTGAACCCCACATACAATCAATGATTTGGTTGGGTGGGAAGGATGAACTATTGCTAATGGAGAAAGATGGATGGGTTTAAAATCCATCAATCTATAAATTATAGAGTGTTTAAATCCTTTGTGGAAAATTATGTATTGAACTATTTATTATGATGCCAAGGTGTGGAATTCCTCTGAGAGATGGGTGAAGGCCGTTGAGACAACATGAGACTTGGGAAACATGATAGGGTTCCCTATCCCACTTGATGAAGACTAGGAACCTAGCGATTATTATTGAGAGATTACCCTAAGAGGGTGTATGTGGAAATGGGTTGATATGGTTATTGGTGGAACAAGAAAAATGAACCAACCTTTAAGCCTAAGGGGGATGTGCTGAGGAGGATGGGATTAGGTATTCAGAAAACCACTATTATGTTTCTAATTTATTTTTTATATTAACTATAATATCTCAAGATCCTAGGGACCATCCATTGAGACAATAAAATTATGATTACCTGGTATACTGAATAAAAACTTTTTGATATGGATAAGACCATGGGATTCCCAATGGGGTTGGGACCAGGTCTCACTATATATTGGGGGAGTATACCAATATTGGGAAGCATCTGATTTTTTATTTAACATAGGACTGGAATCCTATATTTCATTCCTAAGATCCAGTATCAGAGCATATATAACCATATATATTAAAATTTCTAGTATGAGATGGTTTCTTATGATGTTGTGATACCACAAAAAATGGATGGGTTCTAAAAATAAAATGTAGATACAAGTACATCATTATGAATGTATATGATTCTTGGGATTGGAATGGTGGTATGATGTGTAAGGATTTCATATATCCCAAATAACAAATGTTTTACATCCATAGGTTGACTTTTGGATTGACACGATCGATGCCTATGATACCCCATAAGATAAGAAGAATGCACTGGTGCTTGTTTGACCGATGAGCCACAATATGTTGGATTCCAATTGATCATGGGATTGATGGAGGGTATTATATTTTAATTTATTAAGTCTCTGAGGAATCCAACACTCATTGAAAAATAAATTTTCCCAAGTAATCTTCTTTATTGGTATTATATGTTTTTTGAAAGTGATGATTTCCTAGGTATTATTATGGGGTTCAACATGAAGGGTTGAGGGTGACAGATTCTTGGTCACACCCCAAGGTATACTTCTGATTGGAATGGAGGTATGAGAATGTGATCCTGAGTGAGTTTATATTGATTTTTTAGAGGTTATTCTCATGCCCAAAGACACTCCAACACTATTTGAGGCATGTTTGGTCGATCAGGGTCACAAACCTAAGGATCAATGACATTTATTGGGCATGTAGTGTTATATATAAGTATTCTCCCTTGTGCATGGTAGGTTAAATGATATAATGGAAATCATGTTGTGATTGTAGATATTTCAGCATAAATCCCAAGTAGTTATTGTAGGTGACCATTTTTATTTATTGATATAGTTTTATATTTTTTTAGAGTCTTTCACATTCCCATATCATGAAATTTCTAGAATTTTAAGAGACCAAATTGGTGGTTTCTTACCTATTTATACACTCAAAACCTATGAGGACCTTCATTACATTAGGTTAGTTGAGAATCATTCACTTGTTTCAGTATTAGGATACGATGAGGCATGGTATTTCTTGATCTTCAAGGATAAATAGGATTATTATGAGTCAAGGATTAGGTACTTACTGATCCTCAATGTCTTTAATTTTATCTGAGAATTAGTGTTTTGGGTTTTTGATTAATTTATGTTTTTATATGATTATATTATATATGTTTTTCCCACGTACTGTATTATTTAATTATTTATTCCATGATTTTTCACTCTTATGGTGGGTGTATACTCTCCCCAAAATAGATTTATAGACCCCCTCTTCTTATTAGTGACCTATGGTATACATGAATACAAGCCCGATGCAACATGATGGACTAGTCTAGATATAGTTTGGAGTGAGCTAGGGTATGGAATTACAATGTGGTATCATAGCTTCTTTTCTTTTTTACTATTTGGGCCATGATAGCAAGGAGATATAAAAATTGTTTGGAGGTTATAATAAATATTAATATGGAACATCGTAAACACATTTTCCAATAATAATTCCCTTTCACTAATGATGATATTGATAAAATGGGTTTTTACTGCTATGATTAACATGTTTTAACATCAGGTTGCACACATGATGTCCAAGGTTTATGCTTTCTATCAGATTCCTTCCTCTTGTCCCTTTAAAAAGAATCTAGTTAATTTGGATTTGGATCTTGGACAATAAAGGAAAGAATAATCCCATACATCATGAGTTGGAACATAGGATTCAAATTAAATATATGCAATTTCTAGTGTTATTTCTTCACAAATTATAGGTTAAAATATTTAAAGTGTTAGTAACTAATCACGTTATGTTTTCCTATATAAGTACATGATTGAATTCTACTAATATAGACTGACATATAATCATATTATTTTAGATAGAAGGTAATGCTAATCTATGAAGAGACACTTATTGATTATAAATAAAAGGTACCTTAATGTATGAGATGTGAGGTGATTCTATCAGGTTAGTGAATCATGTGCTTCCTTAGTGGGAAGCGCCTAGTGGGTATCTATAACTCAGGTTTCGTTTTTAAAAATTCAGTAACAACCTATAGGGTGTATTCCCATATAATAATTAATGAGATTGTATCTAACTAAAATTCATGATTGTGATTCCCTGAAATAGATATTTAGTGGGATATTCTTGTTGAGTGATCATTTGGAAGGATATGACTAGATGCTCAATTGTTTAAATCCCCAATAACAACCTATATGATATTTTACCATATACCTTGAATAGATTTATATTTATTTTAGCATGTGAAAATGATATTTTTTGTTTCAAATATTCCATGATGATTTTGTCTGTATTCATAAACTAGGACGTGTTGTGATTCTTGAGGGAGTTGTCCTATATGAAGACGCTCGATGAGAATCAGTACCCACATATAATTTTTAACATGTGATTCCATTATATAGGTTTATTGGTCCTTATAGTGGGAAATATTGTATATGTTTTTGGGATTTTAAATTTGATCATGAGGTTGGATTTTAGTTTTTAACTTTTGAGATATGGTCTAGATATGTAGGAATCCTAGTAGACCTTAATTTCATCATAGCCTTTGGTGATGTGGTGAAATTTTAAATTGACGGAAACCCATGAGAGTTGTTGAACTCTACTAGTTTTTCCCTAGAAAAGGAAAGGATTAGTTGGTTAACATAAGTTTAGACTAGTGATAGTGAGGATCTATTGAGGATATGGTTTTGTAATGATGATTACATGAGTTTATAAGAATAGAACCTTGGGTTATAGTACCTTGGGATTAGAGGAACATTGAGTGTTGTGGAATTCGTACTATATTCAAAGGGAAGGACTATCTTGGTTCTTGAACATATTTTATAGATTCATATAGTATGTTGTGAGATCACATTTATACACTTGGGAATTAGAATAGTTCCATGTGGTGGTTAAGAACATATATGAGAATAAAATTCTATAGAGTATGTTAAGATGAATGTGGTTTTGGAATGACGCCCATGTATTGGGTGATCACGAGATAGACCATGGTAGAAGCGAAGTGTCTAGTTTTCAAGAGGAGTTTCAAAGTATCTACTAGCTTGATGATACTATATTTACTACATAGAATAGTCAGTGTTTATTCATGTAGGAATAGTCATGATGGAATGAGACTTATATGAGCATTAGTCAAGTTTTAGTGAATGGGAAGTTCTAGAGTGTACAACCGCTGGGTTTCTAATGAGACAAAGGGAGTTCCATACTGTTCATGTGTAGTGATATTTAAATTATAATCAATGATGACCATGATATATATGAGGGACATTTGGTTTTATGAAGAATTTATAGAATTTTGTGCCTGAGGATTGATGATGAGATAAACAATTCCCTCTTTGTTAAAGGAGACATCGAGTATGGATCAGGAGTGATGGAACAACTGAATAGGGAAGGTCTTAAATATTTGTGGTAGAGGTTTAAATGATGCAGCCCAAGACCATGGATCTAAAGGAGTGACACACATGATTTGGTGGAATAATATTTGAAGATGGTGCTTAATATGACTGAGGTTCCCCCGTCCAGTTGTTTAATTTGGTAATAAAATTACATAGACTATGATGATTGGGAATTTGGTGTAGTAGAGTGAAAAAAGGATTCTATTATGGTGGGAAGTATGAAATCAATTATGAAAGATAAAAAAATACATATGTTAGGGTTCATGTTATTATGATGGGAATGATCATTATAGTAGAGTTTCCCTCCTATGAGGCTAGTGAGATATAAGATAGAACTCAACCACATTCCTTAGAGAATTCTAGACACGAATTAGGATGTGATATCAGATAGAGTATGAGTGTTGGATTCAAGTTCTAGGTAATTTTTTAGTGTTTAGAATTTGATCATATCAGAAAAATGTTCCGGACTATGTATCATCAGAACAATATCAAAATTGGACTTTAAAGTGTGTGATCAGAATGATCTTATGTTACCATAGAGAGTGGATGAATTATGATCAGTTAAATTGATAATGTGTTAGTGGGAATATATGGTCATTTGTAAGACTCCTTTTCCAAATGGGATCTAAAAACTTGTTTTTTTGTATAATTGGATTTAGTGAATTGGAATCCTCATCGGATTCATATTTTTGGATATGATGGGTGGGTTTTGGAAGTTGGACACACAGTTGAAGGAATATATGGTGTGCTAATGTAGTACATGGATGATGGAGACACTGAAGGATCCATACGTTGTGGAAGAATGGAATTTGGGAGGGACTAATAGTGCCTTTGTTGTAATCAATTCCCAATCTAGGATCAATATGATTATAAACACTTTTATGCATAGATTAAGATCAACGATCTAGACGAATGAAGAAAATGGCACCAGATCCAAGAGAGAGGATCTTGCCCATCATGTTTATAATTAATTGAAATAATTTCTATAGAAAGAAAATACATGGATATTTTTTACTTTCTTCATTGATGATGTAGATCATATGGAATGGCCCTTCTATATTTTCTCATTACTCTTGTGAGGATCCAAACCAAAATCCATCTAGAGGTGATCCACATGAGATCTGATGGCCTCCAATCGACACCACACATTCTTCAGGTGCTATCATAGTGAAGCGAGTGTATTGCATCAGCCATTATTGATCACCTATTCTTCGGCCTTTAGGAACTTCTCTCATTCTTGAGATGGTAGAGGAGAGGATTAGAGATAGAAATTGGTTTGGCTCATCAATTCTCTCACCATTAGAAGTTTGGTTTGCCAGGAGTAATGGCACAATTGATGTACTTGTCTATTTAAAATCATGGGGTTTTAGTTACAATATTTAATTTTGTAATAGTAATTAAATACATACATAACCTTAGAGGAAAAACATGCAACATAATAACAAAAATTGCACCATTATTCACGATGTTCCAAATTACGCAAAAAATAATCATAAATGAAATCCCATGCCACAAAATGATAACAAAATTATTATAATTTTTTATTGTTCCGACTAAGTAAATAATTATTTACCATCGTAGAAATAAATATTTTACTTCTGGACTAGCCTTGGTCCACTCAAACTCCACTTCCATTTTTTGAACACCTAAATGAATACATAATTTATTCTCTGAAATAAATATTTTATTTAAAAATTAGTAAATAAATATTTATTAAATGTTCAATAAAATAAATATATTTTATTTAATTGATGCAATCATTTCAACATGAATAAAAATTTTCCATGGTCTTGAGAAAAATATTTATTACATTAATTAAATTCAAATATAATGTAATCGAGACCACAAAAAACACATAGTGTGTGACCCTCGAGGATTATTTCTCATTGGCATTATGTGGGTTTGCCTAAAGTTCAATATTATTGTCTAGCAATGGGTCATGGTACCCAAGAGAAAGAACTTAAATTCACAATGATGGAATCCACATATGAACACTCACTGTGTTATATAATCCATTTGTCATAATATCTCATAAAACGTGTTTCATGATGGTGTCATCAATATATAATCTTGATATGTCATTCTTTGACTACCTGAAATAAACACGTCGTAACACCATAGCCATGGAATTTAGGGAGAAAGTTCTATTTCATTCAAAGAACCTCGATATCATCTTCTATAAATGGAAGGGAAAAATCTTTCCTTAACTTATCCATTAATAACATGTCATTCGTGACATGTCATTCTTGACACACCCAACAGACCCTCCATCCCTCCAACATATGGCATGATAGTTTTCATTAGAAAATATAACTGTGTGAGTCATGCCATGTATTAATGATAATATTAATGTCTAAGGACCATTACCCATGCACATATATAGGAATATCCGATGACACCCAAACTTGTGAAATTCTTACCGACAGGTAATTTCTCATAACCTTCCGTCTTAGAGATTACCAAGTGTGAAATTTTTGATAAGAGGTCTCAGATTCTTATGAGTACTCACACCTGATGGTCTGTATACTGTGTGTCCCATCATAGTATGTCATCCACTTGTAGAACTATATTTAAGAATATTTTCATAGCACTTCAAGGTTATCATCATAGTAAAGAATTGACTTGACCTTTTTAACATGACAAATACTATAGGACATTATTACATTATAGTCATTAAGAACAATGAAAAATAAGTAATAAGATGTTTAATAGTTAAATAAATTAAATATTTATGTAATAAATGTACAAATAGTTGGTTTTGGGACACCAACTCCAACTGACTCCCTTTTGGACTAGAGCCAACTTCCTATGACTTTCAGTCTAGTTGACCTCACATGATGATCATGTTTATACTGAGTCAAGGGGTCTATGACGTTGTCTTCCAAGGAAATATTTCTCACTACAACTTCACCTATCTAATAGAATTCTCTCAAGGGATGAAACTTTGGTTGTATGTGCTTCATCTGCTGATATGACCATGGATCTTTTGCGAGAGCTACCACTGCAGTATTATCACAATAAAGTGTGATGGGATCTTTACTACTAGGTACCACACCCAGCTCTTGGATAAATATCTACATCCAAAAAACTTCTTCTGCTACCTCAAAAGCTGTGATATACTCAGATTCTACTACAGAATTGGTGACCATACCTTTTTTTGAGCACTTCTAGCTCACAAAACCTCCTTTCAAAGGGAAGATGTATCCTGTTTTCAAATTCAGGTCTTCCTAATTAGTCTGGGAACTAGAATATGCATATCCTCTGATTACTAGTTTCTCATAAACTCTATAAACCAAGAACATATCCTTAGTACTCCTTAGATACTTATGTATAGTCTTGACCGCATTCTAATGGCAGTCACCTGGATCAGCTTGATATCATCCAACCACAATCAATGAGTAGGCGACATATAGCCTAGTACATAATATATCTTATATTATTGACCCAATCACTGATGTATATAGAATCTTTACCATTATCTTTATTTCCTCATGAATCTAAGGACACATTTTCTTGGAAAGATGAATGCAATTTGAAGCTTCCAACAACCCCCTCTTGGATTTTTCCATACTGAAACTCTTCATTATCTTGTCAATGTATGTACTTTGATATACATACAACAATATCTTGGATCTATCATGATGGATCTTGATCCCAAGAATATATGTTTCCTCACCCAAGTCCTTCATGGAGAAGAATTTATTCTATAATTACTTAAAAGACTATAAGACCAGTATTTTGTTTCCAATAAGCAATATGTCATCAACATATACGATTATGAAATTTACTACACTCCCACTATACCATATTTAGACAGAAGGCTCACATTCATTCTTTATAAAACCAAATTCCATTATTTCTTCATCAAAACGAATTTTCCATGACCTGAATGCTTTTTTTATTCCATAAATGGATTTTTACAACTTACATATCTTATTTTTATCCTTAAGAGTCACAAACCCTTTAGGTTGTGTCATATAGGAATCTTCCTAAATGTTCGGGTTAAGGAAGGTTGTTTTGACATCCATTTTCGAAATCTCATAGTCATGGTAATTAGAAATGGCCAATAGAATTATGATATATTATAAAATTGCCACTACTGAGAATGTGTCTTTATAGTCAATGCCATGACGCTGTTTAAACCCTTTTTCGACCAATCGTGCCTTATAGCTACTGACTTGTCCTTCCATGTACAGTTTCTTCTGGAATACCCATTTGTAACCAACAAGATTTATATCTATGAGGGGATCTTCCAAAATCCATACATGGTTTAGGTGCGTGGAATCAATTTTGGAATTCATAGTTTATTGGCACTTGGTAATGTTTGTGCCACTTACTACATATTTCTAGGTTAGAAGATCATTATTTTCAACTAATAATGAGTCACCATCCTCAATAACTATAAAACCATACCATTCCAATTATCTAACCTCTCTTTTACTCCTATGCAGTACTTGTGTCTCTAGAACAGATCTTTCTTCCATAGGGATTTTTGGAATCTACTCATTTTCCAACTCTTTTGTACCTTGATCCTCTACTTCATCGAAGTCTATCTCACTCCCACTATCTCTTTTGGAGATGTTCTCCCTCTCATGAAATATGGAATGTATTACCAGTATAACCTTTTTTTTATAAGGGATCGTATAGGTAATATACCCTTATTTCCTTGGGGTATCCTGTAAGGGTACAATTTGTGCCTTGGGGTGAGAGTTTTTAACGTAAAGAGGATTGAAAAAATGATCCTCTTCAATACACATGTAAATTTAATAACATGGATTTTCTTCCACTCCAATGCTCATATGGAATACCCTTTATCAATTTAGTTGGTACTTGGTTTAGTATGTGTTCCACTGTTTGTACCAAATATACCCTAATGGATAATAGAATACTTGTCTGACTCATCATTAATCTCACTATGTCCAGTAAGGTGTGGTTCCTCCTTTTTCTTACACCATTCCATTGGGGTGTGTATGGTGGAGTGAGTTGGGATATGACCCCTAACTCCCATAAGTAATCAATAAAGTATTTATTAAGATATTATCCACCTAGGTCTAAGTGGAGTTTTTTAATCTTCTTAACAAGTTGGTTCTCAAATTTATTCTTTTATTCCTTGAATGTATCAAAAGAATCTCACTTATACCTCATTAAGTAGATATATCCATATCTACTAAAATAATCATAAAAAGTTAGGAAGTATGAGTAACCACCCCTTGTGTCAATTGAAAATGGTCCACACACATTGGTATAAATCAATTCAAGAAGCTATTTGGCTCTTTCACCTTTCCCACTAAATGGGGGTTTCTTCATTTTTCCTTGTAAACTTGCATGACATAAACTAAGTGGTTTTAGTTCGAAAGAATATAAATATCCATATTGATGTAACCTTTCCAAGCGTTTCTCATTTACATGACCTAGCTGGTGATGCCAATTTTGGGTGTTGTATAAGTCATGGTTTGTGTAATCTAACATGTAGAGACAGTTATATAAATGTGCCTTACCGAAGAAAATGATATCTTTATAAAAGAAGAAACATTAATTTTCAAAACATGAAAATAAATCCATCTATATATATTATAGATACAGAAATAATGTTTTTGGTTACATAAGGCACATAATAAAAACCTTTTAAGATCAAGATCACCCCAGTCAACAGCGTGAGGTGGTAGTCTCTGACAACTACAACAGCAAGTCTAGCTCCATTACTAGCTAGTAGATCCATCTCCCCTTAGTGAATTTTCTTAAATCTATGTTTTTATTGTATTTGGATACATATGTGATCACCATAGGTTGTATCTAACACCGAATTGGTTGAAACATATAAATCTCCCTTGATAACAAACACACATGAAGCTTATTCTTGCTTCTTTAGTTGGGTGAAAATTTTCTTCTTGTGGACCTTCTTGCCACATGCGAAACAAATAACTTCTTGTTACCTTGCCTCTCCTTTTATAATCCTTTTCATGGAAAGTTGTAAAGAAGCTTTAGTATTAAAGCTATTTGCCTTCCCTTTCCTCTTATTAACAATAAGTATAGAAGGATTATCACGCTTCATATCTTTGTCCACCTGTTGAATGTGGATTATAAGAACACATAAGGACATCTCAATGTTGTTCATATTGAAATTAACTGTTAAACTAGAGACACTCTTAGGGGGTGATGATAGAATTAGATCGGTACCCATTTATTCGGGGAGTTTAAACCCTATAACATCTTGGCTCCCAATGTATCAATAATATTGACAACGTGAGATCCAGCTAGGGAACCCTCTCGAAGTATACTCTGAAATAGTGCCTTGTCGATCTCAAACTATTCTTTTCTTTCTCTCTTCTAGTAAAGACCACAGAGGTACTCAAGCATGCTATATACATCCATGTTTTTCTGTGACTTCATTAGTTCACTATAAATTTATTATAACATCAAACATTGATCATAGACCATGTCATTCATATTTTTTGAATAAGATTGGAACACTTCATCACTCGCCTGTTGGGTATGTGGATCAGGTAATGAGGAATATATCATGTAAGATTACAGTTCATTGGGTAGAATGACGTGAAGTAAACCATTCCAATAAGTTACTACCAGTGAGGATGTTTTCTTTATCCATTATTGATCGCATGGATAGTGTGGTTGAAATGTTTGTAATTTTTACTCCATAATTAAAATAGAAGAAAATTATTACTTCCTTGATTACATTTTATGAGAGATGTTATATTTTTTATTAAGTTTCCCACTATTTTATCTTTTCCCAATGGCCCTCACCATTGAACTCATAATTTCTAGTTGTTAGGAAATTCTATTGGAAAAGATGTATATTCCCCTTAGAATAGCCACATCAAGGGTTGGTCAAGATATTTAAAGGTATTTAGGTAGTTAGTACTTTTCCAACTGTGGGATTACAACTCCTTGATCCGTTGAGTGGACTCCCCAATCTTGAAATCCTGACTTAGATTTCCTCAACACTGGCCTCTAAAATTACACCAAGTCTATGAAGGGATACTAATCTAGATGTAATATATTTAGTTCAATCCAAAACATTCATAAGAGGTTCCTATATAATAGCAAGTGTCTCAAAAAGGGTTTTTCAAACATATAGACTTATTGAGTCTTTCCCTTAATCATGTAATGGAAGGCTTAGTCTGACTTAATATTTTATAGAGGGATTTTTATCTATTATGTGTAAATTGATTATTATTATTATCAAAAGCTTCATAATATTATATGGAACTTAATTAAGTTATTAAATGTGTCTTGATAATATTTACACATAATCCTGGTTTATTTTAGTTCCATATTTCATGATTGTTTAATTAATTAATTATGGGACTGCGACAATATATTCATAATGATAAACCATGCAACTGACAGAAATAAAATAAATTAAAGGGCATGATCAATATATTTTCAAATGGTTAGTTTATCTATCTATGGAGAAACTAACCCTGAACTAGGGGAGAAACACCATGACCTTTTTGAGTTCATGTTTACAGTTTTCCACCTGTCCACTTTGGAATATCCTGGGTTTGGTTTCCGCTCGACTCCAGTTTGAACCGCCTCCACTAGATTGGGAGATTTATCCATTAAATATAATTTTTAACTCACTTTTTGGTGAGGGGTAAAAAGGTGGTTTACATAAAATAAACCATGGGCATGCAAACTCTACATATTAATGAGGAGATATGGCACACATACCAATAATTTAATTTAAAATAAATTAAAAGGAAATCAATGAAATAAAAAGGTTTGGTCTAACTCATGATCATCCACATACATTCAATGAATTATGTATTTAATAAAACAAACATTAAATAATTTTATTTATATTACTATAATAAATTTGTCTTGGATTGGTTAATTAATATATTTAATTAACCAATCCTTTTATCTTAATCCTTTTCCGAATTTCCCTGATATTATCATCCATAACCTTGGCGGTGACTCAACGAACACACATTCAAATCTATATGATATGTAATTATGAATATTAGAATTTTTTTGATGTTTTAATTATGTTTAATTTAGTAAAGTACACGACGCGTAGTTCAGACTACATGGAATGTACTGCCGTCACCATCTTATCCGAATTACATGCCTAGGGACTCATCGTGTGAGGTGTACTCCAGAAATCTTGGAGTACATGATGTGTCGGGTGGTCTAGGTGCCATGTTCTCTCTGGGTAAAGAGTTACAACATGGAATTATAGTGTTATAATTTCTCTTTTGTCTCTGGGATACACAGTTATTGGTCATCTTAGCTATGTATGGGATACACAGTTTGGCCCTTAACCTGAAGGGACTACAAGACGTGTCTAGTGGGCCACATGATGTGTAATCTGGATAACTATGCACCAAACTATCTTAGTCAACACATGGTATAATAATTAACTACACACCACGTCATTATTGAAGAAAAATTATGTAATTGGTGAATTCATCTTGATTCACTGAACACAACTACATGGTGTTTAATTCGTATTACAAGGAGTGTATGGTAGATTACATGATGTGTAAATTTGAAGACATAGTGTGTACTGTCATGTTACCTGTACAGAATCGTCAACAACTCCAAACGAGATCCTCGATTCAATTTTAATTAAAAAAATTATTCATTTCTATTAGTTTTGTGAGAAATTATAGGAGGAAGAATAGATATCAAAATCTAGATTACAAGAATGATTAACCTTGAATTGAAAAACTTAATTATTTAATCATAAATCATCAACGAATTATTTAAATAATTATAAAGGATGATTTAACCCATCTAATACCACTTGATGAATCCAAACGCAGTGGATGTGTGGTTGTTGAAGGGACCAACAATTCCTTTTCCATAATCAATGTCCAATCTTGGTTTAATACGATGATAAATTCCAGTATCAATGGATTAAGATCAACGATCTAGACAAAAAATAAAAGGGAGATAGATCCTAGAGAGAGTATCTTGCACATCATGTTTATAATTAATTTATATAATTTATGCATAAATTAAATACCTGGATCTTCAGTACTTTCTTTGTTGATGATGTTTATCATTCTAAAGTACCCTTGTGGATTGTATTGTTGTGCTTGCGAGGATACAAACTAGAATACATCTAGAGGTGATCCAAACACCTCTAATGGACTCCAACCGACACAACTAATTCTCCGGGAGATAGAACGGAAATGAGAGTGTCTTGCGTCAATCATTCTTGATCAATTTTTCCTCAGTCTTTAATAATTTCCCTCATTATTGAGATGGGATAGGAGCGGGTTTGAGAGATAAATTGTTTTGGCTCAACAATTCTCTCACCACTGGAAATTTGGTTCACAAGGCGTAATGGCACAGTTGAAAAACCTATCTATTCAACGACATGGGGTTTCCATTACAATATTTAACTATGTAACAAAAATAAAATAAATTCATAACCTTAGAAAAAACCCATGCTACATAATAAAAATAACAACACCATTATTTATGGTGCACCAACATCCGCAAAAAAGAACCATAAATTAAATCCTACGCCATATAATAATAACAAAATTATATATATTTTGTCTTATTTCAACTAGTTAAATAATTATTTACCATCTTGAAACTAATAATTTTTCTACTAGACTAGCCTTGGTCCACTCAAACTCCACTTCCATTTATTGAACACTCGAATTAATAAATAAATTATTCTCCTAAATAAATTTTTTATTTACAAACTAGTAAATAGATATTTATTAAATGTTCAATAAAATGAATATATTTTATTTATTTTATGTGATCATTTTAACTTGAATAAAATTAATCCACAGTCTTGAGAATAATATTTATTCAATTGATTAAATTCAAATAGAATTTAATCGAGACAACAAGAAACACATAGTGTGTGACCTTCTTGGATTATTTCTCATTGGAATTACTCAGGCTTGCCTAAAGTCCAAGAGTACTATCTAGCAATGGGTAAAGGCACCCAAGAGAAAGAACATAATGTTTCAATGAATAAATCCACATAAAAATTCTCAATGTGTAATATAATCATTTTTTCACAATATCTCGTCAACTAGATTTCCTGATGGTGTCATCAACCTATATGCTTGATATGTCATTGTTTGACTACCTGAAATATACTCATCATTACTCTATGGCAATGGAATTTAGGGTGAAATTTCAATTTCAACCAAAGGGATAAGATACCAACTTCCATAAATAGAATGGGAAATTCCTTCCTCAACTTATCCATTTGTAACATGTCATTTGGGACACATCCGACGTACCCTAATTCCCGCCAACATATGGCATGCCAATGCTTATCAGAAAATATAAGTGCGTGAGTGATGAAACATAATAATGATACTATTAAAGTATATGTATCATTACACATGCTCGTAGATAGGAATATCTTATGACACCAAATCATGGGGAATTCCAACTGGTGGTCTATTCCAATAATTTATTTCTTGGAGATAACAAATTGTGAACTTCATGAGAAGAACTCTCATCTATTTAAAATTACTCACACCTAACATCTGTATACTATGTGTCCCATAATAGTATTTTATCCAACCACAAAACTATATTTAGGAATATTGTAATATCACTTCAAGGTTCTAATCATATTGGGGAACAACCTTAACCTTTTCAATGTGACAAATACTCTTGGAAATTATTACATTATATTCATGCAGAACAATGAACAATATGTAAAAATATGTATAATATTTAAATAAATTCAATATTCATTTAGTAAATGTACAAATAATTGGTTCTATGAAACAAAATCCAACAGAAACACACTTTATGGATTGGGTTTTGGAGATGGGAATGAGTACCAGTGATTTAATAGTGTTCTCATGTATTTTTAGGTGTGGTAAGTTGTGACATTAGGCCGATCGGGTTGGAATACCACTAAGGGAATGTTTTGATTGGAATTTCCTATGGCGGTGAGCACTGAGGTATTAGAACTAGCATTGGTAAGCTATAGATTATATTGGGGAGAACCATTCTAGATATGATCAATTTGATGACAAAACAATGGTGTGTTGGATAGAATATTTCCATGTATATATATCATGGGGGTTGAATAATTAATTAGAGTGGTAGATCATGTTTTGGTGCTATATGATCAAAACTATGATTTGGAAATGCGACATGCACTAAATGATGGAACATGGCTAGTTGATGATGAGTTAAAGACCTATATAGGTTTGAATGTTTGGTTGAGAAATGTAATGGAGTTCTTGGGGATGATATTTTATATGGGGGGTAGATTATAAAACCATAGGTGTATGAGTAGGTTTAGAAATTGCGTAAGGTTTTCTAATTTTCAATCAGTGGGGGAACTGAATTTTGGGTTAGGGATCAGACTTGATTTTTGGGGAATGGAACCAAAAGGGGGTATTCTGGATAGATAATTGTGGTAGAGAGGTGTTTATGAGGCTTGGGAGATCACCATCTAGATGTTAGGATAGCTAAGCTACTGTCGGGATCCACCGGATAGCTGATACCATCTGACCAACTAGCTAATGGTGCAGGTAGTGTCTTGGGTGCCACTACTTGTGCCACCAGTGAGCCATTGACACAATATCGACTATATGATGGTGCTAAAAAGTGTAAAAATACCCATTTTCCTCCATGAGTTTATGATGAAGTATCCCCCCTGCTCTCCCTCTCATTCTTCTAACATCTCGGGGGGAACCTACCTCATTCCTCCTCCTTCAAAAACCCATGGGTTTTTGTTGTTTTGTGGTTATTTCCAATAGTTTCAGATATATATCCTACATTGATTCCCTCATTTGAATTTAGACCACCATTTTCATTGATTCCACTTTCGTCAAGAATTGGGTGTATAGAAAATTCCACTAAAGGATGGTAGAATTATTATGGAATGTAAGGGAATTTGATTATCCCTCATAGATGACATCCTGAGATTACATCCACCCATGGACACACACTGATTAGATTAAAGTATGTTACCATTTCAAAAAATTTATGATTTTACTTTAAAATTATATCTGAATTATTATGTAATTAGCAGTGTAGTGTGAGGAGTTTTCTAAGATTGATGACAGGGGTCTGCTACAAATGTCTCATGGGTTGTTGGTAAAATTTCCAACATAGAAAGGCAATTTTTTGAGATTTTAGAATATTTGAATCTTTATAATAAAATTTATTAATTAATTATATGTTTTATAAATAATAAATTTGGGGTATTTGGATTGAGTTAGAATCTTGGGTGAATTTATAATAGATGATGGAGTATGGAAGAGCTTAAAAAATTCTAGGAAGGCCTATGAGGAGCTTCCATGTGTTGGAATTAAAAATTAAATGAATTCATCTAGAGGTAGGTGGTCCTCTGTACTCGTCCTATAACTTATTACAGTTTATTTATTATATTTGTGATATCATGTGTCCCTCCATGATAGGGGAATACACACTGTACTATTTTAATGAATTATTTAGATTAAATAAAATGCCCAAAATTTCACAAGATGTCATGGTCCTTGTTATTCCCTCATTCAATTGCGAGTGTTCCTTGGTCACCAATGTTTTATGGCTTGATGAAATAATTTTTATAGTGTCTCATGTATAGGATCCTAATATACTTATATCTATAGGGGAGTGATATATTTGTCTATAGTGGTTTATATCTCAACCATGAGATGTAATAGATCCTTGGGATGGGTGGGTTGGATATTGAGTGAGAACTTCTCTCCCAGTTTGATGTGAAAACTAAGTGACAGATGCCTTTAGAGACATGTTTTCCAAAATGGGTATCATGTATGACCTAATTATAATGGGGAAATGTAGATAGTCTTAATGTTTTTACCTAGTGGTTTTAGAGTGATGTAATCATATGAAGATTATGAGGCCATGAGATATTTATGACACTGATGAGGTGCAAGATTCCCTCTGAGTGAATGAAGATGAACTATGACACTACACGGGACTTGGGATCCCTGATAGGGCTACCTTACCCACATGATGACCACTAAGACACTAGAAGGTGTCTTTGAGATAATTCCATTAGCATGATTATGTTTCTATAGGTAGATATAGTTCTGTGTGTCACATAGAGCCTAGAAAAACCTGTAATCATATAGGGGTTGTGATAATAAGGATTGTCTTGGGAATTTGTTTAAACACTACTATGTATATAATTTATTTATGACATGTTCTATGATTTATTTGGATTTTTGAGAATCATCTATTGGGGATAACACTATTATGATTTCCCAAGATTTCTAGGAATCATCTATTAAAATGGGTGATACCCTAGGATTCCTAGTGAAATTAGAATCCGGTCTCATGTTGAATTGGGGTGGCTTATAAGATTGGATTAAATCAAGTGATTTTGTTGATGGTAAATTGGATTCATAGAGGTGGTACATATGATATATCATCAAAGTGTATATTACCATGTATGTAGTAATTCACAATATGGTTAGGATTTATATGTTATTATGACACCATTGTGAATTCTTAGGTGCAAGGATTCAAATGGGGAAACTTCTATACCACTTTGAATTCTTGTTATGCCAAGAATTCAAAAGATGGGTTGAGGTTAGGGTTTGGAACATATCTTTAAGTATGGGTGTTGAACATCCCAACGAAGACTATAGGGTCTTCTTGATCAATGCCTAGGATAACCCCCAGAATCATGTGGACACAACAGTGCTTCTTCGGCTGAGGAGACGTGAGATGTTGGATGTAATAGATTGATTATGGGATATATTTAGGGTAATTCTCTTTTATTATCTATTTCTACTAGGAATTACTCATTCATGTATGTATTGTATTACCTATGAACTTAATCTATTTTTAATTAGATGATGACATGACAGGGATGAACACACATTTACTATAGTGGGGTTCATCATGAGGTATTGAAGGCATGGGATGCCTAGTTAATTATATTCTCTATTACTCATTAGGATGAAGGTGTGATCATGGTATTCCTAGTGATTAGAAAGAAGTTTCCCTGATGTGATTATTATAATTAGAGCCACTTTAGGAATGTTCAATGCAGGCATGGTTGATCAGGGTCACAAGCCCATAGATTGATAATGGTCATTATTCATGATCTGATATATATATATATATATATATATATATATATATATATATATAATCCCTTGGAAAGGTTGGCATACTGATTTTACCAATCATCGTAACATTATTATATATATTTCATCATCTGGTTGAAGAATTTATTTTAGGTGGTTTTGTCTATTTATTTATGTGGTTGTCTATTTTATTAGATCATGTCACATGGAAATATCACTATATTTTATGTATAATATAGGACCCCACTACTAGTTCCCTACTAAGTTACATACTCACATCCTAACTAGGAATCCATTAAATAGAGGTGCCCAAGAATCCTGTACTTTATTGTAGGTTTATTTAGGGATGAGGCTCAATAATTCTTGATGAAGAAGGATAACTAATAGGGTCAAGGGATTAGGATGAGGTACTTGTGAATCCTTATTTACTTTAATTTTATGTGACCTTGACCTTTTTAGTTTTTGTGAAGTATTTCATTTTTTCTCCCATTCCCTAATTTTTTTTCTAGATAATTTTTTATTTAGTTATGTCTTATATGATTGTGAACTCAGATAGAGGGGTGGGTATAGTCTTTGAATAGTAATTTCATAGAAATCGACTACTAGTCAAAAAACTTTGTCATTGAGAAGGTCTTCTTAAGGTCATGTGTTCGTCCAATCGAGATAATATCTAGAGTAATACCTGATGGGGAATTAACTGTCTCTGATAACTCGATTCATGAATGATGATAAATGATATATATAATCAGATTGAGAATTTAGTAGGTAGATATCTGTGTTCAAATAGCCGTACTGCAGCGCTTCCCCACCCTGTTAATCCGTGGGTCTGTGTTGAAGTAGATGATTCCAAGGAGCATATCGATTATGTTTGGATAACTGTTGAGGAATAATTTTGAAACAAACAAGACATGGTCTTCTAATCATGGTTTGATTTTTGTTCGGACTGTAAGAGGTTGGGGAATCTGATGAAATCTTATTAGTGGGGACCTAAGAATAAGATGGGTGTTGGCAGTGGTAAAGAACCTAAAACTCATTCTGTGGTAGGACTTCCTGGACAGAAGATGGCTGGTGTGGACCCTGAGGAAAAGTATACAGAGGATGTGAGTTGTGGACCTCATGTTGAGAATGCTTTGGTGAAGGATGTCATAAAACACATGAGGGAGGATCTGGGTGGATTTCATCATTCTACGACTGTAGAGGGTGATGCTGTGGAGGAGGTGCAACCCAACAGTGTTATCAATATGGTGGATTCCCGAATGGTTGAAGAAGAAGGAATTGGGACTCCTCAGATAGCTTAATATTAAGAGGCTGTGCGCACAAGGTTTGGAACCTATGTCAAAGGTCTGGAACCCAAGGCATCAAGGGAGGGTGACTATCCTGGTGGTAAGGTACTGCAATGGGATTTAGGGAATCTGCCAAGCAGGGAAATGGGTGCAATGGTGCTAAAAAATAGATTTGAAGGGCTTTCACAGGTTAACCCAAAATAGGAGGCTGAAGGTGATCCAGCAAGGCCCTCACTGAAGCAAGGGGAATCTGGGACAGAATTCAGTGATGTGAAATATGAACTATTATTAGGAGATATTGGAGTAGAATTCTAGGGGATTCGGTAAGCCCGAGGAGAAGTAAGAGTCGGAGGGGATCTCAGAAAGAGAGGAAGGACTATTCTTTTTTAACACCACCAAGGGAGACTAGATCTGCGAAGAAATCCAAGGAAAACATGATGTTCAATGATCCCCTTTCACCTTCCAGGGCTGAAATTGGCCAACCGCGTGAGTTTGTTTAGTGACAGACCTTTATTTTAAGCTGCTTATGCACTCAGGAGATGAAATGGTGGAAACAATTTTAGCAATTAATGATACGGATGAAGAAACTAATAGGATGATGGGAAGACCTTTAAGGGTTGTTACCAATTAGGAGAAGAGTAACTGGATTGAAAAATATGATTTGATATTGATTAGGGGATTTAATTATGGGAAGATCAACCAAGAAAAGTACATCCAGGCTTGGGACAAACTGGCAGGCCTTTTCGAAGACCTTCTAAAGGATGATTCTGATACTCAGGTTAGCACTATCTCTTGTCACTAAGTAGGGTGATCAAATATAATCGGCTCAAGATATTCTTTAATGGTTCTTTTATTTATTTTTGTGCATGAATAGTTGGTTTTTCACATTCCCACAAAAGTGTTTCTTTAATAAAAAAATTTAATTTTCAGTCACGAGGGAATGAAACTCATGGATTTTTTATGAAGGATCTGGGGTGAATCAGATGTGTTTAGAAGGTTCTCGAAATGTATTTTTCATTGATCTCAATGAATAGAGTTTGAATAAATTGATGAATGTAACCCCAAAATCACATAGAAAGGGTCATTAAAATTTCATATATAATTAATTAAAAATAATATTTTATTCGAATGTAATAATTCTATTAATAAATATCTATTATGGATTTAGTCATGTTCTTGTTTTCATAGAGAGGCCAAGTGAGGATTACTCTATGTGTGTTGACATGTTCTATATGAATCCCCATAAAATATTCTTGAAAATATTGGTCCTATAATAGAATATAAAATTTCTTCACACCATTCATTTTTTGCTACAAGTTGTTTTCTTGTTCTATATTTATTATCAATAGGGAGAGAAACTATAGAATTTGTCTAGAATATGGAACAAATATTTAAAGGATTTTGGTGTGTACAAAAATTCTCACATCTAAAATTTATATAATAAGGATTTTATACTTCACATTGAAGAGTTGATAATTTAAAAATGGACCTTTATCAACAAGTTTATGATAACTAATCCCTACGCGAAATGATAAAAACATTATTATTATTATACATCATGAAACTTTCTTATTTAAATATAATCACTTAAAAAATTCTATAAATATTTATTAATGTCATCCAATCTAAATATGTCATTTCTAACAGGCCATTAAATTAATCTATAAATCCTATGTGGGATATATTCATGTTATAGTAATATAATATATAACAAAATAAATATTATTCATTCAATAAATGAATATATACTAAATAAGATAAAATCATGAATAAATGTTATTTTATTAATCATGTAAGTAAATAAATATTCATATTAATCTATTCACAATTATCTAAATAAATAAATAAATAAATAAATATATATATCATTATAGATAATATAAGAGAGATAAAATTAAACCCACATGTTCTAGAATATAATATTCCATGATTTAAAATTTATTTGGAAAAATTTATTTAATTAATTATTATTATATAGGCGAAGAAAAATAATTATTCTTAATATTAAATTGAATAGAATTTAATAAGAAAATGTATAAACTTAGTTTGAGACCCTCTAGTCATCATTCAAAATAGAATTAATTAATATTATCAAATTTCTATGAACAACATCTTGAGACATGTCAAGGAAGCCATGGGGGCTGAAGTTAATGACCTAACAACATCCTCACTAAAAACAATACAATTAAATATAATAATTTTTTCATGATATGCTATAATGATGGATATATACATGAAAAATCATCCTTCATGGTTGATTTATTTTCAATGAATTCTTGAAATTAACTCATCACTAAACTACCATAGCCATGTATTTTATAAGATAGTTCCATTTAAATGAAAGGGCCAAAGTTATTATCTTCCATTAACATAAAAGGGACAAAAAATTTTAGGATATAATAATTCTTTGTAATATTAATTTTGAAAAAGACAACGTAAGAAACCTTATCATGAGAATACACCATCATGGTTATCCTATATACATAGATCTATGTGATTTAAAATATATATTATTAATAATTTCAAGTACATGGTCTCATACAAAAATTTAGTTATAGGAATATCTAATGATAAATGATCATGAGGAATACCTTATGGATGGTTTATCCACATTAACTACCTTATTAGATATCTCTAAGTGTAACCCTCTTAAGAGGAAGTTCACCATCATATATGTTCTAAAATCAGATAGTTAACCATCATATGCGTCCTCTCAAAAATATGTTTTCTAGACTATTAGATATATGTTTAAGAATTCTATCGTATAATTTATATATTATCATTATAGTAAGGAATTGTTTTAACCTTTCAATATGAAAAATACACGAAATAAATTATATCATTAATGCTACAAAAAATAATAATCACTATTTTTTATGTTATTGATTATTATTATGCAAATAAAAAGTAAAAATGTATATTGGTTGTGGGTACCCAAATCCAAAACATTCTAATTTTCACATGATTCAACTACTATCAAACAAATGTTTTTCTCTCACATGATAAACATACTTCTATTGAGGCATGCCCATATTCACTGGGCATTCCATGTTCTTCTATGAGTAATTTGTTTTCTATGAATTCAATTATCAACGAAAAATTCCATAAGGTGATATATATAATATTTACATATTTTACTCTATAATTAACTTAAATTATTTGATAGTACCAATAATATAATGGTATAAAAATATATATCATCTTTTTATTGTTCTTTTCAATATAATTCTTTGAAATGGAAAAAATAGTTTCTTTAAATAATTCTTAAGATACATCAAAATCCACAACATACTCGATATTTGTAGATATGACCACCATTAGAGTTAATAAGATTTTTTTCTTATTTAAATTATCTTATCTATGCTATGTTCCAAATTGATCTATTATAAAACTTGTTCTATATCTCCTTGAAAACTAGTATTCTCATTTCTCTAATTACCAAAACACAACCTTTATACTTTCTCAAGTAATATTTGACTGTGATGATAATGAAAACAAGCAATTATACTAATTCAGTTTGATATTATCCAACCATGATCAATGAATTTTTAATATATAGTATATATAGATATATCATGGAATATATAATAGATTAAAAAAATTAAAAATTTTGAATTCTTTTAATTATAATGGTATCCTATTTTCCTTAATACATCATCTTGGATAATTTTCACCTTACGAAATTGGATATCACATTCTCTTGAATTATTCAATCTTAATTTTTTTCTCATAATTTTCCAATTTTTATATTATTATTTTATCTATCTAACCACCTATACCTATATTAGTATATCTTATTTTTCATAACTTAGTTTGTTTACTTTAATTAATTCATAGAGAAATAATTTTATCACATTCTTAATTAATTGTATGATTTAGTATCTATTTTCTAGATGTTATCAATATATTTTCCATATAAAACTATGGTGATATCACAATACTGAAACATGGATCACATTCATTCTTGATAAAACCAAACCCATGTATTCCTTCATCAAAATTAATATTCCTTGACCATGTTTCTTGTTTCAATCCATAAGTGGATCTATGTAACATAAATAAAAAATAAGTATTCTTTACCATCACCAACTTTTCTAGTTACATCATATGGAAATCTTTCACAGGGTTCTATTATGTATGGTTGTCTTGAAATCCATTTTTCAAATTATAAGATCTTGTAATAATACTTTTACAAGTAAAATTCTAATTTATTTGAACATGATGATTAGTGAAAAGGTTTCATCAAACACTATGCCTAGACAACACATGATATCTTTAATTTCCAATCATTTATTATATGTTTCATATGTACCATCAATGTACAATTTCATCTTGAATACCCCATAGTTTATTTTCATAAATTGTATAAACCACAAAAATATAGAATTGGTTTTTAGTACATGGAATCCAATTATGAATTCACATTAAATTTCAATTTATAGTTTGTTTCTATTTACTTTTTCTTTATAGGAAAATTAGTCACTATTATTATAAAATATTACATCTCCTAAATTGGTTAATATAAAAACAACTATTTTTTATATTTCCTATATTGTATACGACACTATAATAACATTTCACACTAGGTATTATATATTTTGCGTCCTTATTCCAAATAATGTCCACCTTGAACCATAACTTCATTGAAGTATAGATTTCTTATTCTATCTTAAAGGATAATTTCATCTCTATTATAGAAATATGGTGTATAATTTGACTAATAAATTTCTATCTTTAGTATAGTCATATACTATGTATCTTTTAAAATAATTGACTGAGATAAACATAATATTTAATTGATGTAATTTTGTTTCAAAAATTGGATTTAACAAAATGTTTTCATCCAAAAACATGAAACCATAACATAATGGATTTATTTTATATCATAAATTATATTTTACCGATTATTTAATATAGTTTTCATGTGGTTATTTGTTAATGGTACTATCTATGAAGAACATCTTGAAATTTATTGTGGAAGTCCTATAATACTTATAAGAATCAAAATAAAATATTTGTTTACTACCATCATTAATATTATATGTATGAGGTAAATTGAGATTAGGAATAACTCCACATTATAATTAACTGTCTATTTAATTATTAGTTCAGATATATTTTTTACAAACTCACCCAGTTTATCATATATCTTTTACCAAGTATATTCACTATCCCACTTTATGTTCATAAATTTACTTAATAGAATCACATGAAGCAAATGAATTCCCCCAAAATTTCTACATAGAATAGTCCACATGTATCCAAATAAAATAATTCTAGAAGAATTTTGGTAATAAAAACATAGATATCAAAATGTTTATTTTTTCATAAAAACATTAATAAAACCATGCCAAATGATCTGAAAGAATTATCTAAAAAGAGTCAAAAAACTCTTTTAGGTATATATTTAACATTTACGTTTTATATTACTAGAACAATAATTATTTATCAATAATAATGTATTATTTGAGTATTATAATTTATATTCATTATTAAATATCAATATTGTGACACGTGTGATTAATTTATAAAAAACTATTAACTCTGTTTGATAAAATATTTCAAAATTTGTTTAAAATATTAAATAATATCCCATTATGTCTTGAACTAATATTTTAAAAAAGTGTTTTTAAATAACTAATTAAAAAAATAGTTTTATGAGAATCAATCAACTTAGAAATATTAATGTTATAATCTTATTTAGATGATGCATTAGTCAATCTCTCTCGTTAACTCGAAGATTCAATTCACTATAATCTTTATGAATATTCACCTTATAATAATATTCAGAAATATTCACCTTACTTAATGTTTTTGATCTTCCTTTCTATCTCTAGTTGGATAAATAAATATGTATAACATGTATTGTTTAATACCTAAAAAAATAATTCTATGTATTACTTACAATAATTAATATTCTAAAAGTATAATTTTATGCTCACTTATTCTTCAATTCCTTAAAATATCCCTTCAAGCGACCATTTTAGTACATGTGAATTAGATGGATTCTTCTTCATTTATATCCCTTAGAATCATGTTACTCTATGATAGATACTGTAAAATTATAGTTGAATAAAAACCAAACATAGGTGATTTAGTATTTTCCATCACCTTATTCATTATAAAGGTGTGGGAACCATGTTTACCCCAATCCTTATATACTTGAGTAAGCATAGTAATAAGATTCAAAAAATTATTCTCCATAATGTTTATTATATAGTTTTTGAGGTATATAAAAAATATAGAATATATAAATTATAATAAAATATTACTGGATAATTTCATATATATATATATATATATATGGTAGCCTAAAATCACTAACCAATCAATATACTTCGTCATATTTAGTATGTGATCAATAGCTAGGTATCCATCTTCTAGTTTATGTTTTTACAGAGCTAGGAAAATTTCATTTATCTTTTTTCCACTATTTATTTTTTAAATACCTTGGGGATGATCTGTCCTGATTTATACATCCCTATCCCTATATGAAGTTTTTAGTGCTACATACATAATTAATGACATGATATAAAAAAATTAAGTTAGGTATCTTATAAAATTATCATTTTGGAATCCTAATCACTCTCAGAATATCCTATAGGTGTTTGATGAGGAATACAAAATTCTAGTACATGAATTGTTTCCCCATAGTATTGAAGTGCAGAAATTAAAGTGACACTCTTGAATTTTAATACTCGTGAGAAAAATTTCTTTTAATATTATAGATCCCCATGTTTTTGTGGTTAACGTTCCCATTTCTAACATTATATAAAATTAAATTTTAAGTATTTTATCTTGATTACAAATTTTGATTCAATTAATTAGTAAATCATATAGTCTTCCACTATTTTATCAAATACCAATAGACCTCATTCTTGGATTTTGAATATCTTGTGACTCAGATAATATATTTGTAAGGATCTATATTTTCCTTTAAAAAACATTGATAGAGGATTTATAAAATCATTTAATGTTATTTACATGGGATTTACCTATTGAATCTATTTACTCATAGGTCCTTAATCTATATAATATAATACAAAATCATGCAATCATAAAAATGGATTTCATTAAGTGTATCCTCTATGTTACTCTAATTCTATTAAGGGCGACTACATTTGATTCTGACTTTGTTAAGTCAACTACTGACATTAATTATAACTCCCTATTATTTAAAGTATCCTGATGAGGACTAGGACAACACATTAAAAAATGATTTTATTATACATAAAGTGATAGAATGCGATTTCTTAATAAATTTTTTGTTGTGGGTTCTTGTTTAACTCGGTGATAAATATTATTTATATTATTCTTCACATTATTATTAATATTATATGGAATTTATATTAATAATTTACTTTATCTTATAAAATAATTTATACATTTTAATTTTATTTTATCATATCATATCATACTTATTAATCCATTTACATTAAGTGATCATGTTTAATTATAAAATTAAATAAATCACTAATTCCATAAATAAATTAATATAATTGAAAAAGCGATCATAAAATTAATTTGTGATATAATCATGATATTTTTTCCATTGGACGGTTTATCAAATAGTGATAAAATAACATTGATACTAATGGAATTATCTCCATAGTCCTATACATTGCTCAAGTCTCACCATTTCTATATTCTCATTTGTGTCACCTTAGTTTCATTCATATTAGAACATGTCTTTACCCATTTACTTTAGCTAGGTATTCTATACATTATCAAAATCAAATCACACATTAGTAAAGGATACCAAGGATTTAGGGTTATATAAAATAATTATAGGATGTGTAGGATTATAAAAAAATAAAGAGGGTAGAGATGATACACTAAACATAATATTTAATTTCATAATAAATATTATATTAAAATATGAAATGAATAGTTAAATTAAACAAATAAATTCAACACATGCATATGTTGGTCAGTCTCATGATCAATAACAACATGAGATGTCTACACATTTATAATTTATATCAGTAATTAAGGTTTATTTATTTATGAAAAATATATTATAATTAATAAATTAATCATCCATTTAATTAATTAAATATTTTTCTTAATATTTTATCTTAACTATCCTTAAAATATAAAAAGAATTACTTTTTGTATTATTATATAAATACTGAATATTTTTTCATTTTATTTTAAAATAATAATGTACACAACATATACCCTAGAGGTGGCATAGTTTGTGAAATATTCATTAGATTAAGCATATTTTCTAAATTTAATACTTAAATGAAATTTTAATTACTTGACATATCACATGACTCACACAATTCATAGTTCTTATCATGTATCATTTAATAAAATTTCATTTATACCTAAAAAACATATTACGATATACATGGCACGTGGTTTTATGGGTCAATCTGCATAGTTTATGCAAATTTTACAACCACAAGAATTTCCATAATATATGTTGTGTATACTGATAGAAATGCATGTTAATTACACAACATTTATGATAATAATTACACATTGTTAAATTACAAAATTTACGTTGAAATTTATTATTTGGAATTTATACCCATAAGACCCATTGAAAACCACTTAGTGTGTGCTCAGTGCTAACCAACACCTATCACAAGCAATATAAAATCAGCAACACACCATTTATTTTATGGATCACTTAAGTTATCCCTTTTTGTTGAAGTGCATAAAACATATAAAGTATTCATATATCCTTTACATGGGTTTTCAAGTGTTACACAACATGTACATTCTATCTACACATCATGTTGTCCACATCCGACAACAATACTCAGATGATAATCAATATGTTTCATGTAATTATGAAATATATATGACTACATGACATATCAAGATTTATGAAGGGTATAAACCATGTTGGGTTACAAGATATATACAGTAGATACATTATAGGAAATTCTTGTCTAACGATATACGACTCTAGAGGTCAATATAAAGTGTGTAATGACACTACATAAAGAGTCACATGAAATGTAAATATTTATAGGGATCACAACTTGTGTGAGTTGAAAATACATAAATAGTGTGTATTTTACCATTACATTCCATGTTTTCATGTCATGTAGTCAATGACCTTGGAATCTCTATCTGGGATTTCCCTACATTATTTTCATGTCTTGGTATATTCTTGTCCATACTTATTTAAGTAAAGTTGTTTCAAAAACATTTATATGAAGAATGAAACTATATAAATAAAATTAAAAACATGTTTGAAATTTATCATATAATTTTAAAAAAAAATCTATTTTAAAATGTGACTACTGTGATAAAACATGATGGTTTTGGGGTGCCACAAAATTGTTGGGTGGGTACCCAAAATATATTTTTCCTCAGTTTCAAATAATAAATTTAGATGAACTTGATAAATGAAACATCAATATCTTTAAGATATAAATTTTAACATTTAATTTATAATTAATTTAAAATATGATTTACGTCAAACATGATAATCAAATTCATGTTTTTTTACTATATTCATGTGTTACATGAAGTAGATAATCCAATAAAGGATTCCACATGGAGTATCCACATGTGCTATATGAATTGCCAGACAATGTTCTTGAATCACTATGTGATATAGTAGAATATATAAGTTGTTCACATTATTATTTTTTTATCATAAGAAGGTGTTCTCTTGTTCCCTCTATGTTATTGAGATGGGTGGTGGAGGAAAAATCTTTCTAGAATTTAGGATAATTATCAAGTGGTTTTAATTATATACACTAAGACACACTGCTAAAAATGATATTACTATGATTTTATACATAGGGTTAAACAATCAATAATTTCAAAAAGGCACTTTAAATGATTATTTTTTCTATGTAATCCCCACGTAAAATAATAATAATAATTATATTATTATTATTATATCTAAATACAGACACTTTTTTAAATATCAACTAATAAATAAATAAATTTATATTATTTTAAATTATACTAAATAAAATTAATCACTTACAATGGAGAATTTTCTCAACCCATCTATCCTCTATAGAATTTATTTAACCTATAATAATAGAATATTTATCCCAGTAAATATTTTCTGTTAAATAAATTAATATATATTATTTATTAATCTCTTTAATAAAAAACTATTTTAATATTAATATTTCTAAATCAATATTTATATTAAAATATACACTAACTTATGAATAAATAATTATTATTTTTATAAACATGTGAATAATAAATAAGAGAAAATATTCAACTCACATATTCAAAACTTGTATATCTTATGATTTAAAATTTAGGTAATCAAATTTTCATGAATAATTAGTTTTCCAAAATCAAGAATAATATTTATTCATAATATTAAATTCAATTGAATATTATGAATTTATGGAAACAATTACTGTAGGAAACTTTTTTGGTGGCATTAGGGAAACTTGACTAAAGTGCATGATCTATGTCTAGAAACATATAACAGAACCCATAAAAGAAAAAATTAATGATGCAATAACAACATCCATCCTTCAAACACTATTATTTAATATAATCCATTTCTTATAATAAATCATCAAGAAATAATAATACATGTGTCTACACACATTATACTAGATTACTTTTCTTTAAAAATTTTAATTAACTTTTTCAATAATGTATTTTAGCTATGGATTTATCAAAAGTTTCTTTTTAAATTAAAGGGATAGAGGTATCTTCTTCTATTTACTTGGAATGAAAAAAAATCCTTTGTTAACTTAGTCAATTAATTCAATATCAAATATAATATTCTTAATGTATGCTACTATGCTATAAGAATGTGTCATCACCGTTTTTATCTACACATCAAAGAAGATAATTCAAGATATAAATTAATAATAATATCTTATCCGAGGACTAATACAAACATTTACAGATGGGAATTTACATTGTAACATAAATATATGGAATTCCTATTGGTGGATCTTTCTTAAATAACTCCCTTCTTATGGACCTCAATGTGTAAACTTCAAGAGAAGAAGTATCAATATATTATGATCCTATAACACCTAATATCCAAACATCATATGTGTCATATTAGACATAGGTTATCTAGACAATAAGATATATGTTTATGTATATATTCATAGAATTTATAAGTTTTAATTTTAGTAAGGTAATATTAGAACATTTTTATGTGAAATATTCTATATAAATTATCCTAATAATGTTTTTTATAAGAATAATAATTATGTGATAAAATATTTATAAATTTTCTAGTAATTAAAAGTTCAAATTCAATTTGTTCTAGGGAACCAACACTAAAATCATGGTCGAGAGTGAATATCACAAATATATCCTATGTTATGTGGGTTTTTATTGATTCTTGAGGGAAATTTTATAGGTGATTACTTTTAATAATATAAGAAAAGAACACTAAGGAAAAATCACGATTTAGCGGCGATGTTTTTCGTTTCGCGGCGGTTTAAACCGCCGCTAAATAGATTGGCGGCAGTTTTGAAATACCGCTGCGAAATCGTGCGTCGAGAAACTATTCGCGGCGGTTTTTAAAACCGTCGCAGAACGTTTCGCGGTGGTTTTTTAGAGGCGGTTTTTTTTTAATTTTTTTAATTTTTTTAATTAATTAATTAATTAATTAATTAATTAATTTATTTTATTTATTTTATTTATTTCGTATTTATTTTATTTATTTTATTTATTTCGAATTTATTTTATTTATTTTCTTTTTCTTGTTTTTCTTATATATGTTATTTATGTTATTTAATTTATTTAATTTATTTTATTTATTTATTTTATTTATTTCGTATTTATTTTATTTATTTTATTTGTTTTATTTTATTTATTTATTTTATTTATTTTATTTATTTAGTATTTATTTTATTCATTTTGTATTACTTTATTTACTTTATTTATCCATGCATGCACATGCCCATGCACATACCCATGCACATGCCCATGCAATATAAAGAAATACTGCGTTTGGTGAGATTTGAACCCCTAACCTCTTGCATATTTTCCAAAGACTTTACCACTCAAAACAAGCTCGTCATGTGGTTAATGAACAGAATTTAATATACTTATATATATTAATTGAAAAAACAAATAATACATAAATAATAAATATAAACTCAATAATAATAAATAATAAATAATGAATAATAAATAATAAATAATAAATAATAAATAATAAATAATAAATAATAAATAATAAATAATAAATAAATATAAATAATGAATAATAAATAAATATAAACAATAAATAATAAATAATAAATAATAAATAATAAATAATAAATAATAAATAATAAATAATAAATAATAAATAATAAATAATAAATAATAGATAATAGATAATAAGTAATAAATAATGAATAATAAATAATAAATAATAAATAAATATAAATAATAAATAATAAATAATTAAATAATTTAAATAATAACTAATAAATAATAAAAAAATATAAATAATAAATAAATAATAAATAATAAATAATAAATAATAAATAATAAATAATAAATACTAAATAATAAATAATCAATAATAAATAGTAAATAATAAAAAATAAAAAATAAATAAATAATAAAAAATAAATAATTAATAAATAATAATTAATAAATAATAAGTAAATATAAATATTAAATAATAAATAACTAATAAATAATAAATAAATATAAATAATAAATAGTAAATAATAAATAAATACTAAATAATAAATAATAAATAATAAATAAATAGAAATAATAAATAATAAATAAATATAAATAATAAATAATAAGTAAATATAAATAATAAATAATAAAAAACAAATAATAAATAAATATAAATAATAAACAAATATAAATAAATATAAATAATAAATAGTAAATAATAAATAATAAATAATAAATAATAAATAATAAATAATGAATAATAAATAAATATATATAATTAATAATTAATAATTAATAAATATAAATAATAAATTAGAAATAAGAAATAAAAAATAAGAAATAAGAAATAAATATAAATAAATATAAATAATGAATAATAAATAATAAATAAATAAATAAATAATAAATAAATAATAAATAATAAATAATAAATAATAAATAATAAATAATAAATAATAAATAATAAATAATAAATAATAAATAATAAATAATAAATAATAAATAATAAATAATAAATATAAATAATAAATAATAAATAAATATGAATAATAAATATTAAATAATAAATAAATATAAATAATAGTAAATAATAAATAATAAATAATAAATAATAAATAATAAATATAAATAATAAATAATAAATAATAAATAATAAATAATAAATAACCACTAACAAATATTATTATTATTAATAATATTTTATTATTAGTACTAATAAATAATAAATAATTAATAATAAATAATAAATAATAAATAATAAAAATAAGTAAATATAAATAATAAATAAATAATAAATAATAAATAATAAAGGTAACACATGAAAAAGTATGAAAAGACATGGTAAGGGATGAAAAATCATGAAAACGCATGAAAACGGATGGAGAAGCATATGAAGAATGAGGCATTCGAAAGAATGAGAACGCCTGAGAACGCATGAAAACTCATGACAACTTTGGAAAACCCCTTAATAATTCAACATAATCATCATAATAACCCACAAAAAAACCATTGATAAAGATTAAAAGTCATGGAAACCCAAATAAACAATAATAAATGGAGCAACCGTTAAAACCTGTCAAAACAGTCATAAAGAGACAAAAACATTGGACTCACATTAACGGAGATAACTTATGATCCGAGAGTCCGTTTTAGATCCACGACCTGTCAAATCAAAGATCCTAAAATGATCTTCGACCTGATAGGTGAAATAGTTTGAATGGACAGGCAGATCAGAAGTTATGACCATTTAAAAAAAAGATGATAGGGAACAGGTGCTAGAAACGAGGCATCGAAAAACATAACAAACCCGATACTCACTAAAAAGGCCATAACATAGGATCCAAGAGTGCATGTGGGCGCCGCGACGAGTCAAACTGAAGCTCATGGAACAAGCTATGATCTGGTAGGTGGAGGTGTCCGAACTGACACGCGGATCGAATGTTAAGTCCGTTTGAAGACAAGTTTGACGGGACACCGGTGACGGAAATAGGGTTTCAGAGACGTTCGGAGGGGTTTTGCGGTCGAAAAACATGACAGAAGCTTGCTTCCGTTGACTTGGTGCATAGCTCTCATCACTGGCTTCGATTTGATATGTGGTAGAGCCCAAACGGATACCCGGAGTGAAAGTTATGGCCATTTGAAGTTGGAGAACTTTTTTCAACATTATTATAACACTAATATCTTCTGCACCTTAGACTGTCTCATGGTTTTGATTACATGTGCCTCTAGGTCTGTTCATGATCTTCAATTTGACTAGTAGTGGCAGTCCAATGGACACCCGGATCAAAAGTTATGATCATTTTAGTGATTTCGGGATATCTTGTGTTTTTTTTTATTTTTTTCCTTTCATTTCGCGGCAGTTTTTTAAAAAACCGCCGCTAATCCTTGAAAAAAATTTACAAAAAAAAAAAAATAAATAAAAAAAAAATTATGGCATTTCGCCGCGGTTTTCTTGTAGTGGAACAAAAGAGTCCTGAATTTGGGTAAGAAGGAAAAAAATACAAAATAAGAAAAGAAAGTGAGGTCCATAAGTATACATGTGAAGGCATTGAGAAGAAGTATGTTGAGGAGGATACTATAGTGTGATAGATAATACTATAGGAGGGTACATGAAATATAAAGTAGTTATCTTGGATTTATTTTGAGTATTTTCCATGTCATATCGCAACATATCAAGATATGAAATCCCTTAAACCCACATCTAATAATTTATGGTCTAGTGACCAAGGTTAATGTATCAACTCAAATAAAAGGATAAAATACCTAAATAAATAACCTATCATGTACTATAATGTACCAAAATCCACCATAATATAAATAAATAACCAACACCATAAAAAACACATTTATATATAAGAAATATCTCTATAAAAATGGTAAGATAATCAAATTAATAACCTAAAGTTTTAACACATCTTAAACAAATGCATGTCTATAAATATTTAAAAAAATTTATCCATCATAATAAAAACTTCATTCCATGGTCTAAAGCATTTACCATCTATAATTAACCTCAAAGTTCATGACACGACCACATTATCATATATAGATCTTTAAAAGGGTGAAAACACATGATTATACATGGATGACTGATAAGTAACACTCAGTATGATCATCCTATGTAGTATATTTTCCTAATAAAAAACTAGTGTCTATGTGTATTATCATGAAAACAAAGTGTAAAAAAAACAATACCGAAGAATTTCCACATCATGATGGAACCTTTTTGGAATAAGCGGATTGGTGGTTATCTAATATTACTCGAGTTCATGTTACCTATTACAAGGATCTTATAAATTTAAGACATGTTCTTGAAATCTTTCCCTATAATATTAAAAATAACTATTTTCTTAAAATATGAAAATTAAGACCCTGAAATTCCAATAACGATGCATACATGTGAGTTTCTCAATCATTTCCCTCATTTCTGGGTATTGTTTGGTATAATGTTTTACACATGGGTACTCTATAATTTATCTCTATCCAAGGTGGTGTAAGTAATTGTAAATTTAGGATCAGACCCACTACAAAGGGTTGTAATATACCCTACGAAGTGAATGGTAAACCATATAGTTCGTTTCCAATTAAAGAGGAGTGTCATAACTTTTAAGGTCATAAGAAAAGGACCACTGTGGTTCATTTTATATTCAAGCATCCATGAACCATGATGGGAAATTTTAGTTCATTCATCCATGATTTCTTAACAATTTATATATGTGTGGAATATGCTATTATTTATTACATTTCTCACCAAAAAACTAAGGACCTTTAGGCATGAGTTTCTATAAATGTTTTAAATTGGTAATTATCATTAAGGGTTCTTTTTATTATGGTATTACAGTTGTTTAAAGGTTTATTTGTACTCAAATTATATATGTTGGTAACTAAGAATGAGGGAAAGATTATTTGACACATGGGTGATGTGAAATAAGAGAAATATTTGAAGGATTACATTGTATTGATAATTTATTAAAGCTATGCCTCACTGATTAATCTTAATGAGAGTGACTAGATTCTTTGGGGTTATTGAAATTGGTACTATGTAGCCATGATATGTGTCCTGTGGAAAGAAGTTTTTCTCTATTTTCATAAGTGTAATGATCCTTATTATAAAAAAATACATGATTGATTATATCTCAAGGATCCCAAAGGTTTGGGAGAACATTAAGAAGGATTACAATTATTGAATAAATACATGATTGAAACAGGGAACAAAAATACGTGTAATGAATCAATCATGTAAATCAGGATTCCTTATTAGATACGTGGGTAGAAAAATCATTCAATGGTTTTACCAAGGAAGAAGATTCCTTGTATGTTATTTTGTGACACCAGGTTGAATAAATAAATTTCATCCCATATAGGTATCCAGGGAAAAATTCAACCCAGGTATATCCCTGATGGATGGAAATGAATATATTTTAAATAGGTCTTAGTTCCAGGGGTTGAAACATTGGGTACAACTTCAAACAGGAAGCTTATGTGGGATAAAATCATAGTGATCTTGTAGAGGGAAAGACGAGTTATCAGTATTCTTTGTATGTGATATATTATTGGAAGGGTATTTCTCCTTATAAATGGTAAGATGTTCCAAAATTCGTCTTCCCCAAATATTTTGGTTTTAAAATCATTTTAATGACTCAAATAAAACTGTTTTCCATTAATTATGTATGGTTTTGAACATAAATATTCCATGAGGATGATTTTTTTCTATTCTTTTGACACATATGGGAATAATTGTAAAATATATGGTGCCTGATATTGGTTGGGAAATACATATTAGTAAAATGAGATTCTTAGGTTCCTTTTTATAGGTAAATGTGCTCTTATGTACCCAATAATGTAATGGAAACGTACGATATTTTTGTGTACACCCATGTGGATCACATGGGGAACTCAGTTATTGGTAGGCTGATTTGAAGGAGGGAATTTTTGTACAAGGACCACAAGAATTGAGAGGATTTCTATAGGTTTATAGAAAATTTTGGATCAATGAGGACATTTGGAAGGACACTGGGAACATAGAGTTAGTGTTAATGAAATTGTCTAGGTTCCGATCTTATTTTCACTGATTTAATGTTTTGACCTCTTATTAAAGTTTTTTTATTGATAAACTTTGAGCAAAAAAAAAAAAATAAACTCTAAGAATTGGATATAAACTTGATGTTGATAATTTTTTAATGTACAAGAATCCTAGTGGTGAATTGGTATTGATGGATGGTATGAACATAGAAATGTGGAAAGATTCTCTCGTGCTAGTAAATATTAGGGTTCACATGTTGGGGACAAAAACTATATGTGTGTTTTGTAAACTACTCCTGGAGACCATGATAATATAGGACACAAAATAAGTTCTCATTTATCAATAAGTGTGAGTTTAATGACACCACTATGGAAAATAATTTTCCTAGGATAACTCATTAATATTTTATGTCTCTATTCTCACTGTAGATAACTTATATTGTATTCTAATCTTAATTGTTTTATTAATCATTAAATTATTATGACTTTTTATAAAAGTAATGGTGTTGGGATGGGTTTAATAATATATTATCACAATTCTTTATTCCTATACCATTAATAGTATGTTTAGAGATTCATGTAGTATAGGATAATAGAATATGGGTTACATGAAATTGGAATAAAAAATTAATTTTTAAAATTTTTTCCTACACAAATTCATGCTCAATTTCATATATTTCATTTTAAATATGATTTTACCCTATCCTCTTACTTCATGATAATATAAAAAAATTAATTGAGAAATATATTGAAAAATTATGGGTCTTTTAACAGTAATTCTTTTTAAATATTTTATCTTAAATTCAAGTGATGATTGATCAAATAGATTTTGATTCACAATGATGTATCATGGAATTTCACCATGTAATTTTAGGCCTTCTAAAATTAACTCCTCTCAATTAAGAAACATTATATAGGATTACTTTTCATGGATTTGGTCTCCTTATATATTCACCAACTATGAATCCATATTCAAATATTACAACTGCCTGATTTACAAAATCATGAATTGATACTTGAATGAAAATATCATTCAAGGGGTACATATTCTATGAAACTATTAATGAGTAATAATAAAACATAGTTCATTTCCCAAGGATAATGAATTAATAATCACAAAAAATTACACCAGTTATCTGGGAATATTCATCTACTAATATATCATCTAAACAATATAAAGGGAATGGGGAGAGTCTCTAATTGGGCCCCAACATTGGTTTCAAATTTTCTATGTAATGTTCTTTGTTGTCCTAATTAAATTAAATCAATACTATTTTTGAAACCCACTTGAGGGCTATTGGATTGTATGAGTATAACTAAAACTCATAATTTTATATTAACTATCACGTCAACCTCATCGAATAATTAATCATTTGATGGTATTAAATGGATAAATATTTTTAATTTATATATATATAAGTCATTATCTACCTTTTTTACATCTTCAAGATTAGTGGTTTTCCCATACTCGATGAAATAGAGGAATATTTTATCCCCACTTTCAAATTTTGGGTTGATTTGGAGAAATTTTAATCTTTGGGGAGGTATTTTTTAATACTAGATGAAAGTAATCAGATGTGAAAGGTCTATAAAATTATCAATATTAATTTCAAATAATGGATTAAAATACATTTATTGTATCATATTTTAAAATAAAGGAGGAGAGGTCAAGGACCTATCTAGCATTATATGCTAAAGGGGATCAGAATACTTACTAATCTATTTTATACATCAACCAATATAAAACACAGGGATATAAGGTTAAATTTGATTTAAAACTATGTCTTTAATTGGAAGGTCTTTTGGTGATTTTCCTCAATAGGTGGTTATCAATAACCAAGAATTCCTATGGGGCCAGTTCAAATAATTTTAATAAGGAGGCAAGCATAGCATCTTGGAGACAAATAAATTTTGTTATCCAATATTTAGAAAGACTTACCTAGATTATTTGATAAGTCCAAGGAGGTGAGAACACCATTGAACATCAAATACACTAGAAAATTTTCACTGATATATCATTGTATATCTCAGTGAATATATTTCCAGGACCACCATATTAGGTTCTCATTTTCATTCAAGAAAACATTTTATTATTTTAGATACATACATATAATATCCATGAATACTCAACACATGTATAATGTAGTAGGATAATATTATCAGTTCATATTTTCCTCATAGTAAGTGACCATTGTAATGGTGAAAAATAATTAAATAATAACAACATATAATTGATCTAATATAATTTCACTCTAGGATATGGTACTTAATGACTTAGTGGATGAGTTTTAACTAGTTATTTTTACACACATTATTAATTTTTATGATAGATTTGTTTTTTACAACAAATTTATCTATCTCCCTAGTTTATGGAATGACTTTATAAACACCCCATTATATTGGAATAATTTTAGAAGATATTGGTACATGTGGAAATTGGAATCAAAATAAACATTAAACCAGTTGATGATTTGGTTTCTTTATCTCTTGATTTTTCTCAAATCTAGAATGTTTAATAAAAGGGTGGAATACTGAGAGGGGAGGTTCCTCAAGCATGCGGGAATCTTTTCAATGCTACCTAGATAGAAGAAATTATATTTAATGAGGAATTAATTCAAGAAGGTTAATTCATTGTGTGAGATTCCTCAACTAATATAGAGTCCACTCAAGCTACTGAGAATAATAGATAACCTAAAGACCCTATATCAAGTATCAAATAGAATATTATATTTTCAATATAAAATTATAAAAAATAAGATTCATCATTTTATTGTGCCGATGAATGTCACATACATCCACCAAGAACCATTTTAACAATTACACTTATCCTAGAATAAGTTCCCATCCTATAAATTGAGTATATTATGGATTTAGTGTTATTTATATAAATAAGTTAGTACATAAAAGGGAATATAAAATTATACAATACTTAATTATTCAATGTCCTTTAGCTTAAATAGGTGATAACACATATCACCTCCACTATCTCTTTATAGGTTTGGGATCTGTTGGCTTTTACTGCCCTTGTTTTCACACTATCATCCATTAAATTATAAAAATACAATAACAAATAACATCATTGGACAAGGATATTCATTCCTTTAAGGCTGAAAATTATCATATTGGAATAATGTATTGGAATAGTAAACATATGAATCAAGGTGATGTTTATAAATACTATATTCATGGTTGGATAGATACTAAAATAGTAAAAATATATTAATGTGAGTCTATTGTAGCATCCATTAAATTACATTTAATAAAAATATTTAATGGAATTGAAAACCTTAAAATAATTACAATGAATTGACCATGATGAATTTGGAATCACATCTATTATTTAAAGTAGGATCAACTAAGAAAGGATACCTTCACAATTCTTTGGATGCCTCTTATAAAGAACTGGTTGATATAAACACTTATTTTAATAAAATATTGTTATTATTTTCATACATTTTTTATTTTTTCCAAAAAGGGTTTGTATTAGGAAGGATTCGTCTTATGTTTTCTTATTTATACTATATATTCAGTTTTTATATAATAATTTAATAATTTTTTATTATTAAAATTAAATCATAATAACATAAAAAGTATAAATAGATCGATTCCATAGTAATCATATCCCTATAAACATTGAATGCATATATATTCTTGTAAGCCATATTTTAAATAGTTGAGTTAGTTGTGAAAGTATTGTCATTTATTTTATGTTCTATTAGATGTGTATTAGTAGGTCGGATATGTGGAATATGTGTTATCACTACAAATTGAGCTTGATTTGTTAAATAAATTAAATAAGTTGTTCTATTACATCTTATACATGTGCTCTAGGATAGATATAGTAAAAATAAGTACATAGTGCATGTTCCATCATCGAAGGCCATGGTCATTCCATTTTTACATGATAGTTGACGAATCAAGATAAATATAATCATGAATAGTGTGTATAATAGTTGACTAAATGATCAATAAGGGTACAAGTTACCTAAAATAAAATCAATATGTATTTTAATAAAAAGAATATAAAAATATATGTGAGAAGTATTAATACCTATATGTTTTACCTATATTTGTAGACCTATATATTATAACATGACTTTTTAGGGCCTAATGTTTTTCCCTATAATCATTATTCCTCTTTTCTAGTATGTTCTAACTTTTACCTAATCCATGAGAGAGATGTATTAGCTAGAATAGAGTTAATTTTTTATTTTTCTATATTTCTATGTCTTTGTTCTAATGAGTTAAATTTATCATTATTTTATAGTTTAAAACCTTTCCTATTGGACTAATTTTGGGTGTTTGAAATTTTAGCTCATACAATATTGACTAAAAGGGGTGATGTTTAAGGACATACATTGATTTAAAAAATATGGTTTATTATATAGTGGAATGGAAAAAATAAATCAATTTAAATTACTGAACAACCAAATAATTTAGGTATCTTTAAGAGGGAAATCTGCATTCAACTAGGGTCATACCACTAGGAATGATGAGTACGGGTTGTATGTACAGTGGTAAAGACACAGTCACCTTGATGTAAATTGAAATAATATTGGTATATAAAATAATGGGGAATGATTATATATAATTTATGCATGTAATACTTAGACTAAAATATAACTCTTACATTAAGATCATATTGTTTTGATTAGATGTGGCTAATATTTAAGGTCATCCATCATTAACTAAATGTGAGGTGGAATATTTAGTGATATGGTAAAATTAGTCCAATGTGAATGATAAAATGAAATACATGTATAAATAAAATCAAATGAGGAGATGTATACTTAGTTTAAAGTTATAAAGACAATACCAAAACATTAATGAAATTTTCAGCCATGTAGATTTTACCAAAGAGTGGGGTTGTACATATATTTATAATGTAAATATAAACCAAAGGTGAATAGTTATACTGGTATCCATATGAGAAACCATGGAGGAGTTATTCAAAAAAAATGTTGGTAAATAAAATCAAAATAATTTCAAAATCTTTGAATGATGTATTATGGTAAATGTAAAGTTCAGTTTGAATTAATTGAATTATGATTATATGAGATGATAAAAGAAATAATATTATATCCATTAAACCTATTTTTTATGATGGGTCCATTATTGTGACCCTAAAAAAGAATACTATGGATGAGTGACACAAACATTAAAATAATGAGTTCCACTATAATACATATATATGAATATGAGGTAGAGTATCTTTCCTTATATATAAAAACATTCACTTAGTTAGTCATAGGTGTGTTTGATATATAACACATAAACCATCAGACTGTCAAGGGGGTTTCTTGGAGTTTAATATACTTGTTACTGATAGTGATGTATGTTTTTTGGTAATTCAAATACTCAATATGAAATTTATGATATATTGAATTTAAATAATCAATGGTAGCTAAAATACCCTAACTCATAATTGATAATTTATAGTTTTCATACTGTGTTGAAGAGGGTTGGAAGTAAATGATAATTTGTTTTTGGGTATGGTATGGGTGATCTGGAGAACACTATACATCTTTAATAATAGAAATAAAGATACATGTTGTTCTGTAATTTAGGGGACTCTACCAAAATTGGATTATTTGTAGAGGAAATGTATTATCCTAGAATAGTGTCATGATAGGTAACCCTATGTGAATTTATAATATCCCAAATGTTAGGACAATGTGATGAGTGAAAATTAATGGGCATGCTTTATATAAATGATTAAAATTTTACTATGTATTCTATGAGAATAATAATAAAGACACATAGTCCTGGGTTATGGAGGTATCTACACATATTTGTATCATACATAGGGATAAGAACTTGGAATGAAGGGATTTATTCCAGTGAGTGGGATGAATTAAACCTAATGTGAACGAAGAAGAGTCTCACCACTAGGGAGGAATAATAGTAAGAGTGAAAATTATGAATTTATAGTGGGGTCTATGATTGGTAATTCAGATATCACTACATATATTATGAGAATATGAATCAAGTCACACTTAATTCTTAGTAACCATTCTCTATATATATTTGGATCAATTATTGATGAATAATGGATTAATGTGAAATAATACTTTATAGATAAGAAAAGAGAAAAAATATATAATATAAATTAGAATATGTACGATCATTAGGGTAAAAGGAGGAATGAAATTAAGGAATAAATTAAGGTTCGTCATAGATTAAGAGATCCACAATTTACATTGTATCTTATGTGAATAATAAACAAACAACACATAGTTCTTAGTTAGGATAATTCAAGGTTTATTAGTGCAAGGAGAATCAATAGGACTCTATGTGAAGTGTTATTCCCATACACTATATATTATTATATATATAGTCTATTATTTAAGGTAATAAGTACATATAGAATAGACCACTCAAAATAGTTTTGGATCATTTGGGAATGGAATATTTTATCTGTTAGGCCCTAAAAAAATATAGAAAGAGATATGAGGGGGATAATTTTCATTCTTATAATATTTGAGTAATCATAAAATTAATTAGAATCATTGGATAAAAAATTAGAAAAATTCATGTATATTAAAGTGAATATGATGTTGGTATGATAATGTATATGTAAAAAACTAAAGAATAAGAAGAAAATATTTAATAGTAGTTAGGATCAAAATGATCGTATGTATACTCTTCGCATGCTCAACTAATTATCACATATATCTAATTGATAAATACTCTTGCAATGGGTAAAAAATTAACACATTCATTTATATAAGAATAGACACATCAAAAAACTCTACAATGCTTTGTCTTGATACTATTATGTTTTAACTGGAAGAAGCTCTACCTATGTGATAGTGTTTTTTAGTGAAGTAATCATAGCTATATATATACCATTTAATAAGGTATAACCTATGTTTCATTCAATGTTAAAAATTGATAAAGAACTATAATATTCTACATAGTTATAATACATAGAATGATATAAAATAGGGGAATCATTGAATATACGAAAATGATATTGATAGTGTAAAATAGTGAAATCTAGACCCTTAAATGCAGTAAAATGATCATGTTTTGAGAAACCTATAAATATAAAATTTTAATATAAATAAAAAAATAAAAAAGAATGATTCATCATTTTGTATCTTATGTTTGGAATTATATCATTGTTATATGTTTTCTTTGAGACCTTATATATGAAATCTTCCAATGAATAATTTCATGTAAAACAGAACCATGAATATTCACACATAATTTATCTAACAATAACACAATAAGGTTACCATTTACTTATATACAAGTTTCAATAATTTTTTATTTTTTAGAATAAATTCAAAATACTTATAAATTATCACTATGAGTATTTCCAAATATTATCTTTCAAATGTTTTTCATATTCCCACGATTCAAATTTACACAACATTCTCATCACAAAATAATATCACATTCCTAAATGATGATAATTTGAGTCTAACTATATTTGAAGACCTTTTCTCATATTATATGTGATATCCAACTAAGTCTCTCAATAATTATTTTCATAGAATTCTCCACATGAAATTGCCTTGTTCAAAATTTTTTGATAATAATTTTTCCCTAGAATGAATCATTTATCAACTGTCCAAACAATATCGGAATTTTTTTAGTGATAAAACGCATTAGGATAGTGTGTTATTCATATAACGTAACATGTTCCCATTCAAAAGAAAACATTCCTATTTTTATATCGAAGACCATTCAATGATAAAATTAAAACTCTTAAGATTAAAACTTGTTTTATATATAAGAAAAATATCTATAATAAAAATATTATAAAAAATTCAACAAATATCATGATTGGTTGGGAAATAAAACTTATAAGGAAATAGAGCATCATAATGCGGAATAACTTTGGTAAAGTTCTTATTCTACTTTGGAATCCTTAATATGGAGTTGGTACGATCACATGACTTACATTAACTAACTCATTCTCCATTGAAAGATAATGTATGATGTGTTGGGTTCATGATGTTCCACTATGTTTTGTTGTGATGTGATGAATCATCCGTAGATTCCATTATTTAGGTGACGAAGTTTGATAACTTTATGGGGTTTATGTTATGTTGATATCATAATGTAGAGATCTATTGTAACTTATATTAAATTTAAATCACAATATGAGTTCACTATAGATAATTATCAACATTATTCTTATGCAACACAAATCTATTCTTATACATGATAATAATTATTCTTATGAAAGGTACAAATTCTAAATTTAATTTCTATATAAATAATGTAATCAAACATATATTAATAAAAAAATATAAAAGGTTATCATATTAAATAATAAATTAATAAATAAATTAAAGTAAAAATAATATATATAATCATGTCCAATCAATCTAATAAATATATTGAAGGATGAATAATTATCAAAAAATAGACAATGTGGTCCGGATTCATTCAACATTATCCTACTTTTTGATAATTTATAATATCTAACACACTCCGCCCTATTTTTTAAAGATCCCAAAAAAAGATATGTCCAAGGAATTGTATCAAAATAACTAATTCCGATTAAATAATTGGGGTTATTTGAAGAAATAAAACTAAATTTATCTCCATATATAAAACACTTGTGTTTTGAAACAAAAAACATCCCCACAAAACCAATACTAGTTAAAAAATAGTACCAATAAATAATAATAAAATTAACCCCATATAAATCTATTAATTCTGACATAATAATTCCAACATTTAAAAAAGAATAAATAATAGTAAAAGTAACAATGTGTAATACCAATTATTCAAAAAACTAATTTGAAAAACAATAACAGTGAAATCTCTCTATTGTGAACTCCACTAGTATGAAATTATTTACTAAAGAGATTCATGAAACTTGGTAAGGAAACTAAAATAATATTAAAAAAATTTCAATAATTTAAAACCATAAAAATTTATTATTTCATGTCAGAAATAAAAAAGATATAACAGGAATAGACATTACTATTATCCAAAAATAAGAACATAGTACAGTTCATGCCCATATAGTGTTAAGTAAAAAAATAATGGGTACAAATGTTCTCCATATCAATAATAATTACTTTGGAATGTAGGCTAACTTGGTTTAATAATATTTGTATAGAATTTGTTAGGACCCTATATGTTAGAATTTTTGGACAATATAGTATTTAAAGAAGACATTGAAAGAAGTAATTTGTTGTGACCAATGTGTTATACAAACCATAATAGATAGTCATTTGACTAATTTCAAAAATAAATATACATAAATCTTAAATAAATTAAATGATTATATTTTTAAAATTAATATAGTACTTTCTATAGTTCTTTGGTTATTGTCCAGTATATCCATCATTTTTCAACATTATTTTCATTATTTTATGTGAAATAATTTGGTTATAACTCTCCCTTCCTTGCATGAGTGTTGTCAAAGCCTCTCTTATACTATAAATATTCACCTTCATAAATCCATTTTTCTTTTTAAAAGGTTCCATATTTTTATAAAACTTATCACTTGTGTTCTATGAAATGTTGGCTAATCTATCATTTCAAAAAAAAATTCAACATTTCATCATAACAATTACACATTAAATTATGAGCATACATATTAAAATTCTTATTATACTAATGAATATTCTCATGGTATTTCAAAAAATTCTTATATAATTCATAAATCATTATAATTTAACCTCTGACCTTATTAATCATATCAATCTACCATTTACACTATTTTCTTAATAATATCAATCAACATTAAAATCATAAATAGAATTAAAAACACTATCACTATCCGTATCATTGATTTCCTTTATAAACAAGATAAAAAATATCTATATTAATTTATATATTTCAGTAGAATTATAATCTTCAATAATAATCCATTTATAAATCAAATACCCTTTCCACATTTTCTAAATTTTATAATAGTTTCATTTTTGTAAATCATGGATATTCGGGTAGAATATTATCCTAATTCCTGTGGTCATAACATGTAACATTTATATTGAAATTTTATACTCAGTTACATGTATGTTCACATATTCTATTTTCACTTCTATAATTAATTTTGAATACCTTAATATTAATTATATTCTTCCCATTGTATTGAAAATCAATGCAAATTTTCAATTATCTCCACATGATGTACCTGCATTGTCATCAAACGAAATAGAATATGTAGTATTGGTATATTTAAAGGAAAAAAATTATTCCTATTATTATCCTTATTATTAATATTACATAATTAAGTATTATAATAGTAATGTGATTCAATAATCTCATCCATTATATATTCTATGAAAACTTTTTTTACCTCAATAGAAACCTTCTTGAAATTTTTGTTCATGGGATGTTGTTAAAGAATCCTCTCAACCATAACATCCTTCTTTAATGTTTCTATAAGAGAATACCCTTTTTCATAATCTAGGTAGTCCTATAGTACATGTAATTAATACTTTCTTTCTCCATAATCTTGAATTCTAGAAGATTTTCCATTTATATTTCAAGATTAGATATTTGAATCTTTTTGGTACCTATATGTGTCAATTTTAATGTTATCAAAATGTCAAAAGTAGTTTTACATATTGATATTTGACTATGAAAACCATACTAATTAAAAAATAAATATAATTTGAAACTTTTAAGTTGAAATATATTTATAATAATCATTAAAAACATTTCATAAATCTCACTTCTTGAAATCTTATTTGGTCACATCCTAATTTACAAGTATTCAATGTTAGTTATTTTTAGAAGTACCTCTTCATATCTTTCCCATATTTATAGTCATTAAAATTTAATTGTTGTGGTTTCAATGGATTAAAAGTATCTATCTCCTCTTGATTTGAAAAAACTAAAATTGCTATTTCATTTATCAATGTTTAGGATATGGATACAAGTAAACACACAATAGATAAAAATCACCAAAATATAAGCAAACAAAGAAAAGTATATCCAGAAAAGGGAAGGCTCTCAATGAAATTATTTGGACTCAAATTGATTTTAGAAATAGAGAAGTGGGGGTGGATTGTTAATCTTAAATAATTATATTTATAAAAAAAGTCTGAGGAACTTTTTGGAAACACTATATAATAATTCAAGTACATTAAAGTGAATATACATTGTGTGTGTTGAGGATTATGTATAAAATTAAAGAATAAGGAGAAATAATTTTATTGTATTTCAGATCAAAATGATCTTACATAAATTCTTCACACCCAAAACCTAATATAATGGAAGCCAATAGAAAAATTCATTTTAAAAGGGTTCAGAATAAACACAGTCTTTTAAATTAGAGTACACATATCTTAGACTTGTAATAAACTTAAAAATAAACCAACTTCCTTTTTCCATGAGATAGAAAAACTCATGTCGGCACATTTGCTGGTCAGGTAAGAAGAACATAATATATAAAATTATTGGGGTTATAATTATTATGTGATTTTTTAAATAACTCTATAAAAAAATTGACAATGATTGGAAGTTATATTTTCATTAATGAAATAAATTATAAAAAACTAGTAACTACAAAAAAATGATGTCGTTGGAGTAGAATAGTGAAATCTAAACCCTTTAGATTAGTATAGATGGACAAGATTTATGCGACTAGAAATTATCCTTTTAAAAATATAAATTGATATAATACGAAGAAATTATTTTTATAATGGTTTATAACTTCTTATATCATATTGTAATTTGAACTCTCCTACCATTTTGATTCAAACCCTTATATATAAAAATGATCCAAAAACTATATACATAGATAAATCACATTGAATTTCCCTCTTAATTAATCCAATGATCACTTCTTTATAATCTTCTTTAATTATCTAAAAATTTTAAAAATAACTTCTTTTAAAAAAAGATTAAATATTTAGAAAATTATCACTACCAATATTTCAAAATATTTCACATAAATAATTTAGAAGATTATCACAATTCCCATTTAAACAATGTTAACATATTAATATAATATCAAATTTATACTTTAACATATGTTTAGTCTAACATATTATATAAAATACTTATCATATTACATTTGGTTTCCAACATAGTCTCACAATACATCTTTATATAAGATTATCCACAAGACACGGTCTTTTGCCCAACCTCCTAGTAATACATTATCTTTATAATGTATCATGAATATAATATATTACCTAAATTGGAAAAATCATAATTTTTAAGAATATATCATGACTATGTTATTAAAATTATATAATTCTCATTAAAAAAACATTTCATCTTTGATTTAGGTGATAAAACAACTAGAAAACATTAAAAAACATCAAGTAAAATACAATTTGACACTAATGTATAATATAAAGAAGATAAAAAAGTATTACTCATTAAACATAAATAATAGTTGGTTGTTGAATCAAAATAAAATAAAAAATAGAGTATATCAATGAATAATATGTTAGATCGACTTCTAAGTTGAGTTGAAATCCATAAGTTGGTATTTAAGTGATGATGTATCTTATATAAATTAAACGACACTCTATTGGTAGATAGTGAATAATGTGTTGTTTTTTTGAAATTGTATTGAGTAAAGTAATAAAATAATGATTCTTCCCCCATTTCTATTCTTTAGGTGATTACATGTGATAACGTTTCTTATCCCACTTTTCAGTAACCTCATAATATAGTGATCTTTCATAATTTTCATTTTTGTGAAAATATATTCTATGTTCTCCCAATACTAAGATCAATTTTATTCTTTAAAAATACTTATAAATTATTATGTAGAATAATAAATATTCATATAAATTTGATTAATAAATAATAATATTTATATAACAATAGAAATTACAATAATTTATATGAATAAAAAATATAAAATATTATCAAATTAAATATTACAAAACCAAATTAATTCTAAAATAAAAATATATGTTAACACATTTTATAAATATAATTAACATAGTTAGGGATTTGTAATTATATCATAAATAAATAAACAATTTCATAGGTATCCACTCAATTGAGTAGTGCAATTTATTGTTTTTTATGAGGACTTAATACCATCATGTTCAATGTCTTGACGTTAGGACCATGCATTGTGTAGTTTCAAATAATCCTTCAAGTACTTCTATACCATTATGTTTATGGCTAGATGATTATTACCTTATAAACACAATTTAAATTCCTAAAAAGTATTTAATGAGAAACATTACATTATAGAGAAGTATAATGCAATATTTATCTAATGTAATGGGGGATTATGATCTAATGGGGTAAACCTTTTATATGATGAAAGGTACTTCTCACTTATGATAAAATTATGGGGGTTTATTTTGGTGAAGTTTTGTCCATAATGTCTATAAAAATTTTCTTTGGATAAATGAGAAGAGGCAGAGAATCTTGTTATATGTTTATGCTACTTGATTTTCATGTTATTTAAAGTTATGAAATACATGTAACCTCTTCTCTTAAATACATTACAATTTGTCACCCTGAAATTTTGACCATTTATTTTTATTCATTTGGTCAATAATAGATGTATAGAGTGAAAGAAACTCTAATTCAATAGGTAGGAATACCTCAATCCCATAAAAAATCATGTTGTATTGAGTTCTTTAGAGCAAACTAACATTGTACTATTTATTAACAAAATATAAATTGAAATATGATCATATAAGTTTTGTTATTATTTTTTATTATGTTATAATATGCTTATAGTATTCTTCAAATTTAAGGGTTATAGTAGTTTTTTGAAAAAATTAAAACCTTGAAATTCCACAAAAATGTTCTAAAATAATTTAAATTATTTATATATGTGAATTTAGTGGTACATAGATGATGTTTTACTTTTAGGTTATGGAGGCTCACAAGACATCAAGTATTCCTCTCATTATGCCTAAACATGGTGATCCCTATGAAGTTTGTTCAAGATAAAAATACATCTAATAGAAATTCAACATGTTTTATGTGTTATTGTACATTCCAATATATAAATGTGGATATAAATGTGGGTATTGGTATTAAAAAGTTATATTATTATTAATGTGTATCATGGACCAGATACTTGGAGCTATGGATGAAAACCATGATCACATATACTAATGTGGATGTATAATTGGTTGGGTGCATCCAAAGTGATATAGAATTAATTTAATATGTCAGGAAATTATTTTACCCTACCAATATAAATATAATAATTCATATCTAACCCTTTTATTGGAATGAAAATATAATAAAAAATCAAGGATCAGGGTATTTTATAAATGATTTCACTTCAGGATGTCAAAGAAACAAAAATTGAGTATATAGGGTGATGGAATAAGTATATATCCTAATAAATGAGATATATGTAGATAAATGGATAATGTTACATAGTATCATTAAAATGGGGTTTATTCTTTTTTATACATTAACATCATTATAAATGTGTAACTTTACGTGTTTATACATATTGATCTTGGATTTTGGGTAAGTTTACCTAACGAAACTAAGAATGTTTTGGAGAGGGAAAAATACTATGTATATCCAGAATGTCATTATGTGTTATTGAATTTAATATTAAGAATAAATATTACCTTTACCTTAAAGAATAATAATTATTCATGTAATATTTTTCAAAAACTTCAATAACAATATATTCAAATTTTTGAAGGAGGGTAAATTTTTTTCTCTTGTTTAATTATTTATGTAATAATAAATAAATTAACATTTATTCACTAGTTTAGCAAATATATTAATAGTAATATTTATTTATTTACGTTAATTTTACAATTATTATTATTTTGTGACTTTAGTTAATATAACATATTTTAATTTATTTAATAAATAATTTGAATTTATACAAATAAATATTTTATTGTTAAAGGATTGGAAAATTTTATGGGAGGAAAGATAAGATGAGTTTATGATCCAATGGAAATATTATATACATATAATATCATTCAAATAAATATTAATTTCTTTATTCAAAGGAACAATAATTAAATAAAAACATGTAATGGAATATAATAATATAACTATTACTTTTATTTGACATGGTAATAACTTATATTAAATAATAAAGAATGCCCTTTTTGTCATTAATTACCTTTATGTCTATGAAAATAGTCTATTTTATATCATTTTCTAGGTATGATGTATTATACACCACATAGACACCACTCTAGTTTTTTTAATCTCTAGAAATATTCTTCCTCCCTTCCTCCCTCTTTAGAATAAGAGATATCAAGAGAGATTGTTGTGATCAACTATGAATAACAGGAAGAACATGGCTGCTTCATTCTAGAACCATGAATATTAAGATTTTTAATTGAGGATTCATGTAGCACATGTGGATATATATAGAGGGATCCTCACTTGGATCCTCAACACCACCAACAACTTGAAAAGAGTTAAAATGGAAATTGGTCAAGAGTATTACCCTAGATGAGTTACTTAGTATATAATTTAAGTATAAATTAAATTTGAAAATCCACTCAACAAAATTCTGGGATGTGTTCATTATGTTCTATATCTTCTATCCATTTTATTGAAGAAAAAAATCATTTTTCCTCTCGATGTTTCCAGTATTCCCCATACCATTTTAGTGTTATGAATGTATTTATATTGTAATTTATAATTACATATAATTTATTTGATCAATTTCATTCAATGGTTTGTAATTTTTTTTTTCTCAATTTTTTTTGTTACTCCAATTAGCTAAATAACATTTTAATTTGAGTTCACATGGAAAAGAATAAATAAACACATTAATAATACATATGGAGGTGCTTTGTTTTTTGGGTACATGACACAATTACATGGATTGTGTCATCTGATCATACACCATGTAACCACTATTAACTAAACAAGTAAAAGGTTGTTTAAATCTATGGGAACTGTGTGGTTTAATATATTTTGTAATAACTAGTTGTGTATTGTCCGTCAACATGGTGTGTGATATGATAAGGAGGAAACAACGTGTAAATGGAATATACATTACAAAAAACCACAGAATATTAAATAGAACATGTAATCTTTAATACGTTATGTAGGTCAATACTTGATGTCAATACAGGCTATGTATTGACTACCAGTTTAGGAACACTTTTTGACATGAATACACAACATGTATCAGGATGCACAAAATGTGTAACATATTTCCACCAATGAAAGGTACAAAAAAAAGTTTTTAGTGTTTTATTTGGTTTAATAAGAATAGAAATTAAAGATATACATACTACAAGATGTGTAGCATTCATGTACATTCTTTGTTCCATGAATTTTCCATTCATGTTTCATGATGAATGAGTAATCCTATGTTGTGTAGGTCTACAATCTTAAAATTAGAATATATAAAAAAATATATTTACTATATATATATATATATAGTGAACATACACACTGAAAATAATTATTGAAGTAGAATTTTTATATTACACAGAAGGAGCATTCCATCTGGCCTCCTTAGTACACCTCATATACTAAATTGTTTTTTAATTAAATTAATTAAAATTATTAAAAAAATTAAAGAAGTATATTACAATGTCCCATCGATTTTTTAGATATAATATTAGGAAAAATAATTAATTAATTAATTAATTAATTATTTTATCTATTCATGTAAATTTATTTTAATTAGTTGGAATATATATTAATTCTAGTAATATGAAATGAGTTTTAATTTTTTATTGTGATTAATCATGATCTTGACCAACCTATTTATGTGTTTGATTGATTTATTTGTTTTGATTACTTATTTAAAGGTTTTAGGGAATAATTATTATTAAATTAAGTCTAATGAAATGTGAATCAACAAGTATTATTTATTTTGTATATGCCTTTGTACCCATGGATAATTTTATATCATCTTGATCCCTTGGTACCTATACCCTATACGTGGGTAAACATTTGTAATGGGAAGAGTTCCAAGATAGAATAAATGGATTTAGACACAAGATGATGTTAATTCAATCCAGGATAGACTCATGATAATGGATAAATTATGAATGTCATTCGAATAATTGGTTCAAATAGTTATTTCTTCTAGGGTTAAGGTTTATTTATTACCTCTTGATAAACCAAATAGTAGATAACATATCAGGATCATATCACCTATTTATTTTATTTTTTCTATGCACAGTTATTTATTTATTTTTATGAGACATGGTTTATTAATTTATTTATATATATAGATGCATATTGAGTAACTAAATTAACAATAATGATAATATAATATAAAATAAAATTATAAGATATACTTTATTTTGTATTTTCAATCATATATGTAAGATCTCATATAATATAATCAATGAGTATTGATAGGGTAAAATAATATATCTTATAAAAGTATAAGTAGTATGTTTAAATGTATTTATCCAACATAATAATTTTATTAAATAAGTTCCACATAAATTTAACAAGAAAATGAAAAATAAAATAAATAATATTGATATATGAGTCATATTGAAATCCATCAACTAAAATATTAATTAATCAATTCAGATTTCATTACTCAAGTTAGAATACAACCACAGTTCAAAGTAACAATCTAGAACTCATAAAGAAGCTTTTAATTATTAGATAAATTTATGGAATGTTTTTATTTGACTTAACCAAGATAACATAAAGAGTGTTTTTACTGGGAAAGAATTTATGTAACTTGGAGGATTGAGTTCATGTAATTTGAATATAGGATTATTGGATTGGGGAGTCCACCCAACATATCAAGGAGTTTTTAGTTAATATAGTTTGAAAGAAAAACCTAAAAAAACAATATTTAATAATTTCATAACACATTTTTCTAGGCTCACTAAAGGTAAATATCAATTTGTTCCACTGAAAAATCAGATTGGTTGGATATTTCTAATCCATTGGTGGGGGAAATTGTAATTTGATTAAATAATATGAGACATAATTAATTTATAGTATTGTTATAATAAATAATCAAGAACAATTATTAAATTTTATTTTATTTATTGTAGAATATGGAATGAAACTTGGCCACATCTATTATTATATGACCCATCTTATAGAAAGATAATATTATTATTGGTGAAAACTTCCAGGAATGTTATAAACATTTGTGCATCATAATATTCCTTGAGTAGAATTTATATATACCAGATTCCTATACTACTGATCAAAAACCTAATAAAGGTAGTGGGAATAAAAAGGATACCAAAATGAATCTTATAGAGGATGCGTTATTTAGTTTCTACATTAAGTCATTAGATATTTCTAGAATGATGAAGATGAAACATGAGGATATGGATACATACACAATTTTGACTCATATTTCAGAACATAAAATGTAGAAGGAGAGGAAAAGGGTAAATATGATTATCAACACACTATATAAGTTTAAATTTGAATATGGATAAGTAGTTTGTGATCACATACTCATAATGATGACATATAAAAATAAGTTAGCAACGATGAGATTACACATGGATAAAAAATTATCTATTAATTTCATATTATCATACCTTATACCTAGATTATTATCCTTTATCCAAAATAATTAAATGAATAGTATAATGATTCTGGTCAAGATTGTTTTTCATATGGTTCTACAAGATGATATGGAATGGTTGGAAATTGGTTAGTCAGTTTTTATGGTGATTGAACTGAAGGTCAAGGATGAAAGACATATGTAATGTTAAAATTAATTGGATATAATAAAAAATACATTATATTAAAAAAAGATTCAGAGAAAAAGTAATTAATAGGAGTCTATTTGCATCACATTTGGTAAGAAAGGTCTCTAGATGTTGAACTGCAATTATTTGACATAGAAGAAACTATATGCTTCAACTTTAGGTATATTCATCATTTTATGTAATATTTAAGTTCCAAATATTTCGTATTTAATAGTATGTGTGATTTATATAATTCTTTCTTAAATAAAAGAACCATGGAAGACTATAATGATTATTTAAATGGATTGCAATTTATGTTTTTGATTGGAATCAAATCATTCATCATATGTGGTTGATCGTAGCATCAAAATTTCATGGAGGATTTATTATTGTTAAAATACTGTTACAAAAAATATTAACTTAGTCTCATGTTCGAGACATAATTAGAAATTATTTCATGTTTTAAATAAATTTTTTTATCGTATATCACACTTAGGTAATGGTTAATTAGACATGAACCTTAGATGTTTAACAGAGATAATAAATGATGAATATAAAAATGTAAGACTCTAATAATACCCACATTGGTAAATATGATACTATGACAAGTAAAAATATATGAAAATGTTATGGATTCACCCAAAGGGGTTTTCAGACTCTGGATATACTAAGCATAGTTGTTTAACATGATTACTTGTATGATTTTTGGATAAAGAATCCTTTATAAATTAAATGTGTTAAAGAAATAAAATTATGGATTCATATTCATAAAAAATATGTCAACCATTATAATGATGATATATATGTAAATTCATATAATTAATGATATTCTATTAATATATTTTTAGGAATTTATAGTGAATTGGGAAATAATATTAGTAAAACATAAGATATGCTTATGGAGGGTGAGGTAGATAATTTTTTAAAAAGAATTAATTAATTATTAAAATTTATATAGAATTTAAACAAAAAAATCATATAACTTATTCACATAAAAATAATGATTTTATTAAAATTAGGATCAATGATGAGTCTTATAAGTATTACATGTAATTCAATACTACTTTAGAGACATTATTTGCTTGTAAAAACACCAATACATTACCAAATGCCAACTATAATTACTAATGGATATCACATAAGTTACAATCTGAAAAAATAATTTTAAAATATACACATATGTTTAAATATGAATTATTTCAAATGGTAATCTTCGCTGAAAAATTTCATCAAGAAAAACTTGTTTTTCAACACAGTTAATTATCCTATGTTACATAGGATATAACTACTATTTTTTAGAGTTGGTTCCCTAGAACCAACTTGTTTTGGGATTGATTACATGTTTTACATTAAAAATATGTTTTCATATCACATCTTGATTATTCTTCAACATGATATTTGAATGTGATAATGGAATTAAAATATATGTCACACTGAATGGTCATAAAAGTTCTGCGCTATGATGAGAACCTAGATGTTCCACGACATTATTATTAAACCTTTTTCTATGTCCTAATGATTTTTTCTAATGGGACAAAAAAATTCAGGATATCTATGGTAAGATGTTCATAATATATTTAGGCAAATTGTTATGTAGTTTCTCCAAGGAAATCTCCATTAAAGGATATCATGGGAACATGCACGTTAATAGGAAATCCACATTTTCATGTTTTATTTGGTGTTCTTATCTATATATGTGTATTGATAAATATAATTTAATATTATCATTAATGGAAATAATTAATCCTATAATTTTACGTATTGATGTTAATGTGATAATATATATTGCTGGAGAAGTAAGATACATTGGGTATTTCATGAACTATATCGCATTAATGGATAATATGAGATATGATTTAACCCTTTAATATCTCGATCAAAAATAATATCGTAGGACCTTTTATGGGAATGGTTCGACCTAAATAAATCCTTGTACATGGTCATTTATGGGTGGGTTCATTTACAAAGTGTCAAATAAACATTCATCGAGTATATCAATTAATGGAACTAATATTAAGGAATCTTGATTATATATATTGTGACTAAAGGAGTATGTTATGTGATAAAAATTCATAGAATGTTTTAAGTCATTTCAATGTTAAATTAATTCACTATGGATGACTTGGTGTGTTTCTAGACACTGACATTGGACCTCAAATGTTTATACATAAATCCACTGATAATTAAGATTATAGGGTCAAAAATATGGGTATTAAAAATATTATTAAAATTATAGTATTGAATTTAATAAGTTATAATAATTAATATTTATTCATGTTTGGTTGATCAAAAAAATCATTCAAAATTTATTCAAATGAATAATAGATTTCAATAATAATAATAATTCTTTTTTTTTTCAAATTTTGAAAATATATTATTAATTAGATTTATTGATGAATAATTCTATAATATTTATTTATTAAATAAAGAGTCGGTATTCAAGGATATGTAAATGTGGTCAAGGGAAACAATACCAAGTTTAATAGTTTGGTTGGAAATTTTAAAAATGATATTTATTTATATTTTTATATGATTCAAATGTAATGTTTTTAATGATAAAATTTATTTTATTATTGGATACATTCTCAAATAAGAATTATGTAATTGGGAAAGGTCTTGGGTGGGATTTACAACTCTAAAACTACATAAATTTAATATCAAATTATATATATTTCTTAAAACAAAATTGGTGTGAACAATAGAAAGAGTGATTCTATTTCAAAACCTATAGAGATATCAAGAGATCTAATGATCTATCCTGTATTTATCACTCAATACACTGATAGAACGTCAATATTTCTTCCACTCTTGATAAAATTTATATTATGTTCAACCGAAAACAACACAACCAATCAAGACTGGGTATGCTAGAACCTAGTGATTATACAGTGTTGTTTAGATATTGTGGTTCACTTGTAGATAAAATCTAGGGGGATTATGTACATTTATAATGTAGTGAAATGATGGAGTGACAAGATCTATTCCCTCAAACACTAATGAAGATATAATTATGGGTTAAGGTAATTCTATGTCCAATTATAAATAAATTATAAATTACATGCAGTGAACCTTTTCGCCAGGATCCAAATATTTAATATAGTCATGTAATATGATTTTTTCAATTGAAATAACCATTTGATAATGTGAATCAATGATTAAAAATGATTCATGACTAATGGTTGAGTTATAATAATAAAAAGGATTCTTATTTTACTCTAATGACCAATAAGAGGTATTAGAGAAATCACATGTTTAATTTATAAATACATATTATTCATTGAGAGGCTGAACATGTTTGTTTTTTATTTTACATAAAATAATTTATTCTAATATATTATTTTTTTCACTTCTCTTTATTCATTGTCGATAACATGACCATAAATCGGTTTTTGATTGGTAATAAAGAAGAATTAAATTCACACCATTTAGAGGTTCCAATGTGTCTGCCTATAAAAAACCAATCGAGTTGGTGTGTAATTCCAGTATAAGTGACATGCACATTTTTCAAGTCCATAAAAATGAAAAAGTCAAATTGAACTGATCTAATTGAATCAATGATCCAAAACAAGTGGATCAAAATGTGGATCTAGACTAACTAGAACATGACATGTGGAACTATACACTAAGTATGTACCTTACAAGCCATGTAGTCACTATATTCTCATGTCATATAGAAGGGGGTGTACAAGAGAGTTATTTTTATGATTCACAAAATGTGGATAGACATTATGTGAAACTCTGAGTTTACAAATCATGTATTACTAATTTATGCTGTGTACATCAAAAAAATCCATGATAGGAAACATTAAAAGACCGAGGAATATGATGTGGACATGTGCAGAAGTAAATTACATGAAATGTATTTTTTTATCGATATTGTTCTCAAATTTTCATAGAAATTAAATTAAATATATTGATCCTATTGATTGCATATTCTATGTATTGTTCAATCTACAATAAACAACATGTCATAAGTTTAACAATTATAGGTTAAATTACTTTCCATGTTAAAATTTTGATAAACACATGAGGATGATTCTATGTAAACTTATGTACTCAATTGATTTTAAATTAAATTTATTTTGATGAAAATTATAGATGGTAGTGAGTTAAGGATGGTTGGATAGAAGTATAATAAATTTAATTAATTAGATTAATTTTTGGAACATTATATTAATTAAATAACGAAACAAATTAATTAAAGAAAATACTAAAAATGTAATCTTATTTCTTGATGTGAGTAATATCATGAGATTAAACCATACCATGTGACTGATTGGTTTCATTTAGTTTATCATGGATAAATTATTATTGATTAAATGCGAATTACCCCTATCCTTATTCTGTAAGGGTTTGTGGGCCCAAGGATTCAATTTTGTATATTCTATTTATTTAATACACTAGATAACCTCACCTATCTATCAGTAAGTGCTTATGTATGGATGGATATCCCAAATGATTGGAGGTGGTCTGAGTCAATGGGATGAGGTGAAAACAATTTTGGTGACATTTCGAAGACAATATGGAATACTGAAACATGAAAAAAATTTATAGTTCAAGGTGTTTTTACCCAAGGCCTAGGGTAAGTTTATCATCCTCTATATAATCTAACCATTAGATAATCTCATGATCATGAAAATTATATTATATTTTTGTCTATTTAATTGTCAATTATTTATATTTTTTAATATTTTATAATCAAATAATAATTTAATTAACAAGAATCAATGATTGAATAAAATATATTCAAATTATGAATAAATGTTTTTTTAGAAATTGATTATGACTTAAGTAAAATCAAATTAATATTTAAAATCCTCATGGAATGTTAAAAATGTATATACGAATAAGGATAAAAATCCATAAAATAAAATATTATATTTGGCTAGCCTTCCACTACTTACATTAGAATCAACCTCAGAGTTGAAGGTTCTTGACCAGCCCATGATAGGGTTATTTAAATTATTTAAGAAAATATAACTTGAAGTCATGTGTTCTCTTAAATTATTTTACATCAAGGGTTAACTACCCAAGTAGGAAATGGTGTAACTAATTGCAAAAGGTTAATTAAATCTTAAAAACACTTTCAATATTTTATAGTCCACTAAAAAGATCAAGGAACTATGAGATAATGTTACTTGTATGTTACGCCTACCTAAAACCCTTGAAATATCTTTTAAAGCCCATGTATTAGATATAAGAAGGTAATATGGATTGTCTATATAAGAATATCTATTCGAAAATATATCTAAAATATATGGTGAGTGATATTTGGTCATGAAAAATAGTGGGATATTAATAATAAATTAATTAATTTTAACTTTATTGATAAATAATTTTTAATAAAAATAAGTACTAATTATCAAATATAAATTTTTAGAAAAGGTAATGTCAAACATTGTCAATAATATCACTAAAATTCACACTAGAGAAGGATACCATTCTCACAAGTGTGAATTTACTAGAATAATATAGTTTCTTTCACTTTTTACTATACTGTTAATTGAAAATTTATGTGATGGAAACCCCACTTAATGATTCTATTTCAAAAAGGATATTGACGAAGAGGTATGCCTCTGTATGAAACAAGTGTATGATGTACTTTAGTATATTATTTTATGATATATACATTGTCCAGTGAAATTTTATAGCAATATAAGGATATTGATGCATATAATGTAGTTTATCATATTAATTATCTATTTCAAGAGAAGAAAGTATCATAGAGATATGTGATACTCAAGACACTCTTCACATGAAAGCATGGATACTTGGGGATATATGTTTCTTATTTAGTCAAGAAGACTATCAACATTGGTCACATAGACATCTTGGGTTTTTTGATCCTTGACGATATACAAAAAATATCTCATTATATCTGAAGTACCTAGAAGATTCACTACATTTATTTTGAATTTTGATTTGAGAAATAATGGGAAGACACTTTCAGAACTTATTACCCTTATCTTCTTGATAAAGATGTAGGGTTTGACAAAAAAACTATCTTTATGATAAATAATAAGAATAAGAATAGGGAAAAGGAAGATGAATACTCATTCCATTTGTATGGAACCAAAGCACCATCCCTCTAAAAAGAACAATATCTTTAGGTAAGTAAAGGAACATGATGCAATATGTTTTTCATGTGGCTAGTAAGGCCACTTGAAGTGGAATAGAACCCATCCAAATAATCAAGGGGAATCTTTAGGTGAAATAATTATTGAATTTTATATTTTAATATCTACATTTCTATTATTCCATATTAGTTGTGGTGATTAAATTTTATCCAAATATAATAAAAAAGTTGATTTCATAATAATGTTAGGAATGAATTAGATCTATGTAATTTCAGTGTAGCTCGGGTATCTTCTCTTTCCAATGGTGACTACCATCTCATTTTGTCGACAAGATTTATTGTGGTTTCAAAGAACTGTTATTATGTTCCCAGTTTTACTAATAACATTATTTTAATTTCTTTCTTAGATATATATGGATTTTTTTAAAGATTTAAAAATATTTGTTTCTATTTTTATAAATATTTCATATGTTATGGTATGGAATAATTGAATAATCGTCATTATATTTTGAATTATGAAGACCAAATACTTTCAACTGATATAGAAACTAATACACATGAATCATATGATGTATAGTTGTGGAATCACCATTTTGTTCATCAAAATGAGAATCGTTTGAAAAACCTATATTAAGATGGTTATTTAAATTATTTTGATAAAAATATACAAGAATGTGTCATGATTTGTTTATAAGGAATGGTGACCAAAATAAAATTTAGTGGGCAAGGTGAAAGGGACACAATGCTTCTATAATAGGTGCACAATGATGTGTGTGGACCATTTTAAGTAGAAGCTAGAGGTGGATACTAATAATTTATTACTTTTACCATTTTCATGATGTGTATGGTTATATCTACTTAATGAGGTATATGCATGAATCCATTGAGACTTTAAGAAAGTTTAATAATGAGGTTGAGAATCATCTTGGTAGTATGATAAAGAAACCTTGATAAGATCATGGTGGTGAATATCTTAATCATGAATTTATTTAAATTCTATGGTTGTATTATTTTTTACCTCAAATCACTCCATCATATATTATATAGTGGAATGGTGTTAGTTAAAGGTAGAAATGTTCTTTTTTGAAAATGGTAAATTCAACGATGAGTCACATAAGAATTTCATTATCCTTTTAGGGATATGTATTATAGAAAACATTTTACATACTAAACTAAGTACCAACCAAACTAGTGAGGGATATTCCCTTAAATCTATGGAGAAAAAGGAGGCACATTTTTATAAATATTCATGCAAGGTTTTGTGATGTGTTTGAAAAGGATATCTCATGATACAAACTTTTACCATAAGGAATGAAATATATCTTAATATTTTATCATAGAGAAATAATCAGATAATATCTATATAACATTTAGAAAATAAATTAATTATCGAATTATAGACAATATTTAATAAGATGGATCACATCATTAAGGAGTATAGTGATAGATATATTGAATTAAATGAAGTTGAAAATGATAATATTATATACTAAAAATAGTAAGTAGAGAGATTAGAGGATACAAGATGGTAATAAGCCATTAATTATGAGATGGTATCCATGAATGAAAACCATGTTTGGGAATTGATTATTACTATTATTTATGTAAAGAATATTGGGTGTAAAAGCATATTTAAGATAAAAATATACATAAAGCGTAATGTAAATACAATTAAATAATAGATAGATGGAAAATGGTTTATAAAATTTCATGATATTGAATATGATGAAACATTTTCTCTGTTTTTTATCTATAAATACACCAATATCTTTATTTCAATAATAGATTACCATGATTATGACATTTTTAAAATGGATTCCAAAATAGATTTACTTAATAGGAACCTTCAAGAGGATGTCTATATAACACAACTAGAAGGGGTTGTGAATCCATGAAATAGAAAAAATATATGTATGTGTAAGTGATATATATATGGATTAATGAAAAAAATTTAGTTCACATGGAATTCATTTCGATGAATCCATAAAATAATTTGGTTTCATTAATAATAAATGTGAGTTGCATATTTAAACATTGTTTAATGGCAGTACATTTGTTTTCATTGTATTGTGTGTTGCTAAAATATTACTAATTAAAAACAATATGCCTTACTTACAATATGTTAAGGAATGGTTGAAAATTTTCTTCTCTATGATGGATATAGGTGAAGAATCCTATATTCAAGGGATCAATATTGTGTGATAGATCAAATATGCTACTCAAAATATGTCAATTAATATACATTTCTAGACACTGAAGATTATTAGTATGCAATAATACAAGAGGGTATTGGTTTAAATGTCACATATTATAAATCCTTCCAAGAAAATGTTTTGTCAAGAACATGAGGAAAGTGGGTGAATGATTAAGATCCCATATGCTTTTGTGATTGGATATTTCATGTATATCATGTTGTTTACAAGGCATGACATTACATATGATTTGATTATGGTATGCATATTTCAAGAAGATAAAGATGAACATAATTAGACTACTATTAAGGTTATCCTTAATTATTTGAGGCATACTAAGGATACATTCATGGTGAATAGACGTGATGAAGAACTATTCATAAGGAGTTATAAAAATTCATTTTTTATATATATTTTAATGATCTAATGTCACATTTTTGATATGTATTTTATGTTAGGAAATGAGGTGTTATCTGGAAGAGTTCAAATGAGTCTGTTGTCACTGATTCTATAGTATAACCAGAATATATTTTATCATCTGATGCATCCATGGATATAGTTTGGAATAATTTTTTTTGAATAAAATGTAGTGGTACCTTGTATTTTAGATCCTATTATAGTTTACTAGGATAAACTATAGGAGTTGATCTCTCCAAGTAGACATGGTCATAAAAAATGACAAGGAACATACTTTTTAATATTCATCTCTTGAATAATTTTTATAAATGAGGTGATGCTGTATTTAGAAAATTATATAGGTGGGAAAATTTAGTGGATAAATTTCCAAGGTATTTATCTCATCTGAATCATGATTATCATGTGATAGATTGTGGAGTGATGGTAGTATTTAATTGGTTCTAGTACTAGTGGGAGTTATCTAGAGTGGATTCCCTAGAAGAATCTTATTTACTTCTCAAATAGATGTTTTTCTTAATAAAGAGGTTTTCTTGTTCACATCATGATTATTATTCTTCATGAATTTTGTATGTGATAATTTCAATAGAATATATGTATCAATGAAAGTTCATATCATTTCCCCACTATAGTAAAATCTAGAGCTTCCATGATATTATTCTTGATCATTTTTCTATGTCCAGATGATATTGTTTTAATAGAAACATATAACATAGGATATAAGCGCTAGGAGCCTCATAAAAAATTGATACACCTTATATTGTTCTTTTACCATGGTATTATCCATGATATGGGATTATGAGAACATTCATGTCAATAGGAAATCCACATTTCTTTATTTAATTGGATGTTTCTATATTTAATGTTATGATTTGATCCTTAGAATTTAATTTTATCATTATTAGATATCATGACTCAGATATATTTATGTATTTATAAAAAACGTAATTAAATATTGTCTTTGTGAATTAGGATAAGTTTGGTTTGTCCAGAATGATATAGAATTAATAGATAATGTGAGAAATTATTTATCAATTTTTTCACATTGTGAAAGTTAATATCTAATACCCTTTGATGGAAATGGAACCACCTAAATACATCAACAACCATGATGTTCAATGGGAGAGTTATTTTTTTGATTATTAGATAATGTGATATCAATCCTATTGGTCGATGGCACTGGTATAAAATATTATTAATATGAGATATTATGATAAAATCATTATGTTACATGATAAAAATTTATAGGATGTTAGACATCATTTTGAGGATATCTTTTTTACTCTATGGATTCCATGGTGGATTTTTAGATGCTAACCATGGAATTGATATGGTTATGCCTAATTCCACTAAGAAATATTACTAGAATGTCACACAATAAGTGTATCCAAAAACACTATTAAATTCTAGTATTGAATTTAATAATTTTGAATAAAGAAAATTTATTCGAGTTTGGTTGATGGGAATATTTTATTCACAATTCATTCAAAATAATAAGTGAGTTAAATAAAAATAATAAATATTGTTTTTTTTAATTTCATATGATATAATATTTATAGTATTTATTTATGAATAATGTTGTGATATTTATTTATTAAATAAACATTCACTATTCAAGGATTGATAAATGTGATCAAGGTAAAGTGGTCCAAATTTATTTTTTTGATTGGAAATTATATTAACGATATTTAATAATATTTATTATATGTTTCACATATAAAGTGTTTAATGATATTATTTATATTATTATTAGATACGATGTTTACCAAGAATTATGTAATTTGGAAAAGGCTTTTGTGGAATCTTCCAAACCTAGACATTCCAAAATAAATATGAAATTATATCAATTTCCCAAAAACTAATTGGGGTGAACAATGGATAGAGTGATATTTTCATAATACCTAGGGAGATATAAAGATATCCAGAGTCATATCCTCCATTCCTCAATGAATAGAATGAGATATCATACAATGTTCTTCCACTCTTGAGAATAATTCTGTTGTGTTCGACCATAAACAACTCCTGAAATCAGGATTAGATGTGTTATCACCCAGTAAATCTAGATAATCATTTAGAGATTTTGGTGCATTTTGGATCAATGTTATTGGGATTATACATTTGGATAATGTATAATAATGATGTTGTGATAAGATATATTCCATTAAACATTAATAAAGAGAGAATTACGAGTTAAGGTAATTCTCTATCTGATTATAAATTAATTATAAATTAAATAGAATATCCTTCACCCATGGTTATGGTCTTTTAATCTAATCATGTAATCAAATATTTTTTTTGACATGGATTCGGGTAATGTAAAGTAATGATTCAACGTGATTCAGGACTAAAATATGACTTGGTTATACCATCGAAGGATGCATCCGCTACAACCATAATGTATATATATAATATAGGAAAAAATTTACAAGTTTGTTACTAAATTTATATGAGTGGTAAGAATATATTTGTTTAAGAGAATGGTTGAAATAAGTAATACAAAAAAATAAACTTCAAATGACACTTGAGTTGACATAGGAACATGAACCCCACATATATTAAACCATACCATTTTCATCTAATAATTATGATTCTAATCAAAATGATTAAATTTTTATGAATTCACATGATTACTTTTGTTTATTTTTTTTGAGAATTTGGAAAATTATTACATTATATAGGGAATACTAACATAAAGTTTCCATTTTCCCCATAAAATCCCATTATTATGTTTATAATATTATTTCATTCATGACACACTATCTTTGTTCATGTTTTATTTCCATTATTCATAGTTAGAAATCAAAATAGTTCTTATTCATCCTTAGTACCTGATTTTTTTTGAAAATGTTGGATGGGAAAAATATATCTCAATAAGGGGTCTAAATAATTAAAACCCTTTAATCTATATTAAATTCATAAAAACTCCAATAAAAGTTTTCATTTGAAATAAATAAACATTAATACTCGAATAATCACTGATATCCTCTTAAAAAAATACTTTTTATCATGTTTTTCAATAAAATATTGTATAAGAATGAATAACTGATAACTAATAATTCATGAGGGTTTATTAGAAAAAATCGGAACAAAATTCTTTGGAATGAAACCTTTCTTCCACAGAATACCTTACAGATGTTATTAAATCATAATTTCATTTTATTCTCATAAGAGATCAAAAGGATTCCATAAAAACCCATGAAGTACATACAATATATCAAAGTATAACATTATAAAAAATCAATTGGATAAAAACAATTTATTTCAAAATGTGTGAATGCATAATTTCGAACATTATAATCTTATAGTTATGTAATTGTTAAAAGGCATTAAAAATTATTGGGTAAGTAAGAGAATTTGTATCATGTGACTTACTGATGCAATAAGGGGATATAATTAGACCCACTCTTCTCTTAATATGTCCACTGAATTCATTTTATAAAATAAATGAATAATCAATGCAAACATTCATATTCAAAAACTAGAATATGAAATATAAATACTTTCCCCAATCAATAAATAGAATAATATGATCATAAACAATCCATAAAAATAAATTGGATAATAAAATTATATTATATTCTTAATAAATCATAATAATCATCAATGGATATTTACGTAGATGAAAATATTTTTAAAAGAATATTCAATTTTTTCATCAAAACATGAGAAAAATATCTTTTTCTTCTGATAATAATTAGAATAAAAATTATAAAATAAATATTTCCAAAATAAAACTAGTTGAAGGAAAACATGGAGTCTTGTAAATAAATATTCAAAGAAATTAACTTTGTGTTAGATGTTTTGTGGATGTTTTCTTCATTATCCCATAGAGTCATTTTAAAGTTGATTTTGGTTAATGAATTCATGGATAAATCATCTCCCAAAAATTATTAAATAAGTAATTAATTTTGTTATAAATTAAATAAAATTTTATTATCATCCATGAATGGATAACATGAAAAATGAGCCACATCATTTCATGGTGGTGTAATACACATTTATGAAAAAATAACATTTTGATTTTTCAATCATTGAAAGGGTAAGAAGATAAGTAATATAATATCTTTTAAAAATCATAATTATGTTATTAATATAATTAATTTTCATTAAATTCATTTTAATAACCATACTTGTGAGGTGGGTTTTAAAAACAAAAGATATATCTTTGTGTAGGTGGTAGTACACATGTATACCCGATTGATGTTTAATTTTCCCATTAGATAGAAAATGATAAAAATATTTTTATAACATCAACAAAAAAATTATATCTAATATATTGATGATATCATATCATAATGATTATTGATTATTTTAAGTAGGTGGAAGAATAAACAAACATGAAAAACCCAGTTAAGAGTTACACTACTTCTTTGATAAAAATATTTGGATTGCACCTTAAGAATTATAGTTTAGAAATTTGGTGACAAAAAACCTCTAAGAAATGGGTAGGAAGGTATGGATGGTATTATAGTAGATATTGGTTGAGATAAATATATCATGTGTTGTGAAAAATAGGATATAGGATATCCCCTTTTATAAATGAGGTGGGTTGTTAAATTTTAAATAATTGAAATATTTTTATATAATATGTGTATAACTCATGAAAAATGGATCCGAACAACCTTATATTAGAATATAAGGAGTCTAAGATCTAAATATAGTCAAAAATTAAATTCTATATTGTTTTAAGGGTTATTTTAAACCATATGTTTTAGTGTAACACCCTTGTTAACATTGTTTATCATTAACCATTGTAACACATTTTTCACACTTTAATAGCAATGAATATAATTTTAAAAATCAAATGTTGAATATAAATTAACTATTCATGATAGGATAAAAACATTAACCACAAATTGATTCAATATATTAATTTTTTTGATTTGAAAATGATTTTAAAATAACAAATAAAGGTCAAATATTATTTAAGGATTTTTTTCAGATCTATTCACGTACCTTGACATTAAAATAATTAAGATGATAATATAATTAAAATTTAAACACATTCAATATAAATTTTAAATTATAATTATGTAGGACATTTTCTTGAAACTATAATTAATCCAAAATGTTTTACTCTTGATTTTTCTTAAATTTTTATTTTATATTATTACTACTTGAATAACTGAAACGTTTATGTTGAGTTGTTGTTAAAAGGAATTATACAATCTATAAAATTTTAAAAATTATAAAAATAATAAAAAATTATTAATATGTAAAATAAATTTTTATAATTTTTCAAATCTTTGTTTTATAACATTAAAAATGTATTGAATATATTAAAATGGGGAGAGTAATTTTTTTTAAATATTTCTTAATATAATATAATATAATGGTCATAATCAAAGTCAAGTTGAAAAAATGATGTAATTTTAAAATTAGGATGGTTATGGTATAATTACACCCATAACATGAAATAATGTAATGTTATGGGTTGATTTTGAGATTTTATCCCATTGTTTTATCCTTATTTATCATTTTTATCGATTACCATGGAGATATAATTTTACCATGAGTACAATTCATTATGAATAAAAATTAAATTAACCAATAAAACAATTTGAACCTCTAAATTGTAAATATGAAATCCATTTTTCAAGATCAAATTTTTATAATTAAAGGAAATCAATTTTAATATAATCGCGCATAATAGAATAAAAACCATTTATTAGAAAAAAAATGAGTTTTAAAGCATAAAAATGATTTTATACAAAATAATGTATAATGAGGATTCCAATGGAATTAATTTTATCATGTTTAATCAAATTGTTCTAATTTCACTTTAAAATGAATTATTAAAAATGATAATTCTTAATTACTTGATTTAAATATTGGAAATTATAGTTATGTAAATGTCGTTATTTTTATTATTCACTCTAAAATCAATATTTTAAGAAAAATAAAAAATTAATCTTAAAAATAATATAAAATTATTATATTAAAAATTATATCCATTATTGATATACAATTTATAAAATATTTTGAAATTAATTATAATATATGTGCATATAATGTAATAAAAACTATTTAAAATATGCATTTTTTACGTATAAAATGATTTCATGATAATATCCATTCAAAAAACCATAATTAAATGAATGTAAATTAATTAAATTATATATATAAATTATATACTTAATCACTATAATTTATCAATATTGAATTATATATTCTATTATCCTCAAAATACATTCCACATAAAATCTTTTTTATAAAAAAAATCACATTTACCTTTAAAAGATTTTATCTTCACTTACAAAAATTTAACAATTAATGTAAGATTGATTGTTAATTTTATTTAAGAAAAAAATTATAAATATATTTCATAATATGGTTATTTATGTCCCTCTGATCTTGTTTCTTTAAAGAAATACCTTTACCCTATATCCACTCAATAGTTTTGAGTTAGGACATGTACTTTGGGGACTTATAGAAGCAAAAAGAGGATTAGGGTTGTTTTTGGTAAACATGACTCTAAAATGGGAGTGGATATTCCATATCACACTTGATTATTCCACAGAGTAGGTGGATACATAATTATTGTTTTAGATGTAGTGTAGTGTGTTGATGAGTTCAGGCTATAACATAACAAGTGGGGTTACGCTATAATGGGGTTAATCTAAGAAGGTTCTGTGATATCCTTCACCATGTGTACTGGATAGGGATGGATTCAAAATGAGAGATTATACCACTCCACATAGTCAATTTCCATGTATATTATAGATGGATGTCTAGGCTATGGTCTTTAGGAGTTATGGATTCAAAATGGACCTGTTTTGGATTCTTTTCAGGGAATTCATTTTAGAATTAATGGGGATCCTTCATATCATAATTATGAGGCTTAAACATGGGTCTATAATATGGATAGAACCTCCAAATATCCTTCCCTCTTAAATTATTTGTAATTTTTATAGTGTTAACGAATCCCAAAAAGAGACTCCATACCATAGGACTAATCATATGCCTATTGAGTTTATTTTACAACATAGTTCTTTGATGGAGTGATCACCCCATGTTATAGTGGTTCATGTTGTTGATCGTCCCTACACCACAGTCCTCCTTGAACCATAAATTTCCAATTCCAAACTAATCCTTCTTCATAGTCTTCCTTCTCACCATGGGTACTTTTTTCCAGTTCACACACTACACTCGAGTCACTAGTCCTTCACTGTTGGGTTTTTTTTCTAGTACACCTCTACACCAAAATACCCTACTTGAACCTTGGGGACATCCATAACGAGACCTTTCATACTCACTTTTTAATCAAGTTTGAGGAACCTCGGGATGAGAATTGTCATTTTTAATATTTTTATATACCATTTTTTGGTTCCTTCATGTATTACACCCAATCATATAACATTTTTTATTTAAATTAGATTTTGAGGCCCATACTGTTCGATTGTATTCTAGGTTGTGTACGAATGTGGTTCAGGTAATTATGAATTTGATACTCCTTGACATTGAAATTGAAAGACCATGGTGTTGGAGGTTCCTTAATATTTTGGGATCTCATTTACACAGGTCTCCATGATATACTTGTGTGTGTTAGAAAAATGAATGACCATGATGGATTTTGTTAAAGAGTAGGAATTTGTAGGTTTTGATACCCATTTTGATATTTTTTCCATGAGATTTATTAAAATAGATAAATTTCTTGTTTTTTTGATTCTCATGTTGATTTTGGTGCTATTATTAATCTCATGATTTCATGCATGTATTCATGCTTTGCCATATGATGTGTGTTACCATTTCCTTAGAGATTTTGTTTTTGGTACATGAGATAGGTGGACTATCATGTGATGTGAAACCATTAAAGAGGAAGTGCACTTGACTTGTAACATTAGAGACGAAGGAACTAAGCACCTGGTAGATATATAAGGGCTGCATGGTAATTGTGTATTGAATTCACTCAATGTATACTATTTATATAAATACCATGTTCTCAAGGCTTCCTTGTGAAAACCAGAAGATTCCATTTATCATGACGGACTTCATGACCATAGGAAACCGAGTCGCATGTAACCACATCACTGAAAGGTATCTGAGATCACAGTTAACTAACTTTGTGGTTAGTTTGGGTTACTGTTGAGACCTCCTATTATCCATCCAGTATGGAGTTGAAGTAGTGATGGTCAAGCGTTTATGGTATCTTGATTAGAATACGAATACTTGGTTTTGGATTGTCTGTTTATGGTCATTACACTTTTATTATTATTTTTGAATACACATTTGTTACGTATGAAAACAATATTGAGAATGCATTGGTGGTTTCATACTATGTCTTGTATTTACACCCTACTTTGGAATGCTGGTTAACATGTATATTTCATGATCAAAGATTTAGTGAAGTGCAAGGGACCTTTGGGGGATAGTTGAGTAGGGGAGCACGAAGTCAAAAAAGTCCAGGATAGTCTCCAGAGGACATTACCATTTGTTTATTTTTTATCTACTTCTTTATACCCTAGATTGAATATCCACTTTAGGGACTACTTTTACTGTATGACCTATATGTAATTCTTTGTTTTTTCATGATTACTCTGATTAATTATTTTTAATTTTTAGGATTATTATCAATCTCATGACTTGATTCTGAGGGTATAGTCTCCCCATGCTAGACTCAGAATATCAAAGCTAGTAAGTAGCCTCTTATATACATGGAGGCATGTTTGAGGTCAATAAGAATTCTAGATCAAATGCGGTTTTTTCGGGCCGGAGTGTTAAAAATATGTATCAAAGGATCAAGATCAATATATTTTTCCTTATCTTTTCCTTGATCAGGCATAGGGTAGACAAAATATAAAATGGTTGGGGATCAGGATAGAAAACTATATTAATGCATAGATAACACTATATTGTAGACCTTTGAGATTCTAATAAGTAGTAAAAATTATTTTTTGTGTTTCTATTGATTAAAATCACCTTAAGTGATTCACATGATGTTGATATGTGATTTATAGGTTTTTAGTCTCATTAATGTATATTAACTAGGAATAAAGGTTCATATTTTACATATATACTTGATGTTGTACTATATTGTAATTCTATGATTAAATTCATTGGATTGTGCTATATATTCAAGATAGTTTTATTGATTTTATGATATATATATGTGTTTCATGAATAATATGATATATCATTTTTGGAATTAATTATTTGAACTGAGCATGCTTTTGTGTTAATATATATATGTTAATTTTGACTAACATGTCATGATTGAGACAGAGGTTAGTGCTAGGAGGGTTACTAATGTTGGTTGATGGTATACTCATAGGAATGACTTTGTGTTATCCCATAGATTGGTTAGGATCTATCCACATTTCTCATATTCCTTCAATTGTAGAGATGCCTCCTTAAATATGTTTTATAGGACTACCATCTGAGTATGTTGTTGATCCTGATCACATTCATGAACCTTCCCAAATGGTGTCGGTAGTGGTTGTACCGATTCGAATATATATGAATAAAATTCCACTTCATTTAATGTATTAGGGATATAGAAAACACATGAACTCTTTTTATTATTAATATTTGGTTTAAATGATCATTATCTATCATTACCATTGATAATATAACAATTGTACAGTGATCACACAACCTATATAAACATAAGGTTTTAACAAATCCTTTCAACATAGACAATGGAGAGGATAGAATCATCTAGTAGACTCAGTCCATACGAATCTCATTTTTCAGATCTCAAAAAGGAGGTAGAATCACTGGGTTTCCCTCTTGACCAATCCCAAGTTGAGCTTCAACACATTAATCTTGAATGAAATCTCTAATGAGAGAAGTTCAAGTAAATATTGATTACCACCAGAGTGTTGTTATCCGAGCCACCCCAACAGTTTTTCACCATCGCACACCTTTCCCTTAGGTCGTATGTAGGTTTTATAAGGGGTTATGTAATATTGTGTTAGTAACTTATTATATAATCAATTTTTATAAATAAAAGTCTTTTTCCATCTATTCTTTTATGAGAATAGTCTTTCTTAAAAAAATGAAGACATTAATAAATTAAATGTTCTGGTAAAAATGGTACTTTTGTGAAATATATACATAAATATATTAAAATAATGTTTTTTATTAATAATATTAAAAAATAAATATTCTTATAAATGATGATAATATCAGTTCATTATCTGTAAATGATTAGATAATCCGTTTGATAAGAGTTATATTTTTTATAAGATAAAATTGAAAGTGTATTTTTAAAGAATTTGTTTAACGAATCAATAAATTTTTGAAATAAATAATATTTTAATAAAATATTATTATCAAATTACATTTATGAATAACAAATTATTATATAAATTTTTTTAATTCAAATCTAATTTTTATCATGGTTTGAAAACCATTTTTTTAAAACCCATAAATTTTAAATAAATTTTAGTTGTCATTTTAAAAGTGAAAATTAAAATATATAGAAAATTATTTAGATAAAATAAATATTTTTTTTGGAATCAGAACATCGAAATTATCCAACGGTTAATTTTTCATAATTTTCTGAGAGTTTAATTTTTGGGTAAATATTAAATAATTTATAAATAAAATAAGTGTTTTATGACATCATAATGACCCCAAAATGATGTAATAAATACAGTAATTGTTATTATGGGACCAATATATGATTTCCCATTAAAATAATGTGATTTTATATTTTTGACTTATTTTATAAAGGCTTAGTGAATCATCCAAAATGTATAATATACTTTTTTTGATTTTAAATTAATTTTCTTGTGGGTGTGTTTGACCTCCACATAATCAAGGCTAATATAGATTCCAAAAAACTATATTTTTGAAATATCAAAGGATTACCATCTCATTTATGATATAAAACCACTAAGTCTCCCACTTCTCTTCACTCAAAATCTTTGGAGCATGTCCCTACTATTCCTTCTCATCACTAGAATCCTCCCAAGTCACCCCAAGTTCTCAAGAATCCCCTCTTCAAGATTTTTAAATCACACACTCAAGTAAGGGATTCTGTCATTTTTCATTTTTATCCAAGTTTATTCATGTTGTTATTCCCATTTATTTTCAATAAAAAATGATGGGGTATGATTATCACCTCCCTCATACTACCCTACATATGTTTGAATGACGACATACCACTTTATCTTACATTAATGCCTTCTGTGTACACCTGTTACCATACCGAAATTCTATATGGGATTTCTCTCTTCTTATTTCCACTCAAGAATTTCTACCATATTATGCATCTAAATTCCATTTCATATGTTGGGATATTATGTTCCATGATCCCCTTAAACTCTATTTCATGTATAAATGATGAGGGACACCTTTCTCTCTCTCAGAATCCCAGATTATGAATTTCCATACAACAATATTTTGCTAATAAAATTACACCGCTATTTTCCAATCCCAAATCATCTTATAGTGAATACCATACCCATTTAATTATCAAGGGTATTAAAATTTATGAAAATATACTAATTTAATGGTACTTAAATTTTTGTATTCCACATTCCATAATTGTGGAATAACTTATGATGTTGAATGATTGCATGTTATATAATCCACATGGCACCCCTAATCCATGAAATGAAATGTTTATGAAGGGTGCGCCTTGATAGTCATCGAATACATTGGGTAATGTTTAGTATCATGATATTCCATGTGCAATGATAGTTTACTCAAGCTAATTCATTTTCAATGTGGGATTAATCATGCCAATTCATGTACAATGGGGATTTAATCATGTTAATCCATATGCAATGATCCTTAGCTCATGCTAGTATCTTATTGTAGGGTGTTTCCACATTTTCATGTTATGATTACCATGTTATATCATTCCATTATGTTCATGTTTCTATTTTGATCCATTGATATTCCAATTTCCAAACATGTATTGTATTCATCATGTTATTCCGTATATACTCTCTTACTGGGAATTGTAGCTTGCCCTTTTCTTATGTATATCCTCGTGTTATCCCATGCAATGCTAAGTATGAAGGAATGCTGTGGTCATGTAAAAGAAGTTTCCAATAAAGATGTTATATTTTATGTATTATGTTGTTCTGTGATATTCATAATCCCCAAAGACACAAGACATTTTGATTTCATTGGTTTTATTATGTGGAAGCTAATGTAATAAATCATTTTTAAATGTGTAATAATGAAGAAAGTAGTTATAGTTGGTATCAGAGGATATGTTTAATTATTTTTGGGATTAGGGTTATAAAAATATAGGGAATGCCGTAGGGATAAGACTGAGTATAAGAAAATAATACCTAAATTTTGGTGATTATATAGTTAGTGATTTTTCAAGAAAATACATCCCTTTATGGATGCAAATAAGTTGAGGTTGCTCTTGCGCATATGTATCTAGGGGTATAACCCAAAAACTCGCCTTTGAGCTAGACTCGAATGGGAAATGGTGCAAAAAAATGTGCCTTTCTGACCTCTTTATTTGACATAACCAAGGGATATGTTTTGGTAAATTCATAATCATAGTATGAACCATTATTAAAGGAATAAAAAATGTACCCTAAGAATATATGTTGGGATGTAGATCATGGATTACATTGACTGAAACCTATAAATTCACAAGTTATGGAAATCATTGTAATTTATAATTTATCTTTTTTTCCCATTGGATTACCCTTTATGTGTTTAATATTTTAAAATACATACCCCAATGATTCCTTTTATTCAGGAAAATTTTTAGTAATAGGAGGACTTGGGCTAAAAACAGATGTGAAGATAAATGTGATGAAATATCTTATGAGATACTCAATCCGATGAGAGTGGGAATCAAATTTGTTTTCATGATACTCTATTACATAACTCAAGATTTTAATAGAAACATGGATCAAGAGGAATGTCCAACCCAACCTAAGAAAAAACATGCCACAATTGAGAGCTTCATGATAGAAAGACATCCTACTTTCAATGGATCATCAGATCCCCCAATCACCGAACAAAGGATCAAATCCATTGAGAAGATATTCTACATCCTTCAATGTTTTGAACAAGATATGGTTATTCTAGCTACTAATTGTATGGAGGGTGAAGCTGATAAATGGTGGACATTTATCAAAAATATAAATCCTAAGGAAGAGATAGAGGCATTGGAATTGAAGGATTTACATAAAAAAATTTCGATAAATATTTTCCTTGCACCCTCTGACTTAAGATGGAAATGAGCTTCCATTACCTCAAGTAAAAAGATGATGAATCCATAAAAGCGTATGAGGAAAAAATTACAAGGCTTCCACCTTATTTTTTGTTACCCTCAAATGCAATGTTTACTGCTTCTTTGGCGAACTAAAAACTAGCCTATAGAAAACCTTAGTGATCCATGGCATTGATAGCTATGTGGAAATTCTATGATGTTCCCTCAATGTCAAAATAGATATCATAAAATGTCAGGGGTATCAGGGGGATTTGATGTGGAAAGTGGACATTCATTCTAGATATCTGATGGATAAATCCAATGGTTCTATGAAATTCTAGTAACCCACTTAACAAATGTGTGGAAAGAAGCACTCCCAAAATTTCATGAAGGTGATGAAGAAATGCTTTAGGTATGGAAGAGAAGGGAACTTGGCCATTAATTGCTAACCAAAAAAACCTGCTACCATGAAAGAGGAGAGGAATTATCCATTAAATCTTCAACTCATTGTTCATTGCTAAAACTACAACGAACTAGGGCACTTTGTGAACCAGTTCCCTAAGCCATGGGTTTTTAAAGGCAACCAATAACCTCTAATGCAACATGGGAGATATTTTTCCATTACTACTACTAAATTGAATCCTAAAAATGAAGTGGTGATAGGTACGATAATTATTCATTCAATTAATGTTAACATACTATTTGATTCTAGTTCGACACATCCTTTTATATCCCAAAATGTTTAGTTGAACTATCTAAACACCACCAAAAATCATGGATGTAGAGATGTCAGTGAGAATAGAAAATGGGTCAATTATTGTATCTCATGAATATAACTCCTCCCCTATCACAGTTTTTGGATTAAACTTCCCAGTGAACCTCATTACACTCCCTTCGGTGGAATTTTATGAAATTCCTAGCATGGAATGGATTTCCCTATATAGAGCCAATATAAATTGCTGTGAGAAGGATATCACTATCCATATTGCAAATTGACCCCCCGATTCTGTACAAGTGCAAGGAGGATGATGAATCCTTTTTAGCACCATCATTTAAAATGTGGATATTACTACTCTTTGAGAATGAATATTTTTCTTATATGATTGATTCTATGGAGGTAACCATCCTAAAAGAAATTCATTTTTGTGAGGGAATTTGCTGATGTGTTTCCCAAGGAATTTCCTGGTCTTCCTCCTCGAAGAGATTTTGAATTCTCGATTGCTCTTATACAAGGGGCATTGGTAATATCCAATAATCTGTATATAATGTATGTTGTGAAGATTGATGAGATAAAGAAATAACTACAGGAGAATCTAGATAAAGGGTTTATATTCCCATATAATTTACCATGGGGTGCACCAGTCCTCTTCTTCAAGAAGAAGGATGAGTCAATTAACATTTTCATTAATTATCATGAGATCAACAAAATCACGATAAATAATTGGTATCCTCTACAAGAATTGATGACTTGTTTGATCAGATATTTGGAGCACAATAATTCTCCAAGGTGGATCTACGGTCCGAATATTACAATGTAAGGTAGAAGAAGGAGGATACCCCAAGACTGCTTTTCTTACAATTGATGGGAACTATGAATTCATAGTAATTACTTTCGGAGTCACTAATTCTCTAGAAATATTCATGGACGTGATGAATAGAGTCCTTAGATACTACCTCAACAAATTTTTGGTAGTCTTTATAGACTATATTCTAATATACTCGAAAACCAATGAGGAGCATGAAGAGCATCTATGCACTGTACTAGAGACCTTGCGAAAGGGGAAGCTCTATGAAAAGTATAAAAAAGTGTGATTTCTAGTTGAAGGAAGTCTAATTTTTGGGTCACACAATCACAAGAAATGAGATATATGTAGATCCATACTAGGAAAATACAAATTTGGGATGGCCAAGGCCAACATCTGTGACCGATATCTGTAGCTTCCTTGGGTTATATAGATATTATCTCTGATTTTTGATAAATTTCTCATGATTACCAAACCCTCATACCAAGATAACTCATAAGGGTGTCATGTTTTATTAGAATGATTAAGGCAAATAGATCTTCAAGGAGATGAAAAGGAGGCTTATCGCTACGTCTATGCTTACACTACCCACAAGTGGAGAACTTCTCATAGTATTCAGTGATGCTTCAAAAAAGGGCCTGGTTTGGGTGTTGATTCAAAATGACAAAGTCATTTCCTATTCTTGAAGACAATTTAATTTTCAAGAGAAGAACTACACAACACATGATTTGGAGTTGGATACAGTAGTATTCTCTTTGAAAATTTGGTGACATTACCTTTTTGGGGAGAAGTGTGAAATATATCCAGATCACAAAATTCTAATGTATATATTCACAAAGAAAGAGTTGAATATATTCCAGTGAATATGGTTAGATATAATCAATTACTATTACTACTCAATCCATTACCACCCATGGAAAGTGAACTAGGAGACTGATTCCTTATATATAAAGGACCTGGTTATTCTACCATTGATGAGAATTGAAAAGGATCCAATATTCTTAAATTTATTGAAGACGGACATGAGAATCATAAATAAGGGAACATCATCAATCCTTTCACAAATTATTATACAACCATTTCATTTGGATAGGTTGATGGAAGCTCAAAAGGATGATGTGGGAATTCTAAAGAAAGTGGAAACTGTTAGAAAGGGGAAATCCTCAGAGTTCAAAATTAATGAAGAGGGAATTGTGATATTTGGGTCAAGAATATGTGTTCCACAAAATCCAGATTTAAATAAAGAAATTTTGGATGATTCACATAGTTTGAATTTCTCTATTAACCCAGAAAACATAAAGATGTATCAAGATATATGAGTGCATTATTGGTGGGATAACATGAAGAAGGAGATCGTTGAGTATACATAAAAGTGCCTGGTATGTCAGTATGTTAAGGATAAGAGGCAGACATCTAAGGGGATGATGAAACCATTACCCATACCAACATGGAAATGGGAGAACATCACCATGGAATTTGTCACCAGACTTCCGAAGTCATCCAAATGAAAAAAATGATATTTGGGTTGTTGTGGACCATATTACAAAGTCTACACACTTCATTGAGATTCAAGAGGATTTCTCAACAGATCAACTGGAATATATATAAATCAGAGTAGTGGTAAGGCTGTATGGTGTACCGCTATCTATTTTATTCAATCGATATCCAAGTTTCACCACTAAGATCTGGAAGGGTATCCAACATAATTTGAATACTGAGCTAAAAATCAGTACAAATTATCATCCTAAAACTAATGGCCTATTGGATAGTACTATCCAAACACTTGAAGAAATGTTGAGAGCATGCTCAATAGACTTTATAGGAGGATGGGATCAATATCTTCCTCTAGTTAGGTTCTCTTACAACGGCATTTTACACTCAATCATCCAAACAACTCCTTATAAATACCTTTTTGGGAAGAGGTTCAAAACAATGACATGTGGGGATGAAGTTGTGGAGAAAAAAATACTAGGTCTAGAAAAGGTTGAAGAAATGGTAGAGAATGTTAAGACCATCCATAAGCACATTAATGCTGCTCAGAGTCAACAAAAGAGCTATGATGATAATTGCCAAAGAGACCTAGAGTTTGATGTTGGAGACATGGTATTCTTTAACATATCACCATGGAAGGGATCTATGATATTTGTAAAGAAGGGAAAGATTAGTCAAAGGTACATCGACCCTTTTTAGATCCTTGATCGCATTGGAGAAGTGGCCTATCAACTCGAACCCCCATAGAACATGTCTGACGTACATGATGTATTCCATGTATCAATTGTGAGGAAATATATACCGGACCCAACACATGTACTCAATCCATAAGTGGTACCATTGTATAATGACCTCTACTTTGAAGATATGCTGATGAAGATCTTAGATCATAGAGAAAAAGTTCTACAAAATATGGCAATGCCCCTTGGAAAAGTGTTGTGGAGAAACAAAAATTTTGAAGAAGAAATGTGGGAACCATTGAAAGTGGTGAGGTATAGTTACCATCATCTGGTTTAGTGCAGGAAAAGGAAATTTTGAGTGAAAAATTTCTTAAGGGGGGAATGTTGTAATGACCTGAACATTTATGAATAAAGTTTTATTTTTTTTAATTTCACAGGGATATAGAAAACACATGCACTTTATTATTATTATTATTGTGTTTAAATGAATATTAAGTATCATTACCGTTGATAATAATTCTATTGTACCATGATCACACAATTGATATAAAGATAAGGTTTTAACAAATCCTTTCGACATAGAAAAAAGAAAGGATGACCTCATCCTGTAGACTTGGTCCATACGAATCTCATTTGTTAGATCTCAAAATTAAGGTATTATTTCTAGGATTCTCTCTTGACCAAGCCCAAGTTAATATTCAACACATTAAGCTTTAACATAATCACCTATGGGATAAGTTCAATTTAATTGAGATTCCCACCCAAGCGATGTTATCTAAGCCTCCCCATGATCCTGTCATGATCACACACCTTACCCTTAGGTTTTATGCTAGTTTTATAAGGGGTTTTGTAATAAGTTATTACTTACTTATTATGTAATCCAATTTTATCAATAAAATTATTATTCCATCAATTACTTTATGAGAGTAGTCTTTTTTAAAAAAAATAACTACTTTGATAAATAGTCTCTTTGAGTAAAAATGGTACTTTTGAGAAATATATACATAATTATATTAAACTAAGATTTTTATTAATAATATTAAAAATAATTCTTATAAATAATTATTATATTAGTTACTTATCTATAAATGATTAGGTAATCAGTTAGATAAGAGTTATATTTTTTATACGATAAAAAAAAGAGTATTTTTAAAGAATTTATTTTAAGGAATTAATGAATTTTTTAAATATCTAATATTTTAATAAAATATTATTTTAAAATTAATTTTATGAATAATAAATGTTTATATACATTTTATGAATTCAAATGTAATATTTATTAAGGTTTGAAAACAAATTTTTGTCAAAACCCATGAATTTTTAATAAATGTCTGTTTTCATTTTAAAAGAAAAATTCACATATTTATAAAATTACTTATATGAAAAGAATATTATTTTTGGAATCAATAAAAATAATTTATTAAATACCATATAAAAATAAGACAGTCAATTATCCAACTATTAATTTTTCATAATTTGTTAAGAAAGTCAATTTTTTGGGAAAAAATTAAATACCATATAAAAATAATTTGTGTTTTATGACATTATAATGACCCAAAAATTATGTAACAAATACTATAATGGATATTATTGGCCCATTATATGTTTTACCATTAAAATAATTTGAATTTATATTTTTTTAATTATTTTATATATCCTTAGAGAATCCTTCAAAATGTATAAAATATTTTAAGATTTTAAATTAATTTCCTTGAGGGTGTGACTCACCTCCACATAATCAAGGATAATATTTTAATATGTTTGGACATTGGACTTATAAAATAATTTATTAAACTCCAAATTTGAAATAAATATTGGTAAAAAAACATGGTAAGGATTGTGGTTTTGAATATTTAATTATATTGATTCCAAAACCTATGTTTGGGAAATATTAAAGAATTTCACTCTCAAATCCCATATAAACTCACCCAATCTCCCACTTCTCCTCTCTAAAAATACTTGGATGACATCCCTACCCATCTTTAACCTCTCTATAATACTCCCAAGGCACCCCAGGATCTCAAGAAGCCCCTCTTCATGATTTTAAAGTCACATACCCAAGTAATGGATTCCTTCCTTTTTCATTTTTATCTAAGTTTTTTCATGTTGTTATACCCTTTAATTTTCAATTTAAAATGTTGGGGAATGATTTATAACATCCCTCATACTACACTCCTTATGTTTTAATGACGTTATAACACTTTATCTCTCATTAATTCTTTCTGTGTACACCTGTTACTATGGCGAAATTCTATAAGGGATTTCTCTCTTCTCTATCCATTAAAGTATTTCTCCAATATTATGCATCTGAATTCAATTTAATATTTTAAGATATTATGTTACTTGATCACATTACTTCCTATTTAATGGATAAATGATGAGGGATCCCTTTCTCTCTCATCAACCTCACCTATGAATTTTTATATGATGACGTTATGCTACTGAAATTGTACTGAAAGTTTCCAAGTAAAAAACATTGTGTAGTGAATACCATATGCATTTCTGTATCAAGGGTATTCACATTTATGCACATATAATATATAATTGTATATAAATTTATATATTCCACATTCCTTAATCATGGAATAACATATTATTTTGAGTGATTTCATGTTATATGATCCATGTGGCACACTTATGAATGAAATGAAATGTTTATGAAGGGTGTGCCCTGAGAGCACTCAGATATATTGGGTAATAGTTAGTATCATGATACGCCATGTGCAATGATATGTTACTCATGAAAATTCTTGTGAAATTAGGGGTTACTCATTCTAATTCATTTGCAATGAGGGTTTAGTCATGCTAATTCATATGGAATGATCCTTGGATCATGCTAATATCATGTTGTATGTTGTTTACACATTTCCTTGTTATGATAACCATGCTATATCATGCCTTTATTTTCATGTTTCTCTTGAGCTCCATTGATATTCCTATTTCCTAACATGTATTATATTCATCATGTTATTCATTGTTTACTCCCTTATTAGGATTTATAGATCACTCTTTTTTATGAATGTCCTCAGGTTATTCCATGAAATGATAAGGATGAAGGAATGTTGTGGTCATGTAAAATAAGTCTTCAATAAAGATGTTGCATTTTATGTGTTAAGTTTCATGTAATGTTATTAATCCCCAAAGACACTAAACCTGTCGATATTTTGGGTTGTATTAAGTGAATTTTTATTTAATACAGTATGTTTAAATGTGAAATTATTAGCAGGGTTGTTCTAGTGGCCCCATTTTATCCACTTTTAGATCCATAGTTAACTATAATATGGATTTCTTAAACCAAAATACTCTAGAATTTTTGGTAATTTATGAACCATAAGATCCTAATTACTGGGTGGACATAAATGAGGGTAACTTTAAACCCATCAAGATGATGAATGATATGAATTTTAAGTGGGAAACGTTCATACTATATGGAACTTACAGATATTGGTGGGGAGTTATGGGCCATGATAGGTGATGAGATGGACTCTCATGGTAGGACATCAATGACTTATTTTTGGAGAGTTAATCACTGAATAACCAAATATCAATTGGTTAGAGGAGTTCATGGAGCTACGATAGGGATCAATGTTAGTATTTTCTTATTCTACATGTTGTACATAGATTTTTCAATTATCCCCACTTCTAGCTGATAATGAAGCTCAAATGGCCAATAATTTTGAAATGGGAAATCGACCTAACCTTAAGAGGAAAGTACGAAGTATCAAAATATATTTTAGCCAAGAGGTTTTAAGGAATATCCAATCCATTAGGTAGAATTACGAGGATTAATGTGCTACTAGACTATTCCTACCATTCACCACCCATATAGGTGGAACCCGTATTAGTAACTTCTGTACCTATTTTTATGAGAAAAAGAGGGATTCTATAGATGTGTCACAGTGAATTAGCATGATAGTTTATTATAATTCAGTCTCTTTAGTTACATATAGAGTTGACCCACTATGCGTTAACTATGGGATGTTTAGTCACTATTGTTGGTTATTCTCATCACCTCATACCCCTAGTAGTAATTTGAAAAGAAATTATATATACAATAGTTTTGTGCCATATCACATGCAAGTATGTCCTGTTAAACATGACTATGGATCTAGAGACTCAGTTTGGGATCATAGCAGTGGAATCAGATAGGTCATAAACATTAGGGATAAGGTGGTAGAGCTGAGATAGTCTGAGTATATTAAGTGGATAAAACTCTAGAAGATTTTGGAGAGGGTCCTTCTACTATTTTTGTTATGGTCTTGATTATGTGAAAATTATGTACTACCTTTTTTAATACTGGTTCTTCAAATTCATCCATATCTACACAACTAGTCACTATACATGGCTTACCAGTCATGTTTTCCTATTAGTTAGTTTACTTGGATATACCATTGAAAATGAATGTGGCTGATATCTAATGATTCCGAGAATATCCTATAGTGATGACTATCTATGGATATATATGAGAATTCATGATTCTATAAATGATGACCTTCAATGTGATTCTTGACATGGATTGGATGAAAAACATATTGGCCCGAATTGACTAATATTTGAGGTCTGTTTCATTCACTTTAATTAAGGTTGATATGTTTTTTAGGAATGGAGAGTTGGAAATATGAGCATAAATAGTTAGACTAGATATGAGCTAGCTCGAGATGATTATTACAATGATGACATGCCTGGATCTTTTAGTAGGTCTAGTGACATCCTACTCAACTCTTCCTCATGTTTTGGATCTATATTAGGTCGTCTTTCATATAACCCTCATTGGAATTCCTCATAATGCAGGAGTTGAATTTTTAATTGAGCTCACATTGGGAACACGTCCCATTTTATACCGTTGTATCATATGGTACCAACTGAGATAATTTGAATCAAGGTGTAGATTGATGACATTGAGTAGAATGAATTTATTAGGGAAATTACTTATCCCTCGAGAGAACCTATATTGTATTCCTAGAAGGTGGATGGTTGTATTTTAATCAGAATAGACTGTCATATGTTGAACTATGTGATAGTAAATAATATCTCTTTCCTATGATGGAGGTTTTTTTGATCAGTTATATGGAGACTAGTAGTTATCCATGATTCATCTTCGATTAAGATATCACGAGATGAAATTTAGATAGGATTTTCATCCAAATATATTATCTCAGAGTAGGTATGGGATGTTTGAGTACTTGGTGATGTCATTATTCAGGTTGTTTGTTGACGAAATCCTACATATTAACTAACACCTAAGACATTTTCTTGGAACCTTTAGGTAGTCATCTGTACACTTCGATAACATCAGATTTATTCCACAATATCGAAGTGATAATTAAGAATATTAAGGATGATATTCATAGGGTACGTGGTGTATGAGACAAGGATATCTGTAGACCAAGATAAATTATAAGTAGTGATGTTCGGGACATGTCTTTGGAACATATTTGATAAACATGGCATTCTAGAACTTATAAGATATTACAGATGTTTTAACCATGACTTCTCCCATATATCAGCACACATGACTTCATTGAGGAAGAATGGAGTATTTTTCTAGTGGATAGACCTACATGAAGAATATTTCCTTTGTTTCAAGATATGGTTGATGATATATCTAAAAATAACTATCCATGAACCTATTATTGGTTATTCAGCATACTTTGATGCATCAAGAATTGGTCTAGGAGTGGTACAGATGTAGGGAGTGAAGGTAGTAGACTATGGGTCTCAACAACTATGACCCCACGAGTTGATCTAACATACACTTTACTATTATTTGGTTGCTTTGGATCATGATATAATGTAATTGGGATATTATTTCTATGGAGATATAATTTTTTATCTGCATGAACCGTGATATATTTCACTATATATTCACATAGTGAGACTTAAATATGAGTCATAGGTGTTTTGTTGAGTATCTATAGAAATTGTACACTTTGATGATGTATGAACCTAAGAAGGGTAATGTTTCTATGGAGGATCTTAACCGTAAGATATTTTATTAGAAGGATCTTGGATAGAGGGATTTAGAGGAGTAGTAATTCTCAATAAATATTTTGTATGGTTAGAGGATATATTCTTCAAATGATCGGGGTTAAATTAGTTTATTCCTTTTATTGATCTCATCCACACTTGTATACTGGGTGTATAATATCCTAGATTTAAACCTGGAGAGTGTTCTGATGTTAGGACAACTAGATGGTGGTAACCGGATACCAGTATGGTCAATGGATAATGACAATGCATTCTTGGTAGATGGGATAGTAGTATTACCTAGTTCCATTCGAGTGAAGATGATGATATATTTACATAACTTAATTGGGATGTAAATCCTAGTGTGATGAATATGTATATCGACTTCAGGCTTCAGTTCTGGTGGCCATGGATTAAGAGAGACTTTGGTGGGTTCCTATCTCGATGCTATACCTATTAGAGGGTGAATATAGAGCACTATAATCATAGCAGTTTACTTTAGACACTTCCGATGACTATTAAAAAGTGCTAACATATAATTATGGAATTATTGATAGGGTTACTGCTATCCCTCAATGTATCTTTAAATTCACATGGGGCCAAAAAAAATTAATAATTTAATAAACTCTTGAAAACTAATTAAAATCATAGTACTTAGTAAGTCTAAATTTCGAACCCACAGGGATGATCTGTATGTTCTAAATTAATTAAGAAAATTTAAATTGAAATTATTTTATTGTTATGAAATAAAGAAATATAGTAAACAAATATTGGAATTGAATAAAGATATGAGACATGCTGGGATCAGTGAATTTCATGTTCATGTTCTAGGGATTTAATTTAATGTGATTTTATTCAGTTTTGGTGTTAGAATTGGGTCCGTATGAGTCCTTGGTCCTGATATCCCATCCTAATCCCATGATTACACCTTTAGAATGGTCATATACTTGGTTCAATCATAGAAATAGGTTACCCAAAACCATATTTAAACCTAGCCAACCTACTTTGCATAATTTTTATTCACAAAATATATTTTTCTATTGATGAAATTAAAATAAAAAACCCTAGAATGAAATAAATTTTCCTGAAATTGCCGAAAAAGAATACATTGTAATTGATAGAATGAGTTACAAGAATCTAAAACAAGAATAATAGCATAAAAATACTCCCTTAGCATCACACCCCTTACAATCACATAACCCGACACTAAGAGAACTACTTTCTCATGCCAGGAATGATGAGAATGAGTAGCATGGTACCTGGGGAGGAATGGCATTGAAGAATGATGATGAAGCGGGACCCTAAATCATTACTTAATTATCTGTTAGTCATCCCTTGGTGTTTATTGTCCTCCAATAGTCCTAAAGTTATTTGAAAGGGTGGACGATGCCAGTATTTATAGGGTTTTACCATCAAATCTTCAGCACCCATCACATATTTTTTCTCCTCACTACTAATGTCATGACATGAAACTGGGTTTCCCAATGAGTAATCCTGATCCATGTTTTCCTCTGTGCACATGAATGTCACCCAAGTCTCGTTTGAACTTTTACTCCATTAACAACATGCAACTGCGACTCCCGACGCATAACGTCTCTTCACAAAAAAAAATCTCATCACAAATTGTTTTGTGTATATAAAGTGTTACGAAGTGAAATCGAATTACATGACATGAAATCATTCTGATTTTTAATTTCCAACTACGTTTTCCTTAACAATCTGGCATTGTGCTATGAGTAGAGTGAAGTTGCAAAAAGTGGATCTAACCTTATAATTTCTCAATTGTTCCTTACTTTAAATATGTATTTACCTACCATCAAACATAAAACAAGTCAAATGTTTCAAAAAATGTAAAGATTATTCATTTAAATAAAAAAAATATATTAAATTCTATAAAATAAATGCATGAAATACACTTATCAGTTACCTATGAATTTGTGTATTTGTGAGACTATTTGGGTGATAATTTATTAGTAGAAAAAATATTCCCACATTACCAATTAACGAGATTCACTCCGTGCAAGTGTTGGGATGCTCAATGTTTGTGAGTTCATATCATTCCATTGAGTACCCTTGGGAATAATTTAAAAAATGAGACACATATTTTACATGGTGGTTTTCATAGGTCTTGAATAATTATCTATGGAATTAGATGAGATTGAGCACAACATACAATCCTTTGATAGATAGATGGTCTGAGTAGACTATATACATATTGGCGAATATGCATCAAGTTAATGTTATGGGATTAACAGAAGTATTCAGTGGGCTAGAAAAACCATGTATGTTTTTTCAAATCTACTAAATTATTGATAAACAGTTTATGATGTGAATTCCAAAGCCATAAAAACCATTCACCAATATTGAAATTATAGGACCCAAAACCCAGAGAAGATGCTTTCATGTTAAAATTATTATTTAACAATATTTGATTTCAATAAATAATTACATTTTATTAAAATATTTCTTTGATGTAGATTTGGATGTTCCAAAATACACTTTTCAAACAACTATATTTTCACATGTAGGACCCAAGTGAAAAATACTTCTAGTAGTGGTCCACATGCGCTCCCTGAACCTTTGAACATCACTATAGTAATCATTAGTTGAATTCAAAATAGATACTAAAGATTGTGCCATTATCCATTGATCACTTCCTGAATTAATTCATATAAGATTCACATGGGTGGTTGTGGAGGTATCTCTCTCCGTACTTGAGTGTGTTCTTTGAGAAAGGAATCCCTCTAGGGCCTTGAGATAAATTCAAATTTTTTTCTTCACAAAAAAAAATAGAAACCACAAACTGAGAAATAGTATAATTTGGTTTATATACTACCAGTGTTAAAAAATAATTATTGCACATGATAAAATATTATTTTCTGTAATACATGTTGAACCCCATGTCTATAATAATAATAATATTAATTCTTAACAAGTGATAAACTCAATAAATAATTAAATATTATTTATCCAAACTATATTAGATATATGTTAATTCCCATAGGGCCATTAAATTCATTATTCAATTCCAAAATAATATTAATATTAACCTGAATGATGACTATTTAGTTAATAAATAAATATCACTACATTATTCAAAAATATATAAATAATTGTTATATTCACTAGATAAAAAATAAATATTTATTAAATATTCTCATCAAAAAATACCTCTCCAATAACTGGTGGAATATTATATGAAATCAAGTGAATACGAATAATTATTAAACCATAGGTGGGAATAATATTTAATTAACATTTTTAATAATAATAAATAAAATTATTTTGTAGTGGTTTTGGATACACATTGTTTGTGACTTTCTAGGAATCTTTCTCAGTGACATTATGTAATGCATCCCAAAATCCAATGTTAGGAACTAGAAACACACCAATGGACCAATATAAAACTAATTTAATGTAACATGGTAGAAAAAAACATAAGAACAATCTCTGTTTAACATAATCACTTTATCATGATATATTTAATAAATATTGTTTCATTCTAGTTCCATAATCCTATATTCTCGATGTCTCTTCCATTGAATATTCAAAAATTGAACTTTCCTACAAAACACCGTGGAAATGGATTTAATTTGGAAGTGTAATTTTCATAATAGGGAGTATGATTTCATGTTCTTTAAATATCAAAAGAGAAATATCCTTATTGAGTTATCCATTAATGCCATTCCATTCATGACACACCCAACATATCTCAATTCTCCATAGGTAAATGTCATCATGGATTATGAAACTAATCTATGTGAATGAAACACAAAATTAAATAATAACAATCATAAATTATAAAGACTAATACAAAATATTTCTAAAAGGGATATCTAGTGACATATAAAAATCTAGATTTCTTACTTCAATGAATTATTATCTAGATTTAGGACACTAGAAATTTCCCCGGGTGTACACCATCAGAATGTGTCTTAATGTCCTATAACTCTCCACCCATGATATCATGTATCATTTATTTCCTATAAAATTATTTTATATGGATATAAAACATATATCTAATAATATTATAATAGAACTTATATGTTCTCATCATAGAAGGAAATTGTTATGACCCTTCTGTGCGACAATGACTCTTAGGACGTTTTCACATACAATATTATACATAAGAAAAATTATAATGTAATTATAAGTTTATTAATATTATAAACATTGAATACAGGTAATCATAATGTACATATATGTATTTTCTTGGAATCCAACTCTAGTATACTCTATCTTTCTCTAGTCCCAATTGATAAAAACCTTTATTCTACTATCACTCGTATGATATTCATTCTTCTTCTTAGAAAATTCATTAGTCAAATGGTCAACCATGTTTTTTTCCATAATTTGTTTTCACTACAACATAAACCCTTTGAAAAAACCCCCCTTGAGGTGATATATTAAGAGTATGTTCTTTATCCATTTCTCTAATCTTGCCTATTTTATGAAATCCACAACTGCTGTATTACCATAATTTAAAGTGATAGGGTCTTTTCTAGAAGGTACCATATCAATATCCTAAAAAATTTCACATCTAAATGGATTAATTGACTATATAATAAACCAATATATATATATATATAATATATTGTAGAATCATTGAAAACATGATACTATGAACTCTTCTAGCACACAGATCCTCTACCAAGATTGAAAACATATACTGAATGTGACATTAAATAATTTTGATCCATTTGAAAACTACCACCAGTATAACCCCTAACACTTATCTCCTTGTCTCCTTCATATCCCAGAAAATTATTCTTAGTTCATCTCATACACTTAAGGATAACCTTAATAATTAGGAAATGATGTTCACCTGTATCTTCTTGGAATTTTACTACTATGAATAAAGCATTGGAAACATGATGTCTAGTTAATAACATGACATACATGGTTGGAACTATCACCAAGAATATGAGATATTACTCATTTTATTTTTAACATACTATGTATTGAGGGAACATTTTCATGGAATGATGTATACCACATGGTACTAGAACTAAAACCCACTTGGATTGTTCCATACAAAATATCTTTTATATCTATTTATTGTATGTACCATAATTAATTCCTAGTACCCTCTTAGATCAATCACGAATGATATTGATCCTAAAATGAAGGCTTATTGACCTAATTTTTTCATTGAGATACATTTTTTAACAAGTCCTCAATACATTATAATACTTCAATGTCATTTCCAAAAAGTAATATGTCACTACCATATACTACTAGAATAATTATGACATTCCAACTATGTCCCACAGTCATTTTTAATGAAATAAATTTTATATATATTTAAATTGAATCGAATGATACATGACCTGGATTCTTGTTTCAACCTATAAATGAATCTTTGTAGCTTTTATGTTCTTTTGGAATCTCATAGAGTCACAAACCCTTCTGTCTGTGTCATATAAACATGGAAACCATATAAAAGTCTGGTTCATTGTTATTTCCATGATTATTTTTAAACACTTTTGGCACTAGCCTTTCTTATAAGTACATTATATAGCTTCCATGTCTAATTTTTTCTTGAATATCAATTTGAATCAGCAATGATTTAATTTAAGTATAGGACTGACATAAACCAAAACATAGTTTGGATACATGGAATCCATTTTTTAATTCAAGTATTCTTTCCATATTGAAGATTCTGAGCTCCCTACTATATTATTTTAGGAGATAGGTTCACTATTTTCTACCAATAACGAGTTACAATATTCCATGAATAGAAAACCATATCTCTCAAGTTCTCTTACCTTCTTGTTTCTAATATGATGTTCTTGTGTTTCAAGAACTACTTCCTATATGGAGACCTATGGAATCCATTCTTATACCAACACTTGTGTATCTTGGGAAATAACTTTTTCAAATTCAGTCTTTCTGTGACTATCCTTCTTGAAGATATGATGCCTCTTAAGAAATAATTATTGTCAAGTGAATGTAAATATATTTTATAAGTGGATTTACAGGAAATATCCCATTGTTTCATTAGCATACACTATAATGATACACCTTTACCCCAGTGTTCAGGTTTGTTTCCTTATATGGACTTTAAAAATTCCTCACAACCCCATAAATATGTATGTTCTAAAACATGTTTCTTTTCACTATATCAATTGAATTGAATTATGTTTTATACTCTAATTGGCACTCAATTTAATGTGTCTACTGCAGCTTGTTATTTATATCCTAGATAATATAATGTGTGATATATATGACTCATAATTTACTTTACCATGTCTAGGAAGGTACAATTACTCCATTAAATAACAACATTAAACTATAGTGGAAATGGTTATGTGAGTAAAGAAAAATCATAAACTCCCATAGAAAGTCAATAAACCCTTAGTAAAGATATTCACAACCTCAACAAGATCAAATATTATTTATCATCTTTTCATATGGATTCAATACTTTTTTCTTGAATTCCATGAATTTTTCAAATGAATTAGACTTATACCTCATTAAATAGAAATTTCCATATCTACTAAAGTCATCGATAAAAGTTATGAAGTAAGAATACCCACCTCTATAATTTAATGAAAATGGACCAAATGCATCAGTGTGTAAAAATCCTATAGTCTCTATGGAACTATCACTCTATACAATGAATTTTAGTTTAATCATTTTTACTTTTAAACATGCATAACATATTTCAATTGGTTTAATCTCAAAATATTATAAATATACATCGTGATAGATCATTATAAAATTATTATCATTTATAAAACAAAGATGGTGTTTCCACAACTAGGTGATACAAGGGTAATGTGAACATGATTAATTTTCAATTAACAATATATGTTTTTAGATGTCAATACATAATTAACTTTATATAAATGCATTATACCATAAAATCTGTTATCATTATAAGAGTTTAAACTTTTTTATTAAATTTTATTAAAAAATATTTATCTTGGTATGATATAGAAATTATGTTTTTTATTAGAGTTTGTACATAAAACTATTCTCTTAAAACCGATATCATTATTGTTGGTAATGAAAGGTGGTAGTCTCCAATGGATTGAGCATCCATCCTCATACCATTGGTATTCTACAAATCATCCTCTCCAATAAAAATATTTCTAAATATATTTGGTTATGAAATTTGGATATATATGTGATCACCCAAATATATAACCTATACCTAATGCATAGGAATTTAAATATTTCACTTAATAATGTGTACACATTTCTCTACCCATTTATTTTGGGTAAAATTACTCTTCTAGTGGCTCTACATTCCACACAATAAACTATAATTCATTCATTTAATTTCCTTTCATATTAATCTTTCTATTCTTGTAAGGATGATGGTAGGTATCTTTAGACTTTTTATGAGACTTAGGTACATTTTCCTTGTTATTCATTTTATTATTCACCATAAGGGCTGTGAGTTTGTCAAGCCCTATGTCCTTATCAACTTGTTAAATCGAAGAACTATGTTCCAAAATACTCTTCTCATTATTGATCATGTTACAATTAACAAAACTATGGATGGACTTGAGTAATGGACAATTTATGATATCTATGTGAAACTAATATGGTAATTTATATTCCTAGATTTATAATAATTCATTTCATCGAATAATCTTCACTACATGAGGCCCATCTAGTATTTAATCTCGATGTTTTTAGGTAAATAAAGGATTGGAGATCTCATATCTCTATTATATTTCCTTTTATTTATAGAGATCCCAATGGTGAGACATCATGATATACATACCAAATTATTATAATTTATTTTGGATATCATTGGGCATGGATGATATCATATATCATTGATCATTAAGAGAATAGTTAAAATGTTTTTCATTGAGAGAAAACTCTTTATCACTATTATCATTAATAGTATCTTCATGAATAGGTTCTTCAAGCACATGAATTTTCTTTTCGTGGAATAAGATAATGCATACAAACCTTTTACATTAGGGAATTTAGTGCATGTTAGAGTGTTATTATTCTAAATTATGGATAACAGTGATTTGTTTGAAGTCATTTTGATTACTATTTCTACAAATAAGAAGAGAATAGTTTTATTATTTCATCTGATAATATTAGATAGTAAATATTAAATTATATTTATTAATGTCCAATAATTTTATTGAATCTATAATTGGATTTGAAATATCTTATTTCTTGGACAATCAAGTGGCATGGATCCTTGTTACCATTCTCATAACCCTGACTTAGTCCTGACAAGTTATTTGAATGATTTTAGGTAAGAATTCCATATACTAACTATACTAACTCATAGTTCTCTATTGTGTTGAGTGTAATACAAATCCCAAAATCCTTAAAACTAGATTTTCTCATCCTCTTCCTCTTTATTACACCAAGTACTACATGGTTATACCACCTTTGATGTGAACCAAGTTTCGTCAATAAAATAATTAATTTAGAATTCTCCAATATTTAAAAGAACCCAGAAATTGTCTGGTTAAGCACAATGAACTGTGGATAGATTTTAACTTATATGATGGAAGGATATATCAACATAATCTAAACTAGTGTGATTATATTTAATTATAAATACTGATTTATTTTTTATCTTTTACATGCCTTGTTAATATACAATAGATTTTACATAAGTGATTAAACATGTTTTGATTAAACATTTATGCATAAGCCTTTTATTTAAATTTAATCATTGAACAATAATTCATCTAATTATATGATCAAATTCCTATATCCATAAAATAAATAATTAAAAACATATAAAATAAATAAATAAATGTCAAATTTATGACGTTATCTAATTATTGATTATTTTGGAAGATCATAAATTAGCACAAGCACTTAAGAAATGTTTATTATTATTGGCTTGGTATGAGTTAAATCATTTTAAATATCCACCTATGCATCACATGGGATGAAATTTTCTTGGTTCTATCTTGAACCATTACCAAATTCCTTTGGATACTTCATTGATTATATGAATTTATATCTCACATGCAGTTGAGGGAAACAAAATTACTAGACATGAGGAATTATATTTATCACCATGTACACATATGTCTTATATAATAAAGGAGGGAAGAATGAATTAAATTCCATAATTATTAATATAATAATTAAATAGTGAAAACCCTTGTAATAAATTAAATTTAACAAAACCAACTCACATATATATTTTGTTCAATCCTATGAACATTCGTACACATATAAAGAATATGGAAGATTAAATTGTATAAATTTCATTTCTATTCACTATTTATTACGAAGAGAAACATTTCCACATTAATTAATTAATTATACATGATCATAATGAATATTTAAATCCTATTGGATATACCCATCATGATGGAATTTATGGTAAAGAAACTGAAAAAAACACTATTTATAGATAAATACAATGAATAAATTTAGTATTTAGAATTATTTAAAACTTTTATTTAAATTTTTAAAAAATATAATTCCAGTGAAATAAATATGTTTTTAAGGATTCAATTTATATTTTAATATAATTTATATTTTTACTTTATTTAGAGACTATAGGATGAGTACTTACCTGCTACATGTTGTGTTCCTTCATTTTTATGTATATTGGGTAATTAAATGACACCCTGGTCTATACCTTGGTTGGAATATGTGGTGTGTGCATGCAACCTAAATTATATATTTTGTTCTAGTTTTGTATTTGTGTAACCCACTGAAAGACTTGGGGTGAACCTCAGATGTGGGACTACATGATGTTTACTGAAAAGTTATACACCATATTCTTTACATGCCATGTGTCTGTGATATTGGATAGAAATGTGTATATATATTGATCAATTACAAGATGGGGGGGGGGGTGAATTGTAGGTTTAAAAACATTCATTTATATCCTTAAGAAAGTCAATTATTAAAAAAGTTAAATAAGACGGATTCACAAACCCTGTTTAGTTCATAACAAAGAAACCAAATTTCTTACAAAAAGGAAACATAGGACATGTTCACTTATGGAATGATTCTACCGTAAATCATATAGAATCTTATTTATATCATATTATAAAAGAATAAGAATGTATTAGAAATATATACCTTCTAACATTAAAAAATTCAGTGGAATTAAAACTTGTAACAAAACTAGACATATATAAGAAATATTTTAAATGAAAGAGAAGGGTATCCAAAAACCTTGAATAATAGTTTCTTGATTTTTAATTTCAAGAAAGTATATCTTAATCACACCAAGGTAATAACTCAATACTAATATCATTATCTTTATTTATATCCCCACAATCCCTCAATTAAGAAGATAATCTGCACCTCTTTCTCCCTCTCCCTGGAATCCCTCAATTGATCATCATCAATCAGAATCCCAATAGGTAGGATGAAAAAGATGTTCTCAGTTTGAACATGTTATTCACAACATTCACATACGTCATATCGAGCAGATCTCTCACAGTATGTAGGATATCCATACAACCTTTATTTTCTGAACATTGAAATGGATGGGTATTTATAGATAAAAATGAAAATGGTCTACTTCCTCCTCCAACGGTCATATTTTTCTATAAATTTCAGAGGGACCTATAGATGTGTCACTCAACCAATAGCTATATAAAATCAGATTGTATGAGATCATTTCATGTAGTAAAACATGGGAAACATTATCATGTGTAAGGAACTATAATATGTAGTAAATTGTTTTTAAGAAACTTAAGAAAAAATAAGATACGATAAAATTGGAATAATATGTTAAGGAAGAAATATTTCTTTAACAAATATGAATAATCAGATTTTGAGGACAATAAAAATTGGAGTCTAGAAATATTAACAATCAGATTCTAATAATAGTAGGAATCAGAATCTATGTTTTGATGAATTCATAATCTAATTTTTGAAGAAATTGGATTCTAATTTCTGAAGAAATCAGAGTCTTATTTTTGAAGAAATCAGAGTTTAATGTTAGGAGAAATTAGAGTCTAATTTCAAAATAAATTGGAGTCTGATTTCATGAGAAATTGGACTTTGATTCAGAAGAAATTTGTGTGTTTTAAAATAATTTTGAGTCTGATTTCAAAAGAAACAGAAGTCTGGATTCAGTAGAAATCATAGTATGATTTTACTAGGAAACAGAGTTTGATTTTAGGAGAAATTGGAGTTGATTTTAGGATAAATCTGAGACTCATTTTAGGAGAGATTTGAATCTAATTTCTAAAGAAATTGGAGTCTGATTTCAAAATAAATCAGAGTCTAATTTAAGTAGGAATCATACTTTGATTTCAGGAGAATTCATTGTTCAATTTCAAAATAAATCGGAATTTAAAATCTAGATGCCATTGGATTCTAAATTCAAGAGAAAAGAGAGTCTATGGAACTGTATGGTTCTAAGTTAGATAAGGAAAATATTGTTGGTTTAATAAAAATACGATTAGGTTTGGTATGAGAAAATATTAGTTAAGGCATTAAAAACCATGGGTAAGGTCAAAACTATTTATAGAGAAAGAAAATTATCCTTAAGAAATTATTTCCTAAAGAATGACAATTTCTCTTAAGAAAATGTGATTGTAATTTTGAAAACATAATGGAACAAAAAAGTAATAAGGATTCTTATTGACTCAGCAATCTCACCCTTTTTGAAAGAAAAAACAACTTTTCTTAAAATTATATAAGGATTTAAGGATTTCATTTTTAAACATTAAAAGAAATACTTTTATCCCATTGTTTATGGCTCATGATGAATAAGACTGACTCCCTCTAATGTTTTGAAATCCATAAGAATTGTATTATTGAATTTATTAGAGAAATAACTCTTCATTTCTTATGGATTTTTTCTTTTTTAAAACTCCCCATCACTTAAGGAATTCTCCCCTTTTAACTTAATATTATTTCTGATCATTATTTTCTCCCCCTTTTTGTTTTAAAAAAGGAGTGGAGGGAAAGAAAAAATTTACCAAAAAGATTAGGAATATACATAACAAAATAATGGAATGAAAATAAATTTTATTGAGATAATGAATTTGATAAAAAGAAAAATACATCAAAATATTAGATTTCAAATGGGAAATCAGTCATCCTTATTTTTCTCCTTTGGGATCATATTTTTCAAGGTAGATTTCAGATTCTTCAATTATTTATGACCATCTTAAATCTTCTTGATCAACTCTTCCTAATCATTATTTTTCATTTTGAGATCTTTTATTATGTCATCCTAATACTTAATAATTTATCCGTCAAACTTTATCACTCTTCTTGATCCTTAAATTTTTTTCCATTTTTTCCCTGAGTTCCCTTTCTTTTTTTGGATTGAGAGCCACTGAATTTAGCTTCCCATTAAGATATTTATAATCCAAATGACATCTATCTATCTCTTCCTTTATATTTTCCTAAAATACTTGTGGAAAAGTTCTTTATTATATCATTGGACCTATCAAAACAATCCATGAATTAATAAATTAAATCATCAAAAATATTAAGATCATCAATCACTGACTTGGAAGATTTATTTATTTATTTTAAATATATTATATGGGCTTCATAAATGATATGAAAAGTCTTGAATTCAGCTTCAAGTTTGATAAAATTTCCAAAAGAATGCTTGTTGAATCTAATTTCTTATTGATTGTTTCTTGAAGAAGTTGACATCTAGAATCAGTTCTTGGAAATAATGGAATGGTATTCACAAGATTCATTAAGGACTGAACACCAAAATCATGTCTTAAAGAAGTTGAGGATTCTAAAGTAGTTTTTAGGGAACATTATCTTGGTCATATTCTTTCATCATTGATGTTCCAACAACATACTCTTTGATTTTGTAACTATAGATTTATTTAGTGAATCAATAATAACTTTCTTACCTTTATCAGCCTTAGATATTTCCTTTTCCTCAATATGAGTCTCATTCTCACTATCAGAAACATGAAAATTATTATCATCATCATCATCAAATTCTTTATCAGCACATTGATCACCAATTTCTATATCAGCCATGTCATCAATAACTTTTTGAGCAATATCATCATTACTACTCTCATCATCTGAAGGAACATTATTGACATCATTCTAAGTATCAATATCTTTTGGAATAGATTTTTCTTCTAAAGTAATCTTGGTTGATTTAGCTTGGGATTTTCTAATATTCAACTTGTCTGAAGGACTATTCTTCTCTTGGTATTATTCAACCATTAAATTAAAATCATCACTTTATTCATCTTATTATTCTTCTTCTTCTTACTGAATTTCTTATTCTTCAACAATGGGTTCTAAAATTGAAATATATCTCATTCTCTTATCTAAAATCAGATTCTCAGTTGTCACTGGTTCATGCAAGTAATATTCTGGTACCTAAACTTATTCAAATTCCTTCTCAGTATCTCTAAGTAATGATTTGATAATTTTGGCTTATGAACTTTTCTTCTTCAATTTTTATCTTTGGATTTCTTCTTGAGATATTCAGCTCATTAAATATTTATGTCCATATATTCATCATGGTCTAATAGAAAAAAAGCATCACCTTACTTTTTTCCCTTTTGAGATGTCTCCCCATAGAAACAAGTTCATCAAAAAAATTCTTTTGTTTCTTAGGATTTGGTTGAGAAGATACTATATCAGAATTTGGTACTTTCTCCTATGGTTCCATCTCTTTACGTTTTTTATTAGGGGTTTACTTGGTGCTTTCTCCAAATTCTTTTTTCTTACTGGCTGCTTGATCATCATTATCAGGAAGATCAACTAAATATCATATCTTAACTCTAAAACCAATCTTCATTCTTCTCAGGTTACCATCACTTAACATAATTATATTAATGGATTTGGACTTAGAGTTGCATGTTATTTTGAAGGATTCTAGGTACAAGACAATGATCTTGGACATGATCATAGGGTACATAATTATTTGAGACTCGATGGTTCCATTATTAATATTAATGATAGTTAATAGAATGTACTTGACAAGGCTGATCTTCCCTAGATTCACCAAGAAATCTATCATGATGATATCACATATTTTTAAGGAAACCTTATCACCCTTCCTTGGAATCTGAAAAACTTGCATCCAAAGAGAAACCAACCTATGGCTTGAATAAAGATGAGCGATCTTAGGTGTCTTTAATAACTTAATCCCATATAACTCAATAGCCCTAACTTTCCTAAAAGAACCTTCCTTATTAGGAAACTTGAATGAGAAAAATATTTCATCTCAATAGTAAAGAATATTCAAGATAATTTTAGCTTTCTTGAAAGAGAGTATGTCCTTCCATAACTCTTAAAACAATACATTTCTCTTACAACATGTTCATAAAAAGGAACTATATCATAAAATTCTATTAACAGACCGACATACACCGAATCATGATTATTCGCTTTGGCTATGCAGAGACATTCCCATCCATTCTTCATTATTATTTTTGAAACCAAATAATCATACTTGACAATGAAATTTTAGTCCACCAACCTTTCTGTGAAAATTACCCAATCCATGTGTTCCTTTTTTGAGGCCATCAAAGTCTATGAAGAAACATCAAAGACATTGAAATTTGAAGAAAAGGAAAAAACTAAATGACAAACTTACAGGGCAGCAAAGATTAAACAAAAAAATTCTTAGAAAAATTACGTGGGATGTAAATATGGGGGTCTTTTATATAGGATTTACAACGATGGTTCATATTGCCGAATCAATACCACGATTTATATTAACATGATCTAATTTGACAATTGATGTCAATGCCGGTGAAGGATTTATATTCTTACATTTTTAGTTTTTAAGGAAGAAATAGGATTTTAAGTAATGTGAATCTGATAGGGGTTTCATAAAAAATATTGAAATACCAAAAAACAAAAAAATAAATTACGATGATAAAAGTAAGGAAACATACAATCTGGATTTCTTAGAATGATTTGTCAGTATTTATGAGGTTCTTAATATAGAAATTAGGTCCTGAAATGTTTTATTTGGGAATGAAAATATTTGTAGGTTTTTAAAACTTTAGGTTCCAATTTGTTTTCAAGGAACTAAAACTTTTTAGGATCTGAAAATAAAGTTTTGGAAATATGAAATATAAAGAAATAAACATATTCACCCCCTATGAAAAAGAGAATCATAATGTTAGGATATGATTTTAACAAAAAGTTAATATGGATGATTACTTTACAGTTTTCATTACTAACTTCTATTTAATATATTCAAATCTATTAGAGGGTAGTTGTTTTGTAAATATGTTAGCAAGATGATATTGCATTCTGATAAATTGAAGAATGATATATCCTTTCTGTGTGTGATACCTAAGAATGTGATTCCTAATATCTATGTGATTTTCATGAGAGTGTTGTTCATAGTTTTTTCTTAAGGAAATGGAACTGGTATTATCACACATTATCTGTGTTTTTTTGAAAATCATGCCATAGTCTGTGAGTGTGTGTTGCATTTATAACACTTGAGCACCAAAACTTCCAGCTGCTACATATTCAGCTTCAGTAGTAGAAAGTTCTACTGAGTGTTGTTTATTGCATGACCAAGAAACTAATGAATCTCTTGATAAATGAAAATTTCTGAAAGTAATTTTCCTAACCATTCTATAACCACAAAATTCATCTTCTAAAAACATTTTTAAAATAAAATCATTTGCAGAAGAATTGAGAAGTCTTAAATCCATGGTTCCCATTAAATAGCAAAAAATTATTTCCACTTATTATAAATGGAATTAGTTAGGATTAAATTGATATATTTCACATAAGAAAAATAAAAACATTAAGTCTAGATGACTAGTTATTAAGTATAAAAAACATCCTATCGTACTTCTAAAAGATATTTGATCTACTTGTTTCCCAGCTTCATCAGGATCAAGGGTATTTTAGATACCTATTGAAGTACTTATAATTTTAGTGTTGTAATATCCATTCTTCTTAATAATATATTTAATATAATTATGATGAGATATATATGTTCCTTTTGGTTTTCGAGATATTTGAAAACCAATAAAAAATGTTAACTCACCCATCATACTCAGTTCGATGTCATATTTCATACGATTAGCAAATGAATTAGTTAAGGATTACTAATTTGATCAGAATATAATTTCATCTACATAAATTTTAACAATCAAATTTTTTTTCTTATTGTTCTTTATAAAAAAATTTGGATTACGATACCTTTAAAAAAAACGTTTTTGTAACAAAAATCATGTATGTTTATCACACCAGGCTCTAGGGGCTTATTTTATTCCATACAAAGCTTTGGTATTTTTGTAAACATGTTCATGATTTTTTGTGTCTTAAAAAATAGGAGTTTGTTCAACATAAACATCCTCTTGAACATATCCATTAAGAAAATCACACTTCATGTCCATTTGAAAAAGATTGAAATTGATAAATGCAACAAAGGGTAGTAAAATACGAATAGATTCATGTCTAGCTACTAGATCATAGGTTTATCAATATTATATTATTTATTATTGATTATATCCTTTAGAAACTTGTTTGGATTTATTTATTACAATGATTCCATTTTCATCAGATTGATATCAGAAGATCCACTTTACTCCAATTATTGATGTTTTCTTAGGTCTTTCAACCAAGGTGGAGACTTTGTTCCTTTCAAATTAATTTAGTTTTTATTTTATAGCATTAATCCAATAATAATATCCTAAATATTCATGAGTGCCTTTAGGTTCTAATTGGGAAAGAATGATATACACTCTAATTCTTTTAATAAAGAACTTCTAGTCCTTATGGGTTGTTTTACATCACCAATGATACTATCAGAAGATTGATTCTTAAGAAACCATTGATTTGGGTTTTTTAAATCCCAAAAGTTTAAAAATAATATTGGGTAAATACTTCAAAAATATTTTCTCAAGTTTTTACTTTATTAGAAGAATCTTCCACCAAATGTTGATAATCAGTTTTTGAAAACACATCTGAAGATGTATGTGGGGGGTTTTAAAATATAAAAGGATTAGTTTCATAAAATTTAACATGTACTATTTCTTAAATAGAAGAATAATTTTTATTAAAAACTCTATAATCATTTGATGTGGTGAAATAGCCTATGAACATTCCTTCATCATATTTGGTTGTGAATTTATGCATGTTATCTTTATTATTGAAGATGAATACATTGCATCCAAATACTTTTAAGTAAGAAACTTTTGGTTTTTGACCATTCTAGAATTCATAAATTTTTTTATTAAGAAAAGATCTGATTAAAACTTAATTTATAGTTTAGAAAGCAGTACTTACAACTTCATAACAAAAGTTCTCAACATTAGAATATTTACTCAACATTGTTATTATGATCTCTTGAATAATTCTGTTTCTTCTTTCATCAAAACCCATTATTTGAGAAGTTCTTAAATATGAGATGTTATGAGAAATTCCTTCCTTACAACAAAAAGTTTCAAAATATGAATTTTCAAATTCTCCCCAATGATAAATATGAATAGTTATCAATGTAATGTTTTTTTATTTTTAAAAGTTTCTAGAAAATATTTAAAAATAAGATAAGGCTTCATATTTCTTTACTAGAAATTAGACCCATGTAAATTTGTTGTAATCATCAAATAAAAAAATACATAGTATTTTCTTAAAATACTTCTAGTTTTTGTTGGACCAAAATGTTCAATATGAACTAGCTATAATGCTTCAGATGTTGATACTTTACTAATTGATTTAAATATTGTATTATGTTTATTTTTATATTTACTAGGTTCACAGACTTTTTATGAAACAAATCTTAGCTTTGGTAGATCATTAACAAGTCTTTTCTCTGAGAGTTTTTACATTATCTTAAGGTTACATTGTCCAAGTCTTCTATTATATAACCTAGATTTATCTTCCAATTCACTAAGTCAAGGTAGGACATTCCACCTAATTTCTTCTAAGACATGTGTATAAATATTATCAAGACCATGAGTAGAGAGAATAAACTCTTACTTGGAATTGTGTACTATGCATTTATCATTCCTAAAATTTACAAGTTAACCTTCCCAAAATAATTATCATATGCTTAAGAGGTTTTTCTTAAGGCCTTTAACAAATAAATCATTTGAAATTAAATCTTTTCCAAGAAGAAAATTTTTACATATACCATCAATTTGTCCTTCAGAATTATCTCTAAAAGGTAAATTCCACATTTTATCTTGATAATATTTTCAAAGGTATTTTTATTACGAGTCATGTTCTGGGAACATCCACTCTCAATGTACCATGTATCGCTGTTGTTACTTACTTTTTTTCCTAAAAATAAATCAATTAATCTTTGAGAATCCAAATTTTCTTGAATCCAAAAATGTTAGAAAGTAAAATAATAGGAATCTGCATTTTCATAGAAAATAGGCTTTATGAAAAGATAAGGATAGGGTTTTATTTAAAGAAATATTTTCCCCCAATTTCCTTCACATTGACACATAGTGAAAAAATAGCACTTTGGGGGTATGAAATAGTTATGACAAAAAACTGCTTTTGAATGAGAATAACCAAATCCAGAACTATTCTTAAGAGGACAATGTTGTGAATTATTTTTTTTCAAAACCTTCGTTTCTATGAGTAAAGTATGAAACATGTATATTTAAGGAAAATATTTCATATATTAGTCTAATGATTAATTTTTATCCTCACATTCACTCGTCTTAGAATTTGATTTTGTCTCTAAACATATTTCTTCGAAATAACATTTTCATGATATTTAGAAATTTTATCTTTTTTATAATTTAATTATTTTTGTTTTTTGGAAATATTTTCAAAATCAAGGGTTTTGTGATAATTTTATTTTGAATGATCTGATACTTCTTTTGTTAAAATTGATATTATAGAATCTTCCTTATTATGTTTCTTATTGATCTTACTATTTTCATTCTCAATAAACTTGGAAAAAATTGATACTACTTCAAAAGAAGATAAAGTATTATTTTATAATGAATAAGATTCTTCATATAAATATTCATAATAGTCTTAATTAGATAAATTTTCATTTAAAGAAATATTTGTTAGAGTTTTAGCAGTGTTTACCTTATCCATGAGACATTTATCTTCAGCAGAAATTCTAGCTATTAGGCTAGTATTCTTCAATACAGAATAATCAATATTAGAAGATTGATTCATCATAAGAATCACAACCCCTAGCACACCAGGTGTCATTACCTTTAAAAAATTTATCAGAATGAGAATTGTAGTACTTTTTCTTGTTTCCTTATGAATTCTTATCTTTTATTTCCTCCCTTTTGAGCATAGGGAAGTATGCTCATATATGACCTTCCCTATACCATTCATAACAAGTTCCCTATGAATATTTGTTATCCTTTCTTTCATTCTTTTTGTATCTATATTGAAAATAATTATTTCCCACAATATTTTTCATTCTTTGAGAAGGATTGGAAATTTCATTCTCATAATGATCAATATCACGTAATTCAAATAAAACAGCGGATTTCTTGGATTTTGAACTAGTAACTCTTTCACGAGTCATGGATTTCATATGATTTGATGTAGTAGTGAAAGAAAAACTTCTATTACCATCATTTTTCTTACTAATCTCTACATATCTCTTCATTATAATTTTATGCTATAGAAGAGTCCCAAATAACTCATCAAGAGTGATGTTTGAAACATTCATATTCTCATATGTTGCTATTATTATAGATTACCACTCATTGAGAATAATTTATATTATCTTATCCACAAGAATCTCATCATCAATTACATTCTCACCTATATAATGAAGGTTGTGGAAAATACTCATTAGTATTTGTTGAACTTTTCATAGAGGTTATCTATAAGGAAACATAAAACCATGGTATTTAGATCTAATCCCAGCTCTTATTGATTCAATAACCATTGATGTTACAAAATGTGCAACTTCTAACTTTTTTCAGCTGCTATTAGAAGCTTCACATGATGAAATATGGATATAGATATTTCTAGTCATAGAACATATTAAATTATTACGTACCTTAAAGTTAATAGGATACTCTTGTTTTTTTATTGATGAATTCTCTTATTCCCTTATCTAGAATATTTTAGTATATAGTTAGCATAATAATATTGTCAACATTAGTATTGATAATAAAAGTCTCAATCCTATATATTCAGTATTCATAATAATTTTTATCAATAATTGGGGGACTGGTAGGACTTAATTTGTCTATTTATCCAACATTTAATCCTGACATTCTTAAAAGAAATTATATTCCACAAAATGTATTAGTAGAAAATTTTTATAAACAAAACAAAATTATAAAAAACATGAACAAGTAATGTTAAGAAAGAAAATATGAACAAGAAAACTTATATATAAGTATAAGTATTTCAAAGACCTCCTCTAAAACCAATTTTTAGATCAAAATGTATTTATAGATTGCTCAAATACAATAGGGGGAGAATTTTAGCTTTAGAAACATTTATTTTTAACCTTATGAAAATTTATGTTTAACAAACTAAAACAAGATGGATTCACAAACCCTCTTTAGTTCTTAACAAATAAACTAACTTTCACATGATATAGAATAATAAGAAAAGTTTACTTAGGGAAGGATACTACCTTAAAGTGTATAGAATCTTATTTATATTAGCGTACAAAAAAAATAAGAAAGTTTACAAAAGTTACACTTTCAAACTTTAAAAAAATAAAGTGGAATTAAAACTTATAACAAAATAAGGAAAGTATGATAAATATTTTAACCTAAAGAGAAGGGTTTCCAACAACCTATGATAAAGGACCCTTGATTTATACTTTTAAGAATGTCTTTTATACCCACAATAGGGTAATTTCTCGATATGAAGACCAATATCTCTCTTTCTATCCACGCAAGTCCTCGATAATTCAAGTAATTGGATTCTTTGTCTTTCTTTCCCTAGAAATCCTCGGCTAATAAAAACAAATATAATTATACTAGGTAGGATGAACAAGATATTCTTGTCTAGGACAAGTTTTTCACAGAATTTGCACAAGGAAGATCGATCAGAGATCTCACAGCATGTTGGAGTTCTACAGAATTGTTGTTTTTCGAGCATTGAAATGACTAGGCATTTATAAATGAAAATCCCAATAGTTGACTTCCTCCTCTAGTGGTCACATTTTCCCTTAAATATTGGAGGGACCAAAACACATTTTACATCACCAAATATTAGTTAAAAAAAAATTGTATGACATCGTTTCATGTAAGAAAACATTAGAAACATTATTTTTAGTAAGAAAAAATAATATGTAAGAAAAGTTTTTTAAGAAACTTAATCATAATAGGTTACGATAAAATTGGAAAAATATGTAAATGATGAAATGCTACTTTAAAAAAATGAATAATAAATTTAGAAGGATAATAAAAATAAGAGTCTAGAAATATTAACAATCAGGTTAAAAAAAATGAGAATCAGAGTATGAGTTTTGATGAATTTAGAATTTTATTTCTGAAGAAATCAGATTATGATTTGAGAAGAAATCAAAGACCAATTTCAGTAGAAATGGAAGCTTGATTTTAGGAGAAATCAGTGTCCGATTTTAGAAGAAATCAATGTTTGATTTCGGAAATAATCCAAGTTTGATTTTAGAAGAAATCAGGGTATGATTTCAAGAGAAATATGCGAATGATTTCTAGATAAAGTGGAGTCTGATATCAAGAGAAATTAGATTTTGATTTGAGGAGAAATTGATGTATGATTTAAAGATAAATCAGAGTCTATTTTCAAGATATTAGAGTTTGATTTCTGATGAAATTGGAATATGTTTTCAAAGAAAAACAGAGTCGGGTTTTAGGATAAATTGTAGTCCGATTTCTGACGAAATCAGATTCTGAATTCTAGACAAAATCAGATTATGAATTCCAGAGAAAACAATGTCTAAGGAACTATAAGGTTTTAATTTAGATAAGGATATGAATTTTGGTTTATAAAAAATATGGTTAGGTTTGGATTGAGAAAACATTAGATAAGGAATTGAAAACTATGGGTAAGGTCAAAAATATTCTTAGAGAAATAAAATTTTCCTTAAGAAAATTTTTCTTAGAAAAATAGAATTTTTCTTCAGAAAATGTGTTTGTGATTTTTAAAACATAAATGAATGAAAAAGTCATAAGGAAACTTAGGGACACAGAATGTGAAACCAGTTGAATGAATCCATGGGTTCTTCAGTTATAGTTATACCAGACATGTGCTAGTCATCTACACACCATCTATCTCACATACCGTGTGTCTTTATGGCATAATGAATAATATAAAATATTCTTAGGATGTGGTTAATAATGAACTACATGCCATCTATGTCAACTACATGTCATGTATTCCATTATTTGTCATGTATGTTAGTCTCATGTGATTTTTACCATTTACTTGACCACATTTTTTTCATGATTTTTTCCAATAAACCATTAATACTACAACACACGTATATATCTACACACCATGTAATCTGACATGTTGTGTGCTAAACTAGCCTAGTCTACATGTGGTGTCCATATAAAGAACCTAAGTTAATTTTTCCTAAGTTTTTCAGGTATCCCGTGACATAGCTAGATGTTGTGCACATGGGTACACAACTTGTACCCTGGTTATACACACTGTCAACATTTATTTCTATCCAAAAGGCCCCAGCCCTTCCCGATGATATATCAACCATTCCTCAATTTTTCTTAGTTTTATATTAAAATAAAACACTGAATAAAGATGATGAATATAATGAAATCATTTTAATTAAAATGGTTTAAATAATAAATAATTATCTAAATAAATTCATTAAACACTATTTTTCATATAGATCGACAATAAAAAAAAATTTAAAATTTAAAATTTTATCTCTATTGGATACTCATCGATGGTTCTAGAAACATCAAAAGCTACTGGTTGTGCTATAAGGCCCCAACCTTAAACCTTACTTAATATTGAATTAAATGAATAATTCAAGATGAGGATCTTTTCAGGTTTAGAGTTTTAGATAATTATAATATAACTATTACATCTCAAAAGATTACAAAGTATTCACCTCTACTAAGTTTCCATAATAAAAAAAACTCTTAAAAGAAACATGTCTAGTTCCATGTTTTATATAGCATGACATTCCCTTGATCCCATCCTTGACCTTATTCCACATTAAGTCCTGTGAAAAACATTTCAAAAAAAAACTTGGGGTGAGCATAAAAAGCTCAGTAAGGGATACACAAAGAATGAAAACTGTTAGCTTTTCAAACATCAAGTAAACCATGTATACTCTATCAAAGTAATACCTTCACCTTCATGAAGTAGTAAAAACTCTTTACTGAATAAAGTATCATTACTTACCTTTTTGTAACCAAAGGATTACCATAAAACCCATATAAAGAACACATAACATATATAAAGGTAACTTGGGACATAAACATACTTAAGTGGAATAACCATACGGTCGACTTCCACACATATCACTTAATGGAATAGCCATACGGCCAATTTCCATACATACTTAATGGAATAGCCATACGGCTGACTTCCATACCCAATGCATTGGAGGTTATAACGTAACCACCCGTCCTGGTATTCACGGCACCACCCGTCATATGGTTTATAACGTAACCACCCGTTAAAATGTCCAAGTACCAATATAAAATCATAAAACATAAAACCAATATAAAGGAATGATAACATTTCCACATTTCAATCACAATATATCCAAAATATATTGACATAATAGAATCCTTTATCAAAACCATTTTCAATACCAAAATACATAAAAGAGTATATGGTATTTATTTTATTTTAAAAACATTACGACTTGTTGAGGAAGCCAAAGGCCAAATAATACTCGTGGCGGCGGAAAAGGTTATTGTCACCGCGTACGTTAAAATAAACATTCCTTCTTGTCATTTTGTAAAACGATTCATAGAAAAAGATTCCTTTTGTATAAAAGTAAAATTCAAAGGGGTTTATACACCGTATAAAAGAAAGTTGTGTATAAAACGAAATATGCCTCAATGAAAGGAGATTGAGACGAAGTCCCTTACCTCGGGTCCGACTTGACTCGATCATTCTTTAATGTGCTGAATAATAAACATGAGTTAATTTATACTTGTTTAAGAACTTTTTTCAAGTTCATTATTCCTTTTATATCACTTATTTCCATGTTATAAACATTATGTAACCATTTAAGTTAATAATGTTTGTTTTTTTTCGATATTTGGTTCTTAAGTCGAAAGTGGACTTCTTACAATTACATGTTGTTCATGTGGTCAAAGGTTATTTATATCCATAATTCCATTCCTGATTTGGATATCATATATATCATATATATCCAGCATATACATGTATTCATAATATTACATAATCATTTAGAGGTAAGAAATGAAATGCACCGTTCATGGAGACGGTAAGCCGTACGTACGCATGAACGCTGCTTTCATTTCTATTTCATATTTTATAGAATGGAATCATAATGATATAAAGGTATATTATAATTCTAGTATAATATCATAGTTCCATACTTTATATGTCCCACATATGGTATTTAACGAATCAACTCACTTTAAGGGGGCGGTAGTCCGCACTTCCTTAGATGAAGATATCGTGTTTACCCATAATGGAAACCATAAAGGTATGACCAAAAAGAAAAATGAAGAAGCTTAAGGAAAGAATAAACATATTATATATCATATATAAAAATAGTGACATCATAATGGCCACCTTTGAAGGTGTTAAATGAGTATTGAACAATCATCGTTTCGGGAGGCAGAATTTCGCCATCCACGGAAACCGTATGTTCTTTAACCATTTTATGTAGTTGTGTGAGAGTGTAGCTTGAATAAATATTATAACAACATCCTAGTATAATGGAGATACTGGTGTTGTTACAAAATAAGTAAATAAAAAGAGTTTAGGGGGTTGGAGAAGCAAAATAAAACAAATGAACATGAGAGAGTGAATTACCTTTAAAAGTGTAACTCTTTTTGATTTGAGCCTAAAGGCTTCCTTTGAAAGGATTCTGCCCAAAGGGAATCCTCTAGGATTAGGATAGGGATGTGGAGAGAGTAAATGGGCAGGGTATGGCCGAGCCAAAGGCTCTAGGAGTGTGTGAAATGAGGTAGAGGTGGGGGCCTTTTATAAGAGGAGAGGAGGGGCACTTTTGGAAATCATGAAACTATTATTTTATTTTCAAAAGTGTTTCGAATTTCTAAGGTCCCACATTGATATAATTCGAGGATAAGATGATAAGGCTTCTAAATATACCCACACAATAGGTTTTGGTCATGTGTAGGTCTTAGATATTACATTATCTTTCCATTTTATTTAAATCGTCAAATAATGATGTCATCACTGCATCATTATTATGTCATAAATACTTTAATTTATTTAATGTCTAAAAATTATAAAAAAAATACTATGATGTATTAAATATTTTTATCTTTCCAATGAATATTTATAATCAAAAATATGATCTTTATAACCCTATGTAAAAAGTGTTTTCGTAAAACATATTATGTTTGTGTCATTTTTACTTTTATTTAAAAAAAGGCATAAAAGTCATTATCTCACCCAAGTGGCTCCATGGGGTCCCCTAAATCGACCCATGGGTTTTCTTGGTCGGCCATGACACAACCAATAGGGTTAGGACATGTGTCAAGCTCATCTCATTTTATTAAAACATTATTTTTACCTTAAACTACACTAATTACCTCTAATCGCGATTAAAAACTTAATAAGTTACTATTCACCAAAAAATTATTTTAATCTCATTGAACCACATTTTACATACTAATGAAAACCATTTATGTCGGATTTTCAAAATTCAATACACATTAGTGGTAAACTTTCATTTAACTGAAAAATCAGTTTGCTTGATTACCACTTAGTGGTTTCACTATTCATCAAAAATTGAAGTTTTTCAGAAAAATACCAAAAATTCACCCTAAGCTATATTTGATATTCCGAATTCAAAAATGAAGTCCATTTTAAAAAATTCACAACATATAAGTTGAATTAATTAATTTAATAATTAATTCCCGCTGTCAGAGCAAATAACGTGTTTTTATGAAACAATAAGTATCAAAAGATTGACACTAGTTTAATTCCGATGTCAAATTGAAATTAATTCCAACGACCACTATTAGATTTAATAGTAAAAATATTTTCTAATTTCACTTTAAAACCAATTCAAAAGATAATCTAATCATATAAATAAATTATATTAAAAAGAGGTTTTGAATTAAAATACAACATTTTACACTATTCATTAAAAAATGAACTTTATCGGAAAGATACCAAAAATTTACACAAAGTAAATTTTGATGTCCCAATTATAAAGAAGAGTTATTTTTGGTCCAATATAATTTATAAGATTGATCAAAACTATATTTAATGACGGTTCACCGTCAAAAGGTGATAAGTGAACCCTTAGTGAAAATTAGGGTATAAATGCCTAAAATGGAATTCTTTCCGTATTTTAAGCCTTTATCTTTTATTGGGTAAATGTAAAAATATTTAAAAACATATATAATCATATTTTAGTTATTTCTATCCATTCCCGCCATTACAATGGCTACTTGTTAACTAACATTTAAAATAATATTATTTTATTACTTGTGTGCAACATAAGTTTTCTAAGAAACTCATCGTTGCGTTTCGAGTATGCTATCGAACGTAGAAACCCCTTTTAATTAAAATTAATATTTAATTAATAAATATTAATAAATATGAAAATTATTTATTCTTTAATTACCTGGGATGTTACATCCTTCCCCCCTTTTGGGAATTGCGTCCTCGCAATTTTATTCACTTATCAAAATAAGTGGGGGTATTTATCCCTCATAGCATTTTCAGATTCCCACGTTGCCTCTTCAATCACATGGATTTTTCACAAAACCTTTACCTGATGAATCACCTTATTCCGTAACACCTGCTCCCTGTGGTCAAGAATCTGGACTGGTTGTTCTTCATAAGATAGGTTCTCCTCCAACTGAACTACATCTGGACTCAAAACATGAGATGGATCTGGCATATACTTCCTCAACATTGAAACATGAAAAACATTGTGTACCTGAGATAAACTCGGAGGTAAAGCCACTCGGTAAGCAACTGATCCAACTTTCTCCAGAATTTCATATGGTCCAATAAACCTTGGACTCAGCTTTCCTTTCTTACCAAATCTCATCACACTTTTCCAAGGAGAAACCTTGAGAAAAACATGATCACCTACCTCGAAAGATAGATCCTTCCTCCGGTTATCCGCATAACTCTTCTGCCTTCTCTGAGCTGTTCCCATGTGCTTCTGAATCAACAGAACTTTTTCTGCCATCTCTTCTACCAATTCTTGTCCCATCAGCTTCCTTTCACCCACTTCATCCCAAAATGCTAGAGTTCGACACCGCTTCCCATATAATGCCACAAATGGTTCCATCTGTATACTGGAATGAAAACTGTTATTATATGAAAATTCAACCAAAGAATGATGTTGGTCCCAACTTTCCTGATAATCCATAGAACAAGATTGTAGCATATCCTCCAAGGTCTGAATTGTTCGTTCTGACTGCCCATCTGATTGAGGATGAAAAGCTGTACTAAAATTTAATTCCATACCCAATGACTTCTGAAGGCCTTTCCAAAAGTTAGAAGTGAACCTGGGATCACGATCAGATACAATGGAGAGGGGAACTCCATTTAACCTGACTACCTCTTTAAGATACAAACAGGAAAGTTGATCTAGGGAAAAAGTGTCTCGTATAGCAAGGAAATGAGCAGACTTGGTCAAGCGATCAACAATAACCCAGATTGCATTATTACCTCGAGATGTCCTCGGTAATCCCACAACAAAGTCCATGGATATATTCTCCCATTTCCACTATGGCACTGGTAAAGGCTGAAGCATCCCTTTAGGTAACTGCCGCTCTGCTTTAACCTGCTGACAAGTCAAACACTTCACAGTAAAATCGGAAATATCTCTTTTCATTCCATCCCACCAGTAATACTCCCGCAGATCTCTATACATCTTAGTACTTCCAGGATGAACTGAAAACGGAGAACTATGAGCTTCACATAACAACTCATTCTTCAATTGTGAATCAAAAGGTACACACAATCTCTTCCCAAATCTCAAAACACAATCATTATCAACGTTGAATTCAGGCAACATACCTTTATGAACCAGCTCTACCTTTTTCTGCAACTCACTGTCTTGCTTCTGTGCTTGCTTGATTCTGTCTGATAGAGAAGATTTCACTGATACCTAAAACAAAACAGAAGAACTTCCTACACCAACAAATTCTATGCCAAAGTTCATCGAATCTTTAACCAAAGGATCACGTTCCAAATGCAACATTGCTAATAAAGCATTACTTTTTCGACTCAAAGCATCAGCCACTTTATTTGCTTTTCCTGGATGGTAATGAATTGTACAATCATAATCCTTGATTAATTCCAGCCATCTCCTCTGTCTCATGTTCAATTCTTTCTGAGTGAATATATACTTTAAACTTTTGTGATCTGTATATATTTCACACTTTACTCCATTCAAATGATGCCTCCAAATTTTTAAAGCAAAGACAACAACAGCTAATTCCAAATCATGTGTAGGGTAATTTACCTCATGAGTTTTCAACTGTCGTGAAGCATAAGCAATTACCTGATCATTTTGCATAAGGACACAACCAAGTCCTTTCAATGAAGCATCACTGTAGATAACAAACTCACCATTCCTGGAAGGAAGTGCCAAAACTGGAGCATTCACCAATCTTCTTTTCAATTCCTGAAAACAATCATCACATTCTTTTGTCCAGATAAACTTAACACCCTTCCGAGTTAGCTTAGTCATTGGAATAGATAACCGTGAAAAATTTTCAACAAACCTTCGGTAGTAACCTGCCAAACCAAGAAAACTACGGATCTCGGTTACATTTGTGGGTCTTGGCCATTCTTCAACAACTTTTGTTATAGTAGGATCAATAGTTATGCCATCTTTTGAAACAATGTGACCCAGGAAAGAAAATTGTTGTAACCAAAACTCACACTTACTGAATTTTCCATATAGTTTCTTTTCTTTTAAGGTTTGCAAGATAACCCTTAAATGACTTTCATGCTCCTCTTTACTTTTAGAAAACACAAAAATATCATCGATGAAAACAACCACAAACTTATCCAAGAACTCATGGAAAATTCTATTCATAAGGTCCATGAATACAACAGGTGCATTGGCTAACCCAAAAGGCATAACTAAAAATTCATAATGGCCATATCTAGTACGGAACGTAGTCTTCGGAACGTCTTCTTATTTTACTTTCAACTGATGGTACCCCGACCTCAAGTCAATCTTCGAAAAATACTGAGCTCCCTAGAGCTGATCAAACAAATCATCGATATGAGGAAAAGGATACTTGTTCTTAATAGTAATATTATTCAAGGCTCTATAATCAATGCAATGTCTCATTGATCCATCTTTATTTTTAACAAACAAGATAGGAGCACCCCATGGTGATGTGCTAAGTCGAATGAAACCTTTATCTAATAACAACTGAAATTGTTTCTTTAACTCTAAAAGTTCAACTTGAGCCATTCGATAAGGGGGTTTTGAAATTGGCTTAGAATCAGGAACTAAGTCAACAATAAATTCAACTTCCCGATCATGAATAATACTAGGCAACTCATCAGGAAAAACATCAAGATACTCATTTACCACTGACACATCATTAATCTGAACAGTTCCATTATTTTCAACAATATGTGCAAGGTAACATTCATTTCCATCTTTTACTAGTTTCTCAACTTCCTGATATGTTATCAAAATCAAGGGTTCATTCTTGTACACAAACGGAAAATCTTTCTGAAAAGAAACCATTTTAGCTCTGCAGTCAATCTTAGCATGATAAACAGAAATCCAATCCATGCCCAAAATAACAACAAACTCTACTAGAGGAAAAACAATAAGGTTTGCTGGTAGATTCCTTCCACACACAAGGATATGAAGGTTCTTATAATTCCTTTTTGTCTCAACGTTCCCTCCGGGTGTTTTTACCATAAGTTTAGGATTCATATATTGATATGGAATTTCCAATTTACTAGAAAACTTCTCTAAAATGAAAGAGTGTGTAGACCCTTAATTAAACAACACATTGGCATAATCTAAACAAACAAACAGTGTACCTGATACCACTTCATTCGATGGCCGAACATCTGCTGAAGTTGTTGCAAAGGATTTCACCACCCCTTTCTGCTTGTAGTCTGGCTGCATTCCCCCAGTTGAGTTCTTCGTTGGACACTCGTTTGCAAAATGACCCATTTCATTACACTTAAAACATATTACCGTTGGCTTTTCATTGCCTGCTTGATCATCTTCCTTACAGTTACGAGCAATATGACCAGACTTACCACACCGAAAGCACTTACCAGACTTGGATAACCATTCTACAGGATGCATTTTTCCACAATTCTCACAGGATGGATATTTGGTTTTCTTACCTCCTTGCTTCTTTGTTGAATTCTTCCCCTTTGCCTGCCAACTAGACCTCCTATTCTGTTGTTTGTCATAGAACACCTGATCATCGGCAAACTCCATTTCCACCTTCTCCGCACATCGAACAAGTTTTTCATAACTTTTGAACTCACGAGAAGCTAAATCCCTTTCGATACTTTGGATTTAACCCTGAGTAAAAACGGTTTATTTTACTATCAAGATCTCATATGAATTTTGGAGCATACCTTGCCAATCGAGTGAACTTTGCTTCATAAGCAGCCACTGAATCATCCTCCTGCCTCAATTCTAGGAACTGTTTTTCCATCCTAAGACAAACCACCTTAGGAAAATATTTCTCAAGAAACATACCTTTGAATTCGTCCCAGTGAAGATCCTCAATCACATCAATATCCCTGATATTTTTCACCATCGACCACCACTGATCAGCTTCACATTCAAAACGGTAAACAACAAGACTAACCTTTTGATGTTCTGAACACCCCATGACATCAAAAATCTTCTCCAGTGCTTTAATCCACCCTTCAGCTTGCACAGGGTCAGATGATCCTCTGAATGATGGGGGATGTTGCCTCATGAAATGTTCCACCACTGACATGTTACTCTACGGTTGATCTGGCTGATCTCGTGCATGAATACCACCACCATTTATAGCCTGAGTCAACTGCGCCATTACTGCAACAAACTGTTCAGTTCTGATTCCGACCATCTCAGGTTGCTGATTTGGAAGGTTGTCTTCCTCCTAATGTCGTCCCAACATAGCTGCTTTGTTTCCTCTGTGGAAAACCATTCTGAACATAGAAATATCTTAGGCGAAGCAACATGGTAATTTGTAAATGCTATATCATTTCAATCATATTATAATTTAACACTTTTCTAACTCCTAAAGTTGTTTAAACCGACCTCTGATACCAACTATAAGGCCTCGGCCTTAAACCTTACTTAATATTGAATTAAATGAATAAGTCACGTTGAGGATCTTGTCAGGTTTAGAGTTTTAGATAATTAGAACATAACTATTACATCTCAAAAGATTACAAAGTAGTCACTTCTACTAAGTTTCCATAATAAAAAAAACTCTTAAAAGAAACATGTCTAGTTCCATGTTTTATATAGCATGACATTCTCTTGATCCCATCCTTGACCTTATTCCACATTAAGTCCCGTGAAAAACATTTCAAAAAAACTTGGGGTGAGCATAAAAAGCTCAGTAAGGGATACACAATGAATGAAAACTGTTAGTTTTTCAAATATCAAGTAGACCATGTATACTCTATCAAAGTAATACCTTCACCTTCATGAAGTAGTAAAAACTCTTTACTGAATAAAGTATCATTACTTACCTTTTTGTAACCAAAGGATTACCATAAAACCCATATAAAGAACACATAACATATATAAAGGTAACTTGGGACATAAACATACTTAAGTGGAATAACCATACGATCGACTTCCACACATATCACTTAATGGAATAGCCATACGGCCAATTTCCATACATACTTAATGGAATAGCCTTACGACCGACTTCCATACCCAATGCATTGGAGGTTATAACGTAACCACCCGTCCTGGTATTCACGGCACCACCCTTCATATGGTTTATAACATAACCACCCGTTCAAATGTCCAAGTACCAATATAAAATCATAAAACATAAAACCAATATAAAGGAATGATAACATTTCCACATTTCAATCACAATATATCATAAATATATTGACATAATAGAATCCTTTATCAAAACCATTTTCAATACCAAAATACATAAAAGAGTATATGGTATTTATTTTATTTTAAAAACATTACGACTTTTTGAGGAAGCCAAAGGCCAAATAATACTCGCGGCGGCGGAAAAGGTTATTGTCACCGTGTACGTTAAAATAAACATTCCTTCTTGTCGTTTTGTAAAACGCTTCGTAGAAAAAGATTAATTTTGTATAAAAGTAAAAGTCAAAGGGGTTTATACACCGTATAAAAGAAAGTTGTGTAAAAAACGAAATATGCCTCAATGAAAGGAGATTGAGACGAAGTCCCTTACCTCGGGTCCGACTTGACTCGATCGTTCATTAATGTCATGAATAATAAACATGAGTTAATTTCTACTTGTTTAAGAAGCTTTTTCAAGTTCATTATTCCTCTTATATCACTTATTTCCATGTTATAAACATTATGTAACCATTTAAGTTAATAATGTTTGTTTTGTCGATATTTGGTTCTTAAGTCGAAAGTGGACTTCTTACAATTACATGTTGTTCGTGTGGTCAAAGGTTCTTTATATCCAGAATTCCATTCCTGATTTGGATATCATATATATCATATATATCCAGCATATTCATGTATTCATAATATTACATAATCATTTAGAGTTAAGAAATGAAATGCACCGTTCATGGAGACGGTAAGCCGTACGTACGCATGAACGCTACTTTCATTTCTATTTCGTATTTTATAGAATTGAATCATAATGATATAAAGATATATTATAATTCCAGTATAATATAATATATAATATCATAGTTCCATCCTTTATATGTCCCACATATGGTATTTAACGAATCAACTAACTTTAAGGGGGCGGTAGTCCACACTTCCTTAAATAAAGATATCGTGTTTACCCATAATGGAAACCATAAAGGTATGACCAAAAAGAAAAATACAGAAGCTTAAGGAAAGAATAATCATATTATATATCATATATAAAAATAGTGACATCATAATGGCCACCTTTGAAGGTGTTAAATGAGTATTGAACAATCATCGTTTCGGGAGGCAGAATTTCGCCATCCACGGAAACCGTATGTTCTTTAACCATTTGATGTAGTTGTGTGAGAGTGTAGCTCAAATAAATCTTATAACAACATCCTAGTATATTGAAGATACTGGTGTTGTTACAAAATAATTAAATAAAAAGATTTTAGGGGGTTGGAGAAGCAAAATAAAACAAATGAACATGAGAGAGTGAATTACCTTTAAAAGTGTAACTCCTTTTGATTTGAGCCTCAAGGCTTCCTTTGAAAGGATTCTGCCCAAAGGGAATCCTCTAGGATGAGGAGAGGGATGTGGAGAGAGTAAATGGGCAGGGGATGGCTGAGCCAAAGGCTTGAGGAGTGTGTGAAATGAGGTAGACGTGGGGGCCTTTTATAAGAGGAGAGGAGGGGCACTTCTGGAAATCATGAAACTATTATTTTATTTTCAAAAGTGTTTCGAATTTCTAAGGTCCCACATTGATATAATTCGAGTATAAGATGATAAGGATTTGAAATCTACCCACCCTATAGGTTTTGGACATGTTTAGGTCTTAGATATTACATTATCTTTCCATTTTATTTAAATCATCAAATAATGATGTCATCACTGCATCATTATTATGTCATAAATAATTTAATTTATTTAATGTCTAAAAATTATAAAAAAAATATTATGATGTAGGAAATATTTTTAGATTTCCAATGAATATTTATAATCAAAAATATGATCTTTATAACCCCATGTAAAAATTGTTTTTGTAAAACTTATTATGTTTGTGTCATTTTTACTTTTATTTAAAAAAAGGCATTAAAGTCATTATCTCACCCAAGTGGCTCCATGGGGTCCCCTAAATCGACCCATGGGTTGTCTTGGTCGGCCATGACACAACCAATAGGGTTAGGACATGTGTCAATCTCATCTAATTTTATTAAAGCATTATTTTTACCTAAATCTACACTAATTACCTCTAATCGCGATTAAAAACTTAATAAGTTACTATTCACCAAAAAATTATTTTAATCTCATTGAACCAAATTTTAAATACTAATGACAACCATGTATGTAGGATTTTCAAAATTCAATACACATTAGTGGTAAACTTTCATTTAACTGAAAAATCAGTATGCTTGATTACCACTTAGTGGTTTCACTATTCATCAAAAATTGAAGTTTTTCAGAAAAATACAAAAAATTCACCCTAAGCTATATTTGATATTCTGAATTCAAAAATGAAGTCCATTTTACAAAATTCACAACATATAAGTTGCATTAATTAATTTAATAATTAATTCCCGCTGTCAGAGCAAATAGCGCGTTTTTATGAAACAATAAGTATCAAAAGATTGACACTAGTTTACGTCCGATGTCAAATTGAAATTAATTCCAAAGACCACTATTGGATTTAATAGTAAAATATTTTCTAATTTCACTTTAAAACCAATTCAAAAGATAATCTAATCATATAAATAAATTAGATTAAAAAGAGGTTTTGAATTAAAATACAACATTTTACACTATTCATTAAAAAATGAACTTTATCGGAAAGATACCAAAAATTTACACAAAGTAAATTTTGATGTCCCGATTCTAAAGAAGAGTTATTTTTGGTCCAATATAATTTATAAGATTGATCAAAACTATATTTAATGACGGTTCGCCATCAAAAGGTGATAAGTGAACCCTTAGTGGAAATTAGGGTATAAATGCCTAAAATTGAATTCTTTCCGTATTTTAAGCCTTTATCCTTTATTGGTTAAATGTAAAAACATTTAAAAACATATATAATCATATTTTAGTTATTTATATACATTCCCGCCAGTACAACAGCTACTTGTTAACTAACATTTAAAATAATATTATTTTATTACTTGTGTGCAACGTAAGTTTTCAAAGAAACTCATCGTTGCGTATCAAGTACGCTATCGAACGTAGAAACCCCTTTTAATTAAAATTAATATTTAATTCATAAATATTAATAAATATGAAAATTCATTATTCTTTAATTACCTGGGATGTTACATGTGCTATCCAAATATATATATATATTGTCAAATCTAGTGATTTTTTTTGTAAATAGTGCATCACATGAATTCAATGAGAAATGAGAATTTTCACCAAATATTGACATTATAGAATCCAAAACCCAGAGTGTATCTTTTCTCTTTAAATTTATAATTAATTTATATTTTTTTAAATAAGGAATTTTGATTTTCACAAGATATTTCTTCTATTTAGATATTGATATTCCAAAATCTCCTTTTTAGACTACATACATCATGCTTATAGGAACAGAATTTAAAATCTCTCAAGTGGTGATGTGCATGCTTTCCCTAATCCTATGAACATTATCCTAGGAATATTTGGGTTCTAACATGGGTGATCCTAATTGTTGTGTCATTCACCTTTGATCATCCTGATAATCACTAGAAGAAGGATTCACTTGGGTGGTGGTGGAAAATGACTTTTCTCCATATGGGATAACACTAATAGAGAAAGGAATCCCTCTAGGGCCTTGAGAAATATTATATGGATGTAGTTGTGCACAAAAAAAAAAACAATGGGAAACCACCTACTAAAAAATAATATAGTTGGGTTAATATACTTCCCAAGTTAGTAAATAATAACTACACATGAATCCTCATTATTTTTCTTAAACCCTTTAGGATCTTATATTTATAATCATAATAATAACATTATTTTTATTCCATCATATATGCTAAACTCATGGATTAATTAAATATTATTTATTAAAATGGTATTCAATATCTATTATATATCATTGGAGAACCAAAATCAATCCACCATTTTACTAAAATATTTATTAGACCACTAATAATGACTATATATTTAATAAATAAATACCAAAATTTGTTTTGTAATAAATAAATAAATATTATATTAATTAAGTAGAAAATAAATATATTTTAAATATTCTGCACAAAAATGTTCTCTCAAACAACTTATGAGAGAATATATGCATTCAAAAAAGCTTAAAAAAATAGCAAACCACTTTTTATAATAATATATATTTATCTTGTTAAATAATAAATAATAATATTATTATACTTAGGTTATGGATACACTTAGTGTGTAAACCATTAGGCCTTTTTATCGATGGAATTAAGAGAAAAGCCTAATTTCCAAGGTTACCATCTAGTAACATGCCAAGGCACTAATTCAGAAAAAAGAGAAGGTTAAAATGTCATAAAACACATATGAATTCACACTATGTAATATAATCCTTTTAACATGATATATTTATTAAATAATATTTCATGCTATTTCCATCAACCTATGTGCTCATTGTCTTTTTCATGGACTTTCTGGAAATCATGCTTACAAACATAACACCATGGATATGAATTTATTTAGGATGTTCCATTTACATTAAACTTAAAAAAGGTATCAAATTATATTGAATAATAAAAGGGGTAAACCATTTCTCACATTATCTATTAATATAATCCAATTCATGATTCACCAAACATATCCAATATCACTCAGAACATATGTCATCACAATTGAAAAAATACATCGATGTGGATGTGTTTTAACATAAATTAATAATAATATTAATGTCTAAGAAAAATTTCACGTTCTATAAGATAAAAATATCTAGTGGAAAATATAAATTGGGATTTCCAAATGGATGTTCTCATTCTAATAATATACTATATTGGAAATTACTGAGGGCATACACTATAAGAAGGTGTCTCAATGCCTTTTGAGTCTCCACCCCTAATAGACTGTACCATTTATGTTCCATTAAAACATTTCATCCTACTATAGAACATATATTTAAGAATATTATGGTGTTAATTATGTGTTCTCATCATAGCGAAGAGCTGCTATGTCATTTTGGTATGAAAGATACTTTTAAGACATCATCGCATTCTATTTTACACATTAGAAAAATCATGATTCATAAGAATATTATTAATATTAAAAACAATAAATACATGTTGTCATAATGTATAAATAATTTGATTCTAGTGAAACGACTTTGATATCATGAATATGTTATAGAATTTAGTGGATCATGGATTGATCATACATAATTGGTTGATTTTGACTAAAACAATTACTAGGCTTAGATTTAGATGGAACCTTATGAATATTTGAATGGGAGGACATGTTGTTCATCTATTTTCCGGCATGAGGAGGGTGAGGAAGTAGTTTTGGGTCCCGTTTTGGATTAGTAGACTTTTGAGAGAGTGAAATAGATTTATAATAGGTTTATTTCCACTATGAGAAGGATAGTATCATATGCCCACCATAGAATAAGATATTTGGAGTTAGCTATGGGTAAATCATTTATCTTGATTTTGACCCTTAAGTCATGTCATCGATATGTGAAGAAGAATGGAAAGCTAGAACAATATTTTTTAGACCCTTTGAGGTCACCATGCAGGTTAGGATAGTGGCATACCATCGAGATCTTTCATTTCACTACCAAGGAATGCACTATGTATTTTACAGGTCATATCTCTAGAAGTACATGGATAACCCTGGACATGAAATCTATTGGAAATGTATTTTGGTTGAGCCTAATGTATATATTGAGGAGTCTCTGGTGTGGATTATGGATGTGTACATGAAATTACTTTAAGGGAATATGTTATCACTTTTTTTTGGAATTGAGGGAATCATTAGTATATTAAGTAGGAGACTTTGGAGTGAGAGTCTAACATTTGATCTTAAGGGTCATATTTATTTATGTAAAAACCGGAGAGATTATTCTTTATTGAAAGAATTATTTAAGATGTGGGGAACAATAAAACTAAGAAATCAAAATTCATTAATAAAATAATTGTTTCATTTCTCCCATCCCTTGTTGTTGAGTTAGTCCATGTTTAGAAAATGTATTGTTGGTCATAGATAAGCTAAAAAATTATTAGGGATATTTTTGTTAATCTATCTACCCATATAGGGGTAGTTACACCATATTACACTTGACTACACCACAAAGGAGGTAGATGCCCCATAATGGTTTTGGTTGTGTCATAGTGTGTTGTGGTGTTGAAGTTACTCTTTAGTAGGAGGGGTCATTACATAGTGGGCCTTTCAAAATGTGGCCGTGTCATTGCCATCATCATGGAGATTTTCTAGGGATTCTTATGCCATTGTATCTTGACTACACTACAAAAACGTTTTCCTCATTAGTTATAGATGGATAGTCAAACCATAATCTTCATGATTGAATTATTTAAATTGGTCTGTTTTGGATTAAATTTTGAAAATGAATTTGGGAATTGATTAATATATTTAATTTCTGAATTATAAGTCTATAATAAGGGTCTTCAACACCGATCAACCGTCTAAATATCCTTCCCTCATCCCACATTCGACATTTTTTTAGTTTTTGTAAAGGGATACTATTAAAGTCCATGCCATAAATCTTATTTTCTATTTCTTGGTATTGATTTCCAGTATAGTTATACATTAGAGAGATCTCCCCATGCCACAATAGTTTATGTTATAGGGAATACCCACTTTGTATTCCTTCTACTTACACTATATAGGTGTAGGTACCTCTAACTCATGTGGCTCTATCTCCCTTTTCACTGTAATGATTATGTTTGTTTGGATCATACAACCCATCCATTAGTCATATGATGTGGTGTTTGTTTTCCACCTCACCCAAATCAAAAATAACACTTCATTATCCATGGAGACTCCCATATATATTGTTTCCATCATAACTTATTAATCATTGTTTGAGGACCCTCTTCATGATGATTTACACCAAGGAAAATTGATTAATACCCTTTGTTTTTTACACGTTTTTATACTACTGAACATATGATATGTTGGATTAGAACTGGTTATAGTATCCCCATGAATTTAATTTGGTTCTAGTTTGTGTGGAATAGGATTTGGGTGATGAAGCCTTAGAGAAACCTTTATTTCAAAATTGAAAAAGTATGAGTTATGATTTCTTTACCTACATGACATCTCTATTACACATGTTTCTATGATATAATTTTTTATTTGGTTTAAATTATGATCATCCTAGATAATGTTTTCTTGTTGGTGTGGGTAGGTTACGAGACTCATTTTGATATTGTTTTTATGAGATTTTTCATAAGATATGTATTCTATTTTTGATGTGGATTAATATATTGATTTTGGAGCAATTATTTATCTTATGATTTCAGGTTTGTTATAATGATTTACCATATGATTTTTCTGAACATTTACTTATAGGATGTGTTTAGTACTTGTGATTGGTGGACTCTCCTATGATGTGAATCCCCAAGAGGGGGAGTGTGATTGACATTCAATGATACTAAGTACGGACCTGAGAATAGGGGGATCTAAGAAGATACTAAGGAAACCATGTCATGAATTCCCTCGAGGTGGCTTGGTAATATCATGTTCCATACACCCAAGGTAGCCCAATGAATAGTTAGAGCAAGCTATGTTTCATGACACACATGATTACTACAGGACACTAGGTAGCATGCATTAACATCTATATGATATATCATAGCTTCTGGTTCACTAGATTTGGGGATAGTTAGAGTAACTATTGAAACTTCTCTTTTATCAATCCACCATGGAGATGAATTAGGAATAACTGCGGGTTTATGGAGGCTTGGTTAGAAAACAACCACTATGTTTTTGATAATGTTTTTATGCTTGAAAATATATTATTATAATCATATAATAAACATATTGTACCTATGATCACATGAGAGAGGAAACATTGGTGGTTTCTTATTGAGTTATGTAATCACACCATACTCTGAAATTTTAGTCCACTTGTATATTTCATGATCAAATTTCCAAAACAAAGTAAAGGGCCCAATGGTGGATGGTTGAGCAGGGGATCATAAATCTAGAACAGTTTGGGACTATCTCCAGAGTACCCCTCTCTTAGATTTATTATTTATTTATCTACTCTTTTATACTATGGGAATGATTTCCACTTTGGGATATATTTTTATTATATGAAATATATATTGTTTTTATTTTCGGTATGATTACTTTGATTATTTATTTTTATTTTTAATGATTATTATTGATCATATGACACGATACAGAGAGTTTATTCTCTCTATTTTAGACTCATTCCCCTATTAATAGTTGGTATCCTCTTACATATAGGGGGGGGGGGGGTCATATGAGTTCACACAGAATTACTTCTCAAACACAAGAGTTTAGTTCATGTTGTTACAGTTTATTCCAATCCATTCCCATGAAACCAATGACAAGGTCATAATGTTTATATTTAAATAACAATATATCATCTTTCATTTATGATTAGTGTTGAATATACCCGATGAAATCGAATTTATTATTCAAAGAAAATTAATTAAAAAATATTTATGTGTTTCTGTCTAGCTCCCTTTTATAAATTATATCATCACAATTGTATTTTGTTTCTGATAATATGGATAGGAAACATTTTCTAATTCATTTCTAGGGAGTGGAAGATAGAACATATGATGATGATAGGTAAATCATTTTTAATATTTTAAATTATGTTTATTAAAACCCATATTAATATATAAATAATAAAACATCCTTTAAAAAAACAGGGAATGTTAATTTAAAGGTCGATTAAAATATCACATAATTGGGATCCCGAATAAGTAAAACATTTGGAGGAAGTGAAAATAGGGACATGGATGTGAAAAAAATAAAATCCAATGAATAATATTGTTTGATAAATAACATGAACATTAAGTTGTTAATAACCAGAAAACCATAAATTAGCAGGGAAAATTGATCCATTGGTTTATCACAATTGAATGTAATAGGAAACATTTTTATTTCAAGATCATTTCCTTTTATTTGAGATTTTTTTTCTATTAAAAATTATAATAATATAAAATATAAATACATTTTTCATTCCATTTTATTTGAATAATTTAATATTCTTATTAACCTTCAATAAATGTCCACATTAATTTTATCCTGTAGTCAAGAAATTAATATAAAATCTAAAATTTTCATGTTTGAATCACTAAATTAAAATTATAAAAGATGAAGAGATTAATAAAAAGTTGAAATTTTATTTCTTATGTTTTTGAAAATAAATCAACAAAAAATTAATATACTAAGCTAAGATAATATCAGATATGAATAAACCATAATATGATTAAATACTACCTTTGTCTCCAAATCCTCAATAATAACACTCAAATATCAACATAAGTAATTACATAACTAAATAACCTTTTAAAAATTCGAAAAATTCTTATCCAAGATGAAAAAAAAAATTTAAAGTAATTTGATCACATATTCCTCATAGATAAATTTTTATTTTATCTTAAAATGACCTTAATAACTCAGAAAGTCAAATAAAAAAAGTATATTCCCCAATTATATAATATTCAAAATATGTTAACATTTCTTATAAATAACCTTAACCAACATAGTTAAAAAATAAAATAAAATACTCTTCTATTATATAACCCAACATTTTATTTTTCAAATAAGATCCCATCATAGACTAAAATGATTCAATTTATCTTAATTAGATATTATTACCAATATATAGATCTTCCTCAAAAATAAAATTTATCGCATAATGATAAATTTTTTTTCAACCCAACGATTATATATAAATAATAAAACATATGTTCCCAAAATGTAATAACCTTTTATCTAAATAAATATAATTACCATAAAATCAAATATCATATTGACCCTAAATATTATCAATAACTTACAAGTTCTGCCTATAATATAAAATAAGTATTCTTTAAATAATCTTTTGACAAGTTAAACATAAGGGTTGTATATATTTAAAATACCAACTAATATCTCTACCATAAGGTGCTCCTAGATAATCATCTCCTCATTTTCTCATGAGAGGCAGGGTTGATTTGAACCATTTGAGGTGGTAGATCATCATTTGTGGTAGATGTGATGAGTTAGGTGGCAGTATAATGTTTAAATGGTTCATCATCACCTTTCTATTTTAGATTTTGGAATTAACCTAATAATATACTGTTTTCATAATTAATTTTCCCCATTCATTTATTTTCCATCACTCAATGATCCTTGTGGATTGTGGAGGTGGGCATAGCCTTGTGACATGTGTTTCATGCGATGTGGTGGCTGGCCTGTCCAATGATTAATGTTAGAGTGGGGATACACATTCCAAGATTATGGATTTCAATATCTTAAATTGGTGAATGAGTATCGTGGTGTCAGTGTATGGGTTGGATGGACGAACCTTTTTGAGAAATTTCGGTGATTTTCTCTGTGGAAAATTGAATCTTTATGTATGAGGCGATGCGAAAAAATGTGGTGGTAGATATGGATTTTTGTTTTTAGGGTGCTAATTCAGCGGTGTTTGTACCAATGGTCCCTGAACCATTCCAAAAATTAAGACTCTGCTCATTTGGGTAATTATGTATATGGGCCTCTGGCTCATTTGGTCAATTATTTGGTCTTTTGATATGGTTCCTTTTAACCAAATAAAAATGTTTTTTAATAAATGTTCCTGGACCTAAATCATTTAATATACTTTCAACCCTCATTATAAATCAATTAATGATTCCTAATGTAATCCCATCATATAAAACCTCTAAATTAGTTTCTAATCTTTTAATATTATGATAAACCTAAGACTTATTCACCTGAAAAGTCATCTAAAAATAAATAACTATCCTCATATGAATCATAATAACATCTACATTTTTCTACACCTTTTTAATGATACCAAATGTAATAACCCAGGCCTTTGTACACCCATAATTATGATTTCTATAGAAAATATTGAATTTTATTATACCTACATGATATTTTAGTTATCGTGTCTTATAGAATTAGGAAAATCTTTCATTACATTTTGAATAGTAACATACAATGTGTATTTTTGTAGAAAAGTAATTTTTTTTTCACAACCTAGTTTTATTCCTAACTCACCTTCTTCATTCAAAGATATACTTTATAATAGTTTATACTCATGGTTAGTCCCCCTGGATGTCATTTTAAAACTCAAAAGAGAGAAAAAAAGTGTTGTAAGTGTGTTAAAATAATGGAAACCCATTAATCCAATTAAAATTATTGAAATCCCATAAGGTATTTTTCCATTTTAGAAAATAAACATTATGCTCATATTAATTACTTAATTAATGATGAAAATGACCTTTTCCTAGGGTTTTCAATAAAACATTTCATAAAAATTCCTAAAGTGAAAAATATTTACTGATCATTTCTTAGAAAAAACAAAAAAACATTTCCTTCAAAAGAAACATTTCACTCTTAAGAGTCCATAATCAATATTTTAAATAATAATTGCATTTCTTTTTCTTATCAAATAAAAAGTATTAAAAAAAACCCATTATAAAAATAATATGTATCCTTGGATAACAATACAAATAATCACATAGATAAGAAAAACATATTTAATAATTATGGAACATATGATGTAAAATATCAGTATCATAATGTTATGGTAATGTGCTAAGACATCATAAATAATTAGGCTAGAATACTACAAATACCCAAGATTGATTTTATCATGTGACCCTCCAGTATATCAGGTGGATATATCAAGCTCCAACCATCACTTACTAATTCTAATTCATTCATTAAATAATATAAATAACCAACCAATGTAAATATTCATTTTCAATAACTTAAATGTGAGCATAAATCATTCGAAGAAATTTTTTGATAATAACATCACAATATTTACTTTTTGAAATATTTATAATCATCAATGGATTCTAGAATATGTGAAAATAATTTAAAAAACGTAATTGAGCCTTTCTTTGAGAACAAGAGAAGTATATCCTTTCTTTTGATAACTTTATAAATAAAAATTTCAATGATAATTAGAAAATGGATTTCCTAAAAAATAACTATAAAAAACTATAAATGAATCTTCAAATAAAAGAAGTTTTAGGATGGTGGGAAAATATTTTCATTCCCTATAAATTAATAGAGAAAATTATTTTCAAACTTCTATAAAAATTAAAAAGTAATTCATACAAAAAACATTTGAAGGTATTTATTTCATTAATTTGGAATGAAAGTAAAAATTATTTGTAAATTTCCTATAATATTATATCATGTATACATAATAGTATTATATAAACTTTTAATGATCATGGATAATGGGGATAATGATTTCTAAATGATAACATTAAAACATGATTTTTATGGAAAACATCTTAGCTTGTGTCCTAACTTTTTTTTGTACATTCCCATGTTAGAGTTAGTGACTGATAACAAAATTATTTATACTTTATGATAAACTTATATTCCAGGTTCTAAATATTAATAAATTCCATATCAAATCATGATTGTTATTCTTTGTTACACAACATGTGATGCATACTCGAGAAGGAAAACCTTATCAAAGAAATTAAAATGACATCAAACAAATCATTGTGATCCATACTCGAGAAGGAAATCCTTATTAACGACACTAAATTACAAGAGTGGAAATGGTGTCTTAGGATCATCCTTCACCATTAAAGGAATATATCTATGTTGGAATAACCTCTACTAGTTGCGCTTGGGAATAAGGCAAGTGATGAAGAGATCTATGTGTACAAAAATATCTGAATGATGCTATAGATGTTCAATGCCTCATGCTATCATCCGTGTCTAATAGGATCTCAAAGAAACATGCATAAATGGATGCTTATAGCATGATATATCACCTTTAGGATCTCTAAGAAGATAAGGAGAGATAATAGAGGTATGCGATCTCCAAATATTTGTTCCCTACTAAGCTTGGAGTGTCAAAACCAGCTAGACCAGATTTAGTCAAGCGTATTGGCTACATTGAGCATATGGACATATTAGGGATTAAATTCCTTGATGATTTTCATAATTATATCATACTATCATCACTACCGAAAGCCTTTTAAAGTTTTATTGTGAATTAAAATTTGATAAATAATTAGTAGATGTTATTGGAACTTTTGACCATAATTTTCCATGGGGATAAGAACATGGGGAGTGACAAACTCCTAGTACTTTTGGTGAATAAGAAGATGAAGGAAAAGGTAAAGGTAACAATGATTTATAAATAGTATAATGCTCCCATGAAACTTACAACTAAGAAAAATAAGATCCAAAGTAAAGGCTAGGAAAATGAGGTAGTATGGTTTTCATGTGGCCTGCCAGGCCACTAGAAGAGGAACTTCACCCAAAAGGAAGGGGAAGCCAAATGTGTGTTCATTATCAAGTGAAATCATTCAATTTAAACAAAATGGGTATTAGATAAAACTTATGGTGCTCACATATGTATTCTTATGTATGACCAATTAGAATTCAGAAAATTTCCAGAGGAGTGGTTGATCTGAGAGCTGCATATGGTTTAAAGTTGGATGCACTTCCCATTGGTGATTAAAACTTTTCATTGTTGACCAGGATTATTTAGGTTTTATATGACTATTATTATGTAACAAGTGATACCAAGAACATAATTTATGTATCATGGTTATATAGATTGATTTTTTTAAAATTCATTAATAAAAATTGTTTCTTTTATAAGGAAAATATATTTTATTGTATGACACATTTAAATAACATCTTGTATGCATTAAATTAAGAAACAAAAGTTCTGTCAATAGATAATGAATCAATATTAGATGAATCATATATCAAACAGTTGTGGAATCACCACGTTTCTCATGTAAAAGAGAAGCACCTAAAAAATCTATGTCTAGATGGTTATTTAAAAACTTTTCATCTAAAACCACTTGAACGATGTCACACTTCTGTACAAGGAAAAATGACCAAAACACCAATTGGTAGATAGGGTGAAAGGGACACAAAGCTTATAGGATTGGTAAAAAATGATGTGTATGAAAAAATTATAGTATAATATATAGGTTGATATTCCTAGTTCATAACATTTGCTGATGACTTGAGTAGATATGGTTATATTTACTCGATGATGTATAAGTCTGAGTCCTTTGAGAAATTCAAGGAATTCAAGAATGAAGTAGAGAATAATCTTGGTAATAAGATAAATATTCTTCAATTTGATCAAGGTGGAGTATATATTAACCATGAGTTCATCAACCATTTATGAGAGTTTGAGATTCTATCTTTACTCACCCTACTATATGCAGCATAGTGGAATGGTGTTAGTGAAAGGAGGAACTGTAACTTTTTGGACATGGTAAGGTTGATGACGAGTCATAAAAATATTATTTTATCTATTTGGGGATACGATTAACAATTTTTTGTATACACATTAAACCGAGTACCAACTAAGGTGGAAAACATAATCCAATTCGAGTTATGGAGGGGAATGAAACCCATTTTTTTCACATACATGTGTATAAGGATATGAGGCATTCGTTATGGATTTCTCAGGAAAAAAAACTATCACCCTAAGGAACTAGGTGTATCCTTATAGGGTATCAAAAAGAAACAAAGGGATACTACCCATAAAACCTCTTACAAAAGAAACTGATGGATGCCCGATAGGATGTATTTCTTGAGAGGGAGAACATCCTCAAAAATGATAGTAGACAAATGATTGACTTCAATGAATTTTATGCTAAAGATACACAAGATTTGGTATAGGTACAAGTTCCATAGTTCATCATGCAAGAAATAGTTCCTAAAACACATGTACATTGTAGGTTTGTAAGAGAGGTAAGTGAACAAGAGATATATGGTTTTCTTATCACTAAGGATGGGGACTCATTATTGTTGGAAAATGATGAACCTATCTCCAATAAGGATGAAATAGAGATCTCAAAAGTTGCAAGATGGAAAGAATCTATGAATTCTGAGATGGATTCCATATATTAGAGGCAAGTATGGTTTCTAGTTAATGTGATAGTTCATGTAAAGATTGATGTATGTAAATGGTTGTTCAAGAGGAAACTAGACATGGAAGGTAATGCACCTATAATGAATGTATAGTAGCTAAAATTTTTAAAAAATATCATGAAATTGACTATCATGACTCCTTTTTGCTAGTTTCCATGTTTAAATCCATCAGAATCATACTTTTTGTACCAGATTACCATGACTATAATACTTGGAAGATGGATTTCAAAACTGTGTTCCTTAAAGGGAACCTTATAGAAGATATATATATGACACAACAAGAATGGTTTGTGACACCAGGTGATTCCAAAAGGATTTTCAAGTTGCAAAGTTCCATTTATAGATTTAAGTAAGCATCTAGGTAATAGAATATTGGATTCATTGAATCCATAAAAGAATTTTGTTTCATTAAGAATGAATGTTATCCATGTGTTTACAAAAATGTTTATTGGGAATGAGGTCGTTATCCTAGTAGTATATGTTGACGACATATTACTTATTGGAAACAACATACTAGTCTTATAGCAAGTTAAGGATTTGTTGAACAAGTGCTTCTCCTTGAAATACATAGGTGAACCTACTGACATTTAGGATATCCATATCATTCATTATAGTTCCATTAGGATACTTGGGATAAGTAAGTGTAGATACATCGACCAAATAAAAGAGATTTATTATGAGAAAATACAAGAGGGTTTTGGTTATAGTGTCGCATGACATAAAAATTTCTTTGAAAATATGTCCCTGAACAAAAAAAGAGAAAGATTGATTGATTAAGATCATATATGATTCGGTGATAGGATTAATCATGTTTTCCATGCTATGTGCTAGAATTTTTGTTGCCTATGCACTGAACATGGTAGGAAGATATCAAGAAAATATATGAGAACAACATTGGAATACTATTAAGGCTATCCATTAGTGTCTAAGTAGAACTGAGGATATGTTCCTGGTGCATGGTGGAGATAAGGATCTGGTCATCAAATGGTATGCTAATGATTGTTTTCAAATAGACCTGGATGATCTAAAGTCATAATCTGGATATGTTTTTTGTCTCAATTAAGGAGATGTGATATAGAAGAGTTCAAAGTAGCCAATTTTCACTGATTCTACAGTGGATTCTGAATATATAGTGGCTTTTGATGTAGCCAAGGAATCCATCTAGATTTAAAACCTTGTCCAGGATCTTGATGTAGTGACTAGTAGTAGAGACCCTATCACATTGTGTTGTGATAATTCTACAACAGTGGCTCTTGCAATGGAGTAAAGGTCACATCAACATATAAAGAACATACTCTGGAAGTATCACGTCTTGAGGTATTTTCATTAGGTGGATGAAGTTGTAGTGAGAAGTGTGTCCAAGTAGGATAATATGGACTACCCCTTGAATAAGGGGTTATCTCAGCAAAATTATGAATTTCATGTGAGAGCGAGTAGATAGAAGGTTGTTAGCAGTAGGCTCTAGTACAAGTGGGAGTCTATTGGAGTTCATTCCCTAGAACCAACTTCTTTGTAATTTATGATAAAATTTCATTTATGGTTTTGAATATTAATAAATTCCTCATAACACCATGATTGTTATTTTATGTAACATAACGTGCGATAATGTTCAAAGAGCAGCTATCACACTAAAAGGTTATAGCAGTTCCCCGTTATGATGAGAACCCGGAAGTGCCATGAAAATATTGTTGAATAAATGTTCTTTAGCCGAATGACATCATTTTAAGGGACATAAATGATACAATATATGAAGGTTGGAGACTCACAGAACATTGAATCACATTCTCATGGTGTACTTCCCTGGTAATATCTGACATGATATTATTAGATTGACACATCATGGTATCAAATCCACTTTATAAGTTCCATTGGATGTTCCTATCTGCATATGTTTCTAATGTACCTTAAACTTTATAATTATTATTCATCGATAGTATGAGTCATGTAGTTTGATGTATTAGTGAAAACTGTGATGAAATATACCCACGGTGATGTAGGATATGTTGGTAGGGTCATGAGTAATATTGCATTAATGAATAATGCAAGAAATTATTTATCCCTTCTGTTCAATAATAGAATTATGTATCTCAGAGCCTTTGATGGAAATGATATAGACTAAATAAATCCATGGACATGGTGTTCACTAGGTAAGTTCTCTTTCCAGAAAGTCAAAGAATGATTTATCGAGCATATAGGTTGATGACACTGACCCGCAACCAACTTGATTAGAGATATTGTGATAAAGGGATTATATTACATGTTAAGCATTCATATGAGGTGACATGTCATTGAGTAATTAGCATCATAATCTATTGGTTCCTTAGTGATTTTTAGTCACTCTCCTTTGAATTTAGGTAGGCTCTCCTAATGCCACTGAGAAAGAGGACTAGAGGGTTACACACTAAGTGCATCCAGAATCTCTGTTAAATAATTTATTATTTAACAAGTTGAATAAATATTATTCTCAGTTGTGACTTAATAATGATTCTGGTATACATGATTTTATTTTTTTTATTTATTTGCATATAATGAAGTTATATTTAATTAATTATTTAATAAATAAATAGTCATTATTCAATGTCCAAAAGATGTTTCAGAGGATGGGAGGACAGAGTTAACGGTTCGAGTGAGAAAAAAACATGAAATATTTTTTTATTAAAATAATATTTATTTGTAACTTTCAAGATAAGAACATGTCATGAAAATAATGGTATTGCTATAGTTATTTGATATGGGGTATACACATGGAATAATAAAATAAGTAACAACACTTGTGCTAATTATTGATAATTACCCAGTGAATTAAATTCCTGGTTACATATTACTCGTTTATTAGCCAAAGGGGAAACCTATAGGCTAGAGAGAAAATTATAGTTGTCCACGACATTTTGGAGAAAAGTATCTCAAGCCTAGGGAGCTCTTTTTTCTTCTCCAAGAAAGCTCTAAAGAATGGTAGTGGTCATCCGACACCTGATCCAAGAATGCATTGGAAGCAGCTCTCAATGTGAATGATGGCAGACAACGTATGCACAAGTACCTTCCATGCTAGCACCCGAAGACTCCATCAGTGATGTCTAGTGATTCATAAATCATGTGTGGATTACCACCAAAGAATATATAATATTTATCCCTACAATGTCATGAAATGATCACCACAGATCTGTGGTTAGACACATCAACGAAGAAAGAAAACCATAGAGGTATTTATTTAATTTAATTAAATTAATTATAAACAAAATATGTCAATTCTCTGTCAAGGTTCCAAGACTTTTTCTTATTTATCTAAATCCTGTATTTTATTCCATGGATAATGGAATTCATCTTCGTATTGATCCCATAATAATCATAGATCACAATAAAATTTAACGTTGGGCATCGACCCAACCACACTTCTACTGTGCCCAGAACCATCATCCCAAAATCCGAATTATAATTTTTTTTACTTTTATACATGAACAAGAACGTTTTTTCATGTTCATTGTATTATTTTTTTTAAATTTATTATCTTAAATTATTAAATATCTAACTTTGGTATGTTTACATTGGATATTTTGGGGATGTTTGATCCACAATCCCAAAAAAAACATCAGTAGGTTTATCATAATAAAAGGGGTCATGGTTCCCAAACCTCCATAATATTAATCATGATATAATTAAAACTTTTATTCATTAAAATTAATATTATAATCATCCATGAAAGGAATACATGAAATATGAATCTAATCACTTCATTGAGGTGGTAGTCCCCACACATGCATCAGAGCTGTTATCATTTTGAAGGGATCGAAGGGAATGAATGTAAGTAACATATTATCCTGGAAAAATAATAATTATTTCTTGAATATAATATATAATAATTAAATATATCACAATGAATATCCTTGTGAGGTGAGGATGAAAAATGAATCACATCGCTTTGTGGAGGTGGTAGTCCACATGTATACACAAACCATGTTTTCATTTCTCATTGGACGGAGAAAGAGATGATAAATGGTTGTTACATCAACATAAACACATTTAATTACATAAAATATACTTTTTTATCATATAATAATGGTTATATAATATATTGTAATGGTGAAAAAATAAATAAACATGAAACCACTTAGTTAATAGTTATACATCTTCTTTGAGAAACCTCTATTGGCATACATCTTAATATTTATAAGACAATCTTTTGGAGATAAAGGAAAATCTAGTAGATAGTTATGAGGTTTTATATGAGATATAGACTAATATTTTTCATTCTATATGGCTCAAGATGTGGGAGAATGAGTGTCTGGTAAACATACTTTTATATGTGTGGTCGATCGAAAATTTGAAATTACATGAAATATTAATATATAATATGTCTATAAGTCATATTAACTGGATGAAAACAAAATTATATTATAAAATAATGTGGATATGGTATAAATATAGGTAACAAATTAATTTCATATAGGTTTAGGTGTTATATTAAAGACGATGTTTTAGTTTAACCTCTTGTTAACAATGTTTATCCTAAAAAATTGCAATAAGTTTTTCAATATTTAAGTGTTTGGAAAGTAATTTTAAAATATAATAGTGGAGAATACACGAAAAATATATGATGTAACTAGAAATTTTAAATAAAATTTAGTAAAAATAGGTTTTTTTATAATTTTCTAGTGATTTAAAAATAGTATTTAAACATTAAATTCCATTTTTGGTATTTTCCAGGACTATTAAAAAATCATGAATTTAAATGAATCAACATAAAAATTGATGTTAAATATATAATCATTAAAATTATTTAATAAATTATAAATACCCAATAATTTTTTAGAAACAACAATTAATAAAAAATATATTACTTTTAATTTTTTAACATCTTTATTTTTATTTTTATACTGCTTGCACAATATCTGCATCGTTATAGAATAAGCAGTCTTTGAGATTATACTTTGTATAATAATTTAAAATAATTTACTATCAATTAAATAATTTAGTAATATTAAAAAAATTATAATTATTTATATATTCGTTTTATCACTATGGAATCATAGTAGAGATATTAAAATAGAGAGTGTAATATTTTATATTTTTTCTTAAAATAAAATAATATAAATCTCATAATAAAACTCATGTGCATAAAAAGTACACATTTTATAATTTATGATGGATATGTATGAACTAAAATTGTATTATTAAATAAAATAATGTGTTGGGTTGATTTTGAGACCTCATGCCATAGTTTTGACTATAATTATATCATTTTACCCACTACCGTTGTGATAAAATTTTCTCCTTGTTACTATTCATTATGAATAAAAATTAATTGTACCTATTACAAATTTAACCTATTGATTCCTTATATAAATTCATTTATTAAATTTTCAATTTTTAGATGTTTCAGAAATCAATTTTAATATAGGTTCAGGAAATACATTGAAAATTGGTTTTTAGAAAATGTGTTTTAAGCCTAAAAATGGGTTTATACCAAATAATGTATAATGATGACTCATTTGAAATTAAATAGAAAATGTTTACATAATTTCACCTTTGTTTAAAATAAACCAAAATCCGAAAATACAATGTAAATTTTAATTACACGATTTAATGAAAATAATTTATTGTTTTTAAAATATCAGCATTTTTCATTATTCAATTTAAAATAAATATTTAAAAAAACTCATAAATTCATCCTATATCTACTATAAAATTTTTATTTCAAAGTTTATATCGTACTTTTCAAAAAAATTTAACAAATTAGAATACATTAATTATAACATTTGTGCACAAAATGCAATAAATTGAATTTTTGAAGAAAATGAATTTTTGAAGTATAAAATGACTTTATTATCATTAATTTTATAAAAACCATAATTAAATAAATATAAATTAATTTAATTTGATATATGAAAAAATTATTTCATTAGAATCAATTTTCAATAGAGATTTATTTAATATATTATGATCAATATACTTTGCTCATAAATTTTTTTTTCGGAAAAATAACACTTTTACCATTAGATGACATTAAATTTATTTAAAATAAAATTGATAATAAATATATGATTTATTATTTATTTTATTAAGGAAAATAATTCTAAATATATTTAATAATATGGTTATTTAAATTCAGACCCACCAAACCAACAACTTGGTCATAAGTGTTATATTTAAATAATAGTATATCACAATTTGTCTAAGATATGGGATTTATATACACCACAATATAAAATATATTTCATAATAAAAAAATATGATAAAATATTTTAGGGGTACAACACATGTAATAACAGGAGGAATTATTCTAGAGAAAAACACTATATTGGGAAGTTAAAAATTGAGATACTATTTTATATTCACCAAGTTATGTGATATATTATTCCTTAATAATAATAAAAAATTATCTTAATATGATGAAGTAAATAACAACAAGATAATTCTAGAAAGTTTGTATGTTCTCAATAATGGATTCAATGTACCAAAATCCTAATCTATAGTTAATAGGTTTCTTTCATATATGTAAACTCAGTTTGTGGTTCCTCATTAAAAGACTAAACATCGATGGTAATATTATTACCTATATGGATTGAATGGTTTCTAGAGGCTTAGAGTAAATTAAATTCACTACCTATGATCACACCTATTAACATGTTTCCATGATAAAATCCATTAGAAATCAATTTACCATATACAAATTATATGATTATCAAATTTGTAAGCCAAATGGAAAACTACCTTCCTTGATATAAACCATTTATAAGATGTCTATATGACATAACCAAATGGTATCTAGTATAAAAGGACGAAACTAAATAATGCCAATTTTTGAGATCCATTTATGGGTTAAATCAAGAATTAAGATCATAAAATATCCACTTTGATAAATATACATGGGAATCCATCTTTATTAAGGATAAATATAAGGGCTATGTATAGAAGGTATTATTGGGATAATCAAAATTTTCTATGTAAAATATGTTGATAATGTTTTTATTGGGGGCAAATGGATATTACTGGGACCATGCCTGCTGATATTTTTCATCAACTTCATTGGACTATGTTCTCAAAACAAGATACATTCATCCCTACAATATTCAATGAGATGACCCTTTTACATACAATATATTACTAATTTATAGAAAAGAAATAAATTGACATGATAATTATTTTTTTTATGATTTGGTTCAACTTTTTTTTAAGATTTTAATTTAAATGACAGATCTTAATTAGTTCCCACAATCAATATCCCCACAGGATCTAGGAATCATAAAATGTTATTGTTCGAGTTTCAGGTTCTAGACTGACTATATTAATCCAATTGTATTATTTTATGCTGAAATAATAATAATATTTTACATATTTAATGACTCTCATTTTATCTTGATATGGAGGGGGGGGGGGTTGATGATCGAGTCACACTCTTGAGTGTGTTCAAGGGTGAATATCTTCATGATCATAATTTCATTATCCCTCTCATAGAAATTATATAACCTGTGTTATAAACTTAGGTTTAAAAAATTTGTTATTTAAAAGAGGTAATTAAATAATTTATTATATATATATAAATATGATGTTAAATAAAATTACTATTAATGAATCCAAATAAATTAACTAACTCACAAATATTTAAATAACATTTCTAAAATATATAAATGAATATTTTTTTAAATGTTAATAAATAGACTATATAATTTCATTAATTCAATTAACTTATCTAGTAAATCCTCATTGATATTTACGAAAACCTGAATATAATGGATAAAGATATATGGGGAAAAATAACAAATGGGGATGGAAAGTGTTTTAAAGTTTTTATGAAAAATAAACATCTAGAGTTATATTTTTGAATAAAAAAGTGTAATATAGTGTGAAATATTCAATAAAAAATAAATTAAAATGTAAACACATTATTTATATAGTGGTTCAGATCATCAAGTTCCTCATCCCCTCATTAGTCTTCTCTACTATTTGAGAAGATCAATACCCACTAAGAAGAACTCACATTTAATATTGTGATAAAATATTTATAGACTCTGATGTTTTCAATAACCAATGGAACAAATTAATTCTTTGATTATCTTCATGTTGGATTTTTTTAAACTCATCACATCTATACAATGGTTACAAATATTTAAAATATTTAAACACATCATTAACCTTTAATCCTTCCCTTATATTCAATAGGAATACTGACCTAATTTAATTCCCTAATTAAACTCATTAAACTAATTTATAATATATTCATTAGATCATATAAGAATTATTGAGATAACTATAATGGTAAAAATCAATCACAAAGACTTTTATTAAATCAATAATTCGATAAGAATAAATAGTTAACATGAAATAAATTAATTGAGAATTATTATTGGATTAACATTTTTCTATTCACTAGATCAAATAAATTTATTTATAGTATATGTTAAAATTTAATAGAACTTTGATGCATAAAAAAATTAAATAATGATCAAGATTATCAATATATAAAAATACTGCGAAAATAGTATATTATGGAATATATATATATTAAAAAATATTAAATATTTATAACTAACCATAGGGCATAAGCCATGTTTCTAGTATACCTATTATGCCATCATGTGGGGTCGATATACTATTCATGGGAAAAAATTTCATGCTAACTATAAATTGTAATTCATGATTATTATAAAAATTAACTCATAGTAGGTATAAATATTACCTTTGGGTCACATAAAATAACTGCTTCACCATAACATCAGTTTCCCCATGAGAGGTTCTATTCCACCTATTAATGATAAGTATGTATAACTTGGGTTAGCAAAAAATTCATGGTAACAGTATATAATTTCGTGATAGATTTATAAACTGGTTGTGGTAACTTGAAGAATGGATTCACAGCAAATTCCTGTTGGATTTATGTTAACTACCACATGGTGGTAACATTTCACAATTCACAGTTACTATAAAACAAACTTATGGTAGATAGAAGTGGATCTCAAGGTTGAATCCATAGAGGGTGTGCTATTGACACATGGAGGCTTGGTTGTGTGCATGTTCTATGAAGATGGAGCCACGTAACATGATAAACATGAATGAAGAAAGGGATGCTGTCACACCACTCAGATAAAAATGACACATGCATGGGCAAGGTGCATCCATTGCATCTTAGGTGAAGAGTTTGTGGATGGGTTTGGTCCTAATGTTGATTAAGATGATGGTGATGTTCTAATTCTCAAAGTGATGGAGATACACTTCTATCCAGATCAGAGAGGCACTTAGTGATGTGTGCATGTGAGTTTGTATGGAAAATAATGTGTATTAATGATGATCAAATGGCTGGATGGAAATATTTATATATATATATATATATAATTTAAAAAATAATATAATATAAATATATCCTCAGTTTATATATACAAATATAATAAATAAGTTAAAAATTATGTATTATTATTATTATACCATTATAAAGTTATAAAATTTTTATTTTAAAAATATAATAGTAACAAGTAATTAAAAAATTAATAGCTCATGAAAAAACTAAAATAAATTTTCACATATATTAATGATATAAAATATTAAACCTCATATATGTGAAGAAAATATTCCCAACATTAACATATGTAAAAAACGATTACATCAACAATTAAAATAACAATAATGTGTGGTATTGTTTTAAATAATTCATATATACCAATTAAATATTTAAAAATATAGATGTTTAGGAAAAAAATATTTTATAAAATTTGAGGTCATTATAATTTAACAAAACAAATATATTAAAAAATTAATAAATAAGTTCAAATACCAACAGTTTCCCCCTTTTATTAAATTACAAAATATTACATTGGTTTAAATTTCCAAAAATATGATCCCACATTTTAAAATTTATGAAAATGAAAAAAACTATTTTCTAATGTATTATACATTTAAAATGATATAACGTGTAAAATACCCATTATTAAAAAGTATAACATTTATTAAAATACATTTAATTATAATAAACATGTATGTATTTTTAAATATTGTGATTATAATGAAAAAAATATAATGGTTCCAACATACCCAGATCAAATGTTTTTTTATCAAATTTTATAGAGCCTAAAGGTATAGTGAATGTATTCGTATTTTGTTTCTAAAAAAGAGAAAATTATAAAATATTATCTACTTTATTTCCATGATCCCTCAATATTTTAAATAAAAAATCTATATGATTTTTTCTATTTTATTTCATAGGGTTTTTAGATAATGAAATTATATTATAATTATCATATAAAATTGTAATTTTATCAAAAATAATATTAAAAACACACAATATTGGTATAATCCATATAATTTGGGATGCCAATAGATAGAAGAACATACTCAACCTTAGATGTAGATTGTGAAACTGATAGTTGTTCTTATAACTCCATGAAAAAATATTTTTCCCTTGAAAATGGAATATACCGACTGGGATTTTCCTGTCAAGCCAACAATCTCCAAATTCAGAATATGAATAAGATAATAAATAAAAAAAATTATTTGAAAAAAATAAGCCTATACCAACCATTCCATTAATATATATAGTTACTCTAATAATACATTTCAGATGACATTCCATAGGATTCAACTGAAATTTTGCACATAATTAGACTAAAATCAATGTATCCACTCTAGATGCAGTCAAATAAAAAATAATCTTAAAGCCTCTATACATTTTAATGTAAATAGAATTTCTAGATTCATCCAAGTATAATTTGGAATTAGTACTAAAAGATATTTTCATAGACGTACATGTACTAATACCAAATCACTTAATAAATTCATTATCTTACTTTGTATAAATTAAGAAAATACCATATTTTCATTGATTAAATTGTTGGGCATGAAAAAATTTCAATTCTACCAATAAAATTTTATCCAACTCACATGTAATTAATTTAAAAAAATCATTCCAATGTAAATCATTTATCTTACCATATATAATATAATCGATATAAACATATATATAATAAAAATATCATTTGATAATCCTTCTATAAACAAGGAAGAATCAACCTTTCCTTTAACTAAATCATTTTCAACAAAAACTGTGTTATTATTTCATACCAATCTTTAGTATCATTATTAGGACAATAAAAAACATTATTATTCTCAAAAACATGATTTAGTAATTTCTCCTTTTAAAATCCATGGGGTTGATTAACAAATACTTCCACATTAATTATGACATTTAAAAATTAACTATGTTAAAACAATTTTAAATAATATAATATTTTTAAAGAATAAAATACTAAAAAATTATAAGACCTCACATCCTCAAAAATAGTGTAAAAAGGCTCCTTAAATTTTGTTCCCCCTTCCTAAGAATAACCTTGATCCACTAGTATTTATTTATTTTTTACTATGTTTCCGTCTTTATCAATCTTATTAGAAAAAATCAACATAGTTCCAATTATTTTTGTTATCTTTTGGGAATTCAACAAGATTACACACTATATTTCTATCAATTTTATTTAATTCCTCATATATAGAATTAATATTTTCTGAATCAATTAAATCACCAACAATATTTACAAGTAAAAAATATATAAAAAAATATAATTATATTAATAATTTAAAACATATTTCATAGTTTGTATACCATATAAAACATTTATAATTACATTTCAAGAGGATGATATTTATGAGTTTTCCACTCTTTTGAATCATTTTGGGTATATATTTTCCCCACTCAATAAAAGAAGTATTTTTTTCTCAGTCATTATATTTACCAAAATTTAATTCAATGAATTCATCATCCTCATTAATTTAATGATAATTATCCTTGTTAATGATATTTTCATTACATTTAAAATGTATAGATTCTTAAACAAATATATCTATTTTATTGAAATATATATATGACTTAATATTTTTTTAATAAAATAAAAACATTCCCTCATCTATTTTAGGACCAAAACGTATCTAAATTATATTTTTTATTTAAGGGGAAGAAATTACAACAAAATAACCTAAAATATCCAATTTTGGGTTTATATCTATTAAACAAATAAAAAGTGTTTTTTGTAAATGTTTTAATAATCATTCTCTTTATAAAATGATAATATATATTGAAAAATTCAGTCTAAAAATTATTCGGTAAATTATATTCAATAATCATTGATCAAATAATTTAAATAATATACCTCTTATTTGTTTCAAACATACCATTTTACTATGGTATAATAGGTGAAAAAATAATGATTATAACCATTGTCTTCATAGAATTTATCAAATTATTAAATAAAAAATTCATCATCTCTGTCACTTCATACATATATTACATATAGATTTTTAATGTTTTCAATATGTTTACAGAATGTACAAAATTTAGTTATTTTTTAATTTCTCATGGATATGAAATAAATACAGATGAATCTACTATAATCATATACTACTACAAATTCATATTTCATTCCATATAATCTAGTAGGTTGTATAGAATCAAATAATTCAAGATATAATAATTCATGACATCAAGAATTACTAGCATCATTTACCGATCTAAATGAATTTTGTATGTTGCTTACACTTTAAATAATAATAACACATAAATTAGTTTCTTTTTTTTATTATGGAAATTGAAAACAAGTTAATTCATTGAATAATTGTTAAAGTGTTTTGTTTTCATGTACAAGCCTATTATAAAATGGAATTTCACATGATTCCATAATAGTTATACAATTAAATTTTTTTGGTTCAACAAAAAAATCAAATTTATGAACAATTCCATTTCTATTTTCAATGAATTGAACTGATTTATTTTTCAGAAATATATACTTATCGTGTTCAAATATTATATTTAATCCATCATGAAATAGATATGATATACTTTTAAATTATGTTTTAAACAATCTAAAAATATTAATTTTGATGTATTAATTGTTCTTGAAAAACAAAATTCTCTAATACCTTTAAGGTATCCTTTTAACCTGCCTCCATATGTGACTAGCCCTCCATCACATGAATTAAAAGATAATTTTTCTAAAATATCAACCATCAGGTCGCTTTATCACCCACTATATAAATAACATGAATCTTTTAGGATTTTAGGGTATATTTCTTGAAATCAAATAATCTTTTTGTCGATATAAAACTGAAAATGATGATGCCTCTAATTCATGTGAAGAATGAAATTCTTCGACATTTTCATTCTAATTTTGGTTGGATCTAAAAAATTATTTGTATCCATATTGTTATTGTTTCAGCTAATATATTCTATTAATTTTGATTATGAGAGATTTTTTGTTGATTTTTTAATGGTATCATATTATATGAATATATTATTTTTCATTGACCTAAATTTTTCTGGTACCTTGAGATCTATGAAAAGAAAATAAGTCTTTTTTTAGGCTCCTTGAGGTGTGAATATATCGAATAATGACAATCCTAGGTCGTTTCTTTTTATAAAAATAGAGGATGGTGGATTCTTGGTAATTGAACATACATATTCTCTTCAACAAGGGATTTATTTTTGTAAATTCTATGTTAATAGATGAGTTACATATCTTAAGGGTCACAAACCATGGTCATATAGAGACAATAATTCTCGTATTGGACTTTGTTGGGGAAGAAGTGAATGGAAGATGATTCTTCTTGGAAGAGGTTTCTTCCACATCCCCATGGGATGTTAGGATGATCTTGATGTAGTGTGCGTGGTTGGAAATGTTAATTCAAAACATGGAATTATGAGGATATCTATAACATGCCAGAATGATATAGGGTTAACTGAATAAATGATATAACTCATGTCTAAAAGGTGTGACTTCCTTTTAGAGAGCCTACCTGATTAGAACTCTATAGTTAAGGGTGCTAGGACTTGAGTTTTGATTTATATGGGAGACCTTCTGGGATGTTTCCTAGTGTGTGTGTGTGTGCGAGGACAAAGCACGCTGAAAAGGACTTGTGTTGGTTAGTGGGGACAGTCATTAGTTAGATGACCCATTCGGGTACATGGGTGGGCCCCAAGATGGGGACCATATGTCTACATATAAACTGTTGGTACCTGGAGTGCAAGGACCCAACAACCATTTTAAAGGAGGGGTGTCTGTGCTATCACTGGAACCCAGTTCTTACATTTGGTATCAGAGGTGGTATCCATCCTTAATTGGGGTTCACTTACTTGGTTGAGATATAGGGCCCACAATGAGGACATTGTGCTCTGGGGGGTATGTAACACCCCATAATGATTAATGGTAAGTGGATAAATGTTATGAATCATGTCAAGAATTTGAACCTTCCTTTTAGAGAGTCTACTTGATTAGAACTACACAATTAAGTGGGCTTGTCCTGGAGTAGGTGTTATGATATGTAACATTCTGGGACGTTTTCCATGGTGTGTGTGGGTGATGAAAAAGCATACTAGAAAGGAAATGTGTTGGACTATGGGGATAGTCATTATTCATATGAACCACTCAGGCATGGGGGTGGGCCCTAGGTTGGGGACCATGTGTCTGCGGGGAAACTGGAGGTACTTGGCAGGCCTGGACCTGACGACCATGTTAAAGGTGGGGTGTCTGTGCCGTCACTAGGGTACAATTGTTAAAAATATATAAATTGGATATTAACTTACATCCATTCAATAAATGTAACTCAACTACATAGGCTTGGGTTAGATTACATGTCCTTAATCAGGGTGTTGTAGGATCACAAAATATTGAATGATATTTCAACTTGCACTAGTCTACATATAATGATTGATCACCGATATCTTAATGGTGTTCATTTTTTATATGAAAAAATATTGGATGATTCCATCATTGAGTGGTTCCCACCCTTAATTGTGGTGCACTTTCTTGGTTGAGATATAAGTCCCATAATGAGGAATTTGTGCTCTAAGTTGGGGGGGGGGGGATATAACACCCCAGAATGATAAATGGTTAAGTGAATAAATTTTATGACTCATGTAAACAATGTGCACCTTCCTTTTCGAGAGCCTACCTGATTAGAATTCCACAGATAAGTGTGCTTGGCCTAGAGTAGTGATCATTATATGTGACCTTCTAGGAAGTTTCCCATGGTGTGTGTGAGTGATGAAAAAGAACAATTGAAAGTAAATTTGTTGGCATATAGGGACTTTCATTAGTTATATGAACCATTCAGGTACGTCAGTGGGCCATAGGGTGGGGACCACTTATCTACAGGGAAACTGGTGGTACTTGGAGGGCCTGGACCTGAAGACCATGTTAAAGGTGGGGTGTCGGTAATATCACCGAGACCCAATTGTTAAAATATATACATGGGATATTAACTTCAGTCCATTCAATAAATATGACTCAACCACATAGTCTTGGGTTAGATTACATGTCCTTGATTGGGGTTTTATGGGATCCCAAAATATTGAATGATATTTTTACTTTCACTGGTATACATAAAATTATTGATCATCGAAATCTCTATGGTGTTCTTTTTTTATATGAAAAAACTGTGGATGATTCCATGTTTGACTCAAAGCTTCAAAAATAGAACAATTTCATTGAAAAATACATAATGTCTGAGTTAAAAGTTGATTATGATTATGTCCCTAGTTTTTGTAAAGTTTGTACAATTGTTGGACACACAATTTCTAATTGTATGGTCATCCACAAATAATAAATCCACCACCTAATGGAAATTATTAGAAAGAGTTTAATAGGAATAATATGGGAAAAATAATTACTTTGGATTAATGTGATAATGGTGAGAAAATGATCCTATAGATTGGATTATAAAGGTATCTAATAACATTTATTTGAACAACACCATTAGGAAGAATTGGGTTTCCCTTACTAATGAAGAAGAAATGCAGATTGACCTACCTATACCCTCCATTTTTTTAAAATGTTGATGTTCCAGTTGATGGAATTGTAAGGGAAAATGGTACTACGAACAATGGGGATGAGGATTAATTTCTTAAAATTTCACATGTTGTTAACTGATTTGTTGAATGTTTTCAAGTTGAAAAATTAAATGATGTATTTAGAAATAATGGAGGCGATGAAACACATCAGTATGAGTTGAATCAAATCCCCATATATATCCATGAATGTAATGATTACATTGTTCTCCATATAAATATTTTTGTTTCTGATGATGATGGTAGAATAAATGTGTTAATCTAGTCTTTAGATGAAATTTATTCTTTTCACACCCACCTTATGTTAATTTCATAAAATAAGGAAACGTTAATAATGACTTATATTTAGCCAAGAAGAGTTCAAGAATTTTTATTTGTACATATTTGACAGGTTCCAAGTGACTCATTATGCAGTACCTCTACAAATCCTTGTAAAAACACAAGAAAGAGTATCATTGTACCTCCTAGACATTATGTACTAGCTACCAGTATGTCAGGATGTCTTTTAAAAAGGGAAGTGCCTTATTCTATTAAAAATTCTTATATTATTAATAGAAAATCAGTGTTGCTAGATAACAATCAATATAGAATTATCAGTACTAAAAATAGAGTGAAACCCAAATCCTCGTCCAATATAGTGGTGGCTAAAAATGATCCAAAAAATAAAAATTATAAGAGTATATATGAGGATTTTTCACCTAATGAAACTGATTTACGAACCTCTATAGTACATGGACATATCTTGATATTCCATAGTCATGATTATTAGATAATGGAAAATGGTAGATATCCTGGATTTAAATTTATATTAATCTCCTTAGGAAAGAGAAGAAAACTCTTCATTTAGAAATACATATATTGATGATGGAAAATTAGTGTCAGTGGAAAATAATATATGAGGTTGTTGATGTATTGAAAAAATAGTCAAACCTATTTCCCCCTCTAATATAGTGGTTACTATAAATGACTATAAAATTATGAACTCTAAGAAAATTCCTAGGAATTTATCACTTGATAACACTAATTTCAAAACCTATACGAGACAGGTGTGTGTCGTAAGTTGGAATAGTATGGGTATTTAGAGAATGAAAAAGGATGATAATTTGGGATACGAAAGACAGAAAAATTATCTCATCATGAATTTAACCAAGAATAATTTTTTTGGGAAAAATGGGGGTTCTTCTTCCAAATATCAGTTCAAATAAATATTATATTCTACAGTTGTCAGGGGATGTCTATCCATAAATGAATATTTTTCTTTGGATTTTTATAAATAGGCCTAATACTGATATTATTTTTCTTTTATAGCCTAACAAAATTTTTTCTGGGTGGATTACTTCTCTTAATAAGTTGGGTTATTATCTGATGAACAATGATCAATCTAATAATGATGTTAAAAGTTTTTATATATATTCTAATTAAATAATGGATTGAATCTCATCATTTAGTTCTTTATAGAAAATGGTTATTTTATGTTCTGATTTTTTGGGATGACTCAACTGTTTCCATTAATTTATTTCTACAATGGTTACCAAGAGAGAAGATATTTATGACTAGAAATTCAATCTTTAAATAGCTCTATGAGTGTTTCTTTGGTTCTCTAGGAGGCCTTTAATTCCATTATCAATCTAGATGAATGCTTAGACATGGTTAGTTACTATTCCTAAACCTATAATTTTAGATCTTGTATTTAATCTAACAATCTACATGAAATAATATTTTTTTTGTGATAAATATACTTGGTATAGAAATAAATTTAACAATGCGGTTGTTAGAAGATTCTATAGATCATTTTATAATGATTTTTCCTTGATTTTTGGGCCTCAATTTCATGCTATATTCTTGTATGATTAAACTCATTCCATCATCCTATTTTGAAAAATCTTTTTATCAGAGTGTCTAAACCACCACTTCCTTTTAGATTTAACAATGCATGGATTTTTCACCCTGAATGTAAAAAATCGTTCACAACCAATGTAATTACTTAAAAATTAATATTGATATCTTTCTATATGTTATAATGATCATAGTCCATAAGAGTAAATTGAAATATTTGAGTCTTGATTGATTTACCTACATATAAGAAAATATTACTCAACTTGAGTCTTTTCATCATAGCATTCAGGATAATGACAATAGTTTTGAATTTTTTGCAATCCCTGAACTGGAAAATTAGACTATTAATGAATTCAAAAGTGTCCTGGTCCTTATGGATCAGTAAAAGGAGATGTAATGGGAAGTGGTTGACATAGGGTAACCATAACACAAATTTTTTCAATTCACTTCATTGAATCGGTAAATATAATAGACCTCAAGTTATTCTCATTAATAACAGGGTGTTTCTTGATAAAAGAGAGGACTTTGATGCTCATGTTTTTTCTTTTTATGAAATTTTTTTTATGGTCCTAATACTAGTATTGATCATATATAAAATATTATTCTTATTATTTCCAATTAAAATGAATGTTCAAGCATCATTAATATTCAATATGAATTTGAAATTTAAGCGGTTAGTTTTGGATTAAAGTTTTGTAGATCTCATAGTCTGGAAGGATTCAAAATTATTTTTTTCTAGATTATTAGGAGATTATTGATTGTGATTTTTCATGATTTCCATTCATTTTGTTAGGTGTTGATAAAATACATAAGAAATTATTTATAAGTTTCTTTATATCATCCCAAAAGTGGATATTGATAATGAGATTCATTTATTCAGGCATGTGTCTCTTGTAAAAAATATCTAAAAGTTAAATGAAAAAATTCATTCCAATAGGATTACTTGTATTTCTGACAAGGTCATTTCTCCAAATCAGTTTGGCTTTATCAAAGTCATAACTATTTATAAGTGTCTTATTACTACTTATGAATCCATTAATCTTCTTAGGAAATCTACCATATGGAGAAATATATATCTCAAGCATAATTTTAAAGAGGCTTTTTATATTCATTAAAAGGGATTTATTTTCATAGTTTTTAGTACATCTAGTTTTCCTAGAAATTTTATTAAATTGGTTTGAACTATTTTTAGTTTAGAAAATATTTTAGTGCTTATGAAAAATTCCCCTAAAGTTTTTTCATAGACACTAGAGGGTTAAGGAAAAAAGATCCTCTTTCTTCCATAATTTTAACCATTGCTAATGATTATTTAAGTATACTCTTTCTCATCATGTATAATGAAAAATAATTCAATAGCATTAGAGATGATAGGGGTCTTCATTCCCCCAATCACTCATTTTATATGAATGAAATCATCATTTTCACTCAAAGTGATTGAAGAAACATTAAATACATTAAAAATTTAATTCATAATTATGATAAATATTTAGGATAAGAGATTAATTGCAATACCCCATTCCTATATTTTGGTAAAAATATCACTAAAAATAGTATAGTTAATATCATTTATGAGCTAAGGATTGTTTAATTTATGATTATTTTTACATACCTTGATGTTCCTATGTTTTTGGGTAAGCCTCGTGTCCAATTTTTTCTCAAATTTTGATTTAGTTAAGGAATCAGTTAGTATCCTCGAAAGGAAAGACTGTCTCAATGGTAGGGAAATTATTCCTTAGTAAAGTTTTTATTGTCTCAAAATTTGTTTATTATTTTATGGTTAATCAATGATCAGCTTCCCTCAATAAGAAATTCGGTACGTCTATCGGGAATTTAATTTTGAGTGGAATCATTCTCCAGTTGAATGGTTTGACTATCTCTTGGAATCAATGTTTTAAATGAATTGAATTTGATGGGATTTGAAAAATATCTCTATAAAATCAAACATTATTTGTAGTTTAGTTTTATGTGAAGGATTATTAATGAGTAGTCATAGGATTCTACTTTTTTGAGATACAAATTCATAAATATGCTCAAAACTAGGAATTCAAATTATGTTGATTATTTTATTTCTATAGCTCTCAATATTTATTTTTTCTGTATTCCAATGAATTACCACTAGCTGGATAGAACCAATTAATCATTAATTTTTTGGTTGTCTAAATGGAAAATTATACCTCTTATCAACTATCTTAACTCCTATAACTCGTATTTTGACACGAATGTTTCAAGCAAAGAGAATTTGTGGAATGCTTTGGATATGATTTTTATTGACATCCAGAAGGAGGTTCTGATTAATTATATCGTAATTGGAAATGATACTCTTGTTTGGGAACTAGATTCAAATGGAAGTCTTTCCTCAATGGTTTTCTATCACGATACTATGTAAGGAAATATATCTAGTTGGACAAAGGGATTTTTTACGGGTTGGATTGTTCTTCTAATATTATCTATTGCTTGGAGGATTATGTTTTCAAAACTCCCCAAAAATTATTTCTGGATGTTTTTTAACATTATTATTATCTCAAAATATGTATTATGAAATCAAAATATTGAATAAATTGATCATTTATTTTTTAGTTCTATTATAGTAGCTGCAATGTGGTCTATTATAGTAGACTTTTTTTAAATATTATTTATCTACAGTCAATAATCATGTACAAAATATATTATTTATTTATTTATGTCTTTCTCACTAGATGAGGAAAATTTTAATGAAGGAATGTTATGATGTCATCGATATAATTTGGTAAAAAGGAACAAAATGAGACAAGGAATCCCCACTTTCTCTATTCAATTGGATCTTAGGGGTGTGATTACTACTATGAAGCAAGAAACGTTTTCTCAAAATATGTATTGCGATAGATTAATTCAAGAATTAATTTTTCTTAATAGATTTTAAATTACATTGAACTACCATAATCCTTATGTAAATTTTGATGTTATGTGCATTGATCTATTTTTGTTATAGATTAAATGCTATACAGATGGTTCTTTAAGAGGTAATCCTGGTCATTCTAGTTATGGTGCAGTTTTGAAAAATGAAATAAGTGATGCAATATGATATTTCTATAGTTCTTATGGTATTGAAACATATCTTGATGTTGAAATTATGTTAATTATAAATGTGAGTGGAATTTAAAATCAAAAACGTAATCTTAATTTGTGGATTGAATTCGATTCCACCGCTATTGTGAAAACTCTCAGAAATGGTAATATTCACCTCTCATGGATGATGAATACTCGATGGAGAAATTTTTTGGACTCTCCTTCCTCCGTGAACTACATTACTACTCATGTATACCAGGAGGCAATTTATTTTTAAGATGGACTTTATAAAAAATGTATTTATTATCTTGTGCTTACCAAGATCAATGATGTACCAAATAATGAATTTTATTTTTTAAAAAGGTAATTTTGTAAAAAAACATAATTTTTGACTTATTTGATTTAGTTTTTATTCAATAAATAATTCTTGTAATTTTTATAACGATCTCATTCAATTTCTTTTGTAAATAATCATGTAGGGTTCTTTGGTACCCATGAAAACATGGGTGTAATTAGATTAATATAACAAAATTTAGTATTTAAAATAGATATACTATATTTGTTTTTTTATTTTTTAGTATGTAAATTTGTAGAAACAAATTTTTATGCCCAAAATATAATGTAATTCATATATAAAATTAGAGGGTATAATTTGAATTAATTTTATATAGAAGAAATGTTACACTAGAAATACTCCCTTTTAAGATTTTAATAGATTTGGTATTTTTTATCCTTAGTGATAAACTGTTATAATTTAAAACCTTCTTATGATAGTTTAGCCTCATCATAGGCATATTATTATCATATTTTTATTTACATTGAAAAAAGGATGATAAATATTGATTAAAATTAACATCTTCCATTTACAAATATATATTTTATTTTTAAATAGACTGAAAATCAGTATAAACATTTTAGCTGAAACTATATGGTATACATATCAATTTATAATTTTAATACTTAGGTTTTTTACAATAATTATTAACCTTAGTTTTACATCCAAAATAAAATTATATCTTCTTTACCACTCTTTTTAATTTAAGACCATAAATTCTTTCAATCATTTATTTTCCCATTTTAGATTTAATATCTGAGAATCACAATTCCTTTTTCATACCTCATCCTTGGAAACCAATATTTTTAAATTTTTAAATTCCTTTTTTTATTTTATCATTTAAATTAAATAGCTTTAGATTTTTAATTTTTATTTAAATGTATTTTAAATAATCCTCACACTATTATTCCATAATTACTCATTTTTATTAAGTAGTTGTTTTATATTAGAATTAATAAAATCAGAATAAACAAATTAATAAATATTAGTTTCTTTTTCATCTTTAGTAATTTCATTATGATCAATGTTTGAAGGGTTAATTAGTTGTGTAAAAAATACGTATTTAACCTCATAATTTTTAGCAATTAAATCAATGTTTGGCATATCTTGTAAACAATGAGAGACACTTACTGATATTGAGTTGTCTTAATAGTACCATCCTCCAAAAAAGGTTTCCATTTTCAATTTTTAATCCACATTAATTTTACGTTTGACAATGGGATAATATGTCATTATGTGTCCTTTCTTATTGTACTAATAACATTTAAATTTTGAAACATCATTATTATTAATGGAATTATCTTTTTTCAATCCTTCTTAAACATCCTTTTGGACAATCTCTTTCCATCTTTTTTGATAAGCGTGAGATTATTTTTAAAAAATGACATATATTTTTCACATTACTGGAACTTAGATGCATAAGAGTTAGAGGATTCATTAAAATTAGACTTAAAATCAATATCCTTCTCTTTGTAGTGTCCTCAATATGAATATTTTTCAACTCAAACTAATAATATGGAAAAGAAAAAATTATTTCTTTAATTTTGTAGTCTTTAAAATATTCACTATCATTATTAACCACTTTCATTTCATACTATTTTTAATGATATTAATACTCTTTCAACTAGGTCTATATACTCTAGTCATTCCCATAGTTTATTCATAGCGTTTGTAGTGTTTTTAATACCATCGAACATCTTGTTCGCTGACTCACCTTATACAATCATCAGATATTGGTATTTTGCTCATACCATTCATAACATTGGTATTTTAAGCAAGAATATCTCATAGTGTGTGGCTTTTTTAATTTGTTAATTATCGTGAGATCTCATACAGAAATAAATAAGTCTGTATACAATTATATTTATAGCACAATACAAAATAATATTTAATTTATTTTTCTAAATAAAAATTACCATATATTTACTTACAAGTGTCTTTGGATCAGTTTTGGGTAGCTCATATGGTTTCACTATGATTTTTCAATGATCCACAGTTAAGGTATGCTTTGATACAATCGTTCTAATACAAGTAGTAATTTCTAGTGTAAAATGGGGGATTTTTAGTAATCCATATATCAATAGCATTAATACCATACTTTTATAAGAACTATTATTTATTCCATATATATAATGTCAAGGATATTTAGGTTAGTGTGATTTTAAAAAATAAACAATTTCTCTAATATCCTCAAGAATGTTCTACAAATTGATACAAATTGTTTAGCATCAGAGTAAAATAATCAAAGTTGTTAACTATCCTTTACCAAAGAACACTTATGATTCAAAATATATAGTATTAGATTAAAATAATATGAGATGATAAAAATCCATTCAGAAACCAAAAACATGATAATAATTTTAGGATTGATATTGATGAAAAAACAAAATATAGTGGGGTGAATAGTTTTTAAAAAAATAGAAAGACAAAGGAGAAATATGTGTTTTATAATTCAATAAATAACAGTGTATTCCCGTGCTAATGACTCTTTTTATTGTGAATTAAAATATGAAAAGAATATTTTTATAGTGTTTCAGATCTTCATGATCATAGTACACACTTCAATTTTATCTACTCTATGGTATGATCAGTATCCACTTAGAAAAAATCACTTTCATTTGGGTGATAACCTATTTGAAAAAAAGCATATTTCATAATATCAACAGGCATAACCATGAGTTTTTATAGGGTTCATAATGTTTTTTATTGAGGTATTTTATTTGATAGTTGAAAATAAAAAACCTTCTTTTTGGGTACTAGAATAACCAAAACTAACCTGCTTTTAATTCAAAATTCATAAATATACACTAAAGATTATAAATAGATTCTTAAAAAATAATATTATGGAAAAAAATATTAATTAAAATTCTAGTAGAGATTAGATAGTATTGAATATGATATAACTTTATGATATTTGATCACATTAGTAGTAACTAATTGAACAATTAATTTTTCTTCATGATTGAAAAAGTGGAGCAATAGTCTCTAAATAACTTCTTCATTTATCAGGAAAATTGTTCTTTTCATCGATTATTAATAAATTCAACCAGTATTCAAGAAGAAATCATCATAATTTCATACTATATCCACTAATATCAATTTATTCACTAATATATAATGAATATATATTTTTTCTTTGTATAGGAGTTTCCAAAATTTATCACCACCATACAATGATTAGAAATATTATAGATGAGTGTTTCCCTCAGAATTCAAGGATGACCACCTTTGATGGGAGGTTCAAACATTCCGATTAGTTTCTAACAGGTTTTTTCATAGAACTGGAAACATCCAATGATTCCACATCCATTTGGACCTACTTTTCAAAGGTAGGTGCTCATTAGTTTGTGGACTGATGAGGCTTAGTAATTTTCATTGGTCGAGAGGATGGGAGGTCAGACTCATCACACCTTTTTGAGGGGAATTATTGTCTACTCCGGGACTCTATTTATAGATTTAAGTTATTTTCGTGAATCCTTATTACATCACCAAGTATAAAATGAGTTTTCCTTTAGATCTGACAATCATTGATCGATATGTAAGACGTTTAGAGAATCTTTTATATGTATTCGAGGTTCTTCACTGATAAAGAATCATCTGTCATTTTTAGACATTCTTAGTCAATGGTATCCTTTGATACGTAAAAGTATCTTGGTCCTTATGATAACCATACTGGTTTTAAAGCCACTCAGTCGGGGCACTTGAAGTTTATTTTCATTCAGAAGGACATGAATTATTTTAGAGTTGGGATCGAACCCGCAGATGGGCTACCTATATATCCTCTATTTATAAAAGAAATAAGAACCCACATAGTTCGAGTGAGGGAGTATGATGTTTATGATTGATGGCTCAAAGAAGGATTACATAATTACCTTTACACTCTAAGCTCACTTGAGTCATGATCGACGTGGGAAACAAGAGGTATTGGTAAAAATCAGACAATTGTGCCATGAAAGATGCAATCATAAGAAATAATGTGGGGATTATGTATGTATGACTGCCCAGATAAATGAAGATTAGGATTTACTTTAGGGAATAAATCCAGGAACAGGTTCTATAAAGGTATTTGTGCTTCATGGAGATTTAAATACTCTAACTTGGGGCTTACTACTAAAAAGGAGGCCCAGATTAGGAGAGGACTTATTATTGGGGTTTACTCCTGAAAAGGAATCCAAGATCAAAGGTAAATTAGGACTGGTTAAGAGAAATTAAGACTATGGCTTACTCCTAAGGAGGATGCCCAGATTAGGGGACTGGGGCTTACTCCTATGGAGGATACCTAGGTTAATGAGTTCTCTCATCGTAAAGGATGAGGTTGAATGGATGAAATGTCAATCTTTAGTGACATAAAGATGTGTAAATCACTAGATTTTGAGAGTTCATCCACAGAATTCCTTTCAAATAAGGATGTAAAATCAAGAAATCATGCCATAAATGGATTTGAAGAGTGTCTTGAAGACTGAATCATGAATATGAGAGGTGGAATGAAATAAGAGGGGTGAAATGGGCAAGAAGGGAACCCATGGAGGCAGAGGCGCGCAATTCTTGGCAGGCGCGCAAGTACTGCGTGGGCACGCAAGTCCTAGTCATGCAGGTATACCTGCGCGACACATGGGTACTTGGGTGATGGTTAACCATTAGGGTAATACTTGAGCGACACTTGGTTAAAGCCTTTAGAATCCTCTTGAGGTTCTTCTAGAAGAGGGGCGCGCAAGTACTATTGAAGGAGTAAGGTGGCGCGCAAGTGTGGCCTTTTCCCTTAAGGGCTGGCCACTCAGGCGTGCAAGTGTTGATGAGTTTCAACACTTAGGACTTCCTCCCCCTCTTTATATCTTCCATTCTAGGTAAGAAATTACCTTAGAAGTGTTTCAGATTCCTTAAGAAGAGACTAGGGATCCGGGAGCTCAAATCTGAGTTTCTGGAAAAAATTCCTCCTCCAATGGAGGGCCCACATGGTCTATTTATCAGCTGAAGATGACCTGGGCGGTTATCACTTAGGGTGCGCAAGTGTACTTGCGCAACCATAGCGGCGCACAAGTGTACTTGTGCGTCCATTGTAAAACTTGCGCGACCTTTGTGCAACATTCTTCATATTCATTCCTTTGTCAATTTTTGATATTTTTCCAAAGGTTGAATCACTTTGAGATCAGATATTCTCCTTTTCCAATCTTTAGACACTATGACGAAAGGAGTGTCAACAAAAGTCTCCCCTAAGAGTTAGATCCTGAGAGAAAAGAGGATTTGACTATGAAGAAATCGAGAATCAAAAATAAATTGGGGCATGCAGTTTAGGGCGCGCAAATGAGCTTTGGGCGCCCAGGGTCTGGTGCGCAGGGATACAACCTTTGATCGCGCAGGGTACGACGTGTAGGGTCAGGGCCACGTCTATAAATAGGGGGCTTCATTCCATACAAAGCATCCGGATTTTCGGAGTTCAAACCTTCGAGCTCTCGCCGCGTAGGTCACCTTCACCGCGCAGGTTGCTCTGTTTTCTGTTGTTTCTTTGCCGTCGCGCTGCTGTGTAGGTATCTGGACCTGCGCGGTGGTACTTGCGCGCCAAATACTTGCGCGGCATTTCCATACTTGTGCACCAAGTTTATACTTGCATGACTTAATGAATTAGCCATTTTTATGAATTTCTTCACAAATTTTATGAAAAATAAACCCATTTAAGAGTTAGTTTATTCAACTTTTGTGCAGATTCAATGGCTCTTAGGAGAATCGGAATGACTGATGAACTAGCTAGAAAGTGGATTGATGACATGATGAACATTGTTGGCCATGATTACTATGATATCTACGACATCACCCTCCCATATTTGGCTTTGTACTTGAAGAAATATCATCTTAATTTACCATAGAGCATCTACCTGCCTCTATATAGTCATGGTCTTCTGCAAGGAGTCAATGTTCTAGATGCAAAGAACTATACGCCTGAAATGCAGCTGCACTGCAACTCCTCTATATCGGTTATGCTGTGTATTAAGAGCAATAATAATGGTGTGAACTTCCAAATTCATCCTCCATGTCATTTACTTGCAGATATGAAAATGGAAAACCCATGGGCTGAAATGTTTTCCATTGCCGGTTGGTGGAGAGAAGACAAACATGGTATTAGAGAAATATCTAAAAAGATTACTCTCTCCAAATGGCTCTTTACTTCCAATGCTCCATTCTCACATCCATGTATCCATCTTCCAAGTATCTTGGACAGAAACAGATTCACTGTTTGATCAGCAGATAATTTTCTCAAATCGCACTCAAGAACATTCTTTTACAATTGTTCCAATAAGAGATGGTATCATTGCATCTCTTATGGTATCCAGTTGAATGAATGAATTCCAGGTGACTATTGATGAAGCTTGGGATGCCGTAAATCAAATGAGGAGTTACGTTGAAAGTCTTTTGTAATTCCTGAAAAAAGAGAAGAGACTCCAGTCTGTGGATGTCCTTCTAACTCTTGTGCATCAAGGAAAAACACGTTCACCTTCAATCATTTGTACCTGCATTTTCTTGCTACCTGCTTTAAATTTTACCTAATCCAATGGGCCTAGTAATCATAGTTTGATTTTTACTAGGATTAATGTAAATAACACTACAAAATTTGAACCTTTTAATTACTCAATATTACCTGAATCATACAAAATGTATGTTTAGTGAGCTGGAACTTGACTTTTATTCAGAGTTCCCTTGTCTTTTACAGGCAGTTTAAAGTCATGCACGTCAAACATAAAGAGGCTAATGTTTAAGGTCAAAATAGCTTTGACTGAAATGAATTAAAATTGACACAATTACTTGACAATTCATCTGAAAACAAAGTACCATACTCAAGCACGAGGGAAAAAAATGTAAACTATGACTTAGGAATATTTGAATCTGAGGAATGATATGAAAAAGAGCTAAAAGTCATTTGAAGAAGTAGTTACCAATAATGAATCTACCATTATTTAACAAACCCATTAGGGGGTTGAATTATGTAGGGCCACCTAAGGGCATTGGCTACATAGTTATATAAAATAGTATCTTTTGGCTAACAAGTCTGTTATGTAGACTGTTTATGCAAGGCCACCTAAGGGCACATGCTGTATAGTTAGGAAAAATAATTCTCAGAAGTTTGACATTTTTGTGACTAGAAGTCATGAAAAGGGTTATGAAGATCTGAAAATATTTAAGGTTAGGATTATGACACATAAAGATGGGTATTTTCCAATGTATACAGAGATACACAGATCAATGCTAACCATAATCATGTTGTGGCTGGGTCCTGAATTGAAATGTTGGACTTCACTACGTATCCCATAAGGATGAGAATCCAGCCATACATAGTTCTTAAACTACAGTTTAACATAGTGTGGGACCAAAGGATTAGTGATCTTAGTTTATGGTCATATAGCTTGGACCATTATAAGAAATACACATTGTGTGTTTTCATGGGGAATTTTTAGCCAAGGGACTGAAAGTGGAATTTGGGGTTAGGCCCAAAGACATGGGGCTGGATTCGAGGGACACTCGAACGTTCCTACATATCCCATAAGGATGATAATCAAGCCCACATAGTTCTAGAAATACCCTATGTACAAATTTGGTTCGTATATGTGAAGGGTGACAGGGGACTTTAGTACAATGATGGTTTAACCCAAGATAAAAGGTTTAGGCATTTCCATGTATGCATGTAGTCTTTGAAATGAAAAATGATTGAAACATAAATGTAAATAATGGTTCCCTTTCAGGTGAGGGTATCAAAGAATATTGTATTTTATTGTCATACTAGACAAAAGTGTTGTATAGTTTAACGTCATATAACAAGGGAGAAAGTGAACCAATGTAAAGATATTGATTCTAGGTGCGGTTTCACGAATCAACGTCGTATGAGATGGAGGTGAACCAATTTGAAGAGATTGGTTTTGGGCTTGAACCTTGGGAGGTTGCCTATATACCCATCCTGGAAGGAAAGGATCAAAGTCCATGTAGTTCAATTAAAGAATGAATTAATGATCAAGTTGTTCTTGGGGACAATGACCTGAAAAAATGATGTTCTTGGGACTTACACATGGTTAGTAGCCCAAAGAGAGTGTTATGGTTGTGGTTTGATCTAAGCTCACGTGAGTCATACTCGGTGTGAGAAACAAGAGGTAACAACAACCTTAACGATGTATAGTTTAATGTCATGTAGGAAATATAATGGGACTATGCAGTTTAATGTCTTGCAGTTAGGACTATTGGTGCTGCACAGTTTAATGTCATGTAGCAGGGACAAAGTACATTTTAATGTCATGTAGGACATATCAAGGAATTTCTGTACAGTTTAGCATCATGTAGTTAGTACGATGGCGACAATATAGTTTAATGTCATGCTGGAAGAAAGGGGGACTATGCAGTTTAATGTCATGTAGTGAGGACAAAAGAGTACACCATTTAACGTCATGTTGGACATATTGGGTAGTTTTTCCACAGTTTAACATCATGTTGGATGAAAGTGAGAATAGTTTAAGGTCATATGCATGGACCGTGGATGGTGCAGTTTAATGTCATGCTGGACAGAAGTGCAGTTTAAGGTCATACATGACCTTTGATGATTATGTAGTTTAACATATTTCCGGACGTAAGGGACTTCTATACAGTTTAGCGTCATGTAGTTAGGACATCACAGTTTAACGTCTTGCTGGACTTAAGGGACATTCAAATAGTTTAGGGTCATATGCATGGACCGTTGATGATGCAGTTTAAGGTCATACTGGACCTTGGTGCAGTTTAAGGTCATACTGGACCATTTAGGGAACTTTTACACAGTTTAACGTCATGTGGGATGAAAGTAAAAATAGTCTAAGGTCATATGTATGGACCATTGGTTATGCAGTTTAACGTCTTGCTGGACGATTGTGCAGTTTAAGGTTATACCGGACCATTTATGATGTATTTTGTGTTTATACAAAATACTTTTTAAAAAATCTGGCATTGGTTGGAGTAGTGATGAGTTCTCCATCCATAGAGATTAATGAATAAGCTCCATTGGAGTAAACCATATGTATTGAGTAAGGTCCTTCCCATTTTGGATCAAGCTTGGGAGGTTTCTTTCCTGGTATCATTGGAGTTCTGAGAACTAATACCAATTCTCCCTGAGTGAATGAACGAAGACGAAATTTTTTGTTAAAAGCTCGTGCTATTCGATTCTGATAGAATTCCAAGTGGTGCAAAGTGCACAATATTTTCTCATCTTACCGTTCCAATTCATTCAATCGCTTTTGAGATTGTTCATCTATAGATGACTGATCAAAAATGGCTACTCTGAGCGAGGGTAGTTGAATTTCAATTGGAAAGACTTCTTCCGTTCCATATACCAATGAATATGGAGTTGACCAAGTTGTAGTGTGGGTGGGAGTCCGATAAGCCCATAAAGCATGAAATAGTTTATCAGGACATGACTTCTTATCTTTATCCACCATCTTTTGCAGTATATTTGACAGAGGTTTGTTGAAAGCTTCTATCTGGCCATTGGCCGCTTCATGATACCGAGATGAATGGTTGGATTTGATGTTGTATTTTTGATACAACTTCTTCACCTTGGATGAATAGAAGTTGGTGCCATTGTCCATCAATATGGTATGAGGGACAGCAAATCTGGTAATGATGTTTGAATTGAGGAAGCTAACAACGCATTTAGATTTGACTTCCTTGAGAGGTATTTCCTCTACCCATTTGGAAAAGAAGTCAGTAGCAGTAAGAATGTACTTAAATTGCTTGGCCGTAGCTGGAGGGTAAGGTCCCACCACATCCATTCCCCATGTGGCAAATGGACATGAGTATTTAGCTGTATGAATCAACTTTGGAGGTTGATGAATGAAGTTGGCATGTACTTGTCATGAATGACACTTCTTTGTAAAATCGACACAATCTTGTATCATTGAAGGCAAAAAGTATCCAAGCCTTCAAATCTGATCAGACAGTCTATGTCCAGACTGGTGGGAACCACAGAATCCTGCATGCACTTCTTTCATGACAACCATTGTCTCTTCACCATCAATGCATCTGAAGAGAACTCCAACAAAACCACGTTTGTAGAGACTTTTGTTTAGGTGATCTGGGCTATCCTAAAGAGTAAAATTGACCACACGTCGTTAGATTTGTTCTTTCTCAGCTCTATCAGGTGGAAGTGTTCCACTTTGAAGGTATTCCCTGATAGTTGACATCCATCCTGTAGTATGACCATATGGTTTTGGAATGGGACTAACTTCATTAATTTCCTCTGTTCTGATTCGAACATAAGGTGAAATTGCACGACGGTGGGCAATACTTATGGTTGTCTCATCCCGATTTGGATCTTCTAGAGCTGTGGCTATATTAGCTAGTGCATCAGCTTGAGCATTTTGTGATCTTGGGACATAAGAAAATGTCGGTTCCAAAGAGAATTCTTCCATTAACTCTCTGACGTAATCATACAAAGGGATTAGTTCTTCTTTTCTGATGGAATAATCCCCATTGACTTGTTTGATTACCAGGTCTAAATCACCTTTCACCTTTAAGTGATTCACTTGTGCTTGAAGTGCTAATTCCAATCCTACAATGAGAGCTTGGTATTCTGCTTCATTATTGGTACCACCTTCCCACAATAAGACAGAATAAGGTAACACTGTCTTTTCTGGAGAAATGAGCCCAATTCCTAAGCCAACATTGTTGACTTTAGGATTTTCCATTTTCATCCCTGTTGGACTTCTGGAAGCACCATCAAAATACATTTCCCATGCCTGAGGACTTTCTTGAATAGAGAAGGCTTCCTCATTAGGGAGTTCAATATCTGAAGATGTATCTTCCACTGAAGGGTGTTCAGCCAGGAAATCAGCTAGAGCTTGGCCCTTTATTTCCTTTTGAGACACATACTGAATGTCGAATTGCTGCAAAATAACTACCCACCATGCCAAACATCTTGTAAGCATTGGACGACTAAGGATGAATTTGACCGGGTTATTGCGAGATACCAATTGGACCTCGTGATGATGCAGGTAGTGTCTCAACTTCTGAACTGCAATGATAAATGCAAGGAAGCACTTCTCAATACTTGAATACTAGGTTTCTGCTTCAAGCATAGTTCGACTGAGATAGTAGAGGTTGTTCTAATTCCCAACATCATTCTTCTGAGCAAGAAAGGCACCCAATGATCGCTCTAGAGCTGTCACGTAGAGGATAAGTGGTCTTCCTTCAACAGGTGGCATGAGTACTTGTGGACTCAAGAGGTATTTCTTGAGAATATCAAATGATTCTTGACATTCTTCAGTCCACTGGTAAGTGACTCCTTTTTTCATCAATTTGGTGAAGGGTAAACTTTTCCCTGGTAAATTGGTGATGAAACGCCGAATATAGGCTAAATGTCCTTGAAGTCCTCTTAATTCATTCAAATTTTGAGGAGGTGACATACCAAGTATTGACATGGTATTCTCAGGATCGACTTCAATACCATGATGGTATACAAAAAAGCTGAGAAATTTTCCTGAGGTTACCCCAAAAGCACATTTTAAGGGGTTCATCTTCAAATTATGTTGTCGAAGCTTGCGGAATATGACTTACAAATCATCCAAGTGATTAGAAAGTTGTTTGTATTTAACTACCAAATCGTCTACATATCATTCAAAAAACTTTTCTAAGAAGGGTTTGGAGATACAATGCATGGCACACTGATAAGTTGCACCTGCATTCTTTAAGCCAAAGGGCATTACCCAGTAGCAAAACACACCCTGATGGGCTCTGAAGGCTATAGATTACTCATCCTCTGGGGCCATCCAGATCTGATTATATCCGGAATATCCATCCATGATGGAAAGGGCTTCATAGCCATATGTTTCATCAATTAAATGTTCTGTAATCGGAACTGGGAAATCATCCTTAGGACTACGCTGATTAAGATCTCTGAAATCGATGCAAACTCTAATTTTTCCGTTCTTCTTCATTACATGGACAATATTAGCCAACCACTTGGGATATTGAACTTCTCTGATGAAGTTAGCTTTGATAATCTTATCCACTTCAGCTTCAATTTTGGAAGCATAAGTTGGGTGTGTTGTTCTCACGGCTTGCTTAAATCCTCGATGTTCTTATGGTAAACCCAAATGATGAGTAGCAATATCAGGATCAAGCCCATGCATTTCTGTATAGTTCTAGGAAAATATATCTCTACTTTTCTTTAGAAAAGAAATATACATCACTTTCTCTTCAAGAGTCATGGCTGCACTGATTAAAGTGGGGTGTGGATCTTCTTTTGTACCGAGATTTATTTCTCTGAGTTCATCCACAGTGGTAAGATACCCTCTTCAAATGCTGGAGGAGCATCTCTGAGATCTTCCTCTTCTTCTTCATCATGTATTATTTCTTCTATTTCTACTTGCATAGTAGATGATAAAGTAGAATTTTCATGATCAGAATAGATGTCAAAATTTGCATATCTTGAAGAAGAAGCTTCCATTTCCGACCCGATTGATGATGAAGGGTCTTCTTTGGGTAATAAAGAGGAGATGATGGATTGAGAATCGACATCATTGTTCACCTATGATGTTGCTATAACTTCTTCTCGCCTAATTGGCGAAGCATAGACTTGTTGGATTTCAGCAGATGAAATGAAGACGTCACCATTTGTGCTTTCATCACTGCTTGGTAGATTACCAATTTCTCCCATGTTGGCTGGCTCAATTGCCGTAATTGACATTATGGATCTTTCCATAAGAGTATTTTTATTTGGGTCTATCTTGTCAATTTGATTGATAGGAAACACATAATCTGTACTCACATGTGTAAATGGATTTACTGGAATTTTCTCCAATCCATATGGAGCATTAACTTTGGTAATCTCATTTGTTGTGGATTTCTCCCTTCCCTTCATGTGATAGAATTCTGCCTCAATGTATTGAGACTCACATGTCTTTGATGGGGCCTTATCACCATACAATGTCCCAACTTGACCATCGAAACAATATTTGAGACATTGATGGTATGATGAAGGGATAGCCGCATGCTAATGTAGCTAGGGTCTTTCAAGAAAGATGTTGAAGGCTGTGTCTTGATCAACAACCATAAAATCTGAATTGGATAAAAGATCTCCAAACTGAGTTCTGAGTGTAACTTCACCCAGTGGTTCTTGTTCATTTTTATCATATCCTTGTAACATCATGGTAGAAGGAGATAAATCATATTCTGTGAGGCCCAATCGATGAAGTGTACGAATGGTCATGAAGTTGACTCCTGAACCATTGTCAATGAAAGTTCTTAGGACGTCTACGCCATTGACCTTTCCAGACAAGTACAATGGTATAATATGTCCATGCAAAAAATCATCTTCATATTCATCAGTAAAAGATATTACTGCATGGAATTATGCACAATTATTCACTATGTGATAGACTTCAGCTGCAGCAATTTCAGTTTTAAACACCTGAGGACTTGACAAAGCCTCAATGAGTGATTCCCAAAGATCTTTTGACAGATTTAGAGCATCCAGAATTGATAACTTGGCTGGTACTTGGGCCAAGTGTTTCAATATATCATACTTTTGATCCAGAGGTCTGCGTTTTCCAATAGGAATATGTGGTTTAGCAGGTACCTTGGAAGCAAATATTTTGGAAGTTGATGCATCTTGTATTGGGATAGGAGTTGGAAATATTCCTTATTTTGAAAGATTAGACCGATTAGATCCATCTACTTACTGAGAGGAAGAAGATGGAACTTTCAACTGGTCTTCCAAAATAACTGTTCCAGGACTGAATTTTCTATTGGTAGAAGAACTTTCTTGTTCTTGCTGAGCTCGCTGAAGGGATCTACCATGAGTTTCTACTGCGTACACAGTTCTAGCTGGGGTAGAATTTGAATAGTGGGTTCCGAAAGATCCACGTATTCCCCTATATTCTGAGCCCCTGGAACTTCCTCCGATTCCCCTGTTTGATACAGGTAATTCATGCTCATTGAAATCGAAACTACGACTAGCATATGGATCTGTTAATTGAATCATATTAACAGAACCAAAGATTAACTCTTCGTCTGATGAAGAATCTGCCTGATTAGCCTGTTTAGGCTGTGCCGTTTGGTGGGGTGGTGCCCGTGGCTTTGAAGTAGATGGAATGAAGTTCACCAAAGTCAAAGACAACTTAGGCTTTGACACATACTCATCTTCTTCTGATTCTTTTTCTTTCTTTGAATCATGCCATTTCTTTGAGGACATTCTATATGATGAAGAGGGTTTTGCCGCAACATTCATGGAAGAAGACACAATTGGTTTCTTTAATTGTGTTCTCAAAATAGCATGAGTTCGATTGATTGTCTTTCTGACCATCCAATCATCATACTTCTGTGTATTTTTTCTTTTGACTTCTTGCCATTCACCTTTCTCCTCTGGAATTGTAGCAGTAACACATGCTACCTGAGCTGAAGAGCCTTTCAGTTTGACTTGTCCCGAGTCAACCATCTTTTGTAGGAGGTCTTTGAAGACAAAACACTCCTGGATGGGATGCCCCAACATTTGATGAAAAGGGAAATAATTGGGAAGATCTTCATATCCTTTCTTGTTTGGCCTCTTGGGCATTGGTAATTGAACCAAATTGTTTTCCAGAGCCGAAATGAAATAACCAAGAAGTTGTTCATTTCGGAAAGAGTATGTTTTTCTCTTCAGATCCTCAAATTGTTTTCATCTTTGATCTCTTTGATCGTTTGGACGAAACAGCCTTTGTTGTTGGTGCTCAGGAGGTGGAGCCCTTCGAGAAGATGAAGGTTTTGAGGTAGAAACAGGTACAGGTGCTTGTTTAAGCATAACTGTAGCAGTTTCCGCTTTACCCATTCTCCTTACTGAAGCTGATGGAATTACACGAGATTTATCCTTAGCCTGTATAAGGGAATATTCAATCTGCTGAGCGATTGAAGTAAGGTCTCGAAACCCTCCTGTGTATTTCACAGGGATTAATGACGTGCGTAATTCGTCATACAGATTTTTCACACATATTGGAAAAAAATCTTCTTGAGGGAGTGCTAATATTAGGGAATATGTTAATCCCTTCCAGCGAGCAATGAAATCAGAGACCCTTTCATTCTCCCTTTTCTTATAGTTTGTAAGATCGAAAACTGTTGCCATTGGCAAAGTTGAGCTGAACTGAAGGAAGAATATTTGGCGAAGATCCTCCCATCTGGTAATTGACTATGATTGCAAGCTTGTATACTAGACAAAAGCTGGTCCTTGCAAGGTTCGCACGAGGAATCTGAGTTTCACTGCTTCTTACTTCTCCGGAGTTCCCATCATAGGATTGCAACAAAACACGTAATGTGTCAAATGCTGTTCAGGATCACCTGATCCATTGAAAATAGGGAATACAGGGTTTCCAAAACTGGATGGAGGAGAGATTGAATCTACCCATTCAAGGTAAACTTTCTTTTCTGGTTGAAGTTGCACACGTTTCCCTTCTATAGTTTCTAACCGAGCTATTAATGACTCAATAGTAGTTATTAACTTTTGTGAAACATCCGGTTGAACTTGGACTTGGGTAGGTGCAATGACTGAAGCTTGGATATATGTGATGGTTGGTGCTGAAACTGATGGTAGCACTGCCAACTGTTGTTGCACATGACCCGTAGGATTAGACCTGTGAGGGTGTACTAATAGAGGAGGATATTCTTGATCCATCTCAGTAGCTGCAACAAATTCTTTTGGATGACTGACTCCAGCATGCTTAAGAAGAAGACTACTCTAAAGTAGTTCTGCATTCAACCTTCTTAATTCCTTCATTTATCCCTTCTTTTGTGCACACCTTTTCTCTAGTGAGAGCGATTGACCTTCTCCAGAGGAAGGATATGTAGCCTTGTTCTTTCATTTCCCTTTGTTGGATCCTTTTCGAAGAGGGGGAATTGGGCACTCGAAGGATTACCTAGGTTCTGAGTAATCCTTTGACTTTGTGTACGCACACCTTCTTCATTTGTGTCGGTGCATATATCTTCTTGAGAAGGAACCTCTTCATCTAAGTCCCCTGAGCGAGCCTCATCTGGTGGATCAACAACAATGGCATTGATGACATTGATTGATTCATAACTCATCACATCCCTTCTATCAGTATTTTTGTGATATTGTCTTCTTCCATGTCTTAATGAGACATTTCCTTTTGTTGATTCGATCCCTCAGGAACTTCTTGACGAACTGTATTTTGGAGGGAATCTCCTGATAATTTGGCACTTTGTTCCTCTTGAGGCTTCTTCCCCAATCGAGAAAATACCGAATTTCTCTGAGGAGGGGATTGATGATTTGAAAAAGTCCCCAGTCCAGTGGACTGGGACTGTTCCTCCTCAACTCCTCAAATCTTATTTGTTGATTCCGAGGTTTGGTTTAAAAGAGTGCCCAGTCTGGCGAGCTGGGGTGGCTCTTGACATGCTATGTCTGAGAATTTCTTAAAAGATCTCCTAATCTTGCGAACCTTAGTCCGGAAATTAGCTGGATGCATTAACTTGTATCCACTTTTATCACCTGGTTCAAAAGACCATTTGATAATTTCCGACACTTATGTCACTTGATGATGTGCTTGCTCCATACAAGAGGCCTGTTCAATATTCTCGTTTGCTTGATGCGGAGTAATTCCACAAATTGTTGTCTGTATTCTTGATTTTGAGAGGAACTAGATGAGGCCTGTTCTTGGGCAAGATTTTGATTACAAACAAAGCCTGGTATTTGTGGCCGGCCATGGGCAATAACATTGCATGAGACTATTTTCGGCGGGATTTGTTGACTGGAGAGCACCGTGAAATGTAGTGCTCAATGAACACCCCATCCTCTGACATGAATACCAGATGGGGCATTGGAAATTAACTGACACAATCTTCTTAGTGCACCAAAGCATGAACGTTGAAGGGATCTCTACTGCTTTTCAGCCTTTAGATATCGAGAGACTGATAGAGATGCCAAATCAATCTGACATTGTAACCCTTCTATTATCTTAATATGATTTTTATATTCATCATAAGATAATACTTTCTTTTTCAACTGACAAAGAGTTTTCAATATGTTGAGACGAATATCATGAATTTCATCTTCCGTCAACATTTCTGGAATGTAATAATGAGAGTCAACCAGAGGCCAAAACATGACTGGCACTTCACCTTTCTCCAGTTGTTTTCTCATGTTCAGCATTTCCTCTTTATCATTTGATGAAGATTATTCTACCTGATTTGACTAGAGTTGGTGTTTCCTTGTTGCTTCATTTGATTAAACAAGATTGGTATAGAAATCATTGATCAAACTAGAAGATGCATGACTTAGGGGTGGTTTGGAGAATGAACTACACCCTGGGCTATCTTCTGATTGAGAAAGTATTTCACCTGCAAGCGATGAAGCATCAGACATGACTGGTTTCGCATTTTCAAGTGACTCAAGATAAGAGGGTTTTCTCGGCACTACATTGTCCACTAGAGCATTTTCCGGGCAATGTGCATCCTTACTGCGGAGAGGACTTTCGCAGCGAAATTCATCATCATTAGGAGGACCACCATAATGGGTTACCACAAAAGATGAGATCTCATGCTCCTTGGTCTTCTGACCACACAGAGGGTTCTTGTGGCTCTCATATGAAGATGAAACTTTGAGATTGACCGAATTGTCATGAAGCAAGCCATCATGAGGAAGTGTCTATTGATGACCTTTGGAATTAATGTTCCTACTATTGGGAAACGAGGGAGTAAAATCTTGAATTCAAATAGATAACTGTCTGAGGGCTTCAAGAACTGTAGCATCGAGCAAGGCCTTGTTACAGATTGGCTCTTGATCTCCTGACTATGTTGGGCAAGTCTTTTTCTTAGACGCCTTCTTACTCGCCTTGGAAACCACTTGTTGACGAAAGTGGCTGCTCTAAGCAGGTGTATGTGCCTGATCAGGAAAGATGGTCAGGTTAAGCTGACGATCTCCACTCATATCATGTGTATGTTCCTGACTTGGTTGTCTGTATGATATGGGGGAGTATGCCCCACAACCCTCTTGGACTGGAACAGACATGTGTCTATTCCAGAGTGAATTGTTGATGTGTCACTCCACTGGTAGGGATAGATTTATGTGTCTTTCCTTGAAATTCCACTGAAGTTGTTATAATATCATGGAAGGAATCCAGAATATGAGCAGGGATTTGCTTCTTCTCTTTCACCATTGATAGAATATGCTTGGTGACTTCAGCTGCCGGAATGGGAATATAAGTCCATTCTAGGCTTGGAATAGGTGTATGTGCCTGCTCCTGTCCTCATTTTCCTGTCATTGAATCCTGACTGTTCTCAAGTGTGGGGGAAAAGAGTTGAGTCTGCCTCCTATTTGTTGTCGGGGATTTCTGACTAACTTCTCTGAATGCTACCAAGTGAGACTGTTGGTAGGCTTGATTAGTACTAGCAGGTGTATGTGCCTGCTGGTTACACTTCGCTGAACGTAGTTGACAAGATCCATCATATGTAGTCATACGAGCCTACTAACTAGTTGATGATGTATAAACAGGTGTATGTTCTTGCCTATAGTACTCCGCTGGAATTTCCTGGTGGGATTGGCGTGATGCTGCCAGACGTGTCTGCTGCACAGTGGAATTAAAACGGGCTGGTGTGTGTGCCTGCTCATTTCTTGCAACCAAGTTAGGTTGGTGGACTTCTCCGGAGATGACAGAGATGAGAACTTGCTCACTATTAACCGGACTTCACCTCTAGTGATTCTTCTTTCCTGCTCGGGTTCGAGAAACCTGAGCCGAACACCTGGAGTCGGTACACTCATCATGTTGAGGGCGCACTACCGCACGAGTCTGGAGGAGATTTTTGGTGGGAGCCCTCATGAAGGACTCCTGTTTTCTTGAATTAAGGCCCTGAGGGACCTTCTCATTCACCTACTCAGAATAAGGGAGCGAATAGTGATTGTGTTCTGGGGATAATGACCTGAAACGGTTGGAGACAGTAGTTAGCACTGCCTACTTCTTGATCACTGGTCATCGTTGTCCGGACAATCGGTGTGAGTTGTTCACTTGGAGGGCTTTTCGGGAAGCCTCCAGAGTTGGAATGGTACCATGGTGATGGTACTCCTTAACCAGTGCATTTGATACCCAGCGTTGAAGACACTGAGTACGTGATATCATCCTCAGAGTGGATGATGATCCAGCAGGAGTAGCAGTAGTAGCATTTGCAGCAGCAGTATTCACATTAGTGAACTTGAGAGCAGCCATTCTAGAAATGAAGAAGATCTTGGAAAAGAGTGCCTATATGATATAAAAAACGTAATCAAGATAAATTCAGTCACTACATCTTTTGGATGAGCACATAGGTCAATGATTTTTTTGTTGGCCCTCTTATTGAGTTTTAAATAGGGGCCTAACAAATAGGTAAAACATTAGTTTAACTTGGTTAAGGATTCACGTCGGGTTCACCATTTCTGTTTTGCTCGGACTTTGGGGATGACCTCCTTTGATGGGAGGTTCAAACATTCCGATCAGTTTTTAACGGGTTTGTTCGTAGAACCAGAAACATCCAATGATTCCACATCCATTCGGACCTACTTTCCAAAGGTAGGTGCTCATTAGTTTGTAGACTGATGAGGCTTAGAAATTTTCATTAGTCAAGAGGATGTGAGGTCGGACTCATCACACCTTTTTGAGGGGAATTATTGTCTACTCCGTGGCTCTCTTTATAGATTTATGTTATGTTCGTGAATCCTTATTACATTACCAAGTATAAAATGAGTTCTCCTTTAGATCTGAAAATCAATGATCAATATTTAGGAAATTTAGAGAATCTTTTATATTTATTCGAGGCTCTTCACTGATAAATAATAATCTGCATTTTTTAGAGATTCTTAGTCAATGGTATCCTTTGATACGTAAAATTATCTTGGTCCTTATGATGACCATACTGGTTTTAAAGCCACTCAGTGGGGCACTTGAAGTTTATTGTCATTCAGAAGGACATGAATTATTTCAGAGTTGGGATCGAACCCGCAGATGGGATACCTACATATCCTCTATTTATAAAAGGAATCAGAACCCACGTAGTTCGAGTAAGGGAGTATGATGCTTATGATTGATGGCTGAAAAAAGGATTTCATAATTACCTTTACTCTCTAAGCTGACGTGAGTCATGCTCGATGTGAGAAACAAGAGGTATTAGTAAAAATCAGACAATTGTGCCATGAAATATTCAATCATAAGAAATAATGTGGGGATTATGTATGTATGACTTCCAAGATAAATGAATATTAGGATTTACTTCAGGGAAGAAATAAAGGAATAGGGTCCATAAAGGTATATGTGATTCATGGAGATTTCAATACTCTAACTTGGGGCTTACTCCTGAAAAGGAGGCCCAGATTAGGAGAGGACTTAAGATTGGGTTTTACTCCTGAAGAGGAATCCTAGATCAAAGATAAATTAGGACTGGTTAAGAGAAATTAAGACTGGGGATTACTCCTAAGGAGGATGCCCAGATTAGGGGACTGAGGATTACTCCTAAGGAGGATGCCCAGGTTAATGAGTTCTCTCATTGTAAAGGATGAGGGTGAATGAATGAAATCTCAATCTTTAGTGACATAAAGATGTGTAAATCACTAGATTTTGAGAGTTATTCCACAGAATTCCTTTCAGATAAGGATGTAAAATCAAGAAACCATTCCACAAATGGCTTTGAAGAGTGTCTTGAAGACTGAATCTTGAATAGGAGAGGTGTAATGAAATAAGAGGGGTGAAATGGGCAATAAGGGCACCCATGCAGGCAGAGGCGCACAAGTCTTGGTAGGCGCGCAAGTACTGCATGGGCGCGCAAGTCCCGGTCACGCAGGTATTGTAACGCCCCGACCCCAGCTACCCAGAGTCGGTGCATTAGTTCGTAACATTGGCATGATCACAAAAGATCAAGTCTCGAAAGACCGATTAGTTTAGTAGCCTTGTAAACACTAGATACATTCGTAAGTCTTTCATTACATCAAAAAGTAAACAAACTACAATAACATGGTCTTCATAGTCCACAATCATATCCCTTTCTGACTACCCCTGCAGGTCATTCATAAAATACTTCTTCACATCCTGGAAAAATATTAAAACATTGAAAGGGGTGAGCTCAGATGCTCAGTAAGGTTAACAATATAGCGTAAGCTTCATAAATAAACATTTACATTTAAGGAAATGTATAACTAAAACAAAAGCCCTTTAAACTTGAACTTCAACATAATATGGAAAAAGTAAAATGAGATAATTCCATTCACTTCTTTACCTGGATATTCTACTGGTCGAATAATCACATGCAATATCAATAACCACTTTCATAATGATGGAATGCATAATGCCAGACTATCATAACCACGTAGCCAAGGCCTCGTGCCAAGATCACAAATAAGATTTTTTCAAGGCCTCGTGCCAAGACACTAGTTTGTCTCATGAGACCTACCGATGCATCGAGGAGCTATTGCGGGCTCCACCCGTCACTTGTTAAGTCCAATGCATTCTTCATATGAATAGGTTTAAACATATCATAAACCATAACATAATCGTATCACATAAAACATGCATAAAGGAAACATAACATTTCCAAATTTCAATCACAAGATATAAATACAACACATTGATATAATAAAAACGCTTTCAAAACCATTTTCAATACCAAAATAAAAGAAAGTTAAAACTTTGTATTTATTTTTCATTAAAAAAATGATGGCTTGTAGAGGAAGCCGAAACTCAAATAATGGTCACGGCGGTGGAAAAGTCGTTGTCGCTGCATAAGTATGGAAAGGAAAACATTCCCTTTTTGTCGTTTAGTAAAACACTTCGTATAAAAAAGATTCCTTTTGAATAAACGTAAAAGTCAAAGGGGTTTATACACCGTATAAAAGAAAGTTTTGTATAAAACCAAATATGCCTCAATGAAAGGGGATTGAGACGAAGTCCTTAAAAAGATCATTTTTTAAATAAAGTACATCAATAATGTGTATTAACTATAAGTACACATAAATAATGTACAAATATAATATAGGACATAATAATATCATGACATAATTTGAAAGTAGGAAATTAACCCAAAGAATGAAAATTGGGTTAAGAAATTCCCTTACCTTGCGTCCTGTCCTGACTCGACCGTTATTTAACCTCCTAAATAATAAACTAGAGTTAATTTATATTTACTTAATAACCTTTTTCATGTTCATTATTCCATTTATATCACTTATTACCATGTTATGAACATTATTTAATTATTTAAGTTAATAACGGTCGTTTTGTCGATCTTTGGTACTTGAGTCAAAAATAAACTTCTTATAATTACAAGTTTTTCATGTGGTGAAATATCCATTATATCCAGAATTATATTCATGATGTAGATATCATATATATCATATATATACAGCATATAAATTCATTCATAATGTCACGTAACATTTAGAGGTAAGAAATGAAATGCACCGTTCATGGAGACGGTAAGCCGTACGTACGCATGAACGCTACTTTCATTTATATTTCATATTTAATGGAATGAAATCATATTTATATAAATTTATAATATAATTACAGTATAATATAGTGTATAATACCATTTAATCCGTCCTTTATACATCCCACATATGGCATTAATGATTCAAATCACATTGAGGGGGCGGTAGTCCGCACTTCCTAAAATGAAATTATCGCGTTTTACCCATAATGGAAATCATAAAGTATGCCATAAATGAGAAATACAGAAGCATAAGTAAAACATAAACATATGTTATATCATATATAAATATAGTGACATCTTAATGGCCACCTTTGAAGGTGTTATATGAGTGTTGAACAATCATCTTTTCGTGAGGCAGAAATTCTCCATTCATAGAAACCGTATGTTCTTTAACCATTAGATGTAGGTGTGTGTAAGTGTGGATCTAATACTTATTATAAAAAAATCCTATTATATTGAGGATACTGGTGTTGTTACAAAAGAAATGAATAAAAAGAGTTTAGGGGGTTGGAGAAGAAAAATAAAACAAAACAACATTAGAGAAGACATTACCTCAAAATCGGGTAACTCTTTTTGATTTGAGCCAAAGGATTCCATGGGAAGCGTTCTACCCAACGTGAGGCTTCTAGGAGTAAGAGGGGGAAGTTGGGAGAGTATTTGGGCAGAGGTTGTCCGAGCCAAATGGCTTGAAGGTGTAAATAAGGTGGGAGAGGTGGGGGCCTTTTATAAGTGGAGAGGATGGGCTCTTTTGGAAAGATTGAAATGTTACATTATTACACAATGCTTTTCGGATTATAAAGGACCCACACTTATATAATTCGTGGCTAAGGTGATAAGGGTTCTAAATCTACCCATCCAATAGTCTTTGGACAAGTGTAAGCCTTGGATTTTACATTATCTTTTCATTTTATTAAAATCGTTAAATAATGAGGTCATCGCTGCATCATAATGATGTCATAAATAATTTAATTTATTTAATGTAAAAAAATTATAAAAAAATACTATGATGTAGTAAAGCTTTTTAGATTTCTAATGAATATTTATAGTCAAAATTTGGACTTGTGTAACCCCACATAAAAACTGTTTTAGTAAAACAACTCATGTTTGTGTCAATTTAATTTTAACATTAAATAAATATATATTAATGTCATTTTCCAACTAAAGTGGCTCCATGGGGTCCCCAAGTTGACCCATGGGTTTTCTTGGTCGGCCATGACTCATCCAATAGTATTAGAACATGTTTCAAGCACATCCCATATTATTAAAACATTAGTTTTACCTTAAACTACACTAATTACCTCTAATCACGATTAAGAACTTAAAAGTTACTATTCACCGAAAATTATTTTAATCTCATTGAACCACATTTTACTTCTTAATGACAACCATGTATGTCGGATTTTTGAAAATCAAATCACAGAAGTGGTAATATTTCATTTAAACATAAAATCAGTTATTTAACTACCACTTAGTGGTTTCACTATTCATCAAAAATTGAAGTTTTTCAGAACAATGCCAAAATTTCATCCTAAGCTATAATTGATATTCCGAATTCAAAAATGATGTCTATTTTAAAAAATTCCAAACATATAAGTTGCATTAATTAATTTTATAATTAATTCCCACTGTCACAACAAATAGCGTGTTTTAAGAAACAATTTATATCAAATGATTGACAATTGTTTATGTCCAATTTCAATGTTAAATTAATTATAATGACTACCATTGGATAAAATGGTAAAAATATATTCTAATTATACTTTAAAACCACTAAATATTATAATTTATCACTATACATTATTTTGATTAAAAAAGTTGTTTTTAAGTATTTTTCACAATTCATAAAAAATTAGAAGTTCTCAGAAAATTACAAAAAATTCAACTTTGGATAATTTCGATATTACAAATACAAAAATGAAGTCCATTTTGAAATATAAAATTTCTATAATTTTAAAAAGTGGTTATTACTATTCATAACGGCTACTTTGATTAGTCGCGGTGTTTTAGAACTCGAAGTTGCGTACAATGAAAGCTATTGCATTATTGAATGAGAAGCGTATCGTGGAAGCTCGGGGTGTTACATTCTCCCTTCATCAATAAACTGCGTCCTCGCAATTTGATATTTTTCTTTGAAAATAAAAGGTTGAAAAGAGAAAATACCTCTGTGGAAAACCCACATCGGAAATAAGATTAATAAAATTTAGCCTTAATAAGAGGGAAAGGGAAATGAAAAAGTCACCACCCAATTATGATCTCGATTAGGAGAACATTGGTGGCAATTAAAGACATATAATTAGAGGAAAAACGTAAATATTTGTAGGGAGTGATTGAGGTCATCAATCACAATCAATTGTCAAATTGAGGGCCTCAAAGACTTCAATATATGTTGATTTAAAATATCATCAGTTCAACAAGACATAAGGTATTAGGATAACACATTTTTTTTTGTTTTAATATCCCTTTACTAAAGTTTAAGAATTAATTTATTCTTTGAATAAGAGATTGGTATATATATATTTATGATTGACAATTAGAGTTTCAACCTTCAACTCATCTTTCACTCAAAAAGATAATAGAACTCAAAAATATTATACTTATCCTAATTGTATAAGGTTACAAATGTTAACACATACCATTTAGATTAGTAAAATTATTTTGTAATAACCAGGGACTTCCTGTAGGATAGTGGTAGGAAATAAAGGCCTTTTACACTATGATTGTGGGTTCGATTCCTGCAGCTTTGTCCGACGCGACGGGTTATGCCCCACCCTGCAGGTTGTCCTTTTCCTAAACCTATAGTATCATAATATTCCAAAAATAATCTTCATAAATTTTTTAACCTTAAACAACACTATCCAAAGATCAAATTAATCCACTCCAACCATTATAGTTATCCAAAATACCTCTATCCAGACTTTCTCTAAAAGGTCTCTTAATTCCAAAATCAATTTATCAGATTCCCCAAACAAAGTAAAGTTTCTCTTATTGTCACATACTAAAAATATAATTACCTTCATCATATTAAAACCTTACTAAAATCAACAGGTACTGCAGTACAATCCTTATATATATATCACATTATTCTAATAACCAAAATATAGTCCATGAGTCCAAAAGCACCAATACATTAGTTATTCTGCTTCAACTGTAGTAACAGTATAAGATTGTCCTTGATCCCTTGGCCTTTTCTGAGGTAAGTTTCCCTGATGCTTAGGACATTCATTTGCATAATGCCCCATTTCCCTACAATTGTAGCATTCAACATTGATAGCCTCTTTCTTTCCCTTGCAATCATGAGCCTGGTGACCCTTTTCTCCACATTTATAACAAACTCCCATTCCTTTTAGGCAAGTACCAGGGTGATTCTTCACACAATTATCACATAATGGAAAATCCTTCTTTCCCTTTTTCCCTTTATCTGTCTCTTTTTCCCCCATTCTCTTCTTATCTTGCTTTACTTTGTTGTCATAAGACTTAGATAATTCCTTTTCTGTCTTGATAACACACGAGACAATATCTTCGTATGATGAGAAGGATTGTGATACTAAAGCTCGACGGAGAAATGGTTTTAACCCATCAAAGAAACGATCAATTTTACTCCTTGGGTTACGTATATAATCGACAGCATGCCTCGCTAACCTTGTAAAGTTAGCCTCATACTTTGCGACATTCTCATCCTCCTTCTGCCTCAAACTCAGAAATTGCCTTTCCATATCTACTCGATGGTCACGAGGAAAGTATTTTTCTAAGAAAAGCTCTTTGAACTCCCTCCATTCCATATTCGATACGTCATCATCTTCCTTTGTGTTTTGAATTAGTGACCACCACTGATCAGAATCTCCAGTGAGGCGGTAAACTGCCATGACAACCTTCTCCCCTTCGCTACTCCCCAAGGCATGGAATATTTTCTCTAAGGAGTTTATCCATTGCTTAGCTACTAATGGATTTATACCCCCATTAAATTTTGGCGGTTGTTGCCTCATGAAGCAGTCTAACATTGATCCTCCACGTTGCGGATCAGGGTGCTCCATACGAGTAAGGTTATTATTCATAACCTGAGTGATTTGTCCCAGTATAGTAATAAGTTGATCAGCACCAGTTGTATCTCCAACTCCACAATAATTATCTTGAGTAGGAGGGAAATCCCTGCACGGAGTGCATGCATTGATACGGTTTCCATTCCTTCCACTAGGCGCCATTTCTAAACAATGGCATAAACTATATTAGTTTATGAATCAAAATACATAATTCCATAATTGTAAGATACTTAACATAAATTGAACTATTTATGGATATAATCCATAAAAATGTTTTCTTTGAGGAAGGATATACTCATAACCCTTCATAGTGGTTTGTAAAGAAAATGAGAATTATCCTAAGCATATCCCCCGGGAGTGTCGTAACCAAGAGTGCAGCAAGGCCCGTTGTCATGCACCAGTTCCCGTTCGAGTCTAGCTCAAAGCGGTGTTTTCGGGTTTTACCCCTAGGTACATCTGTGCCAGAGCCGCCTCTACCTGCTCGTATCCAGACAGGGATGTATTGCTCAGAAAACTCACAAAATCTATATAATACCAAAATTCTAGGAAGTTCTTCTATACTAATCCTTAAAGTCTATCTTCGGGCTATGTTCTCTAATCAGAGTTTATCTAAATCTAGCTTCCAAGGTTAGTACTAAACTGCCTCTGATACCAACTGTAACGCCCCGACCCCAGCTACCCAGAGTCAATGCATTAGTTTGTAACATTGGCATGATCACAAAAGATCAAGTCTCGAAAGACCGATTAGTTTAGTAGCCTTGGAAACACTAGATACATTCGTAATTCTTTCATTACATCAAAAAGTAAACAAACTACAATAACATGGTCTTCATAGTCCACAATAATATCCCTTTCTGACTACCCCTGCAGGTCATTCATAAAATACTTCTTCACATCCTGGAAAAATATTAAAACATTGAAAGGGGTGAGCTCAGATGCTCAGTAAGGTTAACAATATAGCGGAAGCTTCATAAATAAACATTAACATTTAAGGAAATGTATAACTAAAAAAAAGCCCTTTAAACTTGAACTTCAACATAATATGGCAAAAGTAAAATGAGATAATTCCATTCACTTCTTCACATGGATATTCTACTGGTCGAATAATCACATGCAATATCAATAACCACTTTCACAATGATGGAATGCATAATGCCAGACTATCATAACCACGTAGCCAAGGCCTCGTGCCAAGACCACAAATAATATTTTGTCAAGGCCTCGTGCCAAGACACTAGTTTGTCTCATGAGACCTGCCGATGCATCGAGGAGCTATAGCGGGCTCCACCCGTCACTTGTTAAGTCCAATGCATTCCTCATATGAATAGGTTTAAACATATCATAAACCATAACATAATCGTATCACATAAAACATGCATAAAGGAAACATAACATTTCCAAATTTCAATCACAATATATAAATACAACACATTGATATAATAAAAACGTTTTCAAAACCATTTTCAATACCAAAATAAAAGAAAGTTAAAACTTTGTATTTATTTTTCATTAAAAAAAATGATGGATTGTAGATGAAGCCGAAACTCAAATAATGGTCACGACGGTGGAGAAGTCGTTTTCGCCGCATAAGTACGAAAAGAAAAACATTCCCTTTTTGCCGTTTAGTAAAACGATTCGTATAAAAAATATTCCTTTTGAATAAACGTAAAAGTCAAAGGGGTTTATACACCGTATAAAAGAAAGTTTTGTATAAAACCAAATATGCCTCAATGAAAGGGGATTGAGACGAAGTCCTTTAAAAGATCATTTTTTTAAATAAAGTACATCTATAATGTGTATTCACTATAAGTACACATAAATAATGTACAAATACAATATAGGACATAATAATATCATGACATAATTTGAAAGTAGGAGATTAACCCAAAGAATGAAAATTGGGTTAAGAAATTCCCTTACCTTGCATCCTGTCATGACTAGACCGTTCTTTAACCTCCTGAATAATAAACTAGAGTTAATTTCTATTTACTTAAGAACCTTTTTCATGTTCATTATTCCATTTATATAACTTATTACCATGTTATGAACATTATTTAATTATTTAAGTTAATAACGGTCGTTTTGTCGATCTTTGGTACTTGAGTCAAAAATAAACTTCTTATAATTACAAGTTGTTCATGTGGTGAAATATCCATTATATCCAGAATTATATTCATGATGTAGATATCATATATATCATATATATACAGTATATACATTCATTCATAATGTCACGTAACATTTAGAGGTAAGAAATGAAATGCACCGTTCATGGAGACGGTAAGCCGTACGTACGCATGAACGCTACTTTCATTTCTATTTCGTATTTAATGGAATGAAATCATAATGATATAAATTTATAATATAATTAAATTATAATATAGTGTATAATACCATTTAATCCATCCTTTATACATCCCACATATTGCATTAACAATTCAAATCACATTGAGGGGGCGGTAGTCCGCAATTCCTAAAATGAAATTATGGCGTTTTACCCATAATGGAAATAATAAAGTATGCCATAAATGAGAAATACAGAAGCATAAGTAAAACATAAACATATTTTATATCATATATAAATATAGTGACATCTTAATGGCCACCTTTTAAGGTGTTATATGAGTGTTGAACAATCATCGTTTCGTGAGGCAGAAATTCGCCATCCACAGAAACTGTATGTTCTTTAACCATTAGATGTAGGTGTGTGTAAGTGTGGCTCGAATCCTTCTTATAACAACATCCTAGTATATTGAGGATACTGGTGTTGTTACAAAATAAAGTAATAAAAATAGTTTAGGGGGTTGGAGAAGAAAAATAAAACAAAACAACATTAGAGAAGACATTACCTCAAAATCGGGTAACTCTTTTTGATTTGAGCCAAAGGCTTCCTTGGGAAGAGTTCTGCCCAAGGTGAGGCTTCTAGGAGTAATAGGGGGATGTCGGGAGAGTATTTGTTCAGAGTTAGGCCGAGCCAAATGGCTTGAAGGTGTAAATAAGGTGGGAGAGGTGGGGGCCTTTTATAAGTGGAGAGGAGGGGCTCTTTTGGAAAGATTGAAATGTTACATTATTACACAATGCTTTTCGGATTCTAAAGGTCCCACACTTATATAATTCGTGTCTACGGTGATAAGGGTTCGAAATCTACCCATTCAATAGTCTTTGGACAAGTGTAAGCCTTGGAGTTTACATTATCTTTTCATTTTATTAAAATCGTTAAATAATGAGGTCATCACTGCATCATAATGATGTCATAAATAATTTAATTTATTTAATGTCTAAAAATTATAAAAAAAATAAAATGATTTAGAAAATCTTTTTAGCTTTCTAATGAATATTTATAGTCAAAATTTGGACTTGTTTAACCCCACTTAAAAACTGTTTTAGTAAAACCACTCATGTTTGTGTCAATTTAATTTTAACATTAAATAAATATATATTAATGTCATTTTCCAACTAAAGTGGCTCCATGGGGTCCCCAAGTTGACCCATGGGTTTTCTTGGTCGGCCATGACTCATCCAATATGAGTAGGACATGTGTCAATCTCATCCCATATTATTAAAACATTATTTTTACCTTAAACTACACTAATTACCTCTAATCACGATTAAGAACTTAAAAGTTACTATTCACCAAAAAATTATGTTAATCTCATTGAACCACATTTTACTTCTTAATGACAACCATGTATGTCAGATTTTTGAAAATAAAATCACAGAAGTGGTAATATTTCATTTAAACGAAAAATCAGTTATTTAACTACCACTTAGTGGTTTCACTATTCATCAAAAATTGAAGTTTTTCAGAACAATGCCAAAATTTAACCCTAAGCTATTATTGATATTCCGAATTAAAAATGATGTCTATTTTAAAAAATTCCAAACATATAAGTTGCATTAATTAATTTTATAATTAATTCCCGCTGTCACAACAAATAGCGTGTTTTAAGAAACAATTTATATCAAAAGATTGACAATTGTTTATGTCCAATTTCAATGTTAAATTAATTCTAATGACCACCATTGGATAAAATGGTAAAAATATATTATAATTATACTTTAAAACCACTAAATAGTATAATTTATCAGTATAAATTATTTTGATTAAAAAAGTTGTTTTTAAGTATTTTTCACAATTCATAAAAAAATAGAAGTTTTCAGAAAATTACAACAAATTCATCTTTGGATAATTTCGATATTACAAATACAAAAATGAAGTCCATTTTGAAATATAAAATTTCTATAATTTTAAAAAGTGGTTATTACTATTCATAACGACTACTTTGATTAGTCGCGGTGTTTTAGAACTCGAAGTTGCGTATAATGAAAGCTATTGGATTATTGAATGAGAAGTGTATTGTGGAAGCTCGGGGTGTTACAGGTATACCTACACGACACATGGGTACATGTTTGATGGTTAACCAGCAGAGTAATACTTGAGCAACTCTTGGTTAAAGCCTTTAGAATCCTCTTGAGGTTCTTCCAGAAGAGGGGAACAAAAGTTCTATTGAAGGAGTAAGGCGGCGCACAAGTGTGGCCTTTTCCCTTAAGGGCTGGCCACTCAGGCACGCAAGTGTTGATGAGTTTCAACACATAGGCCTTCCTCCCCCTCTTTAGATCTTCCGTTCTAGGTAAGAAATTACCTTATAAGTGTTTCGGAAGCTTTGAGAATAGACTAGGGTGTCGATAGCTCAAATTTGAGTTTCTGGAAAAAATTCCCCCTCCAATGGGGGGCCCACAGGATCTATTTATAGGCTGAAGAAGACTCGGGCGGTAATCACTTAGGGCGCGCAAGTGTACTTGCGCGACCATGGCGGCGCCCAAGTGTACTTGTGCGACCATTGTAAACCTTGCACGCCCTTTGTTCAACATTCTTCTTATTCATTCCTTTGTCAATTTTTGATATTTGTCCAAAGGTTGAATCACTTTGAGCTCATATATTCCCCTTTTCCAATCTTTATACTCTGTGATGAAAGGAGCGTCAACAATGAGTAACCAAGAAATTACATGTTAATGCTTCACACATATTCAATGGTAATATTTATTCACATTAATTTCTGTATTAAAATCCTACAAAATTATAATATATTAATTTTCACTAATGAGAATTAAACATATAATTAGTATTATAATAATCATGGACATAAACATTTAGTAAATTGATAATGGAAAACAAATTCAGGGTATAATATAAAATATACGATTATTATTTTTTCCCCGAAAATTTTCTATTCATTAGATTAAGAAAAAGTCATTATTATTTATGATTAATATTAATTTAAATATAAAATTTATAAAATTAAAATAATCATAAAATGTATCCATATATAGAGATACTGCTAAACAGATTATTTTGAAAAAAAATCACAAAAAGTATAAAACAATTCATCATGTGGAATAATCATTGTGGTCGGTATACATACAATGCCATCAGGTGATGTGGGTATAATGATCATGAAATCAAATTTCATGGTACCTATAAAATTTAATTCATGTTATGTACAATAATTAGCTTATAGTAGATATAAATAAATCCACCGTAGTCACACAAAATGCTTTCTCATAGTAGCTTCATTTTTCTTCATGATATGCTACATACCACATCTTCATGGTAGTAGGAATAACTTATGGTTACTAAAATTAAATGATAACTTTATAAATCATGAAATAATTAACAAAGATTCATGATCACTTCATATATTTGCATGGTATATTTAAATACATATTGTGGTAACATGAAGAATTGATTCATGGTAGGTTACTCTCGACTTCAAGATATCTACCACATTCTGGTAACATGGAATAGAAGTAGGAAACTATAAAACAAACTCTTGGTAGTTAGAAGTAAATATTGAGGGTGAATTATTTATGGGTGTGATATTAACACATGAAGGCTTAGTTTAGTGCATGGTTTGAGAATTTGGAGCTTTATTTCATGACAGACATGAAAAAATAATCCCAAGACGGTGTCAACATTCCTGAATAAAAGCCTACCTACTCCAATGGCCCGAAGGCCTTTATTTTTTATTGATTTTTGATAATCCACCTTTCACTGAGGTGGAAACCTTACAAGGCCCGTAGGTGTAAGTATTACATGGCCCATAGGCCTTAGAGGAATTAATTTCCTGTTGGCTTCAAACATTACATACAACCAAGACTAACTACTTGGAACTGATCAATATAGAGATAGAGATGTGTTATATTGTCATAATATTCTCCAATGGGGGTGAATGCTTATAAATTAGAGATGAAGAATATATAGTATATATATATATATGAATACATTTTAAAAAATGACTATATATATGGTATTGATATATATATATATATATAAAGAATCAAGTTAAACACTATGTATTTTTATAATTTTATTATTTAAAAGATATAAAATATGTATTTTAAATTTATAACATTAACAACTATTTTTACAAAATTAACAGATCTGAAAAAACATTAAAAATTATTATCACACATGTTAATGAAATAAACTAAGATAACACATATAATGGAAACAATATTTTCTATATTAACACATGTAAAAAAATATTACATTATACATAAAAATAATACAAATAATAATAGTGTGTGTTAAAACATTTTTAAACAATTTAAATAAAGAAATTAAAAATATAAAAACATTGAAGTTTAGAAAATTGGAATTTAATTAATTGTGAAATTATAATTTAACAAAAAAATTACAACAAAAGTTAAAATATTACAAAAATAGTGAATATTTAAATAAATAAATAAATATCACAATACTATTCATTAAATAAATAAATAACTATCATATTCACCCACTAGAGAATAAATATCCTTGTAATATTTATGAAGCCAAATAAATAATTAAATTTTACCAAGATAATATGAAAAAGGTAAATGCATATTATATATTAGAAAATTGGAAATTTATATTTAGTTAGTATTCAAACATTTATTATTTTGAATGATTGGTGTCTAAAATTATTTGGTCAACATAGTCTAGATAAGAATTAAACCACATGCTTAGAATAATACTTATTTAAACTATTAAATAAAAGTAATATTTTACTACGACCCTTGTTATTCTTAGTTTAGAACCCTCTAGTATACTTTTTTGATTGAATTTGGGTAAACTAGCCAAATGTCCAAGATGAGCATCTAGAAACACATTAAGAAAACCCTTGAAATACATTAATTTTGAAATATTGAAAACCTCTTACAAATTATAATTATATAATATAATCCCTATGAGATGATATCATAGAATACTAGTTTCATACTTTTGTAATCAACCTATATTCTTGATAAATCATTCATTGGATTTCTATGATAAACTCATTTATAAACCATAATGGGCATATAAATAAACAGATAGTTCCTTTCCAATCAAAGGATTAGATATATCTAATTCCACTCAAAAATTGATGAGAAAATAATTTCGTGAATTATTCATTAATTTCATATCATTAACGATGCACCAAACATTTTTTACCTCATCACAAGCATATTCCTTCTTCCTTTACATCAGTATAACACGTTTTTTCATTCATGGTATAAATTATTAATAATATAAAGTATAAGTCCTAACATACCCATTTAATAATATGAATGTATATTTAAACACATAACATGTGGACCTTTTTATGTGGTATATTCCCCAAAACCACCTCTATTTGAGAACACAATGTATAAAACTTCATCTGAATAAGCCTTTAATCTTATATTTATTATGCAAATGATATTATAAACACCATATATTTATATTTATATTATGTAATCTAGACCATATAAATATTTTTATAAATTTAATAAGAAAACTTCAAGATTCACATCATATTAGGGAACTGATATGACATTTTTATGAAAAACTAATCTAAAGAAATTATCTTATTAATGTTTCCCAGAATAAATCACTACTTGTGATAATATATTTATTTATATTTATCTATTTTAATATAAAAGTAATAAAAATTAATTTTTTCCCATTAGGGTATCAAATCTAACAAAATTATACTTACACTAGAACTTATTACTAATAAATTTTAGTCTACTAACCCTCTCATGATATTTATGTTTCTACAGAGATACGTCTTTAGTCTGCAGGTTGACCACATTCTCCTATATAGAAAATCCACTCACTATGACCTCACCCATTTGATATAAATGCATCAACAGACGATTCATTAAATGTGTATTATTCATTCTTTGATTATATTTTGGATCATTGGTCTGAAGCAGTGTTGTAATATTATTAAAATATTATGTAATAATATATTTACCTCTAGGAACCACATTAATCCACATGAGAAATTTTCATATCCATTTAGATTTATTAGCTACATAAGAAGTCATAATATATTTGGTGTATATTTTAGTATCAAAAACCACTAGCCACATTGATCTCTTCTATCCCACATATCCTCCATTAAGGTAGAAGATAAATTTTGATTATTATATTAAATAATTTTGATCAATCTATAAACTATAATCTTTATATCCCATGATTTCTAGTTCATTATTTCCTCCTTAAAAAATTATCATATAAATAGTATAACTTAGATACGTTTGAATAGTAATTATAGTAGTCTAATATTTTTTATACTAGCTCTACTTATTATCTAACTACTATATTCAATGAATATGAAATATCAAACCTGGTATAAAGAATGAAATACATGATTTAACCTATCACAAAATTTTAAGGGATTCTACTTAATGTCTCTTCCTTTCCCTTCCCCCATATCTGTTGTGAGATGCATTTATTGGAGAAATATATAAAATTTCACATTGGAAATAATCACTTAATAAATTTTTCCATTTTAATTCAATTTATAACATTTTCATTGTAAGAACCCTAACATAGTCCAAAAGGTCTCGTAGATCTATCATTAATTATATTGTTCCCTAAAATATAAGCTTCTTCATCTAAGAAAATCATGATGAACCATTTTCTTAGGAAAATTTTAATTTACCATAAGATTAGTATCTCATTTCCCAAAAAATAATAAATAATCTAAATAATTTACAAGGAAGAATCTATAGTCCCATTAAACCTCTTATATACATAATTCACACATTGGTTCTTTACAAAACAAAATTATTGTACGATTTCATCAAAGTGAATGTTCTCTGATCATAATGGTTTCATTAACTCATTAATGTATCATTGTAAATTTTATACATTATTAAAATCCTATTGTGTCACAAAACCTTATAGTTGTTTCATATAGATATTTTCATAAGGTTTTAGCTAACGAATGTTGTTATGAAAACCATTTTATAAATCTCAAAATCACGGTAAGATGTTTTGGCTACAATAATGATGATGGTATTCTATATAGAAACACATGAAAATTATTCTTTATAGAATATTAATTGAAATTTCACAGACCCTATACCTCCAACTGTGATTTATAAGTACCAATGTTACCTTTCATGTATAGTTTCATCACTACTACTTGTTTTCAGCCAATGTGATTTACACCCACTAGTGGATCTAGGTGAACTTAGACATGGTTATAGTATAAGGATTATATAAAAAATTTATGGATTCCTTCTATCTTGTAACATTCTTATTGTTTACTATTTTCTTGTAGGAAAATGTTAATATTTATCAAAAAATAAGCATTCATCATCCTTGGTAACTATGAAATCATATATATTGGGTTTTATAAGTTCACTGGTGATCTTATATAGTAATTTTGTCTATAAAACAAATTATTTCATGGGGTATTATTCAGATTTTTCTTATGAAAAATTTGGTGTATCTTTATCCACAACTTTATAAAAGTGAATTATCCTCCAAAAATATTTTTAAGATATAAAATCTGTATTAGTAAATGTGGGACATCTTTAAAAAAAATATTTTTATATAAGGGGTTGTAGAAATAAAATCCATCAGTTTCCTTACTATATCATATAAAAATAAACATATTTCATCAAGGTTAATAATTATTTCAAAATATGTTCTTAACAAATGATACAAATCCCTATACACATAGATTTAACAAAAAATATCACTTAAAAATCCATTAATGATATGTGATTTCATTTTCCTCTTATTGGGCACTCACTTTTGTATATGTTTTAGAGTTTGTAATATTTATCCCCAAAAGGATAATAGAGGACCCCAAAAACACATTATTGATATCAAAATTTCTAACAAGATGTGAATATTATGTTGACTGTCACAATTTCATTATGGTTTATAAGGATGATTGATTTATGGGAGAATCCAAATCTCCCTTAGATAATTGATGAAATGTTTGTTAAGATATTGTTTTCCTCAGTCGGGTCAATGTTTATTTTTTATTCATACCTAGATTGTTATATGATTTATTCTTATTTTCCTTATATCTCTAAAATGAATTAAAATGATAACATATTTTATAAAAAATATCCATATATACTAAAGTCACCATTTAAAGTAATTAAGAGCATCTATTTACATCTTCAACTAGAAATTCTCCACAAACATATATTTGAGCTCATTTAAAAAGATCTATAGCTATTAAATCATTTCCACTAAATGTATCCTCTATCTTCTTTCATTTTAAACTACGATGAAACTTATCAAGTGTATTTTGGTTTAAAAGAATATAGATACACTTCATGATATAGTTTTTTAAAATACCCATTAATAACAAATTATGACATTTAATAATAGTAAGAATGTAAAATTTTAAAAAGTAGTGACAATAATGAAAAACATTAATGGTTATAATATACTCGGTTTAGACTTGATTTTTTCAAATATCATAGAATCTAAGGGTTTCATGAATATATCAGCCAGTTTTTTCAGTGGTAAAATAATCTAAACTAATATGTACACTATTTACATGATCCCTTATAAAGTTAAATATAACATCTTTATTTTTTCACCAAAAGTTGTGAAAAGGTTTTTTTAGAAATTAAATACATTCTAAAATTATCATAGATAATTGAAATTTTTTCAAATATAATATTAAAATCACATTATATTTTTTAAACCATATACTTTTTGAATAAAAACAAGAAGAAACATCATACTCGACCACTCTTGTATATAGTGGAACTGATAATGGTTTCTTAGAACTCGATGGAACTAAATTGTTTGCTAAAAAATAAAAAATTCTTATTCTTATTTTCACGTCTAACATACAACCTTAAAATTTGAAATATAAAAATGTCAATGAATCAAAAGAATCATGATTTCAATAAAATAACCTAGTACATAGTGTTACTTTAATATTTTTAACAACTCCATTAACAAAATTAATATAGAGACCCCGGCCCATCAACCGAAAGCTGATGCCTACTACCATTAACACAGTATAAACACATGATTATGATCCCAATTGTATAATCAATTTAGATGTATTGGTAAACTAGACATGGGAATGAGTGTTGTATTACAATTAAATACTCAAACTACAACATAATTGTTTTCTAGAATAACATTATTCTATCTAGCATATACTTACATATCAGCAAAAATAAACTTTATGGAATCCTAGGGAAAGGAAAAAAAATAATGATAAGCTCAAATGATCAGTATTTTATATGTGAATTGGAAGAGATAATGAATCAACAATCATAATTAATATTTAAAGGTAAATAAATGAAAAAACATTCTATTTAAATAACATGATATGGAAATATAAAATTTTCAGGGAAGATAATTGATAACACATTTAAATTAAAAAATAAACTCGCAAGGAAGTGCTTAAATAATATGGAAAGGTAAATAACATAAAACACTTTTCATTTAATCAATAAACATATAATGAAATTCGCCTATAGATTTTATCATAGTAAAAATATCATGGATAATAATAAAAATAACTTAATTATCAATGAAGGAAATTCTTAATTATTGGATGTCATATTTGAGAATCATGAAAAACATTAACGTGAAGACATTTACCCAGAGAATTTAATACTATAGGTATAATAACATTTAATTTCTCCAACTAATTTGTCTTAGGAGACATGTTAATGCATCATGGGGATATATAAAGTCCGAGCTCCACCCGTCACCTCTTGTCCAAAGAATTTCTGATATATAAAATATTCGATTTAATTCATAAACAATGTGCCTTACCAAATATCCATATTTAGTAATGAATAAAGATTTATCAATATTTCCTTGATAATCAGGTAACAATAAAAGCAATCACCATATGTAAAAATGGTGTAAATTTTAGGAAATAATAATATCCATGATAAATAATGTGGATATTTAGGAGAAAGATAATTATCAATGGTCAATGGAAATTGAATAATTTAATATAATGATAATTAATACAAAAATAATTCAACGTAGTGAATGTCAATACTATCTATGGCTAGGTTTATTGTATAAAAATCTGGAGCCACATTGGAAAATAAATATGAGTTAAGAATAATGGGATGGTATCAAAATTATTAGATAATAAAGACACATGCATGTGTAAAGTGATTGCATAACATCACAATTAAGGATAGAGTGTATTTGATGGGTCCTCATGTGGATTGAAATGCTGCTGAAGTGATGCTACTTGAATTGATAGAAATGCAATGCTATGGAAAGTAGAGTGTTAATTAGTGATGTGCATAGGAAATATTATTTGGTAAATACTGAGCATTTATTTTTGTTGAATGGATAGATGTTATTTTGATCTTATGTGTGGAGGAAGAATCTAACAGGAGTTGTATAAAATAAATATTGATATACACTATGGTGTTATATGGTACTCCCTTGGTTATGGATGCTTCCATTTTAGGGAAAATGAAGATTCGATATTGTTGGGTTTAAAAAACATTACAAGGGAAATTGAAACTATCCAAAAAATTTGGAAAATAAAGAAATAAAACATAAAGAAAGAGTAAAAGGAAACATGTTTGAAAGAGATAAAATGGGAAAGGGAAAAAGTTCTTATATGGAGTATAAACCCTTTGTGGACTACTTCCCTTCATGGGAATCTGCTTCGTGACAAGACCATGAACTAAACAGTTCATTGGAATGTGATGGCAGTGCTTTCCATGAAAATGAAAGAAAACCTTTTTTAGGAATTAGGTGAAAAATTCCACCACGCACATGACATCCCTCACAGACTGAAATGGTTCACTAGTAAGGTGAAGTCACCATCTCCCTACAAATGAAACAATGTCATTCATTGGACTGAGGAAGTGATCATTGCCATCATCGATGATGATATCGTGCCCCTTTAGATTATGTCATCCACATGCCGAGTTTCTTCCATGGGATTAAACACATTAATGATCATGGACACATCACATCCCACCTGCTATAGTGGCATCTACTTCTCCACTTATCTGCAAATAGATAATGGGAAAGGAACTTTTTGGAGGAATCATAAGTGGAATTCTAGCTAATCAATAAAGGAAATATTGAAGAGATCACCACAAAATACATACTTCTTTGATGATTCTCTTTAGGTAAAACCGCATTGCATAATAAGAATGTGGGAAAAAATCTAAAACCTATTGGTAGTCCACGAACTAAAAGAAACTTTCGTAGGAATATTCCCTATGAGGCACCGAACCATTTCAATTTTTTGTCAACCAGGCATCCTAAATAGAAAATAGATATGCTAGAATAACCCTACCCTATGTAGAAAATCTCTACACAGATGGAACTCAACCCTATGTTGCATCATGCTATGCGAATGGAACCTTGATCCGCATAGAAAATCACTATGTGGATCGAACCCAGGTCCACATACTTCCATGGTATGGGAACGGTCCCCCAACTTTTATAGAAATATTGTATGATGAGGAAACCCCATCACAGGTAAGGATATTCTAGGAAGAATAGGGTATCCTAGGGAGGTATACACTCTAGTTATAGTCATTTACGTCTGTTTCTATCACATCATTGGTTATCCCTCCACAATCTAGTACAACTACATCAAGAAAAAGCCTCTCCCTGAGTCAATAGACAAGGATGATGAGACCATCGGGAACATTAGTGTTCCCCTTTGAGTTTACATACCCACGGTAAGTGAATTCATCTGTGTAATCCCCACCATAGGGAGGAATCCTTCCAAAGTGTCATCGAAATTACATTACTATGGTAATTAGGTTTCTTAACATGGGATACAAATGTGAACCTCCCCACTATAGGGATAATGGGGAACCAATGTCCTTTTTATTATATGAGGACCAGTGTTGAACAATCTTCTCTTTTCCCTAAAAACAAATTCAGGGCACTCCCACTGAGTTAAGAACCTAGAATTTCTTGTGGGAGGGGGAAATATTTCTTTTCATCACCTAATCCTTGGATGTGTCTAGATATATTTCCAAGTGTGACTATCCTAGTTATGAAAATAAGAGAGGGGATGGGAAGAGTCAAATCCCCCCTCTCCCCCCTTCGAGCTCCAGTACCATCTATCAGTAGATGAAGTGGGACGCGAAATATTATGATCCACTACCTCCTCTTTTTTTTCTAGCACAAAGCCTGAATCACATGGGATTAGAGGATGGTGGGAATCATCACATCTGTATTATCCTGAAGAAATGGTCATTATCCATAGATATAAACCATAATTCTGGTGTGAAGCATGGTCCATATTCATATATGTAAACCTCGATCCAATTCCCTCATATGGGCCTTCTTCATAGATGTAATCCTTAAAAAAATTCCCTCAAATGATCTTTCTCCATAGATATGTGCTTCAATAGGGACCAAATAGTCTTTCAATCTAGATATAATCCTTAATTAGGGAATAAATGGGACTTATTGAAATATATAAGCCTTACTCATGGTCTAAATGGTCATTATTCCTATATATAAGCCCTTATCAAGGAATAAATGTGCCTCCTTGGAGGTTTAAGCCCTGATAAAATGCCCCAAATAGGAAGCTCCTATACACAACACCCAATCAATCAACCTTAATGGGCCTCCTCCAATGTGTAAGACTTAACAACAAAGCTATGAAGACATTTATTCAAAACATATTGGGATATGTAGGAAGCTTCCCTCAAGTCAATGCCTGACTACCAAATAACCCTAATGTTTTCCAGGCCAAATTCTCTGTGGGCCCACATTCATCTAGAAGACCATATCTCTTCTGGGTATATTGGGATCTCTTGGCATATGTCCTACACTATATTTTAAGGAAACATATCACCTTGATATTTCTGCCACATGAAGTTAAACTGCATGGTCAGGTCCTTTTCATATGACCTTAGAAGTTATTGTGTCTAGTAATGTGACACCTAACTACACGAGTTCTCATTCCTATCCACGGATTGATTGGAATCCAATCTTATGGGTTCAATCCTGACATCGAAACAACTCTCATAATCCTTGTGTGATGATGAACTCCCGTGCACCTTGCCATATGGCTTAAAACCAGTGTTTTTTGACTGAACAATCAAATAATCTATGAATTTTCCACAAAAGGGTAACATTGATGGTGAACATCATATACAAACAGATTCTTCCTTATATGGAAAACCTCATATACATACAGAAAATTCCGAACCCATGAGTAATCACGATCAACTATTGATATATGGGTAATCCATGGAATCATGATTGGGAATGATCCATAGATTCATGAATATATAAAAATAGCATTAATCTATAAGATAATCCCAAAATACTCAGTAGTTCCCCAAAAAATGGTTAGATGATCCTGACTTCCAATCCTATAGACCAATTTGATTTCTCAAGTGTTGTTGGCCAAATATTCCAAAGGAAACCTTCCTCTGGAATGACAGTCCAATAGTTATGTATGTGAGAGCTGTTGGGTACTTTTAACTCCACGAACAAACCATTTGGAGAAAATTTTTAGATTCTATGTTCAACACCTGTAATTGAAATCAAGAAAACTCATTGAAATTAACTAACTCATATATAAACCTATATTTATCGAAAACAGAATCATAATATTGATATAAATTGCATAAATGTGGATCCATCTTCACAAGATACAACAAATATACTCCCCAGTCCCCATCGTACCATTCTTATCATTGAGCATAACATCTTTTTTCGGAAACAAATATATATATTCATTGTTACAAACACACACACACACACACACATGTATACAGTTTCAAAAATAATGAAATATATATATATATTGTTTTAATATATATATATATAATTAATAAAGTAAAAAACTATGTCTTTTTATAATTATACCATTAAAAAGATATAAAAAATTATTTAAAAAATATAATATTAACATGTATTTAAAAAAATTATAAATATTGAAATAAACTTAAAAGAATTATCACATATGATAATATACTAAAATAAGATAACTCATTTAATTGAAAATATTTCCATCATTATTGAATGTAAAAAATGATGACATTAAATTGGACAACAATAAAAATAATTATATTGTGAGGAATTTATTTTTACACTTCACAAATAAAAATTAAAAATATATAAATATAAAAGTTTAGGAAATTTAAATTTAATTAAATGTGATGTATTTATATTTTAACAAAACAAAAATTTTAAAACCTCAACACACAATTTCAAATACAATCAATCCACCCCTTTTGTTAAATTAAGAAATCAAACATTTATTTAAATTTCAAGAAATATAACCCCACATTTTGATATTTTTCAAAAAGAAAAAAAAATAGATTTCTGAAATATTCACCCGATAAATAAAAACAATATCAAAAACCCATTATTAACAATGTAGAACATTTTTTAGAAAAAATTTAATAGTAGTAAATATTTAAATATCTTATCAATATGTGTTTAAAAGGAAAAAATATTATGGTTTTCGAATATCAACTTCATACACGATTTTCTCAAATTTTCGAGAATATATAGGTTTAGTGAATATATAATATAGTATTATTTTAGTGGTAATAAATTGTAAATTAATTTATACATTATTCACATAATCTGTCAAAAAATGAAATCTAACTTCTAAATGTTCTGTTCTAGAGTATTATAGGGGGTTTTTAGAAATTGTATCTACAGAATAATTATCATAGAAAATTTTAATATTATCAAAACTAATATTGAAATCATATAATGTTTATTAAATCTATATACTTTGAGAAAAAATTATAGAAAAATAACACTCAACCTCAGTTGTATATTGTGAAACTAGTGGTTGTTTCTTAGAACTCTATGAAATTAAATTTTTACCTAGACAATGTCATATACCTATTGTGACATTCCTATAAATCCTATAGAATATAATTTTAAAATAAAAATAAGATAAAAAATAAAATAAATTTTTATTTGAATAAAATAGAATAGAATGAAACATTCATCTAATATATCAAATAACTCTTTTATAAGCTTTAAGATGAAATTCATTAGGGTTCGACTGAAATATAGCACATAAATAGATTAAAAACATTATATTCAGTCTTGATATAGTTAGATACACTAAACTTCCTCATACCTCAATAAAGTCTAATATCAAATGACTTTTCATATTTATCCATGTATAATTTGGAATTAATACTAATAGTTTGTTTTCATATACATACATGTATGAAGGAAATACAATTTAACATGTTCATTATCATACTTATACCAATTTTTGAGTCAATAAGGTTTTCCTTATGACATTTCCATTCCTTCTTGTTTTGAAAATCACAAAAACCTTATACTTATGAAAATCTATATTTTACTTCTATAAGGAATTTTTTTTTCCAAATGTAATTTACCCCTACATGTTTTCATTGTTCATATCAATATTTTTCAAAAGTATGAAAATCCGATTCATATCTAAAACATCAGAATCATATAATAATTAGATATGAAGCATTCTATTTTAGGATCCGAATTCCGAGTACAAACTCTAATGAAGTTCTACTCCGAATTTTGGATACGAACTCTAATGAAGTTCCATTCTGAATTCTGGATACGAACTCTCATGAAGTTACACTCCAAATTCTGGATACGAACTCTCATGATGTTCCACTCCAAATTCCGAGTACAAACTTTCATAAAGTTTTACTCCGAATTATGGATACGAACTCTCATGTAGTTCAAATCCGAATTCTGATTACAAACTTATCTGTGTACTAACTCTGAGTTCTCTGAATTTAGACTCCAAACTCTTATGAGTTCTGACTTTGGATTCCCATGAACTCTGACTCCGAACATTGTAAGTTCAGGTTCCAAATACTCGTGAAACCAGACCTTGAATTTCCTTGAAATTTAGACTCCGGATTTCTATAGAATTCAGGTTCCGAATTCCTACAAAGCAGAATCCGAATATATCTTTATTATAGACTCCTAATTCCATTTTGGTTAGACTCTGAACTTTTATTTTCTTACATTCTGAACTTCAGTTTTACTTATGCTTACACTTTCTTCATTAAAAAACGATGTCGTGCTTTTAGTTACTGACTAACCGTTGATTGAGTTATACAAGTAATGGTACCTCCTAAATTCAAGGAATAATATGACTGTTGGAGGAGGGAGCCGACCGTTGGAGCTTCTTCTATAAATAGAAGCTCATTTGAAAGTGTTTGAAACTTTGACAGAACTCTGACATCTGTGATTACATGCTATTGAAGTGATTTCTAGATAGATAGGCTCTCATCAACTCTCAAGCTTCGTGCAGAAAGTTTGAACGACTTGTTCAAACATTTCCTTGTTCAGATTTTCTTCGTGTGACTCTGATTGTTTCTACGTACAATTGAGGGATTCTGGGGATAGGAAGACAGAGGTTCCAACACCTTGGAGTTGAGGGCTTCCTTTCTGAGGAAGACAGAGGTTCTGACTACCTGATAGTTAATGGCTTGCGAGGATAGCAAGATAGACTCCAATCTTCATATCGAGGGATTACCCTGGTGTGGCTAAGACAGACTTTCTTGAAAGTATAAATCAAGGGACCTTTATCCAAGGTTGTTGGATACCCTTCTCTTTGGGTTAAAAGAGTTATTGTTTGTTACTTGTTGTGTTACTACTTTGTTTTCCACTGTGCATTTTGTATTGTTAAGGGAAGTATATATTTCTTATACTTCCATACATATACTCTAATTTAGATAGATTCTATATGCTTTAAGGTAGAATCTTAATCTTTTTAACAGTTGTTAAGTTTCATTTACGGAATCACTTTTCCAGAATCAAGCAAGTGATTAGAACTTATAAAGGTCTTTTGAATTATCTTGTTTAATCTTTTTAAACATAACCATCCTAAAAATTTCATGAGGGAATTTTTAAAAGGTACAATTCACCCCCCTATTGTATATGAGAATCTCATTCTTATTTAGATCCTACGTTTAGTATTATAGAGTATATCATACTCAGTCACATACCATCCTAACACCAATTAAACATAATATCCTATTTTCTTTTAATAATTTGGCTGTTAATAAAAAAAATTAATTATCGTAATAGTATTAAATGAAACTCACATGTCATTAATTTTGAACAACCATTTCAAAGGATATCATTTGATGAAAAAATATGATATCATCTGCACAAATCATTATCTCAAAATATCATTTGAAACTCTCTTTTATATATAAGGTTGGACAAAAATTTCCTTTAAAAACTATTTTTCAACAGAAATTGAGTTAGTCTTTTAAACCAATATTTATTAGCTGACAAAATATGATATAAATCATTACTATGTTTAAAAACATGATTTAGAAAAATTTTAGTTTTATATCTAGGGGGTTCTTAAAAAATAGTCCATCAATAACCATTCTATTTAAAAATAATCTTATATGTATCCATTTGAAATAATTTTATTTTCTAAAAACAAAAAAAATTAAAAAATATAATATCTTCTAAATAAGAAAATAAAGAAAAATTCTATTTAATTACCATTCCCACTACTTGTGAATAACATTCAGACACCATTCATTCTTTATTTTTTACTATTTTTCTATCATCATCATGCTTATTATGAAAAACCCACATAGTTCCAATTATTTACATACCATTTTTAAATTCAACTACATTAAACCCTTTATTACATTCTAATTTACGTAATTTTTCATATATATAATTAATCCAATATGAATCCATTAATACGTCAACAATATTAATAAGAAAAAAATATGCTACCAATAAATAATTAGCATATTAATTTAAAACGTATTATAGGTTTTTATAAAATATTCAATATTTTTAATTAATTTTTCAATAGTATGATCTATAACTATTTTCCTCTCTTTAGAATTTATTTGGGAAGATATTTTCTCCTCCTCACCTGATGTGTATGATTGTAGACTATTAGAAGGTATGCTCTTATTTAGATTTATTTTAAATAACTTAAATTAGGCTTCTAGAGTGTTTTCAAGGTGTATGAGGAAGCTTAGTGGTGTTATGGGAGTTCAAGACATGAAAGAAAAAGAAATCGTACCATCTTATACCTGTCACACACTTGGTACATGGTTTGTGAAATCCATGAAATGGGGAACAAAAAATCATGTGACATTGGATAGAGGCATATCACATAGTTGGTGCATGATTTTTCAAACATTGTGAAATCCCCAGGAAACCATGAGATTTGGAACCATCCTGGATTGAGACAGGTGTACGGTTAGTGTATGGTTTTGGAAAACATGCGGCCAAACCGTGCACACTTTACAAAGTTTGAATTTAATGTTTTCCCACCTCATGATTTTATGTTCCCCACCCTATTTTATCCCTATTTGTTCCTCATCCAGCCATAGTGATGAACCCAGACACCCAAATCATTTCTCGGGTCAATATCATTCATTTCTATGTTTTTGGATTTCCCTTAAGGTTAGATCGAAGCTCCAAGTATTTCTCACACTCCTCTTTCTTCTATTTTTAGTATTAGTGTTTGTGGGTTAGTTATTATTATTCAAAATCTCTGAAATCCTTTTTTTAGGAGATATTAGGTTGGGTATTCAAATGGCAATTGTATTTAAATCTAAGGTTGTGTTTATGTTTATGTTAATCATCATATTCAATGTAGTTTATCTACAATTTATATCTCATTGTTTTCAGTAGATTTTTCCATGATTGGTTGTGATATTTCTTCCCTCATGATGTGAATTTATTTCATTGAGTTATATTTGGTAAAATGTTTGGGTAAATGATAAATTGAACCCCTCATGATCTCCATGGGATGCATTTAGTTTTAGTAGGATGGATTAGGGCTACACATGGGATGGACCAATATTCGAAAATGTGATAAATTATTTTACGAAGCCTGAAGATCATTTGTGTTGAAATAGAGACCTTAATAGATGTGTAGAAATGTTAGTTAAAACTATATAGAGGCACCAATGGTAGTTGAGTATAGAATTTGATGATGGGATAATGGATTGGTTAGATTTATTTGAAATTTGTTGAATGAAATACAATGTTTTTGTTATGTGACATAAGAAATGTACTTGAATTTCATAAGTGGGTAAATTCTTGCGAGTTTATAAATGTACTGAATTTGGTAATGTTTGTAAATTGATGACTATTGGATAATTTATGGGGATTATAAAATATATTTAATTTGTTAAGGAATGATAATTGGAAATGAGTTAAATAGGCTGTGTAATTTAATTATTAATGGTGTTAACTATTGGAAAAAACCCTCAATCCATCATTGAATCATTTTTGAGGTGACTGTGTTTGTTGAAAAAATTGGATCCATGTTGTGTTTATTGAAAAAGTGGGCCTTGATGTTTAGTTTGATGAAACATGTTGTTTTCATAGATTTTTTTTTGATTTGAAGGGGTTTTTTTACAATTCATGTTGAAAAATGGACCACCACAAAAGAATGTACCATCTTGAGGTTGTATAAAAAGAACAGATATAAGGTGGCCCCATTTTCTGGTGTTTCCCAAAATTTTGGTCCTCAAAATCAGAAAAAGGAGAAAAGTGTTTTTGGAAAAGGGACTTGAGTTCCGGTATATTGGAGGCTTGAAAAGTTACACACCAAATGTTTTTCAAGATCAAAACATCAAAATATAGAAAAAGAAATAGGGGCACCCATGTTTTGGTTTGGGTGCGCAAGGTGACTTGGGCGAAAAAGGCTTGTGCGGCTAGACTTTTGTGGCTAAGGAAATTTGTACACACCTAGGTCAGTGTATATAAAATTACTATAAATTTATGGATACCCCTCCTCATTTTTGACTATTCTCAACAATTGGAAAACATTTTATCTCTGGTAGCATAAGTGGTTTGGGAACGCAAGTATAAATTTATTCATAAGTTGTGCGCTTGTTGATAGTTCAGTGCCAATATCGGTTTGGTCTTAAAAAGGGGAGAGTTTACAATGTTTTGAGTTAGATAACGGAGTGTTTCACCAGTGGTTATGTTGAACTTGTACACTAGGATTAAAGATGCACAATGGTCTGCCTAGGGTTGCGTGAATGTTGGAATATTTCCCAGTATACCTATATTAATGTTTTATTTATTAGTGAATGAAAGGGGATCATCAATATGGAATCTACATACAATGTATGATTCAATAATTTGTGATGTTAAATGGACATAAAAGTATGTAAACTATGATGGGATATTATGGAGAATGTGTGAGCACACTTTAGTTGAGAGATGAGTGATCCTTTATATTGTGATTGGTTATAAACCAGGAGAGACAGTGAGTTCACTCCCAACTTTGTAAACAATGGTGCACTTATAGTTGATTTGGTACATCAGCCCATCAATGGGGTATGGTCCTTGGATGTAGGCCAGTGAGGGTGAACTAAGTAAAATTTTTGTGTCCTGTACATGATTTAATACTTGTTCACACTCTACAATATGAAGGAGAGCGAATAGAGTTTTGTTTTACAATAAAACAAGATCAAAGAGATCAATTGTTTTAATCCCTCATATCATGATTCACCCCCTCTCATGGTTTCTATCCTAGTGGACCTAACAATTGGTATTAGAGGGAATGGTTGATATTTGTGTTTCTATCTCAATGGAGGTCACCAATCATAATGGGATTAAAATCATCAAAGAGAATAATTTTTAGTAATGGAAGAATCAGATACAACATTGCTTCCAATATTTGGGAATGGATGTGTTTACTCTATATATGCATGGTATCAAAACCGACATCAACAATGGTGTATTATCAGAGGATGAAAGTAGGGGACATCATTCTAATTCTAAGGGAATCAATGATTTAGGGGGAGCCCTATCCAACTCTATATATATGAAGCTGATGTCGTGAAAAACATTAGATACCATATGGAAAACCCTACTGAACGTATATGAAAGAGATTCAAAGGTAAGAGAGGAAAATATTCATGTTATTTATAAAAAATATGATGATTTGAGAATGAACCCAAATGATTCTTTTGATGCATTATTTGATAGGGATAATTTTTTAGTGGAAGACATATGATGTCTTGGAGATTCCATTGAAGACATAAATATTGTAAAGGGTATCTTGAGGAAACTTTCACCATGTTTCAATATAAAAAATTTAGTATTTTAAAATAAAGATATGAAAGAGATGGCACTGGATAACATGTATAGTAACCTTATAGCGTATTAAATGAGAAATGATGATAAAAATGATATGGAAAAGGGGAAATATAAAGAGGTGTCATTCAAGGCTATGAAGATGTTGAACGTTAAATATTATCAGGAAGAAGAAGGTATAGACGACGTAATGTCATTCATTTTCTCAGATATTCAATGAATAAAAGGAAATCTCAATAGGAAACTTCCGCTAACATGTTTTCAATGTGTAAAGGTTGGTCATCTAGCATCAAAGTTCCCAAAAAGTTTTTAAGAAGATGATGAGTATGAAGTTGAAATCCCTATTAAGAAGCCTTCAACTTATGTGAAAGACACAAAACAGTTCAAGAGAAACATCTTTAAGAAAAAATAACCTTTATTCATAGGAATGTGATAGTTCAGATTAAAATAAGGTTGAAGAGGATGAAGAGATAGAGAAATGAAAAGTCCATGGAGAGAATGTTATGGTGGCAGTCACAAGAATCAACTAAAAAGGGAAAAAATTGAAAATGATGAAGAAGAAGTTAAAGGAAAATTTGATATGGAGGACTAATTAGAATTAACACTTGATTAAATAGATTTTTGGAGAGACAAAATGAATAAATCCAACAATGTGGTTAATGATGAGAAACTCTATATGAAACAACAAGAAGAAGAGAAGTCTGAGCTGACAAAAGAATTAAAAAACTTATGTCTTCAATGCCAGAGGTATCAGATAATGCTATTGAGTTCAAGTTGAAAATTGAGGAATAGAAAAGTGAAATAGACAGTGTGACTAACATTAGACAAGAGGAAGTAAAACATATCAAAGAACTTGAATCCGAAGTTGTCAGTATGCGAAAAAAAATTTAAGGATAAAAAAAACTCTTAACTAAAATTGTGAAATTAGAAAAGAAGATCACTCAGAAGGTGAAAAAGATATAAGCGGATCATAAAGGTCTGGAAAAACAAAATCATAATATCAATATGAATGATGAGGCTTGTATAGGGATGATCATAAATATAAAGGGACCATGGTTGAAGTCAGACTATAAGAAACCACTGCGAGATTTATGATTGATTTAGGTACAACGTATATTCAGAATATTTATAGGACCCAAGGAATATTTAGTGGTGTAGAAGTGACAAATTGTTATGCACCTCACATCTTGTTTTAACGCTACAGAAAGATGGTATATTCACAAAATGTGTGTTCCATTTCCAAATGGTACATAATGGAATAAGAATAGTAGTGGAACTCAAATAGAGAATGGTACTCTAGATCATCTTTAGAAAGAATTTTTTTGTTGTGGAAGATTTGGGAACATGGGAAGATATTTTACATCAACCATGAAGAGGAATGTGCCAAAGACAAACCAGTGTTATCACAAGAAGAAAATCCAAGCAATCAAAAAATGAGCTAAAAATGAAAAACTGATTTGAAGTTCTATAGGGTAAAGTTGGTCCATCATATTCTGAAGAAGACCAAAGTCATAAATCTATAACAAGTATGAATTAAAAAACATGGATCAAAAAGAAAAGAGTTGAGAAGGATGTTTTTTCCAAAATTACCCTTAAAGCATCATACTATTCTGGGATATAGATACTTGATAGTGGTTTCACTTCCAATATGATAGAGAATAAGAATCCTGTAACATGTAAAAAGTATGATAGAGAAGGAGTTTTTCAAATTTAAAAATGATGGATGCCTAAAGATAATTGTCTTTGGAAAGGCCAGGTTTGTGGGAAAAGAGATGATACATGCTGATGTCTTAGTAGTAGAAGGTCTCAGTCACAATATTCCTAGTTTCATTCAAATATGAAACTTAGATAATTATATAAGATTTAATCGGAAGACATGTATCATCAAAAGAAGAGATGGTGCAGTTTTCCTATAATGAAAAAGGACAAAGTGAAATATCTACCTTGTAATTGGAGAAGAAGATATGTGCTTTTTGTCTATAGAGGAAGAGAACAAGCTATGAAACAATTGACTAGGTCATCTTTTCCAACCATCCCTTGCGGATCTAGTGAAATGTGATGAATCTATGGACCTCCCTAAGATATCACGTTAACCTACTCATATGTGTGATTAATGTCAACAAGGGAAAATGCTCATAAAAATGCACAAGGATAAGTAAAGAAGTAAAAAATAGTACTTGAGTTGGTACATGCTGATGTTTGTGGTCATATCTCTCCAAGACCCATTGAGGGGAAAAATATTAAATTATTTTCATTTATGATTACAGTTTAATGACATGAGAATTTATCATTTCCTATATATTCAACGTGTTTTAGCTTGTTAAAATAGCATTTCAGGGAATAAAAACAGATGATTGGGTAGAAATTTCTGAAGTTTCGTACTAATAATTGTACATAATTCACAAACAGTCATGTTAAAGACTATCTCAAGAAACATGTGAAAAGGTATCATGTTTCTTTAGTGGGAAATTCTCAACTTAATGGACTGGTTTATAGGAGAAATAAGATCATTATCAACAAGGAATAAATGATTCTTATTGAAAAATATATACTAGAGATGTTTTGGAAGGAAGCAGTTATGACATCAGTCTACATTTTCAAACAGGGATCGATTGTGCCCTAAGGAAGGAAAGACTCCTAATGAGATGTGTCCTAGAAGGAAGCCAACAATCAATTTATATTGAATCTTTGGAAATAAGTGCTTTATTCTCAATAAAAAAATAATTGGAAATTTGAATCAAGTGGAGATAAGGGGATATTATATCGCTACTAATGAAAAATAAAAGCATATAAATTATGTTAAAAGAGGCTGGGAAAAATAGTTGAAAGAAATTATGTCACTATTGTTGAAAATAGAGAGAATATTCAACAACATAGTAAACTATTTTCTGAGGAATGTGATGAGGAGACAAGAAACACAGGGGGAGAATAAGTTGATGATTCGGATTTAGAAGAAGACAATGAAAATGTGAAAGAAGAAGTAAATTTTGTATCTATAAAGAAGACATTGAGTTGAGCTTGAATAGTTAAGAAATATATCGTTAGTGATCTGACAATTCCTTTTCAAACAAGAAGAATGAAGTAATTACAGAAGACATCTTCCTTATCTCAGGTATAGCCAAAATGTTTTTTCAATGCAGCTACTGATGAGAACTTGGTTTAAGATATGAATGAAGAGAAAGATCAGATTGAGAGTAATTAGACATTGGATATTGTTTCAAAGATAACAGATAATAATTTCATCAGGAATAAACAAGTCTTTCACAATAAGATGAATGAATATGGAACATTTATTCAAAACAAATAATTACTAGTGTGCAATGGATAATCCCAGATAGAGGTTATTGATGTCGATGAGACATTTTCACCTATTTCAATGTTGTAAACAATCAGATTATTCTTGGACATTGTAGTGAAACTGAAGTTTTAGGTTTTCCTGATGAATGTTAAATCTACATTTTTGGATAGGTTTCTGTAAGAAGAAGTTAATATTGATCATCCATATTGTTTTTAAATTCATGGTGATGAGAAAGAAGTTTTCGGTTGAAGAAAGCACATTATTAGCTGAAATAGGCACTAAGAGCATGGTACTCGAGGCTTGATCAGTATTCGAAGAAGCTTGGATTTCAGTGTGGGAGAGTTGATTACAATCTCTATTTCAATAATGATAGTAATTTAAGGTTTAAGGTTCTGGTTTATGTCAATTACATAATATTTGGTGGATTAGATGAAGCTTGATACATACAGTTTACGAAATATATGAAAAGTGAATTTGAAATGTCAATGATTAGTGAGCTGACATTTTTCTTTGGTTTATAGGTGACATAAGGAAATAATGGAACATTCAATTCTCAATGAAAATATTCCTCGGAGGTTATGAGAATATATGGAATAGAATATTAAAAGGATATGAAGACTCCTGTTACTACCTAGACGAAATTATAAAAAGATGAGGATGGAAAGGCAGTTAATATCCAAAAATTCAGGCAAATTATTGGAAATTTACCTTTTCTAATAGTAAGAAGACCGGATATTGTTTTTTCCACATGACAAGCAGTGAGATACCAAATATATATAATGTAAATCCACATGAATTCAATGAAAATAATAATTTTTTATGTTAAGGGCACAATGGACTTCTGTTTTATGTATAATGATAAATCTCAACTAGAGATTTTGGGATATACAGATGTAGATTGGGTAGGATCAGAAAATGATAGAAAATCTACATCAAGAAGTGATTTTTATCTTGGTGTTTTTTATTTAATGTTTAAGGAAGAATAATGATTTCATTTCATTTATCATCACATAATCTATGTATATTTCCGCCACTGAAGCATGCACACAATTATTGTGGATGAAGCAACAACTTGATGATATGGGCGTTGAAGTGAAGTCTCTGATCAGAATCTAGAGTGATAATTCAAGTGATAAAAATATTAACAAAAATATAGTCTATCACTCAAGGATAGAGAAATATTGAGATAAAATATCATTTTGTCAATGGGAAGGTGGAGTAAGGGCTAGTGAAGATGCAGTATGTGCCTATAGAGCTACAGGTTGAGACATTCAGACAAAGGCCTTACCCTAGGAATCTTTTTAGAGGCATAGAATTGATCTAGGAGCCTATTAGACTACCCGTACTAGAGAATGTGTGTATGTGGGACCCCCTCTTCCTGATGTATGGTGTGTTTTTCCCTATTGTAGTGATATGTGTTCTCTACTCTATTGCAGACCACAAACTAGTGACATTTGGGTTCATTGACAAAGGGGGAGAATGTGAGACTATTCAAGGGGGATAAATTATATTTCCTTTTCATAGACATGTAGAGAAGCATAATAGTGGAGCAATGTGATAGGGGGATAACTCTTAGATGTTCTAAGTGGTCATCTAGATCATAGTTTGGACATCACAAGAACCCAAAATCTGAAAATTCTTGAAGCGATCACTCAAAGATGATATAACAAGACAACTAAGGTTTGTAATGAAATCAGTTGATTGATATCATCAAATTTTGTTAGGAATAATGTGATTCATTGATGAACATTTCATACTACCTTTGTTTCTCATGTTGATAATAACTCATGTGGGCTTAGAGTTTGTGATGAGTAAATCACTAATCACTATTTGAATCGCAGGAGGAAAATAATGGAAGACGATGAAATAATATTTAATGATGTATCAAATTATGATAATGTTTTCAAAAAACCCAAAGAAGAATATTTTGGGGATAAAATCCCTAAATCTATCAATGAATCATTTTAGAGGCGACTATGTTTGTTAAAAAAGAGGCCGCCCATGTTGTGTTTATTGAAAAAGCGGCATCGATGTTTAGTTTTTGGACAAATTAGGATTTCATAGAAATGTGTAGAGTTCAAAAGTTTTTAGTGACATTTAATATTGAAAAAAGGACCATGATAAAAGAATGAATGTTCTAGAGGCGGTACAAAAAGAATAGATATATGGTGGCGTTGTTTTTGAGTGATTCCGAAATTTTTGGGCCTCCAAATCATAAAATTTAGAATTTTTTTTTTGAAAATGTAATTTCACACCAATATATTGGTGGATTGAAAAGTTATGTTCCACATATTTTTCAATATTGAATCAAAAAAATATAGAAAAAGAATGAGGGGTTCCCAAGTTTTGGTTTTGGCACGTAAGGTGACTAGGGTGATAAAGGCTTGGGCGGATGGACTTGTGCGCCTAAGGAAAGTTGTATGAAAAGAACCTAGGGTATTTAAAATGACTATAAATAGACTACTACCACTTATAATTTTAGAAAAACCTCAATAATTATAGAACATTTGAGCTCTGGCCGCACAAGTGGTTTGGGTGCACAAGTATAAATTTATTCATAAGTTGTGCACCAGTTGATAGTTGTGAACCAATATTGGTTTGGGTGTAAAAGGATTAGAGTTAACCTTGTTTTGAGTTAAATAATGGAGTGACAAGCATGTGTTTTCCTGGAACATGTGTTCCATATTTAAAGAATTATGTAGGTTTTACTAGGGTTTTAGGAATGTTGGAGGATTTCCCAATACACTTGTGGTAAAGTTGTATTAATCAGTGAATGAAAGTGAAACATCAATATAACATCTAAATAAAATGGAGGATGCATGGATTTGTGATTATGGAGGGAACTACATGTCTTTAAGCTTTGAGTGGATCTTCTAAAGAAGCAGTGAGCACAATTTTGTTGAGAGAGCAGTGATATTTCGTATTGTGATTGGTTCTAAACCAGGAGGGATAGTGAGTTCACTCCAAACATTGTAAACAGCAGTGCACTTACAGTATATTTGGTACATCAGATCATCCCTTGTGTATGATCCTTATAAGTATCCCTATGGGGGTGAACCTTGTAAAATTACTGTGTCTTGTATGTGAGTTAATATTTTTTCATACTATAAAATGGGAAGAAGAGAGAAGAGAGTTTTTTTTAACAAAAAACAAGATAAAAAAGTGAAATTGTTTTAATATGTCATATCCTAATTCTCCACCCTCTCAGTGTATCTAGAATAGTGTACCTAACAATAGTTATTATAGGGAATGGTTGATATCAATGTTTCTATCTCAATAGTGGTCACCAATAATAAGGAAATTCTGATCTTCAAGGGGTAAAATTTTTAATTATGGAAGAATCAGATGCAACACTAATTCTGATATTTGGGAATGGATGTTTTTACAGTATTGATGAATGGTATCATCACCTACATCAATAGTAGTGCATTATTAGAGGCTGAAATAGGGGAACTGGATATTAATTATAATATGATCAATGATTTAGGGGGATCCCAATCTAATTCTATCTATACGAAGGAAATGGAATGAAAAACATCAAATTCCATGTGGGAAAATCTACTAAACATATATGAAAGAGATTCAAAGGTGAGAGTGGAAACGTTGAATGTTCTATAGAATAAGTAGAAATATATGAGAATTAACCCAAATGAGTGTGTTGATTCATTATTTGATAGGGTAAATGTTTTAGTGAAAGACATACGAGGTCTTGGAGAAGTCATTGAAGACAGAAATATTGTGAAGCGTATCTTGAGGAAACTTCCTCCTCTGTTCAATATGAATGTTTGAGTGTTGTAAGATAATGATCTGAAAGAGACAACACTGGATAACATACATAGTACCATTTTAGCATATTAAATGAGAAATGATGATAAAAATATTTTGGAAAAGGGGAAATCTAGAGAGGGTGCATTGAAGTCCATGAAGAAGTTGAAAATTGAATATTATCTGGAATGAAAAGAGACAGATGTTGTAATTTCATTCGTTTTCTCAAATATTAAAAGAGGAAAATGAATGTTGAATGGGAAACTTCAATTAGAATGTTTTTGATGTGGAAAGTTTTTTCATCTTGCAACAAGGTGCCCCAAAAAGTTACAAGAAGATGATGAGAATGAAGTTGAAATCCCAATAAAGAAGCCTTCAGCCTATGTGAAAGGAAAGAAACTATTTTAGAGAATCTTATTTAAGAATAATAATCTTCCTTCATAAGAATGTGATAGTTTAGATTAATTAGAGGTTGAAGAGGTTGAAGAGATAAAGAACTGCAATGGCCATGGAGAGAATGTTATGGTGGAAGTCTCATGAAGCTCTAATAAAATGGAAGATAATGAAAATGATGAAGAATAATTTTAAGGAAGAGTATATATAGATGCTGAATTAGAAGCAACACTTGAAGAAATAGATGTTTGGAGAGACAAAATGAAGAAATCCAACAAAGTTGTTAATAATTCCAAACTCTATATGCTGCAGAATGAAGAAGATAAGTCTGAGATGATAAAAGAAATTGGAAAACATAAGTCTCTAATGCTATGGATCTCAGAGATAGTTTTTGATTTCATGTTGAAATTTGAGGAACATAAAATTTAAATCTATAGTTTGACTTACATTAGAAGGGAGAAAGTAAGATGTATCAAAGAAATTGAATAAGAAGTAATTATTTTGTCACAAAAAGTTAAGGATCAAGAAAACATTTTAACTCCCAATGTAAAATTAGAAAAGAGGATCACTCAAAATGTGGGAAAGATGGATGCGGAGCATAATGGTCTACCAAACCAAAAGTAGTAAATCAATATGAATGATGAGGAATGTTTGTGGCTTTATTGTAAACAGAAAATGACCATGGTTGAAGTCATACCAGAAGAACCAACTCTGAGATTGAAAATTGATTTGGGTATGAAGTAGAATCTGAATATTCAGAGGAACCAAGAAATAGTTTGTGTACAGAAGTGATAGATTGGATTGCACCTAACATCAGGTGTTATTACTGTGGAATGATGGGACATTTACAAAAGGTGTATTCCATATCCAAAAGATACAGAAGGGAACAAGAATAGTAGTGAAACTCAAACAGAGAATGATACTATAGATAATCTTCCAAAGGAATGTTTTTTGGTGCGGAAGATTTGGGAACATGGATAGATATTGTACCCCAACCATGAAGAGGAATGTGCCAAAGAAGAACTATAGTGCTTGCAAGCAGCAAATCAGGAAATCAGCTAGTGATCTGAAAATTAAAACTTATTTGATACTCTGTAGGGTGAATTTTGTCGATCATATTCTAAAGAAGACCAAGTTAATCAATCTATACTGAGTATGAATTAAAAAAATGGATAAAAAATGAGCTGAGAAGGTTTTTTTTTTTTGTAAAATGACATTAAATAATAAGACTGTTATGGTGTATGGTTTTATGATAGTGGTTGAACATCCAATATGAAAGGGAATAAGGATCTTGTTACATGTATAAATTATGACATAAAAGAAGTTTTCAAATTTCTACATGATAAAGGCCTGAAGATAATTGGATTAGGAAAGGCCAGGTTTTGTGGAAAAGAGATGAGACATGCTGATGTCCTAGTAGTAGAAGGTCTTAGTGAAACTATTCTTAGTGTCAGTCTACTATGTAACTCGTGGAATTATATAGTATTTACTTAGAAGATGTGTATCTTCAAAGGAAGAGATGGTGCGGTTTTCCTATAGGAAAAAATGACAAAGGGAAATACAAAACTTATAAGTGGAGATGATGATAAGTTCCTTTTGTCTATAGAGGAAGAGAACTAGCTGTGGCATAATTGACTGGATCATCTATGCCAAACATCCATTGAAGATCTAGTGAAGTGTGATATAGCTAGAGACCACCTAAGCTATCATGTTATCTTAATAATACATGTGATGCATGTCAACAAGGTAAAATCATCAAAAAATGTAAAAGTCTAAGGAAAATAAGTTAAGAAGAGTTCTTGAGTTGGTTCATGATGATGTTCGAAGACCTATTTCACCAAGACCCGTTAACAGTAAGAGATATTACATTCTTTTTGTTGATGATTACATTAGAATGAAATTGATAGTTTTAATTTCATATAAGCTCGATGTGTTTAGCCACTTAAAACTGTATCAAAGGGAATAAAAAATGATGCTTGGGCAGAAAATTATGATGTTTCATACTGATAATGGTACAAAATTCAAAAATAGTCTGGTGTAAGAAATTCTCGAGAAACACAGGGTAATTCCTGAGGTTTCTTCAGTGAGAACTACCCAACTAAATAAAGTAGTTGATATGAGAAACCATATCATCAAAATATGGAAACAATGATGCTCATTGAAAAATATCTACTAGAGAAATTTGGGAAGGAATCAATTTTGACATTAGTCTACATTTAAAACAGGGCACTGTTGTGCCATAAGGAAGTAAAGACTCTTAATGATATGTGTCATGGATAGAATCTAAAAGTGAATTACTTTTGAATATTTTGATATAAGCTCTTTTTTCTCAACAAAGAAAAAAATAGGAAATTTGAATCATGTGGAGCTAAGGGGATATTATTTCGCTACTTAGGAAAATATAAAGAATATAATTTCTTTAATAAGAGGCCGAGAAAATTAGCTGAGAGAAATGACGTCACTATAGTGGAAAATAAAGATAATATTCCATAATATATGGAACCATTTTATGATGAAAGTGATGAAGAGACAAGAAAAACATGTGGATTGGAAGTGGTAGATGCTGATTCAGAAGAAGATAATAATTATGGGAAAGAATAAGTAAAGTCTATATATGCAAAGAAGAGAAAGATTTGATCATAAATTAATAGGTAAAATATCCTCAATGATCTGAAATTTCCTGTTCAAACAAGTTGAATGAAGTCATTATCGAAAAAATATTTATTATCTTAGGTAGATCTTAAATGTTTCACTGATACAACTAAAGATGAGGAATGGGTTTTAGCTATGAATGAAGAGCTTGATCATATTGAGAAGAATTAGACAAGGGAGATTGTTTCGAGGAAAACAGATAAGAATGTCATCCGAGAAAAAAGGGTCTTTCATAATAAGAGGAATGAATATGGCACAGTGATTCAGAACAAATCACGACTAGTGTGAAAAGTCCACTCCCAGATATAGGTTATTGATGATGATGAGTCATTTCCACCTGTTTCAATGCATGAAAAATCAGATTATTCTTGGCCATTGCCGAGAAAGTGAAATTCAATGTTTTCTAGATGGACGTCAAATCTGCATTTTTGGATGGGGTTCTAGAATAAGATGTTTATATTGAGCATCTGTATTGTTTTCTCTTTCATGGGGACGGTGAAAAGGTTTTTTGGTTTTAAAAAATGCTATATAGTATAAAACAAGCACCAAGAGCATGGTACTCTAGGCTTGAACAACATTTGAAGAAGATTGGATTTCAGCATGGTAGAGTTGATTAAAATTTCTATTTCAGTACCAATATAAATTGAAGAATGATGGTGATGGTTTATGTCGATGAAATAATATTTGTCAGATCAGATGAAGCTTTGAACATGCAGTTTACCAAATTCATGAAAAGTGAGTTCTAAAATTAAATGATTGTTGAGGTGTTGTTTTTCCTTAGTTTACAGGTGACACAATGATGGAATGGAACTTTCATTTCTCAATCCAAATATATTAAGAAGATTCTGAGAAGATTTGGAATGAAAAATTACAAGGAGATGAAGACTCAAGTTGCTACCGGGATGAAATTACAAAAGATGATGATGACAAGGTAGTTAATATAAAAGAATATTTGTTTATTATTGGAAGTTTTCAAAACCTAAAAACAACAAGACCATATATTATTTACTACACATTACAAGTAGTGAGATACCAAATCTATCCCATAGAAATCCAAATGAATTCTTTGAAAATAATAATTTAGTATATTAATGGAACAATGGATTTTAGTTTGATGTAAAATGATAAATCTCAACCAGAGCCTTTTGGATATACAGATTCATATTGGGCCGGATAAAAAATGGCATGAAATCTATATCTGGAGGATATTTCTATCTTGGTGCTTTGTGTATTTCCTGGCTAATAAAGGAGAAAAGCTTCATTTCATTGAGCACCACATAAGATGAGTACATTGTCACCACTCAAGCATGCACACCATTATTGTGGATGGAGCAGCAGCATGATGATATGGGTTTTGAAGTGAAGTCTCTGATCGAAATCCAGTGAGATAATTTGAGTTCTATTAATCTAAGAAAGAACTCAGTTCATCACTCAAGGAAAAATCACATTGAGATAAAATATCTTTTTATAAAGGAGAAGGTGGAGAAAGGTGTAGTGAAGTTGTATTATGTTCATACAGAGCTACAGGTTGCCGACATTTTGAAAAAGGTTTTACCAAAATAAGATTTTGAGAGGCATTGACTGGCTCTAAAATTCCCTTCAACTCCTCTAACATGAAAAAGTGTGGATGTGGGAACCCCTCACCTCGATTTATGGTGTGTTTTTTTGTATCGTATTGATATGTGTTCTCCACTCTATTGTAGACCATAAAGGAGTCACATTTGGGTTCATTGAGAATGGGGGAGAAAGTATGACTATTTATGGGGGAGAAAATGTCTTGTTTTTTCTACAACATGTGGGGAAGCTAGAATGTGGAGTAGCGAGATAGGGGGAGAACTCTTAAGTGTTCTAAGTGATCAGGTAGTGCTTATTTTGAATATCACATGAACCGAAAATCTGATGATGCTTGAAGTGGTCGATCAAAGATGACATATTATGATTTCAGGGGTTCGTGATGAATGTAGTTGTTTGATATCAACAACGGTTGTCAAGAATGAAGTGATTCATTTATGACCTTCTCATACTACTTTTGTTTCTCACGTCGACCATTTCTCTTTTCGGCATAGAGTATGTGTTGAGTAAATCATTGACATATCTTTGAATCACAAGGGGAAAATAGTATAAGTTGATGGAAAAAGATTTGGCAAGGTATCGAACTATGATAGTTTTGTTGACAAACACAAAGGGGGATATTTTTTGAAAAACATCCCTCATGGTTCCATTGAATCATTTTTAGGTGATTGTGTTTGTTTAGAAAGTGGGCATCCATGTTGTGTTTTTTGAAAAAGAAGGCCTCGTATTTTAGTTGGTTAACAAAGGGGTTTTCATAAAGAGTTTTCAAGTTCAAGAGTTGTTGAATATTTATGTTGAAAAAAGGACCATGACAAATGAATGGACAATCTAAAGGTGGTACAAAAAGAACAGATATAAGTTGGCGTCGTTTTGCAGTGTTTCCCAAATTTTTGGGGCTCAATATCAGCACATTGAGAAAAGTGTTTTTGGAAAATGGACGTTCATGGAAATATCATGGAGGATTTAAAATTTATGATCCATATGTTTTTCATGATAAAAAAATCAAAATATAGAAAAAGAAAGATGGGTTCCCATGTTTTAGATTGGGTGTGCAAGGTGACTAGGCCGATAGAGGCTTGGGTAGCTGGACTTTCACTCCTGAGGAAAGTTTTATACCAAGAAATAAATTTATTTAAAATGAATATAAATAAATGTCTACCCCAAATCATTTTTGAAAAATCTCAACACTTAGAGAAAATTCTAGCTCTAGTCGCACAAGTGGTTTGGGAGCACCAATAGAAAGTTATTCATAATTTGTGCACAAGTTGATAGTTGTGCACCAATATTGGTTTGGGCGTTAAAGGGAAAGATCCAACCAAGTTTAGAGTTAGAGATAGGAGTATCATGGAAGTGGTTGTTTGGAACTTGTGCACCAGGTTTAAAGATGTACACAGGCCTACATAGGGCTGTGTGAATGTTGGAATATTTCCATTTACAATTGTGGTAAAGTTGTATTCATCAGTGTATAAAAGTGGAAAATCAATAGAGTATATTAATACAATATAAGAATCATTCATTTACGATGATGACAAGACCTAAAATTCTTTAAACTATGAGTGGATATTCTTAAGAATAAGTTATAACACTTCCATTGAGAGAGCAATGAGATTTAATATTGTCACTGATTTTAAACCAGGAGGGAAAATGAGTTCACTCCAAACATTTTAAAAAAAATAGTGAACTTATATTTTATTTGGTACATCGGCATATCACTTGTGTATGCTCCTTGGACATATCCTAGTGAGGGTGAACCAAGTAAAAGTTTTGTGTCCTCTGCATGATTTGAGATTTATTCATACTCTACAATGGGGAAGAGAGAGAAGTGAATTTTATTTGACAATGGAACAAGATCAAAAGGGGAAATTGTATTAATCTTTCATACCCTAATTTGACCCCCTCTTAGGTTATATAGGATAATAAGGCTAATATTAAAATTTTAAGTATTGATGATGATTTATATGTTTAATGATTAAGAAATGTGAATGTAATTTTTATTTTTTTTTGTTCGTGATATGGTATGTGTGGTAAATGGATGAATAATAATGTGTACATGGATTGGTAGTGTGTCATAAAAGACTGAGGATTATCCCATGGGTTGGGTTGGACTAATTCTCTAAAACACCCCCTAAAATGCATAGTTTAGGGTTTCGGACTGAGGCTCTTGGATCATAATGGTTGTATTGGATGAAACTACATAGACTAAGGATCTGAGGTAAGTGTGATACAAAGGTTTTGAAATGTTTTCTCTAGTAAGATAGGTAATATAACTTATTTCATTTTGCTTGATATGCCACATTCTTAGTCTATAATGTGAATGATGTAAATTCCTAACCCATTGAATGTGTGATGAAAATTAAAATTGTAATAAAGATAGTATATATGATGGAATTAGTTAATTATAATATTATTAACTATTGTAACCTAAGTCATCTTTTGGTTTACATTGTCATTTACTTAATACATGCATACACTATATGTTTAGACTAGATATTTTTTAGTTGTCATTGGAGGTCGCCTTATATTTTGTACTTATACACTGTTCGGGCCTCCATTGGGTACTCAAAAATATTTCATGGTTGATGGTCTAGAAAAATGTAAGGACCCTATGCTAGGGAGTTTAGTTGGTCTTGGTGATGTGTGTGGATGAGGATCTGTAACTGGTGTTAGGAACCATTTTTTTAATTTATCCATTTGTCTTTATTTTTTGGTTTCATTAACTTTTGGAATAGTTATCAATATATTTAATATTTATTGTTTGGTTGTGGTTTGTATGCTTTTCAAGAAATGGTTTGTAATGCGTGTTTCAAGATTATTATTTATTGTTTCCATTATTTCATATGATTTTTGATATGGATTACTCTGGAAAAGGTGGTATATTCTCACAACATGATCCATTATACACTCTCTAGTATTTAGCAACCTTTTATATGGGGGTAGACACATTTGAGGACATGTGGAGACCAGCCGAAGATCACCAGTTTAGTGGATCCTGGGTCAGGGATGCTAAAAAGTGGAATAAAAGTGTTTTTTTCTACGGTATTGCAATTTTAAACGGTTTAAGTGAAATTTGGATGTGACGGGAAACGAAATTAGATTTTACATGGGAGTAGTTATCCCATTAATGATGGAAAAACCAAGTACCCATTGTGGGAATTGTTGTTCATAATATGTATTATTATAGATGAATGGTATTTCACTATTTAGTGATTGAATTGTTGTGTAGTGTGATTATTTGGTGATATTTTACACATGAATGAAATAATATGATATTGTGAATTCATTCATCTTATTTGGAAACTAGGGATATAGCTAGAATTCATCATGATAGGCACACATGAGATGGGTATATTGGAAAATGAATTGTATGATTTATTTCAATTTTTTTTAGAAATTTAAGAAAATTATGTTTAATAAAGTTAATAAAAATATGTAAATGGATAGATTGTTAAAGAATGTTTAAATAATGTATACTTAATGGAGGGTTGTATGTGAATTAAAATGATTGTTGTAACATGTTGTGAAATGTGAAATACACCTCGGAAAAAATATTTACCTTGTATATATGGAAATGAATAAAAAAATGGTGTCTAATGAAATATTATTTTATTATATATGCTATTTACATCATGTTAGTGATGAAATGTGGCTATAATGGTTGAGGTTAGAGATCTAGAAACGATGACACCCCTTGGGATATTGTATGAATAAGGGTATTTTCATGGCTATTTTGGAGTTTTAATTCATATAATTGTTAATGCTTGGTACTATGTGTTTTGTTATTTAATATTGGAATAATATGGAGACTCCACCATGATATTGTGTTATATTTGGGTGATCAGAGTATTTGGCTGAGAACAATCCTCCAAAGGCGGTGTATGGAATTCCTGTGAATTAGGGTAACATGGGAGAGGATAAGGTTCATAAGAACTTGGATCACTTTATATAGATGATGGAATAAGACCTAGGGTGGAATTTACATGGTATATTAGGGATCATTAGGGAGTTACCAAATCAAGAAGCTTTTAATTTTGCAGATGTGGGTAGACTAGATGTATCTAGGTTATGGTTAGAGTGCATCTAGATGATTCTTGATCACCTAGAGACTCGTCCTGAGAAGATGGTCACGTTGGTGGTTTATATGCAGTGAGGACAGGCGAAGCACTGTTGGGATTTTCGGGTTCATACCCAGTAATCTAATTATTTGATATGGAAGGACCTCCAAGATATGTTTGAAGAAAATTTATACCCTGATACCTTAATATGAAAGAAATATATAGAGTTTATGACGTTGACTATGTGATTTATGGGTGTTTTCTAGCCATTTTAACAACTTGTAATGATTTTTTCTATCTTTGGGGGTAGATGGGGGAAACCACAATGATATGTTTTCAAGATTTAATTAGAAAAGATATTAAGTGTATGGTGGATATATTCTATTTGAAGAGGTTTAATGATGTACATGATGAGGCCCTTATTAACGAAATAAATATTAAGGAATCTTCTAGTGACGGACACGTATCTCCTACTGGGTGATTTAATGGTGTAACTTTCAATTGTAAGAATTTATGTTTCAAGAGTTTAAACCAGGGTGACGGTGGAAAAATTAGTCATAAGAAGGAACCAAAAATTTATATTTGTAATTGAGTTTTCTACTATCCATGTAGCATGCCAGAACACCTACACAATCAGTGCCACAACTACCAATTTAATGGTGGGTGTTCTGCAAAAAAAGGAATGTATAGAGGTTATGTAAGAACCTTAGAAATCTAGGCATTGAGGGTGGATCATGGATAGAGCCAAGTTTAGGAATGGATTCAGTTATGCCATATTAAAATGGTTGTTGGAGCTCAACTGAACAAACTGGTAGAGGTGGAGGATGAGGTACTCTAGGGAAGGAGCATCCATATCAGTTGGGTAGTGCATCACCAGTAACTCAGACCATATCATAGGGTAGAGGGGTGTGTCATATTCATGCTGTTTATTCTACACCTGGGGACGGTGGGGCCAAAACATCCACTGTTCTAGGTTAGATTCTTATTGCTTCCACACATTATATTATTATATTTGATATAAGTGAATCGTTTTATTTTATATCTTCTCAGTCTATAATAGTGTTGGGGATCGTTGTAGAACATGTGTGTAGTATCATGTCGATTGATACACCATTATGGATGGAATAAGAAAATATTATGCAATGTAAGGGGTGTGCCCTTGATGTTGGTGGGTACCCTTTCATATGGGACTTGTTTTCACTGGAAATGACAATTTTTGATCTGATATTGGGGATGGACTAGATAGTTTTTTTTATCTGAATGATATTTACTTTTACCATCAAAGGGTAATATTTATGTCTCTTAAAGGGGACACTTATGTTCATCGTGGGGAATGGGACATCTGAATATGTCATGCAGGGCTTGTTGGTCAATATTTGGGTGAACTGAAAGCCCAAGTGGACCATCTTATGTTTAATGGTTGATATGTAGAGTAGTGTTTCTTTCCTCTTAATGTAGACTAGTATCAATGTTTTTTTCCTAAGGACTTCTCAGGTCCACTGCCCAAAAGGGATGTTAATTTCATGATAGAGTTTCTTATGGGATAATAATTATTTTTAATTCCACCATATAGAATGGATCTAGTAGAACTGTAGGCGCATAAAACTTTATTAGATGAAATAGAGAACATGGGGTTCATTCATCTTAGTAAGTCACCTTAGAGAACCTCAATTTTGTTTTCTAAGAATGATGATGGGTCACTGTAGTTAGGTCTCTATTTGAAGAAGGTTAATGATATGAAATTTAATAATAGAAACCCTCTTCCCGGAACTGATTATATCTTCAACCAGCTATGGGGTTCATCTGTGTTCTCTAATATTTTTTAGAGGTTAGGGTATCATTATCTAAGGGCGAGATGTTATGACATAATGAATACTACCTTCAGGATTAGGAAAGAGTTTTACGAATTTTTATTGATGTTTTTTGGGTAACCAAGTGCACTGACATTTTCTACGGAACAAATGAACCAAGTCTTTCACCCATACATGGATAAATTTGTAGATGTTTTTGTTGATTACATGTTGATGTACACTTAGACTCAAGTAGATTATTCCAGACATCTTGATATCATCCTATGTAAACTAAGAGATCATAGGGTATATTCTAAGAATTCCAAATGCCATTTCTGGATCATTGGGGTGAATTTCACGTGTCACATAATTTTTGAGTAGGGTGTGTCAGTGGATCTGAATAAATTGTTGGTAGTATTATCTTGGGAGTATGCCTAGAATGTTTCTAATGCCTAATGTATTATAGGATATGAATGATATTAACAATTTTTTTAATTACTTTTCCCATTTCGAAGCAACACTTTATATAATGAAAAAGTAAGTCATAATGTTTTACTGGTCTATGGAAAATGAGAATTCACTCCAAGAGTTAAAGAAGCAATTAACTACTGCAATGATTCTGATAGTACTAGAGCCAAGTATGGGGTATTACTTATTTTATAATTCATCTAGTGTCAGACATGGGGAATGGTTTATGTAAGATAATTTAGTGGTTTCATATGGTTTGGGATTGTTGGGGACTCATAAAATCAATTACCTTACCCATGATCTCATGTTTTCTGTTGTGGTATACTCCTTGAAGTGTTATCAACATTACATTTTGGGAGAATAGTTTGTGGTGTGTAATAATCATAAATTAATTAATTATATCCTATTCAGGTATGAATTGAATAATTATATGTGAATATGGGTTGAATAAATGCATTATTTAGACATTATGATGGTTGAAATGTTGGGAAAGGGGAACAATGTTGCAGACTCTTTGAGTTGAATTACTCCAAATTAGGCAGTTCTAGAATTTAGATCATAGTAGTGGATGATAGTGTTTTTCACTGAGATGCATATGGAGGTGAAGGAACACCAAGTGCAGATGAACCTTGTATCCTTAGAAGTTGAGGCCACACTTCTGATCTAGATCAAGGATAAACCACAAAAGGATTCAAAATCAATGGTTATAAAGTAATGTCTTAAAGTTAAGGAGACACCTTTTGGTTGTGCCATTGGTATTGATGGAATTGTTTATCATTATATTCATGTTACTGTGCCATTGTGTATGCGGGAACAGTTTTTGTGAGAGTTTCAATGCATCGAAATGGCTAGGTCATCCCAGTTTCACCAAATTGTATCTTGATCATCATATGAAAGAACGTTGTCCAGGGATGAAGAATGTGGTTGCAGGATTCATGGCACGATGCTTTACCTGCTAGAATGTGAAGACTCAATAATAGCTGTCAAGTTGTCTTTTACATCCAATTTCCATTCCTAAATTGAAATGGGATAACATAACAATGGATTTTGTGGTGGGTCTTCTAAGGATAGATTAGAAGAGTATTGTTATCTGGGTTGTTTTGGATCATTTGACTAAAGTGGATCATTTTTTTTTCCAATTCTAGAGTCTTTCAACATTGACCAGTTTAGTGATCTATATGTATGAGAGGTGTTACAGTAACATGGGGTACCATATATGACAATATCAGATCAAGAACCATTTTTTTTCTCACACTTCTGACATGGATTTCTAACAGAACATGGTTCTCAAGTGTTCTTGAGTATGACTTATCACCCGTAGATAGACGGACAGTCAGATCATACTATTGAGGTACTAGAGGAAAATTTGAGTGCAGGTTTCCTACATTTCAGTGGACCATGAGAATGAATTTCTATATTTTAGGGTTTTACTATAACAACAGTTACTAGTATACAATTTAGATGACCGCATTTGAGGCGCTCTAGGGTAGACCATGTAGACGTCCATTGTGTAGAATTGATACTAGGGAATTAGAGTTGTTGGGATTTATTTTCATGTAGATGTTGTTATCAAAATTTAGTTGATTTGTAAATGTATGGATATAACATAGAGTAGGTAGAAGTCGTATGAGTATAGGCTTCTTCGATCTCTTGAGTTTATAGTGGGTGATTGTGTGTTTCTTCAGGTGTTGCAAAGGTTGGTTCACCGTTGGATTTGGAAATGAGGTATGTTGGAACCTAGTTATTTAGACCCTTTGAGATTATTGAGATGATTAGACCAGTGGCCTACCAAATGAATCTTTCATAGTTATATAGTGGTTTTAGTGGTTCTTTTAATGTGTTAAAACTTCATTAGTATCATCCTGGCCCATTTTATGTGATTGATGTTGAGGATTTTGAGCTGCAGGCTGACGTGTCCATATAGGAGCATATGGTTTGTATTATAGACCATAGTAAGAAAGTATTGAAGGGAGAGACTGTGCCATTGGTTCAGATTTTTTGGAACTATGGGATTGTTTAGGAAGAAACCTGGGATAAATATAGAGATATAAGACCTCATTGTCCCAATATTTTCCCTATGGAAGGTCAATGATTTTTTTGAGGAGAGGCTTTGGGATGATCTGTTATCAGGCAGGGAGGTTGTAAGATCCTGAATTCTAGGAAGGTATGTTCTAAATTGAATTTGAGTCAAAATAACTTATCTTTGGTTAATATAGTGTTTACATGGGGTATGAAGAATATTGGCGGTGTTCAAGGGGTTTGGGATATGAAATAATGGGAAATCAAAAAATCATATGCATATCTCATGATTGGTGCATGGTTAGTGAAACATTTTCAAGGGGAAATCAAAACCATGTGACATGGAACCCTATTGGATATTGGTAGGAACCCGATTTTCACATAGTTTGGAAATTTTTTTTTCCAAACCATACCCCTTTTCAAAAGTGTGAATTTACAATTTCCCCCTCTAGATTTTAATTTTTTACTTGATTTTCTCACTATTTCTACCTCCTCTAGCACTAATGAAAAACTAAGGGTCCCAAATCCTCCCACGGGACGATTTACTTCATTTTAAGTCCTTATGGAGTTATTTTGGGTTTGAATCGATTTTTTGGGTTTATTTAATCCCATTATTTCTTCTCTTTTGTGGATTAGGGTGTTGTTTCATTATTATTATTCCGAAGAACTAAGAAACTCTTTTTCATATTCACATTTGGATGGGGCTTCAAAGGTGGAATGAATATGGATTTAAGTATAAGGTTAAGTTTATGTTCATCTTTTTTTTCAAGGTAGGTTGTCTATATGTTATATTTCATAGTTTCGTTATAGATTTTTTGATACAAGATTGTTATATTGTTTCCCTCTTGATGTGAATTTTTTTATTGAGTAATATTTGGTAAATTGGTTGGATAAAGAATAAATTGAACCCCTCATGATACTACTGGGATGCGTTAAGTTTGATTAGACTAGATTATGGACACCCATGGGGTGAAAAAATATTATTAAACATGGAAAATTTTATTGAGAAACCAAAAGATCATCTTTGTTGATATAATTCCCCTAATAAATGATTTCACATGTTAGTTAAAAACTTATGGAGGAACCCATGATTATTGAAGTATAGACATTGATGATGGAATTTTGGATTTTTTTTCTTCGTATAATTTTTTTGAATGAAATAAATATTTTGTTCTACGTGACATAATAATTTTACATGAATTACATAAGTGGGTAAAATCATTAGAGTTGATAAATGTGACAAATTGGTTAATGTATGGAAATTTCTGAATATTGTCTATTGTTTGAGAATTGTAAAATATACATAATGGGTTTAGGAATGATAAATGAAAATTATTTAAATGGGTTATTCGATGTAAATGGTAAACATGATTACTAGTTATGGATTTATATTCATTTATATAATGAATAATTATGAAATGTGAATGCTATGTTTACTGATTATGTTTGGTTGTGATATGGTATGAGCAGTAAATAGAAAAATAAGCATGAATAAATGGCTAGGTGATGTGGGATAAATGAGTGAGGCTCCTTATATGGGTTGGGTAGGACTAATGATGTAATCCCACCCATAGAATACAAATGTTAGGGTGTCAGACTAGGGTTTTAGGCCCCTAATGATTGCTTTGGTTGAAGCTACCCAGACAGTGGTCAAAGGTTAGTCTGATTTAAATGTTTTGAAATGTTTCCCTTGATAAATTAGGATCTTGAATTATTATCTTATGAATAATAATTGACTAAATCAGGTTGTAATGTGAATGATGTAAATTCATAGTCTATAGAATGTGTGATGAAAATGAATCTAGTAATATAGAAGGTATAAGTGAGAAATTAGTTAAAGTGCATATTTTTTAACTATTGGAACAATATATTTCATTTGGTTTACCTTTTAATTTATTTCATACATTCATAGACAATCTGTTTTGACTAGATATTTTGTAGACACTATTGGTAGTGGGATATAGAATTTTACTCACACACTATTCAAGCCATTTTTGGGTACACGAGAATATTTCATGGTTTTTGTTTAGAAAAAATGTTCAGTACCTATGCTAGGGTGTTGAATTGGGATTGGAGATGCCCATAGATGGGGATCTGGGAATTGAGTGAGAACCCAAATTGGAAATTCAGAATATTTTCTTTATTTTTGGGTTTCCTTCACTTTCGGAATGGTTAGCATGACATAACATATTTATTATTTGGTTATGGTTTGTAACATGTTTGGGAAATGGTTAGTAATGTATGTTTCTGGCTTACTGTTGACTATTTATATTTTTCACATTTTATTTTTTTTGTATTAGTCTAGAAAAGGGGGTATAGTCTCTCCACATGATCCATTAGACCCTCACTACTAGTCTACAACCTCTGGTGTATGGGGGCATGCTGGAGGTCATGTGGTGACCCAAATCAGCACACCAATTTAGTGGCTCCAGATTTATGGATACTATATGATGCATTATTATTTTCCATGTCATTATATTTACCCAAATCAAATTCACAAAATTCAACTCCATCTATATTTTAATATTAATTCTTCTTTTTGATGTTACATTATTTAAATTTTACATGGATATGATATTCAATAACCATGTATCTTTTATTGAAAATTATATCTGGATTACTAGTGTCAAAGTAATCTAAATTTATTACTTCATAAATTTTAGATTTCAATTTATCTAAATTATCTTCGTTCTTTAAAATTAAGACATTGTAACCAAACAAATTTTGGGTTTAAATAATTTAATAAATAATAATGGGATTTTTTTTAAATCTTCTTTTTGACACTATATTTAAAACATGAAAATATGTATTGAAAAATTCAGTGAAAAAATATTTTGTGAAATAATACTCAATGAGCATTGATATATCTATTTCTTGAATTGTTGTATTCTATTTTTCAACAACACCATTTTGTTATAGTGTCCTATAGAAAAAAATAAAATTTTTAACCATTTACATTATAGAATTTATCAAATTATAAAATAAAAAATTCATTACCTCTATCCATTATGATATATATTTTAGATAGATTATTGATGATTTGAATATGTTTACAGAATTCACAAAATTTAGTTACTATTTCATTTTTCTACGGTAATAGAAAAAACCAAATGATTCTACCACAATCGTTTACTATTGCCAATACATATTTCATTCCAACAAAACTAGTAGTATATATAGGAAAAAATAAGTAAATACATAATAATTCATTACATATTGATGTTATATCACGATTTATAGATTTAAAAAATTATTTATGTTACTTACCCTGTAAATACGAATCACACATAACATACTTACTTTTCTGTAAGTCTAGAAATTGTAAACCTACTCATTAATTTAAATTATGTTCAATAGTTTGACGTTTTCATGTCCAAGATTCATATACCACATAACATCATATGCTTCTATAATTGTAAAACACTTATCATTATTTATTATATAAAAAACACAATTTTATAAGCATTTCTTTTTCTATTTGTAGAGAATATAAAATATTTATTTTTCAAAAATATTAATTTATCATTGTTAAATATTATATTTAATCTATCTTCATATAACAATTATATACCTATTAAATTAGGTTTTAAACCTTATACAAATCACACTTTTTATTTAATAAATGTTTTCAAAAAACATACATATCTTATACTTATCATATAACCTTTAGAGTTGTCTTTAAATAGGGTAGGCCCCCATTACATGAATTAATTGATAATTATTTTGAAATATCACTTTCTATTTTCCTTGAGAACCCACTATCTAAATACCATGAATCATTTAGGCTTTGAAGGCATATTACTAGAAATTAAATAATCAAGTATATTATTTTGGTACCCATGAAAACTTGGGTATAATTAACTTAGAAGAAGATTGTTTTGGTGTCAAAAAGTATTTAAACAATATATTATTCGATTTATTAGTAAATCAATTATTAGTAATAAATATATTTTTATTATTGAATAATTTTTAAATCTTTATGAACATTCATTGTAATAATGCTATTGGATTCTATATTTAAAACATGTTCCATCAGAAATACACTATTTGGATCTTTTTTGAAGATTAGTCTTAGCTATTCTTGGTGATAAACTATTATATAAAAATCCATTATTTTTATTGTTTGATTTCATCATAAACATTATTTTATCATATTTTTCTTTAATTTGAATAAATATTGTCAATGAATCATTAAAATTAAAAATTTACATTAAAAATGCATATTTTATTTTCAGAAACATATATTTTCAAATTATCACATTGCATTTTTTTTCTGTTTCTCATTTTATTTAATCAGGTTCTTTTTTTGAATTTTTATTTCAAAAGTACTTTTCAATAATATGGAAACTATTATTCCTTAATAATTCACTTTAAGTAGTTATTTCATATTATAATTAACAAAATATGAATCATAATATGAATATGAATTAGTTTGTTTTTCATATTTTGAAATTTAATTATGAGAAATGTTTAAAGGATTAATTAATCGAGTAAAAAGGAATTATCAACATCAAAATTTTTAACCATCAAATAAATGTTTCTCATATATTGTTAACAACCTGAGTCACTTATTGATTCTTAACTAGTTGAACACCACCATCCTCATAACACTGGTTTCCTTTTCACTTTTTCTGTTGTATTTCATTGGATGTTTAACATTAGTACATTCTGTCTTTATGTGACCATTATTCCTATACTCATATCATTTTATTTTTAATATATCATTATTATTAATTGAATTACTATTATTTTAACCATTTTTAAAATTACTTTTGAACATTCTCTTTTTACATTTTTTTCATAAATGTGAAATAAATCTTGATAAAATGTGACTTCTCTTTGACAGATTCCATGAACATAGATTCAAAAGTATTAGAGGATTAATTATAAGTAGACCTAAAATAAATACCTTTATTATTTTAAGTTTCCCCATCACCAACGTTTTTCAACTCAAACTGATACTATAGAAAAGAACCAATTACTTCATCTAAGTTATACTCTTTAAAATTATTACATTAATCAACTACCACTTTCATCTCATACTATCATTTGGAAATATCTCTGTACTCTGTAAACTGAAACTGTGTTTTTTAATACTTCCCCATGTTGAATCATACCAATTATAATGATTGTAAACTAGGGGACTATCATGTTTGATTACTTATATTCTCTTATATTTTACTCATTTTATTCTTATCAGAGTATTTCCATATTGGTAATTTTGATCTTTTATATTCCTTGGTGAGTGACTTGTAGATTTTTTAATGTAATGGTTTATATTACAAGAAGAAATATGTCAATATACATTCAAATTATATAATAGTAAAAAATAATTTAATTATAATTCAAAACATACATTACCATGTTATTACCTACAAGTTTATCTTAGTTAGTTTTAGGTAGATCAGTTTTTTTCACTATGATTAACCATTGATCCACACTTAGGCATGTTTCCATAATCTGTTTCCAATTCCCATTTTCACTTCCATTAAAAAATATGGCCTCTTGATGTATTTATTCTCTTTTGGAATTAATACATTAAATTTCAAAGAACTATTATTTATTCATTATACTATTATGTATAAGATATTTAGCTCATTGAAAATTTTAAAAATAAACAATAGATATATGGTATACCTAAGAATGTCCTACAATATGATACAAATTATTAGGTATCATCTTAAAAAAATAAAGCTTATATATATCTTTTAAATAACCACAAAAATGATACCAATTATATGGTATCAGAATTAAAAATCATTCATAATAACTAAACTTTATAGCAACACACCTTTAATACCAGTTTTTAAATTAAGATATATGAGAAAATAGGCTGCATTGAGATAAATATAATTTTTAAACATTTTGACAAAAATAACCAACCATTGTTTTATTTTTCAATAATTAAAAGCGTAACATGATGTTTAAGATTCAGTATAGTAAAAATTAAAATATTAAACAATATTTTTATTTTTTTCCAAATAATAAAGATCCTAGTCCACTCATTAATCATCTATACATGATGATAAGATTAGTATACACTAATATAAAATCAATTTTAATGGTGTGATAACTTATTTACATACTTATCCTTTTACAATACTTGAATCCATTACCCAAAATTCGTACAGTTGTCATAATATTTATTTATAATGTATTTTTCTTGATATTTAGAACCCAAGAACCTTTCTTTTGAATGGTAGAAAACCAATAATAACTTTAATTTTAATGGGAAATGTTGAAACCAAATATAATTATTGAAAAATAATTTAAGAAAAATAATATGGTGAAAAACAAAAAAATATTAAAAACTAGTAGAATTAACTAGATATTGATGATAATATAGATCAATGATTTTTGACCCCTTGAGAAGCCATTAATTGAACAATTAATGTTTCTTCATGACCGCAAAAATGGAATAATAGTCACTTATCAACTTCATCATGTATAAGGAAAATCATTCTCAGCAATGAGTATTCAAATATTCATCCATTATTCAAAAAGACGTCATCAGTTTTCAAATTGTTTCCATTTTTCTTTATTTAATAACTAATCTACAATGGTCATCTTGATTTATCTTCATGCATGAGTTTCAAAAATATTTTCACCACTATACAATGGTTAAATATATTTAAAATACGTAAACATTCCATTATCTATTAATTATTCATTCGTAGGAAATAATAATATTTACTGTCTTTAATTTCATTATTAAATTATTGAAAAAATGCTAATATATTCATTAGAATAAATGAGAATTATTACACTTTTTAGAATGATAATAATAACTTTCATAGACATACAGTAAAGTGATAATGAAAAAATAAAAATATGTTATAACATAAATGATATGAAAATTAATATTTTCTTGAAATATTTGTATCACTATATTAAAAAAAATCATTATTTATTATTTTTAACTTCCAAATAAATATAACATTTAAAAAAATTATAATAATAAAATTAGTGAATTTATAAAAATACTTATAAAAATAGTTTTTTTGAGAAAACAATTTATCAAAAAAAACACAACTAAGTAAAAAAATGGTCATTAGTCATAAGACTTATAGTGGATATAGTTAATGTGCATCATGTGATGTATGTATAATGATAGTGCAAACAAAATTCATGGAAAATTTAAAAATGAATTCATGATATTTAAATTTTTTTACCCCTAGTAGATATGAAAATTATCATCATTGAGACATAAAATACCTACTTAATTTTAACTTAATTTTTATTCTTGATAGGTTTAATAACTCCTCTTCATGTTTGGTAGGTATAACATATAATAACTAAAAGTTCATGTTTACTGAAACTGTCATGGTAGCATGACCAGAGAATCATAGTCACTTCATATAATCTCATCGTATCTTTAAATATTGTATGTGGTTACTTGATAAATGTATTCATAGTATGTTGCTCTTGGATTCACATGAACATCTAAATTATGCTAACTTGGTACAACACACGTTAACTATAAAGGAAAAGAATGGTAGGTAAAAGTGAACCTTCATGGTGACATTATTGTGGGGGTGATATCAACCATATTATCCTATGTAGAAACTCTACATACTATTACCTCACCCCTTTGAGAAAAGTACCCCAACATGTGACACATAGAATTTATATGATTCTCATGTTTAATCTATTACGGATCCTTGTTGATAACCACCACTACAATATTATTACAATACATTGTAATAACATAATTACCAATAGAAACCACATCAATATAGATAATAAATTTCCATATCTAGATAGCTTTATTATAAACATAAAGAGTCACAATATAATGGGTCTCTTCTATAGGTTCTAGGACCATTACTTACTCTCTCCTCTTCCAGCTCACATATCCTCCATTATGATAGAATAAAGATCATGAATATTATTTTATATCAATTTTAACTATCTATAAAATATATTAGTATATCCCATGATGACTAGTTCTAGATATCCTCTATAAATAATGAACATATAATTAGTATTCCCCTCATACTTTGGGATATTCATTATTATAGTATAATGTTTTTCTCTTGGGTCAACATGGTATCTGACTACCACGATCCATGCGGAGAAATATGAAGCCAAGTATATATAATGAAATACAAGATTGAAACTATCACAAAATAATAAGGTATTCTACTCAACCTATTTATCTCTCTCAACCATTTTGTTTCACTATAATGATTTTATTGAAGAGATATATAATACATGAAGGTGGAAAAAATACTCTCTTATTTTTTTTTTCAGAAAAATGCGATTTAGTACATTGTAAATATATGAAACCTAACAGCGTCCAAGAATCCTCTTAGATCAATCAAGTATGGTCTTATACCCATAAATATAGGCTAGATCACCTATGATTTTATTGGAGAAGAATTTTTTTACCACTTCATAATTGACCATAAGATTACTTTCTCATTTCCTATAAATAATAAATCAAAAACATAAATTAAAATAAAAAAACTAAACTCCCATTAAACATCCCATAGATTCATGTCGTACTTTAATTATTTGTACTAAAAAACTGATTTATGGATTCATCAATGTGAATGATCAACGATGTTGACACCCTATTGAACCCATAAATTTAGATTTTTAACTTTTAAGACTTATCATCATCCTTTTGTGTTAGAAACCCGTTTGGTTGTGTCATATATATATATATATATATATCATTTACAAGATTCTATTTAAGGAAGGATGTATTGAAATCCATTTTATAAATCACATAATCATTATAAGTTGTTTTGGACAGAAGAATAATGATGGTTTTATATATATAAATTGGTGAAGATACTTTATTATAGGATATTTATTTAAATTTCTTGAAACATTTTTCATTAAATTATTATTTATAGGTACTAATATTACCTTTCATGCCATGTTTCTTCTGAAATTCTTGTGTTCACACAATTGGATTTACACCCACATGGGGATCTACGAGAACCTAGACATCATCGGAGTGTAGAGAATCTATAAAAAATGTCATAGATTCTTCCCATCTTGTAACTTTCTAGTGGTTTAATATTTTCAAGAATGATAATTTTTCACTGTTATGAAATAATAATAATTCATCATCCTATATTACTAGGAAATAATATCTATCTTGATCTGTATCCTATTTTGTGCTCTTACCCAGTACTTGTGTCTCTAGAACAACCTCTTTCTATAATCCTTGTAAAAAAAATTTCTTATTCCAAACGTGGTATATTGTAATGTCCTATCTCAACATACCAATAAAATAGTAGCTGAACCGATCACCACACAGCCTCAAGAACGCCTCCCTGTATGTCATAGGCTGCTAACTAGTAGTCATGATCTAACGGTGGTATTATTAGGAGACTTATAAACTCATGGTCAGAGTAGATAATTAGTATAGAAGACAAGGAATGAAAAAATAATGTCTCATAAGAAGTAATAACAAAGAAAGAACGAAAATATATGAATAATATTAATAAGTAAATAATAGTATCCAACAACAATTGTCAAAAATATATGTACGAAAAATGATTCTACAAGTACTAGAAGTGAAAATAAAAAATATAAATACAATGTAATAAAAGGAAAAATTACTAATGACTAGCTCCATGAGAATCTTGAGTACCATCTCAGTCATCTACCACACCTCTAGCCTCACAATGTAAATCAAAACATTGGATGATGGATTTTTCCCTTTATCAATATCTGCAGACATAGAGTCTACTCAGGGTCCAATGGTGCTCAAGTAGTTTGTAAGATGAAATATCAGTAAGTTGACACCCATAGTATGTAGGCCAATCTAGTCAATGAATATAAAATAAATAAATGTACTGGTATAAACATATTGATCGAAAAAATGAATAAACATAAAACTACCCAACCAGGTTCTTAAGGGAAAACAGATAGACATAACTACTTCATTTCATAGATGGAATGAATGATTGACCAGTAACTATATATATATAAATTAATAATATATAGCATAACTATATATGTCCCCCACCTATACAAACAAGGTGTGTAAGGATTCTGAATGGACATATACAAAGAATTATAGTTTCTAGCTAGACTAGGGTGAAAATAAAATATCCATGACTATTCTAAACAATCCTCTCATATCAAGTAATAAGGTATATTCCCTACTTCTCAATAGATTGAAATACATCATGAAAAAACACTTGGGATGGTGAGTGTGCTTCTGTTGAAATGTTATAAGAATGAAGCATGGCTTTTAAATCCCAAAAAAATATAGTATCACTAGAGTGAGACATCATGATCCATACTCAATGTAAGGGATTGTGGTACCAATTTATTCTATAGAACCATTACTATTATTTCAATGCCTATGTATGAGGTATAATCATATTTATATAATATGTCAATGAGATATTACCACTCACTCCTTACATTTATTGAATATGTATAGGGGTATCATCTTATAACATTATTAATAATAATATCAATGTCACATTACCATGCATGTTGTAAATTTATTAATCCCAACTAAACAAGGGAATCTCAATTAAAAAATCCATATAATCTGTGCTTACGTGATTATATCATGAGGCTTGATCCAACCACCCAACTGAGTTCCATTTCAATCAAACAATTTTAAACACAAAAGGAAGGAAGGATATCATGATCAGGCCCAATCATTGTAATAAAATCCATTAATATTTCTAAATCTACAGTAGTTGATTTATAATGATCAATGATAACTTTTGAGGTGTCATTAGAGAAAAAAATCTACCTACATGGTTAATTCAAATTAAAATATGGTCCAATCACATAAGAGGTTCCGTGGTTCATTTAACAAATATTTATAAGGAGGTAAAATCCATTCAAAAAAATATAATAATTCCATTCCCCTTACATTGCATAACTCCAACATTAAAAAAATCATTGAAAAAACAATCAATTTTATAAGGCTGAGCAAGATGAAATTTAAAATTTACATTTTTTTAATTTCAATGACAATGCACCTCATTGAAGTGTTTTATTAGAAAAAATGATATTATTTTTCAAATTTCATTTCATTGAGTTTAAGGATTTCAATTTCATCATAGGGTGTAAATTATACTATATATGGCACAAAGTAAGAGTGAAATTCAAGACATAAGAGACATGAGACACACACTAAATAAATTAATAACTTCTAAAATGTATATTCCACATGAAACAAGGATAATTTGAAGGAAATTAAAAAATTATCATAAACATGGATCCTTCCTCAAGAATAAGAAGACCAATCTAAAACACTTTGGCACTTTACATTTTCATAGGTGACCACTCTATGCTTCTCTTTCCCACATCTATGCATATTAACCTTCTCATATAAATATATACCCATATCCCCTATTTACATATACACATGACCCTGAATATGTAAAAGGGGGTCCTTATATATATGATTTTATATGGATATACCCATTTAAGCTTACACACATAAGAATTTTTCATTTATATACCCAAGCACAAATAGCCCCCAATATATATATGCTCATGCCTATATAAGTGAATATATATATATAATAGGGGAACTGACATATGTATATGCCTACATTTAAAAATGAATGTTTGTCTCCTTTTACCCTGGAGAGTTGAACCCACCTCAAGGATAAAAAATACACAAAAAATACTAATAAGGAATTAAAATTACCAAATGACCCAAAATAAAATTGGTCTATATAATACAATGGGAAAAAAGCCTACTGCATGTTGTGATAGAAAAATGAAAAGGACCGATGAACATCACCTTCGCTGGTGAACATTGAATCACTGACAAGGCCAACCTGATAGGACCTTCATAGGCCATTGCCAAGGAAGGAACAATAAAACATCAGTCAACCCTAACCCTAGGGTTCACCCGAATGTAATTGTGTGATGAGAAGAGGAAACATTATTCAACCAAGGGAGGAGAAGTGATCTTAAGGCCATTCCTCGAGGTGATAATGGGTAATCGTATAGGAATCATTGCTAAATTATGTAGAATAGGATCATAATGGAGAGAGGGGCACACAACAATAGAAGAGAGGAGGGGGGGGGGGGGTCACACAATGTTTGGAAAGACAAAGAGAGGGGTAGATTAGGTTTTATCATATTTTATTGTAATTTTAAATTAATTAATTTAATTTATTTAAAAAATCATAGTGCACAGTTTTGGTTACACAGTTATCCTAACCGTACTCCCACCATGGGATGAACAATGCATGTGTCACTAGTGCAAAAAGATGTATTAACGTTGGTATTTTTTTCAAATTTAGACACAAGTTTCTAACAGATATATATATTGGTGACATAAAAAAGAATGTATTAAATATATGTCTTTTAAGTGACGATTCCAAAAATGATAGTGTGATTAGTTTCCAGTGTAAGTTTATACATAAATCGATGCAAAAAAATGTTTTTGGTTTGATATTTAGAGTTGATTTTTATTGGAGGCCAATTCCAAAATCCAAACCAAAAATACAGTTTGGTGTCACTTTCCAATAATAACAGACACTAAAAACCATGTTAATTTATTTTATTGATTCGACGTAGGTTTTTATAAAAACCAATGCTGAAAGTTAATTTTTTTACAAATATTTTAATATTACAACCCCATAATAATCAAATTCCCTATAATAAAATACCATTATACAAGAATCACACATCAGGTAACATGGAATAAAATTCTAAAAAAATATAGTTTTATCTAGTTATTCAAAAAAGTGACTACACATTTGTATTATAAATTAGCATAAAAAAATACATACATGAAATTTACAATAGTATGATTTTTGGTTATTGGTGAAGCATTATTTTGATATCATTACATTCAAAGACCTATTATAACAAAATAATTTTATGTTTTTGGAACAATTTTTTATTATAAAAATGTAATAGTAATCAGAAACATAAGAATATACATAACATAAATCAAAATCATACTAAACAAGTAGTTCACAAATAGAGATTGACGATGGCTAAGATCTTCATGCAAGTATGAATCAACATCATTTAACATCTATAATGATGTTGAATGATATAATACTAAAAAAATAATTCTATTATAGAAAATACAAAATAATTAATATGAATAACCTCATCATAATCATTGATCACCACAGCTGTGATTATCTCATAAATAAATCGTATAACATAATAACCACTTTTGACATATCCTTTTTGATTATGACAATATATTTTATAAAATAGTAACATGATAATAAAAACCAATATATATGATTATATATATATATAAAAATTAAAATAATATCTAATATAAAAAATAATTACCTTTAATTTCACATGTTTGATTGTATTTGTATTTAGTATTACCAAGTGATATTTTCTAAATTTTTTCCATGAACTGCATTTTCAACATAAAAACTATTAATACATGTATAAATAAAGATAATTAAACATAATGAGAATATAAAAAACAAAAAATTACTTGTCTAACAAGGTGGAAATTTTTCTATGAACACCCCCTAATAAAGAGAAAAACCATTATAATGTTTTTTATCTTTGAAAAAATACGCCTAACATCTAATGGACCCTATAATAAAAAAGGTCACTTTTGATAACCTTATAATAAAAATAATTTCATAATTATATTTCTTCTATTACCCATCAAGAAATAGAATAAACCAACACCCAATATTCATCATTGATAACCTCTCACATATATATGCCACACAATTTTCAGTCGACACATATTATACATCTGTTGAAATATAGTATGGACTTATGAAACCATAAAAACATGTGCTATAATTTTTAAAAAGTATCGTTTGTAGATACACAATTTTAAAAGTAATATAGATAGTCAATTTAAATAAACTTCATTTATAAGAAATAAAAACAGAATGGTAAATTTATTTACATCAAAATAAACTACAAAACATTCATGGTGATATCATTAAAATAAATTAGATCCATGATATATTTGTGGAATATTCTCAATGGATAGTCTCTTCAACATATATTGGATGAAATATAAAACACATATATATTATCCAAGGAATAAGAATTATGAGATATATTTTTATCCCATTATAAATATCCGAAGTATATAGAGTTATTTGTTCCATAACCTTTTGTTTCTATTATAAGATTTTTTAAGACTTCATATTCTCTTATATAAGTTAGATGACAAACCATTATGGGTAATTTTCAATCAGATGTAATTAATTTGAAGAAAAAAAACCTCACATGATATATGATGAAGAAGGTTTGATGGACAAGTGAAAAATGGCCCATACAATCCCAAAATATTGTAATCTCCATAGTAGGGAATGATATTAGAGTAGTAGGATCAATAATATCACGTATCAATAATCTAACATGACAGATCTAAATAGGATGGTGATGCACAAAATCCCCCAAAAAATACATGACTCTAAATGATAAAATATGTACACCATGATCTCCTTCATATAACTCACAGTATAAGGTTCGGTCCGAGTGAAGAGGTGGAGGATCTAAGTTGGCATGCTGGGAAGGTTGCGCAAACTATGAATGTATTTTCATTGGTTCTAACATTGCATGTTGCACAACTATTTTAATTAGATCACCTAAAGAGAATTTCATCTATTTTATTTGATATTTTATGGATTCAATTTCTCTAATTCCCGATTTTTTACTTTCATGGAAAAACATTTTGAATACTAACAGTCACCTCATATCCCATTATAAGGCCGAGGTGTTCTGGATTTCCTAATGCAGTGGCTAGGATTTCCATCCTACCCTCAGGGATAAAATTCAAATGTTTCGATTGCTCTAGATATTAATACTAAAATAAAAAATGGAAATCACATATTTTTTTTAATTTATAAGTTACAAAAATTCATGAAAACTAATAATTATTTACTTACAATAATTTTTGGTACATCTATATATTTCTGTGTAAGATACTTTTCATTTTTTATTCTTCTCACTCTTTTCAATTTCTCATGGAGGGTGGGTGGAGATGGTGGACCAAATTGGAGCCAATTATAACCACTAATGGAGTGAGTTATTAGGGATTCAAGCTTTTCCTCAATCTTTTTCTTCTCAAATAAATGATACCATCCACACGATAATGTTTGAGGGTAAGCTTTCTACAACTGAATGTATTGATGGGATTTTTTGGAATCCTATTATATAAAATATAATCTAATATGTAATTATGTACATATATAATAAATTTTTCAATACAATATAATATAATTATAATACTTGAAATGTTTCATCATAATGAGAGGAAAAAAATTTCTTCCATGTATATTTAACTAAAAATGGATACTTATAGAATATTAATTATTTTATTCTCTTTCCAAAAACATAATTTCTTGTCAACTTCATTTTGAAATCCCTCCATCAAACCAATGATAATGTAAGGAATATTTTCTTAACTGCTTTTGTGTATTACAAATTTAATGTCATGTGTAGTTTCATAACATAAATTTTATTTATTTAAAATATATCATTTTCAAAAAATGAGATAAAATAAATCAATTTTTATATTTAACCTTCATAGACCCAAAATTTGATCTATCACCATCATGTAGATAGAAATACAATCCAGATATAAAATTATTATAATGCAATGGATTTTCATGTCGATATAAGTAATAAATATTTTTTCATATGGGCTAGATGCATTATTATTATCATGAAAATGAATATACAATTACTTCTCTTCATGATAAAGTGACAGTTTTTGTGTATGTGTAATTCCATGTATACCAAAATGAGTATTCGATTTCAGAATACTAAATGTAGATGGCTCTCCAGCTGAAGTCTCATCAGTAGGCCAAAAATTATTGTTTTGTAATTAAATGTTAACTTTCATTAAATTATTATATTACCAGATATTTAATAATATGAAAAAGACAAATACCTAGGTATATGTTCATCTATCTCTATATCTATATCTATAATTGTTATAGGAAAATGTAGTAAAATTATTATATAGCTAAATACTATTAGACAATTCATTAATTAGAAAACATGAAAATAAAAACATGAATGTAAAAAAGTGGCATGCATGTGTATGTTTTTTAAAAAATAAGGTCAAGAGTCTTGAAAAAAATAGGTAAGGTAAACTATTAAATATGAGAATTACATCTAAAAAGACATAAAAAATTAAAAATTTAAATATTAAAGGTTTAAAAGGTGTTCTCATATGTGTAAATTAAACCAAAATATAATAATGTGCAACAGGTGTTTTGATTGAAAAATTGTATAAACACAACTGTGGAAAATCAAATTTTTTCACAAAAAATAAAATATGTAATCAAATATATATAATTAAATATCCAATAGTTATTAATTAATAATTTTTTTACACATATAAATTTCAAAAAATCATTATAAAGTAAATAATTACTAGATTAAATAGGATATTAATATTTATTTTTTCCATATTCCTTCCGCATGATCATTTCATATTGCATGCCCTATGACAACATTATAGTAACTTTTATCCAAAAATTATGTAATAAAAAATAAAGCCTTATATAATACAATAACATCATCACCGACCTCATTAACCAAATGAATTATTTTCCATTGAAAATAATGGAACAATGGTCATTAGATAGATCAATGACAAGAAATATTTGATGTGCATTTGTGGTCCTGATAAATGGTTCCTCATTACAACTAAATATTTTCGAATCAACCAGTTCAAACCCATATTCATCATTTATAACACCCATATTACTTGAAACCCAATTACACATATATATGGTGACTTAAATTTTAATATAATAAATTTTCTATATGCCTTCATGAACTACCAAATATGAATTTGATTTAGAAATTGGGTTTTTATGCTTTTCTCTAAAAAAATACGACACTTTAGAGATGACCATTACCCCATTATTTAGAATGGTACAATTTTTATCCACCTTCTTTGTGTAAAATGTGTACCCATTAATATTAGAACTAGGCCATGTGATCACATTAAGAGATCCCCCTACCAACCATTTCAATGTTCGTGATTCAAATATAACTGGGAAGACTATCTCTTTATAACATGAAAAAATGTATTTTTATTATCAATCATCAAACACATTTCATTTATTTTCAAATATAGAAACATTAATTATTCAATATGTGATGATATATATAATTGAACCTCAACTGTGTTGTTCGAAGTATATAAATGTGCCTGCATCACTTCATCACATGGAATGAACTATACCTTTAAGACTATAATCCCTCTACCTCCATTATCACCGTTAATATGTCAAGATATAGGAGACCAATATGCTTCGGTTCATACAAATAATCAGTACAGAACTCAATCACCTCTTCTGAAACATATGTTTGAATAATTTTGGCCTTTGTTCGATAAGTATTTTTTAAATATTCCATAAAAATATTCATATATCATTGAAAAGGATACACCCCTTGTAAATAAACATGACCACATATTATTATCCCACAAACCAAGTGAATCACTAGATGAACCATTATATTAAAAAACATAGGTTGGAAATAAATTTCTCATTGGAAAGGAATAATAAATTCTCCATTAATCAACACATATAAAAAAATTTGATCAACAACATTGCTAAAAATGGATTTGAATAAATTAAATAACTTGATGATAGTATTTCAGATAGTTGTTGGCAATATACCATGCAGTGTGACTGGTATATGTTTTTTTCATCAATACCTAAAAATCATGATATTTAGTACCTATTAATTTATAATCCTCCAATGACACCAAATTCATAAGATTTAAAAAATAAGATTTGGGTACTTTAATACCATGGAGACACTGAATAAAATTGTCTTATTAATATTTTTTAATGTGTGACAAGACATATGAAAATATGTTATGTTTTCATTCATTGTGGGAGCTTACTCCAAATGTAATCCTATTGATATCAAGTCCAATATAGTATCCAGTAAGTTTTTTTCTTTCATTTTATGTCTTAAAAAGTTTCAACCAAACTGTCACATATTTATTTCTCAACATACATTACATTGATATTATGTTTTACTTCTAAATATCTCTGATAATGTAGTTTGAAAAAGACAGACTCTTTCTTCCAGATATGTTTTTGAAAAATAGAACATCTTTTTGTTCAAAATATCATGTCAATATTTTTCACCCTGTCATAATATTCTTCAACTAAAAATGGTCAAGGAGGAAGGTTTTCTTCCAATAAACCATTTAATGATTTTTTCAATAAATGATAAGGATGATCAATTGGAAACAATGTTCAATGTAGCATGTACATTGTCATTATTCCATTAAGAAATTGATAATATAGAGTATCTTATTCACAAATTGGAAATGACTTATGTCCATTAAAACTGTATCAAAATTAATTTCCATATGTATGAATGTATTTTATAGTGAAAATTATTATATCATGAACTTGAAAATACTCTTTCTTTTATACATCGAAAAAATTAATGCATGTCTCCCATAGTTGTTTCGAATCATAAATCAATGTTGGAAGATACACATCAATATAATTTACCATCAGTTTTGGTCTAGGAATAATCAATATCATCATAAAATCTTTTTTATTTATACATTGATATGGGGAAAAGTTTTAAACTATCAGAAAATAGACCATGAACTATGTTGGGTACTTAGACTCTTATATGGACTCATTCCATTATTACAAAATATCATTCTGAGATTTTTAACTTAAACTCCAAAATTAAGAAATTAATTATATAATCTCTTCTACTATGGAGAATTAGTAGGGAAACATAAGTTACCATCAGAGATGCAGTCATCTGAATTCCATCTTATCCTTTTTATGTCAATTGAATTTTTAGATAGATGCTTAAAATGAGGAATTATTGGAAGGTACCAAATTTAATTTGTAGGAGCAGTGATTTCAGTACCTAAGAATGACTCATATTTGAATTGTTATAATTAAATTATATAATTATTGGATGACATAAATAGAAATTACAAAAATTATTTTTCCTGAGGCTAGATGTCATTACCTAAGAATAAATCCGAGTTAAATATTTCATCCATCTTTTTTAATGATGTCCCACATATAGGACAACTTGATAAATATTAATGTTTACTTTTATACAACACACAATCATTGGGGAATGCATATATATTTTTATATCCCAATCCCATTGGGCATATTTTTTTCACATAATTGGAATCTTAAATTGTGTTGCCTTCATGAAGTAGTTCTTTTAAAAGCTCAAGCAAGATGGGGAAACTTTTATCACACCACCCAATTTATACATTCAACATAACTGATCTCAAAACTATTGATAACATCATATATTTACTACGTCCTTAGAATAATGGTTTCTCATAATCTCCACAAAATTAGTCAATAGTTTTAGTTTCTTCAATGGTTTCAACACCTAAATCTTGAATTAATTATTTAATAAGATTCTCTATATCATTATGATTATTTTCATCAACATTAGATGTTGAATTTTCAGTTCTTTCACTATGTTAGATACAATGTGTATTATAAAGATAAAACCAAAAAAAATGTGACGATCCTTCATTTTTATGAAGTTTATCCTTATCATTTTCAATCAATTCACTCATGAAGATAAAATGAAATCAATGTTTTGAATATTTTGTTTAGAAAATTCTAACAATTATTCAACTTATTTTTCATTTTCACTAGTGGTTCTTCGTAAATATATAAAATTAAAATCCATTTAATACCTGGTATCAAAATATGATTAGTGAATATATTAAAAAAAATAAACATTTAAATAAATAAATATACATATATAAAAAATTAAATTGTAATGAGAACATATCTAATAAAAATATTGAAAATCAGATAAGAAACATCAGATATGAAACAAATTTAAAAATAGTAAACTTTTTATTGTCAAATTATATATGTGTGTTTTCTTCATATGATAATTTATTTATTTTCAATCATCTAAGAGTTATAAGTTCATTTTAAATAGTTGTTACATTGGTTTTCTATTGCGTGTGTCAAAAGTGTTGAAGATTTCATTAATTTAATGGGTGAAAATATGGATTCATTACATGTGATTCCCAATTTGTTAATGAATGGTGACATTATATATCAATGTATATTTCATAATATCATTAAACTAATTAGATAATTTCAAAAAATAATTTTTTCCCAAAATAAAAAAATTTATGAAAAAAATTTATAAATCACCATAAACTCCAAATTAATAATTGAAACAACTGATAAATACAGTTAAATGATAAATAATTTATAGTCAGAATTTTAAAAAAAAAATAGATTTAAATAACGAAAATGGGACCTTAATATGCAAATCACCACATTGAATGCATTGGAAGATTAAACTCTATAAGATCTATATAAAAATGATTGTAAAAAAAAAAACAATAAATATGACAAAAATAAAATTAAAACTTAGTTGAATATTGGCCAAAAATAGGTTTTTGAGGGAAAAAAATTAGTGAATGAAGAAAAAATGGTAGAGGATGAATAATGGAGACCACATATTGTGAAAATATATGAAAACCAATAACAATGGCCATTGGGGATAACACGGTTTCCTTCAAAGTAATTGCGTGTTGGGAGGGAATGGTCACAATTCAGGAGTGAGGTTTCATAGTTCAAAAAAATGAGGGTTTCATGATCCAGAACAGTTTTGAAAGGGTTTTGGTGCGAGTTAATAAAAAACAGATGTATAAAGGTTTGATAAAAAATAGTTCTTGCATCACTTTTTATGAAACCGACACAATTTTTTATGGCATCAGGTTTTTTTAAACCAATGCCCTAAAGAGATTCATCAGTGATTTTTTCATCATTTATTTTAGCAAAAATGATACAAAAAAACCTAAATAATTTTTTCCCATGTTATTGTTTGGTAAATTCAATGACCAAAACATCATGCAATGCAAGGAGTGTTCTCATGAAGTAGGTATTCATTGTTTTATATGGTACATGTTTCTGCTCAAAATTACATGTTTTTACTTGATATTGGGGATATACTGCTAGTGTTATATCAATATGATATTGAATATTATGATCATAGGGTAATGTTCATGACTCTTTAGGGGGATACTTATGTCCATCATAGGGAATGGTAAATCAAAGAAGGCCATGCTTGGCTAGTTTGTTAGTAGTTGGGTGAACTGAAGCCCATATGGATAGTCTTATTCTTGATGATTGGGGAGTGGAGTATCATTTCTTTACTCTAGTTATAGATCAGTATCAATTTGTGTTTCCTTAGTAATTATCGGGTCTTCCACTCAAAAGGGATGTTGATTTTACTATAGGGTTGCTTATGTGAGAATAACTAGTTTGCAATCCACCATATAGAATGAAACCAACAGAACTCTAGGATATTTGAAATCTATCGGAAGAAATAGAGAATAAAGGGTTCATTCTACTTAGTGCGTCACCTTTGGGAACTCCAGTGATGTTTTTGAATATGGATAATGGGTCATTGTAGTTATGTGTCAGTTAGAATAAGTTAAATAAATTGAAAGATAAGAATAGATAAAATCTTCCTTGAAATGATGATATCTTCAACCAACTATGGGGTTTCTTAGTGTTCTCTAAGACTGATTGAGATTAGGGTGTCATCATGTGAGAGTGGGGAATTCTGATGTAACATATAATAACATCATGGTTAGGTATGATTTTTATGAGTTTTTCATGATTTTATTCGTGTTAACCAGTGAACTAACATTGTCTATGTCTCTAATGAACCAAATATTTCACCCATACAAGGATCATTTTGTAGTTGTTTCTATTGATTACATCTTGGTGTACTATAATTCCCACGGTGATCATTACTGAAATCTTGAAATCATTCTATGTAAACTATGGTAGCATAGGATATAATTCATGAATTCTAAATAACATTTCTGGATCATTGGTGTTCATTTCATAGGTAACATATTTTTAGGAGGGCATCTCAGTAGATCCAGAGAAAGTGTGGGTAGTATTATATAGAGAGCATAAAAAGAATTTTTCTAATGTCTGACGTAATCTTGGATTGATAGTATATTACCAATGCATCATTAAATACATTTTCCATTTGTATGAAAAACATTCGCGTTTTTCCAAGAATGGGACAAGGTTTTAATGGTATGGGGCACCTGAGAATTCATTCTAAGAGATAAGGAAGTAGTTAACTACCACAGTGATTATGATCATACATGTCCTGGGTAAGGGGTATGCCTTATTTTCTAATGCATTTGGTGTTGGACATGGGGTAGTGTTGATGTAGGATGAGTGGGTGGTTGTGTATGGTTTTGGACAGTTGGGGACTCATGAAATAAATTACCCTATTCATGATCTCAAGTAGTCTGTTGTGGTATACTCCTTGATTTTTTCACAAAATTACTTTTTTGGTGAGAAATTTATGGTGTATATTGATCATAAAATAATTAATTATATCTTCTTCCAGCATGAATTAAATCTCTGTATTTTATTATGGGTTGAATACATGCATCATTTACACTTTGATATGGTTTACATGTTGGTAAAGGGGAATAGAGTTACAGAATATTTGAGTTAGATGACTCAATACTAGGCAGGTAAAGAATTTAGATCATAGTAGAGGATGATAGTGTTGTTTGCTGAGATTCATCTAGAGGTTCAGTATGGAAAAGGGCAGATAAACCTTGTATCCTAGGAAGTTGGGGCCATGATTTTGGGCTATATGAAGAAGAAAAAAATAGTGTATTTAGAATATTTGGATATAAAGTATTGTATTAAATGTGGGGAGTCTCCTTTTTGTTGAAACATTGGTGATGATGGGATAGTTTTTGTCCATATTCATCTTATTGTGAAGAAATTTACGTGGTAAGAGTTGATGCACGAGTTTCTTGAATCGAAATAGTTAGTGCATCCCGGTTTGACAAAATTGTATCCTGATTATTGTATGAAAAATTATGGTCTAGGGATGAAGATAGAGGTTACAGGTTTCATGGCAGAAGGCCTTACCTACCAGCAAGTGGTGACTAAACTTCGAAAGTCCGGTGGTTTTTTTCCAGTCATTTTCACTCTTAAATGGAAATGGGATGACATAGGAATGGATTTTGAGGTGGGTCTTCTAGGGATAGCTTAAAAAAATGATGCGATCGGATTAGTTGTGGATCATATGAATAAAGTGGATCATTTCTATCCAATTATAGAGACATTCACCATTGTCCAATTTTCTGGTCTATATATTTGAGAGGTTGTACGATTATATGGGGTACCATAGACAATAGTTTAAGATCAAGACACATGTTTTTAATCATGATTCTAATGATGGATTATAAGAATGATGTGATCTAGGTAGTTATGGATTGGTTGACTAAAGTGTCTCGTTTATTTCCAATTATAGTGACATTCACCATTGGCCAATTTGCGGATATATTTGATTGATAGGTTGTACAATCACATGGGGTACCATAGACAATAGTTTAAGATCAAGACCCATGTTTTTCCTCATCCTTCAAATAATGATTTCTGAAAGCGCATGGTGTTCAGGTTTTGTTGAGTATGAATTATCACCCATAGATGGAAGGGCATTCAGATAAAACTATTAAGGTTCTATAGGACACGTTGATTGCATGTGTCATAAATTTTAGTGTATAGTTGGACGTGCACTTATCACTTGTCATGTTTTACATCAACAACTATTTCTAGGCTACGATTCAGATGACCCCATTTGAGGTGCTCTATGTTAGACCATGTAGATCTCCATTGTGTTGAATGGAATCTGGGGAATTAGAGTTATTTGTATTGATTGTTTTGTACAAGATATTTTAAATATTTAGTTGAATAAAAAATATATATAAAAAATAAATACGTAAGATGTCATATAAGGATATTATTTTTTTACATCTAGAGTTTCAATTTGGCGATTCTGTGTTTGTTTGTGTGTCTCCAAGTCTGGATCACCATCAAATTTAGAAACTAGGTATGTTGGAACCCATGTATGTAGGTCCGTTAGAGATTATTGAGAGACTCAGATAGGTGGAATACCAAATTAATCTTTCATAGAGGTATAGTGGGATGAGTGATGTTTTCCACGTTTCACAACATCATTAGTATAATCATGGCCCATATCATGTGACTGATGTTGAGGATTTTGAGCATGAGGCTGATGCAACATTTGAAGAGAATATGGTTTGTATTATGGACTGTAGTGGGAAATTATTGACCAGAAAGATTCTTCCATTGGTTTATATTTTGTGGGAACATTTTAATATTAAGGAATAATCTTGAGAGAAATAGATAGATATTCAATCCCAATGGCCCGATCTTGTTTCTTTTGAAGGGTCAGTGATTCTTAAGAAGTGAGGCTCAAGGATGATCTATTATAAGTTAGGTAGGTTGTAAGATCTTGAATTTCAGGAAGGTATGTTCCTATTTAAATTTTAGTTTAGATCCCTTATATTTTGTTAATATAGTGTTTACCTAGTGTATTAAAAGTATTAGCGGTGTTTAAGGGGATTTGGACAAGAAATAATGGGAAATCATGAAATCCTATGTGTGTCTCACAATTAGAGCATGATTAGTGAAACTGTTCAAGAAAAAATACAAACCATGTGAAATATACCCCTCATGGATAGATGTAGGAACACAGTTATCAAATAGTTTTGAAAACCTTTTTTTCATAGCCATTCACTATTTAAAATTTGTAATTTAAAATTCCACCCCAATGGATTTTAAGTTTATCACTGGATTTTTTCTCTATTTTATTCACCTTTATCTCTAATGAAGATATAAGGCTCCAAAATCTTCCCACGGGTCGATATACTTCTTTTATAAAACTTTTTGGAGTGTTTTTGGATTCGAATCAAATCTTTGGGTATTTCTAATGCTCACATTTATTCTCTTTTATGGATTAGGGCCTGTAGTTTCATTATTCTTTTCCTAAAGACCTGAAAACCAATTTTTTTACATTTAATCCTAGGATGGGGATTCAAAGTTGATTGAATCTGGATCTAAGTCTAAGGTTAAGTGTGTGTTCATCTTTGGATTGAAGGTAAGTTGTCTATATGATAAATCCCATAGTTTCGTTTTAGATATGTGCATGCATGATTGTGATATCGCCTCCCTCTTGATGTGAATTTTTCTCCCAGAGTAATATTCTATAAATTGGTTGGATAAAAGAAAAATTTAACCCCTAATGATTCTGCTGGGATGTATTGAGTTTGATTATACCAGATTAGGGCCACCCATGTGGTGCACCAATATTATTGAGCATGGAAAATTTTATTAATAATCCCAATGTTCATCTGTGTTAAAATAGATCCCTTGATAAATGTGTTCACTTGTTAGTTAAAACCATATAGAAGATCCCATGATAGTTGACTCTTGAGTCTGATGATGGCATATGTGTTTTTTTGGATTAATTTACAATGGTTTGAATGAAATAAGGAATTTATGATATGTGACATAAGAATTGTACTTAAATTGAATAAGTGGGTAAAATATTGTGTGTTGATAAATGTGATAAATGGAGAAATGTGAGGAAATTTATTAATACTGAATAATGTTTGGGAATTTTTAAATATACATAATGGGTTAAGGCATGATAATGGGAAATGACTTAAATGAGATATGTAATGTAAATTGTAAATGTTCTTACAATTTAAGGGTTATATTGTTTTGTATATTGAATGATTATAAAATTTGAATGTTATATTAAGTGATTATTTTTGGTTTTGATATTCTATGTCTGGTACATAGAGGAATAAGCTTGTATACAGGGTATGTTAGTGTGGGATAATGGAATGAGGCTTCTCCCATGGGTTGAGTTGGACTGATGATGTAAACCCACCCCTAGAATTAACAAGACATGGAGTCTAACTTAGGGTCTAGACCCTTAATGATCGCATTCAGTGAATCTAACTAGACTGAGGATCAGAGGTAATTATGATGTCAATGCTTTGAAATGTTTTCCATAGTTAGATAGGGAACCTGACTTATTCCATCATGCATGATTTTTAGGACCAAAATAGTATATGTAGATTCTCAATTAGAAGGGGGGGGGGGTGAATTATACATTAAAAAAATTTCATTTTTAACCTTATGTAAAACTATGTTTAACAAAGTTAAACAGTGAAAATTCACAAATCCTATTTTATTTCTTAACTTTGAAAAAAACTTGCCTATGGTTTGGAAATATGAATCTGTAAAAGAAACTTAAGAACAAAATTCTTAGATAAAGAATAGTCCTTAAAGCGTATAAAATCTTAATTATCAGAGTAAATAAATGTACATGAAGGTATAAGAAAGATATACTGAATTTATTTATCAAAAAAAATTTAAATAAAACATGAAACAAGAACAATTAACAAGTAAGAAATATTTTAACCCAATGAGTAGGGTATCCAAGAACCTTGGATAAAGGTCCCTTGATTTATACTTTCAAGAATGTCTATCTTACCCAAAATAGGGTAAGCCATCGATAGGAATATCAGAATATTTATTACTATCCCCAAAATCCCTCGAATATTGTGGTAGTTATACACTCTATCTTCCTATCCATAGAAGTCCTCAATTTTACTCAGAAACAATCTGAATATCATGAAAAAAGGAAGACAATATGTTCATGGATGAAAAATATGTTCATTAAACACACAAGGCATGAGAGTATTGATCTCTCAAGAAATCACATCACATAATTTATTCTCTTAGATCATGGAATGATTTCATAGCTTTAGAGATTGTTTGAATGAGATTCTATTTATAGGAAAAACTTCAATGGTTGACTCCCTCATCTAATAGTCATATTTTTCCTTGAATCTCGAAGGGACTATACACATGTCACTCAACCAACGGTTAGTTAGAAAAAAATTGTTCAACATCATTTTATACTTATAAAATCATATTGTTGGAAAATTTAGTAGCTCAACTAAATATGAAAATCTAGAACCTAGGTAAAAATAGAATTCAGAATCTAATCATATAAACAATTTGATTCTAGAAACATGGATATTTGGATTCTGTTTTTCAAAGAATTAGGATTTTGAATTCAGATGAATTTGGTGTTTGAATTATGTGGAATTTGGAGTTTGAATTTTGAGGAATTCAGAGTCAAAATTATGTGGAATTTGTAGTCCGAATTCTGTTGAATTAAGATTCTGAATTTCTATGAACATGAAATATGAATTTTAGAGGATTCAAAGTATGAATTTCAGAAAATTTAGAGTCTTAATTTCAGAGAAATTGGACACTGAATTTTAGAGAATTCAGAGTATGAATTTCAGAGAATTCAATGACTGCATTTTAGAGAATTAAAATTCTAAATTTTAGAGAATTCTAAGATTGAATTTTAGTGAAATTGGAATCTGAATTTCAATGAATTTAGTGTCAAAATTTCTGAGAATTTAGAGTCTGAATTTCAGAGAATTCAGAGTCTGAATTTAAAAGTATTCAAATTCTAAATTTCAATGAAATTGGAGTATGAATATCTATGAATCTGGAGTCTGAATTTCATAGAATTCAGAATCTGAATACAGAAGGCTCGATATCAAAGGAATTATAATTTTATGAGGTTTCAGAAAAAGATTCAAATTTTTTTACTTAGTAATAAAATGAACTTGGATTGGATATGACATAAAATAAGAAAATAAGGTAATGGTAAAACATTCCTTAGATAAGGGAAAATTTCTCTAAGAAAATAATCCTTAGAGAATTAGAATTTTTTAAGGTAAGGTGTTTGTAATTTTAAAAACATAGAGGAATGGAAAAGTCATAAGGAAACCCTATTGACTCAACAATCTCCCCCATTTTGGAAAGGAAAAACATCCTTTCAAAAATATTTTATGTAATAAGTTTTTTTGTTTTTGATCTTTAATAGGAAAACATATATCCCTTTTCTTATGAACCATCATGAATATGAAAAACTCCCCATTAGTTTTAGAAATCCCTAAGGATCATATTCTCGTCTTTCTTAGAGATGTTACTATTTCTTATATAGGAATGTATTATTTGAGTACACTCGACCTTACATAAACTCTACTTTACATAGGACATTATCTTCTTTATACATAATATTATTTTGATCATTATTTCCCCCCCCCCCTTTTGATTTTCATAAAGGAATATAGAGAATGAAAAAAATGGTACCTAGAAGATTAGAACAATACCTAACATAAAAAATAAAGGATTACAAAATTTCCATTAAGATATGAAAAATTGATATAGGGTAAGAATAAAAAAAAGACCGGAATGGAATGAAAATCATTCTTCATTCTTTTCCTTTGGAATGATCTTTCTCAAGGTATCATTTAACTTCTTGAGATCTTTATAATACTTCTCAAACCACTTGAGAACCTATTCCTGATACAGATTCTTTTTTTCTAGAGCCCTGATTTATTCATCTTGAGATTGTAGGGTTTATGGTCGAGACTTATCTACTTTTCATGCTGATTGAAACTTTATTACAACTATTACATGAGTTCCCTTTCTCTATTCATATTTAAATCAAGTAAATTTAACCTCCCATTAAGATCTTTATCCTCTTTATTCAAGTATACTTGTTGAATATACATCTTTTCTGAAAAACTTGTTGAAAGGTTTTTGATTCAATCATCTGAATTATCAAAAGAAGTTTTCACTGAATATTGGAAGTCATCAAGGATTATGATTTCTTAAATCATTATTTTATACAATTTTGTTATTTCCATACATGATCTCATATGAGCATCATAACCAAAAAAGGAAAGTTTGGAAATATTCATCAATCTTGATGAATTTTCCTTTGAGCATGCTAACCGAATCTGACATCTGATTCAAAGAGTGTTTATGAAACTGACATCTTGAATAAATAAATAGAAAATATGTTATGGTGATTACTAGCTTCTTCAATGACTGAACAAAAAAATCCTGACCCATTGAAGATGAGGAATCAAAATTTGATTCCCTTGAAGGAGAATATTCTATGTCTAGCTTGTTACCTTTCCTTTTAGATGATCCAAAAACATCATTCATAGACTTAATAATAACATCCTTCTTAGGTGTATCATCAACCACCTATTTTTACATTATGATCTTTGAAAATAACCTTTTCACCCATTAGAGACTCATGCTCACTATTAGAAAGTTGGTCTATTTTATCTTCACTAACCTCTTCTTTCTCAGCATTTTTCTTAACATCATCAGGTTGAATAAAATCATGGTTTTTACTCTCATCATCAGTGGGTTTATCAACCTCTTCCTATCCATCATTTTCTTTTCCTTGAGAAGCAATATTGGTTTACTCGACCTTAAGAGTTCGGATTAAAATCATGTCTAAAGGGATTTCTTTCTCATGACATTCTTCCACTTTCTTTATCACATCATCACATTAAACTTCTTTTTCCTCATATTATTCTTCTATTTCTTCATTTTGAATTATTTCTTCTTCCTCAATAGGTTATAGAATTTGAATTTTCTTTCTTGGAGACTTTACAAGTACTGAATCTTAGAGAAAAGTTTCCAGTACATGAATCATTTCAGAAGCTTTCTCCGTTTCATTGAGAAGTTATTGAATGATATCAGCTTCAGAAATTTTCTTTTACATATTCTTCTATTTTACATTCCTTTCATACTCTTCAATAACATGAATTTTCAATGCCTTTTCCTCAATGTGATCAAATCCAAAGTTCAGATCTCCTTCTTTTTTATTATTGTTCTGTTCTGTCCACTTCACTACTACTTCATCAGTGATTTTTTTTCTTTTTCAGCTTTGGTGGTGTTGACTGAGTTTCCAGAACTGTATATTTTTATTTGGTTTCTAGTTATTTTTCCTCTCACTTATTCTGTGATTTCGTGGAAGTTTCTCTTACATCCCATTTCATAACTAAAGTTTCAATTTCACTTTTAAGAAGATCATAAAATTGACCTAATTTGGTATTGAAGCCAACTATCATTCTCCTCAAAGTATCATCATGTTGAAACTAGATCATTAATGCTCTTGGTATATAACCTCATGTAATTTTGAAGGATTATAAGAAAAGCACTATATTAGTTGTAAAATATCCCCAGATACATGATAATATGATACTTTAGAGTTACATTCTTAATCTTATAGATTTTCTAGAGGATGTACATCAAAAGAGCTTCTTTTCTCAGGTTAAACAAAAATTCCAATATAATGATATCACTTTTTTTAAGGAGTCCTTTTCTTCCTTTATAAGAATATGGAAAACCCAGTACCCACAACTATAACATTATGAAATTAATTGAATGGTGATTAATCTTAGGTGACTTTACTTCTTTGAGTCCAAGGCACTCAATTTCAATTTCCTTCTAAATGATTCTTGACTGGTCTGGCAACTTTTCATGGATGAAAATTTTCTCACCTTCAAAAGAAATTCAAAGAATATTTGCTACCACCTTAAAATATAGAGAATATGTTTTCTTATTTCACTTGAATTTTTTTTTATCTCTTACACATTCCTCATAAAAACGTACTGAATCATATAATTCTATAAGTAAGTCATGGTAAACTGAATCCTAACTCTTTGGCTTAGAAACACAGAAACTCTCATATCCATTGAACTTGATATTTTTTGTAATAAAGGAATTATACATTGAAAAGAATTATGTATCCACCAACCTTTCCCTTTAGATTTTCCTAACCTTGATTTACATAGTTGAAGAAAACAGTTTCTACAGGGAATCTTCCAGTGACATCCGAAGTCTAAAAAACATGAAAAAACTGAATGACCATTTTAAAGAGGTCATAGGTTCAATGTAGAAATTCTTGAAAACTAATGTGGTACAAAAAATAGGGTCCCTTTATATAGGTGTTGATGTGATGATAAATTTTTTAAAAAAGATACAATGGTTGAATTAAGCTATATCTAATCTGATGGTTGAGAAGAATGCCGATGAAATATTTGGTAGATTCTGATATTTTGAGGTTTTAAGGAAAAATAATTTTCAAGGAAAGTAAATTGAATAGTTTTTTATTAAAACATGATAGAAATAGAAACAAGTAAAAACTTCAATTAAGAAAATTTATGTAAGGAAACATATATTCTATATTTTTTAAAGAAATATATGTAATGAATGATATTATTCTTAATGAATATTAGATTCAGGAAAATTTTATTATATAATGTAAAATATTATGTTTTGGAAATTTGAGTTCCGGTAAAAATTTAAGAGAGAGAGAAAACAAATGGGTTACGGAAAATTTGATTTAAAAATAATTTGGTTATGAAACATTTGATTAAGAGAATGAATTTTGTCAAAAAAATTTTAAAACAATTTTGGTTACAAAAAAAATGATTATGAAAAAATATTTGAGTATAAAAAATTTGATTAAGAAAAAAATTTGATTACAAAAAATTTGATTATTTTTTTGGAAATCAAGATAATTTACTTCCCCAATGAAAAAGAGTTTCTTAAGAAAAGTATATAGGTTTTAAAAAAATATAATATGGAAGATTACCTTATGGTTATTATTCATAACTTTTATTTAATGTATTCAAATATATCGATGGGTAAAGATTTTGCAAAAATATCCACAAGTTGATATTGTATTCCGATAAATTGTAAAATAATATCTCCTTTATGTGTTTGTTCCCTAAGAATTTGTTTCCTAATATCTATGTATTTTTCATCAGAGTTATGTGCAATGTTTTTGCATAATTAAATGACACTTGTATTATCATACAATATACGTGTTTTGGTAAAACTCATGCCATAGTCTATGAGGGTAGCTTCTTAAATGACCAAGAAACTAGTGATTCTCATAATATAATGACATGTTTTAGATGTACTTTTTCAATCCATTCTACATCCACCAAAATCAGCATCAAAAATACATTTTAAAACAAAATCATTTCCAGAAGTATAGAAATGTCCTAAATCAATGATTCTCTTTAAATAGAGAAAAAATATTTTCAACGATTTTAAATGAGATTATTTTGGATTATATTGATATATTTAATATAATAATTTTTAAAACACTATGTTTGGATGACTAGATGTCATGTATAGTAAAATTTTTATCATCCCTCTAAAAGATGTTTGATCTACAGGTTTCCCAGCTTCATCAAGATCAATGGAATATGGTGTTCTAATTAGACTTCTTATAATTGTATTGTTTTCATATCCTTACTTTTATGAAGATCTTTAATATATTTATGTAGTGATATATAAGTTCTTTCTGGTTTTTGAGAAATTTGGAAACCAAGGAAAAACGATAACTCACCCATCATACTCATCTCAAACTCATATTTCAAGATTTTTGCAAATAAATCAGGTAAAAACTACTGAGTTGAGATGAATATGATGTCATAAACATAAATATGAAAAATCAAAAAATTCTTATTCTATTTATTTATAAAAATAGTTGGATCAATAGTTCCCTTAACATAATTTTTTTTAAAAACCATGTAATTCTACCATACACGTCTATAGGGGATTGTTTAAGTCCATATAATTCTTTGGTAAGTTTGAAAATATGTTCAATATACCTTGTGTCTTAAAATATAAGAGTTTTTTCAACATAAAATTCCTCTTGAACAAATCTGTTAAGGAAATCACACTACACGTCCATGTGAATTTTTTTGAAATTAAAGAATTCTACAATAGAAAGTAAAATACAAATAGATCCAATTCTAGATACTGGAGCATAGTTTTTTTCCTATTCTATTCCTTCTTGTAAATTATAGCATTTAGAAACTTATATATCTTTTTTTCTTACTATGATTCTATTTTCATGACATTTATTTCTAAAGACCCATTTTACTCCAATTATAGAAGTTTCCTTAGATCATTCAACCAAGGTCCAGAATTTATTCCTTTCAAATTGATTTAGCTAATCTTGTATAGATTTAATCCAATATATATCAACTAAAGATTCATCAATTCTTTTTTTTTCTAATTGGGAAATGAATGAAATATTTTCGAATTCATTTTTAGAGAATTTATAGTCCTGATATGTTTTTTTACATCACCAATGATACTATCAATGGGATGATTCTTAAGAAACAACTGATTTCGGTTTTGTATTATCTATTCATCAACATAAGAAAGAACATATTATGGGGGTAACACTACTATAATATAATTCTACTTCCATGGACCTAGATCCATGGTTTTAAAACCATGGATATATGCTACTTTTTTCAATGACATATAGCCACGATTTTTCAAAACTGTGGCAATATGGTTCCCGCACTTCTGCGAAAAATAACTCCCGCTACAAATTTGGTGGGAATCCCTACCTCCATGGTTTTAGGGATATTCTGATGGTTTATATTAATATTTATATCATTATATATATATATACCTGAATTGTCGTGCGGTGTAGTGGTTAGTATGCTGGTTCATAAAGGGGAGGTATAGGGATAAAAACTCACTGGGGGATATTTTGTATTTAGGATGTTACCATGATTTACAGAGGCTATAGCCATTTTTTAAACTGTGTCCATAAGTCAACTGCCACATTGGCCATTTCTAGGATTATTGCCATTGTTTTTTAAAACTGTGGAAATAGGTAGCTATTACCAAAGTTAAAACTGTGACAATAGGCTGGGACATACAACCACGGTGATAGCAGCCACAGTTGGCCAAAACCATGGCCGTAGGCTACGACCATGTTTTTGGGGCTTATTGACACAGTTTTGAACTGTGGAAATATGAATTTTTTTGTAGTTGTGTAAATAATTAAGAATCATTTTCTTTATTATTTTCCATTTTAGAAAAATCTTCTATCAAAGGTTGATAATCATTTTTTGAAAACACATATGAGGATGTAGGTTATGGTTGTTTAAAAAAAAGATCAGTTTCATCAAATTTAACATAAAATTCTTCTTCAATGGTACACATATTTTTATTAAAAACTCTGTAAGCTATATAAGTAGTGGAGTGGCATAGGAAAATTCCTTCATCAGATTTGGGTGCAAATTTATGTAACATCTCTTTAGTATTCATAATGAATACTTTGAAACCAAATACTTTGATGTTAGAAAGTCTAGGTTTTTGACCAGTCCACATTTCATATGGTGTTTTATTTTGAAAAAGGTTTAATTAAAACCCGATTAATAGTATAAAAAGCAGTACTAACTGATTCATCCCAAAAATAATTAGTAATTGAATAATCACTCAACGTGGTTCTAGTTATCTCTTGAAGAACTCAATTTCTTCTTTCAATAACACCATTCTTTTGAGGAGTTCTTGGAGCTGAGATGTTATGAGTAATACATTTCTTACAAAAAAAAGTTTTAAAATATGAATTTTAAAATTATCCTATATAATCACTAGGAATTGTTATCAATGAATAGTTTCTCTAATATTTAACTTGAGCTCTAAATATTTTAAAATAAGAAAATGCTTCAGATTTCTTTATGAGAGAACATACCCATGTAAATCTGGTGTAGACATCCACTAAAATAAATACATTGTATTTTGCTACAATACTTTTAATTTCGGTCGGGTTAAAAAGACCCATATGAACTAACTATACTATATTAGATGTTGAAACTTAACCAATTGATTTAAAAATGATTTATGTTGATTTCCATATTATAAAGGATAAAAAAACTTTTTACGAATCAGTATATGCTTGTGTAGATCCTTAACAAGTATTTTATTTGAGAGTTTACATAGATTACTAAGGTTACGATGTTCTATTATTATATTCCATAACCAAGATTGAACTTCCATTGTACTAAGACAAGGTAGGTCTTGGATCCTATGGTTTTCTATGTTCAGTGTATAAACATTCTCATGCCTATCGGTAGAATGAATAAACTCTTCCTTGGAATTTTTCTCTAAGAATTTATCATTCATAAAATTCACTGTGTAACCATAATCTCATAATTGACTTATAATAATGGGTTTGTTCTTAATACCTTTGAAAAATAAAACATTTTAAATCAATGTTTTTTCAATAAGAAAAATATCACATATAATTTCTAGAATGTCTATCATACCCAGACCAGGGTAAGACCTCGAGAGGAATATCAGAATTTTTCTTACTATATCGCAAGCCCTTGAACATTAAGGTATTCAAAACCTCTATATTACTTTCTTGGAAAGCCCTCAATTATAATCAGGATCATACAAATCAAGTTGAACAAGATGTTCACAGTAGAACAAGATGTTCATGAAACACACAAGACAAGAGAGTCTTTCTATCACTATAAATCACTTCATACCATGTAATATCTAGGACCTTGGAATGATTTCATAGCTTCTAAACTCATTTGAATGAGATCCTATTTATTGGAAAAACAATAATGGTCAGCTCCCCCCTCCAATGGTCATATTTTTCCTTTAATCTCAGAGGGTCCTATCAATGTGTCACTCAATGAATGGTTTAATAGAAACAAGTTGTACGACATCGTTTTATACTTACAAAAGAATATGTCAGGAAAATTGTGTAGATTAAATAAATATGAAAATACAAAATATAGGGAAAAATAGAATTTTGAATCTAAACATATAAACAATCAGATTAAAGAAACATGGATATTCAGATTCGGTTTTTCAACGAATTTTGTGTCTGAATACTGAGGAATTAAGAGTCTGAATGCTGAGGAATTCCGAGTCTGAATTCTGAGGAATTAAGATTCTAAATTTTGGGGGATTCAAAGTCTAAATTTAGATAATTTGGAGTCTGAAATTCAGAAAATTTGGGTTCTGAATTTTAGAGAATTTGGAGTCTCAATTTTAGAGAATTGAGAGTCTGAATTGTAGAGATTTCAGAGTATGAATTTTTTAGAATTCAGAGTCTGAAAACAAAGGACTCGATATCCAAGGAACTATACGATTTCATGTTTTTAGATAAAGATTCAAATTTTTATTAAGTAATAAAATGAAAGTGGTTTTTATATTAAATAAAATAAGAAAATAAAGAAAGGATAAAACTCCTGTTAGGGAAATTAAATTTTCCTTAAGAAAATAATCCTTATAGACGCAACATGATTGACTAACTTATGTAGTAATGTGAATGATGTAAATAACCAGACTATAGAATGTGTGATGAAAATTAATCTTGTAAGGAAGAAGGTATAAGTGATGTAAATGGTTAAAGTGAATTTTTTTAAATATTGGAACTAGAGTTTTCCTTTGGTCCATCTTTTCATTTATTTCTTACATGTATAGACTATATGTCTAGAATATATATTATGTTGACACTATTGGTGGTGGCCTATAGATTTGTACTCCCACCCTACTCAAGCCATTATTGGGTACCCAAAAATATTTCTTAGTTGTAGGTCCAAACAAGCGTATAGTCCCAATGATAGGGAGTTGATTTGGGATATAGGATGCGAATATATGAGGATCCATACATTGATTGAGGACCCATATTGGGAATTTATTGAATTTTATTTTTTTGGTTTTCCTTCACTTTTGTAACTGTTAGCATGATATGACATATTTATTGTTTGTTTGTGATTTGTAACCTATATGGGAAATGTTTAGTAATTTATGTTTCCAGATTATTTTTCACTATTTCCTTTTTATATGTTATGTATTGTGGATTATTCTAGTAAGGGGTGTGGTCTCCCCACATTATCAATTAGAGCCTCACTTCTTGCCGACAACCTTAGGTGTATGGGGAGGCATGCTTGAGGTCATGTGGTCACACAACTTAGAGAAATAGTATAGTGGCTCAGAGGTTAGGGATGCTACATGATACATTAAATCTGTTTTATTGAAATCTCTAGATGGATTATTAGTTCCACAATAACATAAAATCATTCCATCATCAATCATAGAATAAAATTTATCTAATGTATGTCTGTTATTTAAAATGAATACATTATAACCAAACTACCCAAAACATCTACTTATGGTTTTAAATACTTTTTTAAAAAAAGGGGTTTTTTGAAAATGTTTTAATAGATACAATATTTAAAAATAGAATGTGTTTATTGTAAAATTCAATCCAACAATATTTTTAGGAAATATATTCAATAATTCTTGATATAGGTATTTCATGAAAATTCTTATTCTTTATTTTGACAAAACCATTTTTATGGTGTCCTAGGAGAAAATAGAGTTTTTATCCATTTTCATCATAGTATTTATCAAATTATAAAATAAAAAATTCACTACCTGTATCAGTTATGATAGATATTATTGATATCTTATTGATGATTTCAATATGTTTAAAGAAGTCACAAAATTTATATACTATTTAGTTATTCTAAAATAAGATAAATTCAAATGATTCTACAATATTTTTTCACTATTACCAATACATATTTCATTCCAACTAAACTATTAGGTTTATAGGATCAAATATGTAAATAAGAAATAATTCATTACATCTAGAATTTATATCACTATTTATATATTTAAATCATTCTTTATGATACATACCCTTTAAGTAGTAGTTACACATAATGTAATTCATTTTAGGTAATTCTGAAAATTTTAAACCAACTCATTATTTGATAACATGTTCTCGAGTATGAAGTTTTCATTTCCAAGATTCATTTTCCACATAATATCATATGCTTCTAAAATAATAAAACACTTAACATTTTTTTTGTTATACGAAAAAAACAAACTGTATAATCATATCCTTTTCTATTTAGAGAGAATGAAAAGTATTCAATTTTTAAAATATTAATTTATCATTTTCAAATATTATATTTAATCTATCTTAATAGATTAATTATATACCTATTAAATTTGGTTTTAATCTATCTATAAATCTTACATTTTATGTAATAATTTTTTTGAAAAACCAATATCTCATATATATATAATATATCCTTTGGAGTTGTCTCTAAATGTGACTAGGACTCCATCACATGAATAAAAAAACGTTTTGAAATATCCCCTTCAATGTTCCTTGAGAACACCCTTGTTAAATACCATGAATCCTTGATTATTTTAAGGCATATTTATTGAAATTAAATAATTATTTATTGTGTTTTGGTACCCACAAAAACTTGGGTATAATTAGATTATTAGATGAATGTTTTGGAGTAAAAAAGTATTTAAAGAATCTGACTGAAAATTAATTTTTTTAATAAGATAAAACCCGTTTTAAAGGGTTATGGGGAACCCTATAAGACAACGAATACATAGATGAAAATCAAACCCCCAGTCCAAAGCATCAAGTCCATATACAATGAAAATCATTCTGCAAAGAAAGGTCCCTCCATAGCATTAAAAACATTAAGATCTACTTCACCCATCACATCATTGCTCAGTTAGCTTTCCAACATAATGAAGCACGAGCCTAGAACCGATGGAAAATTCCATACCCTCTCAAACATCCAATTTGGTAATCCATGATCAGATAAAAGAACATGCCATGAACGTCATTTTGAATGTTCCTTGTAGATGAGCTGAATGGAATGACCCAGAAAACCAGGGACCGTGGAACCACACATAAAACAAATCAAACCAAAACCATTCCTACTACTTCTACACCAATATGCTGCCGAACCTACATAGCTGAATAACAAAAAATTCTACATATATAAAATATCAAAATATTCTTTAAATTATAATTCAAAATATAAATTACCATGTAATTACCTATGACTATATCTAGGTTATATTTGGGTAGCATAGATGATTTGACTATGACTATCCAATGACCCACACTTAACTATTTTAGGCGTGCTTCTATAATTTATTTTCAACACCCATAGTCACTACCATTGAAAAATATGGGATATTAGGTATTCATTCACCATTTGAATTAATACATTCCATTTATAAGTATTGTTATTTATTCATTAAACTTCTATGTATAAGTTATTTAGGTTAGTGAAATAGTTAACAATAAACAATATATCTATAGTATCTTTAAGAAGGGCCAACCATCATATACAAATTTTTATGTATCATATTAAATAAAATAGATCTTATATCTATCCATTATTGAACCACATAAATGATACCAATTATATTTTATTAGATTAAAACAACTATACATAATTTCTCTTATTTATAGAGCCACACCTATGATACCTATTATTGGATCAAGTTATATAAAAAATAGACTAAATTAGGATGAATTGAATTTTTAAATATTTTATGAAAAATAATCAACAAGAGTTATATTGTTCAATAAACAAAAGTGTAGTCTAGGGGTCAAGATTCAGTATAGTGGAAATTAAAATATAAACAGAATATTTTTATAGAGGTCTATAACATCACGATCCTATTCCACTCATCAATTATCTCTACTCAATGTTAAGATCGTTAAACACTAATAATAACTCACTTTTAATGGTGTGTTAACTTTTTTAAATACTTCTTCTTTTACAATACAGAAAGGAAAAACCCAAAATTTTTATAAGAGTGATAATATTTATTTATAAAGAATTTTATTTGAGAGTTACAACACAAGAAATTTTTTTTGGGTGGTATATTTACCAATTATAACTTTCTTTTTATTGGGAAATGTTGAAAACAAACATAATTATTGTGAAAAGATTTAAGAAAAATAATATGGTGAAAAGAAATAATAATAAACTAGAATAATTAATAAGACTTTTATAACAATATAGAAAGATTATATTTGGACCCTTAAATAGTACTGAATTGCGAAATCAATGTTTCTTCATGATCGAAACACTGAAATAATATTAACTGATGAACTTCTTTCAATATAATAAAAATCATTCTCAATATTGAGAATTCAATAATTCATCCTTTATTCAAAAAGTCATCATGAATGTTTCACATTTTATCCCTTGTTCTTTATTAATCAACTAATCAACAATGATCATCTTGATTTATCTTCATTCACGAGTTTTCAATGTTTATCACCACAATACAATGGTTAGAAATATTTAAAATCTGTAAACATTCCATTACATATTAATTATTCAATTGTATTCCATAATAATATTTACTCCCATTTATAAATTTATTAAACTCATAAATGGTTCTCATATATTTTTTAGAATATATGAAAATTATTCCAGTTATTATAATGATGATAATAACTTGTATAGACATGCAGTAAAGCGATAATGAAAAAAATAAAAAAGGGTATAATATATATGATATGAAAATTATTATTTTCATGACATTTTTTTATTCTCTAGTTTATAAATAACATTTTTATTTATTTTTAAATTGCAATGATATATAATATTTAAAAAAATTAAATAATGATGCAAATAGTTAATTTATAAAAATACTTCAAAATTTTAGTATCATTAAGAAACAATTTATCAAAAAAATGTGACTAAGTAAACAATTGTACATCTGTCATAATCCTTACAATGGATAAAATTAATGTTCATCATGTTAGGTCAGTATAATGACTGTGTGATCAAATTTTTTGGTAACATTAAAAATCAATTCACAATATTTATTAAAATTAACACATAATAGATATAAAAATTATCACCATTGAGACATAAAATACCAACATCACGGTAACATCATTTTTATGCATGATAGGTTTTATAACACCTCTTCATGTTAGGTAGGTATAATATACAATAACTAAAAATTCACAGTCACTTTAACTATCACAGTAGATTTACTAAAGCATCATGGTCACTTCATATAATCTCATAGTATCATTAAATAATGATTCTGGTTATTTGAATAATGTATTCATGGTAGGATGCTCATGGATTCACATTAACATAAAAATTGTGGTAACTTGGAAAAAAACACGTTAACTATAAAGGAATCTCATGGTAGGTAGAAGTGAATATTTAGGGTTACTACATTGTGGGGGTGCTATAAACCATATTTTCCTATCTAGAAACTCTACATAATATGACCTGACCCATTTGGAAAAACCCCCCCAATATGAGATACATTAAAAGTATATGATTCACATGTCATATCTATTTTTGATCCTTGTCTAGAACCATCACTATTATGTTATTGAAATATAATGTAATAACATAATTTTATATATGAATCAAATTTAATCTAGATAATAAATTTTCATATCCAAATAGATTTATTAGAAATAAAAAAATTCAAAATATAAAGGGTCGCTTCTTTAGGTTCTACGACCATTATCCACTTTGTGGTCTTGTAGCCCACAAATCCTCTATTATGGTATATGAAAAATAATGAATATTATTTTGGATAATTTTAACGTATCTTTAATATATATATATATATATATATATATCCCATGATGACTAGTTCTATATCTCCTCCCAAAACAATGAACATATAATTAGTATCCCCCTGATACGTTAGGATATTCATTATTGTAGTATAATGTTTTTCTCTTAGTTCTTCTTAGAATATTACTACCATGCTCCATAAATTTGAAAAATTAATCTTTGTATATATAATGACATACATTATTGAACCTATCACAAAAGAATAAAGTCTTCCACTCAACCTCTCTCTCTCTACCCTTTTGTTTCTCAGGACTCATTTTAGTGGAGAGATATATAATGCGTGAATTTGGAAATAATGATCTCTAAAATTGTTCCATAAAAATTCAATTCAGTACATTGTAAATATATGAAACCTAACATAGTCCATGAAGCCTCTTAGATCAATCAGGGATTGTCTTATTCCTAAAAAATATAAGCCACTTCACCAACATTTTTATTGGTGAAGAATTGGTTCTACCACTTATTAATTGACATTAGTATTAGTATATAATTTCCTATAAATAATAAATCAACAAAATAAATTTCACTGAAAACCTATAATACAATTAAACCTCCCAATGGTATAGGTTATACATTATTTATTAATAAAAAAAATTGTTGTATGGATTCATCAATGTGAATGTCCCATGATGTTGATAATTTATTAAACCCATAAATGTATATTTTTTACTTTATGGACTTATTATCATACTTTGGAGTCGCAAAACGTTTTGGGTGTGTTATATATATATAAATTATAGGGATCCATTTATGGAAGTTTGTTATGATATCCCTTTTATAAATCACATAATCATTGTATGTTGTTTTGTCTAGAAGAATTATTAAGGTTTTCTATATAGAAATTGGTAAAAATGTTTCATTATAGTATATTGCTTGAATTTTTATAAAACGAATATCATCCAATGATTCTTTATAGGCACAAAAAATAGCCTTCATGCCACGTTTCTTCTTGAATGCCTATGTTCACACAAAAGGATTTACACCCAATTGTGGATCTACAAGATCCTAGGAATCGTTCTAGTGTAGGGAATCTATAATATTTTTTATGGATTCTTTAAAGCTTGTATATTTATAGTTTTTTACTATTTTCAAGAAGGATAATGGTTCACCATTATCGACAAATAATTATTCATCATTCTTTGTTTCTAGGAAATCATATATCTATTGATCAATAACATTTTTGGTGCTCGTACTAAATACTTGTGTGTTTAGAAAAACCTCTTTCATGAAGACTTGTTACTTTTTTCTTATGCCAAATGTGGTATATTGTAATATCCCGACATGAATTAACACTAAACTAGTATCCATACCGGTCACCACATGGCCTGAAGAATGCCTCCCCATATGCCAGAGGCAACTGACTAATAGCAAAGATATAATGGTCATATGACCTGGAGACAACGTCAATAGGGTTAGAGTAGAATAATGTTAAAGAAAGCGAGGAATAAAATAAATAGTGGTAGATGTAGTAATAATAAAGAAATAACAAAAATATAAGAATAATATTAATAACTAAATAAAAGTATTCAATACCTATTTACAAAAATGTATGTATGACAAATGATTATACAATTACCAGAATTTTAAATTAAAAATTGAAATAAAATGGAACAGAAGAAAAACTACTTAAGGAATAGCTCCTTGTGCATATCAAGCACTAGCTTAGTCCTCATCCTCAACTCTAGACTAATATTGTAAATCAAAACTTTAGAAGCTAGATTATTCCCTTTATCAATACCAGTAGACATATAACCCACTCTGGGTCTAATGGTGCTCGAGTAGTGTGTAAGATGCAATATCAGTAATAAGAGAGCCATAATATCTTTCCAAATCTATTCCTTGAATATAAATTATTGAAATGTGTATGTATAAATAGAAAGACAGAAAAAATGAATAAATATACATCAATCCTCCCATGTTCCTAAGGGATAGTTGGAAGCTATACCTTCTTCATCTAATTGTTGGAATGAATATCTAATCAGTAACTATATATATATATATATATATTAATTATATATATATATATAGTATAAATATATATTTACTCCATCTATATGAACAAGGTGTGTGCAGACGCTACATGGACATATACCTATAATTATATTTGTTGGTTGGACTAGGGTGTAACTCAAACCTCCATGACCACTATAAATAATCCTCTAAGACCGTATAATAGATCACATACCCAACATCCCAATAAAGTGAGATACCTATTGCCAAAACACTTGGGATGGCGAGTGATGTTCAATGGAAGAACTCTAATCATGGAACTTGGCTTGAAAATAACAACAAAAATATAGTATCATTTGAGCAGGACATCATGCTCGACACCCGATGTAAGGGTGTGTGGTACCACTATAATTCAGAGAACCTTTACTATCATTCCACATCATATGTATGAGGCATAATAATATTTATAATAAATTTCAATGAGGAATTACCTATCATTCCAGACATATATTGAGTTTGTATAAGGGTATCAACATATAATAGTAATAATAATTAGATCCATGAGTCATTACCTTGAATGGTATAATTTTATTGAGCCCAAATGAAAAAGGTAATCACAACTATAACAATTCATATAATCTGTAAATACTTGATTACGACTTGATGCATGGTTATACCACCAAAGTGAATTCCATTTCAATTAAACAATTTTAAACACACAAGGATGGAATGTTGTCACGATCATGCATAACCAATGTGATACAATACCTAAAATTTACTAAATCAATAAAAATAAATTTATAATGCTCAATGAGCACTTAAGAAGATTCATTAGAGAAATAAAATTAGCATACATGGTTAATTCGAATTAAAAGATGGTCTAAGAACATAAAAGGATCCGTGGTTTATGTAACATTTATGTAAAAATAGGGAATCTCCATTTAATAATATCCAATAAGGCTATGCCCATGGGATTCCATAACTTCAACCTTAACAAAATCATTGGGAAAACCATCAATTCCATAAGGTAGAGAAATATGCTATTTATAAATTCCCTATTTTTAATTATGATGATAGTGCACCTAATTAAATGGTTTAATTAGAAAATATGACATTATTTATGAAAAATTAATGTCATTCAATACAAGAAGTATAATTTCTTCATAAGGGCTAATGTATAGAGAATATGAAACAATGTTAGAGTGAATGGAAAGACATAAGAGCTAGGTGGAACACACTAAATAAATTAATAACTTCCAAATTTAAATGACACATGAAATAAGGATTATTTTAAAGACATTAAAAATTGCATAAATAGGGATCCTACCTCAAGAATTAGAATACCAAGGAAAAAAAACATTGTCACATTAAATTTTCATTGGTTAAAACTATAATATTCTATGCCCCATCTTTGTTCATTTGAACCTTTCCATATATATATGATCCCCTATCCCCTATTTACATATTCTCATGGACATGAATATGTGCAAGGGGAACCTTACATATATGATTTTATATCCATATACCTATTTAAGATTACACACCAAATAATTTTTCATTTATATAAACAAGAGCAACTAGAACTATTATATATATATATATATTCATGCCTTCATATGTGAATATATATATATATATATATATTTATATATATAAAGAGATCTTACATATATATATTTTTACATATACAAATGCAGGTAAGCCTCCTTTTACCCTGAAGACATGAACCCACCTCATGGATGATCAAAATATAATAAAAATACTAAAAGAATCTCAAAATTACAAAAATTCCCCAAATAAAATTGGGCTAAACAAAGCAGCAGAGAGAAGCCTACCACTAGTGGTGATGGAACACCAAAAAGAACCGATACACATCGTCTTCAGCAGGGAACATTGAAACATACCCATGGAAGACATGATAGGCCCTCTGTACCCCCTGTCCAAGGAAGAAACAATAAAATATGGGTCAACCAAAACCCTAGGGTTTGGCCGAATTAAATTCAGTGATGGGTAGAAGAAAAATTGGTCAACCAAGAGAGGAGAATAGATCTGAAGGCCTTAACTCGAGGCGATGATAAAGAATCCTAGGGGAATAATGACATAACAATGTAGAATAGAATATCGATAGAGGGAGGGGAACATGACCATGTAAGAGAAGAGGTGGGGCTCACACATTGTTGGGTAAAATAACATGAGAGGTATCTTAGGTTTTAACATATTTTATTGTAATTTTAATGTAATTTATTTAATTTATTTAAAAAACATATTTCACAGTATTGGTCACATAGTTATGCAAAACATACTCTAACAATGTGATGAACAATGCATAGGTTATTATGAAGGGACACTACCCATGTGTGATTGACTTATGGTTTGGTAAAATGGTGCAAAGATGGAGTGACACACACCGGTCAGCTGATTCATGTTGCACAGTTTGCTTCTGGGGACCTCATAGTTTCAGACAAACCTTGTGCGCTGTATAGAACCTCGAAACATAATATTTTCAGGGTTATGTGCTCCCAAAACTCAAAAAGAAACCTTAGGTACCCCTCATCAATTTTAATCCACTCTAAAAGAAATAGTTAAATGTGTTCGAAAATTCAAAATTTCATTATGATGTTCAGTTCAAAGAACGACCCATCCAGTAACAACAAAATTCAAATTTCTAGGTAATGTTTCAATGGATCAAAACATAGGTCATTACAAACTACACAACATATAACTTTTCATCTCTAATAAGACATTGTGAACTATGAAAATATCACATAACCCAAAAGGATCATGAAATATATCTCAAATGGTCACGTTCCATTTCCAAATTCCAAACACACCTATGTGAATTCATTTAAACACATGAATCTTATGCCATAAAAACACAATCCAACACTATTATTTTCAACTGAAACAATGAGATAGTGGTTATCTAATCTTTCTTTACTAGAGACATGAAAACATCATCATCTTGACAACCTTTTAGCCAATGGTGCTCCGAAACATAGTTCTTCACATTAGAAAGGGGTGCCAATTCTGATCCATGGTACATTGCACTGTCAAAATAACATACAAGACATGACATAAAAGGTTTCTAATGAATCTCCTAGTATGAAATATTTTAAAAAATTCAACCCAATTAATTATGAGTCCATATCAGGGACCTCACTATAAAATAATAATCAAAACCCAATTGACTAAATAGAAATTGGGTACACAATATTTCCACAAATGACAGCGGCTTCCTGACTACAAATCCCAACTTTCAAGGAAAAATGTGTTAAAAAAAACTCCATCAGCAACCGTACACATCAAAAATAGTGATAATGGGTCGAGACACTCTATAAAAATTATCATGAACATGTCCGACTTAGATGGAAGGCACATTAAAGACAAAACCACAATGACTTCTTCTAAGGTTTCCTGTGTTTGAAATGAACACATTAACCAAATCTTATAATCAACTTCTGATGATATTTCTTGGTCAAAAAATCACTTGAACATTTGATGTTTGATGCCCCAACCCATAAAAAAAGAGTAACCCAGACCAAGACAACTAGAATTGTTAAACTTAAAACACCACCTCCGAGCCCAAAAAAAGTCATGGGTAACCTCAAGTTCAATTAATGGAGTCTAATGGACTATCTAAAGAATTCCATAATCCATGCTTCAGTTGAGACATTGGTACTGAAAAAAACATCCACATCAAATAATTGAATGACCCTAGTGTGACATCTTCATAGTGGTTGAGTCAAAAGAAATGGTTGGTGCCATAGAGTTCATCTTAGGAATTCATACTTGGTAAACCAAGGGTCACTCAAGAAACAACAATCCTTAATAAAAATTCATGTGTTACCATGAAACACTGAGAAAATCACCCAAACAATCCCAAAATATTTTAAAACACTAGCATAGTGCAAGAACAAATGCTCTATTTGTGAAACAAATAAGATTTCCTAATAGGGGACATGCTCTTATACCAAGTAATAGTACACTAATAGGATTTTAACTATTTCTAACAAAACAAGGAAAACCAAAATTAATCGAACCACTAATGGATGACCACATAAAAAGATCTCTGCTTCAATTTTGAACACATCGTCAACATAACAATGACTCCTTTTCAAACTGAGACATTTTTTGTGATTGCTAAATATTCACCTCCAAATTAAATCCAATACCAAATGTGTTTCACAGGGTTTCAAACACAACCAACCACTTCAAAATTATGATTCCTTGCAATCATCGACATGTAAACAACCAAATATACGATTCTCACCATGTTTGGAGTGTCCTAGTCATCGATAGGAGAGAGAGAGACTAGATTATCAAAAGTGCGATAGATCAAAACCACCTTGAATGCACATATATCTCTCCTCTGAGTCATGATGACCATGTCACAATACAGAGGCATTTGGCATGAAATACAAAACCAACATGATCGATGAGTCTAAACACACAATTATCATTGAATTCATCCATATCATTGGGAATAAATTGATTCATTTAAACACCCTGGTCACTCTACTACAGAGATGACCTAAAAATGTAAATAACAACTCAAATATCAATGATTCTAATGAACTCAAGTAGTTTGTTACATCACCTATGACTTGATAGGCATCGAGTACCTGAATTCATACTACCATGATGTTTTGAAGAAAATGGAAGACCTTTGATACTACCCAAAGGAGTTTCATCCCTATGAATTCTATTATCATATGGATTCTTTAGAATAATTTTTAAAAAGTGAATTATCCCACACAATTAAAAATCTATCTAATGAAATCTAGATCCACCCAAGGAAAGAGAAATGGGGTAACAAGACCTATCAAGAAGTACACCATAAATAATGCATGTCTAACCCTCTAAAATTGAGTATTACTCGATACTAATGACCGTAAAAAGGTTCATATAAAACATGAAAACCCATCTGAAAAAGGGTGCCATTTTGAAACTTAGATCTATACTCATGAAAACTACCATAGAATAGTACGAAAAATAAGAATTATCACAATATATAGTAAGGTATTTATCCTATAAGGTTACAACCTACTATGGGATAACATCATATAAAAGCATAATCATTGAACCTATCTCTATTTCATGACATTCAGATTTCACAGGGATTAAGATCTTATCATTTATAAAAATTACTGAAAAGGAGTAAACCACAATAAACAATCACACATCTATTCCAGGGAAACTCAAATTAGAGTTTAATATATTGTTACATGAGGGTTTAATTAAGAGACACAACATCACGCTCCATTTTAATACAGTACATTAATTTCAATTCGAATCATTACACATTGCAGGATTTAAAAAACATCAAATACCCATTTTGATACAAAATAATTACGCAATTGATTTAACTAAAAAACCAAGGAAAAAGGATTGTTTTTTCAATATTACTTTTCAAATATTAAAAATTTATTGACACCTATTAATAATTATAAAATTTAAGAAATAAATATCTTTTAGTAATACTATGTAGTAATAGATAAGGTGACCTATGAGGGTCCCATTTATCCAACTTGGGTTCATTATTATACAATCCGATAGAAGTTACTTAATTATTAATGTTGTAAACACCCATAGAGGGTTATCTCATATGAGACATGTCCTCTAGGTGACCTACTTGGGACTTTTATGAATTATATAAGACAACCCCAATACATTATAGAGGAAACAAATTCATTTTAGGTAAAATTTAAACGGCTTTTACATATTAAAAATTTCAAATCAAATCATGGTAATATCTAAAGTTCCCCTTACATGGGTGGCCATATAAAAATCCAAAAAGCACCCACACACATTACATGTTCTAATTTGTCTCCAATTAATCCCAAAAAATTCACTTTATCATAAATGTTTTTTATCCTTTTATATTTTAACAAAATTCAAATGATGATTTGAGTATATGGGTCACCTGTTACCAATTATACAGAACCCACACACCTGATAAGTAAACACTATTTATCATTTAATCGCAATCAATAAATTTTTACCATGAAACTGATTCCACATATCAAAATCATAATTTAGAATGTTATCATAATCAATAATCACACAAAACATTTTATATGTACATAATGAAATCTATAAGCATAGATTCATGGAATACAAACAGGAAAGGCATGATAAACAATGAAGTAAAATGGCATATTATCAACTATGTATGCAAGAGAAATAGTCTTTTTATGAAATAAAAATCATGGAATAGAATTTGAAAAACATGATAATGAATACAAGGAATGGTTTACACTCAAGGAATAGAATCGTCCGCAATAGAAAAATACTAATTCAACATCATGGAATAGAATAAATGGAATATGAATTTCTATGTTCCTATAATGATGTATGTAAAGAAACTTCCTTTATGTACAAGGATAAAGGTATTATATCACATATTTCATAAATAAATAAGGTAAAAAAATACACCATTAAATAATGGGAAGTCATAATCAACTCTAATATCAAACATCATGAATAATAACCCTAACCCTAGCCAGTTTGTCATTTCTTCATGGGTGGGGTGATCAGTCATAGACATAGCTATATACTAATTGAAAAAAAAATCATATCATTGGGGATAACATCACAAAGAAGTAATACAAATTGGAAATAAGGCTCTTATACTAGTTTGTAGCAACCAAGACTAAATTACCACAAATCTGGTAGTCAGGAAGATTGTGACACATCCTCAAGCATGCCACACTATATGCCAAAGGCTACTGACTAGCAGAAAATATCTAGTGGTGGTAAAGTTGGGAGAATATACCCTCATGGTCAAATTAGAATAGTGGTAAAGTGGTAAAGTAGATAACGAAACATGGTTGGATAAGGATTAAAAATAATGAATGAATAATAATAAATGAATAATATTAATAACTGAATAATAGTAGCCAATTCCAATTTACAACAATGCATGAATAGAAGAAGACTTTATAATTACAAGCAAGGAAAATTAAAAATAGCAATACAATTTATTAAAATAATAACTTCCTAATGACTAGATCCATGATAACATTGAGAACTATCTTATTCCTCATCTTCAACATAATCCATGCAATTATAAACTAATCATTGGATGCTAGCATCTTACCTTTATCAACACCAGAATATATAGAGTCTAGTTGAGTACCAATGGTTCTTGAGAAAGGTATGAGATAAAATATCAGTAGGCCGACACCCAAAGTTTCTAGCATTATCCAGTCCATGAATATAAATTAATGTAGTATTTAGGTATAAATATAAGATGAAAAATTAATTAATAAACAACAATTCTCCCATGTTCCTAAGGGACACCTGTAAACTATACTTATTTTGGGTCATATCAAGAATGAATTTCTAATAGTAACTTTATATATAAAGTAATAATATATACATATTATAAATATATATTTCATCCACAAATATGAAAAATGTGTTTGCGGATACTGAATGACCATATATATTGAATACTAGTTGTTGGCTGAATCAAAGCATAACCCAGGTATCCACGACAAGTCTAAAAGATCCTATAATCTCATGAAATAAGTTTTATTCCCTAAATCCAAATAGAGTGAAGGAATTCATGAAAAAACACTTGGTTTTCTATGTGAGCCTCCATGGAGACACTCTAATCTTGGAATGTGATGCGTAAATCCCAATGCCCATATAATATCTATATTGGGAGACATTATTCTCAAAAACTGATATAATAGAGCATTGTATCTCCATATTACACATAACCCTCAGAGTCATTCCATAGAGGATGTATAAGGGTGTCATCATATAACTGTAATAATAACTAGTACCATCCGGAATTACATCTCATACTCTTAATTTATTATTCCCAAATAAATAAAGGAATCTCATTTATAACAATCAATATACAAAGCGATTACTTAAATATAATATGAGGCTTGTTCATACCACCAAACTCAATTCCATTTTGATTAAAAAAAAATTTAAACACTCATGAAAAAAAATTCCTCATGAAAATTCCAAATCCATGTAATAAAATCCATTAAATTTACTAAATCCAAATGAATTCATTTATAAATCACAATGTGAACATAAGAGGTGTCATTTGAGAAATGACACATACCAACATAGTTAGTTCCAATTAAACGACAGGAGAAGAACTTAAGAGGTTCCATTTTTCATTTAAAATTTATATAGAAAGAGGAAGAATCAATTTCTTAATATTCAATAAGTCCATGACCATGATATTTCCTAAAAATAACCTTAAAAATAATAGTTAAAACAATTAATGAAATAAATCCATGGAATACGAAATTTATGATTTCCTACATTGTAATTTCTAAGACAACACACCTCATTGAGGAGTGTCATTAGAATACATGATATATTTTTTCAACAATTCATTTTATTCAATTAAAGAGTTTAGTTTAATCACAAGGAATAATGTATATATCATACGACACTATGTAAGAGTATATGGAAAGTCATAAGAGCAAGGGGGAACACACTAATCAAATTAATAACATGAAAATAAGAGATGGTAGATGATAAAAGTTTCATTTAAAAGATATTAACAATAAAATCAAAAATATGGACCCTTCATCATGAATAAGAAGACCAAGCTAAAAGACTATGACACGTGATTTTTTCATCAGGGACCACTCGAAGATGCTCTTACCCACCTATGAGCATATTCATCTCCACATATACTTAAGGAAACATAGACCATATATAAATACTATGATATCCATGAATATGTACAAGGATATCCCTAAAAAATATTCTTATATGTGTATATAATCATTTATTTTTACCAAAAAAATTAATATTCCATGTTTATACATAAACACTCCTAGACCAAATATATATATTTATTCCGCCACTCGTGAATATATATCTAACGAGGGAACTTATATATATATATATATATATATCCTTACCTATGCATATGAAGTTAAGTTTCCTTTGATACTGGTTACTGTAATATACCTCAAGAATAACCAAAACACTATAAATTTATCACTAGGGACTCAAAATCACCAAAATACCCCACATAAAATTGTGCTAGAAAACATAGTGAGAGAAAAACCTACATTTAGTGGAAATGGGAAACACAAATGGACCAAAGTGCGTCATATTGGGTAGAGAACATTGAAACATACATAAGGCTGACATGAGAGGCCCTTCACACACACTTTCCATTAGAGAAACAACCAAAACATTGCTTCATCCCTAAACCTAGGGTTAGACAGAAAAAAACTGGGTGATGGTGAGAGGAAACTTTGGCCAAACAATGTTTGGAGGAAGGAGTTGGAGGCCTTACCTCAAGGTGATGATAGATATTTTTAGTGGAATCTTGGGGAAATAGTAGGGAACGGGAGCTTCATGGAGGGAGGGGTGTGTAACCATGAAGGGGAGGAGTAGGGATCAGGTGATTATCAAAAGAGGAAAGGGATGGGGTAGCATAGGTGTTAAAATATTTTATATTAATTTTAATTTAATTAATATAATTTTCTTAAATTAATACAATGAAAGGTTTGGGTCAAACATTTATTAAAACCATGCACCAACCATGGGAGAAAAGTGTGTAGGTACTACCTACGTCGCACTACACATGCGGTGAATTTCATAGTTTGGGTAATCCATTTGCATCAATTGAGACACCTGCTAATCCACTAATTTAGGCTGAATGGTTTACTTTTGGGGGATTAATAGTTTCATATAAACCCCATTCCATATGTATACCAATGAAACTTGATATTTTTGGGTTTTGATGATCCTAAAACTCAATGAAACAAAAAATGTGCCCCTAAATAATTTTACCAAATTCATTAAAAAATGATTAAGTGTGTTCCAAATCATATAATTTCTTTATGAATATTATTTCAATGAATGGACGGTCTAGTAAAACTAAAAAATAAAATTTCTATGGAATTATACCATGTTTCAAAACCTTGGTCATTACAAATTTCTCGAGCCCCAGCATTGTCAAATTCAATCATGTTGACACTACATCGTTTGAAGATGATCCCCATATCTATAATGGTGGGACATATATTAACAAGAATATTTTTATTTTAGGGGTTATATAAATATTATCCTTTGATATCCTTAGTATATCAAATAAATATAGTCATTGTGGTTTGGGATTCATATTTGTTTCCATAGACAACCTTAAAAAAATTTCATATCTGCATATACATAATTTCAATAAAATAGATCCACTAAATCTCCTAAAATAGTATGTGATTTAATTTTATGGTTTATTTCAAACTCAGTTTAGTATATGTTTTACTATTAAATATGTATATCCTCAAAAGGATAATGAGATACTCTCATGACTCATCATCAATATCAAAATGTCTAAAAAGATTTCATTCCTCTTTTTACTAATAATATTACATTATGTTATGAAAGGATGAGTGAGTTGGGAGAGAATTATAAACTCCCATTGATATTTAATGAAATGTTGGTAAAGATATACATTACCATAGTCTTGTAAGAGTTCTTTTTTCTATAATCCATGATGATTATCAAATTCATTCTTGAGTTACAATGATTTCAAGAAAGAATTAATCTTATACTATATTATATAAAGCTATATATACTATATTCATCAATAAATATTTTTATGTAAGAGTATCTATTTTTATATTTAACTTGAAATGGTACACAAATCTAAGTGTGAAATTATTCAAGAAAATCTATGTCCATTCCACTATTTCCACAAAATAAAACTTCTATCATATTTACTTTAAAACCATAATGAAACATATCAGGTTGTTTTATTTTGAGTTTTTATAAATACACTTATTGGTATATCATTTTAAAATTATATAGGTATACTTGTCCACGATTATGATGCAATGATTGGGTATGATATAAATCATGTGATGTTGATTCGTTATGGATATAAAAATAATGAATTTTCATATTATGGTATATAAAAACCATTATTAATATATTTCAAACATTATAATACGTTACCTTGATAAAATTAGTATATTTAATTCATGAATATAAAAATAAATCCATCCATATATAGTCATCACATAAATATTGTTTTTTATTACAATGGGATCATATAAACAATTATTTATGAGAAAATTAATCCCCTGAAAAACTAAGGTGGTATTCTATAATATCTAGTGAATCCAATATTACATTATTGGAAACTTGAATATCAAACTCACCTTCCAAAATCATTTTAAAATCTACTTGTTTATGATATATGGAAATAAATTGGATCACCAAAAGCTATATCAAATACCCAATTTGAAAAAATAAAAAATTTCATTTGATAAAAAACACAACAAAAGATTATCCTTACTTATTAATTTTTTTGAATTCCTTTATCTAATGTCCATTATTTACAAATACAAACCATTCAATATCTTCTTCCTTATCCCACATCTTGTCTGTCCTCTACTTGGTAGGGAAGTACGAAGAAGCCTTACACATAGAGTTTGTCTTTTTTACTTTTATCATGCCCTTCCTCTTGTTCAACATAAATACTGAATTATTTTTCCTTTATCATGACATTATCAACCAAGTAATTTAGATTCTTCGGATTTAGGATGAACTTTTGAATATTTTTAATATTACTATTAATAATGAAACTATAGTATCCCTAATGCATAGAAATGAGAATGAGATCCATGAACAATTATTTTGTTAGATTAAATAACATTTTTTCAAAATTCTCAGTATTTTCAATGAACATGAATACATGAGGCATAGTTGGTTCACCATATCAATGAATATATATAAATAGTTCCTTGGTGATCTCATACAACTTATTTATTTCCTACAGTTGATAAATATTATAGTGAAAGGAAAACAATGTGTATGCATTATTGTCTATTTGAATCCACTATAAATCACTAGTAATAGTTGATATAATGAGGAATTAGACATAAAATTAATCATTTTAATGCTTTGATAAGTGATTATTCTCCTCCTCACATTCCTCCATATAATTCTCTTTAGGATACGGGAAATATAACAAAAAAATTCTAATATTGACAAAATATGATGCACAAGTTCTTGTAGCACTCCTAAAAGATCACACTGATCAAATGATATTATTTCTTTAATATCAATTACATGGATCATATTGAGGTCACATTAATTGAAATTTTCTATCATAAAATAAAATAATATATTATTAAAAATATATTGGTTACCAAATTCAATGTATCAAATTTTATTTTATTAGTCTTATGATATTTAATCCACCACCAATAACCCTCATTATTTGAGTTTTTTGGTCCTTCCACATGCATTGACACTAGATTCCTTCATTTGTTAAATGGTATACCCAATATTGAATCCCCATATTTAGATTTTCTCAACAGTTTCCTCTAAATGGTGTTAAAAGTACTCTGTACATTATTTTCAATAACAATTTGGTTAAGTCAACCCATTACTTTTTTAATTATCTTTAATAATCGATAATTATCCCTAGTTTTAGCCCAACTGACACTTTTACTATGGGTGAATCATAACTAAGAATATGGAAGGTATTTCTAGCTTAATATTTCCATGAGAGATATTTATTATATTATAAACAAATATTCTTTATTTTATACATTTTATTTATTTTTTTATGGATTTTATATTAATAATTAACAATTTATGTTAAAATAATTTACAAATAATTTATTTACTTTTTTTCACCTCACATTATCGTTAATTCACTTATCGTATATGATCGTAATTATATATCATGTAACACTACATAATATTAATAAAATATTTACTATGAATTTGAAAAAATAAAATAAAAATGTGTCATAATCTTGGGGTTATATATATTAGAAAATTTACCAAGTGAAAAATAAACCGATTATTGACCCTTGGGGAATAATACCTTTATCTGGGCATGGCTAGAGATTCAAAATTTGACCTCTAACCCATGAATCTCTTTGGATGGTTTCACTTAAACTCATCCAAGAACCATCATATACCCTTAGAGAACTATTCTTTATATATACCTTCTCATATACAGGTGGGGCTGACTTAGGTTTTGGAATTACAAAAAGGAATCTATGGACACATAATCTTGTACATAATAAGGAGGAACGAATGATAAAAATATAAATATATATAAGATAATAATAAAATAATCACAAAAAATATGTAATGAATAATTTAATTTAAATATAAAACCGACATATATATTTTCCATTCAGTCTCCTGATCACCCATTCAGACAACAACTACACATTTGAACTAAGTTCCATTAATTTCAATTAAATCATTACAAAGGTAACATTATTTTAAAAAATAATTATATTATTAATTAATTGTTGGTTTTATCTTGAGTATCCATCCAAGTAACCTTTTAATTATTATACTCTATAATTTTAAATAAATTAGAGAAATTATTTTTTTATAAAATTAATTTGTACATGACCCGACATGGAACTCAATGTGTAACCTTCTGCTCATTTGTTAATTCAATCTCATTATTTATTTATACGATTAAATAATCATGTTTCTTTCATTAATTAATTCATCATTAAATTAATCCCATGAATCTCATTAATTAATTATTAATTCAAATAATCATCAAAATCTCATTACCAATTAATAAAATTAGATTATCACACTATTAACATTAATTAATTTTTCAATTAATTAGTCATTCCAAATAAACTAATTAATTCATCAATTAATTAGTCAATATCAAAAACTCATTATCTATAATTAATTCAGTTGTTAATTATTCAACTAAAAAATCTAAATATTTTAAAAGTAATTCTACAATTAGTTATTTCAATTCATATATCTTTATTTATCATAATTAATTAGTCAATTAATTATATCAAATCATATTTATTGTTACGTCATAATTAATTTTCCTTTAATTACATTGACTCATATATCATGATATCTCACATATAATCTACTATTAATTATCTCAACCCATACATCTATATATCATATAATTTCTCTATAATTAATATTATGAACTCATATATCTAGGTATATTATAAAAATCTACCATTAATAATTTCATCTCATATATCTTGATATCTCATAATTAATCTAAAATTAATTTTCACAACTCATATATCTATATATATCATATTTAATATACCACTAATTATCTCATCTCATTTTTCTAGATATATAATTAATAATCTACTATTAATTATCTCATCTCATATATCTAGATATCTCATAATTAATTCATCGATTGATAACATTAAATCAACTATCTCAATAAATTGTAATTAATCCCCCGATTAATTATCAAAATCACACTTCACTTAATCTCCTAACTAATCCACCAGTTAATTATATAAATGGGATTACCATAAAAATCATAATTAATTCCCAATTAACTATATAAATTTAATCCCTTTAGTCTCATTATTATCTTCCTAATTACTCATGTATATAAACAATTTTTCCAATAAATCAATTTCCCATTATTAAAAAAGCAAATCCCTTAATATCACAGTCAGTTCATAAATTAATTATCTAATTTGGAAGTCCCTAAATCTCATAATTAATTCCCAAAATAATTATCAAAATTTAAAACCCCTTAATTTCTTGATTAACCTCCCAATTAACCGTAAATTTCAATAATAAAAATAATAATCAATTGGCCTCATTAATTAACCCTATTTAAGAATTCAAATTTATAGTGAACGATATAAATTATAACATTTCATACAATTAATCAATATGATGTCTATGGAAATTGAGAATTAGACCACCTAAATCAAGAACAGTGATGAAGAAGTTTCTCTAATAGAAAACTCAAATTTTTTTCGAGATAACGACATAACACAAGAACTTGATTCAATTCATAGATCTGTGATTTAAATGAACAAAGATCTAAAAATCCTGTATCTAAATATAGATATAAAATTGGATTAATATCCATATTTTATCCATGTAGAGGAGTGTAAGGTATTGATATATCTACATGGGAAGAACCACTTACATCAATTTATTGAAAATCAACCATCCAATGAAAATCCTCATAAATTGATTAGCATAAGGATGTAGATATAGATCTAATTCTTGAAACCTTAAATCTAGATTAAAGAAAATCAAGATCTTTAGAAATTTTATATAGATCTCAAATCAAGGATATAGATAACACCATATAGATATATATCTTTCTTATAAATTGGAATAAAACTCTGAAAGTAAATAGAAGAAATGGGGGGGGGGGGACAATGGAAGAACATGATAAGAAATCACTTATTATAAGAGAAGTGTCCTTCGATCCATGTTTCAATTCACTAAAAAGGATGGTGGAGAGGATGTAAAATTCAACATGGGAGCTCCCAAAACATAAAATGTTTCTAAGGGACAAATGGAGGTCAATTTTTGGTTAATTAGGGGGTTCTCATAATTTTAAAATTCATTTTCGTAATTAATTAATTCCAGCACACAGTTTCCTGCACGAGGGTGTACAGTCTTCCCCATCTCCACCAATTTTTTTTTGAAACGTCAACCAAACACTCCCCAAACTAAAAACTAATTAAAATTTTCTTACTACAATGTAGAAGAGTACTAGTAAATTATCCCATGATGTATCTATAATATTTTAGGTTCTTACAATCTCCCCACCTTATAACAGCTCATCCTCGAGCTGCACTATGAAGCCTCTCTATGTTATTGATTCAAAATATCAAGCCACTGAGACCTCACATATTTCTCTCTCTCTCTCATGTTTCTTCCAAATTACTTCCATGTTTCCAAAATACATGAACAATTGATAAAATCATTCCCTACAATAACTTCTCACTATGATCCAACCCACATATTAAATTCCCCAGAAATAAAGTATAGGTCTCGAGATCAATATTCATAATATAACTGATGTGTTTCCCAACTCACTATTTTCAAAAATAGTAAGAAACCATCAAATATTTTCAATTATACATGCCATAATTTTTTTTCTGTAAAAAAAATACATCTACAACCTACATTGCTCACACAACCTTTCTGTGGGGAATTTAAACATTCTCTACACTAGTTCCTTATTGGCATTCTGATGCAACCACTTCTAACCCCTGGTCCTACTCTACTCACCTACTTATGACAAATCAATCCCTATACATGTAACCTAGCCACCAAGATCCACACTTCAAACATAAGATAAACCCAAAAAACCTTGATGTGGCCTTCTAACCATTCATAATAAATACAAACAATATTAACCGCTACTTATTACAAGATTCCAAGCATGGAACCCAGATTATTCATTGAAAAAATATCCATTCTAAGAACCTTATTTGTAAAATGTTGATGGTGTACCTCCAACCATCTTGATCTTCATATATCTCTTCATATGTGAAAACCACAAGAGGTTTCATATCCTTCAAAAACATATTCATGTAGCTATGTAAAAAGGAAAAGATTTCTTAGCGTACCCAGGACGATATCAAGGTTGCGAATATGATCATAACAAATTTGAATATACTCTATGAATTAATTGATGAATACCAAAAAACATCATCCATCACTGATCTTAAGTCCCAATATATAAACTCCTTAACATGTAGAATGTCTCAAGCTTCCCTGACTGCAAACATTACACCACACTGATCCAAAACAAAATTGTCCCTGAAAAAAAAATTGTTCTCAGACTATGTCATTAGCACTACCTAAACTACCCATATCAGTGTAAAAACAAAAAAATATTCTCATTTGAAAACATTGACTGAATTAACAACTGGTATTTATAAAAAATCATATGAAGGATATCCCTCTTTTTCTCACCACATGATAAAAACTATGGCACTATCACCGACCTTAACCATCCTACACCAAGGTACAGGTTAACAAGGGTAAACACATTATTTTTTATTAATTTCCACAATTAATTAATCACCTCATTTCTATTAATTTATTCAATAATAAATTAATCATATCCATATAATTATTAATGGTTCTCATTAAACACCCATTTATTATAATTATTTCATTATTTTAAAATTTTTGATTTCATATTAGGAATATTTTTAAATTAAATTTCACAAACCAATAAAATATTTTATGTTCAACAACATACCCAAAACACATTTTCCCATGCATGCCAAAAATGATGCGGGTTCAAAAAATAATCCAAAGTGTCTAAAATGATGCATTAAGACTCAACTCTAATTCCATTTAATGCCATCAATTAATCTCAACAAATCTTAGAAACAGTAATCACATCACACAATCATGTGCATCATCTAAGGTGAAATAACAGTCAACTATAACAGTAAACAAAAATAATAATAATTTCTCCCTGGGAACATGAGTTCTCCCTTATACATGGGGTAACTACTCCCATCAAAGAGCTTATAAACAATCCCCGACTATTCCTAGTCTCTATTATACCTTTCCAAAATAATAAGACAAAAGAATAAGAAAAGAAAACTATAACTCAAATACCAATTTGTAACATCTCAACCTAGGTTCCCTACATTGGTGACCCAAACCGCTAGGTTACATGACCTTGAGAACACATCCATATATGTTAGAGGCTGCTGATTAATAGTGAGATACTATGATCGGTCATAGGGAGGTTGTACCCTATTTTATAAATTCTATCAAATTAATACAATAGGGGAAATAGATAAACAATAATGAAAACATATGATAATAAACAATACACATATCTCATGATAACCGAATCATTTGGTGTAAAAATAAAAAATAAACAACAAATATGTCCTACTATTATATATTCTGAGTGTTAAATGAAAATCCAATGTAAAACTCGGTCGAATCCTCCAAGTGGGTCCCGATACCACGATTGGTTCCCACACCATGATCCAGACAAATTTGTCCTCTAACAAGGGACCATTTCTTTTAACCTTTCTTACGATCTTGTTATCTATTTGAGTGTCGATCATTCATCTCGAGTATGGTGTGATTAAATCTCATTATGGCATTAAAAACAGTGTTTAAAATGATATCCAATCAATATAAAGTGTATGAATTTGTATATTTAATTAAGTACAATGAATAAATAAACAATTTATAACATTATTAAATATTCATTATTTACCACATAACACCCTTGAGTTCCCTAGGATACCCAAACCTCTGTACATGCTTTAGACCTTGCTTGAATCTATACTATTCTTGAGGGATAACATGTGTCTGAATGTCCATATTATAATTCTTATTTCACAAATGAATGACCGTGTTGCCAATGATTAAATCACAAATTTAATGGCCATGTTACCATTATTTATTTCACAAAAATGAATGACCAAATTACAATTCTTTAATTATCTCCACTGAATTACCAGGTCACCAATATTTATCTTACAAAAATGAATGAACATGTTTACATTCTATAAATCACACAATTGAACGCCCATGTTACCATTAATCAAAAAATAATTAATTCAACCCTCAATTGTCCACACCAATGACATTACTAATTCTATAATTATTAAAATAAAATAATTTCTTTAGTTAAAGAAAAATTTAACTAATCAAATCAATGAAATTAATTAATTCAACAATTAATTAATCACATAAATTTCCTAAGATAATTCAAAACTTAATTAATCATGTGTACTAATACAGTTAATTCAATAATAAAAAATCACATCAATACATCTAGTTAATTCATTAATTATCTGATGACATCAATAAATATATTTCATTCAACAAATAACTGATCTCATTAATCATGTTAATTAATTCATAAATTAATTAATCACATAAAATATATTAATTAATTCAACAATTAATTAATCACATCAATCATTTTAGTTAAGTAAACAATTAACTAAAAACAAAAATTAATATAGTCAATTAAATAAATAGTTAATCAAATCAATTACTCTATGTTGACCCCTATGGAAGATTGTTGAATTCTTCCTATGATTGCTGTTTTAATAATCACAAATCATCGTTACTTAATCCGGTTGGATTTCTCATATACATAATCATATAATTTTAGTGAATTTGTTTATATCGGTTGGATCATGTTTTTATCTATGCTTGTTATTGATTTACAAGTATTCTGGAATTCTTCTTGATCAAATAGACAATTTGTGTTCTGTTAAGTGAACGGTCGCACCGATCCATATCAAAAGACAATGCTCGCACCGATCCATATCAAAAGACAACGGTCGCACCGATCCATATCAAAATTTAACTGAGTCACCGATCATGACTCACCGATGCTGATCAAATGAGTCACCGATCATGAAACACCGAAGATGATCAAATGAGTCACTGATCCTGACACACTGATGCTAATCAAATGAGTCACCAATCATGAAACACCGATACTGATCAAATGAGTCACCGATCATGAAACACCAATGCTGATCAAATGATTCACCGATCATGACACACCGATGCTAATCAAATGAGTCACCGATCATGACACACCGATGCTGATCATCTGAGTCACCGATCATGACACACTAATGTCTAGCCACCGATGCTGATGTTTATGACCTACCGATCACTTGACTCACTGATAGTCATAAACAACTGTTTGAATTTCTTTATCTTTATTTAATCTAAGCAACGGTCATATTAGGTATATTTTAATGCTCTGTCATTTATTTAATAAAGGTTGTTGGATGTCAAGGAACCGTACCTCGTACCTGCAAAAAGAAATTATTTCTTTTCCCGGAGCTCATGCTATAAATACAAGAAGTCCCTGTTGGTGCAAAAAGATAAGCATAGACACATATGAATGCAAAGAGTGGTGGATGAGATAGTTGTGGAAGACACAATAAGAGCTCATACACACTCCATCTTACTCAATAAGAGTTCTGTACATTCACGAGGACATTGAAGAACTTCATCGACTACATTTTCCACTATCTCAGAACCAGGATGCCAAGAAGATGACACTCTGTTTTCCAGACCAAAAACCATAAGAGGACTCATAACCATTTCTGATCAAACTCAAGGAGTCCAAAACATCACTGCAATCACTAGATCCATTTCTAAACTCTACATCTCTGCTCTGTGATTCATTATTTTACATTTCGAGCAGTGTGTGTTATCTGTTGTATTTAACACACACACTGTCTCCTATATGTTAACTGGAGGATCTGTAAATCCTCAGCAAACTCTTTACAAATTTTTTTCCCACGAATAACAGTGGTAGAGGTCGTGTGTGACCTGGACAGCTGGTTGCTTTTGTTTTCTTTCCCATGAATAACAGTGGTAGAGGTCTTGGACCTGGACAGTTGTAAGCTGCTGTGAACCTCGATCCAGGGTGTGGATCAAATTTATATAAATTGTTGAGAGGACTTAGTATCGGTTTGAGACTGAACCTCTTGGTTATATATGTTGTGCTATTTCTTTGAATGCTTGTTTTTATTCCGAAGCTAATTACTTTAAAACCAAAACTGTTTTAAAGTCACTTTGAAAATTAAACACGCAAGTTTTTATATTAGTTGAAAATCAGTAAGTTAGTTTCAAAAGTTAATCAACTCTTCTGTTTTGATTAACTGGGAAATAATCAATCCCTTAAGAACCCAACAGAACCTTTACTTTGATATAAATTCACTACAGTTTAATTCAGTATTTTATTTGGGGGGTTTTTAAGACAAAGTTTCTAAATTGAAATTTTAATTGGAACTCAATTCACCCCCCTCTTGAGTATCTACTCTGACCAACATTTGGTATCCAAGGGATTTAAAATATTTTCTAAAGTACTCGTTTTTTTAACTGTGATTTTAGTTGTATTTTAATGTTATTAAAATTTCTGTTATTAGTAAATTTTTATCTCATTGAAATCTTTACTTTAAGTAAGCTATCATGGATAATAGACTTGAAGGTGTTGCTACCAATAGACCACCATTTTTCAATGGCACTAACAATGCTCTGTGGAAAATCAATATGAAAATTCATTTAGAGAGAATGGGTTTTGATAGTTGGACTGCTATAGAATCAGAATATAAAATTACTACAACTGTTAGATCTACTTGGAATGAAGCTACTAAGGCTGCCTACAATACCAATTACAAAGCTATGAATGTCTTGTACTGTGCTTTAGGAGATGAGGAATTTAATATAATATCTTCCTGTAAAACTGCTTATGAAATTTGGGATACCTTAGCAGTTTCTCATGAAGGAACAACTAATGTTAAGGAAATGATATTGAATAATTATACTATTATGTATGATAATTTTAAGATGAAGCCTGATGAACCCATTTCTAACATGTATCTCTGGTTTAATGAAATTGTTAACACAATTAATTCGTTGGGAAAGGATGTTCCATCAAAGGAACAAATTATGAGAATTATGAGATGTCTACCTGAAAGATGGAGAGGAACTTCTGTCTCAATTAGAGAATCATGTGATATTGTTGAACTGCCAGTCAAGGAACTAATTGACAAGTTGATGATGTATGAAGAGGAACTCAAGGTTAACAAAGAAGAAGAAGATGAACCTAGAAGGAAGTCTATTTCTTTTAAGACTTCAACTTCAAAGAACAAGGATAAGGAGAAGCTCCAAGCTATAAATGAAAGTTCAAGATGTGGAGACAGTGAAAGTGCTTCTGATAGTGATGCTGAGATGGATCACATTTCTAGAAGGTTTAAGAAGTTTTATAGGAAGAAAAAGTTTTTCAGAAAATCAAATTATAAAGGTAAGTTTGACAATAAGGGACATTGGAAAAAGGATTGGAATAAATCTGAAAAATCAGATGAAGTTGTCTGCTATGAGTGCAAAAGAAAGGGACACATAAAAGCATACTATCCAAAGTTGAAATACAAGAAGAAGTATGAATACAATGAAAATAAGTTAAAAAATACATGAAGGCTACTTAGAGTGCTTCTGAGGATAGCTCCACTGAATCTGATGTTTCTGAAACTGAACACAGAAATAAGGAAAACATGTGTTTTATAAAAAACACTTCTAAGGTAATAGCTGGAACTCTTGCTTTAAATTCTTATTATTATAAAGATGATACTGACTCTGATAACATGTCAAAATCTAAACTATTTGAATATTGTGATATATTAGAAGAACCCTGTAATGAGCTGAAAGACAAATAAAAAGATTTAAATAAACAGTATGCTTTAACTGTTAAACATAAATCTGATCTTGATATTGAAATGGAAAAGAATGCTCACTTTCTTAAAGAAAACACTGAACTGAAATTATCTAATGAGCAACTCAAGAAAGACTTAGAGAAATTTACCAATAGAAAAGATACTCTTACTCAGATGCTAGGTAAGAAAATAGCACCTAGATACACTACTATTATAGGATACCAACATGGACAAAGGAAAATTACCAAAAATAGATTAATTCCTAAATTTGGACAGAATGTAGCTAGTTCTAGATCTTCATATGCTTCAACTAGTTATATTCATAGTTATGGATCTAATAAGGTTTATATTTCAAAATCTGTTGACATTAGAAATCTTATGAGACCCATTAGAAAAATATGGGCACCTAATGTTTTATTGGCTAACCTGTCTGGAACCAAGAAGATATGGGTACCAAAATCATTTCCTATCTAAATCTGTTTTGTTGGGAACCTGCTTAAAGAGCTCCTGTAGAAAGACTTGGTATTTGGACAGTGGATGTTCAATACATATGTCAGGAGACTTCTCATAATTCAAGAGTTTAGTAAAAGATGATGGAGGCTATGTCACTTTTGGTGATATCTCAAAAGGAAAAATCATCGGCTTAGGCCAGATTGGTAACACTGACTCAGTATTAATTTCTAAAGTTTTATTTGTTGATGGACTTAAATACAATTTGTTAAGTATTTCTCAGTTATGCGATGATGGTTTTTATGTTATATTTGAAAACGATTCTTGCAATGTTTTTAATTCTAAAAATGTTTTAGTGTTTTCTACTTTAAGAAATGAAAATGTTTATGCTATTGATTTAAATTATTTAGCTAAGCAGAATATTACTTGTTTAAATGATTTTCATAAAGAGTCTTGTCTTTGGCACAGAATATTAGGACATTGTAATGTGCATTCACTTAGAAAACTTTCTAGGAAGAACTTAGTTAGAGACCTACCCAAACTTGAATTTCCAGCAGACAAAGTTTGTAATCCCTGTCAAAAGGGAAAGCAATATAAAGTTTCTTTTAAATCAAAGAAAGAAGTTTCAACTTCTCAACCTCTCGAGTCGGTTCACATGGATTTATTTGGACCTTCTAGAGTTTCCAGTTTAAATGGGAAGCACTATGTCTATGTTCTTGTAGATGACTTTTCTAGATATACTTGTGTATATTTTCAAGCTCACAAAAGAGAATCTTGTTCTTGCTTTGTAAAATATTCCAAGTCTGTAGAGAACCTTAGTTGACATAAAATTAAAACCCTGAGAAGTGATCATGGCCGTGAGTTTTCAAATCATGAGTTTGAATCTTACTGCTCACACATTGGCTATAGTCACAATTTCTCTGCCCCTAGGACACCCCAATAGAATGGTGTAGTAGAAAGAAGGAATATAACCCTGCAATAAATTTCTAGGAATATGCATAATGAGTATGACCTACCTATTTATTTTTTGGCCGAAGCTGTAAATACAACCTGTTATGTTATTAATAGAGTCTAGATCAGAACTATTCTTAAGAAGACCCCTTATGAGTTGTGGAACCATAGGAAACCAAAGGCTAACTACTTCAGAGTTTTTGGCTGCAAAGTCTTTATTCTTAATACTAAAGACAATCTTGAAAAATTTTCATCCCAGAGTGATGAAGGAATTTTCCTAGGTTACTCTATTTCTAGTAAAGCCTATAGAGTTTTCAATAAGATAACCAAATGTGTGGATGAATATGTTCACATCAAATTTGATGAAACTGATCCACATGAACCTAAGACCTCTCTTGAAAATATTGAATATTATCTCTCTGTTTTGAACCTTAATGATAAAGTCAGTGGACCTGTAGTTAAAACATCCAGTTCTTGAAATTTTCCAGAACCTGCTTCTGTTGAAGCTCAACCTGTAGATGAATCTGAAATCTCTAGACCTAACTTTTCTAGAAAAACTATAATTCTAAAGAACCATCCTTTAGATGCTGTTGTAGGTAATCTTGATAGATGAACACAGACTAGAGCTTCTCTAAGAAATCCTGTTGAACATAAAGCTTTTCTTTCACGGTTATAACCTAAAAATATCAATGATGCTATCAATGATGCTATCAATGATTCTATCAATGATTCTATCAATGATGAATTTTGGGTAATGGCTATGCAAGAATAACTAAATCAATTTGAAAGAAACAATGTCTGGAAATTAGTAGAAAGACCTAAGGACACTATAACCATAGGCACAAAATGGGTGTTTAGAAACAAAGTTGATGAATCTAGAAACATCATTAGAAACAAAGCTAGGTTAGTTGCACAAGGTTACAATCAAGAAGAAGGAATTGGCTATGAGGAAACCTTTTCACCTGTAGCTAGATTAGAGGCTATTAGGATCTTACTTGCCTATGCATCACATCTGAATTTCAAGTTATATCAAATGGATGTGAAAAGTGCTTTTTTAAATGGTTTTATTGTTGAAGATGTTTTTGTAGAACAACCACCTGGTTTCTCAAATCCTCATTTTCAAAATCATGTTTTTAAACCTTTTAAAGCTTTATATGGTTTAAAACAAGCTCCAAGAGCTTGGTATGAAAGAATTTCAAACATTCTTATTTCAAAAGGATTTACCAAAGGAATAGCTGATCACACTCTTTTTATAAAAAGGACTTCAAAAGATGTTTTAATAGTACAAATCTATGTTGATGATATTATTTGTGGATCTTCTAAAAATTCTTTATGTACTGATTTTTCAAAGGTTATGAAAAATCAGTTTGAATTGAGCTTCACGGGAGAGCTTAAGTATTTTCTTGGATTTCAAATCATTCAAACTAAAGATGGTATTATCCTAAATCAAAGTATATATAATAAGGATTTATTAAAACAGTTTGGTTTGGATAATATTAAGGAAAGTGATATACCTTTGAGTACTACCTGTAAATTGGATGTTGATGAAACTGGGAAACCAGTTGATCAAACCAATTACAGATGAATGATTGGGATTTTACTTTATCTTACTACTAGCTGACCAGATATTATGTTTAGTGTGTGTATGTGTGCTAGATTTCAAGATAATCCTAAAGAATCTCACTTACTGGCTGTTAAAAGGATTTTTAAATATCTTAAGTATACTGTGAATTTTGGTTTGTTTTATCCAAAAAGACAATCATTTGACATAACTTGTTATTCAGATGTTGACTTTACTGGACGTAAGTTAGATAGGAAGAGCACATCTAGAACATGTCATTTACTTGGAAATTCCCTAATATCATGGTGTAGTAAGAAACAGAACTCAGTTGCATTTTCTACTGCTGAAGCAGAATATATAGCTGCTGGTAGTTGCTGTGCACAGATTATGTGGATGAAACACACTTTATTAGACTATGGATTTGATTTTAAACATGTTTTAATTAACTGTGACAACACCAGTGCGATCAACATATCTACGAACCCTGTGTCTCACTCTAGGACTAAGCACAATGATGGCATACATCACTTTCTAAAAGATATTTATCAGAAAGGTGATATTTCTCTAGAATTTATTAGTTCTGAACATCAGTTAGATGATATTTTTACAAAGCCATTATGGTCTGAAAGAATAAATTTTATTAAACAATAGTTTTGTATGATCGATCTGTGAAACTGATCTGTGAAACTGATCTGTGAAACCGATCTGTGAAACTGATCTGTGAAACTGATCTGTGAAAACGATCTGTGAAACCGATCTGTGAAACCGATCTGTGAAACCGATCTGTGAAACCGATCTGTCAAACCGATCTATATTTCTATTACTTATTATTATGTTGTAATTAATTAATTACTTTTATCTTTTTATAGTAACCCTAAATGATGAAATAAATAATACGTGACTATTTCTATTCCCCAAACCGTCGACCTTTCATTTCCCGCCAAGCCTTATATCCTCTCTTCTCCTCTACTTCGAACCTTCGAACTCCTGCATTTCCCCAGAATCTTCAAATGGCTAAGCAAAAGAGACCAAAAAAAGGATCAGACAGTCTTGTACATTCAAAGCATGCTCGAGGCGAGTCGAGTAGTACCACTCAAAGATCAGCAAATCCGAACCTGGAAACTCGTATTGTTGCTACAGAAAAGGAATTTAGTTCTTCCTGGCTTTTGACAAGCAAGTCCCTATTGTTACAAGTTTTAGAATCACAAGGATTGAAAGCCTGGTTCTCAGATAACACTCGTGTATACTACCCAAATCTAGTGCATGAGTTTTATATAAATCTGAAAGTTACATTAGATGGTGTAGAGGCTGCCAGAATGTCTTCTGTAGTGAAAGGAATAAAAATATCTTTATTATCCAAACAATGGGCTGAATGTTTAAATGTACCCCATGAGGGTCGATATGAGGATTATGCTGGAAACATTCCTCCAACCACTAAATACTTCTCTTATGAGTTATCTTTAGAGCTTTTGACTGGAAACAGAGAGTCAAGAAGAATCACATCCTCAGATTTGGATGGTGAATGTAGAATTCTCGTTATGTTTATTCAGCACCAAATTTTCCCTAGGAAATGAGATTTTGCTGCTGTAAAATTCCATGATGTTTTTATATTATTTTTACTAAAGACCCAGGAGAAGATCAATTTGTGTAGATATCTAATGGTTCGCATAGCTGGAATGGTGAAACCTTCTAAGAAAGCCACTACCCTGTTCCATTCCAAAATGATCTCTGCTATGTTAAAGAATCTGGAATGTGTTGATGAAGCTGATGAGACAGATGAATATTATAGTGTTTTTTGTGTTAAAAAATAAATTTGTAAAAGGATTAAAATAAATTGGAACCCATGGAAAAAATGTTGGGTTGCTGATGAGGACAAGTTGTATGAATCCTACAATCCCACTGATCATGGAAAGATGCCGAAGGGTTTGAGAGACCCTGGTTTGAAATCAGATGAGGAACCAATTTATTCTGATGATGAGGAAGAAGTAGATGTTGAAAGGAATAAGGACACTGAAGAGTCTGGTAAACAAGGGATGGAAGAAGCTGAAACAGAAGAAGGATGTATGTCACCTCCTGATGATAGGAGTGATCCTGATACTGTGATCCCTAAGAGAAGAATAGACTTTGGACCTGCCATTCCACCTTTAGCCTTACCTGAATTAGAACCAGTTATTGGTGATGAAGAAGCTGTTGACACTGAAGTATCTGATAGTCAAGATTCTGTGAAGAATGGAGATGATGATGATGATGATGATTATGGTGATGGTGATAACCAACCAGTGGATGGTCTTGCTGTACCTCCAATAGAACCACATCAAACTGTGCAAGAAACAAATACCAGTGGAAATAGAGATTCTCTAGAAATCAGTGGAAAAGCATGTTATGATAAACCAAAATATACTCTGTGTGCTGCTGTCTGGGATGATTACCTTGTTTTTACTATTTTGGGTTTAGAGTATTCTGAAGAAGAAGAGGAAGAATCAGAGTCTACTGCAGTTGTGAAGGAAAGCCAACCAGTTGAGGCAAGGTCTGCTCATGTTGTTGATGCTGCATATGTTCATCTACCTAGTTCTACTGTCTCTCATTCTGATTTTGATAAGTTCAAAATTGAGTTGCTTACTGCTACGAGAGATACAGTCAGAGAAGAAATTTAAAATGCTCTTACTCAAGCTGCTCTACAAGTTTCTGAAGATTCTTTGGAAGCCTTTTAAATAAGAGTATCAAATGTTATTAGACCATACCTGGCCAACACTGGTGAGTTTATTGGCAGGCACATAGCCTCTCTAAATAAGACTCTAAAGGATCAACAATCTGACTTACTTTCTTTATCAAACTAATTTAGATCAACCATCTCTGGTATGATGGATGTGTGGAGGAATCTGATTGAACATCTTAAGAAGTCTGATCTGAGGAAGTTGAAAGCTGAGATAACATAGATAGTTGCTCAAGCCAGTGTAGCCAAAGTAACCAAGATCACTACTCATGAGCTAGAGGCTCTAAGGCAGATTGTGCATGATGAATTGGCCACCATTAGACAAGTTTTTGATTTGGACTCGTTGAGGAAGATGAAGGAGAACAGTGATCACATTCATAAGATGGTAAAAGAATATTCAGCAGATGCCAATAAAGCTCAGAAAGAGGTTAAGGAAAAGGTTGATCATTACTTTTCATTTATTTATACCAAGCATGAGATGACCACGAATTTCAAAGTGGTGGTTGATATTCTGAAACTACTTCCAGTCACTCAAGATTTCAAGACTCAAGTTTGTCAGTTGCATGATTTTACTCCTACCTTGGAACAGTTCATGGAGAATAAGGATGATTTTGAGAAGCCTATCCAGTATGGTTCAGAAGTTATTCAGGATTTCATAAATCTTTTGAAGCCTTATCTGAATGAACAAGCCACCGCCATTATGCTTCCTACTGCTGAACCTCTCAGTTCCTCTGATGTTGTTCCAAATCAGATCTCTATTGCTCAAGATCTATCTCAAGTACAACCAGGTCTTCAGCAATCTTCTCAACCAGCTACTACTTCTCCACAACAAATCTCTGTGGCATCCTCTCCTCCACCTTACAGAGTCATCTTACCACCTTTTCAAATTCTCCCAGTTCACCTTGCCTCCAAGCCTTCCAACTTACCAACCATTGATCCTTTTGACAAAGGCAAAGCTCTGTTACATCCCCAGAAATAGTTGTGTCTTGTTGTTGATAGGGTGAACAATGTTCTGTTTGTACTCTGATGTACTTTCCAAACCTTTTCTTTTTTTTTTCTCTCTCTATTCTCTATGATTCCTTCTTTTACTCTCTTCTTTATATGTTTTCCCTCCTTTTTGATTATCCTAAAGGGGGAGATTTATATCTATTGGGGAGAAACATACTATGGCAGGGGAAGCAATGTTTACAAAAATATACAAAGGCATAAATTCAGGGGGAGATTTATATCTCATTGTGCTTTTATTCTTATTATGCCTTGTCACTATTATTCATGATATATTATTTTTATTTATGACTATGATTTGTGATTATCAAAAAGGGGGATATTGTTGAGCCCTCTTTAAGATTGTAGAATTCTTCCTATGATTGCTGTTTTAATAATCACAAATCATCGTTACTTAATCCGGTTGGATTTATCATATACATAATCACAATCTTTTAGTTAATTTGGTTATATCGATTGGATCATGTTTTTATCTGTGCTTGTTATCAATTTACAAGTATTCTGGAAGTATTCTGGATCAAACAGACACTTTGTGTTCTGTTAAGTGAACATTCGCACTGATCCATATCAAAAAGACAACGGTCGCACCGATCCATATCAAAAGACAACGGTCGCACCGATCCATATCAAAAGACAACGGTCGCACTGGTCCATATCAAAAGACAATGGTCACACTGATCCATATCAAAAGACAACTGAGTCACCGATCATGACTCACCGATGCTGATCAAATGAGTCACCGATCATGACACACCGATGCTGATCAAATGAGTCACCGATCATGACACACCAATGCTGATCAAATGAGTCACCCATCATGACACACCGATGCTGATCAAATGAGTCACCGATCATGACACACCGATAATGATCAAATGAGTCACCGATCATGACGCACCGATGCTAATCATCTGAGTCACCGATCACGAGACACTAATGTCTAGCCACCGATGCTGATGCTGATGACCTACAGATCACTTGACTCACCGATAGTCATAAACAGCTGTTTGAATTTCTTTATCTTTATTTAATCTAACCAAAGGTCATATTAGGTATATTTTAATGCTCAGTAATTTATTTAATGATGGTTGTTGGATGTCAGGGAACTGTACCTCGTACTTGCAAAAAGAAATCATTTCTTTTGATAGAGATCATGCTATAAATACCAGAAGTCCCTGTTGGTGTAAAAAGAGAAGAAGAGACACATATGAATGAAAATAGTAGTGGATGATATAGTTTAGGAAGACACGAGAAGAGCTCATACACACTCAAGCTAACTCAAGAAGAGTTCGGTACATTCACGAGGACATTAAAGAACTTTATCGACTACATTTTTCACTATCTCTGAACCTGGATCCCAAGCAGATGACACTCTGTTTTCCAGACCAAAAACCAGAAGAGGACTCATAACTATTTCTGATCAAACTCAAGGAGTCCAAAGCTTAACTGCAATCACTAGAGCCATTTCTAAACTCTACATCTCTGCTCTATGATTCACTATTTTACATTTCGAGTAGTGTGTGTTATCTGCTATATTTAACACACACACTGTCTCCTGTACTTTAACTGGAGGATCTGTAAATCCTCAGAAAACTCTTTACATCTTTTTTTCCCATGAATAACAGTGGTAGAGGTTGTGTGTGACCTAGACAGATGGTTGCTGTTTTTTTGTTTCCCATGAATAACAGTGGTAGAGGTCTTGGACCTGGATAGTTGTAAACTATTGTGAACCCCGATCCAAGGTGTGGATCAAATTTATATAAATTGTTGAGAGGACTAAGTCTCGGCTTGAGACTGAACCTCTTGGTTATATATGCTGTGCTATTTCTTTCAAAGTTTGTTTTTATTCCACTGCTAATTACTTTAAAACCAAAACTGTTTTAAAGTCACTTTGATAATTAAACTCGCAAGTGTTTATATTAGTTGTAAATCAGTACGTTAGTTTTAAAAGTTAATCAACTCTTCTTTTTTGATTAACTGGGAAATAATCAATCCCTTGAGAACCCAACAAATCCTTTACTTTGATATAAATTCACTACAGTTTAATTAAGTATTTTATTTGGGGGTTTTTAAGACAATGTTTTTAAACAGAAATTTTAATTGGAACTCAATTCACCCCCTCTTGAGTATCCACTACGACCAAAACTCTAGTAATTCAACAATTAATTAATCACATCAATAACTATAGTTAATTAAATAATTACTATTTTTATCAATAATTACTATTAATCTGAAAATAAACTAATCAAATAAAAAAATTGATTAATAAAAAAATTAATTAATCACTTAAATATTATTAGTTAATTAATCAATTAACTAAAAAAATTAATATAGTTAATAAAATAATTAACTAATCACATCAATAACTATAGTTAATTCATTGATTAACTAAGCAAATGAATAACAATAATTAACTCATAATTTAAATAAAAAAAATAAACACATTAATTAATTCATAAAATAATTAATCACACAAATCCCTTCAATGAATTCAAAAATTAATTTTTCATGTCAATCCAATTAATTATGGAATTAATTAATTAATCCCTACCATCAATCCCATTACTTAATTAATCCATTAAATAATTACATTACACCCCTTAATTAATTCACTAATTAATTTATATCAACATTCTCATTATTTAATTCTGAAATTAAATAATCATTTTACATCCATTAATTAATTCATCAATTAATTAATTCTATGATTCTAATTAATTAATTTTACAATTAATTAATTATATAAATCCTATTAATAATTCAAAAATTATTCTATCTCATTATTAACCTCAATTAATTCTTAGAGTAATTATTCATGTTTATTCTATTAATAAATTCATCAATTAATAATTCAGCATCTATAACACAATATCTATAATTAATTCAACAATTAATTATTCAAATAAAAATATTAATATCTCATATTTATTTCTATATTTAATTATCCCAATTCATATATCTTGATATATCAGACTTAATTCATCAATTAATTATCTCTAATAAATTATCTTGATATTTTATAATTAATCTACATTTAATTATATCGTATCATATATAATGTCATCTCACAATTAATCACAAATTATTTATCTCATATCCTACATTTAGATATCTTATAATTAATCTAAAATTAATCATCTCAAATCATATATCTAGTTATCTCAAAATAATCTAATTTTAAAAATATCAACTCATATATCAAGATATCTCAAAATGAATCAAGCATTATTAGTCTCAACTCATATATAGAGACATATCATATTTTCTACAATTAATTAACTAACATATTATATCTAGATATCTCATAAATAATCTCCCATTAATTATCTCAAATAATTTATCTTTAAATATAATAATTAATTCATCAATTTGTTATCTAGAATCAATTATCTCAATGTCTCATAATTAGTCCCCCAATTAATTATCTAAATTTCACATCCCTTAATCTCATAACTAATCTGAAAATTAATTATATAAATGGGTTTCCCATAAACCTCATAATTATTTATACGATTAACTATCTAAATTTAAATCCTCTTGTCTCATAATCAATTTCCCAATTAGTCATGTATTCAACAATTTATCCAATAAATCAATTGACCATTATTAAAATAACAAATCCCTAAAAATATAAATTATATCATCAATTAATTATATAATTTAGGTAGCCCCTAAATATCATAATTAATTCCCCAACTAATTATCAAAATTTCAAAATCTTTAATCATAGTATTAACTTCCCAATTAATTTTTAATTTCTACAAAACCCAGTTAATCAATTCCCCACATTAATTATCCCAATTTTGAAATTCGAATTGCTAGAGAACACTATAAATTCTACAAGTTTATAAACTTAATAAAAATCCTAACTATGTGAATTGAATATTAGACCACCTACATCAAGCATGGTGATGGAGAATGATCACCAATTGAAAAACACAAATTTCAAAGGAATACCAACTCAAAATATGATCTAAATTCAATTACTAGATCCATGATTTAAATAAATCAAGATATAGAAAACCTATATCAAAATGAAGACCCAAAAATAGAGTAAAATCCATTTTCGATCCATATATAGAAGAAGAATATAGAGATATATCTACATGGGAAGAACCACTTAACTCAACTTGTTGATGAATGACCGAGCAATGAAAATCCTTGAAAATCATGTGGCACAATGACGTAGATGTAGATCCAAAGCTCTAAAACCAAAATCATGATTAATGGAAATAAAGATCTTAAATTATTATATCTATATTTATAATCATAGAGATTGATATAAATAAATATATATAGGTATATCATATATAGTGAACTGCATCGCTGAAAGTATAAAAAATAACATGGGAAGAACAAGGGAGGAATCAGAGAATAAATCACTTATCGTAAGAGAAGAATCATTCAATTTGGTCTTGGTTTCAAAAATAAAGGAGTTTCGGAGGGCCTAAAATTTCTCCATAGAGATCCCAAAAAGCCATAGAGTACCTAATGATGAATGGGGTGAATTTTGGGTTAGATGTGAATTTTAAGAAATTTTAGATTTAATTTCCAGACATAATTAATCTTGAGATATAGTTTCCTTTATAAGGGTACTCGGTCTACTCCATCTTCTCCCATTCTTCAAAAATTCACCCAAAAAACGCAAAAATAAATCCCAATTGAAAACTACTCAATAAAACATTAAAGAATACCTATAAATGATTCCACGATTTATCTATAAATTTTCATGTTCTAACAACAATCATTAAATTAATAAGATAATTTTACTCTGATAAATTTTTATTTTTTAAAAAATTATATTGTAAGAAACATCGTATTAAAAAATTAAATTTATAATAGATAATATTTAATAATTATTTTAAAAATAAAAAACTCATAGTAATTTATAAGTAATAAAAATAAGAATTGTTCTGATTTTAAAAAGATAATTTCCTATAAAAATGGTTTTGATTATATTTTTAATTAAAATTGAAAATATATTATTTTAGAATTTTAATTTCAATGAATTGAAGAAAAAAATGGACTTATAACAAAAATATAATCCTAATATGATTTTTTCTATTTTTTTAAATGAATGACTTCTAGAAGGGTGGTGCAAAATACATTTTTTTTATAAAAACCATGATTTTTTGACATTATAATTATATAATTACGTCATTATTATTTATGGAAAAATTTTATTGAAATACTATATATTTTATATAAGTGATATTTAAAATTTTAAAATATTTATCATAGTTCATAAATCACTATTTTATACTTTAAAATGTAATTTACACTATCCTTTAAAATTGTTTTTAATACATTATACATCAATTATTCTAAAAATTATTTTTATCACATATTTTATGTAAAAAAACTATTAAAATTAAAATTTTATATTATAAGTTACATATTATGCACTAAGAACCATTTTTTAGGTATAAAAAATGAACCACATAGGTAAACACTAGTCACCATGTTCTAAAATAAAATTGAAAATTGGGTTAACCAAATGGAAAAAATGTGTAACATGTTTCTAATTGAGGGGATGAAGTTTATATTGACCAAATATTATTTCCAATACTTTATCATACATTTTTGGTGTGGTATAGACATTCGAAACAAGTTGTATGTTTATATTATGATGAAATAATTTATAAAATTTTATTATCACCACTTATAAAAGGTTCCCACATCACCCCTTAAAATTCACTCACAAATTTAGTATTCCAATTAAAAATATATCATATTTCCTTATTTTATAATCCTATTTCACATACCTCATCTCCTGGACACAATATTTTTCCATAAATCCTTTATTTTCTATGGACTTCTCTAAGGTAAGATTAAAATACTCAATGTATGTATTAATTCTCACTATCATTGTTTCATTAATATATTTCCCATTAAATTTATTTTTTCAAAAATTATGTGTTGAACTATATAGTTATTGGTTAATTAATGTTTTTACATTTTTAGAATGACTTTTCACTTCCTTTCCCATTTTTTATTATGGAAAATGAAAACATCATTCTTATGTTTGTGCATAATTCCACCTCCATGAAGTAACATATATAATTTTCATCATTTTTATTATTTCTTTATAACAATATATACCATAACCTAAACCCCTCAAAATATATATATAATATAATTTTTCTTCAAAAATAATGTTATTACTATAAAATAAACCACTTTCATAACCACGCCCTTCCATTAATTATAGTATCTTCATGTTTGAGCTAGTCTAACCACCTACTTCAAAAATGATATAAGATAACATCACGTGTGACTAAGATCATAATTAGTGATAATATATGAATTAAAAAAAAGTAAATAATGAAATGATTTTCCTATAATGGTATCATTAATATTAATCTCACTAATTAAGATTCCAATGTCTGTTATATCACCAAAACATCATCATCAATAATATAAAAATAAAGGATCATAATAAAAAATTCAACAGAATAAAATTATAAAAAAATAAATATTTATAAAGTTCAATTCAAATACCTTTTATTTTTCTGAAATGATAAACTTTTAATATTAATTTTTTCTGATTTCCATGAATATATTATTTGTGTTTATTTTAAAGTGTATTTTCTTAAAAATTATTCATTAAAGTGGTGGGTAATTTTATCCTTATATGAATGTGTTAAGATATTAGTTCTAAAAGAACATTTTCACTGTTTCACTTACATATAACTCATACAAATTTATGTTCTATAAATAAACTTATAAATTAATTTATAAAATTCTATTTTTGTTTGGTTCAAAATTTGGTGATTACTAATCTAATTTTGATACCCTTTTATGCGATACCATTTTAAAATAATTTGAAACTTATCTTCTTCCTATAGGTTATCATGATACATTGAATTATTGATATCTTATGGTACACAATATATTGATGATTATGAGTGGGTTCTATATCGTGGGGAAATATATTGATTAATGATTTATATATTATGAGATAACATAACATGGACCTTCTTAGATATTCTCTCAATTTAAGGTGTGATCCTTCTTGAGTTACAATCACAACATAAAAGGTGGTACTTCCTAGATAAACTCAAAATATGGTGATACCATGTTGTTATTTTTATTAAATTTTTTATTTTGTCACTATTTTTCATGGGAATGTCAATTTTCCATGTCATAAGTACATGATTATGATTAATGGATCATGTTTATTGTCATATGATCCAAATTTTTTTCTCATGGAATAAATTTGTTCACTTAAAATTTATTTTGATTCTGTAAATATTTATCGGTTAATATTATGGATCCATGTTATATTAATAACAGTTTTCTACTTGGTCGTGTTTCATAATATGGTTATGGTCCAATACTTAATGAAATATTGATATGGTTTTCCCTTTCCATGAATTTGATATCACCCCATTATCATTAATTTCTATTCCCTAGGGTTTTTAAAATACTATAAATTATGAGATATCTAAAAGAGATCCTACTATTTCTCAAATTTTAAGAAATCTTCACACATGTTGTAGAATAAGTATCTTATGAATTTTTGTTAAAGACACTAAAATTTATTTATTGTGATTTTGAGATAATTAATGAGTTATAAAGTTTATCTAATTGAAATTTTACAAAATAAATATAATATTTTAGTAGGTATATTTTAGTTTGTATCATAGTAAAGATTTTATATTTTTTGGGATTTTGATTGGGTAACATTATCAAAAAACCATAGATATACCTTTAAGTATAGGATAAATTCATAGAATATTAGTATTTTTTGTGCATATAGTTTTTCTAGAAATTTCATCCCCATATAGATACTAGAAGGTGGATAAAATGGTGGCATAGATGAATCTGGATGCAATCACATTGAATAATACAATTTCAGAATTTAATCAATATTCACTCTTTCACATGATGAATGGGACTATGCTTGCACAGCTAGATAGACACTCATAAGGGATATGGTTGCGTTGATCATATTCTCTTTATGAAAATCTATAATGGATTTACATGGAATTATATGATATAAAATATAACTAAAAAAACCTAATAAGAAAACTTCCATGTATAACCTCGGTTAAAATGAATTAGTGATAAATTGATCCAATTATGTCACAGTCGAACAGAAAAGTATCATGGGATGTAATGCGAGTGTTATTAGACAAGAAATATTCTTATTGATTTTCCATATTCATATGATCATTAAATTTGACTGAATTGGATATAATTTTAAATTTTTTGGATTTATTATGTGGTATAGAATATAATTTTGAAATTGAATCAACAAAAAGTACATCCCTAGAAACTCCTATATCAAATTAATTATGTATAAATAGTGTATGATTTTTAGATAATGGAATTTCTCAATACATACCAACTATTATGGTAATGAAAATCATTATATTTTATAAATTATGATCTTTATATCTTAGTAGAAAATATATCATCATTTTTTATGGATCCCTTAACATATTTGGTCAGTTAATGATAATAAAAGTTGTATGGATACAATTTATTTAAGGAGGGGAATGTTAGGTCTTGAAATTTCAGAAGCTATTTTCCATAAATAAATATAAAGACAATAAAAGTTTTTAATAAAAAAACATGAACTAATATGGAAATCATGGAATTTTAAAATTATGTTTTTACCATTATAATATCTATGTAAATTAGTGGGTGTAAAACGATATTACCGAATTACGAAAACAAATAAGAAAAGGGAACGAAATGATATCAATTATTGAGGGTCTCTATAATGAATATTTGTTGTATGATCTAGTAATGTAGTTTGATTCATTAGGGTATTCCCTATACCAATCACAATCTTAATAATAAAAATTAAAATATTATGGAAATAAACTACAAGAGAAGTTTAATCTCATAGAAATTTTTATTGGATTGAAGATAGCGAAATAACCACCCTAGATGGTCACCGAAGCATACCTTATTCATTGATCTTACATAGATATCCTAATGGTTTATGTAACTAAAAATTATCATTATATAAACAATTTTAAATTTATTTATTTTTGACATGTTCATTTTAAATTTCAAATTTTTAATTTTAAGGAAAATAATATTTTTTTTCCAATGCATTGACAAAATTTACATGATAATTTATATCAATCAATTTGGGTTTTTTCTAAAATTTTATTTTTAAGAACATTATATCAGGAAAGTAAATATATAATGAAGAACATATACAAATGACATAAATTATATAAACTAAATTAGTGATTAAAATGGAAAAACTATAAGAATAATTTAAATATGTAAAAGGGTTTTTCCTACAAAAATACTATTCATTATATATGTTTTGAAAATTAATTAATTTTTTTAGAATTTTAATTTTAAAAATGACATTAATTTTGTAATTTATAATTCCAATATTATATTAGGATTAATTTTTATAATATCATCGAATTTTCATCGTATATTTTTAAAATCCATTACTTTTTGTCATTATTAGTATACTGGTATCAACTGGAAATTTTTGAAAAGATTAATTTAAAAAAATAAGAATTATATATGATATATTTTTAATTTAAAACTATTTTATCTGAGTTTAAAAACCTATGTTTGATATTTTTAAACTATTATTAACCATTCCAGTAAAATTGTTTTAATAAATTTTTCATTTATTAATTTAATTTTTTTTTATCAATTTTAAAAAGTGACTATAATAAAATTTATTAAAAAGTGGTAATTATAATTCCTATATAATGTAATTAATTTTATTTTATTTTTAAAAATTAATAAATGAATTAATAAGGTATAAAAAATATTCCATAATAACATCCATAATTGTAATTTTTGTTAACCAAAAGAGTAAAAGACCTAACATGATAAAAACATGTTTATACACTATTTTTTTAGGTTGGTATCACTAAAAATTTATATCTAACCAATTAAATTACATTTTAGAGTCTTCATGATATGTAAAATAATAGCTTTCTTTATGTTAAGGTGAAATTATAATAAATTTTCCATTCCCCACACTTATAAAAGGGGACTCCCCCCCACCCATTGAAAACCACTTCTTATCACAAATATACCCTCTTACATTCCTATATAATTTACATTCCCTTAATTATTAATCCATACACAATACTTTTGATAAATGAAAATATTTACTAAAGAGTCCTCTAAGGGAGTTTTAATGTTCTTAATGTATATACTAACTTAAACATTATATTATTTATAATCTATATATTCCTTTAAAATATATATTTACCAATCATATATCAAGAATTTAGAATTTATATTATACTAAATGTAACATCTAATATTCAATTATATTCAGTAATCTTTTCTTTATAAAGAAACAATAACATAATACAAAAAAAGTTATTCAAGAATTTGATAAAAAGTAAAATTTATAAAAATTATATCATTGATTTTATGAAAAAAATTCAATTATTGATTTCATAATATAAATACTTTCTTAAGATAAATTTTTAATACTATTAAAAAATAATTGATTTTTGGTGAATAGTGAAAATACATATTTTACCAAACTATCACTTTTTTTAAATTATAATTATATAAGAATAACATGTATGTTTATTAAAAAAATTATTTAAAAAACACATATTAAATAATTATTATAATTAATATAAATATATTTATTTTGTCATAGAAACATATACTTAAGAGTTTGGTAATCTAACTGATGTTTTTGTTCAAATAAAAAATATTTGTAGTTCGTTTCTTATAATAAAGTATTTAGAGGTATAATTTATTTTTTTGGTTTGTTTTTTGAGACATATAAGTATAATTTTATAAATCATAATACAATTAATCGCATTTTAATTTAATGTATACAAAATATTATTGTGAAACCGTTTTTACTCATAAATTTTTTTTTTAAGAAAACATTATTTCATTTTGTCTGGAGAACAAATATTTATAGTCATTTGTTTCACTTCTAGGAGTTGAACCATTTATAATGGATTCCAATTTTTTAATTTTCATAATTAATATTAGGAACTAAGTACAATAAACATTTGTTTCAAAATGGATATAAACCATGGTAAATATTTATCGCCTTAGTTAAGGGTAAAATTAGTTAAATATCTAGGTAATATGATACACTTTTTTTTAAAAGGTGATGCCTCTATCCAAAACGACCATAGTATAAATATTATTAAAATGGAAGAAAGTTTACAAGATTCTAAAAGATGGGATCATATTAAAATCATATTCATGGAATGGAAGGAGGGAAATGGGAAGGTCTTCGAACCAAGTAATGTCCTGATTGACTACCATGTTGGCCTAACCATATGCAACCACATTTTCCTCTCAATAAACATGCGTGATGATATAGTTAAGATCGATATGTGAACGAGAGAAATCCATCTAGTAGGTAGTAATCAGCCAAGCAAGGTGGATTACACAATTCTTAATTTCTTGGACAATAGTCGTCGAGTCACTTTCAATCCAAAGGTTATTCTAACAAAAGGATTTGGAAAAGGTAATGGAATGAATAAAGCCCAACATATCAGCTTTGAGGGTGGTGGTAATTCTACATTTACCCATGAAGCATCCAAGGATCTGGCCGTGGTGATTTCTGAAGATAACACCACATCCTGCAGGTCTAGGATTTCCCTTGGAGGCACTGTCAATATTGATCTGGATCTATCAAGGCTGGGTGGATCTCCAGAACACCTCCAGTGTACGATGCAGATGCCTCAAGATAAAAAATTCATGAACGGTGTTTTGGAAATGTGCCTTTTGAATTGAGGTAGCTTCTTGTATGGCAATGAAGATCCTAATTTGACCTACATTTTGATTGAATAAGTAATTATGATGAATAATAGCATTACAATCATACCAAATCAAATTATGGAGCTCAGTAACAACAACATGAATGAGGTTCCAGATCTATTGGGAGCCTTATATTTCTGTACATTTTTTATTTTCAGCTTTGACACAATTAATCTTGAACCATCTATAGTAAAATATGTCAAGAATATAGTTCCAGAGAGCAAAAGAAGTGTCACAAGAGAGAAAGAGGTGTTTAGCATCATCCCTGTGTTGATTACAGATTTCTCATTTAGAACAGAGCTAAATACCAAAATATTGGAGGCAATGTTCAGTGGGAACTCTGTTGTGAGCAAGATTCCATATGAGGTTGAATCGCGATGGTTTTATCCAAGGTTTGTTCAAGTGTATTAACAAAATATAGTTGTTTTCTGAGTTACAAAAATAATTTTTATAGAAAGGTTTTGAGGTGAGTATACCATTGTGAGAAGGTTCCCATGTTAAGAAATCATTGGTGGGAGAGAAAGATTAGGTTTCAATAATGCTCAAAATAGTGTTAGGAAGGTGATCGTGTTGGGAGTTTAAAATGTCTCTGATAGAGATGTGGGTAATACTAGGGGTTTGATCAGGATGTAACATGGATATTAAAGGCATGCCAGTTTAGTTATCCAACCAAAACTTTACAGAGGATTCCCTCGAGACCATCCATCTAGAGTTATGTATAATATTAGTGAATGAGTTTTTAGTGGAGGGCCTAATAGATAAGTTAATCAAGTTAGAGTATCCCGTTTTAGGTTTGTATAGAATCTTATATTTTAGAAAGGAAATAGCTTCAGAGGTATTGTGAAAAAGGATCCATGTGAGTCTTTCTTGAAGGTCTGCATTTAAGTGCCTGATATTTTTAATAACAATACCACCATTTTTATGGGTTTTCAACAAGTTTCACATGTAATAGTCAATAGTTTTCTTTCTAGAGTGATACCAGTTGAGATAAGGTTTTTTATGGCTGTGTTCATTTTTGTAATGAGTCCAAAAGGTCGTTTATATAACATCATTGAATAAACCATCTTGGAGACAATAGTGGATTTAACAGGGCAAGTCCTAGAAGCCATAAAGAAATATTTACCTTTCCAAGAAGAAAGTTGATTTAGAACTTCGTCAACTATAGTCATAAAGTGACAAGATTTGGGTATACCCCAAAAAATGGGAACACCAAGATAGGTGAATAGAAGTGTTCCTTCTTTTAGAAATAGGTCACTGAGAATGTTACATTTTTTGTCGGGTGGAAAAGTTTTCCCAAAAAAGATGCAAGATTTGTTACAGCTAATGGTTTGACTAGAAACCTCTTCATAGTGTGAGAGCACATTTTTTAGGATAATAATGTATCTTTTATCCCCCTGAAGGAATAATATGATGTCATAAGTGTAAAAAAGATGAGTGGGAGCATCCACATTTCTAGAGACATGAATAAGATTTATTTTATTCTGGTTTACCAGCCTGTTGATTAGAAGATTGAGGTAGTCTTCTGATACTAAGAAGTGAATGGCAGAGAGGGGGTCACCTTGACTGACACCTTTAGTGAATTTAGAATAACCTTTAGGTGAGCCATTTTCCAAGATAGAGATAGATGCCGAGTTGAAGAGAGTTCTGATTTCAGTTATAAAAGTGGTGTTAAAACCATGACCATGAAGGACTTTGAAAATAAAACTATAGTCCATGGTGTCGAAAGATTTTTTGATGTCAAGATTAATCGCTATGTTTCCTCCCCTATTGGTTTTATTCAAATCATTGACACACTCCGAGGTGAGGAAAATGAAATCTTGAATGGATCTTCCCTTTATAAAACCAAATTGGTTCCATGAGACAATTTTGTTCCTAAGAGTGGAAAGTATGTTAGAAATTATTTTTGTGATGAATTTAAAAAGGGTGTTGACAAGGGAAATGGGTCTAAACAAATTAATCTCAAAGGTGTTATCCACTTTTGGTATCATGGGGAGAAACTGGGCATCTAGGGCATGAGGGAGAACCCCACTGGCGAAAAAGGTTTTAACAATTTTACAAACATCAATTTGAATCACATGCCAATAATATTTGAAAAAACCAATGTTGAAACCATCAGGGACCGGGGCACTATCAAGGTTCAGAATAAAGACAGTGTCTTTGATTTCATGATCTATTGGGGTGTTAAGAAGGAAGGAGATTTCTTCATTATTGATCACAAGTGTGATGAAATCAGGTAGGAGGTCTTTGTTTATATCAGGACCATTAAAAATGGGTTCATAGTGGGAGACGATATGATCATCGATGTCATCCTCATTATTAAGGAGCCTATCCCCATCCATTAAAAGAGATAACAGCCTATAGGCCTTCATGATTCTTTAAAGATAATTGTAAAATTTAGTATAAAAGGACCATTAAAATGAAATAAAGATGAAAAATATTATAAATAAAATATTTAATAAATTTAAATTCATAATACATGAGGATCAAACAAGAATGTCTATGTGGACACCCAAGGAAAACTATTTATGTTGTAATCACATTTTATTTCGAGATTTTTTGTTTTCCTATTTTATTTTAGAAAACTATTTTATCCTAATATTTAAAAAACTAAATTTTTTATTATCATAAGGTTATGTCTTGGTTAGCATGTTTATTTTCTATTTACTATATTTTTGGACCAAGAATCAATTTGTAAGTTACATATAAGAGACACTCTTTAAAAAATATTATTTTTATCTTTAAAAAAAATTATTTTGATCTTTTCATTGTAATTATTTTACTTATATGTCAATATTATTCTTTAAAAGGTGTCAATAAAATTTTAACTATTATAAAAAGATTAATTAATTACATTCTTATCCATTTTTAAATATTTTTAAAATATATTTAAAAGAAATTTTCTTTTCATTTTCTAAACTAGGTACTTTTTACCAATGTTGTGAGTTAAATATTTGATTCAACATAATCCTTAAAAATGAACTTTTACAACCATAATGAATGCCCCTTTATTAGATATTCCATTAAAAATTCCTAAGTATAATTTCCTAGAAAACATTATTCTAATATTTTGGGAACTTTTATTGAAATTTATATCAAAATAAAATGTTATAATTTTATTATAGGAATGAATTGAATTTTGTTTGTGATTTATAAATCTATTCTTACACTAATTTATAATGAAGTTATTTTAAATGATTTTTATAATGTATATTATAAAGTAATTGTATCCTTATAAAACAATATTTTTGGTGAATTGATGTTCTATTTCATCCTTTATGGATAATGGATTATAAATTATTTCTAGATCATGAACTTTGTTGTGATCAATTTCTCTATCACTATTAATTTTTCATTAGATATTATAGTTACCTTTCATATCTATATTTATAATATCATGGACATATTTAGTATCATTTATTTTACATCGATGATGTTTCAACCATATACCATATAGAGACCCTATCCATTTTCTCATAACATTACATGATTTTAAGCATAATTATACATCAGAGTACAAGACACGGGTCATTATGTCCATTGTATTGGAAGACTAGGCACGTAAAACATAAAACATAGGGATAAAAACACATTATTTAATCTCAAAAAAAAATCCTAACTTCCATTGAGCCCTTACATCTGTATAGGGTACCTTGGAGAACCCATGAATAAATGAATGAGCTAAAAATCCCTTTAAGGGAATGAACATAACAATAAATCTTAAGCACATGAGTTTGGGGGAATGACATAATGATATCAAAATCATGGAACATATGAAACATAACATATAAATATAAGATCATATAAACATATAATCATATAAATGAGAAATAAACATAAAACATGTCTTTAGTATGAATCAAGGATAACCGCCAATCCTTTTTTCCATAGTAGTACAGGTCAAGGATAATGGCCAATCTCCTTTCACATATAAGTACTAGTCAGGGCTAACATCCAATTCCATTTCACATAGAATATTAGGAGACTTAACATTAACCAATGAATTGGAGTTCTATTTGGCTGCACCCATCACAACATTTTACTGAATATGCTTGCCACATAAATAATCACACATAATAAACCATACATAAACATAAGGGAACCCATGGAAAGAAATGGGTAACAGAGTCATGTCATAAAGAATAATAAATTGGTGTATCCTAAATGTGTTAATGAGAGAAAGGAATTATAACTTACATAGAAGTTCATAAGGTAAATTAGGCATATATCATGGTAAGTGATGTCAATCATAATTTGATACTTTTAAGAAATGTATTTAAGAAACTTTAGAATTAAAACATTTTAGTGTGGTATCAAGGAAAATACTATAGAAAATTTAAAATAGAAAAGGGTGGAATTTTTTTATATATAAACATAAGTGAAACAAGATGGGTTCATAATAAAAAATGGTTTTATAAAGACAATTGTGGCTTAAAAAAGAAGATATAGTGCACTTGAAATCAGGTAAGAATTTGGGAAGTTCCCCTAAAAACGTTTTTGTTATCTGAAAGTACTTAGTAGGTAATAATTTAGAAACAAGTATATCCCCAAAATAGAGTGTTGAAAGGGTATTGGTAATTGAGTTTTGTACACCTAAAAATAATTTATAATATGCATTAAAATTGATAATATAACTCTATTTAGATATAATGAAAGATAGGGCATCCCAAAATAACAAAGGAGGTTTAGGTAGAATTCATTATGGATTATTCACATGGAGTCGGGTGTACCTCAGAGGGATTTATGAGAGAAGAAATGGGTTTATCATCACTTATACATCATGAGTAATGTATGGGGAGGTGATAAATAATACCCCATAACTATGTATTACACATAAAATGGCATAACATAGTGGACATCATGATTAAGAGTGAAATGGAGAGGATCCCTTACCTTAAGTATGATGGTGACATCTTCATGATCTTAATGACTAGAATAATAAAATTACGATTATTAATTAAAAACTACAGAACCAATTTTAAATTTATAATATTTATTATAACCATTTTATGTTCATTTATAACCATTTTGATTGGTTATGATGTTCAATTTCATTGTTCGGGTCTCTTTTCTTACTTGGTTTTAATGATCAGTTTACTTATAGTCATGTTCGGATAAACATGTAAGATGAAAGTGGTTATCCATAATTGAAGTTTTATGTTATTATTTAAAATCTAGGAGATTACATGGATATAAAAATTTATTTGGATGTTGGGAGTGCAGATAAACTATTATATAAAAACCTAGTGAGAAATGTTTTGGTTAATCGGTGGGTTTGATTACAATGATCATGTTATGCTTTATAAATTAATACCAAGGATTATGGAACCTTAACTAGGATATATATTACATACATATTAACTTGGTTTAACCATATCACAAATGGTTTCATGACCATAATTAATGATGGTAATAGGAACTTATAAACAATTGTCCTTGAATGTGCTAAATAAACACATCTGAAATGGTGTTTCCATTTCATTCAAATAAAAGTTGGGGAAAGGAGAGAAGATAATGAATTATGAAATTAGCATAATATCATTCCAGTAGATATATGTTACTAGAGTTTTCTTACCATATGGGTTAAGGGAGGAGAGCAAAGAAATAAGAAAAGAAAAGAACATAAAATAAATAAAAGAATTTGACTGAGGAATTTACATATAGAGTTTACCTCCATTGCGATACTCTTAAGAGGAAATGATTTGATATTTTTAAGAGACTAGGGGATGTTGGATGCAGGATAGGATCTTGGTGAGAGCTTCGGGTAAAATATTTCCAATGAACATGGATTGAGTGGAGTGAATAGAAGGGGGAGTGGGGCGGGGGGGTTATAGTGGAGGAGTGGTGGGTTTTTATAATTTTTTAATCATTAGTTTATTAATTTACCTCGAGACCAACAGTAGTGATGATTCCATGACCAAAAATACTAAATGAGTGATGTGAATTACAACCAATGGTTGTTACATCAGCAATGATTCTAGGAATATTATATTTATCTTACAATGTATATATACAGTAAATTAATGTATTTTACTATTCATGAAAAAATTCAAGTATTTTCAAAAAATATAAAAAAATCACCCTAACCATTTTTTGACTTTTAGAATCCCAAAACGAAATCCATTTTCATAAACAGTTTTATAAATATTATTAATTTAATATTTAATTAAAATCATAATTTATTATTAAAAACCAGTTTTAAAACATTAATTTACTAATTTTAATGTATAGTTACATCATAGTTTAACTTCAATATTATTTATATACTATCAAAAGGTAAGCTTACTATTCAATAAGGAATATAAATATACTTAAGGGTAACATTATTTTTCATAAGGTTGCGTTATTATTCACCCAAAAATTAATTTTGTCATATTATACTCTAAATAAATTACTGGTCGCAACTGTGTATGTTAGATTTATGAAATTCAAATCACAGAAGTGAAAAACATATGCTTAAAGGTCACAATGCATACAATAGTTCATTATGTTGTGTTTTCACGTGGTTATATGAAATATTTATAAGAAAGGAATTTACATTTATAAAACATTGGGTCGTTACATTCTTCCCCCTTATGAAATTTCACCCTAGAAATTTCGTTTTACATTCTAAGCTGTAAACAGGTGCATGTATTTTTCATTCATTGCCTCCCCCAGTTCCCATATCACCTCTTTTTACTTATGGTTCTACCGCATTATTTTAACCAGGTGAGTATTCTTATTACATAGAACTTTATCTCTGTGATCCAAGATCTTTACCGGCTTCTCCTCATAAGAAATAACATCCTGTAATTGTACCACCTCTAAAGAGAGTACATGTGAAGGGTATGGTATGTACTTCCTTAAAATGGATACATGAAAGACATCATGTATTATATACATAGTATGTGGAAGTTCTAGTCAATAGGACACAACCCTGCCATGATCAAGAATCTCGAAGGGGCCAATGTACCTGGGACATAACTTCCCTTTCCTCCCAAATTTCATGACCTTAATCTATAGAGATATTGGTTGTAATACCATGTCTCCCACATTGAACTTAGGTTATTGTAGGCGATTGAATGCATAAATCTTCTGTCAAATTTGGGCTGCCATGATATGTTGCTGAATGGTTTTCACCATCCCCACCATTTCTTCGACCATTTAATGTTCTTGCAGCTTATGCTCACCAACTTCATCCCAACACGCCAAACTTCTTCACCTTTTCACATAAAGGGATTTGTATGGTGGTATTCAAATGTTTTAGTGGAATTTATTGTTTTAGGATATTTCCAACAGTGGAATATGTTGGTCCCATCATCCATTAAAGTCTATATAACATTATCTCAAAACATCTTCCAGTGTCAGAATAGTTCACTTATTTTGGCCATTAGTTTGAGGATGATAGGCCATACTAAAGTTCAGTTTAATTCTTATAGCATGTTGGAGACTTTTCTAAAACATCTTGGTGTTTCTAGAATCACGATCATATACAATATATAGTGGTACTCCATGATGACTTACCTCTTCATTGATATATATGTGTGTAATTTTGTCTAATGAGAAGTCCTCTCAAAACACGATAAAGTATGTTGTCTTTGTATGACAGTGCACAACGACCCATATAGAATTATTTCATCTGGATATCCTTAGAAGTCCGGTGAGAAATTCCACACTGATGTTCTCACATTCCATGTTCATATGGGTAGTGGTTGCATCATACCCTTTGACTTCTTCCTCTTAGCTTTCAATTTCTGACATACTATGCACTCTGATGTATATTCATCAATTTCTTTTTTCATATTGTCCAACCAAACAATTTCTCAGAGATCTCGATACCTGTTTGTGCTCCCTAGTTGAATAGGGAAGGTAGAGCTATGTTCATCATTATAAATCTACTTTTTATATCTGTATCAGATGGTACACATAATCTTAACCCAAATCTTACAACTCCTTCTTCATCCACATTGAACTCCAAATATTTCCATTTTCTAATTGCTTCCACCATTTTTTGAAATTTTAAATCCTTTTATTGGGAATCCTTTATTTTCACTATGGGGGATGGTTGAGCGATCATTTGAGAAAGAATTGATGATTTTCCTCCCTTAATTATTCCCATGTATACCCTCTACAAATATAATAAGATCAGATCCTTTTCAATTTTCACCATCGATAAAGATGCATGATCCTTTTTATTTAGAGCAACATCCACCTTATTCTCCTTACCAGGGTGGTAGTGTATTAGGCAGTCATAATCCATGATGAGCTATATCTATATTCATTGATATATATTTTGATATTTTTGTTTGAATATATATTTGAGACTCTTGTGATAATTATATATCTCACACTTCTCCCCATAGAGATAATGCCGCTAAATATTCAATTCCAATACCACAGATTCCAACTCCAGATCATGCATGGTATAGTTTTTCTCGTGGATTTTCAGCTACCTTGAGTCATAGGCTATCACATGTTCATTTTTCATCTTATTACACCAAAGGGAGACTTATAATATTTCTAATAACAACATTCCCACAAACATCATCATTCGATAAAATACTCATAGATGTCTTCCCTAATAGTACAATATCAATTCTAGGTGGGGACTCAATGTTTTTTGAAAAGTTAAAATCTATACTAATTGTACATTAATTAAAATAAATTATTTAAAACACTACTTTGAAGTAGTGGTTACATGTAATTTATTCATCATCATCCACCTTAACATAGGGCCTTCAGTGCTCCCTTGATCATTGAGATCGTTGAAGCTCATCTTGCTTATCAGCCCTTGAAATAGAGCATCATGTTGGATAATGTCCAACTTCTAAACATTTATGAAATAGAACTATGTATGATTCCTTATATGGAACATTGTTTCAACTCCCCACATTATCCAGTTGTCACACCAATTGGATAGTTTTTGCCCAATATTTCCACACATAAAACATCTTCTAGTCCCTTTGTGACATTTCCCTTGGTGCCTCTTTCTAATGTTTTTGTAAATGGAAATTGGGTCTTCTTTCCCTTATTACCTTTATGGGATGTAAATTCTTGAGATTTCATATTCGTCTTCCTTTAATCCCTTGGTCATTCAACCAAGTACCAATTGTTAATCGAGATTTTTGATAGTTGTTTCAGAATAATCATGATATGTCCTTCCTGAGCTCCCATCTAATCATGGATCTCATTTTGGTAGTCGTCACATTTTCCTTCACATTGATTGATAACCTGATTCATCCTTTTACCAGGAATTTTCTATAATAAAAAGAAAATTTGGGGATAAGTATGACATAAGGCGGAAACCAATGGAATTAAAGGGCTAACTTACAAATTTCACGTACCCCCTTAACTTATGTGTTTCTATTACTAAATAAATGTTATTCGTGATATATGTCCTAAAATATATTCTTAATGGATCCTATTTGTTCCCTTAATAATGTTTCATACTAGGCTTATGTATTTACCAATGTATTTATCCTAGGATTATCAAAACAATAGTGCAACAAGGCCCATTGTTCTGTACTAGGATCCCCCATGACAAGCACGAAACTCCTTCTCAGATTTTTTACTCCTAGGTACATCTGTTTCAGAGCCACCTCTAATAGTTTGTATCCATATATGGTTGTATTTTCTAGATTAACCACTTACTATATACATACCAAAATTTTGGGATGTATTATTTTACTTTTTCTCATCCATAAGGTTATTACTAACGTTCTCTATTCCTAATATCAAAAAATAACTAGACCATCCTCTAAAACCAACTATAATGACCCTAACATTTTACTCAAAACATTACATGATTTTAAGCATAATTATACATCAGAGTAAAAGCCAAGGATTGTTAAGTCCAGTTTCTTGGAAGACTAGGTACATAAAAAATAAAACATAGGGAAAAAATCACATATTTATTTCATCTCTATAAAAAGATCCTAACTTCCTTTGAGCCCTTAAATCTGTATACGGTACCCTGGTGAACACATGAGCAAAGGGATGAGCTAAAAATCCCAGTAAGGGTATGAACATAAAAATAAATCTTAATAAGATGAGTTAGGAGGCATGAAATAATGATATCAAAAGCATGAAACATATGAAATAAAAACATATAAACAAGGTATCATTTAAACATGGAATCATATATATGTGGATGATACAAAAAAATGTCTTTTGTTTGAGTCATGGCTTACCTCCAATCCCATTTCCCACAGTATTACGGGTCTGGGATAACCGAAATCCCATTTCACATAGCAGCATCGGTTAAGACCAACTGCCTATCCTATTTTACATAGCATCTCATGAGACATAACTTTACGCATTGAATTGGAGCATTATCTGGGAACACCCATATCAAAATTTTCATGAATATTATTTTCACATAAAGAATCATAAACAATCAACGATACATAAACATAAGGGATCCCATGGAAGGTAATGGGTAACACAATCATGTCATAATGCATAATAAATGGGTGTATCATAAAATCCTCCAGGACAGAAAGGAATTTAAACATTCATGGACATTTATAAGAAAAATAGGCATATATCATGTTATGTTAAGTTAAACATAAGTGAAAACATGTATGAAAAGTATTTAAGAATCTTTATAATTAAATCAATTTAGTTTTTAAGGAAAACAGTATAGTGCCTTTAAAATATAAAAGGGGGAAATTATGTTATATAAAACTAGATGTGAAACAAGAAGGTTTTAATTATAGAAATACTTATTTTATACAGACAATTTTGGAAAAAAAATAAAAGATATTGTGTACTTGAAATCGGGTAGGATTCAGGAAGTTCCCTTAAAACAGGTTTGCTTATTGGAAAGTACTCATGAGGGAATCTTTTTGAAACATGTATATCCCAAAAATAGAGTGATGAAAGGGTCTTGATAAATGAATTTTTTACACATAATCATAAGTTTTAATATTCACATAAACATATAAGAAAAATAAATTTTTATATAAATAAAGATAAGGAAACCTGAAAGAACAAAGGTGGTTCAGGTAGAATTTGTTACGAATTATCAGCATGGTGTCGGGTGTACCAAAGAGGAATTGATAAGAGAGAAAAGTGGTTTATCATCACTTATAAATAATGAGGGAAGTATGGGGGAGGTTTGAAATCATACCCCATCCATAGGCATTACACATAAAATGGCATAACAAAGATGACATCATGAGTAAGAGTGAAATGGAGAGGATCCCTTACATTAAGTCTGATGGTGATAATTGTTTGAACTTAATGAATTGATGAATAAAGTTGGGTTTTTTAATTAATAACTCCAGAACCTCTTCTACATGTAGAATATATTTTATAATAAATTTAATTTTATTTATAGCCATTTTAATGGGTTATGATGTTCAATTTCACTGTTCGGGTCCGTTTGCATACATGTTTTAAATGACCAGGTTACTTATATAAATGTTCAAATAAACATGTAAGATGAATGTGATTGTCCAGAATTGAAGATGTATGTTATTTTTGAACATCTAGGAGATTAAATGGTTATAAAAATTCATTTAATTATTTTTAGTGATGATGAATTATTATATAAACCTTAGTGATAACCGTTTTGGTTGACCGATGGGGTTGATTACAATGAACATCTTTTTCTTTATAACATAATACTATTTGTACAAAAGGATTACAGAACCAAAACTAGGATATATATTAAAAATATCATAATCCATTTCAACCATATCACAAATGGATTCAGGACCTGAATCAAATATGATAATTGAAACTTATAAACAATAATCCTCGAATGTGCTAAATTAACACATTTGAAACTCTATTTTCAATTCTTTCAAATAAATGGTGGGGGAAGGAGAGAAGAAAGTGAATTATAACATTAGCATAATATAGTTATACTACATATATTTTACTATAGTTTTCATACCCTTAGGGTGAAGGGAGGTGAGGAAAGAAAAAATAAAAGAAAAGAACTTAAAAAAAATAATAGACTTTCAAAGAGGAATTTACCTCTTTAGTTTAACTCCTTTGAGAGCCTCTTAAAGGGAGAAGATTTTATTATTTTAAGAGATAAGGAGATTTTGGACATTGTGGAGGAGCATTCAGAGAGATTTGGGCAGAATTTTGGTAATTCACAAGTCTTGAGAGGAGTGAAGAGTAGAGGGAGTGGGGGGGAGGGGGTTATAGTCTAGGAGAGGAGGGTTTTCATAATTTTTTAATCATTAGTTTGTTAATTTCCCTCAAAACCTTAAATAGTGATGATTTAATGACAAAAAATAGTACACAGGTCATGTTAATTTGAACAAAGTGTGGTCACATCATCCATGATGCTAGGAATAGTCTATTTGGATTATAATGTACATATATAATAACTTAATGTATTTCACTCTTCACTAAATATTCAAGTATTTCTGAAAAATCTCAAAAATTCACTGAAACCATTTTTTGACTTGTAGATTCCAAAAATGAAAACAATTTTTTAAAAATAATTTCCTAAATATTGTTAATTTAATATTTTATTGAAATCATAATTTATTACTAAAAAACAAATTTTAAAACATTCATTCACTGATTCTAAAATATATGTAGAGCATACTTTTACTTGAATATTATTTATATACTATCATAGGTAAGGTTACTATTCATTAGGGTATATAACTATTCATAAGGGTAACATTACTATTCAAAAGGGTATGTTACTATTCAGAAAAAATCATGTTTGTCATATTATACTCTAAATAACTTACTAATCACACTCGTGTATGTCATATTTTCGAAATTCTATTCATAGAAGTGAAAAAATTATACATAAAGGTCTTAAATAAGTTAGTAGTTTATTATGTTATGATTTCATGAGGTTATATAAAATATTTATAACAATGGAATTTCTACTAATAAATCATTGGGACTTTACATTCCATTTTTATATATGGTATCAGTTCAATGAATCTTATTAGGTAAGTTATTTCATTTACTATGGATATGTTATTGTTCAATATTATTTATCCAGTACTAATAAATTTTAACAAATAATTCATTTGAGATCAAATAATATTGACAATTCAAAATAAATTGATCATTTTGTAGATGCAAGTGATGGGATTGTCATAGTTATAGATATCCTTATGATGAATCAACATGGATAATGAGAAAAAACAATAGTAATCCCATATTATATGGGTATCTGTTTTACACCTAACCATTTATTAAGAATGATTTATTGGTTTATATTACCAAATGGTAAGATTCATGTTATCTTAGTTGAGAGGGGATGATGATAAATTTCTATTATTCCGAATTTCCTTCATTAAGAATAAATTTTTTAGTATCAATGGGATTTCTATGTTCTTTCTTACTGATTTTCCATTAACAGTACTTATTGATCGAATGATGTGATTTTTGATTATCCATTTCTCATATTGATTATTCCTTACTCATGATAGCTTCCATTGTATTTAATCCTTACTGAGTATTTTAGCTCACCATTTATTTTTTTCCCTTTACTAAGATATGAATAAAGATAATAAGTATTGTTTCAATTGTGAAGGATTTTTTATGCTATGATTATATATTTTCAATATTATATGTGAATAATGAATCCATATAGTTTTCTAGGACTAGTAAACTAATCAATCTTTTGTGGTCCAAACCAATGTATCATGTGCCATTGTAAAAAAGTATGCTCTGGATTTGGGTTTCTAGAGTTGGGGTGTTGCAGTTAATATGAAATCATGTTAATTATGATGATTTGGTATATGTTTTTAAATGAATAGAGCTAACATGACAATCATGGAAGCCCCTAGGAGATTTAAAAAACTTACCATTATATATATTTTTAGTGGATGGATCAAAATTCATGATGATTATGTGACAAATAATTGTGTGTCATTATTCAGATATGAAACCTAGAATTAAAAAGGGAATCAACACCCATAGTTACATAATGGGATTTCCTATTGAGAAATAAAATATATATGGTGTTGTATGTTAGTAGATCATGTCTATATTGGAGTAGCTATCTCAGGTTGTGATAGATAATCATTATAATAAATAGAACCCTCTTTTTCCATAGTAAAATTCAACTACATTAAATCACATAATGCTTTACAACCATCCATATTTTAATGAAACTACTATTCCATTGGTAGTTGACATTGTATTAGGTCCCCAAAAAATATATTTATAGCCTTGGAAAGTAATTATTGGGAAATGGTTAATCAAATTGTCCTTGAACCCTCGTCTCCACCGCCTCCTTCCTTCGCTTCATCTCGGCTCGGGTCCTCTCATAATTCTCTACGAGCTCGCGATGGCAGATTCTTTCCTTGGTGGTGTCGTGCGACTTCATGGACTCGACTGTCTTGGCATTATACATTACTATTGGCTGGATTCCTGCTCGAATCCTTTTCATTGGACAGGAATTCCATGGCAGCACGATGTAGGTCCAAAGGTCGAGTTCCAGCTTTCACGGCATGAGGGTGTTTTTTCGTCTTAGGAGGTGCGTTGGGAGGTTTCTGGTTCTTCGTGGGCGACCTTGTTGGGAGCGACAAGGTTTGGGATTGAATCGTGATGGGATTTTTCTTCAGGTACACGAGTGACAGTTCATCATCTTACTTTTTTGATTTTTATTTCTCTTTTGCTCCACATTGTGACCAGTATTAAGGTTTTTTTGGAGCTATTTTGTTTCGGTTTGAGGCCGATTATTGTTGGAGTTGGGTTTTTTGAAAGGTGGTGTTTGGTTTTCTGGCGGTATTTGCTGTGCATCTTCGGGTGAAGGGGAAGGTGTAAAGAAATTTTGAGGATGGTTCTCTTGATCCGTGGATGCGGTAGAGGTTTCAACTTCTTTTTTTCACCTATCTGGCATCATGGTGTTGTTTTTTGGCTCGGTAGATGTGGTTCTGGGCAATGGAATTCATAGTATTGGAAATGGAAGGTCAATGTGTGTTGTGTGGTTTTTCTCATGGTTTGATTCGGCTTGGTTGTTGTTGGCTTCAACATCTGGAGGATGAAATTGGATTATTCTTTTTTTGATGCAGTTTGATGATGGGTATGAGAGTTTTAGGCAGTGGAGATATTGTTTGGAGATTGAGGTTCTATAGTTATCTTTTTTTGTTTGGAGTAAGGTCAGAATAGTTGGAAAACTTGAAACATGGTTGTATTTGATGGTTAGTATTTAGGGTGATTGCTTGGCCCATACATTCTACAAGTTAAATACTCATATGAGGACTTAGAGCTGGTAGCTTCCACTATACATCACTATTTGTATTTGGATGATTGAGAGGGTATGGCCTAGCCATCTGTACTAGGCCCGTGTATCTTTGCACGAGACAACTTGCAGAGTTTCAATGCGTTCATGGAGGCTTGCCATAACAATGTTGATACTGGGGAGGGGAATTTCTAGTAGTCATGTTTTGGTACTGGGTTATGTTATCTTTCCATTTCTTTGAAATCATTTGAGTTTTCCCTCTTTCTCCTTAAAAGGGGGTTTATCCAAAAATAAAAAAAATTGAGGCCTTCGGGCCATTAAGTCATTTCATCGATGGGATTATGATAATTATCCAAAGGGAACTAGTTTCTCAAAAAAATTCATCATATGTGTACATAATACCATATTCCATCTAGATAAAGATAATATTTTATAGGTCTTATACCTTAATAAAAAATAATAAAAAGAAGCATTTGGATGAGCACAAAGAAAAAATAAATTCTGAAATGAATATGAAAGGGATGATAGTATTTCCAATATGTGATAATTGTGGAATAAAACACCAAGGTACTTGCATAATTGGAATATGAGTCCCACTCAAGTGTGGATAAAGGGGTAAAAATAACCTTTAATGGAAAGAAAATAACAAAACCATCGTTATTGTGTTTTTTTATCCATAATGATATGTGGAATTTTTAAAATCAATGCCCTAGGTGTCAATGGAACCTCCCAATCACGAGGTTGAAGGGGGAAGACCATGATTATGTGATTACTATAGATGTGGTTAATGTTTTTCAAGATTCAGTGATCAATACTTTGATCATAACAACAAATATGGAAAATCTTTATTTGATTTTGTGTATTTCACCTATTTCATATCTTTCAGTTTTTCAGGAAAATTAGATATTTCTAAATTACTATAAGAATGGAGTTGTTAATAAAGACTCATAGAGAAAATATTATTACACCAAGGATTTTTTTAACTAGTCCCAACAATGAAAGAGAAATATAACATATTTTAAAAATGATTATTTTACATATGGGTCACTTTGATATTAATCATGGTATTGATTGGATTTCCAATTATAATGAAGAAAGTTGTTTCCAATGGAATGATATTAATATTAAATATGTAGATATATAAACCATTATATTCATATAGGAGACTAAATCATCTAAATCATGTCTAGATCCACCTATAGAAGCGCTCTTTAATGGAATTCAAAGAGGACAATAGTTCATGAAACCTATGAATGAGAAATTTAACTCTATAATAGGTTATGTACATGATGTTTATGAAAACATTGATTTATGTCCTAAAAATATAATTAAACATCCAACTATGTGTAAATTTTATTGTTTTTTCGATATTACCCCTGATGATAATCACAGATATAAAACCCCCATTAGAATTTTTATAGTATAATTAGTTAAATTATATAAAAACAATTCTGGAGTTTGTGTGATAATGTATTTTTATGCCATAGTGTTTCACCCTGGGTTTCTTCTATTCTTTTGTTTAATAAGAATTATGGATCTATGAGGTTGTGTAATAATTATAGGGTAAAAAATTACATATAATAAATGACTTGTATTTACTTCCCTGCATTGATGACTTGTTTAATCAACTATTAGAAGATCGATATTTTCCATTGATTTACCATCATCCGCGCTATGATCAACAAAATTTTAAAATGGAATATATTGTAGAGATGACACTTCAAATGAGGTTTATACCTTATGAGTGAATAGTTATTCCATTTGGATTGACTAAATCACACTATTATTTTATCTATTTCATTAATAGTTTATTGTAATATTATCTTGATAATTTCAGTTATGTGATTATTAATGGTATCCAGATTTATTCTAAATTATATTGTTGGTATAATTCTTATTTTTTTATACTTCAAATGATTCATATATAAAATTACTCATATGGAAAATTATCTAATGTAAATTCAGGCTTTAAGAAGCTTATTTAATTGGTTGTATTTTCATAAATTATGGAATACCAGTTGACCCTTCTATGACATAGGTAGTTTTGGAATGAACAATACAATAAAATATAACATAGCTATGTAGTTTCCTTAGAATATTATGTTACTATAAATGATTTATTGAAATCATTTCTCAATTAGATAACTCACTAATAATTTTGATACATAAATGGATTAAGTTCATATGGTCAATATAATGTAATGAATTATTTGAAACATCAAATATGTCACAAGTAAATTTGTCTGTATTTGAATAAAAATTGGGAAGAGATAGACCTGTGATATATAGTGATGCATCAAATAGGGGACTTGGATATATCCTTACACAAAAAATATTGTTTTTCATATGCGCCTATGTCATTAAGGATTTATGAATAGAATTATCTAACCCATGATCTTTATTAGGAAGACATAATCATTTCATTTAGGATATGAAGGTATTACCTTTATAGAGAAAATGTGAAATATATATAGATGAATTTTTTAAAACGAGTCTTATCATAGAAAGATAATAACCTGATGAAAATAATATGTTGATATCGATACATGACTGGTTGTATCTTGGTTGTTGTGTTTAGTAGTAAAGATCATGTGATTTTGATGAAAACAATGATTGAGAAAGATCCAATATTTATGTATTTAGTAAATCTAGATCAAGGAACCACTAAGCAAGGGGAAATATTATATTGATTTGGAATGATTTCCAAGAAATCCTCAATAAAATCCTTGACCAAGTTCAAATAATCGTAACTGCACCCATTTGGACACATGACCAATACTACACCTCCCTATATTTTAGAATCTATTTACAAACTCTGTGGATCCATGGTGGAATAGTGGAGAGACTATAACCTCATTACCAGAGAGTAGAATACTCGTATAGATATACATATCAATAGAAAAATCATAATATATAACTAAATATTGGAAGGTAAACATAAAAAATTTAAATAACAATGTGATCAAATCCAAAAATGTTATACACAAAATCATGATAATTGAATGTTATAAAAATTTAATTACCTTTAGATTTAAAATTAGAAACACATTCATAAAAGTATAAAAAAGTAACCAAAAAGATCAAAAGGATAACTCCAAATAGCATCAAGATCAACATATCTATCATATGCTCCCCCTCTCCCAAGATACAACCAGTAATGTATCGATAATCTAGCACTTTCCCCTATCTATACCTACATCCATGAAATCCTCCTAGTTATCAATTGGCTAACCAAGACGGGTGTGAGGTAAATTAGTTGGACACCAACAATGGTGTCGTTTTCTATCCTCACCATGAATATATTATATCATTATAAAGATAACAATAAATGTGATAAATGAAGTGTGGTAATAAATAAACCACACAATTCTGGGCTCCCATAAAACTCCCATCCTCTACCACCTACTTAATCCTAGGATACAATATCTTGGAGTAATTATTTAGTAATTATTAAATTTATAATAAATTTTTAAGACCTAGATCATATCCCAATAACCCTCATTTTTCATATCAATAGAGACGTGTATAATAAGTCCATCACTAATATATATTGATTTTACCGAATCCAAGATTATGCTTCAGATAGGAATACATTTCATATAACATTTAATTTAATTATTCTAATGAACATGATCTAATACTTGAAATTCAAAATCTAGATCACATGTAACACTCTAGGAATACGTAATCACATTACCTTACAAGACCATTGTGGGAATTCCTTATAGGAGCAATGACATCTTTCTAGGTTGGGAATAAACTAACAACTCTCTGATTTTATCCTTGGAGGTCTAAAAAAACATCCCAAGTGTCACTTATAAAATAATTAAGGATCCACCGCATGATTCTATCCTTGACATTCCATATAGAGATTAGAAGTATCACTTATGGAAAATAACATTAGTCCTCAAAGTCTATCCTTAGCAGTCCATAAAGGATTAAAAGCAGCACTTTGGCACATAAAATCAAGCTACCAAATGACTCCATACATGGAATCCATATGATAACCCATGTATAATCCAAGAAACATAATAATAATTTCATTATAATCCTTTAATTAATCAGTTCCCATGAATTTGTTTAAAGAGATCCTAAATTTAAAGTCACCTCTCCCACATGACCTGACAAGAATAGTGGTTATAGTATGAAAAAATTTTCATACAATTAATTTTCACAATATTCAACTTTCCATCTTACTCATTTAATTAATTATACTCACCTCATAAGGTGTCCCAATCAATGTGTAGTCTTAGAGGGCCTAATATCCCCTGAATCCTTAAATTTATCTTAATTTGGAATATGGATACAAGTAATGTCTTCATATTTATAAATAAGGACAATAGAGAAAGGTATAAGTACATGGTCATTCATTAAATATTTTAATTAATTCATTTAACATTCCATTCACTTCATTTTACATACCATAAGATATATGCAAAATAACCCACCATAAAGTTGAATCAAACTATAGGAAACTAAAGGATTTTTTTTTCTCTTAAATGACACAACCAAGGGTTGGTTCAAATTCTATTTCCATAAACATTTATCACTCATAAAGTGGCCTAATAATTTATATAAGTCACACCTATTCATTTAATTCATTAAAAAATTCATTCTACATGATTTTCTCAGAAAATTTGATGCACTAAACAATGATATAATCTATAAACCCCACAACTTAGAGGGAAAAGAACAAGACCAACTATCTTAGCTAGGTAGTAAAATAATCATATACTTTTGGCCTCTAATCTTGTATATAAATGAATAAATAATGAAAATAGAAAAATTCATCAAAAATAAGGAATATGAGATCACACCAAAATAACTCCATTGATAGGATGAAAAATGATGAAAGGCACAAGAGGAATAGAGAAATCACTGGCTGATATACAATCTGAATGATTGAATTTAAATAAAAATCTATATGATAAGGATTTGGGAATTCCTTGATTTTTTAGATATTAGCTTCAAATTATAGATATAGATGTCCCCTATTAGAGAAATAATAAAAAGGGGAGATGGGTTTAAACACATAAATCCCTTAATGAAAAAAGTTTCATATACATATCATTAATGGGTATCATATTTTCCCCAATAATGGAGAAAATGTGTGTCAGTCGTGCTAGGTTGACTTCTTAGGCACCCCTTCTTGCATGGTAATGGTGCACAACTTGAAAAACAATTTTCTGACCATGAATTTTCCATCTGTTAAAAAGTATTTACAAAATAGCAGTGTGTGCAACCCAAGTTTCATGGTTTCATCAAACCATGTGACCCCTGAATGTACATTGTATCACCAAATATAGTTTGATCAAACTATGAGAACTAGGTTTCATCATTTCTATATAACCTTCAGACCTGACATCCTCTTCACAAATATATGGTTCTGGGCACTGTACAATCCCTGAACACCAATGATTCCTTCTTGACCCAACTAGGAACTCCCACAAGGATAAAAATAATGAATTTAATAAAAATATGAAATTTACTTACCTCATAGAAATTTTTGGTTCTTACAATATTATCCCCAAAAAGAAATTCACACCCAGAATTTATCATCCAATTGTGGTCAAGAATAATCTATGAATAACATTAGACACATGCACATATGTCAGTCTCACACTCCAATGTCCCATCTTGTGCATTTTCGTGCCTCAATAGTAACCATACCAAAATAACTAATCAGACATAGAGACCCATAATTCCACCATAATATTATGGATACAGTGATCATTATTGTATTGTACTACCTCTATCTAGATATCCTCATGAAAAAGAATATTAGATGTAAATGAATGATACCGATGAATTTGAGATACACAGATGATGTCAAGCAAGGATCGATACTTGGGAGGTAACAATAACAGATAGGACATCAACTGACTTTCTCCTCAATATCAATGGGTTTTATGTTATGAGGTGATATATTTCATTGTATATTTGTCTATTTATTCCACGTTCTAGGTGAAACTTGAAATAAAAAATGACTCCAAATCTAAAACTCTAGTGGTCAATGGTGAAAATAGACATATGATATTTTAGGTTGACTGAGCTGCATATATCAAATTATTATTATTGTGTGCCATATATTAATACTTCATAATGATTGGAGGATGAAATAGTTTTGCATCTCCTACATCTAACTAGAATATGGGTGAACAACATGACCAACAATATAGGGCCTTAAGAGGATCTATATGTATGATCTCCTGGATGGTGTTATTATATGATAGCTCATCGAGAGGTATGTAATTATTCTATGAACCTCCAAAATCAAGGACTAATGTTCGCTACATGTATTCTAAATCTTATATCATATACTTTTATAGACTGGAAATCTATGTGAGATTGGATTTACCCTACATTACTTAAAAACCCAACTCCCTATACAACCCCTTTTAGAATCATGATGTGAAATAAGAATCTACTTCTAATACGATAGAATGTAGTTTACTATGGTGGGGTATGATATTAAAAATACAGAGCCTCCTGAGATTGTAGACGGATAAATTATTTTGAATAGAAAATAAATGTGCGATCTTTTTCAACTTATGTATGATCACCAATACATCATCACTTCCCCCAAGTAGATCTATAGAATCTAGTCATTAAATCAAAGGTCATGCATTCCCATTTCGACATATAAATTGTAATGATGGTAAAATACACAATACTAGCTACTATTCTTCCTTCACCTTCTGATCGGTGGAACTATGAGTACGAAACCCATATATATCCCTTTAAATTTGTGACCACTAGTATTGACAGTATATGTCACCATAAGTAACAAACTATACATGAGTATCCTAGAGTTGGTGATTGTTTAATTATTATGGAATAGATAAAAGAGTTCACATCACCATGTATCATTCAATTTAGAATTCTTGAAGAACTGGATACATGCATGGAATTTATTTAACACTAGTAATAGAAAATAAAATAAAATAAATAGAAAATTAAATAAACTTCATCCTTGAAAACACATTAAATGATCTATTCTTCATAACCTAGGGAATAAAAATAAGTACAATTGGGAGCTTAAATGGTCAGTAAGGGTTAGGTACAACTTATGGAAACAATAAGTATTAATTATAATCAATATAAATAAAAAACTCATGCCAATCAAAAAACTGAGAATGAGAACACATCCATATATTTTCCATAGTGAAAATCCTATGGATAAAAACAATTGAACCCTAAATGTCGGGAATCATTAATTATTGGACATAATGTATCTAGAATGTGAAGCATTATAACATCGTGATGGATTAATTATGTGGGTTGAAACCCATTCGATTCTTCCTAGAAACCAATATGAAGGGTTTCTTTCAACAGATTTCATCTCATGAGACAATCAATGCATCGAGGAGCTTACATCAACCTATCCAAACCCCGTAGGGATTGAATTAAATAGTCCCCAACTAATTTCATACTATTCCAAATAATTCCTCAAATATCAATTAAATTAATAAATAATGTTCCACATTAAAGAAAATATATAGATTTATCAATATTTATCCTTTAAATAAAATTACCATTAATGTAAACATTGTATGTAAAAAAAATATACAACTTATAAAATATTCATATTAAAAAAATAATGGATTTAAAAGGTAAATTAAGAAAATATCATGACAAATTGTATCCAAATAAATTAAGAACATGTAAAAATATTGTTCAAGAATCATTAGAAATGAGCCACTTTAGAGTGGATTAAGAGAAATTATTAACCATTCATTAAAACAGACAATAAAATAACTATCTACACAGAACCAAAAATTAACCTAGATATATTTTCATTACATAAATAGTATTTTTGGAAAAAAGAACTTCCTTTAAATAGATTTTTTGGTGTACTAGATGTTGGGTTAGAAATTGGGAAGTTCCCCTTAAACGATCTTGCTTATCAAAAGGAATTGTAAATGAATCATTTTAAAAAATATATTCCCCCATCAAAGATGGATGAACTGATATTGAAACGTATGTTTGGAACATATATATATAGAAATTTGATCGTTATATTTCATACATTAATTTAGGTTATGTTAATGTGCATATTTGATATTTAAACGAATAATTTTTTCTTATTTGAAAACATTAAATTATTTTATATCTTATTTCAAGAAACAAGGAATATTTGGAATGTAATTAATAGAGGTGAAGATATGAGGTAAAATACACTTTTTTCGTGAGTTTCACTCATGGAATGACACCATATTTTATTTGGAAGCATGAAGATAGAAATTATGGGGAAATACAATTATATGTCATGTTTTAAAATTACCGGACATGACATTTTTCAAGATGTGTTTTTTTAAGAGTGTAATGAAATTTTTTGAGAGACCTCCTGGAATAAAAATCGAGAGATTACATGACATGAATGTACATTACATGTCATGTAATTATTAGCGAGAAAAAAAAACTACACGACCAAGGGTTTGATGGATTTTCCTATAAATGAACTCCATAGATGCACCTTCACGATATTCTAGGACCATAGGAGTTGGATAGACCATGAAGGAAAACTACCAAACACAAAGTAACTCTGAGGATCCCTACATCACCACACATCTTCATCGCCATTCTTCTTTGGGTACCCATGCTGCTCATTCTCATCATACCTAATACAAGTGATTGGTTTTCTTTGGGAAGGGTAATATGATTTTTGGTGGATGTGATGTTAGGGATTATTTCATTTTATAATTAATGTTTTTGATTTATTCAAACCATTTATTCAATTACAATTCATCATCTTTTCATATTTTATGTACATTTCTATGTTCTGAGGATTATTATTTCACTACGACAATTGTTTAACATATTATTCGTGGGATCATTATAAAATATTAGTCAATTATGATTAAACAAGTTTTTGGGTTGCCTATCATTTTTAATAAAACTAGTATATGGACATTCCAATGATGATATCATAGGATTAGAGAGAGATACCTAGATGAAGGATTCCTGGTGACCCAATTCCGACACCAAACAGGATTGAACCAATATCAATTAAATCCATATCACATAAACCTAATAATAACTGAACCTAGAAGATATAACCTCAAGATATAAATCACACTTTTTGATGTTGTGTTCCCTTTTTCTCAATACAATCAATCAATTTCATTTGTTTTCATTAATTAATTTAGAACATATGGATCGTCTATGTGAGTTCGATACTCAAACTTGCTTGATGCCACATATAAAGTTATATTATCTGAGTTTTATAATTTTTTAAATTTGTTTAACACCACATGAAATTAAATATATCATGTGGTATATAAAATATATAACAAGTAAATAGTAATAATAATAAATAATTTTGATTAAATAGAGAGAAGGTGTAACCCGAATGAAAAAAGTGTGGTTTAAAGAGAATCCCTTACCAATTTTGAACAATAAAATTGTATGCCCCATAAACATAATAATTATCAAATTAATATTTTAATATGATGAATATAAAGATATTAATGATATGATATATTAAAAGTTCAATATCTATACACCACATATTCTAAATTGGTGGTGAATAAGGCATATCTCCCAAAAATAAAAGTGAGATGAGGAACCCCATACCTATAGTTCGACTTCCTTCAAATGTGACGAAAAAGATTTTATAGTGATTTTAACCATATTATTGACTTATAATAGAATTTTATTAATATTTATGATATAATATATGATCCAATTACAACATTTCACCACAATTTTATTAATAATATTCTATTCATTTAATTTTGTTGGGTTTTAATTGCCTTTTTTTATCAAGATTGTTTTATCTAGAATGTAACTATTATTTCATATAATGTATAGATAAAAATTATCTATAATATCATTAATTTTGAAAATATAATATTTAATCATTAAATATATTTTTGAAAATATTATTTAATGATGATCATAGAAAATGAACAACTCTGTATTGTGGAACTAGTAATTCATACGTACACAAGTGCGGTACTTTCATTATTCGTAAGATGGATAAAATTTATAATATTATTGTTTCATTATAGAAATAACATATAACTATATCTATTATACTAGATTAATTATTTTATAAAGTAAAAAAAACAACAATAGAAATTAAAGGATGAAATGAATTTGAATGAGTTGGAAAAAATTATTACCTCTTCTTGGAAAGACTCCCTTTAGATATCTTCTTACGGGATCTAGGGATGATATTTCTAAAACTCCAAGTCCTATATAAAATGGATAAGAATGTCTATAAGGGTAATTTTTTGGAATTGGTCAGGCAATGCGATTCATGGTGATGAAATTAAGTGGTGGAAAGTGTATCCTTTTATTATTGAAGTATGGTGTAATTTATTAGTAACTTAAAATATTAAAATATTATAACTCTAATATAAGAGTAATGAAATAAAAAAGGCCGAAAAATATTATAAGATCACATTGTAGACCATATATTATCAAATTATTTCTTAATCAATATTTTTATTCTCCTTAAATAATTTAGTAAAAAAATTATTCATGGAATATAAGTTTTCTCAAGTTTAGCACTATTTATTCATTTGACTTTAAAAACATCAAAAATAAATTTATAATTAGAAACCAATAATTTATAATATCCTATAAATATCATATTCATATAATTAATTATAGTATTACTAAAAAATTCTGATATTATATTTATATAATTACTTTTAATATCATTTATTTTATTTTTCAATAACTAAATAATTAATGTTTCATTATTATTCAATCCATTAAGGTAAAAATTTATTCCCAATAAATATAAAATAAATTTATATGGATATTTTAGATTTAATATATTTTAATTTACTATTTATAGTCGAATATATTTTCAAAAAATAATCTATGTAATGATATTATATTAATTAAAAACTATAGTGTGAACATCTTGATTTTCTTTTAAATAAAATAGTATATGGTTCTTTATCATATCCATGTGGATTCAAATGGTTATTAATTAGAAACATTCACAAAATGGTAATGATATAACCAAATAATATGATTCATCCCTTTTTTGGGTCACTTAAATATTCTAATAATTTTAATTAATATAATTTTATTGATTTTCCTTCAACTTCGACAATCACTACATCAACATTTTATAAGAATTAACGTTAATTATTTAATATATAAAATTTTTAAAAAATTATTATCATAAAAATAAATTAAAGAGTTTAAATATAGTCATTAATATTCATTAATTATGTTCATTTAGTTATATCCATGTCATGACATCTTATTTAATTTGTTAATTTTTCTTTTATTGCCTTGTGCATGCATTGCAAATGAATTTGGACCGGGTCATTTTAAATAACACTAAAATTATAAACAATCATCCAAAAACATTAATTATACATATTAATTAAATAAAAAAATCTGTAAAATAATTTTTAGCATATAACTATTATCTATGTGAAATCATATTTGAATTTACCAATGTTGTAGATGCACTATGTCGACAGTGAAAATGATTTTTATATTAATCTAGAAATAAATTATAAATTAAAAGTTTAAAATAATTATATTATAATTTCATAACTTAGTCATTACATATTTTTAATATTTTTATATCATAAATATATCTTGACGATGTTACACAATATATTTTATTTTAATAAAATAGAATAAATTACTCTTAAAAAAATTCCACTATTGTAGAAAAACCCCTAAATAAAATCCATAACCATTTTTTAAAATTTATATTTATTATACATGATCCATTTAATTAGAATAATTTAATGAACATTATAAATTTAATATTTAATTAAAATAATCCTTTATGTGAAAAATATAATTTTTTATATTATAACTGATTTTATGAAGCATTAAAAAACTAATTAAGGTATCATAAACATATCTTATAATAATATGAAAGAATATTAAATTACGAATCTATTTAATAAATAAATTTATTTCAAGTAATTTTATTAATTATAAAATACAAATAATAAATTTATCCTTTTTAAAACATTTATTTATATATTCTATGATATAAATATATCATATCATAATTAATGTGATACCTATATTTTTTAAGTAATTTCATAAGTATGTTTATTATTATAATGGCAAAAATAATATTTCTAATGGTAACATTTCAATTCCTAACAATCACATTATTGTTTCAAAGGTCATATATGTATATTTATATATCTAATAACTCTTCATTAGGCTTGGTGTTGTGTGCATAGTGTGTTATTGAATGAAATGAATTTATTTAAAAATTCACATATCTTATAATCTTGGAGTGTTATAATCTACCCTCTATTGATTAATTACATCCTTTTATTTTGAAATTTAATTTAAAAATTTAATGGGTTATACATGAAAATCCCTCTCGGGAAAACCATCATAGTAAAAAGGGTTAACAAAACATCTTATAAATAAGATTGAATGGGAAATGATAATATCAGCACAAAATTAGGCATCCAAATATGATAAAATTAGTGTGAAGGGAAAACATAAATGTGTAAGAGAAATATGAATTTTTATTTTTACTGGAGAGTGACCAAGAATATGGAAATTAGAAAATTAACCACCACAAATCCGTAAACTAGTGGTCGGTTAAAAGACCAGTGATTTCGCAGAAATAAAAGAAAACAGATAATGATTTTATTCAAAAATCAATTTTCTAGAGTTGATGGATTTTTTTACTATACAGATAATCACATACATGATTAATGTCAATGACATAAGCATAATACCATCATTTGTTTGTGCTATTTTCAGATCATTTCACATAGTTGGATATTTATTTTCAAGAATAATTTTTATGCCTAAAGAATTTTTAATGAATCATAAAGCCAATAAGTAATTCGTTCAGCATTTAAATATTTGTTGAATCCAAAATTGTTATCACAAGTTATCCAATATAATAAATTAGACCTTACCAACAAAAAATAACATCCATATCCCATTCTATAATTATTTAATCTTAAGTCTCATCCAAAATATTTTTTCCCCAACTCATAGGAAAAAACTTAGTATGAAGATCACTAAATTTACAAAATCAAATTAATATAAGATTTCCCCAAATAAATTATAACTAATTTTCACATTATAACTATATAAATACATTAACTTCATTTAATTACATATGAAAACAAATTCATCTAAGAGTAAACAATTAGGTTATTGAATATAATCCTTGAATTCAGACATCTAATAGTTCTAGTATAACATTAACCATTAGATCACAAACCACATTCATGTTTACTAATACTGTCCCATAAACAACAATCTATTATTATATCAACATCAAGATCATATTTAGGGTTACCTTTCCTAACTAATCATCTTATAAGAGAAGCACTTTTCTTGATTTGTGGTGATATTGTTCACATACATCCAATTCTTTAAAGAAGAAGTAATACAATACAATCCTTATATATATGTTGATTCTTATAAACAAAACATTTTGATGAAATAATCATAATTCATTAATCCAAATAAAGGTAATTAATCTTACCACTTTGTTTGGGGTAGTATAATAATCTTAACCATGATAAATTGTCCTCTTTTGGAGTATATTATATTCACAATTGAGACATTAATTAGGTAGTCTCCCACATCCTTTCAATTTAAGCAATGTATAATGGAAACAATATTCTTACCATTTATATAATATTCACATTATCCTTTATCTCATCAATTGTATAAAACTCGCTTTCTATTTATGAATATACGAGAATGTTTCTTTCAATAGTTATATCATGTGGGAAAATACTTATTTTTCTTCATTACCTTTTCCAAGAACATCCAATTCGTACTCTTATTCTCATGCCTCCATCCACCGAAATAATATTTAGATCATTTTTTATTTATCTCATTATCACATGCTAATATTTCTTAATATAATGTGAATTTTTGGGAGAATTTTTCCATTTGGAAGATTGGAATAATACTATAACATAATTGATCCTCCATAATCTTTAGATCATGTTCATTGGAGAGGCATCGATTCCTTCTGTGATATTCCATTGTATAAAAATGAAATACACTAGATTATATCTTATCATTATGAAACATAATGTAAAATCCAATAACTAGTGAAATACATAACATAAATTGAAAATTTTAGGCATATCAAATCTCATAAACATTGTTTGTTTGGGTTGTTTTCAAATATTTTTCCTCAAAGTGTATCTTAGGGTAATATTACATACTTTATGATTTATTAAATTTATTTTCCATGGTTTCTAGAAAGACTTATTTGATACCAAAAGTAACAACCCTGGCTCTTTTAGACTAGAGTCAGTGAATATTTTATTACAATGGAATAGATTTAAGAGATCAAATCTCTAAGGATCAATCAATTAAGTAGTTTGAAAAACTAGATAGATACATGGATCCAATTATACATTGGTAATATAAAATAAAATATAATACATATCAAAATCTAATAAACTACAACCTTTAAAAATCATTATATGACCTATACTTAATAACTATGGAAAGGTAAAAAATAAAATTGTGTGATAAAATCAAAATTAAGGGTTAGGTGTAAAGTAATATAACTTGAATCATTAAGTATAATCAATATGGTATTATAAATAACTGAAACATTCATGCCAATAAATAAATTTTGAATGAAAAATCATCCAAGGATTTTGACATACTGAAAATCATTTGGTTTATAATAACAAAATTATAAATGTAAGGGAATAATTAATTATTCGTCATCATGTATCTAGAAGAAGAACCATTATATCATCAAGATAGATTATATCTATGGGTATAATCCCAGTTGATTATTGTTAAGAATAATCCCGAAGGGTTTTTTGCCCACTAATATGGTCTCATGAGACTACCGACGCATCGATGAGCCTGCATTAATTGTACCCAACACATAGGCCTTGAATTAAATTGACAAAAACTATTTCATTACATTAAAAATAATTCTTCACATATCAATTTAATTTATAAATGTTGTCCCTTATCATAAAATTTCTATTTTAAATAAAACATAATGATTTATAAATATTTCCCCAATAAATCCAAAAACCATCTAGGTAAACGCTATATATAATAATTTTATACTTCTTAGAAAATAATGATACCCCGGAATGAATCTATAGAAAAGGTAAAATATGAATATTTCATTATAAATGTTTTCATTATAATGTGATATCATGTAAAAAGTGTTTTTAAGAATCTTTATAAATGAGCCACTTTTGTGTAGTTTATGGGAAAATAATAAATATTAATTAAAACAGAAAAAAGAAAAATTGTTTGCATAAAACTAAGGATGATCATAGATATATAATCATGATAAAAATATGGCTTTTATAAAAATATTGGTGTCTCAAAAAATATTTATTACTGTACTCTACATTGGGTAAAGAAATCGAGAAGTTCCCTTTAAATGTGGTTGCTTATCGGGATGAATTGGAAATGGAAGCTTCTAAAGACATGTATTTAGAATAAATGAATTTTTAATTGATCATGATACATTTTTTAGTAACACATACACATAACTTAAAATTATTGAATAATAATAATAAATAAATTGTTATAAAGGTTGACAAAGTGTAATCGTCATGAAAAAATGGTGGTTCAGAGAGAACCCATACCACTTTGTAATAAATCACATTGTATGCCCGATAAAATTAATAATAAAAAAATCAAAAACATAATACCTTGAAAATAATGGTATTCAAGATATGATATGTCAAATTGGAAATAAATATACACCACATAGAAGAAATAAGATGTGAATAAGGCATATCTCACAAAAATATAAGTTTGATGGGAAACCTATTACCTAAGGTTTGACTTCCATAAAATGTGTCTGAACATATATTATAGTGGTTACAAACATATTATTAAAGTATAAAATAATAATATAAATATTTATGTTTTCATATATTATCCCCTTACTACATTATTTCACTTTATTATTATTAATATGTTATTCATTTCACTATTTCAGGTTTTAATTCCTATATTTGATCATGTTTGTTTTGTATTGACTATCATGGTTATCTTACATAGGGTATAGATAAAACATCACCATATTAATAATAATTTCATAAATATCACATTTAATCATCAAATAAATTTGTATAACCACTATAGAGTGTTGAACATTGAAAATGAATTATAATGTTGCGTGGAAACAAAAATTGGTACATACACATGTGTGATGCTTTGGTTTTTTATAAGATAAATTAAAGGTATAATATGGCCATTTTATAATCATAATAATATCAATATATATATATATGATAATAGATTCATTATTTTATAAGAAAAAAAATACAATAATAGGATGTAAAAGATGAAATTAATTTCAATGATTCTGTAAAAAGGAGTACCTCAACTTCAGTGAACTTCCTTTTTTTACCAGAAAAGCTCAGTCAGAGGTAAAGCCTCTGACCATTTATTAAGAAAGGAAAAGTACATTGAATAAGAAAACACACATGAAAACCAGTTACATGTCATAGAATTCATACCCCTCACCACACCCATGATATATGACTTCCTCCGCAGTAGCTGATTCCCATTTAGAGCTGTCATAGTGCTTCAGGACCTTCACATATTTCCATATGAGATTCAACTTCTCTAAGGATAACAACTCCTTAAAGGATTGTCTGACAGTGAAGTAGTTGACACCGGATTTAGTAAGTGAGAGTAAGCCTTACTTGTTCTTCTTTTATCTAGGGAATTTTCCTCATTTTCTTATTTTTCTTCCCATACTAGACAACATCACTAAAGGAAGGCATGGCCAAACCACAAATATCTTCTTTGCCACTGTACGAGACATGCTCCCAATTTCCAGAAATTACCACCTCTTGAAAAACATCAGTCAGGGTCTGACTCTGCCCATATCTCCCATCGATATCAATCATATAAAAACAACAGGGGACTCTACACAAACAGTGCCAACATCTAGCTAATTCCCCAACACATTCTCTTTGGCAAACTGCATATTGTGACCATCCCTCATTGGAGTGCACCCATCCATCTCATCATGACCCAATTTATGAAAGCGGTTGCAAGTGTCCACTGTGATCTTCAGACCACAATCAGAAGCCAGTTGCAACTGAGAGTCTTTACCAGCTGAACGAACAGGGGGTCCAACAGGAACGTGCATATCAACTGAACTCCATGCCATCTCCCCCTCCTTTTTTCCATCTTCATCAGCTTTGATCATTCCATAAACATCACTTTCTACATCATCCTGATCAGAAAGAGTTTTCCCATGCTGCGATACATGCCTTGCATTAGCAGATGCTTCCAGCACTCCCGCACTGCCAGAACTAGTACCAGCCCACATATTGAGGGGCATACCAACAGGAAGTGCACCATGTGCTTTCCCATCAACTAGGCACAATGAATGCTCCTACCCATTTTGTTCAGCATTCTTGATGTTGATAAGCTCACTGATAATCCTTCCTACAGCACACTGACCAACAAGGTTTTAATGGATCTAGAGATGGTCTTTCTAGAACATCAGGACCTCCATAACATGTAAAAAACATTTTGAGCCATATTTTTTAGTACATGGTTTTGCTAATAAAATCACGAGGATTCAATTAAGTTAAAGAAATAGTGTCCTTTTATAATGGATGTGAGGGGTAATTTAGGAATTACCTATAATATTATAATATAATAAGTCTAATATAGGGGTAAAGACTTCCAAAAGGAATAAAAATATCCTGAAATAAAATTAGAGACCCAATGTTTACATATTTTTTCTTATTCAAAATTGTTGTGATATTTTATTAAATTTAATAAAATATTTAATTCAAGAAATATATTTTTTCTCAAATTTGACACAATTCATTATTCTGAGTTTAAAAACCTCAAAAAAAATCAGTGTTAAAAAGAATATTATTATATCCTATATATATCATATAATATTAATGAATTATTTTATGACCTTAAAAATCTCTAATTTTTTTTAATATAATGTATTTGATTTTTTCATTAATTAAATAGTTACAACATCATCATTCTGTAAGCTATTATGGTAACTATTAATTCCCTAAAAACATAAACAATTTACAATAGAAAAGATAAATTTCTTAGATTTAAGATATCTATTTATGTTTTAGTATCACTTCTATTGAAAACCTATATTAATAAATTACAACGATTAAAAACTATAGTGTGAACAACATTACTTCCTTTTAAATATAATATTATTAAGTTCTTAGTCATATCTATGTGGAAATAAAAGAAAATTATTTCGACCCATAGACATAAATGGTCACGAAATAACTGACCAATAATATTTACACACGTTTTAGGTCATTTAATGGTTATTATAATTTTAATTAAAATAAATTTATTGATTTCTCATATTCTTTCACAAACTCTGCATCAGAGTTTCATAAACAATAATGTCTATTATTCCATATATAATAATTAAAATAAAATTTTGTAATAAAAAATTAGTTTCAATATAATAACTTAGATTCATTAATTAATTTTAGCTTCTCATATATACATCAATAAAAATTCTTCAATTTGATAATTTGTTTTTTTTTTCCTTAGACAATCATTGGACCATAATTTGGAGAAGAATCAAGTTATGTAAACAAAAATTTAGAAAGCATCATAAAAAACATAAAACATAAATTATAATTAATTGAAAATTCATGAAAATTATTATTATTACACAAATATTTAAAATTATTGACCATATTTGACTTTTCCATTGGTGTGCAGACATTACGCCCGTACATATAATTATTTTTTTACTTCCGATAAGATAAATTATAATTTAAATGATCTCAATTATTTTCTGTAAAATAAATATATTATAATATCATGATTTATTCATTCCATACGTTTTAAACTAAAAAATGTCATAATTATGTTTGGATGATTTTATATAAAATACTATATTTTAAATAAAATTGTATTTTTTACAATTCACCAAACATTCAACTAGTTTAAAAGAAATATAAATATTTTACCCTAAACATTGTTTGATGGGTTGGTTTCAAAAATAGAGAAAAAATTATTAAATGATATTCTAATTTTTAATAAATTAATTTGTTATTAAAATCATCATTTAAACAAAAAATACACATTTACTTTAATTACCAATATTATAACACATTAAAAAATTAATTTTTCTCTCATATAATTATTTTATAATAATAAGAAAACAAAATATTAATTTATTAGTATATTTTACAATAAGTTTTATTTTAAATAATTACATTAATTATTAAATACCAACACTTAATTTATAACTTCAAAAAAAAAGTTACATATTCGATTATTTAAATATATTATATATTTTTTTAGATACCTAAATTATATTTATAATTTCACAGGTGTTTCTATTTTTCTAATGATAACATTAATATTCCTAGTGGTCACATTGATATTCCTAATGGTCACGTTATGATTTCAATGGTCATGTTAATATTTAATAACTATTCGTTTAGGCTAGGTGTTGTGTTCCTCAAAAGATATCCAATGAATAGAATTTATCTAAAAAGATACATACCTTAAATAAACGGGTGTTACACAAAGTGTCTTGGTAAGAACGGGATGTAGTTCCCATATAGGGGTATTTAGATCTCCAAATTAAATCCCCTCGAATTTTGGTTTGAACCGTAATGCATTTGTGAATTTAGAAGATCCCATCCTTATATACAATCCAAATTGGAGGTGGGTCATTTCTAAAAATTTCCTCTAGTAGGGCCAAGATCTCAGAATTTTGTAGCTACCACATATTCACTCTATCTAGAAGTGAAGTGGATACTGATAATGATGAAAGTAAATACTATCCAAGTTAGTCTTAAACGTCAAAAAGAATATCAAAAAATGAGTCCATAGGCTGCTACTTGATGTTGGCCTCAAGAATTACCTTTGTTTGAATCCCCTACAGAAAGAATTAGAAACTTCATCAAAATATTTAGACATATAGGAAATCACCAATTTAATGTACTATAGGTATTCAACCTATCTCTATTTAATAATATTTAATTCATACTATGTAAATATTTACCTATGGATTTTCTGGTCTGTACACACCACAAAATGCTGTCATAGTATGTAATGCCTCCCATAGTGAAAGGAATGGATAACACCAGCTATTTCAAGATTATGCATCATAAAGTTCCTATCACGGTACCTCAAAAAACAAGATTCATACTCCACAACTCACAACTCCTACATCAGAGGAACTCCTAGCAAGTTACCCGATGAATCATAATAAAATGTATGGGTTGTACTCAGCTCAAGAAGTATATATTTAATCTCATATGTTAGTCTCCCTTTCATCACCAAAAATTATATATCACAGTATATAGACTATATATTCCTCACAGACATCTTACTCAAGATCAAAAGAAGTGTTTCTAAGCATGATAAGTTCTGTATGAAGCTCCTATAACAAATATAATTCCACATTAAACTCTATATATCAAAGATGTTATTAGGATGCTCTCAAGAAACAATATCTCTCATCTTCTCTATGTCAAATTATATTTCTTTTTCAGAGATAATATAAAATAGTAAGTGAAACTAATTAATAAAAATGTTTAACATTGTGAGATTATCATATAAATCATTATATATTAGTGAATTTAATGCGATATAATTATATTTTTCATTGTCATGTAATGTATGAGAATACAATAATAAGTATTCCATGAAAGCCACCACAAAAAAATCCACATATATATATATATATAACTTGGTTCTTAAGCGCCATTAAAACTGCTAACACTTTCATGAGATATAATTGACTGAGAAAATTCTCATGAAATACATATCTAAAATAGAATGTTTTAGGTGGTATATTTGATGGTCTAACATGAACCTAATAATAAAACGATCTCATGTCAATCATAGATAAAACCCTTGGCCTTCAGAGTTTGTCAAATAGATATTTTATATGAGTAAATGGACACTAGTTATTAATGGTATGTAGGATTGATAGACATTAATCCATGTGAATCCATAGGGTACAATTTTCCGTCTTGGAAAAATGGAATGGTGAAACCCACCAAAAAAATATGGGTCATAAGAAAACCTTAGCTTCCAAATCATATAGTTTCCACTTGAGCCCTGGAAACTCATTAAAAACTATCATTTAAGGTGGAATGGATATAAGTGTAGATATATTCACCAACTTGATGGAAAACTCTACCACTCTATTGGGAGGTATTATCAAAAACAATTATTGGAAAATTTCCTTAAAAATATCTAACACTAGAGGGAAATCCACATAAAATTCTCCCTAATATTCTAGATAGAAGATGTAAATATGTGATGTCTTCACACCCATCCCATGATGATCGTGTTTATATTGGCTCACCTCGATATATCATCAATCCTTATGAATAAAAACCCACTCTCTAGTGTTGTGATTGTCACCATTCAATGATAATATTCAACATAAGAATGATAGGGTACCATCTAGTATATCCTAAGAATGATATCAAATCCTAACATCTTGAGGGTAAAGAGTTTACATACAAATAGACACCTGCCTATCTCATGGGGGACACCGTGCAATAGCGTACAATCTGTAATATTTACCCAAATAGAGTATCATGTTTCATCAGGACCTATGTGATCATTCAAGCGAGATAGAGACTACAAAAAATTATAATGTATAAAAATGAATGAGAATAAACTATATAAAAAATAGAAGATACTAATGTAGAGGGTACTAGAATAGTGCCTCTCACCATAGAGGGTTTGATACTATGCTTCTCATGTATCAGTTTCACTATATACATATACCCTGATTCGTGGGTCCATGATATAACATGAATACACTTTGTATTTATGCTCTAATATACCTCAAACATGGTGTCTACCTTCCCCAAACACAACCACATCCTTGTCCTAATTATCCAGCTGCACTCAAGATCCTTTCCTGACACGAAATTTTTTACCCCGACCTTGAACAAGGAGTTGGTGAAAACCCACTATGACTTGATACATCAAGAAAATCTCAAAAAAAGTTTATTAAATGCAACATCTATTCAAAATATCAACACTCTAAAGGGTCCCTCATACACTAAGGTGTTGTATGTCCTGGTCTACCACCTTGATTTCACCTCACCTCAATATTTGAGTATGTACCTAGGAAACTTATATAACTATGTCGAAACTCCAAATGATGCTTCATACTCTTCATTAATGTAGTTTTAAATATAGGTTCTAAAACACTCTATATCACATCTATATCCTCTATCATTTTACGCTCTCTAAGAAGCGATTAATTCACTCTTACAGGTACAATAGTAAGCCAAAATACATTCACCTGTGATCATATTTCATATCTAAGACCATCCTCAAATCACCTAAATTTATATATCTCATCACCTAAGAAATAGGTAAAAATAACAGATGATCAATAAAATGGGATGCATAGCCCATTAATGATAATATTCACTTCTCCAAGAGCATAAAATATTAGGGTCTATCAACCCTCAACATCTCAGGATAGAAATAATCATACAAGGATATATGAAAATCATTCCAAGACATATCATGATGATGATCTATATGAGTAACAACGACCCAACATCTTTTGGTGGAATCCCAATAAATATATGTATCAAGTGTCACTATTATTAAGAGGTGTCTTGAAATGCTTAAAATCCACAAAATGGCCTTTATCCATGACTATGAAGCTAGTGAACCACAATCCACTAACAACATGGGTGAACTTTGTAGATGAAACCCACATTTCAACTCTACAATTGGTTGGATAGGTCATGGGGATCCATTACTAGTCTATATAATGCATTTGAAACCCTTAAAAATGGGCATAAACACCCATATATGGTTTAATGAGTTGTTCCACATGATCTACCACTGGAGGTTCAAGTGGGGGCCTAGGACCCACCACCTCACAAGCTTGGTCCTCACCACCCTCCTAGAGCATGACTCTATGATGTTGTGATAGCATGTCACTACAAATACGTAACAAACTCCTCAAAAGAATATTTTATAAATACTAACAATGTAAAAATATGAATAAGATAGGTTTAATCTTGCCTATATAAGAGTCACACCCCTCTACCGACAATTAAATTCAAGTATTGGGGATGTATATATAATAATAAATGAAAGATATGCTTTATATAGACCAATACTAACGTCATGTTAGGGAATGTTGTATACAATAATTACATGAAATCATTATGATATGTTTGATTTTAACTTTATAGAGTAAAATGCCCATTAATTTTCAATTGAAATCCTTATTAGTGGTGACCATTTTTTTTTCAAAATTATATTTCATTTTAGGTTTTTACTCATTTACATATTAAATCCATTAAATTGGATGAATTAAATGAATCCACACATATAAACTATAACGTCACATTGACTTTATTAATTGAATTTTTAAATCCATTTAATCACAACCAAGTATCATCAAGAACATGAATGAAATGTTATCACAATTTCATTGACATAGTAATAGTGGAAATGAAACATGCTATAGGAAATGCACATGAAAATATAAATATGCAATATCATATGCAAGGAATATAAATTTTGATGTTACTATGGTGGAAATAAATTATCTAATACATCCATGGTAGATCGACTATGGGTAATAATCCATAGTCACAAGGACCATCAAACATCTTGTGAATTACCCAATGCTGAAATCAACGCAACTATAAAAATAAAAATGCAGAACAACTTCTTGCATTATAGGTAATTATTCTTTTCACTATACGTGGGTTTTCTAATTCCAAAAATAGGCTCAAGACCAAATCAAAACACATCCTATCTCTACATTTTACTATCCTAAAAGCGAATTTCTAGGAAAAGAATGAAAATAAACCATCTAATATGACCATTTGATTTCCCAAATATAGATTACCCAATAGTAAATAACCTGATTGGTCACATAACCCCAATCATGACACCCCATAATCTAGAGGTTACCCACTTGTTGTGAGGGTCCATTGTGGAACAATTGGAAAACTATACTCTCATGATTGGTGTATAGATTAGATTTATAATCATATAAATCAATATCAGAATCATACCTGATAAAAAAATATAAGGAAAACATCCAACATATATGTAACCAAAAAATCAAATCCATCAATGCCTTATAGAAAATGGTGATCACAGAATGCTATACAAAAATGAAATACAAGTAGACATGAAATTAGGTATAAATACATAGAATTATGCCAAAAGAATCAAATATTCAAAAAATAAAACTATTTGTAGATAACATCATGAGACATATATTGGTCATATTCTCCCCTCTTCCATTATAAAACCAGTCATGTAATAAAAATTTATAATTTCTGCTATCCCCAATAATATCCATGTAATATGTATGTGTACCAATCCAAAACCTTAGAATAGTGTGAGATAATCTTAGTAGGCCACCAGAAACAGTCTCTAAATTCAAACCTCCACTAAATATAAAATAAAATTTTCAAATAATAGCAAATGGTATAAATTAAATGTGTTAATAAATAACCCATATAGGTCTGGGATCCTATGGTAAACCTATCTTCTAATACATAATTCATCCTAAGCTGAAATATATATGAGTAATAAGACAATCATGATTTAATTTATAATAAATTATTGAGTCATTAATCATAGATAAATAATCCACCATGTATCATATCTTGTAGGATTTATTTAATTGGGTCATTGGTAAAATGTAAGGCTATGACTGAATCTAGTAGTGTTTTTTGCGTTAGCAGATTCATCATATAAGATTTCACTATATGATTACAACGAACCTAATACCATCCTTTATATTCCGAATTTGGCACCTAAGTATGGATCCAATAATACATGATCCCATTAACTTATAATCCCATCCAAGGTATTCCCCATAAAAACCCATGTATCACTCTAGGTGTGGTATAAATTCATTGTTATCTGATTCCATCCTTAGTGGTCCATAATGGGATCCTGAGTGACACTCATGGTGTACATAATGATCTAACCTCTAAGATCGAAATTAGTAGTCCACAATGATAGTATAAGTGTCAATCAGGAAACAATAATAGTCTATACTTGGCGTCTGTCCTTGGAATTCCACAAATGATTCCTTGTATGAATCGAGTGCATACAAGCTATCTGTCAAATGAGTCTGTCATTGGAGACCAGATGAGAATCCATTTTTCACCCAAGGAGGATAATAATATAATCATTATAATATATTAATTAATCAATCTCAAAGAATCCATTTATGGTGATCCTAAATTAGAACCCAACTACCACTCCCAGCATAGCAATAAGAATGGTCATGTGCCCAAAGACTAACCATACTATTTATGTTCATGAAATTTAACTTTCCATCATATTAATTTATGCAATTAAACTCACCTTAGAAGGTTGATCAAATAATGAATTTTCTTAGAATTTCTTTCATCACATGAATCCACCCATTTATCTTAATTCGGAATTTGTATATAAAGATTGTCTCAATCCTACGAGATAAGGATAATTGAATAAGGAAGAGGGAAATGGTCCACCATTCACTCTTTTAACTAATTAAATTTATATAAAATTATATTCATTTAACATTCCATAATAAAGTGATTAAATAACAAATCATAAAGGTGATTGAAAACACTGGGAACCCATGGTTGGTTTATCCATTTAACAACACAACCAAGTGGTGGTTCTAATTTTTTGTCTATAACCATTACTCACTCATAAAAAAGTCTCACAATTTATATATGTCATACATATTCATTTGAATCGTGAAAAATTGGCTTTAATAAGTGTCACTCCGAAAATAAGGTATACATGATAATAAAATAAATTATATAAATCTCAATATAAATCGAAAATAAAGACACCACCTACCATATATTTTTACTGGAAACATCATCCATTATCAACCTTTAATCCATGTAAGAATAAAATAAATTGAGATAACCTAAAAACATCATGAAAATAGGGAATATTAACTTGCAAACAAATAACTCCAAACAGAATAAGAAAAATTAAGAATGACATAAGATAAATAAAGAAGTAAATTCTTGTTATCCAATGAGACTAAATGCATTCGATTTGGAGTCCATATGGTGGAAATATCACAAAACCTATGTTAGTATTGTATGTGATCTTCAAATAAGATAGATTGAGATATGTATTCTCATAAGAAAAATAAGAAACATGTGAGAGTAAGTTAAACATATACAAAACTTCTAGAAAAAATAAAAATTTATCCTTCAATAAAGGGTTTCACGAATGTCCAAACCATGTGAAAACCATTCAAGCCTCACTGCCTAGGCACCCCTTCTCACATGGTCTTGGGGAACATGTTTGAACTTTTTTTCTATCCATGTATTTTCCTTATATTAAAAAATATTAACAAAATGCACAAGTGGGATTCCTAGGATGAATGGTTTCATCAAAACATGAAACCCTGAATAGTCCACTAAATCACCCTACATGATTTTATCTATCTTTATGGACTGGGCTATATGGTTTTTACTAACCATACACCCCAGATTCCTCCCCCAAAATCTCAGGCTCTAGCTCCGTACAGGAACATAAAACCCTAGTTTCCTCTTTTACCCCACTAGAAATTCCAACATGGATAAAACTAAATAAATTAATGTAATTTTAAAGGATTCATACCTCATAAATAAGAAATGTTCATATTGATGATGTGAATTATTTCAAAAGAAAAATAAAACCATGAATGAATGGATCTTGGTATAATTCACCTATGATGACGGTATAGTGATATTTTATAAAAGGATATGTGTATATTCCATGCCTATTGTATAAATATGAATATCATATCTCATATTCATCTATAAAACTTGTTATCACCAATATGTAAAAGGATTTGAAGGAATATATTTTGTGGGAAAATATGAAATGGGTAATTCTAGACATGGTATCATGATTCTAGGTTTGTAAATAGGTAAAGGGGAAGATAATATATCCTAAAGGATTCATTCTATATCTACATATTCTAGAGATAAAATGAGATGATATTTTAATTGAATTTTTCACTGTATTTCAAAATATATTGATAAATAATGAAGAAAAATGGGATATAATCATCCTCCATACCATGTATACATATTTACCCTCTATAAGGGATGATATACGATATTATCTCATTGTGCATCTCTATATTAATAAATTTTTGGGGTATCATGGTGAACCTCTTTCGATTTAATCTGGTCATGATCCTTGGTATACATCAAAGTATTGGAAAATTATTCTAAATGATTTCAACAGTGAGGTAAATTTGAGTAATTCTTATCATCCTTTGAAATATGGACTATCTAAAATAACTATTCAAAAATTAGAATGAATGTTTTGGTCATTCTCATTTGATTTTCAAGGTATATTGTATCAATATTTACCTTCAGTGGAAATTTTATACAGCAATAGCTTTAATTTGAGTACAAAAATGTATTTGTATATAGAATTGTGCTTGAAAATATTTTTTACACCAATAATTTGGGATAAATTTCGTAAAAAGAATATTTTAATTCCAAAGTTGTACAAGATATAATGAAAAAAAGTTAGCACTATTTAGAGACAAATCCTAGAAGACCGAAACATAGCAAAAATATGAAATGATTAATAATGGAATTATATATCATTTGAAGTGTGAGATTGTGTTTTCATGAAGTTATAGCCATTGAAGTGTGTTATACGTTTTGGTAATAAAGGGAATCTATGAACCAGGTATATTGAAATTTTTGATATTCTAGATAGAATTAGAGTCAGGGATTAATGTTTGGAAATGACTCTTTGCCTCTCTAATGTTTCAGATGTGTTCTATATATCTTTAATGAGTGCATACAATACATAAAAAATTCGTTTTGTCACATCCAATGAAATGTAGTTGAAAACTAATTCATATTATTATGATGAACCTGTAATTATTATTGACATTAGGGAAAAAGTATTGAGGATTCATGTGACTCGATTAGTAAGGATTATTTGACGAAATCATAAAATGGAGGAGGAAATATATGAAATTTAATATTTTATGATAAAAAAATACCAACATATATTCACTATGTGATATTCATAATTTTTTTGATGATATTTTTTAATAAGTAATGAATGTAACACTTGAAATTTAATTACAGTATGTTTTTGTTTCTGAAGAGTCCATAACATAATTCACATAACATTTTTCATGAATATTAGTGAAATGAAAATTATCAAATTAAATAAATATCTGTATAATAAATATATTTTTTTAATTTTCATCCAATCAAAAGACTATTATGTTGAATATTTATATTTTTGAGAAGTATTTTATTTTTAGATGAATAATGATAAATTCATATTTATAACACTGTCAACTTTATAATATTTTAATGATATAATTTAAATATAATATTTCAAAACAATTTTTAAAATAGAAAATATATACTAAATAGTTAATAAAATTCATATAAAAATGTAATGTTGAACTTATAAATATATGATTAACCTTTTCTAAATCTAAGAAATATTTTTTAAAAAAATAATAAATTTTTATAATTATTTTATCAAAGTATAATTTAAAATTTATATTTCTATTTAGGTTTTTTAATATAAATAACTCCCATTTTATTTAAAATATTAAAATATATCCCATTATAAACCTTATTACATGAAATTTTGTTGTCAAATCATTTTTATGATGAAAGAAAATATTTTTTTAAAAACTTATTACATTACATTTAGAAAAATTATATAAAATGTAATTTCTCCCACATATATAATATGAATCATGAAAAATTGATTCCATATATGTAATTATCCTGATAATAATTATATAATGAGATCAACTTAAATTTTTTCCATAATGATTTATAACCATGGAAAATATGTATCACCTCACTTAGGGGTATATATGGTAAAATTAAAGGGAAAAGGATTCAATATAATTCAAAACACTTTATTAAACCAAATAAGTTGATTTTATTTTTATCATAACCATATCATATTATAAAATATGTAATTTTGGATCCAAGTTCACAAGAAAAGATATTTATATTTTTAAAATCATAAAAGTAATTCCACGTGTTTCCCTCCCATCACCTATAAAATGACACATCACCTCCTCCTTTGTTAGAAACCATTGATCCATCTAACTCAACTATAGCTTATACAAAAACCTTAATTTCTTCATTCCATTAATTCTTGTGCTATTTTACTTACCATAATACAATCTTATACTAGTTTATTGTGTAATACAAAGGATGTATCTTGAATAAGGGGTAACCATCTTACCCGAACCTTTATAAGTTTATTTCTTCATCTAACGCCACTAATTCTGTGGTATCCTTCCCAAAATAATGACTCTATTGTCACTAATATACTGAGCCATTTTTTATAACAATTTTCCACCTCATTTCTATCTAATGGAAAACAAAATCAGCATTCATGTATATATAGGACCTACTATCTCCCCATAGCAGTGTAATTCATTTATTATAATTGTTTGACATGAATGAGTATATAGATGGAATTAATAAAATATTAATTAATACAATTAAATAATAATTAATAGGTAAATACTATATATTATATTCCATTTTACCATTTCATATGTTCTAAAATGATAATGTCTCTCATGTATACATGTGGACTACCACCACCCAAAAATGATGTTATTTATTCATCAATTTTTACAATGCATAGATGATTCAAAATTTGAATAAATGAATAAAAAATAAATTTCATTAAATATTAACCTAGATATGATGGAACCATTTCCTGATTATTTTAACCATGAATAGTATATCGTTGCAATTTTGGAGAAATTTAGAGAATAACCTTAAAGGAGTTGATGTGTGTAATAATTGCTCAATTGATGGATTTAAATAGATAATAAAATGATGATGAAAACTGAATAAAGATGAAAAATATTATTAATAATGAATTTATTTAATTTAAATTCATTATATTGGAGGATCAAACTCGTATAAAGAAGTAGAGACCCATGGTATGAGATTTATGTTATAATCTTATTTTTTCGAGACAATTTACATTTGATTTTCAATTGGAATATTATCTGATCTAGAAAATTCAAACAATATATATATTTTTATATAATGGTTATTATATTATTTAAATAATTATTTTGTGTTTATTTTACTTTATCAATCAAGAATGAACATGTATGTTTTATGTAAGGGACTTTCTTTTAAAAATTTTATATTAAAAGTTTCCATATAGCTCTTTTTTATATGTGTCCCGAATTTCAATGAAATGTTATCTGGAATGTTTTTAATATTTTAAAAATATTTATTAAATAAAATTTTATCCATTTTACATTACTTTTAAAAAAGGTTTAAAAGTAATGAAATTTTCATTTTTTGAATAAGGTAGTTTTTACAAAAGATGTGAAATGGATAATTATTTAAATGTGAACTACAAAAACCTTTTTTTCACACCATCATAAATAATATTTTATCTAAATAATCCTTTACATGTTTCATTGGTTATTTTTAGATAAAATATTATTCCCAATATTTTAGGAAATTTACTTTGAAAAATATAGAAATAAATGTATATTATTTTCTTAATGCAATGAAATTAATTTTTATAGTGAATTATAACATTGTTCATGAAAAAAGATATAATGATGTATTGTAATGTTACTCATTAAATTTCATTTAGAATGGATATGTTTTACTAGAAACCATCATTTATAAGGAATTTATGGCCTTCTATCACCTTTTCCAAATAAATTATCACACATTTTTTTGTGGTCAATCACGTTATTGTAATAATTTTTTATCACTATCCATTATTTATTAAACATTATTTTTCTTTTTTAATTCCCATATTTTCAATATCATAGGTGAAATCAAAATTATATAAATTAATTTTGAAATTTTTAAGCTAAACTCCATTTATATGTTTCGTATAATTAGATTGAATATTATGACATATGTTATTTAATTTACTATGGAAATATTTATGTCACATAATCTTGATCAAAATTAGATTTTTATTACAAATATGAAATTATGCGAATGATTTGTATTGAAAATTAAAAATATAAGTAATTAATAAGGCATGAATGTGATGGAAGGGGATCCATTATAGATATCCCCTTAATGAATAAATATGTCTAATGATAGAAATCAATAGGAAAAACACATTAAATGGGTATCAAATTTACAAGAACACATATATTAAGAATACAGACTATTTTAAAAGGATAAGATGGTAAGAATAAATATATCATGTTTGAGGGGACCTGGACATGAATGTCTAGAATTATATATTTCCTTTATTAAGAATTTAGTTTCCATTATCCATCTAATTAATATATAGATATTTTTTGTTGATGTTCATTGAACAAATGTTTTCAATTGAATGACATGTGTTTTGATTATCCACTCTATCATATTGATTATACTTTATTAACTCATGTTAGTTTCCACTATATATATCCTTTATAGAGTATCTGAGCTCATATTTTATTTTCATTTCATTCCCTATGATATGAAAAAATATATTAGGATTGATTTCATGTATGTAAGAATGTTTAATATGCTATTTGTTTCTCCAATGTAATATGAGAATCATGTACGTTTCTCATTTTCCAAGACCTTTTAACTAACTAATTCTGCATGGTGATATCACTTTTATGTTGAAATGATTTAATAAAGTAAACACTAGAACATGTTTTTTTGATTCAGTGTTTCACATTAAATTTATTTAAATATTAGTAATATCTATTAACCATAATTCCCCTTTCCATTAAGAAAAAATATAATTCCATTCATATGTCTGTGTGGACAACAACCTTTAGGAAGTAACATGTCTCAATTTTCATCTTTTAAATTTATTATATATTATTTTTTAAAAAATATTTATTCCAAAAGTATCAAAATAAAAATAATTTCCTTATTATTATTTGATAGTGATATTAGTCCAAAAGAAACCACATTCATAACTGTACTAACATCTTAATTATGGTGTATTTATTTTTGGACCAGTTTAACCACCTACTTAAACAATGGTATAAAATTATATCAGGGATTATTTTTGGAACATAATTTCTTGAAGTATATATGATATAAAAAATATGTAATGATTTAAACATGGTTCTTTAATGGTAAAAATATTTCTAAACACATCAATTAAGACACATAAGTAAGTTTTTTGAATATCACCAAAACATTCTTACTGGTTGATTTCCCTTTATTGGATAAAAACAATAACATTAATATAATGAAATTATAACATTATTATTAATTATAAACCATTAATTATAGTAGAATTTATAATTTGGAAATTATTATATTTGGTAGAATAATTAAATACAAAAAAAACTATTTAGAAACTAGTTCTATATGATCAAGATTACTCACCCAATTTTGAAAATAGATTATTACTAACTAATATACTTGATGATAATAGTGTTAAATAAAGTTTATGAAATGTTAAATATTTTTATATGGTTCTAAAATAGGTTATTTGGATTTTTTTTATTCAAGAGATGAAGTAACTTTTGTTGAAGTTGGTAATTAAGGAAAGGGGTTACTTTTCACCAACATAATTTCTTAGGAAATATTACATATTATTCACCATGACTTAATTCTAGTAAATTACAAATTACACTATTAATATTTTCATGTAAATTACTTCTCACTGTATTTAAGATGTTGGTTTCAATAAAGGGATTATCATAACATTAAAAATAATTTCACTTTTATGTTTATATTTTTATCTTACACTACACACTTATTATTGGAGATCATTATGTTATTTTCATAACACTATTATTTTGATTTATTTTAATATTATTTTTCTTAAAAATGATTTTTTAAATTAATTCATAATTTTATATCAAATATTTTTTATTATATGGTTTCTAAAATTTCATTTTCTTGGACTTTTATCAATCTTACTCCAATTTAGATATGTATAATATATCACTTTCTAATTATATTGTTGAAGTAATACTTTTGGGAGATTGATATTTTGGTATCAAATGATCAAATTTGGGTGTCATGGTATGTGATACCATTTGAAATTGGTATGAAACTCATTTCATTCCCATGGGTTCCCATTATATATTGAATAATTGATATCTTATGGAGCACATATGTATGAATTATGATATGAGGGGTCCTATATCACCCTATAATTCAATGGAAATTTATTTATATCACATGCAATAATATATTGTGTGAATTATTATATATGTAAAAAAATTAAGGGATTATCCTTATTGGGTTATTATCAATATAGATATGGAGGTCCTTCTTGAATACCATAATGATATGAGGATATCATGTGCTCATGGTTGATCAAATGATCATTGTTATAAAATTTATCAAGGGTATAATACACTTCCATTCCATATACCAATAATTAAAGATCCTGGATCATGTTTATTATCTAATGATTAAACACTCTCTTTCAAGGGTATATGTTTTTCATTAAAAAATTCATATCATCATATCATGATTTGTGGACAAATATTATTGTTCCACGTTAATTTAAAAATAAATTTCTTGATTATAATTTTTTATCATACGATTATGGTATAACCCTTATAGACATTTTGATATGTTTTTCCCTTACTGGGTATTTGATCTCACCCATTTCACTTATATTTATATTCCCTGGTTTATGGAGATGATTATAGGTTATGATAAGTCCTGAAGGGATTCTAGTGTTGCCCAATTATTAGGCAATATTCATAAGTATTTTATATTAAGTCTCTTTTGTATCCTGTACCCAAAGACACTAAACCAAATATTAGTGTCATTGTGGGATGATTCATGAGTTGTTATGTTTATGTAATGGAAATGATATAAAATAATGGTATTCTATGAACAAGTTTGATAAATATTTGGTGGGTTTCATTAATGATATTTTTATATATAGAAATATTTGTGAGTAACATGAGTATCATATAAAGGTCCTATTATAAAAATTGAGAAAATATAATATTTCCGGTTAATTTTTTAAAAGTGTGTTTTGGTTATAATAGTTTCATTTGTCCAGTAGAATACTTTAGAAGTTTTTTAAACAAATTCAGGGATTCTTATACCACTAATCATGTTTACTTGAAAGGGAGTTAATTTAATATAGGAAAATGTGTGTGATGAATGCTTCCAATAACTAAAGAATATGATGATTTGGGAACCAATGATAACTTTAATGTATTATAGAGAACAATTTTTTATTCATAGTGATACATTCTTGGAAGTAACTAGACGTGTACTCATATGGAATCATAACGAGATTCCCTACGCATATTGATAGTTGGAGTCTCATGAATTGAATAATCTTAACCAGGATTTTCAGTTAGCTATAGTTATATTTGCATTAAAATTATGGCAACACTATTTTTATGGGGAGATGTTTGACATATACATTATCCACCAGAGACTAACGTATATATTCATACAAACGGAATTGAACATGTTATAAAAGGGATGGTTAGAGCTTCTTATGGACAACATATTTTTTATTCATAATCTCCTTGGAATTTAAAACTTTTTTTTTGATGTGTTGAGTATAAAGGACCCTATATTTATTGAAATTATGGGGATATAATGGGGTTTGTTGATTAAAGAGTTGGTAAATATGAAATGAATATCATAAGGGAAGATCCCACATTAATAATTCTCCAAATAATTTAACAAAAATCGCTACATGAGAATATCAAGAAAGAATAAATATATGTTCATAAGTTATAAAAGGATATGAGCTTTGTAAAAAATGGGAATTTTCTTCATTTAAATGTTAATCATGATAGAGTAACAAGGTTTCATATAGGGATATTTATGGATACTATTATAGATTTAACGAATGATCTAGTGGATATAGCTCATATATTAGTGTAATTTATATATCATAGAACTAGTGAAAGGTATAGAGATATAAGAGAATATTATTGGTGGTAAAACATGACAAAAGATATTACAAAATATACTACAAGCAGACACATATGTCAATAAGTGAAGGTGGATATACCACTACCAAAAAAACTATTATATCCACTACACATACCTATATGGTTTTTGGATGACACAACTATAGAAATGTTACTAGAATTCATAAGACATTCAAGGGAAACAATTCCATATGGGTAATTATTGATTGTCGACAATGCTCAACTAATTTTATACATATATAAGAGGATTTATCACTTGAACACATTTCTCATCAATATATTCAAGAAGTGGTGATACTTCACAAGTAACCACTAACAATTGTTTTATAGTATGATCCCATATTTATTACAAGGTCTTAGAGGGGCCTTCAATCACTTGTGGAATTGTTAAGGTATATATCACATGATTTTCAATATAGTTTGGAACAATATCTTCCACTTCTCTAATTATCATATAAAATCAGTTTTCAATCAAGTATATAAATGGATCATTGTGAATTACTCTATAGTAGGAGGTGTAGAACTCTATCATATTATGATGATGTTGGAGAAGGAAAATCATTGGGACCATAAATTGTGAAATACAATATGGAAAAGGTAAATGTAATCCTAAAACATTTCAATGATGCTCTGATTTTACAAAGTATCTACACTAAAATATAATGTAAGGAATTATAGTTTCTTGTTTTAGATTTTGTATTGGTCAAAAATGTCACAATAAAAAAGATTCATGAGAAATATAAAGAAAGAGAAACTATGTCCATGGTGCATCATACCATTTAACATTCAGGATTATATTAAAGAAGTTTCCTTTCATTTAGCACTGCCTCTAAATATTTCCTTGGAATACAATGAATTCCATGGGTCCATATTAAGAAATATATTTTTATATCCTATAAACATAGTATACAATAATTGTTTTCAATTTTAACCTAGCATATCATATAATTAATAACCAATAAATATTCTTGGTGAAAGGTAACAACTTTTCTTGAACAATATGACCTTAATATTAATGTTTTTTGAGAAAAGAAAAGTTTGTTAAAGAACCCCATGAAATAGAATAAGAGGACAAGTATAAATACCGCCATATATATTGAGACATGGCACATATTTATAGGGTGAAATTTATTAATGTGTAGAATGTTTCAATTGAAATTTATTTCCCTTTTTATATAAATGGACTTATGACTAACAATTAATATTTTCTTATGTCAATACCTCATAGTAATAATTTTATATTTCATAGTAATTTTTCAAATCAGTTAATTATATTTTTGATAATAAAGAAGAAGTGTATAGGTATTTGAATAAAAATTAATAATTAAAATATTGTTTTAAATTATATAGTCTCAAGTCATCATATAAATATCACACATTCTATAAAATCATTAAAAACAAATCAATTGAATATGAAAATTATTCATATTGGAAAAGATTTTTTTTAACCATTATTATTGGTGTGGTGAATAATATGCTTTGAGAATAGTGTTATATATATATATATATATATTTATATATTGTGTAATGGTAAATTAGGATGTTATTATCTCTCCAATATATGACTAGGGGTCAAATGACAATAAGACAGTATTACTATAGGTCAATATGACCATTTATATTGTGAAAAATAGTAATAATGGTACCATTTGATTTAGTGTATATAACATCAAATGTTGGTGATAATTGATACAAATTGGAGAAACAATGGCTTAAAACTATAGGATAATTACTTTTATTAATGTATAACATGAGTGCCTCCATACATGCAGGAGGTTTCCAACTATTGGATAGGTTCTATATCTATTGATTGGGAAACTATACCCTTTGTATCATTTCATGGGGAAAATATATTTTTAATAATGAATAATATAAAAATTAAAGAATAATTTATAAAATAAATAATCAAAAGGGAATACATGACATCCAATTATTAATGAAACACCTAAATTGGAAGGCCAAACTACATAATAGAATATAATTAAAAAATAAATAAAAAAAGGGCATTGTTAAAATCCTTCCTGGTCTCAAATCCATCTCAAAACTCCCTAGATAACTATATTCCATGGGCCCCATTCTATTGTTCGAATCCCTATGGATTAACTAAAAAAGAATACTAAAATTCCTAAGGAGTGTGTGAGTACAAGACATAGGAGGAAAACACCAATGCATCCTTAACCACATTTTATAAATTATAATGTGATTATTATATAATAATAACAAATTCATAACAAGAATAATAACTCAAAATCCAAAATTGAGTTTTTGTACACCTACCAAGATACAAAAGTCCTCCGACCTTACCAATATTGGCTCCATAACTTATATATAACCTAAAAATGTTATGTGTAACAAAACCATCCACTGGGTAGCGAATATATCACTCCAAAAACTCAAAAAATCGTGCATACATGTGACTCAATTTTCCATAGATCACAATTATGACATGCTTCTCAAAAATAAATGACACATGAAGTGCTTCTTCAAAATAGAATGATTCATACAAATTATCTTGTAATTGAGTTTCCTAATACATAAGAAATGAGTGTTTCAGAAAAAAAATGTTCCATCGTATTAACGTATCTCTACCATGTGCTTGGAATCACCGTCTCCATAATCAGAAATTAATTACACTCCCCCTTTAAGGGTTAACAATTTCATGATTGTCCACCTATTCAAAGCTCAAGAATGATACCTCTGAAGTTAAGGTAACATAAAAAACATGGTTGTTCATATATGGGAATCATATCAACGTATTTGTACATAGAAACACACAAAAACAAGTGATCATCATCAAACATGGAAACAACAGACTCTAGATGTACTCATAAAATCAATATCAAAATTGGTTTAAAATTCTAGGGACACATATCAACAAACTCACAAGAATTAGAAATCAATAATGGTTGTTATTTATGATAAAAAAGCTAAATCATGGTAACATCTATAAAATAGAGCCCCAAAATACCAAAGTGACTCCGCCATGGATTGAGATCCAGGACGCCGAAATTTATTAAATAAAAAGTAAAGGTACAAAAAAACAAGGAAGAAATGTTCAAGAGGTGACAAAACCACATCAAAAGGAGTAAAAAATGTTCAGCATATACAGTAAATCTCACCTATTTCTAGGCCAACCCCGACCTTGATTTCCACCCCGAGGCACTGAGTGACACCCTCTTTTCCATTGAATTAGTTGCAAATGTGATGCCTCATCTGCTGTCTCTTCCACTTGAATTAAATACATAGCATTTGAAACCTACATTTGTTCATCCTGAATAGCCTATTCATCATGGACCACCACCTCCTCTTGAAACAGGACAACTTCTTTATCATCAGCCTGTTGTGGTACACTCTGGACAACCTCCATCTTCTGCTGCTCTTCACCCTGAATTTCATCATGCAGAGCCTCTTGTTTGGTGGGTACATATTTATTGTAAACATTATCAACACCTTTATCAGGGGTCAATATTATTATTGGATCCTTTCCAATAGTATAATTCATTAAATGACCTTGTTTTCAATTACTACAACCTACACTCTCAAGACCCTCAATATTGAGAAAGTAAAAATCAGGTGTGTCAATAGAGTCTAACATATAAAAAAAGTAAAACCAGCTTTTTCCGGACCTAGTGACATTTCTGTTGAGGTTTGCAGTGAGATATCCTTGGAATCCCCATCAAATTTATGCAACTGGGAAGCTGAATCAGTAAATACATTAGCTTGTAAATCAGGTTGCACATTAATCTGGATGGTATTTGGAACCTCGCCATGGAGAATAGGAGATGCACCATCCTGAGCAGAAGGTTTAGAGGGCACAATCTGGGAGAACGTTTTTGAAAAATCTGGAACAATAGGCTCAGAAAACCCTATAGTGGTCCCAATGCCCACATGTGAAGACCCAACATCTTTGGCCACTAGAACCCCTTCAGTCCGATCAATAGAGGGAACTCACAGCTTTCTAGACATCACCAACTCAAATCCATCAGCATAAACCTATTTCAACTTGCCTTTACTGCTATAAGAATCCACCTCTATTTGACCCATTTCTATATCAACCCTTTCTTGAATGAATGCCTCTCAGTCAAAATCATTTTCAGCCAATTTGGCCCAAGATTTTCTTATATCATTTGGTCCCCTAGCATAATCATCAAAAACGTTCAGGGAAGCATCACCACAACTAACCTCAACATTATCATGTTGTGGTGGGCACATAGGATCCCCACCAATAGGGGCCTCATTTAATCTTTTCATGAGTACATCAACAAAGGAATAAGTATCCTTATTCATGAATACCTTATTCCCAGTCTGTCTAGTACCTGTTTGAGCCCTCTTACACTGATCAACAGAGTGACCAAGAGATTTACATAGAGAAAAGATGATATTCTTTATACATTGATCACACGAGTGACCAATGCAGAGACATGATTCACAGAAATCCGGTAGCCATTCATACTGGATTGAGAGTTCAAGATTAAATGCACCAGCCACAAGAAATACAGTATCAATCAACTTATGAGCTAGATCAACCTCAACTAGCACACGGGAAAAGTGACCAAACCTAGAGAGTTCAGTTTCTTTTACAACCTTAATAGGAGACCTTACAACAGAAGAGACTTCCCACAGAATTTCTAAATGCCAGAAGAACCAACTAAGGTCCCTAATTCTAAACCTTGTTTGGGTTGAATAACTCTTAATTGCAAAGGGGTCCGATAAAGGGTCCCACTACTGAAGAAAAATGAACCCAGGCTTCAAGGGAATTGGACCGAAGCCCCAAGAAAAACATAGAAGTTATTTGGACGGAAAGACAATATGATACATACCATTCCCAAGAAAAATCAAGCACCAATCAATAAATCCCCATCTCTGAAGCAACTGATCCTTGATATTATCAAGAATTAAATGAGAATCCCTTTGAAAGCCCGAAGTACGAGCAAGAAGGAAAAACCAACACTCCTTGAGATGGTATTCATGAATTTTTGGATTTTCTTCCAAAAAATCAATAGACTCATTTTTGGTGATTTGTTTCTGAAGGGACTCCAAGGTTTGATGATGATTTGTGAAAAACCTAGAACGAGAAGCAAAGGACTTGACTTGATCAATCTTTTCCTTAGGGTTCTGTGATTCCCCCTTTTCTGACTAAACGGGAACAGATACAATCACAATTTCATTGGAATACTTTACTAGTGGGATGAAGAAATCCCTGGGATTAATGAAACAATCAAGAGGATCCACCATTAATCAAGACAACACAGGTTCAGATCTATGGAAAATCACCACTGAAAGGAAACCCGCATTTCTTCCTCCACTAGAGCTCTAAAATAAGTAAGGAACTTTTCACCTCAATTTTTTGATGCCCACATTGTGGATAAACCAACCAATGTGGTTAAAAATATGGATTGGAAACCTATATAGGTATGAAAACCTCATTCGTGGCATTATTATAATATTTGTAGACACATTGATAATAAAGGTTCTTAAATGATTCCTAGGACCAATTATATCTATTTATATAAAAAATAATTTAAAAAATACATTCTAAAGTACCACCATATATCTTATATAGTGAATAACAATTATGATAATTCATTGTTATCCGACATGATAAAACTACATTACTCCATTGAGAATGAATATGATTTCGAATATGATATAAAACATACTCTAGAATAAACAAAATAAATAAAATAATTCCCATTATTCAATTTATTATTATTATTACTATAATATAATGTTTTTTTAATTATTTTTCTATTAATAATGAAAAGAGTAATCTCAAAATTTTATAAGATGATATTTAATGGATTTTTAAATCGAGAATTTTCCAATTTAAATGTCACCCCAAGGAGAGGGGAGAGAGGGTGTTCAGTCGTGGTTAGATAAATTGAAGTAATACCTATTTTAGATAAAGAGGGTTTTTTCTAGACATGAAAATAGGGTATTTATACTTATCTAACTCAAAATATTAACCAAAAAATGAAGTGAAATAATGATCGTCTATTTTTGAAAAACAAAAAAATGCACAAATCAGCATCAATAAAACCTTAATTAAATATATTAAAGGGATAAAATATAATAATAATATTTAAATATTTGTAGTCAAAGAAAAAATTAAATGGATGCTAGTGTTCGAATATTATAATACTATTCAATTCATCTTTGTGTCAAATCTTATATATGTAGTAATTTAAATCCATAAAATTTGTGTCATGATCCTTCAACTAGTCCAGGTTTTTAATTCCATGAATTTTAGAATTTTACACCATTTAAATGATTCATATGGTTGTGATTTAGAAGAAGAAGATACAAAATATAGGAAAACATGGTACAATGCTACCATTACACATGGGGAATTTTCTTCATTAGGGTAACTTGGGTTCACCCTTACACCACAAAATATACCATTAAAAGTACATATAAATTTCATGATTAACCTTACAGAGCTCTAATATACCCTTACGTAGCCTTTCGAATACTTGGATTATCGATACACAGTGCGTATTCTACCCTTATAAAACACCCTTATAGAAGGGGTCTCCATACTCATACCATTACACAGTACACATAAATGAGCACCTCACCCTTATGTAGGTAAATGTTCATGGATCGATAAAATTACACAACATTGGATGATACCTACCTAGAATTCGATGATACTTACATGAAACCTATAAACATGGCTAACCTTTAACAGTGCATCCTTACCCTTATAATGGGTGGACATAACATTCCAAACCACATGGTACAAAACATTTACCATTATGTTAGAAAGTAAAAGACCCTCTGCCCTTATGTCAAGCATTTAAACCCCTTTTTTCGATTACAGATTCCTTGACATCATGTATAAGGTAATTTCTATTGGAAAATTTATTTTCCACATAAATTCTTCTTAATTTAATATAAAATATTTTTTTATTACCATTTAAAAAATTGGTCATTTCACTATTATACCCCTATAACATTTTCTTATCCTTTAGAAGTAACTCTAGAGCTCTTGATCAAATATCCCATGTCACTAAGCTCTAATATAAGAATACCACACCCACATGTACTCCATAATCTATCCATGGTACCACTGAATTTGGAAAATTGGTACTACCTTCCTCATAGGACCCTCTCACTCCATTATATAATCTATACACGATACTCATCATAAGATGTGTTATCCTCCATCTCAATATCCTCATAATCTATGACATATAATATATTTGGAACATCGATTTGGACTTGAGACACATGAAACACATCGTATATACCATGGTATTGAGGAGAAATATTAGGGGAGTACACTGATGTCCTAAATTGGTCATTGATCTCAAAGGGTATATTAAATCATTCTATTATTTTTTCTTTTCTTCTTTAGTAGCTGGTGGCTTAGTTGATGATTCACTATGTAGAAAACCTAATTACACCCAATTAATTTTAAAGGCCTCATCCTATTGTAGACATACTATCTCTACTTGGTTTGAGTTAGGAAAATCATCCTGAAAATATGATTCAGTATTCCAATGTCCTTTTAGATGAAAATATTCCCCAAAAACACTACCCCATCGTCCTCATACCAACATAGTAGTGAACGAAATAAACTCTAGAAAATAGCATCATAAGTTTCCATCTGAATCAAATAGATTTAATTATCATGGTATTAAAACTTATCAAAGGGTTTACAATCATCCTATGCTCCAACCAAATATTGAAAAGAATGATTGAATCATATCATCAAATATGTGCACCATCTTCTAAGATGGTATGTCTTTTTGAAGATTGTATGTTATGATAAACCTCACTTAAGTCCAAAAAAATTTTATAGGACCTTCCAAAATAATGGCAGAAAGTGTGTATTTATTATATACAATTATCATGTGAAATAAATGAAATATTATGATATTATAGATATATTTACTTCTAAAATCATATACTAAATGAGTCTATAAGATTGGTAAGAGGTGAGAAACAATCATTAGATGATCAAAAATCATTGAGACACCATTATGACTCCATGAAGTTTTGGAAAACCTATTAAAAACTGTAGTAGTGAATTATTCCATCATACACGTGGTAAATGGAAGTGGGTGACGAATATACTTATGAGTCTAGTGCCCACCCATTAACCTATGATAAGTAAGGAATCAAGTCACAAACCTGGTGATGTCACTCTTTATTCATGGCCACCAGAATTTTCATATGAATTAATGGTAATTTCAGCCAGAATTTCATCGTACCAAAGAATAAAAAATATATTCTCCGAATGGTATTGGGAAATATATCCTTTTTTGTTATGAATGAGGTAACATAGTTAAGAGGTCTTGGTGGGTGATTTTATGGGGTTAAGTGTTTTTGGAATCGATCCACGTCTGGTATGATTTCCTTAGATGGCCCCCAATGTGATTATTTATGGATCTATAAATCCCAAATGACTCTCTTATCGATGATTCGTATACCTTCTTTCTAAAGGAAGGCGCTCGTTGGATTATTTGGACAAAAAAACCTAAGGACTCCCATTGGTAGAGTGGATGGGAACATAGGATCATCACACCCTTTTGGGGTATAATTATTTCATATACTGGGACTCTTTTATATATTTAAGCGATAGTCAAATGTTTTTGAATCCTTGGTTCATTCCCACACATGTGTTCATATATTACTCCTTTGTCTCAAGATAAACCGCAAATATTCATGGTTATGGAATTTATTGTATGTATTTGAGGTTCTTACTTAATTTTTCCTTCTTAATGGAAAGACCATGAATTCCTCTGTTGTTTGATAAAACAGTGAAAATTTTAAGCCATATGGGATGACACTGTGGAGTTTATCATCATCAATGGGGATGATAATCATTTCACTATTGGGATCCAACTCCCTATATGGGAAACCTACTTATCCTCATTAAAGGAATATGAACCCATGTAGTTTGATGTTGATTCATTAGAAACATCACCTTTTACGGTTGTATGACAAGGACCCGACCATGTAGTTTACCATCGTACAACACGTACATACACGAACTGAAGTAAATATGACAGTGCTAGGCTGGAACATCAGGGAGGTTTTCTACGTATCCCAACTGATTGGGAATCAAATTCCATGTTGTATTAAAGTATGGGGCATAAAAATTCAAGCTTGACATTAAAGGGGGATTGATTTATGCTTACATCTATAGGGAGGCCCATTTGGGATTGGGTCTATGATATGCATCTGAATTATCCTAATTATAGTAGGAATCAAAGTTTTCATTGTTCATCTGCCAGATGGATCATGCAGATACCATGAAAACCACAAATTTCTAATACCCCATGTGTCATGCTTGCTGTAAGAAACAAGAAGAAGAATTAGATAAAGATAACCACACCATTTCCCCTCTCCACTTTCAGAATAGGAGGAGGACAGTGGTGGGAGAGTTCAGGGAAATGAAACTTCCCTAAAGAGAGTCTTGGGGCATACCTCAGATGGAGCTGCCTAGGTTAGTTTTGGGAATGGGGGGATTGCTCATTAAAGGGGAAATACAGTGTGATTTCCCCTTACTTATTAATGTTCATAATCAAAGAGAAAGTACTAGGATTACCCATAATCCCAGGAATGGGGAGTAACATGTGAGCATCCCCAGGTCCAACCCCACATTAAAATGGGAATGTACACATAGAGACATTCAAGGGGTCCACCTTATTATAGAGATTTCCCACCTAAATATGCTTACCTTGGTTATGTAAACACAAAATGGTGAGTTGAAGCACCCATTAGTTTTATCAAACAGTTTTGGTGGCTTTGGAAGAGGCTTTTCCCATGTCCCATTGGACTAGTTCATGGATGTTTTATGGATTATGCAATGGTAACATACTGGAATGGTTGAAACCTGATTGTGGAACACCCAAGAATATCCCATTCTTCAAACCATTTATCAATGTGTGATGGGGTTTCCCCATATAGAACATTTCTATGTGGGTGAAGAAACCATCCACATACCATGTTGGTATGCGGATCTAGATTTAGTCCATGTAGCATTTTCTATGGAGAACCAGGTTCTGTCTGCGTACCATGGTGGTATGTGGTGCTAGGTTACATCTACATATCTTAGTGGTACATGGTGCTATGATCAATCAACATAGTGATTTTATACACGGTTTAGGGTTCTATCCATACAACATATGACTATGTAGGATGCTGGTTTGAAGAAGGGCCATTGGTCCTGCGCTTCATGGGAAATTCATCTACCAAGGGAACTCGGTTCGCAATCTTCCACATAGTATGATATTTTCTTTTTTAATGCTATACGGTGGGTTAATACTATAGGGAATCTTAGAAATAGGTTGTCCATTATGGTGATCTCTTCTTTTTTTTTCCTTCAATAAACCAAGTATTCCAAAAATCATCTTCTAAATCCTTCTTCTCTATTGTATTTTTAGTCCCCATCATGTTAATTGCATAGAGGTGTGGTAGATCTAGATCGATGGGATGAAGAGCACTTTTTTTGGAATCCCAAGGAATAAACCCATCCCACAGACGACTCAGTCGGCAGGGGAATGGGGTCATGCACTACGGTGGTGAAAATCAACACCTAGTTTCCTTGAACGACATTATTTGCTAGGGGTCGAGGCTGTCATTACTATCCTACAAACTGGTTATTTCAAAGGTTACTCATGATGCTGGTGATCGTCATGCAGATAAGAATCTTGTGATTGTTCCCTACATCACCTGTTGAGGGACAGTTTGTGTTCGTGGAAAATGTAGTTCACCAGAGAAATTTATCCCCCAATTTCCCATGAATGACAACATTATTGGAGCTGGAACAACCGTCTGGCTTCTGTGAACCATTTATTTCATAGGTTTCTAGGCGAAACAGTTCTACATGGTGTGAAACAATCCATGTGGGATGATTCCCTTTGCTGTCTTGTTTTTTTCCATTCCCAATTTTTATTCCTTAAATATTTTTCCGTCATTACTTCCTCTAGTTTTGTTTCATCCATTACCTAATTCATTGGAGAATTTTATTTCCCATTTCTAAATTTTCATGAACCAAAAAATTCCCCCATTGGAATGGGTTCTGATCGGGATGAAGATGAGGTTATTCCGATATAGAAACTGGTCCTCTCTTGAACTGATTTTTAGTATAAGGGTGTACCCGTATGGAGGACCACACACACACACACACATATATATATATATATATACAGGGCCCAGTTCATTTAACTTTTAACAGATTCTTATTTAAATTATACCCTTTTTCGATTCTCTCGGCCACTTTCATTCCTATTAATCATCTCATTTTCAGACACCATTCACCCAAAAACTAAACATTGCATCCATAAACTGAACAACTATTTTCCAGAATCAGTGAGTTTGGTATTCTACAATGCATGGGTTTTTATGCAGTTCTCTAGCTCCATGAACTATTAGTTTTCTCGTGAATTCTTCACAGGATAGACCCTCATGTGAATTATATGAACCATTGGTTCACGGATGGTAATTCCATTTGACCATTCTTATAAGTGGTCGTCAATATGAGTAATTTTTTATGTCCTTTTCCAATTTTATTTGGATAAGTGTTTTTATTTCATGTATTGTTGATTCAGACTATGATGGAGTCAACCCTTCACAAACTGCTCCTACTTCCCCCACTACCCTTCCATCTACCATTTTAGTTACTAATGTGATGGGAATACACATGGTAGATTCTATTTAAAATCCCTTCTGGGATGACTCATTGCTTTAGTATTTAGCTCAACTACTTAGTGTCAATCCGAAGAAATATTAAACTTCAGATAGTCTTCCCATTTATGGATTTGGCAAAGCATCTTATGAAACAATTATGGGACCATGTCAGACTGACCGACTGGTAGCTGGGATAATTTATAATATCTATATCCCTTAGAATATCATTTCTCCAAAGGGAGACTTTACATGAAAAGACATTTATACCAAATCCTTGTTGTACTCTAACACTTGGACACCATAGAATGCATGAAGAGGGGTATGTTACAAGCCCCATTGACACACAAACATTGAATAGAAGAAAATGAATAATGGGGTCCGTGGTTGGTCATCGAAATATGACCTTAATCTCGAAGGTTCATTTGGTTTGGACTAGGGGTGGCCTTCCTAGGTTCATCAAAGTTGTTAGAAACTCTAGAATAAATAGCAGACCGTGGGGCTATATGAGTATTTCTAGGTATCTAAAACATATTCTGATCAAACCAACACCCTTATTTCACAACATCTATGTAGATGGAGACCAGATACCAAAACGTTTCATTTAGTCCACGGGGAGGTATGTTTTAGCATCTAGGTTACATAGTTTATTTCAGGGGTTTCAATCATCATGGATATATATAATGAGTTCCTACCACTCCCTTCTACATGGTATGATAAGGAGAGGACTCATCCTCTGGACAACATGATTATTGACAATGAAAATTTAATTTTAATGGATACCGACCCTTGATCGATGTAAGGAATCCTCTTTTCTAATTAGATTAATGCCTTCTCTAAGAAATGTGGTCTATAGCCACATGCGTGCAGACCCAACTCCTACCCAAACATGGACACCCAAAAGCAATCAGGTTTCTACAGGTCTGTATTATAGGAGTGAAAATTATATGAATGATGATGGGAACTTGTTCTAGATAATTATTTTTTTAACTGGAGGCATTCCTAGACATCTTTCTAAGTAGAGGGATTCTAAAAATGTGTGATTCATGTCCTAGGTCAGAGCTACAACTTTTATCATGGAAGCTCTACTTTCAAATGGTAAATTCATCAACCAAGACATCCCTGTATTATTCAAAATATATCACTTCTGATCCAGACTTGCAATGGGAAGTCACCTCACAAACTGGAAGGACCATTCCAAATCCTCTGGGGATGGATAAGAGACAATATATGGGGTAACACATTCATCAATCCACTATCGATTATAGAAGTTGTGCATCGGTGGTATCTTCATAGTTCTAGAAGGGTCTTGTTAGGGGAATGGGAGACACCAGATAAGCAGAGTGAGAAGAATGAATAGAATGAATAATAATTTATGGCCAAAATCAATAGTCTATATTTCATTAAATGTAATAATTACTCTCCCAAAACATATATTTTTGTGAATGTAAAATAAGAGGACTTTGTAAAAAGAGTCTACATATTTTTTTGGTAAGTTATCTTGGTGGACCGTTTTGAGAGGGAACTTATCTCCAAGAGACTTGCATCTTACCAGTTTAGTGGTCAATTTAACTATGTCCAAATGCTGTGTACTCCTTCCCTTAGAAGTGTGAACCATGGAAACCATTTCATGATATCCTGATGGTTTTGGATAATGTTTACTCCAGATGATGCACAATACGTGATTAAACATTCATATCCTAAGGGTTTTATTTCCTCCCTCAGAAGTGGTTATGCTAGTATTTGGATTCAATCATACCCCAAACAACATGATGGAACAGCCGGATCCCATTTTCATGACCCCTAAAGAACCTGGAGTTAAAGGGAAGAAAGATAAAACCGTTGACAATTCCTGACATAAGAAATATCTTAATATTTCTCACATTTATAAACCTATTATGAAAGCATTCAAAGTATGGGGATTGAAATCTTGGGATATTGGTTCCACTCTTAAGGGCCAACCACCCATCCATTAAGATGTTGGATTCTGTTGGTTTGGAGGTAGGGGGATTTACTATGAGGTTGTCACTATTTTTATGATTAATCACCCCACAAGTTGTGGTAGTTTTTTCAATAGAGGAAGGTTAGTTTTACTAACCATAGTTATGTGTTATCACCCATTGAAAATTACTATGATTATGATTTGGAAAGGGTGAATCATTACTTTTAGGATTTTGAAACCCTAATTCATGCTAATTTTTTTTGTTAACACTCTCATCAAGTATTTTCCATGCTATGGAAATAGGTTGAAAAGGATGAGGATGATGGTGGTCAATGTTTAGATGGTGGAGATATTACGGATTTTCCTGATGTAACTAAAGGAAGAGAAATTCCTCACTCGTTCCCATATCCTCAAAAGCATCTAACCCCATAGAGTTATAGGGTTATGAAAGTACCTAGGAATCAATTGATGTTAATGAATCTTTCTCTGCTTCCCTGAACAGATCCATCCATATTTTCCAATCCTATTATGACTCCGTTCATGGAGGCATGCAATGATTGGAATGAATTTAGGGTGATAGCATCCAATGAGGACTTATGGGAGCTACTTAACAAAAAATTCATTGATCTTCCAAGTTTCAGAGCAGCCATTTTCTTGAATGTATTTCTACTGAGGAACATCCAAGTGATGTAGCCTTATACCTGAACAAGATGGGAACCTACCTTAATTATTATAAATTCATACCATAATGATCTGATAGGGTGGCATGCATGGTGATAATCACATAGTTGATTGATATTGAAGGAGATATAGTGAAATTTTCTAACATTAACATTATTTTCTCCAATTGTAAGGATCCTAACATTATTTATGAATTATAATGGAATCAAAGGAGGTTTATAAGATGATACCTTCTCCAATTTACACCCCCAGGGCACTGTAGCGGGTGATAATTCCCCTTCAGATGTGGGTTTTTCAATAGAGGGATCTCCTAGATATAGAGATAATATGGAGGTAGTCATTATGGAACACAATATGGTATTTATACCTTTGGTTATGCCTACTTCTTTTACCATAGGATCATCATCTTAGCATACTGTGAAGGGCCAAGTAAAAATGTTTATATGGATACATTTAAATTTGGTTATTTTAGGTAACATCCAAAACCTTTTATTTTATTTTCATGATTAGAATCTTATATTTGTTGTTTAATTATCCTAAATCTGTCATAATATTGTCTTGATAAGAAACCAGGTGAATTCTCCCCAAACATCTATGGATCCTACTCTTTCTGAAGTAGAGGAGGTACCGTTTGTAGTTGCGGCCAAACATATTTGAGATTCCAATCCAAAAAGGCCATTAGAGGTTTCTGTATCTCTCAAAGTGAAATTTTTTATGATGATGAGATCCCATTCCCACAAGGTTGAGATTCTATGGAGGTAGAGACTTCAGATACACATGGTAATATTTCCCTTATAGAGATGATTGGGAAAATATTACCAACAATGGTTGAGATGGGTGGGGAGTCTCAATTATCGAAGAACATGGGGGACATCCCATGTTGTGAGATACTAACCTCCCTGAACCAAATTGGTTCTTCCCTTGTTTAAGGTGTATAATCTGGAGTAGATTCCCCCATGGAGTATATTGATCCCACTCCTCTAGGGGTTATAGACATGGAAGAGGATGGTAGTTACATATCAGGGAAGCCTAGAACTGGCCATCATCCCTTATTATACAATGGTCATTCCTATAGGTAGATTCATGTTGAGAAACCTTCTGGGGTCTACCAATCTGGATGAGCATAGTTATACTCCATGAGAATCTTTAGAGGATCCCAAGGAACATTTTTAATTTTTGGGTGAAACACTTAATTTGTTGGTTGGTGATTCCATAATGGACACTGGACACATTTCTACTTTATCATGTGGAGGTTATTTTTCCTATTCTTCTACCATTTCTTTTTTATCTCGAGATTCAAAAACCTCTTCTACTTTATCATTGATTCCATGATTTCAACCATGATAACTTGTGAATGTGGTTAATGCTTCGATGATACATCCTAATGATAATACCTAAGAGGTGATGACTGAGAGATCCAATCACACCAGTTTCATTGAATCAAGACCTCCTTTGGTGGAAATCATTCCTTAGTACATTAAATCCTCTGAGAGAAATTTAAAAGTGGGACATGAGTGATCAGTTGGACTACATTCTATTCCCTAGAAATTGTGGGGAGACATGGGGAAGCCGATTAAAAAAAACTACTTACAGACATTACGATGATGATTCCCAAGTTACACAACATGTTTTCATTTATTGGGTTTGGTGGATTGAATTTTCATGGTATTCATTACATAGTGATGTAGTTGATCACAACGATGGAGGAAACTGGTGCAATAAAATCTCATCTTTCCGCTACAAAGTTCTTAACTCACATTGTCACTATCTGACAAATCCTAATGATTGAAGCTGCTATGTAGGATGGGGAAATTGTGTGTTTACATGGAGATCTCATGATGTTGAGGTACTTGATGTAGATTCTTTTTCAAGAATTGGATCAATGGATCAAATAATTATAGTAAATTTAACATGAATGTACACGTTCCAATGGAGTTGTTGACGAGGGGTAGAAACTACTGGAGGATAGGGAAAAGGATGGTCTTGATGTAGTGAAGGTGGTAGAGGGATTTTGGGTGGGAAAATAAGCTGAGACTAGAGATTTGTAAGATCTTTTCCAAGTAATAGAATTTTGTGTCAGATGTTGATACATTTATGTTAATTCGCTAAACATATTTGGTAATCATCATTACCTTCACATATAGAGAGTCTCTAGGTTGTGTATTCACTTATTATATTCATTAACTGGATCAAACATGTTTTATTATCTAGGGGTTTTCCATCATATTTTCATGTAACATCAATAAATTTCAATTGAATAAATTTCGAATGATCATCGTTCACAGGATATCAGTATGAATCAGGAAACAAGATAATATTAATAATAATTAGATCCTGCTCTAGTTTTTTTCTAGAGAAGAGGGACCTAATGAGCGTAGTTTTACAATTTATAGGGTTATATGAAAAACCCCACAAACATTTTTTCTTTCCATTATCCACTTAATTTTTTCCTAAACCTAATTTTGTGTGGGATTAGCTGGTATAAGTTTCCTTTTTCTTAGGTCGTCTATTGCAGGTTTTCCACCTAACATGATCTGTGTCTTTTTAGTAATTTTTTTAATTTCAAAACATATTTTATTAACCGTACATTGTTTAGGTTTTTGAGTCGATACATTAATTTTTCTAGGGTTCCCTTTGCAGGTTTTCATCCCGGTGAGTTTTGTCTCTTCTTCATTGCCAATTTACAGTCTTGAATTCTAGACTGTCAATACTGATATTTTAGGTCAATATATTTGAACAAGACTGATTTTTTAGGTCAAATAGCTTTGACCAAGACTAATGATTTTGCCAAATAATATAGACCATGATTGAAAGGGGAATGGCCCCAATTTGGGATTTATAAAATGAGGATTCCCTAATTATTTTAGACATAAATGAGGGTTTTTATTGAACCTAATTTTGTGGATTCTGAATATAGGATATGATATGGGGAATGGAATCCATGGAGAATATATTATTATGAAAATATTATATTATGGATGAATTTTTCTTTGGTTGACATTCATTTTTGTGGGAAACTTATGCAATTCTTCTAGAGAGTTGTGTGTATAGTAAAAATAAAGGCGTTATCAGGTCATTGACCATCCACTTTCAATGGAAAAGTAACATAATGGGAATTTGGATATCTCAAAACAACCGGGGGTGGATTTTAAACAGATTAGTGACTGAAAATGATGGTGGAATTTGTATCAATTGTGATCATGAATGAGAGACCACTCCTACATGTATTTTTCTTGTGTAATAGAAGGTTGAGGTATGGTGGAGTTTGACATTGTGAAACTATGACCTTTGATACTTATTATTAAAAGGTAATTTTTTCTCACCAAGGGGATAAACAATGTACCTTTCCATGTTATTCTAACCATACATGTTCTATCCTGTTCAAGTGCGAATGGGGGGAGATTATGTAAACTATAATACGAGGGTTTTTTAATCTTGGAGTGGGGTGGTACATTAATTTCATAGGGGAATACAGAGGAAGTAAAAGCTTTTCTAGAGGATGAATTCGTCTAGGGAAGAAAGTCCTTTGCTTGAAAACTTATGTAGAGATGCTAGGGAAATTCATGAATATTAAAATAAATGTGTTATTAGGATAATGAAATTACATTTCTAATAGCCATGGATGGTTATGGGGATTCAGACCTTTTTGGACTTAGATTTTGGTTAGTGACGGGGGGGATCCTGGACATGAAAGGGGGTATGTTGAGCTAAGATTTACTAGGGATATAAGGATACATTCTCCTATATCGGTGTGAGGAGGATCCTTAAACTAGTATGACCTTCTCAAATGAATCTAGAGGGGGGGAGTTGTTTCATGGATAGACCTAAGATATAATATTTGGGTTTCACTAGGTATCCTATAATGAAAGTAGTCCATATTAATGTAGTTATTTTAATGTTTAGACTTTATCGATATGATGATCTGGTTCAGGCATATGAATGGGGAATTTATTTCTTGCATACAATCCCACCAAAAAGGTGGGGAACATACTAGAAATTCATAGGGATTTTTATTTTACACATGAAAAAATGGGGTGAAATATTTCCCATATTGTGTCTGGACCCAAGAGTAAACATTGGGAATCAAGAATCTTGTAGTTTTAATGTTATGTTTTTAGGACATCAATATATAATCCCAAATTTATTGAAGGAAAACCAGACTAGGAAATCCAAATTTGTCAAAGATGTGGGATAGAAGGAGAGTGTAAAACATGGCTCTGAGGGTTCTTGGATCAGGAGAAATTATATAAGGATTAGAAGATATTGGGAACTTGGAGGTAGGAAAAGCCTCTCTGGAGGACTAATTTTTCTTTGGGTTGACAGACCTTTTGTGGAGAACTTATTCAAATCCAATTGGGAATTCTGTGCGTAGTCAAAAAAATGTGTCCCCAAAACAATGAATCTCCATCATCATTAGCATTGGATGGTTATTGGGATATGAGATTTCTAAAATCATGGTGTTTGATGGATGAGAAGGATGTTTCTGGATTGATTTAGAACTTTTCAGGCCTTGATTACCCCCAGAACTGAAGATTTACCAATGTAGATCTAACTCATCTGTAGGGTGGGTCATTTGGATTCCATTATTGGAGATGGACTCAGTTTTGAAGATCTGAGTGTCCTAAAATTAATCTCCCTACACAGGTTTGGTCTATACATATAAAGGGGTCATTTTAAATAATTTTTGTGGTAGCGGTTGGGAATTTGATCTATCATCCAAGCATCACAATAAATCCTGCACACATAACAATCAAGCTGGACATAGTTTCTAGGGATTCTCATAGTTTAATGTCATGCAGTTATCACTTTGGGTTTCCTAACATGGAGGGGAGATCTCAAGAGTACCTTTTATGGTCATGTCTCTCGGACTAACTATAACGGGTTCATTTTCCATGGATATATGTGGAATCCTCTACTGAGGTCCCTAATCCTACAGGAGGTGTTCTCTCTCTATGAAACTAATGTTGGAAATAATTTAATCCACCACCTAGGGATGTCATGATATGGGAAAATTGCATTTTTTTGGGGGGATAGTGTGAATATTTAACATCATACAACAAGGACATTTTAATATCTAGTTTAATGTTTCATGTTTAGGAAAAAAACTATATATTTTAACATCATGGGGAGATTGCATGGATTCCATAGAGTTTATTATTCTGAAGTGAGAATGTTAATGACCTAATTTGAAAGAATGGACATGGGGTTCTTCTTGAAATGGTCCTCCAAATGGAGCTTGTGTGGAATCATATTTCTTTAAATTACCTTGCATACATAGAAGGGAGAATTTCTGTGCATTCCATGGAAGGATCTGAGTTATTGGATCCACACATCACTACATACTCCATGGGATGACAAAATAAAATGAAACATTGTTTTTTATTAAAAGAATCTTTCATAAGTCAATTTCATATGAAAAGTGGGGAATGATTCACTTTTTTATGGTGCATAGACTGGGTTGAGAATCTGGGTATCAGTACATTTTATACATGCACATGAATGAAACTGTACATAGTTCTAGGATGTGGCATGGTGGCTGACAAATTTTGATATCAGTATCGTCTATGGTGAGAACACTATTTCTAGGTAGTTTAACATTGTGTGGTGAGGATGTTGGAAGACCAGTTTAACATCATCTCACAGAGATGAATTTTCATAAACATCACGTGTATGGACTAATTGGGCTATGATATCCTGACATGCCTCAAATACGATGGGGATAAGAAAGCATATACAATGTCTCTGAGGGATCATAGATCAAGAGAAATGATATTGGGATTATAATCTGTTGGGAACAAGGTGGTAGGATATTTATAAGGCCCCATCCTTAAACCTTACTTCATCTTGAGTTATTACAAGATTACACATTGAGGATCCTTTCGGGTTTAGAGTAATTGAGAATTAGATCATAAAACTTGCATTACATTCCATATATAAACAAAGTGGTTACATAAAGATAGTATTCTTTTTTCCCATCAAGGGAAACATATTTAAAATAAAACATGGATTCATTCTTGACACTTCCTTGAAACTGTCATCATATCATGTACCTTTCCCTTGACCTGTGAAAAAAATTTCAAAAAAACATGGGATGAGCATAAAAAGCTCAGTATGGGTTATAAAAATATGGAAAGGAAACATAAGTTCATATATACATAAGAATGAAATCATACTTTACCCATAAAACATAAGCACTTTAACATACCTCATCAAATCATGAATAAATCATAGAAATCATAATACATAATAGTAACTTGAGGCATTCATAACATTCTTACGTAGGGAGTAACCCTCTTGGTTATGTTTGGAATACCCATCACAGTATATTCCCTAAATATATTCGGAGAAACCTTAAATTTTAACTCCTTCGCATTACCCAATTCATTGGATAGCTATATCAGGCTCACCCGCCCTTAGTTTATCACGGAACCACCCATCTTCATAATAATGCCCAAGAACCTCAACATAATCGTATCACATAAGACATGCATAAAGGAAACATAATAATTCCACCTTTCAATCACAAGATATAAATTCAACTCATTGATATAAAAATATTATGAAAACCATTTTCAATACCAAAACAAAAGAAAAGTAAAACATGGTATTTATTTTTCTTTTAAAAAAAGGTATGGCTTGTAGAGGAAGCCAAAACTCAAATAATGGTCACGGCGGCAGAGAAGTCGTTGTCGCCGCATACGTACGACAAAAAAAATTCCCTTTTTGTTTAGTAAATGCTTCATATAAAAAATATTCCTTTTGAATAAAGGTAAAATTCAAAGGGGTTTATACACCGTATAAAAGAAGGTTGTGTATAAAAAAAATATGCCTCAATGAAAAGAGATTGAGATGAAGTCCCATACCTCGGGTCCGACTTGACTCGGTGGTTCTTTAATCTCCTGAATAATAAACTTGAGTTAGTTTCTACTAGTTTAAGAACCTTTTTGAAGTTCATTATTCATTTTATATCACTTATTGCCATGTCATGAACACTATGTAATTATTTAAGTTAATAACGGTCGTTTTAACGATCATTGGTACTTGAGTCAAAAATAAACCCTTTATAATTACAAGTTGTTCATGTATCCATTATATCCAGAATGGTATTCATGATGTAGGTATCATATGTATCATATATATCTAGTGCATGAATTCATTTATAATATTATATAACATTTAGAGGTAAGAAATGAAATGCACCGTTCATGGAGACGGTAAGCCGTACGTACGCATAAACGCTGCTTCCATTTCTATTTCGTATTTTATGAAATGGAATCATAATGATATAAAGGTATATTATAATTCCAGTTTAATATCATATATAATTTCATAACTCCATCCTTTATACGTCCCACATATGGTATTTACGAATCAAATCACTTTGAGGGGGCGGTAGTCCGCACTTTCTTAAATGAAGATATTGCGTTTACCAATAATGGTAACCATAAAGGTATGCCCAAAATGAAAAATACAGAAGCTTAAGGAAAACATAAACATATTATATATCATATATAAATATAGTTTCATCTTCATGTCGACCTTTGAAGGTGTTAAAAGAATGTTGAACAACCATTGTTTCGGGAGGCCGAAATTCGCCATCCACGGAAACATTATTTTCTTTAACCATTAGATGTAGGTGTGTGTAAGTGTAGCTCAAATACATCTTATAACAACATCATAGTATATTGAAGATACTGGATTTGTTACAAAAGAAATGAATAAAAAGAGTTTAGGGGGTTGGAGAAGCAAAATAAAACAAAAGGACTCAAGTGAAGACATTACCTTAAAATCGGGTAACTCCCTTTGGTTTGAGCTCAAAGGCTTCCTTGGGAAGACTTCTGCCCAAAGTGAGGCTTCAAGGAGTAATAGAGGGAAGTGGAGAGACAAAATGGGCAGGGGTTGGCCGATCCAAAGGCTTTGGAAGTGTGGGTAATGAGGTAGAGGTGGGGGCCTTTTATAAGAGGAGAGGAGGGGCACTCTTGGAAAATAAAGAAATGTTACTTTATTTGAAAATGACTTTCAGATTCAAAAGGTCCAACATTTATGTAATTCGAGGGTAAGGTGATAAGGGTTAGAAATCCACCCATCCAATAGGTTTTGGACATGTGTAGTTCATAGATATTACATTATCGTTTCATTTTATTTAAATCTTTTATTAATGAGGTAATCGCTGCATCACCATGATGTCATAAATAACTTAATTTATTTAATGTCTAAAAATTATGAAAAAATACTATGATGTAGGAAATCTTGTTAGCTTCCCAATGAATATTTTTAGTCTGAAATATCATCTATGTAGACAAAATTAATTTTTTTTAATCAAGTGATATATTCTTGTTATATTTACTTTCTTTTAAAAAAATAAAAAGATAACAAGTAACTTTCCACAAAAGTGATTCCATGGGGTCCCCATGTTTGGCACAAGGCATCCCATGGTCGGCCATGAGACAACCAGTAGAATTAAGACACATGTTGGTGTCATTTTGTTTATTATGATATTATTTATTATCCTTAACTACCCGATTACTCATTAATCAAGATAATTAAAGATAATTACCGTCGTTACTATTCATAATGTCCAAAAACAAAAGAATCTTGATTACATAATTTGGACCTTCTGATTCCAAATATGTAATCCATTTTACAAAATTCCAAACACAGAAATTACAATAATTGATTTAAAAATAATTCCCGTTGTCAAAACAAATAGAGGGGTTTTTTTGAAACAATATCTATGAAAATATTGGCATTAGTTTATGTCCAATTCCGAAGTGAAATTAATCCTAATTACCACCATTGGATTAAATGGAAAGAATATATTCTAATTTAACTTTAAATCCAATTCAAAAGATAATCTAATCATATAAATAATTTAGATTAAAAAGCAGTTTTGATGTAAAATGCAGTATTTTTCACTATTCATTAAAAAATGAACATTATCAGAAAAATACAAAAAATTAACACAAAGTAAATTTTGATGTCCCAATCATAAAGAATAAGTTTATTTTGAAAAAAACAGATTATAAAATTGTCAAAATATAGATTTAAAAATGGTTTTCCATCAAAAGGCAGTAAAACAATCTTTTAAAAATATTAGTGTATTCCATGCCTAAGATTTGATTTATTTTCATTTTAAGCCTCTAAAACACTATCTAATTCACTAATTGACATAGATAAAATTATCTTTTTTTCATTACTTACATGGGATGTTACATCCTTCCCCCCTTTAGAAAATTCCGTCCCCGTAATTTATTTACCTATCGAATAAATGGGGTTAATTATCCTTCATTGCACTTTCAAATTCCCATGTTGCCTCTTCCATCATGTGGTTTTTACACAAAACCATTACCTGATTAATCAACTTATTCCATAACACTTTTTCCCTGTGGTCAAGAATCTAGACCGGTTATTCCTCATAAGATAGGTTCTCTCCAGCTGAACTACCTCTGGACTCAAAACATGAGATGGATCTGGCATATACTTTCTCAACATCGAAACGTGATAAAACATTGTGTACCTGAGATAAACTCGGAGGTAAAGCCACCCGGTATGCAACTGATCCAACTCTCTCCAGAATTTCACATGGTCCAATGAACCTTGGACTCAGCTTTCCTTTCTTACAAAATCGCATCACACTTTTCCATGGTGAGACTTTGAGAAAAACATGATCACCTACCTCAAAAGATAGATCATTCCTCCTGTTGTCCGCATAACTCTTCTACCTGCTCTGAGCTGTTCTCATGTGTTTCTATATCAGCTAAACTTTTTCTACCAAATCTTCTACCAATTCTGGTCCCATCAACTTCCTTTCACCCACTTCATCCCAGAAAGCTGGAGTTCGACACTGCTTCCCATATAATTCCTGAAATGGTGCCATCTGTATACTGGAATGAAAATTGTTATTATATGAAAATTCAACCAAAGAAAGATGTTGGTCCCAACTTCCTTAATAATCCATAGAGCAAGAACGTAGCATATCCTCCAATGTCTGAATTGTTAATTCTGACAACCCATCTAATTGAGGATGAAATGTTGTACTAAAATTTAATTCAGTACCCAACGACTTCTGAAGGCCCTTCCAAAAGATAGAAGTAAACCTAGGATCATGATTAGATACAATGGAGAGAGGAACTCCATGTAACCTAACTATCTCTTTAAGATACAAACAGGAAAGTTGATCTAGAGAGAAAGTATCTCGTATAGCAAGGAAATGAGAAGATTAAGTCAAGCGATCAACAATAACCCATATTGAATTATTACCTCGACATGTCTTCGGTAATCCCACAACAAATTCCATGGATATATTCTCTCATTTCCACTCTGGCAATGGTAAAGGCTGAAGCATCCCTTTCAGTAACTGCCGCTCTGCTTTAACCTGTTGTCATGTCAAACACTTCATAGTAAAATCAGCAATATCTCTTTTCATTCCATCCCACCAGTAATACTCCCGTAGATCTCTGTACATCTTAGTACTACCAGGATGAACTGAAAACAGAGAACTATGAGCTTCACATAACAACTCTCTTTTCAACTGTGAATCACAAGGTACACACAATCTCTTCCCAAATCACAAAACACAATCATTATCAATGTTGAATTCAGGCAACTTACCTTTCTAAACTAGCTCTACCTTTTTCTGCAACTCATTGTCTTACTTCTGTGCTTGCTTGATTCTGTCTGATAGAGATGATCTCACTGATACCTGAAACAAAACAGAAGAACTTCCTGCACCAAAAACTTCTATTCCAAAGTTCATCAAATCAAAAACCAAAGGATCACGTTCCAAACGCAACATTGTTAATGAAGCATTACATTTTTGACTCAAAGAAACGTCCACTTTATTTGATTTTCCCAGATGGTAATGGATTGTTCAATCATAATCCTTGATTAATTCTATCCATCTCCTCTATCTCATGTTCAATTCTTTCTGAGTGAATATATACTTTAAACTTTTGTGATCGGTATATATTTCACACTTTACTCCATAAAAATGATGCCTCCAAATTTTTAAAGCAAAAACAACAGCAGCTAATTTCAAGTCATGTGTAGGGTAATTTACGTCATGAGTTTTCAACTGACGTGAAGCATAAGCAATTACCTTATCATTATACATAAGGACACAACCAAGTCCTTTCAACGAAGCATCACTGTATATAACAAACTCACTATTCCTGGATGGAAGTGCCAAAAGTGGAGCATTCACCAATCTTCTTTTTAACACCTGAAAACAATCATCACATTCTTTTGTCCAGATAATCTTAACACCCTTCCGAGTTAGCTTAGTCATTGGACTAGATAACCGTGAAAAATTTCCAACAAACCTTCGGTAGTAACCTGCCAAACCAAGAAAACTACGGATCTCGGTTACATTTGTGGGTCTTGGCCATTCTTCAACAACTTTTGTTTTAGCAGGATCAACAGTTATGCCATCTTTTGAAACAATGTGACCAAAGAAAGAAATTTGTTGCAACCAAAACTCACACTTGCTGAATTTCCCATACAATTTCTTTTCATTCAAGGTTTGCAAAATAACCCTTAAATGACTTTCATTCTCCTCTTTACTTTTATAAAACACCAAAATATCATCAATGCAAACCACCAAAAACTTATCCAAGAACTCGTGGAAAATTCTATTCATTAAGTCCATGAATACAGCAGGTGCATTGCTTCCTTTACCTTCAGCTGATGGTACCCCGATCTCAGGTCAATCTTTGAAAATTACTGAGTTCCCTGGAGCTGATCAAACAAATCATCGATATGAGGAAAAAGTTATTTGTTCTTAACATTGATGTTATTCAAGGCTCTATAATCAATGAAAATTCTCATAGAACCATCTTTCCTTTTTTAACAAATAAAACAAGAGCACCCCATGGTGATGTGCTAGGTCTAATGAAAACTTTCTCTAAAAAATCTTTCAATTTCTCCTTAAACTCTAAAAGTTCTATTTGAGCCATTCGATAAGTGGATTTCGAAATTGGCTTAGCATCAGGAACTAAGTCAACAGTAAATTCAACTTCCCGATCTGGTATTATTCTCGGAAACTCATCAGGAAAAACATCAGGATTCTCATTTACCACTGGAACATCATTAATCTGAACAGCTCCTTTATTTTCAATAATGTGTGCAAGGTAACATTCATTTCCATCTTTTACAAGTTTCTCGGCCTCTTGATATGTTATCAACAGTAAGGCTTCATTCTTGTACACAAACTAAAAGTCTTTCTGAAAAGAAACATCTTTAGCTCTACAGTCAATCTTATCATGGTAAATAGAGAGCCAATCCATACACAGGATAACATCAAACTCTACTAGAGGTAAAACAATAAGGTTCGCAAGTATGTTCTTTCCACAGAAAAAGATAGGAAGATTATTATAAATGCTTTTTGCCTCAAAATTTCCCCCCATGTGTTTTTAGAAAAAGTTCAGGAGTCATTTCTTGAGATGGTATTCCCATTTTACTAGAAATTTTTTCAGAGATTAAAGAATGTGTAGACCCCGAATCAAAAAACACACTGGCATAATCTGAAAAAACAAACAAAGTACCTGATACAACTTCATTTGATTTCCCGACATCTGCTGAAGTAGTTGCAAAGGATTTCACCACCCCTTTCTGCTTGTAGTCTAACTACTTCTCATCACACGAGCTCTTTGTTGGAAACTCATTTGCATAGTGACCCATCTCATTGCACTTAAAACATTTCACCAACTGTAAATAAAATTTGGTCTTACCATCACCCTGCTCTTTTTCAGTGAAATCACGAGCCTTATGTCCCATCTTACCACATCGGTAGAACTTTACAAAATTCAGATGACATTCCCCAGCATGACTTTTACCACATTTATCACAAACTAGAAACTTTGTTTTCTTACCATCAGACTTTTTTGAAGAATTCTATCCATTCTACTGCCACCTCAGTCTCTTCTTCTGTTGGTTGTTATATAACACTTGATCATCAGAAAACTCCATTTCCATCTTCTCAGCATATCGAACAATATTTTCATAACTTTTAAACTCACAAGAAGATAATTCCCTTCAATATTTTGGCTTTAATTCTGAGTAAAAACGATTGATTTTACTATCAAGGTCTCGGATAAAATTTGGAGCATACCTTGCCAATCGAGTGAACCTTTCTTCATAGGCAGCCACTGGGTCTTCCTCTTGCCTCAACTCCAAGAATTTTGTTTCCATCCTAAGTCAAATAGCCTTAGGAAAATACTTCTCAAGAAACATACCTTTGAATTCATCCCAGTCGAGAGCATCAATCTCATCAGCATCCCTGGTATTTTTAACCATCGACCACTACTGATCTGCTTCACCCTCCAAACGGTAAATAGCAAGACTAACCTTTTGATTGTCTGAATGCCCCATGACATCAAAAATCTTCTCCAGTTATTTAATCCACCATTCAGCTAGAACAGGGTCAGATGATCCTCTGAATGATGGGGGATGTTGCCTCATGAAATGTTCCACCACTAACATGTTCCTCTACGGTTGATCTGGCTGATCTCGTGCATGGATACCACCACCATTTATCGCTTGAGTCAACTGCGCAATTACTGCAAAAAACTATTCAGTTCCAATTTCGACCATCTCAGGATGCTGATTCGGAAGGTTATTTCCTTCTGTATGCCTTCTTAGCACTGCTTCCCAGTTTCCTCTGCAGAAAACCATTCTGAACAATCATGTCTTAGATGAAGCAACATGGTAATCTTCAAATGCTATATCATTTCAATTTGACCATAATTTTTTTTGGATAATCATTTAATAGAATTAAAACTCCTAAAGTTATCTAAACCGAACTCTGATACCAACTATAAGGCCCCAACCTTAAACCTTACTTAATCTTGAGTTATTACAAGATTACACATTGAGGATCTTTTCGGGATTAGAGTTTTAGAGAATTAGATCATAAAACTTGCATTACATTCCACATATAAACAAAGTGGTTACATAAAGATAGTATTACTTTTCCCCATCAATGGAAACATAATTAAAATAAAACATGGAGTCGTTCTTGACACTTCCTTGACACTATCATCATATCATGTACATTTCCCTTGACCTGTGAAAAACATTTCAAAAAAACATGGGATGAGCATAAAAAGCTCAGTATGGTTTATAAAAATATGGAAAGGAAACATAAGTTCATATATACATAAGAATGAAATCATACTTTACCCATAAAACATAAGCACTTTTACATACCTCATCAAATCATGAATAAATCATAGAGATCATAAGATATAATGGTAACTTGAGGCATTCATAACATTCTTACGTAGGGAGTAACCCTCTTTGTTACGTTTGGAATACCTATCACAGTATATTCCATAAATCTCTTCAGAGAAACCTTAACGTTTCACTCCTTTGCGTTACCCAATGCATTGGAGAGCTATATCGGGCTCACCCACCCTTAGTTTATCACGGAACCACCCATCTTCATAATAATTCCCAAGAACTTCAACATAATCGTATCACATAAAACATGCATAAAGGAAACATAACATTTACACCTTTCAATCAAAAGATATAAATACTACTCATTGATATAAAAACATTTTGAAAACCATTTTCAATACCAAAACAAATGAAAATTAAAACATGGTATTTATTTTTCTTTAAAAAACGGTATGTCTTGTAGAGGAAGCCAAAACTCAAATAATTGTCACGACGGAGGAGAATTCGTTGTCGCCACATATGTACGACAAAAACATTCCCTTTTGTCGTTTAGTAAATGCTTCATCTAAAAAATATTCCTTTTGAATAAACTTAAGAGTCATAGGGGTTTATACACCGTATAAAAGAAGGTTGTTTATAAAAAAAATATGCCTCAATGAAAGGAGATTGAGACGAAGTCCCATACCTCAGGTCCGACTTGACTCGGTCGTTCTTTAATCTCCTGAATAATAATCTTGAGTTAATTTATACTTGTTTAAGAACCTTTTTCAAGTTCATTATTCCTTTTATATCACATATTACCATGTCATGAACACTATTTAATTATTTAAGTTAATAACGGTCGTTTTAACGATCATTAGTACTTGAGTAAAAAATAAACCCTTTATAATTACAAGTTGATCATGTATCCATTATATCCAGAATGGTATTCATGATGTAGATATCATATATATCATATATATCCATTACATGCATGCATTTATAATATTATATAACATTTAGAGGTAATAAATGAAATGCACCGTTCATGGAGACGGTAAGTCGTACGTACGCATGAACGCTGCTTCCATTTCTATTTCGTATTTTATGAAATGGAATCATAATGATATAAAGGTATATTATACTTCTAGTGTAATATCATATATAATATCATAAAACCATCCTTTATACGTCCCACATATGGTATTAACGAATCAAATCACTTTGAGGGGGTGGTAGTCCGCAATTCCTTAAATGAAGATATCGCATTTACCCATAATGGAAACCAAAAAGGTATGCCCAAAATGAAAAATACAGAAGCTTAAGGAAAACCTAAACATATTATATATCATATAAAAATACAGTTTCATCTTAATGTCCACCTTTGAAGGTGATAAATGAATGTTGAACAATCATCATTTCAGGAGGCCGAAATTCAACATCCACAGAAATAGTATGTTCTTTAACCATTAGATGTAGGTGTGTGTATGTGTAGCTCGAATCCTTCTTATAAAAACATCCTAATCCTAGTATATTGAAGATACTGGAGTTTTTACAAAAGAAATGAATAAAAAGAGTTTAGGGGGTTGGAGAAGCAAAATAAAACAAAAGGACTCAAGTGATGACATTACCTTAAAATCGGGTAACTCCCTTTGGTTTGAGCTCAAAGGCTTCCTTGGGAAGACTTCTGCCCAAAGCGAGGCTTCAAGGAGTAAGAGAGGGAAGTGGAGAGACAAACTGGGTAGGGGTGGCTGAGACAAAGGCTTTGGAAGTGTGGGTAAAGAGGTAGAGGTGGGGTCCTTTTATAAGAGGAGAGGAGGGGCACACTTGGAAAGTAAAGAAATATTACTTTATTTGAAAATAATTTTCGGATTAAAAAGGTCACACATTGATATAATTCGAGGTTAAGGTGATAAGGGTTCTAAATCCACCCATCCAATAGGTTTTTGACATGTGTAGGTCATAGATTTTACATTATCTTTTCATTTTATTTAAATCTTTTATTAATGAGGTAATCGCTGCATCATCATGATGTCATAAATAATTTAATTTATTTAATGTCTAAAAAATATGAAAAAAATACTATGATGTAGGAAATATTGTTATCTTCCCAATGAATATTTATAGTTTAAAATATCATCTATGTAGACAAAATTAAAAATGTTTTAATCAGGTGATACATTCTTGTTATATTAACTTTCTTTTAAAAAAATAAAAAGATAATAGGTCACTTTCCTCAAAAGTAATTACATGGGGTCCCAAAGTTTGGCAGAAGGAATCCCATGGTCGGCCATGAGACAACCAGTAGAATTAGGACACATGCTGGTGTCATTTTGTTTATTGTGATATTATTTTATTATCCTTAACTACCCGATTACTCATTAATCAAGATAATTAAAGATAATTACCGTCATTACTATTCATAATGTCCAAAAACTAAAGAATCTTGATTAAATAATTTGGACCTTCTGATTCCAAATATTTAATCCATTTTACCAAATTCCAAACACAGAAATTGCAATAATTTCTTTAAAAATAATTCCCGTTGTCAGAACAAATAGCGGGTTTTTTTTGAAACAATATCTATGAAAAGATTGGCATTAGTTTATGCCCAATTACAATGTGAAATTAATCCTAATTACCACCATTGGATTACATGGTAAAAATATATTCAAATTTCACTTTAAAACCAATTCAAAAGATAATCTAATCATATATATAATTTAGATTAAAAAGTAGTTTTGATGTAAAATGCAGTATTTTTCACTATTCATTAAAAAATGAACATTGTCAGAAAAATACAAAACATTCACAAAAAGTAAATTTTGATGACCCAATAATAAAGAATAAGTTTATTTTGACAAATATAGCTTATAAAATTGTCAAAAGATAGATTTAAAAATGGTTTACCATCAAAAGGCAATAAAAAATTCTTTTGGAAATATTAGTGTATTCCATGCTTAAGATTGGATTTATTTTAATTTTAAGCCTCTAAAACACTATCTAATTCATTAATAAACATAGATAAAAATATCTATTATTCATTACATACTTCTGATGTTACAATATTCATCTCATGAGGTTGAATTTTCTTTTGTTTGACATGAATTTCTATGGGAAACTTATAAAGAGTCATCAAGGTGTTGTGTATGCAGTGAAAAAAAGTTAATCTAAGGACACTAGAATTCCATTCCTGATAGCTAAGGAGGTCCATGGGGATCCAATATTTATTGGGGAATGGGATTCAATGGGTGTAAACGGAATATTTTGGAAAGCTAGAAATATCTAGACCATGATTAGTTGTGACGTATGGAATCACCCACATATATCAAACTCATATTAAAGGGAATTATATTTCAATAAATTATTTTGGTAGGATTCATGGATTTTGATCTTCAAGAGTGGTTAAAATTTTTGTGTAGGAGATGGGGGAATGATTATTTTGAATGGTGGTTGGACTAGGATATAGAATCTTGGAGTCACTATTTATCCTATCAGTATAGGAATCTATTCACATGTAGTTCTAAAAGTATTCTTCTTATACCGGTTTGACATGTGGTTAGGGAGGGGCATTTTTATATAGGAGGCTAGACTAGGATGTAGAATTTGGGCATCACTGTGTATCCTGTGAGTGTAGGGATAATGAAACATGTAGTTTTAAAATAAGTACCCATTTATAGGTCTAGTTATTATATAGGTATGGGGGGGGGTTAATAGTTCTTATAGTGGTGTATGGACCAAGATGTAGAATTTTAGCATCACTATATATCCTGCACACACTAGAATCTAGATACACATAGTTCTAATAGTAGTCTCCCTGTATGGGATTCATCTATATATTGTGATAGGGGAGTTCTTAATAAATTATTTCAAGATAAGGGGCCTTTTATGTACCTTCACTCTTTATTAGTGTGGGGGAAATCCCTTATTACAAGTCATAAGGTAACTGGAGCTATGCTCAGTGTGAGAAAAAAAGGAATAGAAGGGTCTTCTCTCATAGTGATAGGGTATTTGGAGGTACATTTGAGTCATTTTGAATCATTTGGTTTTTCTGTCAAGATCTAGGATCGAGGCATCACTAAGTATCTCATCGATAGAGGGGAATCAATTCATATTTAGTTCTTGGAAGAGACCTCCATGTGTAGGTCAGACTTGTACATGGAGAGGTGGGAGTTTTCTTTTGGGTGGTGGTGGATAGGTCTGATACCTAGAGTCTTGGAATCACTATGTATTCAATGATGACTGGATTCATTTTTCATGTAGTTCTGCATAAATAGGATTGCCATGTTTTTATGACCCTTTCATAAGAACATGAAAATTTTATCTTTCTATAGCACAGATCTAACTCATGAGTGACAGATCATTGATTAGATCTCAATGATCCCTCTACAGTTTAGTGTCATGTGATTAAGGCATTAGATCCCATGTAGTTTCACAAATTGTGGTATAGATGTGAATCACCCAACAAGAATGGAATGAGATCCCATATCTTGTAGTTTAATATATTTTGATTAGGAAATCCAAACTATGTGGTTTAATTTTATGCAGCAAAGACACTTTACCATGCTGGTTTTCAACATTAAATCTAATTAATTCATCATGAGGTTTTACATCATGTGATCATGATGAATTATCTTGTTTTTTTTCATCACACATTTAGGTTGAATTATCATATAGTTTTTCATAATGAGATCAGGATGAATTATCATGTAGTTTTTCTTCATGCGATCTGGATGAGTTATAATGATGTTTTTCATTATGGGATCATGAAGAACTTTTTGTTGCCTATATGATATATTTATTCAAGAAATTTTTATTGGAGGGAGATTTGGTGAGCTTCACATACATTGAAATTAATGAATATGCTCCATTGGAGTAGACCTTGAGTATACCATATGGTCCTTCCCATTTCAGATCCAATTTTGGATGTTTCAACCAATGTATAATCAGGGGTTGGTGGACTAACACCATTTCTCCATCAAGGGAACACCAGATGTGATGATTTTTGATTAAGTCTCATGAAATATTGTTTTGATATCATCAAAAGGGTGGAATGTATTTAATAGTTTTACATCCAGTCGCTCCAACTCATCAAACCAGCTTTCAAATTTTTATTCTGTGGGTAGTTGATCACAGAAAAAAACACTGTTCTATGGTAGTTGAACTTAAAGGGGAAGAACCTCTTATATCCCATATACCAATGTGTACAAGGTTTTTTGAGTGGTAGTGTAGTTTAGGGTCAGGTAAGCCCATAGAGCATGGATGAACTTATGTGTCCATGATTTCATGGCCATGTCTACCATCTTCTAATGTATGTTGGATCTAGACTTATTAGAGGACTATATTTTTCTATTTTCCACAACATGGTATTGTAGTGAACGATTACCCTTGATACCATACTCCAAATATAATATTTCTAACTCCACATAATATAAATTAATACCATTTTTCATTAGTATTTTATGTGGGATACCTAATCTAGTGAAGATTTATTATATCACAATGTTGAAAATTTATATTTCCCTAACCTCTTAAAGTGGAAAATATTATTCCCATTTTGAAATGATTTCTTTAGGATATACTTGAATTTTTTCTCCATGGAAGGAGGGTATGGTCCCACAATGTTCAATATCCATACATAAAATGGCATTGAGTAATTATCTATGTGATGTAACTATAGTGATTGACTGATTGAATTGGTATAAACCTGATAGAAATAACTGTTTTTTGTGAATTCAGTGTAATCTTATGTAACTGTGGGCCATTACAGTCCATGCCTTCGAATTTGATGAGAGAGATTGTATCCAAACTAGTGTTCCCCAAAAGCACTTGATGGAAAATCCTTCGTTACAAAATTGGTGTCTTCCCCATCAATGCATCTGTGAAGGACCCTGTCGAGGCATCTCATATAAATGTATTTTATTGATTTGTTCCATAATACAATATAAAGTTAATTTCCCATCTTTTAATTTGTTCCCTTTCTGGATCTGTCTGTTCAGAGTTTTACATTTTGAAGGTAATCCACAATGGTATTTATGTAGTCATTGGTAGGTTCATATGACTCACTTACATGACTGATTTTGTCAATTTATTCCTTTTTGGTATAAACAAATGGTAAGACCATCTGATGGTGGCCAATGTTGACGATAATTTCATAATGATTCAGATCGAATAGGGTGGAGTAAGCGTTTTAGAATGCATGTAACTGTGCATTTGATGACTTGGGGATATGAGTTACTTTTTACATTGATGGGAATTATTCCATCTGTTCTTGAATTGGGTCCATCAAAGGGATTAAATCCTCATTCTTGAAAGTATTCTCACTAATGAATTGATTGATGACCAATTCCGAGTCACATTTTGCCTTAAAATTTTATTTTTGTAATTTAAGTGCTTCATCTAGGCCAATAATGGGGGCTTATTACTATGATTTGTTGTTTGTCCACCCCTATATCTATAGAAAGCAGCAAGGAATTACGTCCTCTTCCTTTTGAAGAGAGAAAAATTCTTCATCGGGTAGTTCATAATCCAATGGAGTTATTTCTACCAAAGGGGGATCTTCCATAAAATTTTCCAAAGCCTATCCTTTGATTGACTTCTGAGGTATGAGCAATATATTGAACTATTTCAGGATGACTTCCAACCATGACAAGCATCTAGTTAGATTCAGACATTTGGGAATATATGTGATTGTGTTACTACGAGAGACTAAATGGATCTCATGGTGCAATAGGTAGTGCCTAATCTTTTCAAACACACAAATTATGACCATACACATCCTTTTGATTTTTTAATAATGAGTCACAACATCATTCATGGTTCAGCTAAGATAATAGAGGTTTTTTTCACTACTGACATCATTCTTTTCGATAAGTACGTTTCCTAAGGATCACTCCATGGAATTCATGTTTAGAATGAGTGGTTCTTTTTCAATGGGAAGTATTATCATTTGTGGAATGAAGAGATATTTATTGATCATGTAAAATACTTATTAACAATCATATTTTCATTTATAATTGACTTATTGTTTCTTCAATTTTGTGTAGGGAAAACATTTTCCTTTATGGTTGGATATGATGTACCGAATATTGGATAGATATCCTTGAATTCCTTTCTAAATTGTGAGGTTTAATGGAGGTTACATTCCAAGGATATCCTTCATATTCTCACTGTCTAATTCATTGCCATGATGTCATAAAATGAAGCCGAGGAATTCCCCTAAGGAAAAAACAAATTAAATTTTAAGGGTTCCATTTTTATATTGTGTTTTCTAGTTTGTTAAAGATGGTTTTTAGGTCCACAAAGTGTTCTGACCGTTTTCATGATTTAAAAACCTGGTCATCAAAATAACATTTGATTAATATTTATATTAATGTCTTGAATATGTTATTCCTAAAGAATTGACATGTGGTACCAACATTCATCAAGATGAAGGGAATTACCTTGTAGTAAGATACTTCTTGGGGGCCCTGAAGGTAATGGCTATTTATTTTCTAGAGCCATTAGGATTTGTTTATATCTTGAATCGCCATCCATGATGGAGAGACCCTAATTTCTGGGAGTTTTATCGATCAATGATTATGTGACCAGGATTGGTAATCCATCTGTTGGACAGTGACAATTGAGATCCCTGAAGTAATTTAAAAGTATTATTTTCCATTATTATTTTTATGGGGATAATATTGCCCATCAATATGGGATATCGGAAAACCCGAATAAGGTTTTCATTGATGATATGTACTAGTTCAGATTCTATTTGGGAAGCATGGGTCAGATGTGTCCTTTTGGAAGATTTCTTGTAGCAATGGTGATCTTATAGAAGGGCCAAGTGGCGAGTGGCAACATTATGATTGAGTCTGGGAATTTATGTGTGGTTCCAAGAAGAAACAACTTGATTATTATTTATAAAGGAGGTGTATAATTATTTATCTTTAGAGGAAATTTTTTCACTAATTAGACTAGGTCATGATTCTTCTTTTGTACCCCAGTTTATTTCTCTGAGTTCATCGATGGATGTAGAGACACCACCCTCAATTATTGGAGGGGAATCCCTGAGATCTTCTTCTTCCTCATCCTCCTCATCTCCCTCTACTTCTTATGGAGAAACAATTAATGAGATTAACTATCCAAATTTGAGATAAGAGCCACAATTTTGGCATTTAGAGGCTGAGGCGACCACTTCTGATTGGATCGGAAGTGGGGAATCTTTATGTGAGAATGTAGTTAGGGGATGGAAAATTATTTCTTTTTACTCTACATAAATGGGTGATGAGGGGATTTTATGAATCCCTGAAGATTGATTGAAGGAATCTCAATTTGAGAAACCACTATTGGTTCAAGGGTCTTTGGATGTTTTTGAAATTTTAGGTTCGGAAGGGATGACTGAAATCATGATCATTATTGAATACACATCCGAATTTAGACACATTCACTCCACTTTATTGATGGGTAGTAAGTATTCTTCACTGTGTTTACTGAATGAGTTTTTGGGACCAATTCCAAACTGTTTTGGGTGGTGACCCAATCAATATCATGAAATAAAGGTTTCTTCACTTACTACTCAAAGAATCATGAATCAATATAGTGTAACCAATAAGACTCAGATGGGTCCCTATTCATGTGAAATGTTACACTATGTCTATTAGTGAAATATTTGATTCACTGGTGGTATGATGAGGGAATTTCCACATGATGATATAGCCAATGCATTACTAGTAGGTCATTAAAGGTCGTGTATTGCCGAACTACTAGAAATTTTGAGTCCGCCACGAGGTCAAAGAATCATGTTTTGAGCTTGATTTAGATTTATTTCTTCTCCTCGCTTTTATAATATCCCAACATGGTTTCGGCATAGGGAATTCTGGGTATCCTCATTTCATCCTAACCAATGAAGTGTCCATCTAAAAATGTTATTAACACTAAAACCATTATTGATGAAGACTTTTCAGATATAAAAATTATTTATCTTTCCAGACACATATAAGGGGTTGATGTGTCCTTTCATGATGGCGTCTTCATCCATATATATGAGGGATATGATCACATGGTATTCTTCTGGGTTTATCTCAATCCAACAAAATTTAATAGTGGTTACTTCAGATTAAATCTCTTGGGAACATTGAAAATATTTTATAAGTGCTTCTCTGAGATCTTTTGACAAATCTAGGTTATATAGGATTGATATCTTAGCTGGTACAAAAGATAGTTATTTTTAAAATTTTATATTTCTAATATAAATGAAAATACTTCAGAACATAGGGATTCTCTTTCATAGTTGCATTATGGGCGTGATAATTGGATGAAGATGAACCATACCCTTGGATAAAAGCATATGGTAGTTCCGTACTTTTTTGATTTGGTCAGAAAAGTCTACATATATGTCCTAGGTGGTTAGAAAATTTTTATTTTTCCGAAAGATACTCTAGGATTATGAGGATTGAATTTATTTTTTCTAGGGTAGGGAAATTTCTATGTTCATGTTGGTTTTGTTGAAGGACACATTCTTGAGTTTCCCTAACATTGTCGATTTAATCAGGAGTGCAATTAGAAAATGGAGTTTTCCAAGATTGTGTCTTCTAGAGTGTCCTTGGATTCTATTGATGATGAAATTTCCCGATAAACTTCTTACATTAGTAATGTTCTATGGGGAATTTCCCATCTCATCATATTTGATGGCATAAAATATGAGAGTTTCAAATCCAGCTTTGGACTTGGTGTACTTTCTCTTTCTTGTACTTGGTCCAACATCCTCTTAGAAGATTGTAGGGATACGGATGTCATCTATATTACATCAGAATATTTTGGGGGCATATTCTATTGCTTCAACTAGGCTTTGAGAATTCCATAGTCTTGGTTGATTGTTTTCCAAGTCATCTAACAATCTAAATTTTATTCACTTTTGTTAAAAAAAATTGCCACTCCCCTCCTTTATCTGGTTTAGTGTTGAAAAATTAAAATACTTGTAATGGCGGTGGATCCAATTTTAATTTCCCAGAATCAATCATTCTTTTTTGGAGGTCCTTGAAAATAAAACAATCATAGATGGTATGTCTCAGTATCCAGTGTAAGGGGTAATAATCTAGAAGATTATTTTTACAAGATTCATCATCCCTCATTTTCTCCTATAGATGGACCAATTCGCAAATCTTCGCGGATATAAAGTACCCATGAACTTGATCTTTTCTGAACGAATAGAATTTATTCATTTATTCCAAAAATTGATTTCTCCTAAGTCCCCTCTTCTGTTCCTGAATGCTGTTTTTGATGCCTAGGGGACCCTATATGATTCGGTGAAGGACTTGGATCTTGGGCTAGTGCAGGGGGTAGATTATGTATAAAAGAAGACTCTTTATCTCTCCCCACTAATTTTCCTAGGGATGATGGGGCTACTCTAGACTAGAGAATAGTCCACTATAATGAATCTTATATCCTTTGAGAAATGTTATAGAAATATGAAATCCCACTGTTGTATTTTATTTGGATGATCGGTGTTTGTATATCATCATGGAGATTATTGATGCACTAATCAAAAGTCACTTATTGGGGCAGTGTTTAGTTCAGTTAGTAGGTAAAAAATTTCCATTTTTCAATTAATCCTTTGACTCTTTCATTCTACCACTATTTTAATTTCATATGACCATTGACTATTATTTTTGGAAACATTGAACTGAACTATAAAAGGAACAACCGTTGGATATCCTCCCATCCTGTTATTGACTCAGCTGACAAACTGGTTTACCATACCATGGTATAACCTTGTAGGTTTTTCATGATGCATATGAGTTTCACTGCTTATTATTTCTCTGGGGTCCCCATCATGGGATCACAATAAGACGCACAATGATTCAGTTGTCGTTCCAAGTTTCCATATCGACAGAATATCTATAATATTTCGTTCCCAAAATTTGGTGTTGGATGAACATTACTCACCCTATTGAGGTAGGGGTTCCATTAAACCTTTTTTCAGAGGATACCATCTTTCTATATCTTCCACTCGAGCTTCCAAAAACTCAATGGTATTCTTGATCCCTTTATTTATTTTCATTGGACTAGAGAATTAGTTGTTGTAGTAGAGGGGATATTTGGTTATGTCAGTGCTACTAGTACTTGTGGAGGATACTCGGTTGGGGGAATTGTTTGTGGATTTATAGGAAATTATTATGGTATTTTCCTCTGGGAAGGTAAATATTAATACACTACCGGGTTTAGGTTCAGTTATATTAAGGGTATCAGCACTACCTTGGATGAGCTTTCTGGCCTTGATTCATTTTTCAAGATGAGCTATTGTCACAGAGGCAGACCTGCTGGAAGGGTATATTGAAGCTCTACCTAGGGAAAAAAGAAAATGTGATGAATCCCTTGGAACAGTTTGAAATTAATTAACCTAACATATTTTATTTCTTCATCTTGTTTTTGAAAATATCTATTCGATCATCAAAGAATCATTCTCATTAGAGGGAGGGGGTCATGTATGGGCTTGTTTATTATCTTCTAGTTGTTGGGGATTTTTGAAGGGTGTAATGAGGGACTCAATGAGGGTGTTCATAGATATTTGGAATCCCTCTAGTTGTTTGTACACACACCTTCAGGTTGGTGGGGATAAGATTTTGGGTAGAACCTCCCTCTCCCTATTTATCCACATTTACATCAATTTCATCATGGTATGTGGGATGGATGTCCACAATTTTCACTGATGCATAATGCACTATCTATGTTGTATCATCTAAGAAATAGTAAGAGGGATTTTTGGTGTCCTTTTCTGGATTTTCTCTTTCCATTCTGAGATCCTCTTCTTGTTTCATTATGAATTTTAACTAAGAGGGAACCCCTGTATGGCCTCTTTATAGGCCTCCCTTGAAGGTAAAATTAGTCACAATATGGGAAAAAATATGTGGCCTCTCTATTCATCATCCTCCCTAGGTGGGAAAAGACTGATGGTTTTTGAAAGGACAATTGAGATAAATATTCCCCTAGCCTTGCGGGATGAGATTTCTCATGTTCCTCTATTACTATGCCTTTCCCTAGATTTTTTTCCTTATGAGGTAATTTTTTATTAAAAATGCCCCTATCCCCATGGACTGGTGTTGGTCATGTATTGCGGTGGTTGCATCTACTATTTCAACTTTCTTGATCTCATGCATTTGTATTCAAGGGTGCGCTATATATAGTGTCGAGTCAACATGTGAATTATTCGATTACAAGTCAATGAGAAATGATTTCTTATTTTCATTCCTTTGGAAAGAATCCTTATCGATGTTCTCTATTTCATAGTTTATGAGTTTTTCAGTGTCTCGTTTTCATCAATTTTGACTCTGGTGAGACTTACTCAAGGCCGGTTCCCATCATGATTGTTTCCTTTTATTGACATGGATTTCATTTGACTGTCATATTAGGATATTGAAATTACATGATGTCATTTCATATGGGTTATTTGGGAAGGGGAGAGGTATTATGTTCAATTCTTCTTACTCTCCCCAAACCTGAATATGAACTCCAGAAGGTGTGTTGATAATAAGGTAGCCCAACTTGTGTAGTAAGTGGAGAAAAATCAGTTTGAGAACATTATTTCACCTCACATAATGTATCAATCGTGCAGAAGAAAAGGATTCCTGGATAATTTGATGGAGATTCTCACCCAATATGTTGACATAGTATGCATACTCATCATTGGTTAAATACTATGCTTCCACATTGTGGATATTTTCCCACATATTGAGATGAATGTTATGTATGCATTCCTCATGCAACTCTCTCGGTTTATCGTACTGAGAAGTGGATGTGGGATAAAAAAATAACTGGAATTTCTTCTATGGCTAATTTTCTTCAACAAAGGAACACATCCTTTTGCTCATTGTCTTGAGACTCATCTAAATTTTCTTCCAAACATGAATTCTTCTTGATGTTTTAATTCGAAAATGAGAATCTAGCATGCATATCGTTAATATATAAATTGTAAGAGGATGGATTGGAAGATGAGTGTGGCCCTAGATCATCTCCTACCAGAGAAAGGATTTCTCTTTTTATTTTCATTGTATCTAATAGGCATAGCTCCATATTTCCAAGATCTTAAGAATATGAGGGATTTCTTTTGTATGTCATGGTTAGGGGAGGACCTTTTTTAGTGTGAATGTTGAATGTTGGGAGGAGATTCGTAGCTGATGTTGTGGTGGAATAAACTACCACTACATCTTAATTTGTGACCACATGGAGATGTTTTATTGAATATACCATTGGGAGGACCTTTATAGAGGACCACAATAAGGAAATGATCTTTTTACTACATGATTTCACTGCGTGGAGGGCCATCGTAGTGGCTATCATCTTGGAGAGGACTTCCATCATATCATGATTTCCATTTTAAGATAGAATATGTGCTATGTGAATCCTAGGGGGCACCTCTAGGGTGGGATATAATAATATTATGACCTTTATGATTCATGATTTAACATTGGGTAGGGACTTCATAGTGACTACCATCATAGACAGGACTAACATTATTTCTTGATGTCTGACTGTAGAGAGAATATCCACAGTGTATACCTTGGGGTGGAACATCAGGGAGGACGAATTTTCAGGGAGGAACTTCATTATATCTAATCCTATGGTCAGGGGTAGGGATACCATGACACTCATAAAGAGACATGTTATCGTGATCAATTATTTTTTCCATGAAGTAACCCCTCATGGTTCTCTTAGGATGACCCTGAGAACTACTAGTAAAAATATTTCATGGAGGATATTCACAAATTCTATTCCCATTCCCATATTTCTGTAATGTGTTGATAGGATCTTAATCCTCCATTCACAGGGAATGATGACATATTGAACCCCAGATTTCAGTAGAGTAGGGTCATGAATATTCTTTTTATTTTCCATTTACATTTGGCATGTTTCATTTTTGGGTTCTCTCTTGCGGGCAACTAGGGATGCATATTGTTGGATACAACATTCATATTAGTGTTTCTATTTGGTTGGCTAATGTGATTTCACCAAGATATTTCGATGGTAATCATGATTTTTGACATGGATATATGCTTGTCCTAGAGTTTCCATCAGGGTAAACCAATATCTCTCAGTTGGAACATGTTTTTTGCCCTAATCCGGTTGTCCTTGTATCCTAAAAAATGAACCTTTGATAGGAGCAGGGATGCATGTATGCTGTAGATGACTATATTATCTTGTGGATGATTCACTCCACTTGGGGAAATGGATTTGTGGACCTAACTCCTTGATATATTTGTAGATGTAGTCACTTATTGATTGGTCCAAAGAATATGATTGGTACTCGATATATGATCCTCCATCATTTCTTGGATGTGTTGAGATATGTCATTGGATGGAATGGGGATGAATTACCATTTTGATTTTAGGGAATAATTTTTTTGATTCTATGGTCCTCCATGGTTTTCCAGTTGGAATAGGTTGTTATCTTGTGTTGGGGTAGAGGAGTGATGGCCCAAGTTAATAGCTGGGATGCGTTAGTTATTTTCTTCAGTTAACATCCTATTTGGATAAAGATTTGTATTTGTGAATAGGAACATGAATCATACCGATTTACGATATATTTTTCTCATTAGCATGATATTCATCTGTAGAATTTAATGTATACATATATTTGATTTAAATCATATTTGTTTGATGATATTGACATTAGGGGGCTGTAATTTCACTCTACCCATACTCAATTTCCACCATATTTAACTGGCGGGTTACATATTCATTTCTTGGGATGTTCACCTTCCTATAGTTTTTGTTCTATTTGGATGAAATGCTTCATGTTCATGAACATGTATTTGAATATTCCTATTAATTTTCTCCCTATTAGTATGGCGGGTCGGAGGAGAATTGGTAAGAATATGTATTTCATCAAAATTTAGTGTTGTATGTGCATGGTGGGATTTAGTGGAGTGAGTAAAGATATACTCTTGCTTATAGTGAACCAATAGGTTTGTTTAGTTGATCTCCTCTTGAGGAACTAGGGTGATTACCTAGTCCTGATATATATTTTCTACCTATGGCGGGCACACCAAGTGACCCATGTCACTTGAACATCTAACAGAGCCCTCAGTCTGGTATCCTAATCGAAACGAGGATACTAGGTAACACTGCTTTGGAAGCAACATCGTCTGGTAGAGATCCTTGAATGATACCATTGTGAAGTATGAATCAATTCATCATTGATGGATTGTTCTTCATCCCAGAGATAGGATAGGTACTTGTTGTCACATTTCAAGGATAGGATCCTGAAACCATTGGAGATGAAGAGAGGAGCTACTTGGTTCTGGACCATTGTCTGATCTGGACTGTGCAACTGACTAGGATTTATGTTATAGAGGTATTTCCTTGTAGTCTCCACGGTTAGAGGAGTACCGTTTTGATGGTACTATGTGATTAGTGCATTTGAAACCCAATTTTGAAGATGTTGGTTGGGCGATGGGGTTATGTTCTTTGTTGAGCGCTCGACCGCCTATGTAGTTGCCGACAAGTGTGCTTGATCGAACTATCATGATGCCAATGGATTAAAGGTATATTTATAGAAAATTAAAATATATAACATGTACAGTCACCAAAACCCCATCAAATTATAATCTCATGACCACATGTATAACTGATGATCTTTCATGGCCCTTTATCTTTTAGTTGTGAATGAGGTCTGAGGTGGGGTAACCCCACCACATTGTTTAGGGATTCACATCAGGTTCACAATTTTGGTTTCAAGAGAAATCAATTCATACCCAAGAATAAAAAATATATGGTCTGCTGGGTACTATGAAGTTAGTCATAACATTCCATGTTTTTAGAAAGAAAAACTATATTCAATAGCGTACATGATACGCTACATCGAGCTTAAAAAACTACTTAATATTATTAGGATACCTTATATCCTAGTTATTTAAATGGAGGAGATGAAAAATAATAATTTATTTATGAAAATATTCTTTTTAAATTTATATAATTAAATATTTTGTGAAAAATATATATAAAATAAAACAAAACCCTTTTTAATTAGAAGGGAATGTTTTTTTAAAAAACGATTTAAATGAAAATAACTGTGTTTTTAAAATTTTAAAATCACTCTTGATGGATTTTTATTGAAATATATATGTAATATATTCAATTTAATATTTAAAATTAATCTTATATGTTTTCTAGAAATAATATTATAAAGAAATCAATTTTTTGGTTAAAAAAATATTTTTTCTGAAAAATAGAGTTTTACCAACTTTTGATGGAGAAACATGTTTTAAATCCATTCATTGTAGCTTTAGATGTTATTTTTGAAAAAAATAATTTTCTTATTTCTAATTGGGATATAAAAAGTTACATTGGTGGAATTTTGGTATTTTTTGATAAAATTCATTTTTAAGGAATATTGAAAAGTAATTCATTTGAATTTAAAACTACATTTTTGTGTATTTTTTATATAGTAATATTATTATTTTAATAAGTTTTAAAGTTTAATTGTATTTTGTTTTTATAATTTAATCCAAATTTTCTCATTTGAGGTAATTTCACATTGAAATTTGATATAAACACATGTGAATCTTTTGATTGTTTTTAGATTTAAAAAATCCATTTTCTCATTTTGACAACTTAAAGTAATTTTTAATTAATTACTACAACTTTGGTGTTTTGAAGTTGAAAAATTGATTCCATATTTTTAATTGGAATTTACAAATATGTAAACATGTACCTTTTATTTTTGGACCTAATTAACAGTAACTTTAGTAATTATTTTTATTTACCCTGGATAAAGGGTAAATCATGTAAATAAGGGTAAAAATAATATTATAATAATATTTCAATACCCTATAATGTGTTATAATCCTATTTTATGAGATATTTCCGACTAATAAAACCCTTGTGATGAAAATTTAGAATTTTTATGCTAGTTGGTTGGGATTATGACATAAAAACATTTAAATTAGTGTAAAGAAAAATATGTTAATAACAAGAATCGACTAATTAAAAAACCTATAATATGGGATTATATAAATTATCTCTTCGACTATATATATCCATTATAAAGATAAAAATATGTCATACTTGATGTCAATTTATTAATAAATTTTATACATTAGATAAATAAATTAAAATATGACACAGTAGTGATGTAGTGATTACTTTATTAATAAAAGATTTAAATAAATGATATTAAATTTTTTTAAATAAATATCATTTGAAGTATTTTATGAAATCCAAAAATTTTACGGATTACTATTACATGTTTGGATTGAGTTAATGTATTTTTCAGACGAAATTATGTTTTTTTTTAAATATTTAAAAAGCCGAGGATGATTAGTGTCAAAATTGACATAATTCATAACTTTAAATATACAATAGTTTATTAAATTTTATGAAATTCATGAAAACATAAGATTGGACCAAATGGTTAGGATAAGTCCTAATATATCATAGATGATAATTTTTTTGGTTGTTGGACATGTTATGGAAATTAAATTAACACACAATTTATAAATTACAAGTTATCATGGTATGGTTAAAAAAGGTAAAATGATGGTTAAACCAAAACCACAAGGATTGATTTTTTTTTAAAAAACTATCCTAATTTTGATTGGATAATGAGGATACGGCCAAAATAATATTTTATTTTAAATAAATGAGGTTGGGAAAATTATAAAACGAACATAACTTTATAATAAAATTAATATTTCAAGACATTTCTAAAGTTTCCCTCATATATCATATAGAAGTGAACTTCTACTTCTCTTTTATTCCCACTTAAAATGCCTTTTGGGAATGAAAAATCTGGGTTAAAACTTATTGCTATAACCCCTTCCCATATTCTTAATTCCTTAGTTTTGGTAGAACACCCTTCTTAGATGTGTTATGTTATTTTCAAAGGGGACCAACCGAAGAAGAGTTATCATTTTCATTAAGTATTTCGATTATATATTTTCATCCACATCCTTAAAATATCCTCCAAACATGGTGAGATAATAAATCTTTCATACTTAATATATTTAAGTTTTATTATGCTAATATCATAACCTAAATCTATCACCAAATCTATTAAATGGGAATGTAATTAATCGTTAATGGGTACATGTGAACTATCACCTCCAGTCTCCCATGACTAGTTATAATAATAGAAATAATGTAAATATGTGATATTCAGGAAATTTTAATCATAAAAATAATAATAAATCAATTATGTTCTTTATTCCTTGTGAATAAAATATATAATATCGTTCGTGAGTACGTGTGAACTATCCCATCCACAAAGCGGTGGGACTTAATTTCATTCATTATATAACTAGTGGTATATATATATTCCAATTTAATTTATTATTAGTATTATAACAATAAACTTATCATTATATTAAAGATTAAATGATAATTATCTTATTTTCATAATGATCAAAGAAAAATGGAAATGTTACTAATGTGTATGTACGACTTACCGTATACATGATTATAACATTGTTCATTTTTCATAACAGTAATTAATTTTTTAATTTAAAAAGTATGATTAATCTATAAAAGAAATTACTATGTCATGAATACTATTCCTGATATTATTTACTTATGACCACATCGAAAAATGACATCATAACATGATCACTTTCGACTCAAGTACCGAATATTTACAAAATGTCCGACATGAACTCAAACGATTAACTAATTTATATAACATGGTAATAAGTGATATAAAGGGAATAAAAAATTTAAAAGGTTTTGAAATAAGTAAAAATTAACCTATGTTTATTATTAAGGATTATAAATAATGAACGAGAGAAATCAGACTCAATGTACAATAAATATTAACTCAATCTCCATTAATTTAGTTAAATATCCATGTCATTGGTTTTGTTTCCATTAATATGCATGAATGACCTATGATTGTTTTACACTGAATATACACTTATACTGGGAGTATTTATATTTTTTAAAAATAATTATGTCATTGATTTATCTCTAATCTAATAATACAATCATTATATGGTACTTCGTCTCAATATCCTTTCATTGAGGTATATCTTGATGTTATGAACCTTTATTATTCCATAAGGTGTATACACAACCCTTTTGACATGTTATATCATGAAGTAATATAATGTCATTATATTTATGGGTTTTTAACTTTATTCTTTAATTATTTATATTCATGTTTTTTTTCATGTGGTAAGTGACTCTTTAATAAAAACATTTTTCTAAATGTTTTAGATAATTATTCTTCTAAAACATTCTATTTTATTCCCTTGTTTTCAAAATGGATTTTTAAAAATTATTTATATTGGCATGAATGTATTAAAATATCAACTTTTTACAAAGTTTTAATGTGGTATGGGAAAATTTGATTCAAAACTATCTTTATTAAATGTTTCAAATGTGTTTCAAAATGGATTTACTATTTCAATATCTTGGAATGATTTTTTTTTGTGATTGAAAATGAAATTTTTTGAGTAAAATGTGGAAAATTGAAATCATTTTTGTTGTATGATTATATAATGGTACTTAGAAATTTTATAGGTGGTTACGTGATAAACCAAAGATGGGTGGTTACATGAAAAACCAAAGATGGGTGGCTTCATGATAAAATATGGATGAGTGGTTTCGTTATACCCTCCAATGCATTGGGTAAGGAAGTGGGCCGTATGGGTATTCCATTTAGGGATAAGTGTAGAAGTAAACTATATGGTTATTCCATTTAAGTATTATTATGTTCCAAGTTACCTTTATTTTTTATAAATTGTGTTCTCTGTGTATTATAATAATTATTTGATTATAAATTAAGGGTAATAAATGAACTTATATTTGGTGAAGTATATTTTACTACTTCTTAATGGTGATAAGTATTAATTTATGATAAATTATTTTTAGTTTACATGTTTTTTCAAGACTATCAATTTTCCATCTATATGTATCCCTTACCGAGATTTTCATGCTCATCCCATGTTTTTAAATTATTTTCAATGGATTCAATTATGAAAAGAGTTAAGGATGGGATCCAGAAAAAGATATGAAGTTTAAACATGGAACAAAACTGTGTTCTCTTAAAAAAGTTTCCTTTTATTAAAAAATTGATTTTTAATAAAAGTGTCTACATTTTAATATTTGGTTTTTATATACGAGTTATGGATTAATTTTCTAGGTCTCTAAACTTGAAAATATCCTCAATGTGAAATGTTTACTTCTCTCAATATTATGTAATGTTTATGGTAGGGTCCTTACAGTTGGTATTAGAGGAAAGTTTAGACACCTTTGGATATTAGGATGTTTTCTTATGTGTTAGGGATATAATCATGGGTTTATAATTTTTACGGTTTATCGTAAGTTCAATATCCTATAATATAGTTTTAAGGATCTATGATTTGAAATATTAATGTTAATAAGGTTATTTTTGGAAACATTATCCTTTGAGGAAATTATGGTTTATAATTTTTTTGGATGAAAAATGCGAGGTATGAAACAAACTTTGAGGATTGAAGCATGTTATGGTTATTTTTGATTAATTTATAATATTATTTGTAATGTTATATGAATTATATTTTTTTTTGAAAATGGAAATCATGTAGATAGTGTGACAACCCGTCACATCAGACAAGGCTGTGGGAATTGAGCCCACAACTGGTGTGCAACATGATTTTATCTCATACTGCTAGACTACATGAAGTACATGGAAATTATGAATAATTATTTTTAGTTAAATGATTTTCTGGATTAAGAATAAGTTGGTTTAGGAGAAATTTATTTTATTGAATAGGTAAAGACGAGATTTGAAAATGATTTTGGGATGAAAAGATAAATCTAATTTCAGAAGATGATCACTATTTTTGGATCTTGATAAGATTAAGGTAAATAGAAAACTGCGAGATTTTATTTTAGGAATAATGGTTTAATTATTTTTGGAGAAATCATTGATTTGATTACAGACATGTGGAGAATTTGGTCATTTATAGAAGTGATTAAACTTTCTTAGAGAAAATGCGATTAGGTTAATAACATTTTAATATGAGACATTAAGAGTGTTTGATATTATTTATAAATAAATGTAAAAATTTATTATGGAATACTATGTTATCAAATACATATAAATTTTTTGGTTAAATCTTAGTTTAGATAAATTTGAGTTATTTTAAGGATTATTATTTATCTATTAGTCTTTGTTGAACATTGGATATTACTGTTGAATTTGGGAGAATAAAAGTAGTTTTTTTTGTAAAATTGTTTATTCTTTAGGATGGAATTATCTGATCTACTAATAAAAATTTGGGTTATGGATAATGTTTAATCATAATGGAAATATATAAGTAATATTTTATTGTTTATGTGATTCTTTATAAGTTGATTCTAGTGATTCATGCATGTCAAAGTGACCTTGAATACCCATCATTTTACGAAAAGATGAGTATGTGGTAGATATTATTTAAAGGATGAAACTATACTTGAAAATTATGCATGGTTACTTATTTTTTTAGTCACGATCATAAATAAAGTCCTCAACTTTATAAAAAGGATCATAAAACAAAAACTTTTTTGATTTACTTTTCATATTGTGAAATCAAAGATCGTATAACCCATCACTAGTTTTTGGGTATCTGAATTTTAACTATCTCTTCATCATGTTTTATATCACTCTCCAATAGGACAAAATGATATTTGTTCTTCTATATCCATGTTTTCATACAAGGAATCCTATAATGTGTTATCTTGGGTGACCTTTGTACTTTTTTTGTTTCTTTTAAAGTAGTAGTTTTATTAACCCTTTTTCTAGTGTGGGATTGAAATAAATGTATTTTGAAAAGTAATACCCGAGTTACCAATCCCACACTCACATTTTATCGATTCAATTTTTTAAATTGGCGATGTGACATTCCTAGTTTTAAGAAATAAACACTATCATCAATAGCGTACAAGACACGCTACATCGAACTTAAATGAACAACTAAATATTTTTATGAATACTTATAACCTTGGGGTTAAAATGGAGGGTATGAAAAAGATTAATTGATTTATCAAAATATTTTTTTATACATTTATATAATTAATCTATTTTTGACAAATTATTTATAGATGAAAATAAAATACTTTTTAATTAAAAGGAAATGTGTTTCTGAAAAAACTAATTAAATGAAAATATGCGAGTTTATAATATAACTGAATCAAACTTGATGGATTCTATTTATGGAATATATATGTAATATATTCACATTAATATTTAAAATGATTCTTATATGTTTTCTAGACATTATATAACAACAAATTCGATTTTTTGAAAAAAGTATAATTTTTCATAAAAATGCTTTTTTACCCCTTTTGATATAAAAACATTTTTAAATCACTTTTTTGTATCATTTTTGTGTTCTATTCTATAAATATAATATTCATCTATGGAAGTTTGATATCAAAATTTCCTTTTTAGGAAATTTGGTATTTTTCTGATAAAATTCAATTTTTAATAAACTGTGAAAAATACAACATTTTAATTCAAAAATTCAATTTTTTATATTTTTTATATAGTTATATTGTCCATTTAATTTGTGTTATTGTTTAATTAGATTATTGTTTTATCATTATATCAAAATTTGGTCATTTGAGTTAATTTCACATTGAAATTTGATATAAACGCATGTCAATCTTTTGATTGTTTTTACTTTTTAAAAACCCATTTTCTTGTTTTGACAACAGGAAATAATACCAATTTAATTACTACAACCTCTATATTTGTAATTTTTTTAAAATAGATCCCATATTTCTAATTATAAGGTGCAAATATTTCAATGTTCCCCTTTTATTTTTGGAATGCTGAATAACGACTTTAGTAATTATTTGTATTTACCACAATTAAAGTGAAAATTAGGTAAATAAGGCTACTGATAATATTATAATAATATAAAAACACACTAAAATGTTTCATAACACTAATGTATGAGATATTGAAGACCAATAAAACTCTTGGGAGGAAAATTAATCCTTCTTAATCCATTTGGATGTCATTATGACACTTATAACTTTTAATTTAAAGGAAAGGAAAATATGTTGTAAACATGAATCTTCTTACAAATACAATTTTAAAAAGTTATTATATAAATGATCTACTAGACTATAAATATTCTTTATAAATATAAATATATTTCCCATATCATGGTATTTTATTTATAATTTTTAGATATTAAAGAAATAAATTAAATTATGACACAATGGGGATGTAGTGATTACCTCATTAATAAATGATTCGAATAAATGATATAATAAATGTTATAAAAAATATTATATGAAATATTTGATTCTATACACTAATTTTATATATCACTATGTCATGTTAGGATTGATTTAATGTATTGTTTTTGAAGAAATAAATATGTTTTCAATTTTTTAAAAAATCATGTTCGATTCGGGTCAAAATTGACACAATTCATAACATAAATTATAAAATATTCTACTAAATGTTATGAAATTCATAAAAATATAAGATTCAACTAAATGTATCGGATAAGTACTAATATATCCTAAATGATAATTTTTTTCCCTTTGACGCGTTATGATAATTACATTAATACACAAAGTGTAAATTAGAAGTTATCGTTGTAAGATTAAATAAGGTAAAATGATGGTTGAACCAAACACATAAGGGTTAAAAAATATTCAAAATTGTATAGTTTTTATTAGATAATAGGGATAAGATAAGATATAATATTACATTTTATATAAATGATTTTGGGACCCTTATAAATAAAAAATAAATTTGTAATAAATTAATATATCATTATTTCTTAAAGTGTCTCTCATCTTTGTTATAAAAGGGAACATAAATTTGACTTTTATTAACACTTAAAAACCCTTTTGGTTTGGCCTTTATCTATCTAAAACTCTTCCACTAATCCCTCTGAATATTATTAAATCCTTAGGTTAGTTATAACACCCTTCTTAGATGTTTTAAGGGTTTATTCAAAGGCGATCAACCGAAGAAGAAGTATCACTTTCTATTAGTGTATCTATTTTATTTCCTCTTACACATCCTTCAAATATCCCCCAACATTGATGAAATAATAAATACAGTATATTTAATTTAAATTTATGTTATTATGTTCTTATCATCACCTTAATCTATATCCACTTCCATTAATTGGTAATGGAATTAATCATTTGTGTGTACATGCGAACTATCACCCCCACAAACCGATCTAATTCATTTTCCATAACTTTCCCTCATGGATCTTTATAACTATATAATTGTTGTTAATATTTTATATTCATGAAATATTAATCATTATACAATAATAACATGTACACTACACTCTTACTTCCAAGTGCATAAAAATGATAATGTCATTCGGGCGTACGTGTGAACTATAACCTCCATGAAGTGGTGGAAATTATTTTGATTCATTATATAACTTGTATGATATATATAAGTATATTTAAATGATTATTATCATGATAATATTATCATGGTCATTATAGAATGATAAAATTATAATTAACTTAATTTTGTAATGATGAATGAAAAATGGATACATTACTCATGTGTACGAATGACCGACATCTCCGTGATTATAATGTTGCTCATTTTTCATAACCATAATTAATGGTTTGATTTAAAAAGTACTATTAATATATAAATTTAATTTATATGTCATGAATAACATTCTAGTGATGATGGTATTATTACCCCATGTACAAATTACATCATACCATGGTAACATTCAACTCATGTACCGAATATCAACAAAACGACGGACATGAACTCAATGAATTAACTAATTTATATAACATGGAAATAAGTTATATAAATGGAATCAAAAATAAATTAAATGGTTTTTAATCACTTATAAATTGACCTATTTTTAATACTCTGGAAGATAAATAATGAGCAAGACTTGTCATATTGAAGGTAAGGTAAATGTTAACTCAATATCCATTCATTGATTTAAATATTCATGTAATTGGTTTTGTTTCCAAGAATATGTGAGAATGGATTCTGATTTTTTTACATTGAATATCCACTAATACTAGGAATATTGATATTTTTCATAAATAATTATTTCATTAAGCTATTTTTAATATAATAATATAATATTTGTAAGATATTTCATCTCAATATCCTTTCATCAGGGCCTATATTGATGGTATTTACTTTTACTATTATATAATGTGTATATAAAAGCCTTTTGGAATGTTATATCATTACTTAATATAGTCTCATGTTATTTATAGTTTGTTTTAATTTTATTCTTTAATGATTTATAATCATGTGTTTCTTAAATGGAAAGTGACACATTAACTAAAACATCATTCAAAATGTTTTAATGATTTATTCTTCTAAAACCTTATATTTCAAGTACATGTTTTTAAAATGGATTTTTAATATTTATCTATATGGACACAAATGATTTAAAATATCAATTTATTTCAAAAGTTTTAATGTGGTGTGGGACACTTTTATTAAAAAGTTTCTTTATTAAATGTTTTCAATGGTTTAGAAATGGATTCAATATTTCAATATATTGAAAAGATTTCTTGTGATTTAAAATGATATTTTATGAGTTAATGTGTATGAACCAAGTTCTTCTTTTCAGGTATTATTTTCCTTTTTGGGTGTTTTTGAGAAAAAGGGGTGTTTCTTGAAATTTTCGGAGTACACTCTGTGTACCCAGTTTCTGTGGGTGACCATGTATTGGACGTGTAACGGTCGAGTACATGGTCATGTGTGGTGACCTGGAGACCACCTAAATAGAAGGCTAGAAAAGGCATGTACATGTTGTGTACTTTTAAAATACACACTGTTTACTTTCGTTTTTTCATTAAACAGATTGGGGTTGCGTCAAATAGGGATAACCCTTTTCTCTTCGTATGTCTCATCCAGGAGCGACCATACGGCCGTAGATATTCTATGATCCCCCGAATCAACGTCCATTCTCTAATCGACTGTTGTTGATTGCATTGGAATCACCACTGTGAGTTCTTCCTTCTTCTATAACATCATCTCCGGACTTCTCCTCTCACACGAGTACACGAGTTATCCATAGTCGAAATGTTTAAGCGTTTTTGTAGATCTGTCGTGTTCTAGGGGTGATTCAAGGGATGAGGTTCATGTATATAGAACTCAGGATGCTGAGGTAGGTGGTTTGGTCCCTTCCGTAGTTAGTCTTTGCATTACATGTGGAAAATTCTCCAATACCATCATTCGAGGTATTGTGTGTTTATGGTTTTAGCCATTTGTTTGGCTTTATATGCCTTGTTTGATTGGATAAGGATTAATTTTTTGAGAATAGGTTTATCTTTGTCATGATATGGATGTTTTTCCCATGTTTTCTTCTTATTGACCATTTTTTCTAGCCTTTCCCATTAGGCTGATACTTTCATTCCATGCTTAGTATTATTAGGATGGTGTCATTGTTATTTGACATGATATGATTTGTTGCAGTTGTTTATACAAGTAGTTCTTGATTTTTAAGTTGGTTTTTGATTATCTTCAATACATGATTTCTTTACATGGTGCTGCGGGAACCTGGTGTAGGGAGACCATAGGGGAAATTGATGTTGAGTGCTCTCCCAAATGGCCTGTTATAATTTTTACCTTTTAAGACCATAGAGGGGATTGACGTTGAGTGATCCCTCAGAGTGTCTATAGTTACAGTAAGAGTCCACATGAGTAATTTACATTGAGTTCATCCTCAGAGTGCCTTTAGGTAAAAATTAAAAGACTATAGGGGTAATTGATGGTGAGTGCTTCCTCAGAGATTCTTTGATCACACATGACTTTCAGGGGAATTGACTATGAGTGCTTCCTCAGAGAGTCGTTGTTATACCTTCTCATGTATTGTGAACTAGAGGGGTTTGGCTCTGAGAACTACCCAAAGGATTGATCGTATTTGTTTTTGGTTGATTAAAAACTTTAAATTAAATTTTTATAAATTAAACTGTAGGACTGTTAACTTTTGAGTACATCCTTGTTTAATGATTCTTTTTTCTTATTGCCTTCTATATATATTCACTAACTATTAGGCTCAGATCTTTGTGTGGTTTCCTACTAGGATCAGTATCTCACATGATTTGGGTCATGATTTTGGGCCCAAACAAATTATATTGTTGTAGGTATAGATAAGGTTAGGTTACCTTCCACTTTAAATACTTGACTGCCGTGGATATGGAGAGCATGGGACGAAGCTGAAGCTTGTAATGCTGCTAGAGTTATATGATTTCTTTTGTACTTCTGTTTACTAATTTATTCAAGCATTGTGACTTGTTTGGTTTCTATCATAGACATATGTTCCATGCATCATTATATATCTGTTCTACAATTGTTTATTTATTCAGTCTTTCATTATTTACTTACTTCATGTTTTACTGCTTCTAATATTGTTATCTATTTTGATTCCATTCTGTTACTTTTACAATGAGGGCATAATTTTCCCACTATCTAAACCAATCCCTATCTATTAGTCGGCAGCCTCTGGCATTCCTCTTAATGTGAATGAGGCCATGTGACCAACCGGGTATGGGGCACCTCCAGGGGGATTTTGGAACCAGGACGTTACAATGTGGTATCAGAGCAGGTTATTTTCATATTGACCTACTATTTGGAGCCTGCATCCAAGGATATGAAGGAATAGGTAGGTGGTAATAAGTTGTGCTTGGGAGTATCTATCCCATGTAGAGGGAAAATCCAATTTACCTTAGTTTTTGTAATTTTTCGGGTTTTTCAATTTTACAGTTTATTTGATTTCACGATTGGGTGATTCACATGTTTTATGCTATTACTGTTGATATTATTGAGTTCCTATATATGCTACAGCCCAATGAGATGAGGGTATTCCATCTCAGTCATCATATAGTCACTTGATAGAGATCACATGTCATTCATTCTTGCCATTCCATTTAGGGTGCATTAGCAATTGCATGTTGTTGTGATAGATGTTGTGTTAGATATTCCTACTGTTTTGATAGATGCCTTGATAGAATACCTACTATTTGATAAGATATTAAATTTTGTAAGTTTTAGTTTGAATGAATTCCAAACTTTTGTTCTTGAGGTGTTATGGGCCCTCATGGACCAGAATTTGGTGGATCATTGCTCTTTTATGTTTATATATAACATGTATAAAATTCAAATCTTGGATTTGTAGGGATTATGGTCCCTCATGAATTGGAACTTGGAACCTTAATGTTCATTTCAGATATTTCTAGTTTCCAGATTAGTTTTTGTGACTTACTATCTGGGAAAACCCAGAATACACGGCGTGTAATGATGAAGACACACCTTGTGTCCTTCTATTTGGGAAGGAACTGTTTTTGCTTAAGTACACACTATGTACTTTATGTACATGTCTTTTAGTCTCTAACCATGACACAGGCTATGTGGGTAGAGACACGGGGGTCTGAAATCTTTGGTGAGACACGCTGTGTACTAGATGTACACGGCGTGTTGTGGAGACCATATGTCCACCCGTTTGACTAATGACACAGATGTGTAAAACATCGGTTATACATTTTTTTGTCAATATTGAACAATCTGTGTAGTATAATCATTGTATCTGACCATGTAATGAAGAACATGGGGCAGTGGAATCATTTTAGTACACACCTTGTCTGTCATAAACATGTCATGTTAAGTCAGTGGTGTAACCAGCCATGTAAATAACAACACTGGTAAGTGAAGTTCTTCTATTACACGCCCTGTCTAGAACTAACATGCCATGTAGACTTATTCTTGGAGAACTTTTTGGCATAGCCATGTAGAAGAACTCGGGATGGGGAAGGGGATTCAAGTACATTCCGTGTGTTAGAACAACACGCCGTGAGTATGAGGCATTACACGTCCTGGGATGACAAAAGTACACACCCATGTGGAGGATTAAGGGAACATTCCATGTTGTGGATATACATGATGTGTATCCATGTTTAAAATAACATTAATGCTTCCTTTTTTCCCTATTCCCTTCATACACTTCTAAGTTTCTGTCCTTGATAATCTTGATATAAGGTGTGTGCTTGACCCTACAGAGTCATGCCACCAAGAAATCATCTAGTTTTACACCAGTTTTAGTGTAGTGACCAGACACCATACATGGAATATCAAAGACCACCAGCATATCCTCCAATCATACCCATCATGGCACCACCCATTATCCTAGATGCAGGTGTCAATGCATAGTTCCGAGAGGGCTTTATTAGGATGATCCAAACCTTTCAAGGAGCACCGCATCCTACCCATTCTATAGCAGAGATGACTTGGGTTTTTCAATTGTAGAATCCTCTCACTTTCTAAAGGGATAAAGGTCCCCAGGCTGTAGAGTCATGGCTAGAACCCATTCTGATTATCTTCAAGTATATGGAGATTCGTCTGGAGAGGAGTGTCAATATCTCTTCGTATATGCTTCGAGATTCCTCCAAGACATGGTGGGATATGATCTCACTAGCGGGACGCTAGTAGTTTATGGATTGAGAGGAGTTTCAGCGTACCTTATAAGAATTTTTCTACCCGGTGACTTTGAGGGCCGATCGAGCTCGATAATTCATGAGTTTGGAATAGGGTAGTCTTTCATTTATTGTGTATTCTTTTCGCTTCACAAGGTTGTAGCTCTTTAAACCCTTTCTAGAAGATCATTAGTAATTATTGACAAGGAAGTTTAAGGATGGTCTCATCCATGACATTCGGGCTCATGTGAACATCTTCAGGTTGACTTCCTTCACTTCTATAGTCAATAAGGTGTTGATCATAGAGTGCAACCTGAGGGATTATGGAGTTGTGAGCCAGGGTGATTCAACATCCAGAGATAGTTCTTCTCCAGCTGATAGCAGGACACAACGCAGGGAGTCTACACATAGAGATACGAGTAGTTCGGATCCACCTCTAGGTAGCTAGGAGGTATGATACCAGTGTGTAAGGGTCAGGTATACAAGGACACATTACCCGAGACACCCCGTGGAGTGCTGATCATGCGGCAAGATGGATCATCTTCCACGCTTCTGTCAGATCTTCTCACTAGTATATGGTGACAGGGGTTCTTCTATGACTCCTTATTTGGGAGCAGCGCCACAAATTTCTCACCAGTCTAAGAACAGGAGTTCTTCCAGCCGTTCAGGATGAGGTGGAGGTCATGGTCGTGGTAGCCAGTCGCTAGGCTTTCAACGACAACAAGATGGATCAACTCAGAGTGATCAGGCATGGTCACAGAGCCACAGTATAGGTCAGACTATTTCAATGGAGCAGACCTTGCAGGAGCAGGATCCTAGACCCTCTATTGTTCAAGGTATGGTCCTTGTTGACTCAGTTTTAGCTTCTGATCTTTTTGATACAAGGGCATCACATAGCTTTACATCTATTATAGTTGTGGAGAGCCTTGATCTTTGTATCTTTCCTTCAGTTGATATATTGATGTTAGACACTCCGTTGGGGACAAGAACAACTAGTGTAAAATAGTGCAAGGAGTGTCCTCTAGAGGATGGTGGGTGTCACTTCTTTTGGAACCTCTATGTCCTAGAGATGTCGGGTAAGGATGTCATTCTTGAAATGGACAGGTTAGTTCCCTTCGAGGCTATTTTCATCTGCTATTTCTGTAGGGTGACTTTCAAATCACCAGAGGGTGGATCCTATCTTCATAAGGGTGAATGGGATGTTCATGCGAGTAGAATGAGACCTGATCATCATGGGTTGGGAAGAGTTATAGCCAATATTACTAATCTATATCTACATGACAAGTGGACTTCACAGCTGAACTTTCCTCTAGTGGTGGATCAATTCAGGGACGTATTTCCATAGGACTTTTATGTTTTTCCTATAGAGTGTGAGGTAGAATTTTCTATTAAGCTCATTCCAGGAGTGACACCAGTGTCCATTCCTCCTTATAGGATGAATGCACTAGAGTTACAGGAGCTCACGAAGTAGTTGGGGGAGTTGCTGGGAAAGGGCTTCATCCGACCCAGTACTTCTCCTTGGCATTTTCCTCTTCTATTTGAAAATAAAGCTGATCGTACCCTCAGATATTGTGTGTATTATCAGAAGTTAAACCAATTGACGGTCAAGAACAGATATCCCTTGCTGAGGATTGATGATCTATTTGATCATCTTCGAAGGGCCTGGGTGTTCTAGAAGATTAACTTGAGGTCTGGTTACCATCATTTGAATTTTATACCATCATATGTACCTCTTACAACCTTTCGGAGTGGGTGCAGTCTATACGAGTATGTGGTTATGTTGTTTGGTCTCAAGAACACACCTATAGTTTTCAGGGCACTGATGAACCGACTGTTCCATCCATACATGGATTCTTTCATCGTAGTCTTCATGGATGATATCTTGGTGTAATCTCACACTCAACACGACCATGCCACACATCTTGAGATCTTTTTGAGTACACTGAGAGAGCATCGGTTATTTGAAAAGCTCCAAAAATTCCACATTTGGATTGACCAAAATCACTTCTTGGGTTATGTTATCTAAGAGACAAGAGTATTAGTAGACCTAGGGAAAGTGAGAGAAATAATTTCTTATGAGTAGCTGAAGAATATATTTGATGTATTGAGTTTTCTATGGATTTCTAGTTAATAAAAGAATTTTATACATGCCTTTTCACACTTAGAAGTGCCATTGATGGGCCAGACTAAGAAGGCTGTGAGGTACATGTTGTCAGATTCATGCGAGTTATCCTTTCAAGATCTGAAAGGGAGGTTAAATTTAGCGCTAATACTAGTTTTTCTAGAGCCAGTGAATATCTATACTGTTTACTATGATGCATCAGGTATCGGGCAAGGAACTGTGCTTATATAGGGATAAGGGGTCATTGCGTACGAGTCTCGGCAGTTGATTCCACATGAGAGGAACTACGCAACGCACGATCTCGAGCTGGCTTTAGTTGTTCATGCTTTAAGTTGTTGGATAAATTATATTCTGGAGACCATTTTTGGGTTTCCTTGACCATAAGATTGTCAAGTATATATTCACTTAGTTTGATCTAAATCTGAGACAATGGAGGTGGGTTGAGTACCTTCAGTCCTTTGACTTTGTACTTGCCTACATTCCTGGGAAAGGCAACCCAGTGGCTGATCCATTGAGTAGAAGAACTCAGATACAAGTAGTTCATGAGGACAATAGTGAGTGGTAGCTTATGGATCTGTTCTCAATGATTCATTTGGAGGTGCACGACCATCATGGGCATACGTTTCTTTCTTATGTGGATGTTAACTCTACTCTACTTGATCGAGTGTGAATGAGGTTTGTATCAGATTTCGAAGGCCTAGTCTTATTGGGGACTGTTTCTAGAAGAGGACCCTATTCCTTGATGGACAGTTGGAAAGGATGAGATCATGCATTTTCATGGACACATTTGGGTGCCAGTAGACATACAAGAGGTGCTAATATGAGACTTTCAATCCTCAGTTTGGGAAGTTCATCCTGCGGCCACCAAGATGTATGAAAATCTACATCATCAGTATTGTGGCTAGGTATGAAGGGAGATGTTGCTGGTTTTTTCATGAGGTGTTCCACCTGTCAGCATGTAAAGGAAGATCATCAATGACCAATAGGGATTTTACCGTAGTTACTAATTCCCAAGTGGATGTGTAATGATGTCATGAAGGATTTCATGATAGGTTTTCAGAGGTTGCCTAAATGTAATGATGCAGTATGGGTTGTCATTGAGAGACTCACGATGGTTTCCCACTTCTTGCCGATTAGGGAGACCTTCAATGTTGATGAGCTGGGTAGGATGTACATCTGAGAGATTTTACATTTAAATTTAGTTCCTCACTCTATTATTTCAGACAGGGATGCTCGTTTTACTTCTTGGGTCTGGTAGGGACTTCAGAGGGCTTTGGGTACACAAGTATTTCTATGTAAAACTTAACATCCCTAGACAGATGGCCAATTTGAGTGTACAATTCAGTTTCTTGAGGACATGATTCGGGCACACATCATAGATTTTGGAGATTCTTGGGAGAAGCACTTACCTTTTGTGGTATATTCCTACAATAATATTTTTCAAGAAACTATTTAGATGAAACCTTTTAAAGCACTATACGGTAGGACATGCCAATCACCCATATGTTGGCTGGGGGTAGGAGAGACATCTATGTTGTGACCTTGTCTTGTCTAGGAGACCACAAAGCCAATAATGTTGATTCTGAAAATAATGACTTCTGAACAGTCACGACAGAAGTTTTATGCTGATCTATAGAGATGACCTCTGGAGTCTGAAGTCGGAGATCAGGTTTTCCTACATATCACATCGAGGATGGGAAATATGAGGTTTAGGAGACATGTTAAGACTTTACCAAGGTATGTCGTAATATATATGGTGTTGGAGAGAATCGTGGCGGTTGCCTATCGGTTGTAGTTACCTCAGGGGCACCAGGAAATGCATGATGTATTCCACGTTTCTCATCATTGATGTTACTTCTCAGACCTGTATCATGTTTTCCAATCTGAGGAGGTTGAAAGAGAGGTGGTTGAATCATTTAAGGATCATCCTATTCATATTTTTGATTGAAGTTCGATGGTTATCCATGGCTGATCTATCCCTCTCGTGCGAGTGCTAGGGATAAACGGGTGAGTACAGGACGAGACATGAGAGAGGGATGCCGATGTACAGTCATAGTGGTGAGAGCTGTTCGTGGTTACTTATTCTACACCTCCATGCTAGTTAAATTTTGGGAAGAATTTATTTATGGGGGGAAGTTTGTAAGAAACCAGATCTTCTATTCACGTATGTTTTTCCTTTCTAGTTGTTTTTGAGAAAAAGAGGAGTTTTTTAAAATTTCAGGAGTGTGTGCCATGTACTTTAAGTACACACCATGTACCCAGTTTCCGCAGGTGACCGTGTACTGGCTGTGTAATGGTCGAGTATGTGGCCATGTGTGGTGACCTAGAGACCGCCTAAAGCAGATGCCAGAAAAGGCAAGTACACACCGTGTACTTTTTTTCATTAAATGGACTGGGGTGCATCTAATCGATAGAAACCCTTTTCTCTTCATCTGTCTTGACTAGGAGTGACTATTCAACCCTAGATCATCACTGTGCCCCTGACTCTCCATCCGTTTTCCAAATTGACCAACATCGATTGTGTTGGAATCACCCAGTGGGTTCTTACTTTTCCTATAACTTAATCTCTGGATTTCTCCTCTCTCACGAGTTATCCTCGGTCGAATGTTTTATGATTTTTTATAGATCTATGGTGTTCTAGGTTGATTCAAGACCTAAGGATCACGTATATTGATCTCACGATGCCGAGGTAGGTGTTTTATTCCTTTCGGTAGTCATTCTTTGAGTTTTATGTGAAAAAGTCTCCAATACCCTCATTTAGGGTATTGTGTGTTTATGGTTTTAGCCCATTGTTTGGCCTGCTAAGACTTGTTTGATTAGATAATGGTTAATTGTTTTTGAGAATAGGGTTATATTTGTTTTGATATGGATGCTTTTAAAATGTTTTATTATTATTTACCGTTTGTTCTAGCCTTGCTTGGTAGGTTGCTGCTTGAGTTCCATGCCTAGTATTGTTAGGATGGAGTGATTATTATTTGACATGTTATGATATGTTGTAGTTGTTTATCCAAGTAGTTCTTGAAGTTTTTTTGGCTGCTGATTATCATTTGTGAATGATTACTATACATAGGGATATATGAAGCTGGTGTTGTGAGACCATAGGGGAAATTGACTTTGAGGGATTTCCTAGACTATCTATTATAATTATTATGAAGTGAGACCATATAGGGGATTGACGTTGAGTGCTCCCTTAGAGTGTTTATAGTTACATTATGAGGCGATATAAGGAATTGACATTGAGTGCTTCCTCATAGTGCCAATAGGCTAACATTAAAATACTATTGGGGGAATTGATTGTGTGTTCTTCCTAGGAGAGTCTTTGATTACACCTGACTATAGGAAGAATTGACCGTGAGTGCTTTCTCAGAGAGTCTTTATTATATATTCTATTGTATTGTGAACCAGAGGGGTTGGGCTATGAGAACTACCTATAGGTTTGCTTGTATTTGTTTTTGGTTTATTAAATACTTGAATGTAAATGTTTGTAAATGAAACTGTAGGACTGTTCACTTTTGAGTACTTCCTTGTTTACTACTTCTTTTTTCTTATTGTCTACCATATATATTCATTGACTATTAGGCACATATATTTTTTTGGTTACCTACTAGGATTTGTCTCAAACCCGCTTTGGGTTATTCTTTTAGGGCCAAATAGATTATATTAATGCAGGTATAGATAAGGGAAAGCATCCTACTACATCAGGTACTTGATTCCTATGGAGCTGGAGGGCATGGGACTAAGAAGAGGATTTTGATGTTTCTTAAGGTATCTATTTTCTTTTGAAATTTGGTTTACTACTGTACTATAACATTATGACTTGTTTGGTTTCTTTCCTAGACATATGTATCATACATATTTATATATATGTGCTCCAATTGTTTATTTTTTCAGTCTTCTACTGTTTAATTATTGAATTTATTACTACTGCCGCTATTGATATATGTTTTACTTCCACTGTGTTACTTTGCCAATGAGGTCATAGCTTCCCCACCATCACACCCAAGTCCCTTGCTTCTAGTCGGCAGCCTGTAACGTTTGTGGAAATGCACTTGAGGTCATGTGACCAACTAGGTACGGGGCACCTCTAGGTGTCTTCTGAAAGAGAAACGTTAAAAAAAGTTTTAAAATTTCAATCTTTAATGTGTTATTATTATATATTGGAACATAGAAATTTGATGTCAGGTTACATGATAAACCAAAGTTGGGTGGTTACATGAAAAACCACTAATAGGTGGTTCTGGGATAAATACGGGATGGGTGGTTATGTTATAACCTCTAATGTATTGGGTTTGGAAGTAGGTTGTATGGGTATTCAATTTTGTGATATGTGTGGAAGTAGATCGTTTTGTTATTCTATTAAAGTACGATTATCTCCCATGTTACCTTTATATTTTTTATTCCACATTCTATGTATTTTACACTAATCTTTTGATGATAAAAAAGGGTAATAAATGATCAAATATAAGGTGGAGTGCATTTTACTACTTTTTAAGGGTTATAATTATTACTTTACGATAAAGTATTCGTGGTTTACATGTTTTCACAAGACTATTTGTTTTCCTTATTTATATATCACTTACTGATACTTTTATGCTCATCCCATGTTTTTTGATGTTTTTTGACAATATTTAATAAAGAATAGTGTCTAGGATGGGGTCAAGGATATATATAATTTTTATAACTGAAATGAAACCATGATTGTTTTAAAACGTTTTTCACATTATGAAAAAATGGATAATGAGTATAAGTGTCGACTTTGAAATATTTTATTTTTATGTAGGACTTATTTCCCAATTATCTAAGTCAATAAACAAAAAAATATATACAATGTTAATTCTTTACTTATCTCAAGATTATGTACTCATTAAGGCCCGATTATTACAACATACTATTTTATCTTATGAAGGAGGTTCCATTGAAAAGAAGTAACAATGAGTGATTACATGGGGTTTAGTGTTTGTGAAATCAATCCACATCTGGTATGAAATATTTACATTGTCTCCAAAGGGTCTATTTGTGGTTCCATAAACAGAAAACACACCTATTTTCCCTGATTCACAAAGATACACTCCAAAGGTAGGAACTCATTGGATGATTTGGCCAATGACACTTATGAACTCACATTGGTTGAGAGGATGTGAAATTAGGCTCATCACATCCTTTTGTTAGGAAATATTTCATATTCTGGGTCTCTCATATATATTTAAGTAATGATTATATATTCATGAATCCTTGTTTCATTCCCAAGAATGTGTCCATATATTACTCCTAGGCCAAATGATCTAACACAAATATGTATGGGCTTTAAATATTTTGTTAAAATCTGAGGTTCTTCCTTAACGTTTCACTATTATTGGGCAGAATTAATTTCCCGATTCATTACTAATACAATACCGGTTTTAAGACATATAGGATGGTGGTCTAGATGTTATCATCATCCAAGGGGGCATGGGTATCTTTTAACTATTGGGATCGACCCCGTGAGATATACTTCCCATGTATCCTTATATAAGCAATAAAAACCCACATAGTTCAATGTCTCTTTACTAGAAACTTCACCTTCTAAGGTCGAATGGAGAGGACACAACCTTGAAATTAATCATTGTGTAGAAAGGAATTATTTGAACTGACGTGAATAGGAAAGTGCTGGGCTTGAACCGTGGGAAGGTTTCCAACGTATCCTAGTATATTCTGAATCAATGTACACATGGTTCTAATGTCTGGGGATTACATATTGAATATTCCCATTAATTGGGGAATTATTTGGGGAATAAATCTAGAGGTAAGGCCCATTTTACCATAGATCCTATTCATGCATCATACATTTCCCTGTTAGAGTAGGAATCTGAATTCTTATAGTTCAACTTCCAGATGGATCATGTAGATACTATGATCACCATTAATCTCTTTTCCCACATGGGTCATTATCATTGTGATAAACAAGAGGAAGTGGATGATTTGATGAAACACACCCTTTCCCCTATATGTTGGGGGAAACAATAGGAGGATGACAGCCGGACAAGCTGGGGAAATGACACTTCTCTAAAGAGAGACAAGGGGCTTACCTCTAATGGAGGTCCCTTAGATTGGTTCCGGGAAATGGGAGTAACACTCCTCATTAAAGGGGAAAGTAAGCATGATTTCCAATTTTTTATCACTGTCCATCATAAAATGTAAAATACAATTATTAACATTAATCCCTAGAATTGGGAGGTACATGTGAGTATCCAAATGTTAGACCCACATTACCATGTGAATGTAAACGTATGGAAATTTTGGGGTCTGTCTTTTTACATGTATTAACAACATGACTCCACATACAATGGGTATGCAAACTACGAAAGGCACAAAAATTTTATATATGGTTTTATCATATGGTTCCAGTGGATTTGAAAGAGGATTTAGACTACTGCCATTGCACTAGTTTCTGGAGGGGCTATGGATGATATAATGGGAATAGAAGTGAATGGTTGAACATAGAGGGAAGAACGCCCAAGACACCCCAATCCGCAAGACATATCTTTATTTAGGATGGAGTTTTCCCTAAATGGAATGTTTTTATGGTAGTGAATGTTTCATCTGTGTACCATGATGTTATGTCGACATGGATTCAGTCTGTATATCATTTTTCTATGTGGCATAGGGTTCTGGGTGCGTACTGTGGTGGTACGTGGTGTTGGGTTCTATCCACGTAACATGGTGGTATACAGTGCTGAGTTGCATCCGTGTAGTGATTCTCTACATAGTGTAGGGTTCAATACATATAACATATGGTTACATAGGATTTTGGTTTCATTAAGGGTCATTGTTTGTGTGATTTGTAGGACATTCATCAATTAAGGGGACTGGGTTCTCTATGTTCCACATAGTATTGATTTTTATTATTTAATATTATGTGGTGGGTTATACCTATATGTAATCATAAAAATAGTCCATCTATTATGGTGCACTCTTCTACTGTGCCTTCAATTGATCAAGTCTTCCAAAAATAATATTCTTAAGCCTCCTTTCCTGTTATATTTTTCAGTCCCCCTCATGGTCCTTTAATAGAGGGTACAAGAAATAGATTGGTGGCCACATAGTTCCACATTCGAAAGCCCAAGGGGAAACCCGACCCATTGATGACTCAACCAGTGGGGGAATGGGATTCAAATTTGTGGTGGATAAAATATCGACCTCATTTCTGTGAATGAATTCATTTGTATTGGTTTGGGGTCTTCTTCACCTTCCCGCAAAGTTCATGAGCGCTTCATGAAGCCTTGGATATTCATGTGAAGTGGAGGTCTATAAAGGGTCCTTTCTTTTCATTTCCTAGAGAATGTTTGAGTCCCTTAAAAACATATAATGTGGGGTAACATTCTCAACCTCCATCCAGTAAACAACAGTATTCTCAATGCAGGAACCTTTGTTTAGATCCCACGAACCATTTAGTTCATGAGTCTCCTCATGAAGTGGATCACTATGCCGAGAAATGATCCATGATGGGTGTTTCCCTTTCATGGTCTAGATTTTTCCTTTTCTAGTTTTTATTATTTATATATTATTCCTTAAATCCTTCCTCTAGTTTTCTTTCATAATTTTTCAAATTCATGGGAGTATTTTATTTCCCTTTGCAAATTTTTAAGGACCCAACAACGGTACATATTATTCACACCATGGTATACTACATATATAGAGGTATGAGAGTCCCTTATCAAACCCTTTATAAATTTTTTTAGGGACCACGAAACTCATATGATCAAGGATCACATCATCATATACCATGTTCCACATGATTAATGGGTCACATCTATATAGCTATTCTCATATCTAAATAAACTATGGGTCAGTACTCTGTCCCTTTTTTACCTAAATTATTGGACCATAAGTATAGAAAGAGTCTTAAATCCATAATCCTACGAAGCTTCCATAATCCACTAAGCCAAAAAATCATAAAGTACCACTGCTACTCTAATTATTTCTAAAACATTTACTTCCAAACCACCACCATATTACTAACAGTATCCGTAATGAGTATACCATTACAAGTTGAATATGAAATCTCAAAGTTAAATGTCTAAAGATAATATACATATAACCTCTAACTCAATTCATGCCCCAATGTGTGAAAACATAAAAGAGTCTCTTGTGGTTTGTATAGATTCAAAACCTATTATCGAATAGATAGTGTTTCCAAAACACTAGAGGATGAACCAAAACTATTGGAATGAAGTCATGGGAATGATAGATCTGCTGTTGGGGACATTGGTGTTGTGACCCATATGTTATACATGCTCTCTATTCATTAATACCACTGCCAAAATAGTGATTAATATATAATAGTATACTATATATCTGATATGATGATCGAGAAGTATCAATGTTGGAGATGTATTAAACCTAAAATTTAGATAAATATAAGTAACTTCACACTGTACCGACCACTATATATTTACTCCTTTCATCATTGGTGAAGTCATATGAGCTCATATTTTGGAGAAATCCTCTATAAAATGATGATAGTACCTCAAAAATTTCATAAAGTTCCTGATCCTGAACACATTTTGGGGAATTATACAAGATAGAACTTTATACAATTTCTCTGGTACAATTATAATACTTGTCTGAGACAACACATTCTAAAAAAATGATCTCATGAATGTAGAATTTGTACTTCAGAATTATGTCATAAAGTTGATTTTCCTAATGAATAATCTGAAAAATATTAAGATGTCTAACATAATACTCTGGTGTATATATGTATATGTTAATTTCATCAATGAACACCGTGATGAATTATTTTTGCTAAGGGTAAAAGACCTAGTTCATAAGGACCATAAACAATTCTAGAATATTGGTCATACCAACATATATCACTAGATACATGTACAACCATGGCTATTCTAAAACACCATCTTGGGAATGCCATCCTCTCTAACCTATAGTTGTTCATTTCCTGATCAAAGATCAATACTGGATATCCATCAGGCTCCCCATAACTGATCAAAAAAATCATCTATTAGTAGAAAAGAATTTATATTTTCCTCCATCACCTGTTTTATCATATACTAATAAATTTTAGTGTCAAATATTATTATTCTCTTTCTTATTGAATTACACATATGAACCCCACAATGAAGTACAACGACTGGAAACTCATATCTTCTCTAATTCATAAAGATTAAATATGACTACCTTCATCATGGATAGTGTAATAAGATAAGGGGGGGTCAAGAAATGGGGTTTTCACTTGGAACGAGGTATATATCTAATTGATCACATCTATCATGAGTAGTTCTTGTGAATTACTTAAGAAATTAATACATATTTATATCCATGAGTTTTTGAAAATTCAAGGGGGCTATCACAGATCCCACATAAAAAAGAAACACCCACTATGGGTGCCATTATCATCTTAAGAGGACTCAGGTATGGAAAACCTATTACTGCTCCAAATTCTGATTTTATAGCCAAAATATTACATTATCCCTTTGGTAAATCACAAAATCCGTTCCCCAATATCAATAAATGTATTCTTGGAATCTGGTAAGCTATTCCATATTAAAAATCTAATTAATTCCTTTTATCTTATGTATCCTGCTTCCCCGTAGATTTCCATAAACAGTCATGTGCATATGAAACATTCGGTATAATGGAATATGGTCGACTATCATTCCCAATTATCTATCAATGAAAATTAGCTCAAAGGATAACTAGTCCTATATATTGATTCCATCCAAAACTTTTGTATAAATACACAAATGGAAACTCATCAACCACGAGAGTCAGTAGATTATCCTTTTTATCCTTTGGAGTCTCTAATAGTTTCAAATATTTATCAATTATTTTAAAACATTATTTAGTATCCTAATGTACTCTGGTGATATTGATGGATAGAGATTTCTATATTTAAATATCATGACAAATTCAACCATAGTTTGGGACACTTAAGCCTATGAAATGTACTAGAAGAAAGACTTTTTTCCGAATTGTCCTTGCTTCCTAAAACAAAATTCATGTGTTCAGACATTTTTAGTTGTATACATCTATACTTATAGGGATAGAATACGAAATACTCCCTCATAGAAGCAGTCCAACAAAACATTACTAACTATTCTATTAGACAAAATCATGGTGAAATATTCTGTAATGTGAAGGAATCAATTAGGAAACATATATTCATTAAGATAAAACCTAATCATTCTATGGGATCACAAATTGTTCTCAGAGGAGTGTACCAATAAACTATGACATGAATATATTGGCACTAACCAAGGTTAGATCTATATAGATTACTAACAATCACAGATATACCAACATAACATGAGATCATGCTCGGTTTAAAAAATTAATTCTAATAGAGATATATTATAATATAGACGAAAAATAGATATGTCAATTAATAGAGACTACAAGACTATCTTACACTGAGAGTACAACAAAACATATTAAATTAATGAACTAATATAGAGCATAAAAATAGAAATATATATGGAATGTGAACCAACATGACTAATAATTATGGATGACTGAAAATTAAATATCATAAATATAGTAACAAAAATAAAATCCATGGAAACTCAGAGTTCCATTGGACATGTATTATTTAAGAACATAAAAACTCCCCTACCAATGTAAATAAACTATATATCCATTTTACCTTGTACTTATTTAGTCCTAAATGAAATGAATAATCTGCACTCTGATAAAAATTTGTAAATCCCCAACCTAAACCACTAGGTTTGAGATAGAGGGTCATATGACCATATGAAGGTCTCCCCATATGCAAGATGCTATTAATTGAAATCAAGGGACTATTACCATCATTGGGGATACTATAACCTTAGTATCATTTCATGGATCAATTAAAATTTAAGAATAATAAATAATATAATGAAGATAGTATCATGCAGAATAAAAATAATCAAAAGGGAATACATGTCATTCATGTAATAAATGTATTCTAAAGGGATAATCCAAAATATAGAATATAATTAGATAAATAAAGAAAACATTCATAATCCCTATTATATATATCCCAATCTCTATTCTATAACCATAATCTAAAACTCAATCAACTTTTATGGACCCCTTTCCCTTGCTCTAATCCCTATGCATGAAATATATATGTGCATCAAAATGACCGAGTTTGATGTTAGTACATGAATCAGAAGGATAACACCAGTGCATACTTATCCAGGTGTTCTCCATAATAGGAGGTATATAAATTTATAATAATAAATTTGTAACAATAATAACAACAAAAAATCTAAATTCAACTAGTTGTGTGAAATCCAACACATAGAGACACATTGTCGTACATGATTTGGCTCCCTGTAATATAAAAAATGTGAAAATGCTAAAAAAAATCCAACCTCTATGGTATTGAATACGTTTCATGAAAACATCATGGAATAATTCTTACATGTGACTCGGTTTTCCCCAAAACTGAAATGTGGAATGCTTCTAATAAATCTAATAGGAATAGAGTTTATCCTTAACATGAAATTATATTTGTAAATCAACTAGTAATGGATTATCCTAATATAAATGAAATTAGTGCATTGACGTTATGGAGTTCCATAATTTCATTGTATCCCCACCATGTGCTTAGATCGTTATTCTCCATCATCAGAAGTTAAGGGAACTCAACTTATAAGGGATAATCATGTCAGGATTTTCAATAATTTTCATGAAACACGAATGATACCTCTAAAGGAATGTAAACATACAAAAAGGTTGATATTAAATAGAAATCATATCAATATGAGTTTATGTAGTAGCATAAAACAATATGTGATATTAATCAAACATGTTTATAATCATCTCTAGGAAGACTTATGGAATCAATATCACAAAAATCCTCTTGGGCTACACATACACAAACACATATGATCACAATCCATAAAAAATATTATTTATGCCAAAAAACTATTTTATTGGAACATGTGTAAATAAGAGCCTCGAAATTAGTAAGGAACCTCATATATCAAAATCATTAATATTAAATTCAAGTAAAAACCACTACGTGTTATTTGAAAGGATAAGTTAAAACCTATAAATCCAAGAAAACATCCCCTTAGACTTGTTATTATATTCGTCAACAACTCAACATTGTATGGTTTAGAATGGATTCCAAGAACAAATTCAATTATTTTATTTAAAAATAAATAGAAAATTTCATGTGATTGTTCCACACACTATTGGATACGCTGGAATAGTTATTATAATTCCTTGTTATTTCTCTTAAAAAACCACATTATTACATGGTTAATAATTATGATTTCATATGTAATAAAAAATTATCTTAATAAAAAATGAAATAAAATAATAATTCATATTATTCATGTTGTGAATCCAGTAATAATTATCATAATAATGTTTTATCATTTTTTCAGAAAGCCTTGATATTATAATCTCACAACAAGAGAAGAAGAGTTTCCTATAATTCTAACTTGGGTATTGGTATTTATAGACATAACACAAAAGATTGGGGTGAGAGGGTTTCCATACGTTCATTGAAAACAAGAATAAAGGTACAGTTTGGTCAATGTAGGTTACTAAAGAACAAGAAAAAAGGATATTTCATGTTCTTAGACAAAAATATTAAAAAAATAAAGGTTGGAAAGGTTTAGTTATATTAGAAAAAATAACACTTACAGGTCCACATTAATAAATTTAGAATCAAATATCCATAATTTATCAAAAATTATAATACTATTAGATTTCTAATATTAAAATCACGAATTAAATGGCCTATGGTGTTGAACTATATTAATAATATTTAATTCATCTTGGATGTCGATATTTGATGTGGAGTTATTTAAATGTACCAAAAATGTGTTGTGACCATTGAATGAGTATAATGATTTAATTAGTTGAATATTAGTATTGAAAACCATTGAAATTCTTTAAAGAATTTTGTCATGGAAGAGGAAGACAAAATATAAAAAAACATTATATAAAATGTTACTCATACTTATGGGGTATGCACTATGTTTGGGTAATGTGGGTTTAACAATACATAGGGGTACATACAATTATTCTAGCTTTATAAAGATATTATTACCTTTTAAAAACTACAATCTACCCTTAAATACATTTTTATGTATGGCCTACCCTTGAGTAGCACATAGGAGACTCATACACAACACCCTATTAAGAGCATTTACCCTTAGGCAATGCACCTGTACCCTTATCCAATACCCTTATGTGAGTATCGTACCCTTATGAGAGTGTCGGTATACATAAACAATACATTTATTCCAGAATATTTCTCTTACCTTGGTATCCTAACTAGACCAAATACCATTATTTAATAATAAATGTCCCTTATATAGTACTGGATAAACCTTACACAGCACTCATATTTGGGGAATATCCGTATGAAGTGCATCATTGACCTTTTTTGAGGTAAAATGTCTCTTATGTAGTGGATAATATAAGAATTTTACACTTATACAAGCTATGTAAATGTACCTCTACCCTTACATAAGGCCTTTACAAAACATTTTACCCATACGTGATCCTCAAAAAACATACATAAGATTCCATTTATTGAATTTTTTTCACTTAAAAATACTTATACATTTCATAATAAATTTTTTTTATCATCATTTAATTTTTTTAACATTACACCATGAACGTACCACCATGACAAACTAGGCCATAAGGTCTTATGTTAGAGTGATAAGGGATTATGTATCTTGTCCTTAGTATAATTTTTTTAAATTTCCCTATTTGAATTGAAATAGTGTGTACTAAATACCATTTAATTATTATTTAATATTACCATGAAAATATTATTATTTGATAAATATCATTTGTGATTATAATGAAAAAATTATATATTTTTAGAAATATATGATTGTATCAAAAATAAAATTTTTATTATAAATTAATTATGGTAATATCCTTGAAATCGAATTATAAAATAGTTTTTTAGATTACAATTGATAATATAATATTATGAAAACCCACATAATTTTTATGGGGAAGGGAATATTGAATAAATCAAGAAAACAAATATTTTTTAGTTATTTATAATTATTATTGAAAATACTAGTATCTCATAAATCATTAATTATTTTTAAAAAATATATTTCATTTTAGAAATAAGCCTGTCATAATTAACCAATAATTATTTTCTCATAATCTCATGAGACAATAATATTTTTGTGAAAAAAAAATAATATAGTATTAATATATGTTATGTACTATGGAATCATAATGAATTAAAATAGATGTAAAAAATAATATATAGGATTTTTCTAAAAAAAATAATCACTAAAATATATTATCTTAATGTGATAATAGTAATTTTCAAAACATATAATGAATCTAACAAACCATAAAGTATATTTAATTTTTTTTAAAATAATTATATGTGAATATAAATAACTACCACATCGTGATTAATAATAATTTTGTGAGTTACACTCATAAACTATTAACATAATAAAAATAAATACCTTGTAGAAAATAAAATTGGAAAACCCATGGGATGGGTAATGTTTTGTACTTTTTTATATGTATATGTCACCGTTTGATTCATTTAAATTCATAATGAACTACCGCATATAGAAATAAATATCTAACTAATCTCACATTGTTATTCACAATAAATACTTTTATCACAAATGCTCTCTCATTTTATCCCTCTAGAACAATTACAAGGAATTCTTATGGTTCTAAGAAGATCCTATTGAGCATTTGAATTCCATTTTAGCATGTAATGGTTCTCTTCCACATTCCTATTTTTTTCATGTACGTATTATAATAAGTTGTTTAAATTTAAATTTAGTGTACTGTCATGTTTTTATCACAATTACCGCATTTTCCATTTGATTCCCTAGTTACAAGACATTTATTCTCTCTCATTAAGTCAATTCCATAAGTGAATTTTTATATATATCATGATTTTAAAATCATTATTTGATTTTCCATTCCACTCTTTTATATTGTTAATATATAAACATATTTTCATTGAAGGGTATTCTTATATATGGAAATACACACTACTCATTAGATATTTCCAAATATGAAACTGAAGTTCACATTACAAGGGTATAAAAATAACAAAAAGTCCATATATTTATGTAGTTATATAACAACGCAATGTTTTATTAATTAAATAACCTTATTATAATTATTTATTAGAGTATAAAAATTTTATATAAAATATAGAACAAAATAAAAACCTTATAAATGAAAATTGAGTAAAATAAAAGGTATATCTAGATGTTAAGGAACGTATATTGATGAAATAGTAACTTGACCATGGGAATAGTAATGTGACCCTTATTAATGGTAAACTGGCCATTTTATTAGTTACCCCACTAATGAATGTATAAACGAAATTTATCCATATTATAACTGATAATATGATATAATTATATCATAGTATAAGTTAGTAGATATTTTAAAAAGTATTAATTAAGTGTTGGTATTTTTATAAGTCATCTATATTTAATTAAAATTTAATGATTAATTTATGAATTCAAAAAGAAAACGTGTTTTTGTAAAATTTATTAATAAATAGGTTTTTTTATTTTTTAAGATTTTAATATTCTTTTTAGATACCTTAATTAAAATTTTAATGTGTTAGGAAATGAGTTTTAATTTTAAAAATTGTATTTCAAATGTAAATTATGATTTTAATTAAATATTAAATTTCTCATATTTGTAAAATTATTTTTCAAAAACGGATTTTCTTTTCAGATCTACACATTGAAAAATGGTTAGGGTTAATTTATGATATTTTTCTAAAATACAAAAATTTTGGGTGAATAGTAAAATACTATAATTTATGATAAATGCTAAATAAAAATATTTCTACACAATTCATAAGTCATGGATTATGTAAATGGAAATTTATTAGAACTCACATGCTCTATTTACTATTTTTGGTCAATATAATCATGAAAATGCATGTCCTTGAGCAAAAATATTAACATAATGATTAAAAGATTGGGAAACCCCTCCTCTCATTCTCTATAAATTCCACCCCTCTTTACTCCTCTACTCACACCTCTCAAGCCTTGTTCCTATCACATATTAATCTCAAATATATAAATAATACCCTATCCCACTTCCATCAACCCTTTGTATCTTCAAATGTCAATTCCTATCCCCAAAATAGGTTCTCAAGGAAGGTTTATTCAGGAGGAAATTTTATCTTTTCATTTCTTTTATTTTCTTTGAAGTTACTTTCTTTCTTATTCTTTCCTCAGTTCCTTTAATACAATTGTTTTCATAACTCTAGTAATATAAATTTATAGGAATTTTTTTATAATGATGTAATAATTCATCATCATATCTCCTTTCCCCTTCTTATATACTATAAATGAAAACACCGCCGAGGATGTGTTAATTTATCATATTCAAGGATGACAGGTTTACCATTTCTATTAACACATTCAATTATGGTCATGAAACTATTATTATGTTTGAATTTGACTATAATATATTTATTCTATATTATATAAGGTTATGGATGATTTTTTCCAAATGATATTATAAAAAACTGCCAATTAACTGATACAATTATCATTAAAGATTTATATAATGATTCATATTCACTCCAAATAACCAAATGAAATTTATAACCATTTATTCTTATTGATATAAAATAGAAACAAAAAAAATCAATTCTCTAAATCCATTATCATCTTAAATGCTTATCCTAAAATGTATATAAGTAAACCAATCTTTAAACCCAAGGAAAAAAACGCTCCCAATCAATGAAATTGAATCTATTAATCAATCAAAAAGGTACTGAATGAACATAATACGGTTATAAAAATTCAATTACATGAATAATAAGTTTTTTAAATATTAATTACTTTATTTAGTTGGGTTATCCTGGACAATAATTCAAGTGAAGGACACAATCATTTGTATGGTTTGGGATTCTACCTGAACCTCCATTATTCCTTCAGGTTATTCTATCATTATTTTAACCCCAAATAATGTTCTATATTATGTTTATGAACATATTATAAATGTTTTTTATATTAAAAATAATAATTTATTAAGAACCATTTATCATTATCTTTTTGGGATATAAACATTTTTACGAGGTTCCATTCACAATTTTTCCTAATAAGAAATCCCATTTCGAGTATACTTTAAAAATTCTTACCCAACATCAAGAGAACTCTATCATCTATTTTAAACCACCATTTTTTTAGAAACTCATTATTTATATTATGAAAAAATTAATGTTTCACTTCTTTTTTTATAGAAATTATTATCGGATTTTATGTTTTAAATGACTTCTTGTGTTTTCCTTTAACCGCCCTAAAATGTTTTAATTAAAAAGTTTCTCAAGTAATATTTTTACAAGGTAATAGTTAAATATGACATCATTTTTCATTATATATGCATACTATAGCATATATTTGAACATTAATTATCTTATTACATTCCTCCATGGAAATTTTTATAATACTCCCATTTTTATGATTTATAAGATGATTATGATACCCAATTCTTAAAATGGGTATCCTTTATGTTCAGGTATGATTGATTATGTATGATTAATTGTGTGGAAATTATATTCTTGAAAATTTTAAAATATTCGCGTGCATATATCACTCCAATTAATTGGGTGATGTTTCGTCTCATGAGATGTTATGTGTAATGAGTGTGGAGGGTATCCTTGACTCATGCTACCAGGTGCAACAGTCAAGGTGGTTAACCTTGAATTATGCTAAACTATTTGAAATGAGCATTGATTCATGATAATGTCATGATTTATGTTTCTTCTACATTACTATTTCTCCATGTTTATATGATATCATCTTTATATGTCTTGAATTTATATGTTCCATGTATTTTTATATCATTATATCATGCCTTCTAACTCTTGTGCTAAAGCATTACTATTATATTTATTCCCTTTATGGTATTTTTAGCTCATCCCACTATTCATGTTATCCTCAGGATATCCTATGAATTTCTATGAGAACAATTTAACATAGGATCTCATTATGAATATTAAATAAATAAATATATTATTTAGTCCCATGTTTTCTGTTTTAGGTACTTAGTCATTCAAAACACTAATATTTCGATCCTTGTCTTATAATATGATATTTTATTATACTTAAATTAATTTAATGATATGTATAAAAGGATATAGAAGATAAATTTTGTATGAGAGGATTGTGTAGTTATTTTTTGAGATTTTTAAAAGAGAACTTCAGTAAGAACTATAGGGATGAGACTATGAATAAGAAAACATCCCTAAATGTTGGTAATTATATAGTATGTAGTTTATTAGGAAAATACATAATTGTTTAGATAAAAAAAGTGTATGTTGATATCTCACATATTTATCTTGTGTTAAAAACAAAAAACACTATTTTGAGCTAGATTCAAATAAGAACAAGTGCATGAAAATGATCCTCGCTGCACTCCTAGTATGACACTCCCAGGGGATATGATTTGGTAAATTCATATGTTTTGTTTGAAACATTATTAAGGGAACAAAAAAAGGTTCTCATAAGAATATATGTCAGGATAAAGATCATGGATAATATATATTGAAACCATGGGAATCACATGTTAGGATATAATTTTCTATTAGGAGTTTATCCTTTTATGTTTAATGTTTCCTTTTATATTCTTATTAGTTAAGTATTAAAGTCCCCTAACTATATGTTCCTTTACTTAGTTAATATAGGGAAATATAAGAACACATGCCTATAATCAATGTGGAAGGAAACATGTTGATTTAACTAATGATATGCATTATATGGTGAGAACAGGTGATCAAAACATCATTATAGTTCTTTATCAGGTGGGTCAAGTTTAGAATAATAACATGAATAATGTGGAATACCCTCCTCCAACAAGGATAGAGAAAGTTTTCATGGAATCCTTCATATGACAAAGGCCTCCCATGTTTTTTGGATCTTTTGAATCCCTCCTCACGGAACAGGGGATTAACTCAGTTTAAAAGATATTCACTATCCTCTAGCGCTCAGAAGAAGATAATGTCATACAAGCGTTCCATCGTTTTGACAGGGAAGCTGATCAGTGGTGGTAAATAATCAAGAATATAACGTCCCAAGATAAAATTGAATCCATGTATTGGGAGTAATTCATGAAAAATTTATTCAATAAATATTTTCCATGAACCCACCATCTCAAGATGGAAATAGAGTTCCATAGACTTAAAAAGAGGTAAGATGAGTTCATTGGGGAATATGAAGCAATCCTTACAAGGATTGAAAGATATGCCTCTGGCATTGTCATGAACACTAAAAGAAAGTTGGATTTAATCTTTATCAGGCGAAAGACAAGTCTACGAAAATTGTTTGTGATTCGAGACATCAACAGTTATGAGAAGATTTTGTATTGTGCACTCAAATATTAAATAGAGATTGTAGGTTATAAATAGTCTTGATGGAAAAGTGATAAAAAGAAGAAAACAGAGTCTAATATGGGTTATTTAGAAAATAAATCCCATGATGGAAAATAAGATCAAACATACCACATGTCAAAATAGTGGGAAGAAACATCCTTGGAACTACTTAAGTGAAAAAGTAATTTCTTCAAATAAAGATGAATGGGACACCTGTATAAGATCTAATGAAGGGATATATGAATTCCACTATTTTGGAAGATGAATGAAAGGTTTAGGTCAACACTCATCCCATAATGTAGGGTAAAAACTATACAGATCATGGGAATTATGTGAACAATTTCACTAAGATAAGGTTTGTTAGAGGAAATAAACAACTACCACTAATGTAATAAATAAGGTATTATCCTATCACTACTGCTGAGGTGGATTCAAACAATGATTTTGTGACATGTACATTAGTTATTCATTCAAGAGTATAGAAAGTACTATTTGATTCTGGTTCTATACATTCTTTCATATCATGCAAGTTTAGTAGAACAATCCAAACAACACCAGAAAATTTTGAGATCAGGATATCTATGAATACATAAAAGGGGGAAATTATTGCATCCAATGTATATAACTCCTCCCCAATTAACATCTCTGGACTGAACCTCCCAGAAAATCTTCTCATACTTCGTATGGTGTAGTTTGATGCTATTTTGGAAATGGATTGGCTATCATTATAGAAATCCAAAATTAACTATTGGGAAAGGGACATCACTCTTCATATCCCAGAGTATCCACCAATCCTATACATGTTTAACGAGGAATATGAATCTCTTTCAGAATCATTTTCTCATATGTGGGAAATATTTTCTTTTGAGGATTCCTATCTTTCATAAATGATAGAGACAAACGAGATGATATTTCATGATGATATGATCATCCTCAGGGACTACACTAAATTATTGACTGAATAGTTATCTTATATTCCTCATAATTAATAGGTCATGTTCACAATTGAACTAACTCATGGATCCCTACATTTTTTAAAGAAACCATATTGAATGGACACTATTGAGATGGAATAGAAAAATAAGTAGTTACGTGTGAATCTAGAGAATAATTTTTAACACCCAAGCATTTCACCATGTGGTGCACCAGTGCTCTTTTCAATAAGAAGGATGCATCAATGCACCTCTTTGTTGAATATTTTGAACATAAAAAAATCGCAATAAATAAATAGTGTCCCCTACCTTGGAGAGATAACATGTTTGATTAGCTACGTGGGGAAATTTATTTCTCTAAGGTGGAACATCAGCCAGGATATCACCCATTAAATGTGAGGAAGGAAGATATTACCAAAATTGCCTTTCAAACAAGGTATGTAAACATTGATTTTATAAGGATTCCCTTAAATCACTAATTACCTAGTAATATTAATGTATTTATTGAATAAAGTATTTTTATATTACAACAACAAATTTTTGGAAATCATTATCGATGAAATTATGATTTAATCCAAGAAGGAAGAGGAACATCTGGAGCACCTGAATTCTGTGCTATTGAATTTACAAAGGGAAAATATTTATGCAACACTTATTAAATTTCAGTTATGGATAGAGTATGTAACATTCATGGGGCATGTTATCACCACCAATGGGATATATGCAGACCCTTCCAAGAAAAAAGTCAATTTAAGATTGTGCTAATCAAATATTTGTAATTGAGATCCAAAATATTATGAGTCTATCCGTGTATTATCAATGATTTTTCAAACAAATATCATTTTTTTTAACAGTAATGACCAAGATATAATAAAATGGATGAAGTTTTTATGGACTCAAGAATGTGAGGAAATATTTAAGGTTCTTAAAAAGAGGCTTATCATTGTGCTCGTACTCACACTCCCAACATGTGAAGAACTCTTTGTAGTGTAAAGTGTTGATTCAATGAAGGGATTAGGGTTTATGATGAAGAAATATGAAAGGGTGATAGACAACACCTCAAGGAAGTAGAAAATAAATGGAAAAAACAATCCCACACATGATCTAGAGTTGGAGACTATGATATTTATGTTGAAAATCTGGCAGCATTATCTCTATGGGGAGAAGTGTGGGATATATTCTGATCAATAAAGTATCAAATATACATTCACATTGAAAGAGATTAATATGAACTAATTAATATGGTTATATATCATCAGGGATTATAACATCTCAATCTACTACAATCCTGTTATATCATATAAGGTGGTAGATGCTCTTAGTAGAAGGGATCCTACCTATATAACAATGATGAAAATTTAAAAGGATCTCATATTATTATATATTCATAGGATGGACATGGGAATCATTAAGGGATGAAAATAATCAATAATTTCTCAAATTATTCTTCAACAATCCCTCATGGTTAAAATAAAGGATGCTCAATGAAATGATGTGAAAATTCAGAAATGTTTGAATGCTTTTAGAAATGGGAAATCCACTGAGTTCAAGTATTACAAGGATGGATTTATAAGATTTCGGTAACGATAATATGTATCATCCGATCCAAAAATAAAGAAGGAAATTCTAAATGATGCACATAGATCATCCATCTTTATTCACTGATGCAACACAAAGATTTATCGAGATCTCCAAGAGATTTATTGGTGAGACAAAATGAAGAAAGTGATTTTTGAGTATACATTAATATTTATGGTATGTAGGCAAGTTAAGTATGTAATGAAAAAAGTCTAATGGGATGAAGAAACCACTACCAATTCCCACATGGATGTGGGAGAACGTCACTGTATATTTTTTAACTGGACTTCCAAGGAAATCCAAAGGAAACAATACTATATGGGTCATTATGTATCTTATTACAAATAAAACTCACTTTATCCCAACTAGAGGTGAATTATCATAGAATAAACTCGCAAAAATATAAAAAAATTTGTGGTAAGTCTACTTGGGGTACCTCTATCTATTGTATCTGATAGAGATCTGAGATTCACCTTGATATTTTGGAAATGTCTCCCACATGCTCTAAACACTGAACTAAACTTTAGTGCGGCTTATCATCTATAAACTGATGGCCAATATGAATGAACTATTTATACAATGGAATACAAGTTGGGAACATGTTATATATACATCAATAGATGATGGGAAAAAACCTTCTATCAATTGAATTCTCTTATAATAATAGTTTCCACTCGAACATCTGAATGGAATCATATGAAGTCCTTTGTTTGAAAAGGTTAAGAACACCGACATTCTGAGATTAATTAGGGGAGAATAAGCAATTAGGACATGAAATGGTCGAATAAATGGAGGAGAGGGTAAAAACCATTCAGCATCACATCATGGCAGCCCAAAATCTATAGAAGAGTTATGAAAACAATCATCGATGTGACCATTAGTTCAATTTTGGGGACATGGTATTCCTCTATATGTCGCTATGTAATATGGTCATGAGATTTTCGAATAATGGAATGATATGTCCTAGGTACATCATAATATTAGAGATTCTTGATCATGTTGGAGTTGTGGCCTATCAAATAGAACTTCAACCATCCATGTAAAAATTATAGGTTCTCTTCCATGTATCCCTCTTAAGGAAATACAAACTAGATCAATCACATGTACTATCATCAGAGGAGGTACAGTTGGAGAATTATCTTTCTTATGTGAAGCATCTAGTGAAGATCTTGGATCACATAGATAATATTCCACATAACATGACTACTAACATGGTCAAAGTACAATGGTGGAACCATAACTATGGGGAGGCAGCATAGGAACAAAAGGAAGCAATGAAGGAAAATTACTCACACTTGTTTATGACTTAGAATGTAAAAAAATTGAGGTAGAAATTTCTTAAGGGGGGGATGTAATCACCCAATGTTTTACAAATTAAATTCCCTTATTGTAATTCTTTCATGTAGTATAAGCATATAAGATTACATATAGAATACAATTCGGACCTTATAAATGAAGTGTGAGTAAAATAAAATGTATCTATAGATGTTAAAGAACCAATACAAATGAATTAGTAACTTGACCTTTGGAATAGTAATGTGGCCCTTATGAATAGTAAACCAACCAATTGAAAAGTATCCTCACTAATGAAAGTATAAATAATTTTTTTCCATCTTATACGTGAAAATATGATATAATTATATCATAGAATAAGTAATGAAATAATTTATAAAATAATAATTAATTGTTGGAATTTTTTTAAGTCATATATACTTAATTAAAATTTTCTATTTAATTTAATAATATAAATGAAAATAAGTTTACATAAATTAGTTTCATAAATAAGTATTTTCATTACTTATTATAATAAGGGAATTGTAAGAGATCTTAATTAATTTTTTAATATGTTAGAAAAGATGTTTTAATTTTAGAATTTGAACGTCTCAAGTAAATTGTGATTTTAATTTAAAATATAATTTCTAATATATATAAAATTATTTATGATAAATATATAATATTTTTTGGATTATACATGTTGAAAAATGGTGTGATATTTTTCTATTTTTCTATAATACTTGAATATTTGGTGAATTGAAAAATATGATAATTTAGGATAAATGTCAAATAAATGAATTTCTACATCTTTCTTGAGTAATGGAATATGTAAATGGCCATTGGATTGAGCTCACATTCTCTAATTACTATTTTTGGTCACAATAATCATGAATATTCATAGTCTTGATAAAAAATATTGATCTAATGATTAAAATAATGGGAAACCCCTATTCTTCTTCACAATAAATACCACCCTTCTATACCTCTTATCCCCACACCTCTCATGCTTTGTGCCTTGTCAAGATTCTACCCAAAACTATCCGTAAGACACTCTACCACATGACCCAACCCTAGGTCTCTTAAAATAACCATATTCCCCCCCGTAAAGGGGTTATTAAGGATGATATATTCAAGAGGAAAATTGTAGGATCGAAATAGAATATGAGATGCTCAATATACAAGAGGGGGGGTGAATTGTATACTTTAAAAATTCCTTAGGAACCTTTAAAGTTAGTTATGAATAACTAGAGTTTCCTTAAGAAAAGGAAAGAACTAAGTTTAACAAAGTTAAACTAAGTAAATTCACAACACCTCTAACACCAAACTAAACTTGGAAAGAGATTCCAAAAGTAAGTTCCGGAAATATGGTTCCGGAATTTGAAACTTAACAAAAGTTACAATATAAGATTCTACCTTAAAGCGTATAGAATCTGAATGAATCAGAGTAAGTAAGGAAGTATAAGAATGTTATACTTTCCTTAAGATACAAATTACAGCGGAATAGAAACGAGTAGTAAAACTACTAGCAACAAGATAATAGTCTTTTAACCCAAAGAGAAGGGTATCCAACAACCTTGGATAAAGGTCCCTTGATTTATACTTTCAAGCAAGTCTGTCTTACCCACACCAGGGTAAGCCCTCGATATGAAGATCGGTGTTTCTGTCTTGCTATCCCCGCAAGCCCTCAACTTCAAGGTAGTTGGCAACCTCTGTCTTTCTCAGCAAGAAAGCCCTCGATCTTTAAGGTAGTCGGCACCTCTGTCTTCCTATCCCCGGAAGCCCTCGAATGTAATCACCAACATTCGGAGTCGCACGAAGCTTTGAGAGTTAATAAGAGACTCTCTCTCTAGAAATCACTTCAACAGCATGTATGCACAAAGTCCAAAATGTTCATCCATCCATTCGTTTATTCGTCGTGAGCTTTTTCAAATGAGCTCCTATTTATAGGTGAGGTCGGCTCCTTCTTCAACGGTCATATTTCCCTTAAAGTTCGGAGGGACCTGTACACGTGTCACTTAGACAACGGTTAGTTTATAACAAAATGGACGACATCGTTTTATAACAAAGTAAGTGTAACAGAAAGTACGACATCGTTTTAAAACCTAACATAAAGGTTCGGAATAGAAATTTCGGAGTGAAAGTTCGGAGTGAACAAATTCAGAGTGTATAAAACAATGATATCCAGATTCTGTTTAATGAGTGAATTCAGAATGAGAATTCGGAATAGGAATTTTTCATCAGAAATCGTAATGAGAAATCGTCATCAGAATTCGTAATGAGAATTCGGAATGAGATTTCTTCATTAGAATTCGTAATGAGAATTCTTCATTGGAATTCGTAATGAGAATTCGAAATGGGATTTCTTCATTAGAATTCGTAATGAGAATTCTTCTTCAGAATTCGTAATGAGAATTCGTAATGAGAATTCTTCATTAGAATTCGTAATGAGAATTCTTCATTGGAATTCGTAATGAGAATTCGAAATGGGATTTCTTCATTAGAATTCGTAATGAGAATTCTTCTTCAGAATTCGTAATGAGAATTCGTAATGAGAATTCTTCATTAGAATTCGTAATGGGAATTCTTCTTCAGAATCCGAACCCTAAAACAGAATGCTTTTTATCAGTTTTAATGATTCCGAGAAAGTGAATCCGAATTTCATACTTAAGAAAAATATTAATGAAAATATGATAAGGATAAATTTTTCTTATAAAAGCGTTTTTCCTTAAGAAAACATTTTTCCTTATAAAAGCAATTTTCCTTACAAAAGCGATTTTCCTTAAAGATAAGGTGTTTGTGATTTTCAAAACAAGAAGGAATGGAAAAGTCATAAGGAAAACCTTATTGACTCAACAATCTCCCCCTTTTTGGAAAGCACAAACATCCTTACGAAAAAGCTATTTCTAGGAAGAAAGAAACACAATAAAGCTTATCTCCCTTGGTTTAAGAATATAGATGAATACGACTAACTCCTCCTTAGGCTTTGAATCTCTAAGGATCGTATTCATATTTCCGGAGTGATATTTCTTTAAGATAAAAACTCCCCCTTAAACAAACTCTTATTAGAGTTCTATCTCATTGGGTATTTTTCTTTCTCCCCCTTTGATAAGCACTTATTAGATTTCCTCTTTTTCTTAAGGATCTTTTCCTTCTCCCCCTTTGTGATTTTCAAAAAGAATTTCGAGGGAATGGAAAAAAATAACAAAGTACCTGAAAGAATTAGTAACAACAACAAAACAGAACAACAAGCACGATTCTCATTAAATTTGAAATGTCAGCAACAAAAACAGATTACAACAAAAAGATCGGATTGATTATTTCGGATCTTTCTCCTTTGACATAAGCCCCTTGAGAATAGTCTTGATCTTTTTGAGGTCCTTATGATCTTCCTCTGCTTGCTTTTCTAAGGCAACTATTCTTGCTGACTGAGCTTGAATGATTTCTTCCTGAGCCTTCAACTTTTCTTCCTGAGCTTCCATTTTCTCTTCCTGAGACTTTATCCTTTCTAGAAAATTGATCCGATGATCCCTTTCAAATTTCCAACTTTGATTAACAGAGTTGAGCTTTCCATTCAGATCTCTTACTTCCTGACTCCGAATGTTCTTTTCCTCTGCCAATTTCTCATCGAATGATGCAGTCATCTCATGAAACTTCTTATCCTCGGTTTGAAAAGCATCCTTAACATTCTCCTGAAACTCATCCAGCACCCTCATCTCTTCCACATTCTTCTTCGACCAGCTAGTCATCCTTTTGCAAGATCTTTTATGGGCTTCGTAACCAATGAAGAAATTTTTGAACTGAGCTTCTATCTCAACACACTTATCCATTACCATGGATACGGAATCGGTTTTCTGATTCAGCGTATGTTGGAGCATCTGGCACCGAGAATCAATACTGGAGAAAGTCGGAATGGTTCCCACCAACTTCTTCAAGGATTGAACAACAAAATCGTGCCCCAACGAAGATGATTCCGAATCTGACATCTTGCTAGGAGAATTTTCTTCTTCAATAAGCTCCAACTTCCTCTTTGAAGAACTACCAGCTTCCTTCCTCATACTCTTTTCTGAACTCGGGGTATCAGCAATAACTTGTTTCCCCTTATCTTTTTTCGGAATAGAAACCTGTTCCGGAGATTTCTTCTCACTGTCAGAAACTTGAACAACCAAATCTTCCTCATCAACAACTTCTATATTTTCTTTCTGAGCAGCATCAAGTGAAAGATGTTCTTCTTCTCCATGATAAGAAACTTCTTCCTCTCCTTCCTTTCCTTCTATTACTGGAGTAACTAGTTTTGAAGATTCGGCTTCAGAAGTTCGGAGCGACAGGTGTTCCGAAGGAGTTCCCTTGTATTCATCTACTTGTTTGAGCACATCTCCTGTCTCACCACTTCCTTCAGCAGCTTCTTCCACTTCTTCCACTAGCTCTACTTCCTCAGCATTCTTAGCAGCAGCCTCTTTCGGATCATCGAGATTTCTTCCTGGAGTCTCAGGTAGAGAGTCCAAAGAAAAAGTTCTCGGAACGGGAATGGTTGCTGAAACCATTTCATTAAACTTCAACAAGGCTTGCACAGCCTCAGCTTCTGACAACTTCTTCTTCAGCTTCTTTTCCTTAGCTTGCTTCTCGAGCTCATCAGCAGCCTTTTCTTTCAGAGCTTTAGCCTCTGCGGGATCCAATCCGAACTGCGGATCTCCTTCCTTCCTCTTTTCCTTGTCAGCTCTCCACTTCGCTGCAACCTCATCAGTATATGTCTTCTTCTTCTTAGGCTTAGGAGGTGCGGAATGGACTTCCTTAGACTTAGGTTCTTCAGCTTCACCTACCACTTCTTTCAGCTTCCTCTTCCTTACCGGCTTAGGCGATTCCGGATCAGCCACTTTCGGAGTCACTTCTTCTTGAGGAGGAAGATCAATAAACATGCCAGACTTCTTGTCAAAAGCTATATTCATCCTTTTAAGAGTTGCATCACTGAGCAACATGATCTTGCAAACTTTCGGTTTAGAACTGCAAGCAACCTTGAAGGACTCAAGGCACCGAACTATCAGCTTCGACAATATTGCCGGGTACATTACTATCTGAGCTCTCAGATTCCCTTTCTTTAAATTCTCAAGATTAAGAAGGATATGCTTCATCAGGTTGAACTTCCTTTGATTTATCAAGAAATCTAAGATGTATATCTCACTCTTCTTCAAGCTGTCCTTGTCTCCTTTTCTCGGTACAATAAGCCCTTGCACCCATAACTCTAGAATCCGGAAGTTTGTAGATAGGGTTGCAATTTTCGAAGCCTTATCATCATCCAGTCCGAGAATTTCTAAGGCTTTCTCCTTGTTGAAACTACCCAAGGAGTCTGGTAGAACATGCGAGATAAACTCAGCTTCCCCTTCATAATTCAACCCTACCAAGCTTGCAGCCTTGGTGTAAGATAGCTTATAAGTCTTGCCATACGATTTGAAGGAAAATGTTTCTCTATTGTCTTCCACGAAGAAAGCAACCGACTCATAAAACTCAACAAGCAAGTCTGGGTAAACTTCATCTTGGTTGCCAGTTTTTGATATCGCAACATCTTCCCAGCCATTGAGCTTGATATTCTTTGATATAATAGAATCATAGTTGCTGAAGAAATTCGGATGCACTAACCGCTCTCTGTAGACTAACCACTGTGAAATGGGCTTTGTTGAAGACATCTCTTGAGAAGCTAACTCTGCAGACATTCGGATTAGAAGTCTCTGAGAAGTTCGGAACTGAGAAGACTGAAGTTCGGAACTGGAAAACTGTAGTTCGGAACAGCCTTAAATCAGAGAGACAGAGCTTCAGCACGCAAGAGCTTGAGATCGATGTGGGACGAGAAAATAGGGTCCCCTTTATATAGGCTTTGGAATGACGGTTCAACTTCCTCGGTTGATCTAACGGTTTAGAATGATCTGAGATCAGATCTGACGGTTGAGAGGTTGAATCCGATCTTTTTGAGGTTTTATTAAAACAGAATTCAAGAAATTCAAAAAAACCGAAAACAAGCTATAAGAAAATGCCAGCAAGTAAAATATGATTACGAAAACATCAGTAAGGAAGTTATACCTTTCGGATTAGCTTAGGAAAGTTATTCGTAATGGGTAATGTAAAGACGACTACGAAAAAAAACTCAATACGAAAAACTTGATACGAAAAACTTGATATGGAAGATTCAATATGAAAGTTTTTCCATTATGAAAATACCAGTACGAAAATTTTCCATTCCGGAAATTTTCAATACGAATACTTTTATTCCAGAAGTATTTTGTATGGAAATATCCATTCTGGAAAATTGTAGTTCCGGAAGTTCCATTCCGGAAAATTTCGTTCCGAAAAATTTGAAAACAAATTTTGAAAAACTTTGTTAAATAAACAAACAAATGTACTCCCCCTATGAAAAGGAGTTTATTACTGTGAGAAGATTTTTCCAACAGAAAGTTAATTAAGGAAGATTACCTTACGGTTATCATTCCTAACTTCTGTTTAATATATTCAAATCTATCAGAAGGTAAAGATTTTGTGAAAATATCAGCAAGTTGATCTTGCGTTCCGATAAACTGAAGAATAATATCTCCTTTAAGTGTGTGATCCCTAAGAAAGTGATGCCTAATATCTATGTGTTTTGCACGGGAGTGATGTGCAGGGTTTTTACTTAGAGCAATGGCACTTGTGTTATCACACAAAATTTGAGTTTTAGTAAAACTCAAGCCATAGTCTGTGAGTGTGTGTTGCATCCACAACACTTGTGCACAACAACTTCCAGCTGCTACATATTCAGCTTCAGCAGTGGAGAGTGCAACAGAATGTTGCTTCTTGCATGACCAAGAAACTAATGAATCTCCTAAGAAATGACAAGTTCCGGATGTACTTTTTCTATCCATTCTACAACCACCAAAGTCAGCATCAGAAAAGCTTTTTAGAACAAAATCATTTCCAGAAGTATAAAATAATCCTAGATCCATGGTTCCCTTAAGGTAGCGAAAAATTCTTTTTACCGCCTTTAAGTGAGATTCCTTAGGATTGGATTGATATCTTGCACATAAGCATACAGAAAACATTAAGTCTGGTCGACTAGCTGTTAAGTAAAGTAGACTTCCAATCATACCTCTAAAAGATGTTTGATCTACTGGTTTCCCAGCTTCATCAAGATCTAAAGAGTTTGAGGTACCAATAGGAGTACTTATACTCTTAGTGTTGTCATAACCATACTTTTTAAGAAGATCTTTAATATACTTATGTTGAGATATGTAGGTTCCTTCTGGTTTTTGAGAAATTTGAAAACCAAGGAAAAATGTTAACTCACCCATCATACTCATTTCAAACTCAGATTTCATTAGACTAGCAAAAGAATCAGTCAAAGATTGCTGAGTTGAACCAAATATAATGTCATCAACATAAATTTGAACAATCAAAACATTTTTCTTATCTTTCTTTATAAAAAGGGTTGGATCTGCATTTCCCTTAACATAGTTATTTTGAAGCAAAAATCCAGTGAGTCTATCATACCATGCTCTTGGGGCTTGTTTAAGGCCATACAAAGCTTTGGTAAGTCTAAAAACATGATCAGGATGTTTTGTATCTTCAAAGCCAGGAGGTTGTTCAACAAAAACTTCCTCTTGAACATAACCGTTAAGAAAAGCACATTTCACATCCATTTGAAATAGTTTGAAATTAAAGAAAGCTGCAAAGGCAAGTAGAATACGAATAGATTCAAGTCTAGCTACTGGAGCATAGGTTTCTTCATAGTCTATTCCTTCTTGCTGATTATAGCCTTTAGCAACAAGTCTAGCTTTATTTCTAACAATGACTCCATTTTCATCACATTTGTTTCTGAAGACCCATTTTACTCCAATAACAGAAGTTTCCTTAGGTCTTTCAACCAAGGTCCAGACTTTATTCCTTTCGAATTCATTTAGCTCATCTTGCATTGCTTTGATCCAATCATCATCACCTAAAGCTTCATCAGTGCTTTTAGGTTCTAGTTGGGAAAGAAATGCTAGATGTTCTACTTCATTTCTTAAGGAACTTCTAGTCCTTACAGGTTGATTTACATCACCAATGATACTATCACTGGGATGATTCTTAAGAAACATCTGATTTGGGTTTTGTAAAACCTGTTCATCAACATAAGGTAGAAAGTCTTCTGGGGTAAATGTTTCAGAAGTATCTTCTAGAACAATTTCCTTATCAGAAGGTTCTTCTAACAAAGGTTGACAATCAGTTTTTGAAAACACATCCGAAGATGTAAGTTGGGAAGTTTTAAAAACAAAAGGATCTGACTCATCAAATTTCACATGTACTGTTTCCTCAACAGTACAAGTATTTTTATTAAAAACTCTATAAGCCTTAGAGGTTGTGGAATATCCTAAGAAAATTCCTTCGTCTGATTTTGGTGCGAATTTATGTAAGTTATCTTTAGTATTCAAAATGAATACTTTGCAACCAAAAACCTTGAAGTAGGAAAGCCTTGGTTTTCTACCATTCCATAACTCATAAGGAGTTTTATTAAGAAAAGGTCTAATCAAAACTCGATTTATAGTATAACAAGCAGTACTTACAGCTTCAGCCCAGAAATGTCTAGCAATAGAATATTCACTCAACATGGTTCTAGTTATTTCTTGAAGAATTCGATTTCTTCTTTCAACTACACCATTCTGTTGAGGAGTTCTAGGTGCTGAAAAGTTGTGAGTAATACCTTTCTTACTACAAAAAGTTTCAAAATCAGAATTTTGAAATTCTCCTCCATGATCACTATGAATAGTTTTCAATGGAAGGTTTTTCTCATTTTTAACTTGAGCTCTAAAACTTTTGAAATAAGAAAAAGCTTCAGATTTCCTTGCTAGAAAATAGACCCAAGTAAATCTAGTGTAATCATCAACTAGAACAAACACATAGTATTTGCCTCCAATGCTTCCAGTTTGTGTAGGACCAAAAAGATCCATGTGCACCAACTGTAATGCATCGGTTGTTGAGACTTCACCGATTGACTTAAAACTAGATTTATGTTGCTTGCCATATTGACAAGGATCACAAACTTTAGAAGAATCAAATCTAAGCTCTGGTAGATCCTTAACTAGTTTCTTCTTAGAGAGTTTACATAGGTTTCTAAGATTACAGTGTCCTAGTCTTCTATGCCATAACCAAGAATGATCTTCCATTGCACTTAGGCAAGGTAAATCTTGGCTTCTTAGGTCTTCTAAGTTTAAGGTGTAAACATTCTCTTGCCTGTTGGCTGAGAGAATAAATTCTTCCTTGGAATTGTGAACTAAGCATTTATCATTCCTAAAATTCACAAGGTAACCTTCATCACATAACTGACTTATGCTAATGAGGTTGTGCTTAAGACCTTTAACAAAAAGAACATTTGAAATCAAAGTTTTACCTAAAAGAACAATATTACCAATACCAACAATCTCTCCATTAGCATTGTCTCCGAAAGTTACCTTTCCTCCTTTCGTCTTGATAATATTTTCAAAGAAGCTTTTGTTACCAGTCATGTGCCGGGAACATCCACTATCCATGTACCAAACATTGTTGCTGGAACTTTCTTTATTTTCCTGAAATTAAGAACAAAGTTAGACTTTCGGAATCCAAACTTGTTTGGATCCGAGATTTCCAGACAATAAAATTTTTGGTACCCACATTTTCTTAGAAAAGTAAGATTTATGAAAACCTAAGGATTGGGTTTTGTTTAAGGAACAATTTCTTGCCCAGTGACCACCACATTGACACTTAGTACAAAATGGGGCACTTTGAGGAACAAAATAATTGTTGCTGAAAACAGGTTTTGCATGGGTATAACCAAATCCGGATTTATTTCTTAAAGGTCGTATTTGAGAATACATCTTATCAAAATTTTCCTTACCATGGGTAAAGTTTGATAAGCACTTCTTTAAGGAAAAAATTTCGGACTTGAGTTTTACAACCAAGTTTTTATCTTCAAAATCATTAGTTTTGGAACTAGAGTTAGGCTCGAAAACATTTTTATTAGAAATTACTTTTTCTAACTCTTTAGAAAGTTTATTCTTCTCAGAACTTACTTCCTCAAGATTTTTTGAAATACTTTCAAAATCAGCATTTTTCTTATCAAGATCTTTAGAAAGATCTGATATCTCTTTTGTAAGAATAGAATTCCTAGAATTTGCCTTATCAAGTTTCTTGTTGAGTTTGGAATTCTCAATCTCAAGAAGTTCAGCAAATCTAGAGACTTCTTCAAAAGTAGGTAAAGTATTTTCCTCATCAGAAGATGATTCTTCATCAGAAGAGTTATAATACTTACTATCATTAGGATTTAAGGAAACATTGGTCAATGATTCAGCATTTCGTACCTTAGCCATAAGACAATGATTATCAATAGGTAATCTGGCTATAAGACCAAGATTCTTCTGTCCTGAAGATTCATATTCAGAAGATTCATCTGAAGAGTCACCACCACTGGCACTCCAGGTGTCATTAGCTTTCAAAACTTTCTTAGCTTTAGATTTGTAATATTTCTTCCTGTTCCTGTCTGAATGCCTTTCCTTTCTTTCTTTCTTTCTGAGCATAGGGCAATCTGGTCTAATATGTCCTGCTCTCTTACATTCATAACAAGTAACTTCTCCATCTTTCTTATCTTTCCTATCCTTCTTCTTATACTTGGATTGAAAGTTTCTCTGTCCAGCTATCTTGTTCATCCTTCGAGCAAGATTGGCTAATTCATTTTCTGAAACTTCACTTTCACTAGATTCGGATTGGAAAATGACTTTCTTCGATTTGGATCTGGTTACTCTCTCAGGAGTCTTAGCTTTCATCTGATTCGAAGTTGTAGTAAAAGCAACAGTACCATTTCCATTCTTCTTCTTGATGTTGTCAGCATCTCTCTTCATTCTGGTCTCATGTTGTAGAAGAGTTCCAAATAATTCATCAAGAGTTATTTGAGTAACCTTCCTGTTCTCATCTATAGCTGTTCTCTTGGATTCCCACTCATTGGGCATAATGTCAATTATCTTGTCCACAAGAGCTTCATCATCTAAACCTTTCTCTCCCATAGACTGTAGACTGTTGACGATTGTCATAAATCTTTGTTGTACTTTACAGATAGGTTCTCCATAAGGAAAATTAAAGCCATGATATTCAGCTCTAAGCATAGCTCTCCTAGTCTCAATCACTTTAGAAGTCCCAAAATGAGTAACCTCTAACTTCTTCCATATACAATTAGCTGCTTCACAAGAAGAAATTTGGCTATATATATTTCTAGTCATTGAACATAATAACGTGTTGCGTACCTTGTAGTTGAGTTGATATTCTTGCTTCTCCTGGTTAGTAAAGGTTCTGACTTCCTTGTCAGGAATTTTGTAATCACCAGTAAGCATGACAAAGTTATCTACTCCAGTATTGATAACAAACGTCTTCATACGATCTCTCCAGTATTCATAATCATTACCATCAAATATTGGTGGCCTTGTAGGATTCAAATTGTCTATCGAACCAACATTCATTCCTGCCATACTTGAAAATAACTTGGAAACAAACTTGTTAATAACAAAAATTCGGAATTAAAAAGTTCGGAATAGGCAAAGTTCGGAATGGATAATCCGGAATGAAAAAGTTCGGAATTGAAAAGTGAGCAAGAAAAACTTGAACGTGAGTACAAGTATTTCAGTAACCTTGGCTCTGATACCAAATGTAAGAATGGTATAGAGTAAGAGGTTTCCAACCTCTGATACCAATTGTAGGATCGAAATAGAATATGAGATGCTCAATATACAAGAGGGGGGGTGAATTGTATACTTTAAAAATTCCTTAGGAACCTTTAAAGTTAGTTATGAATAACTAGAGTTTCCTTAAGAAAAGGAAAGAACTAAGTTTAACAAAGTTAAACTAAGTAAATTCACAACACCTCTAACACCAAACTAAACTTGGAAAGAGATTCCAAAAGTAAGTTCCGGAAATATGGTTCCGGAATTTGAAACTTAACAAAAGTTACAATATAAGATTCTACCTTAAAGCGTATAGAATCTGAATGAATCAGAGTAAGTAAGGAAGTATAAGAATGTTATACTTTCCTTAAGATACAAATTACAGCGGAATAGAAACGAGTAGTAAAACTACTAGCAACAAGATAATAGTCTTTTAACCCAAAGAGAAGGGTATCCAACAACCTTGGATAAAGGTCCCTTGATTTATACTTTCAAGCAAGTCTGTCTTACCCACACCAGGGTAAGCCCTCGATATGAAGATCGGTGTTTCTGTCTTGCTATCCCCGCAAGCCCTCAACTTCAAGGTAGTTGGCAACCTCTGTCTTTCTCAGCAAGAAAGCCCTCGATCTTTAAGGTAGTCGGCACCTCTGTCTTCCTATCCCCGGAAGCCCTCGAATGTAATCACCAACATTCGGAGTCGCACGAAGCTTTGAGAGTTAATAAGAGACTCTCTCTCTAGAAATCACTTCAACAGCATGTATGCACAAAGTCCAAAATGTTCATCCATCCATTCGTTTATTCGTCGTGAGCTTTTTCAAATGAGCTCCTATTTATAGGTGAGGTCGGCTCCTTCTTCAACGGTCATATTTCCCTTAAAGTTCGGAGGGACCTGTACACGTGTCACTTAGACAACGGTTAGTTTATAACAAAATGGACGACATCGTTTTATAACAAAGTAAGTGTAACAGAAAGTACGACATCGTTTTAAAACCTAACATAAAGGTTCGGAATAGAAATTTCGGAGTGAAAGTTCGGAGTGAACAAATTCAGAGTGTATAAAACAATGATATCCAGATTCTGTTTAATGAGTGAATTCAGAATGAGAATTCGGAATAGGAATTTTTCATCAGAAATCGTAATGAGAAATCGTCATCAGAATTCGTAATGAGAATTCGGAATGAGATTTCTTCATTAGAATTCGTAATGAGAATTCTTCATTGGAATTCGTAATGAGAATTCGAAATGGGATTTCTTCATTAGAATTCGTAATGAGAATTCTTCTTCAGAATTCGTAATGAGAATTCGTAATGAGAATTCTTCATTAGAATTCGTAATGAGAATTCTTCATTGGAATTCGTAATGAGAATTCGAAATGGGATTTCTTCATTAGAATTCGTAATGAGAATTCTTCTTCAGAATTCGTAATGAGAATTCGTAATGAGAATTCTTCATTAGAATTCGTAATGGGAATTCTTCTTCAGAATCCGAACCCTAAAACAGAATGCTTTTTATCAGTTTTAATGATTCCGAGAAAGTGAATCCGAATTTCATACTTAAGAAAAATATTAATGAAAATATGATAAGGATAAATTTTTCTTATAAAAGCGTTTTTCCTTAAGAAAACATTTTTCCTTATAAAAGCAATTTTCCTTACAAAAGCGATTTTCCTTAAAGATAAGGTGTTTGTGATTTTCAAAACAAGAAGGAATGGAAAAGTCATAAGGAAAACCTTATTGACTCAACAAAAATTCCCCTTTTAATTTCCTTTATTTTCTTTCATGTTCATTTATTTCTTTTCCTTTCATCACATCCTTTAATAAAAATGTTATGATAACCTTATTACCATTCATGTATTTTTTTATGATTGTTTAATAACTCATCATCATATCTCCATTCCCCTAATTTTATAATTGAAATTAAAACACCATGTGAGATGTTTTAATTTAACACATTCAAGGATGGAATGTTTTTTATTTATATTATAATATTCAATTTTGGTCATGACCCACATTAATGGATGATGTAGACTATAATATATGTATTATTTATTGTGTATGGTTCTTGAATATTTTGAACACATTATATTAATTTTTAAACAAAATATTTTGGATGTGATTAAGAGCTTCCAATTAACCAAACCAATTATCATTAATGTTTTATATAATGATTCATCTTCACTCATAATAACCAAATGAATATTATAACCATTTAATCCTATGGATGATAAATAATAACATTAAAAAAATCACATCCATTCTCATCTTACATTCTTATCCTTACATGTATATATGTAAACCAATCCTGAAAACCAAGGAAACAAACTCTCCCAAACAATGCAATTGATCCAATTAACCCATAAAAAAGGTCTTGGATAAAAATAATAAGGTTATACTATATCAATTACATAAATAAAAGGTTCTATAAATTTTAATTAATTAATTTAATTTGGTTATCCTATACATTATGTACAATTTAAGTACAACATCAGACATAATGTTAGGGATTCTTCCCAAGGTTCCATTTTTTAATTCTTGTTTTCCTATCCTTATTTTTACTCAAATTGAGTTATATATATTATTATTATTATTAATCACATCATTTAAATTAAATTTATATGAATCAAAACCATGAATCAAGATCCATTACTAATTCCATTTTGTGGATATACATATTTTTATGTGGTTCCACTCTAAATTATTCATAATAAGCAAGTCCATTTTAAGGGAACTTCCCGAATTCTTACCAAATTTCTAGTGAAATATATCTTAATTTTTACTAAACTATTTTTATTTATGAAATTATTATTAATATTATTGAAAATATTGGTTAACTTCTTGTATTATATAAAATATTATTTCCTTTTTTTTAAATGTCCTTTGGTAATTTCCTTTTACCACACTAAATTTTTTTAATTCTAAAGATTCATAAGTACCTTTTTACATGTTATTACTTCAATTTGACATCACATTCCATGATACATTCCTATTATACCCTATAATTGTTCATTATGATCTAATTTGTTTCCTTAATGGACATTTTTGTGATACTCCCATTTGTTATGATTTATTCCATGATTATAATAACCAATTCTTATCATGGGGAACCCTGATGTTTTTATACGATTGATTATGTATGATTAATTATTTTCCAAATATATTCATGATCATGTTAATATGGGTTCATCTAGATAGTACTCTAATGCAGTATGTAAAATTTTTCCTCATGAGAGGTTATGTGAAATGGTCATAGCGGTTATCCTTGAATCATGCTACCATGTGAAACCATCTTGGTGGTTAACCTTGACGTGTGATTCTATATGTTAAAAGTGACATTAATTGTGCTAAATTATTGTTTCAGGTTTCTTAAAACTTATTATGACACCATGATTATATGATCCCATTGTTTTATATTATGAATCCATAAGTTCCATTCCATTTTATACCATTATGTCATGCATTATAACCCATGTTATGAAGCTTTATTCATTGATTATTCCCTTAATGGGATTTTTAGATCATCCATTTGTTCAAGATATCCTTAGGATATCCTATAACGTTGTATGAGAATAATGGAAGTTAGGAGATCTTTATAACGATTAAATAATGAAATTTTTTTTAAATCCCAGGTTTTTAATTTTTTGTACCTGGTCTTCCAAGACACTATAGTTTTCAAATCGTGGATTGTAATGTGATTTTTAATTATGCTTAAACTCATGTAATGATATGTATAAAAGGATAGGGTCTACATATATAAACTCAATGAATTTTATATGAAACTCATTCTTTTATTCCAATAGGATAGTTAGGTCCTGATTTATTAGAATAATTATTCTATATGGCTTATAGGAATTTATAAATATGATGGGTAAAACCTAATAGTCCTATAATGAATGGGTAAATAATTAATTTAACAGAACCAACTTTTATAAATGTAATTAATTTTTTTTGATGAGATTATTCCTTATTATGAAATGATATTATAGAAAATGCATGAACAACATTGGTTATTTTGGATCATTGTATGATATATCCTGTCAAATTTAAAATACCGTTAATCATCATAACCATTGATAGAATATAGATTATAAAATTATCGTAGTATTAGTATATTTATACGGTTTAGCATAAATCCTATTGACTCGGAAAAAGGAAGGGATGGTCTCAATGAGTATGATCATACCCTATGAAGCCATTTATCGAAGCTTATAAGGGAGATACCATCTCTGGTATTTTCACTTGATGAATCCAATGTTGATATTCAATAACTAATTAATTAGTTTGACCTTGTATGGTAGAATTTAATGCCCATCATGGTCACATAAAAAACCATGTTCACTGAATCCCATCATGAAAATTTCATCATCTCACACATTTTCCATATAGAATTTACTCTTGTATTAAAGTGGTGTGTTTATATATCCTAACATAATGATTTTTTATTATTTATTTTTAAATTACTAATAATTATATTTATCTTTTATTACACTATAATAATTTAACATCTAGTTTGATAAAAATTAGATTTTTTTAGGATCAAACAAAATCAATATAAAATTTCATTCAATATAAACTTATTATATTAAATAAATTTTTATATAAATTATATTTTCATAAAATATTTTTATTAAATAATATTCATTAAATATAAATGATAAAAAATTATGAAGTATAATGTAATTTTTATAAGGGTTAGAATATTGTTGTTGGTAAAAACCCAGTTATATTAAAAAAACTTGAGATATTTGATTTAAGAGTTTAAATTCGCATATTTACATAATTGTTTTTATAAAATGGATATTATTTTCAAAATTATAAAATAAGAATTATTGAATAGTAAATTTTTCACAATATACTAAGACTACCACATTATTGGGAGAAAATTAAATATAATATATTTATAAGATTTGTATTATGAGAAAATACATCCCCAAAATTGATGATATAAGTAATAAATATATTATAAATGATTAAAATCATTGTTCCTTTTTAAACTACCGTGTTTTTAAGTTATTTTTATTTATTTTATATTCCCTTATTGAATCCCAAAAATCCTATATTATATTAAATTTTTTTAAATAATTTTTTTATAAACAATATATTACCTCACTGGATGATCTACCAAATGACTTACTCCCTATCTATATGAAATATATTATTATGATCTCATCTTTTAGACTCATGAAACATCTTTTTATATAATAAATTGTGCTTGGGTGTTTTGGCTAAGGCATCACTTTCTTTAAAAAATTATTTATAAACATGACTCACTTCCACATGTCCAATTGTATTATATTATGTAGTCCAGTTCGTATCCAAATAAAATAATGACGCCAATTCTATAAGTATTAATGTATGTGATAAAAGTGGGAGAGGGTTTTTGATTTTTGTTAATTTATTATATTAAGAAAAAAATGGAGTTTAAAATTTAATAAATATTTCTCATCTCTATTTATTTTATAACCCACCCAACCATTCATTAATCTTCTCTCAAAATCCTTTAGAAAAGATTTTAATATGGAATTACATATATAAATCCCCACCTAGGTGACCCTAAGCTCTTAAAAAACTCCTCCCAAGATTTTAGAATCGCCATCTCAATTTAAGGGATCCTCCAATTCTCCTCTTTATTCAATCACCTTATTTATATTATAGATTTTTATTTCAACATATTTATTTTGTGATATGTTTTTTCACATGGATTTTATTATTCATTTGATTTCCATGTGATGAGACAATACTTTCACCCCCATTAGTCTTTTATATTGATTTTTATGTACCCCTATCATGACATCCAAATACTCCTACAATTTTTTGGGTAACCATTTTTATAGTGTATAACCAACCCCATTTTCACTCAAGGGTATTCGCTAAAATATTCCCATACTTAATTAATTTGGGATTTAAATGTATTTTATTGATAATATTTAATTGTGAGGTTGAAAATTATTAAAGGAACCCATATGTTTTATGAGGTATCTCACATACTTATAAATGTAAAATATTTGAATATGATGGATGGCCCCACAATTAATTATCCCTCCAATGAATTGGGTAACATTTTTATCTCATAACATACCATGTATGGGGAATGGTAGGTTATCCTAAGTACAATATGTTTTGATTTTTTGGCAATTATCCCAGACATAGGCTTATGATTTCACGTTTTATTTTGATTCCACATTCGTATGTCGCCATTATGTTGTCGTATTATATTATCCTTAAATGATAATGTTAATTATTATCACCCCTCTTATGTTACCTTAATATCCCTAATGACTCAAATCTATTAATTTAACCATGTTATTCTTTTATTATTCGCGTACTAATATTTATATGTTACCCCTTTCTCATATATGTCTCTCGGTTTTCCTCTAAAGTTTCAAAAGATCCATGGTATATAAAATATTGTTATAGAGTTTTTAAAAAATTTAGATCTATTTATGATACATGTTGTTATGTTATGTACCTTATTACCCAAATACATTAGGTCTCACAATATTTTTTGGGTTTTATTGATTATATCATTCTGAAATAAATCATTAATTAAGGTGTATGAAATACATGAGTTTTTAATGTTTGTATTAGAGTAAAATATAATTTTTTTAGTGTTTGGATAAGGAAACCCCATTTAAAGACATGGTGATATTACCCAAAATTGTAAAATATCCATAACAATTTGTAATGTATAGATTATCTTGTTTCTATGAAAATAGATCCATGTCGGGATACTAAAAGAGGATGTGGATTAGGTATAGTTATATGTAGGTTTAATGGACATAAAAAGGGAACATTAGGATAGACTCAATCACCACATGGTTCACAACAACGTGTCTTATAGAAGAAATAGTTTTAAAATCCTGAGGGATATGATTTGTTAAATTCTCATGTTTATTATGAACCTTTATTGATGGATAAAAAAACCCAAAAGATTTCATTATTTTGAAATAGATCATGGATTAAATCCTTGAAATTCATATGCTATAAAATAAATGAGTTATGTCTTTAATGTTTATCGTTTTCCATTTATGTCTACAACAGTTTTAAAATTAAAATATGAAACTTCCCAATGTGATGGGTACTGTGATTATTTTATAAATGATATGCCCAACCTAATTTGCACATGTTTTGGTATGTTCTTGAAAATATTTTTTCGATTAACTGATGCTTTGAACTAAAACATGAATTAAAAGGAACACCAAAATACATCCAATAAAGAAAAATTTGAAAATAAGACGTTTATATGATAAAGACCTTTGACATTTATTGGATCTATAGATAACATAATTATTGACTAATGGATATACTCCATTTTAATGATATTAATCATTCTTAAATACCCTAATAAAGAAAAGTCCATGTTTTATATTTTTTAAATTGAAGGAGAAGATGAAAAATAGTTGATTTTAATGAAATATATGAAGATCTGGGAGGAGGTCAACGTGATTTCTTTGAAGGAATTATAGATAATGTTTTTTCAAAAAATATTTACCTCACACTAACCAACATAAAATAGAGGTGGATTTCCGTGGACTCAACAAAAAACATAAGGAATTCACTAGGGTGTATGAGGAAAACATTAAAAGTAGTGCATAATATGCCACTATATTTTTCTCTACCCCCTCAATGTAATGTAGAAAAAATATATAGTGGGTTAAAAATTATTCAATGAAAATATTTGGAAATATGAGACATTAGAGGCTATGAGTTTGTTTTATGATGTGCATCCAATGTTAAAATAGAAATTTGTAAATTTCAAAAGTCAAATGGATAAAGACATAAGAAGAGGAAAATGAATTTTAATCATACCGATGTGATATAGAAAACTCATGGTGCTAAGAATGTACAACGTACAATTTATAAAGATAGTTAGAAGAAGTATACTGAAATTTCCATTAAGGGGAAAAAATAAATTCCTTAAGTGCAGAATTGATGGGTACCATGATTGAACTTTTCTATGGGGGAAACCCACCAATGTGATGGAAGAAAGTAATTATTTATTCAAACCTCATCCTATTATCCAATGTTACAATTTCTAATATGGATCCTTTCTATGATGTGGTTATAGGTAGGTTTGATATTAATTCAAGGAGAGTGAATGTTCTTTTTGACATTGGTTGTATGAATTCAATCATATCACTGATGTTTTGTAGAACTATTGAAACACCACCATAAATCCTGAGGGTCATGTTATCGATGATGATTGAAAATGGTTCAATTGTTACATCCTAACAATTTATCTCATCCCATGTTCATTGTTTTCAGTTAATCATCTAAAATAATATATTATACCCCCTATAAAAGGATGTTTTATGACCCGTCCTAGTGGATACCATGTTGTGACTCCCCATTCTCGCATCTAATAGGCCAGGGGCCGGTAACTAGCAGCGAGTAGGCATGTCACTAACATTAGAGGCATTTCTTAAGCATCTATACACATGAACACATCTCCGAGACTGAAAATGATGATATGTAAAAAACCATTAAGTAACAAAATTCATGAAAACAACTAAACCCAACCAGCAGTGTACAACTGATAGTAATGTGCAGAATATAAACTGGGCTAGAATGTAAGACCACTAAAATAAAGAGTCTACAAAAAACAATGTCTAACATGTGAGTAAGAAATATGTATTGGGATTGTTTGTTGTAGCCGTTGGAATACCTCATAAAGTAAGGAAGATAAAAATATCAGTCTGGTCCATGTCCACCGTATACTATGTCAAAGGGCTGCTTATCTGCACAAGACACAACATGTGCGGTAAAATCCCATTCATGGGTGAGTATAAAAATACTCAGTAGAGGACCCTGCAAACAAAAAAGAAAGACTCAAAGTAAAGGTAAATTTATCTCTACAAAATATATGTCTACAAAACATATAACATGAGAAACATCCAGATATACTCAGAACCCAGACCTGTGGCCTAATAGTAATTCACAAATACCTGCATATCTACGTAAGGGATTCAATTAAAATAATCCACGAAGCACTTGTTTAGGGGAAATCACTCCATCAGTGTGATAGATATGATTATGTACGACCGATAAGTAATATTTGTCCAAAAGTTCTACGAGAGGGATATATACAATGATAGATCTGAAGAGAAAATAAAGAACTCATTTTGGGATAACTCGCTTATGAGTGGGGAAATATCAGGAAACACAGTTGGGGATCACTGTCAATGCATTTACCTATACTACGACTCACCCAGATTCACCTAATATGTCAAGGATCAACGTCCTATAGTATTGGCCACATAGATACCTCACTCTACCTTGGATCATGAATGGGTAGAGGTTCTCGCTCTAGTCATTTCGAAGGGACATTAACTCTATTCAAAAATTCAAACTAAAGGGATCATACTCATATGGATGGAAACGATACATTCCCATTAGGAGAACTAGTAAAGGGGAACTAACCCAAACGAAACACTTCTAAGTAACAATGGACAAGGAGGTCAAGCCCTTTTGAAGAGAGTACACGATGGGTAGAAAGGATACTTGTCATGACCCTTGACTTCGAGTACTACCCACGTGCAGTGACCCGATCTAGAAGGCATGTCATGTAAAAAGCACATACATAATATGTGGTAATGGTAACACTCCATCTCCGATAATCTAGGATCCGATTTGTGTACACTGGCCATAAATTCATATATGAATTCAACCCATGTATGAAAACCCATGTACTGATACATGGGGTAACATTCATATCTGACCTAGTCTAGCCGTGCGGTGGAGTACATGATGTGTACTCCACCCAGTTTCTGTGCATCATATGAGATACACATCAAGTTCCACATAAGGACCCACATGTTGTGTGATAGTTGTCACACACCGTGTCATCGATTATGGAATCAAGAAACCCTAGCCGTAGTTGATCTGGACACACACCCTATGTTCATCGCATTGTTTATGAAAATTAAGTTCATCATCCAGTACTTCTGGTGGTCTCCCATTTATCGATCATGTAGTTCATTTTCTGTGAAACTCTTGTATTGAGGTCACCCTTCCATGGAATAAAAATTTCGGGAGGTTTCGGGTGTTTGATCATCCCTAAATACTCATTTCGATAACATAAAAAAAGAATGGTTGATAATATTTTCTTCCAAACCATGTCAATTTGTCTACTAACATCGTCGTCGCACATCTGATGGGTCATCACGATGTCAGATCTACGATTTTGGATCATTTCATTGTGAGATATATGCAAAACAATCCCTTATTCAAAATATCGTGAAGAATACGAAGAACACACAGGGTCAGGATAACAAATACATAATCAAATAAAGGGAAAAACCTCCACTGTTTTTTGTTATGGAGTCGATCCACTTTCTTTAGGAGGATCATGAATAATTAAACAAATATAAATTAATCCCCAAAAATAATCCTTCAAAATAACCCTCTCGCAAGAACGATCGAACCATGTTTTAACCTATTTGTGGGTTCATCCAGTTTTTTTCATTTAAATCTATGATCGTGGAAGAATATGATTAAAATAAAAACCCCTACCTTATGTTTGGTTCTATTTCTGATGAAGATGGACTATTTTTCCATCGTTAATGAGATCCTCTAACTCCATTGGCGCTGCAGTTCACGAATGGTCAATTCATCGTCATCCATTGTCAAGTGGTTTCTCTATGGGTTATTCTCTCCACACAACCATATAATTCTAGGGTTATGTAGCTAACCCTATAAATTCTACTTAACAAAATATATAAAACTCATGTTTCTGCATTGAAGCAATGTCAATAAAATAAATATTTTATTTTATTTTATTTCCTTAAACAACCAAAAACTAACTTTTCAACAGAACTTCACAGGTCAATGTTAGGCCTCGCCTAAGGTAAATCCATTTCTATGAATACAGTGGTGCCCTCGAATTTTGTATTCATGTACCCATTTAAATGTTATTCCACTTTTTCAGGAAAAAAGTTCAATCATACTATTTGAAAGATTAATTTACTTCAAAACTTTATTATGGGCACACTGGGCCTCAAAATTGAACACAGTAGAAAATCCTAGTCTCGAAATAATTTCATATAATATTTTTAAATAATACCCAAAAAAATTTAGACATTTCATTTTCACCACATTAGATCTTTTATGTCTCCAAAAATTCAAAAATTAAATTCTTCCCCAAAAGATGTGGGTACTTCGCAAAAATTTGAGCCTCCCGCTCCCTCGTTCTCTTTTGAAGAATCTCATTCTGCCACTAGAAATGCACCAAGGGAATCTATCATCCATAATGTATTCTCTCCTACTGATCCTCAATATCCACTAGGTACTCTATGAAGGATTCTCCATCCTCGATTTCCAACATTCCCAAATCGATGATGTGCGATGGGTCATACACGTACCTTCTATGTTGTGACACATGGAAGACATAATGTACATGGTGGAACTATAGCAATAGATATAAGTAGTACGCCACCTCACAAACTCTACACAATATCTGGAATGGGTTGATGAACCACGGGGACAGCTTGGTGCGGCGGCCAAATCACTACAACCATCATCAATGTGTGACTCAAAAGAAGAGATGATCTACTTCCTTGAACTCTAGAGGTATTTGACATCTGTCTGTATAAGACTATTGCTTTCTCTATGTAGTCTTCCTCAATTCATGGGTGATCTTCACCTTCCTAGTTGTAGCTCATACCAACTATGGACTCATGACTTCTAACTCTCCAGGGATGGTCCAACAAAGTGGTGACCTGCATGGTCACCCATATAAAGCCTCAAATGGTGACCTACCAATGAGGGAGTGGTAGATGTTGTTGTACACAGACTCCACTAGTGATAGGGGTCATACCAAATATGACCAAAATTCAGGATACATGCCCATAACATATCCTCTACTACATGAATGGTTCTCTCAATTTGACCATCTGTCTGGGGATGGAATAATGTGCTCCAGTGTAGTGACTTCCACACAACTCCTATAATCAATTCCAAAACCAGGATGTGAAATGAGCCTCATGTTCTGAGACTATTTTCCAATGGAATCCATGAATCCTAACTATGTCATGAATGTATAGGAGTCCTATGCTATCTACCAAAATTTATTCCCTATGACGTGATGAGTCAGTCAAGAGTCACCTAGATGGAATTATGTCTCATGGACTTTCATGGTAAGCCCATAATGAAGTCCATAGTTATTCAATCCTACTCACACTCCAAAACTTATAGGGGAGAGTTTATCCAACTGTAACCTGGTGCTCATCCATCACCTATTGTCATTTAAGGCATCGAGAAAGGAACTCTACTACTACCTTCTTCATACCTGACCACCAAAACTGACATCAGAGGTCCTGGAAAATCTTTTCTATGCTACGGTGTACCGCCAAAGTAGATGTATGAAATTTCAACAGAACCTCCTCCCACAATGCTTCTGGTACAACTGTGCATCCTCATAAAAGGTTGATGTCCTCCCCACCTTGAAAATATTCCTCAGAAGATTTTCCTATGGATAACTGAGCACATAAATAATTACAATTGATATCCCCAAGGTGTGCCTCCCTGACTTACTGCAGGAGTTTAGAGGTAATAACCATCAAATATAGGTAAGATGTTTCCTCGCTAACTATAAAGGATAACTATAGTGAGGAAACTACTTTGACGCCTCTCTCATCAGCTACGAACTCTGACATCTGGTAAGATAATTGCCACCAATTTCCATGTCATTGTAGTGTAGATGATCTCTAATTCATAATCCTATAGGAACTCCAACCATTTATTATACTTCTTATTTATATCCTTCTTTAAGACTATGTAATTGTGGCTCTAGTGGTCAGAGTAGATGATAAACCTTTATCATATTTGGAAGTGTTTCCAAAAACTCAACATGAATACTATTGCTGACAACTCAAAATAATGGGTCGTGTATTTATACTCATGTGGTATCAGCAAGTGTTAACCATATGTAATCATCGATTATCTCTGCGTCATGATACTTCCATGCTTGGTCACTTATGTGTTGAAGAAAAATAAGTACTTGACACCCCCTTTTGGAAATACCAATATTGGTGTGCTCATCAAACTCTACCACAAATACTGGAAAGCATGTCAGCGCTTCTCCTTCCATATGGGAGTCTGCCTCTACTGGGTTATAGATTTCATTATTGTAGATATCTAAAAAACTAGGGATAAATCTTTGGTAGTATCCCATCATCCAAAGGAAGCTATGTACCTCTGTAACAATCTGATGTGGATCCCATGCTAACACCACCTTGAGCAGGGCTAGGTCCACTGCCACTCCATCTTCTGATAAAACATGTTCCAAAACATGGACCTCTCCTATCAATAACTAGATCATTGAGATCATCCTGTAAAGATTGTTCTCTTGGAGTACATCTATAACAGTCTGCAGGTGTCTCACATGCTCCTCCTCTAACACCTAGTACACAATGATGTCGTCGATGAAGGAAAATATGAACCAATCTATATATCACAAGAAGATTCTGTTCACAAGTCCCATTAACACTACATGGGCATTTTTCATTCTGAAAGGAATCACCAAGTACTCGTTGTGACCATAGAGGCATCAGGAAATGATCTTAACCAAATCCTCATCTCGTACTTGAAGCTGCTAATAACCTGACCTGAGGTAAACCATCGAGAACCAACATATCCCTCTCATATAATCATATAGGTCATAGATACATGGAAGTGGATAAATTTTCTTCACCATTACCTGGATGAGGCACTGATAATCCTCACAAAACCTCAAACTCATTTATGACTTCTTTGAAAACAGAACTACGGCCATCTTGGGTGAAATGCTGGGTCTCATGGACCCCTTCCCTTATAAATCCTCGAGTTACACCCACATCTCATGTATCTCTATTGGAGCCATAAGATATGATAAGGAAGACAATGGAGAGGTCTCAAGGTGAAATTAGATGCTGAATTCAATCTCCTATCAGGGAGGTAATCTCAGAACATCCTTTGGAAAGGCTTTCTATGTACTCAACCACTACTTCTTAGAATTGGAATATCATATCATCTACCACTCCGAGGGTATTTTTTTCCAAATAATGAGTTATTGGATACACCCTCTTGTACATGATCCCCTCCTATGTCTCCTGGGTATCATTTTCACCAATAAATGAAATCCTCGTTCCATCGCTACGGACACACCGCACCCTTCACGTGAAGCAATCAATCATGGCATTGATCAAATATAAAAATTCCATACCAAAAATAACGTCATAAGGTCTTGATGCTGCCACCATGATATTCCAACTGAAACTATCACCTCGATGGGAAAGATCAAAATATTGATAATGATGTGTGATCGTCAAGTCTCCTCCTGTAGGTTTCTCTAAGCATAAGGGGCGAGTCAACAACTCCACTAGAATCTCAAGGTTTTTCACAAGAATGTTTGCAAGGAAAGAATGATTGAAACCTATGTCTATAAGTATGGAATATACGGTATAAAAGACATAGATCACACCTCAGATAATCCCTAGTGTCCTGAGGTTATATGCCTCAACCACATGTAGCTACCCACGCCCCTATCCCCCCAGCTCCCTGAGCCAGGTGCAGACCTCATGGGGGAGGTACTAAAAGTAGGTCAAGGTGTCTTACACCTCCTACAGCTCTCGCTGCTTCTCTTCCATATCCGTCAGAAGACATGTTGTGTAAAAATAACATACATGGCATGTATTAATGGTAACATGCCATGGACAGTTATATGAGGCCTAATCTGTGTATGTTTGATATGTTCCCATACACAGCTTTAACCCATGTATGCCAACCCATGTAATGGTTCATAGGGTAACCCATGTATCTGGTCTTTTCTGGTTATGTGGTGATGTATATGTTGTGTACTAAACCCCATTTCCATGTATCATATGATATTCATGCTGGGTGTCATGTATAGACCCATGGTCCATGTGATAGTTATCACACAACATATCATCGCTTCCTATTTTGAAAAACCCTAACTGTTTGTGAGCCGACCCCACACGCTGTGTTCGTCAGGTTGTTTCAGAAAATGAAGTTTTTTATTTGATGATTCATGTGTTATTCAATTTCTCGATGTGGCCATTTGTTTCCTTGAAACTCAAGATCCATGTTCATCCCGCCAGGCTATCAACATTTCAGGAGGTTATGAGTGTTCAACTGACCTTCAAAACTCATTTCGCTCATCCAATTGATGAACGGTTGAAAAACAATTCACCTGTACTGTGTTGATTTTTCTTCTTGCATCATCATCTCACCAACACTAGGTCATCACGATATCGACATTACAATTTGGGATCATTACATTTGGAGACAGATGTGCAATGATATGTTGTTCATAATACCGGGAAGAACGCCCAGGGTCAGGAGAAGAAATTCCATTAAAAATCTAGGAATGAACCTCCTCTATTGTTTTTTATGGTTTCATTCCACTCATGTTAGGAGGATCATGAATAATGAGACAAATATGAATTAATCCTTGAAAAAACCCACAAAACAACACTCCCGCATGAACGATCAAACCATGGGTCATCCTGTTCATGTGTTGACCCATGTTGATTGGTAAAATCTAAGAATATGGAAGAACATAATTAAAATTAAAAAAAAACTACATCTAGTTATGATCCATCATTGAATAAGAGGGGATGTTATCTCTTAATTGGCAAGATCCTCTACCTCATTTGGCACCACAATTCACAAACGGTCGATTCTTTACAGTTCATGGTCGAGAGGGTTCTCCATGAGGTCTCCCATACAAGAATATAGAGAATTAAAGGGTTTTAAGGGTATACATAGAAATTATACTTAATAAATTATCTAAAATATCTCTCTGATTTGATTATTTAATGTTAATAAAATAAATATGTTAATTTGTTTATTTCCATAAACGTCTAAAAACTAAATTTTTCAGCCAAACTGCGCCGGTCGATGGTAGGCCTTGCATAATGTAAAGTTGCTTCTCTGAACAAAACTTTCCACTAAAATTTAAAATACGAGATACCATTTAAATTTTATTACACATTTTTAGGAAAATTTCTCATACGCATGATTTAAAAGAATAATTTATTTCAAACATTTTTTTGTGCACTCTATGCCTTGGAATCACACACCATCACAAAGAATGGTTTCTAAATAATTCCATATAATATTTAAAAATAATACATGTAAAATCAAAGACTTTATAGAATTTTATTCTGTTATGGGAATCAAATTGATTTTCTTTTACGTTGCCAAAAAAAATTGGAGAGAGAGGGATATCAAACATTATATCCCAAATCACCCTCTGAATCTATACAAGTATCACAAGAAGGGTGAATCTCTACCAGTATCATCATGTCAAGAATTTATATTATTTCATAGTGATCCCATACATCTATATCCAATTATTAAGACTATAGAAAGCATCATCCTTCGTGACTTCCCATTATAACAGAATTCACCTTTTAATTTCCCTAATAATGAGCCGGTATTCATCATAGCTAAGAGGTTGAGTTATCTAATGAAATTATACCTGGATATTTACCAATATAAATGAATCATTATGGAATGTAAATTTTTTGACTGTAGATTATGAATTAGAAACTACATGAGAATATTTATAAATGGTTTATACATATATTTTCTTCACCATCATGTGCATAAGTCTATTTTTTATGACTAAGGATGAGTCACTGCACGTTTGCAATGATTATCTTGATCTCATAAGATCATGATAATGAAAAAGCATCATGTATCCTGGATTGATGACTTATTTTAAAAACTATGTGAAACCCAATACTTCCCCATACTGGATCTTTGATCCTGATATTACCCTATATAGGAGAAAAAGGAGTATATCCCCAAGAATTATTTACATACATGTTTCGTGCATTAGAGGTAATAGTGATGCCATTTGGAATCACACATTTTCTATTTATATGTATGGAAATGATAAATGGAGACTTTCAGTATTACCTTGACAATTTTTTGGTAGTCTATATATATGATATTATTATCTACTGCTAAATAAAATAAGAACATGAGGATTAGTTGAATGTTGTACTAAAGACATTATGAATCGAAAAGTTGTTTTTTTGAATAATAGTTATATGAGTTTACGATAGATATGATGACCACCCATGATAATTTTATCAACCAAAAATGGATATTTTTAGATCCTTCAAAAAAAACATATAATTAATGGGTAGCATAGAAAATCATATATGGTGGAAATCCATAGTATCCTTGCATTGTTTGGGTACTATCATCGATATTTGAGAACAAACTCATGATTTTTAATCCTATTATATAGGCTAACAAGGATGAATTTAATGTTTTTATGTACATTTGAATATGAAAATATCTTTAAGTAGTTTAATAAGAGGAAAATCACTACACATTTTCTCACAATACCCATTAAGGCAGATGGTTTTGATATTTACACTGATTCATGAAAAAGGGTTTGAGATGTGTACCCATGAAATATGATAATGTGATAACCCATTCCTACCACAAATTAAATATTAATGAGCATAACAACCTAATGAATGATCCAAAATTGGCTATAGTGATCTTCATGATAAAAATATTGTGACATTATATCCATAGAGGGAAGTGTAAAATATATAAGGACCATAAAATACTCTTGTATATATTCACGGAAAAGGAGATAAATACCCTCCCATAGAGGTGGTCAGAACAGATCAAGGATTATGATTTTTCAATCCATTATCTTCCTAGAAAAGATGGAGAAGTGGAATATTCTATGAGTCGATAAGATCCTATAACCCAATCCATGATGTGGATTGTAATGGATCCAATATCCTTAGACCAGAAAAGTATGGGAATAAGAATAATTAAACTGTCTTCATCCTAAATTTATCAAATAACTACCCATCCATAAATTCATTAGAGGATAATGGAGGCCCAAAATGATGATGATGTGATACAGAAAATGGTATATAATTTTCCGTAGTTTGACATTTTTAATGTTGGATATATAATGTTTTGAAGAGGGACAAGTTACCAATGAAAACATGATATGGATAAGAAACTTCTAGAAGATACACATATCTCATTCTTATCAATTCATCAATTACACAACAATATTTATAGATATTTGGATAAAAACTTCTAGTGTGATAACATAGAGAGGGAGATTATCGATTTTAAATCTCGATTCTTGGAATGAAAAAAATTTAAAGCTAAATGAATAAGTCTAAGGCTATGATAGAACAATTTCTCATACTGTAATAAAAATTAGAAAACCATGTCATGGAAATTTTCATAGGACTCCCCAATACCTCTATAGTTAATAACAACATATGTTTGGTAGTCATTCTATTCAATAAGTTTTCATGTTTCATTGCAATCAATGAATATTTATATCTTCAACAACTCACCAAGATATATATAAGGGATGTGGTAAGAATTCATGTAATTCCACACTATATTGTAATGGACCATACTTTTATAAATGAAATTTCTCATTTCTTGTAGTAATTTCAGAATCAAATAAAATCCCATTAGGAAACCCAATGCGATTTCAGGCTTAAATGAACTAATACATGACCTTTAAACATAACTCTTTCAATTTTGTGTTTTAAATTTTAAAAATATAGCATACACGGTTGTGATCACTAAGATATTTGGAGTATGATAGGAAAAAAATAATTTTTGGTGAATATTAACCAAACCTTAGGTATATTAACCTACCCTTATGAGTAGTAATATGACCCTTATGAGTTGTAAATCATTGAAAGTAACAGTAACCACACCCATGAATGTATAAAAAAATTAGGTATCTAATAAGTGACAATATGGATATTATAAAAGTATTATTATTTTTGTATGTCATAAATATATAAGTTTAATTAATTAATTAATTAAAATGAAAATGTATTTTCCCAAAATTTGTTCATAAATTAACAATTTTATGTATTCTGGTTGTAATATAATTTTATAAGAACTTATGTAATTATTGAATGTATTATAAAATCAGTTTTAATTATGAAATGAATTTTTTTCATGTAAATTATGACTTTAATTAAAAATTAATTGTTCATATTAATAGAATTATATTTAGGAAATAGAGTTCATTTGTTGATTCTACACATAAAAAATTGGTTTGGGAGCATTTTTTTGGATTTTTCTAAAATACTTTAATTTTTGGTGAATATCCAAATTCGATAACTTACAAAATATACTAAATAAAATAATTTATTAATCATTCTAGAGTCATGGATGATGTAAATGGACATTTTTTCTAACTCACATGCAATTATTACTATTTTCAGTCATAATAATCCTAACTATTTCTTTTCTTTTGAGAAATTATAAATTAATGAATACAATATTATGAAAACCATCCTCCCCTCTACTAAAAATACCACCCCTCGCAACATCATTTCACCACACCACTCAAGCATCAAGACATGACTATATTATACCAATATTTTACTCCAAGATCCTTCCCCACGTCCATAAAACCCTGGTCTCCTCAGAAGGCCATAGCATCTCCCCTAAAGAGGCTCCCAAATGAGATAAACTCCACAGGTAAATTCATCTTGGAGATTCTTTTATTTTATTTCAAGTTTCATTATTTATTTTTCATTTACTCACCTAAATTATCAAAAATATAATGATAAAACCAGTAACATACATTAACTAGAGTTATACTATGCTAAGTTGATAGTTCATCCTAATCTCATCTTCCCAATAGTTTTATATTATAGAAGAAAACACTATGTGAGATGTTCTAATTTATCACATTCAAGGACAAAAGGTTTTCAATTTTCATTACCATATTCAATACTATTCATAAAACCATTTTAAGGGTTTAAATAGATCATATTATATAGTTTTCTATCTTATTTTATGTTTTTGAATCCTTATAAACTAATGATATAAAATATTAATACAAAACAAGTTCATTGTAAGAAACATTTCCAAATTAATCCTAGTGTTTTTCATTAAAATTTTATCTAATGATTTATCCTAATGGTATATACAAAAATTTCATCACAAAATAATTTAAAATCCTATAATACCATTAATAACATGTAATATCTATTCTGGATTTTTATCCATGTTATACATGAACTTCCCTTCATGTCTACTACTGAATCGTTTATGAGAACTAAAAAAAGAACACTCCTGAACAAAAACATTAAACTCTATAAGTAATCCAAAGGTCCATAAAAGAACTTTATAAAACCATAGAAAATAATATTCTTGTATAAAAGGTTTTTAATTCTTAATTAATGAATCTAATCTGATTATATAGGAATTTAATGTGAATAAATTGTTCAGATATAAGGTAAGGGGAAGTTCCCAAATCCAACTCTCATTGTTTGGGTTTTCTCTCTTCAACCCATTTTCAGTATGGTTATTCATTAAAAATAATTTAATAATCATTTTTATAATTGTTTTGGTATATATATGTTATCTTACTATTTTTATGAAAAATCCAATGTTTTCTATAAGAACTCTTCTTTCGAAAAAAACACACCATTTTTACTTCTCGAAGATTGTTTCACTCTTCACTCAAGGTTGTTAGTTCAATGTAAAGAATGAAATTCACTATTTATTTTGGGAACCAAAGGTTTATGAATGTATTATTAATGATGTGAAACCAATTTATTTCAATGGTTTATTTTATGTTCAATATTGACATATTTTCTATTTTTCAAGCATGATAATGTAAATGTTATGATGTGACAGGTGCATTCTGAATTATATAGTGCAATATGAATGATTGAATGCGATGGGTGTTCTTGAAATTATACAGTTCCCCCAATGCATTGGTTAATGTGATGAATATAAAGAGTTAAAGTTAAATGATGTGGTAACATGATTATAGCGTTGTTCACAACTATGTGTGGTAGTCAACCACTAAGACATGATGTTGTTTTTTGTACTTTTAAACATTCCATGGTATTATATAAATGATATTATGATTATTATCACTCCATGTTACATTGTATAATGTCACGAACCGTCCTCGGGGCCCATTTCGTGACTACCCCAAGCCTGCCTTCCATAGGATAGGGGCTGGCGACTAGCACCAAAGGCGTAAATCCCGATAACTGGGAAGGCATTGCCTTTATAAAAGTAATCAAAAACCACAGAGTACAAGAGGAAGTAATACACTAAGTACAAAAGAAAGTGATGAAAAGTAAATGGGCCAGAATACAAACCCAACTAAAAGTAAAGCTACAATTGAACGAAAGTACAACAGAAAAGATAAGCAGCTGGAGGAATAGAAGAAGCTCATGGGTCGTCCACCTCAGATCCAACCGGAAGCGTAGGTACAGATAGCGCAGCTCCTGGATCACCACCACGAATCCTACCTGAAGGGTAGGTACAGATAGCCTTCAAAACCCTCTTGCCCATCTACCTCCTCCGAGTATCGTCTCATCACGAAGTCCACCTGCAGATGCTGACTCGTCATGAGGTCCACCTCCGGGTACCGTCCAGTTCTCGAACACTTGGCCTCTATCAGCATTGCCCATCGTCTACAACCAACGCAACGAGGTGAGGGAATAGCCGGTGTAGGGGTGAGTATACGATACTCAATAGGGACCCCAAGAACCTCATGGTCTCACTAAATCCAACATTGATAACCACAATTAAGGATCTCAACAGATAACCATTACTTATGTATAAGCCCATACTTATACCTAAGTTAATAAGTAACCCATCTAAATCATGAGGAAACACAAGGTTATGAAATCAACGGATAAACACTACCTAGGTATATGACCATACATATACCTAAGTTATCATGTGACATATCTCAATCATGAGGTTAACACAAAGGTCATAGACTCAGCTCAAACCAGGATTTTCATTATCGAAACCGTAACTGCTGAAGAGATCCGTCTTTGACGAGTACAGTGATCCTTTCATGAATCCGATGTGCTGCTCACTAACCTTAGACTGCTGAGGTACTCCTCCTATCGAGTATCGTGGGTCATCCACCCAAACATAGTAGTGCTTCCCACCGGGGTCTGCCACCCAAACACAGTAGTGAACCCCCCTAATATCTTGTAGAGGTACTTCTTCTGTTGAGTATCGTGGGTCTGCACCCAAACACAGTAGTTATCCATCCGCCATATGTCTACACCCAAACATAGTAGTGCTCCGTCCACTAGGCTAGTCAACTCACTCCTAGTCGAGTCGGTCAAGCAGTCGTTAGATCTCAGCCAGCTACACGGTCTCCATACTCCATACGCTCATCTTCGAGAGAGTCCGCTCCACGAGCTACAAGTTGATACTTCAAGTATCTCAATGTCCCATGAATATGTATCTCAAAGGGCCGCCTCGCCATAGGGGTCTCAACGTAATAGACGACGTGTCAATCAGACGCCCGGTCTGTGAGTTAATATCCTTTTCGTCCCAGGGGCCTGGTTGGTTTCGTGTATGAACCAACCCGTCCGCATCTCAACTGTACCTCGAACACTCATAGGGTATACTCATAGGGACTATTTCTCAACGTGATTACCAGTGCTGATGATGGTTCGTCAAACGGATGTCCGGTCTGAAAGTTATCAGCTTTTATGTTCCAGGGGCCCGGTTGGATTTAGGGTCAATCCAACCCGGCCACTATCCAACTGTGTCTAAACCTCTGGAAACATATGCCAAAATTTCTGTCTCATCAAGTGGAATCCAACAAAGTCTACGGCACGTCTATCGGACGTCCGGAGCTCATGTTATAAGCATTTCCGCTCCGAGGGCCCGGTTGGGTTCGTGCTCAAACCAACCCGGCCGTACCCAAATTTCTCCGAAACCTTGAGTGTAATATACCAAAATGACCGTCTCGATCCAAGGATCGCATCGCAACTGACGGTGTGTTGATCAGATGTCTTTAGCCCATGATATGGGAAAATGACTAGAAGTTATCCGAAAATGGGGGGTCTGGGCCCGGTCCGACCCGGCCCAACCCCCCTGGGTTGGCCCGGCCCGGCGGGGCCTGACATGGCCTATTCTGTGCCACCCGGCCCAGTTCGACCAGGTGGCACACTGGCTCGGCTGGCGAGCCGACCGGGGGACGCGGTCCACCGTGACCTTTGTGCTCCGCGGACGCGGCGAGCACCGCGTCCTGCTCCCTCGGATCCCGCGCGGTCGGCCAGTGCCAGCCGCCGCCTCCGGCCACCGATGATGTTTGTGGGCCACCGGAGTTGCTCCGGTGGTCGGTTTTTAATTTCGTCTACGCCGATGTTGTAACACCCCAAGATTTCATAGTGTGTTATTTCTCCAAAATAATTCAATAACTTGCACTACACGCAACACTGAGTTCAATTGCACCATGACTTACCAAAAAAAAGCCATTAAAAGAGGTCATGAATAGTATTAACTAAATTTTAAACTTTATATAATCCTTATAATTTTAGAATCCATATTATGAGTTTCTTAGTCATAATGCAAGAACAGATTCATTTTCAGTATTGCACTTTTATCATCTTTTGATAGTGAAACCTTTTTAAATACAATATTTTAAACTTTTGACTAAATGGAGACATCAAAAAAATTTAAAATGAAACATCCCAAGCTTCCACGGTACCCTTTCCTTTGAATAAAACAGTAGCGTGTGTTGTACGCAACTTCGAGTTCTAACACACCGTAACCAATCAAACTAGCTGTTATGAATAATAATACCTAATTTTTGAAGTTATATATATTTTATATTTTAAAATGGACTTCATTTTTGGATTCGGAATATCAAATTTAGCCTAAGGTGAAATTTTGGTACTTTTCGGATAACTTTCATATTTTGATGAATAGTGAAAATTACTAAATTTTAATTAAAAACAACTTTTTTAATAAAAATAATTAATAGTAATAAATTATGAATTTGAGTGGTTTTAAAGTATATTTAGAATATATTTTTACTATTTAATATAATGTTGGTCATTGGACATAATTTTACAATTAAACCGAACATAAACAAGTGTCAATCTTTTGATAGTTATTATCTCTTAAAAACACGCTTTTTGTTTTGACAGCGGGAATTAATTTTAAATTAATTTCTGCCACTTCTGTGTTTTGAATTTAGGAAAATGGATTCCATATTTGGAATCAGGATGTTCAAATTGTTTAAATAGGTAACTTTTATTTTTAGACATTTTGAATAATTACTGCGGTAAATATTTTATTTACCATGGTTAAGGGTAAATCCGGTAAATAAGGGTTAAAAAATAATATTATAATAATATTAAATTACCCTAAAACGTGTCTTAACCCTATTGGTTGATACATGGTCGACCATGGGCATCTTTGTGTCAATTTTGGGACCCCATGGATCCACTTGTAAGTGATAATGACACTTTATTTTAATTAAGTCAAAATGAATACAAAAATGACACAAGCATATATCTTTTAGCAAAACAATTGTTACATAGGGTTATATAAGTTGGATTTTAGATTATAAATATTCATTAGAAAGATAAAAATATTTACTACATAATGATATTTTATTTATAATTTTTAGACATTAAATAATTTATTTTATTTATGACACAATGATGATGCAGTAATTACTATAATACTGAAAAATTAAAATAATTGATATTATAAATACCCAAATAAATATAATATGAAACTTTTAATGAATTAAAATAATTTTCTAGGATAATATGATATATTAGGATTGATTTAAGTGACTTTGTTCTAAGTAATAAATCTGTTATGAGTTTCACAAAAATCAACTATTGAATAGTGTCAAAATTGACATAAAAGAGTTCTTAAACCAAATATTATATTATTAATTGATATTAAATTCCTAAAAATCTAAGGTTCGGCCAAGAGACTTATATTATGATAGGTTAATCATTAATGGACCACTTGGGGGTCTCTTGGATGTATATAGTAAGTTTATTAACCATATAATATAAAAATAGAAAGAGACATTGTAAAAGTGAAACTAATTAACTTAGAGTTAATACTTAAAGATAAGGTTAATATAAGTACCCAAACCTGTCTAAATTCTATTGGATGAGTTGTTTTCGACCCATCCCCACCTCAACCTTTGAATAGTCAACTTTGGAGCCATTAGAAACCGAATATGAATTTATTATAAATTAATATTTCTAGCTTTTCCAAAGGTGCCCCTCACCCCTATTATAAAAGGGCACTCCTCCTTCTCATTTCCTCACACCTCTCAAGCCACTTGGCTCGTCCAAACTATGCCCAACTAAGCTCCCCACATCCCTCTCCTCCTCCTTGAAGCTTCCCCTTAGGCATAAAGCATTTCAAGAAGTCCTTTGGTTCCAACCAAAGTGAGTTACCTAAATTAAAGGTAACGATTTCTCTTAAATTATTTTCATTTATTTTGCTTCTTCAACCCCCAAACTCTTTTTATTTCCTTTCTTTTGTAACAACACCAGTATCCACAATATACTAGGATGTTGTTATAAGAAGGATTCAAACTACACATACACACAACTCCATCTAATGGATGATGAACATAATGTTTCTGTGGATGGCAAACTAACGCCTCACGAAATGATGATTGTTCAAATAAATCTTACCACCTCTCATGGTGGCCATTATGATGGCACTGTAATTAAATATGATATTAATGATATATATTTTATATATAAGCTTCTGTAATTCCATTTTATTTCATACCATTATTCGTTTCATGTTGTATATACATACGATAATTTCATTTGAGGAAGTGCGGACTACCGCCCCCTTAAAATGATATGACTCGTTCATACTACACATGGAACATATAAAGGATGGTGTTAATGAACTTAAGTAACATATATAAAATATTATATTATACTGGAATAGTAATATACCTATGTATAATTTGGATTTGATTCTTTCAAAATGAAAATTAAATGGAAGTAGCGTTCGTGCGTACGTACGGACTACCGTCTCCACGAACGCGATAAGATTCATTCTCCATCATATCCATTCAAGTATTATTCTCATTTTAGGGTTAAAAATAATGTTAATATCATTCTGATTATGAATAAGATATAATCTATCCATTACAAACATGTCTTACGTAACCAAACATTTAAGAAGAACGAATCGATTATCACCCGAAACGACGATAATACTAAGATATTATTAATAAAGAAATGTTAAAAGATCATATATGATATCATATTAATGTATATGATTATTTTATAATTTAATAACAATTATTTCACCATTATACAGGAGGTTAACCTACCCCAACCAAGGAAAAGTACAAGGTAAGGGTTATTTCACAATCTCTTCATTATCCGAGGTTGTATTATACGTAATAATCTACTGGGATCTCTTTATCATCCACATGCATGTTTCTTCGAAATGTATTTCAAAACATTTTTACTATTTACAAGAATATGGGTTAAAGTCATTTATACCCTTGTTTGACTTTTTATAAGAGGTTTATAAAGGAATCTTTCCGTCGTTTTCAAAACAAGGTCCTTTTTAACCTTTTCGACAGAATTGAGGTAAGAATGTTTTTTTTAACTTATACGGTGGGTGCGGTTATTTTCCGCCGTTATAAAATCGTCGAAGCTTTCCTTACAATCTTATAGGAATATTTTCAAAGAAAATGTTTTATTTTATATGGATCTTAAATGATTTCAAAATAAAAGGAGATACTTCTTTTAAAAGAATTTTGATTTCATCTATGTCAACATCCTTTGATGGATTTTAAGATTATTTGAAGTTGATTTAATATAATACAAAACTTCTATATTGTATTGAAGGTTTTGTGATATGTTTGAATGTGGATGTGCTATTTTATACCATTCATAGTTTATGTTGAAACTATTGACATTTCGTATGCTAGTTTTAACCCGAATGTTTATGTTATATTTCAAACTTTTCTTCAGATGAATGTGCTAAACAAGTATGTTCCGGGTTGGGGACCGGTAAAAGTAAGCCCTCCAGGTTGGGGACTGGTTAAAGTAAGCCCTCCAGGTTAGGGACTGGTAAAAGTATGCCCTCCGGGTTGGTGTCCGGTTATTAGAGGCACTCCGGGTTGGTGTCCGGTTATTAGAGGCACTCCGGGTTGGTGTCCGGTTATTAGAGGCACTCCGGGTTGGGTTCCGGTTAGAAGTAACCCCTAGGTCTTGGGATGAGGCCTAGTCAAAGAAATTAACGTTTAGCATTATGCATTCCAAAATTATGAAAGTGTTTATTGATATTGCATGTGATTATTCGATTAGTAGAATATCCATGTGAATAAGTAAATGGCATTATTTGATTTTTATTTTTTCCATACTATGTTGAACTTCAATTTTAAAAGGCTTTTGTTTTAGTAATTCATTACCTTAAATGTTTATGCTTATTATGAATGTTCCGCTATATTGTTATCCTTACTGGGCATTTGAGCTCACCCCTTTTCTATGTTTTATTTTTCCCAGGTAGTGAAGAAGTAAATTATGAATGACTTGCAGGGATATTATGATGGGTTAATAGTGTGGATATGAAGACTTTGTTGTTGTTGTAGTTTTTCACTTTGAAATGTAATGTAAAACTTTATGATTATATCTAGTGTTTCCAAGGCTACTAAACCAATCGGTCTTTCAGGATTTGATCTTTCTTGTGATCATGCCAATGTTACGAAGTAATGCACCGACTCTGGGCAACTAGGGTCGGGGCGTTACAGTTGGTATCAGAGGAAGTTTAGTACAAACCTTGGAAGCTAGATTTAGATAAACTCTGATTAGAGCACGTAGACCTAAGATGAACTTTGAGGATTAGTATAGAAGAACTTCCTAGAATTTTGGTATTGTAGAGATTTTGTGAGTTTTCCGAGCAATACATCCCTGTCTGGATACGAGCAGGTAGAGGCGGCTCTGGCACAGATGTACCTAGGGGTAAAACCCGAAAACACCGCTTTGAGCTAGACTCGAACGGGAACTGGTGCACGACAACGGGCCTTGCTGCACTCTTGGTTACGACACTCCCGGGGGATATGCTTAGGATAACTCTCATTATCTTTACAAATCATTATGAAGGGTTTATGAGTATATACTTCCTCAAAGAAAACATTTTTATGATTATGGATTATATCCATAAATAGTTCAATTTATGTTAAGTGTTTTATAGTTATGGGATTATGTATTTTGATTCATAAACTGATCTAGTTTATGCCATTGTTTAGAAATGGCGCCCAGTAGAAGGAATGAGAACTCCAGAAATGCACATGATCCAAAGAGAAGGAAGGATCATATCTTTCATGGTCTTAAGCTAGAATTTATAAGAGAAATAGTCTCCCATGTATTATCATCATATGAAGAAATAATATCATGTGTTGATAAGATAAGTAAAGAGTTTACTGAGTCCTATGGCTTTGAAGGGAAGCAAGAGAAGAAAAGGATGGAAGAGAGAAAGATGGATAAAAGTAAGAGGGAAAAGAAGAATTTTCCCAAATGTGGTAACTGTGGAAAGAAACACCCTGGAACTTGCCTGAAAGGAATGGGAGTTTGTTATATGTGTGGAGGAAAAGGGCACAAAGTACATGACTGCAAGGGTAAGAAAATGGTTTTAAATGTACAATGCTTCATTTGCAAGGAGTTTGGACACTACGCGAACCTATGTCCCAGTCATCAGACTATGCCGCAAATGATGCTATTGGATAATAATCAAGTTATGATACTACCACAGATGAAGAGGAATGATTAGAGTTCTTATGTTGATTATGTCAATTGAGTGTTGTATCAACAATGTACTTGTTATAATAATTATGGAGTATATAAGGATTGTACTGCAGTACTATTTCATTAAGGACTTGAGATTGTGTGGAACAAAGAAAAGTGACTCATTAGCAGGATAGATTTTTGGAAAATATATGGTTGAGAGAATGATAAACCATAATATAGTTCTGATACTGAGGTAGTGATTTTGGAATAATATGTGATTGTTTTGGATAAATTATATTGGATATTCTTGACTACCTTGGAACTGATTAATGATTTGTATATTCCATCATTGTTGGGGTTTAAAACATTTTTGGATTAATGAAGTATATCCAGCATTCTATATGGAATAAGGGAGCATGAATGTAATCAATAAGGAATATGGTAATACATGATGAAGGTATTCATATGCTATTACGGGGTAAAAAGGATCTATATTATGTTTACCTTCCTTATGAATGTTGGAATGTGAGTTTGGACAGAAGTATTTTGGATAGTTCTAGTTTGGATTATTTTGGATTTCCATAAAAGGACAACCCGGAGGTCGGGCGGCAACCCGTCGCGTCCGGCAAGGCTGCGAGACTTCAACCCGCAACCAAAGGGCGACAAGGGTGTATCACCTACCACTATCCCACAAGATGTCCTGGATTAAATAAAGTAGTTTTTTAAAAGATCTGGTAGAAGAATTATAAATTCATTTATTTTGGAACCCTCTATGAATAGTATAAATAGAATTTTTTTTACGAGTGAATGATGAGTTTTGGTAGAAATTTATTAATGGATAAAACTCTAATTATAAACTAAGTATATATCCTTATGATCTTAGCCAATCTCATAAATAAATTCCTCATCATTAATAAAAGGAACTTAGAACAAAAATGTTGTCCTAGATGGTACCTTAAATCATCACTAATTTATGGCTTTGGGATTGTTGGCCTTTTCATAGCCATGTTCTCTACCACTCTCCATCAGATAATTGATGGCTACATTTTTCTTCCATATCCATATTTTCTTACATGGAACCCTAGTATGTGTTATTTTCGGTAATCTTCATACTTTCCACTCTTTATTTTAAATAGAGGCCTCATTAATTCATTTTTCGATGTGGGATTTCAACTAAGATATTTTGAAACGTCAAAAATGTGTTATCCTAATACCCTATGTTTTGTTGAACCGATGGTATTTCAAATCATCATAGATTGATGAATTTAAGGACCTCAATTATACACTTGTTTGTGATTGATGACCTCAATCACTACCTATAAATATTTACGTTTTTTCTCTGATTATATGTCTCTAATTTCCACCAATGTTCTCCTAATCGAGATCATAATTTGGTGGTGACCCTTTGATTTCTCTTTTCCTCATATTAAGACTAAATTTTAGTAACCCAATTTCCGATGTGGGCTTTCCCACAAATATATTTTCTACTTTCAACCTTTTATTTTTGAAGAACAATTTCAAATTGCGAGGACGCAATTTATTGAAGGAGGGGAGAATGTAACACCCCAAGATTTCATAGTGTGTTATTTCTCCAAAATAATTCAATAACTTGCACTACACGCAACACTGAGTTCAATTGCACCATGACTTACCAAAAAAAAGCCATTAAAAGAGGTCATGAATAGTATTAACTAAATTTTAAACTTTATATAATCCTTATAATTTTAGAATCCATATTATGAGTTTCTTAGTCATAATGCAAGAACAGATTCATTTTCAGTATTGCACTTTTATCATCTTTTGATAGTGAAACCTTTTTAAATACAATATTTTAAACTTTTGACTAAATGGAGACATCAAAAAAATTTAAAATGAAACATCCCAAGCTTCCACGGTACCCTTTCCTTTGAATAAAACAGTAGCGTGTGTTGTACGCAACTTCGAGTTCTAACACACCGTAACCAATCAAACTAGCTGTTATGAATAATAATACCTAATTTTTGAAGTTATATATATTTTATATTTTAAAATGGACTTCATTTTTGGATTCGGAATATCAAATTTAGCCTAAGGTGAAATTTTGGTACTTTTCGGATAACTTTCATATTTTGATGAATAGTGAAAATTACTAAATTTTAATTAAAAACAACTTTTTTAATCAAAATAATTAATAGTAATAAATTATGAATTTGAGTGGTTTTAAAGTATATTTAGAATATATTTTTACTATTTAATATAATGTTGGTCATTGGACATAATTTTACAATTAAACCGAACATAAACAAGTGTCAATCTTTTGATAGTTATTATCTCTTAAAAACACGCTTTTTTGTTTTGACAGCGGGAATTAATTTTAAATTAATTTCTGCCACTTCTGTGTTTTGAATTTAGGAAAATGGATTCCATATTTGGAATCAGGATGTTCAAATTGTTTAAATAGGTAACTTTTATTTTTAGACATTTTGAATAATTACTGCGGTAAATATTTTATTTACCATGGTTAAGGGTAAATCCGGTAAATAAGGGTTAAAAAATAATATTATAATAATATTAAATTACCCTAAAACGTGTCTTAACCCTATTGGTTGATACATGGTCGACCATGGGCATCTTTGTGTCAATTTTGGGACCCCATGGATCCACTTGTAAGTGATAATGACACTTTATTTTAATTAAGTCAAAATGAATACAAAAATGACACAAGCATATATCTTTTAGCAAAACAATTGTTACATAGGGTTATATAAGTTGGATTTTAGATTATAAATATTCATTAGAAAGATAAAAATATTTACTACATAATGATATTTTATTTATAATTTTTAGACATTAAATAATTTATTTTATTTATGACACAATGATGATGCAGTAATTACTATAATACTGAAAAATTAAAATAATTGATATTATAAATACCCAAATAAATATAATATGAAACTTTTAATGAATTAAAATAATTTTATAGGATAATATGATATATTAGGATTGATTTAATTGACTTTGTTCGAAGTAATAAATCTGTTATGAGTTTCACAAAAATCAACTATTGAATAGTGTCAAAATTGACATAAAAGAGTTCTTAAACCAAATATTATATTATTAATTGATATTAAATTCCTAAAAATCTAAGGTTCGGCCAAGAGACTTATATTATGATAGGTTAATCATTAATGGACCACTTGGGGGTCTCTTGGATGTATATAGTAAGTTTATTAACCATATAATATAAAAATACAAAGAGACATTGTAAAAGTGAAACTAATTAACTTAGAGTTAATACTTAAAGATAAGGTTAATATAAGTACCCAAACCTGTCTAAATTCTATTGGATGAGTTGTTTTCGACCCATCCCCACCTCAACCTTTGAATAGTCAACTTTGGAGCCATTAGAAACCGAATATGAATTTATTATAAATTAATATTTCTAGCTTTTCCAAAGGTGCCCCTCACCCCTCTTATAAAAGGGCACTCCTCCTTCTCATTTCCTCACACCTCTCAAGCCACTTGGCTCGTCCAAACTCTGCCCAACTAAGCTCCCCACATCCCTCTCCTCCTCCTTGAAGCTTCCCCTTAGGCATAAAGCATTTCAAGAAGTCCTTTGGTTCCAACCAAAGTGAGTTACCTAAATTAAAGGTAACGATTTCTCTTAAATTATTTTCATTTATTTTGCTTCTTCAACCCCCAAACTCTTTTTATTTCCTTTCTTTTGTAACAACACCAGTATCCACAATATACTAGGATGTTTTTATAAGAAGGATTCAAACTACACATACACACAACTCCATCTAATGGATGATGAACATAATGTTTCTGTGGATGGCAAACTAACGCCTCACGAAATGATGATTGTTCAAATAAATCATACCACCTCTCATGGTGGCCATTATGATGGCACTGTAATTAAATATGATATTAATGATATATATTTTATATATAAGCTTCTGTAATTCCATTTTATTTCATACCATTATTCGTTTCATGTTGAATATACATACGATAATTTCATTTGAGGAAGTGCGGACTACCGCCCCCTTAAAATGATATGACTCGTTCATACTACACATGGAACGTATAAAGGATGGTGTTAATGAACTTAAGTAACATATATAAAATATTATATTATACTGGAATAGTAATATACCTATGTATAATTTGGATTTGATTCTTTCAAAATGAAAATTAAATGGAAGTAGCGTTCGTGCGTACGTACGGACTACCGTCTCCACGAACGCGATAAGATTCATTCTCCATCATATCCATTCAAGTATTATTCTCATTTTAGGGTTAAAAATAATGTTAATATCATTCTGATTATGAATAAGATATAATCTATCCATTACAAACATGTCTTACGTAACCAAACATTTAAGAAGAACGAATCGATTATCACCCGAAACGACGATAATACTAAGATATTATTAATAAAGAAATGTTAAAAGATCATATATGATATCATATTAATGTATATGATTCTTTTATAATTTAATAACAATTATTTCACCATTATACAGGAGGTTAACCTACCCCAACCAAGGAAAAGTACAAGGTAAGGGTTATTTCACAATCTCTTCATTATCCGAGGTTGTATTATACGTAATAATCTACTGGGATCTCTTTATCATCCACATGCATGTTTCTTCGAAATGTATTTCAAAACATTTTTACTATTTACAAGAATATGAGTTAAAGTCATTTATACCCTTGTTTGACTTTTTATAAGAGGTTTATAAAGGAATCTTTCCGTCGTTTTCAAAACAAGGTCCTTTTTAACCTTTTCGACAGAATTGAGGTAAGAATGTTTTTTTTAACTTATACGGCGGGTGCGGTTATTTTCCGCCGTTATAAAATCATCGAAGCTTTCCTTACAAGCTTATAGGAATATTTTCAAAGAAAATGTTTTATTTTATATGGATCTTAAATGATTTCAAAATAAAAGGAGATACTTCTTTTAATAGAATTTTGATTTCATCTATGTCAACATCCTTTGATGGATTTTAAGATTATTTGAAGTTGATTTATTATAATACAAAACTTCTATATTGTATTGAAGGTTTTGTGATATGTTTGAATGTGGATGTGCTATTTTATACCATTCATAGTTTATGTTGAAACTATTGACATTTCGTATGCTAGTTTTAACCCGAATGTTTATGTTATATTTCAAACTTTTCTTCAGATGAATGTGCTAAACAAGTATGTTCCGGGTTGGGGACCGGTAAAAGTAAGCCCTCCAGGTTGGGGACTGGTTAAAGTAAGCCCTCCAGGTTAGGGACTGGTAAAAGTATGCCCTCCGGGTTGGTGTCCGGTTATTAGAGGCACTCCGGGTTGGTGTCCGGTTATTAGAGGCACTCCGGGTTGGTGTCCGGTTATTAGAGGCACTCCGGGTTGGGTTCCGGTTAGAAGTAACCCCTAGGTCTTTGGATGAGGCCTAGACAAAGAAATTAACGTTTAGCATTATGCATTCCAACATTATGAAAGTGTTTATTGATATTGCATGTGATTATTCGATTAGTAGAATATCCATGTGAATAAGTAAATGGCATTATTTCATTTTTATTTTTTCCATACTATGTTGAACTTCAATTTTAAAAGGCTTTTGTTTTAGTAATTCATTACCTTAAATGTTTATGCTTATTATGAATGTTCCGCTATATTGTTATCCTTACTGGGCATTTGAGCTCACCCCTTTTCTATGTTTTATTTTTCCCAGGTAGTGAAGAAGTAAATTATGAATGACTTGCAGGGATATTATGATGGGTTAATAGTGTGGATATGAAGACTTTGTTGTTGTAGTAGTTTTTCACTTTGAAATGTAATGTAAAACTTTATGATTATATCTAGTGTTTCCAAGGCTACTAAACCAATCGGTCTTTCGGGATTTGATCTTTCTTGTGATCATGCCAATGTTACGAAGTAATGCACCGACTCTGGGCAACTGGGGTCGGGGCGTTACAGATGTTCATCACGGGTCCCGTACTTTACTTCGAAGGCCTCAAATTGTCTTTGTGGCCCGTTCTGTGATCGCTCGTCGATTCACGCACCAACAACAATGTGCGAAGGGTTGTCGGGGCATGTTTGTTCGGCCTGCATCCTCCATGTTAGGTGATATAAAATGGAAAGCATTTAAACACATGCATTTAATCATTTAAGAGGGTATAATTCACATAAACCAAAAAATATGAAAACCCTCTACCTCATGTCGTTCTTCATTTTTTGACGATATCGCAAGAGGGTGGACGTTGGCTCGTCGTCGTCGTCCTAAGGGAGGAGATGAAGATGACGAAGGTCGTTGGCATTCGTCGCTTCTGTCACCGTCGGTGTGCACCAGAGGAAGTTTCGTCTCCTCTCTTGTTGCGAAGAATGAATATAAGGTGAGTCGTTTTTGGTGAGTTCCCCATGTCGGTGTCTCCTCCCTTTCCGTGGAGGAAGAAGAGGATGAAGAAACGTGATCGCTGAGGCGTTCTTTGTTGAGGGGTCAATGTTCTTCATCGGAGAAGAACCGTTCTTCACAGAGATGGTGATGTTCTTCCACCCGAGAGGAACTTCCTCCTTCTTTTAAACAAGCGCACTTTCCCTTTTCTCCCAACACAAAATGTGTCAAAGTAAAAAAATTGGTTCATGCTATTATTTTATTAACAAAGTAATTTCAATTTTTCAAAATTCAAACACATAGTTAATTAATTGAATAGGGTCAATTAATTAATTAAGGTATGTGTTGGTGAGAATTAAGAGGGAGAGAGAGAGGAAGTGGAAGGTTACTCAATTTAAGACGAGTTTACAAAATTAAAGAGGGGGGTGAGGAGTTATGGAAAAAGTGAAGGGGTGGGGATTGTGTGGGCCCCACATCTCCTTTATTCTGTCAAGGGGAGTTAGCATCCTAATGGGCCCCACTACAAATCCCACACCTATGAATTAAACCACATAAGAGAGGGAAAACGTGTTGTGACACAACACTTAAACCACTTAGTATGAAATAAAAATAAAATTGTAAAACAATTATATTTTTATTCCTCAGTACTTTTTTAACAACTCCTCCCGAGAAAAAACAACTCCAGAAAGGGTCTTCTTAAGAAATTACCAGCACTGCGAGTTCATAGGTGCCCTCGGATTTCAATTACAAGCACCGAATTAAATGTTAGAAAAACCCGCTTGTTCGTTCACTGAATGTACCCAAGCTAAACTTTGAAAATTGATTCCGGGCACACTGGGCCTCAGAATCAGGCACCGTCAGAAACTGCGTAATTGTAAAATTACAATGAAATTAAGAAAAAAAATTCCTTGAAATTTCTGGGTCTTTATATTACTCCCACCTCAGGGTTTTACATCCCAGTAAAGATTTAACACAAACTAGGGATGAAAAAGTGGTACAGAGCACGCATCTGAGCCTTCCGCTCCCATGTGCTCTCCTGGAGGTTCCTGTGCTTTCAACGAAAGTGCACAAGTGGAATCGACCATCCTCATAGGAACCAATCCTATCGATCCTCAACATCTACTGGAACCCCACAAAAGTCACCCCATCACCAAAGTCCAGCTTCCCATGTTCGATGATAAGCAAAGGGTCGTGCTCGTATCTCCTCAACTGAGATACGTGGAAGTCGTTGTGCACCTGGTGCAACTAAGGTGGATGGGTCAAGCGGTAACCCACCTCGCCTACCCTACTGAGGACCTTGAAGGGTACGATGAAGCATAGAGATAACTTGCCGCCTCAGCCAAATCTCTGTAATTCCACGTCGAGGTGAGACTCGTATGAAAACGTGGTCACCATCCTCGAACTCTAGTGGACTCTTCCTCAGGTCAGCATAAGACTTCTGTCGGCTCTGAACTATCCTCATCCGCTCCTGGATGACCTAGACCTTCTCTGTTGTGGCCTGGACTATCTCTGGTCCCACAAGAGCTACTATGATTTCTTCTTTGCCGATAAGAGAAATCTGGTCTCATCCCCTGGATGAACCACGTTCTTTGCCTAATACAGTCAATCTGGACATGAATGATGCATTCATTCCATGGACGACGTCGTAAGGCCTCGACGTTACTACCAAGAGATCCAATCGTCACTCTCACCTATAAGGGTCGATTCACACTGTCGGCATCAGTGTGAGGTAACTGGGTCTCCTCTAGTAGGACTCTCAAAAGTGAGGGTCAAGTCAACAGTTTTAATCGGGACCTCTCAGTACACAAAAAGGAAGGAAGCAAATGTCACAAGGACAAGTGTCTTTTATTACTGCAGCTTGAAGTACAAAGACACACAACAATGAAAACAAGGAAACTGGAAGCACCAAGATCAAAGGTCCCATGCCTGGAACTAGTCCTGCTCTTTTCCGCCAGCTTCCGGAGCTCCGTAGTCGTATTCTTCCACTAATTGAAGCTGAGCTCTCCCATATCCACCTATTCCCGGCGGTCAGGGTGGACCTCCTGATGGTGGTGGTGGAAACACCTCTAAGCGTCATCCACCTCCAGCTGCACGACCAGCTCCCCTATCTCTGTCTCCTGTTCCGTGCGATCCGCCTCAATCGAACCTCTACCTCTGTCTGGGAGGTCATTCATTTATCTACTGGTCATCTGCATGGTGGGTCGGACAGTCACGTGCCATGTGACCAACCCCACCGCAGGTGTAACACTATCCTCTCCTCGTTAGTTTCTCTCCACCCTAGGTGCCTCGTACACACAATCATGTGTCATGCGGTCGGCCACCTATAGGTTCGGTCCTCTTGGTCCTCTGCGTCATCTGTCTACTGCCCGCTGCAGAAGACTCTACCACATGACGACTAGTGGTGGGTCCTGCTGCTGGAGACAGTTCAACAAGGAAACTCTCCACTAATAGCGCTCGCTCCAACACCCTTGTCTACATCGGGATGCTGTGAGAAACAAAAGAAATTATAATCTCTCGCCTGAGCCCCTGCTCGAAGGTTCGGGCCCTAAAGAACGGGTCCCATACCATATTTGTGGAGTAGTGCAAGAGGTCTGTGAACCTTGCTGAGTACTGCGCCACCATCATGCTACCCTGCTGCAGATGTAGTAGCTCCTGTATATGCACCGCTTGAAGGGTGGACGGTACAAACTCTGCTCGGAACAGGCTCTCGAAGTCTTCTCATAGAAGTGTCGCCTTGTCATGCATCTGGAGCATCAGGCTCCACCATATGACTGTTGTTTCCTGAAAGAGGCTGGCAGCAAGGATCCCCATGAAGTCTGCTGGCGTCCCTACCAGCCTGAAGACTCTCACCACAGCCTCCAGCCAATCCTCAGCCGCCTACGGGTCCGTCTATCCCCTGAAACTGGGTGCCCTATGGTGCTGGAACTCATGTAGTGTGCTCAAGCGACATGCACTCTCTACTACTGGGGATGGTGGCATCGGTGGCCCAACGGGTGGTAGTACCACTGGTTCCTCCACTGGTGCCTCAATTGGAAGAGGGCCCTATACTAAGGCCTCGTCGCTCGATGGGTTTCCAGTACGTACAACTCTCAGGGCTCTAGCTGGTCGTCCGCGGGGAGGCATCCTGAAAGAAAAAAACGTGACACTATCAAACGATTATACCTGGTCTGCTGACCTGGTTTGAGCTGTTTTAAGGGGAAAAACACACACGCAATTAGTGTTTTCATGCACTGATTCAGAAATCAGTAGTCAGGGTCCTGGTGTATGGATACGTCGGCCGCCCATACCATCACCGGACTCCCTGAACTGAATACCACACTTGGTAATCGTAACACTATTTCTTCATAGAAAAGAAATATCAGAGTTATAAGTTCTGCGTTAGAACCGACACCTCTGATACCAATTTTTCACGACCCGCCCTCGGGGCCCATGCTGTGACTACCACAAGCCCGACTTCCATAAGAAAGGGGATGGAGACTAGCACCAAAGGCCTAAATCTCGATAACTGGGAAGGCATTGCCTTTATAAAAGTAAACAAACACCATAGAGTACAAGAGGAAGTAATACACTAAGTACAAAAGAAATTGCTGAAAAGTAAATGGGCCAGAATACAAACCCAACTGAAAGTACAACTACAACAGAATTAATGTACAACAGAAAAGACACGCAGCTAGAAGAATAGAAGCATTTCCTACGTCGTCCACCTCGGATCCTACCTAAAGGGTAGGTACAGATAGCGCAACTCCTGGATCATCCACCATGGATCCTACGTGAAAGGTAGGTATATATATCTTTCACAACTCTCTCACCCGTCTACCTCCTCCAAGTATTGTCTCATCGTGAAGTCCACCTCCGGATATTGACTCGTCATGAGGTCCACCTCTGGGTACCGTCCAGTCCTCGAACACTCGGCCTCTGTCAGCGCTGCCCGTCATCTGCAACCAACACAATGAGGTGCGGGCCGAGCCCGTGCAGGGGTGAGTATATGATACTCAGTAGCAACCCTGATACCCTCATGGTATCTCTAAATCCAACAAGGATAACCACAAAGAAGGATCTCAACAGATAACCCTTACTTAGGTATAAGCACATACTTATACCTAAGTTAACAAGTAACCCATCTCAATCATGAGGAAACACAAGGTTGTGAAATCAACGAATAAACACTACCTAGGTATATGGCCAAACATATACCTAAGTTATCAAGTGACCCATCTCAATCATGAGGTAAACACAAAGGCCATAGACTCAGCTTAAACCAGGATTTTCATTATCGAAACTGTAATTGCTGAAGAGCTCCGTCTCTAACGAGTACAATGATCCTGTCACAACTCTAAGGTAAAACTCACTAACCTAAGACTGTTGAGGTACTCCTCCTGTCGAGTACCACGGGTCATCCACCCAAACACAACAGTACTACCAACCGGGGTCTGCCACCCAAACACAATAGTGCACCCCCCCTAATAGCCAGTAGAGGTACCCCTTCTGTTGAGTACCGCGAGTTTGAACCCAAACACGGTAGTGCTCCATCCACCATGGGTCTGCACCCAAACATAGTAGTGCTCCGTCCACTGGGCTCGTCGACTCACTCCAAGTCGAGTTGGTCAAGCAGTCGTCAGGTCTTAGCCAGCTACACGGTCTCCGTACTCCTTATGCTCATCTCTAAGAGGGTCCTCTCCATGGGTTACAGGTCGATAATCCATGTATCTCAAAGTCCCCTGAAGAAGTATCTCAAAGGTCCGCCTCACCATAGGGGTCTCAACGCAACAGACGGCGCGTCAATCGGACGCCCGGTATGTGAGTTAATAGCCTTTTCATCCCAGGGGCCCGATTGGTTTCATGTACGAACCAACCCGGCCAAATCTCATCTATACCCTGAACTATAATAGGGTATACTCATAGGGACTGTTTCTCAACGTGATTACCAACTCCGCTAATGGTTCGTGAAACAGACGTCCGGTCTGAAAGTTATCAGCTCCTCCGTTCCAAGGGCCCGGTTGGATTTCGGGTAAATACAACCCGGCCACTATCCAACTGCGTCCAAACCTCAGGAGAAGTATTCCAAAAGTTCTTTATCATCAAGAAGAATCAAACAAATTCTATGGCACATCTATCGGACGTCCCGAGCTCATGTTATAAGCGTTTCCGCTCCAAGGGCCCGGTTGGTTTCGTGCTCGAACCAACCCAGCCATACACAATGTTCTCCGAAACCTTCAATGTAATATACTGAAATGACCTTCTCGATCCAAGGATTGCATCGCAACTAACGGTGCGTCGATCGGAGGTCCGTAGCCCAAGATATGGGAAAAAGACCGGAAGTGATCTGAAAATGGGGGGTCTGGGCACGGTCCGACTCGGCCCGACCCACCCTGGGTCGGCCGAAACCAGGCCGACCCGACCCGGGTCCGGGTCCGACCCAGTAGGGCGTGGCCTGGCCCGGCTGGGCATGGCCTGGCCCGGTCCGTGCAACCCGGCCCACCCCGGTCGTGTGGCACGCTGGCTCGGCTAGCGATCCGAGTGGGGTGCGTGGTCCCCCGCGGCCTTTGCGCTTCGCGGACGCGGCAAGAGCCGCATCCTGCTACCCTGGATCCCGTGCGGCCGCCGGATCCAGCCGCCTGAAGCCGAGATGGTTCCTCCTGGAAGCGCGATGGGGTGTCGCGACCTCCGGGTGGCCGGCCAGTGCCAGCCACCACCTCCGGTCTCCGGTGATGTCTGCGTGCCACCAAAGTTTCTCCAGTGGTCCGTTTTCAATTCCACCTGCACTAGTGTTCATCATGGGTCCCGTACTTTTCTGCGAAGACCTCAAATTGTCTTTGCGGTCTGTTCCATCATTTCTCGTTGATTCGTGCACCAACAACAGTATGTGGAGGGTTGTCGGGCCGTGTTTGTTCGGCCCGCGCCCTCCGCGTTAGGTGTTATCAAATGGAAAACATTTAAACACATGCATTTAATCATTGACGAGGGTATAATTCACATAAACACAAAATACGAAAACACCTTACCTCGTGTCGTTCGTCATTTGTTGACAATATCGCAAGAGGGTGGACGTCGGCTCGTCGTCATCGTCCCAAGGGAGGAGATGAAGATGAAGATGGTCGCTGGTGTTCGTCGCTTTTGTCGCCGTTGGTGTGCACCCAAGGAAGTGTCATCTCCTCTCTTGTTGCGAAGGAAGAATATAAGGTGAGTCATTGTTAGCGAGTTCCTCACGTCGGTGTCTCCTCCCTTGCCGTGGAGGAAGAAGAGGACGAAGAACCGTGATCACCGAGTCGTTATATGTTGAGGGGTCAATGTTCTTCATCGGAGATGAACCGTTCCTCACGGACATGATGATGTTCTTCCACCCAAGAGAAACTTCCTCCTTCTTTTACACAAGAGCTCTTTCCCTTTTCTCCCAACACAAAAATGTGTCCAAGTAAAATAATAGGTTCATGCTATTATTTTATTAACACAAGTAATTTCAATTTTTCAAAATTCAAACACTTAGTTAATTAATTGAATAGGTTCAATTAATTAATTAAGGTATGTGTAGGAGAGAGTTAAGAGGGAGAGAGAGAGAAGAAGTGGAAGGTTACTAAATTTAATATGAGTTTACAAAATTATAGAGGGGGTGAGGAGTTATGAAAAAAGTGAAAGGTTGGGGCTCATGTGGGCCCCACCTCTCCTTTATTCTCCCAAGGGGAGTTAGCAACCCAACGGGTCCCACTCCAACTCCCACACCTAAGAGTTAAACCACATAAGAGAGGGAAAAAGTGTTGTGACAGAACACTTAAACCACTTAGAAAGAAATAAAAATAAAATTGTAACAAAATTATATTTTTATTCCTCACTCTTTTTTTAACAACTCCTCTCGAGAAAACAAAACTCTATAAAGGGTCTTCTTAAGCAATTACAGGCGCTGCGAGTTCATCAGCGCTCTCAGATTTCAATTCCGAGTAGCGGATTAAAAGTTAGAAAAACCCGCTCATTCTTTCACAGAACGTACCTGATCTAAACTTCAAAAATTGATTCCGGGGACGCCGGGCCTTAGAATCAGGCACTGTCAGAATCTGCATACTCGTAAAATTCCAAAGAAATTAAGAAAAAAAATTCCTTGAAATTTCAGGATCTTTTCATTTAATGATCTTATCTTTCCTCTTACAAGGATTTTACCTCACCCCTTTTTCTTGTTTATCCTTACGTGACTACATGTACTGAGGAGTACACAAGGACCTATATGAATATTGAGAAGAATAAATTTCATAAATGTTTATGATTTATGCTGTAAATGTTAATTATGGTCATATTTCTCACAAGACAATAAACCTTTGGTTCCTCATTATGTAATGTTTTATGTTTCTAATCATTAAAATGATGTAAAAGTAATATTAGAAAAGTATGGTCCCTATAGTTAGTATTAGGGGCCCAGTTGAGTTAATTTGGAAAATAATATTAGTGAACCATAGATAAAACCTTAAATATGAGACTAAGAATAAATTTGCACACAAAGAAGCTTTTATAAACATAGGGATACCATAAGCTATGCTATTAGTTTAAATTTTACAATTGAATAAGTTTTTTATTCCTGAATAATTGACTAATGTTTTTTTCTAAAAATTTTTATTCTAAAAAAATTGCGGGAACCAAGAGAAACCATGCAAAGAACCAATGAGAGGGCCAATATAACGATTTCCTGAACAACATCCCAATTATTTGGGAGGTGGACTCCATAACATCATGGTGATACTGACCCAGCTGTCTCAAGTTATGTATATAAACCTGAATGATGGGGAACATTTTCCTTTACCTAATAGGGAGAAAGTGGATATCAAGTGTTTTATATGCCAACAACCACCAATGCTTAGTGGATCATCTGATCCACTAGTTATAGATCAGTGGGTCAACTCCATGGAAAAGTTATTTTATTTTCATCTTTGTTCTAAGATAGAGAAGGGGACTCTTGGCATTTATCGTCTCGATTAAAAGGCTGACCAATGGTGTCATTTGATTAAGAACACCATGTCAGCTGACAAAAATGATGTGACGGATGGGGAAGACATTAAGATAATGTTTCCTAACAAGTATTTTCAACGAACTATTCATAAAAATATGGTGAGAGATTTCATAAAGGTAATGTAAAAGGATAGAGAATATAACTGGACAGAAAAAGTGAATTTAAGAAGTCTTGAAAGGTACTCTTAGGGATTTATTATCAAAAATGAAATAAAAATAGATATATTATTTAGTGTAACAAAACCACACCATCAAACAAATATTTTAATTCATGAATTTAGGAGTTATGAAGAATTAGTTTTATTTGATCTCAAAGTGCATACGTAGTTTGGATAATGGTCCCAATGATATGGAGATAAGAAAAAAAGGTGCATTTTCATGTGGGAGGATGTAATGATAGACGGAAAAAAACTCAACCACCCACATGTCAAAAATGTGGGAATAAGTATGATGGGAATTGCATCAAATGGACAAGGAAATGTTTCATGTGTGGTAAAGAAGGCCACCAGGCTCTCAAATATCAAAAATACATGAGAAGAAAGGAGAATGTGATGTAAGAAAAGAAATCACGACCCATGGTCCATTGCTACAATTGTAACCTTCTAGTGCACTTTGAAAAAAATGTAATAAACCTAAAACACTTGAGGGTAATCAATGTCAGTAGCCACCAATGACAAAAGAACAAGGTAAGGATTCTTCCTTAACTAATATTAAAGATGAGAATGAAAATAAATTCATATAAGTTACACTTCTTATTCACAAAGGAATGGAAAAAAAATTATTTGATTCTAGTTCTACACATTACTTTATATCTTGAAATTATTCTAGAAATATGGAATTGAATCCCAAAATACTTGATGTTGAGAAATCTTTTAAAACATCTGTTGGTGAAATCATTGCAACCGAAGCATTGGAATCTTCTCCTGTTGGAATTTGTGGGAATATTAATCCAGTTAATATCATGCTACATCCCCAAGTGTAATTTAATTCTATAAAGGGAATTGATTCTCTCTTGTTTTATAGATAACATGTCAAATAGTGTAAAAAAGAAATATATTTTCATATTCTGAACCATCGTAGGATCCTGTAAAAATTAAATGATGATCATGAATATCCAATAAAAGTTACTTATACAATGTGGGTGTTGATTCACTATGAAGAGGCATAACTCACTCTAATGGTTGAGTCAAAGGAAAGTTACAACAATATAGTAAGTTCTAAGTTTGAGGGAATACAATTATGTATTTCATAAATAGTTAACAAGGATTCCCCCAAATTGTGATGTAGAGTTCTCTATATAACTCATACATAGAGATACTCCCATATCAGAGTTTCCCTTTTGGATGGGTCCTATCGAAATGGAGGATTTATTGAAGAAACTACAAGTTAATTTGTAAAAATTGTTTATATGTCCAAGTTCACCACCTTGGGGTGCGCCAATGATCTTTGTGATGAGGAAGGATGAATCAATGAAGCTCTATATCGATTATCGGGAACTCCAAAATGTCACCATAAAGGAAAAGTATCCTCTCCCAAAAATTGGATACTTGTTCGATAAGCTACAAGGAGACCAGTACTTATTAAAGGTAGACATTCATTCTGGATATCATCAGCTAATGGTGAAGAATGGATATATTCAGAAGACTATCTTTTTTACAAGGTATGAGCACTTTGAGTTTTTGGTGATGGCCATCAGACTTAACAATTCCCCTACAATATTTAGTTATTTGATTAATAGAGTCTATAGACATTACCTCAACATATTTGTGATAGTTTTTATCGATTATATTTTTATGTACTCTAAGGTAAAGCAGGAACATGAAGAACATCTAATACTTGAGTTGGTATCATTGTAAAAGGAGAAGTTGTACGCAAAGTTCATCAAGTGTGACTTTTGGATTAAGAAAGTAATTTTCATGTGACATGTGATCAAAAGTGAGAGAATTTTTATGGAACCTTCAAGAACAAAGGAAATTGTGAAATGGACCAAACCCTTTAGTGTCAAAAAAATATATATTTTTCTGGGATTAGTGGGGTACTACTGACATTTTGGGAAACATTTATCAGGATTATCAACCCTTTTATCTATTTTAACAAAGAAAGGGGTAAAGTATGTCTTGATGGAAGAATGTGAGTGAAGATTCATGGAGATAAATATAAGGCTGATCATTGTTCCTCTACTCACATTAGTGAAAAGTGGAGATTGTTTTGTGATATATAGTTATGCTTCAAATAATGTCTTTGGTTTTGTACTCATTACAAATGATAATGTGGTATCCTATTCCAACTATAGTTGAATATCCATGTGGAGAACTACCCTACACATGATCTAGAGATACTAGATATGATATTTTTATTGAAAATGTAGTGGCACTACATCTACAGTGAGAAGTGTGAAAGATACACCGATCACAAGATTCTATGGTATATGTACACACAAAAGGAACTCAACATCCATCAGAACATATGTTAAGAGATAATTGAAGATTACGATTTCTCTATTCACTATCATCCTTTCAAGGTGAACAAGGTGGATAATGCTCTATTTAGGAAAGAACCAACTACTCTATTCATGTTTCAGAAAGAGAAAGACCCTATCTTCATGGATTTGAAAAGGATTGTTTTGGAAATCATAACGGAAGGGAATAAATCATACCTTCCCAAATGATTACCCAACCATCAATCAAAGTGAATGTTATGAAGGAACAAATGTATCATCTAGAGTTAAAAAAGAAGGTGAATGCAGCAAAGGATGGAATAATGAAAGAGTTTTGTATCAATTATGATGGTTTGATTTGGTTTGGAATGTGTCTTTTTGTGTCTTCATCACCCTCGAAAATGAACGTGCTATTGGACAATGCCCACATATCAAATTTCGCTATCCATACTTGTAGCACCAAGATGTATTGTGATCTTCAAGAACATGTTGGGTGGTACAACATGAACAATGGGATTGCTGAATATATCACATGGTGCTTGATATGTCATCAAGTAAAATAGATCAAAAAAATTCCAAAGGGATGATCGAAATATTACCTATACAGATGTTGAAATGGGATAATATCACTATAAAAATTGTCACAGGTCTACTGAAAAATCCAAGGGAAATAATGTGAAATAGATTTTGGTTTACAGACTCACCATGACTGAACAATTTCTTACTATTCGGGAATATCTCTCACTTGAAAAACATTAAATGATATATATGAAGGAAGTGGTGAGACTGCATGGGGTTCCACTCTGGATTTTCATTGATTATGATTCAAGGTCCACATCTAAATTCTGGAGGATTCTCCTACATGTATAGAGTACTGAATTAAATTTCATCATGGCCTATCAGCCCCAAACTGATGGCCAATTTCAAAAGACTATTCAAATTCCCAATGATATTATAAGAGTATGTTCTTCATAATTCAATGGTTGATGGGATCAAAAAATAACATTTGTTGAGTTCTCATACAACAATTTCTTCCAATTGATTATTTATATGGCTCCATTTGAAGCTCTGTATGGAAAGTGATGTAGAACTAAAACCTGTTGGGATGAAGTTGGAGAAAGAAATCTATATAGACCTGATATTTTGAAAGAGATGAAAGAGAAGGTAAAAGTCATCCACAAACATATAAAAGATTCTCAAAGTCTACAAAATATCTATACTGACAACCATCGATGGGATGAGAAGTTTGACGTTGGTGATAAATTCTTCTATTGAATCCATGGAAGAGAGTCACGCGGTTTGGAATAAAGGGGAATCTAAGCACAAGGTACATTGTCTCATTAGATCATAAAAAACATATGATACGTGGCCAATCGACTTTCACTTCTACTGATTATGGATCATGTTCATGATGTGACTCACATATCACTCCTAAAAAATTACATACCATATCCCTCACATATACTTAACTCAGAGGTGGAATAGCTGGTAGAAAATATCTTTTATAAGGAGCACCCAGTACAGATTATGGACAGAAGAGATAAGGTTATATGAAACAAGACAACCCACCATTGCAATGTGTTGTGGGGGAACCATAAGTATAAATAAGAAACATGGGAACTAGAGGATTTGATGAAGGATATGTATAATCACATATTAATGTAAAAAGAAATTTTGAGGTTGAAAATTCAAGTGGGGGGAAGAATGTAATGACCCAAACATTTTTGAATGAAATTTCTCTCTTATTGAAGTAATTTTATAATAACATAAAATAAAATTAGGAAAAAAACAATGCCACATCATTATTAAATCAACTATAATGTGACCTCTAAACATAAATTGTTCACATAGTTGTTTTGAATTTTAAAAATATCACATACACGGTTGTGATCAGCAAGATGGTTCATGGCTGATAAGACAAATTTAATTTTTTTAATAGTAACCAACCCTTATGAATAGAAACCTACCCTTATTAATAGTTATATGATCCTTTTGAATAGAAAAGTTTATAAAATAATAGTAACCTCACCCATGAATGTTTTAAAAAATTAGGCATCTTATATGTGAAAATATGTCCATAGTAAAAGTGTTGGTATTTTTATACATCATAAATAATTAATTATAATTATTAAAATAGTTTAAAATAAAATTAATTTTTCTGAAATGTGTTCATAAATTAACAATATTATGTCTTCTAGATTAATTATAATTTTATAATACCTTATGCAATTTTTTAATACATTAGAAAATCAGTTTTAATTTTTAAATATGTATTTTTAAGATAATTTCTGATATTAATTAAAAACATAAATTATTCATATTTATATATTCTTTTTTAAAAAATGGTGTTCATTTTTAGATTCTACATGTTAAAAAATGGTTTCGATGATTTTTTTTTGTATTTTTATGAAATACATTATTTTTTGGTGAACAGTGAAATTTATAAATTTACCAAATATGATAAAGATATTAATTTTTGCCTCATTAATGAGTCATGGAATATTTAAATGGACAATGGTTAAAACTAAAATGAACATATTAATATCTTTAGCATCAAGAATCCTCAATATTTCTTTTCTTGTGGAGAAATAATAAATTCATGAATATAATTTTAATAAAATCATCCTCCCCTCTACTATAAATACCACGTACACCCTCATTTCTTCTCACCAATAAAAGTTCATGACCTCACTAAATTCTACCATAATATCCCTCATATATCCTCCCAATTTTTCATAATCTTCTGGTATCCACATAATTAAAAATCCTTTCCCTTAAAGTGGCTCTCAAAGGAAATAAACTGAAGAGGTAAATTCCTCTTTCTGATTCTGTTATTTTCATTCAAGTTCCACTATTTAATTTTTCATTCCTAACCTACGTTCTATCAAATGGTATGATAACTCTAGTAACACACATATAATTTAATTATATTATGATAATGATATTTTTCAGGAAATTATCACGATCCCTCTCCTTTTATACTATAAATGAAAACACTGTCTAAGATGTGATAATTTATCGCATTCAGGGACGACAAGTTTGCGATTTTCATTCCCATGTTATAGAATATTCGTGGAACCCTTTTAATGGTTGAACCAGATCATAATAATTTTTGTCTTATGGTAGGTTATTTAATCCTAATACACTCATGATAAAAAATAATTATACAAAACAAGTTCATTGGAGAAAAACCACCAAATTCATCAAATAATTTATCCATAAAATTTAAGGTATTGATTCATTCTCATGGTACATCAAAAAAAATAATTACAAGAACATTAAAACTCATTTAAGATCATTATATATATGTAATACCAATTCCAAATGTTTACCCATGTTCTACATGAACTTCTATTCATGTGTACAAGTGAATTGTTCATGAAAACAAAGAAAAATAACACTCTCGAACAATGATTTTAAGCTATATAACTCATCCAATAGTCCATAAAAGAACTTAATAAATTAAAAACAAATCATATTATCATATAAAAGATTCTGTAATTGTTAATTAATTAATGTAATGTGATTATACAGTCTATTAAATTTAATATAACAGTCAGATAAAAGGTAAGGGGAAATTCTCAAACCCAACTATATTTCTTTGTAATTTCCCTCTTCAACCAATTTTCAGGTTGGTTATGCCTTAAAAATATTTATTTATAATTATATTACCTTTTTTGGAATATTAATTTGTTTCTCGAATTTATATTTTGAAAAATAAATTTTTTTTAAAATTAACTCTTATTTCAAATAAACACAACATTTTTACTTATTGTAGATTGTTTCACTCATCACTCAACGTTAATAGTTATGTGTCTAGAATGATATTTACTCATTATTTTGGGAAATTTTTTTATTGAAGGTATGATTTAGGATATGAGTCCCATTTATTTACACGATTTACATTAAGTTTGATGATGAAATATTTTCTATGTGGCATTAATGAGAATGTAAATGTTGTGATGCGATAGGTGTACCCAGAATTATATACCACAATATTAATGTTTTAATGTGATGGGTGAATCTATAATTTTACAACACTCTAATTCATTGGGTTAAGTGAGAAAACTCATGGGGAAAATTGAAACTATACATGAACATGATGCTAGATTTTTCCCCGCTATTTCGGGTAGAAAACCACTAAGATATGATGCTTTATTCTTAGGAATTTCAACATTCTATGATATTATATAAATGATTCCATGATTATCATCACCCCAGGATAAATTGTTTCATGTTATTTTAATTTGTATTAAAAGGATTTTATATAACTTATTTCTTTATCCTTTGATGAATACATTTACTAAGGAGTATAAAAGGTTTGATAATAAGCACGAGAAGAAGAAAATAAATAAATGATTATGATTTCTGTTGTAAATGTTATGTATGGGTCAAGTTATCCTAAGACCCAAAACCGTTGGACCCTAGTTGTGTATTGAATTTTGGTTTTTTAACATAAAAATTATTTAAAAGTAATTTAAGAAAAGTAGAGATGCTATATGTATTGTATCTGGTTGAGATATCAGGTTTACCTAGAGGTATTGGAGAAACCATTATTAAGAATTTGACACATAATTGAGAATTAACATGGATTAGCAACCTAAAAAGGATGGTTAGTATAAAATAACCATTCAAACTCTAGAGGATATGCTATGATCATGTTCAATGTATTACTAAGTACATTGGGATGAACACCATCCCCTAGTGGAGTTCTCATATAAAAAAAGTCTTGATTCAAGCTTTTAAAAGGAACCTTATGTGGCTCTGTATGGGAAGATGCATCAAACAAAAAAAAGGGTACAATGTTGGAGAGTGGAAGCTAATGGGACGTAATATTAATCATGGTATGAGAGTGTACGATCAACCAAATAAAATTATTTTAAATCCATGAAATGTTTAATGGAAATCTATGCATACAATCATTAACAAGACCTAGATTTCTAGGATGGTGATTAGTTCTTACATCATATATCTCCTTTGATGAATATCATGAGGTTTTTGAAGAAGGGAATGCCTAGAAAAATGCACATCAAACTCTTTGAGATCTTTGAAAACATAATAGTTGTGTCGTATCGACTAAAACTCCCTAAACCACATCTATAGTGCATCATGTGATTTATAAATCCCTCTTGAGTAAATAATTACCATAGCCCTTACATGTAATGGCTATATAGGTGGTTATATTCGAGATTTATCATTCAAATGAGTACCATCTAGTGAATATCTTAAATAATAGAGGCAAATCTTTATGAATAAAGGCAACTAAATTTTTCAAAGTGTTTTGGTGAAACCGAAAGTTTGTTGAAACAACATGGGTCCCAGAAGAGTTGACAAAATTGGATTACCCTAATGCTTTTAGTGTAAATATGAAATTTAATGGGATAAATTTATTGTGGGAGAGAGTTCAATAACCCATACATTTATAAATTAAATTCCATTTTAAAATTAGTAAATATCTTATTAATAAATTATTATTTTTTTGAATACACATGCACTAATTTTGTTATTTTAGACTATTTTAAGGTATATTCTGTCAAATTTAAAAGGATGTTATGAATCAAATCCATCGATAACATAACCATTGTATAGTGATCAAATGAATAGTATATATTTAGGGTAATTATTAATTTAATTGGCAAAAACAATGGAAGTGATGAACATGACAAGTGAGATCATACCCTATGAATCCCATTTATTGTAGATTCTTAGGGATATAGAATAACTACCACCATACCATGACCAATTTTATGTGTGAATAATACAACTAATTCCTGATTGAAACCATTTATGGGAAAATTACAAGATCAAGAGGGTCATATAACAGACCATGTTCATCGAACAACCCTATGAAAATCTCACAATTGGATACCTTATCATTATGACGGTTTTTAGTGTACGAAAGGGATTTATATCTAGATCCTAACAATATGAATTTGAATATTTTTTATTATTAATAATATAATTATATATTTATCTTTTATTAATTTATGAGAATTGATTAATAATTATGGTAAAAATTAGATTTCAATATGATGTGATAGAAATTATATTTTTCAGAAATAAAAAATTTCAATGAAGAAACTATTTCTATGAAATTATCCATTTTTTATTAAAATATAATTTTAATAAATTATTATTATTAATTAATATCTATTAAATATAAATGATAATATAATTTTACGAAGTAAAATGTATTTTTAAATGGGTATAATAATATTATATTAAATAATATAGAATATTTTTAAAAAATGGGGATTTGATTGAAAATTTTAAATTAACATATTAATATAATTATTTTTATAATATATATACTTTTTTTCAAATAAAAATTCCAAAAATATCCAATAGGTATTTTTTTAAAATTTTCATACAGAAGAATTATTTTGGGTAAAAATTTAATATGGTATAATTATATGGTATGTATTAAGAGATCATATAATCCAAAATGATTTATTACATATTTTCTAAAGATAATCCCAAAGACAATTATTGGTAGTCATTAAATTAGTTTTTCAAGGATATTTTATTTATTTTATAAATCCTAGATGAATTCTCTAAAAAAATTATATTTTAATGTTTTAAAATTAGTTCATTATAAACATGACTCACTTTCACTCCCCCATTGCTATTAATTTAATAATTTTCGATCATATCCATATTAAAAAAAGAATTCAACTTCTATTTGATAGAAACCATGGGAAAGAATAATTAAATGGTTTTTGGTTAGGGTTAACTTATCATATAGAGTCCAAAACCTATGTGTAGAAATTAATTAATAATTTTTCCCCCTTTTCAGTTAAAAACCCACCCAACCCCCATTTTACTTCACTAAAAACCCTTATAGCCCGAATGTTTTATACTATTCCCTATAATGATCTATACTAAGGTTCACTATGATATAAACTAGCTTCTCATATGTTTTTAGTAGTCCCCTCTTATAAAAGGTGATCTTATCCTTCTCCTCTTTATTCAAACATCTTTTTTTACATTATGAATTTAGATTCCTAATTTTTAGGTTGGGATACGTTCTTAAAAATACATGTTAATATCATTATAATTCCTATGTTATTAGGGAACCATATCACCCCCATCAATCCCTTGCAAGAATCATTATGTAAAATCCATATACATAAAAAATTATCAGACATTTTTAATGACAATAATTTTGTATTAAATAATAACATCATTCCTACCCAAGGATATTCAATTATATGTTTCTATATATCATTTTTAGGGAAATTGAAAATATTTATAAATCATCCCTTAATCATGGGATTAAAATATATTAAAGAGAACATTATATTATATGATATATGTAGATAAATTTCTCTTATAAATGATTTGAATATTATGGGTCGGATTGAAATTATATTTTCTTCTAATGCATTGGGAAATTCATTTATCTCAAAGGATTAAATGAATAGTGCATGAGAGGATTTCCAATGTACTCTATGTTTTTATGTCTCATTCATCAACCTTGACTTATTTTTATGATGTCATGTTTATTTTTTGTTCAACATTACCATGGTTCTTTTTTGTTATATTATTATATCATGATTCAACAACGAGGTTAATTATTATCACCTTATTATGTTTTTAGATATGCCTATTGAGTCAAAAGTATTACATTAATCTTTTTATTATTGGATTATTCTTTTATCGATATCTATAGCTTAGAACTCACTTGTGTATATCCCATGGTTATCCCATTGAGTTTTCTAATTTTAATAGAATATTAGACAATCTTAGAGAGTTTTTAACTAATGTTTTCATATTTACGTGGTGAGTTAAAATGTTATGTTCTTAATTAGATGAAAATATTATGCCTCACTATCTTCTGGGGTTGTGTTTAGTTTACCATTACAAAATAAGTCATGAATAAATGTGTGTAATATATATGAGTTGTAAAAAATAATCTATAGATATATCTTGTTTATTAAAACTTATGTAATATGCTTAGTAATATATATTATGACACCATTGAGATAAACCATTGTGATATATAAATATATATGGTCATGGATTTTTTTACACAATTATATGGACCAAAATTTTATGAAAAATAAATATACAATGGAAACAAAATATTACAAATATATTTTCCTCAAGAAATAAAAGCACAAAGCCCTAAATTGATGCATTAATATAGTTAGGTCAAAATAAAATATAGGAAAATTCCATAAACAATTTGATTGTATCATAGTACATAATTTTAATGGACTTTAGGTATTGAATAATATTTTAAATAACCCTATTCCTCTAATTAGAAACCATTATTTTTTATCTAATACATGTTTCTCATAGACCCACACATATACACAGACATTAAAATACATTTGAAATAGAATGTGACTTATTCATTAGAGCCCATGTCCAGAGTGTTTCACCATCTTGTGTCCCTCTATCCTTCGCGATTAATTATATCCCACTCCATGATTTCATTTTCAAAATTCTTTACTACATCCCTGAGGTCATCGCTCGACCGTGACCTACTTCACATGGTCCACAAAAAATGTGTTCATTAGTTTAAAACATCTATGACCAATTCCTCATGTTAGAGTTTTTATTTTCTAACATCAGCCACATGATGGACATTACCTCCTAAACCTTCCCCCTCCACCATTAATGGGTCATCATGTGTATGTGGTCGATGCCGAAATGCTCTCACCATGAGATCCTCATCAACATTATCTCTATACCAACCCCCTATGACCAAATATGGTTTACTAACCACATTCATATCCTCAACGTCCTGCTCTAAATCAATACCACATCATCTAGTGGGGGCCTTGAAGAAATTCTATTATTATTTTCATCCATCACCATATATTTCTCAATTAGTATCCCCATATTCATTCACTACCCTTAGTATCCCAAATATTTCACTCTACTAAATTAATTAAATTTATGACACCATCAATTTCATCGGTCATTGACTTAGGTATAATTTCCCCACTATCAAGCCAAATCTAAAAATATTGTGATGGTATATGATTACAAGAACAAGATATATTTCCCAAAATATGATAGATTTATTATTTTCAACCAAATAACACTCACGGGTTCATAAATAATCAAATTTATCACATTTCTATTGTGTTCCATCAAAACTCATTTAGGAGAGGATATCCTCACTTACAATTTAATCGTCTAGGGAAGTAATGTTAGATTCTGTCTAAGGATGCCTACCTCCATATGATGAAAATATACCATAGTGGCTCACATTCTCTACATCAAAAATTCTTGTTGGTATGAATGGAATGAGGCTAAGATAAATAGATTAGTCACTATGAAATTCAATATAGAGAGCCTATATATTAAAGAGAGAGGACCTCTATATATTTAGATCATCCTCGGTGATATGATTATGAATGAATCGTTTTTATATTGTATCCATATTTTCATATTATAAGTCATTTAGTTATGACTATGTTGTCTTAATATTCATGAGGGTTTATCTATTTTGATCGATCATGTTCAACTTCTTTTGTTTATCCATTAATAGGCTTTATTCTTAACCTTTATATTGATGAATGTCCATAAGAAATTATATAATTGGATGTGAATAATGATAGAATTAAAAGTCTATTTTCATAGGATTAATTATTTTTTATATACACCTTGAATAATGTTTCTAGTTTCTAATGAATTGAAACTCCAAATATTATGTCTAATTTTTTCCATAATATATTATTAACTATAATTATGTTGAAAATCATGTATGAAAAATGTGAATCACCATAAAAATTTCTGTTTTTGTATGAATAAAAGGGAAACTATGAACACAAATTACTCCAATTTTTTTTTATATATGGGAGATTATAGAAAATGGTGGCAGGAAGGGGGAAATTTTGTAACCATGTGATTCCCTAATCATCTATTTAATTCATGTGATTTAATGTACTGATAAACAACCATGAACATAGAATTATGTATGGGGAGTTTGAGTTGGGGTTTAAAATTAACATTTCATTTGGGATTATAGTCACTATTATAATCACATTGGATAACGTAATCAAATGGGTATTTATCATCGTCATTTTATCTAAATATAAAATTTTCTAAGATGGAAAAAATAAATTCCAAAACCATTTTCCACTAATCCTACATATGTGATGAAAACTAAAATAAATGAAATAATTGGTTACTTTAGAATTGTTATATGTATTTTTTATTCATTACATCATATCCCAAATATAATGATGGTAAATATTTCATCACAACAACGAAATAATTCTAAAGTGATATGATCTTGTGAAATTTTTGGAATACCCAATATCATCTTTGTACTAAATTTAATACAACAATATATCCTCAACGATTTCCTGGACCATATCCAATGTGAAAAACATAAATTAATATATACAATATTACACCATATAATTTAAAATATTTCATTTAATTTGTCTAGTTTTTGAAATATCTCATAAGTAATTCATAGTTATGGTAGTCAATGTAGTGGAAATATACACATGGTCTTCCATAGATTAATGGATCATCAAAACCCATGTTGTTTTATGGTTTCCCCAATCCTGACTAGTGAGCTTAATTTCTTGTGGTTCATTGATTGAGGATGAAATATAGGAATTTAGGGAATGAAAAATATGAAACCAATTTGTGAAATATCAAAAATATGAATTCATAGTTAACCAGTCTCTATCATGAGTAAATAATTTCACATATATATCAAAATTTTATATTTTTTATGTTTTTATATCCTTTGGAGGTGATGATGGAACCCTTTTAATAAGAAACTATTAAAGCTTTTTATATCTCACTAGAGTGTCTATTTCAAAGTTCAAATATTCATTATATAATAATTTTTTAAATTAATTAGCCATAGTAATTACAGTTTCCCTTTTTTGAATGAGAATGACTATGGTTGTTCATTTTTCAGATATATATATACATATATGATATGTTCTGTATATTTTCCCTCATTGGATGGATATTATATGTTTTTAAAAAATATCATCAGGAACTTAATAATTTATCACTATCCTTAGAGACAAATTGTAATTTCATGTTTTCATTGATCCTTTAATAAGGGATTTCTATGTATCCCTATGAAGGGAATTATAACTCATTTATATTGGTTTCCTTTGATGTTGCACATTATAACAATTAATTCTGTGTGTGAAAGGAAAAGTTTGTGGAATTTTAGTCTCATTTATACATGACTAATGATGTACATCTTATTGTATTATATCCAAGATAATGTTTGAAAATTTTAAATTCAGGTAGAATGAATTATTTAATCTTATAGTTTATGTTTGTATGATGAGTAAATTTATCCATGATTTCAGAGAATTGTTTTGGTTTGGGGATTATTCAAAATTAAACCTTTCTTGTTGTGCATAATATATAAATGGGGTTCTATATGAACTCATATTTCATATATTAGTAACAAGATAGGCTGGTGGATGAGTGGATGCATGGTCAATAAGAAATAGAGGATAATTGTGGTTATTATTCTATATTAATCTACCCTAGTATATGTAGCTCATTAGTGTTATTGAAGTAGTTTGATCAGATACCTCAAGGATATTAAATCCATTTTAGTATATCCATGATTATTTTCTTGATCTTGGAAATTTCTTACTTGTGCATATTAGTAATGGTCCAATTTGTCAAAGGAATACATGATTGATTACATTATAAGAAAGAAAATTATTAAGGAGGAACATCAGGGAAATTACCATTTTCAAAGGATTATATGATTGAATCGGGGAACATAAGAGTGTTTTATATCCCAGACATGTGAATCATATGGATATGAAGGAATCCACAGTAAAAAATTCTTTTAGTGGTTTGACATGGGTGAATGAGTTCTAGAAAGATATTTTTGGAAAATAGGGAAATGGTAAAATTTTAACCTACATTGGTTACCAAGGAGAATCAGGTCTGTAGTTCTAGCCATGATGGCTTAAAGCATCTCAATTTTTATGAAGAACATGTACCATGGGTGATATAACATATCATGGATTGGAATATGAGGCTTTGGTGAAAAGAAAACCTATTCATACATAGATTGATATAAATAATTAGAACCCATATTTTGTTGAGATATCTTTAAAGAAGGGTTATTCCCCATATCCCTGATTATGCATGGGAATAGTGGTCATTAATATAATTTTTTTATCAAAACCATTTAATAACATAAATACCCCTAGTTTCCATTACCTCATAAGTTTTTTGTATGAGATGGTCACAAAATGGATTTCTTGGTGAGAATTGTGTTTTTGGTGGAATACATTTAACATATAAAGAGTTTGGTTGTGATCACACAACACATGAAGCAGAAATGGGATGTTTGGGGACCTGTTATGGGAAAGTAGATTCTTTTTATGATATTTTTTTTATAAATTATCATAACCTCCGCGACACATAGGTAGTCTGTGTATGGCACATGGGCACGAGAATTTTCATTTCTAAGTTGGAAGTTGTGTATGTGCTTCACTTGAATCGGTATGTTGGGTTCCTAGAGGGAGTTATTAGGTGAGGAAATTGGTTGTTGAGAGGATATATGTTAGATGGAAATAGTGTTGAGTCAGGGTAAAAAATGAGGCTTCTTAATGAGTATGTCTTGCTCTTGTAAAAAATTTTACATCTAATTGATGATTTTTTCTTTATAAAGTTTAATCAACAACAATTACTATATTCATTTTCTGATCTTATCATGTTTCAGATAACTCATATTTATCATGATCACCAAATAAAAATGTATTCACTTGTATGTATATACCTTATTAATAATTTCAAATATCACAGTATGATTTTCCCTTGAGATATGTGTCCCATTAAAATACACCTAAATCTCAAACTACTAGATCCACTATACTATAATTTGGCCTTTAGTGCCACAATGAGGAGTAATGATACCTATTATCTATGTAATGTTATGAAATAAAACTGACCATGGATACCTTGGGGGGAATATCAGTTTTTTCACATTAAAAATCCACACAACAACTATAAGAATCTCTTCATAGATGTTGGAAAATTATTTTCTACACATGTGTATAGTGGTTGCATAAAACACAAAACATACCAAAAAATAATAATATCTGCCCTATCCCCTTCATTATGGTTTCTCGCTAGAGGATTTTACTTGAAAAAAATATCATTATAATCTATAGAAATACATATATACCAAAATTATACTAGATTCATGGATGATAAACTTTCTTCATCCCACTAAATCTATTGATAGAAGATCATAATAGAATATCATGCATCCTTCAAACCTAGAGACACAGAACATAAACTATAGTAAAAATTTTCATCATTGTTCACCATGATCCCAGGTAAATATGAGGCAAAGTGGAAACATTCTATGCAATCATGATTTAAAATAATACTATTTATAGTCAATAACCCACATCTCAATTGTTTGGGTGAATGGGAAGAAATAAACATATAGTTCATCACGAGTATCTACCCAAAACAATAATTGAGTAGTGTGAATGCCAATATATCACTCTAATAAGAGCCAGAGGGTGAGTGTAATATAATTTTACTATAGTACATAAACACCACAATTATTCACTTTCCACCAAAGTAAAACTCACACCATGAACAAGTTTAAGAAAATATACAAAATTGTGAAATAAATGACCATAGTTTCTCGTAATAAGAGTCATCACACATAATATCCTTAAATGTTTTCATAAAATAATCTAAGAAGATCCACAACCATAGGTCATCAGAATAAAAAAAATTACATAAAATAATTGGATTATTCTTGTAACAACATCATAAAAACACTAATTATATTTTTATGTAGTATGTTACATAACATCATTTTAAGTGACCTAATATATTAGCACTATATTTATTAACTTTCTTATACTTTATTCGAACCTTTTCAAAAAATGTCCCATCACTTTAATTAACACAATTCATGTTATCAATCAATAATTCCTCAATAATAAGTACAATTAATTATTTACGTACTCACATCCTTGTAAAAAATATATAATTATCCCAAGGAAATCCATTTATCATTATTAAGAATAGTTTTCCTTTTTATTTCATGGTTGATATCACTATTATTCATCTTCCACTTATCATAATTCACATTAGATGGTTTACATAATAACATATATTAATAAATATGTTAATATATTAGAAAATTATTATCTTATATTAACACCATTTAACATAACCAAGTAAATTATACAAATTAAATATACATTAATAATTAATTTATATCAATAATGAACATTAATAATCTTAAAAATATCATAGAAACTCCCTTCTAATATAATTACATAGAAATTATATCTTCTGAAAATTCTACCCATTTTTAAATAACCTGCATGCACTAAAATCCATCATTACTTATCAAAAGCATCATCATAAACATTATGATAATTATATGCCATTTCAAGTAATAATTTAAACATAAAATATTTATGTATAAAATATTTACCTATAATGTTTTCATATGAAAACTTCCATCATATTAAACCCATTCATGATAATTAATGAATATCAATTTTTATTGTTGTCAAAACACAATAAAGGAATTCATTAAATATTGTATTTATTTATGCTTCTATTAATCATTCATATTTAATAAAAAATACTTTCATTATTACCAATTTCATAATAATTAACATAATTATTATTGTAACTTTCAAATTAAATAGAATACTAAAAAAATATACCTTTTGATAAATTCCCAATATCATTAGGCAAATCCCTGAATTATATTCCCCAATATAACACCATGTATTTTAATTTTAATCTTGGTAACTAAATTTCAGGATACACACCATAAGAGGGTGTGAATTAGGGTGTTATAATAATTTCGTCATGTCTCTAACATGAATGGATCTTGTCCTCATGTTTTCAAAGAAGCAAGGTCGCTAACAAAACAATATCAGAACCAAAAATAAAACTATATAAATGTAAGATCATAAAATGTATGAATTTATATAGTTCACCGACACTCGTATATATCAAAAGAGAACATATCAAATATGTATTCATATATATAATTACCACTACATTACTATTTGTTTACTAAAATATTTATGAAAATCACACTAAATATCCATGGATGATGACCTAATCCTCTTGCCCCATCAATTTCATTTGACAGTATCGAGAGTTGATTATATCAAAAAGAATTCAAATTTAAAATAATAATGACAAGTTAAATAATGAAACATGTTAATGGGTTTTTTTGTTATGATCTGTATATCTTTTCCCAATCTTAGTATTTATGCACACAATACATCTTTATAAAACTGATCCACAAGGATAATCCTTTAAGGAATTACTATTCAATGAAAATTTCTTATTTATCTCTGTATTTATTTTCTTGATATTTTATATATTATTTACCTTTATTATCATATTTAATACATATTTTAATATTCCATATAATGTAATTTAAAATTAAAATTTGAAATTAAAATATGAACCACCCTGAAATTATTTCCTTCTAATTCATCTACTGAATTCTCTCAAGGTAAATCTCTATAGGGGAATTTCATTTTCATATTAAACGGTTTTCAAAAAACCTCCAAAACATAGGATTTGTATTAATTATTCAATATATATAAAATTAAATATTTATCTACATATCATGGGGTCATCACTTTCATTTCAGCTTGACACATTACTTTCTCCATCAAATACTTTCAAACCAGACTATAAATTTCAATATGATGTTATGATTCATGTATCATAACTATTTTTTCAAAGAGGTACAGGACTAATTCTAGTTGATTCATCACTACATTATTATTTTTTATGTATTGAAGATACAATTGTATGACATGTGGCTTCATGGTGAAAGGTTATATTATTCAAAAAATAGGTCCACACAATATTTTGATAGCATCCTACTCACGGTGTGATTCGTAACATTATAAAATAGTATATGAATTGTGGCGTGATACAATAATCCTATAATTTTCATGTAAAAAATATTTTCCACTTAACCAAGTAATTATAGCACGAATTAATCATGAATAAATTTATATCCTTTGGCATAATGTTAAAAAAATTATAAATTAGTTTTTAATAATAAAAAACTAATGAAGTTTATAAGTTACTCAAATGTGATTCTCAATAACATTGAAATATTATTTCATTTATAGTATCTTAATAGTTCAACCCACATTCACACTTCAAAAATGTTTTCTAAAACTAAAAATCACTTAAAAATGTCAACCAAAAACCATCCCCATCCCTCTCTAGCTCTCTACAACATTATAAGAAATGACTAACTCTAATTGAAAATAAATTTAACCTCACAACCTTTTGCTGTATCATGATCAACCAGATTTTCTTATCAATAAATTATAAACACTATCATTATATTGGAACCTCGGTATTAGGTCCAACACTAAATACAATAAATCACTTCTTTATCCCCTAGAATACTATGTTTTGGTACAATAAAAATAATGTGATAACATTTATTATTCAATACTAATGAAACTATTTTCTACATTTATTCTCCACATTTGATAAAAAAAAATTAGATATATTTCTTCTCTAGAATAATCTATATCTAGAAATACAAAAAAAATTATCATTTTATAGATAATTTAAGTACCATTCTTCACTATTGACACATTTAATAACATTAAATATCAGTCGATTAAAAATTATTTTAGCTTATATGAGTGAATTATAAATATACAAAATAAAATAAAATATCAACTATAATAATGTTATCCATATTTTAAAATATTTATCTTACTTACACCAATTCGACACATATTTCATTTTTTATTGAATTATGTTTAATAAAACATAAAATTTACCATCCTTTTATAACAACCCAGGTATTAAATCTACCAATGGAATTTTGAAATTAATTCGATATAAACACATAAAATATATTAAAATGAAATGTTATATGAAGTTGAGATGAGTCATTTTCTAGAAAACACAGTGAGAGGAAATCAGTTGAACTATGATATACAACCAATGATTCTCAATCATATGTTTTCAAGTTGCATTTTAAGGGAATACATTAGTTTTTATTGAGTACCTATAGAATCAAATTTCATAATTTTTTCTCCATACTCTACTTTAAAATGTTTTAGTGGATTTTAATATTTTTAGATATAAATATTAAAGAGGGTTACTTGTTAAAATGATAACACACATATCATTTAAATGAATTAAATTTATTTGTTTTACCACCTCTCCATGATTTTATAACAACTAATTCATCCATATATACTATATACTTTTAATGGAGATTTAAATATACTTTATATTTTCTATTTTCAATGAATAAGTGTTCAAAATTTATAATTATCATTCTAATTGAATTTATTCCCATGAATAATTCCCAACCAATTATTTCCATCCAAAACATCTCTATCCATATATGCATTAATTTATTCCACCAAATATTGATTACCTTTTTCTTTAAAAGTAAATCAATAGTTTAATGATCAGTTAATGTAAATCACTATTATCTTTACCCCTGAAATAATGTCACTCTTTGGATATCTTTGAAAATGTACTATAAAACATGTAGCATTTAATATATTTTTTATTTTTTATGGTGATATATAGTTGAATCCTTACAATATTTTTAAATAAATGTTTGATTTTACTTATTTTCTCTCCTTATACATTCTATGTTGAATTCAAAAAATTATTAGAGTCAAAACTAGTATATTTTCAATTCTTATAAACTTTATTAATACATATATTTCATCATTCCCATTTGAAATAAACAATTTTACTTCATTTTAATCTACTTAAAACATAAGAAAAGAGGTCATATATCCAATCATGGATATCTTAAATTTTGAAGAAAATAAATTTCGAAACATCCTAATAAATGTTTTCTTACTTCCATCAAAGATAATATCATTCAACACACCATCACTATAAAAAATCAATCACCTCTAATTTTCACTAAATGGTTATGGTCAACCCCTCTAAATTTTAACTACCTTTTATTCATATGTGTTACCAACAATGAATACCAAGCATGGGTGGATTAAATAGGCCATATATTTCCTTCATAAAAACACTAATTACCACCATATTAAAGAAGAAAATGTATCCATTTTTTCAACATAAGCTTATTCCTTTAGAACTTTGTTGAAAACATATTTCTTCTCATTAATTTTATAAACATAAAATTTCAATTGAACAAAAAATACTATGATATATCTAGTTGATTAATTATTTCAATCTATGATAATAAGTCACTAACATCATCTCCTTAAATATGAGCATACCCAATACTTACCAAAAGTCCCTTATTCGAAAATTACATTGAATCATATATCATATATATCTTATTTGATTTATAGAATTAATTCCTTCAATACCAAACATTCTTTAAGACTCATATTCAAATAAATAATTATTTAGAATATTTTTCAAATATTTTTGATATATATTTACATATTATTATTCTATTCACACTTCATAAATTATATTTCCTTTAAAATTTTCATTAGCTTTATTTAAAAAGCATTCACATCACTACGTTCAACAATCATGTTCAAAATTTTATTAAAATTATTATAGACTTCATATATATATAAGTATCACATGTTTATACTTTTATATGTTAAATCTACATAATTAACCCTAAAAATAATTAATTTTTTTTGTGAAATACATTCCTTTAAATTCATTGAGTTGTTTTAGAGAAGGTTTTTTTTCATTACACATTTAATTTTACATCTATATTCTCCAGACATCAATAATGAAAAATTTAAATTATTCACTATCAATTTAACTACCTACTTCTTATAATTTTTATAGATACCACTCTTAATCTGTAATTTCGTATTCATGCTTATACCAAGATGGTTTATTCTTTCAACAACTCAATTCTAATATGGAGCCCTAAATAGAGACACTCCATTCTTTATTCCATGTATCTATAAATATTTTTCTAATTATATTGTGATATAATTAGTTCTATTATCTTATCATATCATCATCATAATTCTTTCAATTTTATTATCTACTATACTTTAGATTATTTTTATGCGGTCTAATAATTATTTCATGGACTTCATAATCCTAACACAACTTATCTTACAATTGTTATTAACAAAAAATGTAGGATTGTTTTTCACAATGTGTTCAATCTATATTTATTAGACCTTGTACATTAGTTTGAACCAAATATAATTTATTTAATTCTCACATATTATTTGAATGATAAAGGGTTTCTCACAATATTTCCCCTAATTTTTTCATTAAATGTATTTTCTATATTCTTTTTTAGATAAGGAATATTAACTAAAACTATAGACTTTGACAAATTTTCATTAATAAGACCACAAATTCGATGCCATAAATGATTTTCCAACTTTAAAATATTGAGATATTTTCACTAATTTTTTTCATATGATATAAATTATTGTTCATTATAAAACCCTACATTGTATAGTTTTCATCATTTCACTTAATATTATATACATTATAGTTGAATTTATGTTCTAATTCTAATTAACATAATCGAATAAAACTAAAAAAACATTTCCAGTGACCAATGCATAGAGAACATAACAATTTTCAATTCATCACCTCTAATTATATTTTACCACTTACTTTGATATTTTGATATATATAATTATAATAGAAAAATGACCCTTTATTAATAATTTCCATGTTTCCCATTTGGGATTAAATAACACTATTAATAATCTACTTGTGATTTATATGAGCCTTTAATTATAGCTGATATAGTTTATCTATATCATTCATATGAAATTTATTTTCATTCTATGAAATCCCATGATATATTGAGACACATAAATGACTCTTATAAATTTCACCAGTATGTCCAAACAAGTCATTATCTACTTATTCAAATGTATAATTTTTTCTCTAAATGTAATTGTATTGATTTTTTAAAAATCAAACCTTATCATATTTTGATAAGAATAACTCACTATTAAAATTTTACAATAGTTAATTTATTTATACCCAAACATAGTTTAATTTATTTAAATTTCATTGAATAGGTCTATATTCCAATATGAATGATATATTTTTTCTTTATTTCTAACTTTTAATTTCTATAACTTGAAAAATAGATTTATACTTCTTATCAGCATGGAATAATATGAACTACATAACCTTAAAACAAGTTATTAATTTATGTGATATTTTTTATTCAAAATTATTTCATATAACAATTTTTATTAACTCATTCACTATTGATAAGTTATCAATGATTGAAAATTTTTCCAATCATATACTTATCTTTTCTCTTCCAATATATTGTCCTTGAATTTGATGATTTATTGTTATATCGATGCATGTTGATTCTTATGAAATTATACTTTTGAGCTTTAAACCCTTTATTGACACCTCATGTTACTTATTCTAACATTTACTCTGTTTTTCCTCAAAAAACTATCCAAACATAAACTTCTTTCTTGACTTATCGTATTTTTCAAATACGTATTTTTATCTTTAAAATTATAAAAATACATCTTCAATTGTTCAAATAAAATTTGTTTTTTCCATCATGGAAATATTAATATCATTTATTATATTAGTTTTATCCTCAATATATAACCCATAGTTTAATTATTATTTATGTCTCACTTGATTTAGTTTACGATCCCTTATCAAATTATCCATCCAATAAATTTGATCTTTAACATAATCAAATTTACATGAAGAATTGTTTGGGAATACTATAATATTAAAGTACTTCATTCCTTTAATGTCAATAACCACAAAAAATCATTAAAACACCATATTGAGATAAAAAAATCCCTCCTGCTGACCATCTTGCTATAGATCAATTTTTTATTTCTGCACTACAAGCATCTTATGACATTGAGTTTCTAAGATAAGCTAAGTTTTAGTTCCTTCCAATGGTTCGTCCTTAATATCACATACTTCTTTTCTTACTAATATTTTTCATAAATATTTACTTTTATTTTAATTTCCATGAATTATGTTTCTTAATGGGAGATTGTTTTTATTGTCTTTTAAGTGAATTTAAACTCATAATCATCCCTATTTAATATTTTAGGACACCTTTCATTAATTTCCCCAACCGTTCAATAATCAAAATAGGGTAAAGTTATCTTACTATTATATGTCCATTTACATTTCGTATTATTTCTAACCACAATTTATAGCATCCCTCATGAAATATTCATCAATATTTTTTACCTAAAAAATTACAGGATCCTATATGTAATTAAATTTTATTTCCATTAAAGAATGTTATGAGGAAATTTTTGGCATCACACAAATATTATATGTGATATCCATTATACATAAATAATTGAGGCCAAACCCCCAATATTTACATCATTATGTTATGAAACCATTGGATTGTAAACAAGTGTAAGTTTTTTATATGATCTTATTCAAACTAATAACAATATATCTCATTATCATGTCCAAAATATACATTTAATTAACTCAAAAATATTGTTATAAATCAATAAATTTGGTCACTCAAACCCATTTTAGAATAAAAAATATATTATTAATAACATATAGAGTCACCTATTTAAATTTATTATAACATTTATAAATTTTATAAATTTTATCAAATATTCCATTCGATAAATGAAAACTAAGTGGTTTAATGTATATATAACAATGGGCCCCAATATACATTCTATTAGGGTGGGGATATTATTGTTCTAAAAATATTTTCACATCCCTTACTAAAATAAATTGTATATTTGTGATTTTAAATACGCATGGTACCTATAATAATATCAACACGATAAATATAAATAAACTAGTCATGAATGAAAATAAAATTTTGTTTTCCTTAATGAAGTATGTCTATATTCAATGAGATTATATCAATGATGTGTTGACATGACAAATAATCACAACATTTTTAGAAGTTAATTAATAAAATTAGAGAATATCAGTAGTCATCCAAGGTCTATAATTTATTCCTATACAGTAAAAATTGATGACTAATAAGATTGTCAGAGATGTTTATATTGATATACATGTCTAATTTAAAAGAAAAATTATCATTAAAATAATATCCCTTGGGAAAAGGTGTTCTCCATGATGATTTGTACTTAACATCATGATAAAAAAAATAACAACACACTTGTTCACAAACTTGATCTTCAAGTATAATCCATTTCGAAATAACTCTCTTAAAATTTTAGATATTAAATGAAAATACCTTGTCCCTATTATGTTATTAATATTTTCATGAATTATTATATTCCCCCTTTACTTATTTTATATGAAATGTGCATAATTTGTGTGAAATATTAATGTTTTAATATTAAGTATAATATTTGAGCATTTTTAGAAGTAGTCCAATGGAGTAAGTTTAATTTTTTAATAATAACTGTCACTATAAAGACCTAAATTATGTGGTTATTGTTTTTTAGGATTCTACTTTAAATATACAACATTTCATTAGAAGGAACCATGATCCAATTCTGCCATTTGAAGGGTCATATGGTCCTCACAAACAAGACCAAAGAATCTGTGAACAAACTGGACCATCCTTGAAGATTGATTTACTGGGCTCAATCCAGTAGTCCAAAAACACTAACTCTCCACCATAATTCGGGGGACACTAGTGTCAGCTTGGACAAAAATTTCAAGGCCCAAATACAAGTACAAGGGCCCCAAATAAATCTGTGAAGTCCAGCCCACCATTCTGGACGAAAATTAAAATCAGTACAGTATGCATGACATATCTCCTGATGTAAGCATACAAGAGAGCTGAGATTTTGCATTGTGAAATAGGAGATATAGACGACCGACTTTTTTGAATAAGTCATTCGGATTTGAAGGCATATTCCTGTTCACAAATCCATTCACATTTTGGACATTGAAAAAGCATGGATAGAAATAGACAGTTTACCTTTGTTTAATAAAACCGCCATAACTTTGGATCCCCTTGTCCAAATGCCTCCATATTTTGAAAGTAGTCGGACAACTTTATTGTCTACAACTTTTAAGAAGGAGATATTCAGAGACTCGGCTGTCTGAATTGACAAATTGGCGATGCAACTAGAGGGACAGATTGGAAATGCATACAGTCCACTCCTTGGGCTATAAATACTCTCCCCTTCTCTCCTTGAGAGGGGTTGGCATTTCAGAAGAGAGGAGATCATATTGAAACGACCAAAGCTTTGACAAAGGCTTGGGAGGACCTGCCATACTCATGTTTTCACTTGAGAGACCTTTCCTCCTCTCTTTGTTTTCACTTACTTTTGTGTTCTTCATTTTTGTAATTTTGTAAGTCCTTTATTTTGTAATTCTGTTTTAATGAAAGTTTCTTCTACAATATCTATTATTCTCCTCCACCTTCTGTAGTATAATATTCATGGTCTTAAAATAGTTTGAATCATTTTAAATTACAGTACCTTATCTTGCTTCCTCATTCAATCGAAATTCCATTTTTGATTCTCAAAATATTTCGTGTGTGTGTTCGGCACACTACTCTTATCATGTCCCTTTCTTTTTCTTCCCTTTATAATTCATAATCATAATTAATTTATCCAGAATATTAAACATACAAATGGCTGGGTAAATCTATCATTGGGGTGAGTTATAATTCGGGGATTTTAAGTGATTGAGAGTTTTTCTCGATGAGTATTCTTTAAATTAATATTGTGTATGTTAAACTTAATATGTCATGGATTAATGATATGTTTTGTTTAACGAGTGGTTTCTATGGATTATTGGAACCATAAATATACTACCATAAATAAGTATTGATTGATATTAGAACCCTAAGTTATGTTAAGTCTTGGATTAAAGCCTTCACACTTAGGAATTCCAATCAACGTCAACTTATGACATGGGTGTCAATTTAATGCAATACAAAGTAATGCTCAAGGATATCACATGCTTAAATCCCCAATGATGAACTCACCCCAATCTTTATCAATTTGGTAAATCAAACATCATCCATAAATCATTTCAATTAAGCTCTTCAAACAAACCCCCTTAATCAAAATACAGTCAACTAAAAACAATCGACTATTACGAAGTACTATCACCGAGGATTCGACCCGAGTGCTGCTATACACATTAGCAGAGCACCGGAACTTTTACCGGTCGATTGGCGACAATCGGCCGTGCGTTTCAAATGGCACCGATGCTGGGGATGGTGCTTTAAGTAGTCATTCGTTTCTGGTTATTGTCAAAAAAAACCAAAAAAAAAAAACAAAATTTTAAAAAAAATTGAATAAAAAACACAAAGAAAAACCCGTCTTCTCATAAAAATCATAAACTGAAAAAAAATACAAAGAAAAACCCGTCTTCCTCATCCTTTCTAAATCTCTCTGAATGCCCCGCAGTCTCCCAAACAATCCATCAGATTTGTTCGACCCTGAAATTGAGCGAACACTTCGCCAACTTAAGAGGAACATAAGAGATACTCAAATAATTCAAGAACCAGTCCTCATCCAACCAACTGAAATTAAAATGGCCAATCCTACGGAACAAAACCTAAAAGAACTCGCTGCCCCTGATATGAATTACCAAACTCTTGGTATTCAATATCCAAACATAGAGGCTGACTTCGAACTCAAGTCGGGTTTTATTCATCTTCTTCCTCATTTCCATGGTCTAACTGGTGAGGATCCTCATCTTCACCTCAAAGAGTTCCAAGTGGTCTGCCCAACTATGAAACCTCAAGGGGTTTCTGAAGAACAAATCAAGCTTAGAGCTTTCCCCTTTTCCCTAGCGGATTCTGCCAAGTCTTGGCTCTACTACCTCCCACCTGGTTCCATAAACTCATGGGTTGACATGAAGAGACTTTTCCTTGAGAAGTTCTTTCCCGCTTTTCGAACAGCTTCTATCCGAAAGGAAATAAGCGGCATCCGTCAATTCCCTAATGAATCACTCCATGAGTATTGGGAGAGGTTCAAAAAGCTTGTGGCAACTTGTCCACACCATCAAATACCTGACCAACTACTGATCCAATACTTCTATGAGGGGTTATTGGCTATGGAGATAACTCTCATTGATGCCGCAAGTGGTGGTGCTCTAGTTGATAAAACTCCTACAGCTGCACGAGAACTCATAAGCAACATGGCTGCAAACACGCAGCAATTCCATACTCAAGCACATGCTCAAGTGAAACAAGCCCAAGAGAATCAATCCATAGAGCCCAACAAGATTACTTAGTGGATGAGTGAACTTACAGGTCTTGTGCGTCAACTAGCGGTGGCTACCAAAGCCCCAACCTCATCTTCTCCACAGTCACTATTCCCTGGACCTATCAAGAATTGTGGAATCTGCAACTCTCCATCTCATCCGACTGACACATGTCCACAACATCAAGATGATCCATCTGATTCATCTAGTCCAATGGAGCTCAATGCGGCATATGCTCAGCGAAACTTCAACCCTCAACAATCAGGTCAGTTTGTTAGAAACATCAACCAACCCCACTCTGAGCCCTTCTCTTCTACCTTTAACCCACCTCTGAGGTATGGTAATCCCATTTCTCATCCTCCTCAGTTTCCCCATCAAAATCCAAACCAGTTCCAATATGGTCAAAGTGGTGGTAACATCCATCAACCTTATCCTTTTGTTCCTCAACCCCAAAGGAACAATCATCCTCCTGGATTCCACTATCCTAACGAGCCTTCCCAATTCCCCACCCAATACAATCGCTTTCCCAAGAACCAAAATCAAGGCCAACCCAATTTGGGACAAGCCTCTTCTTCTAAACAACCATGGGAAAGTGTTGTAGCGGATCTTGCTTCCTTCACCCGTTCTAGCCTCAAGAACATTGAAACCCAAATAGGTCAACTTGCATCCCACCTTAGCCAGCAACAACAATAAAATTCATCCCAACTCCAAGATCAACCATTACCAAACCCTAAGGGTAATTTAAGTGCAATTTCACTTAGATCAGGAAAGCAAATTGCTATTCCCCATGCTGATTTCTCTACCTCCCCTTTTGATGCTGATCTAGAAAATGGAAAGAACAAAAAGCTGGAAAAGGAACTTGAATCCACTCCTTCACCTCCTTCCATTCCTCTAAGGAACCCAATTCCTTTTCCTCAATCCATCTCCAAGCCTAAGAAGTCCTTTGAACCTGATCCTGAAATGCTTGATATGTTTAGACGTGTTGAAGTGAACATCCCCCTCTTAGATGCCATCAAACAAATCCCTAAGTATGCCATGTTTCTTAAGGAATTGTGCACCCATAAGAGGAAACTTAGGAACATTGAAAATGTTTCAACCCAACAGTCCATTCCCATGATGTGCAAAGATCCAGGGACCTTCACGGTTCCATGTAAAATAGGGAGTTCCAACTTTGATGATGCACTCATAGACCTTGGAGCCTCAATAAATGTCATGCCCAAATCCATTTTCTCCAACCTTGGTCTAGGTCCCTTGCACCCAACGGGTGTTGTCATTCAATTAGCCAATCGATGCACTACCAGTCCTGAGGGGATAATTGAGGATGTTCTTGTTCGGGTCAATGATCTTATCTTCCCAGCTGATTTCTATGTCCTTGACATGGATGGTGAGATGACCTCTTCTCGATATCCCCTAATTCTAGGAAGAACATTCCTCATGACTGCGAGAACCAAGATTGATGTCCATTCAGGCATCTTATCCATGGAATTCGGTGACCAACTGGTCAAGTTCAACATTTTCCAAGCCATGCGATACCCATCTGAGGATCACTCTGCATTCTCAATCCATGCTTTTGAGGACAATTCTAAGATTCAATCGAACCCCAATCCACCATGTTCATCATGTTCTAATGATAAAGGATCTTGTGAAATCTGCACCATGATTAACAAAGTCATAAATGGTGAAGTTGATGTGGACCTCTCATTCATAGACTCAATCAATCTAGAGGAACTTGAAAACTCTCTTGAATCCTACATCAACTTTGATCTCTACTGCTCCACCTTGGACAGTGTTGAGGAAAATGATCCAAACCCATCTGGAATCCCTTCTCCTGCTCCTAACTTGTCTAGCTCTCAAATCAAGGCTGAAACTGATCTAAAACCACTTCCTTCACACCTCAAGTATGCATTCCCTTTCCATGATCCCTCCTACCCTGTCATTATCTCTGCCTCACTTTCTGAAATTGAGGAGTCCCAACTTGTTCAAGTGTTAGAGGAAAACAAAAATGCCTTAGGTTGTACCCTAGAGGATATTTCAGGAATCAACCCTACCCTTTGCATGCATCACATCCATCTAGAGGAATCATCCAAACCAATTAGGCAACCTCAAAGAAGACTCAATCCACTCATACATGAGGTAGTTAGGGAAGAGATTACCAAGCTTCTTCAAGATGGTATTATCTACCCAATTTCTGATAGTGAATGGGTTAGTCCAATTCAAGTCGTTCCTAAGAAGGGCGGGATAACAGTTGTCACAAATGAACATAGAGAAGTGGTCACAACTCGAGTGAAAAACAAATGGCGTGTGTGCATCGATTATCGAAAATTGAATGCTGAAACACGAAAAGATCACTACCCACTTCCTTTCCTTTACCAAATGCTTGAGAGATTGGCCGGAAAGTCACACTATTGCTTTCTTGATGGTTACACCGGCTACTTCCAAATTCCAATCGCACCTCAAGACCAAGAAAAGACCACATTCACTTGCCCCTTTGGAACCTATGCCTATAGGCGAATGCCTTTTGGCCTTTGTAATGCTCCTGCAACATTCCAGTGGTGTATGATGAGTATCTTTTCTGAATTCATTGATAATTGCATGGAGGTCTTCATGGATGACTTTACCATTTATGGAGAGTCATTTGAATCTTTCTTACATTCACTCTCTTTGGTCCTTCAAAAGTGTTTCAAGTGCAACCTTGTGCTGAATTTTGAAAAATGTCACTTCATGGTTTCAAATGGGATTGTTCTAGGTCACATAATTTCTCAAGAGGGTATCCAAGTTGATCCAGCCAAAATTTAGGTGATCCAATCACTTCCTGAACCCAAATCAGTTCGAGACATTCGGTCCTTCCTTGGTCATGCCGGTTTCTATCGGTGTTTCATTCAGAACTTCAGCAAGATTTCCCTCCCACTTACTCGTTTACTTCAAAATGATGTCACATTCAATTTTTATGAGGCTTGCAAGAGAGCCTTCATTGAACTCAAATCTGCTCTCACATCTGCTCCAATAATCCAACCCCCATATTGGTCCTTACCATTTGAATTGATGTGTGATGCTTCTGATAGGCCCATTGGGGTTGTTCTTGGTCAAAGAATAGAAAACATTCCTCATGTCATCTTTTATGCCTCAAAAACATTGGATGAAACTCAATCACACTACACTGTGACTGAAAAAGAACTTTTAGCTGTGGTTTTTGCCTTGGATAAATTCCGGCCCTATCTCTTAGGTGCCAAAATCATCATCTTCACAGACCACTCATCATTAAATTTATTACTTAAGAAATGTGATTCCAAAACAAGGCTAATAAGATGGATTTTAATGCCCCAAGAGTTTGACCTTGTGATAAAAGATAAACCTGGAAAAGAAAACCCTATAGCTGATCACCTGAGTAGAATTTCTAATTCTTCTCATTCTGAAATAATTGATCCTGAATTTCCAACTGAACACCTCTCATCTCTCACTCCAAAGTTACCATGGTATGCCCCAATTGTCAATTACTTGGTTTCTGGTGTTTTCCCTGAATATTTTTCAAAAGAACAAAAAGATAAGATGAGAAGTGATTCAAAGCATTATTTTTGGGAAGATAATAAACTTTGGAAAACTGGGGCTGACATGGTAATTAGGAGATGTGTTGATGAAACTGAACAATCCTCCATCTTGGAATTCTTCCACTCAATGCCTGGAGGTGGCCACTTTGGACCACAAAGGACTTCTCAAAAGGTCCTAGATTCTGGATTCTTTTGGCCTTCACTCTTCAAGGACACACACGAGTTCTTTCAATCATGTCCCACTTGCCAAAAGTTTGGCACAATTTCCAAAAGAAACGAAATGCCTCAAAATCCATTAATCTTCTATGAGATTTTTGATGTTTGGGGCATCGATTTCATGGGACCTTTTCCCCCTTCCAATGGATTATCCTACATTATCCTTGCTGTTGACTATGATTCTAGGTGGGTCGAGGCCAAACCCACTAGGAAAGATGATGCTCAAACTGTGAGTGAGTTCCTCAAAACCAATATCTTCCATCGATTCGGAACACCACGTGCTTTGATAAGTGACTTAGGAACTCATTTCTTTAATAGAACCATGGAGTCACTTTTGAAAAAGAATGGGGTTGTACATAAAACATCCACTTCATATCACCCTCAAACAAATGGAATGGATGAACTTTCTAACAGAGAAGTGAAAAGAGTGCTTGAAAGAATTGTTAAGCCCACAAGAAAAGACTGGCCCGATAGACTTGGGGAAGCACTTTGGGCCTATCGAACAGCCTATAGGACACCCATTGGGATGTCTCCATTTAGGCTAGTTTTTGGTAAATCCTATCATTTACCAGTTGAAATCCAACATAAGTCATTTTGGGCTATCAAAACTTGTAATTTTGATTGTGAAAAATCTGGTGAAGAAATATTGTTGCAGTTGACTGAATTGGAGGAGCTTCGTCTCGATTCGTATGAGAACTCCATTCTCTACAAAGAAAAGGCAAAGCCACTCCATGATAAGCACATTCTTCGAAAGGTATTTCATGAAGGTGAAAAGGTAATGCTCTTCAATTCTCTATTTCGACTTCATCCAGGTAAGCTCAATTCTCGTTGGGATGGACCTTTTATTATTACTAATGTTTACCCATTTGGTGCAGTGCAAGTCCTAGACCCTTCTTCAAAAAGAACATTCACGGTAAATGGACACCGGTTAAAGCATCACCATGAGAGGCCATTCACTTCAGGTTCCACATCGACTTCCATTGACCCACCACTAGATGGAAATGGCGACCCACCAAAACCAAACCAGGGGGCACCTCTTTCCCTTTAACTCTCTCTCTCCTCAATCTCTCTTCCCTCTCTTCTTCTCTCTATTTCTTCTTCTTCCTCTCCCCCTCTCATTTTTTACAACATTCTCCCACAACCTTTTTTCTATTTTCTCTTTTTTGTGGATGTGTCATTAAAAATAAAAAAAAATTAAAAAAATTAATTAAAAAAAATGTAAATTAAAAAAAAGGGGTGTCATAATTACTAATCATCCAATATTGAAATTCTGTCCAACCATTTTGGGGAGTCAAAAGGCTTGTTTTAAACTCAAATATATTGAATTTTTATCTCAAACTTGGGTAAACAATTTTGTGTCAATAACAAACATTTTGAATGAACAATTTTTGGTGGAAAATGATTCTCCCCTACCGTGAGGAATAACATTAGCCTTCATGCCAAGGTCATCTATGGCCATCTTTTTCATTGTGTGTCTTCACCACTGATTGTGAGTCTTGAGTTTGTGGACCTTAGAGCTGAATTTCCATCTTTTGTGTGCATTAATATGATAGAGGCATTTTCTAAGCCACATGAGAATCTGAATAGCCAAATAGCCTCTCGTTACCCTTACATTGATCCTACTTTTGAAATCCCCTTTGATCCTATGAAAACCTTTCTTTTGATAACCACATTACAAGCCTAATACCTTGTCCCACCCAACATCTTCATGGATTTTCATTGTACAATTTATTGAAATTTAAGTGTGGGGGGAATGGACTTCATTTTTGGGCGTACTTTCATTGATTTCCAATGTGTCATCATATGATTGAGGGAAAGCATCCATTCAAGTGCGGGGGAGAGGTTTTAATTCTGTGAGATTTGGGGTGTATATGTGTAATTGTCATTTGTACAAAAGTCATTGAAAAGTTTTCAAAAAAAAATTGAAAAAAAAATTATATTAAAAAAATGAAAAAAAATAAAAATAAAAAAAATGGAATGGGTTGTGTCTTGGGTGGGTCAAAAATCATTCATAATCAACATTTGATCGTGTTATAACTACTAAAATTAGTTCGATGAGGAGATCAAGCATGGGTTGGGAGATGACTGTGAGACTTGTTTCAAGCACAACTTTCGAAAAAAAGAGCAAAAAGAGAAAAAAAAGAACACTTGAATCATCTTGTATTGTGTCATTATTGTATGTCTTCCATGTTGTACATATTCCATCGTCTCACCCTATTCCATTTTCTGTCTCCCTCACTTTTCATTCATCACACATTCATGCCCTTGTAAATATGTGTTTCTATTTGCTTTCAAATCAAATTTCAAAAAACAAATGTGCATTGATTTTTCCATGTTGGTGTTTTTAACACCTCTTTTCCTTTGGACATTATATACCTACCATCCCATAGCCACTGAAAAACCCCTTAAAATACCTCTTGATTCTTGTACACATTAGATTTGGGAATGGAAGCTGAGAGCTCTTACAAACTCTTGATTTTCACTTTTTGTTGGTGAATGAGTGAACCTCCTAAAATACATTTTTATCATCTTGAGAGGAGTAAGTTTTGAGTGCCTACATTTTCTAATTCAAACCTTGAACATGAAAAAATGAATTGTTTCTGATGCATTATTGTGAACCAAATTTTTGATGGAATTCAATATGGATGAGTGAAATAGTCTAAACCTCCCCTGATTAGAGAAAACAAAATTTTAATATTTGTTGGTGAGTGAAAATGATTTTGTCATGTTTTTATATTTGTTGCACATGAGGACACGCGCAAATCTAAGTGTGGGGGAGTTGATGTTATTAATATTTTCATGACTTATTATATTCCCCCTTTACTTATTTTATATGAAATGTTAATAATTTGTGTGAAATATTAATGTTTTAATATTAAGTATAATATTTGAGCATTTTTAGAAGTAGTCCAATTGAGTCAGTTTAATGTTTTAATAATAACTTTCACTATATTGATCCAAATTATGTGGTTCTTGTTTTTTAGGATTTTACATTCAATATAAAACATTTCATTAGAAGGAACCACGATCCAATTCTGCCATTTGAAGGGTCATATGGTCCTCACAAACAAGACCAAAGAATCTGTGAACAAACTAGACCATCCGTGAAGATTGATTTACTGGGCTCAATACAGAAGTCCAAAAACATTAACTCTCCACCATAATTCGGGGGACACTACATGTCAGCTTGGATAAAAATTTCAAGGCCCAAATACAAGTACAAGGGGCCCAAATAAATCTTTTAAGTCCAGCCCACCTTTCTGGCTGAGAGTTAAAATCAGTATAGTATGCATGACATATCTCCTGATGTAAGCATCCAAGCGAGCTGAGCTTTTTCAGTGTGAAAGAGGCGATATAGGCGGAAGACTTTGATGAATAAGTCATTTGGATTTGAAGGCATCTTCCTATTCACAAATCCATTCACATTTTGTACATTGAAAAGGCATGGATAGAAATGGACAGTTTATCTTTGTTTAATAAAACCGCCATAACTTTGGATCCACTTGTCCAAATGCCTCCATGTTTTGACAGTAGTCGGAAAAATTTATTATCTACAACGTTTAAGAAGGATATATGTGGAGATTCGGCTGTCTGAATTGCCAAATTGGCGATGCAACTGGAGGGACAGATTGGGAATGCAAACAGTCCACTCCTTGGGCTATAAATACTCTCCCCTTGTCTCCTTGAGAGGGGTTGGCATTTCAGAAGAGAGGAGATCATATTGGAACGAAAAAATCTTTTCCAAAGGGTTGGGAGGACCTGAAATACTCAAGTTTTCACTTGAGAGACCTTTCCTCCTCTCTTTGTTTTCACTTACTTTTTTGTTCTTCATTTTTGTAATTTTGTAAGTCCTTTATTTTGTAATTCTGTTTTATTGAATTTTTCTTCTACAATATCTCTTATTCTCCTCCACCTTCTGTAGTATAATATTAGTGGTCTTAAAATAGTTTGAATCATTTTAAATTACAGTACCTTATCTTTCTTCCTCATTCAATCAAAATTCCATTTTTGATTCTCAAAATATTTCGTGTGTGTGTTCGGCACACTACTCTTATCTTGTCCCTTTCTTTTTCTTCTCTTTATAATTCATCATCATAATTATTTTAACCAGAATATTAAACATCCAAATGGCTGAGTAAATCTATCATTGGGGTGAGTTATAATTCGGGGATGTTAAGTGATTGAGAATTTTGCTCGATGAGTATTCTTTAAATTAATATTGTGTATATTAAACTTAATATGTCATGGATTAATGATATGTTTTGTTTAACGAGTGGTTTCCATGGTTTATTGGAACCATAAATACACTACCATAAATAAGTTTTGATTGAGATTGGAACGCTAAGTTAAGTTAAGGCTTGGATTAAAGCCTTCACACTTAGGAATTCCAATCAACGTCAACTTATGACATGGGTGTTAATTTAATGCAATACAAAGTAAGGCTCAAGGATATCACATGCTTAAATCCCCAATGATGAACTCACCCCAATCTTTATCAATTTGGTAAATCAAACATCATCCATAAATAATTTCAATTTATATCTGAAAACAAACCCCCCTAATCAAAATAAAATCAACTAAAAACAATCGACTATTACGAAGTACCATCACCGAGGATTCGACCCGAGTGCTGCTATACACATTAGCAGAGCACCGGAACTTTGACCGGTCGATAGGCGAAAATCGTCCGTGCGTTTCACCCTCGTCTATATTATTTTCCATGATATTCACTATAATACTTACATAACATTTCTTGAACAACTATTCTACTCTTTCACATGAAGTAATTTCAAATTCCAATCCAAATTTATAAATTTTACAATGTTGAACTTCCTCTTCCTTAAATTCATCCACTGTATAATCTCTTTATAAATCTCACATCCTGATGGTTTTTGGTGGTCAACTACATAAAAGAATTATTCATGGATACATCAATTCATCAGTATTAATTTAATTATAAATTTCTATTTAAAAAAATTAAATGAATTTATTATGGTGTGAAAGGTTAGAATCGACATCAGTTTCTTTCAACTATTGATTCATTATGGCGTAATGTTATACTTTATAGTGAAATATCCATTTTTCCAAATAAATATGTCATTAATTCCCATTTATTCACATTTTCGTAATGATTATCAATTATTGGAAAACCATTATGGGCCAACATGTTGATTCATGAGGAAGGATCCAATTATTCCTGAAACATGGCTATACTATATTTCCAAAACATACCACTCAAAGAATTATATAAATATTAATGAGATGATATTTGAATTATGGTATTATAATTTCATTTGGATATTCCATATACACATGTGTTACTACAAAATCAATTGATGGAATCTTGACTTAATTTATTATTGATTTAATAATTACATGATAATATTATGAAGCTTTCATAAATAATTTTTTACTAACACACAACGAACTAATTTCTTGAGTTACATTTTAGTAATACATCTTAAATGGATTATTTTTCACAAAGATCATCTATGGAGTGACCCCATGTTTTCATCGTAATCCATTCATGTAGAAGAAAACCCCATAAATGACTCCACCAAAACACATTCTCAATCATTCTCTTGAATCACATATCATTAATAAAAAACACTAAAATGAATTGACAAAAAATTAAACTATTAATCCTTTTTTCCCATGATAATTTATTACTAAATCAATATGATCAAATATTATTATTTAATAATTATGAATAATTACTTTTTTCTTTTTTAATCATTCATATTCATATAATGTTTTTTTCTAACACTTTTTATATACAAATAATCCCTTCATATATTTTCTTTTCAATAATGATATAAATATTCACGGGCTTACATAATTAGAAGGTATCACAACCCCCAAACACATACATAATAATAATAATAGTCAATTTTTTTATATTAAGCTGATCTAAAATTATTTATACATGGTTTTGTTAGGTCTGGGGTGTTTATAAAAGTCTAACAAAATTATTGGTTCTAAAATATTATTTCCCACATAATCCCTTAAGCATCATCTCTTAATAGCTAACCAAATTTTACCATGTAGTGCCACTAATGAACCCTAACCTCATGAAATGACTACAACATGATGCACACCACCCATGTGCTTCCTCCCTTCTTTTAAGGAAATTTTAAATTATCAAACTTATCTCTAAGAATAACCTTAATGAATAACTTTGATTGTATTGATTCAAATTTCATTGTGTTCATAATTGTTTTATATTTATTATCTATGAATTTATTAACAAAATTCATATAAAAACCCTATAAGAGATAATTGAATTTAATGTTTTAAAATTATAAGATTTTAATATTTTAATAACAAAACCATTCAGGATCATAATTGATATTATGGTCTTTGATTAAATAAATATCATTGGTGGTGGAATACATTTCAAGAGAATCATTTAACCTTACATCAATATATATTCTTTTAATTTATAAATTTATGGATATTTTTATAAGAATCATAATATTAATAAATTCTATTTATTTTAAGAATGGTCACCACCAACACTAAATTTTATATAATGATAAATAAATTCTCAAATCATATCCCTAAATTAAACACATTATTTTGATCCTAATGAAAAAGTACATTTATCATTATGACACTACATTATGAAGGAAATTTAAATTTTACATTTTTAAGGAAATATTAATATATTTTCGAAATATTACATGGTTTAAACCAAAAATACTTAAAATATTCCATTTAATTAAATTGAGTTCAAATAAAACCAACAGATTTGAAATAGGTAAATAATCCTATAATAAGAAAATTCATAATTTTGATCCATACTATTACATTCTATCATCCTTTAATGTTTTAATCCTTGTAAATAATATAAAAAATAGGTGGTTATATAAATACATATATTTTTTTAAATCATGAAGTTAAGAAAGATAAAAACATTCACATCTATATCAAAATATAAATATAAATACACACCTAAAAACGTTATATTGTTGAATGTTATCAATAAAAAATCTTAAAATAAAAGAAATAATATTAAAATATATTTGAAACTTGAATGAATTATCATAAATATTCTCTTAAAAATCCATTATAAAAAATAAAATGAAAATGAGATATCATATTTAAATAAATGATTCATGTAGTAGAAAATATTTCTACCATTAGACATATCTACAACAATATTATAATGAATTGAAATAAATAAAAATACATTTTATCTAACTATTAAACATAGGTGACTCGAGAAATATATATATATATATATCTACATTTATATTAAAAGACAAGATATTTCATTGTAATTGAATAAACAAAACCGTTATGGTTTATTTTTTTTGAATAATCTATACGTAATCATGTAATTTTATGAATTATCTTCAAAATCTCTCAGAGTGTTATTATTTAAAATTATCCTTACTATATATATTTTATAGAGAACCTTTCTTAATAAGTACGGGAAATTTGAAAATAAAAATGAGAGATATCATATTCTCAATAAGGGTAAAAATGGAAGATGTAAATCAAAGATCGTATAAAAGAATGGTATAAGAATATGGGTATGAGTGAATGATTGGAACACATAAAATCAATACATAATAGTTCATGGATCATAAATCATTACACATGGAATAAATAATTAGAATTTCTAAATTCATGAATCATAAGTGTGGGAAATCATTAAAATTAATAATAAGTTATGGTAGAATATCAAAATAATTAGAACATTTAATTTTATTCTTTGAAGAATAATAAGTATATAAAATCATTTCATTAGTCAATGATAACTACCAATACCATCATTATATAGTGGGAAAGTCTCATTATGGATTAGTTTCCCACCCCTTTCTCTTTTAATCCTTGGAAGGGGTTCATATCTCATCATATTATTATTACCTCATCATATATCAATAATTAAAGAATTAATTATAGGTATATATAGTTTATTTCCATTCTATGACATAATAATAATCATACGTATGTTTGTTAAAATATTATAAAATCATTCTTAATTTCATAATAGTGTAATTAAATCATGGGAAAGAAATTAATTTCCTGAATCCATTTGCGAAAAATAATCACTTTTGTCTATATTGATATATATAGTGGATTGTATCATAAAATAATATTCATAGTGAATAATAAATTAATGTAAGTTTACATAGGTGTAAAAATCATATTAAATAATATTTTTTCCTTTCTATACAAACATGAGAAAAAAATAACTTTTTCTTTTTGTAACATTTTAAATTAAAATTACCATAATAATACGAATTTTTTTAATGTATATAAGGAAACATTTTAATGTATCATCAATGAAAATTATGGAAATTATGGAAGGAAAATAAATTCATGTGATAAACATTAAAATAATGATTCCTCTCAAAACATTTTTCTAGAAATACCAAAATAACAAATTCAGGAATGAATTGTAAAAATTATTTTTTAATGAATTGAATTGAAATAAATATATGCTTAAAATGAATTTAAATAATCATTTGATATTAAATAATAACATTAATGGAAAAAATTTCATTTAATATGTACTTGGAAGATATATTTTATCGAGTAAATATGAAATAAGGTGGATTATTCATTATTTTAATAAAGGGGTCTTACTTTTCTAGACAAGGTCTCATCTCCTTTTAAAAAGGGTGGATTATTCATAAAAACATTGTCTGGATCATTTTAGGTACCAAATACATGATAATTAAAGAAAAAATGTAAACCAACTAAATAAGCATTTTGGATGAATCTATATTGGATTTAATATATAAATATGATATAATTGTCTTAAGAGATATTTAATCCTAAACAATCTCAATTATAATAGAGATTACAACACAAACCTTTAACAAAGGTCCTCACTTTCTTCACACTAAATATTAAGATCCTATATAATAAATTTAAACATATCATAAATTTATCCCTAAACAATATTTATACATATTTTTCAACATAAAAATCACCTATAATTTCCAACTGACAATTTATTCATCATTTATCATATAATTGAACATTTATGGCATTAAAAAATTCATTTCCCAAGTTTTTTGGTTTGATGGTGTCGGTCTTTGAACCATCTCTATTGGTTCACCATAAACATAATCATAATCATGTTTAACATATATTATTTATTCATTATATACAAATTTATAATCATTCAAATAAGGGGATGGAAAAAATAATTTATGTCACTTTGTGGATATGGTAGCCCATTCGTATACATGAGAAATGTTTCCATTTTCCAATGTGACAACCCATGTATGGAGTACATGAAAAATAAATCACATCTATTCGATGTTGTGGAAGTCCAAGAATACTGATGAATGGAGTTTTAATTTCTTCAAGAGAAGAATGGAGAAATAAATGATTTTAAAATTAATATAAATACATTTTTGTATAGTAATGATTATAATTTCACTATATTAATATTGTTGTATAATATTTACCTAATATTAAGGAATAATGAAACTTAAAATAGAATGGTAAAGAAAATTACATATTATTTGGGAATCCTTATTTTGATTACAGATCAAACCTTTAAAAGTTTTTTCTTTATGGAAAAACAGATGATCAAATACATGGGGAGGGAATTTAGGTTGATATTTGGGTTTGAATTTACTAAACTAGAGGGCCCATAGTTTTTGAATAAGTGAATGGAAGTTGTGGCCTTTTATAAATGAGTTTTGTGTCACTTATAAAAATACTTCAAACATTAGAATGTAATAAATTAATATTTAAGTGAAACTGGAACCAAGGAAACCCAAAAATGTAAATAAAATAAGGGCGGGTGTAAATCCATTTATCTAATAACATATATCTACTTTAAAGATATAATTTATGCCTTATCTACTGGTTTAAAACAAGGTTAATCCTTTTAATCCTTACCAAAATGGAAATTTTTTACTGGGGTATCTATTTATTATAATAAAAACTAAAATTAAAAACAATAAAAAATTCACATACTAATTCAAATTATAGAAACAATTTTACCAAATAAAATTCATACAAGTGGTAATAATTCATTCTTAAAAAATCACACAAATTACCATGAAAATCATTTTTAAACAAATGCATTTTAATTCGAAAACTGAATTTACATGTATTACATATGTAGTGAAACCCCCTATATGAATATAAAAATATTTTATTTGGTATATTATATAAAATATTCATAAAAAACATTCAACTATATTTTGTTTTTTAATTGATTAATACAGAAACATATTTCATGTATAAAATATATTTCTTAGAAAATCATCTCTTTTTACCCTAAAATAAAAATATCTTAAATTATAAACAACTAATAACCAATGAATTCAGGCTATATGTTTGAAAAATATAAATATTTAATATTATAAAACACTTAATAAATATCTAAATAAAAAATATATTAAAAAATAGTCATAAATTTAATATTTTAAGATAAATCATTATGGTCAAAAAAAATTCTATGAGAACTAGAAATTATTTTTGAAAACTAAATTTTAATGTAAAACCAGTTATTGGGATTAATTTTAATGTATAACAATTATTTAATTATTTTTAGGTTTTTAAGTATTTCCGGCCATCAAACACATTTGGTTAATTAAATATAAATATAATCAAGAATCACAAGGTTTTACATTATTCCCTCATAAAATAATTTCACCATAAAAATTATATTACTCTAATAGACAAATTATGTTACCTCAACCTCGTCACGTCATTGTGTTATCAAGTTACTTACTCAAATTCACGAGTCCTTCATATGACCATAACCGTGTCAGTAGTACTATTATAAATCACTTAATCTCTAGGATCCCAGATTTTTAGTAGCAATACATTATAGGATTGATCATTATCTAATCGTGTAGCCCCAGAGTTTCTTCATTGTGTCAGATCTATTATGTACATTCCCAAAATTAATACCTAGAACACAACATGAATGTGGGACAGGTTCAGAATAAGAAACATGTTACTATCTATGATCCCGAAATTATCATAAATTTTACAAGGTCAAACATATTATTGACATAAATTTCACTTATTACAAATTCTCATAACATTATTCAAAGTAGATACCAATCTATAAACATTATAATAAATCAAGAACTCTATATATCACATATGAGTATCATCATATGTTTTTAATTGAATCTATGCTTATCTGATTTGTTTTTGAATGAATCTATGATTCTCTATTACTTTATTATCTATCTCTGATCCTAATATATTTCATTCCACAACTTCATCCAATCATTTTAGAGTCCCACACTTATTTCCATAGAGATCTAAGGTTCCATCAGAATTCTCAAGTAAAAGAAATTTATGTGTGAGCATTCAACTGGAGAAAGTTTTTGATCCAAACGTCCTGTAAAATCCAAAGATAAATATCTTATCATATCTTTTAGGGTTTTATTTGACCTCTCATATTAATCATATGATGATGATATGCACAACTAAAGGTCAAAACTCTATTCAAATATTTCAGATGTTTTATCTAGAGCATCAAGGTAAACCTAGAATCTCTATTAAGTATGATCTAGATTGGTACTCTATAAAAACTTATAACTTTATTAACATATAACTTAGCAATACAATAAAGAAAATATTCTTATCTAATAGTAATTAAATATACTTATTTTCTAAGCTGACCGAATACACCCCAAGTAGCATTGTTCCCTTTAGATGTCTTCAGGATTTCAATGATGAAGTACATAGTGATGTTTTATTATATTTATTTGGGTATGGGTAATGGTTTTAAAATCCAATTATACTGTTGTATAATTTATTTTAATTGTTTTAATGTAAATCATTGATATACATTATCCTCAATATATCATTTCATGTTGTCCCACCAAAAATGCTATTTAATATCTCTAAACATCTTCATAATTTTATGATTAATAGAAAATCGTAAAGATATTTCTCCATCCAACTGATATTTATTCAATTATTTTCTTCCTCAAGATAGACATATATTTATTTAATATTAAAATTCTATTATGTTCAATTTTGAAATTTGGAAAAAGCATTACCCCTTTTTATTCCATGATCATCCTTCGGGACCTCTTTGATCTTCAAAAAAATTATTGATTGAACATTTATCTGAGTGAGACAGGATACATCATCTTTTCTTAATAATTAATTTTCCACCGATTTTATATTCATATGTATTATATCTATTTCAATACTCATCATGGACAAAGTAGCATGGTTGTCTCAACTTAGAGCATCAGCCTCACTATTCGCCTAACTGGTGTTGAAACGTTTTGATCATTCATAATATATAATAAGTTTTAACCATAATATATAGAATATATTAAATGATATAAATAGTAATATATACTTCACAATTCTATTATTGGTATATATGAAAAAAATTTAACTATAAAAATAATTTCTCCTAATCATCATATAATAAATTACCACTACCTATTCCACATCATAATATGGGTTATTTTACTGATGATCCTTTAATTAGCACGGGGTATAAGATAGAAATTTATTATTCCACATGAGATAACATCTCAGTAACTTATTTGATAAATCAATATAGATCAAAAAACCTTATAAACTATAGTGTTGTATGAGAACATGCATATTTTGAGCTGATTCATTTCATACTAGGAAGGGTATAATGGGCCAATGTATAACAACAAATTTATTACTATTATATATTTTCACATCGGTTTTACCATTTCATTATGACACGATTCATGTCATAACCCACTTTAGTGGGTGAGATGGTTTGACCAGTAATGGTCAGTGTGTACCATTTTTATATTGTGATGTAGGTTCCATGGTTGAATGGTCTGAGCGGGCGATTGTAGGGGGTCGAGTTTGTGTGAAATTGGTCTACGTCAGGTGATATGTCCTAATATAGTCTCTAAAGGGTTTATTCATGGAGACAAAAACACCCAATAGTCATGCTATCCATGATTCACAGACGCAATTTCTAATGTTAGGCACTCATTGGATATTTATTTATCCAAATACAATTAAGTAATCCATTGGAAGAGAGGATTAGTGGTCGAGATCATCACACCATTATGGGGGGAATTATTGCCTACTCTGGGACTCTCTTATAGTTCTAATAATTGTTCATATATTTGTAAATCCTTGGTTCTTTCTAATAATGTTTCTTTGCATGACCCATAGGGTTCAATATTAACCTTATATACTCATATGTCAGGAATTACTAAGACATCACTCGTTTAAGGTGTATGATGAGGTACTCTAGAGTTTATCATTATCTAGGGATGATTATATTTAATTCAATAAAAGGATCTAACCCATGATATGGGTTTACTACATATCCCCATGAGTGGAATTATAACCCATGTATTTTTATTCCACTTAACTGGAAACATCACCTTTTAAGGTCGTGTGATGAGGAATCATCCATGATGTTTAACTCCATGCAGCTAAGACATCTAGGAGGAAGATGCCTAGTCAATATTTTGTGTTGGATTTATTTGAAATTAGCCTAGGATATTCAGGAGAGTCATGGTCTCCTTGGTGGATATGAATATACTGAGGATATGGTCTGATGAACCCTGGGGTGATTTGGGTTTTTATTTTGGACCCTATAGATGCTTTCTACATATCCCAGTTAGTTTGGAATCAAAGACACAATAGTTTAGATAAAGTTGGGGATTATAACATAATGCACGAACCATTTGGGGGGGTGATTGGGGATTTAAAATAAAAAAGGATCCATTCTGATCTCAGGACTCTAGAAAGGTATCTTGCATATCATTGTTAGAGTTGGAATCAGAGTTATTGTAGTTCATTTAAGGATGGTGTATGGTTGGGGCTTACGCATGGAAGTTTCCAAATTGATCTTGGGACATTAGAGGGGTATCACATGTATTGTTTTTAGAGTTGGAATCATAGATCTCATAGTTCATTAAAATATTGTGTATGGTTGGGGATTACTCAATGGAGCTACCCATTTGAGCTTGGGCCTTCAGACATGCATCCAATATATTCCATTTATAGCTGGAATCAATGTTCTCACAATTCATTTGTATGTGCTATGGATGTTGTGATCATTGTCATCCCCTAAGCCCCTGTGAGTGATCCACAGTGTAAGAAACAAGTGGAAGTGGTAGATCCGGAAAACCACACACCTTCTCTTCTCTACTGATTGAAAAGAAGGATGAGGGTAGAAGAGGTTGGGGAGACGGATTTGTAACACTCGTACATTTTTATGAAATATTTTATTTAAATAATTTTTATTCTTTAGTAGTTTTTCTACACAATATTGAGTTTAAAATAAATGCGATATTCCCTTAATATAAAATTACTATTACCGCCTGGTTGTTAGGTTTACCAGAATAATTATAACTAACTCATGAAAATGCATTAGGAATTCATTGGCTATTAATTATTTATTAAAAATATAAATCAAGTAGATATTTGTATATTTTGAGTAAATAACATTATTTAATGAAATTAATGTGATATATAAGTGTTATATACTCAATAAAATATTTTTGATATTCATCCAATGGATATTTTAGTCATTTGGTATGAATAAATTCTAGTTTATGTATAAGAACCTATTTTTTTAAAAGGTTATTTTATACAAATTTGAATGGAGAACCCATTTTTAATTAAGCTTTTTGCATATTAATAATTTCTATATGAAAAAAAAAATTTATATGGGATATAAAAATTTACTTTGGATAGATTTCTAATAATTTTCATGTTTTGATGAATAGTAGAAACACAATAAAGTTTAATAAAAACAACTTTTTTCATCAAGATAATTTTTTTTGTAAAATTATAATATTTTATAGAGTTAAATTATAAATTTAATATATTTTTACCATATATTATAATTTATATCTTTATATTTAATTTTACATTGAATTCATGGGTAAAAAAATTTCAATATTTTGCAATGTTTTAACTTTAAATACCCATTTTATTATTTCAATAATGAGATTAATTTTAAACTAATTACTATAACTTTGTTGTCTTGAATTCAGAAAAAGGGATTCCATATTTAGAATTATATGGTCCATATTTTCTAAGTAGGTATATTTTAATTTTACACACAATGAATAGTAACTCCAATAATTATTTTATTTACCGTGGTGTAAGGGTAAATATAGTAAATATGGGAAAAAATAATATTATAATATTATTCAACTATCCTAACTCATGTCATGATCATACTGGATAATATATTTCTGACCATGGTCACCCTTGGGCCAATTTTGGGACCCCATGTATTTACATGGATGTTAAAATGAAATTTTAGAACAATTAACTTAACGTAAAGATAATTATAACACAAACATATATCATTTACTAAATCGATTTTAATACTGGGTTATATAACTGATATCTATATCTATAAATATTCATTAGAAAGTAAAAATATTTCCTACATCATGGTATTTTATTTAAAATTTTTAAACCTTAGATAAATATATATATATATATTTATGTCACAATTAGGATGTAGTGTTGACCTTATTAATGATAGAATCAAATAAATGAATTTATAAATATTAAACTGAATGGAAATTTATGTTTTTTCTACCATTCATGAATTTTTCAGACAACCTTGACATACTGATAATGATAAATTTTCATTGGTTTGAAGAAATCTGGTTGTAATGATTTGTTAACAAAATGTCAAGTATGAATAGTGCCCAAAATTGACATAATTTATAACTTAAAGCATAAAATATTTTATTAAATAATATTCAATTCAAAAAAAAATATAATATTCGAAAAAATTGTTAATATAAGTACAAATATGTCATAAATAACTTTTTGTTTGTATTTTGAAATGATACGATAAATACATTAAACCACAATGTGTAGATAACGTGATATCAGAGTTTGATTAAAAAGGGAAAATTAGGGACAAACAGAAAATACGAGGGTAAAAAAATTCCAAAACATGTCTACATATTATTGGATGATTTCTATACAGACCAATATCATATTAACTTCGAATTAAATATGTTTTGTATGATTTTTAATCAAAATTGTATTTATAATAAATTAATATTCTGAGGGTTTCCTAAAGTGCCCCTTATCCTCTCTTATAAATGGGCACCTCCTCCGTCTCTTCTTCATTCCATTTTGAGTATTCAAGCTCAGCCAAACCCTACCCATTTCTAATCTAAACTTCCCTAGATACATTTTAGAGGTTTTGTTCTTCCCAAAAGACCAACTCTAGTACCCTAAGTGGAAATTTAAAGGAGGCATGTCGAGGAAGATGTAATCGCCTCTACCAATTCATTCATATTTCTTTCTTATTTTACATAATTCTATTTAGTTATTTCATTTTAATGTATTAACATCAGTATCACACATATACTGAAATTTTATTATAAATATGAATCAACCCCATTTCACATTATATCCATACTATGAAAAATGAAATCACCACGCGTGCGTATGTAAGGTTTACCGTCTCCACACCCTGGTGTAATATATTTTTCACCACCACCTTACATGGAAGGGTATAATGGTGAAAATATTAACCATATATGACTAATATAACATGATACTAATTCGGAGTTACTATACACTATCTTCTTCAATATGCCAAATTAAATTTTTTTTATTAAGCCATTTTAAGGAAAATGGAAAAAACCAGAGTACACTACAGGAGCACTACGTGCTGAAAGAGCTTACAAAGTGGTGAAACACAAGGCTTAAGTTACTTGACTCTGCTGCTCTAAAGAGCTCCCAGTGTAGCATACCAACCTGGATGTCAGGATCCTCTCTGATGAGATCTTCAAAGTAGGAAATCATCCTCTCCATCGTCTGAATAAATTCCTCTGAGTTGATTTTTCCCTTATTGAACCCGCGGGCCAGAATTCTATCCTGTTTATCTAACCACACTTCTTGCTCCTCTGTGGCATCAACTTTCAGCCTTCGTGCGTAAATTCTGTTGAGCTCCTCTTCTAAAACATTAGGACGAATGGCTTGTTCAATCATATCTTCCTTGGAGTGCAGGATGAGTTTCCAGCACTCTCCATTCTCTTCTTCTTTGTCACATATAGGCTTGTTTGTTCCTTCTTTTTCCCCCTCCTAAAGGGTTGTGCTTACTTTGATCTTTCCCTTCTTTGCCGACCTAGTCTCCATTGGTTTTGGAAGATGAGAATAATCCTTGCGACTCTTAGTCTTTTTCCCCTGGACCACAATACATTTTCCAGAATCTCTAGCGACTTTTTTCCCCTTCTTCCGCCGAGGGCAATGAGGGCCTTTTCCTTTACATTGATCCATGCTGTCCATTGAAGGAGTACTATAACTGTCATCACCTGAAAAATCATCCTCCGGAGACAATATAGGATCTTGAACATCCAATCCAACAAAGCGGTTCCCCAACAATAACTGCATGCCTTCGCAGAGAGGGCTCGGCTTGAAAAGTGAATGCTCCAGATCTACCTTCTTCTTCATGACCATATCTTTCCCCCCAATCCCAACCTTCGGATGATCCCCAAGGGTGTTAGGATCTAATGCCTTCAAGATATTGGCATTGGCCAACTTCTCCTGTGCTCTGGAAGAAGTAACATCAGCCAGGAACGACTTCCCCGGAACCAAGGCCGATCCCATGGGTTGGTCATTTCCCCGACCCATGAATTGCAGATGATGGTTGTCACCCCGACCTCTCCCAGGAGAGCTTCCAGCCCCATGAGCCTCACTGCCTTCACCTTCCTCGGCTTGGCTGGGTAATACAGGATGAAGCCCCACATCCACAACGGACCTCTCCACACCATCGCCCCTAACACCCAGATCATGCCTCAATCTAGAAAAAACATCTGCAACCCTCGGGACAACCTCCTTGAGTTGTCCAGGTTTCTCAATCCTCACAGGACTCAAGAGAACCCCCGTCGCCCCTGGATCCTCCCCGCGCGCCACACCAATCGCACCCGGATCCACTCTTGCGCATGACTGGTCCTCTGCCTCTAGAGCCACCAACACCTTCGAGGACCTGTCGAAACTCCCGCGGCGACATCCTGAAACGTCATGGCCGATCTTGCTGCAATCGGTACAGAACACGGGCCAAGAATCAAACACCACCCGCTGCTTCCATCTCAGTTCTTCTCCAACAGAGATCCATAGCCACTCAGTTGGGGGTTTCGAAATATCAACTTCAACGCAAACACGGGGCATAATAGGGTGACATACCGCCGATGTTCGATGATCAGAACAGAGATACCGGCCGATCAAGTTCCCAAGCATACAAATGATAGAGGGATTCTGGAAAGGAAGAGGCAAATCGGGAAAGCTAACCAAAATCGCGGCCGACGGCGGATCGCGGTTCAAGTTGAAGTCGAACGACCATCGTAGAAGGAAGAAGTCGCACCCATCAAACACTCGCGGCGCGCTCGACCAGGCGACGACCAAGTCCTCCTCAGATTCAAAACGAATCATCAATTGATGCCGGTCGAGCAAACCCACCACCGCTCGATTTTGTAAACCCCAAGAACCAAAGACGAAGCGGTCGAAGGCATCTACCGAGGGACGACGACCTTTGAAACGAGCCACTAGCGTTTATCTGTGCAGATCCGACGCCGCATTGAATTCCTTGAGCGAAATCGCGAGCTGAGGAGAGCCTTCGTGGAGGTCAGGGACCTTAGGGCTAAGCGAAATGGCCGGAAATGGGGGGAGAAAAGCTGGGTTGGTGAAAGGGATGAATGGCCGAAGCACCGTGGGAGGAATCCCCCCTCCCCCCGCCGGGGAGGAGGGGGCCGGATCTACAGTCATCATCGAGCTAGGGCATCTTCACAGATGCGAGAACGAAAACGCGAGGGCTGAACTCATACATTATCTTCTTCAATATCAATTCATAATTATTGTAATGATATCGTCGCTCATGTGTTCGTACGTGTTATTGTCTCCATGGTACGATGTGATTCATTCTACATAATATTCATTAAATAATTATTATATAAATGAAGTTAATGAACTAATATGATATATATTATACTAATACCATGCTATAAAATATATGAAAATTGGAAAAACAACTTATCTGACAAAACATACATAAGAATATAAAGCTGTTAATACTTTAATAACGAGTAACGTTGAAATATTACTAACAAACCGAAAATAATATGATCATAAATGTTATCATAAAAATGATTATGATTGTAGAATAAATCAGTAACATTTTGTAAATCATTATATAAGAGGTGCAGATACATACGAATCACAACAGACCTAAGGTAATGGATAAATTTACAATCTTGAATTTTCGCAAGATTGTATAATTGTAAGTATTTAATTGAGATTGATTGTCATCCACATCTAGGTTTTCTAAATATGTATTTCAAAATATTCAATATATATTTCAATTATTTTTTATATAAAATTTACTGATTAGTAAATTTTTACTAAATGGTATGAATGAAATCTCTTTTCATTTTTGGTATGAGGTACTTTTTATCTCTTTCGGACAAACTACAAGAAAATTGCATTTAACTTATATAGAATGAATAGATTTTATTATGCATTCATAATGCTTTAATCCCTTGATTCTTACCCTGTAATCTTAAAAAGTTATTTTTAAATAAAATATTTTCTTCTAAAATGTTATTTTATTTTGAGGAAGGAAAGCGTTTTTTATGAAGAAAGGATATTTTTCTCAGGAATGAAACTCAAGTGTTTTATCAAAATTATTTTCCACCTATGATTACATAGTTTTAGGTTTATATCCCTATTATTAAATTATTTGATTCTATAAATGACGGAGTTATTTTTATGAAATACATTTGTGGACTATGTTATGATGGCATAACCCCAAAACACAGCTTCCACAATGCCACCATATATCAGTGCTAAAAAATCACTGGTAAAGGGGTACCTCTTCCACTTCTAAAAAGAGCGCTGATAAAGGGAACTTTTAACAGCTATAAAAAAAGCAGTTTTAAAACTAACACTTTATCAGCAATTTTTAAGCACTGATAAAGGCACCCACTTTATCATTGCTTTTTTAGTGCTGTTAATGGGTACCCATTTATTAGCACTTTTAGCACCTCTGATAGGGGGGGCTTTATAAGAACTTCTTCCCAGCACTGATAAAGTGTATATTAAAAAAATCATGATAAAAAATATATTGTTATGTAAATATATTTATATTCATATAAATATAATAAATACTTTTTAAATATTATTTAGATAATTATAAAAAGACTATTACATTTACTATATAAAAATTTAGAGAAAATGTCAATAAACTATTTTAAAAAATATTATTAATTTATAATTTTCTAATTATCATCCACTAATAATCATTTATCAAAAATGTTAAGACAAATAAAATTAATAAAAGATCTAAAACAAGTTTAAAATGTATCTCAGACTTCAAACGACATAAAAATTTGATCCGGGTGTCTGTTGGAGCTCTACTACATTTCAAATTGAATCATGTGATGAGCTCTACATGATAGTGACCCACGAGAATGTTTTATGTCACTATTTTCTAGGCCAGCAAAGGTCCATAAGGCCTCCAAAAATGAGTTATTAGTTGGGATACCCTGATTTTGTAACATTCAAACAACCATCAATTCTGATCCGGATGTCCTCTGGAACTGTATCGCATATCATATCAGTGATTGTTTCATTTTCATATATTTTACTTGTAGTGGAGTTGAAAAGGACTACTAAATTACAATTTATTGTTGTTTTAACATTATAAATCTTTTCAAATACACAAATATATGTATTTATTCCTATATATATATATATATATCTATGTGTGTGTGTGTTTTTTTATTTATCTATATATTTATTTATTTATTCATTTATTTAGAAACACACATAAGAAAATATTTTATAAATGTATTTAAAACAGATCTTATAAATATATATTAATATACAAATAAATATACAGATAAAAAATTATATATATATATAAATAGATAGAATTATATATTAATATACAAATAAATAAATATATATATATTAATATATGAATAAATATATATGTATTAATAAAAATAAATATTAATATTTAAATGAATATATTTTAATATAAGAATAACAATATATATATATATAGATATATATATATATATCAATAAATTGTAAAAAAATAAATTCCTTTGTGGTAATGGTGTCGGGACGTGAGGGGGGATGTCTCGGGTTTGAGTTTTCGTGGAAGCTGGGGTGCACGGGCAAGTGGGAGTGGGTTATGTGGGCTAATGCATCATGTAGTGAGAGGGAGGGGGATCCACCTAGACTGATAAAATGCGGGGTCAAGAGCTATTAAAAGCTCCCTGAATATTATATATTCTTTTTAATTTTTTATTTTTTTACCTTTATCATCATTTAAAAAAAGTACTGATAAATGATATCTTTTAACATCACTAAAAAAGCACTAATAAAAGACCAGTTTTATCAGTGACTTTTTTCAGCTCATAAAGGGGACCTTTATCATTTATTTTCTAAGAGCTGGTAAAATGGACCCCCTTTATCTTAACCTTTATTAATAGCAATTTTTACCACTGTTTATTCCCTTTTGTAGCACTGATGAAAGCCATATTTGATGTAGTGTGGAATGATGTTTATGAAACCCATTTTATTTCATGGGTTATGTTATATTGAATGTTTTTATGTTTTTGTGGTACACATAAGAATAGTTTTATTTTGAAATTGGTGGGACCTATATATCCCACCAATGCATTGGGAAATGATTTATATTTAATGAGAAAAACATTATTGGAATATCAAGTTAATCTGGTTTCATAATACATGGGTGGAATGAATAGTTAACTTGGTTCAGTAATGGAATTTGTCTACTGTGATGATCCGGGAAATGAGCCTTGTCTAATATGAAATTATCTTATATTCTTATATGTGTATTCCAAAAAATTAATTTATTGTGTTATGACTATTGGGTTTACATTTTTCTTTTTTGATATATTCCATGACATGATATTATAATCTTTTATATGTAGGGTAATATTTTCAAATGTTATGATCTTTTGAATAGGATATGATTTATATTTCCTTTTTTTACAATTACTGAGAATTTGAGATCACCCGTTTATATTTTTAATTTCCCTAGGTCATGAATAAGGGTATTAAGTACGATTTTCTATAAAAGATTATTGTTATGATTAAATAAACAGGAGACAATGTAGATGTTTTATGAACCAGTTGTTTATGTTACCTAGTTTATAATGACAACATACCTATATTGTCCTACAATGGTCTTATTTTTTGTTGTAATGAATATACTTATATTATGATGTAATATAAATGTTTTTAAAGTATGGGTTTCTATAGTTGGTATAAAAGGGATGGTATAATTATCCTTTGGAAACAATGAGGAGAATGCCTTAAGGATATGTCTATGTATAGGATAAAATACTAGTGTTTTATAAATGACAATGAAACACCTAGGAAAAAACCTAATGTTTTCAAAATTGAAATTTCATTATTTTTTATGTGGTTTTCCTATTATTAATAGTGTTACTCACACTATGCTTTATTGTTTTAGACAATGGATGGACCCCGAAGGAACCACGTTAATGTTGAATGCGATGGACAATAAAATGATTGTCTTCCTGAGAAACCAAATGTTATGGGAGATGGAATTCAAAATCTTGTTTCCATGTTCACACAACATTCTCCAGATATGAATAATGCTCGAATTCAAAATGAGAAAATGAGGGAGCAACATTCGGTTAAAAATTTCATTAGGCAGCGTCCACTATCATTCAGCGGGTCTTCAGATACATTAGTGGCTGATCAATGAATCCATACCACTGAAATTATATTTTTAGTTCAACAATGTTCTGAACATGATAATTCATCTTAGCAATATATCGTTTGGAAGGTGAAACTGATCAATATTGAAATATTATCAAGAATACAAGGAAAAGAGAAGAAATTGAGTCCATGGAATGGGACAAGTTCAACAATATATTTTTCAATAATTACTTTCCTCGTATCGTTCGAACAAAGATGGATAAAGAGTTACATGACCTCAAGAAAATGTATGATGAATCTGTTGGAACCAATGGATAATATATTACAATACTTGTAAGGTATGCTTCTAGAATTATTATCCAACCTAAGAGTAAGACTGATAGTTTATTTAGTGGCTTAATACCATGTCTCATAAAAAAAATATCGATAATGTACTTCAATAGATACAAGGAAATTGTTAAATGTTCTCTGAAGGTTGATATGAAGATTGGAGTAACCCATTGCTCATATGGTTTTGATAAGAAAAGGAAAATGGAATTGAAAGGAAAATCTAAAGACCACACTGAAGAGAAGATGAGTTTTAGCTTATGCTCAATGTTTTGAATGAAACATGGAGGGAATTATATTAAAGGGACTAGTAAATGTTTTATGTATGGAAAATAAGTTCATTGGGTAATATAATGCCAAAGAGATGAGAAAAAGATGTCCAATGATGCAAATAATGAAAATTCAACAAAAAATTCACCTCATACACTTCAATGTTACATGTGTAAGGAAATGGGGGAATTATGGCAATCAATGCCCCAATCCAAGGGTTATTAATGATGATTGATGTCAATAATAAAATAAGGCCAAAGGAAATGAAAATTCACATACAATTACTACCAGTGATGTGGAGTATGATAATGAAGTGGTGTAAGGGACTCTTATCATCCACTCTAAAGTAGAAAAATATTTATTTGAATCTAGATACGACCACTATTTTATTTCTGAAGAATTTTCTAAGGGTATAGGAATATTTCCTCAAAAATTAGATATTGAGTTAGTTGTGGAAAATCCTAATGGCACAACAGTCACATCAACAATTTATAATTCTTCTCCGATTGGAGTTTCTCTGAATGTGCATCCTTCAAATCTTGTGATCCTTCCTATAGTGTAATTTGATGTGATTCTTATCATGGTTTACTTTATTTATATTAAGATCCTACCAATTTCAAAAGAAGAAAAGTAACATTTCATATTCCAGATCAATCTAGGATCATCTATCAAGGCAAGGTTGAATGTAATCTTTTAACAGAAATTTCATCCATCTTATGGGTATTTATTCCAATAAATCAAGTCCATTTATCTCAAATGGATAGGGAGAAAATCACTATTAATAATATTCCCATTTTATAAAAGTTTGATGATGTCTTCCCATAGGAATTTCTATTAATTCCACCAAATCTTGATGTTGACTTTTCAATAGAATAAATACCTAGTGATATTCGTATTACAATGAAACCTTATAGAATGGCCCAAATTGAGTTGCGGGAATTAAAGATGCAACTCTTATAGAATCCTGAAAAGGGATTAATACAGCCATGTGTGTTACCTTAGGGAGAACCTATTCCATTTGTTATGAAGAATTATGGATCAATGAGGCTTTGCATTGATTTTTGAGAACTCAACAAGATCATTATAAAGAAAAAATATCCTCTCCCACAAAATGATGATGTATTTGACCAACTACATAGAGCTCAATAATTTTCCAAGATTGTTCTTTATTTAGGATATCATCAATTATGGGAAAAAATAAGGATACACCAAATATGACATTCCATACAATGTATAGACACTATGAATTTATTGTGATGCCTTTTGGTCTTACTATTTCCATTGTTACCTTCTTAGATCTATTGAATAGAGTCAATAGATATTATCTTGATCTATTTGTGGTTGTATTTAGAGATGATATTATTCTCTAGTCCATGAGAATAGAAGAACATGAACATCACTTGATAATTGTACTAAATTCTATAAGAAAGGAGAATATTTATGCCACATTTACTAAGAATGAACTTTGGATTTAAAATGATTCATTTCTGGGTCACATAAACTCAAGAGGGGGGATATTTAAATACAACGAAAAAATATGTTATGGAAAGATGTCCAAGAACAAAAATTGAAATTGATATCCGAAGTTTTCTCGGTTTGGATGGATATTATCAACTTTTTGTGAAATATTTATCATGATTATCTAACCCTCTGACAAAATTGACTCAAAAAGGTGTTAAGTTCATTTGGATGGAGGAATTTGAATTGAATTTCAAATAGCAGAAAATAATGTCAGCCAGTCCACCTGTGTTCACACTACCATTTATTGGAGAAAGGATTGTGATCTAAAATTATTTATACATTAAGGGGTTTGAGTGTGTTCTCATGAAAAATTATATAGTGATGGATTATGCTTCCCGATAGTTGAAAATCCCAAATAAAAATTACCAACTCCTATTATAGAGTTACATGCGGTACTCTTTTCATAAAAATATAGAGGCATTATCATTATGTTAATAAGTGTTATATTTATACAGGTCAGAAAATATTAAAGTATATTTTCACACAAAAAGGATCTGAATATGCACCAAAAAATATGGTTGGAGTTGATTAAAGATTATGACTGCTCAATACATTACCACCTTGGAAAAGAGAACAAGGTGGCATATTCCTTGATTCAAAAATACCATGATAGTTTATCTTTGTTAAGGATCATGAAAGATCCAATATTTATGGTTTCAGAAATGATAGATCTTGAAATTTTAATAGAAGGGGATAAATATTATCCTTCTCAAATAAATTGTCAACCATTTATTCAAGTAGATATTGAATAGGCATATAATGAAGATGTAGAGTTACCAAAGTAGGTGAGAAATGTTCCTTAATTCAGCCGTTGTTGTGATTACATAATAAGGTTTAGGAACTGGGTTTGTATTCCCTGAATAATAGAATTAAAGGAGGAGATATTGGATAAGGATCATAGTTCTTCATTATCCATTCACCCTGGATGCACAAAAATGTACAAGGATCTAAAATAGTACTTTTGCTGGGATGGAATGAAAAGTTATGTTGCTGAATATGTTTCTCGGTGCTGGGTTTTTGAACAAGTTAAGGCTGAGAGATAGAAGTATAATGAGATGTTACAACCATTACCCATAATAGAGTGAAAATGTGATATCATAATTATGGACTTTGTTATAGTACCTCCCAAAAAATCTAATGGAAATAATTCTATATGGTTTATAGATGATCACCTTACAAAGTCAGAACACATCATTGATATTAGAGAAGATTTCTATCATGATTATCTTTCCAAGATATATGTAAATGAAGTGGTAAGATTTCATGGAGTACCACTTTCCATTATATCATATTGGGATATGAGGATTACCTTGATGTCATATTTATGTCTTTAGCATTATCTTGATATAGAGTTATGTTTTAGCATTGCATGTCTTCCTTAGACAGATGGTCAGTCTGAGAGGATAATTCAAACTCTAGAAGACATGTTTAGAGCTTTCTCTATGGATTTTTAAGGTGGTTGGGATCAACACCTTCCATTGGTGTAATGTTTTTACAATAATAGCTTTCACTCTAGTATTCTGATTACTTCTTATAATGCCATATATGGAAATAAGTGCTTAAATCTATCTTTCTAGGATGAATTTGGGGGATAGAAAGCTATTTGGACCTGATATTGTTGATGAAATAGAAGAAAAGGTCATATCTATTTAACAACACACAACAGTATCATAGAGTCGACAAAAAAATTATGCTCACAACCGAAGAAAATACCTTGAGTTTGAAGTGGGTGATAAGCTGTTCTTGCGAATATATCCCTAAAATAGAGTAATGAGATTTGGGAATAATGTAATGTTGATCCCTATTTATAAGAGTCCTCTTGAAATACTGGATCGTGTTGGGAAGACATATTAATGATCGACACTTGCAATGAATCCCTTTCAAGTTAATGATGTGTTCCTTGAATTCCTCCTGAGAAATTACACATACGATCATTAACATGGGAAAATATCTGAATTCATACAACTGTAGCACGATATTTCTTATGAAGAACAACCAATAGAGATTCTAGATCATAGAGAAAAAAGTTATATGAAACAAGACCACTCGATTGGTTAATATTTTATGGAGGAAATACTGATTCAAAGAAGCTACATGGGAACATTAGTATATGTTGAGGGAGAGGTATCATCATCTTGTTGTTTCCATGTGACAAATTTCGAAGGAGAAATTCAGTTTAAGGGGGGTAGAATGTAACACCTGAATGTTTTTATGTAATATCTTCTTTAAATAATTTTTTTCTTTAGTGGCTTTCTTTGCGTGTAATCATAAGTTTAAACAGCCCTTGAGATTCCCTAATTTTAAAATTACCATTATAGCCTAGTTGGTAGGTTAGCTGTAATAATTATAACTAACTTATGAAAATGTATTATGAATTCATCGGTTATTAATTATTTATAAAAAATATAAACCAACTAGACATTTGTATTTTGTTCAGTGAATAAATTTTGGAAATGAAATTAATAAGATATATATGTGTTATATAATTTGTTATTATTTTTTTATATTCATCTAATGGATATTTTAGTCATAGGTTACGAATAAAACTCTATTTTCTATATAAGAACCTATTATTTTTAAAAGAATACTTTTTACAACATTGAATAGAGAACCCATTTTAAATTAAGATTTTAGCACATTAATAATTTATATATGAAAAAATAAATATGTCTTTTTGAAGAGGGATATAAAAATTTACTTTGGATAAATCTCTGATAAATTTCATGTTATGGTGAATAGTAAAATACAATAAATTTTAATTAAAAACAAATTTTTCATAGAGATAATTTATAAAGAAAATTATTATATTGAATGGTTTAAAATTATAAATATAATATATTATTACCATATAATATAATTTTTTTCATTAGAATTAATTTTACAATTAATTCATAGGTAGAAATATTTTAATCTTTTGTAATGTTTTAACTTTTAAAACATGTTTTCTCATTTCGACAATGCTATTAATTTTAAATTAATTATTGGAACTTCTGTGTCTTGAATTTGGAAAAATGTATTCCATATTTGGAATCAGAAGTTCCAAATTGTGTCAATAGTTACGTTTTATTTTTTGGATATTATGAATAGTAACTCCAGTAATTATTTTATTTACCATGGTTAAATGGAAAATCTGGTAAATAAGGGTAATAATAATATTATAATAATATTAAACTACCCTAACTCATGTCTTAATCCTATTATATATAATATTTTCGACCATAGAAACCCTTGGGTCTATTTTGGGACCCCATGGATTCACATAGATTTGAAAATGACATTTTATAATAATTAGTTTAAAGTAATTATAATTTTAACCAACACATATATCTTTTTCTAAATTGATTTTAATATGGGGTTATATAACTGCTTTCAATGTCTATAAATAGTATTTAAAAATATATAATTATTTCATAAATCATGGTATTTTATTTATAATTTTACGACATTAGATAAATATATTTATTTATGACACAATTATGATGTAGTGATTAACCCATTATTGAATGATTCTAATAAATGAATTTTAAATATTAAACTAAATTTAATTTGAACATTTTTCTTCCATGAACTATTTTTTATGACTTAGATATATTATGGATGATATAATTCCTTTGGTTCTTTGAAATTAAGTTATTAAGATATTTTTAAAAAAGTCTTGTATAAATAGTGTCCAAAATTGACATAATTTATAACTTAGAAAATAAAATAGTTTATTAAATGATATTGAAGTCCCAAAAATATTATATTTTTAAAAGGGTTAATATATGTACAAATATGTCATAAATAATTTTTTGGTGTTCATTTTACATAATATGTAAATTACACTAACCCATAATGTGTAAATAACATGATTTCACGGTATGATTAAAAAGGGTAAAATATGTGTTAAACAAAAAAGATAAGGATACAAAAAATATTCAAAAAATTCTCAAAATTATTGTATAATGGTTATTCAAACCAAAATAATCATATATTTAAATAAATTTTTTTGAATAATTTTTAATCTACATCCAATTTATAATAAATTAATATTTTGAGAATTTCCAAAAGGGTTCCTCTCCTCTCTTATAAAAGGGATCCCCATCCCTCTCATATTCAGTCCATTTTGAGCATTCATGATCCTCCAAACACTAAATATTTCTCTTCTAAAATTCCCTAGTGGAATTCTAGAGGTTCTGGTCTTCCCAAAACACCAACTCTATTTCCATAATAGGAAATTTAAAGGACGCACGTCAGGGAAGAGGTAACCTCTTTTATAGTGTCTTTGAAATTTATTATTCTTTTACTTCCTCCACATTAGTTATTTAATTTTTAAGTAATAACATCAGTATCTATAATATACTAATATTTTGTTTTAAATATGAAATAACCCTATTTCACCTTCTATACATCCGACAAGAAATGAAATCACCTCATGTCTGTACATATGACTTACCGTCTCCAAGCCATGGTGTAATATATTTTTCACCACCACATTACATAGATGGGTATAATGGTGAATATAATAACTATATATGATTAATATAACATGATACAAATTCTGTTATACTATACACCATCCACTTCAATATCCTTCAATAATTATGAGAACGAGTCCAATGGCTCCTTTTTACGTACAACTTACCATCTACATGATGCGATATGATTCGTTCAACATAATATTCATTAAAAATGATTATATAAATGAATTTTAAAAAAACATGATATATATTATAAAAAAACCATTCTATGAAATATATAAAAAGTGGATTAAAAACTTATCCGACAAAACATACATAACAATAAAAAGAAATTAATATAGGAATAACGGGTAACGATGAAATATTACTTACAAAATGATAAAAAATGATCAAAAATGTTATTATAAGAATGATTATGATTATAGAATAAATTAGTATCATTAATTTAATCAGTATAAAGGATGTTCGAATACATATGAAGCATATGGGACCTAAGGTAAGGGATAACTTTGCAATCTTGTTTTTATATGAGATTATTTAATTGCAAGTGTTTTCTAGAGTATAATTATCATCCAAATCCATGTTTCTAAAATATGTATTTCAAAATATTATTTATATCCTTCAATTATTTTTTATGTCAATTTTACCCATTGGTAAATTTTCACTAAATGGTATGAAAGGAATCTTTGGTTGTTTTTGTTATGAGGTACTTTTTTTACTTTTTTTTAGAAAAAGTAAAAGAAGAATATTATTTTTACATGTATGACATGAACATATTTTTTATACTTTAAAAATGATTTATTTACATGAAGCTTCCCCTATAAGATTTCAAGGTTATTATTAGATAAATTTTTTTCTTCTTAAATTGTATTTTCTTTTGAAGAAGGAAAACGTTTTCGAAGAAGAAAGGATATCTTCCTCAGGAATGAAGCTCAAGTGTTATATCAAAATTATTTTCCATATAAGTTTATGTAGGTTTATGTTTCTATCCCAATTATTAATTTTATTTGATTATTAAAATCAAGGAGTTATTTTTATGAAATCTATTTATGGATTATGTGATAATGGAATAATGTTTAAGAATCCCATTTTATTCTAAGAGTTATTTTATAGTGAATGTTTTTATGTTTTTTATTGCACCCGTAAGAATGGTTTCACTATGAGATGGGTGAGTCCTAAATATCTCTCAAATTAATTGGCTAAATATTTATATCTCATGAGATAGACATGATTGGAATGGAAAGTAAATCTGGTTCAGTAATATAGGGCTGGAACGAGGAGTAAACTAGGTTCAGTAATAGAATTTATCCCCTATGATGGTGGTGGTAATGATCCTTGAAAAATATGAAATGATCATCTATGATTATATGTGTATGCCTCAAAATTTCATGTCTTATGTTATGACTATTCGGTTAACATTTCTCTTTTATGATCTATCCCATGATATGATATTGTGACCATTTATATGCAGGTTAATATTTTTAAATGTTATGTTCTTATGAATATGAAAGGATTGATATTTACTTTTTGTACCCTTTCTGAGATTTTGAGAACACCCTTTTATATGTTAATTTTCCCCAAGTCATGAAGAAGGGTACTAAGTATGATATTCCATAAATTAGTCCAGTTATGAAGAAATAAATAGGAGATAATGTATATGTTTATGAACCAATTGTTTATGTTTCCTAGTTTCAAAAGACACTATACATATATAGTCCTTTGATTGTTTTATTGTATGTTGTATTGAATATACTTCAATTATTATGTAATATTAATTTATGTAATGTATGGGTCACTATAGTCTTAATTATAGAGAGAGATAGAGTAGGGAATATGAATTCTCCAACTCTCCCTAGCTAGATATCAAAGATATTCATGTTTTGGAATCTTTCCAGATATGTCCTGGTCCGATTCTGAGAGGAGAATGTGTTATATCTCTAGTATAATGGCTAGGGGGTTACCTTAAGTGGGTTCCCTATATCTAGTTTTTTCAAAGGGGAGACACATCTTTTCTTGTAGAAAGGAAAGGTAGAAATGATATATTTGACTTATCACTGTTCCTCATTGAATGGAAAATACAATGATTATAATTGATCCCTAGAATAGGGAGTTTGACATGGGTATTATATTTTTGGGCCTCTGGATAAAATGGGAATGTAGAACTAAATAAATTTCAAGGGTCTACACCCTTTATAGAATTACACACATGACTCTGTATACCATTGGTATATAGACTCAGAAGGTGATGTTGATGCCCCCGATGGTTTGTAGATATGATTTCGATGGTTCTCAAAGAGGCTGTGGCCTGATGATGATATAATGGATAGTGTAGGTGGTTTGGAGGATTTAATGGATAGAAAAGGGATTTATTGGTACCATATGGTGTAAATCGTAAAGGCACCCCACTCTTCATAACATTTTTGCATGCAGGGTAGGGTACCCTACTCATGGCATACTGCCATGTAGGTGTAAAGGATGTCTATGTACCGAGGTGGTATGTGGACATGGATCCCTTCTGAATATCTATGTCGTATGAGGACCTTGATTATATTCATGTAGTGAGGTGGTAGACAGACCCATATTTCATCCTTATACAGATGTGGTATGCACACCTGATGTCATTCGCAGATGGTGCTGGCATGAAGCGTTGGAGTCCATCCAGGAGGCAGAACGCTACAATGGACAAGGATTCATCCACATAGAGATTTTATTTGAGATGTGTTAGATTTAAAAAGGTGCATCAGTCCTAGATTTCATTGAATGTTCATCCTTAAATGGATTATATTTCACAATTCCCCAATTAGGTTAGAGTTTTTCCCATATTACTTTCTTTCTTTCTTTTTTATGGTTTGCAGCATGTTCATACCTGCGGGAAACCAATATCAGTTTTGTACATCATTGATTGTTTTCCTTTAAAGTATTCTTTCTATAAAATCCATGATCTCAAAAGATATGAACCTTTCTCCCTTATGTTTCTTATGCTCCCCTTAGGGTCCTTTTATAGAGTTCCAAGGAGGTTGTACTTATGGGTCACATGACACATTTTTCAGAATACCATAAAAAATATATCAGCCCATAGACAACTCGGTCAATTTAGATTTTTTGGGATATTATTATCAGTGGTGGAAATCACTGCATCGAACCTATAAATGACGTATTTTATGGGACGTTTCTAGCCTACCATTATATGTGAACTGATTTTGAATGGTTGAAGTGTCAGGGTTTACCTCTCTGTTAATTTTTACTAAAGATGTTGTTCACTGGGTCGTGGTTCATGGACGTAATTTCTATACCTCTATTATACTAATGATGTGGTTCATGACAGATCTACATTATTCCTTATTTTTTCTGCAAACATCTAATTTTCTAGCCAATTCCTTATGGGATAGTGTTTTGTGGTGTGTCCGCACACCGTTTGGTTCATAGGAAATACCATCCACATACCATTCCCAAAAATTAGTACATTAAAAACTTTAAACCTTTTATAAATTATGTTTCATTAATCATGTTTAGAAATTTTTAGTTGAACCCATATTTTATTTCTTCATCAAATTTATGGGAGTATTTTTCTTCTTGTTATGGAGTTTTCAAGATCTGACAAATTACCCCATCTAAATTGGCCCCAATATGTTTTAAGATGAGGATATTATAATGTAGAATGCGGTTCTTACCTGAACACGTTTGCAGTAGGAAGGTGGACAAGATGGGGAACTACGCCTATATATAGGGGGCCCTAGAAATTTTGTTATTTACTAGAAATCTCCATGAATAGTGACCCACAAAGTGCTCTAATCTTCACCTGAATCAGTGTACCACCTCCTTTTTGAAAAGTATAGTTCGAAAATTGTGCATCACAATTTGATAATTGAAAACTCCTCACGATCGTTCTTGTATGAAAACTAATATTTGAATCTATAAACTGATATGTGAAATATAAAAAATAATTTTCATACATAGAGTATTAAGTCACAATACAGTTCAACTACTCCATCGACTAAACAACAATTTGGTGTATTAATATTTAAATTTCAAATATAAACTTTTCATTCATCACACAAGATGGTCATGTAGTGAGACTCAATACATAGCTCACCCTGTCCACAAAATATTCAGTTTATTGGCCATCACTTCGCAGGCCATCCTGTTATGGAACATTCTATGAAATGCTGGTTCCTAGTGAATGCATTCTACCAACCTATTCTGGTGTTCAGTATGTGGATCCTTTCTATATAGATTTATTGTATTCCTTTTTCGATTTTTGGTCTTTTGTCCAAAAATAATGTTGGACTGACCCTTTTGCATGACCTTTTTAATGTAAGATAATGTATCATCCGATTATCTCAATATAAGCAATCTGAATGATGGAAAATATGTTTTAGAAATTTGAATACAACCTTTATTCCTGTATCATTTCTAAGAAGGTTATTCTTAGAGACATTCTTTATCCAGATCTCATGGCCTATCCAATATCTATCTAGTTTCTACATTAAAGCATCAACCTCCTAGATGATGTTCCCTTACCATTGCCCTGTCAAAGTATATCTGTTATCCTCCTCGAGGCATCCCAAGGGAATGATCATGCCAATATTTTCCCAATGATAGAAATTATAACTTCTTCTACTCAAGATAACATGTTAACACCAAAGATCTCTTCATGGACTCAGAGTGATCATTGTCATCATAACAGATGTTTGAGTTTGATCATTTGAGAGTTACCATCCATTGTCAATAATTCTCGGTAGAATCCCATTGGTGGATGAAGAATGAAATGGGAATTGAGATCTATTGGATTCATCTATGATGAGTGGGCCTAGCCATTCCGGGTTCCTCAATTTTTTTTGGAATCCCCTAGCTAGTTGGAAGCAGTAAACTTGTATCAAATAGCATGGGTTTCCCAATTTTCAATCTATTCACCATGAGATATATTTCTTTAACAAAATCATAATTAGTTTTAATGAAATAAAACCTTAAAACTATTTCATGGGGAGGTGGGTATTAATTTATTAGACATACATCAAATTAGAGGGATTCCCACTATAGGAAACATTTATGATGAGTTTTTTTCTAGTGTCCAATTCCTTGGGGAATGTCGGATATGTATCTCAACTGGATAGGAACATATTGGTCTTAGAAAAGGGATAACTCAATCAACCCCTCCATGAACATTCTATTATTTCATTTAATACTTGGGTCAAGCTATCATTACATGAGAATGGTCAGAGGTTGAGGGTTCTCCACATCCGAACTCACCCAACTAAAAAATAATGAAAAATACCAATTTCTTATTGCTCTACCCATGAGGTAGGTCAATACACAACATCAAGGTATGGAATTAGGTCTAACATACCTTCCCATATCAGATTAGAAGGTTTCTTTTCAATATTCTTATGTGGATGGATTTTCCCCTATTGTGATGTTAATACCGATGTTAGGGCTTACACCCTGATGACAGAAGCCACATTGGAAGAGGGACATCCCATTAACTTTGTCATTCTTTCCCTCCCCTGAATCATTAAACCATTAGAAGAAATACATGAAGGGAATCCCACGTTCTATCTTAGCAGACCATTTAAATTTTTCTAGGGCTAGATGAAAGATAATTTCCCCTGATATGATTATTAGAATACTATGAGGGTTTCCCATTCTGACCTTCAACCATCTCTTCCCATGAATGTCATTGTTCATCCCCAGTCATTGTGTTTTGATGAGACAAACAAACTATTGTGTGATTTTTATCGGGTTTCTTCCACACCATTTGTGGAACCCCATAGATTATTGATGGACAAGAGAAGGGGATAGTTAAAAGAGTGTTCATATATCAGTACATTTTAGGATGATGTTTTATATTCCCATATAGATATGGTAGCGATATATAAACCATATGCTCCTTATCAGGTTTTGAGGAAATTTTGAAGCCATCAAGAGGTCACACATCTTCCTACTATTCTAGTTAAGAGGGAGTCTCATCCAATGATTCTTCTCCAGGTGTGGCCTTACATGATGTGGAAGGATACTAATGTGGATGTACTCATTCCTCCCAGAGTCATATCAACTTACCTATCATTAGAGTACACTCAATTAAGGGGAGATTTATACCCTAATAGATAATTGGGATGCTCATTTTGATTGGATTAGAGATTGTTGGTTGTTTCTGGTAATGTCCCAACCATACTAGTTGTGCTATCAGTTCCCCCCTTTGGTGAGAAGGAATTCTACCCACCACCACATTACATTGGAATGAGATTCACCAAACCAACCCATCTATGTGGAAAGATATTTACATCCCATATCTTCAGCCGATGTGGTCTCTGATCCTACTAAAGCTGGTCAGAATGGGAGATCACTAGGTGTTCCTAAAGCAGCTGTCTGCCCCCCTCATTTAGTACGAGAGGCTAAACCATCTATTGTGAGGGAAATTCCCTCTTCTTGGATGACCTACATCAGGTCACTTTTATCTAATGTAATTATTCTTCCTCATTATATTCATATCATGGTGGAGGAGGACCATGATTCTGATGTCATTAGAAGGCATTGAGTTGTGAAAATGGGAATGAAATAAAAGTCATTCTCTTTCAATAGAAAATCCCATGACATAATTTTGAAAGAAGTTGGATAACATTCGATGACTACTTTTTGATCTAGGTTTGGGATGCTTTGATTTCCAAAACCTACACCTTTTTTTACACCAAATTGTTATATCTCGAGAGGTCCTCAAAACATTGAATGGATTCCTCACTATGTTCCATAAATGTCACCACTAATCTCAGACATTCATTGATATTTCTGAAAAGTTTTCACCATTTGTAGGATTAAGAAACATGTCCTTAGGACCAGGTGATATCCTAGATGGAGGAACTGTGTGAGTGTGGGGATCTCACGACCATACTAAAAGCCAAACTGGAATAATCAAGTACAAATTATGAGGTCATCAATGAGAATGGGAGAGACCTATGAAAGTTTATGATGTGGGTACACCAGATGGTTGCTGCTAAAGATGAATGGAAGGCTACTTAGAATAGGCCCATGATGAACCCAATCGGGTAGACATCGACCTACTAGAAAGACCATTTTGGTCCTCAATGTACTCAATTGGGCTACAATGCACCACCTTTTTTTAAATTGGGGAGAGACTTCATAATGTGGATATCCCCTGCCGCACTTTCACATCCATTAATAAAATAGAAACATTTTTCATTCTAGTGTAACACTTTTACCTTTTCATGTATTATTAATCGTTTATGATCAACTTCAACTGAAACCGTAATCTCTACTCGATAGTTTTGATTAATAATCTTGGATAAATGAAATAATCAAATCATGCCCTAATTTTTTCTTCAGTAGAGTGCCTCAGCGAGGATATTTTGACTCTTTCGGGGGTCACATGGAAAATCCTAAAAACATTTTTCATTTTACATTATTACCCTAATTTTTCATAATAATGTTATGGAGTGAGATTAGCAGGTATAACTTGACTTTTTATTTGACAAACCTTTGCTGATTTTTACCTATCAATCATTGCATCTCATTATGATTTTTTTATTCCTTGATGTCTTTCCTAAACCTTATATAGTATATGTTATGTGAGATGGTACTCTATAAATTTCTAGGCTGCCCTTTGTGGGTTTTTATCTAGGAGAGGGTTTTGTCTTTTTTATTTCCATTATAGAGTCTTGTCAACTGTATTATCATTACTATTGGTTTAGGTCAAAAATCATTGACCATGAGTTATGAGGATGGTCCCCAATTCTGGACTCATTAATCAAGAATGTTCTGACAACTCTCAAATGTGTATGTGGTATTTTTCTTGAACCTAAATTGTGATTTATAGATATAAAACATTATATAGGGAATGGAGTCCATGGGGAATACTAAAGTAGGAAAGGCCTCTCTTGAAGATGAATTTTCCCTTGGTTGACAGGCCATTGTTGTTGGAATCAAATGTAGAGACACCAGTGAATTGTGTGCATAGTCAAAAAATGTGTCCACGGAACAATGACCATCCATTTTTGATGGATGGAAAATTTTTATATAAATAGGGATTTGTTTTTCGGTGGAGGGCCATAGTGGGTGGCCAGTTAAGGGGACCATGGATGAATGTATGAGGGAATTTATGTTGGTTCTATTTTAGAATCATCCCCCACATGAATTTGAATAGTGAAAAGGGTGGATTGTGAATAATGTATTTTAGCATCGTACAAATGGGACTTTTGAAACTGACGGTTTAAATTATATTTTAACCATGGGGGAGGAATGTAGTCTTTTCCATGATAGTTCAGCTTGGATTGTTTTATAACCTTCAAAAAAGAGGTGATAATGATGTAAATTATAATCCCAGGGTTTTTTTTTGAAACCGTGGGAATGAGGTAATATTTAAAAACATAGGGGTGTATAGAGATAAGATAATCATCTCATGAGGATGGATTTTCCATTATTTGACCGGCCATTTCTATGGAAAATTTATGAATAGCCATGGAGGCATTGAGTGAATTTTCAAACCAAGGTATTTGTATGAAATTAGACATCCACTTATGATGGAAATTGCTGGTTATGGGGATTCATACCTTTTCAAACATAGAGTTTGGTGTGTGAGGAGGGTTTCCTAATCATGATAAGGGGAACTTTTAGTTATAACATTACTAGTAATTCTGAGAGTATGTAAAAGAATTTATATACTTTCCATATGAGTTATTTTCTTGCATAGGTCTGACCCTTGTGTGGGTAGGGATGATACAATATTGGTTCTTGGATGGATCTCACATATGATATTTGGATGTCACTACATATTAAGTGATGACCAAAATCAAGTTGTACGTAGTTATTTTATATCTCCTTTCTATGTGGGTCTGATTCATTCATATGGATGGTTCATTTTCATTTTGGATACAGATTCACCAATGGGGAGAGTCATATGTCTGAATTTTCTGTTAAGATTCATTTCTTTTTAGTGTCATGTGGGGAAATACACTTTTGGAATGACCAAGCCTACGGGTGAATATTTTGTATTCAGTATAATTCAGTTTAAATGTCGTGCGATTAGGATGTTGATATAGAAGAATCATGTAACTAGAGGGAAATCGATCTAGGTTGTTATGAAAATTCTAGGATGTGGGTAGGGAGAAGAGTGTAAACCATGGTTTTGAGGGCTCATGGATAAGGGGAAATGACATGTGACCTGGATGTCGTTAGGGGTATTACAATTTGAAAAGCCTCACCTAGGGACAACTTTTCTTTTGGTTGAGAAGATATTTTTGTGGGAAATGTATTCAGTTCCAACATGGAATTATGTGAATAGTCAGAAAAAGCAGTCTGCATGACACTGACCTTCCATTTACAGTGGCGATGAAGGATTATGACGATCCATGATCAGGGAATGAGAAAAATTTAATGAATGGAGAAAGTTGGTTTTTACATTTCAAAAACACCCAGGTTGTGATTATTTATGGAATTAGGAGTCTAACTATACATATTTGACATGTATATGAGGAAAAATATATTAAAACCCTTGATGGATCAGACCCTAGTTTTGATGACCCATGTGTTCCAAGATCAGATTCCCTACACAATTTTGGGCATTCCGCAAGGAGTGGGTGATGTATAGCATTATTTTCAGTATATTGATGTTTAATGTCATATAGTTAGGACTTTGGGCCATGTATTTTAATGTCATGCAGTGAGGACATGGAAGAATCGATGTGAATGAGCTTGTTGTTGTGGGTCCATACTGTTTTAAGACACTTTAAAAGGATGTTTACAGAATAGTTTAATGTCATATTTCATCCATGAAATATTTAAGGGACCGTGCATAAATATGAGGTAATAAGGTTGAGATATTCTTTATACACCCCTGACATGAGCGTGGGAGGATGGTGTAAACAATGATTTTAGTATCCTTCAAGTCAGGAGGGATGATGTGAGGCATAAGAGATAATGGGGGTACATATGTAATAAATGCCTCTTATAGGGATTAATTTTCCTTTGGTAGACATGCCACTATTTTTGGGAATCATATGTCGAGCCGCTGGGGAATTGTGTACGCAGTCAAACAAAGGAATCGTCAAGACAATATCCATATTTTTCTAATAGACATTGATGATTAAGGTGAACCAAGATTATTTGAGGCATTGAGTGTGAGGAATGAAAATGGGTGTTTTGGTTTTTTAAGAAATATAAAAAACAATATTATTTAGGTGGTACTAGATCCTCTACATAGATGTGTTTCATATGGTAAGGGAATCATAGTCTTTCAAAACATTATGGATGTCAGTGTCTAGATTTAAAAGACCCTACATCCATTTTCATTTCACAAACAAGAGGTTGGGGGAAATTTTTTGGTTTTATTCTGCATGGTTGGACCCAAGATTTCTTGCCTATGTTTCACTATGTTTATCGTTATATGGAGAATCATTCCCCACATAGTTCTTGAGATACCTTACAGTTTAATGTTTTGTGGTTTGAAATTATTTTTCCATGAATTTTAATTCCATATGGTTAGGAATCGTGAATTTACCTACAAAAGTATTACTTATTAATATAGGAGGAATCTATTTCATGGAGGAAAGACTCGAGAAGACCCAAATGTCACCATGTGTGATATTGATGGATGTGAATCAAGCCACTCATAGTTCTAGTATCCTTTGATGATTAACATCACAATGTAAAGATGAGTAGTAAACTAACATGGAATTGTAGAGGTGAATGAAGTGTTGGGATTGACCCTCATAGAGGTTTACTTCATGTCCAAGTTAGTTGGGAATGAAAGTATACATCGTTATGAAATCATATTCTATATGCTGGTTTGACCCATGAACATGAAAAAATTGTTTTTTTTTGGATTGGTGGCTGAAACCGAAAGAATTATCCAGGTTTCACTTCATATACTACAACGGATGGAATCATTCCAGACATAGTTATTGAACAATATCTATGCCAATCTAATCTATGCACAGAGAGGGGGGAATTTTTATCAAGTGGTGGAGGGACAAAGACTTAGGTTTAGGGTGTCTGTAAAAAATCCTCTCATGATAGGTATCTAGCCACATGTAGTTCTTGAGGTACACTGCAGTTTAACATCATATGGTTAAGAATTTGAAAGCATTACACAATGCATGTCTATCCTGTGCACATGGAAAGGGAAATTGTTGACATTAACTGGTGGATAGATGAGGATGGAGAATCCCTGTTTTACTATGTACCCCAATGATCAATGGGACTCAATCCACATGTAGTTATGAGATAATCTCTATGTGTCGATCTGACACATACACAGAAAGTGGGGAATTCTTACCTTTACCTAACACAAATCTGATTAATATGAAATAATTCATTATACTGGATATAATTATCACCATTCAGTTTAACATATTGTGGTATGAATGAAGATTCTTGGAATTTCAACATTATACAACATGAGATAATATGTCGCTATGCAATTTAGAATATTGTAGTTAAGTTGAGTTCATCATACAGTTTAATTTCATGCATTCTGGACCATTTCTATATAGTTTAACATTGCGCAACATAGTCATCGGTGGAACTTTGTATTTTAAAATAATTCATCTTAGATGAGTTTGATAAGATTACACAGAGTACTTATTCATAAATATTTCATTCGTGGTATCTATGGTGAGACCTCCATCCATTGGAATTAAGGCATATTCTCCATTGGAGTAGACCTTGTGTATAACATATATCCCTTCCCATTTATGCTCCAATGTTGGTTGTTTCTTTTTCAGTATCATTAGGGTTATGAGGTCTAACAACATTTCACTTTCGAGGAATGATCACAGGTGAACCTTCTTATTAAAGGCTCATGAACTCTACTTCTTGTAAACATTTAAATGGTGTGGATTGTGAAATCTTTTCTCATCAAACATCTCTAGGTCATCAAACTATTTCAATTAATACTCATCGAAAAATAGTTGATGAAATATGGATATGTGAAGCGACAATGCTATAACGTCAATTGGAAGAACCACCATTGTCCCGTTAACTAATGAGGATGGGGTTACATGAGTGGCGGTGCATGCCATGGTACGGTAAGCCCACAGATCAGGGAGGAGCTTATCCATCCATGATTTCTGGTCCTAGTCTACCATATTGAAATTTATATTGGATATGGTCTTTTTAGGGCGTCTATATTTCCATTGACTAATGCATGGTTGCAAGATGGATGATTGGCTTTGATGACATGCTCCTGATACAACTTGTCCAATTCCGTAGATGGAAAATTGGTGTCCTTTTTTTCCATTATTTTGTGAGTGAAACCAAATCTGTTGATGACATTGAATTTCACAAAGCTGAAAATTGTTTTATTCTCTAACTTCTTTTATAGGTATAAATTCTAGGCATTTGGAAATGTATTCAATTGGTGGGAGAAAAAAATTGAATTTTCTGGCCGTGGTGGGAGGGTATGGGCCCATGATAACCATTCCCCATATGGAAAATGTCCATTAGTACTTGTCTCTGTGATGTACCACTATGGGGTACTGGATGAGATTTTCAGTAACATGGATGCAATGAAACTTCATGGTGAATGTAGCGAACTCCAACATCATGGTGGGAAAATAGTACGCAAGCCGTGAAATTTTATGTGAGAGATTGGATGATGATTGATGTGCCTTTCATGTTCTGGTATGAACTTCTCTAATGATGGTGGAAATATATTCTCCATCAATAAACATGAGAAGGACTCCATAAATTCCTCACTTATAATGGGCCTTCAGCCAGTTTATTTTGTTGTATATCATGAAGCTGGTTTCCCATCTCTATATTTGTTCCATACTATCCCTATCTTGTGTTGGTTTTCCCTATTGATGGTAGTCCACAGTGGGGGCCATCTAGCTTATTTAAGGAAAATTTTGTTTTCATATATGTTACATATTTCATTAATTTATTCCATGTTGGTTTGAATAAATGGTACAACAATCCATCAGTGGCCAATGCTAATGATCGTTTCATTCCGAACTGTGTCAGCCATAGCTGTGGATGCATTTTCTAATGCATCTAATGTTGAATTCTGTGATCGAGGGACATAAGTTAATGTGAGCTCTGACGGATATTCTGATAGTATTTCTTGAACAAGTTTCATCAAAGGGATATGCTCCTTTTTTATAATAACATAGTCACTATTGACTTACTTGATGACCAGTTTTGAATCGCCATTAATTTTTACGTCTTCAGCTTGTACTTGGAGTTCTACCTTTAGTCCTACAATGGGGGCTTGGTAATCTTCTTCATTGTTCAAGAATCCTTCTGAAAGTAGGAAGGAATAAGATAGAACTATTTTTATGGGGATATTAGTATGACTCCCTGACCAACATTATTTAAGGTGGGGTCTTCCATTCATTTTCCTATCAGGCTTCTGGAGGCACTGTCAAGGTACATTTCCCACATCCGAGAGTTCTCTTTAATAGATAATACTTCCTCATCAGGTAGCTCAATATCTAATGGGTCTGTCTCTATTGAGGGATTCCCTACTAGGAAATCTGATAATTCATTTTCTTTGATGGATTTATGGGATATGAATAGTATATAAAACTGATGCAGGATTACCGCCCACTACGATAGACACACAATTAGCATTGTGTGGCTGAGAATATAATTGAGGGTGTTGATACGTCCGAACAAATGGAATTCCCGGTGCATCATGTAATTTCTCTCCCTCTAGAATGAAAATATAAATGAAAGATAGATCTTATAAATTTTTGAATAATGTGTCTCATCATTGATCATGGTTTAGGTGTGGTAATAGATTCAATTCTCACTATCAGCATCATTCTTTTATGCGAGGAAGTTTCATAAGGATTTCTCAAATGAAATTACATAAATAATGAGTGTTCTTACTTCAATAGGTTGAATTAATACTAGTTTATTGAAGATATATTTATTGAGATCGTCGAACTCTTCGTGAGAGTCTTTAGTCCATTGATATTTTACCCCATTCATCATCAACCTAGTTAAGGAAAATAACATAGCTATGAGGTTTCCTATGAAGAGATGAATATAGGCCAAGTGTCATTAGAGTCCTCTCAAATCTGTGAGGATTCGATATGGTAGAATACCATGGATGAAATTTATATTCATAGGGTCAACTTTGATTCCCTGGAGAAATACAATAGGGCTGATGAATTTTCCCAAGGTAATACCTAATATTCAATTCAGAGGGTTATTTTTTAGACTCATCTATTATATTTTATTGAAATTATTTCTAGTTCTGTTAGATGCTACAAGCATTTTCATTATTTAACTAATAGACCATCAATATATAATTCAATGAACTTTCCCTAAAAGGGTTTGAAAATATGGTGAATGGCACGCTGATATGTGGCATCATCATTTTTCAAACAGAAAGGCATTACCTTGTATAAAAACACTCCCTAAGTATCCTTGAAGGCATTAGATTAATCATCTTTTTGGGACATTCAGATCATGTTATATCCCGAAGAGCCATCTATAAAATATATAGCTTCATATAAAGTAGTTTCATTGATCAAAAATTCTGTGATCAGGAATGAGAAATAATATTTCAGGTAGTGACAGTTGAGTTCCCAAAAATAAATACTGACCCTGATCTATCTATTTTTCTTCTCGGCATGGACAATTATTTATATCCAAATAAAGTATTAGTCCTCTAGAATGAATTCATCTCTGATATATTTTTCAACATCAACCATTTTTTTGATATCATGTGTCGAGTGAAACCTTATGGTGGATTTATTGTATCAACGGTGGTCTTCTAATTGGCAAGGGTGGTGAGTGGACACCTCTAAAAAAATACCATGCATTTTTGTATAATTCTAGACAAAAAAATCTCAATTTTTCCCCAAGATATGGGAATATACCTTTTTCTCTTCTGAATTCATGGCCTCACTAGCCACGGTGGGCTATAGATCTTATTTCGTAGCCAAGTTTATTTTCTTGAGTTCATAATTGTTGGCATAGACACCATCCTTTAATGCTAGAGTGGAATCCCTTAGGTATTCTTCTTCCTCCTCAACATCCTCCCAATATTCTTATTAATTTTTTTATGGGGAAACAATTCTGGAAAAGATATCTTCATAGTTTAGGGATGAAGATGATTGTTGGGTTCTTGGAGATGAATATGTCTCCTCTACCTCAACTATTGGAGGGGGCCTCTCTAGAGATGTTATAGTGAGGGGTGAAATGGTTACATTATCATCTTTGAATAAAGAGGAATTTCCTCATGCCTTAGTGTGTGAGGTGGGAATTTTTTGGGGTATTTATAATAGTTCGACTGCATTTTCATTAGAATACACACTATTATCTTGAGATTCATTGGGATTTTCTACATTATCATGTTTGAAATTATTAACTAAAATCTTTAGGATTTTGGAACATGATTCAAAATATTGACAGGTTTTTTTCAATATGATTGATGGGAAGTACGTATTATTTCCCTAACTATTTTAGTGAATCAGTAGGAAACATTTCCAATGCATTTAGGGTGGCGACCCAATTAATTCCGCAAGCTAAGCATTATTTCCCATTGGGTTCATAGAATCATGCATCAATATAGTTCGATTCTCAGGTCTCAAATGGTGTATTATCGTGAAAAAGTGTCCCATTCTATCCATTAATGCAATATTTCAGGCACTAAATGTAGGAGGAGGGTATTGTTTCATTTTTATGCATCCAAGGTGCCTATATCAGGGTGTTTAGGGTCTTATTATTTTGGACCACCCAAAATTATTGGCGAGATATGAGGTCACCGAACCTGGTATTGATCTTGATTTGGGAAAATGGATTCTGTTCTCTTTTATCATAGCAAAAAAGGGTCATAGTATTTGGAATTAAATCATTATCATTATATCCATAGCTGATGAAGTCTCTTCATTCGGAGTAGACTCACCCCAAATCCATTTTCAATAATGATTTTTGAACATTGATGACATTTATTATGCTAGACACATATAAGGGTTTGATGTTTCCTTGCATTATGGCATCATCATCTTGATCCGTGAAGGAGACAATTGCATAGAATTCTATAGGATTGGTATATGTCTAGTAGACTTCAGTGATGGAAACCTCGGGTTAGAACTACTGGGGATATATCCAGGCATCCACGAGCGATTCTCTGAGATATGCTGATAGATTCAACGCATCCCTTACTAAGGGAATAATTATAACTGAAGATAACAAATTCAAAATATCCAATTTCAGATATAAATTCATATACTTTCTAGCTTGGGGATTCTATTTCACAGGTACATTAGGGGCATTACAATTTTATGCATATTGTTCAGCCTGTAGTGTCATAGTGAGAGGAGCTTCCATCCTTCATGGATTGGGTCAGACATGTCTGCTCACCTGTCAATGGAAATTAGTCATCCATTCTTCATCTGACCAATATTTCTGAAGGATTGGATTGGGGTGGGTTTTTGTGGGGTAAGAAGAATGGTCATTTCTCTATCAGTTCAACTAGAGGGTCTTTCTATGGGTTTCCACAACACTGAGGGTTTGAGCAGTGGTGCATCCATAATCTTCATTTCAACCATGGTAGTGTCTCACTTGATATCCTTGACTTATGTTGCTTCTTCCCACATCACCCTATTTGGGTGATGAGAATTATACTTGACAACCATACTCATCATTAGGAAATGTATCCATAAAATGGATGAAATTGATGCAACCAAAAGTTATCTCTTCTTCGAAGGATGATCTGCCTCATCTTATGCCCATGGTGGGGTCATTTTGGGGGCAATGCCTATATCGTCAGATCTGCTGGCTTGAAATCAAATAGTGTTAAAGAATAATATGGAATCAAAGAATGTTCATCTTAATGAACATTCATTCTACACTTTTTATTGGATTTCTTATTGGGAGGGCGATCTTTGGATGATTGTGGGGTCGAGGAAGTCAGATGGGTTACATCTGGATCTTTTCAAGTCATGTTATGTTGCTTCAACTAAATTTGATGTATTCAATGGGATCAGTTAATTTTATTCCTATTTATCTATTTATTGAACTTTTTATCTTTTTTTAATATGATTTTTCCACTCCCCCTCTTCGTCCAGATCAGTAGTGGAAACATGTTCTGATTGTGCTGGTGGTGGTCCCATTTGAACTGTCTGGAATCTATCATTCATTACCAAAGTTACTTGAATACAATGTACTCTTTATTGTTGTTCCCCAACATCTGGTGGAAAGTATAATAATATAGATAGTCATCAAGACCTAATTCAATATCTTGCATTGAATCTAGAAGCTAAAGTAAGTTTCGATTCATGACAGCTACATTGTCTCCACAAACATGGTCATCCTGGAATGAACACTATTTATTTATCTGTTCCTCATATTCATTTTTTATCCCTCCTTCACTCATCTTTTTGACGTAGGAAATGTTTTTTATTTCTAGAGAACCCTTCATAGCTTGGTGGGGGATTTGAGCTAGAGCCAGTGCATGGATAGATTTAGCGTGAAACATGTTTCTTGAAATCTTCCTACTCTTGGTACTAGGGATGATGGGGCTTCCATGGACATGAGATTTGTCATTTCCAAGAAATATTCTATCCTTTTAGTAATTTTTGAGAATTATAGAAACTCACTTTTATATGTCACTGGATGATGTGGTGTTCGTAACTCATCTCAGAGGCTATTGATGCACATGGAAATCATCTCATCTTGGGGGAGTAGTAGTTTCAATAATAAAGTCAGACCCTTCTATATTTTAATGAAGTCTGACACTCTCTCATTCTCTCATTGTTTTTAGTTCATGAGATCACTATCTATTGTTTTTTCACCTTTATGCTGATCTAGAACAAGAACTTGTGCTGAAGATCCTCCCATCCTGCGATTGAGTTTGGTTTGAACTGGTATACCACATAATTTATAAACCTTTAGCATTCACAAAAATCATCTGAACTTCATAGCTTCTTGTTCCACAAGGGATCCTATCATGGGATCCCAGTAAGAAGAGTAGTTCCATATATGCTACTCTGGGTCCCCTGAGCAGTTGAACACTAGGAATACGGGGTTCCCAAAATTTTGCAGTGGAGGGACGTTGCAAACCCAAAACGTGTAGGGCTTTCATTTTGGTTATATTAGAGTATGTCATCCTTCTATTTCTTCCATTCATGTTTCCCATAAATAGATGGTATTAAGAATCCCTTGATGCATGTATTGTTAGGCCTAAGCATGAGCAGGTGTAGTAGGGTTTTAGATTTAATGTGGTGGTGCTGCTAGAAAATCAGAAGAAGACACATCCAGGGGAATCCATTTTGGATTCACCTGAATCTATTTTGGTTGATTTTTGAATGGGGGGAAATCATGATATAATATTGGGATTGGGTTCAGGTATAATGATAGTCTCTCCACTACCTAAAATGAGATTTAAAACTATTCTTCATCTGTTATAATGAGACTATGAGGTAGAGGTACATATAATGGATGAGTATGTTGATGCTCTACCTATGGAACACACCCAATAGAATGTATTTCTCTTTTCTTATCAGTGTTGAGTCACTTTAGATCTTAAATTTATAAATCTTATAGAGAAAATTTTAACTCAATAGTGGTGGAAAAATTTTCATGAGGAAGCGGTGGTTCATAGATCTTGTTCATATTTTTATCCTTTTTGGGGATTCTGGTGGGAGGTCGTGGAATATTGACTAAAGGGGTGCCCAAATATAAAATAACTCTTAGCTTTATTGTAGTCACAAATAATGGTTAAATGTGGACCATCTCTGAGAGGGAACCCTCTTCTCATGTTTCCATGTTTTCTGTATCACATTCCTTATGGTTGGTAAGGATAATGTCGAAAATATTCACTAATTCATATGATATCAGTGGTGGCATACTAGGTGTTTAATGGCATGAGTTCTTCTTGCATTCTTTGTTTGATATTTCCTGACCATTTTGTGATACTCTTAAATTTTCTTAGTGAAGAGGGGAAAAGGGCCTTGATTTGACCTTGTAGTACTCCTCCATTCTAGAGGATGTGAGTAACGTGACACGTGACCCCTATATCCATTTTATTCCCTAAACAATAAAATAAAGACATATTCTAGTCAAGAATTTGAGGTAAAAATGCCTCCAGACCTATGGGATGGGGTTTTTACCATTTCTCTATTGGCATGCCTCGGGCCATATTTTATAGTCTTATATTGGTATTTTGTGTTAAATTTCCCCCAGCCTTATGGTATGGGGTTGATACCGTGTTACATTAGTAGCTGCATCTTTTTCAATATTTTTGATCTCACACACTCCCATGTGGGTGGGAGCCGGATATGGGGCCTCATCTGGATGTGAATTTTTTTCCCTTGAGGACTTGAACCATACTCAATGATTTGCTTCCCTTAGATGGGAGACCTGCTAGATGTTCTCAGTGCCCTAGTTCATGAGGTCATTGATGGATTTATCTTGTTGGGCCTGACTATTCTAAGACATACTCAATCCTGATTTTTTTCAATAGTTCCACCTTTCCTATCTAGGGAATTCATTTGACTGCCTCCTGGGGATGATGAAAATGAAAGATCTCACATCCAGTTGGTTCTGCTTGATTATATGTGTGGTGAAGTGTATTGATCTGTGTTCTACCAATAATCATTTATAACACTAGATGGGGAGTTGCCGATATGAAAGCACAACTTGTGCAGTGCATGGAGGAATGGAAGATAAAGGCCTTTTTATCCATTCTGATTATGACCACCTAGTAGATAGAATGGCTTATAGTACCATTTTATTGTGAATCTTCATGAGGATATTAACAAGGTCTATGTACCCTTCATAGGGAATATAATTTTATTTAAATGGGTTGAGAGTTTTCCAAATATTGAGGCGAATGTTTTGCATACATTCTTTTAAAAAATATCAAGGTATGTTGAACTGAGAAATGTTCATGGGATAATAAATCACTAATATGTAATCCCAAGATAGTTTTCTTCTAACAAGAAAAACATATTTTTTTTTTCTTCCAGGGACTCTTCTACTCAATCCACCAAGTTTGGATGCTCCTTAGTGATTTCATTCCAAGTTGTTGGGTAAGTGGGAGTCTCAATGACATGTGAATGGTATTAGTGCGGCTCGAAATATGAGCATGGAATCATGCCATCCCTTATTTGAGATATGATATATCTTTTAATGGTTAGAGTATCCAATATTTTGTACTCCATTTTTCAAGTGCCTCAGAATACAAGGTCGTCATAGAATTTGACCTGGTGAGGGGATGAGGTTCTTTCCATCATAAATTTTGATTGTGGGGAGGACCTTTGTATTCAGTTTCATGATGGAGAGGACTACCAATACAGCTTAGTACATGGCCATATATAGGACTTATGTGGTGTATGACCTATGGAGGTCCTTTATGAGGACTGTATGAATGGGTGGACCTTATGGCTGCTTTGAGTCATTTAGGTGAGGGCCTCCTAAATGAATTCTATCATATGATGACTACCAACACAGCTCTGGTTTTAGGGAGAGTATCTATAGTTTACATTCTGGGGTGGGGGGCTTTATGACTTACTGCAATGATGGGAGGACCTTATTGTTTCCTAATTTCACTACGGGGATGGACTTCGTAGAGAATTCTATCTTAGTGAGTAATACAATCACAACATGACGAACAACTATAGAGAGAAACATATCTGCAACGTATAACTTAGAGAAAACCATTAGAGCTGACTACAAAATGGTGTGGTGATTTTTGAAGTTCATTATTTTGGTAAAGGGGAGGGCTACTGTGAAACACATCTAGAGATAGTCTCTCATGATCAGTCATTTATATCCCACAGGGTAAGCCCTTGTGGGTGCTCTTGTGAAGAATTGCAGAGCTTCTATTAGTGATATTCTGAAGATGAACTTCGCTACATCAGCTTCCAATTCCATATTTTGGTAATGGACTGACAATATCCTGGGACTCTATTGTTTAATGTTTCATGATTTCAAGAACTCTAGCTTCAAGTAGATTAGAATCATGAATATGATCTTTATTTTCCAGTTGACTTTGATTCCATTCATGTTTGGGTGCCCTCTTGCATGAAACAAGGCCCGCCTGCTATTAGTGACACCGTTCTTGTACGGGTCAATGTTCTATTAAATCCCATGATGTTGTATGGATATGTTGATGAGCATCTTGAGTTTTGGTAAGGATATATAATTTTTTTGGAGAGTCCACCACATTAGACCACTATCCCCCAGTTGGAATGGGGTTTTGTTCCCAAACTGGATGTCCTTGTATCTTAGAATATGGCCTTCGACCCTCCTATACTAGAGCAAGAATGTGATTATTCTCTACGATGACTCTATGATTTATTGGTTAAATCAATAAACCTGAGGAGACAAAATTGTGGGCCGAACACCTCTCTTTTTCCTCTGACATAATTATGTCTTCACAGGTCAAGAGGATATAGACTTGGATCCACATTTGATCCTCCAACATGGCCAAAATGTGTTGAGATGAATCTTTGGATGGAAAATGTCTGAATTCTCATTCTGAAGTTAGAGATATTGTTTGTGGCTACTCCGGTACACCATGGGTTTATAGTCAGTACTGGTAGTTCTGCTGTGCTTGGATAGAGGAATTAGTCTGCCTCCGACTATCTTCTCTGGTAGCCAGTATATTTGACTAGTGGGATTTATATTTGAGAGTAGGAATTTATGTCTTCTCATTTGATGCTATATTTTTCTTAGGGGATTTACTTTCATCCACATTAATTTTAATATTTTCATGTTTTCATTCCAATATATTTGAATGGTGGATTTATTATGGTAGGCATGAATTTTCATCTGCCTCTAGATTTCCACTGTATTTGACTGGTGTGATTCATATGAATGGAAAATGTTATGCGAATGCACATGGTTTCCCTACCTATTTTTATGGTGGTCTTGAGGTTCATTAGTAGGTATTTGTTCCAATTTATATCTAGGTTCCATCCTGTTATGATGATGGGATTCTTGCATTTTGGTAGAGATTTGAAATTTCCTATACTTGTTACACTATGTCTGTTCAGTGGGACTTGAGAGAACTGGTAGTAATTTGTTTTTTTCATATTGTGGCACACTATTTCTTTGGTGGGATTCATAATAGAGAGAAGAGATACAAATCCGCTCATATATTATTATTTTATTTCTTCAGCAGGCTTCAGTCGGAGGGACACAATTGAATGTCTACCGATTATATGACATCACATTTTGTAGTGGACCTCCTCCTCCAGAAAAATGTGGAAACCTAATTTTAATCGTGTATTTTACTCCCTCAGTAGGTAGCCCAAGGGGCCTATGTCCATTGAACATCAGCATGATCCCTCTTCAGAGGATCTTTCTTAGAACAAGTATATCATGTTTTATGCTACTGGTGGAGATGTCCACTATTAGGAGAGGTTGAGTAGGGTTCCTATACAGTTGGGATGATTCCATTTGTGTCGAATTTATATCTCTCTCTAAGATATGTGAGGTACTCATTGTCATGTTTTGGGGATCAGATCTTGAAACAATTTCAGATGGCCAAGGGATCCATCCTATTTCAGATTTCTAGCCATGACTGAGGAGGAGGATGGGCAGATTTCACCGAATAGAGGGCCAACATTACATCCAAAACATTAGGGAGAGTACTATTTTGGTGGTACCCTTTGATCAACAAATTCTAAACCCAGTAGTGAAGATGATTTGAAGGAGAGGGACTCGTTTTATTTTATGGGGACCCAACCTCCCTTTTGGTCACTGACACACATGTATGAATAATTTTCCAAGATTCAATTTGGAACGAAGAGTGCTCTAAAAAATCCATGAAATATATATGACATATACAGACAAAAAAACACCATCAAATTATAATATAATTGTCAAATTCATAATTAATTATCTTTCATGGCCCTCTTACTTTTCAGATGAAAGGGGATTATTGTGGGATAATTCTGCCTCCTAGGTTGACGATTCTCATGGGATTCACCATTTTTGTATCGACCCAATTCATGTGGTTCTAGGGAGGACATGATGGGGCACCGTATAGTAGTTGACTTCTTACAGTTATAGTGTTACTAGTAGGTTTTACCAATTCATTTCAACCCTATTTTTATTTTTACCCTCCGTGGTTTGTAAGATAGTTTCACTGGGATTTGGCAGTGTGTCCCTTTTTATATTCTGAAGGAGGTGCTGCATTTTAATGGTCCAAGTTGGATATTACAGGGGTTGAGTTTGTTTTCAATATATCCTTATTAGGTATGATGTACTTGGATAGTCCTCAAAAGGTTTATTTTTGGATCTAGAAACACTCAAGGGACCTAGAATCCATGATTCTTGGATCTTCATTCCAGAGGTAGGTTCTTGTTGGATGAAGATTTGGCCAATTACACTTACGGAATCCATTATTCAAGTGGATGGGAGGTTGAGCTAATCACACCTTTTTTGGGGAATTATTACCTACAATTGGACTCACTTATATATTTTAAATTTTTTTAATAAATACAAGAATCGTTGAATCTTCGACAAGAATGTGTCAATGGTTTACCCCTCGGTCGAAAGATTAACCATATATATGAAAAGGTTGTAAATTATTTAGAAAATTGTATTTAATGACGTATGATGAGGCACTGAAGTGATTAGAATCATCCGGGTAAGATGGAGGTTTCATTGATATCAAGATCGTACCCATGAGATGGGATTCCTACGTATCCTCATGAGATGAATCATAACAATGTAGTTCAATTCCACCTAATTGGGCACATCACATTTTATGGTCATGTGATGAAGACCTATCAATTTAGTTTAAAATCTTGTACCTTTTTCATATAGGCAGAATATTCATAGTCAATATTTCATTTGGGACTTACAGAAAAGAGGACAAAAACATTCATAAGAGGCACGATCTCCAATGTGGAAATGGACATACATGGGATATGGCCCGATCAACACTAGGGTGATTTTGGTTTTGTGTTTGGAATTCAGAGAGGCATCCCATATGTCCTAATTAGTTGGTACATATATCCCTTTTAGTTCGATTTAATATGGGGCTTATAAATTAATGGATGCCTGGTATGTGGGGGCCTAATTGGGGCTTAACCGTTGAAAGTGATCCTTGTTGAGTTCAAGCCTATAGACAAGCGTCCTACATATCATGGTCAGAGCAGGAATGATAGTTTTCAATGTTAATTTAATGATGGTGTATGGTTGGAACTTTTGCATGGGTGCTTCCAATTTGAGCTGAATCCTTTATACATGCATCCTACATATCCTGTTTAGATTTAGAATTTGATTTCTCATTGTTCATTAAAAGATGGTGTATGGTTGGGGTGTACTCATGGGAGCTTCCCAATCAATCTTGGGCCTTTATAAATGCATCCTAGGTATCCTATTCAGTGTAGTAATCAGAGTACTCCAAGTTTATTTGATGAGGGTGTAAGGTTGGGGCTTACACGTGGGAGCTTCCCATTTGATCTTAGGACTTTCGAGAGTCATCCAACATATCCTATTAGAGCAGGAATCAAATTTCTCATTGTTCATTTGTATGTGGTGTGGATGTTGTGATCATTTTCAACCTCTAATCCCTTGTGAGTCATTCTTGGTGTGAGGAACAATAGGAAGTAGTAGGTCTGGAAAACCACACACCTTCCCTCCTCCACTAATGGAAATGGTGGATGACGGTGGAAGTGGATAGGGTGATGACTTGATGACAGACATAGAGAGGGAGGGGATTTGAATGCGTAAAATCTCACCAAGGATGATATCCATGATATTCATGTTTATGAATCAATCTGGACTTGTCCTGGATTGAGGCTGAGGGGAGCATGATTGCTTCCCCCTGTATAAAGGATACAAAGTTTCTTTTACAAGGTGCCCAAATACAGGTTTTGGGAAAGGGGAGAAGAACCCCTCCTAGTCAAAATGGAATGAAGGAATGATTCCTTTGATTTATAAATGTTCTTTAGTGATCGAAAAATTACGTGATTACCCTTGATCCATAGAACGTGGATGTTCACTTGGGTATTCCAAGGTTGGGCATCAGGTTACCATGGGAATGTAGACATAACGACATTCAATGGGTCCAAACCCTTTCTAGGATTCCCAATGTGACTCCCCTTACCATGGGTATGTAGAAATAGAAGGGTGTGATGATGCACTCGATTGTCTATTAATATGGGTCTGGTGGTTTTGGTAGAGGCTTCGGCCTTATACTGGTATGTTGGTTATCAGAGGGGATTCATATGATGGGATATAAACGGAAGGGCATGATCAGTACCAGACGGTGGAAAGCCTGAAGGTACCATATTCCACATTCTATTTGATCATGTAGTATAGGGTACCCTATATATGGCATACTTCTGGTGAAGGTTGTGGGGTTGTCCCAATTCTGAGGTGCTACGCCGATGTAGATGTCGTCCACATACTGAAGAGGTACGCTGACCAGCATTCCATCCACGTAATGAAGTGGTAAATGAATCAGAATTCCTTATCTGTACTGAAGTGGTATGAAGACCTATATGTCATCAACATATGGTGGTGTTATGTTGTTGTGGAGTCTATCCATGTATTATAATGCAAAGAAGGCCATTGTTTCATCTGCATAGAGATGTGCTATGTTGTGCGCCGAATTGAAGAAGGGGAATCAATCATGTAGTTCATGGGAAGTTCACCCTTGAAGGGAGTATGGTTTTCGATTATCCAATAAGGATTTCACTTTTACCATATTATTATCCTTCTTTATTATTTATGGTTTTCATAATTTTTTTACCAGGGGGAATACATTTTCAGTTCCGCACTTCATCGATCGTTTTCCTTAAAATTCATTCGTCTGTAAATTCCAAACTCTCCAAAAATACGATCCTCTCTCCACCTTTTTTATATGGATCCCCTCATGGTTATTTAATAGATTTAATAGAAGGTTGTATCTAGGGGACACATGACACCTTTTTTGGATGCCCATGGTGAAATATTTCAGCCCGTGGATGACTCCATCCACAGAGATTTGTGGGGATACGGTTCGCAAAGGAATAATTCACTACCTGGATCCCACGAATGATATAGTTTGAAAAATATCACCAGACTCACCTCATCTGAAAACTATGTTGGTAGGGATGATGTTCAGGGGTATACCTCTCTATCAAATTTTCACCAATGATGTGGTTTTTTGGGTGGTGGTGGTCAGATAGAATTTCTCCGCATCCGTTTCGCCAACAAGGTGGTTTATGGAGGATCAACTCCGTTCAATATTTATTCTAATAATGGACTGGTTTTCAAGATATCCCAACACAAGATAGTGTTTCATTATCTACCCCCATATTGATTGGTTCATGGGAAATACCATCTGCATAACATTCTCTGAAATTAGTACATGGACCACTTTGGCCCTTGTCTAAGTTTTACTTATTCAATATTCTTCTTAAAATTTCAATCAAACTTTCATTTTATTCCTTCATCAAATTTGTGGGTGTATCTACCATCCCTTTTTGGAGTTTTCAAGACCCTACAACATTCAAATACAAGTATACTATTCGGTTCCATGATATTATCTTTAAATTAATCTCTCTAAAGGAACTTGGTTCCCTTACATCTTAGCTGGATTAGTTGTTTTTTTTCATTCATTAATTTCTTACAAATAATAAATTGTTTCCATACAACCTAATAAAATAATATTTTTCTAGAATAATGGGTCATCTAGAATAATGTTTAATTTGTTTTCTTCAATGAAGGTTCCACTGGTATACACATTCTTATAATTAATTTTCCAGAGAATAATGCCTTATTTAACCAGAATTTCAAATTTATATGTTTGGAAAAAAATATCATTTTTCTTACACATCAACTGAATCCTTAAATCATATCCATGAAATTTTATTTTCTTGGAATATATAAGAATATTTTCTGTAATGAACACCAAAAATTGGTCACATAATCTTTAAAGACTATACTAATTAGATCCATGAATATTTCAAGGTAATTTTTATGTCCAAATGAAATCACTATAAATTAATAGTGTCCATACACAATAAATCTGGATATCATGGATATGTCTGTTGAGATAGTATTTGGAGTATGATATACTCTATAATACCAAATATAGGATCTAAATAATATAGATACTGAATGAAGTATCTAATAATGATAAAAATACAATAGGGGGGGTGAATTGTATACTTTAAAAATTCCTTTGGAACCTTTAAAGATGATTGTGTTTAATAAGGTAAAACAATGTAATTCAAAAATCCTCTAGTTCTACACACTTTCTAGATTCTGAAAATATGATTCTGAGAAAGTGATTCCAGAAAATATGGTTCTGGAAAATGAAACATAATGAAAGTTTAAGAAGATAATAATTGTACCTTAAATCGTATAGAATCTTACTAAATCAGAGTATTAAAGTATAAAGATGTATAATATAGTTATACATTCCTCAACAAACAAAATATAGCGTAAAAAATGAAACAAACAAGTTACAAGTAATGAGTCTTTTAACCCAAAGAGAAGGGTATCCAACAATCTTGGATAAAGGCCCCTTTATTTATAATTTCAAGAATGTATGTCTTACCCACACCAGGTTATTCCCTTGATACGAAGATCAGAGTCTATCTTGCTATCCGTGCAAGCCACCAACATCAAGGTAGTCAGCACATCAGTCTTCTCCAACAAGGATGTCCGCAAACATTAAGGTAGTCAACACCTCTGTCTTCCTATCCCCGGAGGCCCTCGAATGTACTTAGCAACAATTGGAGTCTCACAAAGAAAATACGAACATGGTGTTCATTACTCACCAAGAATGAGAGTCTCTCTTTAGAAATAAATTCAACACCAATAAATCGTTAGAGTCATAGAGCAGTTCATCAAAGTTATGAGCTCTATCAATTGTGCTCTTATTTATAGGCACAACTCCAAACAGCATCTCCCTCCTCCAACGACTATATTGTTCCTTGAATTTCAGAGGGACCTGTACACATGTCACTCAAACAACGGTTAGTAAATAAATGAATGCACGACATCATTTTATAACCAATACAAGTGTAAGAAAAAATATCGTTACATAACCAAAATCCAATATTCGGAATGAAAGAAAATAAAAGTTTGGAGCCTAACCAAAAACACCTTTGGTATCTATAATACCAGGATATTCAGATTCTATTTTCTTAGGAATTAGGAACATAATCTCTATAGAATTCCAGAATCTGAATTTCAAGGAAATTCAGAATCTGGATTCACAAGAATGTAGAATCAGAACTTAAAAAGTTCTAAGTTAGAGTTCATGAGATTTTAGAGTCAGAACTTACAGATTTTGGAGTCTAAATTCATGAGAATTTAGAGTGAGAACTTACTGTGTTTGGAGTCAGAATTCATGTGAATTTGGATTTAGAATATACAGGGTTCATAGACCAAATTCAGGAGAATTCGGAGTCAGAACTCATAAGAGTTCAGAGTCTGTATTCAGATCCTGAAAACAGAATTCTCATAATCTAAGTATTATATGATTCTGAGTTTTTAGATATGAAGGATAATTTTACACATAGACAAGATAATGAAAAATGAAAAACATGGTGAGGATAAATTTCCTTGGGGAAGGAATGTTTTCTTTATAGAAGGAAAACATAGAGTAAATGAAATTTTCCTTAAGATAAGGTGTTTTTGATTTTCAAAACAAGAAGGAATGGTAAAGTCATAAGGAAACCTTATTGACTTAACAATCTCCCCAAACAGGAAGGAATGTAAAATTCATAAGGCAAACCTTATTAACTCAACAATCTACCCCTTTTTGGAAAGTACAATTATCCTTATGAAAAATAATAAAAGGAATTAGAAAATATTTTTCTAGACTTTGAAAATAAAACTCATTTCCCTTATCATATGAGAAAAGATGAATATGACTAAGTCCCTCTTAGGGTTTTAAACATTAAAGATAGTATTCTAGATTTATGGAAAGAAATTTTTCATTATCTTGAGTACAAAAATCTCTATAATTAAAACTCCATCTTAGATAATCTCCCCCTTACTTAGGGATATTTTTATATTTAGTTAGTATTATTTTCTCCTTTCTCCCCCATTGTGATTTTAAAAACGAGTTTGAGGGAATGGAAAAAAAATTATGGTACCTGAAAGATTAGTACAACACATCCAAAAGACCAGAACCGCAAAATTCCATTATGATTAGGAAGAATTTTTACAAGGAAGAAAATAACAACAAAATATTGCATGGAAACAAAGTTATCCTTAATTTTTCTTTTTGCATCAACTTTTTAACAATAATATTCATCTTTTTGAGCTCTTTATGATCTTCTTATACTCACTTAAAAAGCTGATCCTGATTCGCATCATTCTTTTCAAAATCATTGATTCTTTCTTCCTGAGTCTTGAGAGACTCTTCCTGGGCCTTTATGACTTCTTCCTACTAATAAAAATTTCTTCAATCTCAATCTAAAGATCACTTTCTCTATATTAGCTATGGGTAAAAAATTACAACTTTACATTAAAATCCATTACTTCTTGAATCCAAGAATTATGCTCAAGAGTTATCTTTTCATTAAAACTGGTTGTAAGATCATTGATCCTACCATATTCTATGTCAAAATCCTCCTTAACACTGTCTTTAAACTCATCAAGTTCTCTCAAATCTTCTACTATCTTCTTTGACTAGACAACCATTTTCTTACAAGGACTTTTGTGGGCATCATAGTTAATGAAGAAATTCTTGAAATCAGCCTCATTCTTGACACAATTATCCATCACCATGGATATTGATTCTGATTTCTGATTTAGTGTGTGTTGAAGAATATGGAATCTAGAGTATATTCTTGGCAAAATCAGAAGGTTTCTTACCAGCTTCTTTAGAGACTACACAACAAAATCATGTCCTAGAGATGATGATTCTGAATCTTAGACTTTTCTTGGTGAGACTTATTTCTATAGCTCAACATCTTTCCTCGTTGAAGATCCACTATCTTCCTTCTTCTTTTCAATAGCTTTAGTAGGTGTATCATCAACCACTCATTTACCCTTATTAGATTTTTGAATGGATTCCTCATCCGGAGATTCATGTTCACTTTTAGATAGCTGAACAATTCTATCACCATCTATTTTCTCCTTCTCAAATCATGCTTCAGCATCTTCAGGATGAATGAAATGATGATTATAACTTTCTTCTTCTGACAGCTTATTCAGTTCATCATCATCCTTTTCATCTATTCTAGGAGTAGCAAGGTTTGAAGATTCGGGATGAGTGGTTTTGATTGAAAATTTATCCTATGGAATTTCCTTCTCAGGAAAGTCTTCCACTTGTTTAATCAAATTAGCTGTGTCATCACTACCTTTTTGCTTCTTCCACTTCTTCCACATCTTTTTATACTTCTTTTTATACGGCTTATTTCGGAGTGTAAAATTTCTTACCTGAAGTCTCTAGTAAATTCTATACCAAGAAAGATTCCGGTATAGGGATATTCTCTGATGCTTTCTTAGTATCCCTCATAAGGGATTGAAGAATTTCAGTCTCAGACATCGTCTTATTTTGTTTCTTTTCTTTAGCTTGCTTCTCAAGCTCATCGATTTTCCTCTCTTTCAAAGCCTTTGCTTTTGAAGGATCCAAAAAAAACTGTGGCTCTCCTTCCCTCCAGTTTTTATTATCTTCCCTCCATTTTTCTACAACCTCATATGGGTATGTATTTTTCTTCATTAGGTTTAGGAGGTTCCAATTGGGCTTCCTTACCTTTTGGGGGTTTCTCTTCTTCTTCTACTTCCTTCAACTTCTTCTTCATTCCAAGCATTTTTGATGGATCAAACATTTCTTGTTTTTTCGAAACAGCTTTAGGTTTCTCCTCTGGTAGGTCATAAAATTCTCCAGAGTCTTTAGAAAATACAATGTTCATCTTCTTCAATGTATCATCACTAACTTGCATAAATTTACAGTTTCTGGGCTTTGAGTCGCAAGGGGTTTTAAAATATTCTAGACACAAAACAATCAACTTAGAAAGAATAGTAGGGTACATGATAATCTGAGCCTTCAGATTTTCATTCTTGATATTCCTGATCATAATCAGAATATTTTTAACCAAATTTACCTTCCTCAGTTTTATCAGAAAATCTATGATGTACTTATCACTCTTCTTCAATGTGTCCTTGGAACCTTTTCTCAAAATGATAAATCCATGAACCCATAATTAAAGGATCTGATTATTTGTAGAGAGGTGAGAAATATTTGGAGTCTTGACATCAGTAAGACCGAGGCACTCCATATATTTTACCTTTACGAAGCTTCATTTGACATCCAGAAACTTGTGGGAATAAAACTCAGCTTCTCCTTCGTATAAAATACCAACTAAGCTAGCCGCCTTAGTATATGAAATAGCAATGGTCTTTCCATTGCTTTTGAAGGAAAAATTCTCTCTTCCATCTTCCTTAATGAAACTGACTGATTCATAAAACTCTATCAGCAGATCTGGATACACCAAATCTTGAGCCCCTGGCTTAGATATGGAAACACTCTCCCATCCATTCAACATAATGTTCATTGAAATAATATAATCATACTTGTTGAAGATGTTCAGATGCATAAAAATTTCTCTATAAACCTACCACTTTGGAATTGTCTTGACAGTAGATATATCATTCTGAGGGAATTCATCTACAAACATTCGGAGTTGAGAAAACTTTGAGAAATTCAGAACGGGATTAAGCAGAGGGTTAGAAATTCAGCATGCAAGAGCTTGAGATCGATGTGGGAAAACCCTACGAGGGTCCTTTATATAGGCGTCGGAAGTGATGATTCATCTTTAAAACTCAATAAAATGGATGAAAATCCTTCTGATTAGATCTGATGGTTGTTATGATAGCCACTAGGAAAATATGATAGAATCCGATATTTTGAGATTTTTGAGAAAAACCTTCTGACTTAAGGGAAAAAATCCAGAAAATTTTAAAACCAAATGAAAATACCATCAACTATATGATGATTATGAAAACATAAGAAAGGAAACATACCTTTCTGATTTCCAGGATGATTATTCATATTGAGGGAAAAAATTTCTTGAAGAACAATAGATTCTGAAAAAATTTGATAACTAAAATAAAATTTTAAAACAGAAAACTTCATTACAAAAAAATTGAGTACGAAAATCATCATTATGAAAATTCCGAGTATATAAATCTCCATTATGAAAATTTTGAGTACAAAAATCTTCATTACTAAAATTTGAGTACGAAAAATTTGAAAAACTGACTATGAAAATTTCTATTACAAATTTTGTTTTAAAAATGAATACGAAAATTTTCATTAAGAAAATTTTGAAAAAATGACTATGAAAATTTTCATTAGGAAAATTTTGAAAACTGACCATGAAAATTTTCATTATGAAATGTTTGAAAAAAATAATTATAAATATTTTCATTACAAAAAATTTTAAAAACTGACTATGAAAATTTTCATTATGAAATTTTTTTAAAAACTGATTATGAAAATGTTTATTATGATTTTTTTAAAAAACTGGTTAAGAAAAATTTCATTTAACGAATAAGAAAATGTACCCCCTATCAAAATGAGTTTATTACTGTAAGGAGATTGATTTCAACAGAAAGTCAATAAAGATGATTACCTTACAGTTATCATTCCTATCTTCTGTTTAATTTATTCAAGTCTATCAGAGGGTAGTGATTTTGTGAAAATATCCTCATGTTGATCGTGAGTTACCATAAATTGAAAATGATATATCCATTTTTTTATCCCTAAGAAAGTGATGCCTAATATCTATGTGTTTTTAACGAGTGTGATGTGTAAGGTTTTTACATAGGGTAATGGCACTAGTATTATCACCCAAAATTTGTGTTTTGGTAAAACTCATACCATAGTCTATGAGTGTGTGTTGAATCCACAATACTTGAGCACAATAACTTCCAGCTGTTACATATTCATCTTGAGTATTGGAAAGTGCTACGGAGTGTTGCTTCTTGCATGACCAAGAAACTAACGAATCTCTTTAGAAATGACAAGTTCCGGATGTACTTTTTCTATCCATTCTACATCCACAAAAGTCAGCATCCGAAAAACACTATAAAATAAAATCATTTCCAGAAGTCATCATACTCATTTTAAACTCAGATTTCATTAGATCTGCAAAGGAATTGGTTAAAGATTACTGAGTTGAACCAAATATAATGTCATCAACATAAATTTTATCAATCAAAACATTTTTACTATCTTTCTTTATAAAAAGGGTTTGATCTGTATTTCCTTTAAAATAATTATTTTGAAGAAAAAATTCTATAAGCCTATCATACCAAGCTCGAGGGGATTTCTTAAGTCCATACAATGCTTTGGTAAGATTATAAACATTTTTAGGATGTTTTATATCTTCAAAAGCAGAAGGTTGTTCAACAAAAACTTCCTTTTGTACCAAACAATTAAAGAAATTAAATTTTACATCCATTTGAAATATATTGAAATTGAATAATGCTTTAAAGGAATGTAAAATACGAATAGGTTCAAATGTAGCTTCTGGAGCATTGGTTTAATCATAGACTATTTCTTCTTGTTGATTATAGCCTTTAGCAACCAATCTAAATTTATTTCTCCTTATGATTACTTTTTCATCACACGTATTTATGATGACCCATTTTACACCAATAACAGAATTTTCCTTAGGTCTTTCAACCAAGGTCTAGACATTATTTCATTCGAATTCGTTTATCTCAACTTGCATAGATTTTATCCAATCATCATCACCTAAGGCATCATCAGTGATTTTCGTTTTAATCAGGAATGAAATGCCAGATGTTCTAATTTATTTCATATGGAACTTCTCATCCTTACAGGTTGATTCACATCACTAATGATACTATCACTGGGAAAATATTTAAGAAAAACCTTATTTGGGTTTTTAAAACCTGTTCATCAACATATAGTAGGAAATATTCTGGGGTAAATGTTTCAGAATTATTTTCTTGGACATTTTCCTTGTCAGAAGGATCTTCTATCATGGGTTGATAATCAATTTTTTAAAACACATCTGAAGATGTTTTTTGGGGTTTTTTGAAAACAAAAGGATCTATTTCATCAAATTTGACATCTACTATTTCTTCCACAGTACAAGTGTTTTTATTGAAATATATATAGTCCTTAGAAGTTGTGGAGTAACCTATGAAAACTCCTTCATCAAATTTTGGTGCAAATTTATGAATATTATCTTCAATATTCAAAATGAATACTTTGCAACCAAAAAACCTTAAAGTAGGAAAGTATAGTTTTTCTAGCATTCCATAACTCATAAGGAGTTTTATTAAGATATGGTCTAATCAAAACTCAACTTATAGTATAACAAGTAGTACATATAGTTTCAGCCCAAAAATGTTTGGCTATAGAATACTCACTCAACATGGTTCTTGTTATCTCTTGAAGAATTCTATTTCTTCTTTCAACAACACCAATCTGTTGAGGTGTTCAATGTACTGAGAAGTTATGAGTAATTCCTTTTCTACTACAAAAAGTTTCAAAATCAGAATTTTGGAATTCTCTTCCATGATCACTATGAATAGTTATAACATGAATGTTTTTCTCATTTTTATCTTTGTCTCTAAAACATTTGAAATAGGAAAAGGCTTCAAATTTATTTGATAGAAAATAGACCCACGTAAATCTAGTATAATCATCAACTAAGACAAATACATAATATTTGTCTCCAATTCTTCAAGTTTGTGTTGGTCCAAATAGATCTATATACACTGACTATAATGCATCAATAGTTGAGACTTCACCAACTAATTTAAAACCGGATTTATGTTTTTTTCCATATTGACAACGATCACAAACTTTTGAAGAATCAAATCATTGCTCTGGTAGATCCTTGACCAATCTTTTATTTGAGATTTTTCATAGTTTTATAACGATACAATGACCAATACTTCTATGCCACAACCAAGAATGATCTTCCATTGCACTAAGGAAATGTATGTATTGGCTCCTAATGTATTCTTTGTTTAGTGTGTAAACATTCTCTTGCCTATTTGGAGAAATATTAAACTCTTCCTTGGAATTGTGTACTAAGCACTTGTCATACCTAAATTTCACAATGTAACCTTCATCACATAATTGAATTATGCTAATGAGGTCGTGCTTAATACCCTTTTCAAACAAAACATTTGAAATCAATATTTTTCCAAGAATAATGAAGTTAACTATACTAATAATTTCTCCCTTAGCATTATCTCTAAAAGTTAGTTGTCCTCCTTTCGTCTTGACAATGTTTTCGAAATAATTTTTGTTACCAGTCATATGCCAGAAATATACACTATCCATGTACCAAGTATTGATGTCGGTACTTTCTTTATTTTCCTGAAAACAAAAGAGTTAAAATTTCGGAACCCAAAATTTCTTGGATCTGAAAATTTCAGAAAGCAAAATATTGGGCACCCACATTTAATATGAAAAATAGGCTTTATAAAATCCTAAAGACTGGGTTTTTTTTAAGGAAAACTTTTTTCCAAATGTCCACCACACTGACACTTAGTGCAGAATGGAGGACTTTGAGGAACAAAATAATTGTTACTAAAAATCGGTTTAGAACTAGTATAAATGAAACCATAATTATTCCTTAGTGGTCGGATTTGTGAACACATCTTACCAAAATTCTCATTAACTAAGGTAAAGTTTGACAAACACTTACTCAAGGAAAAAATTACATACTTTAGACTAATAACTATGTTATTATCTTCAAAAAAAATTTCTTTATAACTAAAGTTAGTCTTGAAAACCTTTTTCTTAGAAATTTCATTTTTTAGATCTTTAGAATGTTTATCCTTCTCAGAATTTACTTCCTCAAGATTTTTTGAAATATATTTGAAATCAAGGGTTTTTCTTATCACGATCTTTAGAAAAGTCTGATATTTCTATAGAATGAATAAAAATCCTAGAAATTTCATTATCAATATTTTTTTTGAGTTTAGAATTATCGTACTCAATAAGATAAGAAAACCTAGAAACATCTTCATAGGAAGGTAATATATTATCTTCATTAGAAGAAGTTTCAACATTCGAAGATTCATAATATTTGTCATTACTATAATTTGTATTTAAAGAAACATTGGTCATTGATTCATCATTGTGTACCTTATCCATTAAGAAATGATTGTCAATAGGCAGTCTGACTATTAAACCAAGATTATTCTATCTAGAAGATTCGTAATCTGATGATTCATCTGAAGAGTCACCACAACTGGCACTCCAGGTGTCATTAGCTTTCAAAAAATCCTTATCTTTGTCTTTATAGTACTTATTTATGATTCTCTCAGAATGATTTTCCATTCTTTACTTTCTTTTAATCATAGGACAATAAAGTATTATATGTAGAGATCTCTTTCATTCATAACATATAACATCTGAATCATTCTTATCTTTCCTTTCTTTCTTCTTATATCCAGATTGAAAGTTCTTCTATCTAGCTATCTTTTTCATCCTTTGAGCAAGATTTTATAATTCATTTTCTAAAGATTCACTTCCACTAGATTCAGATTGTATAACAACCTTCTTAGATCTGGATCTAGTAACTCTCTCCAGAGTCTTGGATTTTATATGATTTGAAGTTGTAGTAAAATCAACACTTCCATTCTCATTCTTCTTCTTATTGTTTTCAGTATATCTCTTCATTTGAGTCTCGAGTTGAAGAATAGTTCCAAAGAGTTCATCAAGTGAAATATGAGTGACTTTTCTATTCTCATCAATAGCAGTTCACTTAGATTCCAACTCATTAGGCATGATGTCAATGATCTTATCAACAAGAGCTTCATTATCTAATCCTTTCTCACCCATAGACTGTAAACTATTAAAAATAGTCATGAATCTCTCTTACACCTTACATGTGGATTCTCCATAAGGAAAGAAAAAAACCATAATATTCATCTCTGAGCATGGCTCTTCTAGTTTCGATAACATTTGATGTTCCAAAGTCTGTAACTTCATGTTTCTTCAAAATATAGTTTTCTGCTTCACAAGATGAAATTTGTCTATATATTTATTTCTAGTCATAGAACATAGAAATTTATTGTGTACCTTATAATTAAGTTGATATTCATGCTTTTCTTGATTTGTGAAAGAACTAACTTCCTTGTCAGGGATTTTATATCCTCCATTAAAGATAACAAAATTATCCACTCTAGTATTGATAATAAATGTATTCATGCAATATCTTTAATATTTGTAATAGTTCCCATAAAAAATATGCGGTCTTGTTGGATTTAGGTTGTCTATGTAACAATCATTGATTACTTCCATCATAAAGAAAAAAATTCCACACAAACTTGTTAGTAATAAATCTTTGTAAACAAGGAAAATATTTCTCAGCAATAAAAATATAGAACAAGAGTATCTCTAAGAAAAATATGAATCCGAACTTTATGAGTAAGAAAATTTGATTATGAAAATAAGAAGGAGATTAATTCTCTTTAGAATCTAATCATTTGATTAATTCAGATTGAATCAATCCTCTGCTACCAATATTGGTGATGGTATGTGGATTATGATATTCTCTATAATACCAAATGTTTGATCGAAATAACATATATACTGAATGAAGTATCTAGTAATGCTCAAAATACAAGAGGGGGGTGAATTGTATACTTTAAAAATTCCTTTTGTAACTTTTAAAGATGATCATGTTTAACATGGTTAAACAAGGTAATTCACAAAACCTCTAGTTCTGCAATATTTATAGATTCAAGAAATATGATTATGAGAAAGTGAATCTATAAAATATGGTTCCGGAAAATGAATCTTAATGAAATCTTACAATGATAAGGTTTCTACCTTAAAGTGTATAGAATCGTAATAAATCAGAGTATACAACTATAAGGAAGTATAATATAGTTATACATTCCTCAACAAACAAAATACAGTGGAAAAAATGAAACAACCAAATAACAAGTAATTCGTCTTTTAACCTAAAGAGAATGGAATCCAAAAACCATGGATAAAGGTCCCTTGATTTATAATTTCAAGAAAGTATGTCTAACCCGCACCAGGGTATGCCCTCGATATAAAGACCAGAGTCTGTCTCGCTATCCCCACAATCCCTAAGCTTCACGGTAGTCGACACCTCTGTCTTCCTCAGTAAGGAAGTCCTAGAACTTTAAGGTAGTCAGCACCATTGTCTTCATATCCCTGGAATCCCTCGAATGTACACTGCAACATTCAGCGTCACACAAAGCAAATCTGAACATGGTGTTCAGTACACACTGTGCATGAGAGTCTCTCTCTAGAAATTACTTCAACAACATGTAATATCTAGATTCATTGAATAGTTCATCAATTTTATGAGCTCTTTTAACTGAGATTCAATTTATAGTCATAGCTACAATGGTCAAATCCCTCCTCCAATGGTTAATTTGTTCCTACAATTTTGGAGGGACCTGTACACGTGTCACACAAACAATTGTTAGTATGTAACTAAATTCACTACATCGTTTTACAACCAATACAAGTGTAAGAAGAAATATTTTCACATAACAAAAATCAAATTTTCAGAATTTAAGAAAATAAAAGTTAGGAGTCTAACCAAAAACACATTCGGTATCTATAATACAAGGATAATTGGACTCTTCTTTCTAAGGAAGTTGAAACCTGAACTCTATAGAATTATGGAGTCTGAATTTCAAGGAAATTTGGAATTCGGATTCACAAGAATTCGGAATCATAACATACAATGTTAGGAGTCAGAGTTCCTGATAATTTGTAGTCAAAACGTATAAATTTTGGGGTCAGAATTCATGAGAATTCAGAGTCAGAACTTACAATTTTCAGAGTCATAATTAATGAGAATTCAGAGCCCGAACATACAATGTTTGGAGTCAGAATTCAGGAGAATTCAGAGTCTAAACTCATAAGAGTTTGGAGTCTGTATTCAGATCCTGAAAACAGAATGCTCTTTATCTAAGTATTATATGATTCTGTGGTTTTAGATATGAAACTGAATTTTATACATAGACAAGATAATGAACAATGAAAAACATGGTGAGGATAAATTTCCTTGGGGAAGGAAAATTTTCCTTAAATAAGTAAAACATAGAGTAAATGAAATATGCCTTAAGATAAGGTGATTGTGATTTTCAAAACAATATGGAATGGTAAAGACACATGGAAACCTTATTGACTTAAAAATCTCCCCAAAGAAGAAGGAATGGAAAATTCATAAGGAAAACCTTATTGACTCAACAATGTCCCCTATTTTTACCATTAAATTATGGTACGCATATCGAAGGTCAATATTTTAATGTATTAACCTCATTATAGTTGATCAAACAAGTAACCAATTTTCTATAGTGGGTAAATATAATTGATTCTAGTCTTGTTATATTCTTAATAATCAATGAACAGATGTGTTAACCAATATTTATTCTTACATAAGGAACAGGTACACCCAATAGTGCTGAATATTGTGCAATAAATCTTTTATCATCATTCTTTCGGTATTTTTCCTTCAATCCCAACAAATCAATTAAGGCTATTCTAAAAAGAGTCATTTCAATATGTATAAAACTATTACGATTCCAATTTAAAACACAATTTCCCGATTTACGGAAATATTTGGAAACCCTTTATGGAATAAATCATCATATTCCAACACAATTGGTATATATTCAATATTGGGTTTCTCCCAAACCATTTTGAGATAAATACACCTCCTGAATAGTTATTATCAAACCTATAATGGATTTTTTCCATTGGATATTATTATTCATATTATCATTGATATAAAAACATTAGTTAATTCATAATTTGAAATGTAACATCCATTCTTCATCAATTTATATGGTGTCTATATAATGAAAGCTAATCTATAACTGTCACACCCAGTTTTTCATGTTGTGGTTTTCATCTTGTTCATTTGAAATACTTATTCTTTTCTTGGGTTTTTGGTGAGGTAAATTTTGATTCTTGAAGATCCAACTATTTAAAATTATCCTACCATGGGGGTCCCATAGCAGGTTTTGGGCGTTTTTAGTGAAAGGGATGTTTACTTCATGATTTGGACCAAACCATGAGCTCATTTCCCTATATACAAACCAATTTTGTTTCTATTATAAATCTTTAGTTTTAAAAAATTTTCACCTATTCCACTTCCCAAATGGCCTCCCCTATCCTATTCAAACCACCATATCCATTTGGAAAACCTAGAAACTCATAATCATGGTTGATTTGTGTTATTTATTCAGGTATTAGGCCATCCCATGATCCCATTTCAGTTATTTAAAAAATATATTTGGTTTCAGTTATATCTTATTATATTTTTAATATTTTGGTCATTCTAACTCTCAATAGTGACCACAAATCCTTGTCACAACCCCATGTTCCACTTTCCCTTTTTGGACCTCATATTTATACTAGATTAGGGTGAATGTCTTCAAGGGTTCTCAAATCACTCAGATTTGAAAAGGTAATGTGATTCTTTCATAAATCATTAATTGTTTACTAGTGTTCCTCAAAATCTTTTTTATCTACTTTTTTCAAACCTATGGATCCTCTCTAGTAAGTTCTCATCCATTCCCTCACCTCTAAGGGTGTGAATCTAAGGTAACAGGAAGACTTACCTAGTTATCAAGGTGAGTTTATATACCATCCTTTTATTATTTCATGGCTCTCTCTTCCTCCCTAGTCATGAATGGGCTAGGGTTTTGTTATCACAGTATTGTTTGAGTTTTTTATGATCTATTGGGGCTGGTATTTATAAGTTTAGGGTTTGTAAACCCTTGGATGGTTATATCATGTGTTCATTTCAATTCCGATAAGGATTTGATGTAGGTTTCCCACTACACATGTACTTTTTATTAAACATTCATTTTTTCATTTTATTTAAACCATATACACATTACGATTATTATTTTTATAAGCATTAAATAAATTTCTTTTATTGTATAGTGATGTTTATGCATTGTTTTGTGAAAACAATTATTGTTTTGTTATAAGAGTGAACACTAATATTTTGTTTAAATGTTTTTTTTAATTTCTCACAGAAATTTTGTTATTTTTAGAAACTATTTTAGCAATTAAAATTAATATTTTTAATGAATATTTGATTTTATATCCATTTTAGTTGTATATAGAATTTGTTTCATTAAATGTTTCAGGCCACATTTTCGTTAAAGTTCCCATTTGGATTTTGTGTGCTAAAGGAGATATAAAATGATTAGTTTGGAAAATGAATAATATTGGATGCTTTTAAATTAATGTACTTGGTTTCCTTTTGTGGGTTCTATTCTGGTTTTTTGTTTTATAATGAATTGAGTATGGTTTTTAGGGTTTTTTGGCATGTGTTCCTGATAAATGGACCGTTTGGCATCTCTATAGAAATGAATGGTTTTTTAATGTGTAACCTGAATTTTTAATGGGTTTATGTAATTTTTTTATTTCTTCCATCGTCGTTTTTACACATCATTTTGAATAATGGAATTCTTTCTTTTGATAAATGTTATTTTTTTGAAGAATTCGTAAAGGGCTATTTGGCATTTTTCTGGTATAACTAGTTTTCATGTGTATTACATGTTGTATCATTTGGAGAATTTTAAAAATCATGAAATTGATTTATAAAATTTATTTGGGTGCATAAAATCTTATTATATATGGTATAGGTGGGTGTTTGTCCTTAAATGACCTTTCTAAATTGAATTTATGTGCAAAGCCTCATTATACATCTTGAAATTGTTCTATGGAAATTTGAAGTGGTTTATTAACCCTTGAAGGGTATGTGAAACATGGTTGAGTAATATATGGTACATTTATTATTTTCAAATTAAATTTTAGGGTTGAAAGTGTATGTGATAGAATTTGAAGCTTTATTGATCCCATATAGGGAAACCTGAGTATCTATGTGGGAGTACATGTACTAGTATGCTAGTGATTTGGATTGATTTCATCCTTGTTTCATGTAGAAAGTGTGATGATGAAAAAACTAAATAAACTATGATCATGATGTTGGGGACCACTAGGTTATGGGTATTTTTCCCTACTAGTGGCATGTGCATGAGAATAGATAATTGTTATGTTGACTTTTCACTAAGAAATGAGGTACCTATGGACCACGACTAGCTAGTGCCTTGGGAAGTTCCCGTGACTAGTTCTAATTCAATATATTGTATTACTCATATAAATTTGATGTATTTGTCTGGAAAATTATGTATCTTGTGTTTTTTAAAGCTTACTTTCTTTAAATCATCCATCATGAAAATTGTTTTAATTTTGAAGTTGCATATCTTTGGAAATTATTCCAGCATTCTAGTGTAAAAAACATAGATGATTTTCTCTAATAACATCAATACCAAGGAACCATGTTTGGGAAAAATAAATTTATATATTTTTTTCAAACATGAATTTTATTTTTCTTTTATTTTAAAGGATGTGAATTTGGAATATAATATTCAGATAACCTACTGAGTTTTAATATTTACTCCTATAGTCTTTTTATGTTTTTAGCCCTTGTGCAGGATTCAGCATGAGTTCTGTAACCTTGAGCGACATGTGATCATTTTGTTGGAGAGTTATAAGAAATATCACATGGATTTAGATAGTTATAATGTATTGTTGGTTAATTTGTATCATTCTATTATACATTCATTTTTTTCACATTAATGGTGTCAGTGTAAATTTTATATGAATGTGTATTAAACTATCCATTCTTTCTGCTGTTTGCATTATTATTTATATATGGGAAAAATGTTCCATTGTATACTCTGTTGATGTCCTCAGTGATTGTCTCCATCCCATGAGGATCAGGAACACCTTTTGAGACTTTTCATGGATCAGTCCGAGTGCTCGGTTCAGGGTCGACTCGGGCTGGTTCGTGACAATATGGTATCATAGGAGGTCGGCTCTTGGTGGACGTTTCTTTTTTAGGGTGACCTTTTTGTTTTGGGTATGTAAAGGTAAATGTAGTAGGATTTTCAGAACATGAGTGGTAGTTTTGGGAAGAATTTCACGAACTCTTACTGGTTCAGATCCTTAGGAGTCCATGAAAAGTATGTTTTTATTAGACTCAATAGTTCATAGGGATTGTTTGGTTATTGGAATATGACAAGGGGAGTTAGATTAATGACCTATGTGAGCTCACCGATCATGGAAATACATGTGGAGCAAGGTAATAATATTAAAAAGTCACTCGATGTTGGTGGTGTGTTTGATATTTGACCTCCAACCATATAGTCAAGTCATCCACTAACACTAGTTACCTTTTGTGGGTCTCTTAGATCTTTCTTGAATTCTGAATTTTTTTTGAAAATCCTTTTGTGATAATTGTGGAAGTTTGATTTCAATTCTCAATATAAGAATGTTTTCATCATGATTGAATTATTTGTAACAATGTTTTGGGATAATGTGTAATGATTTAATTGGATTTAATTTCCTTATTATAATTTTATGGTTTTTTGAAATAAAATTGTTCCACGAAACGAATTATTTTTAGATGATACTGAATATTTTTTAAAATATGATGTTTCGTGCTATTGAAGAGTTTTGAATATGATTATTTGGTTTTTGGAATTGGTTTTGAGCAGTTGGTGTATTTCTAAAAAGGTTTTTTCTCCTTTGTGGATTTTGGATTAAGAAAAGATACCTTGCTTATTTTTTTAAAATGGGAAAGGGGGGGGGGGGGTTTGAATGAAATCCTTTTATTGTAGTTCATTTAAAATAAATGAAATGGGTTCTAAATAAAATGGTTTTTGAAAAAGTGTGGTTTTTGGAGATGCTGAAAATTTTTGGAATAAAGGGAGAGGATTTTGTTGCAGACCTTCAAGGTTTCTTTTTGAATCTTGGTAAAATGAATTTTTGTTTGGAAATACGAAAATGGTTTTATTTCTTGGTGGTTAGTGATCATATGGAAGGTACATGATTTTTAAAATGGGTTGAATTATTTTTCTTATAATATGATGATGTTTGTTTTATCCATTGGAGTTTTCATGGGTGATAAAATTCATGGTTTGTATAGACATGTTGATGGAAACCCAGTATGGCATAGTGGTTGGGTGCCCAGGGCAGCATGAGAATATGCATGTGAGTGAGGATTTTTGAAACACCAATGGGTAATGTGAAAATACACCGAGCTTGTTTTTTAAAAGTGTTTTAAGATGATTATTTTTTGTTTTTTAATCCAATGTTTATTTGGGAATTGTTTATATGTTTTAGAAGTGTGGATTATTTGGTATGTTTATTCATGAGCTAGAAGTGATACTCTTTCTGTTTCATGGGATGGGATCTTATTGGTGGCTCATTTTTTGAGCAATGTTCAATTGGTTTATAAGGATATGTTGCATGTTGTGATGTGTCCATAGATGGATTCCCTTGGTAATACTTCCAGCTGATCAACCTAAGGATTCATTTCAAACATTAATTCCACCTCTTCAAATGATTCCTAAAAACATTTGATGGAATATAGTGTTGTTTGGGATTGTGTTAAAGTATTTCCATATTGTGATAATTATTTTGATATAGGAGTTCTGTTTGGTGATGCTGATTTGTTTCGTGGTATTCCTTTTCCATTCCTTTCCATGTTTGGTGTGAGAGAAAATAGTGCTATGTATAAATGAGTTAAAATTTAGATGAAGGCATGTTGTTCGGAAATTGAGTTTTTTGGGGCATTGTAATCCTTATCTCTTGGATGCAGCGCAACAGATGATTGAAACATCAGGGCTCTTTCCGCAGACCTCAGAGTGAGGCTATTCACGTATTTAGGAAATCGAAAAATGTGTGGGGATATTGACTAAGATCATTCCTTCACCATTGTGGTAAGGAAATTTCTATGTTTTTTTTATGGTTTCTCATTAATGTGATTTTTTGGTATTCTCAAAGAGTGTGGTGGAATGACCCCTTGTGATGTGTATATGGTTATGCCTTTTCAGATGTGGGTTTCCAATTAATGTCCCTCTTTAGACCTCCAATGTGAATCAGGTGTGGTCTTGGTTTTACCTATTTGTACGTGAATAGTGCTGGGTGGTTCTTATATTTATTTTGTGGTTTCAGTGTCCCAATGATTGGAACCCTTTCCCTCCCCACCCTTAGTGGTGGGGGTTTTGATCTAGGACTAATGTTTTGGGCCAATTATTTTTCCCTCCATTTGTGAGGTGGTGGTTTAAACGTACACATTGCAATCCTATTAACATGGGTTTATAGGTTGTTGTGTGATAGTTTTGGAGGGAATTTTAAGGTGGGACCAATTATTGTTCATGCTGAATTCTTTTTTGATCATTTATAGTTGGTCTCCAATGGTGGGGAGACCCATTGTGGGACTCTAATATCATTACCTTAATGATTTTTCAGATGGTAGTTGAGATTTAATGGCGGTAGGACCACATCAGACTCCCCCCATTCAAGGGATTTCCTGAGTTCACATTGGTTTGGGTGATAATTGGTTTCATTGGGTTTAGTCTCAAAAATCCAATTCTTGTCTTTGTTGTGGAGGTTGTTTCTTGATCTTTCTATTGATTCTCAGGAAGTGGTTATGAGTTGGTCTTTTTTTGGGCAAGATAATTTTGTTTTGATGATTCTGGGTGTTATTTCCTTTTCTTGAGAGGATAGACTGTCATGATAAGGAATCCTTAAGTTTTGATATTTCAACTTCAATGTGTTGTGGCTTTTTTTGGGCAGAAAGAATTAATGGTGGGGAGAATTGTCACACCCAATTTTTAATGCCATGTTTTAGATTTTGATCATTGAAATCATGATCCATTTCATGGGGATTGGGCGAGATGAATGTTCCATTTTAAATTAAAATCTATGTATAATCTTCATACCATGGGTTCCCAATAGTTTATTTAGAGATTATTGGAGAAAATTGTGGTTACATTAGGATTGGGTCCAAACCATCTGCCTATTTCAATATTTGAAAACATTTTATGTTTATTATATAAATCCTTTTTTTTCAAAAAAAAAATTCACCAATTCCACTTCTCACCTGGCCTCCCATGACCTAATCAAGCCACAATATCCATTTGGACCCATTTTAAACTCATAATCCTGGTAGATTTGGGTTATTTATCAAGGTATTGGGCGATCCTGTAATCCAATTTCAAATTTTTTATTAAAAAAAATATTTTTTTAGCATTTTTATCATATTAAATTCTTAATATTTTTCAGTTATTACACCACTCACTCTAGCACAAAATCGTTGGAGTACCCCCATGTTCAATTTTCCCTCTTTGGACCTTATCTTCATCGGAGATTTGTGCGATCTTTCTCAAGGTTTCTCAAATAATCTATATTTTAAAAGGTATTTTTTATCTTTCCTAAATCATTAATTTATAAAAATTTCCCCAAATCATTCCCTTTTCAATCCAAACCAATGGATCCTCTCCGGTTTCTCCCAAGACATTACCTCACCTCTAATGGTGGGGAATTATGGGAAGATGAAGGGTTATCTAGTTATCATGTTGAGTTTCCTTATTCTTACTCCTCCTTCCTCTTTCTCCTTCAATTATTTCATAGATCTATCTACCTCTCTAGTCATTAAAGTTTAGGGTGATGTTATTACATGATTTGTTTTGGGGCATTGTTCATTTATGGATGATATTCATAGGTTTAGGGCTTATAAACCCTCAGATTCTGATATCGGGTGTGCGTTTCCATTAATCCCAGGATTTGAGTTTGGTTTTCCATTGCACATGTCCTTTTTATTTAATATTAATATTTTTATGTTGTTTTAACCATCTACACATTCTATGTATTGTTTTATAACCCTTAAATAACTTTATTTGGCGAGTAAGGTGGTGTCTATGCCTTATTTTGTGAAAAGTATTAATGTTTTGTTATAAGAGTTCACAATAATTATGGTAATTTTATTTGTTTTCATCACCTACTTTTTGATGTTTAGAACCTGGTTTAGATATTTAAATTATTTTTTTGGCATGAAAATTTTATTTTATAACCTATATTATGTTAAATTGAATTGTTTTCATTAAATGTTCCATGACACAATTTCAAGAAAGTTTGTGGTTGGCTTTTGTGTGCTCAAAGTGATATAAAATAATTAGATTGGATTATGAAAAAAAATTTCATCATGGTAATCAATGTATTTGGGTTACATATGTAGGTTCCAATCCAATTTTTGGTTTTATAATGTAATGAGTATGGGTTTTATGGTTATTTGGTATGTCTTCCTGAAAAATAGACCATTTGGAATTTCTATAGAAATGGAAGAGTATTGAATGGTAAACTAAATTTTGTGGTATTAGGTAAATATTCTGTTACTACAAATGGAATTTTTAAAACTATTTATGAATAGTGAAATTTCTTCTTTCGATAAATGTTGTTTTATGAAGAATGCTTAATGAATCATTTAGCATTTTTTGGTTAAAACTGGTTTTCATTGGTGTTACATGTTATATCATTGGGGTACTTTTATGATCCATGAAATTGAATCACTAAATAAATATGGGAATGAATATTTTTCTTTGATATGTTATTGGTGGCTTTTTGGACTTAAATGATCATTTTTAAATGGATTTTATATGCAATGCCTCATTATACTTCTTGAAATTGTTTTATGAATATTTTATGTGGTTTATTGACCCATGAAGGATATGTGATACATGGTTTTAGGATATTTGGTGCGTGTATGAATTTGAAATGAAAAATTAATGTTCAAAGTGTATGTTATAACATGTGGAAATTAATTGAGCACAAAGAGGGAATCTTGAGTTTCTAGGTGGGAAGACGTGTAGTAGCATGCTAGTGATCCAGAGTGATTTCGTCCTAATATTACCCAGCATGTTTGAAGATGAAATAAGTAACTAAACTTTGATGATGATGTAGGGGACCACTAGGCCATGTGTATTTTTCTATAGTAGTGGCTCGTGTGTGAGAATAGTTATTTGTTATGGTTACATTTCACTGAGATATGAGGTACCTAGGGACCACAACATTCTCATGCTTATGATTGTTCCAATGACTAATTCTCATTGGATATATTGTATTCACAATTATTATACCGTGTATTCAGCTAGAGAATTTAGTAGCATCTGTTATTTATTTAAAAGTGTTCTTTCTTTAATACCCCCTCTTGAAAATTGTTTTCATTTTGATGTTTCATATCTTCAGAAATTATTATAACATTCATGTGTTTAAAACATGCATGATTTTGTCTGATAAAATCCATAGCATAGAACCTTGAATAGAAAAAATAATTTTATCTATTTTATTTCAAACATGAAATTGATGATTCAAAAATTTTAATTGATGTTTATCAGGAATAGAATATCGGGAAAACGTTCTGAGTTTTAATACTCATGCCTATAGTATTCATATATTTTTATCCCATTTACAGGTTTCATCTTGAGTTCTATCTCCTTGAGAGACATTAGATCATTGTGTTGGAGAGTGAACAGAGAGGTCACACCGAGATAGTTGGTCATTAGGTCTGGTTAGTTTAATTGTATCGTTAAGTTTCACTTTAGTTTTTTCGTACAAATTATGTCAGTTTAATTATTATAAATATTTTTTTTGGGATATAAATCATCTCCAATGTTTTCTATATTGTTAATATTAGAGAGAAATCATTACCTTGTATACTCTGTTGAGGCCCTTAGTTCTTGTCTCCATCTCGGGAGGATCAGGAACAACTTTGGGACTTTTTACGGAGTGACTCTTGTAACCAGTTTTGCGTTGAATCAGGCTGGTTTGTGACAATAACCCATATCAAAACAGGTTCTATTAAAACAATAATAAAATGATATATAGAAAGAACCTTCCCATAATCCTATATTATATATGAGTTATGTACATATGATTTAATTACCATTACATTATTAGTTTTCATAGATAATTAAATATCTAGCAATTAAGCTGGTGATTACATACCCTTAAAAAATACATCAGATATAAATGTTTTTTAGAACCTGAGTGAAATAATACATTTTAGGTTATAGAGTAGATAATAAGTGTACCATATAACACTTCATTATTATGTCCGATATTTTTAGTGTGATCACAAGGCATTTCCCATTTTCTCTTTTTTAAGAGGATTTTTATGTGGATTTTTATCATTAATCCTCATATTCATGGATGGGAAATCATAATTACCAAAAACATGGATGTTGTAGTATTGGAGTTTGGATAGTGAATTTATATTAGCTTTATCCACATTAAATTTATTATATTTCATTTTTAAATCTCTTTGTGATCAATTCTCGTTATATATTTTTATTCTACACTTAAATCATTTAGCGGTCCCATGGATAAAATTTCCCCAATGCTTTTTTATCACTTTTACCCCGAAGGATGACTTAATTTCTATACTCCATGGTTTTATTATTATACCTTATTTATAACAATATATTTCACTTCTTATCATATCCATGATAATAATGGGAATATCCACTCTCCATTTTTACATTGACATCACATTGAATGATTTTTTCATTACTATAAAATCCCCTCATGTCCGATGACTATCAATGTATTGGTTTTCAACCAAAAAAATAAGTGATAACTTTTCTTGTTAGGATCGTTGATATGTCCAAAATGGTATCTTGAAATCCTAGTAATGTTTTCCACATAATAATTAATAGATTCATTATCCATATACTAAATATCAATTAATTTTCCTCTCATATATTTAAGAATATTATGTGTCAAGTAATTACTAAAAAATACCATCTTAAATACATACCATTTTATGAATTTAGTTTCATCCTCATTCCTCATATTCTTAATAATATTCCACCATTATTTTTCTTCACCATGCAAATGATACACTATTAGGAAAAAACATCATGATTCAAGCATTATAGAACAAATAATACATTTCTTGTGGTATTGAACCATTTCTTAACCACTAGTTTATTATAAGGTCTATTAAATGATTTTGTATGTTTACACCTAAAAGAATTAGTGGTGAATTGGTCACCCATTTTCTTATTTTTAGATTCAGTATGATTCTTTTTAATAGATAGTTTAGTGATCATATAAACAAGATTTTATGTAATCCATCTCACAATCGTTTGCGATTCTCAATGGGAAAATCATGAACTGTTCTACCACATTCATTATTAACATGATACCTTTTATATTTAGTAACTGTTTAAAACCAATAATTATAGTGTAATCTTCAAGGTAAAAAATAAGAACGAGAAATACAAAAATCTATTACATAATTCCAAATAAGGGATAAATTATAAATCCTTATTGTTAATACATGTAACCTTTAGGTTGAACCTATTTTCATTGACATTCATCATAGGTTAGTTAATGTTTTTCCATATTAGCTTTATAACATAATAACTAAAATTAACTAAACACAACTCTAATTCCAACTAAGAGACCCATGTAATGCATTCATGGTTATTTCTATATTTTATATTAAAACATAATATATTGAAAAATAAATCAGGCCCAAAAACATAAATATTTAGTGTATTTTAATAATAGAAGCATAATCATCTTATTTCAGGAAGTTTCTTAATGAAATCAAAAAATTAATTATGAAACATTATACATCTTTTAAATTTTTTAATCAAATAATTTATTTAAAACCTAAGGAATGTGAACATATAAAATGGTGAACTCAATTGATTGATAAAGGTAAACATGTGAGATATCACCTTATAGCTATATTTAATATTAAACTATGTATAATTCTATGCTATCTGGATTATAACTTATGATGTTCATAAAAATCATTCATAGATCATAAATCATTATTCAGGGAACAAAGCTTTATCATTTTAAATGAAATTATCCATAATAGTGGGGAATCATTATTAATCAATTATCATCCAAGAGACAATAACATAAGAATAATAACATGTACTCTGATTTGTGTCACAATAATAGTTATATAAAATCAATTCATTATTCAAGTATCACTACCAAGACTATAATCACATTTTGGTAAAATTAAAAATGGTGATTGGGTTCAGTCCACAACCACTTTTCTTCCATGAAATTGGTTCAATATCACCTCCTTAATAATATCCCAAGAGAAATAAATCATTAAACAATGATTTATTGGTATATATAATTCTAGTTCAACCCCTTACATAATGAAAACCCTATATATTTTTTCCAAAGGATAATAAAATCATTCATTATTTCATCATAGAATAATTAAATCATGGGAATGAAATTGGATTCATGAAATCATCCTTAAAACAACATCATCATATTCTATACAGAGAATGAAATGGAATGGTATCATAATAGAATATCCCCAATAAGGTGACAACACTTAATTATCTATATATATCACTGGGTTAATTTTTTAAAAAGTATAGATGATTAATCAATTATGATTTAGTTTCATGGAATATTTTGATGTATTTTGTAATTTTATATAGGACTCACATTTGGACTAATATTAAGGAAGACATTTCATTTTTGAGAAGATAATAGCACTTCACACCATGATGAAAAAACCAAAATATGATGACGTTTACATTGATGTTATAAGACAAAGAGACCTAAGATATTCATTGATTGATGATATTTCATTATGGTGGATGATCACTGGAGGTTCTTGGGGAACAAAAATAATGATCCATGGAATAAAGAGTTTCTAGAACTTGAATATGACTTTTACACATCTTCTAATCCTTACACACCATGTATATTTACAATTCATGAACAATTTAGGGGGTGTTATGATGATAAAAATCTCTCAAAATTATTTTCAAATGTGTTGCAGGGTGTCACATCTGTATCACTCCATGGATCTTTAAGAATTTTTCTAGAATTTATTTTACATCTTACAACATGTCGTTAAGGTTTTAAGGTCCAATGATTACACATCATGTAAACATTAAAAGATGAGTAAATGTTCTACAATGTATATAAATGAAGATTTTTTATGTATCTTTTACGGAATGTATTTTCTTTCAGACCTGAGTATCCATTAAAACTATTCCTTGACGCATGAAAGAATATTAATGACATGAGGGATTATAAATTTGGGTCTTAGCCATGGGATTCAAGAATTCCATTACAATATTGATGCATAACCACCGGTAGGATTCCATATAGTTCTGAACATTTGTAGATATGATTCTCTTTTTATCATTTCATTTCATTCTTCAACTTTTATTTAACATCTATTTTTTTATTTAGTTTAATTACAATATTTATATTTTCTTTATTCTATTCACTAGACTTATCTATTTATATCTCTCTTTTGTAATTGGGTTTATTCATTATTGGTGATTACCAATTGATGTGTGGAAAAAAATCCTACGGGAGAGACAAATCTGTCAATGGTGGTTCATGTCATCATTTCTTAGTTAACATTCATGTATAAAAGGGTTTTATTTAATAGTATCATGTTATTCCCACACGTTAATTTTATTCATCAATGATCCATTGACTATATGAATTCGATAACCAACACAAACATGACTGAGTTTAATTATTGATGACCATTAAATGGTATTATTCCTCTAATTTTTGGAAATATGACTATAATGAAGATGATCTATTTTTATGCATATAACTATCATTAATTGGTCTTATAGGGTAGTTTTATAGAGCATGATAATTTCTTCAATCAAAGAAATTGTTTGGTTAATGAGAATTTTTATATAATTATATTTTGAGTTTAGTTGAATTAATTTATCTAGACTAACCATCATTGGAAGCCAATTTCCCTCTTTGATTTTATTCTATTTAAATTAATTTATTAATATTTTATCATCAGTTTAACAAAGTCAATCAAGAATTACAGCTACATGAACTTTAGTTATGAGAATTCATTTATATGTTCCCCACTATTTTTGGGATTTACCCTTCACTTCTACATTATAACTCAATTGTATTCTGTATTGTTTAATAATATATAAATTTCATATTGTATCCATACATAGAGGATTTAGTTACATGGTTTAGGAAGCATAAAATTTTGGCACTGTTTCTGAGGAGTAGCCGAACATTGAATATACCCTGAGAATGATTTCTTGGATCAATTAATTTTCTTATCCTATTTTTGAATACTGTTTTTAGTTTAGTTCCTTCTTTTATTTTCATTAATTTTTTATATTATTCTTCTATTAGTTTTTGGGGTTATATTGAATGGAACTCATGAATCATAAAAATTATATTGCACCACTATCAGAGTATGTCAGATTTCCGGTGTGTCCAACCAAACTTTCATCATTGAATTCATAAGGTTTGTTATATTATGTAACGAGCTAGAATGATTTTAATTCTTTTGAATATGATAAATGAAACTAAAGTGATGAAAACAAGGATGGACTATCATGAGGCCTAACTCAGTGAGCATGGATAATTAATAAATCACCTTTCTGAAAACATATTGAGTTTTATTCTCTTATTAGTATCCTACAAATAGTTTCTAATTAAGATACTTGTTGGGTTGAAGACGAGGAATGTCACAAAGTAGAGGAAGTATAATAATTTTTCATAAAGGAACCTCATGAGAATATTGTTCGAGAAAAAAATTTCTTCAAATAACCTTAAGGGTATAATTCAGATAGAATACTATCCACATTATGAAAAAAGTATATTCCAATGCTGGATTAGATGATGAATGATCACAAGGCCCAACATAGAATAAACAGATAGTTTATTACTATCTTTTCATAAGTTATTTTAAAAATAATTTCCCCTGTATGAAACAATCCATTAAAATATAATGTGGGGATATGTTGGTCTGAAGATAAAGATGAGTGAGAGGTAGAGGAATTAAATACTGTAGAAATATAAAAGAAAGAAAATATAAAGTAAAAAACAAACAACAATACCTAGATAATGTTGAAAATGCTAAAAAAATTTAACCTATTGATTTTGTAGAAGTATAAGAACCATATGCATCACATCTATGAATATAAAATATCAATAAGAGTATGGATAATTATTTTTGTGATTTCGAGAATAATCTAAATGAAATATAATGAAAATTTCTGATTGGATGGTTGAACAGGAAGAAGAGAATGAGGTCGAAGAAATTAAATATATCAAATCAAAGAAAGGAGAGGAGGTAAATGTGGACAATAAGTTTGTAAAATAGATACAATCCAGTAAATTTATAAATGATATAGAAAAAGTAAAGGACCTTATAATTAGAAAACACACATCAACCAAACATGTATTATTGAAACTAGAAATGAATGAGACTACCTCCTTCACTTTCAAGAAGAAAAGGAGAAAAAATGATCAAATTCAAGAATTCATAATTGTATCTTAGAAGATGTAGAATAATAAATAAGTAGTGGTGGGGTTAGAGATCTAAAAAATCTGAATAGAATTCAATTTCTTTTTTTTTCATTAATGTTCTCCATAAATTGCATCCCAACACTAGTTATGATAAACTGATGGTGGTGGAAGCGAAAGACTACCCCAAACACATAAAAAAATTATATGTGGGAATATAAAAGATGGTTAGATCTATATTATTTTGCAATATTTAAAAAGGAAAATTTCAAGCTAAATGTCTACAAAAAAGGGAATCATCATGGAGGAAACAAAAATTTTAAAATTTATTTCGAAAAAAATATTTAATTTAAATTATTAGTTTAATAACTCTCTCCATAGTTGATCAATTTACCTTTTTAAGGAAAATATATTAAAGGACATATAATTACACTATTTCATTTAAAAATTAAGAACATAGAAGAAATATGTAGGATGCATGAGAGGAAGAAGCATAAAAGACTCGCGTCAGGAATTGAGGTAAAAAGGATCCTAAGAAACTAATTAAAATGAATCAATGAAAGTGGAGTACTATTTTTACTTGTATATATTTTTACATCTATAAATTTTTCTCAATGTGATTTGAAACAAATCCAAATAAGATTAAAATAATTTTATTGTTTCCTCTACTGAATTGAACTTTATTCACCAAAAACTGTTTTTTAATTTCTTTTATTTCACTCGCTTATATAGGAGACATCGTCACATTGGAGATATTTGTAGACATTTTTTAAAATTAGGAATATAATTCAAATAAATTGAAAAGATATAGATATAAATTTTAGTAGTTTATTTCTTAATTAAAATTGGAATATAATAAAAAATATTAATGATATAGTTTTTAGGTTAATTCATTGAATATTTCTTTAGTAAATAGATTATTTAATTTCATTCTATGACCTAACTGATTTATATTATATTAGCATTCCTGTAAGGATTTTTAACCAAATACTTCCAATATTTCTGAAGCATACATTTTTATTGTAACTTGGTGCATTTAAACCTACTTTAACATGAATAATTATCATGTCAAATAATTGACAAAAAATAACTATGAAAATATTTCATTCATTTCAATGATGATCTAATTTTCCTAAGACCTGCCTTTTCATTATTCCTTTTTAGCCCATTGTATCCATGAATGGAATTTTTTGGGTTAAACAACATTAAATGAAATTATTTTCATTTTCCACCTTTTCATTGTATTCTTCATGATCTTCAATTGAATAAGTGTGGGGGAGAGGTTATTCAGTGTAGATGTCAGAAGTTATTTTGGGAGATTAGACTATATGGTATTTTTATTAGCTTTTGGGGAAGGTTTATATTTACATTAATTTTACATAATTATTTAACACACATTTTTATAAAAATGAAATAAAAAAAATAGAAAATGGGTTGTTATTATAGAGAATAAAATATCAATTTTACAACACTAAATATTTTTATCATATGGTGTCAGGCGGTGGATGTGAGGATCATTACATATATGAAAATAAAAAAAAATAATTTTTGTTGCATTATTTTATGGGTAAAAAATCCATTTTACCATACTGGTGAGATAAAAATTATATAATGATTGGTAGTGGATGTGAGACATATCCTATGTAGAAATTTCAAAATAAAATAAGAATAAAAATAAGAACATCACATGATGATTATTTTTTCAAAATGAATCAATTGTCATGAGCATCCACATTAAACATTGGGGGGTGTGCGAGATGACATTTTATTTTGGTAACACTAATTAAATTGAGCTTGTATTTTTTATATAATGTAATAAACATTCATTTTTGCCTCCTAATTGAAGATTAATTGATTTTTAACATTTTTACCTACCATCCCTCAGCCCTAGAGTCAATTGATCTTTATTGGAAATCCCCCATGATTAATTTTTATTTTTTTCTTTACAGGTTGGAGATGGTATACTCAAGGAAAGTATATGGTTAGGCTCATGTACTTTATGTATAAGTATAACTCGATTTAAGTTGTTACCCTAAGTGATGAATGGAAAAAATGAATGGTGAGATTAATTTTTAAATGGAAAGTGTATTGATGAATGGTTTAAAAATATTTGTGAAAAGGAAGAAATTTATTGAAATGCACTTGATAAATGGTATGTGATTGTTTTAATATTTACTGGACATGTTTTGTGTTTTTAAAATATTCTAGTATAACTTATTTATATATGAATCATAAATTTAAAATTCTCTTATTGATGTATGGATCCTGAGTGTTTTTATGTTGAGGTTCTGTAAGAGGATGAGAAAATAATTGAGTGTGGGGGTATTTGATAACGCTTCGTTATATCTATATATATATGGTTCTATTTTTTTTTAAATAATTGAATATTAATTGATTATAGTTGTGTCACATAGATGAATTTTATGTATCTTTTATTCTTATTTTGGGCTAAAATTTTGATAAATATATAGGATGACACAATATTTTGAGAGGATAATGGAAGTTTACACTACACCGCGAAGGGACACATTGTTTATAATGAAATATGATGTCATTGAAATTGGATTTTGAAGCAAAAAAGACATGGAACATACATTTAAGTAAGATCTTCCATTAAGGTTGATGATCATAGGAAGTTTCTGAGGCATAAAAATGGAGAACCATAGAAAAATGGATCTTCCAGCAATAGAAGGTGACTTCACATGTCATGTAATAATTACATACCATATATATTTACAAGTCATGAACAATTTATAGGGTGTTATGTTAAATAATATTTACTAGATTTATATTCACACATGCCATAGGGTGACCCATATATGATACACCATTAAACTAAAAATAATATTATATAATGTTTATTTTTGTTATGGAACATGTCATAAAGGTTTCATGTCCTAAAGGTTATATGTTATGTAAAAATTATAGGCCCTGTAAATTTCTAACAGTGTAGAAAAAATGTGGATTTGTTATGTATTATTTTTCATATTTCATTCCTTTGACACCCAAACATACATAAAATTATTCCTCGGACCTATGAAAGAACCTTTATGATAAGACTTCTAATGAATATGTGTTCTATCAAAGGGATTCCTATATTCCATTCCAATCATGACGCACACCCACCGGGTGGCTGTCATAGGGATTTAATCTGCTGTATATAGTTGATTTTATTTTTGATTTTTTTATTTCATATGGTTTCATCTATAATAGAATGATATTATTTTTAATTCCAATCATTCAATTTTATTTATTTTGATAGCATAGTTTCTTTAATTATATCTATTATATGGTAATGGTTTTAGTCATTGTTGGCGATCACTCGATGATGTTTTCCTAAAACCGATAGGGGAGACCCAAATTTGTTAAAGAGTGTTCATATCATCATTTATTTTATTTTATTTCACTCATAAGACGGTTTTACTAAATGGAATCATGTTATTCAAACATTACAATTTTATTCAACATTCACCTACTGACCAAGAGCTTTTAATAATAAATGAACATCAACGTGGTTGAGTTGATTTATTCATGATAGTTGAATGGAATTATTCTTTATCTTTTTGAAATCTAAAATGTATAAACATTAGATATTTTAATTCATCTAAAAATAAAAAATTATGATTATAGGGTCGTTGGATAGATAATGACCATTTTTATGTTGAAATTTTTTTTTCATTGAGTATCTATTTGATAAAAATTATTTTCAAGTTAAGTTGGGACACATCATAGCATGATAGTTTGTATTATTTGTTTTATTTTTTTACATCCTCGTTACTTATATTCATATTTTAGAGTTTTCCCATGAAAAGAGAGTTTATAGACATGAAAATCAGGTCACATGGTTATGCACACCGTTCTCTAATCTGTATAATAAATATATGATGTCCTCTACAATTTATGAAAGATCCAAACATGTGTTTGGTGCAAGGTTTTTCATAAAGTGTGGCCAGCCCATGCCAGGGGCACAAGGAACCTAGTTGATGGAACACTATTTTCCATACCGTGACACACAAATGGTCCGTAGTGTCTTTTTTTCAATATTAATAATAAAATTAAAATTAATTTAAAAGAAAGTACCATAAATGATGACCCAAATATACCCTAGCATTCTGGTGGGAACCACCCAAGTTTTCCCCTTGGTATTACTTGTGACATCCCTCCCCCTCTTCCACCATTGTATCATGAATTACCCCTCTCACGACTTCTTATCCACCCACATTTCTTATAGATTTTATGAGGTTTCATATATAATTATCCAAGTTGATCTCACCTCTTCCTTATGTCATTGATTTCCTAGAGTTTTCCCCTCTCACATTACCACGCTCTTTTAGGTCTAAACCTTGGTAAATTTTTTGACATTATTTTTAGATCTTTTATCATGTTTTTGGGCCAATGAAGGTCTCCGAAGTTGAATTCATGTATGTTTTGGTATATTCTTTTGAAGGTGATGCATATCATACTATTTCTGTTTTCCCTGGACAATGTGGCGTTGGTTTCTTCAACCTTCATTGTTTTTACAGCTATTTTTGGTTTATTTATCTGATTTTTGGGTTCCTAGTGTTTTTGTAGTCCATATTTGTCTTCCTTGAAGTGGTTTCAAGATGGAGGCTTTAAAGGCGAGATACATGCATATGAATATATATATTCCCTATATAAATATATATTGGGGCTAGTTGTGTTTATGTATATATATAAAGAGTATGTGTTTATGTGAATAAGAGTATATGAATGTATAAGCATTTAAGTAAGAATCCACGAGTATATACTCATGTCCCTATTAATATGGTCATCCGGGATAGGTTTCCTTATTTATATGTGAATGTGAATATGTGTGAAGTAATAAAAGGGGATATTTGAGTATTCACCGATGCAGGTATCAAGTTTTGAGGTGTTTCAAATTGGTTCTCACTCAATTTTTAGGGTTATATATATCTATTCCTTTAATTTATTTCATTAATTTATTACATGTTTTAAAAGTAGTCAATACTATTAAATTGTTTGAATTTTATATAGAAAATTATTCTAGTTTTTAAAAATGGGGGTTCCATTTGTTTTAATTAATTCATCTATGATTGAAACATGTTCTTTCTCGTATAAAATTTATTTAAACCTTATTTGAAAATGTACAAAGTATCTTATGATCAGTTGGGTTTGTAAATGATTTTTATCAAAAAATCTATAAACTTCCATTTGGTGTTTTTTAATGGGACGAGGCTTGATTGTTAATTTCAATTATTTTTTTAAATTTTAAAATGCCTATTAAGGCATTCCACTTGAAATAGAAGTTGGGAATGCGTGTTTTAAATGTGTGGAAGGAGATGTATTCCTGGTGATGGGTTATTTCATTATCTATATTAAATGGAAAGGGGATACATTTTCGGAGAAAGGTAGGAGGTGAAAAACTAAATGGTATATTATTAAGATAATTATAAGATATGTACATATAATATAGTTTAGAAAACTCACATCCATTTAATTATCATCAAGAAGCATTTGTTAGTTAGGTCGGAGCCTTAGGTACAATTGCTAAAATAGTTGAGATTATGCATTAGAAAGTGGAATGAAGTAGATAACCTGACCACCCATTTGGTGGGCCCCTCAGTCGGGATAGTTATGGTGTGACCATGTGTTAGGAAATTATTTGTTGATAAACTATCCCTCTAGAGATTGGTTGAAATAGTTTATTGTGAGCTTTCTCCTAGGCTATCTTTCCCAACACTTGAGATCCCATGATGCATTTTTTCCATGTATGATACATTCCCCTATTTTTTAGAGTCTTTATTATGAGACAACCATTCATTAAATTTTATATTAATATACATGTTACATCTCTATTTTTAAAAAGATTTTTTAGAAAATTAATTTTCATTTTTTGGAAACTATTTTGGAAATGTAAGGGAATGAAGTTTTTCATAAAATATGAGTCATGTAATTTATTTTGAAAATAATTGACTTTTTTTTAAATATCACATTTTCAAACTAACATGAATTTATTTATTTTAATAGATATGTAATAGAGAATATATTATTTTATATTTCCTTCAGTTTTTTAATACTGATTAATATATATTTATTATTATTTGTATCTTATGAGGATATTTCTTTCACAAATTTGGTAAAAATGGAGTGATGTTGGTTCTGAGGTTTGTGGTGGACCATAAGGTCATGCAAAGGTTTTTATGGGTTTTATTTATTTAAAATGCCAATGATTATTTATTTTTTTCCTCTTATATTCATTTATTTTTCATTTTGTTATGGTTCAAATCATAAAAAAATTTCTTTGATGATTGAAAATAGTTACCAACCATAGGGGATTGGGAACACCTCTTAGGCTTATTGGTTTCCAGTTCTGGTGACGGTTCGAGGTCAACCGAGGCTATTTAATGAAAGTTAGTTTAGTTTATTTTAAAATAACATCCTTGGGAACTCGTTCCCCAAACTTTTATTTTTTAAATTGAATTAATTTATTTAAATTTCACAATTAGATGTATAAAATCTATCCAAAATTATATATTCTTTACCATTAGTTTATATTTTTCATCACTGCATTTCCTACACTCTATGGGAATTATCCCATGCTTCTTTAATACTATGAATTTATAGTTAGTTATGTTCTGGAACATATAAGTTTATAATATTTTCCCTACCGTGAGGATTTCACACATTATTTTTACATGAATATGTTTAATTGTTTTAAATCCATTTTAAATGGAATGTTAAGTGAAATACCAATGAAAACAAATGTCTTATTTAAAAAGTTGGATATAATAAATAAATTACATAAATTGGCTTTCTTAATTAATGAATATTTAATTTAATATTGGTGTTTGTTTAATTAATATGGGTTGGTATTTTTATATTTTTGATATATGTTTTATGTCTTATGTTTCAAGTGTCTTAAAAAAATGGTGCCAAGCCATGTAGGCTCTCAACTTGGCTATAAAGCCTTATAATCATGTCATGAAAAGGCAAAAAATATAAGAACAATATAGGGAGATTATATATGGGATGATGTGGCTGTGTGAGCACACAAGTATATGTGGGTGCATAGGTGGTACAAAGTGCTATGTGGACATAGTAGTGGGGATCGTCCCATTTATGTGTGTGTGTGTATTCATGAGACCAACTTTACGTGGGCTAATGGACATTGGATATTGAAAATTGGATTATAAGAATGTACCTATATGTTTCATGTTGTGAAACATCCAAAAAATAGATTGGTTTTTAGGTTTGTTTCCATGTCATTAATATTTTGAGGCCTAAAGATTACATATCATTTAAACATTACACGTCAGGTAAATGTCCAACAAAGACGTAAAAAATATAATTGTTATGTATCATTTATAGGATTTATTTCCATCAACCCCTAAAAGTAATTAAAACATTCATTTAAATTTTTAAATTGCATTGATTATATAAAATATCAGAAATATGGATTTCTTCCTAGGAATCCAAGTATTTTATTCCATTCTTGAGGTTAATCCACCAATAAGATGTTGTATGGTTTCGAAATACCATAAATAGGTATTTTTCTTTATATTTTTATTTTTATATATTTTTTTCTATATTCATGTACGATAAAATTATACTTAATTTAATTCTAATGATTCCCTTTTCTTTATTATTTTTTCATTAGTTCTTTTTTACATCTCTCATATTGTATTGGGTTTAATCATTACTTGAGATCACCACTTTATAGTTGGATAAAACCCATAGGGGGTAGAATAATAAATTATCTTGGCTGTGTTACATTATTATTAAATTTAATTTCTCTCTTAATGTTGTTTTATTAGTTTTTTTAGTGTTATTCTTGTCCATATATTTTATTCACCAAGGATCCTTTAACCATATGTCTTCAATTGTGAACGAACACAAATATAATTGAGGTAATTTATTCATGACCATTAAATGAAATCATTCTCTTAATTTTGGAAATATGAACATAACTAAAATTAGATATTATGACTCATCTAACCATGAATAATTTGGATTATAGGTTAGTTTGTTATAGAATCAACATTTCTTCTATCGATTAAAATGTTTTATTGAAAGCACATTGATATAATTGTGTTTTAAGTGACGATGAATTAATATATTTAGAAACAATATTATAGAAAATTTTTTCCTGTAACTTATATTTTTCACTTTGAATATATTTATTTAAAATGAATCATTATTTTAATAAATATAATAATAAATTAGGGAAACCATACCTTTACTCAGAGTTATCATTACTATGTATTCTGCTTTTTATGGGACTGAACACACACTTCTATTATAATACATCATTGTTGTTAGTATGATATCGAAACATTAAAATTTAAAATTTGATCCATCCCTGAATGATTTAATGATTCCCTTCTGGATACTTCATCAGGAATAACATAAAAAAATTCTTAAAAAGATGAAAAGTGAATCTAAAAATACATTTTTTTCATTCTTTTATAGAGGAATAAAATAATCATATTATTTTGAATCATTTTCAAATAAAAATACCATAATACTAAAAATATAGTTTATTTGAAAATAAAAATTAAGACACAAAAATAATGATTCAATTAAAATATTAATCATAGATGCTGGAAATTATGTTATTGTTGAAAATGTTAAAATAATGATCCCTTTCAAACATTTTGTGAAATTTAATAAATAAATTATTAGGAAAAAATTGTAAAGAACATTAATTAATAAATTGAAAATAAATTCCAATATTATTGGAAATGAAATTAAATAATATGTAGCTCATAGAAATGAACATTCATCAAAACATTTCAAAGAACATGGACATGAAAGGGAAAGTACACTAACTAAATAAGAAATAAGATTAATATTTATAAAAAACATATCGCTAGCCATTGTATGTTCCAAATAGAGAAGAATTAGAGGTTCACATGAGAAACCTAAAAATAAATAATGTATGTGAATATATATATATTATTTATGAGATAATGATAAAATAATTCTGCCAATAGATATTCAAGCATATAAAATCCCTATTGAAACTGTTATTACAACATAATCCCTGAACTCAGGTCATGAATTTCCTCACAGGACATATTAATATATGATATTAAAAATTTATAATTGTTCTAAATAAATAAAATAACCTTATTAATTCTTATCTTACAATGTAACATTAACTTATAATTTCAAATTACCCACATATTAACAATTCTTCATTAAAAGAAACATTCTGGGTGTTAACTGTTTTTTCTCAGGCATGTTTTGGTTTGATGGTTCCTATCAGTGATCCTTGTTCATTTTTTTATCATGTCTAGAATAAATTATCATTCAGTAAGTATAATCTTTCATATTAATAGGTGATGAAAATTGAATTACACACATCCTAGAGATTCTTGTATGTATATACGCACTAGTAATGTTTTTATTTTACAATGAATTTATGAATATAAAATTTAATTAAAATGAATATTTATAGAATAAAAATAATATCATATATATCATATATATTATTTAAATCCATCCATATTATATTAAATTAGTGACTAACTTGAAAATAGAATCACATTGCTTTGTGGATTTATCATTCCACTCGTACGTATGAATAAGGTTGTCTTTCCTCATAGTCTGGAATAGAGGTATAAAATGGTTTTAAAATTTACATAAATAAATTTAAATATTATAACTATACTGATTTCATCATGATAATATGGTTATATAATAAACATAGTAGGCTATGAAATATGGAAACATGAAATATATTGGTAAATAAAATTGCCACTTCTTTGGGAATACTCAATTAGATTACACCCTATGACATAACATGATAATATTTTTTAAAGAAAACTGATTTAGGATTAGTGTAAGGAATTAAATTGGATATTTTGGAGGGAATTTTCTAGTATAATGGTCTTCGATAGTGTGTATATATTAGGGGATGATGTTCATTTTTAAAAGAGATGTGTGTGAAACTCATGCAAGTACATAAAATAAAATATAAAATAAAGTCATATTCAAGTTAACGCGGAACCAAGGGAAATAAAATTTAAAGAAAAGATAAGGGTTGGTCTAAAATCATTGAAAAAATTGAAATGTTTTAAGGATATATTATTCCATATATATACGGTTAACTCACATTAAATTTTTTATTACTTATCATTGTGACAAAACATTACCAAGGTTAATATTAGTTTTGAGGGAAATAAATTACCCCATACACTAATTTTAATAATATAATTCCAAATACAGTACCCTCTTTAACAAATATAATTTATATATTGGAAATAATTTTATTTTAAAATAATCACACATAATAAAACAACACCATTTTAAAAAAAATTATTTTAAGAAGAATACAAAATTTAATCATATTGTTTACCTAGTAAAAAATACTATATGAATATAAAAATGTTTCAATGAATATATTATATAAATATTTAATTAAATTCATTCACATATTTTGATTATTTTAATTTTTTAATATAAAATCAAAATTTAATATAGAAAATTATTTTTTCAATAAAACACCTATTTTTACATTAAAATTCTTCTATTTGTTTTACAATCCAATTGATATAAAATGTAATATTTTTAAAACAAATTAAACAATAATTTTTCATATACATAATACTAACAAGTTCCCTATGTTGTGTAATGTAAAAAACAATTAATTTACTAGGTATTTTGTAGTGGTTAACCATAATTAATCTCTTGAAGAGGAGTTCATTTAGAATTTGTTTGTCATTTTTGTGATTATAACTAATATTGTATAGTGCATTGGGTTTTGAATTATAGAATCTATAAATTATATGAAATAAAATTTATTTATGAAAATTTAATGAAAAGTTTTTCTAGAATGGGATTTATTAGTCATAATAGGATTCAATTTTTCTTTCCAAATTTACAAAATTTTCATTCACTAGCTAGTAAGGGAGAGATTCTTCAGTCGATTCCACTCTCTCCCTTATATTTATGGTGATGGTGAGAATATAACTAACTGAAATTTTAGGGTAGTATCAAATAATTATTATGTGTGTTAGAATTATAGAGGCTCCAAATGATTTAGTATGGAAATTAATACTTTGGACCAATGTTCCCAGATAACTTAAATGTCAAATGGGAACTTCTCACACATTTTCACAATTTTTGAAAACTCACTACCAAAACCTAGTATGATACATCACACATAGAACCAATTTATACAGAAGGAAATTATGTAACATTGAATATTGAGATCAATATTAATCGATTATAAATCTAATAAAACAAAAATAGATAATATTTATTGTAAATAGAATGTTGAACCCCAATATAAGATGAAAGAACATGTTTTATTAATTATGGAACAAAACTCAAGAATAGAAATTAAATCTCGCCTCTCCCATCACCAATCACATGAATATATTATTCCTCAATTTGAAGTGTAAATTGAGATGCTATGGGAAAATGAAAGAATATCCACAATGAAATAAAATAAACAAAATAAATCTAGAATAAAAAGTATCTATTGATCGTCATTAACAGCTTAACCTCAACAAGATATCCTCTATTCCTCTAATATATTTGATTTTATTGGCCTAAATCACTCTCTTAATTCCATTAATGTGTCAATAAATTAATTATTTTTCAATTAATGAAGTTTGGGGGGTTCAGAGGGAGTTCCATATTTTATTTTGTAAAAAATACCCATTTTTTAGTCTAGCTAGAAGGACACTCGACATGAACGAAGAGTCAAACCATGAATTTTTTGAGGCCCTACCCCTATTGAGTTTTTCTATATTTTGAACTTCACTCAATTTATTCTATCTAGTTTCAAATCATTAATTGTACATTAATGATGTGAATGATTGTTTTCTAGACTCTTCATGACTATTTTGATTGATTCTACAGTTTAAAGCTTAAGAGTGGGCCATTATCCCAGGTTATGTCCTAAGGGATGATTATAACCATGGATTATTCATTGAATAGTTTGTTTTCAACCATTTTTTATTTCTTAAGAAATAAAATACTAATCTTATATAATATTAATCAATTAGACCAAGAAAAATGTTTTTTTATATATAAAAAAATACATGCATATAATAGTTATGTCAATTTCACCACAATTTCAACATACTTATCCCCATGAATGTAATATCAAAAAAAAATTAAAGAGGAATACCAAGTTATTAATATTTAATTTTTATAAAATAACAAAAAATAATTATTAATGTGGAACTATACATTCAAGATCCACATAATACATCTACTCAACCTCCCACTATTAAAAGTGACTAATAAAAAGAATATTTTTACTTTCCCCCATTGAAATATGGTGGATCTCCTCCATTCATTCATTCATATATCATGATTAATAATTTTAAATAATGTCATGTAAAGATTTACATCACAATGGATTATTTACTTTCGCAACTCGTGATACAGATTAAATAAGATTTTTACACATAATATAAGTACATGTTCCTTCTCTATACGAATTCCAAGGAACTCCCATCTTTACTTTGGAAAGATAAACTTCACATAAAATCATATGAAATTTTCAATTAATGATCGAATGACTTTGTGTCTTATCGTTAGTAAGAATTTATATTATAAATATTATTTCTAAAAAATGAGGTTTATCAATGAAGCATACTACATGATATATAAAATAAACTGTATGAAAATCTCTCCTACAAAAATGGCCAGTCCAACCTCCCAGAACTCAAACATGTTCATGATCCATGTAGATATAATGAAATAATTTCACCTTCATAAAATGTTTCCTATCATTTTTTTATTTTTCTTTTCAAGATTTACTGAAATCACAAGTCTCACATCTGCCAGCTAACCAAAAGAGATTAAATCATTGGTATGGTTACAGTGATTATTGGTTTTCCCAAAACAAGACACATTATTTATTTTTTTTATAATTTAAATAATAGAAGTAAAATATATGTAACATTATTGTGTATTTATATCCAAAACAGAACCCCCCCCCAATATTTTTCCATGCAATATAATTCATCCTTTATTCCCCGACTTCCCTCTTCCTAATAATTCAACTTTATAATATCCTACAATGTAAATAAAGATGGTTCAGAAAGGATATAAATGGATTGTAACATTTCTCATTTCTAGTGAGGTAATACATTGGTTTTAAGGGATAAACAATTATTTATGTAAATGGTTCTCTCAAGGATAAGGGATTCTTGATAAAAATTCATCATTCATATTAAATATTATTTCTCACACATGTATTTTTAGTAAGTTATAATTAATGTCTTATTAGGTGTAATGAACCAATATCTCTCATGAGATATTATAAAATTCATTAGAATAAATCAGGTAAGTAAATCATTTAATTAATGGGACAAATTGATTTTAGATAATCAATCATGGCATGAAATAACATTAATAAAAAAATTATAATAAATTTTAGAAATTCAATGTATAAAATTGGACATAATAATTCATTTAATTAAGTCAAGTAATTTTATTAAATAAATGTTCATTAAAATTAACATCATAAAGATCACTCTATTCATTTGATTTTAGATTTAACTCTTTCAATACCATTAATATTGATAAAGGAATATTGGGATTCCTATGAATTTCATGTCTCTTAGAAAGGTCATGTGGATAAAAAAGGATAAATGTGGGGCTTGAAAATATTAATTTCTAAGAAAACGACATGGATTTTAAATGATAATGAATATATTTATAAAATACCCTTATAAATAGATATTTAATTCTATTGCATGGGGGTTTTTATATAGTTCTATTCAATTACATTTTCATAAAATAAATTATTCTTTCCGGATGTGACTTCCATTTACAGCATGAATTCTATATAGTATCTTCATGTTTCCAAGTTCAATTTTATGGAACAAAAATTAATAATAAAAAAACATGATAGAGTGGGCATTTTTAATTATTCTTTAAAAGGGATAAAGGGATGAGTGTATAAATGAAACATTTTTAGAAAAACTAGGTTCCTTCAAGAATAGATTTTAAACAATTTCATAGGCTATACTTAACAAAAATAAATAATATAAACACTAGACTACAAGAGTTCCTCTCCCACACATATTTAATAAAATGAATATAATTCATTCAAATTGATTATTCAGGTAGGGGTTTTAATGGAAATACTGTAATAAATCAAATTTAAAGGAAGGGTACATTGGAGTGGATCTTCATTGAAAATCATGGAGTGTAATTGTAGAACCCCAAGATTTCATAGTACGTTATCTCATTATAGTAATTCAATAGCTTGTGCTACATGCAACACTGAGTTCAAGCGCACCAAAAACTACTAAACTAGCCGTTCAAAAACCAGTTATAAATAGTATTAACTGAATTTTGAATCCTATATACTCTATATAATTTTAACATCCATATTTTGTAATTTTTATACATAATATAAGAATAAATTCATTTTTTTCACATAAAAGAATTATTTTTCAAAAAATATAATTTTACCGCCTTTTAATGTCAAAACCTTTAAAAACATATTTGACACTTTTATATATTAAATTTAATGAAATCAATTTATTCTTTAGAAGTGGGATATAAAACATTTATTTAGATATATTTTTGGTACTTTTCTGATAACATTAATATTTTGATGAATAGTGGAAAATACTTTGTTTTAATTGAAATCAACTTTTTTAATCGAAGTAATTAATAGTGTTAAATTATGAATTTGATTGGTTTTGAAGTATAATTAGATAAATTTTTTATCATTTAATACAATTTTGGTCATTATAAATAATTTCACATTTAAAATTGATATAAACACATATCAATCTTTTGATAGTTTTTACATTTTAAATACTCCGATTTTTGCTTTTGACAAAGATAATTAAAAGTAAATTAATAAATGCAGAATATATGTTTTGAATTTGTTACTATAGACTTAACTTTTTAATTTTTAATATCAACATTAGCTTAGGGTGATTTTTGGTATTTTTCTAAAAACATTCTATTTTTGATGAATAGTGGAAAACACTGTGTTATTATTTTAAACAGACTTTTTATTTAAAAAATAATTTATTTTATTTAAATTTATTTTATGTAAAAAAATCTATATAATACCTATATAAGTTACATGTGATTAATTGTATTCATTTTATAATAAAATTAGATGTATAATGTTTTATTGATCGTTTTAACCTCTTTTGCCCACCTTCTAAGCACTTTAGAAAATTTGCATAAAACAACATTTTACGACTTTCTATGAGTTGAATTTAAAAACTCTGAGAGACATAGTTGAAATCAATAAGTTAAATGTGATTCCAAAAGATGAAAATAATTTTAGTGGAATAGTAACTTTTGCCTTTTATTTACCATGGTTAAAATAAAATAGTGTAAATGAAGGTAAAATTGACATTATAATTACCTTATCACATGTCCTAATTCTATTGGATTAATGTAATTAGACAAAAAGAACATTATGAATAAAATATGATTCTTTTGGTCCACTTGGATTAGATTAAGACATCTATCATTATTTTATTTAAAAAAGTTGTAAAAGTGTTAAATGCTAAGTTTATTATCTAATTTTTTTTTCAGTATTGCGTTATATATAAGACAAAATCAACTATAAATTATCATTAGAAAGCTAAAAATATTTCTTAAATAATTTTATTTTATTTATAATTTTTGAAGATTAAATAATTAAATTTATTTATGACATAATGATGGTGTAATAATTACCTTTTAATAAAATATTAAAATAGTTTATATTATAAATATTAAAATAAATAAAATTTACATGTTTTTATGATTTCCACGAGTTTTATAGGTTAATATGAAAGATTAGGGATGATTATATAAATTTTTTTTGAAGTTATAATGATGTTTTGACTTCCACAAAAACAAAATACCAAATAGTGTCAAAAATGACATAAATTAATTTTTAAAACAAATACTATATTATTGGATGATATTATATTCCCAAAAATCTAAGGATTCTCCATATGGCTTAAATAATATTACATATATCATTAATGAACCACTTTGTTTCTCTTGGATGTTTAGAGTATTTTTATTAACCATATAGTGTAATAATACAAGAAGTCAAGATAAAAGTTAAACTTTTTAACTAAGTGTTAAATCTAAAAGATAATGTTCAAAAAGTAACCTAAACTTCTCTAAAACCTATTTGTTGATAGGATTTAGACCCCTAACCACATAAGTCTCGAAATTAATTCCTTCAGTGACATTATAAACAAAATATTATTGTATAATATATTAATATTTTAATAATTTTCTAAAGTGACCCTCACTCCTCTAATAAAAGGGAACTTCCCATTTTCTAATAATAACACCCCAAGCCATTTTTCTCGGCCAAACACTGCCCAAATATCCTATCAACTTTATTAAAATCATCTTAGAGTCCTTACTTCGCTTAGAAAGCCATCTTATGGAGCCCTTTTGATCAACTCAAAAGGAAACACCCGAAGAAGAGGCAATATTTTCACCAACCTCCTTCAAGTTCTTTTCTTATTCCACTTCCTCCTTATTTTTGTTGTTTGCATAAAAAATAATAACCCTAGTACCTAATACGTTATGTGATGTTATAATAAATATAGTACAACCATATTCGTTATTCTATTAATCTTCATCTCCACGTTGTGTTGTAGTTCATTATTCAAACACTTCATTATTTGTATGGGTATATCAATGAGTATAAATAATGTAAATAATAAATATTATATGTTAAGGATTCGATATATATGATATACCATCCAATAACATACGATTCCACCATCAATATAATGATATCATCGCTCATGTGTACGTACGGATTACCGTCTCCATGGCGTGTTGAGATTTTTTCCCACATTCACCATTCATAATTGATTATAAAAGTATATATTATTAATAAGTATGTAATATATGAAATAATAATTCTTATATATATATATATATGTATTTAATTACATATATCTTATTCACTTACTTCCGTTCAACATGACATGAAAACGGAATCAGCGGTAATGGGTACATATGGCCTACCATATCCATAAATGCTGCCTTCCATTTCATATATATATCTATTATAAATATTTATATTGTAAATATATATGATATATAAATCATGGTTTATATTATGGAAGTATATTGATCTTGATCTAAATGATTCAATCAAGAATAACATGTTAAAACGCATACGTTAAAGAAAGTGATTATTACCCAAAACGTTAATTTATCATGGAAATAATTTTTAAATGGGTAGTATAATGTCCTAAATGAATCATGTATGATGTAATAAATATTAATTTGATTCTGGTATATTTTATTAACATACTATGGTCATTATTCATGAGGATAAATGTACCCTCAACCAAAGGAATGTTCTGGGTAAGGGTTAATTTCACAATATCTTATTATCTAAGGTTGTTTTTATGTAAGTATCTACTGGGACATATTTATTATCCCTATACATGTTTCAAAAAAGAGTTTTCAAAAGGATTATTTTTAAAATATTTTTTACTAAAACGTTATTTTTAATTTTTTGTATATTTATTCTTTTAAACCATTCTCATTAATGTCCATGTTTTCGAAATGGTTTAAAGGATTTATTTATATGGACATGAATGTTTTACAATGTTATTTCCTTTAAAAAGATTCACAGTGGTATGGAAAACTTTTATTCAAAAATATCTTTTAAATTACTACCTTTATATGTCTTTTAAACTATTTCATGAAAATGTTATATTTCTCTCAAAGATTTTTACTGATCATTTTCAGCTATATCGACATGATTTACTAGATATTATTCTTGATCGAGGTAGATTTATTATGATAAAAATATTCCTTATTGTATTGATGTTTTTGTGTTATGTTTGACTAAGGATGTCTTATTTTTATACCATTCATGGTTTATGGATAATGTATTTATATTTTTGAAGCTAGTTTTAAAACGAATGTTTATGTTATGTTTAAACATATTCATATGAGGAATGCATTAGACTTCGTAAGTGACAGGTGGAGCCTACTATATCTCTTCAATACATCGGTAGGTCTCACGATAAAAAATATTGTCTTGGCACAAGGCCTTGAAAAAATCTTATTTGTAGTCTTAGCAGAAGCCCTTGACCATGGGGTTATAAAGTATGGCATTATCCATTCCGTCATTATAAAATTACCTATTGATATTTTAGGTGATTATTTTACTACAATAATATCCATTTGAATAAGTAAATGCAATTATTTGATTTATCTTTGACATATTATGATGAAGATTATGTTTAAAAGGATTTTTTTTAGTTTTATACATTTCCTTAAATGGTTATGCTTATTTATGAGATTTTACACTATATTAGTATCCATACTAAGCATCTGAGGTCAACCCTTTATATGTTTTATTTTTTCCATGATGTGAAGAAGTATATTATTATGGACATATAGGGATAATCTAAGGGGTATGAATGTGGTCAATGGAGACAATGTTTTTGTTGTTTTTCATTTTATAATGTAATGTAATGCTCATGTATGTAATATATTTTCTAAAACTATTAAACTGATCAGTCCTTCGTGACATGATCCCTTGTGATCATGCTAATGTTATGTAATAATGCACCGACTCTGGTAACTGGGCTCGGGGATTTACAGTTGGTATCAGAGAAATTTTAGAAACAACCATGGAAATAGATTTAGATAAACTCTGATTAGAAAACATTACCGTAAGATAGACTTTGAGGATTAAAATAGAAGAACATCCTAGAATTATGGTAATATATAGATTTTGTGTATTTTTCAAGTAATACATCCTTCTCTAGATACAAGAAGGTGGAGGCAGATCTGGCACAAATGTACATAAGAGTGAAAAATCTGAAAATGAGTTTTGGGCTTCACCCATGGTATCCTGGTACACGACAATGGGCCTTGCTGCACTATAGGTCACGAAAATCACAGGGGATATTCTTAGGATAATTTACATTTTTATTACAAGATATTATGAAGGATTTAGGAGTAAATAATACATCAATGAAAACATTTTATGAATATAGATCATATACATAATCTTTTCAATTTACGTTAGGTATTTTACAAGTTTGGAATTATGCATTGTGATTTAGAAACTAACATAGTGTATTCCATTATTTAGAAACGACGCCCAATAGAAGGAATGTAAATTTCAGCAATAATCTTGATCAAAAGATGATGAAGTATCATATCGTTCATGGTATTAATCCAATATATAAAAAGTAAATAGTCTCCCATGTATTCTCATCATATGAAGAAATAATATCACGTGTTAATATGATAAGTAAAGAATTCTTTGAGTCCAATGGCTTTTAAGGGAAGCAAGATAAGAAAATGATGAAAGAAAGAACGTTGGATAAATGGAAGAGGGGAAAAAAGGATTTTCCCATATGTGATGACTGTGGAAAGAACCGCCGTTGTAAATACATAAGGGAATGTGATTTTGTTATATGTTTTTAGAAAAAGGATACCAAGTACCTGATTTCTAGGGCAAGAAAATATTTAAATTGTACAATGTTTCATCAGCAAGGAGTTGGGACACTACACAAGGTAATGTCCAAATTATCATAGTATACCCCAAATCCTACTGTTGGATAATAATCAAGTAATGATACAAAAGTAGATGAAGCGGAATGATTAGATTTCTTATGTGGTGATTAAATTATTGTGTCATTTTAGTATTGTATTAATTATGTACATGTTAAAATAATTATAGAATATAAAAGGATTGCACTACAATACTATTTCATTAAGGACATGGGATTGTGTGGAACCAATAAAATTGACTCAATATCATGTTAATTTTTTTGTAAAATCTATGGTTGAGAGAAAGATAAAATATAACATGGTTATGATATTAAGGTAGTGATTTTGTAGTAATATATGATTGATTTGGATAAATTATATTGGATATTCTGGACTACCATGAAACTGATTAATGATTTGTCTATTCTATCATTGTTGGAGTTTACAAAATTTTTGGATGAAAGGAGTATATCTAGTAATATATAAGAAAAAATGGAGCATCAATGTAATCAATAAGATATTATGGTAATTCATGGTGTTACAGTGTTTTAAAATAATACATGATGAAAGAATTAACATGTTTTTATGTGGAAAAAAAGATCTTTATTGTGTTTACCTTCCTTATAAATTTGGGAATGTGAGTTTGGACAAAAGTATTTTGGATAAGTATAATGTTTTGAAATATTATGTTTTCCATTAGATAATATTGTTAAGGTTAAATAATTTCATGAGATTATTTTTGTACTTTCATAAAAAGGACAACCCAGATGTCAGGTGACAACCCGTCGCGACCGGCAAGGCCGCGAGACTTGAACCCGCAACTGAAGGGAGAAAATGGTGGATCACCTACCACTGTCATATGTGATGTCCTGGTTTGTATATTGTAGTTTGTTATACAATCTGAAAAATGAATTATAAATTCATTATTTTTAGAACACTATATGATTATGATAAATAGAATATTTTTGAATTATATTATCTTTTGGTGTGAAAGATTAGTTTCTGGTAGGAATTAGTTGAAGGATGAAACTCCACTTTTCAAGTATAATTTTTTTCTCTTATTCTAAGTATAAATTAATTCTTAATCATTAGAGAAGGTATCCTAAATCCAAAAATGTGTTATCCGAAGACGTTATGTTTTGTTTAACTAATGATATTTTAAATCATTAATGATTGATGGATTTGAGGCCCTTAATTTTACACTTGTTTGTGATTGATGACTTAAATCACTCCCAATAAAAATTTATGTTTTCCCCTAATTATGTGTCTTTAATTTCAACCAATGTTCTCTTAATTGATATTATAATTTGGTGGTGACTTTTTTATTCACTTTCCCTCTTATTATGATTAAAATTTATTAACCAAATTTGCGATCTGGGTTTTCCACAAAGGTGTTTTTCTATTTTTAACATTTTATTTCCAAAAACAAATTTCAAATTGTGAAGAAACAATTTATTAAAATAGGGGAGAATGTAAGACCCCATGATTTCATTGTATGTTATCTCATTAAAGTAATTCAATAGGATGCGCTACACACAACCCTGAGTTCGAGCACACCACAACATACCAAACTAACTATTATAAAAGCAGTTATGAATAGAATTAACTGCATTTTGAATCTTATATAATCTATATATTATTAAAATCTATATTATGTGTTTCTTATAAATAATATAAGAACAATTTACTTTTTTCATATAAAAGAAGAATTTTTCCAAAAATGACATTTTACCTCCTTTTAATGGAGAACGATTTTTAAAAAAATATTTGACACTTTTATATGTTCAATTTAGGTAAATTATATTCTTCTTTATAAGTGGTACATAAAAATTTAGTTTGGATAATTGTTTGGAACTTTTCAGATAACATTCATATTTTGATGAATAGTGGAAAATACTATGTTGTAATTAAAATCAACTTTTTTAATAGAAATAAATTATAGTGTTAAATTATGAATTTGAAAGGTTTTTAAGTATAATTAGATTATATTGTAATAATTTAGTACATATTATGTCATTATAACTAATTTCAAATTTAAATTTGATATACACAAATGACATTCTTTTGATAGTTTTTACTTTTTAAAAACCTGCATTATGGTTTTAACAGTGGGAGTTAATTTTAAATTAGTAAATTAAACTTCTATGTTTTGAATTTCTTAAAAAAGACTTCATTTTTGAATCTGGTATAAGAAAATTATCTTAGGGAGTATTTTTGGTATTTCTCTGAAAACATTCAATATTTGATGAATAGTGAAAACCACTGCTTTATTATTTTAAACCAACTTTTTATTTAAATAATTATTTATTTTATTTAAATTTAATTTATGTAAAAATAGATATATAATTCCAATATATGTTCAATGTAATTCATTGGAGTCATTTTATAATAAACTTAGATGTATAAAATTTTATTGAACTTTTTAACCTCGTTTTTCCAACTTCTATGAACATTAGAAAATTTTCATAAAACATAATTTTACCACATCTATGAGTTTAATTTCATAAATTGGAGAGTCAAATATAACTTGAGTATGTAAAATGTGATTCAGTACGATGAAAATAAAAATGTTTGAATATGAACTTTTAACTTTTATTTTCCACGTTTAAAAGTAAATAAGGTAAGTAAAGTTAAAAATGATATTATAATAACCCTAAAAAATTTCCTAATTCTATTTGATAAGGGTAATTCCCCCAAAAACAACCTTATGAATAAAATATGACACTTTAGTACCATTTGTATTGTAAAGACCCTGAAATTTCACAGAATTTTTTTTTTCTTAATTTCTTTGGAATTTTGCGAGTCTGTGGCTTCTGACGGAACCTGATTCCGAGGCCCGGTGTGCCCGGAATAATTTTCTGAAGTTTAGCTTTGGTACGTTCAGTGAACGAACGAGCGGGTTTTCCTAACTTTTGAACCGGTGCTCGGAATCGAAATCCGAGAGCACCGATGAAACCGCAGAGCCGGTAATTGCTTAGGAACACCTTTTCAGAAGTTGCCTTTGCTCGGGTGAGGTTATTAAATAAATGGGTTGACTGAAAAACGAAATAAAAATTTTTCCAAATTTTTTTTATTTTTTTCTAAGTAGCTATAACCTATAAATGGAAGTTGGAGTGGGACCCACTAAATCCTAACTCCACTTGGTGGGATATTAGTGAAGTGGGGCCCACACGATACCCACCCATTCAATTCCATTAAACCACCCTCTTGCATTTTATTTCATAACTCACCCACTACCCCATTTTAATTTAATGTCAACTCAAGCAGTTTTTCTTCAACATTAAATACAAGCCAATAAAATGCCTAATTAAATGGATAACACGCGTTAATTAATTTGGTGAATTCATTTTGAATTTCAAATTAATGATGTCTTGTGCGTGTGTAAATAAAATAAGACACCGTCTTATTTTATCATGGGCGTTTCGCTGTGTGGAGGAGACAACACTCGAAGATTTTCTTCTTCCTTCTTGTAGAACGCGAAGAACGCCGAGTCTACGACGACGAATTCTATCACCGCAATGGAATCATCGTGTCGTCTCCTCTCCTCTCCACAGCCAGTGAGAGATGCCTTCTTCGGAGAATGGCGACGTGCCACATCCTTCTTCGGGCGAACATCGATGACATATATGGCGCCGTCTTCCGCGATGCCATCTTCCGCGACGTCCTTTACTCACGACAATCCTCGTTCAATGACTTCATCGAGGTAGGGGTCTGAGTTAAAATTTAATGGATTAAATTTTCGCTTTCTTTGACAAAGATATTTATTTTTGGGCCGCCTGTTATCGTTATAACGGGAGGAGGTCGGACCGCATGAACATAGCCGAACCTCCTCCCCCTTTGTTGATGAATTCTTTGTGGCTCGAACGAAGGCGGTGTGGTGCAACGGCACCACGTGGAATCAAGGAAGAACATGGCGAAGAAGCGTGGAGCCATCGCACCGTGCTTTTGAGGCCAAATGAAGCCGCGTCCGAAGTCGGGCCACGGCAAAGGGGCACGGTGCCATCACGCTGCGCCGGTCGGATAATGCCACGACTCAATGCCACAGCGATGCAAGGAGGGGAGGCTGGAACCGCCGGCCGCCGACACTTTGGAGGGACGAGACCACGGGGTCCCGTGGCGGAAGCACCGGCCAGCCGACTGGGCCGGACGTTTCGGAAGAACTAGGGGCCGTATCCCCCGGCTGGCCAAGAGGCGGGCCCCCCTCGTGGGGGCCGTTCTTCAATCAAGGGGGGGGGGGGGGGTAGCGCCCCCCTTTGGGCGACCGCTCGGCCATCACCGGGCCGCCCCGCTCGGCCAACGTCGAGCCGCCCAGGCTGGCCGGGCCACGCCGCACTAACCGGGCCAGGCCGCGCCCTAATGGGATGGACCCGAACCCGGTTCGGGTCGACCCGGTTTGGGCCGACCCAAGGGGGGTCTTGGGCCAGGTCGGTCCGGGCCCAAAACCCCCTAAAACCAGACAGGTTCGTTTAAATGCCCGTAAAATGGGCTAAGAACCTCTGATCGATGCACCGTCAGTTGCGATGCGATCCTTGGATCCGGACGGTGGATTTGGTATATTACACTCAAGGTTTTAGAAAACTTTGTGTACGACTGGGATGGTTTTAACACGAAACCAACCGGGCCCTCAGAGCGGAAACACTTATAACTTGAGCTTCGGACGTCCGATTGACATGCCGTCAACTTTGTTGGATTCCACATAGTGAGACAGACCTTTTGGCTTACTCCGATCGAGATTTGGACACAGTTGGAGAACGGTCGGGTTTGTTTTGACATACAAACCAACTGGGCCCTCGAACGAAAAAGCCAATAACTCTCAGGTCGGGCATCTGATTGACGCGCCGTCTATCACGTTGAGTTCCTTTTTCTGAGATGGAACTTTGAGATACATCAACATTAGATTACATGTCAGTTGATGTATCGAACCCTTGGCTCATGGAGTGGACCCTCCTAGAATCGATCATGTTGTGTGTGGGAACCCTAGAGCTGGCTAAGACTTGAAGACTGCTGAACGATCGACTCAGAGTGTTTCGGATAGCTCAGTGGGGAGCGCTTGGTTGTAGCGGCAGACCCACAGTGGAGGAGCACTTGGTTGTAGCGGCAGACCCGCGGTACTCAACAGAAGGAGTACCTCTGTAGGCTATGAGGGGAAGCGTTTGGTTGTAGCGGTAGATCCATGGTGGGAAGAAATTGGTTGTAGCAGCAAGCCCACAATACTCGATAGGTGGAGTAATACAGCAGTCCAAGGTTAGTGGGAAGTGCTTGGTTGTAGTGGCAGGCCCTCTTTACTCGATAGAGGGGGGAGTTTCCCAGCAACTATGGTTTCGACCTCATGAACAAAATCCTGGTTTGAGATAAGTCTTGACTTTCAATCATTATCTTCGATATGATTGACTTGCTTCCTATGTGGATTGTGTTGTGCTTTCCTGTGTGGATTGGGTTATATTATCCTGTGTGTATGTGATCGAACTTGGGCTCGCATGTTGTAGCCTAACTGAAATTGATGACTTAGGTATATGTATGGGCATATACCTATGTAGTGTTAGATGTTACTTCATGATTGTATATTTCTTTTGTGGATTATCTTTTGTGGATTCTGGGAGAACTTCGGGGGTCTCGGGGTCTTTACTGAGTAGCGTATACTCACCTCTTCACGAGCAATGCCTGCACTACGTTGTGTTGGATGCAGACGACAGACAACACTGATCGTGGTTGAGGCTTGTGGAGCAAGTCGGTACCTGGAGGTGGACCACTGGGCGGGACGTACACGGAGCGGACGGCTGGAGCCGAGGAGCTGAGGAGGCTATCTGTACCCACCCTTCAGGTGGGACTTCCAATGGATGACTTGACGTTGCTGCTTTACTTTCAGTTGCTATGATTTCTTTCCAGTTGTACTTTACTTTCAGTTTGGGTTTGTATTCTGGCCCATTTACATTCCGAACTTACTATTGTACCCATTTTTACATAGTGTTTACTTCTGCTGGCTTACTCTGTGGTGTTTGTTTAATTTATAAGGCAACGCCTTCCCCTTTTTTCAGGATTTATGCCTTTGGTGCTAGTCTCTAGCCCCTGGCCTATGGAAGGCAGGCTTGGGGTGGTCACGGCACGGGTCTCGAGGACGGGTCATGACAAATTGGTATCAGAGGAGTTCGGTTCTACCGCAGAACCCGGGACTCTGATCTTTCTTCTACGTGAAGCAATAGTGTTATGGGTATTGAGTGTGGTTATCAGTCCAGGGAGTCCAGTGTTGGTGCACCAGACGACGTATCCATACATAAAGACCCTGACTTCTGATTTCTGACTCAATACACGAAAATATTGTTTTCATGTGTGTTTCAATGTTTTCTTTGTGATTTCTTGTGTCATCTCACCAGGTACCATTTTGACCATGGTGCACCTGTTTCTTTTTAGGATGGCCCCAAAATGGCAGCCAGCTAGGGTTCTGAGATTTGTGCTAGACGACAACCCAACGAGCGACGAGGCCTCGGTGTTGTGACCTTTTGCAGTGGAGGCACCGGCGGTACCTCTACCTGCTGAGCCACCGATGCCACCAGCCCCAACTGCTGAGAGTGCTCGTCGCCTTAGTGCACTGCACAAGTTTCAGCATCAGGGACCTCCTAGGTTTTACGGGGAGATGGACCCTCAGGCACCCGAGGATTGGTTGGAGGATGTTGTTTGAGTTTTTAGATTGGTAGGGACGCCAGCAGACTTCATAGTGATCCTTGCTGCCAGCCTCCTTCAGGAAGTAAAAGGCAGATGGTTGAGCCTGATGCTCCAGGTGTACGACGAGGCATCTCTTCTCTAGACGGACTTTAAGAGCCTCTTCTTCTCAGAGTTCTTCCCAACCACTCTCTGTGCGGTGCGCATCCATGAGCTACTACAACTGCGGCAGGGTAGCATGACGGTAGCCCTGTATTCAGTGAGGTTCACCGATCTCTCACGCTACTCCACAGATATTATACGAGACCCGTTCTTTAGGGCCCGAACCTTCGAGAAGGGGATCAGGCAAGAGATCATAGCTTCAGTTGTTTCTTATAGCATCTCGACGTAGACAGGGGTGTTGGAGCGAGCCCTCTTTTTGGAGAGTTTCCTGGCTGAGTAGTCTCCAGCAGCAGAACACACCACTAGCCGGCATGTGATAATTTCTTCGGCAGCGTGCAGTAGATAGATGATGCAGTGGTCCAAGATGACCAGACCTATAGGTGGTCGATCGCATGACACATGATCGTGTGTGTGAGTCACCAGGGGTGGAGAACGACTTACCATGAGTGGACAATGTTACTCCTACGGCGGGGTTGGTCACATGGCACGTGACTGTCCGACCCTCCGTACAGATGATTAGAAGATAAATGAAAGACCTCCCATGAAGAGGCAGAGGTTCGATCGAGGCCGACTGTAAGGAGTAGGAGACCGAGGAAGGGGAGCTGGCCGTGCAATTGGAGGTGGATGATGCTTCGAGGAGTTTCCACCACCACCACCAGGAGGTCCACCCCGACCGTAGGGAACAAGTGGACATGTGAGAGCTTAGCTTCAGGCAGCTAAGGCATACGACCATGGAGCTCCTGAAGAAGATGGAAAGGAGTGGGACTAGGTCCAGAAATAGGACCTTTGATCTTGGTGCTTCAAGTTTCCTTGTTGTCATTATTTTGTGTCTTTGTACATGAGCTGCAATAATAAAAGACACTATTCTTTTGGACGTTTGGTTCCTCTTCTTTTGTATACTAAGAGGTTCCGGTTTAAATACCGTCGACTTGACCCTCACTTTTGAGATACCTACTGGAGGAGACCCACTGTCCACACACTGATACCGACAGTGTGACTCAACCCTTAGAGGCGAGAGTAACGGTTGGATCTCTTGGTAGTAGTGTCGAGGCCTTACGACGTCATTCTTTGTATGGATTAGTATCATCCATGTCGGGATTGACTGTATTAGGCAAAGAACATGGTTCATCCTGGGGATGAGACCTGATTTCTATTATCAGAAAAGAAGAAATCTTAGAAGCTCTTATAGGACTAGAGAAGGTTCAGGTCATCCAAGAGCGGATGAGGACAGCTCATAGCTAAAAAAAAGTCTTATGCCAAGAGGAGGTGGAGACCACTAGAGTTCGAGTATGGAGACCACGTTTTCCTATCGGTCTCACCTCGATGTGGGTTACAGAGTTTTGGTCGGTGTGGGAAGTTATATCCACGCTTCATTGGACCCTTCCAGGTTCTTAGCAGGATAGGCGAGGTGGCGTATCACTTGGCTCTACCACCTCAGTTGCACCGGGTGCACGACGTCTTCCACGTATCTCTACTGAGGAGATACGTGCACGACCTGACGCATATCATCAACCATGGGGCGTTGGAAACTGACGACGGGGTGACATTTGTAGAGGTCCCGGTGGAGATCGAGGATTGACAGAAGCAGGTCCTATGTGGGGGGTCGATTCCTCAGGTGCGCTTTCACTGGTAGCACGGGAACCTCCAGGAGAGCACATGGGAGTGGGAGGCTCAGTTGCATGCTCAGTACCACTTTTGTTTCCCTAGTTTGTGTTATAGCTTTACGGGGACGTAAATCCTTGTGGTGGGAGTAATGTAAAGACACAGAAATTTGAAGGGAATTTTCTTCTTCTTAATTTCATTGGAATTTGGCGAGTTTGTGGCTTCTGACGGAACCGGATTCCGAGGCCCTGTGTTCCCGGAATAAGTTTCCAAAGTTTAGCTCGTGTACGTTCAGTGAACAAACGCGCGGGTTTTCTTAACTTTTGAACCGGTGCTCGGAATCAAAATCTGAGGGCACCGATGAAACCGAAGCGCCGTTAATTACTAAGGAACACATTTTCTGATGTTGCGTTTGCTTGGGTGAGGTTATTAAATAAATGGGTTGACTGAAGAACGAAATAAAAATTTGTGCACCAATTTTTTATTTCTTTTTTAAGTAGCTGTAACCTATTCATGGAAGTTGGAGTGGGACCCACTACATCCTAACTCCACTTAGTAGGATATTAGTGAAGTGGGACCCACATGAGCCACACCCCTTCAATTCCATTAAACCACCCTCTTGCATTTTATTTTGTAACTCACCCGCTCCCCTGTTTTAATGTCATGTCAACTTAATCAGTTTTTATTCCACATTAAATACATGCCAATAAAATGCCTAATTAATTTGAAAACGTGCGTTAATTAATTAGGTGAATTAATTTTTAATTTTAAATTAATTATCGCTTGTGCATGTGTAAATAAAATAAGACAACATCTTATTTTATCGTGGGTGTTTCACTGTGTGGAGGAGAGAACTCTTGAAGATTTTCTTCTTCCTTTTTGAAGAATGCGAAGAACTCTGAGTCTACGATGAAGAACTCTATCACCAAAAGGGAATTGTCATGCCCTCTCCTCTCCTCTCTGCAGCTGGTGAGAGACACCTTCTTCGGAGAATAACGACGCGTCACATCCTTCTTCGGGTGAACACCAACGACATTTACGGTGTTGTCTTCCGTGACACCATCTTCCGCGGCGTCCTTTATCCGCGACGAACCTCGTTCGACGTCTTCATCGAGGTAGGGGTTTGATTTCAAATTTAATGGATTAAATTTTCCCTTTCTTTGATGAATATATTTATTTTTGGGCCGCCTGTTATCGTTATAATGGGAGGAGGTCGGACTGCATGAACATGGATGACCCTCCTCCCCCTTTTTTGTTGAATTATTTGCGGCTCGAATGATGGCGGCGCGGTGCAACGATACCACACAAAATCAAGGAAGAACATGGTGAAGAAGCGTTGCGCCGTCGCACCGCACTGTTGAGGCCAAATGAAGCCGCGACCAGAGTCGAGCAGTGGCGAAGGGGCGCGGCGCAGTCGCGCCGCGCCGCGCTAGAGGACCACGAAGTGGCCGCGGCTGGAGTGGGGCCACGGAGGAGGGCCACGGTGCCATCGCTCCACGCCGGTCAGACAAGTCCACGACTCAAAGCGGCGACGGTGCAAGGAGGGGTGGCCAGAACCGTAGGCCGCTGTTACTTCGGGGGGACGGGACCGTGGGGTCCCGCGGCTGCTGCACCGACTGGCCAGCCGGGCCAGCCTTTTCAGATGAACCGGGGGTCGTAACCCCTGGCTGGCCAAGAGACGGGCCCCCCTCATGGGGTTCGTTCTTCAATCAAGGTGGGGCAGTGCGCCCCCCTTTGCGCGACCGCTCGGCCGCGCCGGGCCACCCCTCGGCCAGCACCGAGCCGCCCAGGCAGGACAGGCTGCATCGGGCTAGGCCACGCTTTCCCGGGCCACGCCCACCAGGACGGGCCGCGCCCTAATGGGTCGGACCTGGACCTGGTTCGGATCGACCCGGTTCAGGCCGACCCAGGGGGGACTTGGGCCGGGTCGATCAGGGCCCAAAACCCCCTTAAACCGGACAGGTTCATTTAAATGCCCGTAACAGGGGCTACGAACCTCCGATCGACGCACCGTCAGTTGCGATGTGATCATTGGATCATGATGGTCGATTCGTTATATTACAATCAAGGTTTTGGAGAACATTGGGTATGACCGGGTTGGTTCGTACATGAAACCAACCGGGCCCTCAGAGCGGAAACACTTATAACATGAGCTCCAGACGACCGATTGATGTGCTGTCAACTTTGTTGGATTCCTCATAGTGTGACAGACCTTTTGGTTTACTCCGCTTGAGGTTTGGACGCAGTTGGAGTACGGTCGGGTTGGTTTTGACTTTAAAACCAACAGGGCCCTTGGAACGAAAAAGCCAATAACTCTCAGGCCAGGCATCTGATGGACGCGCCGTCTGTGACATTGAGTTCCTTTTATCGAGCCGGAACTATGGGATACATCAACTCTATACAACGCGTCAGTTGATGTATCAACCCCTTGGCTCATGGAGTAGACCCTCCCGGAATCGAGCATGTTGTGTGCGGGAACCCTAGAGCTGGATGAGACTTGATGACTGCTGAACAATCGACTCGGAGTGTTTCGGATAGCCCAGTGGGGAGCTCTTGGATGTAGTGGCAGACCCACGGTGGAGGAGAATTTGGTTGTAGCAGCAGACCTGTGGTACTCAACAAAAGGAGTACCTCTATAGGCAATTTGGGGGAGCGCTTGGTTGTAGCAGCAGACCCATGGTGGAAAGTGCTTGGTTGTAGCAGCAGGCCCACAGTACATGACAGGTGGAGTACTACAGCAGTCCACGGTTAGTGGGAAGCGCTTGGTTGCAGCGGCATTCCCCTTACACTCGATAGAGGGGGTAGTTCCCCCGTAGCTATGGTTTCGACCTCATGAACAAAATATTGGTTTGAGCTAAGTCTTTACTTTCAATCATTATCTTCGATATGATTGACTTGCTTCCTATGTGGATTGTGTTGTTCTTTCCTATGTGGATTGGGTTGTACTCTCCTATGTGTACGTGATCGAACTTGGGCTCGGATGTTGGAGCCGAACTGGAATTGATGACTTAGGTATATGTATGGGCATATACCTAACTAGTGTTGGATGTTACTTCGTGATTGTATCTTTCTTCTGTGGATTATCCTTTGTGGATTATAGGAGACCTTCAGGGGTCTCGAGGTCCCTACTGAGTAGCGTATACTCACCCATGCACGGGCTATGCCCACACTACGTTGTGTTGGATGCAGATGACGGACAACACTGATCGTGGTTGAGGCTGTGGAGCAAGTCTGTACCTGGAGGTGGACCTCTGGGTGGGACGTACATGGAGCGGACGACTGGACCCAAGGAGCTGAGGAGGCTATATGTACCCACCCTTCAGGTGGGACTTCCAGTGGATGACTCGACATTGCTGCTTTACATTTAGTTGATGCACTTTCTTTCCAGTTGTACTTTACTTTATGTTTGGGTTTGTATTCTGGCCCATTTACGTTCTACACTTACTATTGTATCCAGTTTTACATAGTGTTTACTTTTGCTGGATTACTCTGTGGTGTCTGTTTATTTTATAAGGCAATGCCTTCCCCTTATATCAGGATTTACACCTTTGGTTCTAGTCGGCAGCCCCTGGCCTATGGAATATGGGCTTGGGGTAGTCACGGAACGGGTCCCGAGGATGGGTCTTGACATATATATGATTAGGATATTTATTATTATTATATTTAAAGAAGAGTTAAACGTTTTAAATTCAATGTTTATTAGCAAATCCATTTTTAATATAGGGATATACATTAGATAAATTCAACTATAAATATTCATTATAAAGATAAAAATATTTCCAACATAATGGTATTTTGCTTATAATATCTATAGATTAAATAATTAAAATTATTTATGACACAACGATGATACAATAATTACATTCTTAATGAAATATTAATATATCTTATATTATAAATATTACAATAAATATAATTTAAATGTTTTGATTCCATCCACTATTTTTATAGTTCAATATGACATGTTATGGTTGATTAGATAAATTCTGTTCGAAGTGATAAGGTTTTTATGACTTTTACAAGAACAAAATACCAAATAGTGGCAAGATTGACATAAATTATTTTTTAAAACAAATATTATATTATTGGTTGATATAATATTACCAAAAATCTATGATTTGTTCAAATGTCTTAAATAATATTATATATTTAATTAATTCACCATTTTAGGTTCTCTTGTATGTTTAGATTAGGTTTATTAACCATATAGTGTAAGAATACAAGAAGACACGATAAAAGTTAAACTATTTAACTAAGAGTTAAATATAAAAGATAAGGTTAAAATGGTAAACTAAACCTGACTAAAACCTATATCTTGGGAGTATTTTGATCCATAGACACCTAAGGATATAAATAAATTCATTTTGTGCCATTATAAACCGAATATGATAGTATAATAAATTAATATTTTAATCTTTTCCTAAAGTGACCCTCACCCTCTTATAAACAGGAACCTTCCTTCTCTAAACATCACACCTCCAAATCCATTTGGCTCGACCAAACACTACCCAAATATCATCCCAAATTCCCTCAAATCCACCCTAAGTCCTTAACTTGATCATAAATCCATCCTATGTAGCCCTTTTGATCAACTCAAAAATAAACACCCGAAAAAGAGGTAATAATTTCACCACCCTCTTTCAAGTTATTTTCTTCTTGCACATCCTCTTTCATTGTTGTTTCCATACCAAAAATAATATATAAAGTACCTCCTAAATATTTTATGTTGTTATAATTATGTTAAAACCATATTCTTTCTTATATCCATTCTATAAATGACAAAGTCACCATACATGCATACGTACGGCTTACCGTCTCCACATCGTGGTGTAGTTTGTTATTCAAACACCTCATTATTTGGATGTACATAATAATGGGTAAACCTGATGTAAATAATAAATATAAAATGTTAATGATTATGTATATATGATATACCGTCCAATTATATATGATTTCACCATCAAAATAATGATATTTTCGCTCGTGCGTATGTACAGATTACCCTCTGCACGGCGCGATGAGATTCATTCCCACATTCACCATTCAATGATGATTATAAAAATATATATTATTAATAAGTATGTAATATATGAAATAATAATTCTAATATATATATATATATATATATATTAATGTACTCACATATATCTTATTCAAATACTTCTGTTCAATACGATATTAAAACGGAAATAGTATTTACGCGTACGTACGACCTACCGTCTCCATAGACGGTACCATCCATTTAATATATCCATATATTATAAATATTTATATTCTAAATATATATGACATATAATTCATGGTTTATATTCTGGATGTATTTAAATCATGATATAAATTATACAATCAAGAATAAAATGTTAAAACACGTACGATAATGAAATCGATTATTAACCAAAATGTTAACTTAAGATAGAAATAATTATTAAATTGGTAGTATAATGACCTAAATTAATCATGTATGATATAATAAATATGAGTATGATTATGGTATAATTTAATAACATACTATGTTCATTATATAAGAGGTTAAACGTACCCTCGACCAAAGGAAAGTTCAAGGTAATGGTTAATTTCACAATCTCTTTTTTATTCGAGGTTGTTTTTAAGTATCTACTCTGAAGTATTTATTATCCATGTACATGTCTCATAAAATAGTTTTTAAAGACATTATTTTAAAGGTACTTTTTACTAAAACATCATTTTAAATGTATTAAATATTTACTCTTCTAAACCTTTCTCATTAATTTCCATGTTTTCAAAATGGTTTTAAGGATTTATTTATATGGACAAGAATGTTTTAAAATGTTAATTCCTTTCAAATGTTTAATAGTGTTATGGTACACTTTGATTAAAACTATCTTTTAAATGAATTACTTTATATGACTTTTAAATTATATCATGAAAATGTTATATTTCTCTGAATGATTTTTACTGATGATTTTCAATAATTTCGACATCATTTACGAGATATTATACTTGTTCGAGGATGATTTATTATGTTAAACATATTCCATATTATATTGAAGGTTTTGTGAAAAGTTTGAATGTGGATGTTTTATTCTTATACCATTCATGGTTTATGGATATATTATTGATATTTCATATGATAGTTTTAATACAAATGTTTCTGTTATGTTTAAACATTTTCATATGAGGAATGAATTGTAATTAGAAAGTGATGGGTGGAGCCCTCTATAGCTCCCCAATGCATTGGTAGGTCTCTACAAAAAAACTAGTGTTTGGGCATAAGGCCTTAAAAAATCTTATTTGTAGTCTTAGCACAAGTTCTTGACTATGTTGTTATGAAGTCTGGCATTATGTATTCCATCATTATGAAATTAGCTATTGATATTACATGGGATTATTCGACTAATATAATATCCATGTAAATATATTAATTGAATTATTTGATTTAACTTTTCCATATTTTGATGATGTCTAAGTTTAAAAGGATTTTTTAGTTTTATAAATTTATTTAAATATTTATGCTTATTTATGAATGTTTCTACTATATTGTTATCCCTACTGAGCATGTGAGGTCACACCTTTCTCCATTTTATATTTTCCAAGATGCGAAGAATTATATTAGGACTGACTTGAAGGGATAAATTTAAAAATATGAATATGGTCAATGGAAACAATGTTGCTGTTGATTTTAATTTTATAATTTAATGTAATGTTCAATTATGTAATATATTTTCCAAGACTCCTAAACTGATCGGTCCTTTGGGACTTGATTTCTTGTTATCATGACAATGTTATGAAATAATGAACCGACTCTAGGTAACTAGGGTCGAGGCGTTATAGTAATTTCAACCCTTGGTTCTTGAGGTCGGGTTAAATGGTACTTATTAAGTATTGTACCATTTATAGTGAATTTTGTTTCTCATCCTTACTTGGTAATATACACAAAAATAGATGGGTATACATGATTAATAGGATACGGTCTTACCCATATGTAACAATGTGTACCTAGAATAAGTTTCTGTATGTAGTTGTATAAAAACACATGATATTATGGTGAATAGTTTTTAGTTAAAATATCTTTTCATGGTATATACCTTTTATCTCTATATAGATAAATTATTTTTAAAATGACTGACCCATTGTTTTATCTGTTTCATACATATTTAATCTCACCTTGTTCATTGTTTTCTCAGTAACTAAATTTAATACTCATACAACACAATTTGATTTTTTTTACAATTTCATATAGAATTGGTATATCCTTACATAACTAAATTGTTAATGTATTTTTCATTTGGGTGTATTAAAGGAAAACATATTATACCGTGTAGGATCTTCCAACCATTGGATCTAGTCCTTCTAATTTTGTTTGAATGCCTTTTCACAAATCCTTTAATTTCACTATTTGAAACTCATCCTTGAGAACTAATATTTTTGTGACATATCCATAACGTTTTATGACTCTCCCCATAATGTTCCATAGATCAATCATTATCCTATTGTATGAATCTGTCTTTTGTTAATTTATGATGTCTTATGTTACTCCAAACATCCTTAATGCGTTAGCCTTAAAAGAATCACTGACCAATTTATTATCCTTAGTCATAATGTATTTTTCCTCCAGAGATTTTGGAACATGATATATGAAAATAATAATTCATTAATTATGAAATTACATAATGGATTTTCCCACAAAATCAATGCCCCAAAAATCTAAATATTCAGAAAATATAATTATTTTTTAAGGCATTTTTGGTTTTTATGATATATTACAAGAAAATTGGATTTTTTAATTATTTTTTAGGAATTAATAATTATATTAAAATAAAATTTTATAGTAAATTAAAAACTATAAAATTTTCTTTGATGTACATTGGTGTCCAAAATTGACTCTATAAGATAATTTGTGAAAAAACTAAAAAATTGTTTCAATTTCATTTTTAGGAAAGAAATTCTTAATGAACTATCCCTACATTTTTTCTAGAGAAATTTATCTTAAAAATATAAATAATTAGATTTTAGTTTATGTTTTGGATGTGTTTGAAGAAGAGTGGGTGCTTAATATGTGGAAAGATAATTAAAAATGTCAAAATACTAGTATATTTCACTATCAAGGTAGTGAAGTTGGTCACTATGAAATAGTTCATTGAGTAGATTTTGATTTTTAATTTCAGCTATATTGGTGTTGCAATGTCTATTTAGTTGATATATGACTATATTTTAGATCTAAATTTTCCTTGTTTTTTAATTTTAAATCTTAGAAAAGAAGCATCCATCTTACAAACCTTGTATTTTCACTTTCATTCATTATTAGAAACTAAGGGGTTTTAGTATTAGGAAAAACTAAATATCTTTTTCCATGATCATAATATATGTATTTATCTAGTGGAAATGCGAATTCATTTATTATAATTTTAGTAGTTGTGTAGTTGATTTTAGTGATATCAAATTTCCTTGATGCATAATATACTACTTTTGGAAAACCATAAATTCATTGCAAGAGGGGTTCACCTACATTGTGGTTTGTAGAATTATTGAGTAACTCAAAACGATGTTCCTAGTTGGGTGGTTCCAATATTAGAGTGTTCAGACACAATTTCATCTCATTAATGACTTCCCTGTAATCATTATTAAAATCAAATTCAAAATAATTAAAAATCATTACTGAGATAAAGAGATATATCTTACTAAAATCATTGATAAATCATCTATTAAATCCATCATTTCTTATAAAATATGGAACATGTTTCAAACATGTTGGATGAGGTAATGAAATTATTGCTTCAACATTTTACTAATCGACCACAATGATTATATTGTATGTTATACCACATATCACTATTACTTTTTTTGACCATGAAATGAAAATTCCCCAAGTGATTTTTCAATGAAATTTTTTAGAAATTTTCCAAATTCTCTCCACAATAATCGAATGAGTTTCTGTAAATAATAAATTCATCAATAAACACCTCAAATTAGTCCTAAATATGATTTAATATAATACATACCATGTATTATTGAATCTTAATTAGGGTAGTTATAATCCCAAATATAATTCTTCATTTTCCAACGGGACCAATGGAACATGTGAATGTCATTTTCATTAGGGTTTCAGAGGATTTCATACTTTAAATAATCCTAAAAACCAGGTATGATTCCAAAATATTTTTCCCTGCTAACCGTTATAGAATTTAATCGATTAATGGGATGGGAAAATGGTTTTTTTGGTAACATGATTAAGCATTGTATAATCAAAAGACAATATACAACTATCTTTACGTCTCATGGGAGTTTTTTTCCTTGGTTTATTATTGAAAATGGTAAGAACAATTTTCTTTTTGATGAAATTGTGTGGTTTGAATCACTATGAATCTAAGATTGGGTAAATGATATTGGCTGGTGTCTATTTTTCAATCTCATTCCTGACTACCTATTTGTTGGTTGGATTATATATTCTTTAGGGATATTTAATGTGTTTAGAAATATTATATAAAATTATTTTATAAAATAATAAATTCGTATTGATCATAGGGATATCACATAAACTCAATCATGTGCCTCATATGTTTCTTTTTTATAAGTACTGTTTGAGTTGTCCCTTACGAATTTGTTTATTTTTTCGAAATCTTGATTCGTAGCGTATCTCATTCTATTTGGTGGACATACAACAAATTATAGTGAAATAGTTTTAACTCTTGAAATGGGTATTGTTAAAGGGATTAAATTAAATTTAGTATCCCTAATTCTAAAAATCAAATCTCATGTATCCTATTAGATACTATTTAATAAATAATTTCAAAAATAATATTTTATGTCTTTGCCGAACATTAAATTAAAAGATTTGTTTTTACTAATTTTTTTAAAAAAATCTCTACAAAGGAAAATAATTCCTAGAGCATACTAGATTCTTTTTTTGGTTATGCACCGTTTTTCATGGGTTAGTGTATTTAATGAATGATTTATGAACACTTGTTTTGTTGTTTCAATAAATTTTACCTGAATCATGCTATCTTTAAACTACATTGTATGTGTTCCTTTATTAAAATTGTTAGTTGTTTTCAATATTCACTAATGTACTCCCCCAAATGATGTTTGGGTGTAAGGAAATAATATCTTATTCCATTATCATCATGAATTAATCAACTAAGAATATAATATATTGGAATATAAAAAGGAATTATTTGAAAACGTTTAATGGATAAAGAATGGATTTTTTTTGTAATATGGACTACCTATCTTGTGGGATTTAATTTTCAAATATAAAATGATTTAAATATAGTGTGTTTCTTGATGTTTATCAAATTTACAATATAACCTAAATCACTGGATGTATTTTAAGAATTTAGAGTTTATAAATTAAAAAATACCCCATGATATTAATATTTTTGTGCTATTAGTGGTGTGATAAGCACTCAGACACCTCTTCCTAAGCTAATGTCCTCATTTACATCGAGTGAATTTTTTGTGAAATTTTCAATGACAAAATTTTTAAATATGGGAATTTGAAAGATTCCTTCCAAGAGTTGAATGTTTATTTCAACCTATTAAAAGGTTCCTGTAATTTATTTACCAAGATTTTATTATTATATATTCCTTGAATAAGTATTCTAATAATGTAATGGATCAAGATTGTCCTTGTTCCATATTTTTTATTTTAATGGTTTTCTTTGGAATCTATTTCTTAAACCATGATATTAATTCTTATTTCGTATTGTTCTATTATGGATGGTAGGACTAACTATTAGAGTGATTCTCATAATCATATTCCTTTATTGGATTTGGTGTTTGGATCTCTCTTCCATTACATTATGTAATTACACTAACACACAAAATTGGATTTAGGATTGTGTAAATGGTTAGTAATTATTGGTTTATAGAGAAATTTTCCATGAAAATTTCAAACATAATGGAAAAATATTGTACTATATTCTTCATATCTAAATTTTTTACTCACTAGTGGGTTTTCTAGGAACCTTTTTAAGTATTTTAATATGGTTTCTACCAGAAAGATATTTGTTGGTTGACTTGATACTGGTAGGTCTATTTTTAGGGTTGTTAAAATAATGGTTGATTATTGTATTGTTTCTTCAAGAAGGGTGTAGAGGTGGTAATTAGTTTGAATGGAAGAGATTAGCAAGATTTTTCAATATCCTAATTATGTTTAAGGTTTATCTTACATAATTTATTTCTCAATAATTTTCAAGGATAAGGGGTTATTGCCCAAAATTTCATCCCCTGTTCTTGAGAAACCTTATATTAGGTGACAAACATAAAATAGATACCTGATATGGTACTTATTTTTCTCCAACATAGTTCACCACTAGCTATCGTACTATACTAGTAATTTTATCATCATTAATTTAAAATAGAGATGTTGAATTAAAAGATCATACCTCATGGATACCTCTATAGAACATTACACTATTGTTGAATTACTACGAGTTATTCAAAATATACCCAATTATGAAACATGATTATATTGGTTATAATATATCGAAACACATCTTAATGAGGTCTGAAGTAGGTTACAATACATTTTTAGTATTCCTTGGATGTAAGAACTATAGTATTTTTATGAGGTATATATCCCTTATTTTCATTTTCAATGATTAAATGTGGCCTAATGTAAATGCCCTTTGAGTAAATAGATGTATCAAGTGTGTCTGGGCCTATTTAGAGTCCAGAACCCAAGTTTCCAGTTTGAAATAAGCTAAGAAGATGGTTAGTGAAACTACTGTAAGGCTGGATGAATGGTCTAATAAATCATGAGTACCATGGGCAGAGAGCAAGAGGAGGCCATATGATATGGCCAAACATGAAAATTTGTGCCACATGGAAGTGATATAATGTTGGTTTTTCATAGTGTGTTTTTACACAGATTCTTCATGAATAGTAAAATCATGTGAGGTAACTATGTGACGTCCCTTCTCCTATAGTAGACCATTCATGGTTTGTACAAAACTTGTTAAACCATATGACCCCTTAAATTTGGGATAATTTTATATTTTTCAATTAAATTAAATCCATTTTAATTATATATTTCACTTTTTTTACTAGGCATAACACATGAAAATTTGGGGAGCTTTAAATGAGGAATATTTTTAGTTTTGATCCCCTTTCTCTATTTAAACATAGATTCAAGCATGGGATGTGTTATTCGGTATGCATCGATGAGTACTTGATTCCTTATTATCCATTCATCATTATTCTTTGTATTGACAAATATATTTTATTGAAAGTTTGTTTTTCCAATTTTATGGTTCCTTGCCCATTCATCATTTTATCCCCATATGATCCGAATTAGATGTTTTTCACTCGATGAGAAGACTAATATCCAGATGAAAGAGGTAGTCTATACATTTTCATGAGTATTTATGGTTTATAAAGCTAACTACCATTGTGAAAACTTTCCGATTTTTGAGTGCATCCCCAAAACTAAATTGATAAATTCAAATAAATGTTGTAGAACCTATTGGGGATGTGGTTATGTTCCTTTGTTATGACTTAGTGTTTGTTTTCCCATCCAACTCCATTCATGGGGTGTTCTGGGTGAATATTACTTTTAATTCCTTATTAAACCACCGATGGGGTGAGTTGATGCTCCCCTTATTTGAGGAAGATTAATTATAATTAATCCAATTTGAAATGGTTGAATAGGATATGGCATGAATCCTTTGCATGTTGATGATTTTAGATTAATGTTATATTTATATCATATATTTCATAAATGGTTATATTTGCAGTGCGATATATGTTTGTGTATACTCATTAGTTACCTTTGATATTCAATTGTGATATTTGAGTTAGTGTAATCATGATATGGAATTTGATTTGAATGTTTTTATGTGTGTGTAGAATCATATGGAATGTAATGGTAAAATTTTTGCAGTTGTGATTGATTATATATATTCCTTGGATGTTTCTCAAGGGATCCAAAATGAATTATTAGATTATTTTTATAGAGTATATCCAATGGGTTTTGATTCCAAGGGATGATCTAGGCCTTGCTTCCCCCTTGATACAAATTTCTCTGACTCAGATAAGACATGTTTGGTAGACATGATCCTAGGAATACAACCAGTGCCTAACTAAGTATCCATCGAGATGCTCCTTGAAAATGATCAGGGTGACTTGGTATTCTACAACTTAGATCTGGACCTTCATATTCTAAAACATTTATTATATGGAATCACCATGAGTTACGTGATTTGATTTTTTATATGGAGAGTCCATGGTTGTATGAAACTTATGGGTATATGGTAAGGCTATGGTTGAAAGGTTATGTATGGATGTTTGGCAAGGTAATATTGTTATTTTATTCATTTTATTCAGCTAACATGCAAGAGGAACATGACTATATTTTATAGGGATCCTTGAGAGGCAATTCCAATGTTACTAGTTTAGTAGATTACATTCCATGAGAATATTTTCTATCATTAACTTCTTACCAATTTACCTACAAACTATGAATATCATTATATTAAAAATCATGGATTGTATAGGTAATTGGGTGGTTACCAGGTGGGATTGTATCTTGCACCTTATTTGGTCCTCCATTGGGATCTATAATAGACATTTTGGATACTGGTAGAGGTTGTAAAGGGCCCATAGTAAGAGGGTTTATTTTGTGCCATGCATTTGAGTAGAGAATCATGGGATCACGCTAAGGGTTAGGATTCTATTCAGAGATAAAACATTTGGCCTTTTGGTATTTTGTATAATTGTATTATACTTTACTATTACATATTTATTTTGGATGGTTTTTAGATATATGTATAATAATTATTATATATAAGACACTTCAGTATTTGTTATATATTCTTGTCTTTCATATCAATCAGTTTTATGCATGTTATGTCTACTTCTACTTATTTTATGTGATTTATATTTCACTATGTTACACTTTGTTGAAGAGAGAATAGTTTCCCCACAGACACACCAAGGCCCTCACTGCTAGTCAACTACCTCTGGTGTTTGGTGGGATGTTCTTCGGGCCCTATAGCCAACTAGGCTCGATACACTATTTAGTGGCATTCTGGTCCGGGATGTTACAATGTCATATTAGTGCCATTTATTTTCTTTTTTGGTTTTATAATTTTGAAACAATAGACAATTATATAAAGTAAATCAAGTTTGGTAATGAGTTTTTCCTAGGCGTAGCTATCCTAGGATTTGTGAATATCCAAATTTCCTAGAATTTAATTTCAGATTTTCCAATACATTTACTATTAAAGATGATTTGAGTCCATTGTTGGGTGATGTAATTTTATTGTGATGTTCTTACTCATATGAATAAGGGTTATATTTTTTGGAAACCCGATTAGTTTATGACATTTCTCCCAAATAATCATACTAGGAACCTAGTTAAAATCACATTCCATGCATTATTCCATTCCATTATGGATACATTACTTTTTGGATGTTGTTGTGATAGGTTTTGTGATAGCTATATCTTCTATTGTGATAAGTAATCGTGACATTGTTATGGTGTGAATTATTGGAAGGCTTGATGTTGTTGATAGGGAGTATAGTCCTGCATGTATCAAAATTTCGTGATCCATTCTATTCAAAATAAAAAATTAAATTATGATATAATAGATATGAATGATAAATGTATTGAAAAGGAAAAGAGAACTCTGAAATAGAGACTTGACCAAGATCTAGCTTTTATGGAGGAATGAGGTAATGTATGTAGTGATTTTTGGTGATTTTTTACTATCTGCTATTTAGGTGCAGGATATGTGGTTTGAATTGGTTTTAAGAGGTTTTGACATATCCAACACTATTGAGGTCTTAATATTGATATTGTTCATTTTAGAAGTCCGTGTTTCGAATTTATAAGTAAACAACCAGTATGAACTCAAGAAATATGTCGGGATGGTGGTGACGGTAACACTCTAGAAGAGGTGGTCCAATGGGTACTAGTGGGCCAACCTCTAGATCATAATGGGATACCAACCATTCATCTAGACCCAAGTGTTGAGGCATAATTCCTTAAGGGATTATATCACTTCATGTAGAATTTTCATTATTCATCATAGCCTACCTTATCTATGGATGTTATGTCATGTGTTTTCTAGAATAAACATCCACCCCTATTTTCATGGGAAGGAGGTATATGGGATATAGAGATATGGCCTAAGACTAATCGATTGATCTTTGAGATATGGGAGAGACCTCATAAGAGGAGAGTGAATCTCCCAACATATGTTCTTCATGGAGCAGAAACATGCTGGAAGGATTTTCATAACCAGAGTGACATGCTGCGAGTTATGGGTGGGATGATTTCAAAACATGATTCTATGACTACTATTAACACAAGACTATACCGGAAGATAAGTGTAGTATTTCCATGCGTCTGGACAATGGTGTGATGATATTTATGGATTTGTCAACATGAGTTACTAAGTTGATGAAGTTTTAAATGATATAGCTTACTGATGCGTTATCAAGAGAGAGAGAGAAAGATGTACATAGGAAAGTCTTTGAATTTATATAAGATAACATGTCAACATGTTTAGGTTGACCTCTATCTCTAAAATTTTGAATATGGAATGAATTAAAGTGAGAAACCAGGGGGATGTTGGGGGTGTAGAGAAATGAAGAAAAGTTTCATGACCCATTGGATCAGCATATTCGGAAAAGAAATTAATATTTGACGCTTCATGTGAGATGAGTACAAGTCATGATACGAGTACATGTAGCATAGTGTAATATCATCTGTGTGGTAGATAGGGCCACATGAAGAATTAGTGATATCATGATAGAGTGGAATACCGATCTTATAGCAGGATGGTCCATGTGAAATATTTTTGTTGGACCTTCCCTCTAGATGAAAGTGGTATGGGTTAGATCTAACAATAGGATAAAGAGTAGGTTTCTCATCTTCAAGTCAGTAAATGATTCAGAGTATTTTTGAATAATAAGAATGAATTATTGGTGTTCTTCGAAGAGGAAACCAGACACCGGTTCCACCATGACATAATAGTGGACCTACTCCATAGAGTGAGTTTTTTTCACAGGGCCATGGTTCAGGCTAGATCATTTATATATAGCCTAACCCAAGGATCAGGGTTCTCGATCCTCTTTAGCAAGAGGTTTGATCTTAGTATCCTCTGCTATTTAATATTATCTTTTTGATATAGTTTTGTAATGTAGTTTTATATCTCTACATATTTTGTAATGATTTGGAATGGTGATTCAATTTTTTGTGGAAATTACGACACTTGAAACTTCATTGGGGATCAAAATGGATGATTTATTCAAGTATAGATGGTTCCTCCTTGAGGTTGGTGGCTGTCAAATTTTATACGATATTTATGTCCTCGAAATTACAAGGTTTGATGGTATACTCGAAATTGGATGGCTAGTATATTAGTGATATTTTATTGAATTATGTCACTGGAGGATGAATTTTACATCACTAGAGGGTACAATTCATACCCAAAAGAGTTAATGAGATTTCCAAGAATGTTGAGCATGACTATATAATCTTGGGCTAGGTTGGATGACAATACTGATCACTAAATGTTATCTGGTTGATCAGGGAGTGCGTTCAGCAAACATTCCAATATCATTTGATCACTTCAGGGATCTTCTCCCAGAACACATTTCTTGTTTACCACATAATAATTTATTTTATTACTCCATTAAGCAAGAGTCAGGAGCTATATTGGTATCCATTATTTCTTATAGTATGGTTATGAAAATGTTAACTGAGCTAATGTGGAATCTATAGGATTTGGAGGCAAAGGGGTTTAGCCAACCTAGTACTTCTCCATGGGGTTCAAAATTCCTTTTTTCAAAAAGGTTGGATGGTACCCTTAATCTATGCATGGATTATCAGAAATGAATATAGTTGATGGTTAAAAACTAGCATCTCTTTCCATAGTTAGGTGACTAGTTTGACCAGTTTCAATGTGATAATGTGTTATCGAAAATTGATTTGAGATCCAAATACCACCATGTTTATATTTGACCTACATACATATCTCATAAAATAATTCATATGAGGTATGCTCTATATGAATATATTGTTCTGTCATTAGATATCATAAATTCTCTAGTGGTTCTTATAGTAATGGTGAACCAATTATTCTATCCATTGTTGGATTCATTTGTTGATTTTTTCATAGAATATATCTTCGTGTATTATCAAAATTGACACAACCAGGGATAAATTGTTCAATCAGTTTAATTACAATGACGGAGAATTAGTTATATGATAAGCTGTCAAACTGACACTTCTAGATGTATCAAATTAAATTTCTTGGTCATATCATCATAGACTTAAGAGTGTCAGTAGAACTAGAACAGGTTAGAGATTTAGTTTTTGTGGATAATACCATGAGAAATTTTGACATATTCAGTGTTTTGGGGCTTTTGGGACAATACAGATGTTTCATATAGGACTTATCAAAGGTATAAGCACTACATATCAGCATGACTAAGAATGGTGAGAATTTTGTGTGGTTACATACTCATGAGACAGTTCATTCGTAGATGACAGGGAGTTTCACTTCAAAACCCTTATTCATAGTACCAGATCATGGAAAGAGATAGACAATGTATTGAGAGGGATTTGGTATTGAGCTTGGAGTTGTTTTGAGGTAGGGGGATAGTGTCATGGAGTATAAGACTCTACAGTTGATGCTACATGAGAGGAACTTCCCGACACATTATCTCATGCAAGCTATAGTCATTCATGCATTGTGTGGTTGAAGAAACAATTTATTGGGAGAGCATTTTGTTGTTTAAACAGACCATAATATCCTCAAGAATATATTTACAAATTCCAATATATATCTAGGGTAGTGAATGTGGGTGAAGTAACTACAATATTTTTACATCAAACTTTCTGACACACTTGGTAAAGGCAATGTAGTGGATGATGAACTGAGCATGAGGTCTCATATACATGCATTTAAGTAGGTTAATAGTGAGTGGAAGATTATGTATTTTTTCTTTAAGATGCATTTGGTAGTGGCTAATTGTTATGGGACCAATTTTACATTATCTTTAGTTGTGACCTCTACCATACTGGATAGAGTGAGGAAGTGGTATCTGTCAAATTAAGAAGGCCTAGTCCTGCGAGAGGGTTTGGAAACTGAGGATCCAACTCGTGGGTTGACCATAGGAGATGATAAGATACTATGTATCCATCGTCACATATTTGTTAAAGTGTACATATGGGAGGAGATGATGGATATGTTTCATGACTCATATTGGTTAGTGAATCCCAGTGTCCCCAAGATGTACCCGGACAAGCACTATTAGTACTGGTGTCTTGGTATAAATTGTGAGGTAGTTGGTTTTGATAAGAGTTATTCCACCTTTTAGAAGTTGATGGTAGGAAATCAAATACCATCCATAATTTTACAGTAGTTACATATTCTTGGTGTAACGCCCTGACCCCAGTTACCCAGAGTCGGTGCATTATTACATAACATTGGCATTATCACAAGGAACCAAGTCCCGAAGAACCAATCAGTTTAACAGTCTTGGAAAATAGATTACATACATGAATGTTACATTACACTTCATAACATACAAAACAACATAAATAATCCATTATGAATGCCATTATTCCCTTGTCTTAACCCTACATATCAATCATATTACACTTCTTGGAATCTTGGGAAAAATAAAACATAGAAAGGGGTGAGATAAAATGATCAGTAAGGGTAAGAAATACAGCGGAAACTTTCAAAAATAAGCATAAACATTTAAGGAAATGTATAAAACTAAAACAAAAGTCTTTTAAACATGAACTTCAGTATAGTATAGTAGAAATAAAATGAAATAATGCCATTTACTTATTCACATGGATATTCTACTAATTGAATAATCACATGAAATATCACTAACCACTTTCATAATGATAGAATGCATGATGCCGAACTTTAATTTCTGTGTTGAGGCCTCATGCCAAGACCTAAGGGATAACTGTAACCGGAACCCAACCAGGAGAGCCTCTGTAACCGGAATCCATCCTGGAGTGCCTCTAATAACCGGACACCAACCCGGAGTGGCTCTAATAACCGGACACCAACCCGGAGTGCCTCTAACAACCGGACACCAACCCGGAGTGCCTCTAATAACCAGACACCAAACCGAAGGGATTAATTTTACCGGTCCCCAACCCGGAACATACTAGTCCAACACATTCATCTTAAGAAGAGGATGAAATATAACATAAACATTCGTATTAAAACAAACATACAAAATGTCAAAACATTAATCATAAACCATTAATGGAATAAAAATAACTCATCCATAGTGAAAAATATCACAAAACATTAAATACAATATGGATGATTTGTATCATAATAAATCAACTTGAAAGAATTTTAAAATTTATCAAAGGAAGTTGACATAGATGAAATCAATACTATTTGAGAGAAATATCTCTTTTTTTTGAAATAATTTAAAAGTCGCATAATTATAGAGAAAACCATTATTTTGAAAATATCTTTATAAGCTTGTGAAGAAAGATTCAAAGGTGTAATAACGGTGGAGAATAACCGCACCCGCCGTATAAGTTAAAAAAATACATTCTTACCTTAATTTTGTCAAAAAGGTTAAAAATGACTTTGTTTGGAAAATGACGGAAAGATTCCTTTATAAACCTCTTATAAAAAGTCAAACAAGGGTATAAATGTCTTTAACCCATATTCTTTTAAATAGTAAAAATATTTTGAAAAACATTTTTAAGAATCATGGATGTGGATGACAAGTAGATCCCAGTATTTTATTACGTATATACATCCTCGGATAATGAAGATATTATGAAATAAACCCTTACCAATTTTGTAACTTAGGAATCATAAAACCCATGAAAGAGGTATCATACAATAAATATGTAAATACACATAAATTAATGTGTATTAAATAAATAATATAATTATGGGCAGTACATACACCACACAAAAGGTAATAGTGTAAATATGGCATGAATCTCACGGAAATAAAGAGTGAGATGAAAACCCCTTACCTTGCACTTTCCTTTAGTCGAGGGTACGTTTAACCTCCTGTACGAAGATCGTAGTATGTTATTAAATTATACCAGAACTATATTAATATTTATGATATCATACCTGATTCATTATGACTTTATATTACCCATTTAATAATAATTTCCATGTTAAGTTAACATTTTGGGTAATAATCACTTTCTTTATCGTACGTGTTTTAACTTGTCACTCTTGGTTGTATCACTTAGATCATGATTTAAATACATCCAGAATATAAAACATGATAAATATATCATATATATTAAGAATATAAATATGTATAATAGACATATATATGAAATGGAAAACACCATTTATGGAGACAGTAGTCCGTACGTATGCATAAACGTTGTTTCTGTTTTCATATAGTATTGAACGGAAGTAAATGAATAAGATATATGTAAGTACATAAATCCTTATATATATATATATATATATATATATATATATATATATATATCTCCAGTAACATTATTATCTCATATATTACATACTTATTAGTAATATATATTTTTATAATCGTCGATGAATGGTGAACTTGGAAATGAATCTCATCGCGTTGTGGAGACGGTAATCCGTACGTACGCAGGAGTGAAAATATCATTCTTTTGATATTAAAATGATATATAATTGGATGGTATATCATATATACAGAATCATTGTCATGTTATATTTATTATTTACATGAATTTAAAATCATTATTATACCCATCCAAATAATAATATATTGAATAACAATTACACCACGACGTGGAGACGGTAAGCCGTGCGCACACATGTATGGTGACATGTCATTAAAAGGATGGATAGAATACTGAATATGGTTGTACCATATTTATAATAATATTATAGTATATAGAAGATACTGGATTCATCATTTTAGAATTGTAATAACAAAGAAAGAAGAAGTGTAAGAAGAAAGGAACTTGAAAAAGTGTGGTGAAATCATTACCTATTCTTCGGGTTCTTCCCATTGATTTGATCAAAATGGCTCTATAGGATGGCTTTATGACTGAAGGATGGCCTATAGGATGAATTGAGAAAGGTTGAGAGACTATTTGAGCAGGGATTGGATGAACCAGGAGGCTTTGAAGGTGCGAGTTAATGAGAAGGGGGAGTGCCCTTTTATAAGAGGGGTGATGGGCACCTTTGGAAAAGCTAGAAATATTATTTTATAATAAATTCATATTCGGTTTCTAATGGATTAAAAGTAGATTATTTAAATTTTAAGGTGGGGATAGGTCAAAAAAAACTCAACCAATAGAATTTAGACAGGTTTGGGTCATTATACTAACCTTATCTTTAAGTATTAACTCTTAATTAATTAGTTTCACTTTTACAATGTCTATTTGTAATTTTATATTATATGGTTAATAAACTTACTATATACATCCCAACGACACCAAAGTGGTCCATTAATGATACTCATATCATGATATAAGTCTCTTGGCCGAACCTTAGATTTTTAGGAATTTAATATCAATTAATAATATAATATTTGTTTTAATAACTCTCTTATGTCAATTTTGAGACTATTCAATAGTTGATTTTTGTAAAACTAATAAAAGAATGATTTCTTCTAAAAAAGTCAATTACATCAATCCTACTATGTCATATTATCCAATAAAATTATTTTAATTCATTAAAAGTCTCAAATTATATTTATTTTTGTATTTATAATATCAATTATTTTAATTTTTCACTATTATGTAAATTACTACATCATCATTGTGTCAAAAATAAATTAAATAATTTAATGTCTAAAAATTATAAATAAAATATCATTATGTAGGAAATTTCTGTAGATTTCTAATTAATATTTATAGTCGAAATGAAAACATATATAACCCTATGTAAAAATTGGTATTCTAAAAGATATATGTTTGTGTCATTTTTGTATTCATTTTAACTTAATTAAAATAAAGTGTCCCTCTCACTTACAAGTGGCTCCATGGGGTCCCAAAATCGACCCAAATATTCCCATGGTCAGACATGTATCAACCAATAAGGTTAGGACACGTTTTAGGGTAATTTATTATTATTATAATATTATTTCTTTAACCCTTATTTACCGGATTTACCCTTTAACCATGGTAAATAAAATATTTACCGAAGTAATTATTCAAAATGTCTAAAAAGAAAAGTTATATATTTACACAATTTGAACATCCTGATACCAAATATGAAATCCATTTTTCCTAATTCTAAACACAGAAGTGTCAGAAATTAATTTAAAGTTAATTCCCGCTGTCAAAACAAAAAGCGTGTTATTAAGATATAATAACTATCAAAAGATTGATACTTTTTTATGTTTGGTTTAATTGTGAATTTTTTTCCAATGACCAACATTTTATTAAATGGTAAAAATATATTCTAAATATACTTTAAAACCACTCAAAATTCATAATTTATCACTATTAATTATTTTGATTAAAAAAGTTGTTTTTAGTTAAAATTTAGTAATTTTCACTATTCATCAGAATATTAAAGTTATCCGAAAAGTACCAAAATTTCAGCTTAGGATAAATTTGATATTCCGAATCCAAAAATGGAGTCCATTTTGAGAGATAAAATTTCAAAAAAGTAGGTATTACTATTCATGACGGCTAGTTTGATCGGTTGTGGTGTGTGTTAGAATTGGATGTTGCGTACAACACATGCTACTGCATTATTCAAAGAGAAACGTACCGTAGAAGCTTGAGGTGTTACATTGTAAAAACAAATTTATGTCCCCATTATAAAGAATAAATTTATTTAGTCAAATTTAATATATAAATGTTTGAAATATTAGATTTAAAAAGGGTTCACTATTAAAGTTGGTAAAAGTGCATTTTTGAAAAATACTTCTTTTATCTGAAAAAATGAATTTGTTTTTACAATTAGTCTAAAAAACTCATAATATGGATTCTAAAATTATAAGGATTATATAATGTTTAAAATTTAGTTAAAACTATTCATAACCTCCTTTGAACGACTTGTTTGGTAAGTCATGGTGCTCTTTAACTCGGTGTTGCGTGTAGTGCACGTTATTTAATTATTTTGAAGAAATAACACACTATGAAATATTGGGGTGTTACATTCTCCCCTCCTTCAATAAATTGTGTCCTCACAATTTGAAATTGTTATTAAAAAATAAAAGGATGAAAATATAAAATATCTTTGTTGGAAAACCCACATTGAAAATTGGGTTACTAAAATTTAGTCTTAATATGAGGAAATGAGAAATGAAAGGGTCACCACCAAATTATGATCTCGATTAGGAGAACATTGGTGGAAATTAGAGACATATAATTGGAGGGAAAACGTAAATATTTATAGGTAGTGATTGAGGTCATCAATCACAAACTAATGTAAAATTGAGGTCCTTATATTCATCAATCTATGATGATTTGAAATACCATCGGTTCAACAAAACATAGGGTATTAGTATAACACATTTTTGGTTTTAGGATTCCTTAAATAAATTATAAGAATTAATTTCTTCATAGAATAAGAGAAGAAGAAAAATATATTCTCGACAAGTAGAGTTCCATCCTTTAGCTAATTTCTACCACAAACTCATCTTTCACTCTAAAAGATAATAGAACATAAAAAAAATTATATTTATACTATTTGTATAGGGTTCCAAAAACAAAACAAATTTATAATTCAACTACCAGATCTTTTAAAAAAAACTACATTATTTAATCCAGGACATCTCGTGGGCCAGTGGTAGGTGATACACCCTTGTCGCCCTTCGGTTTCGGGTTCTAGTCTCGCGGCCTTGCCGGTCGCGGCGGGTTGCCGCCCAACCTCCGGGTTGTCCTTTTATGGAAATCCAAAAATAATCCAAACTAGAACTATCGAAAATTCTTTAGTCCAAAAATGAAGATCCTTTTTTCTACGTAATAAAATTTGAACACCTTCATCATGTTTTCTTTTAAAACACTGCAACATCCTGAATTACCATAAAACCTTATTGATTACATTCATGATCCCTTATTCCTTAAATAATAATGGATATACTCCTTCAATCCAAAAATGTTGTAAACCCCAACAATGATGGAATATACAAATCATTAATCAGTTTCAAGGAAGTCAAGAATATCCAAAATAATTTATCCAAATCAATCATGTATTATTCTAAAATCACTACCTCGGTATCAGAACAATATTATGGTTTATCATTCTCTCAACCATATATTTTCCAAAAATGTATCCTGCTATTGAGTCACTTCTCTTTGTTCCACACAATCACAAGTCCTTAATGAAATATTACTGCAGTACAATCCTTATATACTCCATAATTATTATAACAAGTAAATTGTTGATACAACACTCAAATGACATAATCAAAATAAGAACTCTAATCATTCCTCTTCATCTGTGGTAGTATCATAACATGATTATTATCCAATAGCATCATTTGTGGCATAGTCTGATGACTAGGACATAGGTTCACGTAGTGTCCAAACTCCTTGAAAATGATGCATTGTATATTTGAAACCATTTTCTTACCCTTACAGTCACGTACCTTGTGCCCCTTGGCTCCAAACTTATAAAAAACTCCCATTCATTTCAGGCAAGTTCCTGGGTGGTTCTTCCCACAATTATCACATATGGGGAAATTTTTCTTTTCCCTCTTCCATTTATCAATCTTTCTCTCTTCCATCCTTTTTTTTCTCTTGCTTCCCTTCAAAGCCATATGACAAAGTAAACTCTTTAGTTATCTTATCCACACATGATACTATTTCTCCATATGATGATAATACATGGGTAACTATTTCCATTCTAAATGATGTCTTAATACAGTGAAAGATATGATCCTTCTTACTCTTTGGATCATACGTATTACTGGAGTTCACATTCCTTCTACTGGACGCCATTTATAAACAATAGCATAAACTAGGTCAGTTTATAAATTGCAATAAATAATTCCTAATGAAAATTGAACAGTTTATGGATATAATCCATAATCATAAAAAATGTTTTCTTTGAGTAAGTATATACTCATGATCCCTTCATAATGGTTTGTAAATAAAATGAGAATTATCCTAAGCATATCCCCCAGGAGTTTCGTAACCAAGAGTGTAGCAAGTCCCATTGTCGTGCACCAGTTCCCGTTCGAGTCTATCTCATAGCGGTGTTTTTGGGTTTTACCTCAAGGTACATATGTGCCAGAGCCGCCTCTACCTGCTCATATCCAGACAGGGATGTATTTCTTGGAAAACTCACACAATCTCTACAATACCAAAATTCTAGGAATTTCTTCTATATTAATCCTCAAAGTCTATCTTAGGGATATCTGCTCTAATCAGAGTTTATCTATATCTAGTTTCCAAGGTTTGTACTAAACATCCCCTGATACCAACTGTAACGCCATGACCCTAGTTACCCAAAATCGGTGCATTATTACATAACATTGGCATGATCACAAGGAACCATGTCCCGAAAAATCGATCAGTTTAGCAGTCTTGGAAAATGGATTACATACATGAATGTTACATTACACTTCATAACATACAAAACAATATAAATAATCCTTTATTAATTCCATTATTCCCTTGTCTTAACCCTTCATATCAATCATATTACACTTCCTGGAATCCTGCTAAAAATAAAAAATAGAAAGGGGTGAGATCAAATGCTCAGTAAGGGTAAGCAATACTGTGGAAACATTCAAAAATAAGCATAAATATTTAAGGCAATGTATAAAACTAAAACAAAAGTCTTTTAAACTTGAACTTCAGCATAATATAGCAGAAATAAAATGGAATAATGCTATTTACTTATCCATATGGATATTCTACTAATCGAATAATCACATGCAATATCACTAACCACTTTCATAATGATGGAATGCATGATGCTGAAGTTTAATTTCTATGTAGAGGCCTCGTGCCAAGACCTAAGGTATAACTGTAACCGGAACCCAACTCGGAGAGCCTCTTTAATCGAACTCCATCCCGGAGTGTCTATAATAACCGGACACCAACCCGGAGTGCCTCTCATAACCGAACACCAACCTAGAGTTCCTCTAATAACCAGACACCAACCCGGAGTGCCTCTAATAACCGGACACCAACCCAAAGGGCTTACTATTACCAGTCCCCAACTCGGAACATTCTAGTCCAACAAATTCATCTTAAGAAGAGGATGAAATATAACATAAACATTCATATTAAAACTAACATACAAAATGTCAAAACTTAAATCATAACCCATTAATGGCATAAAAATAACACATCCATAGTCAAAAATATCACAAAACCTTAAATAAAATATGGATGATATGTATAATAATAAATCAACTTGAAATAAGTTTAAAATTTATCAAAGGATGTTGACATAGATTAAATCAATACTATTTGAGAGAAATATCTCTTTTTTTTAAATCATTTAAAAGTCGCATAATTATAGAGAAAAACTTTATTTTGAAAATATCTTTATAAGCTTGTGAAGAATGCTTCAAAGGTGTAATAATGACAGAGAATAACCACACCCTCTGTATAAGTTAAAAAAAACATTCTTACCTTAATTTTGTCAAAAAGGTTAAAAAGGACCTTGTTTGGAAAACGACGGAAAGATTCCTCTATAAACCTCTTATAAAAAGTCAAACAAGGGTATAAATGTCTTTAACCCATATTCTTGTAAATAGTAAAAATGTTTTGAAATACATTTTTAAGAAACATGGATGTGGATGACAAAGAGATCCCAGTAGATTATTACGAATATACAACCTCAGATAATGAAGAGATTGCGAAATAAAGCCTTACCAATTTTGTAACGTACGAAACATACAACCTGTGAAAGAGGTATCATACAATTAATATGTAAATACACATAAATTAAAGTGTATTACATAAAAAATATAATTATGGATAGTACATACACCACATAAAAGGTAATAGTGGCAATATGGCATGAATCTCATGGAAATAAGTAGTGAGATGAAAACCCCTTACCTTGCACTTTCCTTTAGTCGAGGGTAGGTTTAACCTTCTGTACGAAGATAGTAGTATGTTATTAAATTATACCAGAACCATATTAATATTTATTATATCATACCTGATTCATTTATGACTTTATATTACCCATTTAATAATAATTTCCATGTTAAGTTAACAATTTGGGTAATAATCACTTTCTTTATCGTACGTGTTTTAACTTGTCACTCTTGGTTGTATCACTTAGATCATGATTTAAATACTTCCAGAATATAAAACATGATAAATATATAATAAATATTTAGAATATAAATATGTATAATAGACATATATATGAAATGGAAAACACCATTTATGGAGACGGTAGTCCGTACGTACGCATAAACGCTGTTTCTGTTTTCATATAGTATTGAACGGAAGTAAATGAATAAGATATATGTAAGTACATAAATCATTATATATATATATATATATATCTCCAGTATCATTATTATTTCATATATTACATACTTAAAAGTAATATATATTTTTATAATCATCGATGAATGGTGAACTTGGAAATGAAGCTCATCGCGTCGTGGAGACGGTAATCCGTACGTACGCACGAGTGAAAATATCATTCTTTCGATATTAAAATGATATATAATTGGATGGTATATCATATATACAGAATCATTATCATGTTATATTTATTATTTACATGAATTACAAGTCATTATTATACCCAACCAAATAATAATATATTGAATAACAATTACAACATGATGTGGAGACGGTAAGCCGTACGTACGCACGTATGGTGACATGTCATTAAAAGGATGGATAGAATACTGAATATGGTTGTACCATATTTATAATAATATTATAGTATATAGGAGATACTGTATTAATCATTTTATAATGGTAATAACAAAGAAAGAAGAAGTGTAAGAAGAAAGGAACTTGAAAACGGGTGGTGAAATCATTACCTCTTCTTCGGGTTCTTCCCTTTGATTTGATCAAAAGGGATCCATAGGATGGCTTTCTGACTAATGCAAGGCATCTAGGATGAATTGAGAAAAGATGAGAGACTATTTGAGCAGGGTTTGGATGAACCAGGAAGCTTTGAAGGTGTGAGTTAATGAGAAGGGGGAGTGCCCTTTTATAAGAGGGGTGAGGGGCACCTTTGGAAAAGCTAGAAATATTATTTTATAATAAATTCATATTCGGTTTCTAATGGATTAAAAGTGTATTATTTAAATTTTAAGGTGGGGATAGGTCGAAAAAAACTCAACCAATAGAATTTAGACAGGTTTGGGTCATTATACTAACCTTATCTTTAAGTATTAACTCTTAATTAATTAGTTTCACTTTTACAATGTCTATTTGTAATTTTATATTATATGGTTAATAAACTTACTATATACATCCAAACGACCCCAAAGTGGTCCATTAATGATACACATATCATGATATAAGTCTCTTGGCCAAACCTTAGATTTTTAGGAATTTAATATCAATTAATAATATAATATTTGTTTTAAAAACTCTTTTATGTTGATTTTGAGACTATTCAATAGTTGATTTTTGTAAAACTCATAACAAAATGATTGCTTAGAAAAAAGTCAATTACATCAATCCTAATATGTCATATTATCCAATAAAATTATTTTAATTCATTAAAAGACTCAAATTATATTTATTTTTATATTTATAATATCAATTATTTTAATTTTTCACTATTATGGAAATTACTACATCATCATTGTGTCAAAAATAAATTAAATTATTTAATGTCTAAAAATTATAAATAAAATATCATTATGTAGGAAATTTTTGTATATTTCTAATTAATATTTATAGTCGAAAAGAAAACATATATAACCCTATGTAAAAATTGGTTTTCTAAAAGATATATGCTTGTGTCATTTTTGTATTCATTTTAACTTAATTAAAATAAAGTGTCCCTCTCACTTACAAGTGGCTCCATGGGGTCCCAAAATCGACCCCAATATGACCATGGTCAGACATGTATCAACCAATAAGGTTAGGACACGTTTTATGGCAATTTTTGATTATTATAATATTATTTTTTTAACCCTTATTTATCGGATTTACCCTTTAACCATGGTAAATAAAATATTTACCGAAGTAATTATTCCAAATTTCTAAAAAGAAAAGTTATATATTTAAACAATTTGAACATCCTGATACCAAATATGAAATCCATTTTTCCAAATTCGAAACACAGAAGTGGCATAAATTAATTTAAAATTAATTCCCGCTGTCAAAACAAAAAGCGTGTTATTAAGATATAATAACTATCAAAATATTGATACTTGTTTATGTTTGGTTTAATTGTGAATTTATTTCCAATGACCAACATTGTATTAAATGGTAAAAATATATTCTAAATATACTTTAAAACCATTCAAAATTAATAATTTATCACTATTAATTATTTTGATTAAAAAAGTTGTTTTAAATTAAAATTTAGTAATTTTCACTATTCATCAAAATATTAAAGTTATCCGAAAAGTACCAAAATTTCACCTTAGGCTAAATTTGATACTCCGAATCCAAAAATGAAGTCCATTTTGAGAGTTAAAATTTCAAAAAAGTAGGTATTACTATTCATAACGGCTAGTTTGATCGGTTGTGGTGTGTGTTAGAACTGGATGTTGCGTACAACACACGCTATTGCATTATTCAAAGAGAAATGTACCGTAGAAGCTTGATGTTTTACATTGTAAAAATAAATTTATGTCCCCATTCTAAAGAATAAATTTATTTAGTCAAATTTAATATATAAATGTTTGAAATATTAGATTTAAAAAGGGTTCACTATTAAAGTTGGTAAAAGTGCATTTTTGAAAAATACTTCTTTTATCTGAAAAAATGAATTTGTTTTTACAATAAGTCTAAAAAACTCATAATATGGATTCTAAAATTATAAGGATTATATAATGTTTAAAATTTAGTTAAAACTATTCATAACCTCCTTTGAACGACTTGTTTGGTAAGTCATGGAGCTCTTTACCTCAGTGTTGCGTGTAGTGCACGTTATTGAATTATTTTGAAGAAATAACACACTATGAAATATTGGGGTGTTACATTCTCCCCTCCTTCAATAAATTGTGTCCTCACAATTTGAAATTTTTCTTCAAAAATAAAAGGATGAAAATATAAAATATCTTTGTTGGAAAACCCACATTGAAAATTGGGTTACTAAAATTTAGTCTTAATATGAGGAAAAGTGAAATGAAAGGGTCACCACCAAATTATGATATCTATTAGGAGAACATTGGTGTAAATTAGAGACATATAATTGGAGGGAGAACATAAATATTTATAGGTAGTGATTGAGGTCATCAATCACACACTAATGTAAAATTGAGGTCCTTATATTCATCAATCTATGATGATTTGAAATACCATCGGTTCAACAAAACATAGGGTATTTGGATAACACATTTTTGGTTTTAGGATTCCTTAAATAAATTATAAGAATTAATTTCTTCATAGAATAAGAGAAGAATAAAAATATATTCTTGACAAGTAGAGTTCCATCATTTAGCTAATTTCTACCACAAAATCATCTTTCACTCTAAAAGATAATAGAACATAAAAAAAATTATATTTATACTATTTGTATAGGGTTCCAAAAACCAAAAAATTTATAATTCATCTACGAGATCTTTTAAAAAAACTATATTATTTAATCCAGGACATCTCGTGGGCTAGTGGTAGGTGATACACCCTTGTCTCCCTTCGGTTTCGGGTTCAAGTCTCGCGGCCTTGCCGGTCACGGCGGGTTGCCGCCCAACCTCCGGTGGAAATCCAAAAATAATCCAAACTAGAACTATCGAAAATTCTTTAGTCCAAAAATGAAGATCCTTTTTGCTACGTAATAAAATGTGAACACCTTCATCATGTTTTCTTTTAAAACACTGCAACATCCTGAATTACCATAAAACCTTATTGATTACATTCATGATCCCTTATTCCTTAAATAATAATGGATATACTCTTTCAATCCAAAAATGTTGTAAACCCCAACAATGATGGAATATACAAATCATTAATCAGTTTCAAGGTAGTCAAGAATATCCAAAATAATTTATCCAAATCAATCATGTATTATTCTAAAATCACTACCTCGGTATCAGAACAATATTATGGTTTATCATTCTCTCAACCATGTATTTTCCAAAAATTTATCCTTCTATTGAGTCACGTTTCTTTGTTCCACACAATCTCAAGTCCTTAATGAAATATTACTACAGTACAATCCTTATATACTCCATAATTATTATAACAAGTACATTGTTGATACAACACTCAAATGACATAATCAAAATAAGAACTCTAATCATTCCTCTTCATATGTGGTAGTATCATAACATGATTATTATCCAATAGCATCATTTGTGGCATAGTCTGATGACTAGGACATAGGTTCGCGTAGTGTCCAAACTCTTTGAAAATGATGCATTGTACATTTGAAACCATTTTATTACCCTTACAGTCACGTACCTTGTGCCCTTTTCCTCCACACTTATAACAAACTCCCATTTCTTTCAGGCAAGTTCCAGGGTGGTTCTTGCCACAATTATCACATATGGGGAAATTTTTCTTTTCCCTATTCCCTTTATCAATCTTTCTCTCTTCCATCCTTTTTTTCTCTTGCTTCCCTTCAAAGCCATATGACACAGTAAACTCTTTAGTTATCTTATCCACACATGATACTATTTCTCCATATGATGATAATACATGGGTGACTATTTCCCTTCTAAATGATGTCTTAATACCGTGAAAGATATGATCCTTCTTACTCTTTGGATCATACGTATTACTGGAGTTCACATTCCTTCTACTGGGTGCCATTTATAAACAATAGCATAAACTAGGTCAGTTTATAAATTGCAATAAATAATTCCTAATGAAAATTGAACAGTTTATGGATATAATCCATAATCATAAAAAATGCTTTCTTTGAGTAAGTATATACTCATGAGCCCTTCATAATGGTTTGTAAATAAAATGAGAATTATCCTAAGCATATCCCCCAGGAGTTTCGTAACCAAGAGTGTAGCAAGTCCCGTTTTCGTGCACTGGTTCCCGTTCGAGTCTATCTCAAAGCGGTGTTTTCGGGTTTTACCTCTAGGTACATATGTGCCAGAGCCGCCTCTACCTGCTCATGTCCAAACAGGGATGTATTTCTTGGAAAACTCACAAAATCTCTACAAAACCAAAATTCTTGGAATTTCTTCTATACTAATCCTCAAAGTCTATCTTAGGGATATCTACTCTAATCAGAGTTTATCTATATCTAGTTTCCAAGGTGTGTACTAAACATCCCTTGATACCAACTGTAACGCCCCGACCCTAGTTACCCAAAATCGGCGCATTATTACATAACATTGGCATGATCACAAGGAACCATGTCCCGAAAAACCTATCAGTTTAGCAGTCTTGGAAAATGGATTACATACATGAATGTTACATTACACTTCATAACATACAAAACAATATAAATAATCCTTTATTAATGCCATTATTCCCTTGTCTTAACCCTTCATATAAATCATATTACACTTCCTGGAATCCTGGGAAAAATAAAACATAGAAAGGGGTGAGATCAAATGCTCAGTAAGGGTAAGCAATACAGTGGAAACATTCAAAAATAAGCATAAATATTTAAGGCAATGTATAAAACTAAAACAAAAGTCTTTTAAACTTGAACTTCAACATAATATAGCAGAAATAAAATGAAATAATGCTATTTACTTATCCATATAGATATTCTACTAATCGAATAATCACATGAAATATCACTAACCACTTTCATAATGATGGAATGCATGATGCTGAAGTTTAATTTCTTTGTCGAGGCCTCGTGCCAAGACCTAAGGGATAACTGTAACCGGAACCCAACTCGGAGAGCCTCTGTAATCGGACTCCATCCCGGAGTGCCTATAATAACCGGACCCCAACCCGGAGTGCCTCTCATAACCGAACACCAACCTAGAGTGCCTCTAATAACCAGACACCAACCCGGAGTGCCTCTAATAACCGGACACCAACCCAAAGGGCTTACTATTACCAGTCCCCAACCCGGAACATACTAGTCCAACACATTCATCTTAAGAAGAGGATGAAATATAACATAAAAATTCATATTAAAACTAACATACAAAATGTCAAAACTTTAATCATAACCCATTAATGGCATAAAAATAACACATCCATAGTCAAAAATATCACAAAACCTTAAATACAATATGGATGATTTGTATAATAATAAATCAACTTGTAATAAGTTTAAAATTTATCAAAGGATGTTGACATAGATTAAATCAATACTATTTGAGAGAAATATCTCTTCTTTTGAAATCATTTAAAAGTTGCATAATTATAGAGAAAACCTTTATTTTGAAAGTATCTTTATAAGCTTGTGAAGAAAGTTTCAAAGGTGTAATAATGACAGAGAATAACCGCACCCTCCATATAAGTTAAAAAACATTCTTACCTTAATTTTGTCAAAAAGGTTAAAAAGGACCTTGTTTGGAAAACAACAGAAATATTCCTTTATAAACCTCTTATAAAAAGTCAAACAAGGGTATAAATGTCTTTAACCCATATTCTTTTAAATAGTAAAAATGTTTTGAAATACATTTTTAATAAACATGGATGTGGATGACAAAGAGATCCCAGTAGATTATTACGAATATACAACCTCGGATAATGAAGAGATTGCGAAATAAACCCTTACCAATTTTGTAACTTACGAAACATACAACCCATGAAAGAGGTATCATACAATGAATATGTAAATACACATAAATTAAAGTGTATTACATAATGAATATAATTATGGGCAGTACATACACCACATAAAAGGTAATAGTGGCAATATGGCATGAATCTCATGGAAATAAGTAGTGAGATGAAAACCCCTTACCTTGCACTTTCCTTTAGTCGAGGGTACGTTTAACCTCCTGTACAAAGATAGTAGTATGTTATTAAATTATAACAGAACCATATTAATATTTATGATATCATACCTGATTCATTTATGACTTTATATTACCCATTTAATAATAATTTTCATGTTAAGTTAACAATTTGGGTAATAATCACTTTCTTTGTCGTACGTGTTTTAACTTGTCATTCGTGGTTGTATCACTTAGATCATGATTTAAATACTTCCAGAATATAAAACATGATAAATATATCATAAATATTTAGAATATATATATGTATAATAGACATATATATGAATTGGAAAACACCGTTTATGGAGACGGTAGTCCGTACGTACACATAAACGTTGTTTCTATTTTCATATAGTATTGAACGGAATTAAATGAATATGATATATGTAAGTACATAAATCCTTATATATATATATATCTCCAGTATCATTATTATTTCATATATTACATACTTAAAAGTAATATATATTTTTATAATCGTCGATGAATGGTGAACTTGGAAATGAAGCTCATCGCGTCGTGGAGACGGTAATCCGTACGTACGCACGAGCGAAAATATCATTCTTTTGATATTAAAATGATATATAATTGGATGGTATATCATATATACAGAATCATTATCATGTTATATTTATTATTTACATGAATTAAAAGTCATTGTTATACCCAACCAAATAATAATATATTGAATAAGAATTACATCATGACGTGGAGACGGTAAGCCGTACGTACGCACGTTTGGTGACATGTCATTAAAAAGATGGATAGAATACTGAATATGGTTGTAACATATTTATAAAAATATTATAGTATATAGGAGATACTGGATTAATCATTTTAGAATGGTAATAACAAAGAAAGAAGAAGTGTAAGAAGAAAGGAACTTGAAAACGGGGGGAGAAATCATTACCTCTTCTTCGGGTTCTTCCCTTTGATTTGATCAAAAGGGCTCCATAGGATGCCTTTCTGACAAATGTAAGGCCTCTAGGATGAAGTTAGGGACGTTGGGAGAGTATTTGGGCAGGGTTTGGCCGATCCAAAAGGCTTTAAAGGTGTGATTTAATGAGAAGGGGGAGTTCTTTTTTATAAGAGGGGTGAGGGGCACCTTTGAAAAAAATAGAAATATTATTTTATAATAAATTAATATTCAGTTTCTAATGGCTCCAAAGTTGATTATTTAAATTTTAAGATGGGGATAGGTTTTAAACAACTCAAACAATAGAATTTATACAGGTTTGGGTCATTATATTAACCTTATCTTTAAGTATTAACTCTTACTTAATTAGTTTCACTTTTACAATGTCTCTTTGTATTTTTGTATTATATGGTTAATAAACTTACTAGATACATCCAAGAGACCCACAAGAGGTCCATTAATGATTAAAATTTCATGATATAAGTCTCTTGGCCGATCGTTAGATTTTTAGGAATTTAATATCAATTAATAATATAATATATGTTTTAAAAACACTTTTTTGTCAATTTTAAGACTATTCAATAGTTGATTTTTTTAAAAATCATAACAAAATGATTGCTTCTAAAAATGTCAATTAAATCAATCCTAATATGTCATATTATCCTATAAAATTAGTTTAATTCATTCAAAGTCTCAAATTATATTTATTTTGGTATTTATAATATCAATTATTTTAATATTTCACTATTATAGTAATTACTGTATCATCATTGTGTCATAAATAAGTTAAATTATTTAATGTCTAAAAATTATAAATAAACTATAATTATGTATTAAATCATTTTATATTTCTAATGAATTTTTATAGTCGAAAATCCAACATATATAACCCTATGTAAAAATTGTTTTGCTTAAAGATATATGCTTGTGTAATTTTTGTATTCATTTGAACTTAATTAAAATAAAGTGTCCCTATCACTTACAAGTGGATCCATGGGGTTCCAAAATCGACCCAAAGATGCCCATGGTCGGTAATGTATCATCCAATAAGGTTAGGAAACGTTTTCGGGTAATTTTGTATTATTATAATATTATTTGATTATCCCTTATTTACCGGATTTACCCTTTAACCCTGGTAAATAAAATATTTACCGAAGTAATTATTCAAAATGTCTAAAAATAAAAGTTACCTATTTACACAATTTGAACATACTGATTCCAAATATGGAATCCATTATTCCAAATTCAAAACACAGAAGTGGCAGAAATTAATTTAAAATTAATTCCCGCCGTCAAAACAAAAAGCGTGTTTTTAAGATATAATAACTATCAAAAGATTGATACTTGTTTATGTTAGGTTTAATTGAGAAATTATGTCCAATGACCAAAATTGTATTAAATGGTAAAAATATATTCTAAATATACTTTAAAACCACTGAAATTCATAATTTATAACTATTAATTATTTTGATTAACAAAGTTGTTTTTAATTAAAATTTAGTAATTTTCACTATTCATCAAAATATTAAAGTTATCCGAAAGTACCAAAATATCACCTTAGGCTAAATTCGATACTCTGAATCCAAAAATGAAGTCCATTTGGCGAGATAAAATTTAAAAAAGTAGGTGTTACTATTCATAACGGCTAGTTTGATCGGTTGGGGTGTGTGTTAGAACTCGATGTTGCGTACAACACACGCTATTGCATTATTCAAAGAGAAACATACCGTAGAAGCTTGGGGTGTTACATTGTAATTTTTTTATGTCCCCATTCTAAAGAATAAATTTATTTAGTCAAATTGAATATATAAACGTTTAAAATATTAGATTTAAAAAGGGTTCAGTATTAAAGTTGGTGAAAGTGCATTTTTCAAAAATACTTCTTTTATCTGAAAAAAAGGAATTAGTTCTTACATTATGTCTAAGAAACTCATAATATGGATTCTAAAATTATAAGGATTATATAAAGTTTAAAATTTAGTTAAAACTATTCATAACCTCCATTGAACGGCTTGTTTGGTAAGTCATGGTGCGCTTTTACTCGATGTTGCATGTAGTGCAAGTTATTGAATTATTTTGAAGAAATAACACACTATTAAATCTTGGGGTGTTACGCTTGGGTTTAAATAGGATGAATTTTCCATGAATTTATTGACCAATTTTCCATGTTCACCTCACTATAGTGAAGTTTTGTGGGTTGTTTTTTGAGAGACTCATGACATTTTTTCTATTCTATGCAATCAATGAGACCTTCTATATTGATGATATTTGGAGGTTGTGTATTAGTTGGATAATATGACTTAATGGTGTCCCATGAAATATCATTCAAGATAGTGAAACCCATTTTACATATCATTTCTATTAGAGTTTGTAGTGGGTGCATGGTCCATAGATGCATCTAAAAATAGTAAACCACCCCCTCACTTATGTCTAATAAGAGTGTATGATAATGGTTTTTGAGGACATGTTGGGAGAATACATCATAATTTTAGGGGAACATGGGGAGGCAAATTACACTAGTTGAGTTATCATCTAATATTTTCTGTCATGATTGGATACAGATGGAACCATATTTGTATTTTTATGGTAGGTCATGCTGATCACCCATATGCTAGTAAGAGGCAGGGGAGGCAACATTACAATAACCACATCTCATATAGGAGTATTCTGAGTATTCCCTATTTATTCTTAAGTAGATTGATTCTATCAAGTGTCAAATTAAATTATAAATTGATCGCAAACACAAGAGTAATATGGAATTGATCATTATAAATCATTTTTCTCGTTTGGTATCCATAAGATTCCAAACCTTTTGAATGTACATCGATAAATCTTGAATGAGTCTCTATCCCTAAAACTCTAATTCCCCAACTATTATCCAACATAACTAAGATCTACATGGCCAACCATATATCACATTATATAGTTCCATAAGAATATAATATTGATAACTATTATTATAATAGAACTCAAATAGCTCTATGTGTCTCTCCAAATACTGATATATTTATAGGATGAATTCCCTCAACCAAACCTGTAAAAACTACATATTTTGTTACATTTTACCATAATTCTTCTAGTTGAATGTTTTACTCCAAAACACAAGGGAACCAAGAAAATTCTAAAACCCTTTCTTTAATAATGATGTAAAACAAGGATCATTATATTAAATAATACTCTTTGGTACCCCATGAAACATTACTACCTCTAAGATATAAAATTCACCCAATTGTTCCTTTGTGAAAATCTCTAGAATTAGCAAGAATTGAGACAATATTTTCTACCAATCCAAAATCACCCTAATTTCAACAATCATATAAATAATCCTAATAAGACATTAAAAAAAGTTTACTGTAACATCATTCTATTTTCATTCTAGAATATTCAAAGACTATAGAAGACAAGTTTGTCACTAATGCTCAAACTTCACATTATAATAGTTGTTGAATCATTCCATAAAATATGGAATCTTATTTTTTTACTAGACACTACAAAAATTTCCAAATAATTTTTTTCATCCTATTAAAATGAGGATTCACCGTACACTTAATAGAGTGAAACTCACACATAAGATCTTCCAACATACAATAGGGAACAACAACATGGCCATAAGTTTTAATAATCTCATCTTCACAAATTGTACAATTGAAAATCATATCCCCACCATCCAAATCATATCCCAAAAGCATAAATTCTTAATCTGCATACTATATTCTATAAATAAGATTACATAGTGATAGATCAACATATGGGGACATGAATGTCAACATCCCATGTTACTCCGGAATACCCAGATGAATCTCAACTAACAAAACCATCATATTCCAATCAGAAATAGACTTATGAACTTCTAGAGTCTATTTAATCAAATGAATGCATATAAAGAAATGTTCCACTCTCCCAACATATAATCTAACTCAATCTCAAAATACGGTATACATTTAACCAATCTAATCTACCTAAGATTCACATTATGTTGGTAAAATAAGTACTTAAGGCTCGTTTTAAAGGTATAAACACAAAACATCACACACAAAATATAATGCCCCCAATTGAAAATTTGAGATTGTGCATATGATGTTTTTTTCACATGGCCCCAACTATCATTATCCATATTACAGGACTCAATCTACCAAAATCAATATTTCCCAAAAGTTCAATCACATATTCATAAAAAAACAAGTTATACTTTATACATGGATAATTTAATATCAAGATTCATACAGTGGTCAACCAGTTCATATGCATCTGAAAAGAATCATCACATGTTTTATAACACTCAATCATTGTACAATTTCTTCAATTCCTGAGTTTGGATATGAAAGTAATGAAATTTATTCAGTTAAAATCCACTAAAAACATAGTAAAACAAGAAAATATAGTTATATGAAAATCATTTTTCGTATGTTCACAAGTAACCAATGGTTAAACATTTTTTGTACCCACTAAAACATATTCCTCGGTGATGAGTTTGGTAGTGCTCCAAGTGTAATCAATAAAGAAAACTAAAAACTGATGTATGTACAAGTAAAATATTTAATATATTAAATCCATTAACACATAAAGATCATTCATCCACCCAAATGATAGTAAGATGAACTCATATAAAGATTAAATAATTACGAAAAGAGTCTATGGTATATTTGATGGTATCACCTTCATCCGATGATACGTTGACCTCAAATCGATCTTGGGGAACACATAAGAAACCATTAGCTGGTTAAAGAGATCATCAACACATATATGAGGATATATTTTCTTAGCCAACATGTTATTCAACTTCTCTTAATTGACACAAAACAACAACAATCAATTTTTCTAATTAGAAGCAAAATAACGAAGATCCCTATAGAGATGTACTTCAATAGATACACCCTTTATTATATAATCAATCAAACTATTTTTATGTTCTGGGATTTATGTTGGTTCTATTCTTTAAGGATGAATAGAAATGTGATTAGTTCTAGGTACCAGTTCTATCATTAAATCAACCTCAATATTTTGTAGATTCCTAAATTATTCCAATGTAAAATACTATTGGAATCAATCCACCTTTGAGGGAATAAAATACTTCTACTTCAAAATAATCCAATAAAGACTCACAACTTGGGTCATGATAATGTACAGTTGTGGACGAACTAGCACTATTTGACCTTCTATGATATCCCATTTCCCTTGGTAAGCATAATTGTCACCCTCAAAAGATGTTAAACAAACTCTAATACAATAAAAATCAATATGGCCCTAGTAAAAGAAAAATAATTACATTATAATTACATTGTAAACACCCAATATATCACATAAATACAAGTACCAAAGGATATTTTACCCATCAACCTTGAGGTAACAATTCATTCATTAATGGACACTTTCTCCTCATACATTTAATGGTATATCAGTAGACATAACCACACACCTTTATTCAATAGAAAGACCTAAAATGTTCACAAGATATGAACAAATAACATATTGTGAGGAAGATGTTACAAATTAAGAACTATAAAGACTAAAATCTAAAATAATCCCACATTGATCAGTCGATTTTCCAGACTCACCACTGCCAGGTGAGATGTTACTACTTGAATATGACTTTCCTCAATACCTCGGGCTTATGATTGAGTTCTTGGTGATATAAAACATTATGATTTGGATTCTATTTCCTTAAAGTTTCACACCCCCTCATATACAGGTATTTCATGTGGAAATACAAATACATCACTAATACAAGGTAGAAAACCCACTATAAATTCTATGTATCAGCTAATGTCCACCACCACTAACATACCACCGTGGGTACCTATAAAACATTGGAATATAACCCATCCTTCCAAATGTAAAATAGTTCAATAGTGGTCATGAAAACCAACATCACAAGTTTCCTAGTATTCCACAATGATATAAGACAAATGAACTACCTCCTTGAGAGAGAGTTAATTTTCCTTATATTTTTTTAATCCAAAGCTCTTGTGGAAATTCTAGTAAAGGTTCTTCCTATGATATGATGATATACCACAGGATCTATCAACCAAAATGGATTCTTCAACACTATAATCCTCTTTTAGGTTCCATTCAGATATCATGACTTGATCCACTACCTCACCAACTGTCTTCCAATGAATTACATTTACTTGGAACTTTTTCTCCCATCCAAGTCCATCCCAAAACATCCTAGGAATAACTTCCTCTTTACCTTTAAACATCAAAGAATATTATATCATGTATTTTAACATTCTATCATAATCCATCATTGTTATACTTCATTGATTTATGATCATAAACTCTTTATCTATCATCTTCAATAGGGTCTCTGGGTAAAGGTTTTTCTGGATTTCCTTCCATGTCATTCCCTCTAGATTCTCAAATATATCATATATATCCGGCCATCACATTTCAAGAACTTGTAACTAATAATTTTCAAAAAAAAATATTTTCATAGGAGGGTTTTCTATGTTATTTGTAATCATCTTTATAGATTTTGTCACAAACACATATACTTTATGTTTACCCACATTGGAAAACATCAGAGAGTGCTCCCATTGAAACTCTCAAGTTAGGTTTAATATACTCAGTGCATCCCACCATGGATCTCACACCATTAACTGCATAAAATGGGATATTTTCAACTGGAACATATCATCCCCATATTATCAGTAACTAATAGGGGTTCTTGTATGACTACTAGAAGAGAAATATTGATGATGTCCTCCTATCTCTAGAAAAGTAGGTGTTTTGGTTCTAGAATCTCTCTAAAATTAAAAACCCATGTATAAAAAACCTAAAACAATTCCCAAAATTACGTAGAAGATATACCTCATCTATTCAGAACAAATTAACCCACATAGAGTATCCCAACAGGTACTAATACCAAACCATCATTGCCTTCATCCATCCCTATTCCGGGCCAGGGTAAAAATAGAATAAATCTATATTTTATAAACATTATCCTTTAATTAGATACCATTATATCCATTTCAATTTCAAAAACATAATTTTTTCCCATTTTTGATAAATTTTTATCATTCTAATTCATAACATCACAATTAAAACCATTTGAAACTATTTCCTATGAATTATTTTTCATATAATCCAATCACAACATTATTTATGCATGTGTTTAACATGAAGTATATCACATATATTCCTATGTTCCTAAAATGAGGCATGTGTACACCAACCACATGCCACACTATCCCATTAGTAATGTATCAAATATAATAACATCATATCACATATAGATCTCCCCAGGTGGAATAACATAAAATAAGAACATGATAAAATAAATAATAATAATCAAATCCAGCGTATTTGGGATTTCCCCTAAACATTGGTTGTCTACTAGAAAGCATGATGTCATTACCAAGGATCGACACATACTAATATTTTCTATACTATTCCCAAATAAAATTCAATAGAAATGAAAAATACCCCACAAATACCACATTGTCCGATCCCAACCTGGGTTACGTGATAACTATTTCCCCAAGTTGAAGTGGTACATGACCTCAGTCACACCTCCCCATATGCCATAGGTAATTGAAAGGAAGCAGGGTTCCAATGGATCATTTGGGGAGACTATAACATCTTTACCATAGTAAACAAATATTAAATATAATTTTTTTTAAATAATAATAAATACCAAAATCACCACATACAATATTCCCACCTATGCACACACCCGTAAACAACAAAGTAAAATATGACATTTCATGATAGTCTAATGTTCTAGAAGTAAATCCAAATAATAAACTAAATACAATCCCAAAACACAGTCCTAGCATAATGTCGATTCCACTCATCCATTATCCATACCATATTCCATATCAACCATCCATCATAAATATTTTCCCTTATCCCAACCTACAATCCTGATGTATAATTGGGTACCCAACAATGACTTAAGTCGGGTGCATGTATAATATAGTAGGACACCACCTAATTTTTTTTAATAATATCCATTATTTTCATAGGGAATTAATAAGTAATTAATAATAAATACATGTTAGTAATGAAAACATTTTTCATTATAAAATTTTATTAAACCACTCATTTATCGAGTTCCCTGTGTTATCCCAACTCATCGAACATGATTCAGTCAATTTACAGCATAAAAGTAATTTTTAATAGTGTTACATGTTAAAAAAAGAGGATCATTAAAATAATCCAATTGGGATTTAGAACACCATGTCAGACCATCCCAACCATGATAAGAAACACCATGTCCATACCCTTAGATTCAGCAGCATCAATCCTTTCTCTAAAACCTACTATTTATAGTGGCTTATAAAGCATTATTCTGATCATCCCAAGGGAGATGAATGTCAATAAAAAATTTCATCCAACCATTTTTTCACATTTTCAATGGATCATCAATAATAACCAATAAAAAAATATAACTCTAGTACACCATTTCATTTATGACAATTTTATGGTTTATTAAATTTAATATATTCTAAATTCAAATTATTATTCCATTTCAGCCCTAAATAATCATTAAAATCATTTATCACCATTTATAATGTAGTTAACCATATGGAAAAACCCTTTAACTATTTACATAAATTTATCCATTTATATTCCATAACTCATTTAGAATAATCATGTCAAGATAAACACCCAATTATTCCATTCCATCATGATTACAAACCCTATGATTTTTATAATCATATAAACACTTCAATTTTTTTAATAACAATATTCTAAAGTTCATGGAAGTGGCACACGCCATTAAAATGTAGACCTATTCTGATTAACCTCAATGAATTCAACATGGATTGGGAGGGGATCAACACACTATCTACACACCTATTTTTCTATTTCGTACTATGGAATTAAACTTGTAACATGATGGCATAAATGCATAACCAAAAACACATAAATTAAAGAACAAGTACATGTGATATCAATTATAAACCACCTACATCAAGTTCATAGATTTGTGGTCACTCTAACATGAACCTTGATTCATGAAAAAACAAACCTCAATGCCCAATGTACGCATCCATTTGAAAAAATGGTTTTGTGGATTTAGAAGGAGAAAAAAAATTATGCAATGAATATTAATGAAAACATAAGAAATGGTAGTTTTATACTCACCATGACCTCTTACTTTCAACCAAAGATGATTTAAAAGACCTATTATTGAGACAAAATCATCCTTGAAAGAGGTGGGACCCATTTGTTAATCAATATAGTTTTATGAGGTGGAAGGTGGAGAAAAAGTAGATAATAAATCATAATTCAGTAGAGGAAAAGAATAGAAATTATCTATTTTAATGATTCACATGGTTTGTCTCATGGATAGCCAAATCCTATGTCAAGAATGCCCCACCCTATGTCTAATTGGGGGCATGGGTTCTACTGTTTTCTGGGTAGCTCAAACATTATGCCAAACCAAAAAAGCTAGTCCTTTTAGATTTATCAAATATTAGAAAATTTTTATCTTCCCCTATCGCAATTTTTCAAATGTGAACCATCCCCTACATGATGCATGGTTATGCAGGGAGGTTAATACTAGTCACGTTGCAACTGTGTTCCGAATACAATAAGGCCTATTTTATTACATTTTTTATCTCTTGAACCCTTGGGAGACTCTCGAGCCCCCATATTATCATGAAAAAATATAGAAACCACTATAAATGGATTTAATTCAAAATTTAAACAAGAGTGTAGCTCATTAAGAGGTCAAGATCTAACATATATTTTCTTCAACCTACTTATAGAATGAATGACTAAATATATGGAACTACGCACCTCAAAACATATATTATGATAATATCACAAACATTAACAATGAACTAAGTAAAAATAGGTGAATGTATTAAAAATTATTTTATAAAAAAAGTAATAGTAACAGATTACCATACTCATATATTCATTATTATTGAGAATATTATAAATTGATTTTGGGTTCTTTTAAATACATATCATTTGGGTACACTCATATATGATCTTATTTTTAAAGATATAGGGATAAAAAATAGTTATGTTACAGTAATCAATTTTTTTAAAAAAATGTGTTTTCATCATAGGAGAACTTATATTGAGTTACTTGGATTTATTCATATGATAAACAGAATTTTGAAAACATGAAATTTCAAAATGTAAAATTCTGTATGTGATTTCCTAAAATATCATATGGTTTGATTAAATGAATTAAATTATATGAATTATTGTTGATAATTTTTTTAAAATCTAATATTATACAAGATAAAAAATCTCTTAGATCGTTTTACTTTTATTTTAAAATGACAAATATTTATAAAAAAATATCAACAACATGATGAAATTTCTCACGTTATTTAATAATTCTATTTTCTATTTTTCTCAATTCGTCATGTAACTCAAATTTGATATGTAGTGATCAAATATCATATATACAACTCAATTATATTATATATTAGAATATATCCTTTGTACACATTAATTCAATTATGTGGCTCTAAAGTTTACTATTACATGATCATTACTTATTTATAATGAAAATAAATCCAACATGAGTCATGTAAAATAACATAATTTCCAAAAAGTTAAACATGCAATACATAAACTCTATAACTTCATACACTCTCATAGGAAATCATTAAATTCATTATATCTACCTTCATCTATTTCAAAAATACTAAGAAATAAAAAATCATAGATGCTCAGTATTCAATGATTCTATGACATTAATGAAATTACTAATAATCCAACAATGAATAAAAGTGAACTTAAATAACCTCATTTTGGATTTTTTGGGAACATCACTCAAGTATTCATTCAACTGTTCTATTTACAATTTTATCTAGATCAAAATTCAACAAGTCATTTGTGAATCATTAAAACAGATGCTTCCTCCTATTGAGAAGTATCTTTCAAAAGACTATTATATTTGGATTTTTTTAGAGATAATTCAATCCCCTGGTGAAAAATAATTATATCAAAGTTTATTAACAAATGTTTCCCTCAATATATTAAAAATTCTCAACATTTAAAAAAATTTAATGATTTGAGCCACTATTGATATCCCTCTTTGATAATATAATCTTAACCCTTATGCTGTAGGTGGATCAAAATACAATATGGGGAGGGGTAATGTTAAACAGAATGTTTCAAGATCAACTCATGAAATGTATCCTTTGTATATTCTTTCATAAAAAATAGGAAATATATTCTTTAATAAAAATGAAACAAAGTATCACATTAATATTTTCCACCTTTTTCATTGATAAAATTATTTGAATGATCAATGTGTTTGGATCTCTATTCTTGAAATATATTTTTTTAAGAGATATATATCACTTTTATATTCAAATGAAATGCATAATAGATTATAATATACGACTCTCACATATTATAACAAATATTTAATATAGAAGAAAATTATAATAATTAGTGGATGATATTTTCACATCATCATCCACACTCAGTGACCAAATATTATTTCCTTCATACTCCAGGAAATACATAATTCACTAAAGAATAATGGTCTACCTGAAGTGTACATCCAAAGAACAAAATATAATTCATATTTAGGATTTGTAAAAAAAAATTAGAGTGAGATATATCTTGTTTTTTTCTGATGAATAAATTGTCTTATGTTTCTTATATACATTATGATCCTATTGGTTCTCAACTTGTGAGATTATAGGGGACCACTCTAAATTATATTATATAAAATCATTGAAAAAACGAATTTATGCCTAGAAAATGTCAAAAATTTTAAATTCCAGTCGTTTTTTCTATTATTTTTATTCAATTCTTTTCCTCTCATAGTATCTAAGGTTTTTAACAATATTAACAGTAGTATAGATCAGTTTATATTACTCTATTCCAAACATCCCCAATGGCTCTCTAGAGTGATTTTCATAATATAGTAAGATATTAAACTTCTATTATATGATTTGTAACCCAAAAAATATAAAATCACACTTGAAATTGATATTCAAATACCAATTCTCATTCCTCAACTATTTCATCATAGAATGAATCATTATCTCCTAAAAAGTAATCTTAAACAAAAAAATGTAATTAAAGCAGTTGTGGATAAATACATCTCAAAAAGATTACTGTAAATACTTCCCTTTGAAAAGTCAATTAACCTCAGGAATCCATCATCTAAGGAATAATAGGTTCTTAGAGACCACTTTAACCCATAAATATCCTTTTTATGGATTAAAAATTTTATTCTATCATTTTTAATAAGAAATACCCTATATTTTAAAAATAAGCCACTTCTTCAAGACAACCATTTATGAAAATAGGCTTTAAATCCTTTTGATATAAATTTTAATTTTTTTTATGATGATATAAACAATAACATATGGATCGATCATGTCTTTACAATGGTATATATTTATCCAAATTCAAATCCTTTCATATGTGAATAGAAAATGTAAACTAGTCATTCTTTATTTATTTTCAATATTCATTCATTCAACCTATCTCTAAAAACACACTTAATTCCAATGGAATTTCTATTTGTATGCCTAGGTACAATTTCACAAGGAGAGTCCCAGTCATTAAAATCAATATTTCCATTCATCAATGTAATCTAATAATCATGATCGACTACCTCAGTAGCATTATTTTGATCAACATATGAAATAAAAAAGGTTGGGTTTTCTACCCTTAGCATATTTCGGTCTGTATTGTTTCAAATGGTTGGCTCATAATATTATAATATTAAACATTAATCCAATTACTTTGATTCCAATTCACCTTATTCCGAGTCCCTTTTTAATTTTTTTTCATAATTGAATCAATATAAACCAGAATAGTTTCAGTTACAACTTACTCACTAACTTTTTTTTATAGATCTATATGTTTCCGTCCCCAATTGAATCATCTTCAGTCTAAATAATAAAATATATTTTGTGACTGTTTTAAATTATTTTGATATAAAAACATTTTGAATACTTTTTTTGGTTTTGTATCCATTATTTTTAGTCAAATTCGATAGAAAGATACCACAAAATGTTCATTCTTCCAGCAATTCTCCAAACATACTAATATTTGTTTTCAAAATCATCAGGAAAGATATCCTTTTATAGACATTTCTGTCTTAGATAGTCTGTATTTTTTGTGATACCCATAAATTATAATCATATAATTTTAATGTATTATAAAAAACATATTTTGGATAATCAAATCAGTGTATACAATTTCCCTCCATAATAAGTGTTGATATTTGTGCTCACTTATCATGGTTCATCCCATTTCAAGAGTACTTACATTTCATATTTCTAATAAACCATTTTTTGGTTTTATTTTATTATATATTTATGTATTATATCATTATTTTTTATATAGTCCTCAAAATATTTTTTTTGTATTATTTGTTATTTTCTAGCCACACCTTTTTTAAATAAACATCAACAACCTACTACACAAATCTTATAAATTTTTTGAACATTTGAATAACCTTTATTCATTACTTCATGAAGATTTAATCTACCATATAGGTTTATTCATATATTAATGTAATGAGACATAATCATTATAAAACTCTAATAGTATGAAAAAGAATATAATGTTAGATTGTGAATTAAGCATACAACACTAAGTTAAAAGAACCATGTCATATTTTGAAAATATTATAATTAAAGTATGAAAATTATATACAATCCCTGAAATTTGTGGGTATGAATAGAATTAACTTATTTAGTAAATTTGTATTAAGGTAATACATAATATAAATGTAATTATAAATGGTTCAGAAATAAGTACAATTTTTTTAATAAAATCAATTATTTCAAAAAATTCTTTTATTTATTTATTTGAGAAAATATATATTTTACCTTTTAGAAGTGTTATTTTTAATATAAATATAATTTTTAAAATCATTAAATAAATATTAATTTAGGGTGTATTTTTAGTATTTTCAAAGATTAATTAATTTTCATTGAATAGTGATAATCACAAATTTTTATAATATTATCTTATTTTTTTTATAAATTAAGTGCCATTATTTTTTTTAATATTATTTAAAATTAAAATAAGTACGAATTTGTGTTATTAATTCAATTTAATTACCTTTATTTAATTATTTTATTATATTTTGTTCCTTGATTATTATTTGGATTTAGAATACATTTTTATCAAAGTAGTGTAAAAGTGCCTAATATTTCCTTAATTTAATAAAATAAAATAAATTTTAATTTGAAATTATTAAATTGATATTTTTATATTATATATCTATAAATAATAATTTAAATTTTTTTATGATTATTAATTAACATATACTAATTATTCAATTGCATTATGATTGGAGAATGATTTCTTTGAAAAACTGATTTTTGACACGTCGGTAGGTTTAATATTATATTTTACATTGCCAATTCTATTTGAGTAATTTGGGTAAATGGATTCAATATTTTAAATTAGAACAATTTATATTATCTAATTAGTTGACAATTTGATACTTTTATTATTATAAAACCTGATGTGTAATTAATTTGTTATGTAATTGAATATAACAATGAAAAAAATTAAAATTAAAGGAGTAGGAAACATGAAACAAATATCTATATATTAAATAATTAATATATGTTTATTATAAACAATTATAAAGAAAAAAATGAAGATTCATGATAAAGGTATGTGTTTCATCTTAACACATCCTTCTCCAAGACACATGTTCTTTTATTAATCTAATTTTTTTTAAATACTATGTAGGATACCTATTTATATATTAATTCATGAATCATTTATAATTAATTATTGTTCATATTACAAATCATGTACTTAAATCATGTGAGTTAGGTTTCAAATGTTACCAAGCGATAAATGATTATGTTTTTTTTAATCATTTCCTAATAAAACCCTTCTTATTTATTCCAATCTAGTTATTCAGGAATGTTTTAAGCAATAGTGAAGTTTTACACTCTTTGGTAGTTAAAGATATTGAGAAAATATTGTTTAAGAAAATTTACTTTCATTCCCTCTTAATTTGAAAAAACTTTTTCATCTATGTCTTTATTTTCTTTTATGTATTTCAATGAATTTTTTTAATATTATTCTAGGATTGTTTAAATTATTTTTTAGCTTTGTTTATAATATTTTTAAAAATGAATAATCTTTTCATTTTTAATTCAAGGTAGTTATTTGAAATGGGAATGGAACCATTATTTTTATAGGTAATACCTTAACATTATGTTTGGATATCACAGAAAATATTTTCCATGAATAATCTATTTTAAAATTACAATGTTATTTTAATAGAAAATTATTTCAACAATTTTTTCGGAATTTATGTTTTCAAAACAATATTTTCAAATTGAAAAGGTTATATTCGTTATAAATTATTTTAGTATTTTTTAATGTTTTTACACTCCTAAAATTCAAAGGCTTTTAATGTTTTAAAATTATTTTTTATACCGTGTATATGTTAATCATACATATAAACCATTCTCACTCACTCATAAGATTATGTGGTAATACGTGACATATGTTGGCCTCTCAAATTCATTCATTATGATTGTTCCATTGATTCTAAAATTAGAAAAGATTATACAACCAATTTATTTACATGGGTTATTATTATTTTTTCCATATGATTGACTTCATCTTTGTGGCACAAATAAATCTAGAACATGTTATGATGGGTGAATTCGAGTAGTTCCTGGCAGCCCAAATATTACTTATACGATAGTTGTGCCCATATAGTTCTCCAATGAAATGATTATTGTTTCAGACTCACATGGTGTCATGTATTTGAATAGAGAGTATTCTTAATTTATTATTGAAAATTTTCTTCGATGTGATATAGTTTAGATAGTTATATTTGAATCATGTTTATTTCATCTTAAATATTTTTTCAACATTTACAATGATTCCAAGATACCGTGACATTTATATTATTCTTCCATGTAATTACACATTAAACTTCTCTTTAATTATTTAATTTTATAAATTTGACTGAAATATAATGTTACCTTATCATGTTTTTACCTTACTGGGTTTTTATCTCATCCTTTTTTCTATGTATTCAGCAGTCTATCCCATGTAGTTTTATGAGATTGAAGGGAATTATGATCCCATTATAGGCAATAAAATAAAAAATGTTTTATTTTAGTCTCACTCTAATATATTAAGATAATAGAATTCCAAATAAAAATTTCATCATGATCTTTAGTTTTTAATTAATTTTTGTTAATGTTAAAAATCATGAAATGATACATGTAAAAGGAATATGTCACTATAGTCACCATTGGGTGAATTTTTTATAATTGGTCAATATGAATCTACTTATATATGTTCCAATGGTTTTTTGGATTTTATGTCCATATTATTGTGTTTCTATCAAGACATACTTGCCTTATAACATGTTTTATAAATGATTCTATTTCCATCCATAATTTGGGATGGTATATCATATAATTATGCAAGGTGGTGTTTCCTTTAATATATTTCCTAAAGCAAGAAAGTCTCCTATACCATTGATCATTTTTAACATTAGTTCTCAAGTAATAATTGTTAGATATATCACCATTATGAAGCATGTTTTCACTTATTATTTTTACTTTAGTAATGAATCCTCAATCCTTGAAATTTATAACAATTATTCTGTTCTCTATAAAAAAATCATTTACGTCATTATTTAGTTATATAGTAATAATCAAGTGATGTTTTAGTTCATCCAGAACTAGATTTTCTTTTAAATTTACTCTCTTACACTTAATATCATCAATACCAAACCCATTGTTCATTATTGAGAAATCATTGAAATAATTTACTATAGTTCTATAATTTTACTTATACATATTCAATATTTTATTTTTTAAATTCATATTGTAAGAGAACTCCCTATCAAGCATCTGCGATCTTCTTTTTTTATCTATCTAAAAATACACTAATTAAAATAATTAATATTCATATTTATTCTTCTTTGTTACTATGTTTCTTCTTCAATAGTAATTTAACTATCACATATAATTTTTCAAAAATATTTTAAAAACATTTCCATGACTCTGACATCTACAACAAACTTGTTTCATAATTTTTTACTTTTCCTGAGTACTATGATTTGAAGTTACCTTTTCCGCTATATTTTTCTATAGAGATTCGCTTATTTTCATCTATGTATTTACTTCATTTCTTTATTCCACCTTCTAGGTAGATACATGTTTTACATGAAAGTGCATGTCGTGTGATCATAAATTCTACCACCCCAATAGTTTCCCATAAATCTAGAGCACATTTTAAAAATTTATGAATATTTAAAAATTGCATTCTAGAATTTTTTCTTTAATTTCCTAATATACCTTAATATAAATTTTTATTTATGGGAATTAATTTTCCTTGAATTATCCTTTATTTCATAGATGTAGAATAATTTTTCTCATTATCTTTTCTTTGTAACCAAAATTTTCAAGATTTTGAATTGGATTATGCATGGTTAGGTAAAACAAATTATTATTTTAGAATATAATTATGAATAAATCAATCTAGAAATGATATTATAGTGGAAAAAACATTGAGTACAGTAGATTAATTAATTTATTATTTAACACTTTTCAACACATTTTCAGTTGTAATATACTTTCATCCTGTCTTACAAGATTATTCATTATGGATGTCAATTTTCAACATGATATCTCATAATATTTTCATTCTAACTTTCTGTAATATTTTTATAATTTTTCTCTTCAATTAATTAAATTTATATCTTAAGAAGCACTTCAGTTTATTTAATATTCTTAACATGAAACTACATAATAATTTTGACATCCTTTTTCAACTTTGTGTCTATCTCAAAATATCATTATAACTCTAAAATTTCATTTTTTATGCATGTTCCTTTATAAACATTATATTTACTATTTATGATTGTTTTTTACTTTTATTCACGTTCTATAATGTTTTAGAAACATTATATGCTCTTATAAATTTATATGCTATATGTTGATCTACCTCCATATTTTTATTTTATTATTAATATTTTTATTTTGCATCATATAAAATTATTCATGAACTAATTAATTTTTTTATTAGTCCTAGATCTCTTCAAAGAACTATTATTCTTGTGGGTTTTATCTTTTCATTATCCTTATGTCAAATATTATGTCTAAATACCCAATTTGTAGAAAATTTTATAACACCTAAATACTTAAATAACATCAAGTTAAATTTACACTGGAAATTTATTTTACTTATTATATGAATTTTAGATATCATATTAGATATTATCTTTACATATTAATCTATCTTATCATCACCATATAATTTATCATATAGTATTGGGTCATTTATTTAGCATTAGCATTATCATGACAAAAGAAGCCATCACATTTTTAACTTTGTTCAATAAAGTAGGTATATTTTACATTTCATATGTAAATAGGAGACTATGTAACTCATGAATTGAAAGGTATTACCTATTTTCCAAAGTATAAATTTTTAGATAAAACATATCTATGAAATTCATCCAGAGTATATTCAAAATGACATCATCATACAATTTTTTATTGCACCCATTGGTATTATTAAACATTTTTTAAATTATAGTGATTTTTTCTTCAATGATTTCTCTTAAAATGATATTTATATCTTAAATAATTTATCCATTTATTTTTTGTTATTTCAATTTTACTCCGATAGACACTTCATAACTACCCAAAATCGTAGCACATACTTCCTTGACCTTGTAAGAGCCATCAACTTGGTAAAAAGTTAATCTGATGGGTATATTAATAACAGAATTTCATTCTATACCATAAAAAATAATATTTTCCATTTAATTATGTTTATATTATAAACTATCTTAATTGGTGGAAACCCAAATATAATTTTATTGAGAACTTCTACCCTAATGGACAAAAAATAATATTGCATTTTGTTTTTCTAGCCATGAAAATATTTTACACAAAACATTTTCACTCCTCTACTGTTAAGAGAGTTCATGTGGTTCACCATTCAATTCAATAAGAGAATATATTTAATGAAAACTTTTCTCAAATATGAATGATTTGTTTCAATGGAATATACAGATACATAGATAGGGGTAAATCAATGTAAACATTTCCTAATACTATTTTTTCTTGCACTATAAATAAACCCATGTGATCTGTTAAGAAACAATTCTATTGCTTTTACACATTAGTCTCATCACAGTATGACAATGGAGAAAATAAAAAAAATAAGGAACACAATAATTTTTCATGGTCCGGTGAAAATTTGAAATCAAACTCCTTGATAAATATGGTTATTATCTATGCAATCTATTTTCATCAATAAATCAGTCACCAACATACAATTGGTATTGTGGAGTCACCATTTACCTATAGTTTTATATAGTCATATTTCTACATTACACAAAAGTATCCTAGTCAAACTCAACATCCTACTAGTTACAATGACACAATAAAAATGAGAAAGATCACTTAAAACATAGTATTTATTCATCAACATTAAATATTTTTAATCATTAATATTGAATATATAGAACTTAATATTCTCATTCTTCGTCAATAATAAATAACATAAAATAATTAAATTAGATTTTTAGTAATATCAAACACACTATATGTAATCCCCCTTGGGGTTTTCATCATTATTTTCTTTCTACACTATAATCATAAGAATATATACATTTTTAGATAGAAAACTACCTCATCCTCTACTTCTCAGCACACACTACATAGTAACACTCTACCCAATCATACCCTTGCAACATCACATAGTCACACATTAATGATTAGCATGATATGTGAAATACTTTACATCAATAATATTTATTTATTTTGGAAATAAATTTTCTTTTATATACTCCAAATAAATTTCCCGAAGTTCATTATTATTAATGTTTTTGTCCTGTCATAATAAATGATCATGCAAATAAAACAATTTTGGCCTCTGATATCATTCCTATAGTGAAAAATGAAAATCTATTTTGTAGGTCTAATTTCCCATGTTCTCATCAAAATAATAAATCTTTTCTCTTATTATAACTTATAAAATTACTAGTATTAAAATATATTTTATAAAATACATAGTAGTAATATATTTTTAAATAACATGAAAAATAAATGTCTTCTTACCCATCATTTTTTGGATTATCTCAATTCACAATATCATTAACCATACTTTGGAATGATGGAAATGGGTTAAAAATAATGACCTCTTAAATATAGTAACTAAAATATATCAAAAATTATGAAAACAGATAAAAATTCACTATAATGATTTCCTGTGATTTTAGTAACATAGTAATAGAAAATCATTGTAAAACACATTACCTTATAATTATTGAAAAATGAATAAATTCATTTCAGGATAATTAATATATACCTTAATTAATTTCACCAATTGATTGTATAATTATTCATGATGTAGGCATCCAATATTTATCACATTTCTCATATCACATTTTAATTGTTATTTTTTAAGTTCGAGTAATATATATTGAATTTCCTTGTCTCCTTTTTAGAATAATTAAATTCTTGAAGAATGTTTTTTTTGAAGGAATAATATTATATCACATTTCCTAATAATATTTTTTTGAAGCTAAAATAACTTATATAGATTATTCCTTTTTCATTGATTAAAATCTAAACAAAATAAAAATCCTACGAGATCATAAATATATTATATATTACAAATTTTTTTCTCATAATGAGTTATGTATAAGTAAAATATATTCATAACTAGTGAATTTTATTACATTTTTTGATAATCCCATTTTCATTTTTTATCAATTAAATATATATGTACAATTTATTACAAATTAAATAAATCTCTCACACAATACTCAATTCATTGAAACATCCCACAATGTCCAACTAATTGGTCCATTCATATATGCTACTCTAAAATTTCATTGGATTAGATAAATTGTAATATTTAGTTTAAGAATTTCATAGAGGTGGCCCATAATACAATTTACATAGAAGATCTCTGAAAATAAAATAAAATAAAATAAATCTAGAACACATCAGAATTTTCTGAACAAAAATTTGGAATATTTTTTCAAGGTAATGTTGTGATAAGAAGATGTTGGTTATTCTTGTTTGGAATGAATAATATTTTCCCAAATCAAAGATTTCATTTATTTCTAAACACAAATAACCGTATTCTACATGATTTTGAATAATGGTGATTGGATGAAGATGGTTAGCCTATATTTAATGGACATATTTCTTCAAAATCAAGGTTATCATATTAATTTGAATAGTGAGTTTTTTTGCTAAATGTTAGACCTTATATTGCATATAAGATTCATTAGAATTAATGTCTGTTGATGATTTTTTGTGGGTTCTCTGTTGTTCTTATTGTTTTCAACATCATTATTATTAATATATCTCATGATCCAAGCTCAATTGGAAGGGGGATAATACAATTTATATATATGATGTTCATAAAATAATATTCTAAGTATGATCATAAAAAATAATCTATCGGTAAGATGTTTGGATGAGTATAATTTTTTTCATAGATTTTCTTTTTTGATATAGAATTTGTATGAAGTGTTATTGGGAATTTATTTTAAACGATATCTAATTGGATTAACGTTCTTCTTGAAACAAGGGATGTTTTTCAAAATATCAGTAGAAGAAGACTATTAGGATGACGAGCATAAAAAATCTATTATAATATCATTGATATATGTCATTCGGATGAACCATCATTAAATTTGAAGGGTGAAATTTTCAATTTCTATAACATGGATATATATGAAGTCCTGATGAGTAGTTTTAATAAGATGATCAGATATAAGACTTTGAATCATTGCATAAATATTTCTATTTTATTTAATGAGATGAATATTTTATTATGAAGTTCATTGTTCAAAGGATGGTTTATAGATGTATTTATCAAATATTACAAATTAATGTCATTAGATGGTGTAGGTATCTATTGGAACAAAGTGCGGTAAAACATATATATTTTTGAAATAATTTACAATGATTTCTTAATGGTATCAAATGTGATTATGAAAATTTTATCATTCAATATACCAAAGAAGAATTTGAAGTGATGAACATGTTAAGGATTTATGGTAGATTATTTGAAATGTAATTTGAAGTGATAAAGAAGTGTTGTTATGATAATATGAATATATTAAATAAGAATCAGTTTTAATTGTTTCATATGGAGTTTTACATCATGTTAGTATTAGAAAAATGGTGTGAATAAGAAATCAGTAAAACTGGTTGAACATGGATTGATCAGAAAGACACCAGATTGAGTATTCTTATAAAGTGTATATGATAGATAGTGTAACGTCTCGGTTTTGGGTGCCTCCTAAAGGTTCCCCATTACCTATTTGGTCAAATGGCATCAAGCACATTTCCCTTAACACTAGAGGTTTTTGACTGGATGTGAGGGCCTTGGGTGTGATGGTGGGGAAACAATACCCTCATTTGAAGATTATGCACAGTAGAATAACAAATAATAAGTAATCGGAGAAGAAATAATACCTCAAAAAAAGTAAACAATGGAATACTAGAAGAAAATAAATAACTAGTGCACATATATTAATGATGCATGTCAAATATGTCTATGAAAACACCCAAACAAGTCACAATACCGAAAATACAGCACTAAACCAAAGTAAGAAAGAAGAAAAATAAACTCTTGTGGAATCACAATCCTTAGCTAGGTCCCATTATATCAAGATCAACAGTAATGAAGTTCTTGATGAAAAAGGGAACCTACCCTTAACTATACACAATAATATATAATCTTTTTAGGTCCAAAAGCATGTACCAAACATGGTGTGAGATGAATCCTAGTAGGAAATCATCAAAAGATTTGTGCCTTACAGTGAGTCAGTATATATAGTAGGTAATAATAGAAATTTATCAAAGAAACTAGGAGTATACAAAAGTAACCAAGTCCCACAGTATCCATTTACATTTCTTAGCATTCAATGTTCATCATTTAATCAAATTGGTATTACAAACAGGTAACTCAGGAGACAACCTAACAGGACTGTATCCAATCTTGTTCTTGGGCTTGGTAGATGCATCACCAATAGTCAATATTTATATTGACCCTCTAGGTTTCTCACATAGTTTAAACCCTCTGTCCATGTAATGCAATAAAAAGGAAACGACACTCTTATGAAGCAGTCATGGTCAATTCCCCCTATGGTATTTCCATTATAACTACTGACTCTCTGGGGAATCACTCAACTTCAAATCCCATTGTGGTCTCATAATGTAAACTATAGATGCTCTGAGGGAGAACTCACTATCAAACCCCCCATGCAGTCTTTTAGCGTGAAATTTAATACACTATGAGGAAGAATTCAACTTCAATTCTCCCATGTGTTCTAACTACACATGGTTCAGACAACCTTCATTAATTAAATCGTGAGTATAATATGATAAGAAACCCAAATTAATCTCAACTACTACATGGCTAAACGATTCCAAAGCATATTTCAAGAATTTAACCAGAATAAAAATTCAAACAGTTCCATCCTATCAAGAAAGGTAAGGAAATAAGGTCTTACTCATAGGCTACCTCGACCAAATGGCCCTAAACACTCTTACATGGAAATTCACTCATAGGTGTTCCATAAATATGAAATTTCATGTAATATCACATCAAAAACCCTATATTTAGAAATCGGTCTAAGGAAGATAAAATAGTGTTTAATTTCCATAAACCAAAATACCAGAAACATATGTAATCATCACTTTGGAATATAAAAATCAATGAAAAACAATGAAAGGAAACAAACCACCTACCTCGATGTTGAATTTTTAACATTCTCGAACGTAGACCCTTGAAACGGCCTAGAATGATGTTGATCAATGGAATTAAAATGCACCAGTTGGAGTTTGAATAAGACCATCAAGGGAGAGATGGTGGCTAAGAGAAGATTTGTCGCTCTTAGTCACTCATGGATGAACCAAGGCCAAAACAAGATAAATTTGGCAATTAGACGTGACCCTGTTTTATTTAATCAAATATAAGAAAACGTACGTGACCTGTTCATTTAATGTACACGCCGTGTACATGCCTCATTCGACCACCACTTTAGGTGGTCTCAATGTCATCTCACATGGCCATGTATCTGCCATTACATGGTCAGCACACGACAACCCATGGAAACCTGATACATGGAGTGTACAGTCAAGTATAAGGCATATACTTCTAAAATTTCCAAGAACTCCCAATTTTCTAAAAAACACCAAATAACAAGATCTAAACCTAAAAATAATATCCAGGTTCATACAAACATCCCCCCTTAAAGAAATTTGTCCCTAAATTTTACTATCAAGGTGGAGAAGAAGAATCATCTAACATCTCTGGCCACTGCAATCACACATTAGTCTCCCTCTCCAATGTATGGTCTTTTACTCGGCTGTGCTTCTCAAACTCCCATAATAGAAGAATTGTCTGACCAAGGAGAACCTTATCACTGCAATCATCTAGATAGGATGCTCCAATAATGACGCTTCTACCTCTAAATAAACCTCCTCAAGTTGAAAAAAACGTGATACTAGTCAGAGAAGAAATGTCGTAGCTGAGAATCATGGAGACTTCGTGCATAGCCCAATACCTCTAAGGTAACTACAACTGATCGGAAACCAGAAAGACTCTATTAAAAACCACAAAAGCATGATGTATCTCAGTGATAGATTTCCCTATCACCAAATCCTCTTGTTCCCCAACCTTAGTGTGGCATTAATGTAAACCTGATATCTGACCTCGCACTCTAGAGGTCGTCTCTATCGATCAACAAAATATTTATATAGAGACTTTCTAGTATCCATCTTCTTCAGAATCAACTCAACCTACCCAGTAGTCTCTTACATAAGATGAGGTCCCTGTATAGCTAACTCTCCTTCCTCTATCAAAAATAGGGGTGTTTGGCATCACCTCCCATAAAAAGTCTCATAAGGTTCCATATAAATAGTTTCTTAGAAGCTATTATTGTAGGAAAACTCCACTAGAGGTATGTGATTCTCCCAAAAACCCCAACAATCTAAGAAGCATGCTCGTAGCATGTCCTATTGTACCTGAATCATGCGCTCACACCGGATATTTGTCTGGGGATTGTATGTCGTACTCAGAAGCATCTGGGTACCCAAATCAATATTTAGTCCCTTCCATACATGATAAGTAAAATAGGTGTCTCTATCTGAAACAATAGATCGTAAAACCACATGAAACTGACTAGTCTATCATATGTACAAACATCCCAACTCATCAAAACTAATGGTTTCCTTGTTCAGTATGAAGTGTCAATCTTCATGAGCCTGTCGATAACAACACATACCACATCATTTCCTTGGGGAGGTCTCGATAACCACATCAAAAAATCCATCGTGACATCATTCCACTTCCACTTAGGAATGTGTAAATGATGTAAAACCCCACTAGCTACTGATGCTCCACCTTTACCTGCTGAAAAGTAGAACATCTCATAAAAAAACCACCATAATCCATCTTCATACGTGGCCAAAAATATTTACGATGAAGATCTCGATACATATTGGAAACACCAGGACGAGCATCACAAATAGAGGAATGAAAATCGCTCATAAACTCCTCATGTATGTCTACTGCCACCCATACGCATCAATGAAAGAACAAGACATCATCATTGACCATGGTCCACCCAAGAGTATGTTTCTCTCCTTACACAATCTCCCATAGGATTAAGCATTCAGAATCAAATAGATGCCTCATTTGAACTCGACCCAAAAGAGCAGATTTAGCCACTACAGAAGATATAAATTTCTACCCCTATCTTTCATGCACCTCAAAATGCATCTCAGAAAATAGATCCATAACTGACATACGTGACTAGCCTCCTGAACTGCAGGTATCTTAGTAATCCTTCTCAATGCATCATCCAATGTGTTTCCTTTCATAGGCATGTAGGAAATCTCAAATTCAATGGACTAAAGGTACTCCACCCACCTTTGCTGTCTCAAATTTAGACCACACTAATTAAAGATACTCTTGAGAGTTTTTTGGTTATTGAAAACCACAAATTGCTCTCCCAAATGATAATGTCTCCAATAGAGCAAGGCATGAAAAACTTCATCCAACTCGAGATCAGGCATTGTGTAATTCCTATCATGTGGACTCAACTGATGATACCAATACGTGAAGACTCCTTCCCATTTTATAAACACTTCTCCCTGCGCAGTACCTGATGCATCGTAGTAAACAGTGTAACTCTTTCCCAGATCAGACAGACCAAGTATCGGTGTTGATTCCAACCTCCCTTTCATCCCATGAAAGGATAAATCACTAGAATATATCCACAATTACTTCTCACACTTCTTATTGAGGTCCATTAGTGAAACTTCTATGAATGAAAAGTACAGTATAAAACTCATGTAGTAACCAGCCAGCCCTAGAAAACACTGTAATTCAAAGAAGTTCTCCAAATTCTCCAAGAAAACTATTGCTCTTACTTTATCTTGGTCAAGTTATACTCTTTTATATGAAATAACATGACCCATGAAGTGAATCCAGTCCATTCAAAAGTGGCATTTTAAGAGATTATCATATAACTGATGCTCTCTTAGTGTACACAAGATGATCTCCGTATGAGTGGCATGGTAACTTTTTGTGTGAGAGTACACCAAGATATTTTAAATGAATAATACAAAAAAAGAATCCAAATAGGGATGGAACACTCGGTTCATTAGTGCTAGGAAAACATTCAGTGGGTTCATGAGAGAGAATGGAATAACCACATACTCATATTGACCATACATGCTATGGAAGGCTACAAGAGGTATATCTGTTGGTCTAACGTTCTACTGATGATAACTAGACCTCATTTTAATCTATGATAACACTCTATCTTCTCAAATATGATCAAAGAAATCATCAATCCTTGGAAAGGGATATCAGTTCTTGATCATCAACTAGTTTACCTTCCGATAATCCTCCCGAAGTCTAAGGGTATCATTCACCTTCTTCGCAAACAAAATAGAAGAACCCCAAAAAGAAGTACTCTGTCATATGAAACCACTTTACAATAACTTATATGGATTATTCACGAGCTCATGAAACTATGGTGTAGCCATCATATAGGGATGAATGTAAACTGGTGCCGCTCCTAGCACAAGCTCAATTGAAAAGTATACCTCTCTATCTAAGGCAATCCTTAAAATTCATCAGCAAAGACATCCCTAAAATAATCAACCACTAGAGGAAAGTCATTCTGTGATGAAACATGGACATTAGAATATAGACTAGTAATTTGGGCTATGACACCCCTTTCCCTTGATGCTTAGTTCCTACTCTACTCACGTAGACATCCCATTCACCCTTATATAGAAACAAACCACCCTCCGGTGACGTAAAACTCACCATACAGTGATAGAAATCGACCCCAAACTAGAACGAAGCTAAATAGTCCATTTTGAGAATGAAATCATACTCTATCATCTCTAAGACAAAGAGGTTTCATAAGAAGTGACGCCCACCTACGTCAAGTGGGAACTCCTTTCTCTAATGTACACTTACCATTATAATCAACAACAGATTGTCTAGAGTCATGATGTTTTCATATGTGAAGGTACATAGACCATGATTCTCCAAAATAGGCAGAAATATAATGCTATGGGAAGCCCCTCTATCACAAATAGCAGAATATAAAACTGAGGAAAAAAATCCCACCTCAGACTGTAGAGGGTCTAGGATCCTGCTCTTGTAGGATCTTCTCTAGCCCAAAAGCCTGACCTGCATCGCGACCCTATAAAGATGTCTGAGATGCCTGATCTGATCTACCATGTGGATATCAAAAACCCTACGTATGACCACTATGGCCATGATCACCACCTCATCCTGAAAGGATTGAAAAACTCCAGACCCTAGTGTGATGTCGAAATGATAGTTATATTACTTTACGAGGAGTCGAAATCTGTCCTTACTCACTAGCTGCTGGAAGGAGGGCATTGCATAAATGCTGAAGATGTCCCATTATTCCACAATATTAGAACTCCACTAGGTCTCTCTGGTACTGAGGATTCTTATATCCACCCTTCCTGTACTGGTATCACACCACCTGGCTACCTGAAAGAAAATCCCACCTATACAGATATCTATGCGTAGACTCACTGCAAAACTTCTTGCTATCAGTAAAAAGAGTACCAACTCTGGATGATAAACATCGCTTGAATATTTCTCCATAATTCCTTAAGTTACTCTTGGTAATTAGTGCCCAGTTGACTATAAAAGATATGGATGTAAACTTGAAGATGTTCTCATATAATCAGATGTCTTTCCAGATACCATCCTAAAACTTCCTCGCCAAAAACAACACATTACCCCTCAGAATGGGTGTGAATCCCTGCAGCTCTATGAAGTGAGAAGAGTACTCCATGATCGAGAGAGTACCTTTCTCCAAAATCATGAACTTTTGGTCTTGGTCATCCCTCAAGGTATCCTAGTAGAATTAGTTATAGAAGGTCTGTTGAAATGCATGTTATGCCATAACTCATTGGAATCCCGCCTATGATATCACACCCCACTAACTCTTGGAAGAATCTCAAATCATGTACATCGCAAGATTCAACCACATTTATAGAGGCATTTATAGATGATCTAAGATAGATAACATGGCTTCGAACCATGACTCTACAGCCTGAGGTCCTCCTTCCCCTGAGAAGGTAAGAGGATGTGGCTGTTAAATAGCCTTTTTCAATTTATCCATAGACGGGGTAGGATGTGGTGCTCCCTAGAATGTATGTAACATCCTCATGAATCTATCCCAGAACAATGTGTCAACAATTGTGTCAGGTATAACCATTGCTACCAAGATTGGCACGGAGGGAGGATCGACCCGTAGTCTATGATCTATCAATTATAGTGTCTGATCATTGCCCTGTTACTGGCTAATAATCAGAGGACGTCTCGATGACACGAATCAGCAAGGTCAAGCGCACACCTTATTTTATGATATTAAATAACTAAAACATTGAACATCATGAAAGTAGCTTGAGAATAAACAATCAATATTTACAAAACAGGGATGCACGACGTGTATAAACCCTATATAGTGTATCCCCTAAGGCTATTGACATAGTGTGTAATTCTTCCAAACCTGGTTATGTATCACTCATACACACAATGTGTTCTCTTTGAGACACGATGTGTACTTGAATCATTTCCTCCTTTCCCATGTTCATAAACAAAGATAAACCCACATTTCTCCATGGGGTAATACTACATGGCATGTTCACCCTACACATGACGTGTACCCCATATAGTATAACAACCTGTGTCGTTTATCACATTGTCTGTGACATGACCGAATCTACATGGAATTTAAGAATAGGATGAAATGTGTATAACCTATATTTCACCCACCCGTTTTGTTGGTAATATGGATAGATTCATGGTTTTTACAACACGATCTGTACTCCATGTACATGGCATGTGTCACCCAACATTTCCAAACCCCGTGTATCTGCTCACACAACCAGTCACATGGATAATGACTACATGGTGTGTACATATAGTACACAGTGTGTACTTATGAAAAACATTTTCTTCTCAATATAAGGATACCTGGTATGTATTTACCATCACACAACATGTATTCTAGGTTTTTTCACACAATAATCCTTAGAAACAATTCTGAAAGCCCATAAAAACATTGAATCCAACATTAATGTGACAAATTATGATTTGCGAGGCACATAAATCCCACGATTCAAATCTTGGCATCGTATTAATGTATATCACAAGGTATAATAGTGCAATAAATCACATTATCCATGAAATTCCTATCCATGAGGGCATATAACACATGGAGGACCAATGTTTGGAAACTATCCAAATTAAAACATTAAATATTTTAATACCTTAATAAAATAATAGGTATTCTATCAAGGAATCTATCACAACAACATAAATATATACCACAACATCTATCAAAATAGTATGCAATATGTATTTCACCCTAAATGGAATGAAAATAATTCATGACATGTGATCCCTATCAAGTGCCTGTATGATGAATGAGATGGAATACTCTCATCTGATTAGGTTAAATAGAAATAAAAATTAAATAATATCAATGACAATAACACAATCCATGTGTATCGGCCGGCTTCAAAGTAAAATCAACTATAACAATTGATAAATAGAAAAATTTGAATATTTGTGGTATATTGGCTATTCCCTATAAATGGGTTAGCTACTCCTGGGGAAAATATATTACCAAATACAAATTCCTTCATATCCTTGTCTATAGGCTCAAATAGTAAGCCAATGACGAAAATAAAACCTCACTTGATACCACATTGTAACATCCTTGTTTCAGGTGTTGCCTAAAGGTGCCCCATACTGATATTTTTACAAGGCCTCAAGCACATTTCCACAAATGGCAGAGCTTTTCGACTAGCAATGAGTGCCTTAGGTGAGATAGTGGGGAAATTATTCCTTCATTGGAAGAGTATGCATAGTGGAATAACAAATAATAAATAGTAGTGTAATTAATATTACCACAAAATAAGTAAACATATGAATACTAAAAGAAAATAAATAACCGATGAACATATATAAATGATGCATGCCACAAATGTCTATAAAATCAACCAAAAAAAGTCAAAATACTAGAAATAAAATACTAAAACAAAGTACAAAAGAAGAAGAACAAACTCTTGAAGCATCACAAGCCTCATCTTGGTCCCATGCTCCCCAGTTCCTCAACAATCAAGTACTAGATGAGGATGGGGGCTTTCCCTTATATAACCCTACAACCATATAATCTATTTGGGACCAAAAGAATGACCCAAATATTATGTGAGACGAATCCCATTAAGTAACCACCACAATATCTATGCCTAACTATCAGTGAGTATATATATTAGGTAATTATATAAGTTCAACAAAGAATCTATGAGCTCAAAAAAGTAACCAAATCCCACATATTCCATTTAAACTCATTAGTATTAAATCTTCATCATTTAATCAAAAAAATTTCAAAATTGGTATCTCAGAAGACTACCTAGTAGAACTGAATCCAAGCTTATGCTTGGTCTTGGTAGATGCGTCACAAGAATTCAATATTTACATTAACCCTATGGGTAGCTCACACAGTCTAACCCCTCTGGCCAATTAATGTAATAAAAAGGTGAAGACACTCTGTGGAAGAACTCACCATCAATTCCCCCTATGGTATTTGAAGAAAAACTATCGACTCTTTGGGTAAGAACTTAACTTCTATTCCCCATATGGTATAATTATATAAACTAGAGACACTCTGAGGGAGAACTCAATATTAATTCCTCCTCTGGTCTCTTAGCATGAAATATAACAAACACTCTGATGAAGCACTCAACGTCAGTTCCCCATGTGGTCAAACTACACCAGGATCCCACATCCATGTCTAATTCAATCATTCATAAATTATATCAAGCGTCCCGAAGTAATCTCAACTACTACATGGATAAACAATTCCAATGCATATTACAATAATATAAAAAGTATAAAAATTCATACATTACCATCCTATCAACAATAGAATGGAAACAAGGTATACATCATAGGCTCCCTAGACCAAATGACCATAAACATTCAAACATGTAAAAACACCCTTGGGGTGTTCCTTAAACATGAAATTTCACATATTATCCCTTAAAAACCATAAATTTAGAAATCGATCTATGGTAAATAAAACAGGGTTCAATTTCCAAAACCTAAAATCCCCAAAACATGGGTAATCAACACCTTGGAATATAAAACTCAAAGGAAAACAACAAAAGGAAACAATCCACCTAACTCGATGTTGTATGATGAGAACTCTTGAACATTGCACCATGAATCATTATAGAAGGATGTAGATTGGGGGGATTCAAACACACCATCTGGTCTTCGAATTGGACCATGGACCAAGAAACGGTGGGCCGATAAAGATTCATCACTCTCTATCTCTCCTGGACGAACCAAGTATATTAGATGATGAATATGGAGATTAGATGTGACCCAAGTCCGTTTAATCAAATATATGAAAAAGTACACAACACGTTCATCGAATGTACACTCCTTGTACATGCCTCAACTGGTCGCCTCATTAGGCAGTCTCTAGGTCGGCCACCACGACCATGTATTTGCTGTTACATGACCATCACACATCTACCCAAAAAACCTAGTGCACGACGTGTACTCTTATAAATGTAGTGTATACATCTAAAATTTCCAAAATCAACCTTTTCTCAAAAACACCCGAGAACAAAATCCATACCTAAAATGAAGATCTGGGTTCTTACAAATGGTTTTATCTGAAGTTAATAAAAATATCATGATGGATTTAGTTTCAAATAACCATAACAAACCTAAATTGTTAAACCTAACATAAAAACGACTGTGTATACCAAACAAACCCCTCATAAAATCTATATTTTGACTAAAGTAGGATCTCTCATACTCAATGTAAAAAAGTGAATAATGTGAAATTTTTTGAAAATAAAGTGTCAAATGATATCATGAAGCATAGGTATAACATACTAAATCCTATTATTGGAGGATCATATAGTTCTTACAAAATAATTATATGTCATTTTCATATACAAGGAGTACATGCAATGTCAATTTATAACAGAATGATGGATGTGTACTGTTAATACCTATTTTCTATTAACATATAAAAACGATTGTTTTTATAATGGTTTTTGTGGTGTTTGTTTGTTTAAAAACCATTAAAAGGAATAAATACTATTATTTAATTGTAAACACTATAAATACCTATATTTATTTGGTCAAAATTGTTTTTTTAGTAATGTCATGTCTCTATAATACAAGGTGATGTTTATTTTATATGAATGAAATCATAATTAAAGAAAAACATATGATTCAAACACTCCAACTCATTTTAATTACATATATCTTGATTTTTCATATCATGTCGAATTAGTTAGAGATTTTCTATATTGACTATCCTTGAATGTTAGAAGGAAATGGAGATGGTCTTGAATATTAAAAAAATTGAATAGTAACTGGATTTATGACTTTTTTGGAATTAATGTCATGTATGGAAGGATATAGTGTTTTATTTTATTATTTCCATTAGTTAAATAGTTATTGTGGTTATTATAGATTATTTCCCATATATGGTTCAAGATTTTTAATTCACATGAGCTGATATGAAAAAATTGGATAATGATGGAGGTCCTAGAAATGAAATTCTATACTTACTCTCTAAAATTGAATTTTTTTTATATAAATTATTTGAAATGGTTGATGTAATATCAGATTTTTTTAATAAAATATATGAATGAAATGAAAAACTCAATAAATAAATGTTTCAAATTGTAGAGATCGATGTATGAAGATCTTAAGATGGGTACTGATGAATATGTTGATTTATTCCTCACAAGGTTGAATGAAATTATAATCACTATATGTCATCTATAGAGAATATATAATATTCCAACATAATGGAATATTTCAAATGAATTATTATGGGTAAATTTTAATCCAAGGAATCATTGGTGGGAGATAGATATATATAAACTATATATATATAATCATATTAGAAATCTCATTAATCAAAAAATTAATGGAGAATACGATATTATAAGAATACAAAATTTTGATCAATAAATGTATTTCAAATCTTCCATGCTTTTAAATTATAAGAACATCATTGAGGTATAATCCAATGACATTGATATCAAAGAATTCAATAAAAAATGTGATGAATTTATTTCAATGTTTTCTAAAAAGGTGAAATGAGGCACATGAATGTAGAATGGAAATTAGAATATGAATTATTTTATTTGGGGAGGTATTATAAATATCATACAATATTTTCCTTAATGAAGAAAAAATAAATAAATTGATTAATATGATCAAGATTAAAAAAGATACCTCAATATAAGGACAAAGAATTTAATTCTTATACAAAGGGAAACAATTAGATGTTCTCAAAATAAAAACGATATAAAAATTTCTCATGGGTTTAATGTAGAGGATTAAAGAGAAGAGGAAGATGAAAAGACCATTGATGATGTTGCTAAAAAATCAATTGTTGAAAAAAGGAATGATGAAATGTTGACCTATTATGAATTTAGTATCTCTGATGAAGAAAAAGAAGAGAAAAAATTAGAGACTATGTAATGAGAAATTGGAAAGAATATCCTGAAAAAATTCTAAGAGTTGAGAATGATAACAACATATTTAAGAAAGAAATTATTTCATTAAATAATCATGAATTATTTCATTAAGATAAATCCATGTCGCAAAAATTTATTGATGTTCTAAAAATGTTTATTCTTGAAAATAATGACATCAATGTTATGATGGAAGAAAATATTAATGCGATTGAAGAATAATTATATCCTTTTAAAAACCAAGTAGAAGAAATAAATGGAATTATAAATATAAAAAACTCCATTATATATTTTTATTGAATGTTAAATGAATTATATAACTCGGAATTATGAAATAAAATATCATATAAGGATAATAATAATGATGAAGATATTCAAAAAAAAATTTAAAATTATATATATGTTGCCAAAACAAGATGATTTCAAGACTTGAAATATTTTATGGATTCAGGATCTCTTCAACAGTCATCTACTAATTGATATTCTATTGATGTTCAAAATAATTCTCACAAAAATTGGAAAATTTCTAGAGGTATTCAATAATTTTATATCAAATAAAGTTCTAATATGTACTGTTAAATTTTTTTATAATAATTACACTCAGAACACAAAATATTATGCAATTATAAATAGAAATATTCTTTCTATAATGAGTACTAGTGTGGCGGAAGGTTTTTAAATTTGATGAAAATGTATTGTATATATTACTCTCAAAATGAAGGAATTGATATTGATGATACCATTTCCCCAAGGGAAGGATTCAAAACAATCATAATCATTCTTTCATGATTAGTAATGATGAATGATACATATTCATGTTAATAAAGAATTGCAAGGGCTAAAAAAACTTCTATGATCATGGTATTCTATAATAAATTCATTATTAAATATGTTTAACATCAAGAACAGTATTTTTATCATAAACTCTATATTATTTAAAATCTAGTTATTTCATTTATTGAGTTTTTTATTTTGATGATATACCATTTTAAGGGGATAATGAAGAATCATGTCAAAAGATTACAGTGGAGATAAATAAGTTACTCGAAATGTCTATTCTGTGAGAAATGAAAGACATCCAATAATAATAAATCTTTAATAGAATGAATTAATTTTTTAGTCTCAATAGAAGTATTATATTGAACTTATGATGACGTTTTTAATGTATAATTCCAAGCTAGTTTCCAATCATATTTATGTGGGAACTATGTTTTTAAATTATGGAGATGACAAGGAGGTTGAAACTGTTGATTTTTTGAAGTTGGTTTGAATTTTAGTTTATCTTGAATATTCTGAAGTGTATAATGTGGATGTTATTAAAATTTTTTCCATGTATCAATGTCCTCCCAAAAATAAAATGATAGGGTAGAAAAATATTTCATAGATATATAAAAGGAAAAAATAATTTCAGAATAAAATATAACAGCTTGGGTAATATTGAAGTATTCAATTATACAGATTCAAAATTGATAGTTTCTATAAATGATAGCTGATTCACATCTAGTAGATATTTCTTCTAGGGAGAAATAATTGTTTGTTAGCCTACGGAAAAAATATTATATACAACTCAATAGTAAATATGATGAGTATATAGAATACAATTATGCTATAACATAACTTATGGGAAGTTCCCCTTATCTTACATTTTGATAATTGACCTGACATAAGTATCACTTGAATGAAGTAAAAAATTATATTTCCATGCACTTTGAAACCAAATATCAAATTATAAAAGATAATATGTTTTTTAAGGAACTGATGTTTTAATTTTATTTATAATAGATAATGTTGGTGATATTTTCACCTCTCCATTGAAAAATGAAACATTTCATATATTGAGGTTGATCAATGATTTACAACCTCACCCTTTTTAACGATAATGATTCTCATGTTGTGTATCATTTTGTCTATAGATAGTGTTCACAAAGTGTGAGATATTATTTATTAAAAAAATTCTATTTGGTATATGTCTTGCATTTTTTAGGTAAATATGTATTTAGGGGTAGTTCATCATTGGGGAAATCTATAATTTAAACACGTGAAAATAATTTTAATAATTTATCATTGTGGGTTTTGGAAAATATAATTCTACGAGTTGATGATTTTTTATGAAATTAAACTATAAAATAAATATTTGATATGTTTCTAATGAGGTGGATGAAAGGTTTTTCATAATTTAGTCCTTATAAAAATTGATGTTGTATGTCAATGATTATTTTTTTCAATATTAGGCCAACTCTAGTATTCTTATAATTTCTGTATACATAATCCATATTATTAGATTCAATGATTAAGATATTTATAATCCTTTTTTGATAAAAATCCATAGAAGCGGGGGAATATAGTGACTAAGATGTTTGGAGGTGTGTTTGAGGTAATATTGTCATAATATTTTTTTTTGTTAAAAGTGAATAAGGTTTACTAAAATTAGGGTTTTATTTTTCTCTAAAAATAAATTATTTTAATTTTGTAATCATTCCCACAGTGGTGTTCAGACAGAGATGATTAGGCCATGTTTATCTGACTGTGTCTTTTAGAAAAAAGTATCCCGACTATGGTGATAAGACAATGTTTTTTATTGAATGTTTAAACTTATTGTGAATTTTAACATAATTGAAAATTTTAATATTTTATGTGAAAATATGATGAATATTTAAGTAGGTTTATTCCATTATCATGGATTTTAAAATACCTTATTATATAACCATGTTAGATGGGGGAGAATTTTAGCTTTATGTATAGAGTTTATACTCTAATGTTTTGAAGCTGTTCATTAAAAAATAGTTATCGATCATATGATAGAATGTGGATTGTTTTTTTATTCCACTAATAATTTATGTAATGCCAAAAAATGATTTATCATTCAATTATTTGGAAGATTAATGATTAGAGGAACCTTGTAGAAGTAAAAATTGATGTTTTTGAAGAACATTATCTAATGAAGACCAATCAGATGAAGACCATTAGAAGATCCCTTAAAATGTAATTTGTCTATGTTCATAAGATGGAACATATGTATTTTTTAATGGTATTTAACATTTAATAATGACTATCGAATGATCATATACATGGCCCTAATGAGAATTTTTTATATGATTATCAGATAGAAGCCTCTGGATCATAGGAGAAATGGTTTTGGTTGAAGTTATCATACATGTGTTTTTGTATGATGATCGATAGGAAGATGATGGTCTTCAATGGAAACATTTGAAGTGTTTTGATGCAATTCATCACATAGTGATTTTTTTGAGGTAATACTTAATCGATCTTTCTAGAAATTTATACAGGTGGAAAAAATGGATGTTTATCATATGGAAATATTGCTAAAAGGTTTTATAGAATGAATGCGTTTTATTATGTGATACTGATATGAAATATAATTGAATCTTTTATAAAGGTATCCAATATCATGATGTAAAGTAGATTATTAAATATTAATAATATCATGGAGGAACGATATGAGATTCTCACTGGGTTTTGTGTATATTTTGAAGAGTTCATTGATGTTGGATAATAAGTAACATTCAATGCCCTCAATAGAAATAATTTTCTAAGCATTAAATTTTGAATTTTAAACCAGAATCTTAAATCATGTTTTTCAGTTTTTCAAAAAATCATGAAAGAAATTGATCTATATAAATGATGTTGATAGATAAAATATTTTTGGTTTAATATTTGTGAATTGAGGAGAATCACTAATGAGGTGTCAATATGATCAGAGAAACAAATTCTAGATGCATCAGTTTGGATGATTCAATATAGAGTTTTCCATCAATATAATATAAAAATGATGATGTGAATAACTAATCAGTAAAACAGGTTGAAGAGGCACATGTTGAAAATTCATGAGATTTAGTTTTCATATTCGGGGATACAAATATAAATTATTCCATGTTCGTAAAAAAATAGTATAAAAGATCTTTTTTTATTCTACTAGAATGAAACATACAAAATTTAAAACATTTCCAGCAGACTGTGTATAATATATGAATTTATAAAGTAATGTACCATTGAAATTATTTAGGTTCATTCTTAATGGTGAGTAGTAATGTGAAGAAGAATGAGTACGTGTATAAAAAATAATGTTTTATGAAATTTCTAGTATCATAATTAATACATACTGAAACCTATAGGGAAGGATCTAAGTGTTGTTTCCAAAACATTATATATCCTTTACCTCTGTAGGAGGAAATTCACTATCAATTTACTATAGATTAATGAAAGTGTAGGGATACTTAATGATTTTTTATATCCCTATACAAAGTATTTTTTCCTTGTGGTTAGTGTGCTCTTGTATTTTTTTCGACTATCACTAAGGACAAGATACACTTATTGAGTAGTAAACACTGTAAATATATGCGTTCCTATGGTTGTTCTTATTTTATTGTTTTTAGATAAGTCATGAATATATAATTGTAGAAATTTTCATTTTATAATAACGATTACTCAAAAATAGGTGTTCATTGATTCACCCCATCCTCCTATCAATGGCAACACAGTTCTAGACTCGTGCTTTTAAAACATTCATGGTAGTTCATCAAATACTTTCAAACATCCTTAAGCCTACTAAAAAAACAATAAAAAAATTCAACAAAAACATATTATGAACCACTATTTATTATAAAAAATGATTTAAAAACTATTTAATACTAATAATGACTAAATAGGAAATGTAAATTTAGTCACATATCCTAATCAATAATCCCAATTATTTCTAGTCATAAAAACTGTCTTACTTAATACCCCATATGGTCATTGTATCCTCATGTTAAGAATTACATACCCTTATATTTTTAGAAGGAAATAACAGTTAATGTATTTTTATTGGGCTATTCTTCATATATGATCATATAAATATTAATACCAATATACATGCCGTATGTATCATAGTCTACATTATAAGTGATATTATGTATTGCTGACATATTTCCCAATGTTCCCATGGTTTCATATAGATTTATATATGAACTTTTTAACCTTAATAGTTCTGGTTCATGCCTTCATTCATTATCTACAAAAAAAATTACAATTCAATATTTAAATACTCGTAATATTATCATTTAAATATTACATTATCTATATTAAATATATATTTCTCATTAGACTCAATATTATTTTATTTTAAATTATGTATCACTAATATTAATTTTCCCCTATAACAATTAAAATCATTTGTTTTATGAAATAAAATATATAAATATATATTTTATCATGAGAACTATAGGAATTTAAACATTAATATGACCATTTAAAATCCAAAATTATTTCAGATTAATTACTTTTACTATAGCAATACATTATATATCATTTAAGTGTTTTTACATTTTCTTAAATCTCATGGTAACATACAATTAAATACATTAAATATAAAATATTTCATTTATTTTAACCCAAATTGGAATCATCATCATGAAATAAAATAAATTACATTTTTATATTTTTATTATGTTTTTAGAATATCATATAAAGAAGGATAATATCATAAACATATCAATAATTTTATTTATTCCATTAATTTTTCACATATTCTTATTACTTTTTAAATTCATCAACACAAATATTATGATAATTAACTTCTATTTTAGTTAATACATTATTCATATTATATTTAATGTGAAACGTTTTAATTACATTCATTCCATTTTTTTGGCCCTAAAAAATTTAAATATTGAAACAAAGGATGGTTGGTTTTATTCTACTAGGTTCACCTCATTCACATTACTAATTTCGCACCCAAGCCTCCTCATTCTCAAGTTCCCACATCATGTACCATACATGGTGCCCATGACTTCTCACAGCCACCGTCCCTATCACATTCCCTTTCCCAATGGTTCACTATAATCATATTGGGGTGCATTAGTTTGTTATCAGTGGTTACTCCCTATACCCAGGAGGAATTATTGTATCCCACACTAGACATTTCTTAAATAATACATTAATAACATGATTTATATTATAAATCTCACATATTTCACTCTAACCACAGACCAAAATGTTTTCTGTCTAGTAAATTAGCTAAATAAAAATCTTATTTTATTACAATCATGAACATTTGTCTAAAATCATGCTCCTCTAATCCCTTTCAAGAAACGTCATACAATACAATCATCTTTATAACCTATATATTTAAAACATAATAATGGGTTGAGCTGAACATCTAAGTTATGAAAAACATATCATATCATAAAGGAAATAATGAATACATTAATATATTATAGATGATCTAATGTGCTTAGATGATAATAAAAAAATCATGTTAGAGTAGTATCTGATCTTAAAAATATCGATATACAGTCATAAAAGATATGACCTGGTTCAAATCATATATCAATAGATATATAACTATAAAACATGTAATAAAAGTGAGTAATACATTAAAAATAAGACATAATAGTGAAAGCATAGATTTTAATATAAATGAAGTGAAATATTGAGAATTTAGAAATACATGATGTTAAAAATAGAAATGTGGAAAAACTATTATTATACAATAACCTCTATTAGAAAACTCATTATGTCCATGTTTATTTGAATAAAAAAATTATGCCCACACATGAAAATGTTAGTAAACCTATCATGACCACCATAAACATGTTCAAATGCATTATGTACATACCTTATTATCATAAGATACATAACAATAAAACAAAGTATTAGAGGGTGATATAGGAAACCACATATCTTAATGTATACATATGTGTTTAGCTTCAAATAAATCATTAGTATATCTTAAATAACCATCAGAAAAGTTATTTTTTTTCATAAAATTACAACATGACTTGAACATTAGAAATCATATGTACTTTTTTTTGTATAAGGATTTATTACATTATAACTTATAGTAAATAATAAAAATATTACTTAATGATAGATAAACCCCAGGGAAAAAATAATGGTGAAGATATTTTTTTCACAGAACTCTTTAAAACTTATTATAGAAGATTAAAAGTAAATTAAATTAAAAGAAATTTGTATATTGAAATAGAATATTTTTGCAAAACGTTTTTCTAAAGAGATTAAAATATAATATTCTTTAATTTTTTTAAAATTATGAAGTGAAAATACAATGAAAAATATTTACATTAAAAAGATCCTTTACAATGGAGACATTAAAAAGAAAAAAATTGAAATGGGAAGTGAGAATACACTTAAAGTTTTTAATTTTAAAAATAATATTTAATATTGTAACCCTGAGAATGAAATAATAGTTTTTAAAATAAAATATAGAGTGGATCATAAATAATTTTATTTTGAATTAGAAGAAATTTTTTTTATCTTTTTCAAATAAAATTGTTTAAAAACCATATAATTAAAAGGATAATGACACATCATCTTTAAAAACAATAATGGATAATAAAACAATCATTATAGACAAAATAAAATTGAGTTAACATTAATGAAAAAAGGGCATTAATGTGAATTAAAATAAGGAATATGGAATCAAAATACATTATTGTTAGTGCGAATTATTCTTATGAAAATGTATATTGATGAAACAATAGTTTAACATCCACAACATTTTATTCATATTTTCATTAGAATAGGACAGGATGAATTTTATAAATTTCCTGAAAGACAACACCCAGTTTAGATAAACCATGATATAATATTCCATTATAGAATATCTATTAAATTAGAATGTATTTATCATAATAATCACTCATTAAAATATATATATTAGTTTTTATAAGTGAAAATTGGTTTATTAATGGACAATAAATAATTTTTCTTTTTTTGAAAAAGTAATTTTACACTGAAAAATGATTTTTTTTTATTCAAAATGGGTTTTATCACATTTTTAAGATAATATTTATAATTACTTTCTATCATTTTTATAAATTATATATGAATTAATTATTTTAATTTTAAAATCAACATGTAAATATTATCTTAGAACTATTTTTATAATTTTTTAAAAGGTTCCTTTTTTAGTGAATAGGGAAAAATATATTTTTCTTGAAAAAATTGTCATTAATTTTCAATTAAATTTCATCTTATTTATTTTTTAAAAATTTAATAAGACACGTTTAGTTAATGTATAATATAATCATATATATGTCATTTTTTAAGATAATTCATTCTATTAGAAGATAATTTTTTTGTTTAAAAACTATTTTTTCTATACAAATGTATCAGGTGTATATTATGTTTCTATATGAATAAATTAATTTAATATAAATTTACTCACAGTATTACAAAAAATTATAGATTATATATTTAATATAATATTTTTGGTTTTATTGTTGTGTTTTTACATGAAAAATAATTGTACTAAATGAAGTATTACACATAAAATTCTATATTTCAAAAACGGATTTTCCATGAATTTTCATCCATAGATAAAATTATAGTCTAAAACATTTAGAAATTTAATTTTTTAAAATTTAATCAATATTTGTTGTCATGACATGTCCCCTAGGGCCCGTACCGTGACTCACCTAGCCCACCTTCTATAGGGCAGGGGCAGGCTACTAGCAGTGAAAGGCATATTCCCTAAAACCTAGAAGGAATTGCCTTTATAACATGTAAACACACGCAACCAAGGACACAACAAGATATAAACACAAGTAAACTATATAGAAAAAAAGGCTATAAAAAGTAAAAAGGGGGCCGGAATACCAGCCCAATAGTAATGTTACGAGTACAACTGAAAATAATACAACTGTAGAAAAAGGAAAGTAGCTATTGGATCATCTTCCATGGTTCCTACCACAAGGGTAGGTAAAGATCACCTCCTTAGTACTCCGCATCCACCCATCTCCTCGGCATACTGACACACCATATGGTTCACCTCCGGGCCCCGTCTAGTCTAGGTGCCCTCTTCCTCGATCAGCGTTGTCTATCATCTGCACCAAACACAACAAGGTGCGGGCATAGTCCTTTTAAGGATGAGTGTAAAAATACTCATTAAGGACCCCATGACACTCAAGGTCTCCCAAAATTCACAAAAGATAAACCACCAAGCATGAATTCAATTGAAAAACCTACTTAGGTGTATTCCCATACATATACCTAAGTTATCTACTATACCAATCTCAATCAAGAGGAAACACATGGTCCAACCCCAATGCCCAAAGCTCAACCGTTCCACAAAATAAGGAATACCACAAAGGTAAGTACCGCATAGGTCCGCCACACAGAAGAATACCCCCAAGGTATTACCAAGAATAAAAGTACCACACAGGTATGGACTCAGCTCACACTATGTATATCATAGGCACATTAGTAGAGATGTTTATTTGTAACTACTAATTCATCTTACTCTGTTAAGAGGCATACCCCAGAAGGATCCTAAATCATAATCATAACCATAGAGGATCGTAGTATATCATCATCAGACCCACAACTGATTTTAATACATCGTAAGACCCACACATGAACCTATTACATTGTTAGTAAGTCGTTAGACAAACACAAGACCCTAGTTCAGCATTAGTATGTCATCAGAAACACATAAGATCCTAGTACAACATTAGTACATCTTCAGACCCACACAGGATCATAGAGTAGTCCCACATGGATTCCAAGCATATATCCATGTGGGATCCTCAATTATAAACCCATGAAGGATCCCTTTCTCATGATACAACCAGCTACAGGGTTCCCGTACTATGTTTTCTCATCTCCGGGATAGTCTTCTCCTCAAGCCACTGGTCGATACTCTAACTATCATGAAGTCCCATAAATATGTACCCCAAGGTCCTCCATTTAATAGGGGTCTCAAAGCAATAGACAATGTGTCAATTAGACACCTGGTTTGTTTGTAATTAGCCTTTTAGTTTCGAGGGCCCGATTGGATTCCTGTTCGATCTAACCTGAACATACCCAAACAATATCCAAATATCAAGTGTGGTATTCCAAAAGGAAGGGCTCACTCCAAGGTTTCCAGTGCTATAGATGGTTCTCCAAATGGATGGTCGGGGTCTATGTTATGGCCAAAAGAGTGTTATCAGGTTGAGGTTGGTCTGGGTCTGGTCTGACCCGGTCAGACCAACCCGACCCAGCCTGGGTCGACTAGACCCTGTTTTGGTTGACACGGCCCACACTGGGTGGCCCGACATGCGTTGGGCGGCCGCAGTGCAGTGCATAGGCCGCGGTGCAACACTAAGGCCATGGGGGCCGCGAAGGCCACTGGAGCTATGGGGGCCACGGTGGCTGCAGGACGATAGAGGCAGTGGGGGGCAGAGGCCGAGGGGATGCGGAGGCCACAGAGTGGCAGGGGCCGTAGTGCATCATGGTGGCCATGGGGCGGCGGGGGTCGTGACGTAGCGGGGAGCTACTGTGAGGCGGTCCGTTGTGGCTGGTCGGACGGACAACCATCCTCTCCGCGCGGTGCGGTTGTGGACCACACGTTAGTCAGCAGCCCGTTCGGCCAGCCGCTGTCCATTTGCCGCCATGCAAAAATTCCGTCTCATTCCATCATGAAGAACACACCAATAATGAAGAATGGTGTAGGGGTCGGGCCATGTTTGTTTGGTCGGCACCCTCCACATTAAAGCGGTATAAAGAAGCTCAATAAAAAGCTTAAATGAAGAACGTCAAACTCTACAACCCCCAACAATGATTATTCCCAATCCCGCAGAAAACAAAATTTTCTTATAGATCAACTAGATAGAGAGTTGATCCCCATTCTTTTATTTGAAAGGAAGAACATGGGAATCCATAATCAGGCATAATAAAAACCCTACCTTAGAGAATTTTTGAAGGTGGTCATGAGGAAGGAGAGGATGTTTTTGGGGATAGACAGACATCAATGACATCAGTATTTCCTTGATCTTTAGTTCATTTTCGTTGAAGGCGTTCCTCGTTAGTAAGAGCGTTATTCGTTGGGGAGCATGTTCTTTGTTGTAGAACTTGTTCTTCGTTAAAGAGAATACTCCTCCAATTGTTCTTCTCTCTGACTTCCACCAAAATTTGAAATATCAAACTTGTTAATTTATTTTTATAAAAATAAATTATGTTGGCACCACAAAATTGGCATAATTAATGATATTCGTTGGAAATATTAATTATCTCATTTAATTGGCCCAATTAAATGGATTTTTGTTGGCCTAAATAATGTTAGAGGAGTTGAGAGGTTTTCTCACATTAAATGGGTTCGAGCAGTCCCCACCTCTCAATTCAAAATGGGGGTTAGTTTAGGTGGTCTCCACCCCTTAACATCCACATGGGAGGTTTAGGATCAGGTGGTCCCCACCACTATAACCCATGATGACGGTTTTTAGATATAAAAATGTTTGACATATTTATTTCATTTTATTATTTCACAAAAATCACAAAAAATTATCATTCACTCTTGAACCACTATGATCAAGGTGATGGTCTGCTAAAGTGAATAACGAAACTGTGAGTTCAATGGTGCCCATAGATTTCATATCGGATCACCAGTTCAAAAGTTACAAAAACCCACTCGCACGTTTACTGAACGTACCCAAAAAAAATTCAAAAATTAATGCTAGGCACACGTGGCCTCAGAAACACACACCATCAATTTTCGAGGAATCATAAAATTCCCATAAATTTAAAAAAATTACATGGAAATTTTGGGTCTTTACCTTCTCCCCACCTCTGAGATTTGCGTCCCCGAAATCCACATCAAAAAAAAACTAGGATAATAAGTGGGGGTACTGAGCCAGAATCTGATCATCCCGTAACTATGTTCTCTCTTGGATGTTCCCATGCTGCCAATGAATGGACACCATAGGTATTTTTCACGCACGAATGACCCGCTCCTGTCGATCCTCAATCTCAACTGGTACCACTGAAAATTTCTCCCCGTCATCAATGTCCAGCTCTCTGTGGTTAATGGCATGGGATGGGTCATGGACGTATCTCCTCTGCTGGGATACGTGGAAGACATCGTGCAACCAGTGCAATTGGGGGGAAAGAGATAAGTGGTAAGACACCTCGCCAACACAGATGATGACATAAAAAGGTCTGATGAACCTCGGAGATAACTTGATGACTCAGTGAAATTTCATAAACCTTGTCAGGGTGAGACCTATAGAAAGACGTGGTCACCATCCTCGATCTCTAGATGTCTATGTCTCTCGTCAGGATAAGACATCAGCCGGATCTGTGTAGCCTTTATCTACTCTTGGAAGATCTGCACTTTCTTTATTGTGGACCATTCCATCTCTTGTCCTACTAGTGCTGACTCCCCTGGGACAGTCCAACATAAAGGTGATCTGCAAGGTCACACATACAATGCCTCAAAAGGATATATCCCAATGGGAGACTGATAGATATTTTTGTATGAAAACTCCACCAAAGGAAAATGATCCTCTCAGCTACGACTGAAGTTGAGGACGTAAGCACGAAGCATTTCCTCGAGGGTCTGAATGGTCCACTCAGTCTGGCCATCCGTATGAGGATGGAAGGCAGTTCTCAAACAAAGTTGTGTCCCGAAAGCCTCCTGTAACACCTTCCATAGCCTGGAAGTAAAATGTGCATCACGATCAGAGACAATCATTGAGGTTACTCCATGTAGCCACACAATCTCATGCACATAGAGGCATACCATGCTCTCTATTGAACCCAAATTTATTATCAGTATGAAGTGGGGCCAATTAGTGAGTTGGTCGATGATCACACAGATATAATCATGTACCGTGGATGTATTTGGAAGTCCTATCACGAAGTCCATGGATATCCCATCCCACTTCCACTATGGAACTTATAAATGCTGAACCAGGCCTGCTAGTACCTGATGCTCCGCCTTCACTTGCTGACAAGTGAGGCACAGAGAAATGAACTTTTCTACTACATTCTTCATTCCCATCCACCAGTGCCATCATCAGAGATCCTTGTACATCTACCCCACTTTTAGATGTACCACTAGATGGGATGTGTGTAACTCCCTCAACAGTTCATCCCTAATCGGCACTGGTACAATGGTACATCCTCTGAAGATGATGGCATGCTCCCCACCTTCATAAAATAGATCAACTACCTATCTTGTGGATATATGAGTACATCATGTCTTACTGTTAGTGTCCCCATGCTGCGCCTCCCTAAATCATTGTAGAATTATTGGAGTGACTGTAAGAGACTAAATAAAAGATACTCCATTCCAATCCACAAAGGATATCTGCAAGGCCTCCAACTGTTCTATTGCCTCACCTAGTAGGTGTATACTAGACCTCATACTGAATGCATCTGCTACAAAATTCCCTTTACCAGGAGTATAGACAATCAAGAAGCCACATTCCAAGAGGAACTCAATCCAACATCACTATCTTAGGTTCAGGTCCTTCTAAGAGTATATATACCTGAGACTCTTGTAATCCGAGTAGACAGTAAAATTCTCACCCCTCAAGTAATTTTTCCACATATTCATGGTAAAGACAACTGTAGCTTTACTCCAAGTCATGGGTATCATAGTTTTGCTCATGTTGTCTCAGCTGTCAAGAACCATATATGATTACTGCTCACTCTTGCATCAGGAAACATCCAAGCCCGGTCCCTGATGCATCACAGTAAACTACATACCCTACACCCTCCTTTGGTAGCCTCAAAATGGGGGCACTAGTCAGCATATGCCTCAGTGCCTGAAAACACTGTTTGCATCTCTCTAACCACACAAAGTGTTGCCCCTTCTTCTTCAACACTGATAGTGTTGCTGAAACTCTGCAGAAATATGGCACAAATCTCCAGTAATATTTTTTCCAAACCCAAGAAACTTCATACCTCCATCACACTCCTGGGAGGCTCCCAAGCACGTACCGCCTCAATCATTGCTGGATCTACTGCAACACCAGCCTCCAAAATGACATGTCCTAGAAAGTGAACCTCTCAGATCCAAAATTGTCACTCTGAGAGAATACCATAAAGCTGGTGCTCTCGAAGTGTTTCCAGTACTACATAAAAATAATAGGCATGCTCCTCCTTAGTAGTCGAGTAGACCAGAATGTCGTCGATGAAGACTACTTCAAAGAGATCAAGTTATGGCTGAAAGATCCTGTTCATGAGTCTCATGAAAACTACTGGAGTGTTGGTCATGCCAAATTGAATAATTAAGAAATCATAATGGCTGTACTGACCTCTGAAATCCATCTTCATCACATCCTCCCCTCGTACTATGAGCTTGTGATAGCCTAATCTGAGTTCTTTCTTTTAGAACCATCGTGATACCTTCAGTTGATCAATGAGGTTGTCAATCCTGGAGAGTGGGTACATGTTCTTCATAGTCACCTAATTAAGGCACCGATAGTCAAAACAATGTCTCATGCTCTCATCCTCCTTTTTGGCAAACTATATCAGAGCTGCCCAAGGAGAAACATTGGGCCAGATGACCCCCTTACCCTGCAATTCTTTTAGATGTACCCGTAGATAAAAAAGCTCTGTAGGATCCATCCAACACACTGTTGTAGATATCAGTTCCATCCCAGGGGTAAAATTAAATGTAAATGTCCACATATCTGCAAGGAGGTTGACCTGGAACATCATCAGGGAAGACATCTGTGTACTGGTCCACCACTAAAGGATTTCTCGGACTCTCCACATCAACCACTCTGAGGGTAAGGCTAGCCAACTGATGAGTGATCAGATACACTCTCCTCTAGGTAAGTCCATCATGTGACACAAGGGATCCCTTCTTGCTGGTGATGGTAAACAGAGTCCCATCCATTTAGACACATCACAATTTGTTCCTAATAAAGTCAATCTGAACATGGATTGTAAATAACTAGTCTATACCCAAGATGACATCGTAAGGCCTCGATGCCGCTACTAAGTGATACCAGACGAAGATCTCTCATCCCAATGTAAGCTCAAAATGCCTTAACCAGTTCATAATTGTCGAATAATCTCTCATAATACTCTCTAGATGTAAGGGTCGAGCCAACTGATATGTCATAATCTCCAAGCACCAAATGAGGGAAATGACAATAAACAAATGATTGACACATGTGTCTATAAGTACTGTAGCTAAGGTGGATTAGACACAGATCATACCTTGTATCATCTTTAGAGGACCATGATCGTTGGCCTCAGAATACTGGAGGTGAGCTCTCCCCTGTCCACATGATCCATACGGTCGGGGTGGACCTCCCGGTGGTGGTGGCAGTAACACTGCGAATCGTCACCCACCGCCAGCTACACGACCCACTCCTCTTCCATGCCCGCTTTCTCCCTACGGACCTCCTCGATTGAACCTCTATCTCTTCCTGGGAGGTCCCTCAACTGTCTGCTGATCATCCTTATGGCGGGTCGGACAGTCACGAGCCATGTAACCCTGCCCGCCACATGTGAAACACAACCTTATCATCGCTTGATTGGCTATGTCTCCAGTGTCTCCCATAACTAACCTTGAATCCTGTGGTCGTCCACCTATGTGACTGGTCCTCTTGGACTTCTATGTCATATGTCTACTTCTAGATACCGAAGACTCCACTACGTGATGACTGGTAGTGGGTCTCACTGATGGTGACTACTCAGGAAGAAAACTCTTCACTAAGAGGGCTCGCTCTAATAACCCTGCCTGTATCAGGATGTTATGTGATATCATCGAAGCCCTAATCTCTCACCTGAGTCCCTGCTAAAAAGTTTGTGCCATGAAGAATGGGTCCAACACTATATCAATGTAGTAGCGTGAGTGGTCGATGAACTTCACTGAGTACTGATCCACAATCATGCTGCCCTTCTACAAATGAAATAGCTCCTAAATGCGCACTGTGTGAAGAGTTGCGTGAACAAAATCTTCCTTAAACAGGCTCTCGAATTAAGCCCATTGAAGTGTCACCTTATCCTGAGGCTGGAGCATCATGCTCAATAATCTTCTTACTGCTGCCTGTAGATGACTGGTGGAAAGGATCACCATGAGATCATCTGGTGTCCCTACCAGTCCGAAGACTCTCACTACGACCTCCAGCCAATCCTCAGCCGTTTGTGGGTCCGTCACTCCCCTGAACCTGGGTGGCCTCTGGCACTGAGACTCATGCAACGCGCTCAAACGGTGTGTACCCTCTACTACTGGTGCTAGTGGAATTGGTGGCCCAATGAGTAATGGTACTGTTGGTGCCTCTGCTGCTGCCTCTACTAGAAGTTGGTCCTGCACTAAGGCCTCGTCGCTCAGTGGGATATGAGTACGTATTATATCTCAAGCCCTAGATGGAGGTCTGCGTACAGACATCCTGAAAAGAAATAGTTGTGCCACAATAAATAAGTTATAATTGGTGAGATAACTCAAAGATTTCACAAAGAAAACTTTTCAAGACACACATGCAGTCATTGTTTTCGTGCACTGAGTCCGAAATCAGAAGTCTGGGTCCTGTTGTATGGATATATCGGCCACCGCACCAACACTGGACTCCATAAACTGATAACCACACTCACTACACATAACACTATTGACGTTGAAAAAATATCAGATTCCAATGTTCTACGGTAGAACCGACTGCTATGATACAAATTTATCATGACCCGTCCCCTGGGGCCCATACTGTGACTACCCCAATCCCTCCTTCTATAGGCCAGGGGCTGGCGGCTAGCACCGAAAGGAATATTACCTAAAAAAGGAAGGAATTTTCTTTTATAACCTGTAAACACATGAAACCAAGCACACAATATGATATGAACACCAGTCAACTATATAGAAAAAAGAGTGAAAAAATTAAAATGGTGTCGGAATAAAATCTCGATAGTAAAGGTTCTTGTACAACTGAATAACAATACAACTGAAGAAAAAGTAATGCAGCTACTTGGTCATCCTCCAAGGTTCCTACCTGAAAGAGAGATATAGATCGCCTCCTCAACACTCCATGTTCACCCGTCTACTCTACGTACCGACACACCGTATGGTCCACCTCCAGGCCCCATCTAGTCCTGGTACCCTCGACCTCTATTAGTGCTATCAGTTATCTGCACCAAAGACGACAAGGTGCGGGCATAGCCTGTACATGGGTGAGTATAATGATTCTTAGTAGGGACCCCGAGACCCTGAAGGTCTCACAAAATCCATGAATGATAAACCACAAAGCCTAATGTCAACGGAAAACCATACAGAGGTATATGACCATACATATACATAACTTATCATGTATACTCATCTCTATCAAGAAGAAATAAATAGTCCAACTCAAATGACCAAATCTCAAATTTTCCACAAAGGATGGAATACCACAAAGGTAAGTACCACAAGGGTATGCCACATAGAATAATACCGCCATGGTATTACCATGACGGAAATTACCACCCAAGTACAAACTGAGCTCACAAAAGGTAAATATTAGGTACAATAGTAGATATGATTAGATGTAACTACCAATTCATCTTACTCTATCAAGAGGCAGACCCACGAAGGATCCTAAATCATTATTAGACCCACAGAGGATCGTAGTGCATCGTCATTAGACCCATATAGGATCATAGTACATTATCAGACCCACACATGATCATAGTACATTGTCAGTACGTCGTCAGAACCACAAAAGATCCTAGTACAACATAAGTACGTCGTAAGAACCACACATGATCCTAGTACAACATCAGTACGTCATCAGACCCACGCAAGATCCTAGTACATCATCAATACGTCATCAGTCCCACTCAGGATCCTAGTATAGCAAACCCACAAATGATCTCATTGTAGTCACATATGGATTCCTTGTGCAGATCCATGTGGGATCCTTAATTACTAGCCCATGATAGATCCCTTTCCTAGGATACAACCAGCAATAGGGATCCCGAAAAAAGATTTCATGTCTTCGGTAGAGTCCTCTCCTCAAGCCACTGATAGATGATCAAACTTGAATGATGTCCCACAAAGATGTATCCCAGGGTCCCCCATGTAATAGGGGTCTCAATGCATCATACAATGCGTCAATCAGACACATAGTCTGTAAGTTAGTAGCCTTTTTCTTCCGAGGGCCCATTTTGATTCGTGTTAGATCCATCCCGATCACAACCCAACATTATCCAAATCTCATGTGAAGAATAAAAAAATGATGGTATTTCTCCAAGGTTTCCAGCGCCATAGACGTTTCATCCAACATACCATTTGTGCCAATGTTATAGTCAAAAGAGCGTTATCAGGTAGAGGTTGGTCTGTGTCCAGGCTGACCCGGTCGGACCGACACGACCAATTTCGTGTAGTCGCAGCCCGTGCTGGGTTGCCCGGCTGGGCGGCGCAGAGGCCGTGAGAGCCGCGAAGGCCACAGGAGCCACGAGGGACATGGCGGTCGCGGAACAAAGGAGTCCGCAGGGCGGCAAAGGCCGCAGGGGCTACAGGTAGGCGGAGGCCATGGGGCTACGATGGCCTCAGAGGCTGCTGTGCGGTAGGGCGGCCACGGTGCAGTCGTCAGCCGTGGCTAGCTGGACATTGATCCATCCTCTCTCTGTGGTGCAGTCAGGCGCCGCGCCTTCGCCGGCGGCCGGTTCGGCCGGCCAATGTTCGTTCACCGCTGGGGCACAAAGCTGTCTTCTTCCGTCGTGATGAACACACTAATAATAAAGAACAACAGAGGGGTCAGTCCATATTTGTTTGGCCCGCACCCTCCGCATTAGAGAAGTAGTAAGATTCTCAACAAAAACCATTAATAAGGAATGTCAAACTCTACAACTTACGACAATGATTATTCCCAAACCCGCAAAAAATGAAATAATCCACAGATCAACTAGTTATAGAGTTGATCCACATTCATTTTTTTGAAGGGAAGATCATGGGAATCCATAATCACACATAATAAAAACCCTACCTCGGAGATTTGTAGAAGGAGGTCATGAGGAAGGAGACGATGTTGTTGGGGTTAGACGGACGCCGGTGACGTTGTCATTTCCTCGATCACCGGTTCATTATCATTAAAGATGTTCCTCGTTGGCAAGAGCATTCTTCATTGGGGAGAAAGTCCTTCATTGGAGAATGTGTTATTCATTGGAGAGAATAATCCTCCAATAGTTCTCTTCTCCTAATTCCACCAAATTTTGAAATAGCCATCTTTTTAATTTAAGATTATCGAAATAAATTAAGTTGGTACAACAATGTTAGAATAATTAATGTACTCTATTGGCACCATTAATTATATAATTTAATTGGCCCAATTAAATGGATTTGTGTTGGCATAAATAATTTCGGAACAGTTGAAAGGTTTTCTCTCATTAAAGGGGTTCAGGTGGTCCCTGCCTCTCAATTCAAAATGGATGTTAATTCAGGTGGTCCCTACCTCTTAACATCCCCATGGGAGGTTTAGACTCAGGTGGCCCCCACCACCATAACACATTAGGATAATTTTCAGAAATAATGTTTTTTGACATTTTATTTTTATTTTATTATTTCTCGAAAAGCACAATAAATTGTCATTCAGTCTCGACCCATAGCTATCGAAGTGAAGGTCTCCATAAGCGAATACTGGTGCTATGAGTTCAACAGTTGTAAGCCCCCGAGATTTTATGAGAAGTATTATTTTTAATTTATTTGATATCTTGTTTTATACTCTACACCAAGATTATATTGAGCTATCTGAAACACCATATTACCTTGCAGTATATGAAAACACTATTCTTGGATTGTGTCGCACACAATAGTGACTTTCGTCGATAACGTGTAATTTACGCAATACTAGGTTTCACTAAATAATGATATATTGTTATAATATTATTATGAACAAGCTATTATGAATAGTATTAACCGAATTTTGAGTTTTATAAAATTATATTTCATCTTACACATTTTATAGAATGCGGTATGAGAACAAAATAAATATTTCAGGTAAAAAAATTATTTTTCAAAAAATGAACATTTGTCGCCTTTTGATGGCTCACCCACATTAAATATAGTTTTTGTCATGTTTATAAGTTCAAATTGGAAAAATAATATTCTTCTTTGGAATCAAGATATAAAAATTTACTTTGGTTAAAATTTTCATATTATTCTGATAACTTTCATATTTTAATGAATAGTTAAAACACACTATATTTTAATTAAAAACAACTTTTTTCATCGTAATAATTTATATGGATAAATTATAATATTTAATGGTTTTAAAGTATAAATAGAATATATTTTTCTGTTTAATATAATGTATGTCATTAGCATTGATTTTACATTGAATCCATAGGAAAAATCATTTCAATATTTTCCAATATTTTAGCTTTTAAAACTCATTTTCTTTACAATGGGATTAATTTAAATTTAATGACTGAAACTTATGTGATTTTAATTTGGAAAAATTGATTCCATATTTGGTCTCATTAGGTCCAAATTATGTTAATAGACTACTTTTTATATTTGGGCACTATGAATAGTAACTACGGTAAATTGTATATACCTTAATTAAAGATAAATCGGGTAATTAAGGGTAAATATAATATTATAAAATTACCCTAGAACTTGTCAAAATATAATTTAATTATTATATTTCGTCATAAGACATATTTGGGTCTAAATGAAATCCATTGGAACCCACTTTTATGTAATTAAGACCTTCAATTTATTTTACTTTAATGAAAGTGAAATATGTCTCACTCAAACTTTAATAATTATAGTATTTTTAAATAAGGTTATACAGATTATAAATTAGATTATAAATACTCATTTGAAATATAAATTTTTTTTCTTTGTTATGGTAATTTATTTGTAATTTGTAAGAGATATTTAGTTTCATTAATAGGTTATACATTAATGATGCAAAAAATATTTATTTAGTAAAAACATCAATAATTTAGTTTTTATTACAAAAATAATTCCCATAAAAAGGACCCGAAACATTACCAAACCTTATTTTTAGAGTGTATATATACCCTAATCATCCAATTGTGGAATTATGGACCATTTGGAGCATTATAAAACATATAATAACATTTATATTATTTTATTTTAAAAAATGTAAAAGTAGTAACCTTCATACTTTAATAAAGATGAAATTTTGAAACCTGGTTTTTTAGAAGATAAAATCGAATAAAAGTATTATTATTAAATATAATATATTTATCTTCATCATAGTATGTTATTTTTAATTTTTATACAACAAATAACTATATTAAATAATTATACAAAAATGTTGTATTAATTATTTTATGAAGAGAAATATCAAATAAATGATTTTAAAAGTATTAAAATAAATTTTTTATTAACTATTTATTTTTCTTCACTGACTTTAAAGATGAATTTGTATTTTTAGTAATCTATTAAATAGTTTTTTTTCGAAAATATATTCTCGGTGTATTTTATTTAAATTCAAATAAATGAATTGTGTCAAAATAGACACTATTGATATTTTATATTATTAAATTGTTTAAAATTCACAAATATATTAAAAAATTACAAATTAAAATTTATATGATCTAAAATGTCATAAAGTATCAAATTATGTATAATTAAAAATACATAAATAAGTATTTATAACCATATAAAATTTATAACATTATTACAACAAATAAAATTAAATAGATTAAATAAGGATAAATCAAAATGGTAAGGTTTAAAATAAATTTCAAACAAGTATAAATTTAATTGGATGATGATATTACAACCATATATTATATTATATCCTATTTTGAGTAACTTTAGAAGTTTTTATGTGGGTTTTAGGTATATTATAAATTAATATTTTAGAGGTTTCCAAAGGTGACCCTCTCCTCCCTTATTGAAGTGCACCTCCTCCCTCTCCACCACACACAACATTGAGCCTTCAAGATCGGAAAAACCCTACCCATTTCACTTATAAAATTCTATATAAACCTACAAGAGGTCCTTTTATTCTTCAATGACCAACTTTAGTTCCCTAAGGGGATGTTTAAAAGAGGCACGTCGAGGAAGAGGTAGTCTTTTCTACCGATTCTTTTATGTTTCATTATTCTTCTACTTCCTCTTATTTATTTGTTTCATTATAAGGTAATTTCATATGTATCACTCATATAATGATATGTTATTATAAATATTAAACAACCCTAATTCACTTTCAATCCATCCTATGGAAATGAAATCACCGCGCGTGGTTACATACGGAATACCATCTCCACGCCGTGGGGTAATCTATTTTTCCACCACCACCTTATTTGGATGGGTATAATGGTGTAAAGAATAACTATATATGGTTATTATAACATCATACTAATTCTGAGATATTATATCATCCACTACAATTCAATTCAATAATTATGGGAACGATATCATCGCTCGTGCGTACGTACGGATTACCGTCTCCACGACGCGATGAGATTCATTCTCCATGTTAACCATTCAAGAATGATTAAAAAGTATATATATAATAAATTATCATGAATGATATGAAATAATAATGATACTGTATTTATGTACATATATGTTTCATTTACTTAATTTCATTCAATTTAATACGGAAACGAATACATCGTTCATGCGTCCGTACGACCTACCGTCTCCATGAACAGGGTATTTCATTTCATTTATTGATCTACCATATATATTTATATGATAAATATATATGTTATATATAAATAATATTTTACATTCTAGAATTATGTAAATCAGGATATAAGCAATATTATCAAGAACAACAAGTCCAAACACGTACGATAAATGAAACGATTCTACCCAAAATGCTGCTTTAACATGGAATTGACAAAAGAACAGGTAATATAAAGTCATAAGTGAATCCTATATGATATCATAAATATTATTATGGTTCTTTTACAAGTTAATAACATGTTTAAAACCACTATAAAGGAGTTTCAGACACGTACGGGAGAAATTGGACCTAAGGTAAGGGATAATTTTGCAAATCTCATTTTTATCCGAGATTGCTTATACGTAATTATTTACTGGGGTTATATTTTTCATCCATGTCCATAAAAATGTATTCATAAAATGTTTAATATTCTTTCATGTATGTTTAAAGTCATTTTTAACCCTTTTTAATTTTACTTTGTGTTGTTGAAGAAATCATTCTTTTGTTTACCATACGTGGTAATTTAGGACTTTTCCATTAAAAGTACGAGGAGACTGTTTTTTTAACTTATATGGAAATAATGGATTTTTACAGTTTCATAATGCCTAATTTTCATGAAGCTTCATCTACAAGTTTTAATGGTTATTTTCAATAAAATCCTTTCTATTAAAATTGTGTGATATTTTGTGAATAGAAAATGATTTTGAAGAAGAAATGATATTTTCTTCAAAAATTCACTTCTAGTGTTTTATCAAAACTATTTCCCATCTAGGATTAGATTATTTAGCATGTTTATGTTTCATGTAAGAATGATTTCATTATGAGATGGGTGGGACCTATATCTCTCTCCAATGCATTGTGTAATGATTTATATCTCATGAGATAGACATGGATGGAACAAAAAGCTAATCATGTTTAGTGATACAGGACTGGAATGTGGATAAACATGATTCAGTAAGGGAATTTGTCCACTACGATGGTCTTGGAAGTAATGCCTTAGATACTATGTAAATCATATCATGTGGTTAATGGTTTACCATAATTATATGTTTTATTCCCCATACTATTTTATCATTATTAAGGTTTTATTTATCATTTCCTTATGCACTGCCAAGATTAATATCATTACTCACGATTTTGATGTTTTATGTTCATGTTCCTACGTTCAAATGTTTAGGGATTGTTTTATGTTCTCAATGATTACCCTTTCTGAGCATTTGAGATCATCCATTTTTATGTTTTTTCCCCAGGATATAATGAAATGTTTTAGGTAAGAAAAAAGGGGAATATCAATATGGGTGGTGTTGAAGATCTTTCACCACGATTAGAATATTATGTTCCGAGTTTCCAAATACACTAAACTAATATGGTTTTTTGGGCATCTGTTTTTGTCATGTTTTAAGTATTCTACAAAATTATTGTAATGTCTATGTACGTGAAGCTACGGGTCTCTACAGTTGGCATAACAGTGATGATTTGGTTAACCTTTGGAAACATGGATGTGAATACATTAGATCCCTAGAGATATTTCTAATGTATGTATATGGATGTTACTAAGGTTAAGTATAAGTATAGGTTATAGACCTTGAATTATGGTAACAATCATAGAATTAAACCTAAGATGTTAGATATTGAATGTACTCCCCTTTATTATGTTGTTTTCCTATCCTGAGTTTTTCCTCTAACGCTATTTTTTGGGTTTTAGAAAATGGCTAGAAAGAGAAATATTCTAGTTAATGGAGAATATGATGGACGATATAATTATATTCTTCCTGAGAATCCAAATGAAATGATATTTGTAAGGTGAAACATCGTTATTATGCTTAATCATCAGTCTCATAATATGATCAATAATATCAACTATGGTAAGTTTCCTGACTCGGCTAACACGAGAAAGATAGAGTTTCATGATGATCATAGAGGAAAGAAAGTTGAATTTCTCTCATGTAAATCTTGTGTGAAGTGGAATCAAGGAGAATGGTACAAGGGAACTGGAATATGCTTTGGGTGTGGAAAAGAAGGACACAAATCCAGTAAGTGAAAAAGAAAAGGCTCAGTTAACAACATTGACAAGGATAATGGTATTTCTATTACATCAACAATGATTAAATATTTTAAATCTGGAATGTATGGGCATTATGAAAACCAACGCCCTAAGGAAAAATATCTTGAAGAGATTTAGCATGGTTGTATGAGTAGTATTTCTGTTGATGATGATGAAGAAACTAAAAATGACATATGAGATGAAAGAAGTGTTGAGGAATAAAATAATGAAGCTCGGTCAATGGTTTATGAATGTAGTGGAATGATTATATGTTTTCAAGAGTTATGTTAATGGTACTATGGAATAAAGAAACATATAAGGACTGTTACACTATAATTTTTCCTAATGTATTTGAAAGTATATGTTGAATGGTACTAGTAACCATGATAGGTTATTCAGATATTTATGGAAAGAAGATGATATTCACATAATTATTGGATAAGGAGAAAATAATATTTTGGATATTATTAATAAACTCATGACTGATATAAGAACAATGTGATATCGAGTTTTGTGTATATAGAATTTTTGGGATTTTGGTATGTGGATGAAGTTACCTTTTGATAGCATTCATGTTTTCACTATGGTTGAATGGTAATTTCTGTTTCAAAAGAATACGTGATTAAGGTATTCACATTTTTGGAATACGATTGACAAGATATATCTTATGATATATGGGGGATAAATGATGGTATTCATGTTCTTGTTATGTGACCTTTTCAGCAATCATTTTCTTTATAATATGATATTGGACAAATGTATTTTGGATAAGTCTAAATATTGGAATGAATTATGTCAGACATCAGATAGTATTGTATAAGGGTAGAACTTTTTTTGTTATTTTTTTTTAGTGTTAGAATAGTGTAGTTTTAGAAAAAGGACAACCTACAAAACGGGCGACAACCCATCACGTCAGACAAGGTTATGGGAATCGAACCCACAACTGAAGTGCGACAAGACTTTATTTCCTACCACTGTCCTACAGGAAGTCCCTGGTTATTTGAAACTAGATTTATTTTACTAAGAAGGATAATACATGATGTATAAGTCCATTTTTTGAACCATAAACGAATAATCTCACCATATATGGACTTATGTATATAACTTTTTCTAACCGTATGTTTGAGACAGATGGAATTACCTATCATTCTATCTCATGATCTGCTAACACTTCATGGAGGAAAAATTCAACTTAATTTCCTTAAGAGATGATGTGGAAATTTTTCATGACATGAGCAACGGTGAGATTGTACCAAAATCATGTAATTACTTATTTTAATTCAAAAATTATTCAACATTTGGTAAATGGTCTTGAAAACCAAAAATGTTGTCATAGTGACCTCGTATCTAATGAATTAGATGGTACCATAGATCATCACAAATTTATGTCTTTGTGATTGTTGGATTTTTTAGCCATGTCCTCTACAACTCTTCACCAGATGATAATGGTTAGATTTCTCTTCCATATCCATATTTTCACCTATATTATCCTATGTGGAAACGCAATGATGAGTTACTTTGGTTATCTGTTATGTTTCTAATGTTCGTTTTTAAAATGATATTTTATTATTCATTTTTATGATGTGGGATTCTATGAACGAAACTTTCAAGTAGAAAACCATTTACTACCCCGATGAATTTAAAGGGCGAAATTCATTTTAAGAGCGGTAGAATGTAACACCCCGAGATGTTATGAGAAATATTATTTTTAATTTCTTTGATGTCTTGTGTTGTATGCTACACCAATATTAGTTTGAACTATATGAAACACCGTATTAGCTTGTATTATAGGCAAACACTACTCTTGGCTTGTGTCGCATGCAAGAGCGACCATCCTCGATAACATTGATGTACACAATATCTAGTTTCACTAAACAATGATATATTGTTATAATATTATTATAAACTAGAAATTATGAATAGTATTAACCACATTTTAAATTTTATAACATTATAATTCATCTTAAACATTTACTAGAATGTGGTATCCGAACAAAATAAATATTTCGGGCAAAATAAGTATTTTTAAAATAATGCAATTTTGTCGCCTTTTGATGACACACCCACATTAAATCTAGTTTTTGACATGTTTATAAGATAAATTTGACAAAATAAAATTCTTCTTTGTAATAAGGATATAAAAATTTACTTTGAATGAATTTTTCATATTATTCTGATAACTTTCATATTTTAATGAATAGTAAAGAAATGCTATATTTTAATTAAAAACAACTTTTTTCATCGTAATAGTTTATATTGATAAATTATAATATTTAATGGTTATAAAGTACAAATAGAATATATTTTTACCATTTAATATAACTTATGTCATTAGAATTGATTTTACATTTAATTCATAGGTAAAATTATTTCAATCTTTTTCAATATTTTATCTTTTAAAACTCATTTTCTTAACAACGAGATTAATTTAAAATGAATTTCTGAAACTTCTGTGATTTTAATTTGAAAAAATGTATTACATATTTGAAATTATTATGTCCAAATTATTTTAATAGGCTATTTTTTATTTTTGTGCACTATGAATAGTAACTATGGTAAATTTTATTTACCATAGTTAAAGGTAAATCGTGTAATTAAGCGTAAATATAATACTATAAAATTTCCCATGAACTTTTCTTAATATAATTGGATGATTATATTTTGTCCTAAGGAATATTTGGGTTGAAAGTAATTCCATTGGAACCCATTTGTATGTGATTAAGACCTTTAATGTATTTTATTTTAAAGAAAGTGAAATATGTTTCACTCAAACTTTAATAATTAAAGTATTTTTAATATAAGGCTATAAAAAATATAAATTCTTTTATAAATACACATTTGAAATATAAATTTCTGTCTTTGTTATAGTATTTTTTTTTGTAATTTTGAAGGGATATTTAATTACATTAATAGCTTATACATTAATTAAGAATAAATTATGTATTTAGTAAAAAATCAATAATATAGTTTTTATTAAAATACTAATACCCATAAAAAGGACCAAAAACCTGACCAAAACTTATTGGTCAAGTATAGCTATACCCTAAGCATCCAAGGGTCTAATTATGGACCATTTAGAGCGTTATAAAACAGATTAGGATATTTATTTTATTTTATTTTAAGTGATGTCAAAGTTGTCCCAATCATACTTTAATAAAGATAAAATTTGAAAAGATGGTTGTTTTAGAAGATAATTTCGATTAAAAGTATTCTAATGAAATATATTATATTTATCTTCATCATAGTATTTTATTTTTAATTTTTTTTTAAAAAAATTAGTATATTAAATAATTATTCATAAATGTTATATTAATTATTTTATTAAGAGAAATATCGAATAAATGATATTAAAAGTAATAAAATAAATATTAGACGAAATAATTAATGTAATTAAATAATTTTATATATGAATATGTTTTTTTAGTAATCTATTAAATAGTTTGTTTCTAAAATGTATTCTCTGTGTATTTTATTTAAATTCAAATAAATTAAATGTGTCAAAATTGACACTATTGATATTTTATATTATTAAATTGATTAAAAATCACAAAAATATTCACAAATTAGAAATTAAAATTTATATAAACTAACATGTAATAAAGTATCAAATTATGTATAATTAAAAACACATATGTTAGTATTTATAACCATATAAAATTTATAACATTATTACAACAAATAATGTTAAATAGATTAAATAAGGATAAATCAAAATGATAAGGTTTAAAATAAAATCAAAACATGTCTAAATTTAATCTGTTGATGAGATTACAACCCTATAACATCTAATATCCTAATTTGATTCAATTTTGATGTTTTTATTTGGGTTTTTGGTTTATTATAAATTATTATTTTAGAGGTTTCCAAAGGTTCCCCTCTACTCCCTTATAAAAGGGAACCTCCTCCCTCTCCTCCACACACAAATTCGAAGTTTCATGATCAGAAAACCCCTACCCATTTCACTTATCCAGTTCCATAGAAACCTACTAGAGGTCCTGGTATTCTTAAAAGGCCATCTTTAGTGTCCTAAGAGGATGTTTAAAAGAGGCACGTCGAGGATGAGCTAATCTCTTCTGCCGATTCTTTCAGGTTTCTTTCTTATTATACTTCCTCTTATTTGTTTATTTAATTATAAATTAATAACATCCGTATCACTGATATACTGATATTTCATTATAAATATGAAACAACCATATTTCAATTTCTATCCATCCTATGGAAACCGAAATCACTGCACGTGCGTACGTACGAAATATCGGCTCCACATCATGGTGTAATCTGTTTTCCCACTAACACCTTACTTGGATGGGAATAATGGTGTAATTAATAAATATATATGGTTATTATAACATCATACTAATTCTGAGATATTATATCATCGACTCCAATTCCATTCAATAATTATGGGAACGATATCATCGCTCATGTGTACGTACAAATTTCCGTCTCCACGACGCGATGAGATTCATTCTCAATGTTATCCATTAAAGAATGATTATAAAGTATATAAAATAAATAATTTGAAAATATATTCCATAATAATGATACTGTATTTATGTAATTATATTTTACATTTACTTAATTCCATTCAATTCAATAAGGAAACGAATACAGCATTCATGCGTACGTATGGCCTACCGTCTCCATAAACGGTGTATTTCCTTCCATTTATTGATCTACCATATATATTTATATTATGAATATATATTTTATATATAAATCATGTTTTACATTCTATTATTAGGTAAATCAGGATATAAGTAATAACATCATGAACAACAGTTCAAGACACTTACGATAAATGAATCGATTTTACCCAAAATGCTGCTTTAACATGGAATTCCCAAAAGAACAGGTAATATAATGTCATAAGTGAATCATATATGATATCATAAATATTATTATGGTTCTATTAAAATTTAATAATATATTTAAAACCACTATACTCGAGTTTCAGACACGTATGAAAGAAAGTGGACCTAAGGTAAGGGATAATTTTTCAAATCTTGTTTTTATCAGAGATTTCTTATACCTAATATTTAATGGGGTTATATTTTTAGTCCATGTCTGTACAAATGTTTTCATTTATTTAATACTCTTCTATGTATTTTTAAAGTCATTTTTACTGATTTTTGACTTTCAATTTGTGTTATTTAAGGAATATTTCTTTTGTTTACCATGCGTGGTACTTTTTAACTTTTCCATTAAAAGTACGAAGAGATTTTTTTTAACTTATACGGCATGAATGGATTTTTTTGGTTTCATAACGCCTAATTTTCACGATGCTTCCTCTACAAGTTTTCATGTTTATTTGCAATAAAATTCTTTTCTTTTAAAATTATGTGGAATTTGGTGAAAAGAAAATGATTTGGAAGAAGAAATGATATCTTCCTCAATAATTTACATCAAGTTTTTTATCAAAACTATTTTCCATCTAAGATGAAATTATTTAGCATGTTTATGTTTCAAGTATAATGTCTATATTATTTACATGGTGTTATTTTTCTTATGATGAAATGATATCCAATTGTTTTGTATGGATTATTTGATGATGGGATGATGTTTATAAAACCCATTTTATTCTTTGGGTTAGGATGAATGTTTTATGTTTATTTTGTGTCACAAGTATGAATGATTTCATTATGAGATGGGTGGGACCTATATATTCCTCCAATGAATTGGGTAAAGATTTATATCTCATGAGATACACATGGCTAGAATGGCAAGTTAATCTGGTTCAGTGATACAGGACTAGAACTAGGAGTGAACTCGATTCAGTAAGGGAAATTTTCCACTATGATGGTTTTTGCAGCAATACCATGGATACTATGGAAATGATATCATGTGAAAAATGGTTTTCCACAATTACATGTTTTATTCCCCATGATATTTTATCATGATTAATGTTCTTTTTTGATCTATGCCTTATGCACTGCCAAGATTTATTTCATTACTCATGATTTTGATGTTTTATGTTCATGTTCCTACGTTCAAATGTTTAGGGATAGTTTTATGTTTTCTATGTTTACCCATACTGAGAATTTGAGCTCAACCCTTTTTATATTTTTCCCCAAGATATAATGAATGTTTTTAGGTATGAAAACAAAATGGAAGTCATTTATTGGATATTTTTAAGATCTTTCACCATGATTAGAAGATTATGTGTTGAGTTTCCAAAGACACTAAATTAATACGGTCTTTGGGTGTCTGTTTCTGTCATGTTTTAATTATTCCGCCAATGTATTGCAATGTCTATGTACATAAAGCTATGGGTCTCTACAATAGTTCCCTAGAATTTCAATTCCGAGCACTGGTTTAATAGTTTCCAAAAACTACTCGCACGTTTACTGAACGTACCTGAAAAAAAGTTCATAAATTCTTTCCTGGCACACCGGGCCTTGGAATCACGCACCGTCAATTTTCACAGAATCGTAAAATTAAAAAATATTTTTAAAAAATTACATGGAAATTCTGTGGATTTAAATTGGTAATAAAAATAATTAATATATATATTTTTTACATTCCAAATATTTTTCTCCCATGCTAAATATTAAAAAAAATTATTATTAACACTATTAAAGTAAAAACAGGTTTTCCGAGGGATAAACCATGTGATTTGGGTGGTATTTATTGAAAAAACTATAAAAATATTACTATATGAATATATATACCATTTATATTATAAAAGTTTCATATATTTTCCTTGTTGGTTCAACTTTCCAATGAATACGACCTTATATGATGAAAATATTTTATAAAATTCATTGTCTATCCACTCCAATTTATAGAATTTTGTATCTCTTTTTCTAGGATTAAAAATATGAATCATATATATCTGAAAATAAATATTTTCAATCCTTTATAAATTCCATTCCTTCATCCTAGAGTTTTTATTATTCTACCCAAACCAATAATTCAATCCCTATGGTGTAAACCAATGGAGGTCTCTCAAAGAAGAGATATAAATCATAACCAATATAATTAAATTTGATATGTTCAAAGACATAATATAAAATTATTATATGTGAAAAAATGATGAATAATTTATATCCTATATATAGATATTTTATTTTTATTATTTCACAAACATTTCCATATCTTCTCATTCAAAAGATAATTGAATGTATCACACATTCAAATGTGTAGACTACCACCTATACTAAACGATAAAATTCATTTTTTTAAAAAAATAATTCATTTTTTATTTTTATAATGGGTATAAAGTTTATATTATATATTTAGAAAATAATTATTCTCAAGTAATTATAATTTTATATCTACCTTCTTACCACCTAATCTATTTGTAATTGATAACATCACTCCTGTGCATATGTGGACTACCACATCCACAATATTATATGATTAATTAATCATTACAACATTAATTGGATGGTAAAAAGGATTGATTTAATGAACACATATTATATTTTTGATATAATAATGATTCATCACATCTGAAGTATCATATACATTTTTTTTCCATCGATCGAAAACTGGAAACAACACTCATGTCCACATACAGACTACTATCTCCAAAAAGTGATTAAATTCATTTTAAGTCATAAATTAATATTAATGGTTATAAAGATGTTTATTAAGAATATATATTATATTTACATCATTATTATAATTATGGATATGGTGGAACCATTATCAAATAATAAGGAACATAATTAATGAACTAAAAATTAAATGAAAAACAATGATGTTGCCACAAAAAACAATATATTTAATTGAGAAATTTTAATAAAATACTGTTGAAATGATATAATATGATCATATATGATTTTATATATTTTAATATATTTATTTTATAGATGTATAAAATATTTATATTTATTATACCGAATGATAGAGTACTGATGAACTGAGATATTCTAGAGGTAAGAGTTTTAGGTTACGGTCTGAAATTAAAGGGATTATTTATGATTAATATATATAATGATTGAAATAAATAATTAAAATATTACCATTATTATTATTATATATTTATTCTCAGATACATTAATTTTTCTTTATATCATTCTCTATTTATGTACTCCAAAGTATGAATGATTGTTTTCAAAAAAACCAGACCTCTTTTTTTTGGAAATCTTTTCATCCATGACTATACATTCATAAAAAATTTCTAAATAATTATAATATTTTCATCAATATATTATTTTATTATGTTTTTTAAAATAAATTTGAATTTCTTTACCATGTTTTAATAGAAACCTCCTCATCCTTTGTTCAAATGTGGTACTGTTGGCTTTCTACCAAAAATGTGAATAATATTTTCATTTTAACAACCACTATATAAATTTATTTTTCTACAATAGTGGATAATATTTTAATTGAATATTAATTTATTTGTTTCCATATCAATTATAAATAATGTTTTTTCCTTAATAGTATCGAAATTTTTAGATTTTAATCATGTAATTTTAAAATGAAAATGGGTTTTTCCTCAAGAAATGTTATAGAAATATTTTAAATATATAATTATCTATAAAAACATCCTCTGTTATTTCATATAATTTAAAATTTATTTGATAAAATTATACCATCATTATTATTTACCAATATGAATTATGATTTCAATGAAGAAATGTATATAAAATCCAAATCCCTTTCAAGAGTTAAGATATAATGATATGATGACTGTTTTATGATATTATGTCAAAAAATGAAAGGTTTTCATTTTTTAATGGATTGGATTGGATTTATATAACCCTCAAACGGATTATATAAATAATAAAATATCTTGAGATAATAATTATTGTAATGGGGATTTAACCCAGTTTAGGTAAGTACTTTTTCCAAAAATATATTCAGGGGAGTGAACCTTGACTAAGTATATAACAAAATATTGAGTGATCCCATACTACTATAACCATATTTGTAGAAAAACATGAAAAAGGAATTGATAATATATTAATTTGTGAATTATATAAACTTATGTCTTATTATCGTGATTTGATTTCATGTATCGTAAATGATTATTGATGATTCCAAAATCTTATGTCATATTTCATTTTTTAGGATAAACCATGTTACATGTTTCATGATTAAAAATATTTAAATTGGTTAGTAATATTATTTTAACTCTTGATCATGTTATAATACCCATATGACAATATTATTCTAAATTATAACCATTTACTAATATCATTTTTATTTACCCTTACTAAGAATATGAGATCACCCTTTCCAATTTTCCTTTCATTAATCTGTGAGGAAATGTATTTAGAATGATATGTCAATGAAGTGTTTGTATTAAAAATAATTTAATTAGAAAAATAATATGTTATTAATACAATTATTTACTTGTGTATAAATGTTTTAAATAATCTAGGCCCATATGGTCCCTGGGGTTTTTTTTTGAGAAATTATATGAATGTTAATCTAAGATGATATAATATTTATGTATGAATAGAATAATTATCTATAGTTTGTAACAAAGGTTTGTTTTAGTAACCATTTTAAACAATGATAATGAAATAGTAAGTAGTATTCTCTATATAATATTAATTACATGATAAAAACCTATTTTATAGTTAAGTAGTGGTTTTGGTTTCACAAAAAATGTATGTCCACATCTAGGTACAACAAGTGAATTTTATTTTGGAAAAGATTCGTTAATGGGTGATAACCCTAAAAAGAGTAGTTCAAGTATATACATGACATAATTATGATAATTAGTTAATGTCTCCATTATTTTCATCAAGTCTAAAAATCGTAGGGGTTATTCTAATGTCAATTCATATTTTATATAAGAGACATTGTGATGGATTTGAAAATATTTTGACCATGGATGACCTAGGATGAACCTATTAGTAATTATTTAAAATAAAATTCAATGGTACGATAACATATGAATGATGCTATATAATTAATAAATCCTCTAAAAAATACATTATGGTCATGCTAATGATTATGGTTTTATAACGGGTTTTAAAAATGAATATTAAATTTCACGTTGCTACAGTTTTACACTAATATTGTATTGACCTGTTTGAGCTTAGTTATGTGAATTTATATTTGTCTATAATGGTGTTAATGATTGTAAAATCATGTTCACATTTATTACATGTTCGATTATAAAAATAAATTTCAAATGATACAATGATCTCATATGATTTTGATGACTCTTCAGAAATTGATGTTTATTAGAACACACATCCTACAAATATATTTCTTTTTTATCTATTTGAATTCAATGTAATTTTGAGAATGGATTAATTTATTTATATAAAAAACAAATAAATTTTCCAGGTAAAGTAATCCGAATTTTATATTTGAAAACCAAACAAATTACTTTCTATGGGTGAGAAGATTTATGTGATCTTTCAATAGAAATGGCATCAATAGAATTGGTATTTATTTCTCATAAAATGTGAGAATATATCTCATATTATTGTGGAGAAAATGAATATAGAGGTTATTCATGTATTATAGGATTTTTTTAAGTTGTTTTAGATAAATATTCCATGAATTCCTACAAGTGGAAAACATATGTTTTCAATATAACTCATTCCCCATACTACACCAATTTTAAATACATTAAATAACATTCCCCCGATTGGGATACAAGAATTGATGAAGAAACTTGAAGAGGGTATTGATAAGAGATTTATTTGTCCAAAAGTATCATAATGGGGAGAAACTATATTTTTTTGTAAGATTAATGAAGGATTAATTCAACTTTCCATTAATTATAGATATCATAACATGATAAAAAATATTAATAATTATCATCTAGCCTAGATTTGTTATGTTTATGTTAATTAGGAGGTGAAAAATATATTTTTTTAGGATTGATCTTTAATATATATACAATAAGTTGATTGTCAAACGTGAATACATTACCAATATATATTTCCATTCCTTGTATTGACACAATGAATTTATTGTTAACTCATTAGGTCTTACAAATTCACTTTATATGCTTATGGATTTGAAAAATAATGTTTTTAGAGATTAACTTGATCAGTTCGTGTCAGTATTTATTGATGATATTGGTGTATATTCTAGGTGTATGTAAGAGCATGAATATCACATAATTATTATACTAATGACCTTAAGGAATAAAATCTTGTATGAAAAATTAATGAAGTGTTAACTTTCGCTACAAAATGATTCATTTATGTCATATAATCTTATCAGAGGGTATATCGATGGATCCATAAAAAATGGAATTCATTGAAAATCGGAATATAACATCCACTATGTATAAATTCAACAATGTTGTTAGATTTTAGGGGATATAATTAATGATTTGTGAATGAATTCATGTAGTTATATAATCGACTCACCATGATAAATTGGATGAGAACTATGTTCTTTTGGACTAACGAGTGTGAATAAAATTTCATGGAACCGAATAGAAGGTTGTTTAATACTCATGTTCATACAGTAACTTCTAGTGGATAAGTGTATTTAATTTATATAGATTCATCAATTAAAGAGATAAGATTCATTACGATATAGAATTATACGGTGATTAGTAATAAATCATTGATATTGACGATTCATGAGAAATATTACTCGACTTGTTATTTGGAGTTAGTAATTTTAAATGATTTATTTAAGGTATGGACGAATTATGTTTGTAGAGAAAGGAATAAAATGTATACTAGTCATAAAATTTTAATGTTTATATTCATCCATAAATAGTTTAATTTGTTCTAGGAAATATGCTTAAAGTTAATTAAGGACTATGAAATCTTAATACACAACCTCTTTAGGATAGTGTACATGGACCTTGATGTTTTGAGCCAAAAGGATCATGAAGTATTTTCAATGATGAAGATAAGTAAGGATTCAATATTTATATATTTTCAATGGATTATACTTGATATCTTGAAGGGATGATAGAAAACATATCATTATCAAATCAGTATTCAGTTATTTATCCATATAAAGACTAATTAGGTATAGAAGGAGGAAATAAAGGTAAATAATTGGGGGAGAAAAGTTCTTCATTTTAACATTTCTTATGATGGAATGATAAGGTGAAATATTGAAGTATATTACCAGTCAATACAAACCCTGATAAACGAACTATTATAAGAATCTCATAGCTCATTATTATGTATTCAACCTTTAAGTACAATGATGTATTGAGATCTAAATATATTTTTCCAGGGGAAAATGTGGTGGGGTATTTGGAAGTATGTATCTTATTTCATGGTTTGCCCAAAAGATAAGTATTTGATATAAAATAATGAGATTTTATAACCATTAACCATACCAGAATGGTAATTGAAAAACATCACTATATATTATATCATTGGACTCCCCCAACACATATAAAATCAATATTATAATTTCGGTTATATTGAATAACATTATTAAGTCAATAAAATTAATTTCCATCAGATAATGTTCCCTTGTAATTAGGTTTCTAGGATATAAATTAATTTATTGGTAAGGTTACATTGGGTACCACATTCAATTTCATCAGATTGGGATATGAGTTTTACCACATAGTTCTGAAGAAGGGTTTATAATTAGCTATATATAGAATTGTGTTCCAAAATTACTTGTCTTCCTCAAGTATATAGTAAATATAGTAGGACCATAAAAATCCTAGAAGTTATTTTTTGACCATATTTCTTAAATTTCAGTGTTTGTTGAGTTCAATACCTTTAGATTTAATATTTCTTACCAAAATTGTTTCACGTGAGTATTTAGAAGGATCCTTGTAAAGCCAAATATGATAAGAAGTGTAGAAATCCAGTATACTAGGATAATGTTTGAGTAATAAATCCATTGAGGTGTGTTCTAATTAAAGAAATGATATTGAACGTCATATTCTACTATTAATATATCAAATCATCCTAGAGTCGACATAATGCTTTTTCTAATGTCATTAGTGAGATTTATAATTTGGTGTTGGGAGAAGGTATCCTATGAATTTCAAAATATAATAAACTTATGATATATTTTATGTAGTGAATTATGATCCCTTGGTATATTGGTCCCATCAAGATTCTTGATCGAGTGAGGACTATATTTTATTTCTTGGAAGTTCCAATAAACCTTGTGAAAGAATATGATGTTATCTATGTTTCTCTCCTGAAAATTTACTTACAATATCATTAACATGAAGAAAACTCCTAATAAATAACAATATTGAGTTATAAATCTACATGAACAACCTATAGACATAATTTATCAGATAAATAATGTAATATGTTATTAGAATTCTCATCTTGAGAATGTTCAATAGTGAAATCTGATATTTAAAGAAGCAATCTTGGAACATAAGGATGTTAATATTCAAATATATCCTCAAAAGTCTGTACTAGTATGATGTAATTTTGAGTGAAAAAATCATTTAATTATGGTATAATTTTATAAAACACAATTTAATATGTATTTAATTTCAAATAAATCATGATGTATTTGATATATTGTCTTACATGAGACTTACGTTGATATGAACGACAATACAGTAAATTGTTTTTATATTGTTGTTAAATTGGTAAGTATTAATAGTTATAATTTTTTTTAAAATATAAATTAATATATTAATTCGAATATATTGATTTATGCACAATAATATGTCCTAAATATTTATTAATGTCATCTTATGTTATAGAAATATGTCTTCCTCAAATGGATTTTATCTAAACTCACTGGGTAAAATTTATAAATAGTTTATTCCATTTTTATAAATTATAATTCCTGAAATGTAGATAATTTTTAAAACTATAATTTAAAATTATATTAGGGTGAATATAAAGGTTTTTTTGTAAAAATATATGTTTTTAAATGAATAGTTAAAATATATAGATTCATTTAAAAATCATTTGTTTTTTTAGACAATTTTCTATTTTATTTAAAATTTAATCATAAATTAAACAGAATATCAATTAATTATAAAAATTAGTTAATTAATTATAAATATTAATTATAATTTATTTTGGTATAAGTTAATATTTATGATTAAAATCAGACTATTATAATAAACTGTTTTATGCCCCAATTTGTTTTTATCATAATAATATAATTTAATCAATATTGATAAATGGTTTTCTAAAACTTATAAATTATATATTAAATAAATTATTTTAAAATTCATATTATTGTTCTCAAAATTGATGGAATGAAAGTAAAGTATTTGTTTATGATTAAAAAAATATAGTTTATTAAAATGGTTTTATGTTGCTATTTCTAGGGTTAATTAAGAATGAAATTTTCTAGTTATATAAATTTAATATGGAAAAAATATTATATTTTCTTAATGAGACTAATTAATATATTTTAATAGGTTCAATATAATTTTTGTACATGGTGAATATCCAAAAAAGTAAAAAAAACCCTGAAATTATGGTTAAAACGACTTTGATATGGGGTTGAAACCAAAGATAAGGGTATTATTCCTACCCAAATTAATATTATTATGATTTTTTTGAATATATAGAAAATATATACTATCGTAATTTCAAATATTTGGAAATTTAAATCCACTATAAAATGAAGGTGACCTTATATAATTAAAATATTTTATGAAATTTCAAGGGCGACCCTGCCCTCAATTATAGATGTACACCTATCCCACACATTTATTAATATGAGTTTCTACTTCTTGACCATCTAGTACCATATGAAAATATTTCCTATAATAATTCCATTCATTATAGTTCTTTTGGTATACTTTTATGTCTAATACTTCAATGATTAAGGTGTAAGTGAAATAATTTCTTTGAATGAAGAGGTATAAATCATAGCCAAGATCTTAAATTTTATTTCATAAAACACATCATTAAAATTTATTTTATCACTAAAGAAAGACAAATAAAATATCTTATTTATAATTAATTGAATCATTATTATTTAACATCTATCTATGACATTTTCTCAATCAAATGGTATATAAAAGTGTCCCTCATATGTATGTTAGGTCAACCATATCTATATAGCGATACAAATCATTTTCCATAACCATCATTAATGTATAGTAATTATGTTGGTTAATTTTTAATTTAAATCATATATATAGTGTAATTACTATTTTTTAATATTAATATAAAATATAATCTCTTATCTTCTAATCCATTTCTAAATGATAACCTCTCTCATGTGTATGTGTTGCATAACTCCACCATGAAGAGATGTGACGTTTTTATCATATCCACTTTATATAAAAGGTAAAAAGGGTATGTTTAATAAAAATATATGATATTAATGATATAATAATGATTATTTGAATGTCAATTATCATAAAATAGTATTTATATCAATCCATCCAAAATTTGAATCATGAATCAGGACTACGTAGAGATTACCATCTTTATGAAGTGATGTAATTAAATTTTATCACATATTAATATGAATGGATCCAAATATGTATATAATGAATATATATTAAATTTCAATCTATTATAAAAATATTTATATGGAGAAACTATATTAAAATGTCTAATAGCATAACTACTTCTCTAAAACATTAATGAAAAATGTATATGATAACCAATGAAATTATGACATTAATAGGTGATTGTTAATAAATTGATTTTGAAATGAAATAAGTGGATAATAAATTATATTATATGTATCAATATCATTGTTTCATATAATTAAAATAATTTCTAATTTATTATATATGAGGTTATATTTCTTATCGTTGGAGAACAACATGAGATAAGGTATTGATGCTAGAGTCTCATTTTTATCGGAATTATTTTTTCATAAAGACTATAATAAATAAATTATAGGATCTATATCTTTGAATTAGTATTGAATTTTTATATTCTTCAATGATTTCTAGATATTTAATTTTTTATATTCATTTTCCTCTCCTTATTTACTAATGATATAGAATGAATGTTTTTATGGAAAATCAACTTTGTTTTTCCATTTGATGGGGAACCTTTTCCTAAATGTCCATATATTCCTAATCCTTTATCTATAATTTTTTAATGTTTTTAAAAGATTATATAAATTAATTTTATTGTCTATATTTTCCACTAATTAGAATGGTTAATGAGGAATATTCTTATCATTTTCAAAACATGATACTTCTGACATTTTATAAAAATGAGAATATAATTTTTATTTTAATGTATTTCGCATAATACTATTTCTCCCCCATTATGAATAATATTTTTTTGAATCATCATCATTATGTTTACTAGTTTATTTTGGAATAAAATTTTTTCCATAGTAATTTTGAAAATTTTATATTTTAAATAATTGATTTAAAAATGAAAAGTGTATACCCCGTAAAGAATAACATTTATAACATTTTAATGTAATATTTTCTATAAAATATTACATTTAAATTTCCAATAATTTTCATTTGATTTTATCAAATGTTACCATATTTATTCATTCATTGGATTGTTTAGTATTATGAATTTGAATTGTCTATGAGACATGTATCATTTCCATGGGTTTTTTATTGATGATATCATGATTGAATTATGATCATATTGAAAACATTTATATGGTTTTTATTATGTGATGGGACGGAAAATAATTATATATCCCACTAAAGAAGTGAATATTGATGGATATATCATGATATTAGAAGGACTATAATGGGTAGTGAACCCAGTTCAGTCAGGATTTGTACGAATAATATAGTCTTTGGAGTAAACGTTGACTATAGAAATGATAGAATTGTTAGTTAACCCAATAAAATATGATTATCATGTAAGTGATCCTTGACTAAGGAACTGATTTTATAAGATTGTTTTCAGTCTAAAAAAATAATTTTAGTATTATGATATTTTTTCATGGATAATTATTAATTATTATTTCTTATATATTCTTCTGACATAATTCATTTGTTTGAAAAAAAATTACACCATTTTTTGTAATTTAATTTCATTGAATGATTTGGTATAATAATTTTAAGGGTTTATCTTGTTATTATAAGATTATTATTTAATCATTCCCAGTTATGATCATTTATTTGCATCCTTATGTTTACTCTCAATAATATACCAGAAATCTTCATTAGAGGATATCCCCCATACTATTTATTATAATAAAGGAAAAGAACAATAAAAAAGTACAACAATACAAAATGGAGAATTACATATCATAAAAATCGTACTCGTCGCCACATCCCTGGTAAAAAGCTTCCTCTGTATTCATCAATTCCCATTCAAAGCATTCATAATGATTCATAAACTTAGCACATATCCTTCTTAGAATCGACCACTCCAAGGATAGAAACATTGTGTTTCTAGATGAAGAGATGGTGGGCACTAGTTTTGGCCGATTGGAGTAGTCCTTTTTGGGCCTTCTTTGTGGAAAAACAGTCATAACACCCTTATTCCCACTCATCTTCATTCTCCCACACTGCAATATGTCAGTTTATGAAGGCCTCATCTGGCCACCACCATTATCTTTACCACTATCAGAGTAATCCCCCCATTTTCCCTGGATATACACTTCAGGATTTCCATCCTTATCTCCCCGTCCCATCCGAATTTTACAATTGTTGTCAATAATTTCTGAACACTTTGGTTGTTCCACAACATCATGATCATCCAATATCCCTTGTTGTAGAACATCTATTCATGTTCCATCCTTGAGAGAGCTATGCACATTCTTTTCCTGAATTTCACTTACTAAAACAAGCTGAAAATTATTACCATCCTCCACATGATCTAACCCTTTCACATATTTCCCTTAATAATGACACGATGAATGGTTTTAAGTATTTTATATCTAAAAATGGTACTAGATGTGATGAAATTAATCAAATATGATGTATTTATTTCATGTATCAATTTTTTACAAATCTTTTTTTTTCACAAAACAAAACCTCTATGGTCCCCATTCATGTATTAATATTAAATGAAATCAATATTGATCCAAAATGAAGAAAAATATTTGTATGAAAATATTTGTCACTATAAATTGAATCATCTAGGAAGAAAACAATTTTGTGTAACCTTATTTTACCATAAATGAAGTTGTAAGTACAAACTAACAACAAATTTTTTTATAATATATAAATATAGATAATTAATAGTCAAATAAGAATGATTACAACCCAAGGAAGATAATTCTGTCTCAAAAACCCATTTAGGATTTAAAATTGTTCGAATCATAATCCATTGGAATCTTGCAATTAGTATGGGTCTATAAAAAAAATAAGTTAATTATTAAGTATGTAAAATTAAATTATGTTATACAATATAACCTCTAGAAATAAAAAATTAGTTCATTATATTGTAACATTCTTCAATGAAGAGAGCTTTAGAATAAAACCCAATACATAAATTTTAACATTTAAATAGAAACCCTTCAAGAGGATAATTATGTAGTAAAACATTTATTATTAAGAAAAATAGGATAAAATATTTAAAAATGACATAGGGATAATATTTAAACCATTAAAATGAAACTTCAATTTATAATATCATCATATATCAAAGATTTCTATTTTAGATAGAAAATATTACTTTAATTACATTCCAAGATGATCACACTATAACATCCCATGTATATACATAACACAATTAATATGTTATTTCATATAATTATTCATCATATTCAGCCTTTTATAATATTTATTGTAATTATTTATCATTATTACAATAAATAGTTATAGCATATTATGACTATAAGGTGTTAATATTTATAATTGTTTTGCTCATGTTTAATAATTATTATATAATTACCCATAATATGATTTTAATTAAATTGATGGTATTTAAATTAAATTAATTTAATATATATCTTGTATTTATTCAGTTTATTTTATTTTATTTTATATGTGTTTTCGTCACGCTATATTAAAACAGAATTGGTAATGAATTATTATGTTAATGTTAGTGAAATAAAATATTAATTTAACATTTTATTTAATGTCTATAGAAACATATACCAATAATTATTTTATTATTTTTTATATTCATATTATTTTAATGTTCCTATAGTAATCCTTAATATAGTTTTATAGTATCAGTCTTGTATGTGGTTAAACATACCCAAACATGAGTTGTCTTTAACTTGATGGAATAGAATAGTCAAGGAGTTCATTATTTTCATTTAGTTTCATTATAAAAAATTATAAGGATATTATTATGATATTTTTGTGATTTTTAAAAAGATATTAATATATTATGATAAATAATTAAAACATATAATAAAAATGACAAAACATTCTTTATGAATGCGATAATCCACTTAAATGAATGATTATTGTTCCTTTTTTATTCTATATGGATGGAAATGAATAAATTATTTTGAACTAATAATATTAAAATATATCATTATAATGAGGATAATGAAGGAGTCATAATACTTTTTTGTTAATATATTTTTAAAAATATTCTTATGTGGCTAAACATAATAAGGTAGAAATACTTCTGTTAGATACATGATTTTTACTTGGAAGTTTCCTTCACATAAGAGGTATTATGTTAAATATGATTTAAGAGGTTATTATGTCTGTGATAGAGGGTCATAGGAGTAAAAACTGGCATTTATTTTAAGAGTAATTTGTAGGAATTTTTTATCTTTTAAGGGTGTAAGTAGTATCCTTTTTAAGAGGAAATAAGGGCACATTTGAAACAATAGTCATTTTTCAATAATTCCATTACACTATTCAAGTATCAATGTATTAAAAGGGAATAAAAGATTAGTGTGGGGATATTTTTGGGTTAATAAATTTTTAGAAAATTGTTTCCATAAATTTTTTAAAATGATAATGTGTTTTTACCATTTAGTTTATACATGTTACACTTTTTCTTCTAAACTATGTAACAATATTATTAAGAAGACATGTTATGTTTTATTAAGAATATATAATAAACCATATAAGAATATTTGGGTGTTTTTGATTTAATTTTAAATATATTCTACTCAATTTATATTATAAATACTATAATTTTATCTTTTAAATTAAAATCAACTATCTGTAGAAAATAGTTTTAGTAGAATATTGAAATTTTAACCATTATTGAATAATAATTTTATATATTGTTGATTAGTAATTATATGTGTGTTTTTAAATTTATTTATTTCTTTTCAAATCATATTATATTAATAAATTGATATATTTCAGTTTTATTGATATGATATGAATTCTTAATATTAATAAACTACTATTTAAAAATAAATTCTTCATAATTACCAATGTAATTGAAAATAATCATTACAATATAATTACATAATATAAAATGAAATTTTACATAATAATAAAATGAAAATTTTTACATCAAATATATAAATAATTTTATCAGAAATATAATTCTATGTGTAGAAAATTAATGTTTACAAAAAATCATGTATCATGTAAACATTATTTTTGGAAAAGAATACTTTATTTTTAAAACAATTATGTATAAGATAGAATTATAAATTACATTCATTTAAATGAATTTAGAATAACTATTATCATCAAAATGTTATTTATTTATTAATAAAATAAATAATAATCTACATTTCATAATTTCAAAAATAATTAAACTAAATAGTTGATTTTTTTCCTTAAATGACTTCCTAAATTTTAAAAATGTCCGCCATGGGTTTATAAAATCAAAAATTAATTTTGTATTTTTTTTAATAAACTATATAATATATAATTTTACTGAAAAATCATTTAGCAAAATCTCTACATAGAATAAAATTATTCTTCTCGAAAAAAAGTATTTTCAATATTCACCTAAAACACAATTATATTAGAAAAATATCAAAAATAAATCTAGTCGTTTTATTTTTTTGACGAACTAATAAAAATTATTTGACCAAATTTAAATTATGAAATTATGAAATTTAACTTTTTAAAATATAATATATAATATAATGAAAACATATTTTATTAACAATAACTTTCCAATATTTTCTTATATTATTGTTTTATGGTGTAAAGGTAATAACTATTAGTGGTTTTCCATTATTTTGTTTATTATAGATTTGTTAATAATTTCATATTATTATTTATAAGATTGTGTACATTATTGTAGCATGTGAATAATGTTATAGAACAAATTAGGTATGCTAATTTATCTAAAATCTAGTGTCGTTACTTTCTACCCCCTTAAATAAATTTAATATTTGGATGTTAATTTTTTTACTTGAATTAATTTATAAATGGGGTCTAAATATTTTCATTCCTCAATACATTATCTCAAAAAATATATTCCCTTTAATATTAGTAGGAATATATGAATAAATAATTTTCATTAATAATTTGAAAGAAATATATCTAATTATAGGCTATTGAGTTCAATGCGAAGGTTTTATTTTTATTTATAAATAATGAATTGTTCTCCTAACACTAATAGATAGAAACAGTTTAGTTTTAATGTGTTTTCCAAATGTTGGTAATAAATTATGATTGATAGAGAATATAATCTTTCTATTTCTTAAATTGAATAATGTTTTAAAGGATATTTTTATTTTAACTGAGTTTATTTCAAAAACATAATAATAATAACATAAAAAGTTTCCTTTTAAAACTCTAATCACTGTGTGGGGTGACTTGATCGTCATAAAATCCATCAAGATACCACAGTGGTGATATAACTAAAATTCATTGACAAATTCATGGTGCAAGTTATGTGAAACCAAATTATCCACAGTATCTTAATCAATAATCATTTCATAAGTTCTTCTTTTAACCTTAGGTCCATGAGGTGATGGATTCATACTATCCAAAACATTCATTGATTACAAAATTAGATTGGATAATATGTAGGTTCTCCAAAAAAAATTAATTTAATTGTTAGTTGTTCCCGTGGATAAGTTCTATCATCATTATTAATATTAACTGAACTATTAATTTTACTAGGAATGTTTTATTCTCAATTAATAACCTTCTACACGTAACACATCTTTAAGTCCCGTTATGGTAATTCTTATATGGATTCTACCCACATTTTTAGACATATAGGAAAGTAAACATTTTTTCCATCATCATAATTATCACTTTTAAATTCATGAGACCTGATAAATATATTCAATGGTGTGTTTTAGAGATTGAATACGATGGCATTATAATTCGTATTTAATGTTAACTGGTATGGTATAATAAAATTATTTATCATTATTTCTCCCATTCTGATGGGTTATTCATTAAGAAAATATTTGGATTGTCTTTCACACCCACAGTTTGTTATATTTCCATCCATTACTAAAACACAAAGGGGATATATGAGTTAAAACATTTACAATATAGGGATATTATCAAAATATTAAAATTAATTTCATCCTTAAAACATTTATTTATCATACATTATCACATTGGCATATTTTTTCATTAATTCAACACAAACATCTATTAGTTTGACTTATGTTGAATTAATTATTATAATATTATACTTATCAACATGATCTTTAAATGTTACTAATAAATAAATAATTCATTACGGTATGTAAAGAGAATATGATCAACTAAATATTATCTGTTATGAGTGTTACACAGGGTGTTTAGTTAAATCCTTTTTCAGGAACCGAGTGATCATCGACATAATACCTAATCCAAAAGGTTTATTACCTGTAAATTCATATATTCCACAGCCTTCATCCACTTGTATTATCCATAAATGTATTTATCCATATGTAAAACAATTTGTTGAAGGCTTTGTAAATATTTAGGGAAAACATCCTATGCTTTGAATCATCTATATGGTTTTAACTATGGTTATCAAACCCTAACACCATTGTAAACATAATTAATATTAAACAAAATTACTAACCTGTTATTTGATACTAAGAATAGTGACCTAATATAAATATTACATAATGAAAACAATAATCTCATTATTTATCTAATACATCTAAAATTTATTACTCAACCCAAGGAGTCAAATATTTAGTGTCCAAGAAATTAACTACATGAAATTATTATTTTATTAAACATGTGAACAGTTCTTCATAATCATTCTCCTCTATACATGTTATACATAAATAAAATTATAAAACAATCATTAAAACACAGGGATTGGAAAAAAATATCAATATGATCCCCACTACTAAATAGTGGAAAAAAATTGTAATATGAATAAAATCATGGGGGATATATGAATTTCTTAAAAATGATCAAAAAAACATAATATAATAGTCATAAAACATGTTATAGTGACATAATATATTAAATGTATTGTTAAGGAACCATAAAATATATGGCATGGATGAAAACATATATCAATAGGAAAAAAACATGGGAGCATGAGATTAAACAGTAGAATATGGTAAAAATAAATCATCATCTAAAAAACAATTTATTTCATGGAAATGAAATGAATTCTTCAATATTATGCATAACATAATGACAAATATGGAAATTATCCACAATAGTAATAATAAGAATAACCTATGTGATCAAACTAATTATTCCCATGATTATGTGAACAAACTCAATATGTCCATACTAGAAAATGTGATCAGACTCATCATTCCCACACTTATGTGAAAAAACCTATTATTTCCACACCTTAATATATCATTAGATATTATTAGAATAATAAAATATATACTAATATAGGATCCCACCCATCATAATCCATACACATGTGGGCCACCTAAATTAATTTATCATTATATTTATGAATGACAACTAAAAAATGGGTTTTTTAAACTTATAAAAAAATGAACATAATAAATCATATAAAAAATATCATTTATAAAAATTATTCATAACATAATAACATATATAATATTATCATAACATCATTTCATGAGAGATAAACCTTGTATTAAATATATGAGTTATATTAAAAATGTTTTCAGAAAAACATGAAAACATTTTTATAAAGGGGGAATTAAAAATTAAATTAAAAAACATTTTGTGTAGAAATATATAATATATTTTAAATCCCATATTTTTAAAAGATATGATTAAATGGTCCCCAAAAATACATAAATATTTGATAAAGGGGATGTGATATTTTTGAACTTTTACTTTTAAAGTAATATTTGATATTGGAGACTTCAAAACGATGTAAAATTGATTAAAAATGGGAATTAAAATATGTTGAATGCATTTAATTATGAAAACTATAATTTATATTAGATCCTTGAAAATTACATAAAACTTAAATATATAAAATGTGTAGTGGTTGATAATTTTTATTTTGAATGAATCAGGAAACCTTTCAAACATTTTGAAATATCCTTATTGAAAACCTACATAATTAAAAAGACAAAGAAACCCCTGTATTCACATGGATTTTAGTGAATAATTTAATAATTGGTGATAGTAAAAAATTTGGTCTTTTTTGGTAATGTTGGATACTGGATCCATGTAAAAAAGATGGATATTGAATGAAAATATGCAAAATTAACCTCAATTATTGTTAATAAAATAAATTTTGATGATATGATTAAATTATTAAATGAGATGAATGTGGTGAAAAAGTTAATATCCATATAAAAGAATGTAAATCTATAAAATAAAATAAAATTGGTCGTGACATATCTATCCTGAATGATAATAGTATACAAATAGTGATTATATCCCATGAAAACAATTAAGTCCAAAAAACTGCTCTCAATATTAGAATTTTGTGAATGGAATATCATATAAAGGTGGAAAATTATTTTATTTTGAAAAAATCATAAATTAAATATTGTATTTTGAAAAATTATCTTTTTTTGTAATTTAAGAAAAATATTAATGAAATTGACCCATAACATTAAATCATGTCTAAATAAAGAGATGATATGTAAAAAAGACCACACAACCTTTGTAAATTTTGAAACAAAACACCATGAGATGTAAAAATAAAAATATAAAATTTAATATGAGGAAAAATAAGATAATTTTGACAAAATTATTAAAAAAATTAGTGTTTACAGTATTTAAATGAATATATGTTTTATAATAAAGAAAGGACTCAACGAGAAGATTTTTAGATGAAAACACATACCTTGTTTTGTTGGTTATTTTTTAGCACTCATAATTACATTAAAACAAAAAATAAATTTGTTAATATCATATTTCGAAACAATAATCATAAATTTTAACATTCTATAATCCTTATTATAATTAATTTTCTAGAGTATAATAAGTTGTTATATTATATTATTCCCACCACGTGTTAAGAGAATTAACTATTACGTACATGTTTAAAAAAATTTATATCAATACCCATTATATGTTTCATTTTAATTATTGATTTACCATTAATATTATTTATTATATATCAAAATTTTATTTAAAATTTTCTTATTTTATTCAATATGTTTTTTGGTTATGTTATGGGGAAACTGAATTGGTAATGGATTATTTTAGTAAATTTAATGAATGAAAATTATACATTAATAATTAATGTAATATTTTTAAACAAAATATAAAAATGATGAGTTAATTATTACATTATAATAATTTATGTTTTCATGTTACCATATTCATACATTATATATTTTTAATGTTTCATTCACGTATGTGGTTAAACAGACCCAAAATATGACACACATTTAGTTGAATGATGAGTGTTGTTAAGGAGGTGTTTCTTTTGACATAATATAATTATAAAAAAATCATAATGATACTATTTTTATTTTAATTATGTTTAAAATGAATTAAACTTTTTTTATAAATAATGAAAACAAGAAGAAAAAATATGTATCTTCAAGGATGTGGTAGTCCATGCAGACACATTATGTACATTACCGTTTTTCTAAAAGGATTAAAATAAATAAATAAGTGGTTTACCAATAATGATAAACATATAAATATAAAAATGTTATTGAATTTATATTATTATTATGACAGTCATAAATAAGAAAATATTTGATAATGATGGAAAACAATATAAAGAGATAAAACATATGTTTGTGACATGATTTTCTTTGGGGGTTTAATTTAAATTACAGGGGAAACAAAGAATATTTTTGGACACAATTTTTATATTATTTATAAGATTATAGTGAGATAAAAATGGAATATTTTCAAGTAGGAATTATATTGTTAGGTTTATCTTTAAAATTGAATAAGGGGTATCCTTTTATAATAAGAGAAAAGTGATCTTTTCAAAATGGTCATTATATTTCAACTATTCCATAACACTATTCAGGATTCAATGGATGAAAATCGAATAGCATGGGTTTTGGGGTACATTTGGTTTCATCAAGGATAAGAAAAAATAATTCCATAGTTTTTTCTAAATTTTAGTTTTTTGTTAGTAGTATGTTTAAATATTTAACTCTTTAACATTTAAAACCAGTTAACTATTTTTAACTTAGTTTTTTATGATTTATTATGAATATAAAATAACATATTTTTATAAACATTAATTGGATAAAAATTAATTTAACATATTTTTAATCTATTTTTTTAAAAAAAATTATTAAATTATTATTTAAATAAAAAAACATTGTGTGTGGACCAATAGATTTATATTAAAATGACAATTCTAAAATTATGCATTATTAATAATTATAATTAACGATTATAAATTAAATAAGTGCTATTATATTTATTAATATATAAATATTTAATATTATATTCATTATTATCTTTATTTATATTTAAATTATTTGGTATAAATTCCTTGATAAAAATTAATAATTTTATCATAATTTTTTCTCCATTATAGAGGTGATTAGCAATAATTCGAACAATATATTGTCATAATTAAAAATAAAATTAACCATATAATATTGTGTGAAAATTATTGTCTCAAATATCTGAATAATTTTATGAAATTATCTCTTAATATTTTTCTGAATTATTCTTATCAACATATAATTTATCATGTGATATTCGATTTTTTTTAAAAAGTGTGTTTTTAAGAAATTTTTTTATTGAGATATAATTATCAGTGTAATTTATTTAAATTTTTTGAACATAATTCATTTCATTCAGAGATTATTTTTTTTAAAATATAAAAAGTATCAAAAAAATCATGTCATAATGTTATAATTAATTGAAAAAATTGTTTTTTAATTAAATACTTACATAAATTTCAAAAATATTGAGCAAGGGATTAAAAACTCAATATAGATTTTTAAAACTGTTTATCATAGTTTATAATGTATAATAATTTAACAAAACACACACATCATATAAAATTGATGGCTTCTGCCAAATCGGTATTATCACTATTCACCTTACAAACAATTATTTTAGAATAATATCAAAAACAAATCATATGATATTTTTGTTTTGAGGAATTATAAAATAAATTTTACATTATTAAATTTAAAGGTAAATATTTTTCAACTAATATATATATAATAGATTGAAAATGTAATTTATTGAAAATAATTTTTTTAAACATTATCTCTTAATTGTTATTTATTATATAAAGGTAGTAACTATTAATGGTTAACCATATTAGTGTTTATTACCAATTTATTAATAATTTAATTTAAATATGGTATGGATTGTTAATATTGTGTGTATAATAAAACACATGTTATATAAATTTGTATGTATTTTAAAAGATTCAAAATATCAGGTCGTTATAGCCCTGCCTATTTTTTATAAGAAATACCAATTCAACCCTATTGGATACCCATATATGATATTCAAGAAGTTGATTCTTGAATTTTTACTTTCATGTTACATGTTCCTTAATTTTTCCTTCAGGTGTGTCAATATGACCAAAACTAATTAAAAAAACATAAATTTCTGGTATTCATGTCCTACAATGGTTTTGATAACACAATCATTGGGAAACATCACTTCTTCTCCCCCCCCCAACAATAGGATGAAGGACAGAACTAGAAGAGTCCAAATCAAGATATATTTCACCCAGGACACCTGGAATTGGTTTACTTAAGCTTTAAGTCACCCAGATCACCTAGAAGATGGATTATAGGTCATCACTTTTCACAAGAAAGTAGAAGACACATACTTGGGTTACACTTATCAAGGGAAACTAAATATGGTATAGAAGACAACCACACTATATAGATAATATAAGGGGTGCACTAGGGTACATATTTTTCTATACCACTAAAAAAATGAAATACGAGGGAGAATCATTCCCTAAACCAACATAATAAGAATACAAGGGTTCTAATTTTCCCAAGCCAACTAAAAGGGGAATACTATGGGGTCAATTAGTTTTTGTCCCACAGTCTAGGTTGTGATTAATTCCCAATACTCACCAACATCAAAAATACCTTGGCACATCATTCACCCATTTATGTAACATGGGAAAGAATATTTTCCAAAAATGTCTTATGAAAAAATGATATACCAATGAACCTGTTTCTATGACCAATCCATTTCAAACTCTTACACACCCTCCTAAAATATGTGATTGGATTATAATTACTTTCTCCCCCTATGACTATGTGTTCTTTTTAAATTTGAATCAATACTATTATAGAGATGTTTTACTCATTATCATCCTTGATTGATGGGTTCCTCATAGTACTAAATATAATATAGCTTGTACATAAGTTAGAATAGAGAATTTTAACCATAGTTTTAACACCCCAAAAGGGGGAAATACTGGGAACACCTTATATATACAGATCTCCACATCGATGCATGGTGACACTTTATTTCATTAATAACAATGTAAAATTGAATTATATCTATTAAATATTTCATGAATATGTATTTAAAATATAATAGAGTGTGAGAATAAGAACTAATATGATTCATGTACTCATAGACATTTTTATCTTCTTGATATCAACACACAATTGTTTGAACCATTAATTTACCCTAACAGTCACCCAACATTGGAAAAGGGTTCTATAGACAAACATAATTTTTAAGAATTATCTCATAAGTTGAAAAATTAGAAAACATAATATGAAGTCCTTTAAAATTGAAAATAATGTAGTTAATCTATAAGGCCCGACCATAAACCTTACATAAAATTGAATTGAATGAATAATTCAGAATGAGGATCTTTTCAGGTTTAGAGTTTTAGAGAATTAGGACATAACTATTACATCTCACAAGATTAAAAAGTACATAATTCTACTATGTTTCCATAAAATAAAAACTCTTAAAAAGAAACATGTCTAGTTCCATGTTTTAGATAGCATGACTTTCCCCTGATCCTATCATTGACCCTATTCCACATTAATTCCTATAAAAATCATTTCAAAAACTTGGGGTGAGCATAAAAAGATCAGTAAGGGATACACAATGAATGAAAATTGTATGTTTTTCAAAACAACAAGTAAACCATGTATTCTTTATCAAAGTAATACTTTTCACCTTTATGAATTATTAAAAACTCTTCACTAAATAAAAGATCAATACTTACCCTTTTGTAACCAAAAGGTTACCATAAAACCCATATAAAGATCACATAACATATAAAGGTAACATGGGACATAAACGTACTTAAACTGAATAACCATACGGTCAACATCCACACATATCACTTAATGGAATAGCCATACGTCCGACTTCCATACCCAATGTATTGGAGGTTATAACGTAACCAGCCGTCCTGGTAATCACGGCACCACCCGTCATATGGTTTATCACGTAACCACCCGTCAAATGTCCAAGTAACATTATAAAATCATAAGACATAAAAAAATATAATGGAAAGAAAACATTTCCACACTATGAACACCATATATCACTTAAATATATTGACATAACAAATCCATTATAAAAACCATTTTCAATACCAAAATATATAAAAGAGTATATGGTATTTATTTCATTTTAAAAAACATTATGATTTATTGAAGAAGCCAAAGACCAAATAATACTCGCGGCGGCGGAAAAGGTCATTGTCAATGCGTATGTTAAAAGAAAAATTATTTTTTTCTTTTAGTAAAATGCTTCATATAAAAATATTCTTTTTTTATAAAATTAAAAGTCAAAGGGGTTTATACACCGTATAAAAGAAAGTTGTGTATAAAACAAAATATGTCCCAATGAAAGGAGATTGAGACGAAGTCCCTTACAAAGATCATTTTTAAATAAAATATATCTATTATGTGTATTCACTATAATTAAACATAAATAAATTACAAATACAAGATAGGACATAATAATATCATGACATAATTTGAATGTAGGAGATTAACCCAAAGAACGAAAATTGGGTAAAGAAGTTCCCTTACCTCGGGTCCGACTTGACTCGATCGTTAGTTAACGTCATGAATAATAAACTTGAGTTAATTTATAATTTCTTAATAACCTTTTTCATGTTCATTATTAATTTTATATCACTTATTACCATGTTATAAACATTATGTAATCATTTATGTTAATAATGTTTGTTTTGTGGATATTTGGTTCTTAAGTCGAAAGTGGACTTCTTACAATTACATGTTGTTCATGTGGTCAGAGGATTTTTATATCCAGAATGATATTCATGATTTGGATATCATATATATCATATATATCCAGAATATACATGTATTTATTACATAATCATTTAGAGGTATGAAACAAAATGCACTGTTCATGGAGACGGTAAGCCGTACGTACGCATGAACGCTACTTTCATTTCTATATCATATTAATGGAATTATATATAAATGAGATGTATGTATATTTTAATTCCAGAATTATATTCATAATTTTGATTTAACATACATCATATATAATAACTTTAAATCCATCCTTTATACGTCCCACATATGGCATTAACGAATCAAATCACTTTGAGGGGGCGGTAGTCCGCACTTCCTAAAATGAAGGTATCGTGTTTACCCACAATAGAAACCATAAAGGTATGGCACAAATGAAAAATACAGAAGAATATAGAGAACATAAATATAATATATATCATATATAAATAGAGTGACATCTTAATGGACACCATTAAAGGTTTTAAAAGAAGATTGAACAATCATCGTTTTGTGAGACAGAAATTCGCCAACCACAGAAACAATATGTTCTTTAACCATTAGACGAAGGTGTGTGTATGTGTAGCTAGAATAATTCTTATAAAACATCCTAGTATATTTAATATACTGTTGTTGTTACAAAATAAATTAATAAAAAGAGTTTATAGGGGTGGAGAAGCAAAATGAAACAAAAGAACACAAGAGAAAACACTACCTTTAAAACGGCTAACTCTTTTTGATTTGAGCTCAAAGGATTCCTTGGAAAGAGTTCTGCCAAATGTGAGGCTTCTAAGAGTTAAAGAGGGATGTTTAGAGACAAAATGGGCATGGGTGGGCTGATCCAAAGGCTTTGGAATTGTGAGTAAGGTGGTAGAGGTGGGGGAATTTAATAAGAGGAGAGGAGGGGCACTCTTGGAAAGTTATAAAAGGTTACTTTATCATAAAATGATTTTCGGATTTAAAATGTCCCAAAAATAAATATTTCTAGGATAAGGTGATAGGAGTTCGAAATATACTCATCCCATTGGTTTTTTACAGGTGTAAGGCTTATATTTTACATTATCTTTTCATTTTATTTAAATCGTTAAATAATGAGGTAATCGTTGCATCATCATGATGTCATAAATAATTTAATTTATATAATGTCTAAAAATTATAAAAAAACTATCATGATGTAGGAAATCGTTTTAGCATTATAATTAAAATTTATAGTAAAAAATATGACTTGTATAACCCCACTTAAAAATTGTTTTAGTAAAACAACTCATGTTTGTGACATTTTTACTTTAACATTAAATAAAAAGATATTAATGTAATTTTCCTTCCAATGTGGCTCCATGGGGTCCCCAAGATGACCCATGGATTTTTTGGTCAGCCGTGACACATCCAATGAGGGTAGGACATGCGTCTAGGTCAGTTAATATTATTAAAACATTATTTTTACCTTAAACTACACTAATTACCTCTAATCGCGATTAATAATCATAAAAGTTACTATTCACCAAAAAATTATTTTAATCCCATTGAACAACATTTTAATTCTTAATGACAACCATGTATGTCGGATTTTTGAAATTCAAAACACAAAGGTGGTAAAATTTCATTTAAACGAAAAATCAGTTTTGTAAGTACCACTTAGTGGTTTCACTATTCATCAAAAATTGAAGTTTTTCAGAAATATACCAAAACTTCACCCTAAGCTATATTTGATATTCCGAATTAAAAAATGATGTCTATTTTAAAAAATTCAAGACATATAAGTTTCATTAATTATTTTAATAATTAATTCCCGCAGTCAAAACAAATAGCGTGTTTTTATGAAACGAAAAGTATCAAAAGACTGACACTAGTTTAAGTCCAATTTCAAAGTCAAATTAATTCCAACCACCACTATTGGATTATATGGTAAAAATATATTCTAATTTCAATTTAAAACCAATTCAAAAGATAATATAATAATATAAATAAATTAGATTAAAAAGAGGTTTTGAATTAAAATACAACAATTTTCTCTATTCATTAAAAAAAATTAACTTTATCAGAAAAATACCAAAAATTTACACAAAGTAAATTTTGATGTCCCGATTCTAAAGAAGAATTTATATTTGGTACAATAGAATTTATAAGAGTGACCAAAACTATATTTATGGATGGTTTTCCATCAAAAGGCGATAAGTCGACCTTTAGTGAATGTTAGAGTATATATGCCTAAGATTGAATTCATTTCTTATTTTAAGCATTTATCTTTTATTGGATAAAAGTAAAAACATTTAACAAACATATATAATAATATTTTAGTTATTTTTATTCAAACCCGCTAATATAATGGCCACGTGTTAATTACTATTTAAAATAATATTATTTTATTTCTAGTGTGCAACCTAAGATTTCAAAGAAACTCTTTATTGCGTATCGGGTACGCTATCGAACATAGCAACCCGTTTAAATTAAAATTAATATTTAATTCATAAAAATTAGTAAAAATGAAAATTCTTTATTCTTTATTTACATGGGATGTTACATCCTTCCCCCCTATTGGGAATTGCGTCCTCACAATTTTATTCACGTATCAAAATAAGTGGGGGTATTTCTCCCTCATAGCATTTTCAGATTCCCATGTTGCCTCTTCAACCATATGGTTTTTCCACAAAACCATTACCTGGTGAATTACCTTATTTCGCAACACATTCTCTCTTCGGTCAAGAATCTGGACTGGTTGTTCTTCATAAGAGAGATTCTCTTCCAACTGAACTACCTCTGGGCTCAAAACATGAGATAAATCTGGCATATACTTTCTCAACATCGAAACATGAAAAACATTGTGTACCTGAGATAAACTCGGAGGTAAATCCACTCGGTATGCAACTGATCCAACTCTCTCTAAGATTTCATATGGTCCAATGAACCTTGGACTCAGCCTTCACTTCTTACCAAATCTCATCACACATTTCCATGGTGAAACTTTGGGAAAAACATGATCACCTACCTTGAAAGATAGATCCTTCCTCCGATTATCCGCATAACTTTTCTGTCTGCTCTGAGCTGTTCTCATGAGTTTCTGAATCAACTGAACTTTTTCTGCCATCTCTTCTACCAATTCAGGTCCCACTAGCTTCCTTTCACCTATTTCATCCAAAAAGCTGTAGTTCGACACCGCTTCCTATATAATGCCTCAAACGGTGCAATCTGTATACTAGAATGAAAACTTTTATTATATGAAATCTCAACCAAAGATATGTTGGTCCCAACTTCCCTGATAATCCATCGAACAAGCATGTAGAATATCCTCCAATGTATGTATTCTTCATTCTGACTGCCCATCTGACTGCGGACGAAAAGTTGTGCTAAAATTTAATTCATTACCCAACGACTTCTGAAGGCCTTTCCAAAAGTTAGAAGTAAACCTGGGATCACGATCAGACACAATGTAGAGGGGAACTCCATGTAAGCTGACTATCTCTTTAAGATACAATCGAGAAAGTTGATCTAGAGATATAGAATCTCAAATAGGAAGGAAATGAGCAGATTTAGTCAAGCGATCAATAATAACCCAAATTTCATTATTACCTCGAGATGTCCTCGGTAGTCCCACAACAAAGTCCATGGATATATTTTCCCATGTCCACTCTGGCACTGGTAAAGGCTGAATCATCCCTTTCCGTAACTTCCGCACTGCTTTAACCTGTTGAAAAGTCAAACACTTTACAGAAAAATCAGCAAGATATCTTTTCATTCCATCCCATCAGTAATACTCTCGCAGATCTCTGTACATCTTAGTAATGCTAGGATGAACTAATAACAGGGAACCATGATCCTCACATAACAACTCATTCTTCAACTGGGAATCACCAGGCACACATAATCTCTTCCCAACCCTCAAAACACAATCATTATCAATTTTAAATTCAGGCAACTTACCCTTCTGAACCAGCTCTACCTTTTTCTGCAACTCATTGTCTTGCTTCTGTGCTTGCTTTATTTTATCTGATAGATAATATTTCACTGATACATGAAACAAAACAGAAGAACTTCCTGCACCAAAATCATATATTCCAAAGTTCATCAAATCAAAAATCAAAGGATCGCGTTCCAAACGTAGCATGGTTAATGAAGCATTACTTTTTCGACTCAAAGCATCAGCCACTTTATTTTCTTTTTTCGGATGGTAATTAATTGTACAATAATAATCCTTGATTAATGAAGCCATCTCCACTATCTCATGTTCAATTCGTTCTGAGTGAATATATACCTTAAACTTTTGGGATCAGTATATATTTCACACTTTACTCCATAAAAATGATGCCTCCAAATTTTTAGAGCAAAAACAATAGCAGCTAATTCCAAGTCAAGTGTAGGGTAATTTACCTCATGAGTCTTCAACTGACTTGAAGCATATGCAATTACCTGATCATTCTATATATGGACACAACCATGTCATTTCAATAAATCATCATTGTAGATAAGCAACTCACCATTCCTGGAAGGAAGTGCGAAAACTGGAGCATTCCCCAATCTTCTTTTCAATTCCTTAAAACAATCATCAAATTCTTTTTTCCAGATAAACTTAACACCCTTCCGAGTTATCTTAGTCATTGGACTAGATAACCGTGAAAACGTTTCAACAAACCTTTGGTAGTAACCTGCCAAACCAATAAAACTATGGATCTCGGTTACATTTGTGGGTATTGGCCGTTCTTCAACAACTTTTGTTTTAGCAGGATCAACAGTTATGCCATTTTTTGAAACAATGTGACCAAGGAAAGATATTTGTTGTAACCAAAACTCAAACTTGCTGAATTTTTCATATAGATTCTTTTATTTTAAGGATTGCAGGATAACCCTTAAATGACTTTCATGCTCCACTTTATTTTTAGAAAAAAAATATAATCAATAACTCAACCACCATTTATCACCTGATTCAACTGAGTCATCACTGTAGTAAACATCTCAATTCGGATTCCGACAATCTCTGGTTGCTGATTTGGAAAGTCATTCTACTCTGTATGACTTCCTCGAAAAGTTTCTCTATTTCTTTTATGAAAAATCATTCTTAACACTGATATATCTTAGATGACGGAACATGGTAATCTGCAATTGCTATATCATTTCAATTTGAACTTAAATTAATTTTTGGACATTAATTTAACAATACCCTAACTCGTAATGTTGTCTAAACCGACCTATGATACCAACTATAAGGCCCCGACCTTAAACCGTACCAAAAATTGAATTAAATTAATAATTAACATTGAGGATCTTTTCAGGTTTAGAGTTTTATAGAATTAGGGAATAACTATTACATCTCACAAGATTACAAAGTACAAAATTCTACTAAGTTTACATAAAATAAAAACTCTTAAAAAGAAACATGTCTAGTTCCATGTTTTAGATAGCATGACTTTCCCCTGATCCCATCATTGACCCTATTCCACATTAAGCCCTGTAAAAAACATTTCAAAAACTTGGGGTCAGCATAAAAAGCTCAGTAAGGGATACACAATGAATGAAAACTTTTAGTTTTTCAAAACAACAAGTAACCATGTATTCTTTATCATAGTAATGCTTTTCACCTCTAAGAAGTAGTAAAAACTCTTCACTAAATAAAAGATCATTACTTACCCTTTTGTAACCAAAAGGTTACCATAAAACCCATATAAGGATCACATAACATATAAAGGTAACTTGGGACATAAACATACTTAAATGGAATAACCATACGGTCGACTTCAACTCATATCAGTTAATGGAATATCCATACGGCCGACATCCATACCCAATGCATTAGAGGTTATAACGTAACCACCCGTCTTGGTATTCACGACACCACCCTTCATATGGTTTATCACATAACCTCCCGTGAAATGTCCAACCACCATTATAAAATTATAAGACATAAAACAAATATAATGGAACGAAAACATTTCCACACTTTGATCACAATATATCATTTAAATATATTGACATAACAAATCCATTATAAAAACCATTTTCAATACCAAAATATATAAAAGAGTATATGGTATTTATTTCATTTTAAAAAACATTATGACTTATTGAAGAAGCCAAAGACCAAATAATACTCGCGGCGGCGGAAAAGGTCATTGTCAATGCGTATGTTAAAAGAAACATTATTTTTTTCTTTTAGTAAAATGCTTCATATAAAAATATTCTTTTTTAATAAAATTAAAAGTCAAAGGGGTTTATACACCATATAAAAGAAAGTTGTGTATAAAACAAAATATGTCTCAATGAAAGGAGATTGAGACGAAGTCCCTTACAAAGATCATTTTTAAATAAAATATATCTATTATGTGTATTCACTATAATTAAACATAAATAAATTACAAATACAAGATAGGACATAATAATATCATGACATAATTTGAATGTAGGAGATTAACCCAAAGAACGAAAATTGGGTTAAGAAGTTCCCTTACCTCGGGTCCGACTTGACTCGATCGTTAGTTAACGTCACGAATAATAAACTTGAGTTAATTTATAATTTCTTAAGAACATTTTTCATGTTAATTATTAATTTTATATCACTTATTACCATGTTATAAACATTATGTAATCATTTATGTAAATAATGTTTGTTTTGTGGATATTTGGTTCTTAAGTCGAAAGTGGACTTCTTACAATTACATGTTGTTCATGTGGTCAGAGTATTTTTATATCCAGAATGATATTCATGATTAGGATATCATATATATCATATATATCCAGAATATACATGTATTTATTACATAATAATTTAGAGGTATGAAACAAAATGCACTGTTCATGGAGACGGTAAGCCGTACGTACGCATGAACACTACTTTCATTTCTATGTCATATTAATGGAATTAAAACTAAATGAGAGGTATGTATATATTAATTCCAGAATTATATTCATCATTTAGATGTAACATAAATCATATATAATAACTTTAAATCCATCCTTTATACGCCCCACATATGGCATTAACAAATCAAATCACTCTGAGGTGGCGGTAGTCCGCACTTCCTAAAATGAAATTATCATGGTTACCCACAATGGAAGCCATAAAGGTATGCCACAAATGAAAAATACAGAAGCATAAGTAGAACATTAACATAATATATATCATATATAAATATAGTGACATCTTGATGGCCACCATTAAAGGTTTTAAAAGAAGATTGAATAATCATCGTTTCGTGAGGCAGAAATTCACCAACCACAGAAACATTATGTTCTTTAACCATTAGACAGAGGTGTGTGTAGGTGTAGCTCGAATAATAATTATAAAAACATCCTATTATATTGAATATAATGTTTTTTGTTACAAAATAAAGGAATAAAAAGAGTTTATAGGGTTGGAGAAGCAAAATAAAACAAAAGAACACAAGAGAAAATACTACCTTTAAAACGTGTAACTCTTTTTGATTTGAGATCAAAGGCTTCCTTGGGAAGAATTCTGCCAAACGTGAGTCTTCTAAGAGGTAAATAGGAATGTGTAGAGACAAAATGGGAAGGGTTTGGCCTAGCCAAAGGCTTTGGAAGTTTGGGTAAGGTGGTAGATGTGGGGGCCTTTTTTAAGAGGAGAGGAGGGGCACTCTTGGAAAGTTATAAAAGGTTACTTTATCATAAAATGCTTTTCAGATTTAAAAGGTCCCAAAATTATATATTTCGAGGATAATGTGATAGGAGTTAGAAATATACTCATCCAATAGTTATTTGACAACTTTAAGTCTTAGATTTTACATTATCCTTTCATTTTATTTAAATCGTTAAATAATGAGGTAATCGATACATCATCATGATGTCATAAATAATTTAATTTATTTAATGTATAAAAATTATAAAAAAATTATCATGATGTAGGAAATCTTTTTAGCTTTATAATTAATCTTTATAGTAAAAAATATGACTTGTATAACCCCACATAAAAATTGTTGTAGTAAAATAACCCATGTTTGTGTCATTTTTACATTAACAATAAATAAAAAGATATTAGTGTCATTTTCTTACCAATGTGGCTCCATGGGGTACCCAAGTTGACCCATGGATTGTCTTGGTTGGCCATGTCACATCCAATTAGGGTAAGACATGTGTCTAGGTCATTTCATTTTATAAAACCATTATTTTTACCTTAAACTACACTAATTACCTCTAATCGCGATTAATAAACTTAAAACTTACTATTCACCAAAACATTATTTTAATCCCATTTAACCACATTTTACTTATTAATGACAAACATGTTTTTCAGATTTTTGAAACTCAAAACACAAAGGTGGGAAAATTTATTTTAAACGAAAAATCAGTTTTTTAAGTACCACTTAGTGGTTTCACTATTCAAAAAAAATTGATGTTTTTCAGAAAAATACCAAAACTTCACCCTATTCTATATTTCATCTTATGAATTCAAAAATGATGTCTATTTTACAAAATTAAAAACATATAAGTTTCATTAGTTAATTTAATAATTAATTCCCACTGTCAAAACAAATAGCGTGTTTTTATGAAACAAAAAGTATCAAAAGATTGACACTAGTTTAAGTCCAATTTCAAAGTGAAATTAATTCCAACGACCACTATTGGATTAAATGGTAAAAATATATTATAATTTCACATTAAAAACAATTCAAAAGATAATCTAATCATATAAATAAATTAGATTAAAAAGAGGTCTTGAATTAAAATACAACATTTTTCATTATTCGTTAAAAAAATGAACTTTATCATAAAAATACAAAAAATTTACACAAAGTAAATTTTGATGTCCCGATTCTAAAGAAGAATTTTATTTGGTCCAATAGAATTTATAATAGTGACCAAAACTATATTTATAGATGGTTCTCTGTCAAAAGGCGATAAGTCGACCTTTAGTGAATGTTAGAGTATATATGCCTAAGATTGAATTCTTTCCTTATTTTAAGATTTTATTTTTTATTGGATAAATGTAAACACATTTAACAAACATATATAATCATATTTAGTTATTTCTATTCAACCCCGTCAATACAGCGACTACGTGTTAACTGCCATTTAAAATAATATTTGTTTATTACTAGTGTTTATATTAAGATTTCAAAGAACCCCTTTGTTGCGTATCGGGTACGCTATCGAACATAGAAACCCCTTTAAAGTAAAATTAATACTTAATTCATAAATATTAATAAAAATGAAAATGATTTATTCTTTATTTACCTGGGATGTTAGATCATCTATGATTTTCCTTGTGATACTTCACAAAACTGTTTCTTATTTGTGGGTTTTATTATAAAGTCACATTTATATCCAAAACAACACATCATACTATAGAATCACATTTGAAGATCCTTGTCTAGGATGGTTAAATTTTAGTTCATCTTAGGATACTATAATGTCAATCCTTAGATATTTTAAAAGTATAAAACTATATTCAATATCATATAAGACACACAACACCAAGCATAAACTACACATGAAATTTATTTATTTAATTTTAATCTCTTGTATATCTTATGGAACAGACACCTGAGAGACTAAATGAATCGTAATATCATATAAAAATATAACATAGTCATTAAATAAGAGGGAATGATTATTACTCACTAAATTATATATATTATGGTCATATTTTGATTATAAATAATTTTAGAATCATTTAGAAGAGATTGAATGTTTTTTCCAAAAAACTGTATTTTATTAGAAAAAATAGTTTAGTCATACATTTCGACAGATGGGTTAATTTTTTTACCAAATATATAAATTTTTTTTGTAAAATAATTAATATTTTTAAATCATCATATCAATATTATCTTACTGTTAATTTTTTGGTGTTTTCCAAAATGATTCATTTGTTATTGAATAATGAAAAACACTAATTTTAATTGAATGATTCCATTTAATTTAAAAAATTTACAAGGATACATATATTTTAAATTGGTATCAAAGATAATAAGTTCCTTTATATCACAATTTTACAAAATATTAGTCATTGGAATCCATTTCATTATAAATTTTGAAATTAAAACCTGATACACATATGAGAAGTTTTTCTTCCAAACCAAACTTATTCATCACTTCCATATGCATAATTACAAATTAAATTATTTAAATTATATATATTGAATTTTAAGAGTTTTTTTATATTTTTAATTATAATATTTTATATTATCCAATATCGTCAAATTGATTTTTGACTATAATGAATTATTAAAACAGTACAATTTACATTCCACTATTAGGGTAAAAATTGATATATCATGGAAAAAATGATGATAATGGTAAAAATGACTGCAAAACATTTCCAAATCCATTTTAAAAACAAAATTTAAATTTTACACTTATAATCGTTATGAAAGACTCCTTCTGGATACCTACTTCATGATCAAAATGTTCTATTAATTAAATCTTCTTAAGAATTTCATGTTTATCCAATCACCATATATAAAAGGCCACCCCTATTATCCCCAATTCACTATAACAATCCCATTTATATCAAAAAATAACCTTAACTGTTTTAAAACCAAGAGATTATGTGAAATGTTTACTTTTTTAAATTAATTTAATCTTTTAGATATTTGGAATTTCATGCAACAATGAAAGTAGTTTATTTTATAATAAATATCCATGATTGGATTACATTATAAACATATCCATGTTAATTTTTAAATAAAAATACATAAATTTTATCATTATTTACATGAAACAATGATTTTATCTTATATTACACAGAAGACATACTTTCTTAAATTAATCGTGTAACACGCATGATCGATAGTTACCGAACAATAATATATTATTATTAATATTCCTATTTAATAATAATTTGATATAAATAAATTAGGTTGATGGATCTAAATACAATTAAATTAACTATAAGAAAAACATGGTTGAATTCATTTGATAAAAATGAATTAAAAATGGATACACTATCTAATTGAATATAAATGGAATATTTTTATAGATTTTTTTTTCATATAATGATAATTTATCCAAATAAATTAAATAAATTAAAATTATTGAGTTATTTTAATGTAATATATATATCTCTCTCATAAAATAGTTTTTACATTAAACCAATAGATTTTATAAGCATAATATACGAACAAACCAAATTTCACGCAAAACCCTGTATTTTTATTATGGAGCTTTTAACTCTTTATAGTGGAGAAAATATTATAAAAACAATTTTTTCCATTATAAAAAGGATATATATCAAAATACAATTAATATTTTAAACAGAAACATAAATATTAGGTTAGGGGGAAATTTGGTATTTTTTCTGAATTTTCATCTTTTGATGAATAGTGAAAATACTGATTTTTAATTCAACATTGATTTTCATATAATTTATTTATATGGTTAAATAAAATATTTAATTTTTCTTAAGATTATTTTTATTAATTTATTATAAAGTAATCCAATTTAGGTCATTAAAATAAATTTCACATTTCAATTGAATATAAAACATAGAAATTTTTTGAATACTTTCTTCTTTAAAAACTTTCATTATCATCCCATATATTTGATTAAATTCAAATTATTTTATACCAATTATGTGAATCGAGTTTGGAATAATATATTACATATTTTGAATCAGAATAATTTATAATTTATATTAATTACTACTCTATTATTGATAAAAAATACTGGTGAATGTAATTAAAATTTATTACAATGATTGAGGGAGAAATTAGCTTAAAAAAGGACAAAATCTTATATTTAAGACAAAAAATTACCTAGAAACATGACCAAGAGATACATTATGGAAATATTTTTTTCCTATTCTCATTTTTCTCGAATTATATCCACTTTTTGACCCACTTGACATGGGAAAAATGTTACTGGAATTAAATTTCACAAAATTTATAGGAGTGCCACTCCTCCTCCACTATTGGATGGAATCATCTTGTCCCTCTTAGTCCAAAATCTCATTAAAAATTGGAATGAAAAATACCTCCACAAATATCTCATCAAAACAAATCCCATAAAAATATAATCCTATCTATTTGCGTAATGTAATCTAATTAATCCCTTTGGTGAAAACCAAAATGCATTACTAAAAGAAGAGTTATCATCCTTCCCTGAGCTCCTTTATCATGTTTTCATTATCCACCACCGCCAATCTACTTATTCTATGATTAAACATCATATAAATGTCCTCAATATGATGAGAACATTTTATTCTAACAATTTTACATAATATTACTCACACATCTATATAATGGTTAACAATGATAGTGTTTACATGTACAGTGAACTACGACATAACAAAACAATGATTTTTAATTTTTTACATTCACACCTATCATGGTAGGAATTATAATGGAAACTATTGTTTTAAATAATATATATATGAAATTTATAATTTCTTTAAGCTTATATAATTATTTTACAACAGATATCTTTATTATTTTCAATTTTTTGTAAATATAATATTTTTTTGAGAAAGTGTCGACTACCGCCCACTTGAAGTTGTGCGATTCATTCACACACTACATGGAAGGTATTTAGTATGGGTTTGTTAAAAATATATATTTTAAATAATAATATAAGGATAATATAATAATATTATATACATATATTACATTTCCATTTGTTCCATCAATACAAATATAAAAAGGAAAAAATTGTTTATGAATACGTACAACTTATAGTCTCTATGAATAACGACTTCCATTAAGGACCTATTGGAGCACTATAAAGAGGTGGCTGGCCAAAAAATCCACTAAGACAAGTCTTTTATTGTTTTTGGTAATGGATTAATGATTGGTTTTAAGAACAAGATAATAAAATATCATGGTGTCAAAAGGGATCTCTACCCTTTTATTATATTGGGGTACCATTATTTTGGAAAATAGTGGGGAGTCAGAACATGGAAGGAATATCCTCAAGCATAGTGAATCAACTTTCTAGTTAGAAAGGGATAGTGATGTCAATGGCTTGGAGGGTATGTCTTGTCAACTCAATGATCACCTCTAAGTTTGATTACTCCTTATCTCTTTATATATGGCCTAGGGGTCTCATCAAAGAGCTTCAAAGTATGATACAAAATGTCATTTGGACTAGGTCAGTTCATGAGTGGAAAATTGTCACTATTTCCTGGAAGTAATGTATTTGGCCAGTTGAATTGGGAGGTCTTGGAGTCAATGATCTCCAGACATTTAGTTATGGTCTTATTGGGAAATTCATATGGGGTCTGGTTTCTAATAATGGGTTAAGTGTATTTTTATCAAACATATTCAAATGAAGTTTGATTAATGGATACAAGTAAAATATTGCATCATCTTTTTAGGAATCTCTGAATCACTCCTTCATGCACCCTAGTCATGACACCAAGTGGCCGGTTTACAGGGTCTCTCATCTCAACTGTTGGATCTCAACATGGCTCGAGAGGCCTCTCCAATATAGCACGGTTGTTTATCATGGCACAAGTCATTTCTCTATTGCTGATTTTCTGTCTTACATGCACTGTTATGGTAGCATTGATCCATATCAGGTAGGGCTAGATGTTAAAAATTAAACTGTTATGGACTGTGACATGCTAATATGGAGGGACAACCGCAATAGGCAGTTCACGAGTTGAGATTATTATCAAATGGTGTGTGGTAGCCCAAGTATTACACCATTCTAGTTCTTAAAATTTAATACTACATTTATTCATCCTTATATATTTTATGTTATTTAGAGATTTTTGGAAATATTGGGTGCCTACCCATGACCAACTCAAGTGGGATGGTTTCAACTTATCGTCACCTTATTACTAATGCATGGCTACTGAGGAGAATTCTCAACATTATTTTTTGGAGTGAAACTATGATCGATGTCTATGTGAATATGCCGGATTCCTTTTTGTACTGGAGATTGATGGAAATCAACTCCTTCAAGATATGTTAATAGGGCTATCCAAGGTTCACTGTAGTTCACAGGTTGGGAATCTCTTGCTTGTGGCCACTATAGCTCTGATCATGGAAACATGGGCTGCTCGTAATTCCATGCTCTTTGAATAAATGCATGTACATATATAGAGTGGAATAACATCGATCCATAAGGAAGTTCATGCTGCTTCACGGATTCAAACAGGTACAATGCACAACTTTTTTTTATGTTACATATGCGTAGATAGCTTGGAGTTTCTTGCCAGCCTCGGAAACCCCAGGTTCTTAGGAATATACGATGAATACCTTCGATCATTCCATGGATCAAGGTTAACATGGATGGTTCCACTTCTAGTGAAGCAGGGATACCAGGATGTGGTGGAATTTTTCTCACATATCGTGGTTCTGTCAAGGGGTACTTCTATCACTTTACAGACGTTAGAGTTTCCTACAAGGCTGAATTATTGGTGATAATTCATGACATTATGTATGTTTTCCGCTTTAACAAGAACATGTTATGAATTGAATAAGACTCTCATCTTGCAGTTTATGCCTTTGAATCAAGAATGTGCAACGTTCCCTGAGTGTGTTACCTCACTGGTTGGAATGCCGCAACAAGGTAACTAATTTATAATTTGTAGTATCACATGCTTATTAGGAGGCCAATTAGGAGGTAGATGTTGTGTACAAGAAGGAAATATTGGAGATGCATATGATGTGTTCTTTTATAGCCCCATATTAACATTTCTCAATGGAAGAGGCAAATATACAGGCTGTCGTGCACTTTCGGTTTTCTAATAATCCCTTGTTTTTCTGACTCATTTTTATTTTTGTTTAATAAATCTCTTAGGACCAGTTTTTACTAGATCGTGGGATTTTGGAGTAAATATAAAAAATATTAATGGAGGATATATCATGTTATAATTTCTGGAAATATATATATATATATATATATATATATATATATGAGGAACAAATATATTAGATATTATGACACAAGAAAAGAATAAAGAAAATATTGCCTGAAGTGAAACCATAACAATGAATTGTTAATAAGAGGGTAATAAAAAGTCTAAATCAAAACATATATTTTATTATATATAAAAATATTTTTTTTCATATATATATAATCAATTATATTTATTATACAAGAATTTCCTATAAGTACAATGTGAGTCAAGACATAAGGTAAGGGAGTTATTTCTCACTTTCTATTTCTATGAGATTCATTCCTTACCCACCTCTCATTTCATTTGTTTAGTGGGTATACTTCATCAGAGTGTATTATAAGAATAATTGTTTTTTAAATATATTGGTATTTAAATATCTATTTAATGAAAATCCCTTTATTGGGTTAATGTTGCAAAAATTACTAAATCGGTAAATCAATTGTTTTCTTAATTTGACGTTATTGAGACACATGTATTGTCACACATCATCATTTTTTTGAAGGTTTACATACTTCAATTTGAAATAATAAATCATTTATCACCTTTGTTACAATATATTTTAATCTTTCATTATTTTATTTTTCTTAAATGGGGAGTTTTATTCAATGTTACCAAGTGTTAAGAGTTTATTGAAACAGTGTTATCCATCATCGAGATTATTTATTAATATACATTTATTGAGGAAATATTATGATCCATCCCTCAAGAAAAACTAAATATTTTATTAACCTCTATTTATTAATGTTATATCAATGAAATTCTACCGTTTTTACTCTTAGGTAAATAATCTGATTAAGAAAGTGTTTTTAAGAATGTCTGAATTTTCCACACTCTTTGGTCAGATATCTATGTTACTTCAAAACCATATTTTCATTAATGTTGCAAAAAATATTATCTTATTTTGTTATGATAATTTGAGAAGAGTTTTACCCTTGATTTATCTTTTAAAAAAGTGGGCTTTAAAAATGAATCATCTAGTAATCTTCCATCTGAGGTAGTTTTCTAAAATTTTTACTGTGCATTAGAAATGTTCAGCGCATATGAATTAACCCACCTTCATGACCATTATTAAATTGAACCATCCATTACATTATTGAAAAGTTATTTTTTATGAAAATATTTTCTATTATTATATAAATTCATATTTTTAAAGTAATTTTCAAGAAAATGGGTTTCAAAATATTTGAATTATTATTTTATATTAATCAAGGGAAAATCATTTTTCAAATAATTTTCAAGATTTTTTATTTGTTTTAAAGTAAAATATTTCTAAAAATGTTTTTATGATTTCTTTATATTTTTTTCTATATTTTCACAGATACTTTTTTTAAAATCAATTCTAGAATTATTTATAAATTTTCAATTTATTTAAAAAAAAAGTCATTCAAAACAATTTTAAACATTAATTATTTGTTATCGCCATAATTTAAAAAAAATCAAAACATTTTAAATCGTTCAATATAATTTTCCAAATTATTTTTAATTAAATGGTGCTTAAAAGGTTTTCTATATTTCATTATAAATCTTCAATAAGTTTTCAAATGAAATGGATTTTTCAAAATTTTTAACTATCCCTTTATTATTTTCATGTTTATTTTCACGAAAATGTTTATAAGAATTTTTATGTTTAAATGAAAAAAAATTTCCAAATAAAAAAGTATTTTTTACACATGAAATGTTTTTAAATGATCTTTAAAAATTATTTCCCATCTACGATTACATTAGTTTGTTTTACTTGGGCCTTTTGGAAAAAATGATTCAATGTTTTCATCTATATTCTATATTTACATTTTTTATTTTTTTATGGAATGATTCCTATGAAACCTATTTCTATTTCACGAATTATATTATTTCAATACCTTCTTCTTGGAACGGGTTATGGTTTTCGTGAAATGATTGTGAATCATGTATCCTTTTCAAAATAATTTGATATGATTACATGTTTATGATACCCATTTAATTTCATGGGTTATGATATAATTCTTGTTGATCTATTGTAACAAATATGTATGGTTTTACTATAATATGGGTGACCTATATATCTCTATCAAACCCATTGGTTCAATATTTATATCTCATGAGGTAGACTAAGATGGTCTTTATATTGAACATTGACTACTAAGATAGCCATGGAAGTGAACCGTTACTACCAAGATAGTATGAGGAGAGAAATAATGCTATGAAGATGGACATGTGAGTGAATTATGACTACGAAGATGGTATATAGAGTGAACCCATGCTACAAAATGGATTTGAAACCAATTCCATGACTGTAGTAGAAATAATTTTATGTTATTATTTGTTTTTCATTATTTAATGTCTTATTCTGATGTTATGAACTCATTGATTATGTTATTTATTTAACTATGATTCATTTCTAATGAACTACCCCTATTTATTTCCTGATTCATTTTTATAATATTTGATATGAAGGGTCTGATCTTCTAATGTAGTGATCAAATTCTCATACCCATATTATCATGTTTATTCTTACATGTTTCCCTTGATGACCCTTTCTAAGAAAATGGGATTATAATTTTTTATGTTTCCTTCCCAAGGTTATGATTATATATTTATTATATGATATGTCTAATACGGTATCCGTTCATGGAGTTCCTAATTAAATATAATATAGCTGACTCATGTACCATTGATTATGTTTCCATGTTTCTAAAGGCACTAAACTGATACAGTCTTCAAGCGTATGTTTTTTAATGTTTTAATAATTCCAAAAAAGATATGAAATTCCTATATACATTAATGATAGGTTGTTATATTTGGTACCAGAGTGATGGATTAGTCATCATTTGAATTCTAGTATGAGAAAACATTTGTGAGATGTATAAGTTTGTTTTTATAGATATGAAAAGGGATATCCCTAAGGATAATTATAATAATGAGTTAATGTTTAGAAAAATTACTTGGAATTTTATTAAAGGATAAACTAAGTGGTTTCAAAAAATACATTACTCATTGGATAATAAAAGTATATGTGGAATCATCACATATATACCTAGGAGTGACAACTCTAACAAGCTGTTTTGGCCCTTACTCGACATATCCTGGTACATGACAATGGCCCTGGTTGCATGCATAGTTTGACACTCTTGAGGGATATGCATTGGGAATTTATAAAATCATCCTAAATAATCATAAAATATGTAAATACATTTTAGATATGAATATACTAGGATAAATAACAGGAGAAAAAGTTTATGTAAGGTGTCATAATTTGAAAATCCTTTGAGTAATTATTTTCCATGATTACTTGGTTTTCCACTATGATTTTTGTATCTCGCACTATGATTTAGGGATGTAGTCAATGGTGTGAACTAGAATGAACTAGATTAATATTGAATGTGATGAAAAACATTATAGTTATAATTCCAATAGTATGATCATAAGATTGAATGTTGTTGTGATATTTCCTACTCAATTTTCACAGAACACAATTAACAATATGTACCTTAACCAACTCTTAGAGTCACCAATGAAGATGAAAAAAATTCTGATATTAATGGTAATAGAGACCATAAATGCATGAAATTTTAGTTTTATCATGGTCAGGAATGTGGAATGAATAAATAAAGTGAATGTATTAGAAGAAAAAGAGTGTGTTTTGGCATTGGAAAGGAAGTATACAAAGAAAGAGAATGCAATGTCTAAAATGAATATTTTTTATATCAATGTGGATATGAATATTAGCCTCCCTATGAAATCATAAAATGTTAAATCTTTTTAGTGTGGAAGAAATTGTGAATTTTCAAATCACTTTTTCAAGTGGAATGCTCCCAATGAAAATTATCAAGTTGGTATGAGTAATTTTTATAATGTTGATGAAGATGTAACTATAGAAAAAATGTGATAATAAAGAGGTATTAAGATATAGGATGTGTTAGCCTAATTATCGGTTATGGATGAAGTGGAATGATCAATGTTTTTTCAAGTATTTAGATTCAAGAATTTTGTTATATTAATGGTGAAGTATACAAGAATAGTCAAGTTCATGTTTTTTAAGGATTTAAAATAGTGTGTTAATTTTTTCATATGGATTAGGAAAGGGATTTAATGATAAGATGATATTTTTCTTGGATTATAAACATTATGATATTGCTTTGTTTATGATAATGTTGTTTGGATAACCATATCTGGTATATGAATAAGTATATTTGATGGTATTGATTACATTGCAACTAATTATTGACATTATGATAAATAGTTTTCTATTTAATTTCTGATGATTACAATATTTTTGAACATAAGGAATATTTTCAATATTTTTTGCAATTAGGAAACATATATGTTTTCCATAAGGATTTATGTTAATTCATGTCATCACCATGTTTTATGAGAATACTTGATGAGAGTATTTACATGATTATAATGTAACAACCAAGAACTAATTTATGATATATTTGGATCAATGTTATTATTATTTCATGACCATATTTCTATGGATTCTTTTTATATATTTTTATAGGGTTATAAGGTTAACCATTCTCAAAAATATTAATTTTATCTTTTGGGGAAGTATTTATTTACTTTGATGGAATTAAGAATGAAGGTTAAAAATACTATTTAGTGATTAATATTATTCCAATGATTTCCATAAAATATATTCTAGAAATAATATTAGTGTAGATTTAATAATAGACATCATGTATTAAACCCATGACTAGAGGACGATAATGGTTTCACAGAAACCACCAGCATACACAATCTCATGGTTAATGTGTAATTATTTTTTATGAATAAATATTAATTATGAAAAAGTAGAGTTAGATTGTTTTTTTTGTGGATTAATATATTAACTATATTTATTGGAATAATAATTAAAGGCGCACACACACATATATAAATATTTAATTATTTTATGTGCCTTAATATATACTAAAAGTGTAATTTTTTACATCAGAATTCAAATTGAATTTATGAAAATCCATTTTTTGATGTTATAGATGAATTAGAAATTGATAAATGTATAACTAAAGAATAAATTTTTTATATAAATATATAAGTTATGTGTATTTACATATATTTTTTGTCAATAAAATTTTTACTCAATGATTTGAAAATGATCAAAAAAATAATTTTCTCCAAATAAATTACATTTTATAAAACCAATAGCCTTAAAAATCATCCATGATTTATTTCTTTGGTACCTAAAATTTTAATTGATCATTAATGTTTTTTGTGATTGATGGCCGCAAATACTACATAGTAATATTTTCAATTTTCCTAAAATTCCATGATTCCAATTCCCACCTATGTTATCTTATATGGAAACCAAGATATATGTATATTTTTTTTACCATTATGTTTCCAACTTTAAAATCTTAAAGGAAATTTTAGGATTCATTTTTTAAGAAGTGTGATTATACGTAATGAACTATCATATTATTAAACTTTGTTACGCCCAAAGATGTTTTAGGATTGTAATTAATTTTACGGGGTAGAATGTAACTGCCCAAGATTTTTGGAAATATTTTATTTTTAATTAATTTAATTGTTTTTGATATTTGGAATTTCACTCACCACAAAATATATTTTATTTTATTTTAAATAACCATGTTTTTATTATATTATATACAATAAAAAATTATTCATGCACTAAAATAAAGATAAATTTTAGCTTTAATATGATGGAGCACTGGTGTTAGCATATGTTTCATGTAAGACTGAATCTTATGGATGGATTACATAACATGAACGGTCCATTATAACTAAAAAATAATATATTATAAACAATGTCACTATTTAATATAAAAAATATAGATTATCTATTATTAGATGGTAATTAATAGGACAATCAAACTTATGAAAATAAACTATTGAATTCAATATTTTAAAATGAAATTAAAATTAATATAAGTACTAATTGAATGTAAATGGAATGTGATTATAGAAAAACAATTTGTTAAGGTCACAAACCTACTTTCCCATAAAAAATTAAAATTATGAACATTACTAAGTGATATTAATGTAATATGTTTATTATATATCAAATAATATATTGTGTATATTTATCTAGTATATTTTATAAACAAATTATAGGAATAAACAATATTTTCCACGTAAAACCCATTATTTTTCTTAAAGTGCTTTAACAGAATTTTATAGGAGGACCTATTTTAAATCAAATTCATAGATCATTTATGAGGTATTTATTTCAAAATAAACTTAATATATGAAATAGTTATTTAAAAATTAGGTTTCGGTGATTTTTTGTTATTTTTCTGTGAACTTTTATATTTTGATGAATAGTGAAAAATGTTGAATCTTAATTCAAAACTACATTTTCATAAAATGTATTTTTGGGTAAATATTATTATTAGTTGATTTTAAAGATTTATAATATTATTTTTTTAATAAAATAATACAATTTAGATCATTGGAATCAATTTCACATTGAAATTGAATAAAAAAAATAGAAAATGTTTGAACGTTTTTAATTTAGAAACTTGCATTGTTGTCCCGTCTATGGGTTTAAATTTTAATTAATTTCTCTATCCTCTGTGATTGGAGTTTTGAAAAATGGATTTAATATTTTTAATGAAAATAATTTATAATGTATAATAAGTTCATCTACATTTTTTTAAAAAATTATTAGTGAATGTTATTAAAATTAATTACAACGATTAAGAGAATGATTTTCTGAACAAAGGAGTAAACATTAAATTTTAAACCCCAAGAAAATTGGAAACCTGTCCAATATCCATTTTCATTCCATATATAGATCCTATTATCCATTTTCTTGAATTTGGTCCATTATTTTATAAAAATTACAATGAAAAAACGTGGGTGTAATTCCGTTTCCCAAATTATACAAGAGTGTAACTCCTCCTCTACTATTAAAAGGTATCCACTCCCCCAACTTCCTTATAGATATCAATCAGATTTTTCTAAAAATATATATTTCAAAATAGATTTTTAATATCCTTCCCCTTAAACTAAAATCCTAAAATGTTTCATAAATAAATATAAGGAATCCCTTTGGTGCAAGCCGAATGATGTTACCCAAAAAAGAGGTAACATCCTTCCTCAAATCCATTAATCCTAATTTTAGTCTCCAACTCATAAAATATAATTATTAAAAGATCATAAAAAACACCCATATTATAAAAGTACAAATATATTTTATTCTATGGTTTCAACCTAGACTTAAACACACATTTTTCTAATGTGTAACAAACATGAAATTTATGTGAATGGAGAACTCCTTCCTCACAACATGATTACTTATCATTTTTCCTTTACCCCCACCCATGGTGATAATTATGATAATATATATATATATATAATATTTGATATATATAATTTTTTTAATATTCTTTAATTTTTTTAAATCAAATATCATTATAATTTCCATATTTTGTAAATATAATAATTTCGTTTGGGGAAATGTGGTTTATCGCCCCCTCAAATTGATGTGATTCACTAATAAACTACGTGGAAGGTTTTATGGATATGTATTTTAAATTATATGATATATATAATGATAAATGTTTTTAATTATTTTATATACATAAATGAAATTTTCATTATTTCTTTTAATATGGCAATAAAAATTGAAAAAACATTCATATATAAGAACGAGCTACTATTTCAATGAATGGTGTATTCCATTTAATAAATGTAGAGACGCATATCTTGAGGTACATGGACATTACATTAATTTTGCGGAATACTTAACACATGAAAAAAACAAACACCCAAAGACTGTATTAGTTTAGTGTCATTGGAAACTCGGAACATAATCTTTTAATCATGGTGAATGATCTTCAACATCTCCCATAAATATCTTCCAATTTTGTTTTCATACCTAAAAACATTATTTATATCTTGGGGAAAGGAAAACATAAAAAGGGTGAGCTCAAAATCTCATTAAGGGTAAGCATGGGGAAAATAAATTAAACAATATACATTTGAACTTAAAAACATGAACATAATGTTTAAACATCAAAATCTTGAGCAATGGCTTAAAACATGGTGGTACGTAAGACATAAATCATAATGGAACATCAAACACGCTAAAATATCATTGGGAGTAAAACATTTAATTATAGAAAACCATTAAGCACATGATACGATTTCTATAGTAGCCAAGACATTGCTTCCAAGACCATCATAGTGGACAAAGTCCCTTACTGAATCGAGTTCACTCCCCGTTCCAGTCCTGTATCACTGAACCAGATTAACTTTCTAGTCCAGCCATGTCTATCTCTTGAGATATAAATCTTTACCAAATTCATTGGTGGGGGATATAGGTCCCACCATCTCATAACTAAATCATTCTTTAGTGTGCCACAAAATTACATACATCATTAATAATAACCCAATGAATAAAATGGGTTTCATAAACATCATCCCCTAATAACATAATCCATATAAAAGAAATGGATATCATTTCATCATAAGATAAATCAAACCATGTAAATAATAGAGATATTATACTTGAAACATAAACATACTAAATAATGTCATCTTAGATGGAAATAAATTTTGAAAAAACACTTGAAATGAATTATTGAGGAAAATGTCTTTTCTTCTTCAAAATCATTTTCTTTTCTCAGAATGCCAATAAATTTTAAAAAAAATTATTTTGTTGAAAATAATCTTGAAATTTATAGTGGCAGATTCTTTGAAATAAGTCGTTATGAAACCACAAAAATCCATTCGTGCCGTATAAGATAAAAAACACATTCTTCTCGTAATTTTGCCGGAAAAGTCAAAAAGTACCTTATATGGTAAAAAAAGAAAGTTTTCATCCATAAAATGTGGTAAAAGTCAACAATGGGTTAAATGAATTTAAACATGCATGTAATAATACTAAAAATTTAATGAAAACATTTTTAGAAAACATGGACATGAATGATAATCATAACCCTAGTATTTACTTACATATGAGAAATCTTAGATAAAAATGAGATTTAGAAAATTATCCCTTACCTTATGTCCAATTTCTTTCATATGTGTCTGAGACACCTGTATAGTGGATTTAAACATTTTATTAACATGTAAAAAAACCATAAAAATAATTATGATATCATACAAGATTCACTTAGGACTTTATATTACCCGTTCTTTTGTCCATTCCATGTTAAAGCAACATTTTGGGTAAAATTATTTCATTTATCATACGTGTTTCAAATTTTTGTTCATGATATTATTACTTATATCCTGATTTACTTAATTTAATAATGTAAAATATGATTTATATATAAAATATATTCATCATATAAATATATACGATATATCTATAAATGGAATGAAATACATTGTTCATGGAGACAGTTGGTCGTACATACCCATGAACGCAGATTTCATTTCCATATTGAATTGAATGGAATTAAGTAAATGAAACATATATGTAAATAATTACAGTATAATTATTATGTAATATATTTCCTAATAAATTATTATATATAATGTATAATCATACTTGAATGGTTAATCATGGAAAATGAATCTCATCACGTCGTGGAGACGGTTGTCCGTACTTACGAGCGAGCTACAATATCATTTTTTTGATATTAAAATCATATATAATTGGATGATATATAATATATACAGAATCATAATAATGTTATATTTGTTTATATAATTTATACTAATTATAATACCCCCCTAAATGATTAAATGTTTTAATAACAAACTACACCACGACGTGGAGACGGTAAGCCGTACGTACGCACGTGTGATGAATTTTTAATTCATTGGATCTTTAAAATAACTAATATGGTTGTAAAATTGTTATAATAACATCACAGTATATATAATATACTAGATTTATTATTTTATAATGTAAAAAACAAATAATGTGGAAGTGGAAGAAGAAAAGAACTTGAAATAGGTGGTGAGATATTTACCTCTTCTTCGGGCTCTTCCTTTTGATTTGATCAAAAGGGCTCTTTAGGTTGGATTTCTGACTAAAGTAAGGCCTTTAGGATAAATGGAGGATAGTTTAGAGGTTATTTGGGAAGGTTTTGTAAAAGAAAAATTGATTTTGTGGTGTGAATTAGTGAGAAGGGGGAGTTCCCTTTTATAAGAGGGGTTAGGGGAACCTTAGGAAAAACATAAAATATTATTTAATAATTAATTAATATACGTTTTATAATGGCTCAAAAGTGACTTATTTCTAGAATATTGTGGGTATGGGTCTAAATACTCTCAACAATTTGGTTTCATTCAAGATTAGGTTACCATTTAAACCTTATCATATCAATTTAACTATAAGTTAAATAAATTAACTTTTACTATGTCTTCTTGTACTCTTACACTATATGGTAAATAAACATACTATAAACTCCTAATAGAACCCATATTGGTTAATTAATGTAATATATATTATTATATAAGTCTTTTGGACGAACCTCATATTTTTAGAACCATTATATTAATTAATAATATAATATTTCTTTTAAAAACTCTTTAAAGTCAATTTTGACACTATTTGGTATTTTTTTTCTAAATTCTTAACAACATTATTACTTCTAAAACAATTCATATAACCAACCCTAATATGATATATTAACCTATAATATTAGTTTAATTCATAAAAAATCTCATATGAAATTTATTTTGGTATTTATAATATCAATTATATTAATATTTCATTAATTAGGTAATTACTGCTTCATCATTGTGTGATAAATAAATTAAGTTATTTAATGTCTAAAAATTATAAATAAAATACCATTATGTATTAAATATATTTATATTTCTAATTAATAATTATATTCTAATTTATCTTATGTATGAACCTATATTAAAAACTTTTTAGTTACTAATCTTTGATTTTAACTATTTTAACTCTTCTTCAAATAAAATAATAATAAATGTCCGAATATAATCCAAGTGGACCTAAAGGGTTATATTTTATACCCATGGTATTTGGAGTTGAACTAAACTTATACAATAGAATTAGGACATATTTTAGGGTAAAAATAATATAATTTTTACCCTTAATTACCCTATTTACTTTTAACCGTGGTAAATAAAAGTAAAAAGTCACTGTTCAAAAAAATATTTTTATCTTATCGAACCCCAATTTACTTAATGATATCAATGGTGTCTCTTGGATTTTTTAAATTCCACTCACAGAAGTGGTAAAATTAATTTCTATGTAAATTGGAAATATCTCCTAGGAGGTGGGTAAAATACGATGAAAAGTTCAATAAAATTTTTATATATCTAAAATTATTATAAAATGACTCCGATGAATTACATTGAACATATATAGGCATTATGTATCTATTTTTACTTAAATTAAATTTATATAAAATTAATGATTATTTAATGAAAAATCGGTTTTAACCAATAACTTAGTTATTTCACTATTCATCAAAAAATTGAATGTTTTTAGAAAAACCCCTAAAATTTAACCAAGGATAATTTCGATATTCCAAATCCAAAAATGATGTCCATTTTGAATGTTAAAATTTAAAAAAATTAATAAATTGGGTATTACTATTCATAACAGATCGTTTATATAACATTTTAATAACATATCGTGGTTTAGTGAAACTCGGTATTGCGTACAATGCAAGCTATCGAGGAAGTTTTCTCTTGCGTGTAATGAAAACCGAGAATAGTGTTGTGTATACTACATGATAATACAATGATGCATATAGTGTAACATAATCTTGGCGTAGCGTACAACAAAACACATCAAGGGAATTAAAAATAATATTACTCATAAAATATCTGGGTGTTACATTCTACCCCCCTTAAAATGAATTTCTCCCTCGAAATTCTTCGGGGTTATAAATGGTTTACTACTTGAAAGTTTCATTCATAGAAACCAGAATCGTAAAAATGAATACTCAAAACTTCATACTGAAAAAGAAACACAATGGTTACCCAAATTAACTCATCATTGGGTTTCCATATAGAGGAACATAGGTGAAAATATGGTTATGGAAGAGAAATATAAACATCAAGTTCTGATGGAGAGTGGTAGAGAACATGGCTATGAAAAAGCCAACAATTCACAAAGCCATAAATTTTTTATGATCTAAGGTACCATCTAGGAAAATGTTTTTGGTTTTCAAGATCATTTCCCTAATGTTGAAAAAATTGAAAATAGAAGAAATACTTAATTGATTGTGGTATAATCTCACCGTTGGTAGTTCCTTGAACAATTTACACTTCATCTCTTAATGAAATGAAGTTGAATTTGTCATTCGTGAAGTGTTAGCAGATCATGTGATAGAATGATAAGTCATTCCATCTATATCAAACAAAAGGTTGGAAAACGTTATTAAATATAAATAAGTCCATCTACGGTGAGATGAATCGTATATGGTTCCTAAAATGGACTTATACTTAATCTATAATAACACCTAATAAAATAAAATGATATTAAACTAACCAGGGACTTCCTGTGGGCCAGTGGTTGGTGATAATGACCCGTCACACTTCAGTTGTGGGTTCGATTCCCGCAACCCAGACCGACGTGATGAGAGTTCACCTATCCTATAGGTTGTCCTTATTTCTATAACTATATGATTATAACATTCTAGCAATAATATCGGATATTTTTTAGCCATAAATAGTAGTATCTAATGTCCAACTTAATCCATTCCAACCATTAGGCTTATCAAAATTACTTATGTCCAATATCATAGCGTAAATAAAATGACTACTATATAGGATGTTTATCAAGCATTTAATAACATCATTTATCCTCCATATATCCTAAGATATATCTTGTTGGTCGCATACAAAATATATGAATTCCTTAATCATGTATCCTCTTGAATCATGAATTACCAAATAATCTTTATGAAAACAAGAATGCTGTCAAAAGTTAACTCTTTACAATTACCAAAAGCCCAAAGTTCTTTATATACTCAAACCATGATATCACTTTTTCCTTATATAAATCATAAGCTCATTAATACCATTGAACATCTCACTATCTCATTATCCCTTAATTATGCACATGTCATCTACTTTTCAATAATATATGAATAACCTTTCATGGTTACCAGTACCATTCAACAAATACTTTCAAATACTTTAGCAAAAAAAATATTTTAACAATCGATAGATGTTTCTTAATTCCATAGTTCCATTAACTTACCCAGGAAAAACTACTCTTGATAAACATATAATCATTCCACTACCTTCTGAAGCCATTGACCGAGGTTCATCATTTTATTCCTCAACACTTCTTTCATCTCCTTTATAATTTGTAGTCTCTTCATCATCATCATCATAAATACTACTCTGAAGACCATAATGATTCTCTTCAATAGATTTTCCATTAGGGAATTGGTTTTCATAATTCCCATACATTCCACATATAAAACATTTAATCATTGTTTATGTCTTAGAAATACAATTATCTTTGTCCGTGGTGTTAACTAAACCCTTTCATTTAAACTTACTGGCTTTCTATCCTTCCATTACTCACCCAAATCATCTTCCATTTCCATTGAAACATTCTCCCATATGCATCTTCCCAGCCAATTTACATGAGGGAAATTGAACTTTCTTTCCTATATGATCATCATAAAACACCATCTTTCTCTTATTTAATGAGTCAGGAATCTTACCAAAGTTAAGATAATTGATCATATTATAAGATTTCTGATTAGGCATAATAACGATATGTGGACTTCCAGATCCAATTTCATTTGGTTGCACATAAAGAATATCATTCCATTGTCCATCATATTCTCCATTATCATGAATCTTCATGTTTTCAGCAATTTTTCTAAAACCCAAAAAGAAAGTGTGAGAGGCATAAATCATGTGAATAAAACAACATATTAAAGGGAGAGTACCTTCAATATAAAACATCTTAGGTTTAATTATATGATCGTTACTGTAATTCTAGTACTATAACCTATATGTATACTTAACCTTAGAGACATCCCTGGACTTACCTTAGAAATATCTCTAGGGATTTCACTAAAGTTTTCGCATCCTTGTTTCCAAAGGTTAACTAAACCTTTGCTCTGATACCAAGTGTAGATACCAATATCTTGACATACATAGACATTACATTAATTTTGTGGAATACTTAATACATGACAAAAAAAATGCCCAATGACCGTATTAGTTTAGTGTATTTGGAAACTCAAAACATAATATTATAATCATTGTGAATGATCTTCAGCATCTCCCATAAATATCTTCCCCTTTGATTTTCTTACCTAAAACCGTTATTTACATCCTGGGGAAAAGAAAAAATAAAAAGGGTGATCTCAAATGATCAGTAATGGTAAGCATGGAGAAAATAAAACAAACCACATACATTTGAATTTAAAAAATGAACATAATGTTTAAACATAAAAAACATAAGCAATGTCATAAAACATGGTAGTATGTAAGGAATATATCATAATGGAACATTAATCACGCTAAAATAGCATGGGGAGTAAAACATTTAATTGTGGAAAACCATTAATCACATGATATGATTTCCATAGTAGCTAAGGCATTGCTACCAATACCATCATAGTGGACAAAGTCCCTTACTGAATCATGTTCACTCCTCATTCCAGTCTTGTATCACCGAACCAGATTAACTTTCCATTCCAGCCATGTCTATTTAATGAGATAGAAATCATTACCCAATTCATTAGAGGTAGATATAGGTCCCACCCATCTCATAATGAAATAATTCTTTCGTGTGCCACAAAATAAACATACATCATGCATAATAACTCAACTGATAAAATGGGTTTCATAAACATCATCCCATCATAACATAATCCATATAAAAGAAATGGATATCATTTCTTCATAATAAAAATAAAACCATTTAAATAATAGTTACATTATACTTGAAACATAAACATACTAAATATTGTCATATTAGATGGAAAATAGTTTTGATAAAACACCTGAAATGAATTAATGAGGAAAATATCCTTTCTTCTTCAAAATCATTTTCTTTTCTCCAAATTCCATGAAATTTTAAAAGAAAATTATTTTGTTGAAAATAATTATGAAATTTTGTAGAGGTAGCTTCATTGAAGTAAGTCGTTATGAAAATGTAAATATCTATTCACGCAGTATAAGTTAAAAAAACAACATTCTCGTACTTTTTTCCAGAAATGTCAAAAAGTACCTTGAATGGTAAATAAAAGAAATATTCCTTAGAAATAATGTGGTAAACGTCACTAAATGGTAAAATGAAATTAAAAAAACATGGAAAAATACAAATCATTTTATGAAAACATGTTTAGAAAACAAGGACATGGATGATAAACATTACCCCAATAAATACTTATGTATGAGCAATCTCAGATAAAAATGAGATTTGAAAACTTATCCCTTACCATATGTCCAATTTCATCCGTATGTGCCCGAGACTCCTGTAGAGTGGATTTAATCATATTATTAACTTTTAAAAGAACCATAACAATATTTATGATATCATACATGATTCACTTACGACTTTATATTATCCATTCTTTTGTCAATTCCATGTTAAAGAAGTATTTTGAGAAATTGTTTCATTTATCGTACATGTTTCAACTTGTTGTTCTTGATATTATTACATATATCCTGATTCAATTTATTACATAATGTAAAACATGATTTATATATAATATATATTCAGCATATAAATATATATATTATAGATTGATATATGGAAAAAAATACACCATTCATGGAGATGGTAGGTCGTATGTACCCATGAACGATGTTTTCGTTTCCTTATTAAATTGAATGGAAATAAATAAATGAAACATATATGTACATAAATACTGTATAATTATTGTAAAATATATTTCATTATTATTTATTATATATACATTATAATCATACTTGAATGTTTAATCATGGAAAATGAATCTCATCGCATCGCGGAGGCAGTAGTCTGTACGTACGCACGAGCGACAATATCATTATTTTGATATTAAAATGGTATATAATTAGATGGTATATAATATATACAGAATCATAATAATTTTATATTAATTTATATAATTTATACTGATTATTATACGCATCCAAATGATGAAATGTTTGAATAAAAATGTACACCACGACGTGGAGATGGTAAGCCTTACGTTCGCACGTGTGGTGACATTTTCATTCATAGGATGGATTAAATAAATAATATGGTTGTACAATTTTTATAATAACATCACAGTATATATAATATAATGGATTTAATATTTTATAATGGAAAAAACAAAGAAGGATGAAGTGGATGAAGAAAGGAACTTGAAATAGGTGGTGAGATATTTACCTCTTCTTCGGGTTCTTCCATTTGATTTGATCAAAAGGGCTCCATTGGTTGGTATTATGGCTAAAGTAAGGCCTCTAGGATAATGGGAGGACTTTTTAGAGGGTATTTGGGCAAGTTTTGGCCGATATAAATGGTTCTTTGGTGTTAATTAGTGAGAAGTGGGAGTGCCCTTTAATAAGAGGGGTGAGGGGAACCTTAGGGAAAACATAAAATATTATTTTATAATAAATTAATATTTGTTTTATAATCTCTTTAAAGTGGCTTATTTCGAGGATATGGTGGGTATGAGTAGAAATATTTTCAACCAATAGGTTTTAGACAAGTTTAGGTAACCATTGTAACCTTATCATTTAGATTTAACTCTGTGTTAAATAATTTAACTTTTACCATGTCTTCTTGTATTCTTACACTATAGGGTTAATAATCTTACTATAAACTACAAATATAACCCCAATTAGATCATTAATGTCATATATATTGTTATATATGTCGTTTAGCCGATCCTCAGATTTTGAGGACAACTATATCAATCAATAATATATTTTGTTTTTTAAAACACTTTTATGTCAATTTTGACAGTATTTGGTATTTTGTTTTTTCTAAATTTATAACATCATTATTTCTTCGAAAAAAATTAATATAACCAGGCCTTATATGTAATATTAACCTACAATATTAGTGGAATTCATAAAAAGTCTCAAATTAGATTTATTTGGGTATTTATAATAACAATTATGTTAACATTTAATTAATTAGGTAATTACTACTTCATCATTGTGTCATAAATAAATTAAATTACTTAATTTCTAAAATAAATAAATAAAATACAATTATTCAGAAAATATTTTTATATTTATAATGAATATTTATAGTCAAATCTAGCTTATGTATAACACTATATTGAAAATGTTTTAGTTATTAAAAATTGATTTTAACTATTTTAACTCTTATTTAAATAAAATAATAATAAATGTCTTAATCTAATACAAGTGAACCTAAAAGGTCATATTTTATTCCTAAGGTTTTTTTCGTCGAATTAAACTTGTGAAATAGAATTAGGACATGTGTTAGTGTAATAATAATATAATTCTTACCCTTAATTACACTATTTACTTTTAACCATTGTAAATAAAAGTAAAACATTTCTATTCACCAAAAATTATTTTTATCTTACTGAAACACAGTTTAGTTACTAATATCAACAGTTTCTCTCATATTTTTGAATTTCACTCACAGAAGTGGTAAAATTATGTTTTAAGTAAATTTGAAAATTCTCCTAGGAGGTGGGTAAAAGACGATGAAGAGTTCAATAAACTTTTTATATATCTTAAATTATTAGTAAATGACTCAAATGAATGACATTGAAATTATATAGTTATTATATATCTATTTTTATTTAAAATAAATTTAAATAAAATAAATTATTATCTAAATAAAAAGTCTTTTTTTAACCAATAACTCATTATTTTCACTATTCATCAAAAAATGAATATTTTCAGAAATATACCAAAAATTGACCCTATGTTAATTTCAATATTTGGAATCCAAAAATGAAGTCCATCTTGAATGTAAAAATTTAGAAAATTTCAAAAATTGGCTATTAATATTCATAACGGCTAGTTTATATAATAATTTAGTAACAAATCGTTGTTTAGTGAAACTCGGTATTTCGTACAATGCAAGCTATCGAGAAAGGTTTATCTAGCATATAACGCGAGCCAGGATTAGTGTTGCATATACTACAATCTAATACGGTGTTTCTTATAGTGCAACATAATTTTGGTGTAGCGTACAACACAAAACATCAAAGAAATTAAAAATAATATTTCTCATAAAATCTCAGGGTGTTACAATATATATATATATATATATATTATGTATATTATTATAATACAAATATACTTAATATAAATGATATTAATATCGTGGTTTTCATTCTTAAAATCATGATATATATATAAGGATGATATTTAAAATAAATTAAGACACACGATAAGAACAAAGCGAATATTACCCGAAGTGAAACCTTAACAAAAAATTGTTATCAAGCGGGTTATATAATGTCACAATAAAAAAATATATGTTATTAGATAAAATAATAATGTTATTTTATATATTTATAATAAAATTATCATTAGTATACAAAAATTATTAATGACTATGAAGAGAGTTATGATAAAAGGTATGGGAACTTAATCTCGCTTTTTTTTCATGGGATTCATGCATTATTCAGCGATCATTTCATTTTTGTTGGTGTGTATACATCCCATTAAATTAATATATGAATATTATTATTAAAAATATTTTTAATTAAATATCTACTCAATTAAATTTATTTAACATGGATAATTTTTCAAATTATACCAAATCAGTAGGACAGTTTTGTCACAATTTTCCTTCTTTGAGTCACATCTTTTGTTAAAAACAACATTATTTTTCAAGGTTTATCTACTTCCGGAATAAATTTTTAATCACGAATATATTTCTTTTAATTATATTTTACGCTTCATGTAATTTAGTTTTTTTACGTAGGGAGTATGATTCAATGTTACCAAGTGGTAAGAGTTTAGTAAAACAATCTCATAGTTTTTTGAGATTGTTTATGAATTTTTATTCATTAATGAAATGGTATAATCCATATTTTAAATAACACTCAATAAATTTGGAAACCTATGGTTATTAATTTTTTATCCATTTAATGGTTCCATTTTTCTAATATTTGGAAAATAATGAACATGAATGTGTAATAATGAAAGTATGTATTTTCCTCATTCTTTGGTAAAAAATCTATGTTCCATCAAAACGATATTTGAGAAATGTGTTCCAAAAATATTCTTCTATTCTTGTAGATCATTAAATGAAAATTTTACCCCTATTTTATAATTTTTTAATGTTTTATAAAGTAGAATCTTTTTGTAATTTTCTAGTCAGGGATCATTTTTAAACTTTTCACAGTGCAAATAGAATATTCAAATCATATGAATTTACCCTCTTCATTAGATCAATTTCATTAAATATTCATATAAATTATGAAAAATAATTTTTTAAATAAAACGTTTTCATAATATTTTAAGAAATCATTATTTAAATTAAATTTTTAAGAAAATGGTTTTCAAAATGTTTTCATATTAGTTTATAGGTTTCCATGGAAATAGGGTTTTCGAAAAAAATTCAATATTCTTTCAAATATTTTCATGTAAAAACGTTTTCAATATGTTTTCCATGTTTCAATATATTTTTTCAAACAGTTTTATAATAAATCTTTTTAAAAAAAATCAAGACTTCCTTATATGTTTTAAAACTATTTTCAAAGAAATGTTTTTAAAAAAATTCAAGTTTTATTTTCTATGTTTTAATGTATTTTCCATGAAATGGTTTTAAATATTTTTAAATCTTTCTTTAAATATTTTCATATTATATCCAAATAAAAAATTTTAAAAATGTTTTCAATAATTCATCATTCATTTATAAGAATTTATTAAATTAAAATGCCTTCAAAATGTTTTAATATCATGCATTATACAATTTTAATATTATTCTAATGAAAATGGTTTTACATTTTTTTGTTCTAAATAAAATCTTCCAAATAATAAAGGATATTTTTCCCATGAAATGTTTTTAAAAGATATTTCAAAATTTATTCCAATCAATGATGTAATCCATTGGTGTTACTCATGGATTTAAGGGGAAATTATTTTATTTTTCCATACATATTCATTCTATGAATGGGTTTTTTATGAAATGATGTTTATAAAACCCATTTATCATTAATGGGTTAAAGTATTTTTATGCCCACTTCTTTTCATGAGTTACGGGTTTGATGAAATGATTCTAAAACTAGTATCTTGGTTTTGATATTATTACATGTTTATGATCCCCATTTCATTTAATGGTTTATTAAATGGTTATTAATTATATTTTGGCATATCTTTGTATGATTTAACAGTTATATTGGTGGGACCCATATATCCCTCCATTGAATTGGGTAATGATTTATTTCTCATGTTATAGACTATGATGGTCTTTGAAGTTAGCCTTGACAACTAATATGGTAATGTGAGTGAACATTGACTACCATGGATTATTCAATGAATCATTTGTTTGATATTTGAAATAAAGAGTGTGATCTAAAAATATTTTGATCACATTATCATACCCATATGCTCACGTATATGATTAGATGTCTCCCTTTTTACCCTTACTATGCATCTGAGTGCACCAATTTGTATGTTTCCTTATCGAGGTTATGATGATTTATTTCTTCTAAAATATTACTAAGAGGGATTCTGGGCTTGGAGAATTTAGAAGGAAATTATATAGCTCTCTCTTTTACCTGGTTTTATGTTTCCATGTCCCCAAAGGCACTAGTCTATTATGGTATTTGGGTGTTTTTTATAACGTTTTAAGGATTAAATAAAATTCAGGTAATATATATGTATGTTAATATTGGATCATTTTAAAAAATACATTCCTTACTACTCAACCACCATCAAAGAGAACTTGTTTTGATGGGAAACTAACCATATAGAGGCTTTTGTTGAAAAACTAATGAAGTTGTCCCAAGATAAGGTAATGTTCAAACATGATCATTTTTTTTCTCTTCTTAAAAAATAAATAAAATCATGTCAAAAATAATTCTATAATATTCTTGTTATAGTATATATAATGATATGTTATTATGTTAAGGTAATGACCTATATTCATCTCCTCTTCCATTAAATTGGAAACAAAATCATCAATTGTCTGGATGGCACACTACCCCCTCTTGAACTTATATGAATCATTGATATTTATGAAATTCTAATACTAGTAGAATTATAATATCACATATAATATCTTGATTTCTAAAATATTTATATTATAGATACATCGCTCATGTGGTAGGTTGTCTACTGCCTCCCAAAGTGATGTGATTCATTTTTCACAAATGATTAACATAGAATCTAATATGAATAAATTAACTGAATATATATAATTTATATTAAACTATATTAATTATTTAAAATAAATATATCACACAATTAATTACCCTTTCAACCAATAAAGTAATGATAATATCTCTCATGCGTACATACAAACTATTATCTCCACAATGTAATGTGATCCATTCTCCATGTTCAAGTTTCAATAAAGATTCTTAAAAATTACTGAATAAAAAAACAATATTTTAAAAAATGATAATTTTAGTGATGATTAATGTATATAATATCTAAAATAATTGTAACTTTTAAGATAAAACAAACATGGTAAAACAAGGGAATTAATACCCAAAACCATCAAAATAATGAAGTGTTATTAAAAGAATCATGGTTAAATGTTATAAGTGGATCATAAAAGATATTATAAATTTGTATATGGTTATATAATAAATTAATAACATATGAAATACTAGTATAAATGATGTTAAATAAAACTAAAAAATGGAAGAAATATGTAAGAGACATTATCGCAATTTCCCTTCATTGATGCTTATAAAATTGTTATGCACCTAATTTCATTTCTATTATGTATGTATAGAAACTTTGGCATGTAATATCAACATTAATTAATAATTTAATTTATTTTTTAGTTTTAATTTGAATTATTTAATCCCTGGAGATTTTACAGAAATGTTACCAACAAGTGAAGAATTTCAACACTAAATTTCCTTTCATTGGGTTATATTACTTCTTCGTTGTCTTTGATATTCATAAATTATGTGTATATGGAATTTTAATAATATTATGTTTTATATCCACTATTCCTTTGTTCATTTAAATTTTAAACATATAATATATTAATTCATTAATTCCCACTTCAACAATATGAGTATCTTAAAGGACTTTGTCTCAATTTACATTTAATTAATACATATCTTTTAATATGAATCTAAATAGTTTCATGTGGTCTATGTAATGTCCCTTAATGTATTTAACATGAATAAATATTTACTCATGATGGTCAATGATTCAATTCAAGAATATTCATTTTTTATCATGGGTATGAAGATAGTGTAAACTCAATAAAATTCCTACATATGATGGTTACATTGATCGATAAATTTTTTAATCGTGAAATATTGATAAGACAGTGTTCCTTAGTAAATGCACATATTTTTTATAAGTATTATTATTCATGAATCAAAATATTATTTGTAATATGAGGAATTATATGGAAATGTAGTGATAGTTGGGAATTGAAATTATATAAACCCTTGAGGAATCAACATGTCTCATCATACAAATCAGTTTAGAAAATTAAACATGTTTGTTTTTTTTATTTTAAATAGTTTTGTATTAGTTCTTGATGGAATAGGTATAATGTTGCCTATGATCACAATATCCCATAATTAGTCATTTCGTTCATTAATAATTTTGTTATTCATATCAATGATATTTTCATAATGATATTATCTTTGGATTAATTACATTCATATTTATTGATTAAATGGATTTTTTTAGTTATTTAACCTTATATATTTTATATTAATTATATAGTCTTAATTTTCATGATATTTAAATGGTGTATGTGTTCATTTACTTAACTGCCATATTGATTACTCCCTATATTATCATGATAGTGAAATTATTGATTAAATGGTATTTTTTTTGTATTTGTATCTTTAAATATTGATTATTATGTATGGATTATTCTTTATTTACTCAATGCTTATTCCCCTTTAATAAAAACTTATTTATTGTTTGATCTCACCATTATTGTTTTTATTTTTCAGGAATCCCTGATGTGTTCTATGAATGATATTAAAATATATTATAGTGGGTGTAGTTATATTATCACTAAGAAATTATCTAATAATTTTTATATTAAAAGTTAATATATTATTCATGAATGAATCTATTTTACCTAGACTACTAATCAATTCAGTCACTTGGGAAGAGATTCATTGTATCTTATATCAATATAGTAATGTAGACACAATCTCTGGGTTACTGTAGTCAGTGACAATGTACCTTGTATTATATGAAGTATAGTAGAAACAATGAGATCTATATTTAGGGAAATATTGTTTTGGAAACAAAAACTTGTGATATAATTTTATGATAAATATATAAGAACACCCTATTATTTTAGTAAGGTATTAATTATGTATATTTTCCATGAAATACACCCCTCTCTAAATACTAAAAGTTGATATGGTTCTAGAATAAATGTTACTAGTGATTTTATTTCCAAAATTGTTTGTTAGTATGAGTAATGTGTTACCTTGTTCATGAAAACTACCTTATTATGAACCTAATTTGACACTCATAGGGGGATTGATTAGGATAATTAATATATTACTTACAAATAACTAGGAGGGATTTCAATATAAGAAGAGAATTAATGACCTAGGTTAATCCTACTATGTCATAGATAAAAAATGATGTTTCATGATTTATATATACTATAAAAGATTATTTGTTTTTTCATCTATGATTATTTCTTCATTAACTATGATTTTTTTGGGTTTAGTCAATAGATGGTACCTAAATGGATGATTCTGTCATTGTAATTGAGAGAAAATATGATGACTTTAAGAAACCAAATGGGGTTATGGATTGTGTGAATGATATCACTCTCACGAACCAGTTTGGGTACCCTTTAAACTCAGTAACCACGCCTACCCAAACATAGCACGTATAGATTTCCTAATCCCCATTGTCCTTGACTAGCACCTAGAATCATACAACATGAATGTGGGAATGAATTTACCCCCAACCATAGTGGATTTAAATGAAATAAGACAATATGAAAAACAAAACAAACTCAAATTGGAGTAAATTACCAAAAATAAAAGAGGGTATAAACAAGCCCAAAGTAATACAACCAAAATACCAAATAGGGGGGAACCCAAGTCCAAATGTAAACAACTCCCAGCTTATATGGTTCAATAGATTAATCCACCTCTATGAGACCCTTTTCCCTTTCTTCAATCTATAATGTGAAAATCTAAAACACCCAATGGCACAAGTAAGGTGTGAGCAAGATATACCAGTAGGGTCTAACCAATGATTCAATAACAAATTACAAAAATAGTAATTATAGGAATTCAATAAATTTTAAAAAACTAAATAGTTTTTTCATTTATGGAACATATTTAAAAAACCTTTATCTATTTTCCAAATGGTGGAATAATACTTTACGAAACGGTTTTACAAGTGATGAAATATTTCTAAAAAAGAGATTAATTAATTTTTTTTATAAATTAATTTATATAAATTAAAAAGGCATGTAATTTAGTTTTAAAACATTGTCATAAATTTATATCTCATATATAAATAACAAGTGAGAAACATGGTCATATTCCAAATATGTACGATAGTATTTATAGCTATAGTACTCCTCGCTCTCTATGTGATCTAAACAATAAGTGTATACAAAAAACCCCATACACTAGTTAAAGGTGTCTCATCTTTGTCCCATTAGAGACGTTACCCACATAATTTAGGCTTTAGAATGCATCAATAGCTTAAAGTGAGTCCAAATAACTCACAAACTATATAAGTCATTCATATAATCGTACATAATCAATGATCAATAATTTATTTTAAGACTGCTTCAAATAAAATTAATAACCATTATACAATTTTAAAGAAAATTTTCTATTTTAAAGTAATCTTTATTTTAATAAAAAACATGCCTCATTAATAAGATAAACCACTAAAATTCTATCAAAACATTTTAATCCTCTCACACAATTTTTAATACCATTTAAAAACAATTCCATCATTTCATAATTAACATCCACAATTAAATTAAACAATTTAATTTAAATATTTTTAATAAAATATAAAATTTAAATTCATTAATTTAAATCAACCATTTTCCATAAAGACACCCCAATTACCTCGAATTGGGGGGCTTTTCCAAATTTCATGCTAGAAAATTTCAAATATATTGATTAACTAGAATTGGATGGCCTCAAATCAACTAAATGAATGTTTGAGAAATTTAATTTAAATCAAATATAGAAACATGTCCTTCAATTTCATGAATAATCAAATAGGCCAAAGAGACAGAACCATCCACCATTTCCCAAAACTCAACACTCTCAATGAGACTTGTGAATGAGATAAAAGATTTAGAATACATTGAAACAGAACCTCGATATGAGATCCAACAACATGGAGAATAGATACACAAAATTCAGGATGATCTATTGAAATATAAAAGAAGAATAAAGAGATAAACATATATAAAATAATGAGAACACTTACCCGGGAATCACACCGTAAGAACAAAAATGATCGAACAACAAACTAAGGGTTTCAAAAGGGTTGGAGAGATTAAATATCGCATGGTGAAGGATTTAGGTGAAGGTTAATAAAATATGAGTGAAGGAGAAGAGATATCTTAGCTGGGATGGATGTTTAAAAAAATATAGTCATGATATTCCAGGATGGGCGATTCCATTCCAACTCCTGAAATTGTAAATTCATAGAACTGCAAAAAACAAATCGCATGAAATTGAAGAGTGTTCATTAAATAACTAAATATGTGTAGAGGGTATTCATGAAATTTAACATTCATAGTGGGAATCCTTCCACAACCAGCCTCGAGAAACCATTACACATCATACAACCCAAATACACAACGTTCAACCTTCTGATAGCCTTCAAAAAACACAGGTTAATGTTGGGAGTCGAAATGAATATCTATGTTCACTATTTTAGGTATCCTACCAATTCAATTTTAACCTAATAAAGTAAAAGTAATGGAAAACCCTTGATAGGTTTAATGGATTATCTATCAGATCAGTTATAATATGTTTTGATGTCCTCACCATAGAAACATTATCCCCAGAAATCATACGAAGATGCTTCCTTGCCAATAAGATGGGGCCCCTGATCTCTCATTAGTTCCTTTCATTCACATGTATCATGATTTTTAGAACCATGATTTCAAATTACACAAAAAATAGTATCTTTATCCTATGATGTACATTGGTCTTAAAATCAGCCATCCTGACCAGCCACTTAGGCAATAATAATTAGGTTCAATCTCTAGGTCACGCCAGCTCTAAACCGAAGATGAATCAGATAAAAACTTTCTCATATTTGATACTCAGAATATGTTATATATCGTCGTTAGATGTGGTGGAAGATATAAATGTTACACAACATTCCCCACCGATTTAAGAACCTCAAAATGTCCCACAAAACAAGGAAAAAGCTACCCTTTCCTCCGAAGCCATCGATGATCCAACATGGGTCAAAATTTCAAGAACACCTAGCCACAAGTTGAAAAATCCAATGATCTACAAAGAAGATAATATTAAGACATATATTGGCTCTATGTTGTTAACATTCTTTTACAAGTCAAATGAATTTTATCTGTCATCAATAGGACCAATATCTGTCCACCAAGGAACTCTCATCAATTTCTTACCAAAACAATAGTGATTTACATAGAGGGAAGTACATGTCCTCAAAAAGAGCCATTCTAATCATGGACAGGTAAATATTGTAATATAAAAAGTGAACCATTCCCAAGTGATCATCACCAGACCCACAGATGTTTAGAACATAGGTGCACATAATATCCTCAAGAATCAGTATAGTTCACACAATATGGACATCTGATTGTGGATGGTAGGCCATACGCAAATAAAGATAAGATCACATTGCCTTCTCAAGGCCCCTATAATAGTGATATGTGAACTAAGGATCCCCATCATAGACTATATTATATATAACTCCGTAAAAATGAATAATATCCTTTGTGTAGAGAATTCACAACTACGAAACATTGGTTGTATCTCGAATAGGTATGATGTGAGCTAACTTGTTCAGCCTATCGATCACAACCCATAATGCATTATTTTTTATTTAGGTATGAGGAAACCAAAATAAAAATTCTATTGAGATTTCATCCCACTTCCATGTAGGTATCATAAGTTGTTGAAGTAAAACCGAAGGTTTTTGATTTTGGTCCTTAAACTGTAGTCATGTATAACAATGAGGGACAAAATCAAAAATTCCCTATCTCAAACATGGACACAAGAACTATAGTTTCATTTCAAAGATTATCTTAGTTTTTCTGGGGTTCACATCCCAATAAAAATTATGATGATTCCCCACCACATCCTTCTTTTTCTCTGACAAAACAACAATGAGATTCTGATTACGTAGAACCCTTGTTTTAGAGAAAAACCAATAGTCAAATGTTTCCCCATCACAATGAGTTTCTCTAATTCTACAAAATTCATCATCAAGCTCTTAATCTTGAAGAATAATCATGATAAGAGAGTATATCAACTAAATGTTGGCTAAATAATATTTATCACCTTTCTCTAGAACTCAAATATGATATTGTGCAACAAGATCCATCATATTACACTCTTCAAAAGATTCATTCACTATGTGGGTTTGATGTTTCCTACTCAACACATCTGCAATGAAATCCCACTACATTGAGATATAGGAAATATCAATTTAAATAGAATGCAAGTATTCCACCCAAATCCTCTGATGAACATTAAATTTCTTTGAGAGAATATATAACTCAATGTTTTGGGGTATGAATACAAAGTAGACCTCTATCGGAAAAGGTAGTTCTGTAAAATTTTAGTCATGTAAATCATATGTGGATGGTCAAGGTTAAGGTTAGGATAATTATTCTCTTGTGGCCTAAGATGTTGTGATCCATAAGAAACTACATGATCTCCATACATTATAATGCTGGCCAAGCCTAAACCCAATGCATCACGAAAGACCATATAGCCCTACCCAGCCTCTAGAAGAGTCAACTCTAGAATTGTAGTCAAATGACATTTCATCACAACAAAATAATTCTGACATTTATCATTCCAATAAAACTTCTCCCCTTTCGGAGTCAGAGATATCATTAGGGAATGCATCTTCGAGAAGCTGTTCATGAACCGATGATAATATCCTTCTAATCATAAGAGGATTAAAATGTCGAAGACATTTCATGGTTTCTCCCATGTCAATAAAGATGTTGACATATTTGTATCAAGTAATATACTCTATTATGACACCATGTGTCCCAATAATTTCACTTCCAAAATACGAAAATCTCATATTGAATGTTTCGTGTAAAGTTGGTGATTTCCCAGTAGACATCGAACTATCATCATATGATGCACATGATCCTAAATATATGTAGATTAAAAGAGGTTTTCATCCACAATTTCTAACACAAATGTATCTAGGTACTTATGGAAAATAATGTTCATTAGATCCATGAAAGTTATATGAGCATTTCTCAGACCAAAGGGCATAACAATGTACTCATAATGGAAGTACCTTCTATAAAAGTAGATTTTTATTATTACATATTATGTTATCCTCAACAGATTGTAACCATATCAAAGGTTGATTGTTGATAACCACTTCACCAATTTCAACTGATCAAACAAATAATCATTTTGTGTAAACAGATACTTGTTCTTTACCATAACTCGATTGAGCTTTTTGTAATCAACACATAAGTGAACTGTATGGTTATCTTTCTTAGAAAAGTGAACTGGTGACACCCAAGGTGTCACACAAGGGAATATAAAGTCTCTCTCAAGATGATAGTCCATTTGGGACTTTAGATCATTCATATTAGATGGAGCTTTTCAGTAAGAGGGAATTGAAACTGGTTGAGTTCCTAGCATCAAATCAATGGCAAAGATGTCTTACCTTACTAGTTGAAAGCTACATAAATCAGAATGAAATACATTGGGAAACTCAACGACAGTTGGAGGGAGATCACCGCTCAACGATTCCCTCTCTAGAATAAAAGAAAACAATATAATTCCTTTCCCTAACTACAGATAATAAGGTGTGGCTCTACCCGACCATGGGTCCCGTTCTCCTTGAATGACAAGGTGCATATTTTTGGGTGTATTATAGAAGATACATAAATGATTAAAATAAATCTAAACATTATATGAAATCATATTATCCTTCCTGAATATGATATCAAGAGATTTCATTTCAAGGAATTGAAAACTCAAAGCTAGCTCAACATCAAATAGAGAGAAGACAGAAGTAGGACTTTGGAGAACATTCCCTCTATTTGTACCAAAGGGTGTAGTAATATCCATTGCACAAGATAAAAGATCCATAGAAAGATTAAAAAAATTAACAATATTGGTTGAAATAAATTAGTGAGATATAGAAGTATCAAATAGAGTAGTTATTAATGATGATTCGATATTAATGATACCTCTCATAGTTACTGGACTCATGTATACACCCTCTCGAGACTCTTCCACTTCAATATGTAGATTCGTTCCTATTTCTTTTGGATTGAACTTTCCTGTATAAAATGAATCATATTTCCCCTTAGTTTTTGTAGGATATGATAGTCTTTTCCCACTATGTGAAGTTTAAATGTTATGTACTAATCTCCGTAGGTGTCTTCAATGTATTCTTGAGATACAATTCATTGGTTCCTCTATGAAAACCCACTTAGAATGACATGGATTTCCCCATTTATAGTAAATAAAAGGATATCATCCTGGTGCTATAGGAGGACTCAAATGAACCTACCCTCTATAATTACAACAAGAATAATCATGCTTTTATTTTCCCTTAAAAGAATTCATACCAACACTAAGAGAGAAGGAAACTCTTGATATCCCTGGATTTCATGACAGGTCCAAAATGACCGTCATTGCCAATCCAGTACAACAGGATTGGGGAAACTTTTTCCAAAAAACATTATAATGAATATCTAATCAAATTACAAACTCGAACCGTCAAGTATTCATCCTTTCAGTAGATTCAATCTCGAGAAGAAACTGCACCTACAATGAAAATCAATTTGAATACTCATTCAAAATTATTTCACCCTACTAATGATTGGAAAACTATACATCCTTTTAAAACACCATTTACCACCAATAAAACAGATTGGTGAAAAGAACATTGAATTCTTTCTACACCAATCCCCCATGATTCCTTACCACCACCATCATGTTCCACCATATCATGCTCAGTCCTTCTAGCATGAAGGGGGAACACTTCACCTCGATCTAATTTAGTCTCTCCAATTACTCCAATAGATGTTTTATCTTTCCCAACCACCAATCAACATGTTGAGGATCAGTGAATCCATTGAAAACTAGTTTCTTATGGATAAGTAACTCTTGAGAATGATTTTGAGGAGCATACCCCCAAGGATACATAGATGGATCGTGAATGGAAACTGTAGGGGGTTACTTTCACAAAACATATACATTGGGTATAATAACCTATACTAGATTTAGGTCCACTGAATGATTCAATCCCAATGGTTCTGCAGTAGCTACCTCCTAGATCTGATTTTCATGACTTCATGGAGTAATGATGCTACAAAACATCAGCAGACCATAAGGAAGAACTCATACTGAAACTCAAATTCAGAATTAAGTGAAATATTTTCCCAGAGATGGAATAATGAAAGCTTGATTTCACTCAATCCATATATAAATAGAGATAAGAGTCAAACTAATCCCCACAGGGTATTTCCATAAACACCATGGATACATAAGGGTCATTACAGTGATATATATCTAGTCACATAATCATTACAAGATCCTATTTCCTGATAAGATTTCCAATGCATGTAGAATTTTGTGACAACAGTTTAACAACATCCCTTGATACCACTTTTCCACGAACCATCCCAGTTACCCTGGTGACCTAGTAAACTAGATATCCTTAACAGAGCCTGAAGTTCATTTCCGACCCTCAGGGATCGACAACTAGAACTTTACATCGTACCACATACAAGTGGGAAAGAATTTTCCATAAAACATAACAAATGAAAATGAAATAATAATTTTTTCAAAACAAAAGAAACTCTACTAGGATTAATGTACCAGAATAAGATAGGTTATAAAAAGCCCAAAGTACTACAAAACATGTACCAATTAGGGAAAACCCCAATTCCCTATGGAAATAACTCTCCATATCCAAGGTTCAAAAACTTAATCCCCATACAAGAAATATTTTCCCCCAGCCCAAACATTGAATGGGAAAATCTATAAACACCACAATGCACAAGTAGGGTGTGAGATAAAAACAATAATAGGGCCTCAAAAAGGATTATATAAAAGATGATAGAAAATGATTAACTAAATAAATGTTTTGAATATAGATGAAATAATCACTTCTGGAATATTCAGAGCATATTTGAATAATAATTCTATACAGTTGAAATGATTGAAAAATGTTTTAAGAATTTTTTTAAGTGATGGAATATGTATAAATTAATTACTTACAGATTTTTTTTATTTAATGTTTTTATATAAATTATTATGGCATATAAAGTAGTTTTAAAATATTGGCAAGCATTTAATTCTCAAATGTAAATAATAAGAGTGAAACATTGTCATATTCCAAATAGGTATAATAATATTTTGTCTTATTGGACTCCATAATCTCTATGTGGTCTCAACAATATGTGTGTAAACAGACCCCCTAACACTAGCCAAAGGATTCCCATCACCATACCATCAGAGTTGTGACCCGCTGCATGTATGTTTTAGAATGTTGGAATAACATAGAGTGTGTCCAAATTACCCATTAACTACCTAAGTCTTTCATCTTATATGACATAATAAATGATTGGAAATTTATTTTAAAACTACTTAAAACATAATTAAATCACATTCTACTATTTTGATGACTATTTTCCAATTAAAACTCAAAAGAGTTTTATTCAAAAACATGCCTGTTTAAAAAAATAAAACCCATGGGTTTCTATTAGAACATGTTAAAACACTCTTATAATTATGATATCCATTCAAAACCAATTCCATAATTTCACATTTCACTTCCAAAACTGTATTGATTAATTTAATTTAAATCATTTACATAAATTAAATAATTTCATTGAACAATTTGTATCAAACCATTTTCATAAACACACCCAAATTCAATGGAAATGAGGGTTTTCCCAATTTTAATGATAAAACCATTTCAAATATTGTAATTCACTTGAATTAGGTTATATAAATTCAATTTAAAGAATTTTTCATCAATTTAATTTTAGTCAACTATTGAAATAAATCATACCATTTTTTGGTTAATCATTTTGGCCAAACCAGATGAAACCACCCACATTTTCCCAAAAGACGACACTCATAACAAAACCTTTCAACAAGAAAAAAGGTTCCAAAGACGTAGAAACATAATATTGAGACCAGATCAAACATAAAAAATCATAGATACATTAACTTAAGGATGATCTATTTAAATTACAATCAATAATAAAGAGACAAAGTCGATGAATGAGGATAACACTTACCCATTAATCAGACCTCAGGAGAAACAACTATCAAACGCCAAAAAAAGGATACATAATGGTTTTAGATATTCATGATGACCTGGTAAAGTATTTAGATCAAGGTCGATAAAACATTAGTGGTGGAGAAAAGAGATATCATCCTTGAATTAATTTTCAAAAAAATGCACTTAGGATATTTCACGAAATGTAATTGAATTTCATGTCTTGAAATAGTTAATTATCATATCCACCAAAAAAAATTCCATTAAATTGAAAAAAATTCATTAAATAACTCATGAAATATAGAGGATAGTTATATACTGTATCCTTCACATTGTGTTGTCTTTCATGGTTTTCCTCTATAAATCAGTGCATGCGGTGTAACCCTCTCACAACCTATAGAAAATTTCAATTAAAGGTACAATCCAAACTATATTTCACTTCATAATTATAGGTATCCTACCTATTAATTAACTACCTTACCCAGTCACCAAAAAGGGAAAACCATTATTGGTTTAATGGATTACCTATGCGATCGGTAAGGGGATGTTACAACTGCCCCACCAAAAACATTATTTCATTAGAAAGCCTATTAAGAAGATATCGTGAAAAAAGATGATGTCACTACTCTCTCATTTGTTTTTCACATTACCATGTCTCATAATTATCATAACCATGTTTATATAGCACACGAAGAAAATTTATATTCCTCCCACAATGTACCTTGGTCTTAGAATCATCTATCCCGACTGGCAGATTTGTCACAAATAAATCATGTTCAATATCCAGATCAGTCCAGCTCAAAAAACAATGTGGATCATAAAAACACTTTCTTCGCTATGATACATGTAAAAAATAATGGATCAACAATAGCTATGGTTGAAGTGATACAGAGAACACTACATTCCTCACTAGTTCATTAACCTCAAAATGTTCCACAAAATGAGGAGCAGGATTCCATTTCCACTGAATCAGTCGATGACCCAACTAGCGTGAACCATTCAAAAATGCATAGACACGAACTGAGAACTCCAACAGTCTATGAAGATAATAAATATAAGACTAATATATTCTATAGTAATTCAACATTTTATGATGTATTAACATAATATTAGATCTCATCTCTTTGAAAAAACTCAGTCCAACTAAGGAACGCTCACAAATTGTCAAGAAACATAGTGTAAATTTTAAGGATCGTCATAGAAGCCCTCTAAATGAGGTATTATGGTCATGTAATTGTAAATATTGTTATATGAAAAATAAACCATCCCAAATTGATCATCTCGAGCCCCACTGATTTTTAAAACATAGGCGTGAAGAATATCATCAAAAATCTATATAGCTATATCTTCTTTTCCAACTGACCACAGATGGTAGTCCATGCTCAAATGGACGTGAGATCCCATTTCCTTTTGAAGAACTCCCCGATAATGATTAGTTAAACAATGATCCCTCTCATATAATATAGGATATGTAGCTCCTTTATTTAGAATTTGATCATCATTATGATTGTGGTGTGATTCTCGAGTAAGAAATCTCCTTCATTATTCACCTTTGTCTATTTATTTTCATTTGTTATTTAAATATATCATCTTAAAGTTAATGAATATATGATCTATGTTGATTGATATCATTTTTATGTTGTGTATAATGTTATTCTACCCCTTTTCTTCTAGTTGACAGGTGTCTTTGTGAGTGTTGGGTTTCATGAAAAGGTAGGTGGTTCCAATTATGACAATCCCACGTCGAAGGAGGAGGAGCAAAAATAACCCCTTTATATGGTGTTGTGGATAACTCTCCCACTATGAGGCCTTTCCCCAGGGATTCTTGAGGGCTAGAGCCCAGATATATAAAATCCATATGAACTAGGCCCAGATCAGATAATATCATGATCATGGGATGGATGAGGATGTAGAAAATGGTATCAGATCCAGTGTCTATTTAATGTGCCAGTGAGGATGTTAAACCCTTCTCGAGGGGGGGGGGTATAGAATTCTCACATCGATTGAGAAGTAGAATAAAAAACACCATTATAAGGTAGTTTGGATAACTATCTAATGATGATTACATTTATTGGGGATTTCTATGTTCTAGACCCTATGAAAAGAAAAACTGTCCAGGATGGGCCAAAATAGAACACTATCATCACTATTGGATAGATTAGACTTCCACAATCAAGATTATTCTCTATTAGATATCCCAAAAGGTGAATAACAACACATACCATAAACAAATCACTAAAATAGAAAAGACAAGGGTGGAGTATGATAAGTTCTTCAGTGATATAGACCATACGTGATAGAAAGATATATTTACTTCATGTCATAAATTTTGAATGAATGAATCTGGGATTTCCATCATTGGAATGGTAAAATATTTTTTATGTTGAAAATATGTTCATAAAATAATTACAATTTGAGGAAAATTGATGTGTATGATGGATGGAAATAAATTTCATCCTAGGGTTCAATATATAGTTTTTGTTCTTCAATTTTGGGAACATGGATATTATCAGACTCTATTCTATCTTTTACAGGATAAACCCTAGAACATAGAAGGAATAATGTTGAAATAAAATAGTATTTGTATTTATGTATTTGGATTACTGAATTTTAATTTATAATGAATTTTACCAATGATATTTTGGGTATAAGAATCAAGAAACATGAGAGTATTATGTTAAATTTTAGAATTATATATTTATTTTACTATATAAGACTTATGGATACAATCATGAGACTATGATTTTAATATTGATCATAAGTAAAAATAATTAAAAATACATTTTACAATTTTAGGTGATGAGAGTGTACTACGAATAATGATATTTTGAAAGTTATTAATGTTTGTAAAACCCATTGGTTTTATATTTGTTTTAGTTAAAAAGTTATATAAGTGAGAATGATCATAATATTTTGGGCATAAGTATAAAATTATTTGTAATATGTAGTGTTTATATTATCTTTGATGTCGATGTAATTATATGTTATTAAACTATGTTAATTTCATAGCTATTATATTAGTATTCTTTTAGAAAAAAAAATAAATCACATGTTAGAAGATAAAAAATCACATTTGGGAAGACAATGGGGATTGATCACATAACCAAACGGTGATAAGGGTTTAATGCCTAACACTAGCCTATGTGATATATAAGTGAATATTTCATTATTCTCATTTAAATGATTAGATGGATAACTATTAATGATGAACTTGTGGTGTTTCTATTATGATTTAGATATTAATGTATTATATTGGACAACTTGTTATAACCATATTAGATTTGGGAAAATAGTTTGGGAAAAAATTCTTTCCAGTCTTTTTCTACCAAATGACCTGTTGAAAGATTATTTTAATGCTACTAATGTAAATTTTTTTGGATATTCATTTACTGTTGTACGTGATTATGTGTAAATATATCAATGCATAAGCAAATGATGAAATTATGAAAATTAAGTATAAATATAACAAGTTCGTATAATTGTTTATATTATTTAACAATAAAATAATTCAACAGCATATAAAAACTATAATGAAACAAATAATTTAAACAAATAAATCCACATCATATGAATCAAATGGTATTCTAAATCATCACTGATTTCCTGTATTGAGGTCATTATCTATCCATTGATCATTCAATTCCTTATGATCAAATATCTATATAACTCTCTATATATATTTATAGGTTTAATCCATATCAATATCTTTACATACAACCAATTTTTTCTTACATTGTAACCTAATTATGTTTTATTCTTCATTAGCTTTATATTTTCTATTCACTATTATCACGTGGATGTTCTTTTCTCCCATTTATGATGTGACTTTTTCAAAAATGGTATTTTCAAAGGTTGAACTCTGGATTACTGAGATAGAGCTTGAATTTCATAGAATAAAATTTTTTATGGTGGATATAATGTAATCTGATGTGATTTTAAAATAAAATATTTTAATTTATATTTTATTTTCACACAACATTGAGCTTAAAAACCCATAAAATATAGTTCTTTTAATTAATTCCCTCCAATATCTTGCAGAACATGCCTCCCAGAGCCTAAATAAACCATAATAAAGTAAGCCTTTATTACCTAATCATTAAATTTGTGGCATGAATTTTAAAATCTATATTATTAAAGATAACAATATCTCTTAACAAAAAATAAAATAATAATTATAGAAAATAAAAAAAAATATTTTTTGAGGTAGTGTAGTTTTCTAAAAACTATTTTCATCCTATATTTTGAACATGATTTAAAATTACTTTTTATCACAATAAGAAAACCTATTTGATATAATTAAAATTTTCTTGAAATCAAAATATAATAACTATATTAGGGTGAAATTATTTTATTTTTTATGAAATGTTTTATTTTTCGATGAATAGTTAAATATACTTATTTTTATTAAAAATTGAATAATAGATAAAATAATTTACAAGGATAAATTATACATTAAATTGGTTTAAAAGAAATATTATTTTAAATATATTTCGGTTTAACTAACATATTTCATTTAAATCTATATAATTTTAAATTTTGATTTTAAATTAATTTATAAATATGAGAATTTTCTCTTTTAAAACCCACCTTTTCGTTGATTTTGTGGGAATATTTTTTAATTGGGTTATTCTAATACTCTAAATTAAAAATGAAGAAAATTTATTACATATTGTTTTAATCAAAATATTTTATTTCATCTAAAAATTTCCGCATAATTATTTACTATAATGAATAATAAAAACATTAAAAATTATTTACATAGTTATGGTTAAAAATGATTTATCAGGGATTATACTAGGTATATAAGAGTTAAAATTACCAAAAAACATTTCTAAATCCCATTGAATAGCCATATTACGACCTGATAACATCAAATGTTTGATAATTAATAGTTTTTTATGATTTTACCATGATTAAAATATTGATGAAATTGAATCTTTTAAATAATTCTATGTGTCTCTTCTCACCCACTTATAAAAAGAAAAACCCACTCCTACCATTTACATACTTATAAATACATTTGTTTCATTCAATACAAAATTAATGGAAATTAATAATAGACTAATAAAATTTTATATGCTTTGATTTGATAGAAAATACAATCTGGTATGTATTTTGGTGAAAACCGAACTAATTTGTCCAAAGAGGAGGTAACATTCTAAAAAAATTATTTTGTTTCTTGTTTAACTTCCTTAAAATATTATTATTCAATGATTATATACTGATATAAGTATCTTCATTATGTATTGGGTTTATTTTGTTAATATCATTAAAATATCTATCTCCTCTTACATTAAATGGGAAAGGAAATATTCAACCGTGTGTATGGAATACAACCTCCTCACGAAACCATATAACTCATTTTCCATCCCCACCATTAATTGTTAGATAAAATACATGATTTTAAAGATTTATATTATATTTATGAAATTATATGTATACTATATTTATAATATCATATATATGTTATTACGTTCAACACTGTTTAAATAATTTTAACATCGCTCATGTGTACAACAGACTACCACCTCATGATGAAATGTATTTCAATTTTTACTTTCACTTTAAATTGAATGTAATATATATATATTTAGTCACTTTTTTTGATTTATTTGAAATTAAATTGATTATAAAATACAGATATATCAAAAACATACTTAACCCTTTATCATTTAGGAAAATGATTACGTCACTCTTGCATATGTATGGCCTACCATATCAATGATGAAATTTGATCTACTCTAAATGATTGAATTTGTATAATTATCCAAATAATACATATAATTAAAAGAAACACTTATATCATTAATATCATTATTTATATTATTTAATTATATAATATGTTCATGAACTATAACATCCAGGACAAAACAAGCGTGGGAAAATAAGGTAATTAACACCCAACACAACGAAAATAGTGAAATGTTATTATCAAAAGGGTGGAAAACATTTATATGTATGATGACCCAATATGAACATAAATATTCATTACATAATTTCTTCAAAAATAATTAAAAAGTTAATCAAATGGATACCCAGATTACTTATTAATATAATGCCTTTGGAATCATTGTAACATAAAGACATGTATATAAGTGAGCTATGTTATCTCCCACTAGGTTCTTCATGACTAACACCCTTATTATAAACATCACACTTATTAAAAATGTTCCTAAAATAGGTATGGAAACATAAAAAGGGGTGATATGAGATACATAATAAGGGTAATCATAGGAAATTTGTATTAAAAATTATGAGAATATGGTATGAGAACATGATCACGTAAATAGAAGACCATACCCAAAATATCAAAGATTATAAACACGAATCATGACATAAATATTGGTAGTTCATATCAATTTTTTTTCTATGGAAATGAAGATAATAATACATGAAATCCTAGCATAAAAATAATAGCAGTAATTGTGGAAAACAAATAATCATAAAATATGATTTCCATGGTATCCTAGGAATATTTTCCAAGAACATCAAATTAGTATGGGTTAACTCCCAATAACATCTTGGTAGTCATGGTTCACCACAATGGAAATAATATTAGCAAGATTGTAATAATCATGAAAACTTGGATGCCATAGTTCACTCCCATGGCCATATTGGAAATCAAGGTTCCCTCCCAATACCATCTTAGTCTATCTCATGAGATATAATTATATTCACAATTCAGTGGATGAAGATATTGCTCCCAAACATCTCATATTGATAGCATACAAAAATATTTCACATATTCATAAAAAACATATCATAACCCGTGAAATGAAATGGTACTATAAACATGTAATCATATCATAACCAATGGGAAAAGATATAGACTTCATAATCATTTCTCCAAAACAATAATCCATAAAAGAGGCAGGTTTAAAAAAAATATGACGTGTAAAAGGGAAAAGACATTCCTAAACATCATGCCATAATAACAAAAAAAAATTAAAGAAATAATAAGAAATTATAGAATGAATAATTTCCCTATAAAGTCAACAGTAACACCAATAATGATTTTGAATATTGGGAAATTATTTTGAAAGATCTTTTAAAAACATCTCTTGAGGAAAATAGCCTTCATTTTTTATAAATTATTTTTAAAACATAAAACCATTTGAAAAATATTTTTATTAAAAATAAACATGATAACATATAAGGTATTATTGAAATAAATTGAGGAAAATTTTCCTTGAAACATTTAAAGATGCTTGAAAACCACTTCAAAACCATTTTCCATGAAAACATACAAATGAATCATAAAAACCATTTTAAAAATAAGAAAAATAAAATAAATAAAATATAATGGATTTGTTTATAAAAAAATAATTTATAATAAGAATCATTTAATACATTCACGTGTATTATATACACCGCCATAAATAATAGAGTGGTGAACATGGATTCTATCTCATGGATATAAAAATTGAGATGAAATTCCTTACCTTGTGACTTGAATCTCTTCGTACCCATATGATATTCCTATATAACAAATTTTTGTTTATTATAAATATTTTTCAGGATAATATTCTTTTATCTAATACCATATATTGTTTTATTATGACTATATATTACATTCTTGTTAAAAATTCTATTCTAAAGTATCACTTGAGGTAATAACCACTTTGTTTTTGCATGTGCCTTAAATTGTTATATCTATGGACTATATACATATATAATGATTTGAAAAATTTAAAAAATGATATAAATATTATTTATATTTATTTTATTTTTTATAATATTATAGTGGATGTTTAATTACATAATGTTTTACCATTCATAGAGATATGTGGGCCGTACGTACGAAGGAACATTTATTCAGTTTCATTTTCATGTTGAAAGGAAGAAATTATTTAATATATATATATATATCAATATTACATTAAGAGTATTATAGAAATATAAATAAATTATATTAATTAAACCCATATGCAATTCATTCCATGTTTTGTGTGAATGAATCGCATCACATTGAGGGGTTGTAGTCCACAATTCCTCAAATGAAATGATCGTATTTTCATATGTAGTAATGTAAAATGATATATGTTATAATAAATTTTCATAAATAAAAAAAATTATAAATTCTATAAGTATTATATAAAAATATCGTTTCCTTCATAATGTCTACCTGAGAGGCTATATATGAAGGATGAACAATCATCTTTTTGTGTGGTTGTAGTTTGTCGTACAAGTAAACAATATGATCGTTTCCAATTAGATAGAAGTTTGTGTAGGTGTAAGTTGAAAAAATATCATAAAAACATATCAATATATTAAAGATAATAGTGTTTTTGTATAATAATGAAATATGAAGAGTTTAGGGGACGTAGATTGAAAATAAAATAAAGGAGCTTGAGGGATGATGTTACCTATTCTTTGGGAAACTTTTTTTCGGTTTTCAACAAAGGATTTAATTATATTTCTTTATTAAAAATTGGAGGATTAAAGGTGGAAGAAAAATATGTTTGGTATTCATTTGGTTAGATATTTTTCGAACATAAGTGACGTTAGTGTATTGTGGAAGTGCCAAGAGAGAAGGCCTTTTATAGTTGAGGAGGAGTGGAACTCTTGTAATATTTTGGAAAAGGGAAACCCCGCCAAAATGTTATATGAAACGTTGATCCATTAATAGAGAAACGTGGATCCAATGGAGTATAGGGTCAATGTATTTCAATAAAATGGATCATCGAAAATTCTACAGTTTATATTAGTCCATATGTTTAGGGGTTTGTCCTATGTTATGATTAATTTAATATTAGACCTTGTTATTAATTTCAATCACCATCAGTAATATTTTTGGTATAAAACATATTTAAAAATATTATAAATTATAAATTTTTATGATTCAAAATATGGAATCCACTTTTCTAAAATCTTATAAAATAAGTGCAAATACTTAATTAAAATTAAATCCACCAAATTTGATGAAAATTCTTATTTTTAAATTAAAAATTATCAAATTATTTCAATGTTTTTTATAACGAATTTTAATGCGAATTTATTAAAGTTACCTAAATTTGGTAAATTAATAAAAAATTGATGTAATTAAACGTTGAAAAAAATTAAAAATATAAATCGAACATATAAATAGATATAATGAAAATGAAGTGTAGAGTTAAATATTACTATTTTTAACTAGTCATTAAAAAAAGAAAATTCATATAAAACTACAAAACATTCACCCTTAACTAATTTTTATGTTTCAATTACAAAAAACCGAGTATTATATTCATGTATAATATTTATTAGATTTTCAAAATTTATTATTAAAATGGGTTACCCATAAAAATGCGGTAGAAGTGACTTTATAAAAATTTATTTTATTTGTGTAAAATTTGGTTTAGTCGTATCTTATGCTTATCGAATCTATTGGATGAATATAAAAAATATTTTATGGAAAATAAAATAAAAATGTAAATTTTAATATGTTTAACACACCAGATGTAGTTATTTTTATTTATTAGGATAAAAATGATTAGTGATCCTAAAAATAGTTTTCTATTAAAATATTCCATTTCTATTCAATTACATCATCATAAATAATGGATTCATTTTATACATGAGTAAAACATATATTTACATAAGTTAGACAATAATACTCATAACCACTATCTTATTGGCTATATTAATTCATAATGTATTAAATAATCATATTTTTGTTAGGTAAAACTCGGTATTGTGTGTTAGAAAAGGAATCAAGGAATGTCAGTCTCTCAAAAGATGACCCCCCATGTTCCATGCAGAGATGTATGATCTTTATTTTGTGTTTCTACCCGATTAACTTGGTATTTCATAAAATTATAGATAAACATTGTTTTTTATATAAAAATTGTTTTCATTGTTTCATGTAATGACAATTTTGAAAAATATTTAATTAATAAGAAATAAATATTTAGAAAAATCCCATTATCTTACATTTTACAGAACTTAAAATAAATTTCACAGAAAATATTAATTTGTGTTATCAATGGTCTAATTCATCAATGTTACATTCATAGAAACCCAAATCGTGAAAAATAATACTAAAACATCCTTTTAAAAAGGAAGGCTGGAAGCATAATGGTTACCAAAATTATCTTATAATGGGGTTTCCACTTGTGACAACGTTGGTGGAATGTGAAAACATGGACATGGAAGTGAAATATACACATCCAGTTCTAATGGAGAGTGATAAAGAATAAGGTCAGGAGAAAGTAAATAATCACAAATCCATAAATCTATGATGAATCGAGGGACCATATGATTCATCATAAATCGAGGTACTATGACTTTTTTGGTTTCAATGTCCTCTTTTATAAAGTTGAATAATATTGATGAAAATATATACTTTCATGATTTCATGACAACCACACCATATATTGTTTATTAATCCACATAACCTCTTTATCAATATGGGAAGGTTATTTTTTCATTCCTGAAGCACTAACTAATAACGGAATCTATGATAGTCCTTCCCATATATCATCATTTGTCATCAACACCATGTTTTTAAAATAAGTTATCCAATAGGGACTAATCCTTATTTTGTTAGATAATAAATTATTCTCACAAACTACATCCAAAGTTTAACTTAATATTTTAAGAAATGGTTAACCATATAATCCTTCAGATATATTAATATCCAAAACATTAATAATGAGGTCAAAAAATTATCTTAACATTGATCCGCCATGTATCATGAATTCTCTCTTGGTTTTGCCATTTAAAAAATGTGAATACGTTCATTTTATATTTTATTTACACATGGTAATAACTAGAAGAATAATAAATATTTATTTTAAGAATACGTGTATCCGTATATCAAAAAATATTTGATTTATTACATAAATCCAAAAAAATTGTAAACTTAAGAGAATAAACCCTTTATTAACATGTCTATAACTAGTTCTAAATAAATCAGTACTATCCAATTTACTTATCCGTATTGAAATTATAAATATCCAAAAAAACATTATCTATATATAAAGAATATACTTTCGGTTATCTTCCATTTGTTAAAAATATCTCTTAGTTATTAAATCACTTCTGAAGTCCAACAGAAACATTAAACATAATCTTGTAAAGCACTTGAAAAAACTGAGCTAGAAATTCCTTTCATATTTCACTAGTCATTCTACCTACGTCTTGAATCCAAATATATTGAAAATTTTATTATTCCATTTAAATCATAATTCATAAAAATACTACCTTATCAAATTACATAATATCACTTTCCTTTCCAATTTTCTCTATTCTCATAATCATCATCAGTATAAGCATTACTCGTACAACCATGAAGATGCTCTTTAAATTATTTTGGCATAAGAAATAAAATTTCAGAATGGAAATTAATTCCACAATTAATGATTTTAACATTTTATGATGTCATATGGAGGTAGTTACTCAAATCTATTTGGTTAGTTAAACCATTCATCTTTCTATTGAAGTTACTTTTCTGTGTCCTTCATTTCCACAGTGAAAACACCTTTTGTTCTCTTAAACATTAACTTAGGTGGTTCTTTTAACAATATTGTAACAAAGGAAACCTAACATGATTTCCTATATGACCTCCGTTACATATAATCTTGTTGAACTCCTTCCTCATCTCATTTTAGTAGTTTGAGAGTTGTTTAAGATTCACATTATGGTTCATGTCCCTTGATAAATGATTAGGCATGATCACAACATCCTTCACTCTTATGGTCATACCATTTTACATTTCATCAATAGATTATCCACCACATTCAATGTTAATCTAGTTCATTATTACTCTCTAAATTGGATAAACTAGAAACCATGTGGTGAGAAACCCATATCATTGTAAAAAACAACATAATATTGAAAAATTTCGTAGCGGATGTATATATCAGGAAACATACCATTGAATAGACGAAACTATAGGATTATCCTACGTTATTAATATTCATTGTGTATTGAAGTCCTTTATAATGGTTCATGGAATTTATTTGAATTACTAAAGCATATTCCCATATATTTTCAAACCAGTTCTGGAATAATGTCTCTTGTCGTATATTAGGTTACCTTAAGTCACGCCCAGGACACCTTGTCCAAGTATATTAGACTAGGTACATTTTTTCCACAAACACGTCCAGCTTTACTATTTACAAAGGGATTTATTTATAGGAATCCAAAAACATTATACTTTACCATCATTACAGGACATTTTCCTATACTTTTTATTGTACTCAGACTTATCTTTTGACATGTCCATGGATTTTGGAATAAGTTTTTCTCATCCTAGTTTCCAAAGGTTAACAAAAATATCACTATGATACCAACTATAATGACCCATTTTTAAAACACATAGAAATTAAATCATTATTGTGGAATACTTAAAACAATACACAAAAATATTCCAAAAGACTGTATTACTCTAGTGCCTTTGGAAATATAGAAACCTAAAAATTGGTATATAAGCCAGCTAAATTATACCACACTAGGTTATTATGGACTAAAATCTCTATAAGACACATCATACTTAATATAAATCTTCAAAAACTAATTTTGGATAATTAAAAAAGGTTTGATCTGAGATGCAATGTAAGTGTAAACTAGGGAGACATGTAATGATAATCCTGAGCAATAGGGTATGAGAACATGATCATCTAAATAGAATATCATACCCTACATATCAAAGATCATAAATTGGAATCATGAAATAAATATATGAAGTTCACAAATCATTAATCATAAGAAAATTAAGAGTATAATCCATGAAATAATAACATAGAAATATGACATGGAATTGTGGAAAACACATAAGCATACAACATTATTTCATTAGTAGCCATAGAATGGATGAAAACAATATATTAGTAGTATGGGTTCAGTACCCATAAATTTTTTTTCATGGTTCACATTAGTGGTCATTATTTTCTCATGAGCTCACTCCTCATACCATCTTCGTAGTAATGGTTTACTCCCATGTCCATCTTAGTAGTCATGCTTCACTCTTAAGACCATTTTAGTCTATCTCATGAGATATAAATTTTTACCCATGGAATTGTAGGGAGATACAGTTCCCACCCACATGATAAATAAATAATTAAAAAATGTCCACAAAATCATAAACAATCATATAATATTTCATGAAATGAAATAGGTATCCCAAAAATGTAATCATATTATATCTTGTGTAAAAATATTCATGCTTCATAATAATTTTATCAAAATCATTCCCATGTTTGAGGAAGGTTTTTGAAGAATATTACCCATGAATGAGAAAAGGGTGTCCTAAGACTCGTTACATAAAACAATAAACCATTGAGGGAAAGAATATGAATGTAAACATTGAATCATTTATAATAAAGGAATTAGTAACACTGAAATATGTTTTCATAGATGATGAATGATTTTCAATGTTCCTTTAAAAAAATATGTTGTGGAAATTAACATTCTTCATTGATATTTTGTAAAACATTTAAACTTTTTAAAAAATATTTTCATTGAAAATTAAATTGAATCATTATTTTTAAATTTTGAAAAACATTTAATATTTTTTTCTTTGACATTTAATAATAATCATAAAAAACATTTCCAAAATTCTTTCTTTGAAAAAATACGAAATAATATTAAAAAACTTTTGAAACATAAACCAAATTAAGGAAAAATCATAGAATGGATATGTAAACCCCCATATATTATAAAATAAGAATAATTTAATACATTCAAATGTAGTATATACACCAGAAAAAAGAAAAGAGTGGTGAAAATGGAATGTATATCTGGGATATAAAATGTGATATGACATTCCCTTACCATATGTATTGAATCTCTTCTTACTCATACAAGAATCTAGTATAATAAATTTATATTCATTATAAATAATTTAAAAATTAATAATATTATATCTAATACAATATATGGGTTTATTATGAACTTATATTACTCACGTGTTAAAAATTATATGATATGGATTCACCTTTAGTACTATCCACTTTATTATTTTCTTCTATCTTTATTTCATATATATTATGTTCATATACTAATATCATTATTTACAAAATGTAAACAATGATATAAATATCATTTATATTTATTAAATTTGTGTAAAAATAATCTATATAATGTATAATTATGAAATGTAAAACACCATTCATGGATATGATTGGGCATACATACACATGAACATTATTTTTATTTAACAATCTTATTAAAAGGTAGAAGGTAAATGAAATATATGTATATGCATATATATCTATATTTATTCCAATAGAATTATTATATCATTTCTATAATTTATGTTAACTAAACCAGCCATTAATTCATTCCACATAATGTGTAAATGAATCCCAAAATTTTGTGGGGGAGGTAGTCTACACTTTCTCAAATGAAATTATTGTATTTACTAATGATGGATAATATAAAGATATGTTTTGTAAAATATTTACATAAGATTAAATAAATTATAAATATAATAAATATTATTTAAAAATACATTTCCAATCATTATGTCCACTATGAGAGGTGGTAAAGTAACAACGACCAATCATAAATTTGTGAGTGGGTAGTTCGCCGTACATATAAATAGTGTCTTCATTAGACATTAGGTATATGTGAGTGTTAGTGTAGGTTGAAATATTATAATAAAACATCTCAAAATACTAATTATACCTTATTTTTTATAACAATTTAATAATGAGATCTGATGGGATGGATAATGAAATTAAGATAAAGGATCTTGAGGGAGGATGTTACCTCTTTATTGCGTAACTCCTTTTGGTTTTGACGAAATGACAAAATATGATTTAATTATAAACAAAGGGTGTATTCAAGAAGTAAGGGAGGTATGTTTTTGATCTATTTTAGTAGATCTTGGATGAACATTAGTGGCTTGAGAGGTGTGTAGATGTGGGAGGATATGAGGTCTTTTTGAGTGGAGGAGGAGAAAAACACTCTTAATATATTGGAAAAGGGAAACCCCACCGTCATTTTTTTGTTGAATATTGATACAATAATGGTAAATTATTGCTAAATATGAGGATATTTTCGAAATATGGCCAGATAATCCCCTTCGATAAATTTTATCGGTCATATTGAGCCATAAGTTTAGCGTTTAGTCCCTTGTTAAGCGTAATTAAATATTTATCGATGCATTTAATTTTAATAACCTTCACTAATATTTTTTTTGTAAAAAAATAAGATGATATTATTAGATAATATATATTATTATGATTCCAAATATAGAATCTGATTTTACAAATTCCTATCACATAAGAGGGAGAAAGTAATTCAAATTTAATCCCACAGAAGGGACGACAAATTGGGTGTTCAATGTAAAAACATTCAAAGGTTTTCTCGGTTTTGTATAATTAATTTCAATGTTAAATTAATTAAAATGTCCAAAATTATGTATATGGATAACATTTTTATATAATTAAACTTTTAAATCAATTAAAATTAAAATTTAATATTATAAATAAATTCAATGAAAATGAAGTTTTGTGTTAAAATTTAGTATTGTCACTCTTCATTGAAAAATTGAAACATCACCAGAAAACAACAAAAAATCACCCAAAAAATAATTTATCTATTTCACATTAAAAATAAACTTTATTTTGAGTTATAAAATTTATAATAGTGCAAAAATTAAAAATTAAAATTGGTTTTCCATCAAAATGTGGTAAAAGTGACTTTATTATAATAAAGTTATTTATATCTAAAATTGTTATTATTATTATCTTATGCATATATAATCTATTAGAGGAATAGAAAAAATATTCTATTGAATATATAATATATAATATATTAATAACACTAACTAATAGTAAATAATTTTATTAATTGGGATAAAATAGGTTTGTGGGTGTAAAAATAGATCACTATTAAAAATTACATTTTATATTCAATTGGATCATTGTAAATAATGAATTAATTTTATATTTATGTAAACAAAATGTTTTCATAACTTATTTAATAATATTTATAACTAATTACTTGATATCTAGGTTATTACATATTTATTTATATAATAAAATTTTAATAATATATTGTTGTTTCGTAAAACTCAGTATTTCATCTAACTCATGGCATTGAGGAAATGCAGTCTTCTCTATGCCAAAATTTGTGTTAATTATAGTGAAATATAACCTTTATGTTGACTGTAATATATTAATAACATGTAATTTTTTATAATTCAATCCAAACCTAGTTTAATTATATATAATTATTTTTATTGTTTAATTAAATGAAATGTGTCAAAAAATTCAAATTAAATCAAATTTTGTTTTTCCCAAAATCCTTATGTGTTAAAATATGGGGAGCATATAAGATATTATAAATGAATGTATGGTTCTAGTATAAATAAATAGAAATATTCAAAGCATTTTCAAAGAGTTTAAATGTTATTAAACCAAAAGGAAGTGTGAGGTAAGGGACTTCCTCTCCATTTCCCTTCATTTGTGCATATTGAAAGATTATGCCCCTAATTTCATTTAAATGTCTTACATACTACCACTTTTACTTATAAATTAATGATTAGTTAATAATTAATGGTATTTTAGGTTTAAAGATTAATTATTTATACAATTTTATTATAAATTAATATTTTTAATTGGTAATGATGATTATTACATAATTTTCGTTCATTGGTTTATATTACTTCATCAATGTATTTGATATTAAAAATTTTATTTGTATTGTGAGTTTTTATTATATTATATTTCTTAAATTTTTATATGGGGATATAAATAATTTAAATTTGAGATATTCATTGAGAAGTTCTCAATACAATTTTTTTATCATTGTAAGGGATTTTATCCCTATTTATATTTAATGGATACCTATTTGTTAATATGCACCTAATAACTTTAATTTGGTGTGTATACTACCCCATTATGTATTTAACAAGAATACCAATTTATTCATTATGGTTAATGACAAAATTCATGTTTATCCATATTTTTTGTATCGGGGATGTGATTATTTACTAAAAAATATATCTTTATCACATATAGTCTTTACTTTGAATTACATTTGATTAAATCTAGAAAAAATGATAAATCCATGTTATTTTATCAATGAAAATATTTTTTTGATAAAGAATAATATTCAAGAATTAAATTAATTATTTGATATATAATGAATTCTTTTGGTTTGCATTTATTTTTGGGACAAAAATTATATATCCCCTCGATGCATCGATAAGTCTAATGAAAATTATAGTTAGTAAAATTAAATAGTTTTCTACGTATAGTTTTAAAATATATTATGAATGGTCTTTACGGTATAAGAATCATGATTCCTAATATCATGATTCCAGTAACCCTAAAAATAGTATATCAGAGCCGGTTCTTCCTACCATTACATTGGTATATGAAAAAAATAATCACATATCAATGGACCAAATAGTTTGGTAGTATTTTAACACTTGAGAAATAAATTATTCCCATATTACATTTGAATAAAATATTACAACATAATTTTTCTTAAAATAATATTTTTCCCTCTATAGTATTCTATCTTATCAAACATAGTTCAATTGATGGATTTTGGATAAATGAAACCAAAAAAGGGTAGGCTCAAATGCTCAGTATGATTTATATATATTAGAATATATCATGATTCAATAATCATAAACAATTTGGATTGGTAAATAATAGAACACACATTCCATTTAAATAAAATTATTGTCACAATTAGAGAGAATATATTTAATATAGAATGGTAATTAATATAAAACACATTCAATTTAAATAGTTCTACTGTATGAATTTATATGGTATAATCAATATGTTAAGGAAAATAACTGAACACACATGCCATATGATTAATATTATGTGAATGAAACGCATTCTTAGATAACATAAATATGAAAATTACCACGTAAATAATAATATATAAATTAAATATAATGCTTAATTATCTCACATCATGTTTACTAGACATAGAAACTATTTTTTGTCAAGATATATCCTTGAAAGAGTATAAAACATATCAGGAAAAAAATTATTTAGCTCGGGGTACCCAAAAGATTCATTCCATGAGACAACTGACTCATCAATGAGATTTTATTAACCATTAATGAATAGGTGTATAGTATGTCCCAATAATTACACAAATATTAAAAAATCAATTTAATTCATAAAAAATGCGCCTTGTTAGAAATTATCTCTATCATGTAAATGATGTTGATTTATATATAATTACCTAGTTAATCGAATAACATTCAAAGAAAACATTGTATGTAAATATGTATAAAATTTAGGAAATAATAAAATCCATAATAAATAATATAAATATGTAGGGGAAATTTAATTTCTAGTGATAATTGGAAAGTAAATAATTTATGGGGAATGTTATTGACTACAATGATGAATCAACAAAGTCAATGTCAATACATTATATAATAAAAATGATCATAAACCATCTAGATGAAGAAAAAGGATTGATTAAATACAACATATCCCCAATTGGAGTGTATGTAAAATAATTTTGTTTTGTTTTTTTGAATATAAATACGATTAAAAGATCATTCAAAATATTCTTTAGGAAAACATTCATTTTTTAAGAAAATTTTCAAAATCCATATATTTTTTCGAAAACATTCAAAATCATATTATTCAAAAAGAAACCTGTAATATTGAAAAGTTATTTTCAAATAAATTATGGTAATATTGGTGGGAAATTCCTCACATTCCATAACGAAAAATCATTTTTTAGAGTATAAATTTTAGGAAAGTACCTTGTTTTAAAAACAAAATTAAAACCCCTTTCAAAATTTTTGTAAAACCCAAAGAGGGATTTTTTTGAAAACTATATAATATTCCATTGAAACATATTTTTAAACTTAAAAATGGGTTAAAATTCTTACAATAAATCATGTCAAAATGGATAAAAATATTTTTTTTCATTATATTTATCTGACATGGTTTTGAAAAAAAATATAATCCCGAATGAATGGAGCAAAGAAGAGAAATTTTATTAAAAGAATTTATAAATTTATAGAATTGAAAAACAATTGAAAAATTATCTTATTACAATACAATATCCTAAATGACCATATAAGAAAAAAATAAAATTGATTAATTAGAAAAGATAAAATTATTTCCCTATACTAAAATTCAAGAATAAACAATCTTGATTACATTGAGATTGTGAAATACGCCTATAAAATTATCATAACATTGATTGGGGAATTAGTAATTAAATTTATTATGTGTATCAACATTAAATAAAGAAATGAATTATAAATAATATAAAACTAATTCCAAATTAATTATATTCATAATCACATCGTGACATAATCAATGAAGTAGATGATTAACTTAATGATTGAAGTTGATTAAAGAAATCTAGTAATAAATAATAACATTTAATCCAAATTACCATAGATGAAATAAGTAAAATTAAAACCTTAAATATTATGAATAATTATTTACTAATTATATTATATGTAAAAGGGTTAGTATATACCCAAAATAAAATTAATTATGTTCTTAGAATTATAAAATTCCATAATGAATAGAAATTGAGACAAAATCTATTTCCTTATGCTCCCTTTTAGATGTTTTTTTAATTCTGCATATCGGTTTTAAACATTTTTGCATATTAAATATACATATTAATATTTATTTTAATATAAATTATCTTTTTATAACTTTTTATTACCCATTCAATAATAATGTTTTATTTTTTTCTTTTATTCAGTAGTTAATTTCCTTTTTTCAAGAGTTTTTTATCAGGAAGGATTATATTCATTCACATATTATATTTTAATATCATCTATATAATAGTTACAGAATAATTCTATTTTAAATAAATTTATCTATTTAAATTTATAATTATTTATGGTTATGAAAAATGATGTCTTTTATGATCATGGAGATAGTATCACAAACGTAAACATGAGTAACATCTCTATTTTTAAATCATAGATACAAAAAGTAAGTACATAATATTTTGACATTAAATAATTAACATTATATAATATATAACATATTATATACATACATACATATATATATATCTTCCATGTGGTGTGGTGAAGAAAAGGGAGTCATATCGCATCGTGAATGTGGTAGTCGAGATGTACACGAACAATGCTATCATATTTTCATGAGTGGAATCGAATGTAATAAAATGACATATATTATCTATCCTAAAGGATAAATATTTCCTTAATATCATAAAATTTTCCTTTATATCAAATATTATAGATAACTTTATTGTTATCACCTACTATTTGTATCATCAGTTAAAGACGAGTTACATCACTTTGTGAGACAGTAGTTCACCATACACACAAGAGACATTAGAGTATCTCTATTAGAATTTAATGTAAATGGATATATAAATATGATATATAGACTCTTAATAAATAAATATTTTATAAATATGATATATAAACTTTATATACATCGTCATACCCAATCATGAGATGTAGATATGGAAAAAGGACATGCATTGGTTCGTGAGGTGATTGTACGCCACACACACAAACGATGATTTCGTAATCAATTTAATGGGAGTTGAAATGGTTTTAGATCATAAAAAATTTATAAATGTATTATAATATATTTAATCTGTTTAGGATATTATGCCATCAAGTTTTAATAATAATTAATGGAGGTGGAGACAGATCTTAAATCATGACGCTCATTGAACCTATTTAGGATATTATGCCACCAAGTTTTAATGCCTTACCTGGTTAGATTTATTCCAAATATAAGGAACATATAATTTACATAGGGTGGTTTTTAAGTGAAATAGTCATCTAATTTCTGAAAAAAGTGGTATTATTGTGTGAATAAGGGATAATAGTGGGGCCTTCATCAGTGGGGGAGTAGAAACAATTGGTATTTATGAATAGAAGAATGTATTCCCACATAATTCTTACAAAAATAGGTTCAAATATTAGAAATTAGAAAACGTTAAAGGTTTGATTTTTTAAATGTATATATCAAATAGTTTTTGGGAAACTATATAGGGAATTTGTACACATATCTTTTTAGTTTTGCCCTCAGTAATATCATTTTCTCCTTAATTGCGGTAATTAATATCTATTACATTCACTATATATTTTTTCAATATTTAATATAAATATATTAGAAATTATAAATTAATTGGATTCCAAAAATTTAATACAAATTTATCTATTCAATTAATATAATTATAATGGTTTACAAACGTGATGAGAAATAATGTATTTAAAGTGAAAATGTTCAAACGTTCATAATTTTATTATATATAAATTAAATATTAATAATATTAAGATTGAAGTGCATTGTGTTGCATTTGTTGTCAATGAGGCATGAAGTTGTCTTGGAATGAATGGAAGTCAGGGAATGTCAAGATGTGAATGACAAAGGTAGTGATGGTGTTGGTGGTGAAGGAGAATGGCCATAGTACTAAGATGCATGTCACTTAGGAGATTCACTAAGTGACATTGGAGAATATGGTTGAAACATTCTCCATGGAAATCTGACGATTGCTGAGCTGCTCTTTAAGTTCCAAGAACTTGTATCAACTGGATACAATGTCACCACATGATTAGAAGACCATGCATTGTAGTGACAATGCATGAGGAGTTGAAGAAGCAACATGATCCATTCACTACTTCTAAGTGGATGAAGTGGTTCAATGAAGTCCATGTACAAACCCTTAGTGCATGTGAATTTGAAGTTGATCCAATTGATCTATTATTAGATCAATGAAGCATATTGAAGAATTTAAGTGATTTAGAAGCTCAGTTGAAGATGAAGACCCTTCTTGAATTCCATTACAAAGTGATGAATAAATGTTGAAGAAGAATGGAGGAATTCTAATGAAGAAGAAATAATTGATCAAGTAGCTCGGTTGATGAAGATCCTTGAGAATTCTCTCCTAAGTTGAAAATGAGATGGTGAAGAAGAATTATAAATTGAGGAGTTGTTTTTAATCAAGAAGATTAATGTTTGAATTCTCAAGAAGAAGATGAAGGAAAAGAATGCCTTGAAGGGCAAGTGGCACTTGGCATATTTTACATGGAGGACTTTGTTTTTACAAAGTCTTATTCAAGACTTAGCCAAAAAATTGGCCTGCCCGTGAGCACCTTGTGGGTTCAACCCCAAGGCTCATGTGGGCCTAAGGCGCCACGCCCAAGGGGGAACCCATGGGGCGAGCTCAGGGCGGCAGGGGCGCACCCGCAGACACCACAGAGGCGCTGGGGCACGCCCGGAGGAGCGCAGGGGGCCGTGTATAAGCCCCCGAGGGCACGCGGTGGTGAAACCCGTGCGCCGGAGGAGCATAGTGGGCGCTAGAGCGCGCCCGCGGGAGCAAGAGTGGGCGCAGAGCGCGCCCGCAGGGAGAACACGGTGCGGGGCGGCACCGTGGAGGGAGGAGTTTCAACTGGCCGTTCAAGGGAGCGGCTGGGTTATAAGCCGCGGATAAACCGGGCTGCGTTTCGATGTGGGACGCGCAAAAAATCCCGGGAGCAAATCTCCGCCGTCCGTCGCATCGCGCGCTTGATCTGCGCCGCACATCTGATCCGCGGCGCCGCGATCTGATCCAGGCCGTCCAAAGTCGTTTGATCGGCTGATCCAACGGCCCAGCGACTGTCTTCTTCCCCGAGCTCGCACGAAGCCTCCCCGCGAGCAGCCGCTGAACCAGAGCCTCCCCGAAGACAAAATTCGAGTTCCCGGCCACCATTTCCGAATCCGAAGACACCATTGGACTCGTCTGGACCACCTGAACCCATCCATGCACAAAAAGAGACTTGCATGATATGGTTGGAAGAATTCGAAGAAGGCCGAGGCAAGAGAATCTGCCGAGGCGTTGAAGGGTTTATGGTTTGCATGGATCAGCCTAAACCGAAGGCTGTGCATGCGTTATGAGTCGCATGCACATAGAGAAAAAATAAATGGGAACCCGCGTGGAAACAGAGGAGAGAAATTAAGATTTGGAAAATCTTGATAACCCGAAACATTCGGGAGTTCAAAGATTTATCACACGGAAGTTTTGAGGATTCTCTGCCTATAAAAGGAGAGGCCGAGACCTCATTGTTGCTTGCTGATCCTTTGTTGAAGATCCGGAGAAATGTGAGTTCACCTCTGCCTCGCGAAGACAAAGCCCCGCGCACACTTGCGCGGTGAGATCCCTGCGCGCCTTTCCTTTGCGCGGTAGGAAGAACCCGGGGCCGCAGCATTCTTGCGCACCCGTGGTTGATTCCCTCACTGCCTGCACACTTACGCGGCAGGAGGAAGGAGCCCGCGGTGCCTTGCACTCGTGGCTAGTGCGGCCGGTTACACCTGAGGACTTGCGCGGCTTGGTGCCTTGCGCGGCAGGCAGTGTTGAAGTAGAGAAGGCTGCACCCTCTTGCGCGCCTCCTGGAGTTCGGGCAGTGTGTGCACAAGTGACAAGTGAAGAACCACACTTTGTGTGTGGTGTGAGGTGAAGGAGGAAGGCCGAGGCCTTTGTGCCTTGTGTGCAAAGTGATCAAGAGAAGGCCGTGGCCCTACTGTGTGTGCATTTGAAGAAAAGGCAGTAGCCTTGTGTGGTTGCAAAGAGGAGAAAGGCAAAGCTTGCACTTTGTGTGTGCATTTAAAGAAGGAGGCCGTAGCCCTTATGTGGGTGCACACATTGAAGAACAAATTATAGAATATTATTTGTGTGTGCAAGAAAAGTGGAAGTGCCTTTGGCTAAGTATGTGCACAAGAAGTGGGAGGCCGAGACCACACCATTGTGTGTGTGTAAGATAGTGAAGAAATAAGTCGAGGCCAAGTGTATGCAAGTGGGTGAAGTGAAGACCACACATTTGTGTGTGTGTGCAAACTTGAAGAACCACCTACGGCCCAAGTATGTGCAAGAAATAGTGGAGGCCAATTACACACTCATTGTGTGTGTGCAAAGCATAGAACAAAGTTGTGTGTGCAAAACAACAAAGTGAAGTGGCCGAACCTATGTGTGTGTTCTAAGAGGAGTGGACACACTTAGAAGAAGAAGAAGACTCACACTAAAGTAGAACACACTCTAAGTGTGTAAACATATTGGATAAAGTGTGTGAAGTTCAGTGAAGGTGTGTGCTATAATTGATTACACCCTTTGTGGGTCTACTGCACCAAGAGGAAGAAAAGGAAAGTGCATGCATACATGCATGCACGTGCACACGTGAAGAAAGTTAAATCAGTGGTGTGCATTTGAGTTGTCCAAGACCAGGACTGAGACTGGACCAGACCGAAGATAAAGATATTATTTGTCTGAGCATTCAGTAGATTGAGAAGACCCTGATCATCACAAGTGATCAGAGGTACAGAGCAAGGCCAGCAGTCTTTATCCCAGAATGCTGAGGATACTTGAAGACCTTAAAGTGAAGAAGAGCTACTCGTGCGACTCGAGGAGCCAAGAGAAGACCCTGTGGGACTCAGGGAGAAGAAGTCTTCAGTGGGATTCTGGAGCAGGCCAGTGGGACTCTGGTAACACTGTGGGACGCAGTATAAAGACCCTCCTGTGGGACTCAGGAGAGATACAGTGGGACTCTGTATCGACCATTGTAATTTTAACAGGTTATAATGAAGAATCCATGCTTGGAGAGCATGGCAAGGATGTAGGCCTTTGGTGCCGAACCTTGTAAATCCTTGTGTCCAGTGCCTTTACATTTACTGCATCATTCGTGGAAAGGTGAGAGATACAAGAAGAGTGGATCGAGGCTTTAACCAGCCATAGATGTTTAATTGATTAAGAATCAATTAGTAAAAAGTTTTAAAGGATCACTGATTCACCCCCTCCCCCTCTCAGTGATTCACACTGATCTGGGCACTTCAAAGATGAAGTAAATTTAATTAATTTATATAAAATTGAACTTATTTTACATTAAATCCATTTAAAATATAATTTAATATCATAAAATATTTAAATCAAAATGATGTTTTCAATTATAAGCCAGTATTTTTCATTATTTAGTGGAATAATAATCTTCTCATAAACAAAAAAACCATATGATAATTTATATAATTTTATTTAAAAAATGTAGTAAATTTTTTAAAATAAATATTCTAAAAGTAAGAAAAATTAATTCTAAATTATTTTCACAAATCCTGACTAATCCTTCTTTAGAAAAAATACAGTTTTCCATAAAACGCTTATGTTTTTTTAAATAGTTCTTATTGAACTTATGATCGTTATTTTAATATTAGGAATGTTTAAAATATATATTTTAATAATTTATTTAATAATACTCCTTAATTAAATTCTAATGTCTTGGCTACAACTTTAATATTGAATAATTATTGTAATACTATATTTTTTTTGGTAAAATTCAGACTTGTAGGAAACATAATCTATTAATGAAATTAATTTTTACATGTGTCGAAAAAAATAAAAAAAGTCTAATTTATTATAAAATAAATATATTTTTAGTCTTGCGGAGTTACATTTTATTTTATGATATATATATTATGTCACATACTCGATCGAATAAAAAGTTATTATTTTATAATTTTCTTGTCTTATACTCTCCTCGCAATAAATAAACTGCATCATGAAATCTTAGAAATGATCTTGATAATAGAAGGTTAATATTTTGAAATAAAACTGTCTAATATCCTACATGATAAAAGGATAAATAAAATATATTCATAATTAGAGTAAATGTGATGTACAATGGTCACATAGAATAAACTATAACTATATTTCTAAGTATAATCACATCAATGGAATGTAAGGACTTTTACATGGGTAAAAAAGTAAATAAATATTGGAATTGATAGAGTTCATTCAACATATGAAAGAAAAGGATCCATGAAAAGTTAAGGGATCAACACTATTAATCTGTGATGATTTAAAATTTTATATAATTCATAATATATCAATGTAATAGGATAACATTTTTTTCATGATCCTTTTCCTAAACATGTGTAATTATATTATTATAAAATAATATTGGGAGATATACTTACTTGGTTATAATAATTTAACCCTTTTTATTTTTTATTTCAAAATACCCCCTTACTGAAATTAATGAATAATTAAAAATAAATTTTTTCATTTTTGAAGCAGTAAAATTAAATTTTATTGCATCATAAGATATATAAAATAGAAAGAATTCTTCCCATCAACCATTAAATATGTTCCAAACCCAATTTGGTCTAGAAACTTTTATCCAATGTGATAAATTAATCTCAAAAGAATAAATGAAACATCACTAGTTCATTAATAATGTTTAATTCTTTTCAAATCATTTCACCAAAATCAATAACATATTTAAAAAGAAATCACATAGGATAGTGGAAGGTAATAAGCCCTTATCATTCATCAAACATCAGTTCATGTCCCATGGACTTTCCGAACATTATGGGGTTCCACATAGCATACATCTGTCATATTTATAACATATATTAATATAATTTCAATAATGTTCCAAAAAAAATATTGTAGACATCCCTGAGTAAAAAATGATAATAAATAACAACTCTACAAAGGCTTTCAAAATAACAAATTATATAAAACGTCTAATAATATTTTTATTATAGTTTCATTAATTGTCATATCAGTACTAAATGTCACCAATACCTTTAAGATTATTTTTATAACATGTAAATGAGTTTTCCCTCCAATTACTATTCAAATATAGAATATTCTTAAAATAAATTTCTCATAATTACCATTAGTCTAGGTACATTCCTACAAAAAATATTTAATGGGTTATTTAAGATATTGATCTTATGATTAAATTCAAAATCATAAGCATTATAGTGTTAATTAATATGATGTCACTAAATAAATATTTAATTGTACAATTTACCACAATACTCAAATGTTTCATAATTATTGTATAAAATTTAATTTTTTAAAAATAGTTAAAACAAATAATTATTCAATTTTATATTAACAAAGATTCTTTTTTAGGATTTAGTTTTTTCCTTTTGAAGAGGGAATTGATAAACATAATTAAAAAGTTCTCCATATTTAAGTAAACAACTATAAGTTGAAAATATGATGAGATTTATATCCTACAATTTAAATATCTATTTATCAGAGGAAATACTTATCATTATGCAGCTCTTTTGCAGACATAAATTATTTTTCACATATATTGAGAATAATTCCTTTCCATCGTCTAATATAATTATAACATAATGTGATTTTATCCTTCCCCCATGGTATCCACTAATCGAGTTCTAAGAAACACTCACCATTCTATTATTTGTTGAGTCCGAGAGTTGGATAATATATATGTAGTTAATCATATACAAAATCTAATTAAGAACAATCACAATCTCTATCACTCCTATAATTATCCCATTTGGTTTCTCATAGTCTACACATTTTCCTTAATTTTAAAAGTTATCAATATTTATTCGGTTTCTAACCAGTGACTAAAACAAAAAAGAATAGCGTGAGCATAAAAATCATATTGGGAAAACATATAATCTTATATAAGGTGTCTATATAATGAACATTATTTTCTAACTAAAACATATAATGTTTACAGGGATCATTCATTGTCATCATATATTAAAATCAATTAAATTTTTTATTGAAAATGTGAATTATCATATGTATATCCTAATATATTGTCAGGACATGTGCATAGTTAGTATAATTATTTCAATAGGTGATGATCTGGTAAATCCCAAAGTGAAACGTTTGGTGTTTTTACACCAGTCTACATCTATGATAAAACAACATCCAACTATAATATCCAGACCGAGATGGATGTCAAGGGAAAATCAAAAAATTCATACCTTACCCGAACATTCTGGTGTTATAATGCACTTATAATCAATTTCTATCTTAATATTACATTCCCTAATCAATGTTTTCATATATTTAGTTCCCATGGTTTCTACTAAATATCATTTGTTAATAACTATTGTAACCGAGACTCCAATAACACAAAACTAGTTCCTACTACCATTTAAATGGCATAAGATAAAATGAATTTCATTATGAATGGTTGAATAGTTTATTATAATTATTAAAATAGATATATACATGATTCCTTAATTACATTTAAATATTCAAATTAAAACTTTATAATTTTTTAATAATAAAATTATTACCTCTAGAAGATCCTTTCTTTTCAAACTTAGTAAACTTTATGTATTCAAATGAAAGGAAACAATATAAGGTAGGGATAAAATTCTTATAATGATTATGTATAATATAAGCTATCATGATTCCATATTCATAATCAACATGGAATGGTAAATAACAAAAAATATATATTTAAATTGAATAAATATAAAAATTAGATAGGGAATAATAAACTTGGAAAAGGGAAATAACAGAACACAAATTCTTCTTAAATAACATGAATGCATTAATAGATAATTCATTATCTCTATATAATGATAAATAACTGAGCACATGTTCTTTATAATAAATATTATTAGATTAAAAAAAATCTATTGATAGTTTGTTTGTTAACATATCATATATAATAATAATTTAAAATAATGAAATGATTAATTATAATATTTTACGATTCACTAGAAAATGATTCTGTTACCATTAAGAGCTATCCTCAAGATAGTTAAAAACATATAAGTGAAACCCTTTTAGCTAAGTCTACCGAAATGATTTGTCCCATGTGACTACTGATTCACCGAGGAGATAATATTAACTGGTCCCCAACCCATTTATTTAATGTCCAAATAATTACTTATTTATTGAATAATCAATTAATTCCTAAATAATTCACTATATCATGTTGTATATGCATTGAGTAAATAATACAAAATAATTAATATTTCCCCATTTAATCAAATAACATTAAAATTTAACACATTATATAAAAATGCTATACAGTTCTGAAAATAATGATTTCCATTATAAATATTATGGGTATTTAGGGGTTATTCAATGCCGGTTATCCTAGTAATGTTAAGTGTTCATTTAAAATATATTGACTATAAATACTATTTAAGAAAGTAACCTTAAAAAATTTTCTTAATCAAACTGATCATAATCCATCCAAATGAAGAATAATTATTGTATAAATACAACATATACCCTAATAAAGAATTTTTACAAAACAATTCTCATCACTGATGAATATAAATACCATAAAAACCCTTATAAACATTAATGACGAAAACATATTTTTCATTTTCAAAAAAATTCAAATTCCTTTTCTTTGAAAATATCTTTTAAAAAATGCATTCAAAGATCCTTGTAAATAAAAAAAGTAGGAATTAATGAAATAATGGTCATGTTTGTGTGTAATTCTATATATTCTCTAAAGAACATTACTTATTCGTGGTAAATTGGTTAAGAAAGTGTGAGGTTTATAAAATTCTATGAAAATATTCCTTTCAAATTCTCAGTAAAATCCAAAAGTCCATTATTTTGGAAGAGAAAAAATATTCTACAGAATATTCTATAACAATTAAAAATTGGTAAAAATTAATTTTATAAATAATTTCTTAACTTTTTAAAATATTATTTAAATCATATTTAGTTAATGGGGTATGGTTGAAAACATAATTCTGACCAAGGAGAGATGTGAAGTCATATTTTTTGAATAATTTCATCTTAATTAATTTATGTTGAAATGAGTGGAAAACTTTATTATTCCATGAAAAAATCATGAATTACTATAGGATTATAAAATTATATGTGTTTATTATAAAAACCTAAATTAGTTACCTTCAGCATAAATTCAATAATAAAATATTCTCTATTAGAATGAGATTGTGTAATAAACCCTTAAATTGATCATAATGTTTGATTTAGAATTACTGAATGATTAAAAAATGTGTTTCATATAAAAATACACTTAAAATAACTGTAAATACAAAATAATATTACAAAAATTAATTAGACACAATATTTAAACATGAAATAATCATTGAAAAAGGGGGTTAACAAAATAGTTGAAATTGAGTTAAGAAATACATTTACACTTGGTAACATTTAATTAGAATCCAAATATATGAAATACATAACATTAAAACATAAAATATATTGAAAAATTATGTATTCATGATATTGTATTTAAATATAACATTATTTACCCCATATTAAAGAAATAAGGTTCCTAACATTACAATATACCTTAATGAAAAGAAAATTAGATGAAATCTCGTATCTTACTCTCCCTTTTGGTTAAATATTAAATGACCTCTTCTGTATTGGATTTAATGTTTTCATTAACCTATTCATAAATCATATTAATTTTTATAAAATCACATATTATCATTTATAACTTTTTCATACCCATTTATTAGAAATATTACTTTATTTTCATTATTTTGTGTGTTAATTGCCTTATTCTCTAAAACATATTTACTGATTAATGTTCATGTTTTTTTGATATTATATAGTTAAATAATCTTCATAATTATTATACCCAAATATTAATAATTTTTTACATAAATTTTACTGTTAAAATGAATCAATAATTATTTTTAAGAAAAAATGAAGTATGATACACTCATGGAGAAGGTAGGCCGTATATACTCATAAGTAACATTTCTATTTTTCAATGATCATTATAGAAAAAAGCTATTTGATATTGTATCTTTCTATAATGATTATAATATCATATAACACATATTATATACTTATATATATCATATATGTGGTGTGGTACTGAAAAAAGTCATGTCACTTCATGAATGTGGTAGTCAACACGTACACGAACGATGTTATCATATTTATATCAGTTAAAAGAAAAGAATAAATTAATATATGCTACCATTTAAGAACAATAAATATGTCAAAAATATAATAATTATATAATTTATATCACATATAATCATTAACATTTATTTTATTGTCTTTAACATGAATTGTTCAATAAATATGAATCACATCAATTCACAGGGTGGTACTCCACCGTACACAAGAGTGACATTATCGTATATCCTACCGAATGGAAGGTAAAAATATATATATATATATATATAGTGACTCTATATGTTTAAGTGTATTATAAAATTATATGTATACTTTATATTTTTCATCCTACCAAACCATGATATGTTGACATGGAAAACAAATTACATCGGTTAGCAAATAGGTAGTCTGTAAAACACATGAATGATGATTTCATATTATTTTTTATGGAAGTAGAGACTGATTTAGGTCATGAAATTATTATAATTACATCCCATTATATGTAATATACTTTCATTTTTATATTATCATGGATTAAAAAAATTATTTAGTTGGATAAATAAGTAAAATAAAAACGCTTGTTGAAAAATAATAGCTCTTCTTCAGGTATTCTATTTATGTTTTTTTTAATTCCTTAATAAGATGTATTTATAAAAATAAGGATAATATGAAACTTTTATAAATGTTTAAAGTATTATTTTATATGTATTTTCTGAACTGAAGTGGATTTATAGTGTCATGAATAGAGGAGAGTGATGTTCTTATATAAGTGGTGGAGATGACACACTTGGTATTTTTTAAAATAATTGAGTTCATTCATGTTTTTCATAAGAAAAAAGGGAAAAAAATTATTCATTATAAAAAAATAGATGATAAATGGTATAATTATTTCAATACAAATATTTTTGTACAACTGTATAGTCAATTTTAACCATATATTTTTAGTTTAACTGGAGGTAAACCCATTTTTACAATAACCAAGGTAATTAATATTTACTAAGTTTACAATTTATTTTGGTCAAAACATTTGATAAAATTATTATAAATAATAAATTATTCTAATTCAAAATATTGAATCGTTTTTTCAAAATTAAATTCATAAAAGTAAAAGTATTTAATTTAAAATTAATCTTGGAGATGTAACAAGAAAGTGGGGTTTGAAAGATAAAATGTTCAAAAATTTTCAATGCTTTTATAACTGAATTCATTAAGAAAATTATTCAAAATATGTATTTTGGATTAATTGATATAAAATGGAACCCATTTTAATTTTTGATAAATTATAAATATAATTTAACATTTCGAATTATTTTGATGAAAATGCATTTTTTAATTAAAATACAAAACATTATACTATTCATCAAAAAATGAGTCTTCTTAGAAGAATCCAAAAAACTCACCCTAATATAGTTAGGGTATAATGATTTCAAAAATGGTGTTTATTTTTTCAATTAATCTCTCTAAATTGTTAAAAATAATTTTACATTATTTTCAAAATGTAAACTGAATAGAATTTTAGAAGAATATTATTTTTAGAAAAACAATATATTTTCTTTTAAAATATTCTTATAATATTTATAATAAATAGTAATAATTACTAAAAAAGTGAAAAAATTATATATTCAGAAGTTATTTAGTGATATTCATTCTCCTTATTTCAATTTCATATAAAAAACTATCATATAAAAGGTTAGTATTTATAATATATTTTTTTCATTAAAACTCAGTCTTTCGTGTAACTTTTGATATCAAAGAAATCGTTTATTGTGTGTATCGTATCACATAAATAAATTAAATTTCTTCTAAATTAATTATATTTTATGGTCAAGGGGTGTTATTTTCATTGATAATATATCTCTTCCATGTCACATATTCTTATTAAAAAATATTTTCTTTTAGTATTTTGGGGTCTTAAAATGACATCCAACAATTAAGCATTCAATTCACTAAGAATTTAGTTGTTATTATAAATGATATTTTAAAAATGATATTATATATAGATGAATTTAAAATTAATTATTAATTAAAATTAATTTTTTTAGTGATTTTATTTTCCATATTAATTTTTGCATTACTTATTCATGATAGTCAATTTAATTTAATTGAAATAGAGTTTAGTTATTAACCATGAAATACTGATTATTGAAATTTAATTGAATTTGTGTTCAGTTATTTACATTGAAATAATTATTATTGATTATATTTTTATGATTTCTACGTTATTAAAATGGAATTTGAGTAACTTTATTTTATTATTCACACTGACCATTCCTTATATAATCATGATTTTCAGTTTCTTTATTAAATTTAATATGGGTTTAGATGTTCTCCTTTCCATGTTTATTATAAAATATTGATTATTATTCACTTACTCATGATAGATTATAGTTTATGTAACTCTTAATAAGAATACAAGTTTACTATAATTTATTCTCTTTCCATGAGAATCTATGAACTGTACAATTAATTATATATGAAGATGTTATATAGGTAATAATGACATTCTCATGAAAAATAATGTTGTAGTTTTTATATTCAAATGTAATATAAAAATAATATTAGTGTATATTTTAACAAGACTTATAAACTATTCAGTATATCCAGATGTGATTCAATGTATCATATTCTAATGTAACAATGTAGTCATTAGCTCCAGGTTTCTAGAGTGCGTTTCAAAACATATTCCCCACTTCTTGATGCATATAATGTATAAAATATTCACCGTAATAATTATGTAAAAAAGTCTAGAATGACTATTTTTACACCCATTACCATTATTGTTAAGTACTGAATCCAGTGTTTTTGGTATACAATCATAATAAAATTATTTGAATCCTGGAGGCAACTTGATCCAGCAATGATTTTCCCAAACCATGTCAATGCCCCCTAAAACAAAATATTGTCTAGATGTTGAAAAATTATGTCAACATGTCAAACCATTAAAAATACATTACATGGAAAAAGTGAAACCCAAATTTTCATCCCCAGGGAATTTGAGGAGGATTTCCACTTCATAAATACTTATACTTAGGAGATTCCAAGGAGAGCTCCCACCAGCCAACATCTTCCCCAATACTTCACAACCTCAACTCCCTCAGAATTATTTGTAGAAGTTATTTTTGATGTTCCAACTCATATAGAATGATTTATGTAACCCATCGTGAGGACGCGTAAGGGATATATGTTCACTAAAACCAAGGAAAAAGTCTAAAATCATGATACCGAGGACACCCCAAAATCCCTTTAGAATACCACAATAGTATCTTAGGAGTAACCTTGAATACAAATCCTAAATATATCAAATGATATGACCCTATGGAATATACATTTTATCACCTTAACTATAAACCTCAATGATCATCAACATACTCAAATAGTTTCTCAAGGATTGTTCATTATACTAATGAAAAAGGAAGCTCAATTATTGATAATGGATTTAGTTTACCTCTAGAAAACAACAGGATATTTAAACCACATAACAGTTATTCCCTACAAGACAATGATAGATTATTCCATAGTCCTCTGCAAATATCCTACTATAGAAGTCCTAATGTTGAAAAATCCGTGATTTATAAACACTATAGTCATCACATAAATTACATAATCTCCTTAAATATAGGTCATCCCTAATATGAAAATAAAATCAAGAATGTATAGATTTTATTACCAAATTTCTCATGTCAGATGTCATCCAAATAGTAATATGGTGGTTAGTCAGCAAGTTCATCCACCAGACACCATTTACAATTGTCCTCCCTATATTAAATACTTCATTAGAAAAGGAGATCCTCCAATTACAAATAATATTTTAATAAAAAAGAAATAACCACCCCATTTTTTCAAATAATTAACACATGTTATGATATCCATCCCTATGAAGATAACATTGAAATAAATAATCTTGATGGTCCACTTTGTGGTAATAAAGAAAACAACTCTCGAGGATCTATACAAGTAATATGTTGTATAATTATTCCCTATGATATAACATATAATTGATGTTGTTTCTACTTATTGAGTAGTGAATCAAAGATCAATTACCCTTGGGTTTTCCCTATTGAGTTTATTTTGATGTCCCTCTTCATAGTGACTTATCTCTTTAGTACAATGGCCCTCCTAATGGATCCATCATTAAATCTATAATAGAATATTAATTTTTTATCAATATTTTTTTATCCAAATAAATGATAAAACCAATGTAATGATCATCATTTTTTTATCCACTAGACCGTGAAACCATGGATGGAGTTGATTATATTCAAAATTATATTTATTAACATGATAGATGGAAAAAACCTATGTGGTTTCACTGGGATATTGATTTACTCAGACAAGGTAATAAAAATTTACTTATATTGTAGAGAGGAGTAGATTATGATGTAATCAATTTATAAAATTGACCATTTAAACATCTTTGAATGAAAATTTTTTAACACAGAAATATGAGTATATATCTCTTCTCTATTAAGAACGTTGGGAGACTATTTATCATATAAAATACAAGTATATAACCTATAATGAAATTTACCATCCTCTAAATGTGAAATATTATTTGTTTCCTTCCTATTGACATAGAAACCCTTTTCGTGGCTCAAAATTATCAATCAAGAATGAATCTTGAGTATCTTTAGTGAGTATACCTTGGAATTTTATAAAATCACCAAAAATGTTAGAGGGAGATCAATAATGGATGGATGTATAACTTATTTCAACTAATTTCACATTTCCTTTTTTAATCAAACATTAATGCATGTCAAATTTTTGTATTTATAAATCATAAACTCTACCAAATACACACACACAGACAGTGAGAGAGTTAAAGGCAACTGAAAATTCATATGGTTCACTTTTCAAAATTAAAATGTTTCTTATAGATATAATATATATTTATCTAAGGACATACAATTAAGTAGTAAGAACAGATGGATTATGATGGAATGGTTTCAACCTTGTGCTCGTGTTATAAAAATTCCCCCAAAATAGGTACTTTTTCATTCACCATTACAATGATTCAAATTATGATTCAAATTTTCAAATATTATTCATCTCAAAATTTTTTCAATAAATTTTATTAGTGTTATTCCTGATTCATTCATTTCACTATCCAAAGTTACTTATTTTACTCATGTATTTATTAATCTAATTCAATCAAACTTCCACACAACTTTTACCCATCTTGAATAATATATCACATTCTTTAATATAGTAGTTTAAAATTCACATCTTCATAGTGTTTATACTATATTTCAAGACAATACTCTATATAAAATTATCCCAATAATTTTTTTGACAAGGATTAGGATTTTGAAAATCCATTTTGAATATTTGTTATCTAATAAATACAAAAAAATTGATAATCATTTCATCAACTTATATCCTTTATTTTTCATCTTTAGTTGATTCATTTGTCTTAGTGTATCACTGCATAATAGCATGTTTTGTGGAATATAAATATATATGTTCTCAACATTATCATTCGTCATATTCCTTCATAATGTAATAATCTTATTGTGTACTAGAATCCTACTTCTAAATTTTCTTGAATCAAAATTGCACATTATGATTACCAAATCATGTAATCCTAACCATAGAGTGATTTGAAATATTTCAACTCTTCATTTTTGTTGAAAAATATTAACCTTCATTATTTTTTTCAAATTGATATATCATACATAATGTAATAAATATATTACATATTTTACATACAAAATGAATATTTTATTTTTCTATTAGATAAATAATTTTATTTAATATATACAGTTTGTTGTGTCATTAATTATTTTTTAAGATTTCTAATTTTAACACACCATATATTAAGGTATATATCATCAAATATTATTAATTCATTGAAATTATATTATTTATCATATAAATGTTATAAACATATCTAAATTATTGAGAAATATATTATATATCTGAAAAAAATATCATACACATATTTTTCCATTGAATATTTACCTGATTAAAAAATCCAAAATGTCATACAAATACATAAGAACATCATATAAATCATTACTTTTTTAAATTATAATTTACTTTAGAATAACTATATTGAATATAATAAAGAGAAATCATACATACCAATCTATTATTCATTTATTTTGACCTCTTATATAAGAAATTATGTTATGTATTTAGGGTGATTCATTCATTTCTATTCAATTTCTAGAGAAATCTTCTAAAAATATATAACGTATGAATTAAAAATAATAAGTATCTATATGATTATAGTTTTTAGATAGATTTAGAAATATTATATAATAAATTAATTTTGAATATTATACACATGATCAAATGTGTATGGATTTGACTTAATAATTCCATAATAAGTTATATAAAAACTAAATCCATGGAAATTATATCTTTAGAATCATATATATAGAAAATTATAATACCCATCTCAACACCTCTGGAAATTCTTCTATAGACAATATACATAATGCTATAGGAATCGTCATTCACATTATATTAAAAAAATTAATTTGATATCTCATAAAAATTAGAAATATAAAATATTCTCTATAATATTGGGATAAACAAAAACACCTATATATTTTATGATATATTTAATATTATTTAAATTCTATGTGTTTAATAGATTTCATTCTAGGAAAAATTATTCTGAAACGAATTGTGATATATTGTTGAAATGTTATTATTAAATGTCATGGCCATCTCATAATAAAGGGATTGAATGGTATTAACTTGAGTAACTTAATTAAGATGATTTTGTACAATAAGTTTTATTAATTAAAAAATATTTATTAGTTCATTGGAATGAGTACTCAATTATAAATGTTTAAAATAATTTTGGATTATGTTAGAGAATCATATTTTCAAATTATTTTCTTTATCTTTAAATTATGCGTCTTGATTACTAATTTAATTGATGTTAAATGAAATAAATTTTTAAATAATGTTACAAATATATTTTTATTCATATATGGATTATCAGTTTTTTATAAATGAATATAAAATCATTTGACATAAATAAATAGATTAAGAAAAACTCTTCTTATTTTATACAATGTATCATGTGATAATAAATTGATTTAATTTTTAGTGATGAATGGAAATAATTAAATATTAAGATGATATACTTGATAATATATTTTAACATTTTTATAATGGATTTTACTAGCATTAAAAAAATAAGAAAATAAATTGTGCCTTTAAAAACATATTTTTCACAAAACTATTTTTATTTCATTTTGAAAACATATTTTGAAATAAATTTCATGAAATTGAAGAAATTTAATTTTAGAAAATGGAATATAATTTGAATAGTATAAATAAAAAAATAATGATTTAAAATTCTATATTTCATTATATGTATTAAGTGAGGTAAAAATTAATTACCATGATAATGGTTTTTATGGTTAATGTAGGCTTTAAATAAAGTGATAAGTGTTAAAATGGTGTAAAATTGTCTAAATATGTTTAATTTAATTGACTTTATTACATTAGAATATTCATAATATGTATAAATGCTTCACTCCACTCACTTATAAAAGGGTACCCACTCCCCCCTCATATCAAGAACACATTATTTCTTTATATCAACCATCTATACTAAAAAATCTACCAATATCCTTATCCATGAAATTATTGTACTGATCATAAAATTGACCCATACAAGATTCTGTAAGATTCTTTTCAAAGCAGGATACCTATACCATAAGTATATGTTCTTACTAAATGTTATTCTTGTTTCATTCATCATAAACAACCATCAAATATTCTCTAGACATCATTAGAACCATTGTAATGTGTGATGGAGATTTATGGCGTGTCAAATTATTTGTGAATAGATTTTGGGTAGGTGAGTCTATTTGATATCTATTGAAGGATTTTTTATAAGAAAATTTAATATGAAATGTTGTTTTTGAATAATGTTGTTTCCCAAATTTGTTAGTATGAAAATAGAAATTTTTTAGAGGAATTCTTAGGTTAGTTCATAAAAGTGGTTTGTTTATGTATAATATTTATAAAAAACCAAAGAATATTGAATTAAAAGGAAATATATTTTCATAGTTCCTAATGCAGTTAACTATGGATATGTTTCACCACATAACACACATGTCAAGCTGGATGTAAATTTTATGAAAGATGAATTTTGAATATTAAAATATGTTCTCAAAATAATAATATGGAACTATATTGGGTAGAATTTAGTTTATGATGGATTATGAGTCAGTTTTCTATAGACCAAGAATTTCCATGTAATTTATTTTAAATAAACAGGAATTTTACGAGTCCTTGAAAATTGACGGCACGTGATTGTGAGTCCCAGAGTGCCAAAAATGAATTTCTAAACTTTTGTTTGAGTATGTTTAGTAAAAGGGTGAGTGGGGTTTTATAACTTTTGAAGTTGTGCTCAGAATTGAAATCTGAGGGCACTATTGAACTCACATCACCAATATTAGTTTAAAGAGACATTCACCTTGATGATAGTTGGTCAATGGTGGAAGTAGGTTTTTTGGTTTTTCATGAATAAATAAATTAAAAATAAAGTTGTGTAGCTTTGATTTTTATTTTATTTATTAAAACCTCCATGTGGATGTTTAGAAGTGGGGACTACCAGACCTTAATCTCCCATGAGAGGTTATGGTGGTGGAGACCACTCGAGACTTACCTTGTATGAGAGGTTATGGTGGTGGAGACCACCCGATGCCTAAACCTCTCAACTCCCTCATTATATGTGGGAGAGCCTCTTCAACTCCTCCAATTGTAATTGTGCCAACCCACCTCCAAAATAATTAATCCAATGCATCACTTTAATTTTTCCAACCTATAAGATTAATTAACCCAATTTGATTTATATGAAAACAATCATAATATATCGCATAATATTTTAATTTGGGGCTACCATTTCCATTTGGAGGATTTGGGAGAGGATGATATTTGGGAGAAAATATCTCCAACGAAGAACAATAGTGAATAACACCTCTCCTTCAATGTTTTCTTATCCAAACTCCATTAAAGGATCTCTAATGACGCACGAACTGACAATCGAGGATAACGCCGATGACAACGACGTCAATCTTTTACCAACGATTCATCTTCTTCCTTACGACCTCGTCGAAGTAATTTAAGTGAACAAGGTAGGGTTTTATTTCTATTTTTTATCACTTTTCGTGTTCACCATTTTATTTTCTATTTCTGGTTGGGAACAATCATTGCAAGATGATAAGATTTGACATCCATTATCATATTTCTTGATGAGCCATATGCTACCACCCTAACGTGGAGGGTTCGGGAAAAACCAACATGGCCTGACCCTTCGGCAAATCATGTGGTGTTCTTTAAGATGAAGGAGGATGACAACCATTGATGGTTGGAGCACGATAATGGTTTTCGGAACCACTGCCGGCCATGATAAAGGAGACGGTGCAATGACGCCACCCAAAGGAATCCACTCCCGACACACAGCCTCCACGACGACTGTCGCGACAGCCGCTGTCGGTGTCTCCGCACTACCTTTTGGTAAAGGCCTTGACCCACAGCCTATCTGCCGCCCCACGTCCGGCCCGCCACCCCTCGGCCAGACCAGCCCCCCTGCATGTCCGGCCCGCCGCACCGCGGCCGGACTGCCGCCTAGTGGCCATACCGCCGCCCCACAATCGTACCACTACCCTGCGGGGCTAGACCGCCACCCCGCATCCGAATATCCACCTCACAGCCGAACCTCCATCTTCGGCCGAGATTCCTCATTGCCTCACGTCCTTGTGGCACCCTACACGGCCTCACGACCACCCGTAACCCTCCGTGGCCCCTCGCAGCCTGACCAGCCGGACCCAGCAGGCCAGGCTACCCAGCGGGCCGGGCAGAACCCAACGGGCAGGGCCTGTAGAGACCAAACCTAGACGTACATAGACATTATATTAATTTTGAGGAATACTTAATACATTACAAAAATAGACGCCCAAAGATCATATTAGTTTAGTGTCTTTGGAAACTCGGAACATAGTTTTCTAGTCATGGTGAATGATCTTCAACATCTCTCATAAAGATCTTCCCCTTCTGTTTTCTTACCTAAATCCTTTCCTTATATCATGGGGAAAATAAAACATCAAAAGGGTGAGATCAAATACTCAGTAAAGATAATAATGTAGAAAATTAAACAACCCACATACATATGATCTTAAAAACATGAACATAAAGTTTAAACATCAAAGTCTTGAGTAATGACATTAAACATGGTAGTATGTAAGGAAATGATCATAATGGAACATCAATCATGATAAAATATCATGTAAATAAAACATGTAATTGTTGAAAACCATTAAGCACATGATATGATTTCCATATTAGCCAAGGCATTTCTACCAATACCATCTTAGTGGACGGAGTCCCTTAATTGATCGAGTTCACTCAGCGTTCTAGTCCTGAATCACTGAACCAGATTAACTTTTCATTCCAGAAATGTCTATCTCATGATATATAAATCATTTCCCAATGCATTGGAGCGAGATAAAGGTCCCACCCATCTCATAATTAAATCATTCTAACTTGTTCCACCACATAAACATAAATCATTAATCATAACCCAAAGAATAAAATGGATTTAATAAAAATCATCCCATCATAACATAATCCATATAAAACTAATGGATATCATTTCATCATAATAAAATTTAAACAATGTAAATCAAAGATACATTATACTTGAAACATACACATATTAAATAATGTCATCTTATATGGAAATTGTTTTTGATAAAACACTTGAAATGAATTCTTGAGGAAAATATCATTTCTTCTTCAAAATCCTTTTCTTTTCACAAAATGCCATGCAATTTTAAAAGAAAAGGATTTTGTTTTAAATATTAATGAAATATTTTATGGTATGATTCATTAAAATAATTCATTATAAAACAGTAAAATTCCATTCATTCCGTATAAGTTAAAAAAACATTCTCCTCGTACTTTTAACGGAAAAGTCAAGAAGTACCACATATGGTAAACAAAAGCAAGATTCCTTCCATAACACAAAGTAAAAGTAAAGAGGGGTAAAAATGATTTTAAACATACATGGATGAATATTAAACACTTTATTAAAACATTTTTATGGACATGGATGAAATATATAACCCCAGTAAATACTTACATATAAGCATTCTCGGATCAAAATGAGATTGCATAATTATCCCTTACCTTATGTCCAATTTCTTCTGTATGTGTCTGAGACTCATGTATAGTGGGTTTAAACTTATTATTAACTTTAACAGAACAATAATAATATTTATTATATCATATATGGTTCACTTATGACATTATATTACCCGTTATTTTGTCAATTCCATGTTAAAGTAGTGTTTTGGGTAAAATCGTTTCATTTTTTGTACATGTTTAGACTTGTTGTTCTGGATATTATTATATACTTATATCATGATTTAATTTCTTCTAGATTGTATAACATGATTTATTTATCAAATATATTCAGTATATATATATATATATTAATATATAATAGATAGATAAATGAAATGAAACACACCGTTCATGGAGACGGTAGGCAGTACATACGCATGCACGTTGTTTTCCTTTCCATATTGACTTGAATGAAAGTATGTAGATGAAATATATATATAAATAAATACATTATCATTATTATGTCATATATATCATTATTATTCATTATATATACTTTATAATCATTTTTTAATGTTTAATATGGAGAATGAATCTCATCGCGTCGTGGAGACGGTAATCCGTACGTACGCATGAGCGATGATATCGTTCCCATTATTATTAAATGGAATTGGAGTGGATGATATAATATCATATAATTAGTATGATGTTATAATATCCATATATAGTTATTATTTACACCATTATACCCATCCAACTATGGTGGTGGGGGAAAAACGGATTACACAACGGCATGGAGACGGTATTCTGTACGTACGCATGTGCTGTGATTTCATTTTCCATAGGATGGATAGAAGGTGAAATTGGGTTGTTTAATATTTATAATAAAATATTAGTATATTATTTATACTGATGTTATTACTTTATAAAGAAACAACTAAAGAAGGGGAAGTATAAGAATAATGAAACTTGAATGAATCGGTAGAAGAGATTACCACTTCTTTGATGTGCCCCCTCTTAACCTCCTCTTAGGGAACTAAATTTGGACTTTTAAGAAGACCAGAACCTTGAGTAGGTTTCTATGTAAGTGGATAAGTGAAATGGATAGAGGTTTTCCGAGCTTGAAGGCCCAAATGTTTGTGAAGAGGAGAGGGAGGAGGTGTCCTTTTATAAGGGGGGTGAGGGGCACCTTAGGAAAAAATTAAACTATTGTTTTACAATAAATTCATATTCGGTTTATAATGGCTCCAAAGTGACTTATTATGAGGATTGGGTGGAGATGGGTCAAAATATTCCCAACCAATAGGTTTTATACAAGTTTAGGTTACCATTTTAACCTTATCATTAAGATTTAACTCTACGTTAAATAATTTAACTTTTACGGTGTCTTCTTGTGTTCTTACACTATATGGTTAATAAACTTACTATAAACATCCAATAGAACCCCAATTGGTTCATTAATGTCATATAAATTATTATATAAGTGTTTTTTCCAAACCTTATATATTTAGGAATTTAATAACAATTAATAATATAATATTTATTTTAAAAACACTTTTAGGTCAATTTTGATACTATTTGGTATTTTGTTTTTTCTATATTCATAACAACATTATTACTTCGAAAAAATTCATATAACCACCCCTAATATGTTATATTGACCTATAAAATTAGTTTAATGCATAAATATTCTCAAATTAAATTTATTTGGGTATTTATAATATAAATTATGTTAATATTTCATTAATATGGCAATTACTGAATCATTATTGAGTCATAAATAAATAAAATTATTTATTGTCTAAAAATTATAAATAAAATACCATTATGTACGAAATATTTTTAGCTTTCTTAAAATATTTATAGTAGAATTTATCTTATGTATAATTCTATATTAAAAATGTTTAATTATTAAACTTTGATTTTAACTATTTTAACTCTTCATTGAATTAAATAATAATAAATGTACTAATCTAATCCAAGTGGACCTAAATGATCATAATTTATTCATAAGGTTTCTTTCTGTCGAATTAAACTTATCCAATAGAATTAGTACATGTGTTAGGGTAATAATAATATAATTTTTACCCTTAATTACCATATTCACTTTTAATCATGGTAAATAAAAGTAAAAAGTTACTATTAACTGAAATTTTTTTTATCTTGTTGAATCAAATTTTAATTACTGATATCAACCGTGTCTCTCGGATTTTCTGAAATTCCACTCACATAAGCAGTAAAATTAATTTCTATGTAAATTTGCAAATTCTCCTAGGAGGTGGGTAAACGATGGTGAAAAGTTCAATAAAATTTTTATATATCTAAAATTACTAAAAAATTATTCAAATTAATTACATTGATCTTATATAGGTATTATTTATCAGTTTTTACCTAAAATAAATTTAAATAAAATAAATAGTTATTTAAATAAAAATTAGGTTTTAAATTATAACTCATTGTTTTTCACTATTCATCAAAAATTAAATATTTTCAGTAAAATACCAAAAATTTACCGTAGGATAATTTTGATATTTTGAATCCGAAAATGATATCCATTTTGAAAGATAAAATTTATAAAATTTCAAAAAGTGGGTATTACTATTCATAACAACTAGTTTATATAATCTTTTAATAACATATCGTCATTTAGTGAAACCCGGTATTGCGTACTACACATGCTATCGAGGATGGTCACGATTACGTTTAATTTATCCAAGAAAGTTCTGCGTGTAGTGCATCCTCCCTTTTTTGTTGCGTGTATCATAATCAAAACTTATTTCATTTATAAATTAAAAAATATATATACCTAATGTTACATAGAATAATTTCCACAAAATGAACTTGAAATTGTGTTTAACACGAGACAAAAATAGTGTAGAATATATTACAAGCAAATATGGTGTTCCGTATAGTACAATCTAATCTTGGTGTAGTGTAAAATAGAAGATATCAGAGAAATTAAAAAGAATATATCTCATAAAATCTCAAGGTGTTAAATTCTACCCCCCTTAAAATGAATTTCGCCCTCGAAATTCATCAGTGTTATAAATCATTTACTACTTGAAAGATTCAATCATAGAATCCCACATCGTAAAAAATAATACTAAAACATTATTTTAAAAAGTTAAGTATGAAATGTAACGGTTACCCAAATTAACTCTTCACTGGGTTTCCACAGAGGATAACATAGAAGAAATATGGATATGGAAGAAAAATCTAACCATCATGTTTCGATGAAGAGTGGTAGAGAACATGGCTATGAAAAAACTAACAATCACAAAGCCATAAATTTCTGATAATCTAAGGTACCATCTGATTCATCAGATATGAGGGCACTATGACAACATTTTTTGTTTTCAAGATCATTTACCTAATGTTGTATATTTATTGAATTAAAAAAAATACTTACATGATTTTGGTACATTCTCACTGTGGTTTTTGCCTTGAAAAATTTCCACTTCATCTCTTAAAGAAATGATGTTGAATTTGTCTTCCATGAAGTGTTAGCAGATTATGCGGTAGAATGATAGGTCATTCTATATGTCTCAAACATAAGGTAAGCAAATGTTATATATATAAGTATATCTATAGTGAGATTAATTGTATATGGTCCCTAAAATGGACTTATAATTCATCTATCACACCTATTAATAAACAAAACAAGTTTCTAGTAACGAGGGACATCCTGTAGGCCAGTGGTAGGTGATAAAGGCCTATCGTACTTCGGTTTTGGGTTCGATTCCCGCATCCTTGTCTGACGCGACAGGTTGTCGCCCTTCATATAGGTTTTACCTTTTTCTAACACTACATTATTATTACATTCCTTCAATAATATCAAAAAACAGTCTATCCTTAAACAATAAAATCTTATGTCTAACTTAATTCATTAAAATCTTTAGGCTTATCCAAAATACTTCGGTCCATGCTCATAGTATAAAGAAAATGATTACCTGAGAGGTCACATAACAAGCACATGAATACCATCATTTATCACCCATATATCATAAGATATATCTTTTTAGTCACATTAAAAACTTGTGAATACCTTAATCAAGTATTCTTTTGAAACATTAATTTCCATAGAACCTTTGTAAAAATGTGAATGCTGTCAAAAGTTTACTCTTTCCATATACCAAAATCCCAAAATTTCTATATACTCAAACCATGATATCACTTTGTCCTTATATCAGTCATGAGCTCATGAATACTATCAAACATATTATTTTATCCTTATCCCTTCTTTATGCGCATATCATCTTCTTTCCAACAATATTTCAATCATTATTCATGGTTACTGGTACCATAAAAATGTTGAAAACTAATACATAGATATTCCAAAATTCCACGATACTATTAATGAGATTCCATGATAATATTTTGGAATCCCCTTACATAAACACATAATCATTCCACAACATCATTGTCATACTCAACTTCACAAATAGTGATCACATGTGACTTCCCATTTTTCCTTTGACTTAAGAGGTTTCTCACATAGATCATCATTAACACTTGGATTAGGGCATCGATTAGCATAATGCCCCATTTCTTTGAACTTGAATCATTGAAGTGTTGGAGGAGCATTCAATGTAGTCTTTTCTCTATTCATGTCATTAGAAACATTTTTCCCATTACTTCGTCACTCATCTGCTCGATGACCTTCTTTTCTACACTTGAAACATTTTCTAGTACGTTTTAGAAAATCTTCCATTCTTCTTTCCACGCATTGAGCATAATGAAACATTCACATTCTTTTCACAGTTGTTCTGAGATTTTTCATTTAACTCCATCTTTCTTTTCTTGTCAAAACTATAAGATGAATATGTGACACCAACTTCTAGTTCTAACTTGATAGAACAACACGCACTTTCTTCATAGGTACTGAAGTCTCTTATAGCTAATTCCCTACAAATACATGGTTTTAAGCCACTAAAGAATAGATAAACTTTACTTTTATGTTGGATGATAATGTCAGGCGCATACTTTGCAAGACTTGTAAAATTCGCTTTGTATATACCAAATGATTCGCCATCCTTTTTCATAAGCTCAAGGAACTACTTTTCCATATTTTTTTTAATAATACGAGGGAAGTACTTATTGAAAAAAAAAGTTCTTGAACTCATCCCATCCCATGGATTCAATTTCATCTCGGGGCCTTGTATTCTTAATTAACGTCCACCACTGGTCTGCTTCACCTTCAAACTGGTAAAAAACCAAAATTAATTTTTCATGCTCTGTACATCAAAATTTGGAAAATATCTTTTCAATGGTACTGATCCATTTTTTAGAAAAAAGTGGATCTGAAGACCTATAGAAAGAAGGTGGATGTTGCCTCATGAAGGACTCAATAAGATATTGTTCCTTTATCTTCACATTTGGATGTCCAGAATGATTCATAGCTTGTGTTAGTTTAGCAATAATATTTTTCACGCCATCTCCCATAACATTGGTTTGTTCAATAGGAAAATCATTTCATAGTACATTACATTGATCAACACGATTCCATCGGGTTCCATCCATCGTCTAAAGCCCAAAAAGAACAGTGTGGGAGGAAAAATTCATGCTAGGAAAACAACATAATAAAGGAGGAGTACCATAAATATATAACATCTTAGGTTTAATTATAAAATCGTTACCGTAATTCTAGGACTATAAACTATACGTATAGTTATCCTTAGGGACATCCCTAGACATTCCTTAGAAATATCTCTAGGGATTTCACTAATGTTTTCGCATTCTTGTTTCCAAAGTTTAACTAAACCTTTTCCCTGATATCGACTGTAGGGACCCAAACTTGATGCACATAGTCATTATATTACTTTTGAAAAATACTTAATACATTACAAAAATAGACGCCCAAATACCGTATTAGTTTAGTGTCTTTGGAAAATAGGAACATAGTATTCTAATAATGGTGAAAGATCTTCAACAACTCCCATAAAGATCTTCCCCATTGGTTTTCTTACCTTAAACCTTTCTTTATATAATGGGGAAAAGAAAACATAAAAATGGTGAGCTAAAATGCTCAGTAAGGATAAGAATGGAGGAAATAAAGGAACCCACATACATTTGAACATAAAAACATGAACATAATGTTTAAACATCAAAGTCTTGAGCAATGACATTAAACATGGTAGTACGTACGATATATATCATAATGGAACAAAAATCATGATAAAAGAGAATGGGAACAAAACATGTAATTGTAGAAAACCATTAAGCACATGATATGATCTCCATAGTACCCAAGGCATTGATTCCAAGACCATCTTAGTGGACAACGTCCCTTAATGAATTGAGTTCATTCCTTATTCTAGTCATGTATCACTGAACCAGATTAACTTTCCATTCCCACCATGTATATATCATGTGATATTAATATTTACCCAATTCAGATGATGGAGATATAGGTCCCACCCATCTCATAATTAAATCATTATTACGTGTGCCACAACATAAACATTTCTCATTCATCATAACCCAATAAATAAAACGGGTTTCACAAACATCAACCCATCATAACATAATACATATAAAACAAATGGATATCATTTCATCCTAAAAAAATTTAAACCACGTAAATCATAGAGAAATTATACTTGAAACATACTTATATGAAAAAATGTCATCTTATACAGAAATTGGTTTTGATAAAACACATGAAATTAATTCTTGGGGACAATATCCTTTCTTCTTTAAAATCATTTTCTTTTCAAAATATGGCATGAAATTTTAAAATAAAAGGATTTTGTTGAAAATATTCATGAAATATTGAAGAGTACCCTTCATGAAAATAAGTCATTATAAAACCGTAAAAATTCATTCAGGTCGTATATGTTAAAAAACATTCTCCTCGTACATTTAACGGAAAATCCAAAAAGTACCACGTATGGTAAACAAAAGAAAGATTCCTTCCATAACACAAATTAAAAGTCAATATGGGTGAAAATTAATTTAAAAAAACATTGAAGAATATTAAAAACTTTATGAAAACATTTTTATGGACATGGATGAAAAATATAACCCCAGTAAATACTTACATATAGGCATTCTCAGATCAAAATTAGATTGCAATATTATCCTTTAACTTATGTCCAATTTCATCTGTATGTGTCTGAGACTCCTGTATAGAGGGTGTAAACATATTTTTAACTTGTAACAGAACCATAATAATATTTTTGATATCATATATGGTTCACTTATCCCATTATATTACAAATTATTTTGTCAATTCCATGTTAAAGCAGTGTTTTGGGTAAAATCGTTTCATTTTTCGTACGTGTTTGGACTTGTTGTTATTGATATTATTATTACTTATATCATGATTTACTCACTTCCAGAATGTCAAACATGATTTATATATCATATATATTCAGTATATATATATCTATATATAATCGATAGATAAATGAAATGAAACACACCATTGATGGAGACGGTAAGTCGTACGTACGCATGAATGTTGTTTTCCTTTCTTTATTGACTTGAATAGAAGTATGTAAAGGAAATTTATATATATAAATAAATCCATTAGAATTATTATATAATATATATCATTATTATTCATTATATGTACTTTATAATCATTATTGAATGGTTAATATGGAGAATGAATCTCATCGTGTCGTGGAGACAGTAATCCATCCGTATGCACGAGTGATGATATCATTCCTATAATAATTGAATGGAATGGGAGTGTATGATATAATATAATAGAATAAGTATGATGTTATAATAACCATATATAGTTATTATTTAGACCATTATACCCATCCATGTATGGTGGTGGTGTAAAAACAGATTACACCACGGTGTGGAGACAGTATTCGGTGCGTACGCAAGCGCGGTGATTTCATTTTCGTAGGATGGATATAAGGTGAAACGAGGTTGTTTAATATTCATAAAAACATATTATTATATTATTTATACTTAATTTATTAATTTATAATGAAAATACTAAAGGATAGGAAGTATAATAATAATGAAACTTGAATTAATTGGTAGAAGAGATTACCTCTTCTTTGACGCGCCTCATTTTAACCTCCTCTTAGGGCACTAAAGTTAGTCATTGAAGAAAACCAAAACCTCTAGTAGGATTATATGAAAGTTAAGAAGTGAATTGTTCAGGGTTTGGCCGTGATTTAAGTATCAAATTTGTGTGAAGAGGAGAGGGAGGATGTGCCCTTTTATAAGGGGGTGAGGGGCACCTAAGGAAAAAATTAAAATTTTATTTTATAATAAATTTATATTTGGCTTATAGTGGCTACAATGTGACCTATTTTGAGGCTAGGGTAGGGATGGGTCGAAATACTCTCAACTAATAGGTTTTAGAAAAGATTAGGTTACCATATTATCTTTATCATTAAGATTTAACTCTATGTTAAATAATTTAACTTTTACCGTGTCTTCTTGTATTCTTAAACTATATGGATAATAAGCATACTATAAACATCCAATAGAACCCCAATTGGTTCATTATTGTCATATATATTATTATATAAGTCTTTTTTTGGAACCATATATTTTTAAGAAAAGAATAAAAATTAATATTATATTATTTGTTTTAAATACCATTTTATGTCAATTTTGACACTATTTGGTATTTTGTTTTTTCTAAATTCATAACCATGTTATTACATATAAAAAATTCATCTATACAACCCTAATATGTTATATTGCCCTATAAAATTAGTTTAATTCATAAAAGACTCATATTACATTTATTTGGGTATTTATAATATCAATTATGTTAATATTTCATTAATAAGGTAATTATTGCGTCATCATTGTGTCATAAGTAAATTAAATTATTTATTGTCTAAAAATTATAAATAAAATACCATTATGTAGGAAATATATTTATATTTCTAATTAATATTTATAGTTGAATTTATATTATATATTACCCTATATTGAAAATGTTTTAGTTATTAAACATTGATTTTAAATATTTTAACTCTTCTGTGAATTAAATAATAATAAATGTCCTAATCTAATCCAAGTAGATCTAAATGATCATATTTTATTCATAAGGTTGTTTTTGGTCTAATTATACTTATCCAATAGAATTAAGTCATGTTTTAGGGTAATAATAATATCATTTTTTCCCTTAATTACCCTATTTACTTTTAACTGTGTAAAAAAAAGTAAAAAGTTACTATTCACCAAAAATTATTTTTATCTTATTGAACCGAATTTTACTAACTGATATCAACTGTGTCCCTTTTATTTTTGAAATTCCACTCACAAAAGAATTAAAATTATGTTTTATGTAAATTTTCAAATTCTCCTAGGAGGTGGGTAAAAGACGGTGAAAAGTTAAATAATATATATATATATATAATTACAATTAAATGACTCAAATGAATTAAATTGAACATATATAGGTATTATTTAACAATTCTGACTTAAATTAAATTTAAATAAAATAAATAATTATTTAAAAAAATATAATTATAACTCATTGTTTCTCACTATTCATCAAATATTAAATGTTTTCAGAAAAATACCATAAATTCACCCTAGGTTAATATTGATATTCTGAATGCGAAAATAAAGTCCATTTTGAAAGATAAAATTTATAAAATTTAAAAAAGTGGGTATTATTATTCATAACAGCTAGTTTATATAATATTTTAATAACATGTCATCCTTTAGTGAAACCCGATATTGCGTACTACACATGCTATCGAGGATGGTCTCGATTACATTTAATTTAGCCATGCTAGGTCTGCGTGTAGTGAATTCTCCCTTTGGTGTTTCATATATCATAATCAAAACTTATTTCGTTTATACATTAAACAAAATCTATACATAATATTGCGTAGAATAATTTCCACAAAACGAACATGAAATCGTGTATAACACGAGCCAAGAATAGTGTTGCATATACTGAAAGCTAATATTGTGTCACTTATAGTACAATCTATGTTTTGTTTAGTGTAAAATAGAAGACATCAAAGAAATTAAAAAGAATATATCTCATAAAATCATGGGGTGATACAGGGCCGCCCAGCGGGCCGAGCCAGACCCAGCGGGTCAGGCAGGGTCGAATCAAACAAGGTCAGCCCAGGCTAGGTCGGGCTGAGTCTGTCTGACTGGGTGAGACCAGATCCAGCCCACTACAACACAATTACATCATTTTGGCCATTACTTCGGCACCGAACATCCGTTATACGAACCGTCAGCGGCTTTGGGAACCATGGAGCGAGTTGGTCCCTTTTAGTGATACCCTCACTGTGTTTTGGATTAATATGGGAAATAGTTGTGTTGGATCGATCATGAATCCAACCGGGCCTACAGTACTAAAAGGCTAATAACTCACAAACCGGGCATCCGATTAATGTGTTGTCTATTACAATGAGACCCCTAGGACGTGGCGGATCATTGAGATACTTCATCGTGGGACTTCATAGAAGTTAGAGTATCGACTGGTATTTTATGGAGCAGATCCTCCCAGAGAAGGGCGAGCATTGTGCGGGAACCCAGTGGCTAGCTGAGACTTGACGATTGCTGACTATTTCGACTCGGAGATACTTGGCATGCCCAGTGGGGAGCTCCATGGTGACGTGGAAGACCCATAGTGGGGTGTTCCTTGGTGACGCAGTAGACCCATGGTACTTGACAGGATGAGTACCTTAGTAGGCCATGAGGGGGTTTCCTTGGTGACGCGGCAGACCCATAGTGGGGCGCGCCTTGGTGACATGGCAGACCCACGGTATTTGACAGGAGGAGTACCTCAGTAGTCCTATGTTAGTGGGAAGATCCTATGTGTGACGCAGCATGCCCACTATACTCGATAGAGGAGGAGTTCTCTAGTAGTCGAGGTGTTTGACGTTGTGACTGGGAATGTTACTTGATATTACCCCAAGAATAAATCCTGGTGTGAGATGAGTCAGTACCTCTGTTTTTTCCTCATGATTGAGATGGATTACTTGATAAATTAGGTATATGTATAGGAATATACCTATGTATGGTTATCTGTTGATTTCATACTTAGTGATTTATCCTTTATGGATTTTAAGAGACCTAGAGGGTCTTAGTATCCCTACTAAGTATCTTTATACTTACCCATGAATAGGATATGCCTGCACCTTGTTGTGTTTGATGCAGACAACGAAAAATGCTAACTGAGGCTGAGAGTACCAGTACTGGATGGTACCTAGAGGTAGACCATACAGCGTTTCAGTATACAGAGGAGACTGGTGGATTTGGAGTGTTGAGGAGGCTATTTATTATTACGATTTAGGTAGGAACCTCATTGGACAACCCATCAACTGACTTTCCCTATTCTTCAGTTGTATTGTATCCCAGTTATACTTGTAGTTTCCAGTTGGGGTTGTATTCTGGCCCCTTTTACTTATTGCACTAACTCTGTTTTCTGTTCAATTTACTTGTGTTTCTACCTTTTTGTGTACATCGGTACGTATGCTTACAGGTTATAAAGGCAATGCCTCCCTATTTTTAAGGAATACGCCTTCGGTGCAAGTCGCCAGCCCCTAGCCTATTCAAGGCTGGCTTGGGGTAGTCACGGCACGGGCGCTGGGGGACGGGTCGTGAAAAATTGGTATCAAAGGAGTCAGTTCAACTGCATATCATTGGACTCTGATCATTCTTTTTTACATCAATATTGTAATGTGTAGGGAGTGTGGTTACCAGTTTAAGGAAACCAATGTTGGTGCAGCGGCCGACGTATCCATATACTAGGAACATGACTTATGATTTCTGACTCAGTGCATGAAAACATTGGTTGTATGTGTGTTTTAAAGAGATTTCTATGTTATCTATTTAGTTAGCTCACCAGGTATAACTTATTAATCGTGGAGCACCTGTTTATTTTCTTGATGACTCCACACAGACAGTCGTCTAGGGTTCCGAGTGTTGTACGCACAGATAGCCCACTGAGCAATGATGCCTTGGTGTAAGGCACTTTTCCAGTAGAGGCACCAGCGAAGGCACTAGTGGTACCACTACCCATTAGGCCACCGATGCCACCTACTCCAGAAGCAGACGGTGCACACCGCTTGATCACCTTTCACGAGTTCTAGTGCCAGAGTCCACCAAGGTTCAGGGGAGAGACAGACCTGTGGGAGGCTGAGGATTGGCTGGAGGCTATGGTGAGAGACTTCCAACATGTAGGGACACAAGACAATCTGATGGAAATCCTTGATACCATCCTTCTATAGGCAGTAGTAGGCATATGTTGGAGCATGATACTTCAGGTTCATAGCGAGGTGATTATTCTCTAGGAAGACTTCGAGTTCCTATTTCAGGTAGATTTTTTCCTAGCGACTCTTCGAGTAGTGCACATACAAGATCTTCTTCATCTGCAGTAGGGCATTGTGACTGTGGATCAGTACTCAGCTAGTTTCACTTACCTCTCATGCTACTCCATAGATATGGGTCATGACCCTTTCTTTAGGGCCTAGACATTCGAGCACAGGCTTAGGCGAGAGATCAGGGCTTCTATGATCCCACTCAACATCCCAACGTTGGCATGTGTATTTGAGAGATCCCTATTGTTGGAGAGTTTCCTTGATGAGAAGTCACCATTAGTGAGACCCACTACCAGTCATCACGTAGAGGAGTACTCTTTTCCTATAATCAGAATGATGTCATAGAGGTCTAGGAGGACTAGACCTACAGGTAGACGACCGCATGACTCATCATTGGTTGTGTGGGGCACCTGATGCAGAGAAAATTATAGCCTGAGTAGGTAGTGTTTCACAAGCAGTGGGTAGGGTCACATGGCTCTTGAATGTCATACATGTCATACGAATGATCAGCTGATTGTCAAAGGACCACCCAGGCAGAGAGAGAGGTCTGATCAAGGAGGTTCGTAGGGAGTAGGTGGACGTGGCAGGGGAGCTGGTCGTGCGGCTGGCGGTGGGAGATGATATGAGATGTTACTACCACCACAAGGAGGTCCACCTCGACCGCACCTAGTAGGTGTACATGTGAGAGATCAACTCCAGGCAGCTGAGGCCTATGATCACAACACTCTAGAGATGATACGATATATTATTTTTGTTTACTCCACCATTACTATAGTACTTATTGACACAGGTTGCAGTCATTCATTTATTTCCACAACCCTCGTTCGGTGCTCAGAGATTCCAATGGTGTCATTGGATCGATCCATATGGCTAAATACTCCTACAGGAGAGAATTAGATGTTTACACACTGGTGCCGGTTGTCTGAGCATACTCTTGGATGCGGGATATTCGGCTTAGATCTCCTAGTAGCGGCGTCAAGGGCTTATGATATCATCATGGGTATAGACTGGTTATCTACAGTGCGTGGTCATATTGACTGTATTATGCGCAAGGTGCAGTGTTTCCACACAAATGGGACCAAGTTTACCTTCACTAGTGAGAAAGGAGCCTTTGCAGCAGATGATGGGCTTACCCGGAGGGGATTTCAGCCGATCACTCATCAGTTCACTAGCCTTACCCTTGGAGCTATTGATGTGGAGATTCTGAGCTATCCTGTAGTGGTGGACCATTACGCAGATCTTTTCCCTGATGATTTTCTGGGACTACCTCCTTGCAATGAGGTTGACTTTTACATTGACATGTACCCCGGGATGACACCGATATGTACACCAGCATATCGGATGGCTCTCACAGAGCTTTGTGAGCTATGGGTATAGTTAGAGGACTTAAAAGGGACGGGATTCATCAGGCCTTATGTTTCTCATCAGGTATCCCCAATTCTATTCGCCAAGAAGAAAGATGGGAGCTTAAGGCTTTGTGTTGACAATCGACGCCTAAACCAACTGACCATGAAGAACATGTACCCACTCTTGAATATTGACGACCGATTTAATCAGCTGAAGGGAGCATGGTGGTTCTTGAAGATATACCTCAGATCAGGTTATCACCAGCATAGATTATGAGACGAGGATGTGTAGAATATTTCTTTCAGGTGTCGGTACGACCATTATGAGTTCCTGGATATGCCATTCGGCGTGACCAATGCTCCAGCAGTGTTTAGGGGACTCATGAATAGGATATTTCAGACATACCTAGATCTCTTTGTAGTAGTCTTCATCGACGACATTCTGAGAAACTCGAATACTGAGGAGCAACATTCCTATCATTTGCATGTAGTACATGGCAAACTCCGAGAGGACCAGATTTATGGTATGCTCTCAAAGTGCCAATTCTGTATCCGAGAGGTTCACTATCAAGGAAATGTCATATCAGATGATAGAATTGCAGTAGTTTCAGCAAAGATTGAGTCAGTACATGCTTGGGAGCCACCCATGAGTGTGAAAGACGAATAAAGTTTCCCGGGTTTTGTTGGATATTACTGTAGGTTTGTGCCATATTTCTCTAGAATTGAAGAACCACTATCATCCTTGACGAAGAAGGGGAAAACCATAATTTGGTCGGAGAGATTCCAGCAGAGTTTTTAGGAGCTGAGGAAGAGGCTGACTAGTGCCTCAATCTTGTGGCTACCCGAAGAGGGCATAGGGTAATTAATCTACTGCAACGCATCAGGGACTAGACTCAAATGTGTTCTGATGCAAGAGTGAGTAGTGATCGCATATGGTTCTCAACAGCCGAGATAGAATGAGTAGAAATGCACTACCCATGACCTGTAGTTTACAGTATTGGACTTTTCTTTGAAAATGTGGCGACACTATCTGAAGGGAGAGCGTTTTACATTGTAATATGATCACAAGAGTCTCAGGTATATTTTCTCTCATAAGGACATGAGCCTGAGACAACGATGTTGGATTGAGTTCTTCCAGGACTGTGACTTCGAGAGAGTCTATACTCTAGGGAAGTGGAACATTGTAGTAAATGTACTCAGTAGAAGGTCAGGTATATAATTTCTAGGTGAGGCGATAGAGAATATGGTCACTTTACAGATATTCTTTGTAGATAGAGATAGAGTATCTTTTCTATAGTCTCTTACAGTCACTCCCCTACTTCTTCTGCGAGTTAGGGAGGTACAACATGGGGACACTGACTACGAGGCATGACGTGCTCAAATATCCATAGGACATGCACCTGATGGATTTTCTGAAGATGGGGAGCACATCAACATCTTTAGAGGATGTACCATGGTACCCATGTAACTTTAGGAAGAACTATTGAGGGTTTTCCACACATCCCCTCTAACGGTACATCCAGGAGTGGTGAAGATGTATCGGGATCTCTGACGACAGCACTGGTGGCCAGGAATGAAGAATTTGGTGGTAGCATTTCTCTCTTTGTGTCCCATATGTCAGCAAGTGAAGGTAGGGAATTAGGTACCAGTAGTCATGGTTCAACATTTAGAGGTCACATAGTGGAAGTGGGATGGTATATACATGGACTTCATGACAGGACTTCCACGTACATCTAGGGGACTTGACTCGATTTTGGGGATCGGCGACCAACTCACCAAGTCAAAACACTTTCAACTGATCATAAAGTAGGGTTCAATAGAGAGCATGGGACACCACTATGTGCAAGAGACTGTGTAGTTACATGAAGTACCCTCGATGATTTACTTTGATCATGGTGCACGTTTTACTTCCAGGATAAGGAAGGGGTTGCAGGTGGTTTTCGGGATGCATCTTCATTTGAACACCACCATCCATCCTAAGATGGATGGTCAGACTGAGTGGACTTTTCAGACCCTTGAGGACATGTTGTGTTCTTGTGTCCCCAAGTTTTTTTGTAGTTTGGAGGATCAATTACCTTTTGTGGTGTTTGAATAAAATAATAGATCTCACTCCACCATTGTGATGACACCTTTTAAGGAGTTGTACGGGGGACCTTGCAGATCACCTTTGTGTTGGACTAACCTAGGGGAGTCAGCACTGGTGGAACCAAAGATGGTACATGATTCCAAAGAATAGTTGGAGATCATCCATAGCAGATGATGACTACATAGAGTATGCAAAAGTCATTTTCCAATAGAAGATAAATACCTCTATAGTTTGATGATGGTGACCATGTCTTTCTACAGGTCTCACCCCGATGAGAACTAAAGTGATTTGGCCAAGGCAATAAGTTACCTTCGATATTCATCACAACTTTTCATTTCCTATGCTGAGTTGGCGAGGTGGTATAACTCTTACCTCTTCCACCTTAGTTGCATCGGGTGCATGAAGTCTTCCATGTGTCTCAGCTGAGGAGATACGTGCATGACACTTCTCACAACATCGACCATGGTGAGCGAGACGTCGATGATGGGGTGACTTTTACAGAGGTTCCAGTAGAGATTGAGGATTGACGGCATCATGTCTGTCGTGGATGGTTGATTCCTTTGTTGCACATTCACTGGCAGAATGAGAACCTCTAGGAGAGAACATGGGTGACAGAGGCTCAGATGTGTGCTCAGTAACCCAAATTGTTTACATATTTTGAGTGGTGGATTATGGGGACGTAGGGCCCTGAGGTGTAGAGAATATAAAGACCTGGAATTTCCATGTAATTTTTGTAAATAAATGGGAATTTTAAGAGTTTCTGAAAATTGAAGGCATGAGATTATGAGGCCCGGAGCTCCCGGAAATAATTTCTAAACATTTTCTCGTTTACGTTCAATAAATGTTTGAGCGGGTTTTATATATCTTCAACAGGTGCTCGGAATTAAAATCCAAGAGCACCGTTGAACTCGCAGCACCAATATTCGCTTAAATAGACATTCACCTCGATGGAAATTGGCCGATGGTGGAAGTTAGTTTTTGGGATTTTCATGAATGAATAAAATAAAAATAATGTCATGTCGCTATTTTTTTTATTTTATTTGTTAAAAAGACATTGTGTAAGTTGGGATGTGGGGACCACTACACCATAACATCCCATGAGAGGTTATGGTGGTGGGGACCACTAGAGCCTAACCTCCCATGAGTGGTTATGGTGGTGGGGACCACCCAAGGCCTACACCTCTCAACTCCATCATTAAATGTGGGAGAGGATCTCAACTCCTCTAATATTAATTGTGCTAACCCTCCACCAAAATAACTAAGCCAACACACCACGCCAACCTTTGAGATTAATTAACCGAATATGAATTATATTCCAAAAAACATAATAGATCACATAATCTATTATTTTGGGGCGACCATTTCAATTTGGTGGATTTGGGAGAGGAGGAGCTTTGGGAGAAAATCTCTCCAAGGAAATAACTCCAATGAAGAATGCCTCTACTTCAACATTTTATTCTCAAAAACTCCATCAAAGGATCTCCAACAATGCACGAAATGACAATCAAAAAACAGATCACAACACCGACATCAATCTTTTCCCAATGATTCATCTTCATCCTTGAGACCTCGTCAATGGAATCAAGAAAACAAGGTAGGGGTTTATTTATAATTTTTATTACTTCCCATGTACACCCTTCTATTTTCTTTTGTGGGTTGGGAACTATCATTGCCGGAGGATTGGATTTGACGTTCATGTTTATATTCTTGATGAGAAATATGCTACCACCCTAAGGTGGAGGGTACGGGCCAAACCAACATGGCCCGAACCTTTAGAAAATCTTGTGGTGTTATTCACGATGGAGGAGGATGGAAACCATCCATGGGTGGGGCACATGAACGGTGGTCGACACCACCGTCGTCCGCGGTGAAGGTGACGATGCAATGACACCACCCCACAGCCTCCATGCCGACCATGGCCACCGCGGCCATCCGCGGCTCTGCAATGTTCCACAGCTGAGGCACAGCCCCTTGGCCAGATAGCCGCCCTTTGGGTGAACTGTCGTCCCTAGCTGAGCCAGACCACGGCCTCGGGTCCCCGCGTCTTCTTGGCTTCCTCTACGGCCTCACGGCCACCCGCGACCCTCAACGGCCCCTCGCGACCTGTCGGGATGCCCAGCTGGCTGGGCTGAACCCAACGGGCTGGACCCAGAGGGTCAAGCAGGGTCGGGCCAAGTCGGTCCGACCGGGTTGGTCTGTACCCGATCCCACTATGACCCAATTACATTCATTTGTCCAAAACATTTGCACCAGACATCCGTTAGACGAATCATCAGTGGTGTTTGGAACCTTGGAGTGACTCTTCCCCTATGAGTGATACCCCATAGTGTTTTGGATTAAGATGGGGAATTATCTAGTTTTATTGAGAATGAATCGAACCGGGCCCCCGACAATAAAAGGCTATTAACGCACAGATTGGGTATCCTATTGATGCGTCTTCTGTTATGTTGAGACCCCTATGACATGGCTGGCCTCTGAGATACTACATAGAGGGAATTTATGGAAGTTGGAGTATCGACTAGTAGCTTGTGCACCGGATCCCCCCAGAGACGAGCGAGCATAATATGGGAACCAAGTGGCTGGATGAGTCTTGATGACTACTGACTGTTTCGACTTGGAGTGAGTTGATAGGCCCAATGGGGAGCGCCTTGGTGACATGGCAGACCCACGGTGAGGAGCACCTTGGTGACGTGGCAGACCCACGGTGGGGAGCACCTTAGTGATGCGGCAGACCCACGGTACATGACAAGAGGAGTACCACCACATTCCAAGGTAAGTGGGAAGCACCTATGTGTGACACGGTTGGCCCACTTTACTCAATAGAGGAGGAGTTTTCTAGTTTTTGAGGAATTCATCATTGTGACAGGGAATGTTACTGGATACTACCCCTAGAATTAATCCTTTTGTGAGCTGAGTCAGTACCATTGTGTTTTCCTCATTGTTGAGATGGATTACATGATAACATATGTATATGTATGGGCATATACCTAAGTAAGGTTATCTGTTGATTTAATACTTTGTGATTTATCCGTGATGGATTTGGTGAGACCTAGAGGGTCACAAGGTCCCTACTCGGTATCGTTATACTCACCCCTACATGGGATATTCCTGCACCAAGTTGTGTTGGATGTAGACAACTGAAAACAATGACTGAGGCTGAGAGTAACAGGACTGGACGGTACCTAGAGATGGACCATAAGGTCTATCGGTACGCAGAGGATACAGGTGGATGTGGAGGGCTGAGGAGGCGATTTGTACCTACCCTTTAGGTAGGAACCTCCGAGGACGACCCACCAACTGACTCTCCCTTTTCTTTAGTTGTATTGTATCATAGTTTTACTTGTACTTTCTAGTTGGGCTTGTATTCTGGAACCTTTTACATAATTCACTCACTCTGTTTATAGTTCAGTTTACTTGTGTTCCTATCTTTTAGCGTGCTTGGTTACATGTGCTTACATGTTATAAAGGTAATGCATTCCCAGTTTTTGGGAATATTCATTCGGTTCTAGTAACCATCCCCTAGCCTATGGAAGGCAGGCTTGGGGTAGTCACGACATGGGCCCCGGGGGACGGGTCGTGATAATTTTCTACAGAATTTTTGTGGCTTTTTTTGTGTCTCATTTTAAATAATCCTATAATGAATGGTTATTGTAGGCAGTGGGAGGAGGTTTTTCAAGAGGGCCATAAAGGATCAATTGTGTGGAATTTATGTCTATTTATGAAAGTGGTTAAGTGTAATTTTTATGTTTAACAATATTAGATGATATGTTTACCTATAAAAACATTTTTAATCCAATAATTTTGGATCTAAGATATGGTTATGAAAATACAAATATTCATTGTAAAATAGATAAGCCATGTCGACCACCTACTATATGGATTTTACATTGAAAGGTTTGCCTCTTAACTTTTCATAACCACATATTGAGTTCCATTATTAAAATAGATCTTAATAAGATGTTCATGAAGAAAGGTTCTATGAATAACAAATTCACTCTCTTAGTGAAGAGAATGGTCTACAAAGCATAGTATGTAGTGAATAGCAAACAATGTAGTAATTCTATCAAAATAGTTTGTGGATCATGAATTGTTTATTGATATTTATTATATATTTTATGAAAATAATGTTGTGAATATTGTCATTAATTTTTGGAAATTATTATCAAGTTGTTTTTAAAAATGATTTATGAAAAGGGAGTGAATTTTGAGTCCCCAATCCAAGAAGGATTACATCAGAGTACTGGGAATGTTCTAGATGATGGTTGAGAACTGAGGGATGTAGTGAACTATCCATAAACACATTGTAAATAAAGATAAAATGTAATGGAGTGACAATGGAATGATTATTTTAACAAAATAAAATTAGTAGGGCATGGTTTATATTGGTATGATAGACACATCATCGGTGTATACTCTTTGGACTAGCACAAAGTGGTCAACAAAGTGAATCAAAATTATTCTATTTTTATATTGTATACATCTAAAATTTATTAATTTGTAGTAAAATGAATTATTTTTAATGAATTCATTCCAATACTGGGAAATTATAATTAATTTCACATGAAAAATATGGTACCCTGATTCACCACTCCCCTCTCATGTCATCATGATATATAACAAGTTGTATCAAACATAGATTATAGATGTTAAAATTATCATAATGGATTATATAAGATTTAGAATTAATATAATTAGAGGGGATTCTATCTATCTAATGGAATAAATTTAAATGTTTTAAATAAATGGATATAATTTTTTTTTGGTCTCTAGGGATAGATGGTCTCTTTTCCACAATTTATGGATCCTAGGTTAGTGATGCATCATGAATGTAAATGATTTATTTAAATTATAAATTAATATATATTGATACCAACTCAAAAGAAACACAATATATATATATTTAATATGAAATCTATTTTATGGTTATGGGTTTCACGAACGCTATGTCCATGGGGGAAAACAAAAAATATATATATGAGGAATATTTTAATGTGAATGGGGAAAAATATAACTTTTATGCAATATGTTAAATGATATAAAAACTAATTGTGATGAACATGTATATAGTTTCTCCAACTATATTACTAATGAGGTTGGAGAACGATTATTTTATGGTGATAAATATATTTATATTGACATTGTGAATAACATCTTGATACAGTTTTGACCCATGTACAGTACACATGTCTTTACTCTTGAGGAAATGGACCTATATAAGATTTATATTGATTATATACTAACTAGTTTAGTTACAAATGAAATGTGAATTAAAATAGATGATGAAAAATTTCATTCATATATATAGAGGGCCTTAAATTCCATGGAAAAACAAAAATTTTTTCATGGTGGTGAAAATAACAAATTTTCGAAAATAAATTTTCATCTTTTTTGTTCAGAAAATTAGAGATAGAAAGGGAGATATTCTAGGGTAAGTTACTCATGTCTGTTTTTTATGTGTAATAGTTGGGAACATTATTGAAATGTACTCATAAATTTCTTATGAAGAAAAAAGTAAAAAATAAATTATGTATACTCATCTGAGGAGGTTCTCACAAAAAAAAACAACATTAAATTATAAAGGATGATATGTTGAGGAAGATATTTGTTATCAATGAGTAATATGATGATTCATATATGAATAATAATCTTAAATTAGGTTTGAAATTAATGATACCTTCTTTGTCATTATTGAAAATAATGAACCTAAAAGATGAAGATAATCAATGCGAATGTGTGGCTATTCTCAATGTAGAACTAGATGAAAATATAGAAGAACATGATAGCTATTGAAATAAATATAATAAGGATAATATATTGTAGAATAAATAAAATAAATATCTAGACCATCTTGAAGAAAATTTTAACCACCTACAATTACAGTTAGATAATCTGTTGGCTAGTGATGAAAATTTAGATGAATTAGTTATCTTCAAGATGAATATTTAAGAACATAATACAACGATTGATGACCATAACGAATATAAAAATATGAATGAAAAAAAGTTGGAATTTTTATAATAGGAGTTTATTACTCTGGGTAATAAATATGAAATAGTAATAAAATTAATTTATCCATATATGAAAATAACATTATAGATGTCTACATATAGATTACTAATATAAAGATTCAATAGATGCTCTAAAGGTTCCATTAAAATTATGGACGAATATAGGCTATGATTTTTAGGTTAAACATTGAATTAGTTATAATAAAGAACATCAAAATAAACAATATATCATAAAAATTGAAGAATAAGGTTTTCAATACTAGTGTTAAAACGACGACACCTAGAATTAATAAAAAGTAATCTACAATGTAATGAAATAATACGTATGAAAATAATCAATAATCATCAAGAGTTAACCACTATTAGTCAAACTGTTTTATGATGTCAAGAGACACGTGGAGGTGTAAAAAAGAAAAAATATTTACTCCCATGAAATTCCAAATTTACTGTTTTCATAAAATACCATGTTTTACAATGATGAGTTGAAGTGTTATCTAAATAGGGAAGCAATTGGATTTCAGAAATAGGGAATGAGTCCATATCCTTCATTTTGAAATAAGCTAATTTCTATAGATACTATTATAATTTTTGTAACATTTATCATCTATCCTTTAACTACATAATAAGGTTACAAATTAATATTGGTCGATAATGAAATATCACTCTAAAAAATTAGAACTCTCCAAGAAAAGAACATGAATATTATGATTTCACTATACATTATATTGATAGATTAGGGAGGCAATTATATTATAGTAAATGACTATATATATGATGGAATGAAAAAAATAAGATTTTGATGGATGATCTAAAATAAATTTATCTCGATGTAGTGAAGAAGAACAACACCAGGATTGTCAAGAGTGGGTATTCATTTCATGTTATAGGAAATTTAACTCATTTGAAAAATTTGAAAAGTAAATTGTGTGAAACCATTAAATTTTTATATGAAGTATATTTTATAATAAAATGAATTTGAAACACACATTTGGAAGGTGATGTGCTAAACAAAATAAAAATTACTATAATTTATGGTTTAATACATAAAAACAATGTGTGTGATATATATCGAAATATGGTCTTGATGTTCAATTTAACAAGATGGTATGTCTGATAAGTGTTTGTAACACCCCAACTCTAGAAATCCAAATCCTATGCATGACTTATAAAAATGGTACATTATATAAGGGATCACACCAAATATGATCGATTAGAGTATCAATCTTGTAAAAATATATATATACATGATTCTTATATCATATCGGAAATATAAAAATCTTACATAAGAATAATTCATGTTTCCTTTAAATCATTATTAATATCCTTATTCATGTCACAGGGAAGGGAATAAAATAATGGGTGACATTATATGATCAGGAATGGATATATATAAAAAGGTCTACAATTAGTAAATTAGGAATAATCAATACATTAGAGTGGATAATAAAATGTTTGTCTATCAGTCAAATACATGAGCTCAACTAACATCCATATCAAATTTCAACATATTAGTCAAATGGATACTAGTAACATAATTCATAGAAATTTTTAATCATAATTTCACACATTTATTATCATGGACTCTCAAACAATATTTAATTATTCTTTTAGCCAAATCCTCTTATCTAAGACCCGATTCTTAATAAATGGAATGGAATTAACTAAATACAAATCTATTATTGAATTCCTGAAAAAATTTCTTAAGAGATATATCAATTGAACAACATGATATATATCAATTATAACACTCATTCACCTGCACATCCTATGTATTCATCATACTTCTAATGATCAATAAAATTCAGTCCCAAAATGAATTATAATTTAATTATTATACGTATTTAATGAAGAATGTTAAACAGTAATATTTCCCTAGTAAATATAATAACGTACTTAATAATATTCCTTTAACTTATATCATATATAGAAAATTTATTAGAGAAGAATTGAAGAATAAATAAATCAAAAATTGTTTACAGGAGTCTAATGTACGGGGTCATATTACAATATTTTTCATGTCAATAAATTAGATCAGTAGGGAGGTCTTCGATCAAGTTAATGTCTTGATTTAGTCCCATGTTGGCCTGGCCATCAATAACTTTATTTGCTTCTCGATAAACATGAGTGATGATATAGTTGAGATCTATAAGAGAATGAGTGAAATCCATACAATGGGTAGTAGTAGGCCAAGCAAGATGAATAATGCCGGTGCAAATTTCATGCACGATGGTCATCGAGTCGCTTTCGATCCAAAGATTGTTCCAACCGAAGAGCTTTGCGAAGGTGATGGAATGAATTATGATCATCATCCCATCTTCAAGGGATTTTACAATGACAAAACTACCCATGAAGAATCCAAGGATCTAACCTAGATGATTTCTGAAGATAACACCACATCCCGCAAGTCTCATATTTCCTTTAGAGGAGCCATCAATATTGATTTCGATCCATCCAATAAGATGGGTTATCCTGAAAACCTCCAGAGTGCGGAAAGGTTGAATGAAATATCCATTAATACGAATACATTGCAAGATTACAAAGTCATGCACAGTGTTTTCACAGTGTCCATATTTTATTAGAGAAACTTCATGTATGGAATTGAGGATCCACACCCGACTAGTATTTTGATTTTATGAGTTATTTTAATGAATAATTGCATTATGATCATACCAGATTACATGGTGGATCTCAACAAATGCAGCTAACAAAAAGGTTCTTGATTTATTGAGAGGACTCTATTTATGTACATTTCTTTAGTAGAATTTTGACAGAGTCATAATTTTACCATTTTTAGTAAAAAATGTCAAGAATATATTTCAAAAAAGTGGAAGCCGTGGCATAAGAGAGAAAGAGGTGTTTGGTATCTTCTCTATGTTTATTAGAGAAATTTCATTTAGAGCAGAGCTGAATACCAAAATACTAAAGACAAATTTTTGTGGGAAATATGCTTTGAGCAAGACGCCAAATGAGATTGTATCTAGAAGGTTTTATCTGATGCTTGATGAAATGTTTTAACAAACTATAATCATTATCAGAGTTAGAGGAAAAATGATGAAAACCTTTTATTGAGTTTAGAAGACCATTTTAAGAAGGCTCCCAAATTATGAAATAATTATTGTGAGTGAAAGATTAATTTTCAATGATGTTCATAATAGTATTAGGGAGTTGTTCAAGTTGACAGTTTTAGGATTCTCTAATAGAGTAGTTAAAATTCTCAGGGTTCTGATCAGGGGATATCATATAAATTAACGGCATGACCACCTTGTTATCTAACCAAAACTTCATGCAGGAATCCCTGGAGACCATCCATCTAGAATTATGCATGATGATGGGAAAAGATTGTTTGATGGATGGACAAAGGGAGAAGTTAATAAAATCCAAATTACCTTCTAATGTTTATCAAGGAATCTATTTTTGAGGAAGGCAAGAGCTTCTGAAGTATTGTGAAAAAAGGTTCCAAGTGAGCCTAGCTTGAAGGGATTCATTAACATATTTTAAAATTTTAATGCCGACAACACCTTTTTCAATGGTCTTGCAACAAGTTGACCAGGGAATAGTCAAAAGCTTTGTATCATGAATACTGCTAGTCCAGATGAAATTCTTAATAGTACTGTTCATTTTTTTATTATCCCAACATTCCATTTATAGACCATCAATGTGTAGACCATCTTGAAGAAAATGTTGGATTTTATAAGACAAGTCCTACCAGCCATATAGGGGGATTTTCTTTTCCAGGAAGATAGCTGGTCTAAAACTTGGTTGACAGTAGGCGCAATTTGAGAAGCCTTGGGTCGACCCCAAAATATAGGCACACAGAGATAAATTAAAGGGATCGTACCTTCTTTCAGACCTAGGTCTCTGATAATATAACATTTTATAATGGATGGAATGTTCTTTCTGAAGAAAATACAAGATTTATTCCAACTGATGATTTGACCATAGATAGAAGAAATTCTTCTGAATTCATCAATGATACAAAATATAGACCAGAAAAAAATAATGTTTGAAGATTAATGGAAAGTGTTGTAGAATAAGATCACATGAACATTATAGAACCTAGAATTAGGTATAGTCCTTTATTATAAAATTATTATCATTAATTCAACTGAATTTCAGGTTTTTAGTAAATACTATCATTTAGAAATGAAATTATATGAATTAATTGTAAAATAACTTCCTTGTAACATTGATTTACAATAGAGTTATATTCACTTTTAAAATTATTTTCATTCATTTATGAAAATAATACCCTTTAATGTTGATAGAATTTTAAATTAAATTTACAAAAATATTTTGGAATATAATATCTTAAAATATAAACAAGGTATATTTAAAATAAAACATGAAAAAAAGGATTGTCCATGATTGTGGAAAAAGTAAATTTTTATGGTTTATGTTAAAACAATGCTTTCATTTACACCATTGGTAATAATTTCCTCCATAAGAATACGATAATAAAAATAAAATAAATTATATTTATAGTAAGATAAGTTTTGGTTAATATGAAATGATTAAATCATTTTATAATACTTGAAAGATTCCTACAAACATTTTCAGTAATTTATGGATGTGGAAGTAAAAACATGGAAGAAAATTGTTAATAGAAGATTTATAAAATCAAGGAACTAACAGAAAACATAGATATTTATCAATGGGAGATGAAATGAGAAATAAACATGTAAACCCAAACATAACCAGAGGATTATAAAATATACAATATAAATTATAATAATAATATAATTATTCCAAATGAAATATGACGGTAAACAATCTAAAATTAAAATTGTACTGTAACATGAATCTAATAACATGGTTCTCCATAGATACATACATGTTGATACTCATTTATAATTAATTGAAAGTTTAAAATATTTAATAATAATATTTTTTAATATTCATTATATTTATTTTTTCCATTTATAAACATTTTATATCCATTAATTGAATAGTTCATCCCTTTTTCAACCAATTTAATGATGTTTGTAAAATTTATCCAAAATGAAATTTGTATATATTATGTCATTAAAGTAACTATTAAATGATTTGAAAATCTAGAGAATTATAATAGATTAATGATTAGAATGTTTTTTCATTATATCTAATTTCAAATTCATCAATGGATGGGGTAATAGAATAATGAACCACATAAATTCATGGAGGTGTTATTCGATATCTATGTATGAGTTGTGTTATCATTTTTAAATTAATAAAATGAAAGAAGTAATATTATATTTTATATTAATAGAATCATAATTATGAAAAAAATATTATATATTAAATTCATTAATTATATATTTATTACCATGCAAGTGATATTGAGGTAAAAAGTAAACCACACCGCTACGTGGGAATATTAGATCTAATATACGCATGAGTGACACTTTGATTTTCAATAGTGAGGAATAGTGGAGGAAAATGGATTTCCCATAATAATAATAAAATATCCATATATTGGTGATACTGTATAAAATATTTGCTGATGGATACAATAGATTTAAATGATGTTGAATAAGAAATGAACTTTCAAAGAGTCTGGTAATATGATTACATCTTCTTTGCGAAGAAATTTTAGGATGGTATTATGGTAATAAAAGACAACTTGGAATAATTTTAATGAAATTAGAATGGTTCGAGGATGTCTTTGATGATATTTATTATAATATTTCAAAACCTTCTCTTTCGAATGTTGTGATGAATTTGTAAACATTTTACTTCAAGCATTGATGTGGATAATGATGACCCTTTTTCCCATATGAACCATATAAATTAAATGAAAAAAACACTTATATTCATGAAGAAAATTTAGGTAAATTTTTTTATATAATAAGAAATAAAATCCAAGATAAAAAACCCCATGTCATTAAATGATTATTTCTCCCACTTAAAACATGTTTCAATATGAAATAATAAGTCATTATCATCATCAATATGAAATCCCTTGTACATGTTATTCATTCACCCACCTTCAATATTAATTATAGAAAAAATATTAACAAGGGTATGTAGAAATTCCCAATATGGGTAAAGATAATAATTAAAAAGTTAATTTCATCATTGAAAATAAGAAGTTTATAAGTTTATGACAATATAATCAGATTGAATGAGCGAATCATAAAATAACTCACACACATCAATACCTTAACAATAAATAATGAAAATTAAACAAGTCATTAAAAAAGAAAGAGTCATAATAATCAATTATCAAGAGCAATGTGATATAAATATTTATCAAAGGAAACATTATAAAAAAACGGAAATCATTAATATAACATGTTGGTATCTTGAAACATCATCATCATATAAAACATAAAAAACCTTATAATTGGAATAACTATACATTTGAATTCAAATATAATTTTTCTGGATAACATAATCATTATCTAATGCTTTTATCACTATCGTGGTGCACCTAGTGTAAAATCTATAAACACAACACCCAATGCTATCTTGGTACACCAATCATATATAATTTCATAGAACCACATCATGAAATTGTTTTCCAAATATATCATCATATAAATAAAATAAATATTTCTTTTTATTATCAACATTTATTATCCCATTAATATAACTATATTTCATTACAATGTTTTTGAAACAATATTAACCCATGTAAAATTAATGGGATCAATAAAAATCTATTGGAAAAATTATTATGTCCTAAAAAAGAAATAGGTTCTATAAAAATATTTTTCAAAGAATCATAATATATCCATAAAATGAATGAGGATCATATTATTAAAAATAATCTCAAATGTATCATAAGTAACAACAAGGGATGATAATGATGATGAATGGAAATAATATTAATAGATCATTGAAAATAATAGATATGAGAAAATATGTTCATATTTAAATCACATTAAAAAATGAAAAATATTTTAAAATTACTTCTCTTTTTAAAACCAAAATAGAACCATATAGAGGATTTTTTTTTAAAATTATTTAAAACACTTCTCGATAAAAATATCATATTTATTTTGAAAAAAAAACCATTTAATGGATTGTAAAAATATTTTTTATGGAAAAAAAACAATTAAAAAATTAAAATGAATCTTTAAAATATTCATATAATTCAAATAAATGTTTTTAATTTTTTTTAAAAATGGTGTTGGAAGGAAAAGGGTTTTCTACTTAAGAGGGAAATAAAAAAAGATTCTTTTTAAAAATGGTTTCTATTTTCATTTTCATACCAAATAGGTGGAAATAGAACTATTACCTGAAAATTTAAATAACCACAATGTAATTAGAAAATAAATTAGTTTATTGAGACTAGGATCCTAACATCTCATTATTTGAAGCAAAATTATGAACAATCCCAATATACGATGAGATAAGACCAAAAAACTCGTACGAGTTTAGAAAATTTGAATTAGAATTTCCAAAATATAAAATCATTAAATTAAACATTGATATAATTAAAATAAATATATTAATGATATAACATGTCAAAGTGGAATTATATAAATCTCATTAAAGAATAAAAGTGTATAATATAATATATGTGTCAGGGAAAGAATGATGAGACAAAATCCCTTACCACATCGAAAATTTTGAAACTATAAACACACTGAAAGAGAGACCACAAAATTGATATTTAAATCCCGATAAATATAATAATAATAGAAATATAAATTCATAAATACTATATACACCCCAAAACAATATAAATGGTTAATATAAAATATATATCACATAAATAAAAGTGAGATGAGAAAATCCGTATTCATTTTTCCTTTTAATGAACATGCATTGGCCCACCTTAAATTGGTTATAAACAAGTTATGAAATTATTATAGAACTATATTAATATTTATAATATCATATATGGTCCACTTATAATGATATTTCATATGTTTATTAATAATATTTTTTTATTTTAATTATTTGCCGTTTTAATTTCATTCTTTTCTCATTCCTGTTTGGTTGTGAAGGATGCAGTTCTTATGAAAATAATATAGTTAGAGCATGTACATAATAGGCATGATGACATAATTATAATATCAATACATCAATTAAACCAAAAAAATAGTTATTAAATATGTTTATGAAAAATGGTCTACTATTACGGTCATGGAGGTGATAGATCATACATACACATGAGTATTATTTTCATTTTCATTAGTCATTAAGGAAAGTGGGTAATTAATATTTTTGCACTATAGAGTTATAATTATATAAAAAATACCATGTTATTTGTTTATATGTACTTAGATATGTCATTCATGTGATTTGGTGATTAAAATAGAGTCACATTGCTTCGTGATGGTGGTAGTCCACAAGTACATGAATGATGTTATCACTTTTCTAGTGAGTGAATAGGTAAGAGAGAAAATGATATAGGATATATATAGAATGATGAATATTTTATGAATAAGATAATTATTTAATTTATATCACATATATTAATTATAAATACCTTTTTTACTTTCCAAGAATCAATGTAGAGACCTGAAGCTTGACGTACTTGGAAAATACATTACTTTTGCGGAATACTTAATATATAACAAAAAAAGACACACAAAGATCGTAATAGTTTAGTGTCTTCGGAAACTCGGAATAAAATCATCTAATCGTGGTGAAAGATCTTCAACATCTCCCAATAAAGATCTTCCCCTTTTTTGTTACCTAAAACCTTGATTTATATCCCAGGGAAAAGAAAACATAAAATGGTGAGCTCAAATGCTCAGTAAGGGTAAACAAAATAAATATCAGTCACATCATATTCATAATTACATAACATTTTGGAAATCTTATCCTGCAAAAGAGATCATAATATCATAACATGGGATAAATCATAGTAGTGAAATGTAATCCCAATAATCATAACATAAAACATGGAACTTTGTGGAATACACACACAATCATGGAGAATCATTTCTTATTAGTCAAGAGTCATTCCCAAGACTATCTTAGTGGACAATGTCCATATCTGAACTGAGTTCACTCCTTATTTCAGTCCGGTTTCACTGAACCGGTTTAACCTACCATTCCATCCATGTCTATCTCATGAGATATAAAATCATTGCCCAATGCATTGGAGGGAGATATAGGTCCCACACATCTCATAATGAAATCATTCTTACTTGTGCCACAAAATAAACTTATAACATTCATCATAACCCAAATAATAAAATGGGTTTCATAAACATCATCCCATCATTTCATAATACATATAAAACAAATGGACATTTCATCATAAGAAAAGTGAAACCATGTAAATCTTAGAGACATGATACTTGAAACATAAACTTGTGAAATAATTTCATCTTAGATTAAAATGGTTTTGATAAAACACTTGAAAAGAATTCTTGAGGAAAATATCATTTTTTCTTCAAAATCATTTTCTTTTCAAAAAATGTCAAGCAATTTTAAGAGAAAAGGACTTTGTTGAAAATAGTAATGAAATCTTTTGGAGTAATCTTTAGGAAAATAAGTCTTTATAAAACCGAAAAAATCTTTCATGCCGTATACTTTAAAAAAATATTCTTCTCGTACTTTTGTCAGAAAAGTCAAAAAGTACCTTGTAGGGTAATTAAAAGAAAGATTCCTTCCATACCATGGGGTAAAAGTCAAAATGGGTAAAAAGGACATTAAAAATACATGAATACACTTTCTTAAAACATGGACATGGATGATATTAATAACCTCAGTAAATACTTGGGAATAAGCAATCTCAGATAAAAATGAGATTTGCACAATTATCCCTTACCTTAGCTATGGTATGCTTCGTACATTTCCGACCCTCCTGTATAATGATTTAAATAATGTCATTGACTTATTATAGAATCATATTCATTATTATGATATCATATATGGTTCACTTATGACTTTATATTACCCTTTTTTGTAAGTTCCATGTTAAAGCAGCGTTTTGGGTTAAATCATTTTATTTATCGTACGTGTTTGGACTTGTTGTTTTTGATATTATTACTTATGTCATGATTTACATAATTCCAGAATGTAAAACATGATTTATATATAATATATATTCAGTATATACATATATATATATATCATATGTTGATTAAATGGAATGAAATACACCATTCATGGAGACGGTAGGCCGTACGTATTCATTAACGCTGTTTTCATTTCCTTATTGAATTGAATTAAATTAAGTAGATGACATACATATATATGCACATAAATACAGTATCATTATTATGTCATATATTTCATGATTACTTATTATATATACTTTATAATCATTCAGGAATGGTTAACATGGATAATGAATCTCATCGTGTCGTGGAGACGGTAGTCCGTACGTACGCACGAGCGATGATATCGTTTCCATAATTATTGAATAGAATTGGAGTGGATGGTATAATATATCATAATAATTATGATGTTATAATAACCATATATATTTATTCTTTACACCATTATACCGATCCATGTAAGATGTTGGTGGAAAAATAGATTTCACCACGGTGTGGAGACGGTATTCTGTACGTACGCACACGTAGTGATTTCGTTTTCCATAGGATGGATAGATGGTGAAATAGGGTTGTTTTATACTTATAATAACATATAATTATATGATTTATAATGATGTTATAACTTCATATTGAAAAAACTAAAGAAGAAGAAGTGGAAGAAGAAATAAAGATGAAAGAATCGGTAGCGGACATTACCTCTTCTTTGAAGCGCTTCTTTGAGACCTCATTTTAGGGAACTAAAATTGGTCTTTGAAGAAGACCAGGTCTTCTAGGATGTCTCTAGGTAACTGGAGAGAAGAAATTGTCAGGGGTTTTCTGAGTTTGAAGGCTCAAAGTGGTGTGAGGAAGAGAGGGAGGAGGTTCCCTTTTATAAGGGAGGAGAGGGGCACCTTTGGAATAACTAAAAATATTAATTTATTGTAAAGTCATATTCGGTTTTTAATAGCTCCAAATTGAGTTATTTAGAAGCTAAGGTGGGTATGGGTCGAAATCCTCTCATAAAATAGAATTTATACAAGTTTAGGCTTCTACTTTAACCTTATCATTTAGATTTAACTTTAAGTTAAATAATTTTTCTTTTACCGTGCCTTCTTGTTTTCTTACACTATAAGGTTAATGAACTTACTATAACAAGCCAAACGAACCCCAAGTTGTTTATTATTAATATATATAACCGTATATAAGTCATTTGGCCGAACCTTAGATTTTTAGGAATAAAATAAAAAATTAATAATATAATATTTGTTTTAAAAACTATTTTATGTCAATTTTGGCACTATTTGGTAATTGACTTTTGTGAAAATAATAATAGAATTATTAGTTCGAGAAAAGATAACTAAATCAATACTAACATGTCCTATTAACCTATATAATTATTGGAATTCATAAAAAGTATCAAATTACATTTATTTGGGTATTTATAACATCAATTATGCCAATATTTCATTAATGAGATAATTACTGCATCATCTTTATGTCATTAATAAATTAAATTATTTAATGTCTAAAAATTATAAATAAAATACCATTCTATTTTAAATCGTTTTATCTTTCTAATGAATATTTATAGTCGAATTTATCTTATGTATAACTCTATTTTAAAAATGTTTTAGTTATTAAACTTTGATATTAACTATTTTAACCCTTATTTAAATAAATTGATAATAAATGTCCTAATCTAATCCAAGTGGGCCTAAATGGTCATATTTTATTCCTAAGGTTGTTTTTGGTCGAATTAAAATTATCCAATAGAATTAGGACATGTGTTAGGGTAATAATAATAGCACTTTTACCCTTAATTACCCTATTTACTTTTAACCGTGGTAAAAAAAGTAAAAAGTTACTATTCACCAAAAAATATTTTCATCTCATTGAACCACATTTTAGTCCTTGATATTAATCGCGTCTCTTAGATTTTTAAAATTCCACTCACATAAGGGGTAAAATTAAGTTTTATGAAAAAATCAGGTTTTTAACTATCACTTAGTGGTTTCACTATTCATCAAAAAATGAAAGTTTCGAGAAAAATACCAAAAATTAGGCCTAAGCCATATTTGATATTATGAATTCAAAAGTGATGTCTATTTCACCAAATTAAAAACATATCATTTACATTAACTAATTTTAAAAATGAATTCCCATTTTCAATACAAATAGCGTGTTTTTTTAAGAGAAATAACTATCAAAGGATTGACACTTGTTTATGTCTGGTTTAAATGTGAAATTACATCCAATGACCAAAATTGTATTAAATTGTAAAAATATATTCTAAATATAATTTAAAACCAATCAAAATAATAATTTATCACAATTAATTATTTCGATTAAAAAAGTTGTTTTTAATTAAAATTTAGTAATTTTCACTATTCATCATAATATGAAAGTTATCTGAAAAGTACCAAAATATCACCCAAATATAATTTCGATATTCTGAATCCCAAAATGAAGTCCATTTTGAAAGATAAAATTTATAAAATTTCAAAAAGTGGGTATTACTATTCATAAAGGCTAGTTCATAATAATATTATAATAATATCTCGTTTAGTGAAACTCGGTATTGCGTATTACACACTCTATCATGGAAGGTCATGATTGCGTGTAATGCAGGCCAAGTCAGAGATGCTTATAGTGCAAGGTCATTTTGGTGTAGCGTACAACACAAGACATTAATGAAATTAAAAGAAATATTTTTCATAAAATCTATGGGTGTTACATTTTACCCCCCTTAAAATGAATTTCTCCGTCAAAATTCTTCGGGGTTATAAATGGTTTAATACTCGAATGTTTGTTTAATAGAAACCCACATCGTAAAAAAGGAATACCAAAACTTGGCTTTAAATACTAATGTATGAAATGGAATGGTTAGCCAAATTAACTCATCACTGGGTTTCCATGTAGGAGAACATAAGTGAAAATATGGATATGGAAGAAAAATCTAACCATCAAGTTCTGATGGAGAGTGTTAGAGAACATGGCTATGAAAAATCCATCAATCACAAAGCCATAAATTTGTGACGCTCAAAGGTACCATCTGATTCATTGTATATAAGGGCACTAGGACAACATTTTTGGTTTTCAAGATCATTTCCCTAAAGTTGAATAATTTGAATTAGAATAAATACTTACTTTATTTTGGTACAATCTCACTGTTGTTCGTGCCTTGAACAATTTCCACTGCATCTCTTAAAGGAATGATTTTGAATTTGTTATTCGTGAAGTGTTAGTAGATCATGTAATAGAATGACGGGTCATTCCATCTGTCTCAAACAAAAGGTTAGCAAAAGTTTTTAAATATAAATAAGTTGATCTATAGTGAGATTAATCATATATGGATCCTAAAATGGACTTATATCATACTGCTTAATATAATAAAACTATTTTCTAATAAACAGGGACTTCTTGTAGGCCAATGGTAGGTGATAAAGGCCAGTCGTACTTCGGTTGTGGGTTCGATTCCCACAGCCTTGTCCGACGTGATGGGTTGTCGCTCGTCCTGCAGGTTGTCCTTTTTCTAAAACTAAATTACTATAACATCCCATCAATAATATCGAAAAAAAGTTCTATCTTTAAACAATACTAACTTATGTACAACATAATCACTTCCAATCTTTAGGCTTATCCAAATTACTGCTGTCCAATCTCATATTATAGTGAAAACGATTACCAAAGAGTGCATATAACAAGCATGTTAATACCATCGTTGATCCCCATATATCATGAGATATGTCTTGTTGGTCACATTCCAAACATTCGAAGGCCTTAATCATGTATTCCCTTGAAAAAATGAATACCCATTGAATCTTAGTGAAAACATGAGTGCTGTCAAAAGTTAACTCTTTTCACAAACCAAAACATCAAACCATGATATAACTATTTCCTTATATCAGTCATGAGCTCATGAATACTATCAAACATTTCATTTTCTCCTTATCCCTTCATTATGTGCATATTAACTTTTTTCCAAAAAATATATCAATCACTTTCCATGGTTACCGGTACCATAAAATTATTGAAAACCACAATAGACCAATACATAAATATTCTCATATTCCACGATAATATATACAACATTATTTTGGAATCCCATTACATAAAAACTTAATCATTCCACCACATCATTGTCATATTCAACATCGCCAATAGTGATCGCATGTGACTTCCCTTTGTCCTTTGCCTTAAGTGGTTGCTCATGTTGATCATCACTAACCCTTGGATTAGGGCATTTATTGGCATAATGCCCCATTTCCTTGTACTTGAAGAATAAAAGTGTTGGTGGTGCGTTCTCTGTAGTCTTTTCTTTATTCACATCATTAGAAACCCTTTTTCCTTTACTTCAACACTCAGATGCTTGATGACCTTCTTTTCTACACTTAAAACATTTTCTAGTCCCTTTAAGACAATCTCCACCATGCTTCTTTCCACACTTTGAGCATAAGGAAACATTCATCTTCAATTCACCATTATTCTGAGATTTCTCCTTGAACTCCATCTTTCGTTTCTTATCAAAACCATGAGATGGATATGTAACACCAACTTCCATTTCTACCTTGATAGCACAACGCAAAATTTCTTCATTTCTACTGAAGTCTCTTATATATAATTCCCTTCGAAGATTTGGTTTTAATCCACTGAAGAATCGATCAACTTTACTTTCAGGTTGGATGATAAAGCTAGATGCATACCTTGCAAGCCTTGTAAAATTCTCTTTGTATACACCAACAGATTCATCATCCTTTTTCTTTAGTTCAAGAATCTTATTCTCCATCTTTGTTCGAAGAGTACGAGGGAAGTACTTATTGAAAAATAAGTTCTTGAACTCGTCCGATTCCATGGACTCAATTTCAACTCTTGGCCTCATATTCTTGATAAGATCCCACCATTGATCAGCTTCACCTTTCAAATGTTATACTGCTAAAATGACTTTATCATTTTCTGAACATTGAAGAACTGAAAATATCTTTTTAGTGGTACTGATCCATAGTTCAGCAACAAGTGGATCGGAAGACCCACTGAAAGACGGTTGACGTTTCCTCATGAAGGACTCAATAGAATATTGTTCCCTTCTCTGCTCATTTGGAAGTCCAGAATGATTCATAGCTTGTGTAAGTATAGCAATAAGATTTTTCACTCCATAGCCCATAACATTGTTTTGTGCAGGAGGACAGTCATTGCATTGTCCATTACATTGATCAACACAGTTCCTTCGGGTTCCAGCCATCATTTAAAACCCAAAAAAAATAGTGTGAGAAGAAAAAATCATGCTAGGGAAAACAACATAATAAAGAGGGAGTACCTTCAATATCTAACATCATAGGTTTAATTCTAATATCGTTACCTTAATTATTGGACTATAACCTATACTTATACTTAACTTAGGGACATCCCTAGACATACCTTAGAAATATCTATAGGGATCTCACTAAAGTTCTCACATCCTAGTTTCCAAAGGTTTACTAAACCTTTCCTCTTATACCAACTGTAGAGACCCGAAGCATGACATACATGGAAAATACATTACATTTGTGGAGTACTGAATATATAACAAAAACAGGCACACAAGGATTGTAATACGTTAGGGTCTTTGGAAACTCGGAATAAAATCTTCTAATCATGGTGAAAGATCTTCAACATCTCCCAATAAAGATCTTCCCCTTTTTTTCTTACCTAAAACCATTCATTATATCATGGGGAAAAGAAAACATAAAACATTGAGCTCAAATGCTCAGTAAGGGTAAAAAAAATATAAATCACATCATATTCATAAGAACATAACATTTTGGAAATCTTATCCTGCAGAAGAGATCATAATATCATAACATGGGATAAATCATAGTAGTCAAATGTAATCCCAATAATCATAACATAAAACATGAAACATTGTGGCATACACAGAAAATCATAGAGAATCATTTCTTATTAGTCAAGACTCGTTTCCAAGACTATCTTAGTGGACAAAGTCTATATCTGAACCGAGTTCACTCCTCGTTTCAGTCCTGTTTCACTGAACCGGTTTAACCTGCCGTTCCAGCCATGTCAATCTCATGAGATATAAAATCTTTACCCAATGCATCTGAGGGAGATATAGGTCCCACCCATCTCATAATGAAATAATTCTTACTTGTGCCACAATATAAATTTATAACATTCATCATAACCCAATGAATAAAATGGGTTTCATAAACATCATCCCATCATTTCATAATACATATAAAACAAATGGAAATTTCATCAAAAGAAAAGTTAAACCATGTAAATCATAGAAACATGATATTTGAAACATACATATGTGAAATAATGTCATATTAGATGAAAATGTTTTTTATAAAACACTAGAAATGAATTCTTGAGGAAAATATCCATTTTTCTTCAAAGTCATTCTCTTTTCAAAAAATGTCATGAAATTTTAAAAGAAAAGGATTTTGTTGAAAATAGTCATGAAATATTTTGGAGGAATCTTCATGAAAATAAGTATTTATAAAACTGTAAAAATAATTTCATTCCGTATATGTTAAAAAAACATTGTTCTCGTACTTTTGTCGGAAAAGTCAAAAAGTACCTTGTAGGGTAAATAATAGAAAGATTCCTTAAATACCATGCGGTAATAGTCAAAATGGGTAAAAAGGATATTAAACATACATGAATACACTTTTATAAAACATGGACATGGATGATAGAAATATCCTCAGTAAATACTTACGAATAAGCAATCTCGGATAAAAATGAGATTTGCACAATTATCCCTTACCTTAGGCCCGACATGCTTCGTACGTTTCTGAACCTCTTGTATATTGATTTAAATAATGTCATTTACTTATTACATAATCATATTCATTGTTATTATATCATATATGGTTCACTTATGATTTTATATTACCCGTTCTTTTGTAAGTTCCTTGTTAAAACAGCGTTTTGGGTTAAATCGTTTTATTTATCGTACGTGTTTGGAATTGTTGTTTTTGATATTATTACTTATATGCTGATTTACTTAATTCCATAATGTAAAACATGATTCATATATAATATATATTCAGTATATACATATATATATATCATATATTGATTAAATGGAATGAAATACACCGTTCGTGGAGACGGTAGGTCGTACGTACTCCTGAACACTGTTTTTGTTTCCTTATTGAATTGAAAGAAATTAAGTAGATGACATACATATATATACACATAAATCCAGTATCATCATTATTTAATATATTAAATGATTGCTTATTATATATACTTTATAATCATTCATGAATGGTTAACATGGATAATGAATCTCATCGCGTCGTGGAGACGGTAGTCCGTACGTATGCACGAGCGATGATATCGTTCCCATAATTATTGAATAGAATTGGAGTGGATGGTATAATATATCAGAATCATTATGATGTTATAAAAACCATATATATTTATTCTTTACACCATTATACCCATCCATGTAAGGTGTTGGTGGAAAAACAGATTTCACCACGGCGTGGAGACGGTATTCCGTACGTACGCACGCGTGGTGATTTCTTTTTCCGTTGGATTGATAGATGGTGAAATAGGGTTGTTTTATACTTATAATAAAATATAGGTATATGAGTTATACTGAGTTTATTACTTCATAATGAAAAAACTAAAGAATAAGAAGTGGAAGAAGAAATAAAGATGAAAGAATCAGTAACGGACATTACCGCTTCTTTGATGCGCTTCTTTGAGACCACCTTTTAGGGCACTAAAATATGTATTTGAAGAAGCCCAGGACCTCTAGGATGTCTCTAGGGAAGTTGAGAGAAGATATTGTCAGGGTTTGGCCGAGCATTAAGGCTCAAAGTGGTGTGAGGAAGAGAGGGAGGAGGTGCCCTTTTATAAGGGAGGAGAGGGGCACCTTCGGAATAACAAAAAATATTATTTTATTATAAAGTCATATTCGGTTTTTAATAGCTCAAAATTGAGTTATTTATATTATAAGGTGGGGATGGGTCGAAATCCTCCCATAAAATAGAATTTAGACAAGTTTAGGTTTCTATTGTAACCTTATTATTTAGATTTATGTTTAAGTTAAATAATATTTCTTTTACCGTGTCTTCTTGTTTTCTTACACTATAAGGTTAATAAACATACTATAACAAGCCAAATGAACCCCAAGTTGTTTATTATTAATATATATAGCATTATATAAGTCATTTTTCCGAACCTTAGATTTTTAGGAATAAAATTACAATTAATAATATAATATTTGTTTTAAAAACTATTTTATGTCAATTTTGACTCTATTTGATAATTGATTTTTGTGAAAATAATAACAGAACGATTAGTTCAAAAAAAGTTAACTAAATCAATAATAACATGTCCTATTAACCTATAAAATTAGTTTAATTCATAAAAAGTCTCAAATTTCATTTATTTGGGTATTTATAACATCAATTATGTCAATATTTCATTAATAAGATAATTAATGCATCATCTTTGTGTCATAAATAAATTAAATTATTTAATGTCTAAAAATTATAAATAAAATACCATTATGTTTAAAATCGTTTTATATTTCTAAGGAATATTTATAGTCGAATATATCCTATGTATAACTCTATATTAAAAATGATTTAGTTATTAAACATTGATTTTAACTAGTTTAACCCTTCTTTAAATAAATTGATAATAAATGTCCTAATCTAATCCAAGTGGGCCTAAATGGTCATATTTTATTCCTAAGGTTGTTTTTGGTCAAATTACACTTATCCAATAGAATTAAGAGATGTGTTAGGGTAATAATAATTACACTTTTACCCTTAATTACCCAATTTACTTTTAACCGTCGTAAAGAAAAGTAAAAAGTTACTGTTCACCAAAAAATATTTTCATCTCATTGAACCACATTTTAGTCCTTGATATTAACCGTGTCCCTCAGATTTTGGAAATTCCACTCATATAAGTTGTAAAATTGAGTTTTATGAAAAATTAATTTTTTTAACTATCACTTAGTGGTTTAACTATTCATAAAAAAAATCACAGTTTCCAGAAAAATACCAAAAATTAGGCCTAAGTCATATTTGATATTATGAATTCAGAAATAATTCCTATTTTACCGAATTCAAAACATATCAGTTACATTAACTAATTTTAAACATCTATTCCCATCGTCAAAACAAATAGCGTGTTTTTTTAAGAGAAATAACTATCAAAAGATTGACACTTGTTTATGTCTGGTTTAAATATGAAATTACATCCAATGACCAACATTGTATTTAATTGTAAAAATATATTCTAAATATACTTCAAAACCACACAAATTAATAATTTATAAATATTAATTATTTAGATTAAAAAATTTGTTTTTAATTAAAATTTAGTAATTTTCACTATTCATCAGAATATGAAAGTTATCCGAAAAGTAACAAAATTTCACCCAAAGCTAATTTTGATATTCCGAATCCCAAAATGAAATCTATTTTGAAAGATAAAATTTATAAAATTTCAAAAGGTGGGTATTAATATTCATAATGGCTAGTTCATAATAATATTATAATAATATCTCGTTTAGTGAAACTCGTTATTGCGTACTACACACTCTATTGTGGAAGGTCACGATTGCGTGTAATGCAAGCCAAGTTAGGGATGTGTGTAGTGAAAGATCCTTTTGGTGTAGCGTACAACACAAGACATTAATGAAATTAAAAAGAATATTTTTCATAAAATCTCTGGGTGTTACAATCACATTATAGAACAACAAAAAACATCACTTCATGATGCAGAAATCTTCCATTCACACTAATGACATTATCATATCCTATATAAAATTGAATTTAAAAATATATGTATGATATAATTACAAAATAGGTATAATTATGTTATAATGTCATATATATATACTTTATATTCATCGTCGTACCAAACCCTGATAGGTGGAAATGAAAAAATGAATGACATTGGTAAGTGGGGTAGTGAACGGCCATACACACGAATGGTGATTTTATAACCCATTTGATGCTGGTGGATATAGTTTTTGTCCATTAACATATAATAATAAGGTACAATTATATGGAATATTTTGAGTTTATTATATCATCATTTTTTAATAAGAATTTATGGTTGTGAGGAATGATATAAAATAAAGATGCTCGTTGAAGAACATTACCTCTTCTTAAGCCATCCTCTGTTGGTATGAACAAAATCCTTCCAAGGTAGGATTTATTACCTAAATAACGAATATAGGGAAATATTAGTGAATTATTAATGTTCTTTTAGTAGGTCCTAGAAAATCCCAAGAGGGGTTTATGTATCAATAATAGAAGAGAAGGGGTGTCCTTTTATAAGTTGTGGAGGGGACACAATTCTTATTTTTAAAAATAATTGAGTTCTACCATATTTTTCACAAGTAAAATAGTCCAGTATGGACCAATAGTGAACCATATAGGTCTAATGGTAGGAATAATTCTATAAATTTTGTTTATAAATTTGAATAGGCCAGTGTTAACCTTATCTTTTTTGTTTACCACTAATAAATCCATTTTTAACATAATTGTGATAAATAATGTTTACTATTTTTTAATATTCATTTAGAAAAAAACTAAGACGAAAATATTAAATTTTATAAATTATTATACTTTAAAATATGGAACCTATTATTCAAAATTTTATTCAATTAAGTATAATAATTCATTTTATAATTACTTATAAATATTTGATCAGAAAGCATTCTTTTATGAGAATATTTTCAAAAGTTTACAAATATTTCATATCAATGATCAATATGAAAATGATTCAAATAATATAAATTATATTAATTGATTTATAAAATGTATAATTATAACATAAAACCAATTTAATATATAATTTTAAATTTATAAATTATTTAATCCAGTACGCAATTTTCAGTTAAAATTTCAGTAAATCTCATTTTTCATTAAAAATTGAATCCATTCCGAAAAATCCATAAAATTACCCGTAAAAATGTTTTTTATATTATACATGAAAACCAAGGCTTATATTTATAAATTAATTTCCTTAAATTTGTTAAAAATAAATTAAAAACCCCTAATGATGTGAAGAATAAGAAGGTTTCTAAGTAGTAAAATTTTTGCAAGAAAAAGTTGATTTTGTATTTACTCTATATATAATTATATAAATTACATATATATATAAATTAATATTTATTGATATATAATATATAAATTTCATTTAAGACATTATGATTTAAGGATTATTTAAATTAATTAAATAGTAGAAGCATTATACATTATAAAATAGTTTTTAGAAAAACCTATTTTTAAACCCAAAATAAAACTTAGACTAAAACCTAACATCCGGTATATGGAAATGTAATTATGTAAATTAAATGTCAATAAATATTACTTATTTTCCCTTTAAAAATTATTCTATAAATATATTTAGTTTTAAATTAATTTTAATGATGAAATGAAAATATTGTTTTACAAAAATCATTATTTTATCTAATTCACTGAGAAATCCATATTTTCTAAAATTTACAAAAATATCTCCCAATGAAAATTTTAAATTATAATTAAAAAATTAAATTAATTTTTATAACATTATGTTTATGGATTTTTATAAAAAATTTTATAATATTATTTTCAAGAAAATCAATAAAAATCATTTTTGAAGAAAACAGAATTTTAAAAAAACCCCATTATAAAAAATTTATTAACTATTTACCAAAATTTTCCCAATAATTTATATTGAGTAAGAAATATATATATTAATATTAAATTAGATAATTCTATTCAAACCCTATAATTTAACAGCTTATATATAACCTTTATATATCTTGTAGGTCATTTAAACATGATGTCTATTTAGAATACACTATCAAACCAAAAAAAATTGTGATTTTTCATATACCAAAAGCTATCAATGAGATAAAATTTTATTTTAAAAGTTGTATATAGTAAATCATTGGGGAGTTAAATTCTAAAAAAAGTTAATTTTTCATATCATTTATTCTATCAAACAAATTATTCTTCTTCTAAAATCATGGTGTGTTTTATCCTTCCCTCTTTTATCAAATTATGCTCTCCCAATTTTATCTTTACCTTAGTAATAAAAGATCAGATATGTAATGATATATTTTTTCTATAAACCAAAAATCTTAATAAGGTTTTTTTAAAACATTTCCATTAAAAAAGAGAAATGAATGTAAAAAAGTTCAGATAAAATTACACAAAACCATATTTCCTAATAGGAAAAAATAAGCAGGAATATGGAGAAGGGTAAAAATGTATAGATACCGATTGAGGTCATTGGTCATAAGAAATTGAATGATCAATGTAAAATTAAGGGCCTCAAAACGATAAATATTTTATTATTGAACAATTATTTTGTTCCTCATAAATGAATGTATTGGGATAACATTTTTGTTTCAAGTTCATTTTTTAGTGTTGATTAATTAACTTCCCATCCAGGCTAGGTTAAATTCAAAATATAATTAATTAATTAGTATAATATCACAAGCCAAAAAGCCCTTAATAGAGTGGTAAAGGCTCCAGATTGGCATCCAAGAGACCCAGTTTCAAAACTGGGTGGCGGTGAATTTCTGGGGTACTGTAGCAGTACAGTAGCAGGTACTGTTCAGTACTGTAGAAGCAAGAACTATTCACCTAATTTGGGCCATTGGGCCACCAGTTTGGGCCTACGGGTCTCCAGGGCCTTTGGGTCATCAATGGTCTTCAGGCCTCAGGGACTTCGGGCCATAAATGATGATGGAGTAGCCCAGTTCACATAGAGCAGGCCCCATAAGAGGATCATAGGAACACGACTATCAGTCACCAGAAACAGAGCTGTCAGATTGGAAGAATGAGAGGGTATGGAAACCGCCATCGGGTCTACGCACTGTGCAGATTTGTACGGGGCAATGCTAGCCGTTTAACAATGCAAGGTGGGGAGCTAGGTGATCAATGATGCAGAAGCTAGGGGAGAGGCATTTCCTGTGGGTTGGGAATACGGGTCATGTATTGGGCATAGTATTCCCCTGGCCCTTCAGCTCATGTATTGTGAGTCATGTCGGGCCTTGTGCCTTGGGCCTACGGGTCATGTACGGTTTCACCGTCATCCCTTAAAAATGGAGATTATCTATAATAAAATAAAAAATAAGGCCTTCGGGCCATTTGGAGTTCAGAGTATTAGATCACAAATTAATAAATTTCAATCAAAATTCATTTTTTTCTCCACAAAATGAGAATTCAGGATAAAATTTTTAACCCAAAAGAACTAAAAACATTGTATATGTCCAAATAATAAATAAAAGAAAAATAGATTCCTTATGTATTTAGGCATAAACCAATGACAATTTTATTATTGAATAATAATATAATTTCTAAAATAAACCTTCATACAATATTCCAAAAAATTAAATAGTCAAACCAAATGATCAGGCCAAATCAATCTGTGTGTAACTATTATTAATATTCATAAGAACATTTTTCTCTAATTTTGATACAATAATATTAGAATAATTTTTACATATATTCATCCACATTAAAATGACCATCATACCTAAAATAGAACCCCAAATGATTCTAAAATAAAATTTATCTAGTCCAATAGAAATACCACACAAACTAGGACATCATGTAGTCCAATATTAGGTGGTACACCATTGTCCCCCTTCAGTTGTGGGTTCTATCCCCATGGCATTGATGGATGAGAGGGGTTGTCACCTGACCATTAGGATTCTACATTTTTTTGTTAAAATATCATATAATAATTCCTCCAGGACTAAAACTTCATGTTGATCATATGTGTTACGTATACCCTATTCCGGTTAAAATTATCACAAAATTTAATTAACGACCTCATTATTTTTACTACTTAAACCCCTTAAATGGAGAATCTAATACATTGACCATATGATAAACCTTATTCTTATATACCTTTTATTATATACATGAATATTATGATTAAATAATTAAAAGACATATTAATTTAAACATTTATATAATCAGACCTCTAATACCAACATTAATAGCATAGAACCCTCACTCCAAGATCTCATTATAAATTCATAGCAATTACATTTCCGGATATGATGGTGATAATGATGTACCATATTTTTCCTTCCACACCATACAACTACCAAAAATAAAAATGCATCACTTAAATTGTTGAGGGAAATTAAATTTTTTATATTTATAGAATTTGAAAGAACAACTATATGAACAATACCTATATCATTAAATAATAATTTCTCCGACTAAACTATACTTTAATGATTTCATATTAATTCATCATTATCATTTCTATAAAACCCCTTCTAGACATAATTTGTCCAACATCTTTATTTATAATAGGTGGTATAGTAAACATAATAATGGTGATGTAAAATTATTATCAAGGGAAAACATATGCATTAACAATTAAATTTCATAAATTAACATAAGAAATCATGAAGGTTTTGATCAAATAATTAGATTTCATGATAGAATCATTAAATTACTCATACGTATCAACACATGAATTATCAATAATGAAACATGGTATAAGTCTTCGTAAATGAATAATTCATGAGAATCAATATGTTATGTGATATCAAAATCAATAAAGTGGGACATAATAAATGAATAAAACTCATAGATAAAACATGTTGGTTTAATAGAACATTATAATTATATAAAACATGGAAAACCATTAAATAAACTTTAAAACGTTAATAACAATATGCCCAAATTACAATATTATTATATTTAGAGAATTATCATTACCCAATGGCTTAGAGAACCATCTAGAGTATCCATTGAATATAATGTCTAATAACCCAAACAAGAATAATTTTCACTGTGTTTTCATCAGAAACTAAAAGAAAAAATAAGTATTCTTATATAACCCGATGAACCCATATAAAATAAATGGGCCTTATGTCAATCGCATCAATGCATGACTAACATGTGGAAAAATGGGTTCTATAAAAGTCTCTTTGATAAATGATTAACCCTTGGAAATGAAATGGGTTACATAACAATATTTTTGACACAATTTTATTCCAAACATACAATGAATGAGATTTTTTTCATTAAAAAATATCCCAAATCAATAATATGTAACAACAAGGTGTATTGATGTTGCTGAATAGAAATTACATTAAAAGGTCATTAAAATTATTTTTTGAAGAAAATAAATATTACATAAATAAATCAATTATAAAAAAAATAAAATTAAAAAAATATTTTCAAAAAAACCTTTTACCATTAAAATAACATTATAAACCCATAAATTATGTTTTATATATCATTTAAATAATTTCTTATGAAAATTATTCATTTAGTTTTGAAAAAATATTTTTAATGAATTTTTAAAATAATTAAAATTTAAAGTTTCATTTAAGACATATAAATAAATATATACAAATCATTTTAATAAATAAAAATAGTTATTACATTTTTTTAATGAAATAGTTTTGGAAAAATGTGTTTTCATGTAAAGTGTAAATTAAAATGACTATCCTTAAATACATATTGCTATTTATTTTATGTAACAATGAGTGTGAGAAAGGTAATATTACTAGAGAATACCATTAATAAATATAGTATAATAAAATTCATTAGTTTCATGATTTATGGATCATTACATTTCATTATTGGAAGCATTATTATGAACAATCCTAATAAATGATGTGATAGAAACATAAGACACTTACCAATTGGTTACTTTTGAATTGTGATTCCCATGAAATATAATCATTAAATGAGAGATATAAAATAAGGATATTTGTGAAATAATATGTCTAAGGGCTAGTATAAACACCTCATAAAATAATATCGGTGTATAATATAACATACGCCTCAATGAAAAAAAATTGGGACAAAATCCCTTAACAGTTCCATAATATTGAAACCGTAAAACCCATAAATGTGAGATCCACAAATGGATATGTAAATACCAAAATATGATGTATAATAATAAGGAAATAAATTAATTAAAATTAAATATGTCACACAATAAAAAATTTATCATCATGGCATATATCTCACAAAAATAAAAATGAGATGAGAATTACGTCACACATATTTTTGGTTGATCATTCCTTAAAATAAAGTAAAATAGTTTCAAACATTTTATTAATTTATTCAGTAACCATATAAATATTTATAATAACATATTTTATCTTTCTATAATATATTATTACATCATTGATTAAATTCTTTTTTTATTTTGATTGCTTCTGGTGTTAATTACCTTGTTTTCTTATATGAACATTCTAATGAGATTTATAGTTCTTATGTATATAATATAGTTATATCATATATAAAATCATATTAATGAAATAAGTATAATATTTATACATAAATTATACATTTAATAATTATAATGACTGGTGTTTATGAATAATTAATTTCCATTATGATCATGGAGAATGTAGGTCATACATGCGCATAAGCAACATTTGTATATTTCAATGATAGTTATTCAAAGAAGGTAAATAATATTTAATAATTAAATAATTATCAGATCATGAATTCAATATTATTTAATTATATATACTTATATATATAATTCGTGTGATTTTGTGAAGAAAAGAGAGTCACATTGGTTTGTGAAGGTGGTTGTCGACACATATATGAACGACATTATCACTTTTTCTATAAGTGAAAAGGAACGATATTAAATGATATTTGATAATTACAAAATGATTATTATTTCATTAATATCATGATTATGTCTATCATATCACCTATATTTTTGATATCTACCCATGTTTCTTTCTACATAACACATGAGTGAAAAACGAATCACATCGCTTCACGAGATGGTACTTCACTAGACCCACAAGAAACGATAATGTGTCTCATATGAAATTAAATGAATATATATATATACAACATAATAAATAAATAGGTAGGATTATATAATAAAAATATGATATATATACTTTGGATACTTCATTATACACAACTGTGAGAGGTGGTAAGTGAAAAAATGAATGACATTAGTTAATGAGGAAATAGTCCTCCACAAACACTAATAATTATTTCAAAAACCATTTAATGGAATTTTAGAAGATTCTATGTAATTAAATTATAATAATAGAATTTTAATATATTATTTATATAAAGGATATTAATTCTTATTTTTTTAATAATCATTTATATTTGTGGAGAAAGAAAAAAAATAAACATACTCACTGAAAAACATTACCTCTACTTTAGGATTCTTCATTTGGTATTAAATGAAGCCATCCGTTGTTGAATTTTTGAAAAACAATAATTATTATAAGATGATATTTTGGAAGAATGGAAGTTATTTTTTCATGTATTTGCAGTACCCAATAGGTTTTAAAGTGTGAAAAAGAGAAGAGAGTTAGTGGACTTTTATATATGGGTTAGAGGACACCCATGTTATTTTTGAAAACAATCGAGTGTTACCAAATTATTCATATGTAAGAAGGGTTAATATAAACAATTATAGAAAATTATAGGATTAATGGTATACATTTTTAATAATTTTTTTTGAAAATATTGTTATTCATTTTTTTCAATATCATTTTAGTTTTTTCCTGAGTAAATCTATTTTAACATTAACCACCATAAATAATTTTTACTTTTTAAACTATTTAGTTTGTCCAAAATATTAGTTAATAATATTACATGATATAAATTCTTCAAATAAAAAATATCAAATAATTTTTTTAATTATATTTCTATAAGTAGAGAAATTAAATTTAAAATTATTCTCAAATAAGTAATGAAAAAGTGAGCTTTGTAAATAAAAAGATTTTAAAAGTTCACAATTGTTTTTTACTATGTTAAAAATTAAATTAATTACAATTATACAAATTTTAATAATGGATTTATATTTTTAATAATTATACCGTAAAAACAATCAATCATATAATTTCGACTTTGAATAATTTAATTAAAAAGAAATATTTAATTCCAATGTTTTATTTTTCACTATTCATAAATAAATGATAACATTTAAGAAAATAAAAATATACCCCTATGATAATTATAATATTATGATGTAAATATTAAATTGTTTTTTTTGAAAATAATTTTTATAATTGTTTAACATTACATTTAAATCAAAGCCCGCAGACGCGACAAAAAGGAAGGTTTCGGAGAAGTGCATTGTTTTTAATGAGATGAAAGTTTTATATTAACTCTATTTACAATAAAAATAACGGTATTAATATTAATAATATTTTACTTATATATAATCTATATGTTTCATTTTCAAAATTACTTAATATTTATTTTTTTTAATTATTTAAAATGGAAGAACATTATTCCATTAAAAGAGTTTTCGTAAATCATATTTTGATATGAAAAAACAATGTTCTGAAATACAATATATATTTCATTAAAAAATTATTGTTTAGATTAAATTTAGATAAATAGTATATATATTATTTTAAAACATATTAATAAAATATTTCTTGTTTATGACATAGTTTATTGAAATGAAACTATAGTTGAAAAAATCTGTATTTTGTACTATTCACTAAAGAATAATTATTTTCCAAAATGTCACAGAATTACACTGAAATAAAAATTTGATATTAAAATTCTAAAAATTATGTCAATTTTATCATATAATATTTCAAAATTTTATGACAAAATATTATAATATTATTTTTGAAAGAAAAATAAAAATTGAAATTTGATGACTAAATATTTTTGGAAAATAAAATCCTTTTACTGAATAATTATTGTTCATTTTCTACATTTTTTCAACGATTTATCTATATTAATATATATATATATATTACAATTTATTAAATATATTCATTACCTCTAATTAAATAGATAACTTATAAAATACATATATGTTGTATGGTTTTTTAGCACGGTTTGCATGTTTATTATCCTATTAAACATACAAATATTAGGGTTTTGTGTGCATTGGAGAGAGTAAATATATTAAAAATGATGTATACAATAAAATATATGAGAGTTTCATTATTTTCTATGTTCAATTATGTTTTATTTTTATGCTATCAATCACATTTATCTTCTTTTAGAATCACTAGGTGTTACATATACAGCATCATGTTTGTGAATAAATTTGGAGAGGATGATCTCTTTAATAAGTGAGAGGAGGGATTGAAAATAATAAACATAATATATTTTAAAAATAAAAACTTATTTTTTTTATGAAAGTGGCTCAAAAATATCATAAAATTATATATGATTAGTTTAATGTAGAAATAAAAAAATAAACAATATAGATTTAGTTAATGTTTTGGGTTATGTTGTTTCCCTATCCATTTATTTTTAACCATTTAACCAATTTTATCCTTAGATAAGGTGATAAAAATTTCAAATGGTTGTTATTAATTATGATAAAAATAAGTTGAACATATTATATAATATTCAATATCCAGATTCCACATATGGAATCCATTATATTTGATTCAACTACTAGAAGTTGAAGAAATTATGGTTAGATTCTTTTTTACTAAAAATTATTTTTTAAAGAAAATTATTTAAAGAATAAAAATTAATTAACAAAATAAATAATAATAATTATTATAAAGTTCTTAATTATAACATGAAAAAATAAATGAGCCTTATTATTTATAAAACAAAAAAGGAATAAATTTTATGTTGAAAATACTTGATTAAGGGAAGATAAGTAAAAATAGTATTTATTTGAACAATTAAATTAAAGAGACACCCAAAATATTAAGGAAACATTTTAAATTAATTATTATAATTTTATATGAATTATATTATTTATTTAATATATATTCACTCTATAAAATAGTTTCATATACTATCATGATATTCTTATATCATTATATTTCCTAAAAAGTGATACTTTTATAAAATAGGTATTTAACTATTCACATAAAAATCATATCTCTCTATAACATTTTTAAAGTTTGTACTAAGAATATTTTGACACTAAGAATTCAAAAATTATTTTTTTACAAAATTAGAGTTATAAAATTTGATAATTATGGTTTTAATCACATTAACGAATAAATCGTTGATCCTTATATTATTTTTTCTTTAAAAAAGAATTCTTACAAGCTCTAATTGAATCTCAGGTGTAACATTCATCCATCCATGAAAATTATCCTTCTTAACATTTTCAAAATTTTACCACATGAGTAGATGTTAATAGTTCTCCATCATTTAATCTTTAGTTCCCATTGCATCCTCTTCTGTTTTAGGATTTCCCTAAAGTGACATCACCAATCGAGTCATCGGATTCTGGAAATCTTGTTATTTAGTTTCAAAAATCTGGACAGGTGCTTCAAAATAAGGCACAAAAGGATATAATTCTATTTCATCATATGTGATCAAATGCATTAGGTATGGAATTTACTTCCCCAAATAATATTTTTGGACCGCATCATGTACTTTAGAGAGGATGGGTTGAATTTTCAAATAGTAAACCATGACTACAATTCATTCCATAGTTCCAAAAGGCTCAATGAATGTGGAACTTCATATTCTATTTTTTATAATAATAGATGAATCATACAGGGATAAACATCCCTTAAAATAGGATTAACAACTTAAAAATATTTATCTACAATCAAATTATATATACTGATCTTTCTTGTACCTTGAAGTACCATATATCACTCTGAATATTTCCATAATTTTTCATTACATCTTCAATAAGATTTTGTCTTTGAAGTATCTTTTAAAATATTTAACCTAATAAGTTTATGGATTATATATTTTCCCTTAAAATGATTCATACGGCATAGTTTCAATGCACGAACAAATGATATTATTATTTTAAATCCCATAAAAGGTAATCATAAACACTAGAATCCTTAAATTTGATGTGATCCCTACCATGACATGACTTCTAGATTCTGAATATTTCTTTTAGAATCTCCACATATTATAAAATGATAATAAGATCATTAATTTAGTATGGTGATGAGATCCTTTTGAATAATTTTATGGAATTTAGATATAAATAATGGGTCATAATGAAATATAATAAAAAAGGTTTATCGTGAACCCTAAATTTTTCATAGATATATAGCCATTAATGGCTCTCAAGAAGTAGATATACCCTTATAGTGAATAATTTATTGGACTTGGTAAGGTGATCACTTATATAGAATCATTTTTTCTCAAATCCTTTGTAATTCTAGGGAAACATTCCATAGTAATATCATTTTATTTAAATATAAGAATAGGTTGATGTTGCATGATTCTTTTGGGTGTATTCTCTCATAATTTACCTAATGATTTCAAAATCATCCTGAATAATTTTAAATTATTTCATTTTTCATAATATCATACCATAATTATACATTAAATTATCATTAATTTTGGTGCTATTAGATTTTAGAGAGAAATGATTAAAATGAGAAGAATAAAATAATTATATTATTAAATCTATAATGAATAAAACACATATTCTTTTTATATATCTCAAAATACCATCTTTTCTGTTAAATTCTTCCAATAACCACCATTCAAAAATTGATTTTATTTTAAAAAAATATTATAATAAAACTTAATATTTATTTTCTATAATAATTAATGTTGGAAATAATTTGGATTTGATGTGTCGTACCCCATTAATTAATTATTTTCATATCCAAATTTACTAAATTATTCAATATATAATCATTTTAAATATAGTTATTTTTCATAATCCTATGATCCTTTCCCCTCAATTCATTAGGCACCTTATGTTCATTCCTTTGTATGTAATTCATCGGTCAATCAAAATCCTTGAATAATAATTTCCATCATATTATCCTCTTTTGGATCTATTTATATGAGGTAGGTATTTCAAAAAACATTTGTGATCAATATATATTTCTTATTTTTCACTATTTGGGTAAAAACTATATATCATAAATGTAATGATTACAACGTCCAAATCAAGATTATTAGTTGGGTAATTTTTTTCATATATCTTTAACTTATGTTTTACATAATCAATAACACTATTTTTCTATATAATTACACATTCATGTCCCTTTATTGATGTATCACTATATGTCAAAAATATATTCCTTACCAATGGTAATATGAATACTAGTGCATTGACTAGTCTCCTATTTAATTCGTCGATACTATCTTATAATTATTCTTATCATTTTTATTTAACACATTTACTAGTTTTTGCGGTTAACTTGTTAGATAATCATGAACTCTTTTAAAAAATCATCACTAGTAACATACTAACAATATAAATCTTCGTACCCTGGGTTTACTCATTATGATTTCCCATTCTATCATTGCCTTTTTCAATAAATTATCAATATATAAACCATCCATAATGAAAATATGGATTATAAAATGATAATCCTAAATCTAGAATTTTAATTTTATAAATAATCACTATATCCCATTTTTTAAGAGTTTTTACAATTATTTGAAAATGACTCTTATGCTCATCAGTTGTTTTATTGTATATAATGATATCATTGTCAGAAAAAAAAGTAATTATGGAAATGAAATTTAAAAAATATTTTTATCTAATAAATACAAATAGAGGGAGAATTAGTAAATAAAATTTTAATTACATTACATTCATGATGACAATAATTCATTAAAAATATTGTTTTGGAATAACCACCATCCTTACTCAATGTTGATGATTCTTAGAATGATGACTAATCATTGAAAATTATTGAGCTCCACCTTGTTAATCTAACATGTCATCAATGAGGTGTGGATTATACTTATTATTTATATTAATGATATTTATTTCTATATAATTGATGAAAAACCTCATAGAACTATCTTTAATATGAACAAAAATAAAAGGAGATATAGGAGGTGAAACACTGGGACATATAAATCCATTATCATATAACTATTTCAATATTTTCATTATTTATGCTAATTATAATATAGGTATCCAATAGGGATACTTAGACATAGGTTTTAAATTTGGTATGAGATCAATATAAAAGTCAACTCCATACTCAAGTGGATTTCCAAGAAGTTTTTTATAAAACACATTAAAGTTTTCTTGTAAATTAGTTATCTCAATATTTTAGGTATAAATTCACCATTTATAGGTCTCAATAGCTCTTATTCTATATGAAATTAATTAAAGATAACTACTAGTGTGAAGTCCCCAAACCTAGAATCATAGAGTCGATGGTTACTTTGTAACATCCAAGGATTTCAAAACTACATTACAATATGAAAACAATTTATTAATTGAATTTATTTATTGTTTCATCCAACTAAAAAATTGTGACTATTTCATAGAAAATAATATTTTAAATCATGTTTTTTAATTATAATAAATTCTATTTTTCAAATTTATTTTAGAAATAAATATTTTTTCCTTTTATTTAATTTTATTTTAAAATAAATATATTTATTTGTTTTTCAAAATAGAGATTATTTTTAAAGGTTATTCAAAATATTGTTTTAAAAAATATTAAATAAGGGTAAATTTTATTTATAAAATTGTTATTTTTATTTTTAAGATTATATAATTTATAAATATTTCAAAATATATTGTGTTTAGTTTTATACAATTTAAGAAAAATATATGTATATAATTATTTATTATAAAAAAACATTTATATACGTGTTAAAAAATGTGACTTGATATATTTTATAGAAAAACTGAATTATATATATATATAAGTAATTAAAAATTAAAAACAATATATATATATATTCAAAAACCAACTTAAATAATAAAACAAAAAAATAAGATATGATTTTTTAGGTAAATATATATAATTATTTTCTATATGAAAAATGTGATTTAATATATATTTATATATATATATATATTTATAAATTTATTTATAAATTTAATTATTATATATATATATATATATTTTTCTTCATTGTTTTCTTATTGAAAAAAAATCACACATTATATATAAAAAATGCGACTGACTAAGTATATATTTATAATCTCTAATATTTTTTTGTTTAAAAACAGTGATAAAAGAAAATCAAAAAAAAGTGAATGACTTGTGAAATGTGAGTTTGACTAAAGAATGAAATGAGTGAAATGAGGTAATCATTGGAAGGATTGAAGCGTTACTCATGAAATTACAAAAGAATATATATATATAAGGATAAAAAATAACATTGAAACTGAAGGAATGTAAAAAATATTTATATTAATTAAAGTATCACTTTCCATCTTCCCCATCTCCTTCGATAAGTCACACCTCACACCTGGTCACGTCAGATATTCAGTCAGCCGACAGACTCCATTGTTCCTCCTCCATTGTTCTTCTTCAAACATATGAACCAATAGTCATCAACCCATTGGGCCCCTACTTTTCTCTATTCATTTCCACAGTCTAAGTAACCATCCTTCCTTAGCCATTTTGGTTTTGACTTCTTCTAAATTGAATTTAATAATTTGTAAATAAATCATTTTATCATCTCTATAAATTATCCACAGTTTCCACTCATGAACGGATTAAAATAATATGTGCAACTATTTTATGTTTATAAAACTATTGTGTGTACATCAATACATCTGACAATAATCTCCCAATATTCGCCATTTTGTTATGCTCAACTTCCAAGAGTCCCAAATCCCTCTTTTGATCCATACTAAGGTAAGGGTGTATTTTAGTTTTTTTTTCAAATTATGGTTGTTACATATATATATATATATGAATATATTAACGTATATATCTCAATATTTTCAGAAAATATATATTCAAGATAAAGGATTCTTTCTTAAAAATTAATTCTATACTTATGTATATAAGGGGTTAAATTTTCAAGATATATTTTGTAACGGATCTATTATTTTTTATTAAATTATATGGGATTAATTTTTCTCTCAAATTAGGTTGTTATAAAAAGTATCACACATATATGTCTATATGTATATAAAAATAGATTCACATATATAAATTATTATTTTTCTGTATATATATACATAATTTGTTAAGGGTTTTAATTTTATCATATCTATTCATGTTTTAATATTTGATGATATATATATATATATATATATAAATATGAATTTACACCCATCCTCTAATTTTAAAATTTTATGTCTTTTTTTAATTCATGATTTTCGGATTCGTTATTTTCCTATGTCTTGATATTCATCATTAAATGAATATATTACATTTATAAAATTATGTTTTAAATTCATGATGAATTCACTGAAATAGTTAATATAAATTATCTAATATTATGTTTGAATTTTGATTTCATATTAATTCATTGAATTGAAATTCTCATTTATCGATGTTTTTATAAAAAAATAATTTATTCCCCAATGATGTGTATTATATACTCCATGACATATGTATATATATATAAGTATGTAATATTTATTTACATGTGATAAGGGTTTGGAATTAATTTGTTATTTCTAAGAAGTATGCTCTGTAAAGGGAAATCAATTTCTATCCAATAAGATTTTTATAAATTTATACATGATTATATATATCCATATATATATATATATATATTTATACACATATATCTAAATAAAATTGTTTTTATCTATTTTATTAAATTTTTCATAATTAAAAACATAAGTATTTGTTTTTAATCAATTGATTTGGGTTCTATGAAGGAGTACATATAAATATTTTAATATTTTAAATATATATGTATATATGTTAAAAAACATGTTCTAAATTTAAAAACTAGTTCGACCATGTGGTTATAATTTCTTTTCTATAATGGCGAACAAAAAAACATTGTTTTTTTATTGTTCTCCTTAAAATTTTAATAGGTTATCATTTTATAATTATCAAATAATTTCATATATATACATATGTGTATATCTTTTTTTTTTAAATGGATAGTCTCTTATTTCCAAATCTATATAAAATGTAAGAATGTATAAACTTATTTTATATAGTTTTTAGTAACCTAATTTTAAAATATAAATATTTATCATTTAATGTGACAAGGCTAAACAAGTAAAAATTTTATGTGAGAAATCTATCTATTCATGTGAGAAACTAGATTTTTCTATCATGGTATGTCATGCATAGTTATTTATGTCAAACAAGAAATTTATAAATGATACTCCATGCATTTTATAGCACATATATGTATTTATTTCATTTTTCTGTTAATTATTTCATTATATATAGAGACAATTATTTAAATTATAGGATTATTTTTTATGATATTAAATATATTATGAATTAAACATTTCATAGTTGTATTATACATTTTGGATTTTCTAATGACTGTCTGCCTCAAGATTTTATCATTGAATCTATTTCCATATAAGATTAAGATTCAAATAAATAAATTCATATAGGATACATAGATTTAAAAACATGTTATTATTAGTCATATGGGGAATTAATTGTACATATTATGTGATGGGGATGCCTTCTATAGTATCTCAACGCATCGGTAGGTCTCATGAGACAAAATAGTGTCTTGGCGTGAGGCCTTGATAGTGTGATTATGTGTGGTCTTAGCATGAGACCTTGGCAAAAGTGGAATGATGTCCCGTATTATGAATTCACTCATTATGAATCTAGAATCCGTCCTTTAACAGGATTATTTAATAAGAATATTATCGTTAGATACAAATCAGTATCTTATGAACATATATATGGCTTTAGTTAATCATACACATATGCTATAATGTTTTACAATTTGGTATATACTTATATAGAAATTCATTTGTAAAGAAGGAATAATGTTTTGTCCCCAATATATAAACAAAGGTTATATTGCATTTTAGTGATAAATGATAATTGATATCATTTTATGAACAATTTTTAAGTAGTTTATATTTCATTTGTATTTTATCCTTAACATGAAATACACAATTTTTTTGGTAATTCATAATCTTGTAAGTGTCATTTCATGCATTGTTTCTTTTGGTGCATGTATATTTTTTAATGAATGGTTTTTCTAATTTTAAAATAAGAATAAAAATTCTTGAGTATTTTTTACCTAAAAATGATTTCCAGTGACTCTTGAAAAATGATGATGACATGTTATGAGAAATGTTATCTTCTTTAAAAGAATATGATATAAGTATGATTGTTTATTTTAATAATTTTTTTAATTTTTTTTATTGATTATTTTGAAAACCCCTTACTGGTAATTTCTAATACTCTCCCAAATTTATAGTTATATTTCCCAGGTAGCTCTAAAGTCCAAAGTTTAATGCCATCGTTTTTACACATGCGAAAGCGAAGTTTGTCATTTTTTTGTTTAATTTTCTCCATGCTCTAATAAAATTGTAAACATGTATCTAACTCTCCAAAAGAAATACCGGTGAAACATCCTATATAATATAATGTTTAAGGGTGCGTCCATATAATTGTTATTAGGGGAATGTTCTAGGAAACATTAGAGATTAGTTGTTATCGATTCTAGTATTTTAGTGGTATAAATGTTTTTTTCAAAAGAAGAAAGTTCATAATTCTTTTAAAACGACGAAATGAATTGTGGGGATGTAAATCTATTGAAGACTGGAATAATTTAACATACTAGGATTCCCAAACTATGTTTTAATATGTAAATATTTTATTTAAAATTTATACCAATTAATAATTATTTTGAAACAATGTTAATAGGGAATAATATGTAAAATCAACTATTTTAATTATAATTAATTTTTGTATTCAAATTTATTCTAAAAATAAATATTGTTTTTATTTTTTTTGAATGAGTATTTTGAAATATCTAGGTTATTTATTTTTTCATAATAGAATTTATTTTTAATGGATATTAACTAAAAAATTAATAATATTAATAAATAAATGTAATTTTTTTTGGAAAATTAATATTATTATTTTTAAGATAATATAATTTATAAATATATGAAAATATATTTTCCTTTATTTTATAATATTTATGAACGACAAATGTATATAATTATTTAACAACAACAAAACTTTTATATATGTGTTTAAAAACAATGTGGCTTGATTGATTTATTTAAAAGAATGAACTCTATAAATTTATATATATTGAACATAACGAAAATGATATATATATATATATATATATAGAAAAACTAATTTAAATAAGAAAACAAAAATAAGAAAATATTTCATGTTGAATAAATATATATAAATATTTTGTATATGAAAAAATGTGATTTAATATATGTGTGTATATTTATAGAAATAAATATAATTTTAATTATTTTATAATTTATATTTTATTTCATTTATTTATTATTTAAAAAAACCACATATTTTATATAAAAACATGGCTGTATAAATATCTATTTATAATCTATAAAATGATATTTTTTAAAATTATGATAAAATAAAATGAAATTTTTTTGATGAAGAGTGAAATGTGAATTTGAATAAAGAATGACATGTGTGAAATGATGGCATCGTTGGGAGGAGTGAAGTGTGACTCATGCAATAAAAATTGAAAGTAATATATATATATATATGGATAACAAATTATATGAAAACTAAATGAATATAAAATATTTATATTTAATGAAATATCACTTTTCATCTTCCCCATCTCTATTGATAAGTCACACCTCGCACTAAGTCGCACTAGATAGTGGGTCAGCCACTGACCAATTTTCTTCCTCCTCTATTTTTCTTATTCAAACCAATGAACCAATAGACATCTACCAGTGATGAACCACCTTTTCTCTATTCATTTCCACTTTTGATGTCACCAACCTTCCACGTGTATTTTGGTTTTGACTTCATCAAAATTAAATAGAATAATTTGTAAATAAATACTTTTAAATTCTTTATATATTATTTATAGTTCCCACTTGTGAATGGATTAACATAATATATGTTACTATTTTCAATTTATAAAAAACCTTTTTTATATAAATACGTCTGATCATCATCTCAACAAATTTCTGATTCCGTTCTACTAAATTTCCAGGAGTCACAAATCCCTCTTTTGATCAAAATTAACCTAAGGTTGTATATATGTTTTTTCTTAAAATTATGGTTTATATATATATATATGTGTGTGTATATTCATATATACACATATATAACTAATTATTTTCAGCATATATATATATATTTGGGTGAATCAATTCTATCTTGATACATAATTATATACTTATGTATGTAAGGGGGTTATTTATTTAATTTATATTTTGTAAGGGAACTATTATTTCTGATTTCATTTTAAGGGTTTAATTGTTTGATCAAATTGTGGTTTTATAGAAAGTATTACATATATATGTGAATATTTATATGAAAATATATTCCTATATATAAATGATTATTTTTTGGTCTATATATATTTTTGTGTTAAAGGTTTTAATTTTTATTCTATCTAATATGGTTTTAATTTTAAATAATATATATATATATATAATGAATTTACAATCATCCTCTTAATTTATATTCAGAATCTATGGGAATTATTATTATTTTGAAATGGGTTTGAATTATCTTTTTATCCATATTTTTTTAATAAATAAATAAATAAATATATATATATACATATACATGTATATCTAACATAAATTATTTCAGAACATATAAAGAAAGAGAGATTAAATAATGATAGTTTTCCAATCATAGTTGTAAGGAATATTTTATATTTTAAAGTCATATTTTATTTCATGATTGTGGGTTTAATTATTTTCTTATGTTTCGATGTTCTGCATGAAATAAATTTATTACCTTTATAAAATTTGGTTATAAATTCTTGATGTATCTATCACAATAGATATTATCAATTATCATAGTTTATGTTTTAATTTTGTTTCATATTAATTCTTCAAATTTAAATTCTCATTTGTCTATGTACTTTCTTAAAAAATAATATACTCCATGATGTTGAGAATTATAGATTAAATTTCACATGTATATATATATATGTATGAAGGGTTCATTTTTATATGATATGGGTTTTGATTTAAATGGTTATTTCTAAGACCTATGGTTTGTGAAGGAATATTTCTTCCAACAAATATGAATTTTCTTAAAGTTAAAAACATTAAGATTTTAGTTTTATTAAAAGAATATGGTTTTAAAAAGGAGTACATATAAATATATACATAATTTATGTATATATTTATATATTTTAAAACGATTTTCCTTAATTAAAAATCAAATTTACATATGTGGTTATATTTTCTAATCTATGATTGAGAACTATAACAAAACACTTTTTTATTATTGTGCGCCATTAAATTTTAGAAGTGTTATTGTTTTGATATTCAATTTTTATTTCATGTACATATATACGTTTATGTCATTTTTTATATTAATAAGGGTTAGTACCTTATTTCCAAATTCATATATAAAGTTTTCATGTATCAAATTATGGTATATGGTTATGAGTAACCCAGTTTTTAAATAATTATTTTTATCATTTTAAGTGACAACTCAAAACAAGTAAATATTTTATGTGTTCAAGCTATGAATTCATGTGTGAAACAATATTCTCCCCTCATTTTATGTCATTCGTTGTTATTTATGTTTAATTTCAAATTTATAAATGACATGTCATGTATTTTGGAGAGCATGAATGTATTAATCTCATTATGCTTCATTTTTTTCATTATAAATAAAGACATTTATTTCAAGAATCAGATTGATTTTTTAGGATATTATATGGATTAATAGTTAAAATTTTAAAGTGGTATGGGAATATTTGGATTGATTAAGGAATATACACCTAAAGAATTTATCAATAAATTCATTTTCATCTATGATAAACATTCAATTAAATCAATGTTGTATAAGAAAATTTAATTTAAAGATATATTAATATTGATCACTTGAGGAATGCATTGAACATATTATGTGATATGTTATGATTGATGTTGCTTCCCTATGCATCAATAGGTCTTATGAGACAAACACATGTCTTGGAAGGAGGCATTGCCTGTGTGATTATGAATGGTATTGGCCCAAGTCCTTGAAAGAATATTTATGATGTCACACATTATTCATTCCCTCATTATTAATCTATTATTTTACCTACCACATGATTATTTGATGAGTAGATTATATATGGATAAGAATAATTATGATATGAATATTTATATATATTTAGTTAATCAGACACACATAATATAATTTTGTATATTTATATATATATATATATATATTGAAATTTGATTACAAATAAGGAATAAGGTTTGTATCCAAGATATAAACAAAGTATAACTTGAATTTATGTGCAAAATGATTATACATATTGTTTTATTTGTAAATTATATGTAGGTCTTATTTCATCTGTATTTTACCCCTAACATGGAATGCCTAATTACGTTTGGTAATTGTCTATCTTGTAAGTGGAATTTCATGATTTTTTTGTCCATGTTCCTAAATATTTTAAAAGGAAATTTATTTATAATATTTAAACTAGAATAGAAATTCTTCAACTTGTGTTTTCCTTAAAAATTATATTTAGAAACTCTTGAAAAATGATGATGACATGATATGAAAAATTATATTTTATTCTAATAAGTATTATGTAATTCATTGTATGTATTATGATGAAATATTTTTTAAAATATATATTTAATGTTCTTAATACCTATAACTGAGAATTATAATACTAATAGCTTGTTTGATGTTTTTTTCACAGGTCACTTTGAAGTCCAATGTTGGACATCATCATTTATAGGCACATGGGAGCGATGTTTTTCTTTTGCTATTTAATTTTATCACATATCTGATAGAGTTTTGTAATTGTATCTAAATCTCCAAAACCTAGATGTGTGTAAGATCCTCTCTAATTTAATGTTTAATGGTGCTCCCTTATAATTGGTATCAGAGGAACATTATAGAAAAATTTAAATATTAGATGTTGTCGATTCAAGAAGTTTAGTTTCCCTAATGTTTTTTCTAATAAATAAAATTTATATTAATTTTATTCCAAAGAAATTATTTTTGATGATGCAATTCTGTTGATGGTGGAATATAGATAACATCCTAGTATTTCCAAACTATTTTTTAATGTAAAAATTATTTAAAAATTGAAATGATTAATTTTTAGATAATTCATTTTATAATGTCTCTAAATTATCTACACTTTCACTCATGAATGGAATAAAATAATATTTGTCACTATTCATATTTTAAAAATACAATTATTGTACCTAAAAACATCCAACCCTCATCTCCACAAATTCCCCATTCTATTCTTCTTAATTTCGAGGAGTCCAAAATCCCTCTTTTCATCCATACTATGGTTACAGTGTATTAATGTTTATTTCATATTATGGTAAGTGTATATATATATCTGGGTGTGTGTATATATGAATATATAAACATTTTTAACACATTATTTTCATCATATATATATTTTTGTTAAAGGATTCTATCATAAACATCAATTCTAATGTTATATATGTAACATGGTTATTATTTACACTTATATTTTGTAAGGGGACTATTATTTTCGATTACATTATATGGGTTTAATTGCATGATCAAATTAGGTTTTTATACAAATTATTGAATATATATGTTTATATGTATATGAAAATATATTCACATATATAAATTATTATTTTTCAGTATAAATATACACATGGTTTAAGGGTTTTCATTTTATTCTATCAATTTGGGTTTTAATTTACAAAGATATATATATATATATATATATATAGTCATTTAGATCCATCATCTAATTTTAAATTTGGAATCTATGGGAATTGTTATTATTGTTCAAATGGGTTGATTTTTCATTCTTTGAATATTCATTTAATATATATATAAATATATTCATATATACTCACTTATATATACATTTATATGTATATGTAACAAAAATTATTTTCAGAACATATAATGAAAGAGAGATTATATAGTTTTATTTTTCAGATCATAATTGCAAGGACTCTTTAAAATTGAAAATTCATGATTTAAATCATGATTGTGGGTCTAATTATTTTCTTATGTTTCAATATTCTACAATAAATTAATATATTACGTTAATTTTTTTTTAAAATTCATGATGAAACTTCCACAAAATATATTATCAATTATCTATGTTTATGTTTTAATTTAATTTCATATTTATTCTTCAAATTGATATTCTGATTTATCATTGTTTTTATGAAAAAAATTATTCCCTGATGATTATTATTTTAAATACAATGAAATATATGTTAGTAAAAAATTTATATTTTAAGGCGATAATGGTTCTAAATTAAATTGTTTTTTAAAAGATGTATTGTTTGTAAAGGATAAACTATTTTCAACAAAATAATAATTTTATAAATTTATATATGTATAATTATATATATATATATATATATATTTAAAGAGATATAGGTAAATATTATTATTTATATCTATTTTATTATTATTTTTTATGAATTAAAAACTTAATGATTTAAGTTTTATCAAACGATTTTGGTTCTACAAAGGAGTACATATAAATATGTACAAATTTTACATATATATGTATATAATTAAAATGGGCATTCTCAATTAAAAATCTAATTTTCCCATGTGGTTATAATTTCTGATCAATGATGGAGAACAATAACAAAACCCTATTTTTTATTGTGTGCCTTAAAATTTTAAAAGGGTTATCATTTTGATATTGCAATTATTATTATTTTTGTATACGAAGGTATATATCCTTTTGTTTATTAAAAATGGTTAGTTTGTTATTTCCAAATCCATATACAATTTTATAATGTTTCAACTTATGGTATATTGTTAATAGTAACCCAATTATTAAATAAAAACATTTATCATTTTATGTGACACAACTAAACAGGTGAATATTTTATGTGTGGAAGTTATCATTTCATGTGAAAAACTGGGTTCATCCCTCATGGTATCTGAGGCATAGTTAGTTATGTAAAACTTATAATTTATAATTTCTAGGCCATGTATTTTATAGAGAATTTATATATTTGTTTCATTATTCAAATTATTTTTGAATAATAAATGGAGACATTTATTCCATGTATTGGACTAATTGTTTATGATATTATATGGAATAAGAATTAAACAAGTCATAGTGGTATGGGACACTTTGGATTTATTAAATATTATATAACTAAAGAATTTATCAATGAATTTATTTTCACCTATTATTAATATTGAAAAAAATAAATGTGGTATAGAAAACATTGAATTAAAGAAATATTTTATTAGTAAAATGAGTAATGCATTATACATATTAAGTTATGGTTGAGGCCTATTATAGACTCTCGATGCATTGGTAGGTCACATGAGACAAACTATTGTCTTGAAATGGGTCCATGAAATTGTGATTATGCATGTTCTTGTCATGATGCCTTGAAAGGAAGTTTATGAGGACCTGTATTAAGCATTCCCTCATTATGAATTTAGTATTTTACCTTCCACATGATTATTGTGCAAGTAGATTATCTATTTATAACAATCATTCTCCTATGAACATTTGTATGGATTTTCAAAATTAGACACAGATGGTATAATGTTCTATATTTATGTATATACTTATATAGAATATTTTTTATTAAAAAAATAATATTTGGTATCCAATCTACAAAAACATTTAGGTTACATTTAAGTGCAATGTGATAATTGTTATCTTTTTATGTGAAAATTTGATCAGGTATTATTTCATGTGTATTTTACCCCTAACATGAAATACATAATTAATTTTGGTAATTGTATGCCTTATAAGTGGAATTTAATGATTTTTTTGTTCAAGTTTGTTCATAATTTATAATGTAATTTATTTTTTATTTTTATATAAGAATATAAATTCTTGAGCATGTGGTTTCCCTATAAATGATATTTAATATCTCCTGAAAATTGATGATGACATGGTATGAGAAATTGTCTTTCCTTTTAATGAATATGTTTTATGTATGTCTATTTATTTTAAAGAAATGTATTTAAAATTATTTAATCTTTGTTTTTAAAACCCCTTAATAAAAATTTTGGATGACATCCCCTTGTTTAGAATTATTTTTCACATGTCACTTTGAAGTCCAAATGTGGGCGTCATTATTTTTAAAGGCATGGAAGTGGTGTTTTTTTAATATTATAACAGCTCTAAAGCAATTGTAAGATTGTATCTAATTATCCAAAACCTACACCGGTGGAAGATCCTCTGTTATATAATTTTTTAGGATGGGTCCTGATATAAATTCTTAAGTTGGAAAAAGATATATGGAATTACATCTATGTGGAATGAATAGTTTTGTATTATTGGTAAACTAGATAAAAACCATGAAGTCAAATAAAAATTGAAATAATAAAATACAAAAAAAACATTAAGGAAACCATTTTTATCCTTATAATATCTATACATATCAATCATAAATCACATCCTTTAATTATAGGGAAAAGAAAACATAAGAAGGGGGTAACAATAGATTCTCACTAATGGTATGATTTTAGTTGAAGATATCATATATACATAAGTATAATCAATTAGGAATGGTATATAACTAAAACAAACACCATATAAATAATAACATGATTCTAATATTGATAGCATAAATAGTGTTCAAACAACACCAAATAAATAACAACATAATCTTGAATCTTATCCATCAACTCTATAAATAATCAAATAATCAGGTTCAAATCAATAACTTATCTCATAACATGAGAATTCATAATTCTATAAATCTAGAACACAATATCAGGAAATTATGTAATAAAATTTATATATGTGGGTAGAAACCAATAAAATTTGGACAATAGATTTTCCTCTTAATATCTGTTGATGCCTTGAGGGGCTATCTCTAACTGGGACCCACCCATAACAAATTATGTAAAATTAATTCATCATATTAAATGGGAGAAACATAATAAAACTAGGCTTTAATGAAGAAAAAATAACTTCTGATATATTAATACATACCCAAATCAAATAAATATAATCATAAATGTTCCAAAATAATATGGTGAATGGTAATAAAATTATATGGCCTCAGTCAAACTGATCATAATCCATCTAACGATAGAATAATGATTTTATCAATACAACGTATACACAGTCAATAACAAGTAAAATAATATATTGTGGACATAGACGAATAAAAATACCATAAAAATTTTAAAAAACATTATTGAAAAAAATATTATTTTCACTTTAGAAATAATATTTTCAAACAAAAAATTCAAGAAAAATATTCAATATAATTTTCAGTGACAATAAATATTTAAAAATTTTAAAATAATATTTAAAATATTGTGTGGTCAAGATGGTGAAAAATTATCTCCATGTCATACATGTAAAAATTAATACTCATTATAAATTTTTAGTAAAATCCTAATTGGACCTCTTTTCAAAAACAATTAAAGATTTATTTATTTAAAAAAAATTAAATTACGATAAAATATATGAAATTTATCATTTAAAAAATGATAAAAAAAATTAATGAAATTTTTTGAAAACAAGTATTTTTATGATAAAAATATTTTTTGACTAAAGTTATAAATAATGTCAGAATTTTATAAAAAAAATGTCTTTGTCATTTTATGTAACTCAGAGTAACAAATGGAATTGTGAGATGAAAAGGTTGATGAATAATAAAAGAAGAAGAAATATATTTATTTTATGTTGGAAATATAAAATAAATACCTCTGATTGAGACATACATAAAAAAATCCTGAATACCCATGAGATTCTAGGATAAAACCTTACTAATTTTTCATATTCTAAATCATAAGATGCATAAATACTTAATTAAAAAATTAAATATTAGATAAAATGAAGAAATATATGTTATTTATATAACATATAATAGGTTTAGTTTATACATCGCAAAAAATTAAAAAGTGGGGAATATTAAATATGTCCCATGGAAGAAATAGTGAGAGGAGAAACCCTTTCCGCAAGTTCGACATTCATCATATGTATACAAACCTCTTATAAAATAAATATAATTTTATAATAAATATATATATATGATATAAACATACTGTTATGTATCATACCATATATTATATAATAATTATAGAGACATACTCTTAGAATAAATGTAAATTATGTCTCTTTAGATAAATATTCATTAAATTAAATATACACATGCATGAGGACCGTACTAGGTTATTTCCATTGGAAACATTAAAAAATAATTTTATAACTTCGTGAATGGTCATAAAAAATTCTCATAAATATCTTCCCAATATTAGTACTCATCCCAATAATTCCCTACTTAAATCCATTCTTCATAACTTGAGGAAACGAAACATAAGAAAGGATGATCTAAAATGCTCAGTAAGCGTATACAAGGAAGATATATAAGAATGGATTAAGAATAATTTTTTTGTGAACTTGATAATGAAATTCGTAAACCATTACCAAAATATCAAAGATCATTAACATGATTCATGGAATAAATAATTTCTATTCATAAGACACTAATCATAACAAAATAAATAACATGATGCGTGAGAGAATAACAATGCCTTATGAAATATCATTTTGGTATCCATGTCATATTATTTAATTGAGAACATATGAGAAATTAAAAATGTTCACTTATTAATTAATGTACATGAAATACGACCATCATATAAACACTTGGACATGAATCCAGGTCCACGCATAACATTGTAAACATGTAAATATGATCACTCATATCATTGTGAACATGTTACAAGGTACATACTTATTATTTTTGACATGTAATCAGGTTCATGAATATTTGGATACAACACCTATGAAGGAAACACCCTCATACCAATTGGAATCCAAATATTACTATACTGGGTTCTCTCCCCATTTCGGTCATGTATTAATGTATTTGGTTCACTCTTCCTTCAAGAACTGCATTATTGTATTGGGTTCACTCCCCATTAAAGCTAAGTATTATTATACCAAGTTCAATCCCCATTCCGTGAATATAATAATTTAATAATTTGACTACCAATTCTAGAAATATATTATTGTATTCAGTACACTCCTCATTCCAGCCCTTTATTAATGTATCAGGTTACCTCCTCATTTCATTCATTATTACAGTATTTACTTCACACCAAATTCCTTCCCTATTTTACATTACTGGGTTCTCTCCCCATTCTAGATATGTATTATTTTAACAATTTAAATACTCATTATTTCCTAGTTTTATGATAATATGTTCACCGCAATTCCAGTCATTCCTGTCTCATGAGATATAAAAATCATCTCTCAATTCATTATATAGAGATATAAGTCTCACTCTTCACATAATAAAATCATATATACATGTGAGATAAGACATAAAAATTCATCATATAAAACACCATGAAATGAATAATGTATCTTAAAAATGACATCATTCCATAACCAATGGTAATGATATAGGATTTATTATTAAATCCTCAGAGCATTACCCACGAAAATAAGATGGTTTCATAAGTTTTTTTATCATGGTATAACTTGTGAATGATAAATTGGTTTCATAAAACAATTTTCATATAAAACATAAACCATTATAAAAGAGTAATAATAGTGTCCTTGGATTATATCCCATGTAAATGATAAACTATATCAATTTATGTATTAATATCCCAGAAATTCCATGTAAATGTATTTTTAATTAAATGGGACTTTTTCGAGTTCGTGAAAATTAACGGCATGGAATTCTAAGGCCTGGAGTGCCAGGAATGAATTTGCCAACATTTTTTCAGGTACGTTCAGAAAACGTGCGAGTTGGTTTTATATATTTTGAACCGGTGCTCGAAATTGAAAAGTGAGGGTTACGTTGAACTCGAAGCGCTGGTATTCACTTAAGGAGACCTTCACCTTGACCACAGTAGGTCGAGGGTGAAAGAGAGATTCCGAGCTTTTCTTGGGAAGATAAAAATATATTATTTAACATTTTTTTGTAACCACCCTCTTATAGATATTATCGGGTGGGGACCACTCGAGCCCAAAACCTCCCAAGTTTGATTCAAGAGGTGGGGACCACCCGAACCTCTTAATGAGGGAGAATCCTCCCAATTATCTCTTTAATGTGGAGGAACTTCTTGATGTTCCTTCACATTAATTAAGCCAACCCACCATAATTAATTATGCCAACCTTTGTGATTAATTAATACAATTTTAAATTTTTCCAACAATTAAATTTGGGGAAACATATCACATTTTGGCTACATTGAAAATTTGGTGGAATTGGGAGAGGAGAAATATTGGGAGAAATCACTCCAATGAAGATTGTGTTATTCCATGAAAAAAACTCTGCCAACAAACAATTATGACCTCAATTTCTACCTTCATCCTCGTGACATCCTCCGACATGGGACGTATCCATCTATGAAGAATCAACGTTTGTACTTCCTTCACACGCCAAGGTCAATGAACAACCCGAGTTAGGAGTTTATTTTCATGTGAATATTTTTACCAATTTATTTCCTTCGTTTCATTTGTGGTTTGGGAACGGAATGTTGAGGGAGGTTGTAAACCATGAAATTCTTATTTCATGTTCTTGTTGATCAATATTGTACCACCCTAACATGGAGGGTACATGCCAAACCAACATGGCCCAACCCTTCAACAAATCTTCTTGTTTTTTTCGCGAAGGTGTAGGACGGCAACCATTCATGGTTGGTGCACGAGAATGATTGTCAGTGCCACGGACGGCCGTGACGAAGTAAATGCCACAACAGTGCCACCCCACGACCCCAACCGCCGACCCGCGGCCTCTGCGCTGACTATGGCCACCGCCGCTATCCACGGCTCCACACCGACCCATGGTCGGACCACCTCCCCACGGCCGGACCGCCGCACTGCGGCCGGACCGCCTCCCCGCAGCCGGACCGCCACCGCGTGGCCTGACTGCCTTCCCATTATCGGATTGCCACCCTGTGGCTGGACCACGGCCCCACGGTCTCGTGCCGCCGTTGGCCGAGCCGCCCTAGGCTGGGTTGAGCTGCCCCGCCCCCTTGCAGTATCCCGCGGACGAGCCACCCTTGTGGCACCCTCGTGGATTTCCAGGCCGGACCCAGTAGGTGGGGCCGAACCCAATGGGATGGGCCACACTGAGGGTCGGGCCGAACCTAATGGGTAGGACTTGTTCGACCCAAACCGGGTCTGGCTAGGCCAGGTCGGGCCGAGTCGGTCCGACTGTGTTGGACCAGACCTGGGCCTCATATGACCCAATTACATTCTTTTTTGCCATAACATTGGCCACAGACGTTTGTTAGAGGAACCTTCTGTGACGTTGGGAACCTTGGAACATGTAGGTCCCCTTGAGTGATACCCCTACTATGTTTTGGATTATGATGGGGAAAATCACGTTAGATCGAGCACGAGTACAGCCGGGCCCCAAGTACTAAAATGCTAATAACTCACATACCAGGTGTACGATTGATGCGCCGTATTTTACGTTGAGACCCATATGACATGGAAGAACTTTGAGAAAATTTGTTATGGGACTTCGTCGCAGTTGGATTATCGACCAGTAACCTGTGGAGAAGATCCTCCCAGAGACGAGAGAGCATAGTGCGGGAACCCAGGGGCTGGTTGAGAGTTGACGAGGGCTGATCATTTCGACTAAGAGTGACTCAACATTCCTAGTGGGGAGCTCCTTTATAACGCGGAAGATCCATGGTGGGGAGCGCCTTGGTGATGCGGCAGACCCACGGTACTCAACGGGAGGATTACCTAAGTAGGCCTAGAGGGGGATCTCCTTGGTGACACGGAAGACCCATGGTACTCAACAGGAGGAGTACCTCACCTATTCAAGGATAGTGGAAAGTGCCTCTGTGTGATGCAGAACACCCATTATACTCGATATTGGATGATTTCCCTAGCATCCATGGTTTTCGACATTGTGACTGGGAATGTTACATGATATTAACCCTAGAATAAATCTTGGTGTTGTCTGAGTTAGTACCTCTGTGTTTTTTTCATGATTGAGATGGATTACATGATTGCTTAGGTATATGTATGGGAATATATCAAAGTATGGTTATCTGTTGATTTCATACTTTTTGATTTATCCTTGAAAGATTTTGTGAGGCTTATAGGGTCTTGGGGTCCCTACTGAATATCGTTATTCTCACCCCTGCACAGGCTATGCCCGCACTTTATTGTGTTTGATGCAGATGACAGACAGCACCGACTGAGGGTGAGAGTACCAGGAATGGATGGTATCTGGAGGTGGAAAATATGGTGTGTCAGTACACATAGTATATGGGTGTACGTGGAGTGATATGGAGGTGATATGTACCTACCCTTCAGGTAGGAACCTCAGAGTATGACCAAACAGCTGACTTTACCTTTTCTTCAGTTGAATTGTATCACAGTTGTACTTGTAATTTCTAGTGGGGCTTGTATTCTGGCCCCTATAACATTCTGAACTCACTCCATTTACATTTTATTTTACTTCTGCTCTTATATTTTTATGTGCTTCTTTACGTGTGCTTACACGTTATAAAGGCAATGCCTTCCCAGTTTTAGGGAATATGCTTTCGGTGCTAGTTTCCAGGCCCTTTCTTATAGAAGGCGGGCCGGGGGTAGTCACGGCATGGGCCCTGGTGAACGGGTCATGATAGATGTAATAATTAATAGAAAGGAATTTTTAAAGATCAATTAGGATATTTTTTATGGAAAATAACCTTTCATTGAAAATAACTTCTTTAGGAAATATAATTTTTTCAAAATAATTTTATTTGAAAAAATGTTTTAAAAGTTTTTAGTAATTATTTAAAAATTAATGGAAATATTTCCTAAGGAAAATATCATTTTCTCATTGAAAATATTGTTTTAAGACATAAATCAATTTGAAAAATCTTTTTCCATTTAAAATTGTATTGAACACTTATAATGGAAGCATATAAAAAGAATTTAACGAACTTTTTATAACAAGGAAATTTTTTTAAATACTTTACCATGAAAATTAATTTTACATAAAAATTTATAAAAAATGTATAAAAAAATAGAAATAATTTTTTAAATAAAACATATTTCTGATCGAAGTATGAAATATGGTTGTGTTTTGTTAAAAACATATTAATTATAATAAATACAAAATAGTTGGAAGAATAGTACCATTATAGGATGAAATCATACATTACTAAAGAATAAAAAAATTCATGATGATTCTTGAGATACGTATGATAAAGTCTCATCAATGGAAGAAAAATCCTAATCAATCCCTTTAAACGATGAGATTATTTCAATAAACTCATGCCACTTTGGTAGCCGTGAATCATAATACCCATAAAAATAATAAAATTATATTAATCATAAAAAATCATAAAAAATAATTAAATTCAAGATATAACATGTCAAAGGGTCATTATATAAACCTCATAATAGAATATAAGTGCATAACATAACATATGTCTCAAAGAATAAAATTTAAATTAAAGTCCATTATAGATTTGTTACCATTTGTACAATAAATCCCTTGAAAGATAGATCCTAAAATAGATATGTAAATAATGAAATTTTTTATATAAAAAACAAAAAAACAAATTGATTTTATGTATATATTAGACATTTATTAAATAGGTTCTTGAATATATCATGTGTCTTACAAAAGTGAAAAGTGAGTCAGAAATCCAACACCTTATGGATTTAATTTCATCATACTCAATGAATCATCCTGTATAAATAAATTAATGTTTTGTAAACATCTATAAATTCAACATATGAGTATAGATCACACATTATGTGAGTTGATTATGATTTTGTGTAACCAATTTATTAACAATTGATTGTTAAAGTTATGGTTTGTGTAATCACTACTTTGTTTTTTCATACATGTTTTTATTTTTTACACCATTTCCTCTTACATATATAATGAATCATTATATTCAAAATGATACAAATTATACAAATAATAATATATATTTATTATATATGTATATATTGTAATCCATAAATATTAGTGGTCAAAAATGAAATAAACTATTCAAGGAGATAGTAGGTTGTGTGTATACAGGAACATTGATTCTATTTTTTTTAACGTATTGATAGAAAGAAAATTAATTATATATATATTATCATAATATTGGATTCTATAAGTCATATATATAATATTTTTATAACAAAACAATCCATAATACATTTCGTGTAAATTTTGAATGAATCAAATTTCTTCAGGTGGTGTTAGTCTGTCATGCACATATATAACATTATCGTATTACCACAAAATAGAAAGCAGGAAGGTAAGTGTTATATAATAATTTTAAAATAATAAATATATATTAGATATCATATATATCATATATAAACTATATTTTTATTATCTTTACCAACTATTAAATGTGTTGATTGAAAAATGAATGATATCGATTCATGGAATGGTAGTCTTCCATACAACCAAATGATGATTATATTACCCATTTTATAGAACTCTCTATGTATGTAGGTAGTAACCAACACATAAAACATATATGAATAACTACGATAATGGGGTTATTATATAATAATTATATCAAAATAAATAACGCAATTCTATGAGGAAATAAAACAAAAATGTTTGTTAGTGAACAATACCTCATCTTCAGGTATATTTTTTTGTTTAAATCATAGTTTGTTGTGGTTTAATTTCATAAAAATTATGTAATTATAGGATGAGTTTTAGTAATAGTAAAATTGATATTTTTAGGGTTTGGCTAATACAATTTTATTTTATGTTCAGATGAGGGGAATATAGATGGTTGCATTTATAAGTGGGGGAGATGACACCCGTGGTATTTTGAAAATAATGTTAGGTGTACCCACATCTCCCCTAAAAACTGTTATTTAATTAAAAAAATATAAAATAATTATTAATTTATAAATATCTCAATAAAATTAGTGTCAGAGAAGATTTCATGTCATTTATTCGTATAATATTATTGATTAGACACATAGAAAATTATTATTTTATTAATCATGTTTAATTTTAAATATTTTCACAATTATTTTGGAAAAAATAATAATTTGACCTAATTAATTAATATAAATTATTTTGATTCCAAATAAGGAATCTATTTTTTAAAACTAAAATCACATAAGTCGTAGAATATGTTTAAAATTAATCCCATAGACATGACGAGAAATCATGTTTTTAATGTGAAAATGTTCAAATGTTGAGAAATTAATCATAGTCAATTACAATATAAAATTGATTCAAATAAACAAAAATGGTTTAATATATATGTTATTTAAATAATTGGAATATAAACCTAGATGAAAATATAATTTAACTATATTAATAATTTCAAAAAAGAAGTTTAAAATTAAAATTCATTATTTTTAATTATTCATCAAATAATGAATCTTTTCCGAAAAATACATAAAAGTCACCCTTATAAAATTTGAAATTCTATTTAAAAAAGTCGTTTTTTCATATATTATTTATAAATGTTTCAAAATTAATTTTTACCTAAAATTTTGTTTTCTTCATTTCTCTTTTCTAGAAATCACACAATGTGAATTTTAAATATATGATTAATTTTTTATTATATACATATTTCATTAAAATCATTCATAAATTTTTTTGTTTAATTTTTTGAGATAAATAATGTGTGTTCATAAAAAAATATATTTCTTGAAAAAGAGTTTCTTTATTTGCAAATAGTTATGTTTTTCATGTCTAGTTAATTGGATACTAAAGAATTATTTTTTAGAAAATAAATAACGATTTTTTGCATAATTTATTTAATTCTTTTATTACTATCCATTGTAATGGAATGTTGAAAACTATTATTAAATTTTAATTATATTTAAACACATTATTTTTCTTAATTTTGTGCATAACACAGTAAAAGCTTGTTTTTTCTTATAACACAGTATAAATACTGTATCACATGTAACACAATCCAAAAATAGTTCTTCATGTAAAATGAGATAATTTCAATGTTTTGTGAATTATAATATTAACTTTTTTTGTATCAGATAAATCTATATTAAATAGGTGTACCTATCAATGAAATCCATCAAATAAAAAAAATTTATATAAAAATTTTAATTCATAAATGCTCTGGGTGTTACCTTATACCCGTATAAATTGAATTCAATTCATGAAATATTTATAGTTCATCAATGTTTTAATAAGTAAATATTATTTTCATATAAACCCAAATCATAAAAATTGATACTGAAATATTCTTAAAAGAATTGAAATATGGAAACATAATGGTTACCCAAATTTACTCATAATATGGTTTCCACATTTGAGAACATATTTCAGAAGTGATGGTTTTACGATGGAATAAAATCATAAATAATTATAGAGAGTGATAAAGATAACAAATCATAATAAAGTTGGTGATTCCGAGAAAGTTAAAAATACCAACACCATAACACAATTATGAATTAATTCATCATTTATATCATTAAAAATGATGATAACATGAGAATATTTTTTTCAATATCATTTCCCTAAAGTTGATGATTTTCATAAGGAGATATATTTACGTGATTTAATTCCATTTAATATGAAAAATCCCACCCAATGGATTTTACATGAAAAATTTCTAGTTAACATCTTACTAAATGAAATGATCGTGATTTATTAATCCTTTAAGCTCAAAAGGGTCATCAAATCTATCTATATAAGTATAATACATTCAATATATCTTTATTTATCATCAAAATAAAGTTATTAGAATATGATATACAATATGAATAAATAATTAAATGGAAAACTGACACAATAATATCTAAAACCTCATTTGATGTTCAACTTATTTCATAAACGGTTATCCATTTGAACCTTAAAAAAGTTGAAAACCCAAAACATTAGAAATAAGTTTACTAAATTTCTAAAAATAAGATTAAAATTGATCACCCATATATCATAATTCATCTCCAGATAGAAACATAACAAACATGGGGATTCCTTCATTATTTATTGTATTGAAACTTGGTAATAACTTGAATTACCATGAAACCATAAATTCTTATTAATTTCTCATTTAGAGAACATGTTATAGGATATATTATGTAAATCCAAAAGTGATGTAAAAACCGTCCATTATACCTTAAACAATTTTTTTAATAAATCATTAATCTTTCCCAAGGTAATCTGTACTATCCAGTTTACTTTTTTCTAATCCATAATATATTTAACCAAACTAAACACCATTATCTCAACATCCATAATATATTAATGTTTATATTCCATTTAAAAAATACTTTTCAATTAAATCACTTTTCTAGGTCATAATAATCATTCAAAATAATTATTCAGTTATTTAATGAAAAACATAATCTAAACAATCCTTATTTATTTCAATGTTTAGGTATTACAGTAATTGAATAAAAATACATAAAAACATAATTCATATGATAATATTATCAAAAATTTAACTATGATTCATCATCTCATTATTCGTCAATTGTTTCTTATCATATGCCATTTATAGTTTCTTCATCTTCAAAAAATATTACCATTACTCATACCTAATTTCTTATTTCTTTCACAAGAAATTCCATTATGACATCGATCAACATAATTAAAATACTTTCAGAACATAAAACATTCAAATTCTAATAATAAATTAGGGATACCAATAGTCCATTCGAATTTATTTTAAAAAACTATTCATTTTTATAAGAAAATTACTTACTATGTGGCCTTCTTCACCCTACATATGACATCTCTTCAATAATTAGAAACATATACTTCTGTTATTCCTTACATATTAATAACATAGGAGAAGAGAAATCATTATTTATCCTTGTTATCCAAAATATGATCTCTTAGTGGACTCTATACATCTATTAGGTTGTTAGACTGAGAGTTTGAGAAAGTAGATGTTATCGGTCATGATTAATGAAATTTAATTAGGTTAATTATAATGTAGTTGAATCCAATAATTATAACATTTCACTTTCCATCAGTAATGTTCAAATTATATCAATGGTTAAACCCATTTCTTTTTGTTCCTTTCATTAATTCAATCCATAGAGAATTGTTTTACAAACACTGATCATAGTGTAAAACAAAAATATTAATAATAAAATTATTGTATGTCGCAATCTTGATAGATTTGTTTCAATAGATGTCTATAATGTTAATCCTAATACATTCATAGTAATCATATATTTAAATCTATCAGGATGTTTTACAAAGAATTTTTGAATTTCTGAAGCATAACCCATAGGAGTTTCAAACTATTTGTACAAAAAGTCCCTTTATTGTGCACCAGTTCCAAATCGAGTCTATATCAATATATTTTTTTTGTGGTTGTTACCCCTATGTTCATCTATGTGAGATTTGAATCCACTTGTAGTATTTTTATGGGGATGTAATTTCATGGAAACAACTCACACTATCCATTAACAAAATTTCATGATATTTTTTTATACTTTTACATATCTTAAAATATAACCTTAGAGGTATCCCAAGACATATCCTCAGATTTGTGCTTAGGGATATCACTTGTGCTTTTCTCATCATAGTATCTGAAGGTTATCTAAACCATTTATTCAATAAAATCTAAATCAATCAAAACATAACCTACATGGATATTTTATAATTTTAAATGAATATTCAATAAATTACACAAACACATTCCCAATGACCATAATAGTTTAGTTCCTTTGAAAATATGAAAACATAATCTTACAACCTAGAGAAAGATCCTCAACATCTCAAAAAATGTTCATCCCCATTGTTACTCTTCAAATGCATATCCTACATAAAACCATTATTCATGAACTAGTTAAAGGAAACATAAAAATGGAGAGCATAAGTTCCTTGTAAGGTTGAAAAATGAAGATATCTAAAAATAACATGGGGAGAAGTTCATGATAGCATGTCTATAAAATTGTAAAACTATATCATATATTCAAATATCCTAAACATTAGTCATGGAATAAATATTTTACTTCCACAAGACATGAATAATCTATAAATCAACAAAAAAATCAATGAGGTCATAAAATCATCATAATACACAGACTTTTGGAATACAAATAGACATATAAAATATTGAACTTCGGTAAATAGAAACAATTTATCTCATTATGATAATGTTAAGAAATTGGGAACTCACATAAATTTATGGTCATCAAACAAGGTATACAGATAACATTATGAAAATCGAATCATGTTCAGTCAAAACATTGTGATAATGTAATATAGTTTACACATAACATTGTGAATATGTAATCATTTTTCTGCATATGTGGCTACACCTCTTGGATGGACACACAACCATTTCCAGTGTAATCCCTATCATAAAAAACTAGGTTTACTCCCCATTCCATCTATGTATCAAATTACTGAAGTTACTCTATGTTCCATCCACATATCACTGAGTCATGTTCATTACATATTCCCACTATGTATTAATATTACATGTTCTCTCCACATTCCAACCTTGTATTAATATACTGTGTTCACTCCCTACACCTGTAAGGCATTACAGTATTGAGGTAACCCCTTGTTCCATACCTTTATTATTTTACCAGTTTCACTATATGTTATTGAAATTTTAATCTCATTAGTTATATAAATCCTTACCCAATGTGTTAGAGTGAGGTATATGTCTAACTAGTCACGTAGTGAAACCATACATTTGGGTGAAACAATATAACAAACATTCATCATATTATAAAAAATGTAGTGAAATAGATATCATAAATATGTAATCATATTATAACTAATGAAAAATTTATAGTTTTAATAATCATTTACTATTAGAATAACCCATGAGAAAGGTATGTTTCCTAGGCATCTTTCATGTTATGACCTTTGATAAAGAAAAAATTTCAAAAAAATGTGTCATCATAAACAAAAACCATTCATAAAAAGAATAATAATGGTGTCATTCAATCATATCCTAGTAAATCGTAAACAATATCAAAGTATTTCTTATTTTATGGAGAAGGATTTTGAAAGATTACTTGGAGTATTTCTTAAAAAATATAACTTTTTTTTGAAAATATATTTTTATGTAATAGATAATTTTATAAATAATTATATTTTATATTTAATTTGAAAACATTTAAATTAATCATTAAAAATAATTTAAAATATTTCATAAGGAAAATATCATTTTCACAAAGAAAATTTATTTTTAAAAACTAAAACGATTAGAATGTAATTTTATTGGAAAATAACCATGAAACACTATAATTAAATCTTTCATAAATAATATAAATACATTTTAAAACATAACCCATTTATAAAATACTATATCTTTAAAATTATCATAAAATATCTATTAAAAACATTTTTGATATTTTCTTAAAGGGTATGGTTTTTCAATAAAACATTTTTTTGAAGAGATATATGGGGTTATATTTTGTAAAAACAAAGTCACAATTATCATAAGAATAAAAGCAATGAAAAATGGATCCATTACATTAATAAATATTTACTAACTATAAGAGAAGGAAATTCAGGATAACTTCTAAGATATATATCATTATATTTTATTAGAGGAAGCATAAACATAAATAATCCCGCTAAACGATGATATTGTTGCAAAAACCTCTTACCAATTTTGTAACATTGAATTATAATACACATGAAAGAATAATATTACATGAAGAATAAAAAATGAAAAGAATTAGATTTATGATATATTATTTCAAATGGGATGTATGTACACCTCGTAACAAAATATAGGTGCATGATATAACATGTGTCTCAAAGAAGGAAAATTGAGAAAATAATTCACTTTAAGAATTTGGAACATTTTAATATTAAAAACAATAAATGATATATTTTGATAGTTTTATGTAAATATTAATAACATTTAATATAATAATAACTAAATACATTCATGGAATTTACATAGAAACATATTATATATTGGTGGTGAATATTACATGTGTCTCACAAGAGTAGAAATTGATATAGAAATCTATTACCTTAGGCCTTGACTTCGTCCATAGTCAATCAAATCGCATGTATAATAAATATAATTTTTTCATAAATATATGAATTAAAAATAAAACATATACCTTTATTATGACATTATATTGCCCATGTATTAACAATTTCATGTTAATGTTTGGTTTTTGTTTATAACAACTTTGTTTTACAAACATGTTTTGATTAGTCATTTAGGGTCCCTATACATAGATAATTACTTTATATTATAAATAATTAAAACCATATTATAAATATCATTAATATTTAGTATATATTTATTCATATTGATTAATAAAATTAGTGATTAGAAATGAAATACACCATTCATTGAGACATTAGGTTGTTGGAACAAATTAGATAGATTTCCATTTTGTTGATGTATTGAATAAAATAAAATTAAATGATATATATATATATTATCCTTAAAGAATAAATATCAGGTAATATATGTAAAATATTTATAATTAAACTGTCATTAATACATTTAGTGTAAATCATTAATGAATCACATCCCTTTAGTGGGTGGTAGTCCATAAACAAAAATGACATTATATTATTCCAACAAAATGGAAAGAAAGAAGGTATGTGTTATATAATAATACTAGATGAATAAATCCATAATAAATATAATATATATCATATATAAATATTATTCTCATCATTATTACCAACCATAAAATGTGGTAACAGAATAAATAAATGACATCTATTCATGAGGTGACAGTGCACCGTACACACAAACTATTATTTTGTAACCCATTTTATAGAATTATGTATATTTTTCAGACATGACATTTAAATGAAAACATATAATTAAATTAATTATATGTATTACAGTATAAAATAATGATGTAAAAAAATTGACGGGTTTGATGGAGAAATAAAACAAAATCATTCATTGATGAATGCTACAACTTCTTCGAGTATATCCTTTTGGTTTTCACAAATAGACTAATATGGTAGTATTTATTCATATAGAAAGCACTATAGGATTAGGGGAGGAAATGGGATACAATTTTTTGTATTTTTTAGTCCATTCAAATTGGTTTCGATGGTGTGGATATGGGAAGAGAGGGGTGGCCTTTTATGAGGGGGAGAGATGACACACATGATATTTTGAAAATAATGTTAGATATACCCATGTTTTTAAATTATAAAAGGATAACATAATGCAAAAAATTAAATTCATTAAATATAATGGTCTAAATATTTCCATCTAATGGGTCATAGATAAGTATCTAGTCTATTTTATTATTATGTTTACTCCCTTGGTAAACTCATTTTTCTCTTAATCATCATGATTAATTTTAACTATTTTCACTAATCATATTTTTTAATAATTAATTTGAACATATTAGATATTATAAATTATTCGGAATCAAATTAATGAAACACTTTTTTATAAAATCAATTTACATAATTGAAATAAATTAATTCAAAATTAACCCCCAGAAAAACAAAAAAAAGATTTGTTTTCTTATAAAAATGGTAAAATATTTATCATGTTTTTAAATCCAATTTGAACAAGAAAATGATTAAATTGACTTATATTTTATTAATATATGTAATTTTGATTCAAAATATACAATAATATTACTCAAATATGTTATTCAACTATATAAATATTTTTTTTCTAGAAGGTAGCTTTCAATTATAATTTAGTATTTCCCACTATTCATCAAAAAATAAATCTTTTCAGAAATAATAAAAGTTCACCATATAATAAATTTTATTATACAATTTAAAAAATAAAATTTAATAAAATTTAAAAATTAGTTTTAAAATAAGTGTGACATTATGAGGTATTAAAAATACCTTTTATAAAAATACATCTTTTTATTCGTAAATTTGGATATTTTTTCTGATCTATTTTTTATGAAACAGTTAAAGTGAATATTAAATACTTCATTGAATATTTAAAATATTTTTAAATTATATACATTAATCAAAAATATTTTGTTTAATTTATTAATGTAAAATGAGTTCGTGCATTGAAATATTTTTTTAGAAAGGTAATTTCCTTATTTTCCAATAGTTCTTACTTTAATTGATAATTAACTGGTTACCAATAATTCATTTTAATAACATTAGTAAACGATGTTTTAATAATGTATAATATCCATTTCATAACCTCCATTTTAATTGTCAAAAACCAAATCTGGTCACCACCAATACCGCCACCAAACCCACCCCATGAAAAGTCCTGAAGGGTGTTCCCTGTCCCCACAGGCTGGAAAAGTGCCCGAGTATCACTAATTTAGGGTTGGGAACGATTTACCTGAGTATGAAAGCATAAAACATTAAATACAATCCGGAATATCAATCTGAAATTTTTGATCCAAGAAAATCATAAGAAAAAACAAGAACTGAAAACATTGGGTTAGAGACAATACAAGTGGTCTGAATAAAAATAAAAATAACAGAAATACATCCCCATGGAATCCACACGATACGGGGTCCTCACCCACAAGTCATCTCCACAACTCCGCACTAAGTATGTGAACTAACACCCTGAACCACCATTACCCATAGCCTTCCATTTATGTGACTCAATAATAATAAAGTCTACTTACACCCAAGGTGTGTAAGTTGGGTGTGACCCAAATCCTAATAGGATACTACCCAATGATTCCAATATCATGCAATATAATGGGAAAAATCAAGGAGTTTTAATACATAATGAAAAGAAGTGACAAATTCCCAAAAATGAAACATTCAATTGAAAACAATTTTCAAGATAATATTTTTTGAATTTTCACACATTTAAATATAAATGTTATCAACTATAAAGTAATACCAAAAACACCCCAATACAAGGGAAAATACTAGAATCACAACGAGCAAAACAATCGTGAACACCCCTAGTCACTAGATAGTCTCATGCCTCATGTACCTCATGCCTCGGTGTGATGTAACTATTTTAAAATCCATTCTGGTGCATGAGAAACTAATAGGGAATATACCCATAACTTATTGGTCCCCATTCATCATCCAAATAGTTAATTTAGAGTTGTCGTTATCCCATTCTAGGTGAAATAGGGACAAAACTCATCTGGTCCACTAGCTGTACTAGTACACATATGCCCCACCTTGGAACTCGGGGTACCCCCTTTGTGCTCAAACTATTTCAGTATTCAACATATATCTATATTAATTTAAAAAATCACTAATGGTCACATACACACATTATAGTAGCTACACTCATTTCATAACATTTATAACAAACAACAAAACACTTTGAGTTTGAATTATAACAACTTCTCCAAATCATTCCTTGTTTTGCACACAAAACTCAATGAAAAAAAAACATTAACACCATGTTCATACACATATTAACCAAAACATAATTCAAATAACCTTAAATATTTCTTTAAACCCATTAATTTGGTTATAAAACAACCCCCCAAAAGCATCACATAGAATAGCCACGTAAATAAGCTAATTCAACACCAAATTGCTACTCAAAAATCATTTTCATAAAAAATGTGACCCAAAACGAATTTTGCTGCAACAAAAAAAGGATAACAGCCTTTAAAATATAATTTTCTCCCCTAATACAGATCAATAAAATCTACTAAATACTTATAGGTTATTACTTAATGAAACAAAAAAAGAATAATATGAAAAGCCCCCAAATTTCACATGAAATTCGCATTGAAATTTCACATTCAACATAAACACCTCTAAAACTCATTTTTTAAGAATTAATCAAATTAAATAGGAATTAAAATATCACTAATACATCATTCTAATCATATAGATTTAATAAACATTGGATCAACTACCAATGTAATGAAAACCCTCAAATCTATGTGCGAAAATAAAATCACACCACCATAACACCAAGAGAGACCTAGATAAAACCTAAGACCACAGGTATTGACCAAGAAACCTCTATGTTAAAACCTATGATAAAAACAATACACTTTGTTCATTTTTAACTTCAATGGAATTAAAAGATGATTTATGGAAATGGGAGGAACTAATGAGGAGAGACAGTTGAGATTCTTCGAAGTTCCTCCAACAAATATCCTTTAAAATGGGGTTCCCAAGTATTTTTGAGCGACATTAAGTGCTTCCATGGAATTTATGTTCGAATAGGGGGAGGAAGGGTCGAATTAGGAACTTGAATGTAGGAAAAAAAGTAAGAATTTAGTGTGTTGTGATGGAAAGAACTTACCTCCTCAAATGTGGCTTGTTTTAGAAACCCTAAGATCTTTTTCACTCAATCGTGATGGATATGAGTTCCAATGTGTGTGGGAAGATATTGGGCATGCGGATAGGTTCAATTGGTTTGTGTGATGCATGAAATCAACCAAAAATCCTTAATATTAAATATGTTAATAATTAAACAAATTCGATTATTAAAACTAGAATTGGGCTTCCGGGCAGGCCCAATTCCTAAAATCAAAACCCATATACACCATTGTTATGGATTTATAAAGGATAAAAATTTCAATTGTGATATTAATATATCAAGGGAGGCCATTTAAGAATTTTAATGGGAGAAGTTCTTTTAAAAATGGCTATGTTATAAAAGAAAAAAAATTATTTTTAAATTTTGAATTGGGCTCACGGTTTGGCCCAATTCATGAAAAGTCACCCATTCCTCCATAAAAGATTGGGAAACCCCCAAAAATAAATCATGAATGGAATATAAATGAAAAATACCTTTAAAATATTTCATGTATGTGACAATTCTATCCACCATGAAAACATTCCGTCTCGAAAAGTAAACCAGAATATTGATTAGAAAACATGAAAGAATACTCGTCATGAAACCATGAATTCCTCTCCAATGTATCATGTGTATCATTTACATGCTGAAAACAAACCCAGACTAGAGAAATATACTTCCCTCGAAGAACCTTCTCTTGGGAGTCCACTATTTCCACTGGCCGCTCAAAAACGGACAAGTAAGGGTCTATATCCAGTTCTTCCAAACTCAGCACATGGGATGGATCTGGGTTGTATTTCTTCAATCGAGATACATTGAAGACCTCATGGATGGACATAAACTGAGAAGGTAAGGCCAACCTATACACCACCCTTCCAATATGCTCAGTGATTGCAAAAGGGCCGATATATCGCGATGCCGACTTCCCATCCTCCCCCAATCGACAATGGCCTAGACGAGGGGCCACTTTCAAGAATGTCATGTCACCCACAGAGAACTATAAATCTCGACACATCCAGTCAAAATAATATTTATGATGAATCTGAGATGTCAACAAGCGTTATCTGATCAATTTTAATTCCTTAGAAGCCTTCTGCACAATGCTTATCCCCCACAATGAAGTCTCACCTATCACTGCCCAACACAGGGGGCCCGATAAGGCCAACCATAGAGAACCTCAAAAGGATCCCCTCAAATTGAGGATTGGTAACTTTTATTATAATAAAACTCAACCAGCCACAAATTGATATCCTAGAAACCACCAATGTATAGGACACATGCATGGAGCATGTCCTCCAAAATATGATTCGCCCGCTATGTCTTACCATCTATCTGAGGATGGTATGTCTTCTCATTTTAATTTGAGATCCCAAGGCCTTCTAAAGGCCTTCCTAGAACTGAGAAGTGAACCAAGGGTCTCTATCTGAGACAACTACTGATGGAACTCCATAGAGTCTCCCCACCCCCGGAAGATACAGAAGGCCAGACTCATCCACTTTAGCTATATCTCATATCAGAATGAAGTGGGCTATTTTTTCAGATGATCAATCACCACCCAAATTTCATTCTTACCCCATGCTGTATGAGGTAATCCCATAATGGAGTCCATGGAGACCTCGTCCCACTTCTAGGTAGGAATAGGTAATGGATGGAGAAAACTAGAGGGCTTTTGATGCTCTACATTCACCTGCAGGCATGTGTATTATCTCGACAAAATGTCTGCTATGTATCATCTCATGCCAGGCCACCAGAACTGCAGATAGACATCATAATACATCTTGGGGGCACCCAGATGGCAATCCCACTGATACTGGTTGTTGTCCGACATCACCAACTTCCTTAGAGATGACGTCACTACAGAACAGCCCATGAAGAACAACATGCCATTAAGAGACGGTGACCAATTAATGGATGTCTCCCCTCCATGAAGAAACTAATTCTACTACTAAAAAATATCTTCACTGGGTTTTTCTCACTAAATCAACTCTAACAAAGAAGGATTCAACTGGACACTCTCCATGAATTCCCCTCCACTATATTCCTTGGTCTCCACATGTATCTGAGAAAAGAGCCCCATCAAAGTCCACTCATCACTAGACTCCCTCAAATCCTACACTGGAACTCTTTTTATCAAATCATCGAGCACCAAATTACCCTTTCTTTGGGTGTATCAAATTTCAATGTCACACCCTTATAAGTACTCCATCAAATGACGCTACCACAAGTTGAGGTCATTCCGTGAGAAGATATAGGCCAAGGTATGGTGATCAGAGTAGGCCACAAACTTCTCCCAAAAGAGGCAGTGACGCCAAGACTTCAAAGCATGCATCACCACTTCCAGCTCCATCTCATGGGTTGGGTAGTTATTTTTGTGTGGTCAGATATGGAGAGAGACATACTCTACTAGGTGATCATCCAGTATAAACACGCAAACTACACCCATACCTGAAGCATCACAATTGACCACATTTCCCATTCCATACGCTGGAAAATTCAGAACGGGGGTGGAAGTCAGCCACCTCTTCAGATCCTCGAATGATGTCTAACATTCTAGGCCCCATTCAAACATCACCCCATTCTGGGTGATCACGGTCATCGGTGAAGCATGCCGAGAGAAATCCCGAAAAAATCACCTGTAATAACCATCCAGGACAAAGAAACTCATGATGTTGAACACATTCTTCTTCTAATCTCATGAAATAACCTCCCTAATCATCTCAGGGTCCACTGAAAACCTCTGCTCAGATATCACATGCCCCAGAAATATCACTTTACAAATCCAAAAAGTGCCCTTTGACAACATTGCATAGAGGCAGTGATCCCGCACGGTACCCAATATAATCCTCAGGTGATGTTTGTGTTCCTCCTCAAAGATAGAGTATACTAGTTTAAGAACATGGTTCTTATATTTGTGGTACATGTTTCTTCCTTTATATTTTCCTGAAGTGTTTTTGAGAATATATGGAAAATGGGAAAATCCTAAATTTTGGAAGTACACGCCGTGTATTGTTTCCACACGTAGTGTACTTTTGGCCGTGTAGGGATGAGCAGATGGGGCGTGTAGCCATGTCGGCGAAAAAGGGTGTAGGAACGGACTACACACCATGTAGTGGTACTTTTCATGCCGTGTAGTCAGTCGGGAGGCCAAAAAAGTAATGCGGTGGAGCAACTGCCAGCTGGGCGACAGTACACGCCATGTACTCAAGTGTACATGCCATGTACTTATATCGACGGATGAACAGTGTGGAAGTGCCGCCAGGGTAACAGTTAAATTAAAGGAGTACAGGCCATGTACTTGGAAGTACACGCAGTGTACTTTATTTTTTTCACTTAAAACGGGCAGTATCCTCCCCTATTCACAGGTAAGGCTTACAACTAGGGGAAGGAGAGGGAGGGGATGGGCGAACCTTTGAAGATCTGCCAGGTTTTCATATGGAATTTATTTCCACCTCAGACTACCTCGTTGGAACCGCATGGGTAAGCCCTCTCTTCTCCTAGCGTGTTTCTTACCAATTCTTCTCCTAACGGAAGTTATTTGAGGTTAAGCTAGTTTCATTCTTCTTCGGATATACATCATTCTTGGGAGTTTCTAGTTTCGGCATTCGTTTATAGCGCTCGTTGGTATATAAGGTTGGTGGCTTGGTGTTTAGTTTTCCAAATGCCGTGTGTTTTTTGCATTTTTGTGCCAAGAACCCATGTTGGGGTGTCGTGTGGCTGAGGCCATGGATATTTTTAATGACCTAGAACTATAGTGGTAATTGAATAAATTGTAAAACTACTGTTTGGGATCATTTCTTGGATCTGGAACCACCCCGGGGGTGTGTTCCACTATTTAGCTGTTTGGGCAGGATACCCAAGAATATGCCTTCAATGTAGTAATTGTAAAATTTCCTTGAGTAGAATTTCATGTTACTTCTTGTTTACCTATTGGGTATGGCCCGGTTACCTGTTTGGACTGAGGGCATTGTTGTGATTAGCCTGTGGGCTCGAAACTGTTTAGCCAGAGGGATGTAGTTATTTCGCCTAAGGGAAACCTTTCGTGCCTGAGGGATTGACTTCTGTGCCTGAGTGAGACACTTTCTACGCGTGAGGGCAAGTTCTGTTATGCCTGAGGGCTATACCTACGGGTTAGATTCTACTTAACTGAGGGTAAGGTTTTGTTTGTCTGAGGACGTGGACTGTTTACATAAAAATGCACTGTAGAGATTTCTAATATTTAATGGATTAAATGGATAATATAATGTAAATTTAATTGTTAAGATAGTTATTTTCAGTACTGGTTACATTATTTCATTTTTCTATAGCACACTGTTGTTGTATGCTTACACGCAGTTGGGAAGGGGGCTTTGGGGGGGTGCCTACTGAGATATTTTTCTCACACCCTGTTTGGGTCACACTTTTTGGCCCAAACAGATTACACTACTGCAGGTGTGGATAGATGCAAGAGTCCCTATACAGGTACATGATTGCTGCTGAGGAGTAAGTGGGCATGGGACTGTGCCTAGGCTCGCGATGCTGATGCCATCTATTTTTCAATGTTTCACTGTACTATGCTTTTGGTTGTACAGTATTGATGTATAACATGTTCTGGCTATTTTCATAGAACATGAGACATGTAGCATCATTATTTATATACTGTTGGTTATATCCACTGCTGTTGTTTATTTTAGTTGTGTATGTTGTACTGCTTCCGCTGTTCGTTGTGTGTTTTATATTATTCCAATGTGCTACACTTTGACAAATGAGTGCATAGTTTCCCCACTATCAGACCTGGGCCCTCGCTGATAGTCGACAACCTCTGGCATTTGGGGACATGCTCTTGAAGACACGTGGTGAACCGTGTTCAGGGAACCCGTTGTGTGGCTCCCGGAACTGGGTCGTTACAAAGTGGTAGCAGAGGGGTTTCTTTTATTTTACTTACTATTTGGAGTCGTAGTAAGGGATAGGACAACCGGTAGTTGATAATAAGTTGTGCATGGGTTTAGCTAACCCGTTTACATGGAAAAGACACTCTACCTCGTATTTTTCAATTTTCTGATTTTGCAAATTTTACAGTTGATATGTTTTCACCGTTTGGTGACTCACTTGAGATTGTGCTATTATAATTTATCTGTTGGTTCTATTTAGTTGCAACCCGATGAGATGAGGATATTCCATCTCATGCGTCAAATAGGAACATGCAAGATATCACATGCCATGCATTGTTTCCATGCCATGTAGGTGCATTAGAAATTGCATGTTATTATGATATATGTTTTGATAGTAAATCATGCTGTCGTGATAGATTCTCTGATAAAATACCTGCCTTGGGATAACATAATTTTTTGTGTGAGGTGTTCAAATAATGGATGAAAAACTTTGGTTTTTGGGGAGTATGGACCACCATTGATGGGAATTTGTTGTATCATTGGATGTTTATTAGTTATAACACAGATAAGATGTCAAACTTTGATTTGTGGAGAGTATGGGCCCTCATAGGTCGTAATTTGACACATATGTGTTGTTTTTCAGTGTTTTCTAGGACTCGAGGATGTTTCCGAGGCATACTGTCCGGAAACCCATTATACACACCGTGTAGTCTTTTTACACACTCTGTGTATGGGCTTTTGTTCAAGAAGAAAAATGAACTTTTTGTGTACACGCCGTGTACCCAGAGTACACACTGTGTAGTCTCTTCTCGTGTAACAAACTGTGTGGGAGGTGACACGAGGAAGGGATGACCTTGGGGAGAACACGCCGTGTAGCTTCTGTACACACCGTGTATTATTGAACCAGGGGCCAACCATGTAACTAACAACACGAGTTGGTGAGATCCTTTACAAAAAACATCATGTCGATGATGAACACGATGTTTAGTGTGACCTGGGAACTCAGCCGTGTAACTAACAACATGGGTCGATTTCACCATTCCATAAACACGTCGTGTACCTGTGGGACATGCCGTGTAGTCTTGTCCGAGGACATACCGTGTGGCGTGAGCCATGTGACTGGGAAACGGTGTAGTGTACATGCCATGTGTGGGTGTAACACACCTTGTAGTGTCAAGCCGAGTAGTCGGCCGTGTCACAAGCGACACGGGAAGTTGGAAATAACACCATACACATCGTGTAGATAATAAAAACACCATGTAGTTTTGTTGAAATGGGAGCCATGTGGCTTAGCCGTGCAGAAGGACCAGGGTAGGGGAAGCGAAGTAAAGTACACGCCGTGTAGTCAGTATACACGCCATGTAGTCTTGTTTTGAAAATTTTGAATTCCTTATTCATCCTGTTCCCTTTTGGGTTTCTTCGTTTTCAGTCTCTGATAATATTTAATCTAAGGCATTCTTTTGACCTTGTAGTGTCATGCCGCCTAGATGACCACATGTTGTTCTCTAGGAGAGTGACGATGATTATACTCCAGATATGGTGGGCCATGGGCTACCAGTGGATCCTCCAGTAGAGCCAGATGCGGCACCAGCTACTATACTGGACATAAGAACGGAGGCGCAGTTCCGTGAGGGCTTTATGCAGTTCATGCAGACCTTTCAGAGAGCACCACAGGCTGCCACATCTATTGCCGAGCAGACACGTATCTTCAAGCAGCAGCATCCGCCTACGGTTTCAGTGGATGGCGGACCACAGGCTACAGAGTCTTGGTTGGGGTCGATGCAGACTATTTTCAAGAATCTGTAGACGCCTCCAGGGTGAAGGGTCAAACTCACGATGTACATGCTGCGTGATTCCACCAAGAGGTGGTGGGATGTTACCACCCAGTCAGAGCATCACAGAGACATGGCGTGGGAGGATTTTCAGGCAGTCTTCTATGACTTCTTCTTCCCCAAAACGTTTCGGGAAGACAACACTTGAGAGTTCATGAACCTATAGCAGGGTTCCATGTCGGTGATGGACTATTCTGCTTGCTTCACTGAGCTGTAGGGCTTTTCACCCGTGCTGGTGGGTGATGAGACACTGAGGGCCAGTTGTTTTGAGGATGGTCATCATTATGACATCCGAGTGCTGGTAAACATTTCCAGGTTGCCTACTATACATGCTATTGTAAATCAGGCGTTGATTATAGAGAGAAACCTACTGGAATCTAGTGGTGTGGGCCAGGGGAGTTCAGCACCAGTTACTAGTACTATTTCTGTTGTAAAGAGGAAGGGACAAATAGACTTCTCTTAGGGCGGTAGTACCATCCAAGAACCTTCATTAGGTGGCCCGATCAGGTGCTACCAGTGTGGTAGAGAGGGGAACAAGAGACCGCATTGTCCACGAGACCCAGTGGAGTGCCATGCTTGGGGCAAGATGGGTCATATGCAGTGCTTTTACAGGGCGTTTCTACTAGTGGCTTGTGAGAGGGTTTCTGTGCAGACTCCGCGTGTGGGAGCAGGACTAGTGGCTTCTTACCAGTTCAGAAACTAGAATACGTCAGGGCGTGTAGGTAGAGATGGTGGTTGTGACCGTGGAATCCAGACAACAGGATCTTAGAGATAGAAGGGCGGGACAGCTTAGGGTAGCCAGGCTGTGTCGCAGGGCCACGGCACTGGGCAGGCATATGCAGTGCAACAGACCCAGCAGTAGTAGGATCCCAGACCATCTACAGTCAGAGGTATTATCCTAGTAGCTTCTATTTAATCTTTATTACTTTTTGATACGATTACTACACATATTTTCATATCCATGCCCGTTGTGGAGAGGCTTGGGATTTGTGTCTCTACTTCTTATGATATCATGACCCTAGACACTCCGTTGGGGACTAGAATGGGTGGTGTGTGTCAGTGCAAGGAGTTCCCCCTTGAGGCTGGTGGGTGTCACATTCTTTGCGACCTTTATGTCTTAGATATGAAGAGCTATGATTTCATTCTTAGTATGGACTGGTTGGTTCCCTTTTGGGCCTTTGTAGGCTGCTATCGTCGCATGGTGTGTTTCACATCACCAGAGGGTGTAGAGTTTCTATTCAAGGGTGAATGAGATGTCCAGGCGAGTCGAGCTGGACCAGAGCATTGTGGGTGAGTTGGAGTCTTGGCCTAGATTTTGAGTTTATATCTGGATGACCAGGGGAATTGTCAGATGGATTTACCTCCAGTGGTTGATCCTTTCAGGGATGTCTTCCTAGATGAATTTTATGGTCTACCTCCAGTGTGTGAGGTGGATTTATCTATTGATCTTGTGCCAGGAGTAGCACCAGTGTCCACTAATCCATAAAGGATGGCTACACCTGAGCTACATGAGCTCAAGAGGTAGTTAGAGGATTTATAAGAAAAGGTTTTTATCCGACCCAGTACTTCTCCTTGGGGTTCTCTAGTCCTTTTTTCAATGATGGCGGATGGTACCCTCAGACTCTGTGTGGATTATCGGACGTTGAACTGGCTGATGGTCAAGAACCGATTTCCCTTGCCGAGGATTGATGATATTTTTGATCAACTTCATGGAGCACGAGTGTTCTCGTAGATTGATTCGTGATCAGGATATCATCAGGTGCGTGTTAGACCATCTGATATACCTCCTACAGCTTTCAAGAGTAGGTATGGTCTGTATGAGTATATGGTTATGCCTTACGGACTCACGAACATGCCAATGGTTTTCATGGATCTGCTGAATCGAGTGTTCCATCCTTTTCTGGACTCTTTTGTGGTAGTATTCATGGATGACATCTTGCTGTACTCTCACACTCGACATGACCATGCCACCCATCTTGAGATCATATTGAGTACACTGAGAGAGCATCAGCCATATGCTAAGCTCTCAAAGTTCCACTTTTTGATAGATCTGATTCACTTCCTGGGACATATTATCTCAGAGGTAGGAGTCTCAGTAGACCCAGAGAAGGTGCAAGCAGTAGTTTTTTGTGAGCATCGTAAGAATGTGTTTGGTATACGGAGTTTCTTAGGGCTGGCTGGTTACTATAGATGCTTCATATAGGACTTCTCCTGCTTAGCATCACCGCTGACGGGTCTGAATAAGAAGGGTTTGAAGTTCATTTGGTCAGAATCTTCCGAGGCAGCCTTTCAAGACCATAAAGGAAGGTTGACATCTGCACCGATCCTGATACTCCTAGAGCAGGGGAAGAGCTATACAGTTTACTGTGATGCATCAAGTATTGGTCTGGGAGCAGTGTTGATGCAGGGCGACTTAGTTGTTGCATACGGGTCTCGGCAGTTGAGGCCACATGAGAGGAATTACCCAACGCATGATCTCGAGTTGGCTGCAGGGGTTCATGCATTGTGTTGTTGGAGAAATTACATTTTGAGAGAAAATTTTGTGGTGTTCACGGATCACAAATGCCTCAAGTATATCTTTACTCAGCGTGAACTGAATCTGAGGTAGTGAAGCTGGGTCGAATACCTTCAGTCCTTCGATTTTGGGCTTTCCTATACACCTATTAAAGGTAATACAATAGCTGATGCTCTGAGCCGGAAGACTCAAATATAGGCGGTGCAGGAGGCCAGCGGTTAGTGGCAGCTCATGGCCTTGTTCTCTGAGATGCATTTGGAGGAGCACGATAGTCATGGAAAAACTTATCCTTCTTCTTTAGCGGTGACTTCTACCCTCTTAGATAGAGTGAGGATGAGACAACTATCTCATTAAGAAGGCCTACTTCTATGAGAGTCGTTGGCAAGTGAGGACCCTCCTCCTGGTTGGACGATAGACGATGATGAGGTTTTTCATTTCAATGGACGAGTGTGGGTTCCAGGGGATATACGCGAGGAGATGATGCGAGAGGTTCATGCTTCATCTTGGGTAGTTAATCCTGGGGTTACCAAGATGTACCGAGACTTGAGACATCAATACTGGTGGTCGGGTATGAAGAGAGATATAGCTGGTTTTGTTATGAGATGTTCCACCTGTTAGCAAGTAAAGGCAAAGCATCAGAGGCCACCTGGACTATTACAAAAGATACTAATTTCGGAGTGGAAATGGGATAATGTCGCGATGATTTCGTGACTAGATTTTCGAGGTCACCTAGGGTCAATGATATTGTGTGGTTTATTGTGGACAGACTCATGAAGGTAGCTCACTTTTTTCCAATCATAGAGACCTTCGGTTTTGACGAGCTCAGTATGCAGTATATCCAATAGATCGTACAACTTCATGTGGTCCCTCATTTTATCATTTTCAATAGGGACTCCCGCTTTATGTCTTGTTTATGGCAGATTTTTCAGAGGGCACTGGGTACATAGGTGCTTCTGAGAACAGCATACGACCCTCAGACAGATGGCCAGTCAGAGCATACGATAAAAGTGTTTGAGGACATGTTTCCATCATGAGTCCTAGACTTTGGGGGCTCTTAGGAGAACAATATACCCTTAGTCGAGTTTGCCTATATAAATAGCTTTCATGCGACTATTGAGATGGCACCATATGAGGCATTATATGGTAGGCCATACCGATCACCCTTTTGCTGGTTAGAGGCAGGTGAGGCAGCTCAACTAGGACCATGTCTCGTGCAGTAGACTTCTGAGCATGTCCATTTGATTCAGTAGCGAATGGCTACCACATAGTTTCATCATAAATTTTATGCTAATCACCGCAGACGACCTTTGGAGGTCATGGTCGGGGTTCAGGTTTTCTTGCGTGTTTCTCTGAGGCTGGGATAGAAGGAGATCAGGAGACAGGGTAAACATTCACCGAGATATGTGGGGCCATTTGAGATTCTGGAGAGAGTCGGGCTGGTGGCCTATCAGTTGTAGTTACCTCAGAGGTATCAGGCCATGGACGATGTCCTCCATGTATCTTAGTTGTGGCGCTATCATTCAGACATGTCTCACACCTTTCATCCAGAGGAGGTTGAGCTTCAGATGGATGCATCCTTTGAAGAGAATCCTATTTGTATCGTTGACAGGAGCTCGACGGTTCTCCGAGGCTGATCAGTTCCTCTTGTACGGGTGCAATGGCAGTATGATCGAGTGCAGGACGAAACCTGGGAGCGGGAGACTGATGTACGTGCTCAGTGGCCGGAGTTGTTCACGGCTATATCTTCGCCACCCTTGGAAGGACAATTTGGGGACGAATTTCTATAAGGGAGGAAGTTTGTAAGAACCCGGTTCTTATATTTGATATACGAGTTTCTTACTTTGTCTTTTCCTTAATTGTTTTTGAGAATATATGGAATATGGGAAAAATCCTAAATTTTGGAAGTACATGTTGTGTACTTTTTCCACATTCCATGTACTTTTGGCCGTGTTGGGATGATTACATGGGGCGTGTAGCCATGTCGGTGATAAAGGGTGTAGGAACCGACTACACACCGTGTAGTGGTAGTTTACACGCCGTGTATTCAGTTTGCAGGCCAAAAAAGTAAAGCGGTGGAGAAACCGCCAGATGGGTGACAGTACACGTCGTGTACTCAGGAGTACATGCCGTGTACTCATGTCGACGTATGAACTGTGTGGGGGTGCCACCAGGGGAACATTTAAATGAAGGGAGCACACGCCTTGTACTTGGAAGTACACACTGTGTACTTTGGTTTTTTCTCTTAAAACGGGTAGTAGCCTCTCCGGTTCACAGGGAAGGCATAGAACCGGGGGATGGAGCGGGAGGGGATGGCCAAACCTTTGAAGTTCCACCGGGTGTTCGTCTGAATTCCGTTTCCGCCTCGGACAACCTCGTTGGAACCGCACGGGTAAGCCCTCTCTTCTCCTAGCGTGTTGCTAACCCATTCTTCTCCTAACGAAAGTTATTTGAGTTTAAGCGTGTTTCTTTCTTCGTCAGATCTACGTCGTTATTGGGAGTTTCTAGGATCGGCGTTCGTGTATAGCGCTCGTTCGTGTATAATGTAGGTGGCTTGGTGTTTATTTTTTCAACTTCCACATGTTTTGGGAATTTTTGTGCCACAAATCCATGTTGGGGTGTCGTTTGGCTGAGGTCGTGGCTATTCTTAATGACCTAGAACTGTATAAGTAATTGAATAAATTGTAAAACTACTGTTTGGGATCGCTTCTTGGATCCGGAACCACCCCGGGGGTGTGTTCCACTGTTTATCCATTTGGCCAAGATACCTGAGGGTATGCCTTCGAAGTAGTAATTGTAGAATTTCCTTGAGAGTAATATCTTATTACAGCTTGTTTACCTGTTGGGAATGGCCCGCTTACCTATTTGTCTTTAAGGAGTTGTTGTGATTAGCATGTGGGCACTACACTATTTAGCCTGAGGGATGTAGTTATTTCGCCTGAGGGAAACCTTTCGTGCCTGAGGGCTTGAATTATTTTCCTGAGGGAGACACTTTCTATGCCTGAGGGAAAATTCTGTTATGCCTGAGGGCTATACCGGTGGGTTTGATTCTATTTACCTGAGGGTAAGGTTTTGTTTATCTGAGGACGTGGACTGTTTACTTAGAAATTCACTACGGTAATTTCTAATATATAATGGATTAAATGAATAATAAAATGGCAATTTAATTTTTAAGTTAGTTACATTATGTACTGCTTACTTTATTGCATTTTACTATTGCACACTGTTGTTTCATGCTTACACGCAGTTGGGGACGGGCCTTTGGTGGGTGCCTACTGAGATATTTTTCTCACACCCTATTTGCGTCATGCTTTTTGGCCCAAATAGAATATGTTGTTGTAGGTGTGGATAGGGGAAAGAGTCCTTATACAGGTACATGATTGCTGCTGAGGAGTAAGAGGGCATGGGATCGAGCCTAGGCTCGTGATGCCACTACCAGTTGTTTGGTTTTTTTCGATGTACTCTTCTTTTGGTTGTACTGTATTGATGTATAACATGTTCTAGATGTTTTCTTCGAACTTGAGACACATAGAATCATTACTTATATACTATTGGTTATATCCACTGCTATTGTTTATTTCAGTTGTTTATGTTGTACTACTTCCACTATTCGTTTTATGTTTTATTTCATTCTGCTGCGCTACACTTTGACAAATGAGGGCATAGTTTCTCCACTATCAGACCTGGGGCCTCGCTGCTAGTCGGAAACCTCTGGCATTTGGGGAAATGTTCTTGACGTCACGTGGCGAACTGGGTTTGGGGAACCCATTGTGTGGCACTCGAAACCAGGACGTTACAACTAGAATTTCATCCATGAAAACCACAATGAAGGAATCAAGATACAAATAGAACACCATATTCATGAGTTCCATAAATACCGCTAGAGCATTAGTCAATCTAAAGGGCATGAACAAATACTCATAGTGGTCGTACCAACTTCAGAAGGCTGTCTTTGGGATATCTAACTCCTTCACCCTGAGTTGATGAAATCCTGAACACATGTCTATTTTGGAGAAAAACTTTTCCCCTTCAACTAATCAAACAAATAATCAATTCTGTTCAATAGGTATTTGTTCTTAACTGTAACTTTATTCAGCTTTCGGTAGTCAATTATCAACCTTAGGGATCTGTCATCTTTTTTCGCGAACAACACAGGAGTTTCCCAAGGAAAGACGCTCGGGCGAATGAATCTTATGGATTCTAAGTCATCCAGTTATATCATTAATTTTGTCAGCTCGATGGGGTCCATGTGATAAGAAGGAAGAGATATTAACTTTGTTCCCAACACTGAATCAATCGAAAACTCCACATCCTGCTCGGAGGGGGGGGGGGGAAACCGGAAAAATAATCTGAGAATACCTCCAGAAACTCATTCACTACATAATGTTGTACAACGCTAGGGGAAATACCATCATCCTCTAGAATGATCAATGATAACTGGAAGGTAATACTTCCCAAATCTAGGAGTGGAGGTCTTGCATGACCTGACTGAGGATCCCATTCTCCCCGAAAAACCTAACGACTCCCATCAGGTGTCTTGAGACTCACTCACCACCTGTAACAATCAACGTGTTCCTAAAAGTGTACAAGCCATACCATGCCATGTATTATGTCAAATAGTTCCATATCTTGAAGCATGAGGTCCCACTCCATCTCAACCCCTGACATGAAATGTGCACACGAGGGGAAGATGGGTCCCTACACCTTATTCTTTCCCAGCGGTGTCACCAGTTCCATCGCGAAAGACAACAACTCAGTTGGAAAATTCAGAATTTCCACAAAACGGGCATAAATAAATGAAACAAAGGTACCAGTATGAAAAATAAAATTAGCTATATAAGATGCAATCATAAACGTACCTCTAACTGTTGACAATCCCACCTCTGATCCTACCGGTGCCCGATCAACTGCATGGACATGTCCAGTCACTACCTGAGGATGACCTCTAGACTATGGTTGTGCCCTGAACTAGATCTACCCTAAAGATGACCCAAACCTACCACCATGGCCTCCAAATATATATACACTAGTCCTTGATGTCTCGGACTATACTAGCACTCCTCTTGAAGCCCCTAACCCTGGCACACATGGGAGTGGACATGCCACACCGCAGAAGCACTACAAATTCCCCATACCTCAACACTGGTAACAATTCTTCAAAGGAAGTGAACAAGCTAGTAAGATATACCCAGGCTTCCCACGCTAGTGGAACACGACTGATCACTCATCAAAAGCCGTAGATGAAAACTTCCTGAAATAGTGGCCTGAATTTCCACCTCCTTTCTTCACATGATCCACTAGCTTCCTTTTCGTCTCTGGGGAGCTGCCACTACCCACTATTGATACTGAACCATATAAACTAGCCCTACCATTCTTATCAATCTCCACCATTCACACTCGATCAAGGACCTAAACATAGGTCCTTGGTTTAAATAAGAACACATGGGAGTATATCTCTGGTCACAAGCCTTTCTCAAACCTTTAGGCCTTCGCCTGCTCATTGGATATGATTTCTGGAGCATACCGAACCAAATTAGAAAAAATATTGGCACACTCTATCACATATAGATTCCCCTGAACAAGTTCCATGAACTACATGGACCTAGCATAAGCCAAGTCCTTAGGGATGTACTGTTCATTGAAGACGACCCTAAAATCTCCCCAGTGCATATGCTCTTTCTTCCCTGTATGAAGCACTGACTCCCATCACTTATTGATGGGAACCTACAATATAAAGGAGACACAATTCAACATGATCTCCTTGGGTGTTTCTAGGTACTAAATCATATTCTCTATCTTCTTGAGCCGTTCCTTCACTTCATAGGTTTCTGAGATGCCTCAGAAGGTAGGAGGCTTGTTTTTTAAAAACTCCCGAGCTTTATCTTTTATAAGACCCATCTCTTCTACCCTATCATGAATAGGGGCATGATTCAGTTTCTTCCCTAGATCTGGGATAGGCCAGACCACTACCTCAACTTGCCTTTGATCAATCGGTGTAGGAGAACTCTCTCTAGATTCATAATGTGGGTGCGTGGGAGCTTTCTAGGGTGACATGATTCTACAAAATGAAACAGTCCAAAAATAATAATCAATACAAAAATTCTGAAAAATTTAATCAAATAGATCAAATATAAATAGGTTAAACACATTCCATAAATTAATTAAACAACTACTCTACATCATCCAGATATCCAGGTGTAGTCTGCAACCCACACATCTCACCTGGAAGTGAAGTCAATCCCTAAATTCCAATGTCCCCTAGTGACTCATTTCCTTCCATGAGAGGTGTAGGCTAGACACCCTAATCAAAACCAAGACAGTGATCCCCCACAGTCCTATATCCCGTCTATCCCAAAATAGAAATATTACCCAAGAACATTAACCTCCTCAGATACCATTTTGACACGAACTGAATCTGGTCACCACCAATACCGGCACCAATTCCATCCCATAATAAGGACCGAAAGTGCATTCCCTATCCCCACAGGCTGTCATGAGTTCCCGGGTATCATTAATTTTGGTTTGGGAACAATTTAATCGAGTGTGAAAGCATAAAACATTAAAAACAATCAAGAATATAAATCTGAAATTTTTAAGTCAAATAAGTCTTATAAAAAACTAGAACTGAATTAATTAGATTAAATAGAATTAAAGTGGTCCTAATAAAAATAAATACAAAATAATGACATCCCCAAGGAGTCCACATGACAATGGGTCATCACCAACAAGTCGTCTCCACAACTCCGCACAAAGGATGTGAACTAACACCCTAAACCGCCATCACCCATAGCCTTCCTTTTACCCGAGTCAATCATAATAAATTATACATAAACCCAAGGGGTGTAAGTAGGGTGTTATCCTAACACCAATATGATACCACCCAATGATTCCAAAATTCTTGAAATACTATGTGAAAAATCAATGAGTTATAATATGCAGAGAAAAGTACTATTAAATTCCAAGAAATGAAACTTTCAATTGAAAAACATTTTCATGATAATATTTCCAGAATTATCACACATTTAAATAGACATGTTACCTACTGTCAATGATTCCCAAAAACACTCCAACACAAGGAAAAATATAAAAAACACAATGATAAACAAAATTGGGAACAACCCTAGGCACTATAAAGTCTCGGGCCTTGTGTACCTCATACCTCGGTGTAAAGTAACCATAGTAAAATCTGTTCTCATGCACGAGCTACTAGTAGGGAAAATATCGATAACCTAGTGGTCCCCAATCATAATACACATAGCTTATTTAGTGTATTTATTGTCAAAATTCTAGGTGAAACTGGGACAAAACCCATCCGGTCCACTAGTCGTACTAGTACACATCCGCCCCACCTAGGTACCCAGGCTTCCCCCTTTGTGCTCAAACAATTTGAGCATTCAATAAATATATATTTTCATATAAAACACCCATAATGGTCATAGTCACCCTGTAAAATAGATACAAAATTTCATAATATTTAGAACACACAAAAAACACTTTGAGTTTCCATACTAACAACTTCTCCAAATCATTCCTTGTTTTGCACCCAAAACTCTTTGAAACCCCAAAATTAAAACAATGTGCATACTAAAATTAACCAAAACATAATTCATATCACCTTAAAAATTTAATTAAACCTGTTACTTGAGTTATAAAGGAACCCCCAATAAGCATCGCATAGAATAGCCATGTAAATAACCTAATTCAACACCCAATTGCTACTAAAAAATCATTCAATTTCATATGCACAATATCACCCTTTGGTCATGCCATGATCAATTTACACATTAGCTCTTACACTGAGAAATAAAGGTTAACTAGTTACCCATCAACCACTTCCAATTATTATATCCATTGTTATAAGGATAATTCATTCCTTTTACATTTATATATCATAACAAACATGGTTTGAACATGTTATCCAATATAAATAAAAATTCATATCATGGAATAGAATAATATTCACATAAAATTCATTTTAAATTTAATGTATTTCATCAGTGGTTAAAAATTTCAACATAAAGATAGAAGAAAATATAAAAATTTAGATTGATAGTGACTGAATTTATAATATTCATCAGAACATATATCAACCATATCTCATAATTATCTCTTGATTATAGCATTACAAACATGTGACTACCCTCTTCTTGTGTTAACATTGAACATGTTAATAAATTGAATTACAATAAATTAATACATAATTTTTCATTCCTTAAAGACTGGAATATGTTTTGGGATTTAATCTCTTGAGGGATCTACATGTTAACGCATCCTTTAGATCACAAACACTAGAATAGCTTGACCCTTCATGATCGTTAGATGTTAAAGCCTAGTGATGTTTGCTTATTAAAATTTTATCTATATCATTTGTTTTTGAATTTCATCCCATAATATATAAATTGAAAGTATTTTTTAATTATTTAAAAATTAATTGATGTAATTATATAAGCTAAACATTACCTGTTGGGTCAGTGGAATCGTAAACCATTATCACATCATCATATGGTACAAATACGGAATCCCCTCAGGAGGATTATACTTTATTCATTATGGAATGGGAATTTTCATTCATCGCTATCACCTTATCAACTAACAAGAAAGGATTACCCTAATTTTTATTTTTTTCTGAGCTAACAAATGGATCTTGAGACTCTCTCTTAATAGAAATTTTTTTTATATATATGGTGGGAATATCTTCCATTGGAGAACCGTCCACGATGCTTTCATGATTCATTTCACAAAAGATTATTTGGTCACCTGTTGATAAACATTTCATGGAAGAACACCCAACCTGATGTGGTGGAATGTTTTCCACCTCCCATTGATGAACTAATATACTATTTTTCTCAATATAAAATTATATATAAGATTAAATTATGATTACTTAATTAATTTAAAAAGATATTTGGGGTGTAAAAAAGAAATGAAAATATACATCCATTAAATTTTTAATTAACACCATTAAATATGATCAATGTTAAAGTGATATATACAATTAAAATAATATCCTATATTATTTTCAATGTTTTGGATGTTTTATAAGTGCTATTATAATGAGGAAAATGATAATTTTTATAATAATATTGGGTAATTCCGTTTATAAAATAAGCCTTCTAAATATTCGCTTTCATTAATGGGATCAGTTAGGCCATCCATTTGTGATATCCCACAAACCATTAACACATACCTCATGCCAAAATTGGGAAATGATATATCATTAAGTGAACTTTATTCATTATATTTTCATAGATGACAATTTTCCCTATCTAAAATCTGAGACTCATTAATTTAAATTAAACGATATGAATAGTTGGATGAGAAAATAAGAGAATAGTTTGATGGATAAGTCAATACACAAGTCAGAATGTGTGTTCTTAGTTTATCAATGCCTTATTATCACCTAATCGGGGATGGGATTCTATCATGTCTTTACTGTGGATAAAATATTTCTTCCACATGGAAGGTTTATAGAGAGAATACATTCCCCTTACATCAATCAATATCATGTGACATGTTGATAACTCCTCTTCCACCAAAGTCACTAACCATACGACGCTACTGGTGGGGGGGAGTCAATGATGTACTAGATAGACATTATTATTCTTGATATCCCTATATAATCCATTAAATGATTAGAGTTGGTTATATAGGTATGGTTTAAAATAAAATAGTGTTTTCTTCCAAAATCATCATAATTCATATTCATGTTTGAAGACAAGACCCCACTATTCTTTGATCGAATCGGTCATCACCCATCTAGTGGTTCCTTAGTTCATCATGTATAGCACTGATCATCAGATGGTATCCCTATAATCCATTACATGTTCTGTAATCATAATCATCCAAAGATATATCAAGTTTCAAAGATAACACTATTGAAATAAGAATATTCAAACAACATGGAATTAATTATTTGGGGGATTAAGAACACACAAAAAAAGGATATCCATTGACAGGAATCATCATTTGATATAATAGAACTATACAATGATTTACATGACTATGTATATATATAATGCGACGAGGTGTTATGATATTCTAATTTATGCTTATAGTGGATTGGGACACCATAATAATTAGTTGTTTTTCTAGACTCCCTCGTATATAATATTAACATATCTTAACAGACGTTATAATATTAGCTTTGACTCCTGATGGGGTATATCCTAAATTATTTGATACAGAAGATATTATAATGAGGTCTGATATGGTTCACCAGATTCATATTTGTGACATTTTTCTTATGAGACGTCTTAATATCCTACTTCCCATTCACTAAGGAAAAACGGAATGGTGAACCAGGGAACCCATTATAAAAAAAATCTCTAGTGTAGGATTATATTAATATATTAAAACAAATAGGAAAAAAATTAAATTATTTAGGGGCGGTAATTTAATATTATCTTTTGTAATCATCTAGTCAATCATAACCCATGGTAATTGTGCCCCTGTGGTGTTGGAACAACTATGTCTATGTTGAATTAATTATTAATTGGACATGCGATGTAAATGGTTCCTAATATAAATATTTAATGTAGATGAATTAAAATTAATTATAAAGACATGTAATATTCTCTAAAAAATGCTGAGAAGTAGTATTCTTAATAAATGTTCCACTTTACAATTAATTATTGAACAGATTGATTTATAATACATATCAAGGAAGTTAGATTATCAACTAATTTTCATTGAACATATGATCATGAAATACCAATAATTTTCAGTTATAGGGATTCACCCATATTGAATAAGAGATGTTATTAAGGTATTTTTTTCAATGTAGAATTTATAATGACCAAAATTTTATATCTATAATGACAATGTTCAAGGATTTCATGTTTTTATCATTATATGATGTAAAAAAATAAACTTTTATGGGTTTGGGAAACATCGAATAAAATAAAAAAAATGTGAGGGTTAATTTTTTTAAAGTATCCATAATTATATTTCTAAAACATTAATGTATTATTAAATTATTGACTTAGGATATGTGATCTTTACAATAGAGATATGGATTCATATTGGAAAATGGGAATTTTTATATAATAATAAATGAATTAAATGGACAAAAATAGGGTCGGTCCTCAAGGATGAACTATCTAATATACAATGAAATTAGAGATAGAAAAGCATACATAAATGCAGGTTAGGGACAATGGCATGGATGAAGGCTGAAACAGGTTGACACTAGCCGGAATATTGTTCACTAGTTATGGTTCAATGATGATTAAATGTCTGAACAACCCTAACTGGTAACCTGTTGGACATTCTTAGTAGGGAGGACCTTTGTGATTTTATTAGTTGGATGATGGGGAACTTGGGTTAATAAGGAATCATATATATAATCCTGATTTATATATGGGGAACAAAGAATAAATTATTATAAAAATTTAAAAATATTTTTTGGGAACATGAGATTTAAATGAGAAAATTCAATTTCATTTTTTTCATCAATGTGTAGTTGATTACTGGTTTGTTTCACACAAAATGTTATTGGTCCTAAACTTGAATTTGGAGTGGTCTATCATAAGAGATCAAGAGAGTTTCATGTCATGTTATCTCATTGTGATCGAGGATATTTCTAGTTGTAATGACACAATTCATATGGATGTTTGTAAAAATCACTGTATTTGATGATTCAATTGAAATATAAAAACCTCAATGGGTGATATTCAATTAGAGGTATGATTGGTTCCATAATAGATTCATGAGAAGGTGAATTTCTATTTTTTAATAGTTAAGGAAATTTTCTTTTGTCAAGGACAAGGAGTTCATTTCCTGACCATTGAATGTAGTAATATGTGGAAGAAACCTAAATATATTTATTTAGAAATAAAAAATGATTAACATGCTTGTGAATTTTATCGGATGGCGGTATTGTATCATTGGATCCATTATCTGATTTAATAATTATTTTTTTATAAGTTCAACAGTATTAAATTCTCATACACTATAAAATTTCAATGTTTAGAGTTTTTTAATATTCTTTTTAAATCCTCATTTGACCGTATGATTTTTGAACTAACCATGACGTAGAATTTGTAAAAGCCATTGAGTGACCACATAAATTAAATCATGTGAGGTTATGTGTGTTTAACTGAAAGTGGGTAAGAATATGGAATGTACTGAAGTGAATACATAAATAAAATTATGTTACTATATTTGTGAGTGGAGTGACATTGATATGTAACCTTGTGAAGTTACCAAGTCAACTGACCATGTGATGTGACCTTGTGAAGTGAAATTGTCAATGGACCTTTTAATGTGACCATATGACAATACATTGTAATGTGACCTTTTCAATTACCCTGTGAAGTGTCCAAATGACATTAACAAATATAATAAAGTCAAGTGATCATATGAACTAAAGTGGAGTGATGCATGAACAAAAAATAATCAATCAGATGAACAAAAAATAACCAACCTCGTTAAAAAAATAAATATCTTGCATGATGAAAAACAAAGTTAACAAAGATTATAATTTTGTGAAGTGTTCAACATAACATATGACAAAAATGTATTTACATAATTAAAATATCATATTTTAGCTCAAATCGTCCTCTTTTTTATTTATAATTTTATATTTTGATCACTACATGGTTATTTCAAATGTTTATCTTTATTTCATTATCCCTTAAAACACTTAATATTTATTTAATTACTATGGAATTATATTTGGAATAATTCTATGTAGGATAATATTTTCATCACCTGATATTAAATTTCATGTTGGTTTCATGAGGAAATTCGTATAATAAATTTATTTTTGATGGAATTTAAATAGTTAATCTTTCATATGTTATGAAATTTTTATAATAGAAATTTGTCTTTTTTATTATTTTGGGTACATAAATAATTATTATAATTTATAAATATAGTAAAACAAGTTTTTAATATTTAATATTTCCTATGTGACCCATGTGGGTATGTTTATAATTTTTATTCATTGAATAAATCATATTTTTCATTGGTACAGATGCAATTCCAAGACCATTATGATTTAAATATGTTATCCTTATAATAAAACAATATAAGGAATTCTATAAATCAAAATCAATTAATCATTTTGATAAAATATCTGAAATATAAAAGTGCTACATAATTTGGTATCAACCACTAATCTCAATTTATGTACAAACATTTAATCATTTTTTGTTGGAGAGAACATTAATGCCTCTACACTCAGATCCTCAATTTTCTATCCAGTTCTATGGGTTAAAATATTTTACCCATATTTATGTATTTAATTTTATTAGGTTATATTACCAATTTAAAATTTTCATTGGGGTCATAACTCCAAAACAATATTTAGGAATCATGTCATCCTATAACCACAAAAGTTTTTCGATTCTGATGCACCTCAAACTTGTTAAAAAATTTATGATTGGTATCTACCACCACATAAAATTTGTCTTTTAGGTTATTCCTCTATGTGTGATATAGGTATTTTTAATAAGTTAAGACATAATGTGTCAAAAAGGATATCGTATTGTATTGTGTTTCAAGATGATAAAATGATTTTCTAAAAGGCTTGTGATATTATGTAAAATATTTAAAAAGTTCATTATATTGGGTGGTATCTCTCTTAGTACATGAGGGGGTGAAGAGTATTATAGGGTCATTTTGATCAAATCTAAAATAATATTCAATATATTCATTTCCCATTATCATGTAACTTTATTGATATTTATATTATAAGTGGTAAAAATTATTTTAAAAGGTGAATACCACCCCCTCATGAATATTCATCCATTCTCATTATTACCTAATAATTTAAAAAAATGTAAGTTCCCAAATTTGTTTATTTTTTTTAATTTATTTATTCTAATCTTATCTTTGTAAAATATTGAAAATGGAAAATTTATATTTTTAGATTCTAGGAATATGATTTGAATTATTTATGGACACCACAAAGACCATCACCCTTTGTTAAAACTAATTCTGTATAATGGATGTCTCAACTAGAGGTTTTTTTAAACTCCTGAATACAAAATGTTGATAAATTATAGTGAAATGTACAAGGATTCATTAGACGATCCTAGAACATTATTGTTTCAGGATTTATTGAATAATGTTATTAATTACAACCTAATATATATTCTGTATTGATCAATTAACATAATTATGTATAGTAACAATTTTGGAAGAAAACCAGTACAAGAAATTTAGAAAATAATAAAATATACACATATTGAGTTTGATGAACATATAAGAACTAAATTGTGGTTGTAAAGAGCTGAGTATGAGGGATTAAAAATTAAGGAAAAAGGCATATTTAATCAAATATTACACATATATACAATTATTTTATATATAATTATTATTTGGGAGAAATATTAGATAATTACACTTTCTTTGAAATGTTTTTTTTTGAAATTTACATAATTAATTAAATACCAAAATGGTTGAAATTGATTAATTTTACAAAAAATAAAAGAATATACATTATATGAGATTATTATATATTTGCTATAACATGAGTTAAAATATAAAAATGTTTCTGAAGTGGAATATTTGAAAAAATAAGTGTGTTACTTATAAATCCAAAATGCAGGTTCCCACTCACTAATTTAATTATGAAGGAGATAGAGTTATATTTTTGTACCGTGTAATGTAAAATAAATGAAACTATAGAATGAAAAATAAAAATAAATTGTAAATAAATGATGAAAAAAGGTTAATATTGGTGATTAAGATTTCAATTATAAGTGACCAGAATGTTGTAAAATACAACATAACTACCAAATACATAATAATGATAAGAGAATTAGTGTTCAATAAAAACATTTTAGGAAATCAATTGAATCTAGTATGAGTTAGATATCATATTTATATTCTGGTGATTACTCAGTTTTAGGAAATGAAGCGCTAAGCCTTGGTTTGAAGGCTTTTAAAAATCGTGATAGTTAATCTGAATTCTATTCATCTTCTAAATCTTATTTTCCTAAGGATTGTTTAAATGAATAGATTAATGGAGTCAATAATAAAGTGAAAAAATATCATATTATTCAAAAAGGCCAATCTTAAATATATGAACAATATTTGTGTATTTTTTTTAAAAAAATATTCATTTGAGCTCAAATAAAAATTATATACTGCTCTAGAAAGTGTTCATCCTAAAAATCATAGACATAAAAGTTTTCATTCAATATATAATGAAGTAAAAATAAGTAATTTCTATTTTTTTAATGAAAATGATAGTTTGATAAATAAAATTGGAATTCTAATAATAGATGATTTTAATTTTTTTGAATTAAGTGTATGTTATGATAATATGGTAAGAATGGTAAAATTGAAGGATTCGTATATTGGTTTAGTTATAAAAATAAATTACCCAAAAAATAAGAACATATATGTTGATGGATCGAGTGTAAATGATTTATGTGATATATTATATACATGTCATATGAAGTTATACTATCAAAATGTATTGTCATTGATATTTATATATTCTATTGGTCATATTAATTATTTTATGAAAAAATAATTATATTAACTATATCAAGTAAAATTATTCTGTTAATTATTTTTAGTTCCTAATAATTATTTTTCTAACCAAATAGGACCCAAATTTCAGTGCTACTAAAGAGATCTTACACATTTTTTCACAAGAAACATGACATGGAAGCCTCAAAAAGGACATGTGGTACATGGATAGTGGATGTTCCTATCATATTTCTGGTTGTTACAAAAGCTTTAAAAAAACATACAAACTATTGAAAATTCCTGAATAGATTTTGCATAGAAGAAATATATGTTACTAATGCAAAAAAAATTGTATATTATAATGATTCATTCAAATTATTATAAGAGGTAAAATCATATTAACTACATGAACTTTTATATTTAAGATTAACTGGTCAAATATAAACAACTAGACATATAAATAAGTTTTAGGTTTATATTATTATTGATTGATGTATTGTGTTTATTTTTACTTATTTCATTACACAAAAATATGAGGCCTTTTCGAAATTAATTTCATATATAAATTTTTTTCAAAATGATCTTTTTTCTGATTTTACCTGGTAAAAATGGTAGAGGAGGTGAGTTTTAAATTATGGAGTCTAATAAATTCTAAAGAGATTATGGTTATCATCATAATTTCACTTCCACATCTAACCCTCAATAAAATGGGGTGGTAGAATGGGAAACATAGAACAAAATAATAATTGGAAAAGGAAATTTCAAATGATTAAACTTTTCGAAAATATTTTTGGTCAGAAGCCAATAACTCCGCCTATCATGTTTCTAATTAAAATTTTAGAAAATTTTTAAATAATGCACATTTTTTCATCTAGAAATGAGGGAATAATAGAATGTGGAATTTTAGTGTATTTTGATATAATTTTGGAATTCTTAATATTGTAGATTCACATAAAAATGATTCAATATCAGATGGAGGTATTTATATAGGGTATTCTAATTAAATAAGAGAATATAGTTATTATAATGTTTATAATAGTTTCCAAATATACCTATGCTAAATTTGATGAAATTTAATTAAAATAAAGAAAATTTTAGTTAGAGATTGTTGAGGAATAGTTTTGAAATTTCAACTTTGGTGAACCCATAATGTCAAAAGTAGATGGAGATATTGATGTGGAGATTTATTATCAAGAATAAAATTTTATAAAAAATAAATTTAATGTACTCTATAATATAATTGCTGATATAAATACGACTTTAAACATTATGAATTAGATAAGAAATGATTTTTCTTATCATGATTTTATTTCTATTTTGGTGCCTCCCAATATTGATGAATTTTTTATTATAAGAAGTGGACTTTTTATATGCATAAAGATTTGAATAAATATTATAGGTTAAAATTCCTGACCTTAATTAAACAATCATGGGATCATAATATTATTAGAACTAAATTTATATTTATAAATATAGTAAATGAGTTCAGTAAAATAATTATAATTAAGGAATGATTAGTTTCTCAAGAATATAATATTAAACTAATTGATTTTGAAAAATAATTTCCACATAGTTTCATTAGTAGAATATATAAGAATTATTATGGCATATGAATCACTATTTGAATAAAAATGTTTCATGTTGGTTTAAAAAGTTAATATTGAAATCTATACATATCTAAAAATGTTAATATAAAGCATACTCATAGTTTATATAATCAATATAAATTAGACTATAATTTGAAAATATCAAAATCAATTCATATTATAAAATAATATTCTTAAGCTCGGTATGATTGGTTTTATTTATTTCATTAAATTAATTTTCTTGATAAACCAAATATAATTCAACGATACTATCATTGGTTCTTCAAGTGATATACATTGCAATAAATTTTTGATGTTCATGTATTTATAATTTTATAAGAGCCTTATGGGTTAACATATGTTAGTTTTTAGGATTTCAAATTATTCCATGAAATTATGGAATCAATATTAACCAGTTAAAATTTTCTAAATAATTAAATTATATCTTTGTTATTTTGATTTCTAAAAAAATATTACAAAGGAATTTTGTTGCAATCTTGAATATGATGGAGCAGTAAAATCAATTGATAAAAAAAATTTATATATTTGATTTAAATAATTCTTTAATTGTCTGAATCTCAAAAATATTTTCTTATTTCAATATGTATATGTTCTATATTACAATTTATTCTCAAATAAATTCATATAAAATACTTTAGTAAAATAATTTAATATGTTAAATTTTAATTACATATTTGATTATTTTATCAGGCATATAACTTTTTAACTACATATTAATTCAGACGCTAATTTATATTGAAAAATTGATATAATGATTACAATAGTTATGTATCACTTTATTTGTATATTTTTATTTTTTTTGGATTGTAAGATTCCGAATTCAGATGTTTTATTATCTAATGAAAGTGATTTTTTGGATACATATTTTTGTTTCTCACAACCATTATGTATTACAAAAAAAATTAATTACAGTTTTAATTAGTATAATATACCAATATAGTGTGATAATTGTAATGTTTAGGACCTGGTTTCCACTCAATAGTGTCTCGAGCCCAGTTGTTCATAAGTACTCATGTGCATCTCCCCAAACGCCAGAGTCTTCCAACTTCTAGTGAAGAACTACAAGTGTTAGTGGGGAGACTATAACATCATGACCAAAGTATATAATCAAATAATAAAATAACATAAAAATAGTGGCAGAAAATAAAAAAAATACTTCTACTGAATAAACAAGATAGAAATTTTTAAAAATACAAAAGAGTCTCACATATATTTCTAATAATGATACATTTCATATTCTAGAATAATATCCAAAACATGTACCCCATATTAATATATAATAAAAGTTTCCAAAAGAAAAAAAGTAAAAAATTTATATCTCTAAATACCTTCACAAGCCGTAGATCATTCCTATAATCCCCTTATCCTAAGACAGAATCAACAAACTATGTTAGTGTGCTTTCCACATTCCAACCCCGAAACCATATAATCAATTTAGTTTCCCCAACGGAGGCCCAAATAGTGTGTTGGATAACATCCTTGTAGGAAAACTAACAATGTCTATACAATTCCATGGTGTGTTATATAACATGTTATGTAGGAAAAATTTTGGCATATATGAAATATATAAAGGAAAAGTTCCAATGGAACATCCAGTTCCAAGCTAGTGATATTAACTAACCTTTCAATGCTCAGAACAAAACAAATGTCATGTCATGTATCCAGTAAACAATATCTATAGAAGTAAACCACGTGACCTCATTATAATTCCCTTTTTATCATATAATTATGGTCTTCCCATATAATTCTAGTGAATCAAAATCCCACGAACAAGACCTATTAACTAATGTATCAAACCACACAAGGTCCAGATCAATGGTATCTTGACCAAGGAATCCTCCCTGAGTCCCAAGATAATCTCGATGGAAACTCAGTATGGGCACTGGTTGGATTCCATTGAGTATTTCATACTGAACACAAAAATGTGAGTCTAACCAAGCTATATTCAAGGGATAGAAATGAAAAAATAATCCTACAGATTAAAGACCCAAGGGGCATAATGAACCCAAGGTGTCCAATACCACATTCATGATTCAAGGATCGTTGTGCATGTAATCTCTACAAACATCAATCCATTAATACCATTCTCATTTATTACAAATGATTCTACCTACTCATGTAATCCATTAACATTCCATCATATGACATGGGTATACCCACCAATTTTTCACCATTCCAAATTACAAAATATATGTAGGTATACCCACTAATTTCTCACAATTCACAATGTAACATTAAACATAGATTTACAGACCCATTTTTCATAATTCACTATAATGATTTAAAAATGGGTATAAATAACCATTTATCAATTACAAAAAACCAATTCATCCATTCCATTTGAAATTTTATCCATTTGTTCAACTCTTCAATTAACCAATTAAATTAATCATTTAATAAAAGAAATAATGGTAGAAACACATGACTTAATAAATAATGTTTGTTCATTTTTTTCATAATTAAACTCCATTTAACTAGTAAAACACAAGAAAAAATCCCATGTCTGGATCAATAGGTATCAAAAAAGGGTTATTCATATGGAACAACTAAGGATCGACCATGGTTGGTAAAAAAATTCAAATACACAGCAATGGAACCTAAGAGAAATCCTAACTGGTTCATGTTGTTTTATGTAAATTAGTCGGTTCTGTTATGAGGAAAAGCTATAAATTATGGAGGTTGGTATAATAACAAGTTGTTATATATACACAAAATTCAAATGAAAAATATCGACCACCTACCATGACTCTATAGTGGGATGCTTCTCCAGTATCAAGTCCCAATTTGAATCATTTTACAAGAAGTATGAATAATGGAAGAATAATTAGAAATTGATCCATAAGATCCTAAATACATGTGGAATAATTGATTCTAAGAAGAATCCAGAATGGCTATAAATAAATATAGATCATACTGATGTAGATAAAAGGAGATGAACCATAATCAAATCAGAGATCGAATGGTGAAAATAACTAAAATACAATGTTATCCTCCTTTAAGAGCTTCTCAAACACTATCTTCCTATGAATATGAAATAATATTTAATTTAGATTAAAATAAGAAATTAATTTCCTTAAAAAATTAATTAAAATATTTAAAATATAGTGGATTCATGGTTTATGTACACATTTTAGAATATTATGTGCCAAAAAGGGATGGTTCCTATAGGCCATGGGGCACCCAAACACTTTAAAAACTGTAAATAAACCGTGAGATAAATGTATGTCCATGTATAAAAAAACTACAGACCTGGATGCATAGTTTGAATAAACCATTTTCCCTTTACCTCCCCCCTATGTGCAACCATTCATTGGTTAGAAAATCCTTGTGGACTACACTATATTGTTTTCACTAAATGTGAACAAGGCATAAAACCTGCTAAATCTTGTTTTAGGTGCTGAGGAATCCCCTGAAACCTGTAAATCCTAAGTGATCATGTTGGGTACTACCATAAGGCCATATTTAATAAATAAAATTAAAATGGTACGGATTTGTACCTCATACAAAATCCTGATTTCTTAAAATCTTCCCCCTTATAGTATTTCATCACCATATTGATCTATGTAGAGTGGTCGATATTCATCTGAGAAAAACTCCATCCACAGAGAATATACTTCGGCCTCCGACCCTGCTGATTTGTCTAGTAAATGTCCATGTTTCCATAGCTCCCATTATAGATTAAATGAACAGATTCATAGAACCATTGTGATTCTTCCAATAATCTGAATCTGATGCTCCTCAAATAATGCATCGACCTGAAGTTATACCTACTTAGGCTGAAAAATGTGAGATGTGTTGGAATGATAGTGGAATTACTGAGAAACATGGAAAATGGTATGGGTGGATTGGTACCTCCGAGGTAACAACAACGAACAGGCTATAGACCTGACTCTCTCAAGAATCTTAATATGGCTGACATATCGTAGGGAATATTTATCATGCCTATAGATTATCCTGTGTCTCAGCCTCGGTGAATCACACAAGAAAACCTGACCCCTGACCCCAGAATCTAGAGGTTTTCTACGATGATTGGCATATGATTTATTTTGAGACTTGTTAGTGTCCATTTATATCTGAATCCATTTTCTCTACTCCGAATTCTCTTGTATGAGACACAGTCCTAGTAAAGACACATCCCCAACCTCTATCCAACAAATGGGTGATCTATGTGGACTACCCAGTAAACCTATAAAAATATCCATTTTTATAATGTCCAGAAATATTTTTAGGTGTGAAAACTAAAACATGGTTATATGATTCTTCCAAGATCCCCCAAATTCTAGGAGGCATGATTCAAACATGTCCCCTAATGACTGTATCATTAGCTCTGATTGGCGATATGTATGTGGGTGATATGTTGTGTATAGTAGAACTTTTGTACCCATATCCCTCTGAAAAATATTCAATAAATGATATATTATTAGTGCATACCTATCTAAAGGATAATGTGTAGGTCCTTGTGAATTTTTTAAACCTATCAGAAGTATAATCATCAAAAATAGTCAACAATATTGGTCTTCTTGATCATTATGAAATGAGAAAACTTTGTGATCTTCTGAAAAGAACCCCTCTAAACAATGTTTCCTAAAAGAAACCTCAGAAAACAAGTCTTGAAATATTTTAATATGTCATCCTATTTCCCCTATAAAATAGGTATCTTTTGTAAAAACCTAATCGGTTTCTAATGTTCTACCTTCCCATACTGGTAGGTGGAAGAAGTTGTAAAAAAATAGCCACCATAAATTTGAATTCTTGCCACCAGGACTGAAAGATTATGTTACATTGAATTTAGTATGTCGATGGTGAAATTCCCATGATGAGGCATGGAACTACCACATCAGCTCCTTGTATATGTCCGCAAGATCCCAAATGAAACCATGGAGACACCAGATCTCATCCATTCCTATGGTCTGAACATGAGCTGTGTCCTTTCCTAACACACTCATTCATAAAACTAGGTCCTCCTAATCTGAAGTCAAACTCATCATCACTCTATCTATTAAGGAAGAGGTCTCAACTTGGGATTATTGATATGTTTTTCCTAGACTATCGTGAACTTGAAAGTGCATCTTAGAGAACATCACCATAATTTATGACTATCTACTAGGCTACACTAATGTCTTTATCTGATTCTTCATGCTCAGTGCATCTTCCACAGCATTTCCATTACCATGTGTAGAGGCATGGTCGACGTAAAATTTCTAAAGGTACTCTACACATCTATTCTACCTCAATGTCATATCATGTCATTTGAAAATGCAATATAGGATTTTGTGGTTCGTGTAGTCCCAACAATTTTCTCCAATAAAATAATGTATCCAATAAACAACTTATGATCAAAAATAGCTAGTTCAAGGTCATGCATAGTTTAGTTCCTCCCACATGACTTCACCTACCTAGACCCATACACCATGAATCTTTCCATACATTAGCAATACTTCCACCCTGATACCTGAGCTATTTCAATATATTGTAGAGACATTTCCCTTTCTAAGAAGTAATAAGATTGGTGTTGATTTCATCCTTCCATTCAGCTCTTGAAAGGATATCTCGTTTAAATTTTACCACACATTACTCATAACCATCTATTTAATACAAGTCTATGATGTTGATAATCATGATAAATCCAATATGAAATTATTTTAGTGACCATGTAACCCTAGGAAACACCATATTTCCAAAACATTGTTGGTATGTACCTAGGAAGTGACACCCCTCACATTCTTTGGGTCCACTGATACTCCTACCTCTTAAATTATGTGACCTATGAAGTGAATATGATCTATCAAGAAGTTGGAATTTATAATCATAAAATATAACAGATTCTCTCTTAGTATATCCAAAAAATCTAATGTTTTTTTCAAATATTCTATTCCTTGTGAAAATAAACCAACACATCATCCACAAAAACTACCACAAAATAATTCAATTAATGATGGGACTCCAAATTAATTAGTGACATGGAAACCATTGGTGAATTCTTGATACATAAAAATATAACAAGATAATTTTATAGACCATACATATGATGAAAGGCTATATGAGGTATGTCCAAATCTTGAACATGTAATTGGTGATATAATTTCCTCCAATCAATTTTGGAGAATTGTAGGTCTCCAAAAAGCTAATCAAATAAATAATCTATCCATGGTAAGGGATATTGGTTCTTAACCAACATAGGGATCAATATCCGATAATCCATACATCATTTTAGAGTACCATATTAATTTTTTTGTTACAGGTTTTGAAAACCCCCATAGATAAGTACGAGGTTGATTAAACCATTGTAAATTTAAATCCTCTAACAGTTACTTGAGAAACTGTTTCTCTTTCGAAGACATCCTATTAGGAAGAACGAATAATTGTGAAACTCTTGGAAATATATCTATGGAGAAATCTACCTTTCTCTCAAGAGCTATACCCAAAAAAATCAATAGGGAAGACATCCATGTGGTGATCAAGTATTGGAGGAAAGTCTTCTTGATTGACTCCATGATCATTCAAATATAAAACATCAATCGGGTCTATCATCCGACATAGAACTAGTCTTCATCCACTGTGTTTGGAACATCCTCTAGTTCTATAGATTGCAGTAACAGAGGTTTATCTGGTGGCCCAAGGCCCACAACCATTACAGTAAAAATGTCACCTCCCTCCTAGATTACGACTTGAGGTTATTTAGCGGCATGACTATTCATTTCAAAACGCCCTCCTCAAAAAATAAAGATAATAATGTTCATAACTCAAAAACATATGATAGTTCAAAACCTCATAAAACCAAGACACCTCCAACCACCTTACTCCTAAGAAAATATTGTAAAAATAATAGTCGCAAACACCACTAGAAACGTTTCTTCTTTCCCACAAATATGATGGGTCTAGGTAATGTCTCAGTTCCACTTTTCATGTTTTCTTTTGATTATCAGGATGATTAACAATCATTTTACACTTCATTTTCATTATCAATAAATCAAAAGATTTGATGAATGGTTTACTAATTCCAAATCTATGAGGGCCCATAACACCTCATGGACCCAAAACTTGGTTTCCATTCATCCCGTAAATATCAAACTCACATTAGAAATTGAATTTAGAAGGTGTATCAGTTCCCAATCCATAAGGTCCCATAAACATTATAAACTAAAATATGGTGTCAGTTCCATATCCACTCCACAAATATATCACAACAATAGATATAACATTCACAAAAACAATCAAAATTGCCTGAAATGGGTAATTAATCCTAAATAGAATAGAGTAATGCATGGAATGTGATTTATAATACATTATAATATGATGCATGGGATAGAATACCCTCAAATCATCATGTCTCAGTATAAATGGATCCTAGAATTGTATCAATAGTTACAATATAAAAAAAATGAATTCATTCAATAGTAAAATAAGATCCATAGAAATATTAAAAATCATAAAAATAATAATTCCATTAAATAAAATTTATCTTTTTCCTATATGTGGGGTATCTAATATAGGGCACAACTTATACCAAATTCTATTTTCTATTTTTCCCTATCTATTATCACTAATTAGTAATTCAACATAGAAAAGATAGCTCTGATACCACTTTGTAATGTCTTGAACCCAATAGCCACTCAAAAGTTCATCGATCCCAGTTGGTCACAATGCCACAAGAGAATCTCCCCAAAAAATAATGGATTCTAACTTCCTATGAGGGCCTAGGTGTGTCAATGGTGAGAAAATTCCTTCAGGAACTGAGTATATCACTATGGTAGTCAATAAAAAATTGATAGTTTAAGAAGATAAACTAGAAGAAAGGTTATAATCTAAAAATAAAAAACAATAAAACAATACATTGTTGTTTCATATATAGTAATGATAACTAATCATGTAACATCTATAAAGAAAACAACCAAAATATGTATACAATATTACACTACAATCCAAGTATCCAAATTCCAAAAATTACAAAACTAATATATTTAAATAGAATTATGAGATCAACTGTATCCCACGATCCCCTTATCATGAGCTGCAATCAAATAACTATCTTAGTAAATATTCCCCTTTCTGAACATGAAACCACATAATCTGTTTGGGTTCCCCAAGGGAGGCCCAAATAGGGTGTGAGATAACATACCAATAGGCAACTACACACGGTCTATGCAATTCCATTTTGTGCTATAAAACATGTTAAAAAGAGGATAAATAAGTATGTAAGAAATAAATAAAATAAAAGTGCACATGGCATACCCAGTACCATAAAAATGATACTAAAGAGCCTCTCAAGGCTCCCTACAAAATAATTCTTAGCTTGTGTATCCATGAAACTATAACAATAGAAGTAACCACATGGCCTCATCATACATTATTTCTTTTAAAATCACACTGACCATTCCATATACTCAGAGTGAATCACAATCCCACGACTATGAAATATTAAATAAAGTAGTATACTACATAATGTCCAGATCCAATGGGTTAAGACCATTTCATCCATGTCGACTCCAAGGAGAATCTTGATGGAAAAGCTGTATGGGCCCTGGTTGGAGTCCTGTGAGCATGTCATACTAAATATGTCATATGAATGTCTAAGAATGAAATATCCAATGGTTTTCATGGACCAAAGAATCCTATCGATTCATGCCCCAAAGTTGACAATCAACTCAATGTGTCTAGTACCTCGTTTAGGATCCATGCAGAGCCTTCCAGGTAATCCATGCTATCATATATCCTTTCGTACCATTTTTCATTCATTACACATGAGTCTTCCCACTCTTGTAATCCACTTAAATCCATCATATAACATGTGTATGACCACACATTTATCGTAATTCACAATTAAACATATAACAAGGGTATATGCACACTTTCATCATAATTCACAAATAAACATTTTACATGGGTATACTAAACCATTTATCACAATTAAATATAAGGCAATTAATTTTGGTGTACCCACAAACTTATGAATTACAAAACAAACCAATTAATCCATTCCATGTGAAATTATATCCATTTGACCATATCAACAATTAACCAATTCAATTAAAATTTTAATAAAACAAACAAAGGTGGAAACCCATCATCTAAGAAAGAAACATAGTTCATTTTAATCATAATTAAACTCTATTTAATTAGGAAAGAAAAAAGAACACAAACCATTTATGCTTCAATAGGGTACAACTATATCTTATTCATATAGAACACCCCATGGGTTACCAGGTTTTGGGATAATACCACCAACACAACTCAAAGGAACCAACGGAAATGCCTTATAGGTCCATGTTTATTTAATTTAATTAGCTGGTTTAATTCTTAAGTCATTCTAGAAAGTCCCACTAGTGGCCTAATAGATGGTACCTCTATAATGAACAAAAATATTAAAAAAAGTATATTCCACTTACCTTGGCTCAGTAATGGAGTGATCATCTTCTATGAAGTATGGATTATAAATGGTTTAGAATAAGTATGAATAATAGAAAAACAGAAATTAGGGCTTAAGATCCCAAATCCAAATAGCATAATTGATAGCCAAAATATTTGAGTGTTGTTAAAAAAATTAGAACTTATACAGATTGAAGGAGATGAGACACATTCAAACTTGAGATTAGATGACGAATATAAGTCAAATCCAACATTAGACACCTCAAACCATCCCTTGTAGTGCATAGGGAATAATATGGGTTTTAAAATTAAAAATGAAAAAATTTAACTAAAAAGTAATACAAAACAAAAAATACATTAGTGGTAAAACTTATGGGAATAGTGTAGAACGTCATCCAACAACCATGGATGGTTCCTGTAGTCCTAAGGTCACCTACATGATTTACTCGCACAATTTATAAACTGTGTACAAATATTGTACTAACCCACTTTCCATATTTTAAAAAATTGTAGACCTAGTAACATAGTTTTCCAAACCATGAAGCCTTAACCACCACTTTATCCAGCCTTGAATGGTTTCATAACACCATGTGTCCATCCTCGCACAGTTTGAACTATCCATGTACGAAGCTTGAAACACCCCTAAAACTACCTTTTAGCTCTGAACAAGCCTCATACACCTATAAAACACCCATGTTAATGTTGGAAACTCACATAATGACATATTTAAGGATTAAAATTTAATAATAATGGATATAAACCATATACAACACCTCATGTTTTTATAATAATACTTCAATAATATCAATCTATAATAATAATTTTTAATATTATACAACATAACACATTAGTGTTACATACAACTTTTTTGATAAATTGTTAAAATAAGAAATATTATTTTAATTTTTTTTATAAAAATGGTCAATACATTCATATTTTGGTTAATCACATAGATTATTATTTAATTTTGATAGAAGAAAATGACAATATTGAATAATATAAGTTTAATCGTACATCACATATTTGTGGTGAGTGTGACTCATATTTTTGTTGAATAATTAAAATTTTCTATTTTTAAGGTATTTATTTTTAAATTATATTATTCCTAGCTCTCTAGAATGATTTTATTTAGTTGTGTACTATTTAATTAATTGTAAAAAAAATTATTCATTAATAATTTTGAAATATTTTCATCGATCCCTGAGGATTATATCATATATTTTCATATGAATTTATACTATTTTCCAAAGTAGATTTTCATATCTATATATTCTTTTTAGAAATGTATGAATATTATAGATACACATGATAAATATGAAAGAAATTAAACATTAATCACATGGTTCAACCAATTAATATCATAATATTCACAGAATCCGATTACTCATTGTTTTAGTGTGTTGGATATTATCTATATAAAAATATTATTTTATCTCATTTATAAAAAATTATTTATTATCATGCTGCATTAAACCCTTTTCTAGATATATCATTTAATTCCCCGAACATTTAACGTAATTGTGCAATTAATATCGATGTCATTTTTATATATTATTCGTAATATTTTTTGAAAATAAAATAAAATAATTTAGATAAAGAAATGGAATAAAAAAATATGAGAAAAAATTTTATTTAATAAAAATTTTATATATTACAACATTACAAGAAAAAAACACGTCTACTACACCAGGAAACTCATAAAAAGACTGAGAAAAAACTTGGATCTCCACCATGTTTCATAAGAAGAATTAAAGAGTGGGCCTTTTCATTTTTGTATTCTATAGTTAGAGAAATAATAGCTAGAATAAAAACAGAAATACATAGAATAATTGGAATGTAAAAAAACCATTTTTAAATTATGAGAACACTGGTGAGGTTTCAGTCATTAATTCCTCTAATCGTGAGTATTTATATTAATTTTATGGCTATTGAAAAATAATTAGCCTTTGGAATTTAATTTTAACAAACTTTTTATGTCTTCATATAACAATTATAATTATATAACCATTTTTTATTTTATGTGTTTAAAATATTAATTTTTTTAAATTATTTTTTATTCAAATAATAATATGGTTTTAATTGATGATATTTTTAATATTATAATAGCAGAATTTATACAATTTTTAGTTCCTGATGACTGTTTTAGAAATTAAAATGAAAATGAATTTAAATTTTTGAGTAAGAAAATTAATGGTATGTAATATATTTTTTATTAATAATATCTCAATATAAAATAATTAAATGAATAGTATATTTTTAAATAATAATGTAAAATTAATATTAAAGTGTAAAATATATACGTGTAATTATATATGTGTGGTTCCATTTATGTTTACTAAATGTTTATCATGATTAATAAATTTTTCCCAAAATATTTGGATATATACCGATAATAGAGATCAGTATTATAGACAAGATCTCAATGTCAGGTTGAAACATAGCATATGTTCACTCGAGCAGTGCATGTAGAAAACCATTCATAGGATGTGATAGGTTGCAAACAGACCCATGTGTAGGGTCCTATTTGAGCGCGTGTAGGGTTAGTTTAGGCCTAAGAAAGAAGGGCGTGTAAAATCCCTCCCATGGTGTGTGTGAATGTGTCATCAAATTAATTCACCACACACCCAAAATTATTAGGTGACCTCAAATTTCGATTAGTTTTAATGTGGGGTTCATTTTTTAAAGAGAAGATATAATCTTGACCACCCATTTATATAATGCATGATCGCAGCCATACATGCATGTTTCCCCATTCAAACATTCAATGCCAGCATTAAATGATGTGATTAATTTCAAACTTTTGTTCTATCTACATCTAATTTGGATATTCCCCTCTAATCCACCATTACCCCCCACTAAAAAATGTTATTATTTTAATCTAAACCATACAATCTCTATGGTTCATCTAGGTTGTCAATTGTTTTTTACTGTTTCTACATCGTTAATCCCATCCTGCCTCAATCAGTCTATGTTTCACCGGTCAGCAACTGAAACCCTATTCATCCTCCACTATTCTTCATCCTCCCATGATGCTCAGCCATCAAAATCCCTATTTATAGCTAGATATCTATTTTCAACAAATCTATCATTGTTATTTTTATTTTAATCCAAAACCCCATCATATTCCCTTAATGATTCAATTATATAATTATAAGATATCAATCAATCCGATTGATAATTAATTTGCACTAATAAATGAGTTTTTTTATTTTACAAAGTCAATTTCAAGTTTAAATTAGCAACTTTTCTAATTGAAACATGGGGAATAATATATTTATATATACAACCCTATTTTCAAACCCAATTCTACTCGAACATCACTATTCCAAGCCCTCTCTTGGTTTCCAGAAGCCCATATCCCCTCTATAGATCCCAATCAGGTAAGTGTTTAATCGTTTTGTTTAATTATGATGTCATACAAAGTTATATGTATATATCAAATGATATCTATGTATATAACATATAAAATTCCGAAAAAAATATGATAAGGTTTTTTGAATTTAAATTTTTATTTATAAATCTTATGTTATGTAAGGGTGTATTAAATTTACTCTCAGTTTTGGATTTTATTTAAATTGTGTAAGTGATAAAATTATTTTCATTACTATTTTTATATATATACTTATTTATACATATGTTTGTGATAATATAAGTTCCATCTATTTTATAAGATCTGAAAACATTTAAGGGAGATTAGAAATTTCATTTTCAGATTGTATTTATTATGATGTATTTTAGTTATGGTGGTTATTCCAAGAGTTATATATATATATCTCTATGTGTGTGTATTTTATATATAAACATATATATCAATTTATTTATAGTAGTTATATATAAGACTAAAGGGTTTTTGTCTTGTATTTTATTTCAAAAAATTATTTACTTAATAGTTCAATAAGTTAATTTTTCTAAAATGTTATACATATATATAAATACATATATATATATATCTCTTTATTTTCGGAATTAATTAAATAAATGGAATGTTTATAATATATTCTCTAAGCATATGGACTAAAGGAGTTATTCCATTTTATCCAATTATCTTCATTATAAAAGATGTACATACATATATATGTATATATTAATTCTACACCATTCTCTATAACTTCACATTTTCAGATGTAATAAAGAAACATTTTTGTTTAGAATTTTAATTCTATGTCTATGGCTTGCAAGACCTTAGTCTCATTGTTGGTCAACATTGGGTGATTATAATTATATATGTATGTGTATATATATACATGCATATATATATATATGTGTATTTATGTAACTATATTTCTATCTTTCGTATTATATTAAATAAAGGACTGTTTAAAAAATCTAAGCAAATGTGACTGTTTGTCGATGGGTTTTCTTATGTTTTTTAAAATATTATTTTCTTTTTATGGAATAGATATATATCTATATATATTTATGTATGTACATATATGAAAACACATTTTATATAATAAATATGTTAAATATTTATTTACAAAATATATTTACAATGTATGATTTTTATTAATTTATCAATTTATGGTATATGTTTATGTGTATCTTTGTATCTAAAAGATAATAGTCATAAATTAAGTAAAAAGATATCTAAATTATTATATTATGTGCGCAAGATATCATTTCATGTGTGAAAATACATTTTCACCACATGGTTTTTCATTCATAACTATGTATGGTCGTCATATATTTTATAAATGACACTTTGTTCATTTTAGAGAGAATATATTTATTTAATTCATTATCATGTTTATTTGTGTGTTTCAAATAATGAATTTTTTCTAAATGGAATATGTATTCTTTGTCTATGTGTAACCCTATTCATATGAGTAATTCGTTATTATTATTATGTGATGGGTGAGGCTTGGTAGAGACTCTCGATGCATCAGTAGGTCTAATGAGACTATCAATGGTCTAAGAATGATGCATTGACAATGTAGTTATGATATCCAGAAATATACATTCCATAGAGGAATGTATTTGACTTAGTAATTGATTGGTGGTTCCCTCTATAACACCTTGATGCATCGATGGGTCTCATGAGACTAAACAATTTGGGTTTTGGTAGAGGCCATACCCTAGTATTTTCAGACATCTTGGCTGAGGCCATGACAACACTATTTAGATGTTCGTAATTGTTCATTCCATAATAATGAGATCAATATCAGACCTTCCATATGGTTATTCGACTAGTAGAATATACATCGTTAAGAATACTTATCTCATGAACATATACATGGATTTATCTGACTAGTTTTTATTCCAACAATTTGATGCTCAACATTATGTTTTCAGAAGTAAAAGTCATAATGAATCATATAATTATATTTAAAATAATTCATTTATAACGAGGGACTACTATTTATTATTCAATATATAAAACAATGGTTATATTTTTATTTATTATTTCTGGTTTTGATTTATTTTATAAATTTTATTATTTAATGTTAAATTCAAAAAATGTAATATTTCATGAGAAAATTTTTATCCACACACCTCATATGTCATGGATAATTAAGTTTGGCCACTATCTAACTTGAGGATGGAATTCTATGATTTTTCATTCAAGTGCGTTCATATTTTATTATGTATTTTATTTTTATTTTTTAAATAAATATAGAAATTTTTTATCATAGGATTTCCTTAAATATGATTTGAGTAACTCTAAAAAATGATCATGACATGTTGTGAGAAAGTTTAATTTCTTAATAATAAAATTATTTAAATTATGTAAGTTTTTAGAAGAAATGTTTTGGAAGAAATGTTTAATTTTTTACCCATACTGAGTATTCCAAATTATCACCCTGTGTTTGAAGTTCAATTTTATATATATAGTGGATTTATTAGCAACGTACGTTACTTTATAGATATAGCACACAAATGTTTATTTTTTTTATAGTTTGGAGGAATGGTAATAGTTTTATCTGATTCTCAAAATACTAGACCAGAAAAGATCCTCTACTATGTAATGGGATGTTTATTTTTTCATAAAATTTTTATAAAAACATTACACAACATATTTTAGCATCATCTCTGTGCAACTAGGGTCGGGGCATTAATGTTGGTATCATATAAATGGTCTAGTTAATTTGGTAAAATTAGAACAAAACAAGTACTTTTTAAATGATTTTCTGAGTAATATTATTTCATATAATTTTCATATGGAAGATTAGAGATCACTAACCAATCTTTTGTCTCTTCCTACTATGTAGCTTGGAACTATTATTGATAAATCTTATTTGGGTGAGTATAATGATTTAACAAACCTGAAGCTATCTTACATACACTATTACCAGATATAAAACACCTCAAATGTCATGTAGTTATTCCAAGGATAGAGATATGTCAATTTCCATATGTCATATGAAAAACTTACATTACATACACATAAAGGGAAATACTATAAAGGACTCTTCAAATGAGTTACTCTGTCTAACAATTATATAACCTTAGAAAAATTATGAGAAGTTGTAGTGTATGGTGACCCCTGTGTAGCCAATCTGTTTCATGTATTGAATGTTAGCTTGTATGGGAGTGATTACGATATCATACCTCTAGAACCTATGGCAGTCTAAATGGTCTATAACGACCATGTCCATTCTGATATCTCTGAGCATTACACCTTCCATGCATCTATCTAGAGACCCAATTGTTATATTAAAACATATGATCATAGATTCTCGAGATGTATTTGGGCTAAATAAATTAAAAAAATTAAAACTACCCTAGGAATCAATTTTAGGGGAAAGATATTAGGGATTTGTGCACTGTGGTGGACCTAGTGAAGGTATAAATTAAATTTTTTCCTTAATTTTTTTTAATTTTAAAAAATAATAAGTTTTTAGGAATATCCTGGATAATTTCAGAAGGTTTACGCTACTTGCAATGTCTGGGTAGAAGATAATTAGAAGGGTACAATTCTATTGGGGGTGAATGTAACACCCCGAACCTATGATTCAGTTTTGTAATTAATATTAATGTTTTATTTGTACTTTTTTATAATAATTTTATGAAAATAAATGAATTTAATTGTGATAAACTAATGAAATAAGAAAATATGATAATACATTTTATTTAATAAAAAACTGAAAATTTAGAGTATTACATTACAAAAGACTTCAACAACTTCTAGAAACTTATAAAAATACCATGTAAAACAAATGGTACTCTTCCACGTAATATTAGAAGAAAGATTTTTTATGCCTCTTCTTTTCGGTCTTCTACAGTAAGAAAAACAATAGCTAGAATAATATTTTTAAAACTGAGAATAAGAGGAATGTTTAAAATCATTTTTGAAGTCGGAGAACAGTAGTGAATTTTTGTCTCTTTAATAAACTTATAAATGGCTATTTATACTACATTTATAGATGTTTAATTATATGTAGACATTGGGATTTAATTTTCATGGACTGTTGATGGTCTCATATAACCATTATAGTTTTATAACCATTATGTATTCGATGTATCTAATTTTTTTAATGTTTTAATCTATTATTTTCTGTTGAATAATAATATTGTTTTAATTGAAGATAAATTTTAAATTTATTAGATGGATATTTATATATTTTTTAGTAAATGTTTGGTTCATTATAAATTAAAATAGATATAAATTTATATTTGTGAGTAATAATATTAATTTCATATAATGTTTTATTTATTAATAATATAACCATTTAAAATAGTGAAATAAATATTATATTTTTAATCATGAACATAAAATTAATTTTAAATTATAAAATATATACATATAAGTATTTTTTCAATTTATGTTTAGGATGAATAATAAATATTTTCCAAACAAATTAGCTATGTACCCACAAATGACATAAGCCTTATTGGCCAAGCCCTCAGTATCTGCTGGTCACTTAGCAAAGGTCCACTCAAGTAGTACAAAGAGTGAACCATGAATAGTCTTGTCCAGGTCACACACAAACCAATGTGAAGGGTCCTAGTCGAGCGCATGAAGGGTTAGTGCGAGGACCGGGCAGGAAAGCCATATATGAGCACTACCATGGCATCTGTGCTTTGGTCATTGAACAAAGACACCAAAAACTGAGTTTTATAAGGTGGTTCTAAAACCCAAAAGGTTTAGATATGGGATGAATTTTTTTAAATGCATATCTAATATCGACCACCCATTCAAATTGTGTGCGATATCAGCCATTAATGCTTGTTTCCCCATTCAAGCCTACCCTACCTCAATTAAACAAAGGTATTAGTTTCAACCGTCTGATCCATCTTTGCTTGATCTAGAACATCCCCTCTAATTTCTTAAGAACCACCATATTCTAAAATGTTTGCATTTTAATATGAACCCTCCGAGCTCCATGGTTCATCCATGCTACCCGATATTTTCAACCCTTTATTTCTCATAGAAACAATCATGCCTCAACTAGTCCACATCGCACTAGTTAGCCACCAAAACCATCTTCTTCCTCCACTATTCTTTATATTTCCATGATGCTCAACCATCTCCATCGCTATACCCAACTGGTTATCGCTTTTCCATATGTTTGACATAGTTGGTTTTATATTAATCGGAAACCTCATAGGATTCCCTTCAAATTCCAATCATATAATTATAATATGTTAATAAAACCAATTGATCATTATGTAGTTCTAATCAACTTTTTTTCTTTGCCTTAGTCAATTTCATGATTCAATTAGATTCTTTGCAAATAGAAACAAGGGGTGTGATATATATATATATATATACATATGCAACTCTATTTTAACACCCAATTCTAACCGAACCTCACTCTTACTAGCCCTCTTTTGGTTTCCAAAATCCCATATCCCTTCTTTTGATATGAATCAAGTAAGGGGTTAATTTTTTTGTTCAATTATGTAGTTATAAAATATTATATTTATATATTAAATCATATATATATAGAATTATTTTTTAAGGTACATTTATGATACATGTTTTTGAATTTAAATGTTTATTTCTATATCTTAAGGTTTGTAAGGGTTTATTAAAGTTACATTATGTTCAGAATCTTGTTTAAATTCTTTAAGTGATAAGATTATTTTCATTAGTGTATATATGTATATACTTATTTATACATATGTAAGTAATAATATTTCATTAATAAATTTTAAATGGACTAAACACATTTGAGGGAGATTAGTAATTTTATATTTAGATGGTATTCATAAGGTTATATTTTATTTATGGTTTTTATACAAATAGTTATATATGTGTGTGTGTATATTATTATATACTGACATATATAAATTAGTATATTCAATAGATATATATATTAGTCAGGTTTTTTAATCTTAAACTTTATTTCCAAAACATATGTATCTAAGGGATCCACAAAAAACGTTTATTTACAAAGGTATATATATATATATATATATATTTGTGTGTGTGTTTCTTTATTTTATGAATTTATTGGATAAGTGTATTGTTTAAAATAAAATCTCTAAGCGTTTGGATTGAAGGAGTTATTCCATTTTATCAAATTATATTCATTACACAATATGTAAATACAAATATACGTATAAATGAATTCTATAGCATTCTATATAACATAATATTTTCACATTTATTGAAGCATGATTTTTTAATTTTAATTCAATATATATGGAATTCATTAACTTAGTCCCATTATTTGTCACTTCTTGTTGATTATAATGATATATGTGTATGTAACTATATTTTTATCTTTTAGACATTCGTAAATAGAGGTTTTGTTTACAATCTTTTTTTTTCTGAGCTCATAAGACAATTTTTCAAATGGTTTTATTGTGTTTACAAAAACATTGTTTTATTTCTATTCTTTATATATATATATATATATGTATTTATATATGTACATATATGTATTCCAATTTTATTTAATAAAAAGGTTTAATCAATATTTCAAAAATCATTATAATTTTTTTGATAAATTATAATTTATAATTAATGGTTTAGTTTTATGTATAGCCTAGTATCAAAATTATAATTGTTATCATTTAATGGGAAAATATAGAAAACATTTTTTTGTGTTCAAGCTATAATTTCATGATCGAAACTACATTCACACCTCTTGGTATGTCATGCATAGCTACTTATGGTTATCATCTAATTATAAATGAAACTCCTTGTATTTTAGAGAACATGTATGTATTTATTTAAATATACTGTTTATTTTTGAATATCAAGTAAATAAGGTTATTTACTTAAAATATGTATACAATTCCTATGTTGAAACCAATTCATATGATTAATGCATTGGACTTATTTAGTTATGTGGGAGTCCCACCATAGCCTATTGATGCATAGATATGTCTCATGGGAAAAACTACTATCTTGGAATGAGGCCTTGATTGTGTAGTTATGATGTCTGAAATTATAAATTACCTAGGGAAATTTATTGGAAATAGTAAGTGACAGGAAGGGCCTTCTATTGAACCTCGATGCATTGGTAGGTATCATGAAACAAAATAGAATGGGGTTTTGGTTATGGCCTTACCCTTGTATTTTCAGACATCATGGCCGAGGCCATGACAATATGATATAGATGAATGAAATTATGCATTCCCTCATCATGAGATCAATAATTGACCTACCATGTTATTATTCAACTATTAGAATATCTTAATTTAAGAATCATTTAATTATGAACATTTTCATGGATTTATCTAACTAGTTTTTATTCCTACTATATGATTCTCAATATTATGTTTTCAGAAGTACAAGTTATAAAGTATCATATACATATATTTAAAACAATTAATTTATAAGGAGGGATTGATATTTACTTTCCAATATACACAAAAAGGTTAGAAATTTATTTATCATATCATGGTTTTGATTTATGTGGTAAATTATATTGTTTAATGTGAAATTTTATACATTTAATAATTCATGTGCCAATATGTATCTGCACACCCACTATGTCATGGATATTTATGTCTGTTCATTATCTAAATTATTGGTGGCATTCCATGAATTTTTTTTCAAGTGAGATTATATTTTATTATGTATTTTATTTGTAAATTTTAAAAAATTATATAAATTTATGTTCATGGGATTTCCCAAAAAATGATTTCAGTAACTCTCATAGAAATGATGATGACATCTTATGAGAAAGCCAATTTACATAATAAAAAATTATTTAATGTAAATATTTTATTAAAAGGAAATTATTTGAAATAATTAATTATTTATTTTATTAAAAACCATCATTGAGCATTCTAAATTCTCACTCTATATTTTAAAACCAAACATACATGTTTAGTAGATTTATTGGTGAGGTAATTTACCTTGAGGAGGCAGCACACTGAAGTTTACTTTTATACAGTTATGAGGAAATGTAATAGTTGTATCATGTTCTATAAAACCTAGACCAGTAACGATCAATTGATATGTATTGTGAGTTGTATTTATTCAGTTCATTTTATATACAAATTACACATAATATTTTTTCTCCAGCTACAAGAAACTGGGGTGGAGGCATCATAGATAACATAATATAGTCATCTTCCTGACCTATGGATTTGAAGCATAAAAATGAGTGATCTCATATGATCAATATGAAAAAAAAATATCGAACATGAAGGAGACATGAGGGACATATGAATATCTAAATAAATGATTGCAATACCATATATGGGAATCATAAAACATGTTTAGAAAAATAGGATCATAAGAAGCATGTTATTGAAGAATAAAATATATGAAATGGATCAAAACACATATAAATAATCATATAACATATGAGCATGCCAGAAAAACATGTTATAATTTAAAAACAATTCATAATTAAGAAATCATCGAGTTTCATCGAAATGAATTGAATCTTGAATATTTTTCACAACATTATGAACAATATATTATTGTGTCACAACCTTAATCATTTGAAAACATGTGTGAGTAAGATCATTATTCTCATTCTTATGTGAACAAACTCATTCTATCCTTCCCTAAAAATGTGTAAAACACCATCATTCCAATGATTATATGAATAAACTCATTATGTACAAGCCTTACTATCTCATTTGATACTATTTTAAAAAATTAATTTCATGGTGACATAGTATCCACATATCTTCATCTTTATATATGTGTTCCAATTTAAATCATTCATCACTGTATCATTAATAACCCTTTGAAAAATAATGGGTTTTGGAAAATGAATAAAAAACATTAAATTACAAAATCATAGGATACAAAAATCTCCTTTTTCTAAATTACTCAAAAAAACAATATCATATAAAGTATGATCAAAACTGTATCATATTGAACCAAACTGATTAGATATGTAATTACACATAACCTGATGTGTGTCTCCCATATGCAAGAGGCTACCAACTCGTAGTGAGGGTCTAAGTATATCACTTGTTAAATTATACCCATAGTATCGCATCATTGGATCGATAATAAATGAGGAATATATAATAAATAATTAGAGTAATTATAGAGAATGTATATTCTGTATATGTCATGCATTATAAAAGCACATACCAATGAAGAAATCCTGACTAGAAGGAAATAAATAGATAATAAATAATAGGACTTTAGGTTCCTAAAATTTCTTTCCATGTCCCCCCTATCTTCATGATCCACCTATGTATCCATCCACCACCATACCCTTTCACATCACTAGGTCTCTAAATAAATATAGGACCACATCAAAATTCTTGAGTAGGGAGTGACTACAAGACTCAATAGGACACCAAAAATGTGTATTTAACCTGATGTACTAAAATATACAATTGTATTCCATATTAATAAGAAATCCAATAAAAATATAAACATACATTCCAAAAACGAGAGGTCGTGCACCATCTAATTGGACACATCCTTGGGTTGTACGATCTTTGGCTCCATGGAAAAAGATAACTAAATGAGTCAGAATAAGAAAAAATCCCTTATACGACGTCCTTGTAGTGTTACAGAGGGGATACCCATCATCCTTTGTCCCTTAAAAGGTCCATATCACCTTGATCATTGAGATGGTATTAATTAGTACTCACATCGACCAGAATATCACATGGATAATACCACTTGTAAAATAAATCCTACCTTCAGAACACCCTCGACATGATGTCATGTCTAACATGTGCCTCTAATTTGTACTCAAGTCCCTTGTTGGTATTGATTCAATCATGAGTTTTCCCCAGCTAGGGGCTGAATATTTCATGAGGGTATACCTGCCTCAATTTCCACAAACAACCAACAAGGCCTGGTAACACATATAAAAGGTAAGCCCCAAGTAGGAATTGTATATCAACATAAGTATATAGAATCATACAAACCAACAAGGTATCACAATAAAACATAAATAGAAGATACGCTAATACCACACAGTGAATCACGATGATTTTTATGGTCTTTAAACAAAATCACATGTCATCACAGTCAAGAACATTAAAAATAAACCAACAAATATAATCATCAATGAAATATGTATAAACATGAGCCCATGTTTATAAGTAACATAATACCCCAAAATCTGATGATATAAATAAATAATTATAAAACAGGTCATGAACACCTCTTCATAACCTTATTATATTCTTGTCAACTCTCATGGTTCGTCAAGGGTTATTAGAACCAAAGAAAGCAATTTTTTCAACAAGAAATAAAATAATATTTGTGATGATACTCTATCTCTCTCTCCTGTGTAATTTTTTAATTATCATTAAATTATTTCATTAAATGTTAATTTATGAATCTTAGATAATTTTAAAAATATCATATAAATAATTTCATGCAATGATGATTTATAGTTATCAGAATGTTTTAAAATTATTTTCTCAATTATCACCTCAGGTGATAAATTATAATTCATGGATAATTATTATTTAAATTATCACATGTTATAATAATAATATTTCCTAGATATTTTTAAAATCATAACCTAAATTATCATGTGTGATGATAATTTGTAATTTTAAAAATATCATATAAATAATTTCATGCAATGATGATTTATAGTTATCAGAATGTTTTAAAATTATTTTCTCAATTATCACCTCAGGTGATAAATTATAATTCATGGATAATTATTATTTAAATTATCACATGTTATAATAATAATATTTCCTAGATATTTTTAAAATCATAACCTAAATTATCATGTGTGATGATAATTTGTAATTTTAAAAAATCATATAAATTATCCCAATCTATAATAATGATCTCACATAGATAATTTTAATTTATAATTTCAAAATAATTAATGTGTTTAAAATTATCCTTCAATAATTACCCAGTTGTAATATCAAAAAATATATATTTTTTTGTAGTTTCTCATAATTATATGAAATATTATTTCATAAATCTTATAAAAACCATTATTTAATTTTATTATATTATTAATTTATAAAACTTCAATAATTGGCATTCAATAATTTCATATAATTGATCCTTGTTATTTTTCTTAAAATTATATCTTATTAATCCAAATATTATATAAATTAATATATGATAATTTTAGGATTGGAATTTGATAATTTTTGTATTAACATTAAATTTATTATCAAACATATCTTTTTACATAATTTTAATTATGGTATAACTATGAATAGAAATAAAAATAATAAAATAAAATTTAAAAACACATATAACTGACCTTGTTTTATGGTTTTTGTGCACCAAAGATGATGAGAGAACCTCTATCCACTCGAATCTGATTTTTAAGGAATTAATGATCATATGTAAGGAGTTTTCTGTGTTACTAAATTATACATGAAAAATACCTCAAGAAGATTTGTATATCACATCTATGTCAAGAAATCTCATTCATATTTTTCCCCTCTAAACCCCCCATTTATCCACTATTTAAACCAAAAAATATTAATATGGGATGTTTCATTTCATGTCATTAAGGCATTTTAATTTTTAAATAATCAAAATATTGTTGATTTCCAATGTTCGAGTTTTAATTGGGCATAACAATTGAGATTTCAACATATTGGGGTGATGAAGGAGTATAGAGAGGTAAATAGAAATTGTTTATTTAATATAATTCATCAAAATTATTAAATAAGCAATAAAAAAATTTATTTAAATTTTTGATCTAACCAAAATACATTTGCTCATAAAATTTATACCATACATAGGGTAAACCCAAATTTCTAGAGCAAACGGTGGTCCGAGATTTCTCATACAATTAAACGTTTAGGATATATTAATTATTTTTATTTTATGAAAATGGATAAAATAATTAATTAAATACCAAAATGTTTTTTTAGAAGTGAGGCATCAAAATGTTCTCCGCCTATAAAATTTATATATCACATAGGGTAAAAACTACTTCTCTAAACAAACTATGGTCATAGATATTCCATAAAACACACGGTTTTGGAGATATTAAATTACTTCCAAAAAAATATAAAAAATATTAAATAAATTATTTTTTCCAGTGAGGCATCCAAACATGATATGCCTACAAATGTTATTCCCCTCATATGGTAAACCTAGTGTCCTAGACCTAATAGATGAATGAAATTTCCCATACAATGCACCATTTCCAGGTTGTTCAATTATTTTGAATAAATTATGCACTATAAATAAAATATATTTTTTTATTTTTTTCATCGTTAAAAAGGATGTATGGTCCACTGAAACTCTCACCAACATAGAATTTGACTCTAAAAATATTTGATTGAATATTCTAAATAGATAGCTAGGAGTTTACCCATTCAAAAATTATTTAACACAATTAGTAATTATTTTCACTAATAAATCAATTTTTTTCACATAATACCCTTAAAATTTATAAATAAGAGGGATTTGCGACTTTTTAAATATCATGATATTTAAATCCTCCGCCAATATCGACTTCTATTCCTTGAGAAGTATCTCTACTGATAATTCTCAAACAACTCTAACCACTATGGTCAAATATCAGTCTCACACTCCCATGTCACTTCCTGGATCTATCCATACTAGCACTAAATCTAGAATAGTGGTAACATATTCCCTCACAACACATTCTATCATCCATCAATTTTCCACACTGGACTCTCTTAAAATATGTATTAGTCTCTATATCAATTTCATTGCTATCCAAAAAAAAATTTATTGTCAGTTATATACCTCAAAAACTTTGACACAGAAAACACAACATGCATAACATGATATAAAGATGGAAGGTTTAGATGCTATTCCATATCGCTTATTCTCTTAATGATCAAAAGTATTAAGAAACATGTTGTTAACATTCTCCTCCTTTCCAAACTATTATTCCTGAATCTAGTATTCTCTCTAAAGAAAACCTCATCTAGCATAACAATTTAAAAGGGTATCCTACTATGGTCATCATATGATATATCTATACACTTAGTGGTGATCAACCTATTTTGTATCAGTTTTACTCTCTTAAAGGTCTCTTAAACCATACTGTCCCCAACAACCCCCTTCATCACCTTCCTCATGCCAACTAAGCAGTGAAAGACATGTCCTCCAATAAAAAACATCATAAGGTCCTATATGAATCGATTCATGGATATTTTTATTATATTTGAGCTTAATCATTGATATGTGGTCAACCAAAACACCACTAATATAAATCGGAAAAGCTCATAGAATATCATATAAAATTCCTATAGTTCTCTCAGACTTCCTTTCAGTCTAAGTATAGAACCCCATTCTTAAACATTGCAGAGTCCCAGTGGATTTATACATGCCATAATAACTCATTATGATGAAAATGAATCTATATCTGAACCAATTAACAATGGGACTCCATGAAGGTTCACGATCTCTTATACATAGTGCATTCCCACCTCCGCCACTCAGTTAATCTCTTTGATTGGTATAAATTGAGGAGACTTTGTTGACCAATCGACAAATACCTAGAGTTATTTGTGACTCATCATGGTCCTAGGTAACCCCTTTCCCAAATTCCATCATTATTTATTCAAATGTTCACATAGGTATCAGCAGAGGCTAAAAAACCCACTCAGACATTGCTACTCGACCTTCTCCCTCTGATAGTAATGTTATCAGGATAAGAAAGTAGGAATTTCTCTCTTCATCCCTAGCCACCATAACACCCTCCTGAAGTCATTTTACATTTATTTAATTCCATAATGAACTAACCATCTTGAGGTATTGTAATACCTCATATTATCCTCATTGATTGATGATGGGACTACCACCCTCGCATGTACAATGATCAAATCATTATCACCCAATGTCTATCTGATTTTGGGGTCACCCCCATCAAGATGCTCCCTCATGACATCATAATATGGGTCTTACTCCAAACTAGTGTTCAAACTTCTCGAAAGAGAAGGCCTTTATTGAAATGTGGTAATGTCATATATCCCTGATACTCCAAAGCATCGATCATCTAGTTAGCCCATAAGCTTATCAAATGGCACTACACCTCGGATGGGAATTCACCAATATTTCTATCAACCTGTGTCTTATGGCAAAGATATTATCAAATAAAATTACCCTTTCTAGGTGAATACGAAAACTGAATGTCTAAATGCTATAGATACTAAACCCAAATTATTTATATCAGGTTCATGTCGCTCTATTTACTGATATGATGATAGATCATGTTGTCGATGAAAATGACAAATCCATCACTTAATAATAGTTTTTCCAAAACATCAGAGTGTTAACAACCAATGCCCTATCCAATTTCATGTGTTGGTTAGTTCTTCTCATAGTTTCATAGATGATGATATCCATAGGATAATAACTTTTCTATTTTCATTAGTATGACCCCCAATATTATTATTAATGCATAAAAGTACAATGAACAACTGATCTATGGATCATGAATTTTCTGTAATGGAATTTTCTTCAACATTTTATTTGTATTGATGAAATACTCTTCACAGTTGTCTGAACACTAGAAACTAAATTCCATTTTTCTTAGTAATTATATTTGTGAAAAATGTCAGGAGAAGCCTTGGATAAACAATCAGTAATATCCAACTAATACCACAATTCTTATAATCATAGATAAATTATGAGCATGTTTCCAAGACATTAATGATTCAACTTTCATTGATTCAATTTATATATATATGTCTTTGAAACAACACATCCTAGAAATTTCACCTCCCAATTTTAAAATTTACACTTCAACACCATGATTAAAAGCTTGTGTGGTTAATGTATAGTTAGGAATATCTGGAGGTGCATTCTATATTTATCTGGTGTCGGCTTGTGGATAAGGATATCTTCAATGAATACTATGGATAATGAGTCAATGTATGGATGTATGACCATGTTCATCAAATAAATTAAAACTTTAGGTGTGTTTTTTCACAAGAAAAACATTACCCAGTACTCATATATTCCATATCTTATCTATTGTATAGTATTTGAATGTCATCCACACTAACCAGCATATGGTGATTTCCGGATGGATGATCAATCTTAGAGAACCATTGGGCAACCCATAGCTGATCAAAGAGATCAGAGATCCTAGAAATTGGATATCGGTTCATTACAACCAGATGGATTTGCTTTTGGTAACTAACACAAATATAATGACTACCATTATACATCATAGAAAATATAACAGGTTCACCCCGTTAAGATGTACTAAATATTATGAAAATGTTCTTCTGCAAGTTGATTAACTATACTTTTTTCTCCTTTAGTTCAATTGTATCTATATGATGTGGATGTATAAAATTGGGTGGGGCAACAAGTATAATATATAACTCAATGTCAACACATCATTCAATAGGGAGTCGTGTGAAGTCATCTATAAAAACACCCTGAAATAAATTCATGACTAGTGAAAAAGATGAGGGTTCTTCCAATGGTCCTATTAAAAGAGACAATAATTTCTTATGTTCTGTAATTTTCCACAGGTAACTCATGTTTGGTATGACTCTTTCTACAATTAGTTCCAACCCTCCAATCATCATGAACATATTCCCCTTTAGAGATGTACAATATACGAGTCTACGATAACAATCAATGTGAGCTCAGTTGATAGACATCTGTCCTTAATCATAATCACACATAAATTAAACATATCTAAGATCATAAATTTCTATATATTCCCGTAGACTCTGAAAACAAGTGGACACTCTGGGAAAAATTAATGATGGTCTACTCTCATTCCCAATGGTGCAACAAGGGAGACTAACTGAGATGATAAATTGACCTATAAGTCAAGTATATAAACTATATGTGAAGATATAAACTAGTGGGAAGAAATATAATCAAAAAAATAAGTATATATAGTGTATGTGATTAATATAAAACCTCAAATAGTGGATGGTCCCACCCTACCATTTTTTACAATATGATCTTCCTCATAAACTCTTTTGGTGTCAGCTCGACAACCATATCCATGTTTTGATGTTGTTTGAGAAGACTCTATATTCTTCTGAGATCCCATACAAGATCATTATTCCCTCGACCTTGTCGACCTACCTGTCCATGATGATTCTCTAGAACATAAATACTAGAGGTTTATTTCCATGTCGCATTGTAGGCAATGGATATGAGGAACTATGCATGCCCAACTATAGTGTCCAAACATAACAAAGGTAAATAACTATTTTTTACCTCCATAAGGCACTAAAGATAATGAGAAATGATAAAATTTCATGCCACTACTTTGATACATGTTCCATGTCTTCTTATTCGTATCATTAGAAGAGTTATTTAGAACAGTTGTGTGAGATCCATCCTTCTGAGTGTTGAAAGGAATGAAAAATTCCAGTTATTAATCCATCCTCTAGAATCATCCAAAATGTCAACTCCTATGTCTAAACCTGTGGGTTCTAACCTTGGTAGAGGCTTCTTAATATTGGTCTATGGTCAATTCAAAGGCCAATTTCAAACATACTGGTCTTCTGGGCCTCATTATCATCCATAAGAGACAAAAATTTGAAGATAAAGGTAAAATATGCATAGTGTACTCATACTATCATTGAAGACAATTAATTCTCTATAATATATTGTTCTCAATTGGTATTCATCAATTCGAGGAAAAATGAATTGAAAAAATGCCTTGAAGTCCTCATGGGTGAGGCCCTAACATCATCCATCCTCCACCATTACTCTTAACCAATGCCTAGAGGGTCCCTGTAGAATGAAAGCTTCCAAATTCATCATCCTACCTGATGGCCTCTCTGTTATATTGAAGGTACCCTATCTAATATATATCTAATTGGTAGAATCATGTGGTTCATCAGTGTCATGAATGGATGGAAGATTCTAGAGCTTCAAATACTTGGCATTTTATTCCGTGGAAATTAGTGGTGGATGATAAGAAACCACTACTTTTACTACTGGAGCTAGTGTAGGGATGTGGTCGGTATAAGTATAAATTTATAACATTTCCAAAAACTATCTTTTTGGTGGCATATACTATAATAATATTATTAATAATAACACGTAATATTCTAGAAAGCCAATGGTATCATAAATTCTTTCCATGGAGTCTAGTCTTACCTGATGGTATTCTATTCTGAGAACTAACCATTTTTTCATCTATGTACGTTAGTCACTATCATAATATATATATACCAATTGAAATACATGATTAGATCAAATTATTAAACAAAAAAGGATATATAACATATAATTACAACAATGATATATCACATAGAATGACAACACACAAATATATCACACTGAAAAAACTATCCTGAACAGATAGAACAAATCAGTGCATTTAATTACTAAAACACTATGGAGTAAAAGAAAATTTCTATATATGGCATGTGAATATATTTTCATTTTCATGAATAATGAACATACATGATAGATAGAAAATGACATATAACATCATATGTGTCACCCAAGGTGAATTTTATCGACGGTAAAAAACATAGTTTCTCATTTAAGAAAACTCGAAGGACTACTCTATAGTGATGATCAGGAACTAACCAAGTTCCCCTCCTAGATTCCCAATGTCATATATCTTATATAAAATTTCCTAAATAAAGATAATATAAAAAACAGATTTTCATGTCCTACTGATCTAATAACATTTTGTAAAATCCCAACGCAAACCACTAATGCATAAATGGAATACCACTATCCTCTTGCATATGGGGTGGCACAAATGAGGCAATGTGTCATTCCATCTCAGAAATGGGGGTTCAGGTTGGAATATTATAATAACAAACCTTCACAAGTGATAAAATACAGTGAAAATATTGGAGTGAATATACAAATTCTTTCAGAAAACCATTTAAATAATATTATAAAATATGTTGTCTTAATTATATTAAAAAAATATTCTATGGGGGGGAAAGAGAATATATATTTAAATCCTAATTATAATGAGTGACCATCAAATTGTCATTGAAAATACATTAATATATAACAAATCAGAAGTGAAAATACTTTAAAAATATTTACCTATAAAATAATCATTAAAAATAAATACTTGAAAATGATCTTAAATTTTGAAAAAATTTAATTCAAAATACTCTAAAAACATTTAATTTTAAATAATATTTTTTAGTATTAGAACCATGAAAAAATAAATGTAAATGAAATATTATTTTGAGTTGATAATAATAAATTTTATTTTTAATTATTAAAAAATCATATTTATCATTTTGAAATAACTTTGTTGAAAATATACATCATTAAAAAGATAATAAACCCGATTATTTAAAATGTATTAAGCACAATATAAGAATCTTTTAATATAAAAACAATTGATGTTTCCATTAGAGATTGTAGGAAATTATATGGATGTATAAATCATGGATATTTAATGAAAATCCATTAAAATTAATAGTGATTATTATTAAAAAGTAATATTTTAGGAAATATTGTATTAATTAAGGATCAGGACTTTAGTGTGAAACTTGACTTACCAGAAAATGAGTAATAAGTAAAAAAATACTTATAGAGGATATAATATATCAATATTATAATATAATATCATACAAAGAGTGGTAACATCAAGAGGAAGAGAATTTATTCATGATAACCCCTTACGACATAAGTCATTTCTAATAAAAATTCACTAGAAGATTATGAAAATTTTGGTTCAATAAATCCAATAAATTAAATAATTTATTATATTAAAATATATTATTTCTAATTACATTAACCACTAAAATTAATAAATTGGCGCCTAAACATCAAAAAAATTTAACGAAGATAAATTGAGATGATTAACCAAAAAAACCATTATAACTTTTGAAATTAGACACCATGAGTTGTAGACATTTAGAGAGAACACTTAATATCAGAATGATATGATAATCACGAAAAATATGAAAATGTGGTAGTATTTAAAACTTTAAAATTAAAACACGATATATAACATAAAAAAGACTCAAATATTGGAGTTTGAGATGAAAACCCTTACATTGTTTCCATTCCTAGTGGATTACACTCTAACCTAATATAAAAAATTGAAAATAAATTAGTAATCTGTTTTAGAACCATACTCATAAATATTACACTTTTATAATTCTTATTATAATTCTTTATCGTGATTGCATTAATTAGTTATAGTATATTATGACCATTATGTGTTAATAACATTAACTATTTTTTCTCTGTTTGACAATTTTGATGCCATTAGAATACCATAGATACCATGGGATTTATTCTTATATCATTTAAAATTAGTATTATATATATATATATATTATTATTATTTTAAATGTTATTATCTCATTCTATTTGTGTCTTTGTTATGTTTTCTGAAAACAAAATTGATATTTTTTATTTTGATAATATTACTGAATGAAAATGACTCATTAAAGGTTATTATATTATTTAATGAACCATATAACAACCATGATTATATTAATATATTATAATAATATGACTTTTCATGTTCCCATGTTCAACCCAAATAATGTTTTATAATATCACTCATGTCGGTTGTTAAACAGAAAAAAACATGAATAGGATTTAACTTGATTGGTCATATGGTTTAGGAGGTATTTCATTAGACATAATATCATTATAATATAAGAATAATGATATAATTATGATTGTTACTGATGGTGGGCTCTATTTTTTATTTTTCGTTAAATAATGAGAAACTAGAAGAGAAAAAATCATTTATTCAGGGAGGTAGTAGTTTTTGCATGCACACAACTAATGATCCATTGATTTTATATGTTGAAGGAAATGAATAAATAAGGGTTTAACCATAATATGACAACATAAAAGTATATAAATTACAATTAATTAAACATATTTTTATGGTGGTTTGATATTTAAGAAAATAATATTAAGAATATTAACTTATGAATGATATAATACTTACATTGGAGGTATGATTATTCCATCGATGTTATATGGAATTTTAAGGTATTATTATAATAATTTTGGACCAGAGGAATATGTTTTTGGGATGCTTCTATAGTGAAAAAAATTCAAATATTTAATGTATAATTATAATTTAAGTTTTATATTTTGTGGGTGGATGTTGTATCATTTTATAAAATGTGAAATGGGGATATTTTGTAGAGATGCATCATTTTTCAATTATGAGATGAGAATTATCAACGTTAACATGATTAAAAAAGGAAAAAATTAGTGTTTTTGTTTTTTTTGGGTCAATCATGGCTCATAATAATGTTTCCAAACTTATTTTAAACATGTTAAATTGTTTCTACAAGTCTTTTTATACATTTTAGTATTTTACTTTTAAACTAGGTTATCGGTTTTTAACTACGTTATTTATATTTATTATTAAGATAGTGTAACACCCAGAGATTTTATGAAAAATATTCATTTTAATTTAATTAATGTCTTGTGTTGTACGATACACCAAAAGGAGATTGCACTACCTGCATCCCTGACTTGGCTTCCATTACACGCAATCGTTACCTTCCACGATAGAGTGTGTAGTACGCAATACCAAGTTTCACTAAATGAGATATTATTATAATATTATTATGAACTAGCCGTTATGAATAGTAATACCAAATTTTTGAAATTTTATAAATTTTATCTTTCAAAATGGACTTAATTTTTGGATTCGTAATATCGAAATTAGTTTTGGGTGAAATTTTGGTACTTTTCGGATAACTTTCATATTCTAATGAATAGTGAAAATTACTAAATTTTAATTAAAAACAACTTTTTTAATTTAAATAATTAATAGTGATAAATTATTAATTTGACTGGTTTTATTGTATATTTAGAATATATTTTTACAATTTAATACAATGTTGTTCATTGGATGTAATTTCACATTTAAACCAGACATAAACAAGTGTCAATCTTTTGATAGTTATTTCTCTTAAAAACACGCTATTAGTTTTGACGACGAGAATAAATTTTTAAAATTAGTTAATGTAACTGATATGTTTTTAATTTGGTAAAATAGACATCATTTTTGAATTCATAATATCAAATATGTCTTAGGCCTATTTTAAGGAATTTTTCTGGAAACTTTCATTTTTTGATGAATAGTGAAACCACTAAGTGATAGTTAAAGAACTGAATTTTTCATAAAACTTAATTTTACCGCTTATGTGAGTGGAATTTTGAAAATCTGAGAGACACGGTTAATATCAAAGGCTAAAATGTGGTTCAATGATATGAAAATATTTTTTGGTGAATAGTAACTTTTTACTTTTTTACCACGGTTAAAAGTAAATAGGGTAATTAAGGGTAAAAGTATTATTATTATTACCATAACACATGTCCTAATTCTATTCTATAAGTGTTATTAGACCAAAAACAACCTTAGGAATAAAATATGACCATTTAGGCCCACTTGGATTAGATTAGGACATTTATTATCAATTTATTTAAAGTCGGGTTAAAATAGTTAAAATCAAAGTTTAATAATAAATAATTTTTTATATATAGTTATTCATAAGATAAATTCGACTATAAATATTCAATATAAATCTAAAAATATTTCCAACATAATAGTATTTTATTTATAATTTTTATACATTAAATAAGTTAATTTATTAATGACACAATGATGATGCCGTAATTATCTTATTAATGAAATATTGACATAATTGATGTTATAAATAATCAAATTAATGTAATTTGAGACTTTTTATGAATTCCACTAATTTTATAGGTTAATAGTACATGTTATTATTTATTTTGATAACGTTTTAGAACTAATAATTCTGTTATTATTTTCACAAAAATCTATTACCAATTAGTGTCAAAATTGACATAAAATAGTTTTTAAAACAAATATTATTTTATTAATTGTAATTTTATTCCTAAAAATCTAAGGTTCGGAAAAATGACTTAGATAAGGTAATATATATTAATAATAAACAACTTTGGGTTCGTTTCACTTGTTATAGTAAGTTTATTAACATTATAGTGTAAGAAAACAAGAAGACACGGTAAAAGAAAAATTATTTAACGTAAAGTTAAATCTAAATGATAAGGTTACAATAGAAACCTAAACTTGTCTATATTATGATTTATGCGATGATTTCGACCCCTCTCCACCTTAGCTTCTAAATAACTCAATTTGGAGCTATTAAACACCGAATATGACTTTATAATAAAATAATATTTTTAGTTATTCCAAAGGTGCCCCTCTCCTCCCATATAAAAGGGAACCTCCTCCCTCTCTTCCTCACACCACAGTGAGCCTTCAATATTGGCCAAAACCTGACTATTTATTCTCTCCACATCCCTAGAGACATCCTAGAGGTCCTGGTCTTCTTCAATGACCAATTTTAGTGCCCAAAAAGGAGGTCTCAAAGAAGCGCATCAAAGAAGAGGTAATGTCTGTTACCGATTCTTTCATCTTTATTTCTTCTTCCACTTCTTCTTCATTAGTTTTATCATTATAAAGTAATAACATAAGTATAACTCATATAATAATATGTTATTGTAAGTATGAAACAACTCTATTTCACCATCTATCCATCCTACGGAAAATGAAATCACCACACGTGCATACGTACAGAATACCGTCTCCACGCCGTGGTGAAATCTGTTTTTCCACCAACACCATCAATAGATGGGTATAATGGTGTAAAGAATAAATATATATGGTTATTATAACATCACACAAATTCTGATATATTATACCATCCACTCCAATTCTATTCAATAATTATGGGAACGATATCATCGCTCGTGCGTAAGTACGGACTACCATGTCCACGACGCGATGAGATTCATTATCCATGTTAACCATTCATGAATGATTATAAAGTATATATAATAAGTAATCATAAAATATATGACATAATAATGATACTAGATTTATGTTAATTTATATGTATGTCATCTACTTAATTACATTCAATTCAATAAGGAAACGAAAACAACGTTAATGAGTACGTACGGCCTACCATCTCCATGAACGGTGTATTACATTCCATTTAATCGATATAAGATATATATATATATATATATACTGAATATATATTATATATGAATCATGTTTTACATTCTGGAATTAAGTAAATCAGGATATATGTAATAATATCAAAAACAACAAGTCCAAACACGAATGATAAATAAAACAATTTAACCAAAAACGCTGCTTTAACATGGAACATACAAAATAAAGGGTAATATAAAGTCATAAGTGAACCATATATGATATCATAACAGTGAATATGATTCTGTAATAAGTCAATGAAATTATTTAAATAATTATACAGGAGGTTCAGAAACATACGAAGCATATCGAACCTAAGTTAAGGGATAATTGTGAAAATCTCATTTTTATCCGAGATTTCTTATTCGTAAATATTTACTGAGGTTATTGTTATCATACATGTCCATGTTTTATAAAAGTGTATTAATGTATTTTTAATGTCCTTTTACCCATTTTGACTTTTACCCCATGGTATGGAAGGAATCTTTCTTTTATTTACCCTACAAGGTACATTTTGACTTTTCCGACAAAAGTACGAGAAGAATGTTTTTTAACGTATATGGAATTAAAGGATTTTTAAAGTTTTATAAAGACTTATTTTAATGAATATACCTCCAAAATATTTCATCACTATTTTCAACAAAATATTTTTCTTTTAAAATTGCATGACATTTTTTGAAAAGAAAATGATTTTGAAGAAAAAAGGATTTTTTCCTCAATAATTCATATCAAGTGTTTTATCAAAACCATTTTCATCTAAGATGACATTATTTCACATGTGTATGTTTCAAGTATCATGTCTCTATGATTTACATGGTTTCACTTTTCTTATGATGAAATTTACATTTGTTTTATATGTATTATGAAAATGATGGGATGATGTTTATGAAACACATTTTATTCTTTGGGTTATGATGAATGTTATAAGTTTATTTTTTTGCACATGTAAGAATGATTTAATTATGAGATGGGTGGGACCTATATCTCCCTCCAATGCATTGGGTAATGATTTTATATCTCATGAGATAGACATGGCTGGAACGGTAGGTTAAACCGGTTCAGTGAAACATGACAGAAATGAGGAGCTAAATCGGTTCAGATATGTACTTTGTCCACTATGATAGTCTTTTCAATGAGTCTTGACTAATAAGAAATGATTATAAATGATTATGTGTGTATGCCACAAAGTTTCATGTTTTATGTTATGATTATTGGGATTACATTTCACTATTATGATTTATCCCATGTTATGATATTATGATCTCTTTTGCAGGATAAGATTTCCAAAATGATATGTTCTTATGAACATGATGTGATTGATATTTCTTTTGTTTACCCTTACTGAGCATTTGAGCTCACCGTTTTATGTTTTCTTTTCCCCGGGATATAAAGAAAGGTTTTAGGTAAGAAAAAAAGGGGAAGATCTTTATTGGGTGATATTGAAGATCTTTCACCACGATTAGAAGATTTTATTCCGAGTTTCCAAAGACACTAAACTATTAAGATCCTTGTGTGTCTGTTTTTGTTATATATTATTTATTTCGCAAAAGTAATGTATTTTCCATGTACGTCAACCTTCGGGTCTCTACAGTTGGTATCAGAGGAAAGGTTTAGTCAACCTTTGGAACTAGGATGCGAGTACTTTAGTGAGATCCCTAGAGATATTTCTAAGGTATGTCTAGGGATGTCCCTAAGGTTAAGTATAATTATAGGTTATGGTCCTATAATTACGGTAACGATCTTATAATTAAACCTAAGATGTTAGATATTGAAGGTAATCCCCCTTTATTATGTTGTTTTCCATAGCATGATTTTTCCCTCTCACACTATTCTTTTTGGGTTTTAGACGATGGATGGAACCCGAAGGAACCGTGTTGATCAATGTAATGGACAATGCAATGACTGGTCTCCTGCACAAACCAATATTATGGGAGATGGAGTGAAAAATCTTATTGCTATACTTACACAAGTTATGAATCATTCTGGACTTCCAAATGAGCAGAGAAGGGAAAAATATTCTATTGAGTCCTTCATGAGGCAGCGTCCACCTTCTTTCAGTGGGTCTTCTGATCCACTTGTTGCTGAACAATGGATAAGTACCACTGAAAAGATATTTTCAGTTCTTCAATGTTCAGAACATGATAAATTCATCTTAGCAGTATATTGTTTGGAAGGTGAAGCTGATCAATGGTGGAATCTTATCAAGAATATGAGGCCAAGAGATGAAATTGAGTCCATGGAATGGGACGAGTTCAAGAACATATTTTTCAATAAGTACTTCCCTCTTATTCTTCGAACATAGATGGAGAAGGAGTTTCTTGAACTAAAGAAAATGGATGTTGAATCTGTTGGTGTATAAAAATCGAATTTTACAAGGCTTTCAAGGTATGCATCTGGCTTTATCATCCAACCTAAAAGTAAAGTTGATCGATTCTTTAGTGGCTTAAAACCAAATTTCGAAGCACATTAGCTATAAGAGACTTCAGTAGCTATGAAGAAATTGTGCGTTGTGCTATCAAGGTAGAAATGGAAGTTGGTGTTACATATCCATCTCATGGTTTTGACAAGAAACGAAAGATGAAGTTCAAGGAGGAATCACATAATAATGGTGAAAAGAAGATGAATGTTTCCTTATGCTCAAAGTGTGGAAAGAAGCATGGTAGAGATTGTCTTAAAGGGACTAGAAAATGTTTTAAGTGTGGAAAAGAAGGTCATCGAGTATCTGAGTATCGAAGTAATGAAAAAAGGGTTGCTAATAATGTGAATAAAGTAAATAATGCAGAGAACGCCCCACCAACACTTCAATGCTTCAAGTGAAAGGAAATGGGGCATTTTGCTAATAAATGCCCTAATCCAAGGGTTAATGATGATCGAAATGAGCAACCACTTAAGGTAAAGGACAAAGGGAATTCACATGTGATCACTATTGGTGATGTTGAATATGACAACGATGTGGTGGAATGATTAAGTTTTTATGTAATGGGATTCCAAAATAATGTTGTATATAGTATTTTGGAATATTATAATATTTATGTATTGGTCTATTGTGGTTTTCAATAATTTTATGGTATTGGAACCATGGAAAGTGATTGAGATATTTTTTGGAAAAAAGATTATATGCGCATAATGAAGGGATAAGGAGAAAATGAAATGTTTAACAGTATTAATGAGGTCATGACTGATATAAGGAAATAGTTATATCATGGTTTGAGGTTTTGGTATGTGAAAAGAGTTAACTTTTGACAGCACTCATTTTTTCACTAAGATTCAATGGGTACTCATTTTTTCAAGAGAATACATGATTACGGCCTTCAAGTGTTTGGAATGTGACCAACAAGGCATATCTAATGATATACGGGGATCAAAGATGGTATTAACATGCTTGTTATATGAACTCTTTGGTAATCGTTTTCACTATAATATGAGATTGGACAACAGTATTTTGGATAAGCCAAAAGATTGGAATTGATTATGTTGGACATAAGTTAGTATTTTTTAAGGATAGAACTTTTTTTCGATATTATTGATGGGATGTTATAGTAATGTAGTTTTAGAAAAAGGACAACCTGCAGGATGAGTGACAGCCCATCGCGTCGGACAAGGGTGTGGGAATCGAACCCCCAACAGAAGTACGACTGGCCTTTATCGCCTACCATTGGCCTACATAAAGTCCCTGTTTAGTAGAAAGTAGTTTTATTATTTTATGCAGTCTGTTATAAGTCCATTTTAGGAACCATATAGGATTAATCTCACTATAGATCGACTTATGTATATTTAATAACTTTTTATAATCATTTGTTTCAGACATATGGAATGACTCGTCATTCTATCACATGATCTGCTAACACATCAAAATAAAAAATTCAACATCATTTCTTTAAGAGATGAAGTGGAAATTGGTCAACGCACGAACAACAGTGAGATTTTACCAAAATAAAGTAAGTATTTATTCTAATTCAAATTCCTCAACTTTAGGGAAATGATCTTGAAAACCAAAAATGTTGTCCTAGTGCCCTTATATCTGATGAATCAGATGGTACCTTAGATCGTCACAAATTTATGGCTTTGTGATTGATGGATTTTTCGTATCCATGTTCTCTCCAACTCTCCATCAGAACTTGATGGTTAGATTTTTCTTCCATATCCATATTTTCACCTATGTTGTCCTATGTGGAAACCCTCTGATGAGTTAATTTCGGAAACCGTTACATTTCATACATTAGTTTTTAAAGCCAAGTTTTGGTATTCCTTTTTACAATGTGGGGTTCTATTAAACAAACTTTTGAGAAGAAAATCATTTATAACCCCGATGAATTTCGAGGGCGAAATTCATTTTATTGGTAGTAGAATGTAACACTGAGAGATTTTATAAAAAATATTATTTTTAATTTCATTAATGTCTTGTGTTGTGCGCTGCACCAAAAGGATCTTGCACTACACGCATCCCTGACTTGGATTGCATTACACGCAATCGCGACCTTCCACGATAGAGTGTGTAGTACACAATACTGAGTTTCACTATACGAGATATTATTATAATATTATTATGATCTAGCCGTTATGAATAGTAATACCCACTTCATGAAATTTTATAAATTTTATCCTTCAAAATGGAATTCATTTTTGGATTCATAATATCGAAATTAGCTTTGGGTGAAATTTTGGTACTTTTCGGATAACTTTCATATTATGATGAATAGTGAAAATTACTAAATTTTAATTAAAAAAAACTTTTTTAATCAAAATAATTAATAGTGATAAATTATTAATTTGAGTGTATTTATAGTATATTTAGAATATATTTTTACAATTTAATACAAGGTCATTGGATGTAATTTCACATTTAAACCAGACATAAACAAGTGTCAATCTTTTGATAGTTATTTCTCTTAAAAAAACACGCTATTAGTTTTGATGACGGGAATAGATTTTTAAAATTAGTTAATGTAACTGATATGTTTTTAATTTGGTAAAATAGAAATCGTTTTTGAATTCATAATATCAAATATGGCTTAGGCCTAATTTTTGGTATTTTTCTGGAAACATTCATTTTTTATGAATAGTGAAACCACTAAGTGATAGTAAAAAAACTGAATTTTTTATGAAACTTAATTTTACCGCTTCTGTGAGTGGAATTTCAAAAATCCGAGAGACACGGTTAAAATCAAGGACTAAAATGTGGTTCAATGAGATGAAAATATTTTTTGGTGAATAGTAACTTTTTCTTTTTTTTCCACGGTTACAATTAAATAGGGTAATTAAGTGTAAATGTGTTATTATTATTACCCTAAAACATGTTCTAATTCTATTGGATAAGTGTAATTCGACCAAAAACAACCTTAGGAATCAAATATGACCATTTAGGCCCACTTGAATTGGATTAGGACATTTATTATCAATTTATTTAAAGAAGCGTTAAAATAGTTAAAATCAATGTTTAATAACTAAATCATTATTAATATAGAGTTATACATAAGATAAATTCGACTATAAATATTCATTATAAAGATAATAATATTTCCAACATAATGGTACTTTGTTTATAATTTCTAGACATTATATAATTTAATTTATTTATGACACAATGATGATGCAGTAATTATCTTATAAATGAAATATTGACAAAATTTATGTTATAAATACCAAAATAAATTAAATTTGAGACTTTTTATGAATTAAACTAATTTTATATGTTAATAGGTCATGTTAGTACTTATTTAGTTAACTGTTTTCGAACTAATAATTCTGTTATTATTTTTACAAAAATCAATTACCAAATAGTGTCAAAATTGACATAAAATAGTTTTTAAAACAAATATTATATTATTAATTGTTATTTTATTACTAAAAATCTTAAGTTCGGCCAAATGACTTATATAAGGTTATATATATTAATAATAAACAACTTGGGGTTCGTTTGTCTTGTTATAGTAAGTTTATTAACCTTATAGTGTAAGAAAAACAAGAAGACACTGTAAAAGAAATATTACTTAACTTAAAGTTAAATCTAAATGATAAGGTTTAAATAGAAACCTAAACTTTTCAAAATTATATTGGATGAGAGTCTTTCGACCCATCCCCACCTTAGCTTTGAAATAACTCAATTTGGAGATATTAAAAACTGAATATGACTTTATAATAAAATAATATTTTTAGTTATTCCAAAAGGTGCCTCTCTCCTCCCTTATAAAAGGGCACCTCCTCCCTCTCTTCCTCACACCACTTTGAGCCTTCATGATCGGAAAAACCCTGCCAATTTCTTCTCTCCATTTTCCTACAGACATCCTAGAGGTCCTGGTCTTCTTCAAAGACCAATTTTAGTTCCCTAAAAGGAGGTCTCAAAGAAGTGTTTCAAAGAAGAGGTAATGTCCGTTACCGATTCTTTCATCTTTATTTCTTCTTCCACTTATTCTTATTATGTTTTTTCATTATGAAGTAATAACATCAGTATAAAACATATAATTATATTTTATTATATGTAAAAAACAACCCTATTTCACCATTTATCCATCCTACAGAAAACGAAATCACCACGCGTGCATACGTACGGAATACCGTCTCCAAGCCATGGTGAAATCTGTTTTTCCACCAACACCTTACATGGATGGGTATAATGGTGTAAAGAATGAATATATATGGTTATTATAACATCATAATGATTCTAATATATTATACCATCCACTCTAATTCTATTCCATAATTATGGGAACGATATCATCGCTCGTGCGTACGTACGGACTACCGTCTCCACGACGCGATGAGATTCATTATCGATGTTAACCATTCATGAATGATTATAAATTTTATATAATAATTAATCATGAAATATATGACATAATAATGATACTGGATTTATGTGTATATATATGTATGTAATCTACTTAATTTCATTCAATTCAATAAGGAAATTAAAATAGCGTTCATGAGTACGTACGGCCTACCGTCTCCATTAACGGTGTATTACATTCCATTTAATCGATATATGATATATATATATATATATGTATATACTGAATATATATTATATATGAATCATGTTTTACATTCTGGAATTAATTAAATCAGGATATAAGTAATAATATCAAAAACAACAAGTCCAAACACGTACGATAAATAAAACGATTTAACCCTAAAACGCTGCTTTAACATGGAACTTACAAAATAACGGGTAATATAAAGTTATAAGTGAACCATATATGATATCATAACAATGAATATGATTCTTTAATAAGTCAATGACATTATTTACATCATTATACAGGAGGTTCGGAAACTTATGAAGCATATCGGACCTAAGGTAAGGGATAATTGTGAAAATCTCATTTTTATCCGAGATTGCTTATTCGTAAGTATTTACTGAGGTTATTGCTATAATCAATGTCCATGTTTTATAAAAGTGTATTCATGTATGTTTAATGTCTCTTTTACCCATTTTGACTTTTACCCCATGGTTTGGAAGGAATCTTTCTTTTATTTACCCTACAAGGTACTTTTTGACTTTTCCGACAAAAGTACGAGAAGAATGCTTTTTTAATGTATACGGCATGGCAAGATTTTTACGGTTTTATAAAGACTTATTTTCATGAAGATTCCTACAAAATATTTCCTGACTATTTCAACAAAATCCTTTTCTTTTAAAATTTCATGACATTTTTCGAAAAGAAAATGATTTTGAAGAAAAAAGGATATTTTCCTCAAGAATTCATTTCAAGTGATTTATCAAATAAATTTTCATCTAAGATGACATTATTTCACATGTGTATGTTTCAAGAATCATGTCTCTATGATTTAAATGGTTTCACTTTTCTTATGATGAAATTTCCATTTGTTTTATATGTATTATGAAATGATGGGATGATGTTTATAAAACCCATTTTATTCTTTGGGTTATGATTAATGTTATAAGTTTATTTTGTGGCACAAGTAAGAATGGTTTTATTATGAGATGGGTGGGACCTATATCTCCCTCCAATGCATTGGGTAAAGATTTTATATCTCCATAGATAGACATGGCTGGAACGGCAGGTTAAACCGGTTCAGTGAAACAGGAATGAAACGAGTAGTGAACTCGGTTCAGATATGGACTTTGTCCACTAAGATAGTCTTGGCAATGATTCTTGACTAATAAGAAATGATTCTCTATGATTATGTGTCTATGCCACAAAGTTTCATTTTTTATGTTATTATTATTGGGATTACATTTCACTACTATTATTTATCCCCTGTTATGATATTATGATATCTTTTGTAGGATAAGACTTCCAAAATGTTATGTTCTTATGAATATGATGTGATTGATATTTATTTTGTTTACCCTTACTGAGAATTTGAGATCACAGTTTTATGTTTTCTTTTCCCCGGGATATAAAGAAAAGTTTTATGTAAGAAAAAATAGGGGAAGATCTTTAGTGGGATATTTTGAAGATCTTTCACCACGATTAGAAGATTTTATTTCGAGTTTCCAAAGACACTAAACTATTACGATCCTTGTGTATCTGTTTTTGTTATATATTAATGATTCCTCAAAAGTAATGTATTTTCCATGTACGTCAAGTTTCGGGTCTCTATAGATAGAGTATCCCATATAATAAAATATTGGTGTTATAGAATTAAATTTAAAATCTATCTAATCCATTTAAATTTTTGAATATTATAAAATAAAATCTAAAGTATAACAGGTAATGTGTGGAAAATTATTTCATTAGAAAAATGGAGTTATGAAAAGTATGGTTTCAAATAATATTTAGTATTGATTATAATTTAAATGAGTATTAATATATTTATTTACGACATTTTAAATAAAAATATATTCATTAATTAATGTTATCCAAATTAATTGAAGTGATCTAATTTCCTTGATATTGATAAAATTATAATTTTAAACCAATTATTTAATCATTATAATGGTAATTATAATCAATCCTAACATTTTAATTTCCTAAAAAAGAATAAAATCAGATATTATAAATTTTATTAAAATTAATATCTAAAATATTAGAATCATTTTATCAAATTTACCTTATATGTGTATGGAAATTTATTTTACCATTAACACAAATATCATGTAAAACACCTTTTTTGAAGAATTTTTCATTTGTGAAAAGATTTATGATTAGGATGGGATTATAGATTGCATTTATTTAAAATAATATATACATATTGTCCTCATTAAATAATTATTTATTTAAAAATAAAAAATTAAAAACATTATGTCACACAGATATAAATAATAAATGAAAATAGTGGGAAAAAACGTTTTTATTAAAACACTACATAAATTTTCAAAATATTGCGGATGGGATTATAAATTCAACAAAAAAAATTCTAAATCTTTTATTAAGAATTATTATATATAATTTTATTGAGTGATTATTTAAAAAATTCTCTATTATAGAAAATTTATGATACTAAAAAAATTAAAATTTTCAATATTCACCTAATTAAATTTTTAAAAAAATATATAAAAAACCCCTATTAAGATATTATTATTGATAGGAATACAAATATTAATTTCAATATATAAAATAGAAATTAAAATAATTTTGAAATTTAAAATTTTAAAATAAATTATATTAGAAAATGATATTTTTTTTAAAATTGAGATTTTCCAAATTAATTCTTATTACTTATATACATTTTAATGATTGTAACTACAAATGGTTTACAATATAAGAATTTATAGAAGCTTTATTAATAATATATTATTATTATGTTATGGTTATTTGTAAATTTGGTGTAATGTGTGACCCATGTAATAGACCATTTTTTTGTATTTTAAAAGATCTAAAATATCGAGTCACTACATTCTACACACCAATAATAAATTAGGTCCCCACAATTTAATTATCAATTGTTTTTGAAATATCTAATGGTTGAAACAAATATTAGCATGTCTAATGTTATTATACCAAATGAGATATGATTTTCAATTTTATAGGTGATACAAAAATATAATTATTTAACAGAACCATTTCATGTAAATATATCTCACAACTTTCTATTAAGACCCATGTGAAGGATTCAATTTTATTCATAAAGCATTTATAGGCGTATTTACACTAATAGATGGTCATAGTTCACATTTAATGTATTTTCCCAATTATAGACATTAATTTGGAGTCTATATAAAGATATCCATTCTATTTTGAAATTCAAATCTAATTCTTAGACATGTATATTATAATTTTATAAATTTTAATTCCCATAAACATAATAATTACACCATTAATTTTTTATGTAAAATAAAAAACACAATGAATTATGAGAATATTATCTAAGAAAACACTATAGCTATAATAGGGATGGTATAAATAGAATATATCATTTAACTAAAATTAGAGTGCAATTGAATTGTAATTACCACTACCATCACCATCAATAGTAATTTTATAAGGCTTCCATTCTCTATGGATCGAAGTGTTTTTGGATTCCAACCAAACTCAATAATCTATGGATAAGGGAATTGTCTTGGATAATGCTCAGTTTCTCTGCCCACATGACATTTAATTGGTAGTGGATCCCATGTATAAGTTATATCATAGTTCCACTTGTTTATTGGACCCTTTATTTTCCACATACAGTTTGTTGGTCGATGAAGCCCACTTCAAATAGTAAATAATCAATAATCCCACTTAAATAAATTTCCATAATACTACATTCCACAATTTCAAGATATAGGAAATTGAAGGTTTTTTGCACATCATGTGAATAATTATATTATTCATGAGAATATATATATTTCTATTATTTGGATAGATTTGGACTTATAATGTATTCAAGATAATAATTAAATTCATCATATCTATATTGGAAAAATAACAGGGTCTTTCATTCTATCTCAAATTTTGATTGGTATTTAATTGAGGTAATCTCCACATTTCCCATCCTTCCTGTGGCTCCTTGTAATTATATCAATTAATGAAACCAAAAGAGTTGAAATTAGTAAAAAATAAAAAAACATGTGTAATTATAAAAATCCTAATAGTAATTTAACATCTTGTTCTTTTATGTTTAAATGTTGGACCATATCTCCTTCATTTTATCCTATAACAATCATAGTTTCACATTTTTTACTTTAAGTTAGTTTATATAATGCTTGTCAACCTAATTCGTTGATATAACTTGGAATCCAATAATTAATAGTGATTTGTAAATAGTATATTATTAACCAATCTATATCCCCCAATAATTTCAAATGGGGTGCGTTTTAAGGGACAAATAATCGTGCTCTAAAACTATGGTCGAGATATACATGGAAAACTGGTTTTGGGGTATATACCAATAGAAACGTTTATTCCAAAACCACATTCACCTTTAGAATCAAAATAGAGATTTATTCTTAAGAAACCCATCTACCCTAGTTATTACCAACATTTTTGGTTATCAACCTATGCATGCATTCATATTTCTGGTTTCACTAATGTTATATGACCATAAATACAATGGTATGTAAAGTAGTTTCTACATTAATCTTAAATAATCTAAAAAATAACTTATAACTTCTATGATACCAACTGAAGTACCTCACGAAAAACATTTAATAAATAATACTATTATCCAATGATTTAAATAAAACATCTCACTGAAGACGCACTATCTATGGATAGAATGGTTTAGTATCTATGAAATTATCGACAAAAACATACTAATTTATTTAATCTAAGAAAAATGCATTATAATATTAATCATACAAAACATATTATAGACATATCACATGATATAATCATCTTAAAAACCTAAAGATTTCAAATATAATAAAGGAGTTATATCTAATTCTTTTTAGGGAAAAACATATCATAACTTGAAAGAGAACAGGAGGATGAAATAAATATCATAATAAAAGATAGTAACACTAGATATGATAATAATTACTTAGGTTAGATCAACTTGAGATAAAAAAAATATAATTATGGGAAGAATAAATATATGACATGGATTAAAATACATCTCAATAATCATAAATATGTGATAATGATATAATAGTGTGTTATATATTTAAAATAATATGGAATCATGAAAACATGGAATTTCAATAAAATAAAATAAATCAAGAATTTTTTTTACAACATGTTGAAAAAATTATAATTATGTGAGAGAAAATATTTATAGAAAATACTATGTGAGAAAACTCATTTTGACCATGCTTATGCGAATAAATTCATTATGACCACTCTAGAAAATTTGGGAAAACATATCTTCCCCATCCCTATTTTAACCAACTCATTATGTACACTCCAAAAAATCTCAAGAGATATAATTTTAAATCAATGAATTAGAGTGTAATGTAGGACCCTAAACATAATTAATCATACAAATGTGTTCCAATTAAAATCAACCATCATCATATCATATATAACCCATGTAAAAGTAATGAGTTCTTTATACTTATCACATAAAAAAATTAAAAATCTTAGGAAATAAAAATATAATTATATAAAATAATTAAAAATAATAATATCATATAAATTATGTTCAAGACACCACTTCAAGGTAGATAATAATTATACGAAACATAAGACTGAATATAAAAAAAATTCTACACAATCTTTAAAAATTTCTAATAATGGATGATGCGAAATTATATCCAAGAACATTTTTAGCGGAAAAGAAAAGTATATTTGAAAATATTATTCTAAGTAGTTCAAAAAAATTAATTGAAAAGGAAATGTCATTTGAAAAATGATAAGTGAACATACTTTTTAAATGTTTATCTTTCAAAGAATCTTTAATAATGGAGTTTATAAAGAGGCCTAAAATCATCAAAAAATGGAATTGAAAACAATTCTAAACTAATTACATTAAAAAATAATATAAAATAGTGGAACCCTAAAAAAATACATAACATTTATCAATATAAACTATATATTGAATGGTAAAGCCTTTTAGTTCGAAAGGATAGAAGAACCTTGTGAGAATTTCGAAATAACCTTCTTGAAAACCAAATTATTAATATTATAATGAATAATTTAATATAAAATGAATTTAGGATAATATAATATGAATTAATGATAAAAACATTTCCACTTGGGAATTTTTTATCATTAATGGGATGTAAAAAAATGGATAAGGAATGAAATTCCTTTTAAAAGTAACATGAATTATTATTAACAAAAATTCATTCTAATGAAACAATAGAATCATCAAGGAATAATTATTCAGGGTGATTCTTTATTTTCTAAAAAAATAGGAAACATTAAATTATAATATGAACATTGTTAATAATAGATGAATATTGGGAAATAATAGTCAAATAAGATTTATTGAAACCCATGAAAGAGATATAATTCATAATACTGCATTATCACATTTGTAATTTTTGAATCAAAATACATTATTAGATTAAAAATAAAATGGAAATATAAATCTTATAAAGTAAATAACAGAGTATGTAAAAATAATTCAGGGGATTTTTACAAACCATAAAAAAAATATTACCTTAAAACATGTCTCAATGATGAGATGTTGAGATAAAAACTGCAAAATCCTTTTATCATTTGAATGAAAACCCCATGAGAAGTATAAGTACAAATATAAAATTTCATATAATTTAAAAAAAGTAATATTTATTATAATATGGATAAGGTTAATTCATTAAAACATTTAACCAAAACCATGTTGTATTACATTAGCATGATTCAATGATATGATTTTCAGATGAAAACATCTACATTTTTTATATTATTGATCCCTCTCTAAGTTATTTAACCAATAATAAATAATATAATATCCAATTTCAAAAACCCATTCATAAATATTACCCATTTTATTCTTTATTGATATTATTTATCCTCATAACATTAATCAATTAAATTTATTATGACCACCATGTGTTGATAATTATACATTTTTGTGCTTGACTAATTATTTTGATATCCATACCCATAATTTGATACAATGTTCACTATTTATATATCATTAATAAATATTTAATATATACCTAATTTTATTTATAATTTTCTTATTACATTAAATATTTTACATGCATACATTATGTGAAATCCAAATTGATAATGACTTATTTAGAATTATTAGAGAATTAAAATGATACTTTATATAAAAATATAACATTTAAAAAACCATATATCAATAATTATTTTATTATTATAATATTATAATATTATTTTTCATTTTCCCATTTTATTCTAGTAGACTGTTTGAATGATGCAATCATGTGGGTGGTTAAAACAACCAGAATAAGAACATGATTTTACTCAATTGGTGACTATGGTCAACAATGTATATCATTTGACATACTATCCATATAAAAGAAAAATATTTAATTTTTTGTCTTATTATTATGTGAAATGTATTTAAATATTTATTAACAATTAATGATAAAATAGAAGAATAAATTTTTCTTTGTGGAGTTAGTTGTCTGCATACACACATAACTGATATTCTTTTATTTTTCAATGTGAATGGAAATAAATAAATATGATTTCTATTAATTATATTGGTATATAAAATTAGAATAAATATATTGAAGTCATAATAATATAATAGTGGAATGGTATTTGGAAAATTATGTTTAAGATTGAAATTTTATAAATGAGGTAATACATTCGATGGATACGTGATTATTCTATTGAAGTTCCATTGAAATTGGATCGATTAGGAAAACTATCAATTACCATGGGAAATATGTTTTTTGGGGAGTATTCTAGGCATAACAAATGGTAGGGAATAAATGGGGAATAATATTTCAATGTGTAAAATTGAAATTTGGATGTGATATCCTTTTATAAGAGGGGGAAATGGGATCTTTTTGAAATAAAATTAATTTATCAATACTTCAATGACACAATTATAGGTTAAATGGATAAAAGTTGATAAATGTGAAGTTTAAGGTATTTTGGGTACAATAAATACACCCCTATAAGACCTCATGATCCTGTAAAGACCCTTATACATGTCTATATTATTTCTGAATTCCACTCCATATCTACAAACATTTTCATGGAATTCCAAGACAATTCTCATAGTCCCGTAAAACATCCATCATAAATCATGAAACACACCATATAAAAGTTGAATGATATTCTATGAAAATATTGTCCGGATTCCATGAGATTTATTGTTCATCAAGAGACTCCCCAAAGTAATTCCAATGTGAAAATGACATATTTATTGTATAATAAATAATATTACATGGAAAATTTAGAATCCACATGTGGGAAATTTTGAGATGTATTTAATGTGAATGGTTTATACACATTATATAATTTCTACATTGATCTCACAATAACCCTTTGACATTTTAATTCGATCTAGCATTCAACCTATGAAAAGACCAATTTATATCATGATGGGACCTAAAAAAGTCTCACTTAATCACATGAAATCATCTTGGATAGGCATATTGACCTCACAAATATTCTTTAACATGATAGAATTATCTCATGATTGGATTCTTAGAATCCAACTTGATCTCCAGAAGGCCCTAGTACAAGTATCAAAGGATCATTCCAAGCACTCTTCGATAAGAATGGTGGTCTCTTGAAGAACGAAAAACAAGTTAGACTAATCTTGCAAAGGACCTTTGACATTTATACCTGATCATGTGAAACCCATTTGACATGATGATGGACTAATAAATATGGTGATGGTGGAGTTTTATTGCAGTCTCTGTTTATCATGTGACGTATATTTGAAGATATTGATGACCCAAAATTTAGTAACCCTGGTTTGAGGAATCTGGACATTCTTAATGATTTTGTGTGTGTTTAAAGTGCATGAGATGATTTGGGAAGAGGTCAGGAGAGTTTGGAATAGTTTTGAATGAGTTTGGAGGCTCTACTTAGGGAGCATGGTTTGAGAATGGTTAGAGGAAATCATGCAGATTATCTAGGAAACCATGTAGGGGGAGACAGTAGAATTCACACGGTTTACCAAAATGTGCTAGGAAACCGTGAAGACCCATCCTTTTGAGATAGTAGCATGCACACGGTTAGCACAAAATTTTTCAAACCATGTGGGTTAACCATGCAGACACTTAAAAATTGGGTTTTAAAAATTGGGTTCACTCAGGCTTGCCTCATTCCTCTCCAAACATTCTCCCACTCGAGCCTCGCGGGGGATGTTGGGTTCTCAGGGGTTGAAGGTTATATTCCACACGATTTAGAATAAAATCAAAGTGGTTTCTAGGTGATTTGAAGGTGGTTTCCCCCAGTTAATTCTCCCTCTTGGTTTCCTTTTTGTTTTCTCTACATAATCTCTTCTACCTCTTTTACTTTTCTAGATATACACTTGTTGTGTATATATCTAGGGGTTTTGTTTCCTTGAATGTTGATTTTAAGGTTTTTGAATGCTAGGGAAAGGGATCTAGAGAGGTTTCAGTGGTGAGTTAGCCATATTGGAGGTACAGTTGCTTGTGGGTTGATTTCTTGTGATCCCTAAAGGTAGTTCGCTTCTCTCTTGACAACACATGGTTAGAGCTAATGGTTTTGGATACAATTAATTTGTTGTTCTCTAAATAAATTGTTATTTTACATGCGAAATTGATTCTATATCCATTGGGTGATGTTTTGGGGGATTTTTGGGAAAAGGAGGGTTTTCTGGTGAAACACTATTATTGTGGATTCTAAAATTGGGATTTTAAAATGGGATGATATGGTTGATTTGTGAAAATTATTGATGGAAATTGTTTTCAATAAATAGGTTGTGTTATTAAAATGTTGTTGGGCATGGGAATTTTTTTCAATAAATGGGTGATTTATTGAAGTGGATTCATATGCAATGGAATTGGTTGATTTCATGTTGTTGTGACCCTAGGGGGTTATATTATTGGTTATGGCTTGATTGTAATGTTGTGTGGATGTGGTGAGAAGTAACACTATAAAAAGGGGAGGGATAGTAGATTTTAGGGACACCATCAAAGGATAAGTGGACGGGAAGTGCCACTAGGTGTGAATGGGTGAATGGGTTGGATGGAAGCTCCACCATTTGGTTGTTTTTATTGTTTTTGTGTGAATGGGTGAACGGGTTATGCGGAAGTCCCACCGTTTGGTAGTTTTTTGTGCGTATATTTGCATGATGTAAATTTTTGTGCTAGTATGTAAATGATGAAATGGCTTGTGGAATGTTTATTGGAATTTCCCATGGTTTCTTTGTTTGGGTGTGATGGCTTCTTAAGGGCGAGTTTTCCATATATAAATGGTTGCACTTGTGATTTATTTTATATAAATTGTTTTAAATAAATATTCTAATGGTTTTATCCTAGTGGCATGTGTAGGGAAGACATTTGGGGAAAACCTACTAAGTTTTAGTACTCACCTGCTTCTTTGGTACATTGGTTTCTTTACAGATGTCGTGTACCATGACGTGGGAAAATTTAATGAATCTCCCTCATTTAGTGGTGCATTGTTATTTCTTGGTGGATCCTGGAGCTAGGAGCTTGGTGTGGAGCTCTGGTGGTGTCATGGATCGTAGTGTTTGTTCTTTTGTTTTTGATTGTACTATGATGTTTTGTAGACAAGTCTGGTTGTATTGGTTTTGGGTTGGGTTGTCGTAAAACTTGGTTGTCTTTTGGGAATGCATGTTTGGTTGTTTTATTGACATGAATCGTATAGTGGTGGTTAATGGATTATTTGGTTGGTTTTGTCTTAAGCGAAAATTATTCACCAAATTATTCTCAGAACCCTCGACATTTATTGATAGGCTTTGGTACCTTGGGAAAATCTCTTAAGGACGAGTAACCATCACCGCCTCCTCACACCAGTGAGTTAGGGTTGGGGTGTTTCAAGTGGTATCAGCTTGTTCGGTTCTTTGGAGTTGATTCATGGATTTGGAGTTGACATTTGTTGTTGTATATTCCTTGATTCGGGATGGTATCAAGGCGTAGTAATGTCGTAACTTGGAATATATAGCATAAAAGGACATAGAAAACCCTTTTATTCTGAACTTCATGTCACCAGGGAGTTGGGTACATAAGTGTTTTGGAGACACTTATAGGAATTGGATATATCATTTTCATGGTTGTTACCAATGAGATGAGCATGGAATGCATGGTAGAAATGACTTCCCACTAGGATGAATATATTATTGGGCATAATGTTTTACTGGATGAATTGAGAAATTGTGGTTTTTCAAATATGTGAAATTTTAATGTGAATAAATTTGTTATTTTGAACATTGTATGATTTTCAAAAATAGAGAATCATGGAAAATGTGGAAATTTGGAAATCCTCATTGTGATAGTGTTGTGTAACGAAAATTGAAATGGGAATTCTTGATGTCTACAGAAGTGAGACTCGTGGTATTTTGTTTTCAGTTTATAGAAATTGCACCGGGTAAGCGTTGTAGAGACCAACCGGAAGTGGCCGATGAGAACACAGTTGCACCTGAGCCTTAGGTGAATCAGTAGTTAGTGGAGAGTATAGTGCAATCATTCCAAGCTGTGGAAAGTGTAAAAAAAGAGGATGAACCAAGGAATGTGGATCATGCAGTTGAGTTTCAAAAGAAAAATCCACCCATTATCAGAGGAGATTTAGAGCCAGAGAGGGCATAATCATGGTTGAATAGAATTAACATGATATTTGTATTAATGGGAACACCGGTAGAGTTGAAATTGAAGTTGTACACATATATGTTGGAAGATCTTTCCCTTCAGTGATGGGAGTTGGCAGTTAAAGCTATAACAGACCTGGGTATGACATGGGAAGGCTTTAAGTAATTTTTTAATAAAAAACTCTACCCTCATATGTTTAGAATTCAGTAGAAGACCGATTTCTTCAATCTGAAGAAAGATCAATATTCTGTGACGGAGTATGCATCTATGATTTTGAACATAGTGTGGTTTTCACCTTAGGTGGTTGGTAGCACATAGTTGAATATAAGGATCATTGAGGTAGGTTTAAAGTAATAAATCTGTTCAAATATACAGGTGTTGTGTATAGATGATTACACAGAGATGGTGAATAGAGCCTCGGTGGCTGAGTGGGATTTGTTGGGAGCTCCGGGCTGAGCAATCACGGTGGTACCCATGGGGAATAGTGGGAACTCTAACGCTGGGTTCAAGTGAAAGAGGGAAACATTTTCCCATTGCTGGAATGTGGCATATTATCTAATGGGATGATCGATAAATCAACCTCCGATATCCCAGAGCAAGCTGGGATGTTTTCAGTGTGATTTTATGAGCCACATCAAGAAGGACTATACAGAAAAACATCGAGCATCTCATAATTGTAAGCATATGGGGAATCTATAGTGTTATTGTCAGAATTGTCCATGGTCAGGATCATGTGACACTCCTCAGGGATTGCAGATGTCGTATTATTCGATGAGACGGGGAAAACAACACACCCATCTTTAGCAGAGTTAATTGGGTCATGGTGATTCTCGAAATACCACGATGCCTCAACAAAGCAATAAAGATTTGAGTGTGGAAACAAAGGCATTTTTCGGAACTAATCAGGTTGTGGTGGATGATCAGTCGGGACCATCCACGGTGCGAGGTAATATTCTTTTAAATTCTACCATGATGCAATTGTTGATTGATACGAGTACTTCACACTCATTTATTGCTGAACATATGGTTGAGTTGCTAGGTTTAAGGGTAGAAATTATGTCTTCGGTTTTGAAACATAAAACTCCGCTGGGTCGAAGAGAGTGTCGAGACATCTTGTGTAGAGAAAGTAGTATTGTTGTGGATGAGGTTGAGATAACCTAGAATTTCACAGTGCTTGAGATGGATGGGTATGATTTAATCTTGGGAATGGATTGGCTAGTGGTGTTTAAGCCCCACATCAACTATAATGTGAGGATAGTGATTTTTATGACACACAATGGAATTATACATTTATTTAGTGGAGAGATTCATGAAACGTAGGATAAAATGGGTTTGTTGGCATTAACAGTGGGAATGTTGCCGTATCAGTTGGTGGTGTTGTTGTTAGAATAATTTGAGGGTGTTGAAAAAAGTCTTCTGCCAACTATGGTGGATTAGTTCATTGATGTTTTTCCTAAAGAATTATATAGGTTACCTACCATAAGAGAAGTGGAGTTTATGATTGATCTCCTTATGAGGACCAGTCCAATCTCACTTACATCTTACTGGATGTCACCTATTTAATTGATGGAATTCAATGTCCAGTTGGAATAGCTAGAAATCAAAGGGTTTATCTGGCCAAGCAAGTCTCTGTGGGAATCACTAGTGTTTTTAGTGAAAAATGCAGATGGAACTTTGAGGCTATGTGTTGATTATCTTATACTTAACCAAGTTACAATAAAGAACATATATCCACTTCCATGAATAAATTATTTGTTCGACTAGTTGAGGAGAGACCAGTGGTTCTTCAAGATCGACATGAGGTTGGGATATCATCAATTACGGGTGAGGAAAAACGATATTCCTAAACCATCTTTCAGAACTAGATATGACCATTATGAATATGTGTTTATGGCCTTTGGTCTAACAAATGCGCCAGTGATATTCATGGAATTGATGAATCAGATATTTTAGAGATATCTGGATTCATTTGTAGTGGTGTTTTTAGACTATATTTCGGCGATTCAAAGACAAGGGTGGGGCATGGGAAGCACTTTAAACAGTGTTGGGGATCTTGAGGGATCAACGGTTGTTTGCCAAATTTTTAAAGTGTGAATTTTCGGTACAGGAAGTTCGTTTTCTTGCCATGTGATTTTTGAAAGAGGTGTTTTAGTGGATCTGGAAAAGATAGAGGTTGTTATATCGTGGAAACCACTAAATAATGTGTTTGAGATATGGTGCTTTCTGGGTCTAGAAGGGTATTATCGGTGGGTTGTTCGTGATTTTTCACATTTGGCTTCACTGATGATAGCTTTGACAAGAAATAATGTTCTATTCCAGTGGAATGAACAGTGTCAGTAGTGTTTTAAAGAGATAATGGGTCTCCTTACATCAACACCAATCATGATTTTTCCTAAACCAGGAGAAGGGTACGTGGTGTATTGCAATGCATCGATGTCAGGGTTAGGGAGCATTCTCATACAAGGGAATCATGTGGTTGCGTATGGCTCACGACGGTTGAGGGTGCATGATAAGAACTACCAAACTTATGATTTGTAATGGACAGCAGTGGTCCATGATTTTAAAGTGTGGTGTCATTATTTCTTTGGTGAGAAATTAACGGTATATACAGATCATAAGATGTTGGAAGACATTTTCTCGCAAAGGGATTTGAACTTGAGAAAAAGGAGATGGATGGAATATCTTTAGATGTTTAATTTTGACTTGATGTACACATCAGGATAGAAAAATTAGATGGCCGATGTATTACGTAGAAAAAAATTTTCTCAGGTGGTGAAACAGGCATAAGACCAGTGGCTGTTGATGTCGGTTATAACTGACATGTGGTTGGAATGTGAGGTCCAGGGTGATAGAGGAGTCTTAATTACGATTTTTTTTGATTCGTGACTCAGTTTCCCTGGTTAAAGAGGAACAAATATCTAATTATTACTGTGTGACCATGGTGTCGTGACTAAATGGTTGGGAGACCATTGAGGGTTTCCAACTAAATAGAGATTAACTTTTTTGTTTTCGGAATTGTATGGTTATACCTGTTGCTTGTTAGGAGGATCTTCTTAGGGAGTATCATCATTACAGGTGGGCATTTCATCCTGTAATTCAGAAACTGTATAAATTGTTGAAAGTGCGTTTTTGGTGGGATAGTATTAAAATAAGTGTGGTCGGGTTTGTTTCGAGATTCTTGACTTGTCAGCAGGTCATGGTAGAGCATCAGAGGCCAGCAGGAATGCTGTAGTCTCTACCAATCCCTTTTTTGGAAGTGATAGTAAATAACAATGGATATTTTCCCTGGTCTCCCAAGAAAATTCAGAATGCACGATGCCATTTGGGCGATAGTGGATCGGCTAATGATGTTTCCTCTTTTCATCCCGATTCGTGAATCTCATACGGTGGAGGATCTGTCCAAAATATATATCTAGGAGGTGTTAAACAGGCATTTTGTTCCCACATCTATTAAATCAGATAGTGATTCGAGGTTTTCATCCCGTTTATGGAAACCCTTATAGCATGCCCTTCATACTAAGTTGAGTATGAGCACGGTGTATCACCCTCATACGGATGGTCAATCCGATAAGATGATATAGACTTCGAAGGATATTTTGATGGTTGTGATGTGGATTTTGGTGGCACATGGGAAGAGCACTTGTCGATGGTTTTGTTCTCATGCAATAACAATTATCCTAAATCCATACATATGGCTCCGTTTGAAGTGTTTTATGGGAGGTTGTGTGGTTCTCCACTATGCTAGGTGGAAATAGGTGAGTCCCTGATGGTTGGACCGAGCCTTGTCCAGGAGACAACAGGGAAGATCAATTTGATTAGGAAGAGAATGGAGATGGCATAGAGTCATCAGAAATTGTATTCAGATCATCGTCGACGGCCATTGTCATTCGGGGTGAGTGATCATGTTTTCTTGAGGATCTCTCCTAGGATGGGACATCGTCGGTTTGGGATGTAGAGAAAGTTACATATGAGGTATATTGTGCCTTTTGATATTATTGAGCGGGTTAGTGAGGTGGATTATTATATGGATTCTCCACCTATGTTCATTGTGGTTCACAATGTGTTTCATGTGCCGCAGTTGAAAAAGTATCAGTTGGATCACGACCATGTGATTCGATGGGATCATGTTGAGCTAGAATCTGATGCCTTTTAGTGCATGTGCCAGTGTGGGTTGTGGATAGGCAAGAGAAAGTCTTGCATGGTAAAAGCAGTGGTTTAGTTCTTGTTTTGTGGGAACATGGTCAGATTCAAGAGGATACATGGGAGCAGGAGAAGGAGACGGTCGAGCAATGGCTCAAGCTCTTTCGGCAAAGGATGGATTCACTACATTTTGAGGATGTAAATACAAATTGTTGGGAGAATTTAGTACCCCCAGAGTGAGTTTTGGGGCCCTGGTTTATGCATTTTTATGTTCTTAATGTGCATGGGATGATTTGGAAAGAGGCTGGGAGAGTTTGGAAAGGTTTTGAATGAGTTTGGAGGCTTCGCATAGGGAGAACAGTTTTATCATGGTTAGTGGAAACCATGCGGATTCTCCAGGATACCATGCAAGGGGAGACTGTAGGCTTCGAATGGAATGCGAACTGTTATCCAAACCATTTGAGTTAACCATCCAGACCCCTCCTCTGAATATAGTAGCATGCATATGGTTAGTGCACGGTTTGTCAAACCGTGTGGGTTAACTGTATGGCCACTTAGAAATTGGGTTTTAAAACCCTGGTTCACTCGGGATTGCATCATTCCTCTGCAAACATTCACCCACTTTAGCCTCACATGGGATTTTGGGTTCTCAGGGGCTGAGAGTGATCTCCCACACATTTTGGAAGCATATCAAAGTGATTTCAAGGTGATTTGAAGGCGTTTTCTCCGGGTTAAGTCTCTCCTCTTAGTTTCCTTTTGGTTTTCTCTAGATCCTCTCTTATTACTCCTTTAGTTTTCTTTATCTACACTTTTTGTGTGTAGATATAGGGTTTTTTTGGCTTGGATATTGATTATAAGGCCTGTGAATGATATGGAAATGGATCTATAGAGGTTTCAGTGGTACGTTCACTGGATTTGAGGTGTAGTTGCTTGTGGGTCGATTTCTCGGGAACCGTAAAGGAAGGTGTCTTCTCTCTCAACTCCACATGGTTAGAGATAATGGTTTTGGTTACAATTAATTTTTTTTATATTTAATTAATTGTGGTTTGATGTGGGAAATTGATTGGATATCCCTTGGGTGATGTTTTGGGGTATTTTTTGGAAAAAGGTGGTTTGATGGTGAAATGATATTGTTGTGGATTTTAAAAGGGATATTTTAAAATTTGCGGCTATAGTTGATTTGTGAAAATGTTTGACAGAAATGGATTTCAATAAAGAGGATATTTTATCTATATTTTATTGGGAATGGAAAATTGCTTTCAATAAATGGGTGATTTATTGAAGTGAATTGATTTTCAATGGAATTGGTTGATTTCATGTTGTTGTAACTTTGGTGGGTTATATGCTTGGTTATGGCTGGATTGGAATGTTGTGTGGATGTGGAAAGAAGAACCACTATAAAAATTGGATGTAAAGTGGAAAGAAGGGAAACCATCACAAGATAAGTGGATGGGAAGTGCCCCTAAGTGTGAATTGGTGAACAAGTTGGACGGAAGCTCCAACGTTTGGTTGTTTTTGTTGTTTTGGGGTGAATGGGTGAATGGGTTGTGTGGAAGACCCACCGTTTGGTTGTTTTTTGTGCATTTCATTGCATGTTTGATATTTTTGTGCTAGTATATAAATGATGACATGTCTTGTGGCATGTTTATTTAGAATTCCCTTGGTTTCTTGGTTTGGGTGTGATGGCTTTGTAAGGGCGGGTTTTTCTTATGGAAATGGCTGGACTTGTGATTTATTTTATATAAATTGTTTTATATAAATGTTATAATGGGTTTATCCTAGTGTCATGTGTAGGGAAGTCATTTGGGGAAACCCTATTAAGTTTTAGTACTCACCCCTTGCTTTGGCACATTGGTTTCTTTGTAGATGTCATGTACCGTGACGTGGGAAATGATAAATCATATCGCTCCTTTAGTGGTGCATTGTGATGTCTTGGTGGAGATTGGATCTAAGAGCATGGTGTGGTGCTGTAGTAGTGTCATGACTCATAGTGTTTGTTGTTTGGTTTATTCATTTACATTGATGTGGCGTAGACTTTTCTGGTTGTATTGGTTTTGGGTTGTATTGTGGTACCACTTGGTTGTCTTTTGGGAATGCATGTTTGGATGTTTTATTTACATGCATCAAATATTGGTGGTTAGTAGATTGTTTTGTTGGTTGTGTCTTAAGGGAAAATCATTCCCCAAATTTTTCTTGGTAACCTCAACTTTTATTTCTAGCCTTTGGCGCCTTGGGAATATCAGTTAAGTACAAGTAACCCTCACCACCTCCTCAATCCAATGAGGTAGGGGCAGGGTGTTACAAACAACAAGATCCCGTGAAGCACATAATGTGATTTCACCTCCCTTGAATCTTTCTTGTATTTATTATATATGAATTTTTCTAGGTGGTGTAGAACCTGGGTGGCAAGGACATTAATTTCCACACCATCAAAAACAAAGAGACAACACTTGTGAGGCACACCCACATATGTGTATAAGTGAGATCATACTTCTTAAAGTGAGAATCCATGCAATCACTAAAGTGTTCCACTCGGTAAACATAGGGAAGAACATAATGGATTATGTGGGAAATTTATATACATAAAATGATCACCCTATTGAATACATGAGGGAATTATTGTGTGTTTTCTATATTCTTGGAAGTAATTTGAATATGATAACTTGGTATTATTATTCCTCAATAGGATAATTCTTAACAAACACGAAAGCACATATGATATTGAGATTATCATCATCATCATCATTTCAATTTTTTTTCAAGAAATGCTTACAAAAAATCCATCATAAGGAGGATGGAAATAATGAAGAGCAAGGGTGTCTCCACGGATCAAGTTCACCCCCTCCGGATTTACTAGAGTAACATGAGAAAAACATTTGACCGAGACGACATCGCTCAGAAGAGAAGCCATGTGATCCACTAATTTGTTTCACTCTCTCCAGGTATGAGTAACACTAATGATACTGGACAATAATGCTCTGCATTCCCTAATCGTATAAATCATTGACCAGGGGATATTACCTTTGTCTTGGCGCGCATCATGGGTAACCCGAGAGTCTGTCTCCATCAACTAAAAGAAAATTCCTCTCTCACTACACAAGGTGAGGCCTGTTATTACCTCTCTCACCTCCGCCTACAGGGAGATACCAGTACCATAGTTCACATAGAAGGCCAAGATCATGCTCTGAGACTCATCTTGGACCCCTCCCTGCATCACTCCCTGGTGGATGGACCCATCGGTAGTCAGCATCCATCCCTCACCTGACGGGATCCACCACACCAATTTTCCCTGACTCTCGAAACTCGCTACATGGACCATGACCCAAGCTGCGTACATCACCTACAATGACGAGACCTTCCTTCTGGACTCCTATAAGAGAAAACTAGTCCTCCAAGGTGAAACTGATCCTAGAAATGAATTCCTTTCCCGGGGAAGGTGCCTCCCAAACATGGCTTAGTTTCTAGCCTGCCACAACTGCTAAAAAATAGCTCTTATGACAACAACCCACACCCCATTTTCCTTACCAGTAGCCTCAACCCCCTGGAGCTAGCCTGACAAGAAGTCCTCCACACTTTCCACCAGAAAAGATAGCCCAAAAAACACTAAAATACCCCCACACCGATCGAGCCAAATCCCCTGCCAAAAAAAGGTGGGACAACGTCTCCTCAAAAATTTCTGTGTAACACTGGAAACGAGATGCCATACTACTCTCCAGATTCATGATATTATTATCAGATGAAATTGAATGATTCTGGATCCTCCATATGATAATGTTGACCTTAGATGGGACAACATTATACCAAATCCACCCACTCTATGCCCTTGTTTCCCCTAGGTGTCACTGCTCCTATAGAACTCTTTTGACCTGAACTTCAATGTGGAGGAAGGAGTGAAGACACATCGATCCCGCTCCGCACTAATGAGGATAGAATCAAAAACCTCACAGTGGTCGAAATACTGGATGGATATGAAAAAGGATGGGTACTACGCCACCTCCTTGAAAGTGATCATAGGTGCTAGGAAGCCCAGATACCTGGGGGAGATACCAGACCAATTATGGTGCCAAAACAAGATATTCCACTCCCCAATTATCCATCGAGAGATGTGAATGATGTCTGTAATTAAGTTTTTGACTTCCAACCACAATGGTGAACCACTCGCTGAAGACACTCCAGCAATGTCCCTATACCTACAAGACATGAGGTTCCCCAATAGAGATCATTCTTCTACTACCTCCCATTCCAACACACATGTATACAATGAATTGTTACGTCTAAACTCTTCAAATTTATCCCACCTTCCCAAATGGTCTAGGGCATCCTCCCCCATGAAACCAAATGTATCTTCCCCTCCGAAGATGCATCCCAGATAAAATGAGCCAAAATCTTATCAATGGATCTGACAACCCCCTTCGGTACATTTGTCGCCGAGAGAGCATGGACTAGAATGGATGAAAGGACACTATTCAAAAGCGATATACGACCTCAAAAAGATAAAAACCCATTTTTCCAGTTCATGATACCCCCCAATATCTGGTTCACCACCCGGTAAAAATCCATTATCCGAAAGGACTCTTATTATAAGCGTTTCATGACCTATCTAGACCATATGAAAACAACCATAAAGGTTTTCCAGAACATGAAACTACACCTGGGCATGTAATAATGATCATGTTATGGCTATGTAGACATGTTAGAGAGATCATTTTATTTTACTGAGACTTTTCTTCCAATCCATGTGAAGACCATTAGACATGTCATCTATGTCACACGATGCCCATTGGACTTGTTAACAGAGTCATGGGATATCCTATGGACATGTTGTCCAAGCCATGTGAAATCCACTAGACATTCTTGTCAGATCCTATGAAAGACTACTACCAAGTTTATCTTTATCACACGATGCCCTTGAATGTGTTTCTTTTGATCACAGAAAGACCCTCACATGTGTCTGGGGATTCATCTGACAGTCTTATAAAAATATCAACCAGAACATATGGAATGCCTCGAAAATTTCTACTATAATCATGTGAAGAACCCGAGGACATTTTATCCTTGTAATATATAAAATCATGAAAAGTAACGAAAACACAAGGGGAATGTCAGACAGACATTAAGGACAAGACTAGTATAGACCCTCTAACATACGATCATATTATGAAGTTACCACGAATCATGATAACCATATCATGTAGAAACATTTAGTCATAAACTAAATTAAAATCAATGACTCTAATTCTTATACAAACATGATACATATGATGAATTCCTACTACCTAATCACTAAAGGGAATCCCCCCGGTGTATGTCCTTAAAAATATCTAATATTATTTACTAATGGAAAAAAAATCACTCATAATTCCACCATCTATCCTCATATATTATAAAATGATATTTTGGATTATATATGGACACCAAATTATATGTAATCCCTACCCATGACATTAAACACCTCAGACCCATCAGTGGGTAAAAATAAATTGATCTAGGAGAATGATTATTTCATTCATACCCATCATATGTATGACTCATTCCTAATTACTGGTATTTAATTGGGAATCCACCATGGTTTTTGTCCATACATATCTTAGACACTCTAACCCATTGTAACCAAACTCTCTTGTTATTTTATCATTTAATCTCATACATCAGAATCTTGAGAAGCTAATTGAACTAGGAGGAATCTGATTGTAATTATAAAAAGGATATATAAAATTACTTCATATTCCATGAGATATATATCATACACTTCTCAAGGGTCACCATAGTGCATAATACATGAATCCATATAGGATGAGATTGATCACTTATTATCCATTATTGATCACACCAAGCACAACTCACAGGGTATTTGGGATTTGAAATAATAATATCACTATCATCAAAAATATTGATGGTCCGGGAATGCTTAGTGTGTAATTCCCATTCAGTTTCATAAATTTATCACCCCCAATACAGGTCCATCCACCGTAGTGTATGTTCTCGAGGTATTCTCCTATTTGTTACCTCAGTGGAAATCACCCTCTACAACATTAATTACCTTTTATATCCTAGCACTGGTTGAGAAAATATTGAACTATGAAGAATCTAATTCTTATGATTAATAGGAAATACAAAGCTCATTACTAAGGCTCAATATTCATACATCATGCCTATGTTATCTCATATATGTCCTTTTATGTAATATATATAACTGTATGGTTTGGACTCATATAAATTAATGGGTTTTTGTTCTTCTTATAAACCAACTATGTAGGGAACCATTGAAAGGATTATTCCCATCCTCAAGACACTAATAAACTCTTGAGATGGTAGTAAAATCAATAGTACCATGTTATATGGAATCAAAATTTTGTAAACTATCTGATGCAATGAACGAATTTTATACAAATAGAAAAACAAATATACATATTGATAGTCTCATTTCTTGGACCATCCCTTTACATATAGAAGTATTCGACAACTAGTCCAATTTTTGGGTAACGAGTCTCATATTAGGATTTAGATGAAGTTCCATAATATATACTAAATCTATAATGGAGTCTTGAAATACTCAATACCCACCCTCAATAGTGAAATGAGCATGACCTCTCATCCTATTGACTGATGATATTTCCTAAGAACCTATTTTTATGAAACCCTATTTCTCTTTATACCTTTTCAAAGGAGGCATGTACCTCGTTTTGGATCTGGGAATCATTGGGAGTTTCAATGAAATATGGAAATAGTAATTCTGAAGTTAATTATTTTGAAACTATACTTGAACACCCACAATCAATCCTCAATCATGATTTAATGACGAAGAACCCATTTTGAAATATTATAATGTTAATATAATTGAATCATTATAGTCATTGGGTATCATGTCTCCTAAACCCTGTGAATGAAATAACCATCTATCATATTTTTAGTACAATAGAAATGGTGAACTCTATGTTAGTGTATAAAATAATAAAAATTATCGGCTGGTATGTGTGAGGATTTTTTGTATCAACTACACAAATGAAAATGGAATGATCAATGTGAAACCCATAATGACTTGGGTTCCCATGAAATCAACCCATTCCCACCATGGAAATTCAATGGGACACAAATAAATGAACTCAGAAAAAGAATGGAATATTATTTTCCTTTGTATAACTGATTAAGAATGTTCCATACGTTCGACGATTCACTGATCATGGAATTATTATATGTATTCATTGAGATAGTAGAAACTACTCTCATAGAAATCTCAACTTAGGATCATTACTTTATCATGTGAATGTTCTGTAACATCTGATAGAGTAGAGACCTCTACATTTCACAAAATGGCCACACCCACCAGTAATCTTGGTCATTGTGTGGAAACTGTAATGGTTTGGTTATACCACCGATATGGAATAACATCAACCCTAGAGGCCTCACATTATGTTATTTAGATGCTGAAAAAAATTACTTCTCATTCAAGGAAAGATGAATTGAAACCAGTGACACCTATCACCACCTCAAATTTATTTTGAATATTTTTCCTGAAGTGTATTAGTCATAACATTGCATATCTCAGGAATGTAGGTCAAAGATTCATCCACCACTCCATATCAGTTCATGAGCTTCCATGGGGGGCTCTTATCATCCTTCTGGTTCTCATATGTCCCCAACTGTGGAAACCAACCATCTAATTATATAGTTCGACACTCATATATGGGTACCAATGAGGTATCTCATAGTATAGAAAGCCATTGATATATAGGAGTGGTATGATATCCCCACATCCTATAACAAATCATGTTGGTATATTACCACGATAGCCATCAAGAAGGCTTACCTCTCTGCTATTTTGGATTAATTATTCACGCATATTCCTATTGTAAGAATGGGGTAGGCACTTTATCATCCCCTGCATTTGAATACAATCAGTAAATTGTGTTAGAATAAAGAGTATATAAGTGAGATTATATCCCTTCTTTAGTCAAAGTCATCTTCTAGTATATCTTGGATACTGAAAATGTAGAGCATTAAATTTTAGTAAACATGTTGATAAATGTTCACTAAATTCGAGAAATATCTATATATATCCATTGGAATATTATGAAACATATAAAAATATATAGATAGATACATTTTCGTATCCAAACATCTATATCAGAACATCACCATGATCAATACAATCATGTGGATACTCCAGAAAATGAAAACATTCATACTCTCATCTAGGAAGATTACTGTTATATTTTAGTAAAGGACACAACACATGAACGGGCTCACATCCAAATTCTAATTGGTTCTTACCACCTCAATTTGGCACATGTCTTGGGATATGCACCATTTCTATTTAATACAAATGAAATTATTCACCAAATGCACTAGACCATACTCATATCCCATTTCCAATCAGGGTTAACTGAGTTGGATTTTTATATGTCTTAGGATAAGATCATATTATGTGGAAAAATATTGGTAATGTACTCAAAAGGCACATAACGAAGGTCATATTCCCATATCTACTAATATTTTTTGTACAATATTGGAAATACCCTTAAAACATGATCATATCGCCCACGATGATGCTACTTGGTATATTACATCATCCCACATAATCAAGACTCATATCCCTACCTCAATCAATGAAAAACTGCACTAGATTCCTTCAGAATATATAAATGTGGTGTCTTATATACCAAATACTATTCCAATGGTCCACTAAAATATTTTAATGGGGAATTCATATTTGATCCGGGATCATATAATCTTCATCAAATATTATATTGAATATTATGGAAACTAGACAAAGACAAGATAATATTCCAACCAATAATATAGAAAATCATTGGTATAGTAAAATATATTCTTATCATTAAGATAATATCCCTAAATCACCAAAGGGTTATCAATATATTCTATAATTTATAAGGATCATATCCCAACTCATGACCAAAAGGTTGGTGAACATTTTCAAGCAATGATGTAGAATAATGATATCTTCCCTAATATTCTAAATTCAAGTGTCCTTGGGGATATTAAATGTATATCAACAACAACTCAAGGCTTCATCCACTCTTCAACTAAATCATAAGGCAATCATTACATTGATATTGAATGTTATGGTAGTGTAAATATGGATTTCCAAAAGTCTACTCCTAACATTTTCAATGTCAATCTCCCAACAATAAAATTAATCTTAGATAAAGAAATCCTTCCATTTCCCCTTCAACATCATATGTATAGGTTCTCAAATGTAGAAACATTTGTATAGATATTTTCTCAAAACACATGTGTTAATTGTATAAAGTACTGTATCATCTATCAATAATACTTCATCTTGTTCAGTAGGTGTCTTCGAGAAGAAATCACTACGGTCTGATGAGGTGGAGGAATGTAAATATGATGATGAAGAGGATTAAATTGACATATTGTGAGATCTAACAGGAATCAACCTCCAAACCATGTCATTCCCCATAACCACTTCTGACTTGGAGACCCTTGATGATCTATAGAAGGAGTGAAAGCTCTGCTGATGCCCTAAAATGCAAAATTTGATTAGTTGTTTAAGTAAAAAACTTCCTTATCAAGGATAAGAAGGTAATAATCATACAATAAATACGCTCTATTGTCAGTTGGACATGGACACATTCTCCATATTCAAGTACCTAGGGATGGAAGAGAATGAAAAATCCTTATGTTTTTTTGACTCTACAGCAGAAAAACTCATCAAAAACTAATTTCCCTAGCCTCATCAGGTATACATATCTAAGGATGGTATAAATATAGATCATTGAACACTTATATGTCCTAAGAAGAGATAATACACCAAGATATAAAATTGTATAATGGTATAAATGATGGATCAATCCTAGGAACGAGTAATACAATGTCTATTTGGTCAAAACAATAACATTTCCCTATTATAAAAATGAAAATACATCATAAATGGAGGGAGTGGACTTCTAAAAAACTCTTAAGTAGTGCCCCATGAAAAAATATAAATTCCATTCAAGCATTAAAAAAAATTCTGATGACCATCCAATAGTTTCCCATAGAAAAGGACTCCCATCATGGGATGTAATTGTAATAAAACAGAAATGATATAAATTGAAAAAAAGGAAACTGATCACCAAAACAACATTCAAAGAATCAATACATAAGTGAAACCATCCCATATTACTAGGGAGATTTTTACCAAAGCATCCACCCCTTAGGCCATCAAACCTGTAAAGGACTGAGGAAGTAATAGTGTAACCTAGAAACCAACCCTAATCTATAAGGATGAGGGAATATTTATCTTAATCTCCATCACCATGTCCATCACACCATGAGAGGGTCCTATAGAAGTCTTCATTGGTTCTAGATCAACTCTATCCCATAGAGATGATGGAATTTATATCTCATTATCTATCTAATAAGCCATAAAATCTTCTACATGTACCCCAAAATCCATAATAGTATAGGCAACAGTTTCCAATACTGTCCTGGAATCATCCCCATCCTGTAGGGATATGGTAATTTTAATCATTATCATCACCCCAGAACGAATGACCCTAATCATTGTTGGGAGGTATATATCAATGACTAATATACCGTCCATTAATCAAACATGATAGAATCATTTTTTGGGTACATCAAGGAAAACATGGCCAAAAAAATCCCTTAATGTCACTATTCATAGGACAATACAGAAGGATCCAGATGTTATTAGCATCAATCCACATATGGTTTGTTAGAAAAAATGTTCTAATTTGTCCTTGGGTTAGAGAAATGACCTATATAAAACCCCTAAAGGAGGAGTAAGCATTGTAGAATCATGTTATTTCATTTTTGTGTATTAGGGTGAATATCATTCTATGATACACATCAATGAATGTCATCACCATAAAGACTATAGATGTGGTGGATCATGACACAAACATAGAGGGATGTAATGTAAAAAACATACCATATAGGACAGTATCGTAGATGAACCATCTAAGGCTTCATGTCCATGGATTTAGAGGAGCATCCAAAAAATAAATAATCCAAATAATGAATTTCCTCATTTACGGTGGAACTCCACCTATGATAAAGGGATAGGTGTGGTTAAATCACACTAACCACCTATAATAGATGATATTTCGTCCCTATAATAATAGAAGGTGTAGTATGAGAGTATGATATGAAATATTAGGCAACCCAACCATGAAATTCAAAAGGGATTCATTTCCAATAGTTTTTTTATATAGATAAATATAGCACCTCCCAAAAATCAAAAGAGATGTAATATTATTTCATGACCAGCATCAAGAATTATGATATCTCTGGATCCAAGAATCAATTATATACAATGGATGATATTGACTATTATCTTGAATTTCCTCCATTACAGCAATATCCCCTCCCCAATATGGAAATCATCTAGTTCTATCATAGACCAATAATTATTTCGAAATAAAAATGGTTCCACCTCATCAAACCTAACCCGCTTTCTAGAGATTCGAAGAGTCCAAGAATATGCTTCTAATAGACCTTGATACTATTAGGAGGTGACCAATATGTGATTCTTTGTATAAAATTTGATAGGTGATAATTTTTTTGGTCCAACATCCCTCCAAGATGATCTATTATTGGTTGGGAAGACCTATTTGATTAATTTTATTATCAGTTTTGTCATGAACCGAATCGGGCCGCCATCAACTCGACGCCCGACCCAACCCGTGGCAAGGCCCGAAGGGCATCCCCGATCCCCATGGGCTGGCACAAGTGCCCGGGTATCAATTTAAACTTTGGGAATGATTTACCCGAGTGAACAAATATAAAGCATCCAACCAAAGTAAACCAAACAGAATTAAAGGTTACAGTCAAACGTGTATTTAACCAAATAGGTTTTTGGTTCACAAGTATTCAAAACCCAAATAACACTAAAACAAGACGACCAAAAACCAACCTAAGGACTATCGCCCGGTGTGAGGACACCGCCCCTAAGCCACCACCAAAACGCCACGTAGATAGGCCTACTAACAATCTGAACCACTGCTCCCAAAAGCTGGACCCTTACCCATATTAGAAGTAAACAAATCTACTTACACCTAAGGGTGTAAGTAGGGTGTGAGAAATCGCCCAGCAGGATATCACCAAGAAAAGATTCCACGCACAACTATCAAAATACAAACCATTTGCAATGCCAAAGAATGAAAGAAGTGCAAAATAAATGGATTTCATAAAATGAATTAAAGGAAAGACAGTTCAAGATAAAAAAATTAGGGAAATAATTCAAGTGACATATCACGTATCATTGTGCACGCAAATTAACCAGTAGCACCAAAGGATGGGAAATCCCCAAAAAGGTATTAGAGCATGTGGGACCCTAGAACGTCGTGTCTTGGTGAAACGTGACTTCGGTGGCCACGACCCTTACATAACGTGGCATAGAAGGCCATGAACCTCAGAACACATGGATTAGAAGGCCACAACCCTCAGATATCATATGTTTAGTTAGTGTTTCAATCGTCAAACCTTCCAGTGAAACCGGGTCGGGTCATCTCCGGAACACTAGCTCACTAGTCCTAGTCTCCCCACCTAATACCCCGGCTTCACTCCTTGTGCTCACCTAAAGATCAAAGTTCACATATCATGTAACATTAGCATTTAGAGCCAAACGTGTCACCTTCACACTGATATCCTCTTTGAAAACAACACACACACCAAAACTTTTTTAAAATCTTAAACCACACTTCTTACGATTTAAATTAAACTAGATGAATAACTTAACGAAATCACTTTTTTAAATAAGAAAACCACTAAGAAAAATTATTGAACAGTTTTCAAACATGTCGAAATTTTTTTGAAAGGTTAAAAAGTCACTCAAAACCCCTTTATATAATAAAACATATTCTGACACGCCAAAACACAAACTGTGTCGTCCACACTTTCTAACTCAGACACTGCACAGTTTACAAATAATAATAAACAGCCAAAGTAAGTTTTCACAATAAAAAATGGACTTGCATCACATAAATACACTACTAGAAAATTAGATGCAAATTTGAAACGTAATCAGAACTAATTTTTCAGCATGGAAACTAATTAGTAACGTGCTGAAAAATTAAACCAACACGCAAAAGATCGCCAGATGATAATTGAGTTTGGAATCACCTACCTCAAAAAGGAACGGAAAAAGACACGGCGCAAAACTCCCGTTGCGCCACTATCGCAATGTACTGAGCCATCAAATAGGTCCTAAAACAGCAGACCGTTAAACAGGTTCAATAATAATGTTAACATAATAATAATAATAATAATAATAGTAACAATAATAATCATAGTAATCTTCATAATAATATTATTATAACATTAATAATAACAATACAATAATATAATAATAATAATAGCATAATCATAATAATAACATAATTATAATAAAAATAGTAACAAAATAATATTAACATAATAATAATAATAACAATATTATAATAATAATAATAACATAATAATAATGTAATAGTAGTAACAATAATAATATAATAATAATAATAATAATATTGACATAATAATAATAATAACATGATAATAATTATAGTAATGATATAATAATTAAAATATCAATAATAATAACAAAATAAAACCTTAATATCTTATTAGATAAGTTAAAATAATAAAATAAAATAAAATAAAATAAAGAACAATCCTGCCGGTAGGTGGGGGTGCGGCGGTCTGCTGGAGGAGAGTGGCCGAATAGGGGGTGCAGGAGTAGGGAGGCGCGAGAACGGGGATGTGCGACCGAGCGGGGAGGAGGCACGCCGGCTAGGGAGGAGGAGGAAGGAGAGCGGGTAGGGGCGCGCTGGCTGGGTGGAGGAGGAAGGAGAGTGGGCAGGGGGCTCTGGATGGGCGGGTGGCTGCAGTAGGGGTGGAGCAGGGGTGGCGGTCGGCGAGGGGTGCAAGAGCGGCGCAGTAGGGGTGGCCCGAGGCGGAGGCTAGTCCGGCGACAGGAAGACGACGTCGGCTGCTGGTCGGTCCAGGAAAAGAGGAGAGGAGGGCGCCGGTTGCTGTCCGGTGAGTAGAGGGAGGGCGCCGGTTGCTTTCCGTTGAGCAGAGGGAGGGATAGTAGTGAAGGGGTGGTATGGTGCGGGTGTGCAGCAGAGGAGAGGTCTGGCAGAGCTGCTGTTCGGCAAGAGGAAGGAGGGGCGCCGACTTGTTGGTTCGGGAGGGAGGAGGAGAGGCGAGGTCCAGGGGCTAGTGTGTGCAGGAGACAACGGCAGAGAGGGTGAGGGCGCGAGGCAGGTCAGGATGCGGCCGGGCAGGGAGTACGGGGCCAAGAAGGGAGGGGTGTGCCGGCTGGGGAAGAAGAAATAGGGGAGAGAGAGAGACGTGGGGAGGAAGGAAGAGGATAAAAAAAAGAAAAATAAAATGAAAATGGAGAAGGGTGGTGGCTTGGGTTTCAGAGGGGAAGGAAAACTAATTTTTTTTGATAAAAATGATATTAATATCATAATAATATTAGAAATAAAAGTATTAATAGTAGTAATAATAATAATAATCATAATAATAATAATAACATAACAATAATAAGAAATAATAATAATAATCGCATAGCATAACAATATTAATAATATTAACAACAATAAAAGAATAATAATAATAATAATAATAATAATAATAATAATAGTATCAATAATAATAATAATAATAATATAAATAATAATAATAAAACATAAGTTTACATCTGTTATTTGAATCGTCTGTGCAAAGAGAACCATGTGTTGAAATGGTAAAGCTGCATGGCTTTTCCCATCCCCTTCCCGTGCGCCGAGCGGCGCAAGGCCCGCGCGTGCACACCGTCACCCCAACGGGAAAACCACACCAGGTTCAGCCCATGATATAACCAAATAATTTAAATAAACAGGAAATTAATTTACGAAATTAAAATTTAAAATTAAATTTGTACCTCAATAAAGTCCGGGCGTGACAATTCTCCCCACCATGAAAACTTTCCGCCCTCGGAAATTCAGCTCAAAACCTGATCAGAGAACAGAAATGGGTACTCCTGCTCAACCCATGACTTACGCTCCCAAGTCTCATTCCCATCATTCTCGTGCTGCCAAAGAATATGAACTAGAGGTATGGACTTACCACACATCACTTTTTCCTGAGAATCCACTATGCACACTGGTCGCTCAACCACAGACAAGTCGGACTCTATCTCCATCTCCTCCCAATTCAGCACATGCGGTGGATTGGGGTTGTACTTATTTAGTTTGGAGACATGAAATGCGTCGTGAATCGACGTCAACTGAAAGGGAAAAGCTAACCTGTATGCCACCTTTCCAATCCGTTTAAGAATCTCGAAAGGTCCGACATATCTCGGTGTCAGCTTCCCCTACATCCCCAAACGACGATGACCCAAGCGAGGGGCCACTTTCAGGATCACTCTGTCCCCCACTGAAAATTCGAGATCCCGCCGCCTCTGATCTGCATAAGACTTCTGATGACTCTGAGCTGTCAAAAAACGTTGCCTAACCAGCTTGATCTTCTCAGACGTCTCCTGAACAAGGCTCGGTCCCAAGATCGTGGCCTCTCCTACCTCATCCCAACACAGAGGAGACCGAAAAGGCCGGACATAGTGCACCTCAAAGGGTTCCATTGTAATGGAATAATGGTAACCATTATTATAAGAAAACTCGATCAGTCCCAAATGGCTATCCCATGAGCCTCCAAAATCTAGCACACAGGCTCGGAGCATGTATTCCAGAATCTGATTCGCCCGCTCCGTTTGGCCATCGGTCTGAGGATGGTATGTCATGCCCATCTTAATCTGCGACCCCAAAGCCTTCTGGAGGCCTCCCCAAAATCGAGATGTAAAGCGGGGGGTCCCTGTCAGAAACAACTGTCGACGGTACACCGTGATTTCTGACCACCTCTTGAACATACAAGCGGCCCAGTTCCTCTACCTTCGTTGTATCTCTGATCAGAATAAAGTGATTTGACTTGGTCAAGCGGTCAATCACCACCCAGATAGCATTCCTCCCTTGAGGTGTACGAGGCAAGCCAATGATGAAGTCCATGTAGACCTCGTCGCACTTCTAGGTAGGAATGGGTAATGGCTGGAGTTGGCCAGATGGTCTCTGATGCTCTGCTTTCACTTGCTGGCAGGTGTAACATCTGGATACGAAGTCGGCTATGTCTCGTCTCATACCTGGCCACCATAACTGACAGTGAACATCGTAATACATCTTGGTTTTACTAGGATGGACGTACCACTGAGATTGGTGGCTATCGTACATCACCACCTTCCGCAGAGACAACGGAACTACATCATGTCCCTTGAAACATAGGATCCGCTGGGAAGACAAAGACCAATCAGAAGGAGTCTCCCCACCATGAAGAAACTGCATATATCACTGACACAGCTCATCACCAGGCTGCCCCCGCTGAATCAATTCCAGAAGTGTAGGAGTCAACTGGATGCTAGCCAAGAAGGTACCTCCACTGTGCTCCATGCTCTCCAAGTGCATCTGGGCGAAGAGCCCCATCAAAGCCCTCTCATCGCTGGACTTCCTCAATGCCTGCACTGGTACTTTTCTGCTCAAAGCTTCAGCTACCACATTACCTTTTCCAGGGGTATAGACAATATCAAAATCAAAACCCTGCAGGTACTCGACCCAGCGGCACTGCCTCAAATTGAGATCCTTCTGAGAGAAAATGTAGGGTAGGATCTTATTGTCAGAATAGACCACAAACTTCTCCCCAAAAATATAGTGGCACCACGTCTTCAAAGCATGCATCACCGCCACCAACTCTAAGTCGTGAGTCAGATAGTTCTTCTCATGCGGCCGGAGTTGGCGAGAACCATAAGCCACAACATGGTCATCCTGCATGAGCACACATCCAAGGCCCGTACCTGAAACATCACAGTACACCACATAGCCCCTTCATGACTCTGGTAAGGTCAACATATGTGCGGTGGTCAACCGCCGCTTCAATTCCTCGAAAGATGCTTGGCACTGTGGGATCCACTCAAAAATCACCCCTTTCCGGGTGAGTGCGGTCATGGGGGAGGCAAGACGCGAGAAGTCCCAGACAAAGCTCCTGTAATAACCAACCAAGCCCAGAAAACTCCTGATCTCAAACACATTTCTCTGTTGCTCCCATGGCATAACTGCCCTGATCTTTTCTGTATCCACTGAAACCCCTTGTTCTGAAACGACATGCCCCAGAAACATCACTTCCCGGATCCAGAAAGTGTACATCAAGAGTTTGGAATACAGGTGGTGGTCCCGCAAAGTTCCCAAAATAACACGCAGGTGATGCTCATGCTCCTCCTCAGATCCAGAATAAACTGGGATGTCATCCACGAATTCCATGACAAATGAGTCGAGATATTGGTGGAACACCCTATTCATGAGCGCCATGAAAACTGCAGGAGCATTCGTCAGTCCGAAAGGCATGACCAAGTACTCGAAGTGAACGTACCTACTTCGGAAAGCCGTCTTCGGGATATCTGCTTCTCTCACCCTGAGCTGGTGGTATCCCAAACGCAAATCAATCTTGGAGAACCTCTTTTCCCCCTTCAGCTGGTCGAACAAATCGTCAATCTAATGCAAAGGGTATTTATTCTTTATGGTTACCTTGTTCAATTTCTGGTAATCAATGCACAACCGAAGGGTTCCATCGGCCTTCTTCACAAATAAAACTGGTGCGGGCCAATGAGAGACGCTTGGGCGAATGAATCCTTTGGATTCCAAATCGTCCAGCTGTCTCTTTAATTCCCTCAATTCTGTGGGAGCCATAAGATATGAGGGAAGAGATATAGTCTGTGTTCCCAGTGCCATCTCAATCGAGAACTCCACATCCCGCTCTGGGGTATGCCAGAAAAATCATCTGGGAAGACCTCTGGGAACTCATCCACTACACGAGGTAACCTGCCCTGTGAAATACCACCATCGTCCTCCTGTGCGAGCGATGAAAACTGATGAGCAAGATTTCCATGCTCAGGGAGTGGAGGTCCCGCGCGTCCCGACCGAGGATCCCATTCTTCATGAAATAACTGGGGAGTCCCATCTGGTGTCGTAAAACTGAATCGGCACCGATAGCAATCAATGTGCACTTGGAAGCGCACCAGCCAGTCCATACCGAGGATCACATCAAATAGGCCCATGTAAAGGACCATGAAATCACATTCCATCTCGACTCCCGACATAGAGAGTGCGCACGATCGACACTTAAGTCCTTGCTCCCTATTTTTCCCCAACGGTGTTACTAACTCCATAGAAACCGATAACATCTCAGTTGGTAGGTTTAGCAGATTCACAAAATGAGCAGATATAAAAGAAACTGAAGCACCAGTACCCAATAAAACTACAGCTATAAAAGATGCAACCAGAATAGTACATCGAACCGTCGAAGGACCTTCATCAGAACCCGGTGGTGCCAGATCCACAGAATGAAATTGCCTAGTCCCTACCTGAGAACGTCCGCTCGCCTGAGGCTCTGCCCTGATCTGGCTCTGCCCTGAAGACAATCCGGTCCTACCACCCCCCCCCCCTAATTGAGATCATGTCGTTCTGGTCGGATCTAACTGAACTAATACCCCTCTGGAAGCCACTGATCCAGCCCCACTATGGTAAGGGCGTGCAGTCCGGCAGAAGCGTTGTAGATGTCACACAACTCCACATCCATGGCATGGTTTGGGAGGGTATGGACAAACAGGTCGGATGTGCCCTACCCTTCCGCAATGATGGCACACAACGGACCCTGCACCGGAAGCTCCAGATGAAAACTGTCTGGGAGGATGACCTGATATGTCATCACTCTTCTTCCATTGCTCATCACACTTCCTCTTCTTCTCAAATGAACTGCCACTGCCAAGCCCTAACACTGATCCAGAAAACCCCGAATTTCCCTTCTGGTCAATCTCATCCATACAATCATGATCGACCACCTCAGCATAAGTCTTCAGCTTGAATAAGAATACCTGGGAGTGAATTTATGGTCGAAGGCCCTTCTCAAACATCCGAGCATTCAAGAATTCGCTCGAAACTATCTCAGGTGCGTACCGTACCAGTTCATCAAAGCGATTCATATACACCATCACTGTCTGATTCCCTTGTGAAAGGTCTAGGAACTCCCGAGATCTAGCATAGGCTAGAAAATCTAGACAATACTGCTCGTTGAAGATCACCATGAAATCATTCCAGCTCATGTTCTCATGTTTCCCAGCCTGGACCACTGATTCCCTCTATTTGTGACAGGAACCCTCCAGCTGGAACGAGGCACACTTCACCCTGACTTCCTCGGGCGTGTCAAAGAAAATCGAACATTCTTTCTATCTTTTCAAGCCACTCCTCTTCCTCCTGAGGTTCTGAACCACCTCAGAAAGAAGGAGGTTTTCTCCTCAGAAACTCATGAGCTCTATCCTTCCTAGTGCCAAATTCTTCCCCTCTAGCTGGAACAGGGGTGGGGGTAGGAGTCGCCCCTTTTCCTAAAGCCTGAACCGCTCAAACCATCCCCTGTACCAATCTCTGATCAAGCGGCTGGGGAGAAATCTCTCTGGTTTCCTCCCGTGGGTGCATGGGAGCTCTTCGGGGTGGCATCTTACTGCAAAAGGGTAGCAATCAAGAAAGAATACCATCAATATCACATATCTAAAAAGGAACTAAATTTTTCAACAAGATAAATAATCATTAGTAAACCAATCATTTAAAAACGTCTTCATGCAAAAACTCTACTTTCTTTCCTGGTGTCCATGTACAGTCTGCAGCCTGCACGTCTCACATAAAAAGAAGTGAAACAAACACCCTGACATCCCTTGGTAACTCACTATCTGTCACAAGGTGTGCTGGCCCGGAACCCTACTCTCAACATGAATTCTAAGCCCCGAAAGACACATCTCCTATATAATCCAACTCATCCCAAATAACATAAACCACGAACTAACCCCCATTGATACCATTTTTTCATGAACAGAATCGGGTCTCCATCAGCTCGATGCCCGACCCGACTCGTGGAAAGGCCCAAAGGGCGTCCCCAATCCCCACGGGCTGGCACAAGTGCCCGAGTATCAATTTATACTTTGGGAACGATTTACCCGAGTGAACAAATATAAAGAATCCAACCAAAGTAAACCAAACAGAAGTAAAGGTTACAGTCAAACGTGTTTTTAACCAAACAGGTTTTTGGTTCACAAGTATTCAAAACCCAAATAACACTAAAACAAGATAACCAAAAACCAACCTAAGGATGGTCGCCCAGTGTGAGGACACCGCCCCTAAGCCACCACCAAAACGCCACGTAGATAGGCCTGCTAACAACCTGAACCACTGCTCCCAAAAGCTAGACCCTTACCTATATCAGAATTAAACAAATCTACTTACACCCAAGGGTGTAAGTAGGGTCTGAGCAATCGCCAAGCAGGATATCACCAAGAAAAGATTCCACTCACAACTATCAAAAGACAAACCATTTGCAATGCCAAATAAATAAGGAATTGCAAAAGAAATGGTTTTCATAAAACGATTTAAAGGAAGGAAAGTTCAAGATAAACACATTAGGGGAATAATTCAAGTGACATATCATGTATCATTGTGCACGCAAAGTAACGGGTAGCACCAAAGGATGGGAAAGCCCCAAAAATGTATTATAGCATGTGGGACCCTAGAACGTCGTGTCTCGGTGAAACGTGGCTTAGGTGACCATGACCCTCAGATAACGTGGCATAGAAGGCCACGACCCTCAAAGCATGTGGCTTAGAAGGCCACGAACCTCAGATATCATATGTTTAGTTAGTGTTACAATCGTCAAACCTGCTAGTGAAACCGGGTCGGGTCATCTCCAGAACAGTAGCTCACAAGTCCTAGTCTCCCAACCTAATACCACAGCTTCCCTCCTTGTGCTCACCTAAAGATCAAAGGTCACATAACATGTCACATTAGCACTTAGAACCAAATGTGTCACCTGCACACTGATATCCTCTTTTAAAACCACACACACACCAAAATATTTATAAAAACATAAACCACACTGCTTACGCTTTAAATTAAACTAGACGCATAACTTAACGAAATCACTTTGTTAATTAAGAAAACCACAAAGAAAAATTATTGAACAGTTTTCAAACATGTCGCAAAAATTTTTAAAGGTTAAAAAGCCACTCAAAACCCATTTATATAACAAAACATATTCTGACACGCCAAAACACAAACTGCGTCATCCGCACTTTCTAACTCCCACACTTCACAGTTTACAAATAATAATAAACAGCCAATGTAAGTTTTCACAATAAAAAAAGGACTTGCATCACATAAATATACTACTGGAAAATTAGATGCACATTTAAAAGGTAATCAGAACTAATTTTTCATCATGGAAACTAATTAGCAAGGTGCTGAAAAATTAAACCAACACGCAAAAGATCACCGGATGATAATTGCGTGTGGAATCACCTACCTCAAATAGGAAGGGAAAAAGAAACAGCGCAAAACTCTCGTTGCTCCACGGTCGCACAGTACTGAGCCGTCAAATAGGTCCTAAAACAGCAGACCATTAAACAGGTTAAATAATAATGTTAACATAATAATAATAATAACAGTAACAATAATAATCATAATAATCTTAATAATAATAATATTATAACAATAATAATAACAATACAATAAAATAATAATAATAGCATAATCATAATAATAACATAATAATAATAAAAATAGTAACATAATAATATTAACATAATAATAATAATAATAACAATATTATAATAATAATAATAACATAATAATAATGTAATAGTAGTAACAATAATAATATAATAATATTATTATTATTGACATAATAATAATAATAACATAATAATAATTATAGTAATGATATAATAATTAACATATCAATAATAATAACAAAAGAAAACCTTAATATCTTATTTGATAAGTTAAAATAATAAAATAAAAAATAAAAAAAAGAACAAACTTGTCGGCGGGTGGGGGTCCGTCGGTCTGCTAGAGGAGGGTGGCCGAATAGGGGGCACATGAGCGGGGAGGCGCGGGAACGGGGAGGTGTGGCCGAGCGGGGAGGCGGCGCGTCGGCTGGGGCGGAGGAGGAAGGAGAGCGGGCAGGGGCGCGCCGGCTGGGCGGAGGAGGAAGGAGAGAGGGCAGGGGGCGCCGGCTGGGCGGGTGGCTGCAGTAGGGGTGCAGCAGGTGCGGAGGTCGGTGAGGGGTGCAGGAGCTGCGCAGTAGGGGAGGCCCGAGGTGGAGGCCAGTCCGGCAATAGGAAGATGGCGTCGGCTACTGGTCCTTCCGGGAAAAGAGGAGAGGAGGGCGCTGGTTGCTGTCCGGCGAGCAGAGGGAGGGCGCCAGTTGTTGTCCGTCGAGCAGAGGGGGGGCTAGTAGCGGAGGGGTGGTCTGCTACGGGTGTGTGGCAGAGGAGAGGTCCGGCGGAGCTGCTGTTCGGCAAGAGGAAGGAGGGGCGCCGTCTGGTTGGTCCGGGGAGGGAGGAGGAGAGGTGAGGTCCGAGGGCTAGTGTGTGCAGGAGACAGCGGTGGAGAGGGTGAGGGCGCGAGGCAGGTCGGGACGCGGCCGAGCTGGGAGGATGGGGCCAAGTAGGGAGGGGTGCGCTGGCTGGGGAAGAAGAAATAGGGGAGAGATAGAGACGTGGGGAGGAAGTAAGAGGATAAAAAAAAGAAAAATAAAATGAAAATGGAGAAGGGTGGCGGCTAGGGTTTCAGGGGGGGAAGGAAAACAAATTTTTTTTTGATAACAATGATATTAATATCATAATAATATTACAAATAAAAATATTAATTTTAGTAATAATAATAATAATAATAATAATAATAATAACATAACAATAATAAGAAATAATAATAATAATCGCATAGCATAACAACATTAATAATATTAACAATAATAAAAGAATAATAATAATAATAATAATAATAATAAATATTAATAATAATAATGATAGTATCAATAATAATAATAATATAAATAATAATAATAAAACTGATGTTAACATCTATTATTTGAATCGTCTACGTAATGGGCACTGTGCGTTGAAAGGGAAAAGCTGCATGGGTTTTCCCATCCCCTGCCCGTGCGCCGAGCGGCGCAAGGCCCGCTCGCGCACACCGTCACCACAACGGGCATCCCACACTGGGTTCAGCCCATGATACAACCAAATAATTTAAATAACAATGCAATTAATTTACGAAATAAAAATTTAAAATTAAACTTGTACCTCAATAATGTCCGGGTGTGACAAGTTCAAATCTATACAGAGGAAACTGAAAACATTTGACCTAAAAATATATAAATAATAAAGAAATGAGAGAGTTTCAAAAATTATCATCAGATGGATGGGTTTTACCTACTCACTATGTATCTATATCTCACAAGTTAAATTGAAATAACACTACCCTTAAAATGTTTGGGATGACCTACATACACGTTGGATCTCAAGGAATTATCTAGGTGTATTCCAAGAGAATTCATAAATAATAAATTTCCAAGATGATGATATTACACATACCTGAGTTAAATCTCATCCCATACCCCTTGGTATATGTAAAAATTATTATCATGTTAGATAAAGTGGTTATTACCCTAAAACTATTATAAATGCCCACTCAAGCACTCAGTAGGTCCCCAATTCGTCTTGTTCCTCCCGTCAAGAAGTAACACCAAAAAAATTTCCATTGACTAGAAAATAAAGAGATTATATTTCCAGGTTTTTTATTAATAGATGAATAAATTATAACCCTTATCAAATGATTATATCCCATGTTATGTGCTTATAATCATGAAAAATTACACAATCAAGCTACTGGATCACAAACAACCCAGTGAGTTCTTCCTTTTTGATCATCCTGACTAATTATTTTTCTATTAGTAGTAGTGCTACCCCATATTGGATCACATCATATTTATAGAAATTATTAAAATAATGTTTTATTTCAGATGGGTTATACTAGATTATTCAACGGAATATGTGACTTTTGTATCCATCACGAAACCAGAAGTAGAGGGTGAGTGGAATGAGGATCTAAATAGGATTTGACAGATTATCTACTACTGGAGGACTCGAATTATAGTTTACAAAGATTGTTCCCCCAGATATCATAGATTTTCAATCCTAAAAAATCCAGTAACCTAGGGGAGACAAAGAATAATCCTCCTAGGGTTGGATGTAATCATAGGACATTAGATAATAAAAAAGTGGAAGTGTTGTATCCATGACCCACACATGATCTGACTCTTGTAGTCTTCCATTATTAAACATCAATAGAATGTGAACCACCCCAAAAAATAGAATCCTAATTGGATTAAGAGATCAATTTTTATTCCATTAATGGAGTTCATATAATAGTCACATCTCTAATATTGAATATTATTCCATGTATGAGTTCCCCATACCTAATAGAGGAGATAATGGAAGAGGTCACAAAAGATGAGGATACAGGGGACACCAAAGAGGTGATAAAATCCCCTATACCAGTCACATACTTATGGATGAAATCTATGAATCCAAGCCTAGTGGTAATTCCATTTATCAATCCCAATAGAAAAATAAAGATTCCTTAGTGTCATCTATCGATTTTTTGATCCCATTCATCTTACATGACTATATGTATGTGGTACAATTGTCTAATCATACAAAAAAATTGGAAGTTCAATGTGACCCATGTCACTAGCATAAGATTATCCCTCATCCTCTTCTCATATAACACTCCCATCAACCTCAAACATCTAAACTCTAGAGCCACATAATATGGATAAAACCATCCATGGTATGTGTAAAAAAGATGAACAAAAGAATAAAAGTCATGAATAATTAGTTTATTCATCCAAACACCTAATTCTTTATGATCACAATATTTTAAAAGAACTCAAAGAGGTAATAATAGAATCTCTCTAGAAACCCACAAGAATTCTAGACCAAAATCACTTATCTGAGGATTTTGTAGATAAGAATAGTCCATAAAAATGTCATGTCACTGTTATGTTCATATAAGATGATCAAAAAGAATTTATCCAAGTACATATTAGAATGCTATATTATTTAGCCAAACTCAAAAATTCCACATCCAAATTTCACTAATTGAAAATATTTATAGGATTAAACACATCCCAATTCAGACAATCCTATTATTAGTTTATATCATGGGGGACTTACCTATGAAAATTATAATAATTCAAGGGTAGGATAAAATTGAGAAATGGCCACCTTGGATGATCAATATTAAGTATTAGTTAAGGGATCTCACATATGAAACTGATTTCTTGGTTAATAAATAATTAAAAGTATATTAATATATTCTTGGAAGTCTATTTCTTAACAGTCACTTGGCAGTACCTTCAATATTTTATCAATACTATAAATACCACATTGATGGGAAGTTTGGTATTCTATAAGGTGATAGTGCCACCATTGATTCTTGGGAATCTATATATGCTGAGGAGGGTTTCTAAATAAGGGTAGGGGAAATATCCAATTGTAGATGATGTTATCTAGGTTTTATACCCCTATGTATTATGGAATTCCACTTTGAATCATCGGAGTATGATCCAAATTTTTTACATGAAACCCATTTTCCTAATTGAGATATAAAACTTAATCCCTGATATCAAGGAGCCTTTGGCCCTTGGTACAATTATAAAAGAAATCAATCAACTAAAAATTCCCTTTACAAGTAGTCCATTATTTTAGAATGATAATGTCATTCCCAATGGTCTCTCTTACCTAAATAGTGATAGATATTCCCTTAGGTTTCTTAATATATCAAAAAATTGTTACACAGTGTCATATATGGAAGAAGAAGAGGATGAACTCCAGAACACCCCTCCCACATTTGAGGAATCCCTCTCCCGCACCATCATGAGATCCTGCAAGTGAATATTGAAATATTAAAATAACTTAGGAATGTAATGATTAGTTTATTCATTCCCCTAAAGGATAAATATATGTGTATTTAATTTATGATGATACATCAATACGTGTTCACATGGAATTATATTGAAATTCCCAGAATGAACCACATTGTATGTACACATCACATTTGATTAACTGATTATAAACTATGTTTTATGTAGATAACTATAGTTTGACTCTCTATAATGATACTTATTTAGAATACAATGTTGAAAAACTAATCATATAATGTTTTTTATAAATATTTATGCTCCCAAATGTCTCTCAAACATCATCTATTTCATGAAAAAATAGGTATATTAGGGTCTACATTGATTTTAGGGATCTCAATTAGCACTGTGGGAGGGAAGATTTACAATTATTAATCATATATTTTGGATCGATAAAACCTCTGTATTTTATGACCATTTCATTGTGGATGATTATTAGAGGAAAAATTATATAATGATTTCCCTTGAATGATATGTATCCTTCTCCATTACAGTACCTTTGGATATATTTCGGTATAAGGTCATTCATATTCCATTATAAAATGCTATCAAAACTTACCTATGTTCTATGAATCATGTCTTTAATCCTTTCACGATATTAATACTAGAATACAATGTTGATGATATTTTCTTCAAATCTCAATAGTGATGTAATAAAATCACAAATATTCAATCAATATTTTTTAATATTTGACTATACAATTTTAAGATGAATCTCATGATGTTCTCTTTTATGGTAACATTAGGGAAATTCCTTACATATTTTGTATGCCACAAAGGAATCAGGGTCAAACTAGAAATGACAAGATAAATCATATCAATTTCACCTTATGTGTCTAAAATAACATAGGGGGATCTATGGGAACCTCCACTACATTCATAATATCATTACTATCCTATTTGGAAAATCACACCCCTTCACCAAGTTAACGATGAAGGGACTATCTTATCAATGGGATGAGGACTGCTGATAAGGCTTTGATAATATCAAGTAGTAATCACTGAACACATTTTTTTTCATTACACTAGTAGAAGGAAATATGATTATCTTACATGTGGACTCCATGGAATGATCATTCGATTATCTCAATGCAATGTAAAATAATGAGGGGAATGGAAAAGCCACCAATAAATTTTATAATGATGCCGAGTATAAAGGATCAATATTTTCATATTTAAAACAACATCCTCACATTCATATATAAAATAAAAATGCTGAGAGATTACTTATATGATCTCCAAGTCCACTTTATATCACATATTGAACCTTCTAGGTGTATTGTTGGTCACCCTATGGTTATTATGATTTTGGAATTACTGGGGGTTACTCTCTTACAATATGAAATCAATTTCATTTTATAGAAGGTAGTTTAAAGGAATGCCCTGGATGATTTATATACATCACGTCCCCTCCACAGAAATCAGAATAGTGGAAGTCAATCATAATGAGGAATTGGTTTTCTATTCTCATGAAACCCCCCCAAATATAAGAGATGTATTTTTATTATGCTTCCCAAAATACTTCTGATTAAAGGATAGAGAACCCAACTCTCAATATTTTTTGCCTAGGTATTTTACTTGTTTTTCATGGCAAAATAATATTTTTGACTCTCATTATAACTATTAAAAGGATGCATTTATAATGAGTAAGATTATCAATCCCTCTTCATTGTCATGGAACTATCCCTGATAATCATGGGGGAATATGTTATCATGAAAGATGAAATGTCCCCTATCACTATTTATGTGAATGTATTATTGGTTGAATTCATTTTCTAACCAATGTTACACTATGTCCCTAAATCAAAAAATGGTCATGTTAACGCACAACATAATACAACCACAGTCTTGGTTGATCCCAATCAGGACATTGTGATTTCTCACATTACAAACCTATGAATTATCTAATCAGTCAACATATGTGATATAGAGGGATTCAACTAGGTCATCAATAACTCAAAAAATGATTAATTAATAGCCACCCCATATAAATTAGGTCTAAATATTAATACTTCCAAAATGGGTACCTGCCATTAGATATATATTTTTGGAAAGAAACACAATTACACGATTCCAACATTACCCTTACGGAGGAGGAAATGAGAAAAATCCCACTAGAAACGAGGATTCAATGGAATCCTCATTAGATGTACATCAGAAATAGTGGATCCTACTATCATTGAATCAGGCCATGTAGGATCATATTGGATCATCAGTCAGAGATAAGACTCTCCCACAAAATTTAGAGGCCTTGTTACTAGTAGAGTAAAATGATGCAAGACTATGTGGAATTCACTATGAAATTTAATGGATTATATATTCAGGAAAACACCATCAATAGAACATTAGAACTTCTAAAACAACTAAATTTTATTAGACCATTTTCATAAGGGGAATGGATTTTGTGTGAAATATCCCTCTGCCCAAACTATGCATTTTAAGAGATTCCATACTACTATTGACATATTTTTAAAATTTTCCAATGAAAATTACCCTTTTGTAAGTTATGATGAATAATATAACTATCTTAAAAAAATATAATATCATCACTATTTTCATAGTAACCTATAGTATAGTAAGAGATAATGAATCCACATTTGGTTATATTAAATGGAAAAGATTATAACTGGAGTGAACCATTGAATCAAATCATTTATCCCACTATATTTTAGAAGAAAATGTAAGAAAACATGCCTCTAATAAAACTCTATCAAACATACCCCATAGGAAGGTTAACATAGTCAAGAAGTTTTGTATAGACAGTATCCATCATGATTTATGGGCCTACCTTAATATCACATGCATCTATTTATAGGAAACACTATTTTCTATAGTGTATGACTCAATGTAAATATTTACCATAAATGTACGGATTCCCTAACTTTAAATAGCTATCTATAGAAGACTCTCATTTAAAAATCAATCACAAAATCTTCTAGAAGTGTTTGATCAGGTTTTTGAGAAAATGTTTTGTATAATCAACAACCTCGAAGTCCATCATAATCAGATATCATGAGGTTTCAATAAACTGGTTCACCTCCAGTTATTTCTATAATGATATATGTTATTACCTCTTGTAAACATAATCATACAAAAAACTATAATGATCGAACCAAGATGGGAAGGTCCTGACGTCATAGAAAATATGTATTCCAACGAAGCTTACTCGATTTCCACAATAAATGGTGAATTTGTTATTCCAACATCCAATGAAGGGATTTTCAACAAGTACATGAATATCAACCATAAATAATCTATTATCATAATAATAGGACTAAAAATTCCTGAAAAAAATAATTCTTACGACCTAACATTAAATTGCACAGAATTTTTCCTTGTTGTTTGAAGCAAAATATCATAGAGAGGGCATTTCTAAATTACACAATTGGGAATGAATTATATTATAACAAAACTTGTCTTTATTCCACTTTAATTCGTGATTTATTACATAAATATACACATTAATAAACCCAAAATATAAATAGTATTAGGGGTTTGTTAATTATATTCATAGAAAAATAACATCAACATGGGATACAAAAACATTTAAAAAAAGATCATATTATTTATAAATTAAATTTATTGTAATTGGAATATGTGAGAATATATCCTAATATAAGAAAAAGTAAATTGACATACATAAAAATATGATGTTCTTTATTAAAAGTAAAGTCGAAAATCCCTTACTTTAGTGACTAACTGAAAATGCTTTTAAATGGATTATTTAGAGTTTGGGTTGCATTAGGAGGACACTTGAGAGTGGATGAAATAGTATTAACACGATAAAAAATTTTTTAGTGAATAGAAACTGGAGAATGGTTGAGTTATGTAAGGAAAAGAGGTGGATTTCATTATTATTTAGTTTTTTTGATTCTTCATAATAAAATGACCTAAACCAAAAACCACAACTTGGGTTTTCCACATGTATTATACTAAATGGGAGAGATTTTTTTATAATATAATTCCAAGGGCCAAAAATAATAAAATAAGTCCCTCGCATAAGTGGATTTAAGTCATACTCTTAATTAAATGGTTTTAAAACCATAAAATATATTAATGGTTTTGGAGGATTCATAAAGGATTTAAAAAAATAACAAAATAAACATAAATTTATATTATTGTGAAGGTAAAACATATAATTGGTCAGAGATACTCTTTAATGTTATATTACATCACCTTTACATTATTATGATGTCATAATATATAATTTATATTTATATATATTTAATTATTATCTAAATAATTGACTGATTCAACAAATTATAAAAAATTAACCTTTTCATAATTTCAAAATTATAAATCCAATAATAATATTAATTTTTTCTAATTTTTTTATAAATATGGTAATTTATAATTTTAAAAATATAATTATCTTTTATCATGAAACGTTGGGTTTTGTTGATAATAACAGTTTTCAAACCCTAAAAAAATTTACATCTGGCTTTCTATGAATCATATGTTTATTTATATTTCATAAAAATTATTTAGTAATATTAATTCTTAAATTATTATTAATTTTTATAATACATTATTTTATCAAAATAATCATTTTAAATGAACTTGAATATTACCAAAAAATAATATTCATGTTTTAATATATTCAAATGACAAAATTATAATGTATCAATAATAGGATGAAAATATATTCATTATTATTTAAAAAATAATTTAAATACTCTTATTGCAAGGGTCTTGATACATACCCCTTTGAAACATCAAAAAACTTCATAAGGGTAGGTTTTAGGACTATGATGCTTTAATTGGGTGGTTCACCATACATGGTTGGGGTCGTGATCTCAATTATAGTGAACATATCCCATAAATAGTTTCGTTCATGATTATGTTCTTGGATCATATCATGGGATTGATCATAGTAAAACCCAATGATTCTATCCTCTTAGGTTGTTCTGATAAATATGCTTCATAGGGTATGATCCAACTTGTTGAGGCCATCACTTCCTTTTTCTGTATTGATTGGATTTGATAAAACCCTATTATTATTCTAATCATTTGATCACTATAAAATCGTTATATTATCATTGGTAATGATTCATAATGATCACTTTCAAACAATTGGATATAATAAAACAAATTATGTTCATGTTTTTTTATAACCATATTACTAAATAAGCCATTTAATGAAAACAGAAATGGGATTTTATTTATAACATTTCTGGAAATTTCTATCTTCCACCTTAGGAATATTTCCATTGAAATTTTCTTTTCCCACACTAAAATATAAATGTGTAACTCTACTTCCTCACCACCTCCAATACTCTTGTTTCTTCTTCAAACTTTTTTATTCACCACAACACATTGAAATGGTGGATTATCTTACTTTGTATAACTTTTCATCTACAATCTATCATCTTTAATGGATTATCTTCATTATAATAATCATTTTCTAATAGTACCACCTCTAGATTGAGTATATATGAGGGGTCGGTCATGTACACTCTCGATAGGGTTACATGGATTACGTCATGTACTTTAGATAGGTTGGGTTGGATTACTAGTCAATAGGCCACCACTCCAATATGATCAAGGATCATAAAGGGGATATTGTATATTGGTCTAAGCTTTCATTATTACCAATTATCATATCCGTATTCCATAGAGATATGAGGAGGAATACCATATCTCCATCATCAACCTCTTGGTATCATCGATGATTTTCATTGTATATATTATGTCGACTCAAATCAGAATTTATAATCTATTGAAAGGTCTTAACATTTTCAATCATTTCCAAGACAATATATGGACCAAGTAGTTTTTGTTCCCCAACTTCATCCAAACATATACGAATTCTGCACCTCTTCCAATTATGATATTCATAGGGAGCCATTTGGATTCATGAGTGGAAACTATTATTGTAACAAAGCTCTAACAATAGATGATGTTGGTCCCATCCTCTGTTTGATGTCCATAGAAATTGGTCACGAAATTTTTTTCATTGTCTGAATATTCTTATTATATTTTCTATCTTTTTTAGGATGATAGGACATTATAAATTTTAGTTATGTTTCTAGAGAATTATGGAGACTTCTGCATAACATTTAGGTGAATCATGGATCCTGATTGGATATAATCGATTATGGTATTCAATATAGCCTTACCACTTCACTAATGTAAATCCAGGTATGTTGATCCAAGGATAAATACTCTCAAATTTAGATAAAGTGATATATGTATTTTTAAGATGGTCAACATGAACCCATATTCCATTATTTATAGTGGATGTCTTCGTAAGTTTGGTGACAAAGTCCATAGTAATATATTCCCATTTCCATGGTGTTATGGGTAATGGTTGAAAAATCCCATTATATATATACCATTAATCCCTCAACTTATAACACATCATGAAACTCTATGAATCTTAAGAAATCGCTTTCTAAATTTTGTCCCAAAAACAGTGCTCTAATAGATCTCGATACATCATTGGGATTCCTGGGTCGATAGAGAAGGTTAAGCTGTGTGAATCAACAAAAATCTCTTTCATTAATTAACTATTTAATGGTAAACATAGTCTTAACCCAAATATTAAGACACATTCTTCATTAAATTATACTCCCTGAATTTCTCTTCCCTTATAGGACCAACTTTCTTCTAAATTCCCATATCAACTTTTTTAGCATCGTTTAACCATTCCATAAGGGAGGGTTGAGTAATCATTTGTAAAAGGAATGATGATGTTCATTCCTTTTTGATTCCCATGTTCATCCCATTCAAATCTATGATGATTTGATTCATATTAATTGCCATCAATGATTAAATTTCTATATCCATTCAACATAGGTCACATTCCAAATTATTTTATTTCCATGTATAGTAGTGAATTGGGTAGTCCAAGTCCTTGATCCCCTCTAACCATAATTTTTAGAACATATTTACCTCTTTATATGTGAATATATATGTGATTCCATTTTTATCTGTATATATTTCACACTTCTCCCCATTGAGAAAATTCTGCCATATTTTCAAAGTGAATGTCACTACAGTGAACCCAAAATCATGCATTGGGTTGTTCTTTTTTTTTCAAAATTAAATATTCATGATTCATAGGATATGACTTTTTCATGAACACATATCTTTTTACATTCTTTGAAGAATCGTTGGTTACCAGGAAAATTTTTCCTCATGTGGGTTGTAAAGGCACATTAGAAATGTTAAGCCTCTTTTTCAACTATATAAAAACTCTCTTCAAATTCACTATTCGTATAAATCCTGAGTCTATTGAAAGATATCTTGGTTAGAGTGTTTGAAAAGTATGAGAAAATTCTCTGAAATAGATGATAATACATATATAATCCATGGAAAATACGAATATCTATCAAATATGTAATCTTATCCACCCTTCAATTGCATATATTTTTTAAGGGTTCGTGGATATCACATTACTTCTGATGATATTCCTCAAGAATGATAATTCATTCAACCAAAACTCACATTTTTTGTTACTTTACATATAGAATCTCTTTTGTAATAGTCTTTAGTATAGTACTCAGATGCTCCCCATGATCCTACATTCATATATAGTATATTTGAATATTTTCTATAAGAACACCCTACCATATTTTGATGTAGTTTATAGATAATCGATTAACAATTTCCATGTAGATTTTTGGAGGTGTAGTATGCCCGAGTGGAATTAATATCAAATCATAGTGCGTGTACCATATATGAAAATAAATTTTTGAGATATCCTCAGTGACCCTCACTTGGTAATAACCCGAAAAAAGATCCAAATTAGATATGTATTGTGATTTACATAGATTATGGTAAAATTCATTAATATGTGGCACATAATACTTTTTATTTATCATGATCTTATTAAGATCACCATAATCAATGAAAAGGCACATTAACCTATAGGTCCTATTGATGAAGGGGACCAGGGCACGACATGGTGATTAACATTATCTTATAAACCCTTTATCCAGATTATCTTGTATTTTTTTCTTTAGCACCTTATCTTCAAAATTGACCAATCTATACAAATTCTTGGATAATGGTAATACCGAATGTATAATAACTATATAAAATTCAACCTCTAGGAATGGAGGAATACCAAGTCATTCCTTCGGAAATACATCATCATATTCCATCACAATAGAAATGTATTTGAGGATGGTTATCTCCTTAGAATCAATCATTTGAGTGAGACATGATTTCATATTGAGAAATAATATCCATGCTCTAGATTTTGGTATTAAAAAAGATTCATTCTTCACCTTAAAATTTTACAGAATCGTGGGTCGATTAATAAAATAGAGATTGATTTCCTTCTCAGGTAATTTATGTCGGATATATATAGGTAAAATCCAATCCCTAACAAAAAATACAAAAAATTCATCTATTGATAGACTGATATTCACTTCACAAAGAACATTTTCACAACCATCAACATGTGAGACATAATACAAAAAAAATCAATAATGATATAATAATTTTTTTGGTTACACTATGTTCTCCACAAACATAAAAGATATAATAATAAGGCATAAATTAAAAAACAACATTTAATACACAAATTTAGACTAGATGTTACATGTACTTCAAACATCATTATAAATCATAGAATTGGACGGTCCTTGATCCCAAGAAATTTGAGATTTTTTATGCTCATAATGCTTGTCAGCCTTTATCATAGATCATTGTCTTGGATAACGATTGACTTCACCACATTTATGTTATAGAACATTATATGATTCAATAGATGCGACTTAATTTACATCCCTCACATTATAAAATTTCTCATTGAAAATGGATACTTTCTACTCCATCCTTACACCCCTGAAACATCTCCAAGTTCCATTTTTACATTTCCCTTGGTGCCACTTTGAAAAAAAAATTATCAAAAGAAATTGGGAATTATTTCTCTTATCACTATTATGAGATGAACACCCATGAGATGTCATCTTCCTCATCCTTGATGTCTTTGCGTATTTAAAATACTAAAGGTTGTTAATTATTATTTTCGATAGTTGGTTTGGAATAATAATAAGTTATCCTACTAGTTCTTTAATAATGTTAGTCATTTCATTTGGGCACACATCTAATTTCCTTTCACATTGGTTGTTTAGCGGATTCTGTATATTTCTAGCCATTTGATAGGATAAAATAAAATTAGGGACGATTATTTTTAATCAATTAAACAGATAAATGGGGAATCTATGATAATTAAGTGGATGGTTTAGAAATTACATTTATTTCCTAAATATATGAATTTCATGGCTTCTTTCTATGTTAATGATGATCAATTTCATAACATATATTCTAATGGGAATTTTTTGTTCCCATAATAATGGTGCATAATGAAATTAAGATTTTACAAATGAATATCCCCCTGGAGTGTCAAACCTTGTTTGTAGTAAGGAATGTTGTCTTATAATAGGTTGCATCGAGTCAGGCCTAGAATACCTTGTTTGAGTAATTATTCCTTGGTGCATATATGCTAGAAACACATCCACTTTTAGTATCTAGATGGAGATGTATTTTATTGAAAACTCAATTACTCTATACTTTACAACATCTATGTATTTATTATTATAATTATTCTTATCCAAAAAAATTTCCTAGACATATCTTTATCATATTATGAGAAATAACCAATCTTATTCTATGATACAAACTATAAAAAAACTGCTCTTTATTTCACACAAATTATTGATTTATTCCATAAAATGACACATTTCAATGAAAAAACATTGATAAGACTAATGTATTTATGAAGCAGGAAGATAGAAAAACAACTTGAACATGTGATAAAAAAACATTATTGAAAACTTCCTTGACATTATTCTAAAAATCCATTCATTTTTTATACTACATGGGATATCTTTGGGACATATATATGGAAGGTATGAGCTATAAATCCCAAAAAATGAATAAATAAGGCATAATAAGAAAAAGATAATACATACTAGATAATATATATAAATAGGGCATAGAAAGAGTGGTAATCAGAAACATGAATAATTATTCATGATATAGAATGGTAATCATAATAAGGAAAATGTGTAAACAAATTAAAACAATGCATCCTAATCATATGTTAAGGATAAACCGCCAGGTATTAATGGTTGATAAAATCCAATAAACGAATAAGTTTCACTCCCTATCACACTATGACATGTCTTAACACTAAAAAATACTCAATTCATTTGAAAGATATGTAATTCTAGGTTCAGCGATCATAGTCATTTCATTCTCATTCTTATGTGTTCCACATAGATCATACACCATGGATTTATTTATCATCATAATTTATACCACAATCTAGTATTGTGGAATAAATACTTGTAAATTCCCAATATAAAGTATATGTTCATAATGTTTAACACCCTAGATAGTAAATAATTGAGTTTTTAAATACCCAATTGGTTATGCATTGAAAATCATAGTTTTATTAAGATAGTGTAAGGATATCACTTGAAAATTTATAAAAATAGAATGATTAGAGATAAATGAGTTTCTCATAATGTTGAAAATGTTATATAATGGGGACATGTTAAAACACGTCCCAAAATTATACATTTTAAATATTAGGCATATGGTTATAAAGGAATATGAATAAATAAGTGAATCCAAACTATATTTTGGCATGGTAACTGGTGTACATAATGGATCATGGGATACATAATGAGTGTAAAAGGATGATCTATCCATTTATAAAAAAAATTAATGTAAGTTAAATATGTAAGAACATATCTGAACATATTAAAATTTAATTTATGAGGCATAACATTAAACAAGTACATGAATGGAAATGATAAGAGAAAAATCTCCTAAAAGAATCGGCATATAACAGGCATCCATAAAGGGTCATGAAAGAATTAATGAGGGTGAAAGGTAAATAACATTATTTATAAATAAAATGGATATTTTGGATAATATGTAAGAACATATCCCAGGTCGTGAATATAGAATTTAATATATATATATATAACATTAAATAAGTTCTTTAATGGAAATAAGAAGCCAAAAATCACATACTGAATTTTATCATTGTAATAAATGTACATAAAGGATCAAGAAAAGATTAATGAGAGAGAAAGTAATATGATATTATTTATAATTAATGGAAACTAAGTGGGAAATTTAAGGAAATATTACAACATATGAATAAGGAAATTTCGAGACATAACAAAAAATATGTTTTTGTTAAAATGAAAAAGGGTTAGATGCATTACTGGAGTGTGTGGCTCGAAGTGCTTGGGAGGGCCCTCTTGAGAGCTTAGGGGAACCTTGTGAGGACAAAAATGAGTGGATGGAAGAGTATGTACGTGATAAAAAGTTTTTATATGAATATAAGTCAGATATTTGGTGGTTTAATATAATAAAATTGTGGGATTTATTTTTTATATATGTTCTAACTATACAAAGTAAAATTACAAAAACCAAAAACCATATGTTGGGTTTTCCCTTGGGTTCTACATAGTGGGAGTTGTTATCATTATTTTATAAGGCCAATGGATGATATTAAGAATATAACACCCTTTCTTATGTGTAGTTTAGTCATACTCTTAATGAAATGATTTTAAATCCTTAAAATATTCTAATGGGATTGAAGGATTCATAATAACTTTATAAAATTAAAAAAACATAGAATCACATTATAATAAAGTAAAAACATATATTTTTCCATGGATTCAATTTATAGTAATTACTAATATCGATTGGATCATTATGTTGTCTTAATACTTATTTATATTTATTGGGCATTTATTTGTTAACAAAAATTTTGACGGATTCCTAAAATAATGAAAAGTAACCATTAGAAAATTCTGACATTCTGATTTAAATTTTTTTATTATTTTTATCTAAATAATTTTCAAAATATGTTAATATTATATTTTTAAAAATAAATTGAAATTTGTTAAGAAAATATGTTGTTTTTTTTTTGACAATAATAGTTTTTAAACAAATAATGAATTTACATTTGAATTCATTCAAATTTTATGATAATTTGTATTTGATAAAAATTATATTGCAATAATATTTTATTATAATACAATTTATTTCATAAATCCATTTATTCTTCAAAAATTACATCTTAATTGAACTTTAATATTACACAAAAATAAAATTTGTGTTTAATTGTATCAAAATAAAAATCACTAATTATGTAACAAAAATTGGATGAAATAATATTCATTAGTCTATAATAACTAATGTAGATAATCATATTCACATTTTCATGATTCATATCAATTTAACACACCAGAAAACACCCTAAGTGTATGTTGTGTGGCTTTGAGACTTTTATGGCGTGGTTCATCTTATATGGTTTTGGTTGTGATCATGATGATCTTTAACTTCTACCTTAAATGGTTCCATTCATGCTTAAGTTTTTTGTATAATAATGTTATTGGTAAATTTAAAACCTCGATGATGCAATCCCCCTCAAATTATTCGGTAAATGGTCTTCACATGGTACAATCATACTGGTTGAGGGCATCACATCCTTTTTTGTGTCAATTATATTTGGAAATCCCTATATTTATACTAATCACGTGATAACTATTCATTGGGTATATTAATAATGGTAATTATTCACAATGGTCTTTTAAACTAAATTGGATATAATAAAACAAATTAAAATCGTTTTTCTCTATAACCATATTATATAATAAGACATTTCGGTAAATCAAAACAGAGATATTTTTATAACAGTATGGGTTGTTACATTCATCCCCCCTTATGAAATTTCACACTATAAATTGTCATTTCCCTCCCTAAAACATGTGAGGGTAAATATACTTCATCACCTTCTCCATTTCCCACATTTATTATTCAAACATATTGTTTCTCCACAAAATGTTGACATAATGCATTGTCTTATTTTGTAAAGATTTGTTTCTAAAATCCAAGATCTTCAGAAGATTATTTTTATAAGAGACATCATTTTCTAATGGTACCACATCTTGTTAGAGTACATGTGAGTGGTATGAAATGTATTTTCTAATTAGTAAATTGAATACATAAGAAACATGACATTGGTTTGGGGGGATTACTATTCAATAGGATATTGCCCAATGCTATCAATGATCTAATTGGAGTTAATTTATCTTGGTATACGCTTCCCATTATTCCCATATATCATAAAATTCTTCCATGGAGATGTACAATGTAATACCATATCTCAAAAATAAAAATCTAGGTTTCATTAATGATTGAAGTCGTAGACCTTCTATAAACTCTAAGATGAATTAATTCGTAACACCCAGACCGTCATTACCCAGAGTCGATGCGTTATTACATAACATTGGCATGATCACAAGAGAACAAATCCCAAAATACCGATCAGTTTAGTATCCTTGGAAGTACTAGATAAAAACATAAGTTTTACATTACATTATAAATTAAGAACCACAACATTGTGTTTCCTTTTAAAACATTCATCTCCCTCATACTATCCCTATAGGTCAGTCATAATATACTTCTTCACATCCTAGAAAATATAAAACATTGAAAGGGGTGATCTCATGGGCTCAGTAAAGATAACAATGTAGAGGAAACATTAATAAATAAGTATAAACATTTATGGAAATGAATAAGACTAAGACAAAATCCTTTTTGTATTAAACTTCATCATAATATGGCAAAGACAAAATAAATAATGTCATTTACTTATTCACATGGATATTATACTAGTCAAATAATCAAATGTGATATCAATATCCAATTTCATAATGATGGAATGCATAATGTCGAACATCATAACCACATAGTAAAGGCCTCATGCCAAGACTACAAATAAGATTTTGTCAAGGCCTTGTTCCAAGACACTAATTTGTCTCATGATACCTACCGATTCATAAAGGTGTTATTGTAGGATCCACCTATCACTAACTAAGTCCATTAAATTTCTCATATGAAACAGTTGAAACATAACATAAACATTCGTATTAAAACTAGAATATGAAATGTCTATACTTTAGCCATGAACCATGACTGGTATAAAAATCACGCATCCATATTTAAACATATCACAAAACCTGCAATTCATATTTGAAGTTGGTTTCTTAATTTATCAACATCAAAAAAACAATAAAATTCATCAAATGATGTTGACATAGATGAAATGAAAGGTATTTGAGAGAAAATTCCCTATTTATTTTGAAATAAATCAAAAGTAAAATAATTAGAAAAGAAAACATTAATTTTTAAAAAATTATTATATTCTTGTAATGGAATATTTTAAAGTCGTATAATGGTGGAAAATAGTTGCACCTCCCGTATAAGATTAAAAAATATTTTTTCCTTAATTTTGTCGGAATGTTTATAGAGGAAATTGTTTGGAAAACGGTGGATACATTCCTCTATAAACATTTTTTAAAAAGTCAAAAAATTGTATAAATTAATATAACTCATATTATAGGAAATAGTAAAATTGTTATGAAATACATTTTTTTGAAACACGGATGTTGATGATAAAGAGGTCCCAGTAGATACTCAGGTATAAGAAACCTCATATAATGAAGAGATCATAGAATTAACCCTTTACTTGTACTTTTCCTTGATCGAGGGTATGAGTACATCATTTATAATAGTTAAATAATTGCAATTAAATTATAAGGAACCAGATTCATAGAAATGACATCGAATATGATCTTCAAATAATTCTTGGTTAATAATATTTATGTAGTATCATTGTTTTAAGTGTTAACTGATTCAATTTCCTTTAAATGTTTTGTAAAGTAAGTCATGTTTTTTATGGATAGGATGTATTTAATTCATATCAATATTGATATCATACTCTTTACAATTATTTTTTACCATAAAATTAAAATAATTCCTGAATGATTATGATGGAGAATGAATCTCATCACGTTCATGGATACGGTAATCCATACGTACGCACAAGGAACAATATCATTTTATTGATGGTGGAATCATATGTAACTGGATATTATATCATATATACAGAATAATTAGCATTTTATATTTATTATTTACGTCAATTATAATCATTATTATACCCATCCAAATAATAATGTGTTGAATAACAAACTACACCACGACGTAGAGACGGTAAGTCATACGTATACATGCATGGTGACTTTTTCATTCATAGGATAGATTGAATAAGGAATATGATTTTACCATATTTATAATAACATAATTGTATGTACATGGTACTGGATTTATTATTTTGGTATGGAAAAATCAAAGAAAGAGGATGTGGACAAAGATAATAACTTTGAAAGAGGCGATGAAATTATTATCTCCTCTTCGAGCGATTCCTTTTGATTTGATCCAAAGGGATCCATAGGATGGATTTTTGATAAGATTAAGGAATATAGGATGTATTTAGGGTGGGTTTAAGGATATTTGAGTAGGGGTTGGCCGAGCCAAATGGCTTTTGCGGTGTGATATCGAGAGAAGGAGATATACCCTTTTATAAGAGAGGTGAGGATCACATTATGAAAAGCATGCAATATTATTTTATTATACAATAATAATAAGTTTATAATGGATTAAAAAGGATTTACTTATAGGATACAGTGTTATATGGGTCTCAACCCTATCAGAAAACAGGTTTTATAATTGTTTAGGTCGCCATATTAACCTTATCTTTTAGATTTAACTCTTAGTTAAATAGTTTAACTTTTACCATGTATTCTTGTATTCTTATAATAAATGGTCAATAAACATACTATAAAAACCCATGTGATCCCCAGGTGGTTCCTTATTAATAAATATAACCTTATTTAAGTACTTTGGAACAAAAATATATTTTCAGGAATATTATATCAATTCATAATATAGTATTTGTCTTAAAAACCAATTTATGTCAATTTTGAAACTATTTAGTAATTTTTTGTCTGTGAAAGTCATAAAAAATTTATCCCAACAAAAAAACGATTTAATAAACCCCAAAATGTCATATTAACCTAGAAATTAGTGGAATTAATCAGATGTTTCAATTTACATTTATTAGGATATTTATAATATCAATTATTTTAATCATTCATTAATAAGTTAATTACTACATCATCATTGTGTCATAATGAAATTTAATTATCTAATATCTAAAAATTATAAATAAAATTCCATTATGTTTGAAGTCTCTTTATCATTCTAATAAATATAAATAGTCTAATTTATTTTATGTTTAACACTATATTAAAAATGGTTTAGTTATTAAACATTCAATTTAACACTTTTAACTCTTCTTCATATAAAATAATAAAAAATGTCGTAATCTAATCCAAGTGGACAAAAAGGATCATATTTTATTCCTAAGGTTTATTTTCGTAGAAATATACTTATCTAATAGAATTATAACATTTTTTAGAGTAATTATAATATCATATTTACCATTAATTACCATACTTACTTTTAATCGTGGTAAATAAATGTCAAAAGTTAATATTCAAAAAAAATTATTTTAATCTTATTGAACCACATATAATTTACTGATTCACATATGTCTCTTATATTTTTGAAATTCAATTCACAGAAGTGGTAAAATAACATTTTATGAAACATTGCAAATGTGCCTATAAGGTGGGTGAAAGACGGTAAATATTTCATTCAATTTTTATTTATATAATATTATTATAAAATGATAGAAATTAATTACACTGAAAATATATAGGTATTATGTATCTATTTTTATCTAAAATAAATTCAAATAAAAAAACTAAGTATTAAAATAATAACTAGGTTTTAAACATTAAAGCAGTGTTTTTAATATTCATCAAAAATTGAATGATTTAAAAATAATACAAAAAATTCACCGTAAGTTATGTTTGATACTCCTAATCCAAAAATGAATTCCATTTTGATAAATGATATTTAAAAAATTTCAAAAAGTGGGTATTACTATTCATAGCTGCATGTTTGATTGGTCGTGGTGTGTTAGAACTCGATGTTGTGTACAGCGCAAGCTATTGTTTTATTCATAGAGAAGTGTAACATAGATGCTTGGGGTGTTAAATTCTTCCCTCTTAAATAATTTTGACCTCTAAATTACTAGAATAAAAATTCATAAAATTGGTTGGGTGGTTCTTCATCATTAGTTCATCGGGTTCCCGCGTTGCCTCTTCTATCATATGGTTTCTACATAGATCTTTTACTAGACGAGTCGTCCGGTTTTTCAACAATTGTTCTCAAGTATCATGAATCCTGATAATCTCTTCAAAGTAACATAGATCGGGTTCCAATTCTATTTCATCATAGGTGAGTACAAGAATTGGGTCATGCATGTAGTTTTTCAATAGTGATGTGTGGAAAACATCATGAACTTTGGTGAGACCTTGAGGAACCAACAAATGGTAAGCTACAACTCCAATTCAAAATAGAATTTCAAAAGGTATAATGTACCTTGGACTCAATTTACCCTTCTTACTGAATCGTAAAACACCCTTCCATAGATATACCTCCAAGAAAACATGATCTCCTACTTGAAATTCCAAATCTTTCTTTCATTTATCGACATATCTCTTTCCCTACTTTGATATTATTTGATGTGGGATTGGATAAACTTCTCCTTTTCTATTGTTTCCTAAAAGAGATCTAGGCCTATGAGTTTTCCTTCACCAACATCATCCCAGCAAGTTAGTGTGTGACATCACTTTCTATATAATGCATCATATGATTCCTTCTGAGTACTCGAATGTAAGATATTTTTATAGGAAACTTCTACATGAGGAAATATTGATCCTGCATACCTTGAAAGCCAAGTGTTAAAGATCTCAACACGACTCATAAGGTTTTAAATATTCCATTATCATTATCCATCAGTTTGAGGGTGGTAGTTAGTGTTCAAAAAACGTTCATTATCCAAGGCCTTCTGAATACTTTTCTAGAAACATTATGTAAACAAAGGATCATGGTCAGAATCAATCAATAGTCATACTCCATGAAGTCTTACAGATTTATTAATATATTTTCTTGCTAAACATTCAGGTGGTAAATATTCTCTTATAGTAAGAAAATGTGCTAACTTTTTAAGACGATCAATAAGGACCCATATTGCATAATTCCTTCTAGGATTCTTTGGTATTCCCATGCCAAAGTCCATCATAATATCATCTCATTTCCACTAAGGTATGGGAAGAGGTTTCAAGAATCTTCCAGGATATTGTCTTCCAGCCTTAACTTGTTGACCAACCATATATCTTGACACATAATCAGTAATCCCCCTCTTCATGTTGTCCTACAAAAAATGTTCCCCCAAATTTCTATACATTTTAGTGATACCAGAGGGTATAGAGAAATTAAGGCTATGAGCATCATCTAACAATTACATTTTTAGATCATGTATATCGTGAACACAAATCCTTTTCCCAAATTTAAAAATTCCATCTTCATATATGATGTCAATCAATATCCAATAATTCACAGCTTCAATTTTTTTTAAAATTCCACATCATCAGCCTGAAAACATCTTAAATTTTATATTAAAGATGGTTTGAAATCCATTTGAAAATGTATTGATGTTTCACCATCCATGATTATTCATGTATCCATATTTACAGGATAAATGAACATAGGATCCCTTTCAATTCACATCATTTTCAAAACTATATGATCATTTATGCTCAAAGCATCTGTCACCTTATTTTTCCTTCCTCGGGTGGTAGTGTATAGTTCAATCATAATCCTTGAGTAGATCAATCTATCATCTATGTCTCATGAGAGTTTCTTTTTGTGAGATAATATACTTCAAAATCTTATGAAAAGTATATTTCTATCATTTTCACCCTAGATATAATGTCTCCATATCATCATAGAAACGATTACAGCTAATAACTCAAGATCATGAGTATGATAATTTTTTCATGAATTTTTAGCTGTTGTGATGCATTGTTAATAACTCCATAATTCTACATAAGGACCCAACCAAGTCCTTTCATTAAAGAATAACTATAAATAAAAAACTCATCATTCCTCGATGGTAGATTCAAGATTGGATAATTGACTATTATTCTATTCAATTCTTCAAAATATTATTCACATTATTTTGTCCAAACAAATTTAACCCCTTTACGTGTGGGATTGGTTAATTAGTTAGAAAATCTAGCAAAATTCTGTAAGAAATGACGATAATAACTTGCTAAAACCATAAACCAACATACCACCATTATACTTGTCAGTGTTGTCCATTCCTGGATTGCCTTGGTCTTTGAAGGTTCAATAGTGATACCAACCTTAGTGATTATATGCCTAAGAAAAGAAATACCATGAAGTCAAGATCCACACTTGATAAACTTATCATATAATTCATTTCTTCTAAGATTGTTTAGAATATGGAGCAATTGATTTCATGATCTTATTGGATTTTGGAGTATACCAAGATATCATCAATAAATACCATTAGAAAGTCCTCAAAATATTCTGTGAAAAATATATTAATTAGGTCCATGAAGGCAGAGTGTGAATTTGTCAGTCCAAAAGGCATTACTGTGAACTCGTAATTCCCATACCTGGTACGAAATGTTGTCTTCATAATGTATTCCTTCTGCACACACAACTGATGATATCCATATCGAAGGTCAATCTTTGAAAAATTTTGACCTCCATGAAGTTGAACGAATAAATCATCATTGTCAGGTAGGGGATACTCGTGTTTTATTGTTATAGCAGTGATTTCCATGTACTCAATATACAACCTCGTAGATACATCTTTCTTCCTAACAAAAATGAATAGGGTCTCCCCATGGAGAAACACTAGTTCGAGTGAATCATTTATTACTAAATTCCTCTAGTTTTTTCCTTAGTTTCAATAATTTCACAGTGGCCATTCAATAAGGGTTATTCGATATGGCCCTTGAACTAGGAATTAAGTCAATGGAAAACCCAATTTCTCATTCTGGTAGATGTCAAGGTAATTCCTCTATTAACACATCAACATATTCTTGCAAACAGACACATCTTCTTTTTGAACGTTCTTTTACACACCCATAGTAATTTCATTCTCTTCCTCCCCAACAATTGAATCTAGTAGAGTTAGAGGGGGTGGATCTTGATCAGAATCAAATGGTGACATTTCTACTCTAAAGATAATTTACAAATTATAATCATTGATAATTATAACCTCCTTATTCTCACAATAAATTTTAGCATCATGGTCTAAAATCCAATCCATACGGAGGATTATATAAAATTCAATCATGGTTATGAAAATGATATCAATAGATAAAGTACCTTTATATTCCTTAATGGGAACTGATTCAAAAAACATTGTTGCAACGATTCATCCCTTAGGAGTTTTCACTCCCAAATCCCATGTTAAATCAAACTGGAAATATCTAATTTTCATAGTAAACTGGGAAGATATGAAATAATATGACAAACCAGAATCAAATTATTCATTGGATAAATTTGAGGAAACCTTTAAATTACCTTCCACCATATCATTTGGAGTATCAAACTCAGCATTAGTTATCGCATAATCTTGGCCTTTCTCCCTTGGCCTTTTTTGAGGTCTGTTTCCTTGGTGGTTAGGATATTCATTTGCATAATGACCCATTTCTCTACAATTGTATCTTTCAATAATGACAACCTCTTTCATTCCCTATAAATCATGTGCTTGGTGGCCCGTTTCACCACACATGTATCAAACACTCATTCCATTTAGGAAATTACTATGGTGTTTCTACCCACATTTACTAGAGGACGAAAATTCAACTATTCCCTTCGTCCCCTTATTTCCATTTCCAGAATGTTCAGAATATCTTTCCTTTATTCTTCTTTTCCTTAAATTCCTATGACTCAAAGAATTATTTTTTCTATCATGATAGCACATGAGACTATATCTTCGTATAATGAGATGGATTGTGAGAATAATTCTCGATGGTGAAATGATATTAAACCATCAAATAATCGATCAATATTACTCCTTGGGTTATGTATATAATTTGATGCATGACTTGATAACTTTGTAAAGATAGCATGATATGTTGTGACATTCTCACCCTACTTTCACCAGAAACTATGAAATTGTCTTTCCATATCTTCTTGATGGTCAGGAGGAATGTATGTTTCTAATAAATCTCTATAAAATACCTACATTCCATATTTGATACTTCTCAATCCCCATTTTTGTTTTGAATTAATGACCTCCATTGATATGTATCTAACGTTAGATGACAAATAGCCATGACAATGTTTTCCATTTCGCTACTGCACAAAGCATGGCATATTTTATCTATGGAACTTATTCGTTGCTCAACTACTAATGGATTTGTAGCCCATTGAATTTTGGTGGTTGTTGACTCATGAAGAAGTCTAACATTGATCAGCCGCATTGTGGATCAGGGTGCTCCATATGGGTAAGTTTATTTTTTATAACCTGTGTGAGTTGTCCCAATATGGTTATAAGTATTTCAGCACTGGTTGCATCACTAGCTCTTCTATAATTATCTTGATTAGGAGGTTAAACCCTAAATGGATTACGTGCATTTATATGGTTTCCATTCCTTCCAATAGGCACCATTTCTAAATAATGGAATACATTAGATTACTTTTTGAATCAAAATACATAATTCCAAACATGTAAAACACTTAACATAAATTGAACAGTTTATGGATATTATTCATAATCATAAAAATGATTTCATTCAAGAGGTATATACTCATACATCCTTCATAATGGTTTGAAAAAAATGTGAATTATCCTAAGGATATCCCCTGGAAGTATCATAACCAAGAGTGTAGTAAGGCCCTTTGTCTTGTACAAAGATACATTGGTTCAAGCCTAAAACTCCTAGTCAGAGATTTCACTCTTAGGTACATCTGTACCAGATCTTCCTCTACATGATCGTGTCTAGAAATGTATGTATTTCTTGAAAAACACACAAAATGAGAACTTTAACAAAATTCAAGGAGGTTCTCCAATACTAATCCTCAAAGAAAATCTTAGGGTAATGTTCATTAATTAGATTTTTTATAAATCTAACTTCCTTGGATTGTACAGAACATCCTATGATACAAATTATAACTCCCCAACCCAAGTTACCCAGATTTGGTGCATTATTACATAACATTGGCTTGATAATAAGGGATCATATCCAGGAAGACCGATCATTTTAGTAGCCTTGTAAGTACTAGATACAAACATAAGTTTTATATAACATTATGAAATGAAAAACAATAACATTATGTCTCTTGTTAAAAAATTCATCTCGGTTAAACTATCCTTGTAAGTCAGTCATAATATACTTCTTCGCATCTAGGAGAAAATAAAATATAGAAAGGGGTGAGATCAGTTTCTCAGTATGGATAAAAATGTAACGGAACCTTTTATAAATAAGCATTAACATTTAAGGCAATGTATAAGACTAAAACAAAAGCCTTTAAAACATAAAAATCAGCATTATATGGGAATGATAAATCAAATAATGCAATTTAATTATTAACATGGATATTCTACTAATCTAATAATCAAATGTAATTTCAATGTCCAATTTCATATTGATGGAATGCATAACGTCGTACATCATAACCACATTGGAATGGCCTCATGGCACTACTAAAAATATGATTTTTTCAAGGCCTTGTGCCATGATACTAGTTTTTCTCATGAGGTCTACCAATGCATTGAGTAGCTATAGTGGTTTCCACCCATCACATATTAATTCCAATGCATTCCTTATATGAAAAGGTTGAAACATAACATAAACATTTGTATTAGAACTAGCATATGAAATGTTAATACATTAAACATAAACCATGAATGGTATAAAAATATCACATCCAGAGTCAAACATAACACAAAACCTTCAATAAAATATGGATGAATGTATCATAATAAATCAACATCAAAAAAGTGTAAAACCCATCAACGCATGTTGAAATAGATGAAATCAAAGCTATTTGAGAGAAATATCTATTCCTATTATAAAATAAATAATAATTAACAAAAATATAAAAGAAAAAAATTTATCTTGAAAATATTATTATTATATTTTAATGGAAGCTTCAAAGGTGTTATAACAGCAGAAAATAGTTTCACCAACGTATAAGTTAAAAAACATTCGTTCCTTAATTTTTTGGGAATGGTCGTAAAGGACCATCTTGGGAAAACAATGGAAAGATTATTTTATAAAAATTTTACAAAAAGTAAAATGAGGGTATAAATGACATTAAACAACGGTCTAGGAAATAGTAAAAACGTTTTAAATACATTTTTAACATACATAGATGGGGATTATAAAAATTCCACTGTAGATTCTCACATAAAAACAACCTTGGATAAAGAAGAGATTGTAGAATTAACCCTTTCCTTGTACTTTTACTTGATCAACGATATGATACCCTCTTTTATATTAGATAAATCATTGTTATTAAATTATATAGTAACCAAATACATAAATATTATATCCGATATGATCTTATAATATTTCGTTGTTAATAATATTTCTATAGTACCATTATTTCAGGTGTTACTTGATTCATATTCATTTATATGTTTTTTGATGTAAGTAATTTTTATTAGGGATAAGATGTGTTTTATTAATATCTAGATTAATATTAAGTTCTTAGACATTATTTTTAATCATAAAATGAAAATTATACTTGAATTATTATGACGGGGATTGAATCTCATCGTGTTCAAGGAGACGATAATCCGTCTGTAAGAACGAGTAACAATATCATTTTATTAAGGGTGAGAAAATATTTAATTGGATAGTATATCATATATATAGAATCATTATCATGTTATATATATTATTTACATCAATTATACTCATTATTATACCCATCCAAATAATGAAGTGTTGAATAAAAAACTACACCACGATGTGGAGACGGCTAGTCGTACGTACACAAGTACTATGGATTTTTCATTCATAGGATGGATAGAATAATGAATATGGTTGTAACATATTTATAATAAAATCACACTATGTATAAGTTTCTGAAGATATAATTTTGTTACAGAAACAACAAATAAAAAGGAAGTGGAAGAAGAAAAGAACGTTGTATGAGGTGATGAAATTATTACCTCTTTTTTAGGTGATTCCTTTTGATTTGTTGAAAATGTGTCCTTCTGATGGAATTATGATCAAAGTAAAGCCTCTAAGATGAATTGAGGGTATTTGAGAGGATGTTTGAGTAGGGTTTGGAATAGTAAAATTTATTTGGAGTTGAGATTTTGAGAGAATGGGATTTACCCATTTATAAGAACGGTGAGGGTCATTTTAGGAAAAGATGAAATATTATTTTAGAATACAATCATATTTGAGTTATAATGGCTCCAAACAGATTTATATATAGGATAAGGTGGTGTCTAGTATAAAACTTCTAAACCAATAGTTTTTAGATAAGTTTAGGCCACTATATTAATCTTATTATTTATATTTAAGTCTTAGTTAATTAGTTTATCTTTTACCATGTATTCTTATATTCTGACAATAAATGGATAATAGACATACTATAAAATCCAAGAGAACCCAAAGTGGTTCATTATTAATATATCGACCCTTATCTAAGTACTTTGTTTGAACCATATATTTTTATGAATAATATATCAATTAATAATATAATGTCTATTTTAAAAACCCATTTATGTCAATTTTGACACTATTTAGTATTTGGTTATTGTGAAAGTCATAACAACTTTATCATATCAAAAAAATAACAATCAAACTAAACATGTCATATTAACCAATTAAATTATTGGAATTAATCAAAAGTTTCAATTTACATTTATTCAGATATTTATAATATCAATTACTAATACTTTAAAATTTCTTATTACTGAATGTTTTTTCACATGTTTATCATAAAATATTTACTTCTTAAATATATATTATTTATTTTAGAAATATATAATTTAATTTTGAAATAATTATATACAGTATTAAATTATAATCATGTATGTTGAATTATGACATTGATTTCTTGGCAAAATGAATTTTATAACATTAAATTTTTCATAATTTGAATAGTTTATTTTTAATTATATATTGTTTTTTCGAAGGGATCTCAATATAGATTAATATTTTCAACTGGTTATTTTAATAATTATTCTAATATATTATCTATTTATAAATATTTTCTAATATAATTAATTATTGATGTCATAACCATGGGTATGTATTTCATTCACATACAATGAAGAACTCATATATTTATTTGGGATGGTTGAAATTATATAGGATTCTTGATTTGAATGTACTATACATAGAAGATATATATATATATATATATATATATATATATACATACAGAGTATAGTAGATAAAAATCTATAAAAGTGGCTGAGGATATTCCTAGACAATATATGATCATCACACATTAGAGGTCATCATATACTATCAATTGAAGTACAATTGTTTTATCATATTTTACTAGAGAGAAAATTTCCCCCTTGACCCTCAGATCAATTTTTTTTAATATTGTAAAATTTTAGAATCGATTCTATTAATTTTTGTGGGTATAATTTTATTAGGTAGTACATACCATTAAATGGAAGTACAATGCATATTGACTCTGAGAAAATTCCATTAATAAGGTTCTTCCCAATCCATAAAAAGAATGGGGATATAGTTATTCCTTAGATTGATTAAAAAATATGGATTTATTTCCACCAACAATGAAAAATGTAGAATCTGGGTTTATCCACCATGTTTTAAAATGGAAGGGCGATTAGGTTAACCAACTAGGTGTGAAAGATGATTTCATATTAGTTTGTGCCTCTATAGTCCAAAACTGATTTGTTAAAGGGTTGTGATCTCCCTTAAAAGGATAGTGTGTCCATTATAGTTTTTTGTAATCTATCTTAGTTCATGACAGGGAAGAATGGTAGAGTATAATAAATTAAATATGAAATATTATAATAAAAATCACGATGTTCATTTCTCTTTATATTCATACTAAATTTACATAACATTGATAAGGGGTTACATGTAAATGAAAATGTGAATTCACCTTATATTGATCATTCGACCATTATCATTTCGACCAACAAGATATGATCTTCTAAAAACACGAAAACAACCAATTTATTTAGAAACCATTATCCAATAAAATTTTATGGGAAGACAATTATGTTATGAAAGTATGCTCTACAACATGTAATGGAAAGGGTCATTTGATAGAAAGAAATAGACCTTAGAATCATTGGTAAATACATAGTGGGTAGCATAAAAGAATACAATATCATGAAATATGTGTCTCAATGAGTTAATGATAAATCCTCTTATCATATGTAATTTTTAAGATGATGAATCTTTTTGGAGAATATATATATGATATTATGTATATTATATGTGTATATTTACAGCTAAATTATTTAATAAAGGTGAAAATGAAGTTTACAGAAGAATATGTATATGAAGATGAGAATTAGTAAGATTATGCATTGTTACTTATCATTATGATAACGAAACTTATAAAATTATATGATTCATGTGAAGGTTGCACCCCGACCAAATGGTTCAACACACCATTAGAATGTTTCATCTATTTTCTAGTAATATATAATTTCATATAAATAAAACATATTATGGAAACAAAAATATGATATTTAATGTCATGTTAAGATAAAAATCATTGGAACTATATTTATAAAAGATAATTATTCACTAGGATTGTATGAGTTTTAATGAGTTTTTTGTGAAAGTAGATATTGTTTTCACATCTCATGGAATTTATTTATCCAATATAAGGGAATGTTATACATTGAATATATGAATATATATATATATATGTGTGTGTGTGTGTGTGTGGGTGTAGAAGTATATAAGGAAAATATTAGTTAATAAAACTTAAAGAAAACTGTAGACATAAAGCATAACTGTAATTAGATTCTCTATGTCTAATAGGACAAGTTGATGTTATTATTTATAGTTTTTATCATGTATGTAAAATAAAAAGGGAGTATTCCTTTTGTATTGTGATATAAAATAACTATATAAAGATGAGAACTTAATAACACCTCTACCACTACTAATATAGTTTTTTCGAGGCCGTTTAATGAAGAAGAAGGCAATACGATCAAAATACATACTTTTGACTGAGTTAACACAATTAAATTTAGGTGTTCTCAATTAAGTTATTATAGTGGTCAAAGATCTATTTCATGATAAAGTAGTTACCAATTTGTTTGATTTAGTGAAACCTAATGAAAAATTACTATTCTCTTACAAAATTTGAATATATAAACATTTAAAACTAGTGGTTCTAGTATAAACAATTTAAATATTGACGTGTGGTACTAGTATTAAACAATTACATATCAAGGAAGTCTGTGGTACCTTTTTTATGGAGAGTGAGTGGTACTCACTAAACCCATTAGATTTGGATTGAATTTCAATTATAATCTCTAAAATTTTATAATTATTATAAAACCATGTGTCAATAATAATTGAACATCCCAATGTGTTGGAACTGATGTTGATGATAAAACTAGTTATAGTACTTGTGTTTTATCTTCTCATTTATTATATGTTTCATTCCAATGTATAAGTTCATTATTCATCATTAATTTCATATCGCTTAAATATAATGAGGGTTTTAGCTACAATAAGAGATAACTAATGAAAATGTATAAAAATCAGTAAAATCTTAGTAAATTGATTTACCATTAGTGTCCTTGGATAATCTGTTGGTCTCTACAAGTGGTATAAGTGTCAATCCTTGGTTTCCCCTAATTGGATTCATTTTATTTTCTTATTTATTTTTAACAACTTATAAGAAGTTTTGCTTTCTAGAAATTATTGTAATGCCCTGTGTAGGGAAAATGAGAGCCCCTTCTAATTATAAGTGTATAGAAGTTTTTACTATAATAGTATGTATTAAAATCAAATGACCGGTAAAGAATATAAATAATATTTAAAAAAAAAATTGTGTTAATCAATATCAATGGAAATATGATATAGGTGAAAACTAATCATCTTCTAAACAAGTTTAGGTTGATCATTTTAATGAAGCATGATCATGTTGTGGAATGCATGATGAAGTTTAATGTCTATGAATAGGTGATGACATATACTCTAAATTTGAATGGAATGCAAAAAAGTTTAATGATGAAGTAGTAACATATAAAATTTTATATTTAATGAAAATGTTGATGAAAAATATTTTCTTGAAATATAACAAAAATAAGTGTAGGATAAACTATGTATAAAATATTAAAATGGAAATACTAACAGAGACCCGGTAGGAGCCGTCGAATAATCGGTAATACATTTGGATGAAAATATTTCATTACCTAAATAAAAATTTGAAAATAATGTCTGTGGGAAATTAAAAATATAAATTTTTCTATAATATTTGATCTATGATTTAATAAAGTTTAATAATGGTACTATAAATGTAAAAGATTCTTTGTTACATGTTAAAAAATGATATAAAACATCACTACTCCGTTAGAAAATACAGTAAAATGATTAAAGAATAAAGAATGATGTTGAATAAGGATTGAGAAGAAATAATTATATAAATAAAACATAAATAGATTTTCCATAATATTAAGTATGATCAAATTTTGGTGAATTTGAACAATATTAAACCAACAATAGCTAAAACTTCCAAAACTGTTGAGAATGATATTATTTCATTAAAAATTAGAAAAAGTTTATTCCTTTTCTAAAACAAATATACTTTATGGGAAATTGATATTGATATCATCTAATGATTAATATAAAATAATTTCAAGAGAAAATGTATTGCACATATCAAAATATAATGTCGTACTAAACTTGTGTTCATGAGCAGTGGATGTATAAATTTATGATCCATTGAAAGATGTATAAGGATATATGATGAGAAGTACTTAAATAGGTAAATATATAATAGGAAAACATATAAAATTTTTGGTCCTCCAAAAAAATATCAAATTGTTGAGAAAAAATTGGAAAAAATAAAATGATTTCATTCCATCAAATTATAGACAACATGCAAACCAAATATGAACATATAGACATGTGATGTATCATTTGAAATGAAATAGTTTAGGATAAAACCCATTTTAAAACTAGTATAATCAGATAAAAATTCAAACAGGGATTTCTCATAGGGTTTATAAGTCTAAGCTAAATGAAAATTTACAAACTGAAGAAATTGATCTAATTATTACAAATAGATTTGAAATTCTGATGAATGTCTGTTGTGATTACCATTTTTGTGGTTGTATAAGTGGTTTATGGTAGTTTAAATCCAATAATCATATTTTCAAGACAAATAATTAGTGAAGAATAGTAAATATAAAGAGATAAATCATGCATTTGTTGGAATTATTTCATGGTAATGATGTTAGATACACTATTCTAAAGAATATCTCAAAGACGATTATTGTTGAATCCATGTGTAATAGACCCAAAAACCCTAGTTCAGTGAAATATTTAATTGAAAGAGACTTTTTTTATTTTGATAAATGAGGATATAAAAATTAAATATAAAAAATTAATGTAAATATAAATTAATGTATGTAAAAAAAATACTTAAATATTATTCCATGAGTGAGAGAGAGATAGGAAAATTTAAGGAATGTTTGTGAGACTCCATATCTTTAATATACTATAATTCATAATTATTAAATAAATATGCACATAATGTAGTAAAAAATATTTTGTGGATTGGTGTAATTTTTTATATAGATAAATGGAACAATAACATGAAATAAGGCTACACGAACAGTATTTTAGAACTCAAAAACATTCCCTTAGATCCCATAAATCTTCTAATACTGCACTAGAAAACCAGGGGTCATGAAAATATAAGGGGAGAGATAAAAATTCTAATAGTGGAATAATCAATGTATAACCTGATGAAATTATTACTTGTAAGTATATATTCAAATTAAAGTGACATAAAAGATGTGATAATCATAATAATGAACATCAAAGCATGAAATTAGATGACAACATAAAGTCAAAATTGGAATGTGGAAACAATATAATGCATGATATCATAAGTATAAATCAAGGATAACCATCGAGACATCGTAACATATTATTATTACGGTAACCTCACATGCATCAAGTGTAGTATCTCATTAGGTAAAAACATTACGTAATGTATTATATTTGTATATAATTATAGGATCACATGTTACATTCATATTATGTACATGTATTAGTGTAACACATAAAGAGTACAAAATAACAAAACCTTCATCAATTTTGACCCCATCTTTGATAGGTGTGGGGTACATAAATTTAATTCACCATTAAATGATGTTTATGTACATAGAGGGGAATAAAATTGAGTGGAAATGGGAATGGGTATTCACTACATAAATTTTATGAATTGAAAATCATAGGATAATTTCGGCAGAATAACGAGTGTACATTAATATTCATGCAAGGGTTCAATGTGATTGAAATTTGGTATCCAATTACCCATAAATTATTTGTAATGTAAACATTATTTGTAAATAAAATTCTTACATGATATATTTTTTATCAAAAGGAATAATATAATGGGAGTTCTAGAATTAAGTAGAGGAGGTGAGAATCCACAAATATGGAGAGGAAACATCTAAAAGATTCAGATGTTCTTCTTAAGAGTTTTGGAACACCATGGGGTATTTTGGGAGGGATAAAGAGATTAAATTCATTCACAATGGGTTTTGGGTGAATAATAATATGAATTTATGTTGGTATTTGAAAAAAAGGAGGTAATGTATTTATTAACATACAAACATAGTTTTCAGACTCAATATGATAATCTAATAGAAACCATCAACCATCCCATGGGTTTTACAAATTGTTTTCAGGAAAATAAGATTCAATTTTATTATTTTATAATTCAAATGAGATATCATAATAAAATAGTACCATTGGTGATGTGTATGTTAGTCATGTTCATAAAGAATTGATTTTGAAAACATTAAAACTAATATAGGTTTTGGTGGATTCATTAAGGGTTTAAAATATTATAAAATAACTTAATTTGTTTAATAATAAATTGATATTTTTTCAGATATTAAACTTATAATTTTTATGAAATCACTCTTGGGATTATATGACATCAAAATATAGAACATATATTTTTACTAAATGTAAATTTTAACCGATATTTGAAATTCTTAGAACATTGTGAAACATTCACCACTGAAAAATGTTGATGCCCTTATTTCAAAAATAATATTTATTTTACCAAAATAATTTTCTAAATATGATAGTTTTAACTTTTAAATTAAATTCCATATTTAATGAAAAATTATTGTTTTATAACATGAGAAACTTTCTAACCCTTATAAATTACATTATACTTCATTAAATAATAGTAGAATTTATAATTACATAAATATATTCAATATGTCATTTTTATGAAAATAATCTTTATTCCAAAAATTAATTTATTTACCAATTGGGTTGTTTTATTTAAACTATATATTTCATAAAAACAAAATTGTTATTTCTTTATATCAAAATCTGATATATATATATATATATAGAACATATATAATTGTATATAAAAATTAGTTAATAACAAGGGTAAATATAATCATTATTAAGAAAAAAAGAAAACCTTAGAATCTTTTTTATTGGGTTCTATATTCATAACCCATCATTACATCTATGTACGAAATAAGCCTAATGTCTGAGATAGTGTTCGTTTCTAAGAGTGGTTTAAAAAACATTTTTTGAACCTTGACAAGAGTAATCTTTAAATTTTCCCACAAATCGTTTCATTCCTATTTTGAGTAATGAATTTCATTTTTTCCTTGGTCAAGGGAAAATCCCATAGATTCCAAATTTTCAACATCTCCCATCCTTAGGGTTCATTCGGTACGATTCCACTATTCATTTACATTACATCACCAATAGGTGTCAATTAACCTTTAACTAACCCTTAATATCCATTAATCTAAATTTCCACTATATAATAGATATAATATCCATTTTCTAGGTTCCTAAAAGTATATTAAATTCAACATGATGTTTTATAACAATATAATATAACCAATGTTGAGCATGTGTTTTCTATAACTACATTACATGATAAGGTTTGAATTATTTAATGTAGGGAAATTCATTTATAAAAAGTTGGGTCATTAGATTATTAACACTTCACATTTTCACACATAGAATTTAATTTCATACCCTAAAATAGATGTTTTCACATAAATTTAATTTCATCATATTGTTATCATATTCCATACTCCAAATTATTATTCTACCAAAACATTAAACCCATTTATTTGAATTTGTTTAATAACTTTGTCTTTACAATCTAATGTATTTACAAGTTTATCATCATGTGAATGAAAATTATCTAGGTTTTTCATATCTTTATTATGTACGGGAATGGGTATTATTATGTAATTAATCAAGAGGGATACATGGAACATGGAATGAACTTGGGTCATTTTAGGTTTTAGATCATGTCAATATGCCACAACTAGGACATTATCAAGGATCTTAGGGGGAATAACGTATCTCAGACTAAAATTTGACTTCATGCTAAAACTCATGAATTTTATCCATTAATATATATGAATGAAAAAATTATCCCTAACATAAAACATAATTTATAATTGATGATTTTTTTAATATATGTTTTAATCATTGTGTGTATTTTATTTTATATTCAATGGTTTGGCCCTTATTTATCATCTATTGGATAAGATCAGGTCCCACAAGCTTATTCTCTAAATATTTATCCCATTATACTATCTTCTGACACCTACTCCCCTAAAGATCCTCATAAGAATCCATTGGAATACTAAATTGGATATTGTTGTTAAATGAGAACTACACTAGGGGAAATGGTTGATACCAACATCCATTGAAATCCATTGAGCATGGTATCTTAATATCCTATAGAGATTGAATTGTTATTACTGACTAACCATCCATATGAGGGTGAAAAGAAATAGTAAATCTCAAATCTGTTTATAATACTTAATAAAATTATTCTCTTGAATCTCTAGGTAAAATTTGTATATAAATTTTAAATAAATGACAATAGAAATACATTTAGTATTACCACTTACCTTATTCATGTATTGGTGAGTTGGAAAAAGATACAAATAATCCATGATATTAATATAAACAAATGAATTTGTAAGGAAATCAAATAGCACCCATATGGTGTGATTTCATTCAGATTTCCTAGATATTACTATATTTCAATCCGTGCTTCTGATTTACCATTTATATTTTGGTATTGAAAAAGGCTTCATTTCTCCATACATAATTATGAATAATTGATGAATTAATATTGATGATATATGTGAATCATCCAAAATTTCCCACTTTAGTTGTGGTTTTGATGGGACACATGTATATGGTCATTAACATATAAATCCACATTTAGAAAAGTTGAACACCATAATATTCAACAGGTTTATCTATGACTCTTTATATTCTTCATGCGACTCCTTGATCTAATCAAGAATGATGGTTGAGAATTTATATGAGGATGTTATTTTTAAGATCCTTTTATTATTAACAATTCAATAGTTTTCTTGTCCAAAAATATTTTATCCCTTTCAGTTTTCTTCACGGATAGGGTTTTTGGAACCCTTCTATATGAAATATCTACATATTTTTCCTTATTTCATGGATGGTAATAGAAAGAATATTCATAAACATGAATTAAATATAACACACATTGTTGGCACATATTCATATCCTTTTGTTATAATATATACCTTGTGATTTTATGATCCACTTATATGTCTCACTTCCCTCAGTAGAAATAATTACACCAAATATATAATTCAAAGATCACAGATTGCAATTCCAGATAATGGGCTGTGTAGTTCTTCTCATTGAACCTTAATTAATGGGAGGGATATTCTATCAAATCATTATCATGCAGGATTAAAAATCCCAAATCATTTTGGATTCATTAATAAAGATGACAAATCTTTTCTTACTGGTGGATAATGTGTTAAAATGTGTATTGACTAACCACTTCATTAACTCTTTAATGATCACCTCACATTTATCTATTTAGTCAATCATCACAACATTTTAGGTTAGAGTGGTCAGTGGGAATTACAATGGGACAAAATTCTCCCAAATTTAAGATAGAACAAGGTAACCACAAATTTATATAATAGAGGTTATTCTAGATAATTTATTAATTTTCTACATCATCAAATTCTATAAAAATATTTCTTTTCTAGTAATAACATGTTCGAGGAATGCAGAATGATCCATAAAAAAACTCACATTTTCTATACTTAATATATATATTTTCAGTTTGTATGGTCTTTAGTTTGACATTAAAATGTTCCTCATATTCCGTCTTATTTATAGAGTTGATAATAATACCAATTATAATTACCAAACATATTTATTGTGGTAATTCCTGGATGATCAATTCATTATGCACATAAATATAGTTAATGATTTAGTTAGTCCAAATGAAAAAAACAACAAACTAATACAACATGTACCATGTATGAAAAGAGGTCTTGGGGTAGCCTCCTTCTTAACATATAATTGATAATATCCCAACAAAAGATTCATATTATAGATTAAATGGGTGCTACATAGCTAAAAAATAAGACATTAATCAGAGGATGAGTATAATTTTTCTTTATCATGATATAGTTGAGATAACAATAATCAATTGAGAAGTTCATTTACCCATCCTTCTTATTGAAAATGATTCCCAACACACCATATTGTGAATTACAGGGTCATATAAACACTTTATCATGGTTTTATTGTAGTTTGTTTTAATATCATCATGTTAAACAATGGACATTATATATTGAGTCTTTCATATTAAAAAATATAGATGTATAATATCTGTTAATAACTCAATCTCATGACATAGGCCAAAACTAGGAAATTATTTTTTTCGAAACACATCAGTATATTCAAATATAATGGTCTTATAATTAAGGATGATATTTTTCATAGACATAATCATTCCATACATATAGGATTCCTCATATATAAATAATACCAATGATTCATATTAAAATAAAAATGGAGATTTAGCACCCTAATTTCAATTGTATTGAATCAAAGGGAGATACAAGGGTTTATTTACATCCCAAAACAATATTTTTAGGATCTATATAAAAAAGTCCAATATATAACAAAATTTTCATCAATATCTATGAAATTAAGTATTATAAGGAACAATGAAATACTCAAGCCACAAAATTTGAAAGGATTTGGGAAATATACATGGGATACAATAATTCCACAATTGTTTTATCAGATAACACCACATAAATGTTTTTCGGTGGTTTTTTAAATAGCTATACTAAACATACATGATATGATATAGTAGAAAGAACTATAAATATTTTCATATTTTGTATTCTAAAATTAATATATAGTGTACCTATTGCAACATAATAGTTCATATCCAGCGCATCAGTTTTGATAACTTAATATCTCCCTTCTTATCTATTCTTTGGAAGTATTTGTTGTCAGCTATCATTGGGAACCATTTACCCGATTAATTGATTCACATAGTGGCCTTATTATTTATATTTTTATCTTTGGATAATATCTTATGGTTTTAATGGAGAATTCCTTTCTTCTATATCATTTTTCTGTTTCACCCATCATAAATTTATTGCAAGGATTCCTTCCATAATACTACTAGATCATATCCTTGTCCTTTTCTTACAATTTCTGGGATGATTCATAATGTATATTTGAAAAGTGCGATGTTGGGATTTATTTATACCAATATATTTATGTATCACTCACCCAAAATTAATCCGTATTCTATAATTCTTATTTATATACCCATGATACCATTACGATTGATTTTTCTCCATTTCAAAATCGATAGAATATCAGAATGTTTTCTCATAGTTTTTAAAGTCTCAAATTGATTATTTTTTTCATAAATTAATCATTTCCTATATAAATAAGTAATAAAATTTGTGTTCATGGTAAACGAAAAATAAATAGGTATATCATGAAATACTTGTGAAGTTCACATCAAACATCCAAATGGATTCCTCATTAATTTTAAAATGTTCATGTAAATATCCTTATATTTAATGTTGGAGTGTGGGGGAAAATATTTATCAAAAAAATTTATAATCATTTCCACTAAATAACCTCAACCTCATCCTTTGTAAATTATATTTTATCAACATCCTCAAATGATGTGATATTACCTCTATAAAATAAAAAACTACAAGTCCTTAGATTTATCTGGGTATTAAAAAAATAAAAGATATTTTGAGTGGATTTGGTCGATGTTTATTATATTAAAAGATCTAAATTTCCACTAAATTTCAATGGTCACTGTCCCATAAAGGTCCAAATTGAAACATTATATTTCTTAGGCGGTATGATGGGTTTTCCCATGATTTAATTTTAAGTTCAAAACATGAGTTATTTGATTATGTATTTTTATGATGTTCCCCACTCTTACACCCATAAGATTGATAATCTTTTTTGGGAAGTCATTACATTAATTATCACATTGGGTTTTTACTAAATTCTCCCAATTTTCATCCACTGACAAAGAAAATTATAGATGATAATTTTAAAACTATAAATCATTAAAAGGTAAAATATGATCCTTGAAGGGATTACTCATAAATAACATACATTCTTTAACATATTACGTTCTAGATTATAATTTTGGGTATACATCACCTACTTCCTACCAAAATGTTTTATCGGAATTTTTTGGTCCCATATTAATGTTTCATAAAGTTATTGGGAATTTATTAAATCATATACCATTGGACTATCAATATAGGTTTTAAAAAGTAATGCTTTCAGGCATTAGGGGTGATTTAGTTAACAACCAATTCTCCCTTTTCAGTTTTATTATCACTAGGTATATATGTTATAGATCCATGTCCAATTTTAGTATTCAGAAAATAATTATTCTCGATGAAAAAAATTAATATATACTTTATCTATATTAATTGTTATCTTCCTATGTTTATCCTTATGAATAATCATTTCACTAAGGTTTTATTATATTAATCCCTAAAAATTTAAACCTTTCTATAATAATTACTATGATAACTGAAATCATTAATACACATCAATTCTATATTTATTACATATGGATATAAATAATGAAATCCCAGAACATCATGAGAACTAGTGACTTTTGGTAATTAAATTCATAGCAAAATAACATGAAACACGTGTTTTAAAACATTAATTAAAACTCCAAAACATACCCATAAATTTCATAAATCCTCTAATACAACATGGGAGAAAATAGGGATGAAAATAAGAATGGGTGATATTTAAATGTAATTATTGTGTTAATCAATGTAATACCTGATGAATATAATAAATGTTATTCGACAAGCATATTATTATGACATAAAAGGGATACAAATCATAAAAATCAAAATATATGTATGATATAAGTTGTTAATATCAAGGTAACATATAAATGTAGAAACAATTGAAAACATGACATCATAATAATAAGTTAAGGATAACCATTGAGACATCCTAACATTGTGGTCTTAAGATAACATCTTATGCACCATACATTGTATCACAAGTGATAATAACATTACCCAATTAATTGGAGGAATATATAATTCTTTTACTACCCACAACATTTATATTATGTAAGTACATATATGATACACATATATCACACAATATAAGAACATATTTCAACTCTTTTAACATGGGAAACTAAAGAGTGTGAGTCACAGACAATGATTTACCTGGTAAAAAATGCATAATGATATCTATTATATAATTCTTGAGTTTAAATGGTTATGGGTATAGACTATAATAATATTTCTCATTGAAATTAATATGGTAATTTGAAAAATATAATGTGTGAATATAAGTATCCATGTAAGGGTTTAATGAGAGTAAATGGTGATATGTCATTAATTGAACATCACAAGGTGTTTAGAATAGACCTATAAAAACAAATTCCAATGGAAAAATTTTGAGATCAAATAGAATAATATATAGAATGTGATATAATAATGAGGAGTTGGTGAGATTACCTTTACCTTGAGAGGGTACTTAAAAAATACTGTGAGGAGATTATTAAGATCATAGGTGCACTGTTAGAGGGATTTAAAAACAATTATATGGAAGAGAGAGGATGTTCATGCTCAATTGTTGTTTATTTAAGAGGATTGATTGTTTGGGTGATTATTTATAATGAGAAAGAGGATAATTCATTACTAATTTATGAATATAGGTTTTGGACAATATATGATAAAATAAAAAAACCTCAAAACATACTATGATATCTTCCAAATACAAGTGGTTTTAAATATTTTATATAACCAAGAACTGAACTTATTAAAATAATACCATTCATGACATGGAAGTGGTCATGTTCATAAAGAAATTATTTCAAAACCATAAAATATAATATATGTTTTAGAGGATTCATTAAGGGCTTATAAAATTAATCCAATGTCATAAAAACGTTATTTTAAATTATAAATATATATTTGGAAATAATATAATTAAAATTACTTATTATACAACTTTTTGAATATTATGATGTCATAACATATAATGTACATTAATGAAATTAATCTTTTTTATAAAATTATTAAAAATTAAAAAATTTAATTTTTCAATGTTAATGTGGAAAAAATAGTATTAAGTTTAAATAAATTATGTTTTTCATATGATAAGTAAATTTTTTAAAAATAAATCATTATTTACTAGAAAATAAATGTTTTAATAACATAACAAACTTTCTAACCATTGTGAAAATTACATTGTTCTTAATTAAACTGTTTTATCAATAAAAATAAATAAATTTTATTTAATAAGAAATCATTATGAAAATAAAATTTATTTCCAGATATCATGAAATTAACAAATGATTTACTTAATTGAAAATATATATTTTTCAAAAATAATATTTTGATATCGTCATGTAAAAATATAATTTTTATCATTCTCATATATAATTTATTAAATGAATTATTAAAAAATGGGTAAATAAACATAGTATTTTATTATAAGTAAAAAATATGCATCCATACTTATAGGGTCTAGATACAAAACCATTTATTATACAATCATACTCCCTATGGGTATGTTGTGTGGTGGTGGTACATTCTTGAGGGGGTTCATCGATCATGGTTTGGGTCATGATAATGATAGGCATGAACATCTCACATAAATGGTTTCATTTATGTTTTAGTTATTTAATTTTATCTTGGTGTTGGTCAAAGTGAAAATCTGAAGGATGAAATTTACCTTATAATCTCTGATAATTTAGCTTCATTGTTTTAAATCCTAATGATTGAGGTAATTAATTCTTATTTCTATATCAATTATATTTTACCATTTCACTTTATATACATTAATCATAATATTTATTTTACAAATTCTATATTATCAATGGGTAATATGATTAATAGTGTATTAAATTAAACTAATTATATATTTATAAATTATAAAAACTATGCAGTGAATGGGTTTCCTTTAAAAAATTTACTTCATAAGTAATCTATTCATTCAAATAAGGAAATTCATTTATGAATGATTAGTTCATTTCTATGTTGTTCCGAAGAAAAAATTTAGAAATAAAAAAAATATGCATACTTACCCAATGAATGTGTGCTATTATAGACACCTGATTTGGGAAATATATTAATGATGTTATAAGTACAAGTAATATCATGTTCTAAATGGAAGAAAATATTCTATAGGAACACTATGAATTTTATAATATATTTACAATGAATGAATACCCAAGTATTTTATTATTATTTTATGGTGGATACTTATTGAAAAAAAGCACACCAAATGACTTCTTGACTATACTTACAATGCAATAAAGAACCATAAGAAGCATTACTACTGTATAGATTAAAAATTTTACCTAAATGGATAAGGAAAAACAATTATCCCTCACAAATAAACTAAAGCGTTAAATAATTCCATAATACCTAAAGTAATAAAATATAATATATTGATGTGAAATCATGATGGAATATACTAATGATAAATAAAAATTAGTATTTTGTTTGAGAAAAAATTGTCAATGTTGTTGTTCCTATTAAGAAATAAATCATTCAACCTCATTCCATTAAATTTACATTAAATTTTTTTTCCTGCCATTGTGGAGAATTGAAGATGATGTTAACTCTCAAGGGGGTAACATAAATTGGATGTGTATGATATCCCAAATTAGAAAATAAATTTAAGAAGCCACTATAATAGAACGAACTGTGAATTAAATTTATCAAGAATATATTATGAAAGGAATATCATTGATGATGTTGGGAAAGTTGTCCAAGATGGGAAGTATGTTGAATTTTTCTATCTTTACATTAATATAGAATTCATTGATCTTGAAACTTTGGATAAGTAAAAATAAAAATATGGTGATTATATCCCTAAGGGGAATGCAAGCGGTGAATATTTTGAAGATCATTCCCGAAATATCACTTCATAAAAATATGAATTTTGGAAAATAATAAAAATATGTTCCATTATAAAAGATAAATTATCATAATATATCATCAATGGTAGTAGATCAAATGAAGTTATTTTATAGAGAAGTGTTTATGATCAGTGATGTGAATGTTAATGTTTGATTAATTTTTAGGGAATGTTTATAAAATTAAATATTACCTTTTTATTGAGATGATTTGTCTTTTGTGTTTGAATGAGTGAAATAAAATATATATTTAATGATTTCACATAAATAATAATCTTGATTTTTCTCAATTTTTATCATTAATTTGATTCATCTAGAAAATTATTGGGCATATCCAAAATAATTTAATGAGTATATTCAATTAATCATGTATCATGTTTATTCATAATGTAAATTTATATTATCTGAATCAATCCCGCCAGTTTTCTACACTGAGCCTAGATCATGTAGAATCAGAAGGGAATGGTTTATGGAACATTTATTATGTATGATTTGATATGATCCTCTATCCATTATTTTTTATTTATTATAATTACATGGTAGATAATAAAATTAAGGGATTATGTGAAATGGGTAGAGAAGGAAGATTATAAATAAAGAAGAGTAAAATAGAGTAATATATAATGACGTGTCGTTTTAGTTAGTTTAGAGACTAATAGAAACAATGATTTTTTATTCCAACTTTTTATGAGTTGTTTTTTACGCAATTTAACATGGATTTTAAATTAAGAATTATTTAAATATAGAATGTATATTAATTATAAGGGAAATGAACAAATTTTATATCTTCAGTGGTTCATTATAATATTGAGTATAAGAATTACAATGTATGGTGTCATTTTTTAATCGTTGATTGAATTTAATGAATTAGAAGACACTCATTAGAATATCCGAACCTGGAATATTAATTATTATTTATTTTAATGAAAACTTTATAATATTTGTAAGAATGATGAATGTCTATTACGTTTTAATCATAACCAAAAAAAGTTTAGGCACAATATTCCCAAGTATATTGTGTTATTACACAATGTGATTGAATTAATTTAATTGGAATACATGTATTTGAATATCAATTTTTAATTACTTTTAAATATAAAAATTAAAATAAAATACCTATAATGTTAGATATAGAGAAAATAATAATTTTTAAAAAATTATTTTGAAGAATTTATGTTGGAAAGAAAATTTATAATGGCCAATATTTTATATTTGTGGTGAAAGTGTTTGAGGATTCTTTCACTCTTTTTGTGAGGGATGTAATATTAATTTCGATGAATTTAATGTATATAAAAGAAAAAAATTTATTGACAGGTTTTTTGATAGTGCGGGATACTATATTTCTCATGAGTAGTTTTTAAAATCTCGTGATTAATTCCCTGGGATCCCAATATGCCTGATTCAGAGTTATAATGAATGTTTATGTTTTTTAAAAATTAATATAAGTATTAATAAGACAGTAATAAAGACAGCCCATAAACATAAACTTGGTAAGTAGATAGTCTATTATATATAACCAACAGATCATTTGGTAAAGATAACAAGGAAGGCATGTTTGGAATAAAACATGTGTCTTTACCGGCCTCTCGAAGGAACACCTAGTGTGGTTTAGTTGTTGTTGATGTTCCAATCCACCAAACAATGTGTCATAGTGGACACACTAGGTTTTGAGTCCTATAGGGATTGTAACTGTAATATAAAGAAGAATTGTGGAAAATATGGAATCATATGTTTGAGTGATATTTGGAAGTTGGGACTTCTAAATAGTGGCAGTGTTCACAAATTAAAACTACGGATGAATTTATGAAATTTCAATGATATAAATTAGATTTTATTATCTTATCATTCATGAATGGTTTCTCACTAATTTAGGACATGCTCAATAAGTAGAAACTTATCATAAATCATGGAGTGATTTACCAATTTATATTATGAGTAGATCATTTCATATTATCTCATCGAGAAAAAGGATATTTCAGGTTGCAATTCCAAAACACTTGTGGATGTTCATAAAAATCATCAACGCTCATATTGATCACATAGAATTATGGAAACAAACCCGATTATCCTTAAACCGTGTTGTAGTTTAAAAATTTATTGTTCTTACTTACAAATGTATATTGATAAGCAGGGTCAAACCGATCAAGAATGTAGAGTAAATAAATATTTCAAAAAACCACACGATTGAAAAAAGTGGGTGGGTTTTTTTAGTTTTATAAATTTTTATTTTTTTGAAGATAGTATGTGATTTTTTTTAAATAACAAATTTTCAAACTATATTTGATATGAAATAATGTGGAAGGTTATGTTTTAGACATGGAATCGACAATATGAAATATCAATCAAGGAAGACTATCTGTGACTCTAAATCAATTGGTGAAAATAGTGAAATAAAGAGTAAATATTTATATAAAAGAACCTCAAAAACTATTAAAACATATTCATCTCCATGAGATAGCTCAAAGAGAATATTGAATTTTTGTGTTCTATACACCAATATTCATCAAATACTAATAAATTTAATTAAAATCCAATTTCAATGAAACTCACAATTAAATTACAATGATAATGAAATTAAAGTTATGAAAAAAAAATTCACGATCAATCTCACTGATTGATATTTGAATTTTTAAATTAGAAATAGTAGAGGACCAATGTATTTTAGTTAAAATCATGATCAATATCTCCGATCAATTTTGATTTCATAGAAGATTAGAGTGAAGGAGTTTGAGAAATAAACTAGTTGAATTTTAGAATTCCCCACCTATGAAATTTTTCAAATTATCATGATGATAACAAGAACTGAAAACATTCAATTACAGATTTATGAAATTGAAAATGGAAGGGGAATAGGTAACTTTTATTCCGCTCTAGTGATGCTAGTCTCTTTCATCCTCGACAATCGTCTAGTATCCTACTCCAAGTAGTCTCGGGGATAGTCTGAATGAATATCCAATGTGAATTTTTTTGAATTATTTATTGAGTTTTTTAAAAACCACCCCCATTTTACTTTTTTTTCTCTCTTTACTTTAATGTGTTTCTAGGGTACTCTATTTTTCACCAACACCATCCATCAATATCCATTGGTCTATTCTATTTCATCGTCCCATGTCTCACTAGTGTCAAAGTAATATCACCTTCAATTCACGTTTGCAAAACTCTCTTAACTACCTCGATGAGCAGTTAGTTGAGAATTCATCTGGATGTCTCTTACACTCAATTAAGAATATTTCCAAAACAAAAAAAAATAAAAATAACAAGATTGTACGTTTTCCTAAAAACATTTTTTATAAGTTATTACTCAATATATTATTTAGTTATAATCAGTGTTTATTAGATTAATGTAGTTAATATTTTAATGTATTTATATTTATGTATTATTATTTATAATTATGAGTTTACCGTATATTGTCTTAATGGGATTAAATATTTATTTTATTTAAAACCTTTATTAATTATCATTGATAATGTTATGTAATTATTATTTTAATTATATTAATTTATTAATATTACTACTTCATATTTATTTAATTGATTATATTATTATATATTTATTTTTAAATAACTTAATAATTGAATATTTATAATAATATTATTATTATTATTTGAGTTGTATATTAATTTATTAGTTTTGTATTAATTTAATATTTTTTTCATTTTTTCATATTACTTATGCGTTTCCTCTTACCCCAATTGTGTACATGAGTATTCTTACCCAAGACACATGAGAATCTGGAGTTTCTCATTCTCATTTTGGCGTGGAACCAGCATATAGAGCTCCATCATCCATAGAGGATGTTCAAAAAGTGCCCGTAAAGATAAGCTGAAGGTTATCCAGTGGCGGGGTCGCGATGTTGATTGGTTGGGTCCCAACCTTATAAGATCATCATAGTGGTGTTGAGTTTTCCAGATCTGGTAGTTCTATGATCGTATTCAAACTAGTTCTGTGGTGTCTTGGGATTCAGTAACTGGTCAATGGCGGCTACATGTTATAGATCTGATAGTGTCTCCACCTGAGATTTGATATATACAAACATCTTCAACCCCTTGTGGAGTCTTCTTTGAACCAAACAATAGTGGGGTCAAATTACATCATAGAGATGGTTTTAACATCATATCCAATGATTTTTGGGTTTGATCATTGTCGCGGAAGCAATGGATGAGGCATAGGTTGTGTGAACATGCATTGGTATTTCCTGAGATCCACAATGGTTATGGGTTGGAAGAACTAGAGGTGAAATAATGATAGAGACCTGGAGGTATATGGTTTTCTTCTATAAGGAAAATGATTGGTGGAGGAATAGTGATTCTCCATTGTGGTGACTCGCCGCTAGTAGTGGAATAGTAAATCAAGTAAAATGGTGAGTCAAGGAAAAATCATTGTATAGTAGACCAGTGAATTAACAATTTCATATTTTATGAATGAAATAGAGGATTCAAAAAATTAATAGAAAAGTTAAAATAAGAAAAATCTCCAGTTAATTTTTATCTAATTATGATCCAATAGTTGTTCCATGTTAATTGAAAATTATTATGCTCCCCCTATGACAACGATAATGGAATACATTTTACACTGAAAACATAAACCAATAAAACCAAGAACAAATATCCAACATATAAAAATATGGAATGGAAAACAAGAAGAAGCACCATATTTAAAAAGAAAATAAAAAAAATGTAAAAATGAATGAAATCATGGGTTTACTCCCATGAATAAGTAAATTTTATGCCTTCAGTGAATGTTTATTATGAATCATTTTTATAGAGTAGTGATGGATTCCAGGACCATTAGATACCCTTAAAAATAAAATTCAACTCTTTGGACATTAATAATTATTGGCTTTTTTTCATCTCCTATTGTATCTAGTTATCTATTCATAAGCACATTATCAATTTTTAATTTTCTGGAAAACATATTTATCATTTTAATAGAAAAGTGTTCATGTATGGAATTAAAGAGAAGGAATTTCTACAAAGGTTTAAAATCCTAGTTTTGAATGATGGAATAGAGAAATTTTGGACCAATATTTGTATATCTTAGATTTATCATACAACACTCACTTGATTTCATCAAGATCATTCATCTCAAGCAATCTCCTCTCTCCAACACTGCTAAAATCAAAATTTAAGGCCTTTACTTCCAAATAAATCATCTGATGCAACACCTCATAAAATTAAATGTATTTTAAAAATAAAATAATTTACTGGGACATACATGTTGGGGATTTTAAAATATTTTCTATAGTCCCACAAGGCCTCGTCAAAAATAAAAAACCAATACAACTTATAATTTTAGACAATTTTTTCCAGTATCTATTTTAGCTCCCTGTATGAGAATTATTCCTATCCACTAGTCTGTGGATGATAGGAAATACCCATCATATGTGTGCAGAAACATATTTCCATCAACTCCTTGACTTTTCAATTTTTAATGTCTGTTTCATTATCCATATTAAAAGAGTTTGGCACTGAAAATCTAGAACATATATTCTTATTCACAAACATGATAACACAGTTTTGTTGACTATTAGGAAGTGTTACTCCCACAATAGATATAAAAAATATTCTATGGAAAGGAAAATGTACCCATTACCATGAGATGAAAAAATGGTTCCATAATGTCTAAACACCAAACATCAAAAATCTCAACATCCAAAATACCCTTCTTGGGTAACTCCAATTTTCTCCCATCATTTCATAGCCTCTGATGATTATCATAGCCAACAAAATAACTCATAAAATAATTGAATATGGTCAGCCATTAAAATCCACATTGATGGACATTTTGAGTTGTCCTCTTTCAATTGTGATATCCTCCCAAGGTTAGAATTGAAAACATTCTAGAATTGGTAGTATTTCTTTATATGGAACACACCTTCCCAGAATTCCATCAGCACACCTCCAAAAAATTAAAGGTTCATTACAAATATATTACTTAATCTTTGAGCTATATATCATTCTTTTCATATTTGATAAATATTTTCAAATTACAATTTCTGTTAAAAATTGATAAAACAAAAAACTCTGAAAACATTCTTATTGAAAAATTTAAATGTTTATCATCGTGAAAAGAAGTGTTTATGATCAAAGAATCATCATAGTAGTTATTAGGAATCCTAGAAAGATGATATAAAACTAAATTTTTAACTTTTAATTATCTATAATTCCCATTTCAATCATTGGTTATAATAGAATTTATATAATAAACTTGGGTTTTGGCTCAAACAATGACATAAAATATTTTAAGGTAGATGGATCAACAAAGATGATGACTTTAGAACTTAATAGATAATATCTATGTTTCTCTAGATAATGTAAAGTGGATAATAACCCCTTTTCAATAGTGTTATAGTTCTATTGAGCCTCATATATCAGCCTGCTTACATAGTAGACCCCATGAATCTTCTACTCCTCTATCATAAGATATAAATAATATACAAGTCACTTAAATCACACATCAATTCAATGGTATGTTTCCCAACAGGTTCTATTTTTATTGGTAATGTAGTGATTGTTAATTTAATATATTAACATGTTCATATATATTTTCAGAAAAATTGAAGGGCAAATATTTATCTCATAAATAACATAAGGGATTAGTGAATTTTGAAATGTCTTTTTTAAACTGTCAATAAAACCGACATTCCCTCAAATGCTTTTGAAACCCTTATAATTTTCAGGAGATGGAATTTTTTAAATAAAGTCAATATCAGATGTGTAAACCTATATACCAATCATGGATACCATATTCCCAAAATAATTCCATTCAGTGACAATGAACTATCATTTTTCCCAGTTAAGAATTATGTTTGTCTCTGAGAAACTATATAACACTACATCCAATTTTTTTACGAACTATCAAATGAACTGCAAACTATGGAGAAATAATCCATGAAAACCACTATGTTCATATCTGTAATGTTAAAAAATATAGACATTATACTCCTTTAAATGGTTTTTGGATCACCAAATAAAGAAAAATGGATTATCTTGTAGTAAAATATCTCAATGGGGCATGTGAAGGTTGATTTTTTCTAATCATATGGATATACTAGAATATGTTTGTAACCAGAATAACCATCAACAAAAATGAATTATTCATTCTCAGTAATCTTCTTAGCATTTTATCAAGGTAGGGAGTTGGAAAATGATCCTTCTTAGTGGCTGAATTAAGTATCATATCATATATGCAGACTCTCCATTTGGGGTCCTTTCTAACATTAATTTATTCATTTTTTTCAGTGATAACAATAGTGAAACCTCATTTCTTTAGAACAATAGGTAGCAGAATAATCCTTGTACAATCAGATATTGTATATATAATTCCATTATCAATAAGTTTAATTACGTACTCTCTAACAACTTATTTTAAGTTGGGAATTAGTCTCCTTTGACACTATACTCTAGGTCTGTGTTCTGGTTGCATAATGATTTTATACATGTATAATTAAGGGATAATCCCATTGATATTAGCTATGGACCAAACTATGGAAGATTGTAATTTCTTCTGAAAACAAAACAGTTCTTCTTCTAGATCATCTTTTAGTTCTCATAACTCTCCAGATAAAAATTCATCATAATATTCAATGAAAAATCATAAATTTGTTTCACAATATCTCCTAATACTAAATAAAATTTTTCATAAGAGATGGTGATAGAAAATTCATCCTTTGTTCCCTTAGAATTTTATTATGTATATAAATAGATGAAATGTATCTTGGAAAAGTAGAATCTAGACATTTATCATGTTCTATGAACATTTATAGAAAATTAGATTCAAACGATTCGAGAATTTATGAAACATCATATTCTAATTCGTGATTTGTTTCATCATAAAAGTTATGATTTTTATAATCTTAAAAATGTTTATGTGAATTTTCAGCTTCTAAGGACTCTATTTTAGAATAGTTTATGAGAGACAGTTGGTCCATTGAAAATTTTAATGACATTAAATTACACTTATTTCAATCCAATTTTTAAAAAAAGTTGACCCTTAGAGACAACTATTATGTCTATATAGTGGAAATGAAGGCCATACTAGAATTATGTTAACCTCTTAGCAACACTCTATATCTAGGCATAAAAATTCAGCTGGAAAAAACAGCCTCCCTACTCTAACTATCGTGTCATCTTCCCTTCCTATAGATTTTGTGAATGAACGATCATCCAACTATAGTATGACTATGGTGGTTTGAGACCACCAAATCTCAAATGTTGACGGTATTTTTTTTGTTTAAAATTATTATTTCGATATTTTAGATGTGATGGAATTTTTATTGAAGCTTTGTTGAAAGGGAAGTTCACATGTCGTATGGATAAAAATCGAAGGAACTGAAGAAGTTCATAATTATTATTACTTTTTTGTATCAATTTTTCTTTGAAAGGGATGGGTTGGAATAAATTACAAAGAATAGTAGTTATGACCCTCATTTTTTCAATATATTTCCTTATAATCTTATTCATTTTATATTCAGAAAAAAATTCATCTTTTTTATCAGGAGACATAGTCAAATTTGTTCCATCTTCAGCACTATCCAATTGATTTACATATTGTGGGTGTAGAGAATTTTTATTTCGAGAATCATATAGTTCTTCAGTTTGGTATTTTTTTGAGTTTTTTTGTTAAAATTTGAGTATTTATCCCACATATAATGAAGACATAAATCATATTCTCCCTAGGTTTGATTTCAGTTGTTCCAGGTGGCCTTTATTTTCCAAAGATGTAATATCACTAAAAAGATGGCCCAATTGTGTTTCTATATTTTTCATTCTATAATAAGTTTTAATTTATCAAAATTATATTGTGCTTGTTTTTTATTTAGTCATGTTTTGAATTTTTCATCTTAAGAGTCTGTTCTTTTTAAAATTTGATCCAATTTTCTAAATAATTTCCCTAAAAAGTTCTTTGGTAATTAGAAGATGCCAGTCTCTCATATGTATGAAATTTTTTCTAGGATGGTTTTTTTAACCAGGGGTGGTGGGTTTCTTTATCATTCCATGTTTTTTTGTAGAATTGGTTTTGATGGTTCCTCTATCCTTGATTATAATTGTTTAAAAATGGTTCATCCCTTGTAGGAATCCTAGGACTATAATTAAGAATGTTTAAATTTTATTATAGGGTTAGATTATCACTGTTTGGGAAAAATTTCTATGTGACCAATCATTCAACACTAGGCACACTATTCCCTAATATATAGATTTTTGTATTGATATCCATGTTGGATAATTGTTGTTTTGGAATTTTTGTTCCCTAATGTTTGGTGATTGGTTTTTATTTTAGCCTGTTGAGAATTATTTTTTGTCTAATTCCAATGCTTTTTGAATTTGTTTTTAATCTTTTCCTCCAAGAATTTGTATGTTGAGAGTTAAAATAATGGTATTTTAAAAAAAAATTAGTCATCGTCAGAATTTTCATTATAGATACCCCCAATTGATTGATCAATATGGTTTGGATAATATTAGGATAGACCTTCAAAGAGTATCCTTGAAAACATGGTATTGAAGTTAATGATGAGTAAACTACATAATAAGGTATCAAAATCTGTCACAAGCATTATGAAACGATACTTCATCCTCTGGGAAAAAACAAGTGATATTTTTTTCTAATTTTTATTTTATGTCTTTGAAGATAAAATTTCATTAAGAATGATTTATTGACTTGGTTGCAGTTTTCAGAAATATCTTCATATAGACTAAATTTTTTTTCGAGAATTCCCATTAAGGGAAAGGGGAAGTACTGTCATTCGTAGATCATTCATTATGAATTCCAGAAGTGGAATTTGGTCACACTGTATCATAGAAATCTCTAATGAAGGCTAGGGAAACTTCATTAGAGAATGTTAAAATATGTAAAGAGTGAAATGTGGGACTACTTCAATTTTTAGTTTTTGGATCTACTTGAAATACATATAATATACAGGTTTCTTTAATCTTAGGAGAGTTAGAAGTCCCTCATCATATTCATCTCATTATATTCTAAGAGGACTAGGTGAATTTTTTTTTGATGACTAGGTAATAGAACTATATTTTTAAAATTTTCCATTTTAATTTAGTTTTTATTTTCTAGAAGAGATAAATTATTTTCAATTTCATGGTATATGAGTTCTAATTTGTCAGCAGAAGATCTAGTTCTCATGTAATGGAATGAACAAGTTTATCTTCATTAAAAAATGTAAAGAGTTACTAAAATCAATTATAGAAAAAAATTGGTAAAAACTACTGAAAGTAATTTGAATGAACAATAAAATTAACTACAATGAAACAAGAGTATTGAGTAAAATTGTTTTTTTAGTTTTCAATTTTCATTATTTTTTTAGAATAAAAAATTTATATGTTTCTTTTAATCTTTATATATTTTAAAAAATGTGGTTACTCAAAGCCTTCCCCGACAATGGTACCAAAAAAAGGAATCAACCATCATTAAACCATGCTGGTGTTTAAAATTTTATAGTCGTAAATTAATATTGTATCATGATAAGCATGGTTATACCCATAAAGAATCCAAATTAAATAAAGATTCAAAACAAACCCTTACTGTTGAATACAATGGGTGGGTTTTCTTCTTAACTTTTCTATATTTTTTATATTTTTTTGAATAAAAGGGGAAATAATTTTTTTAAATGGACCAAGTTCGAAATTAGATATCAAATGATCTAATCGGTAAATTATATTATGTAATCTAGAACAAAAATTAAGATAATTTAATCAATTAATACACATAAGAATTAAAAAAACACTGGTTAAGAGAATGAATTATCCATTGTTTTTTTTAAAAAAACTGGAAAATGATTGAAAATATCCTTCACCAAGATATATATTAAACAAAATATTTAATATTTGAGTTCACTGCTCTATGATTCAGAAACTACTAATAAATTTAATGAAATCCAATTCCAATAAAACTCACTATTAAATTTCAATGGTAATGAAATTATAGATTTTAAAAATGCATTCATGATCAATATTTCTAATTGATATTTTATGTTTAGAATTTTAAATATTATATGTCTGAAAAATTTAAATGAAAATAATAATCAATATTTATGATAAATTATGATTTCATAGAAGAGTGGTGAAAATATGTTTAAAAAATAACCTAGCAAAGTTTTAGAATTCTTGAGCTATGAAATTTATCCTAAAGTCATGTTCAAAATAATACTTAAAATCACTCAATTACAAGTTTATGAAATTTGAAATGTAAGGGAAAAAGTAACCCCCTTCTACTCCTAGTTTTTTTCTCTGTTTTATCTACTATAATCATTATGTCTCCTTCTCCTAGTACTCTCATGGATATGCTCGAATGAATTTCTCGAGTGAAAATTATTGAATGATCGAACAATTTTTGTAAAAATCGGCCCCCATTTATTCTATTTCCTTATATAAAAAGTAATTCAGTTGTACTTTTTTTTCACTCACACCCTCTGCTGACTTCCATTGGTCTTTTATTTTTCACTTTCACATGTGTCACTAGTCTCAATGCAATATCACCCGTAAGTCATCCTTGAATAACCCTCCTATCTTTCTTGTTGATCAGTTAGTTGGAAATGCATCTTTATGTCTCTTGGACTCAATTAATAATTTTTAGAAAATAAAAATATAGAAAAATAATTATGAGAAACGTTTTATTAAATAAATATTATTTTTATATGTAATTAATTTTTTATTTAATTAATTATAACTACCATTTATTAGATTAATAGTGTAATTATGTAAACTATTCTATTTTTATTTATAAATATTTATAATTATTTGTTCTCTGATTATTCTCATAATGGGATAACATATTTATTTTATTTAAAACTTTTATTAATGATTATTAAAAATTATATAGAGAAATTATTATAATTAGATTAATTTATTATGATTATTGGTTAATATTTATTAAATTTATTATATATTTTATTTTAGTTATTCATTTAATTAATTATTTTTTAATTATGTTATTATTATTATATGATTTTATTATTAATTGGTTTAGTGATATTTTTATTTATTATTTATTATTTTTTTATTATTCATCCATGCTTCTATTTATCCATTCTAGTAACAACAGTATTCTTACCAATGCCACTCAGGCATCTACAGTTTCTCAATGTGGTGCAACACCAGCATAGAGAACTCTTTCAACCATAACAAATGTTATACATGTAATAGAAACTGGATTTTGTTGGTTCTTTAGTTATGGGGGTTACGGCTTTTATATGAAATGTCCTCACTTCAGCACCACATCACAATGGCAACAGGTTCTCCATTTCTGGAGGCTCTATGTATGGCTTCAGACTCATTCAACAATGTCTTGGGATTCAGTCACTGGCCAATGGTTGAAAGGGATGTTGGTGCTTCCTGGCACTACCAGTGAGACTTGGGGATCACCGCTAGAAAAATAATTTTTTATAAAGGAAAATTGATGCAGCGACACAGAACAGTGAAAGAATATGCAAAAATAAAATAAATAATTTTCAATAGTAAAATTTAAACAATTTTGAATTAATAAAATTATGGATTAATAACAAAATTAAATTAATTTGACAAATAAATCGTAAGATAACAATTAAATTAATAAAACATAAAAAAATCTAATTAATAGATTCAAAAAAAGGAAAAATAATATTAATCATAAATTAATAACTGTCTAATTAAAAGGTGGAACTTAGTTAATTAATTTGATAATTGATATATAAATATTTTTATATAATTATTTAAATTATACTAGAAATGAAAATTTAACATAAATTAAGAAAAGTAAAGATAAAAGATTAAAAATGTAAAAATTAAGTTAATTAAATGAAAATAATTTTATATATTTATTAATTAATAAAAATGAACAATCATAAAACTATTAAATGAAATTTAAAATTTAATAATGAAAAATAACTAATGTAAAAATTAATAATTTTAAAATCATAAAATAAAAAATTCATTATAAAATTTGAACAATTTATATATTAAACACTGAAATTATTAATGTTTAAATATTTATCATAACACTAAAAAAATAAATATATTTCAATAAAGATAAATAAAACAAGTGGCAAGAAATTTTTTTTAAGGCCACATGAAAACCCATGAGTGATATATTGTTTGAGGAAAGCTTGGATTTGACAACAACCAAATGAGAATCATCACTAAATATTAATATCAATGAAGGAAATAATCTTCCTCCATGTATAAGGATTAATTTTTGGAACTCACAAAAGTAATCCCCATTGGAAAACATGTAATTTTTTTGCATGAGCTAATCATGTGTCGATTCTTAACAATTTGAATATTGTTGTTATGTTATTTTTAATTAATATTGATATGTCATAGTGATTTTTATTGGATGATCCAAGCCGAGTCAACCAGAAGACAAAATTTCATGACTCCCTCCCCACAAAGTGTACCCCTCCTGGGTTGGAAATGTGAAAAGGGAGATAATGACCCCCGAGTCCCACCTCCACTAGACCCTAGGTTGGCGAGTAGCACCGAGGGTATAATAAACAAACAAATGGGAGGCATTAAACTCTAGGGGAACTCATGCAGAAGAGAGAGATAAGATAGACACCAATAAACTCAAACTCAGACTGAAATATAAACAAACCCAAGTGAAAAAAATGAAATTCCATGAAAAAGTACTACAACTAAAAGGGAAAACAACTGCAAGTACCCAAAAGAAAGTAAAAAATAGCAGCAACCACAAGCCCGAACAGCTCCTGCAACCCCAAGTTAGTAGAAACCATCTTGATATCCAACCTGCTTAAAGTGACCTAAAAACAGTTAATATATACAAAGGGTGAGTATAACAGTAAACTAATAAGGATCCTCCCTGATGCCTCTCGTGCAAATGTAACGAAAGTATGCTAAAGCACAGTGAACAACAAGTGAAACTAAATCATCATCTAAATAGGTATACTAAGGTACCAACCTCATCATCGCTACTCTCGCCAAGTAACACATACAAGAATATATCATATAATAAATAATATCTTGGGTACCCTACTACTAATTCTCCATTAGTTTTCCGCTTTTCCCCAACGCCGCACATCCTGAGCATCTCTCTCCAAAAGGCTTTCCCGTAGACACTAGTGTGAAGCACCACAATATGCACCTCATACAACAAGATCACCGTCTCCACATACCAAAGTAACTAGGTAGTTTCTGGGAGCCACCAAAGCTCACATAATGTGTATCATATGTCATGTATTATACCTCAAGCCATTACAACCCATACACCAAGGAAGGATCCTCAAGCCATCACACCTTATACAAGTTACACCTATAGTAGTACATAGAATACTATATCAAGAATATATGTGTGTGAATAACCACAAGCCATTACTACCCTCTACACAAATATATGTGGAAAGATAACCAATTTTCCTGCCAGCACCAGTAACTACCAAGATAACAGATCAGGGCCAACAGGGGTAGTCATCAATCCGTCCTCCCACCGAAATGTTGGGGAAAACACACCCCCCAGGGCTTGAAATCCCCAAGGTGTCAGTTTCCCTTACTGATATGGTGGAGTAGTGTATAGAAACATAAAAACTATAGAATATATTATATCTCACAACCATGCTATGGGAATTACATAGTCTTATCCCCAACTGGAGCTAACGCCACTCAGACTCCGGGCTGCTACTACTAAGACTAGGTATTATATAAGCACCCAACCATTTAAAGATCTTTAAAAGATAACTTCATTCCCTTTTTATCAGTTCCACTATATGTTAATTAGTTTTTTAAACATTAATTAACCATGAACAATTTCACATTTAATTTCATTAGTATCACACCCAAAGTCAACTGCTCCTTCAAAAATTACAATCATATCATTATGTTCCACCGTCTCCATCCCCATTGGTCAGCACCATTTATTAAATTATTAATTAATGAAATACTTTTCCAAATTCCCATGAATTCTAGAAAATCATTCTATGCTACTAAACACAAGGGGGAATAGAATCAGTTTATGCATGTGGGTGTCGGGGATGAATCAGTTTGTGGTGGATCCGTATGAGGAATTTTTTCCTGACAACATTCCAAGACTACCTCCTCATAGAGAGTTAGACTTCTACATAGACCTATACCATGGGACAACACCGATATCCACTCAAGCATATCGGATGGATCCCGTAGAGCTTCGAGAGCTGTAGGTAAAACTGGAGAACTTTCATGGAAAGGGATTTATATTACCTTGTGTTTCACCCTGGGATTCACTGATTTTGTTCACCAAGATTGGGGATGGGAGCTTGCGATTGTGTGTCGACTACTGTCACCTAAATCAGGTGTCTGTGAAGAACATTTACCCACTCCTAGGGATTGACGACCTCTTGGATCAACTCAAGGTAGCACGATGGTTTTAGAAGATAAACCTCAGGTCAGGCTATCATCGGCTCAGAGTTCGAGATGAGGATGTGCAGAAGACGGACTTCAGGTGTCGGTATGGACTCTCCGAGTTCTTGGTTATGCCCTTTGGCATATCCAATGCTCCAACGGTGTTCATGAGTCTCCGGAATAGGATATTCTAGCCTTACCACGATTGATTATTATAGTCTTCATCGAGGAAAAACTGATTTACTCGAATACTAAGGAGGAGCATTCATACCACTTGCGGGTTGTACTGGATACACTCCGAGAGCACCAACATTATGGTAAGATCTTGATGTTCCAGATCTGGATTAGATAGGTTCACTTATTGAGAAATGTTATCTCAGATGCTAGAGTAGAAGTGGATCCAGTGAAGATCGAGGAAGTTCCTTCTTTAGAGCCACCCGGGAGTCTGATGGAGATTCAATGTTTTCTAGGTATGGCTGGGTATTATTGAAGATTTGTGCCAGACTTCTCTAGAGTTGCAGCACCGCTTTTATCTTTGACGAAGAAGGGTAAACCCTTCATGTGGTCAGAGAGATGCTAGTAGAGCTTTCAGGAGCTGAGGCAGAGATTGACCAGTGCGCCCATCATAAGGCTACCAGAAAAGGGAGTTGGGTACGTAGTTTACTGAGACACAACAGGGACCGGACATGGGTGTGTCTTGATGTAGGAGTGAGAAATGATCGCGTATGGTTTATAGAAATTGAGATATTATGAGCAGATCTATGCTACCCAGGACCTGAAGTTAGCAGTATTAGTCTTCGCGTTGAAGATGTGGCGAAACTATCTGATGGGCGAGTACTTTACCGTCTATTCTGACCACCAAAGTCTCAAGTACATCTTCTTATATAAGGTCCCAAACCAGAGACATTGGTGATGACTCGAGTTCCTCCAAGACTATGACTTTGAGATGGTCTATACTCGTGGGAAGGGGAATGTTTTAGCTGATGCTCTCAGCAGGACATCGGGCATTCAAATGCTACAAGAGGTGACATATCATCTATCCACATTGTCGATAACCTTTGTGGATATAGATACAACAGCCTTTCTTCAGTCTCTCATAGTCACTCTTCCACTTCCTCACCGAGTAAGGGAGGCACAACATGGGGACGTTGACTGTGAGACATGACGTGCTCATATATCCACAGGGCATGCGCCTAATGGATTTTTTGTAGGAAGGGAGCATGTTATTCTATTTAAGGGATGTACTATGGTACTAGTTGCACTATAGTAGGGGTTCTGAGGGAGTTCCAAACATCCCCTCTAACGGTACATCCATGAGTGGCGAAGATGTATCAGGACCTCAGATGAGAGCATTGGTGGCCGAGTATGAATAAATTAGTAGCACAATTCATTTCATGATTCCTCACTTGTTAGAAAGTGAAGGTGGATCACCAGGTACCAGCAGGCTTGGTGTAACCCTTAGAGGTCCCAAAGTGGAACTGGGACGGGATATCCAGAGAGTTCCTAATGGGGCTTCCACGTACATCCAGAGGACACGACTCTATCTGGGTGATCGTAGAACGACTCACCATGTCTGCCCACATCATGTTAAGATGGCATAATTTATAGAAATAATGTGGAAAGGCTCTACCTTAATGAGGGGAGGTGGAAAATTAAATGAAGGGGAGTTAATGGGGGGTTTAAGGAATGTTGAATGGTTAGGGGATAACATGGGCCCTACATCACATTATCCTCTCATGGGAGGTTATGTGTGTTTGGGACCCACCTCTAACTTCCCCTTGTAGGAAATAACCACCAAAGATAAATAAAATTATGTACAACAATTTTATTTAATTTTTTTATAAATACCCAATAATTAACTTCTCTTTCCGAGAAAATGACTCTGCGGTAAAGGTCCCCTTTACCAAAGACCGGAGCTGCAAGTTCATTGGTGACCTCTAATTTCAATTTCGAGCACCGGTTCAAACGATAGAAAAACCTGCATGTACATCTACTGAACGTACCTGAAAAAACTTCAGAAATTGATCCTAGGCACACCGGGCCTCGAAATCAGGCGCAATCAGAAACTACAGACTTGTAAAATTCCAAATTATTTATGAAACAAATTTCATTGAAATTTTCAGGTCATTACATTACCCCCACCTTAGGGCTTTACTTCCCCGAAAAGCTACAACAGACACTAGAGAAACAAATGAGGGAACTTAGCACGCATCTGAGCCTCCCACTCCTATGTGCACTCCTGGAGGTTCCTGTTCTACTAGAGAATGAGTACTAGAGGAATCGACCATCCCCTTATGACCCTCTCCTTTCGATCCTCAATCTCCAATTGGACCTCCGTGAATGTCTCCCCGTCATCGATGTCCAACTCCCCATGGTCGATGATGTGGGATGGGTCATGCACGTATCTCCTCGGCTGAGATACATGGAAGACGTCATGCACCAGGTGCAACTGAGGTGGAAGGGACAGGCGGTAAGCCACCTTGCCTACTCTTCTAAGGACCTGGAACGGTCCGATGAAATGTGGAAATAACATGCCGCCCTGGCCAAACCTCTATTGACCTCATCAAGTTGAGACCCATAGAAATATGTGGTCTCCCTCCACGAACTCTAGTGGCCTCCGTCTCTTATCAGTATAAGACTTTTGTCTGCTCTGTGCAGTCTTCATCTACTCCTGGATGATATGCACCTTCTCTATCATAGCCTGTACCATCTCTGGTCCTACTAGTGCTGACTCCCCTGGGATAGCACCACATAGAGGTGATCTACAAGTTTGGTTGTACAATGCCTCGTAAGGGTCCATCCTGATGGTGGAGTGGTAACTATTGTTGTACACAAACTCTATCATCTGTAAGTGATCCTCCCAGCTACAACCAAAATTGAGGAAACATGCAAGAAGAATGTCCTCGAGAGTTTGAATGGTCCTCTCTGTCTGGCTGTCCGTATGAGGATGGAAAGTGGTGCATAGACGTGGCTGCATCCCAAAAGCCTCATGTAAACCCTTCCATTTCCGAGAAGTGAATTGAGCATCTCGATCGGAAATGATAGATGATGGAACACCATGAAGCCATATGATCTCCTGAATGTAAAGGAATCCCAAGCTCTCTTCTGAGCCTTTCTCTCTAATCAACATGATGTGGGCAGACATGGTGAGTCATTCTACGATCACCCAGATAGAGTCGTGTCATCTGGATGTACGTGGAAGCCCCATTAGGAACTCTCTGGATATCCCGTCCCAGTTCCACTCTGGGACCTCTAAGGGCTACACCAAGCCTGCTGGTACCTGGTGATCCACCTTCACTTTCTAACAAGTGAGGATCATGAAATGAATTGTGCTACTAATTTATTCATACTCGGCCACCAATGCTCTCATCTGAGGTCCTGATACATCTTCGCCACTCATGGATGTACCGTTAGAGGGGATGTGTGGAACTCCCTCAGTACCCCTACTATAGTGCAACTAGTACCATAGTACATCCCTTAAAGAGGATAACATGCTCCCCTCCTACAAAAAATCCATTAGGCGCATGCCCTGTGGATATATGAGCACGTCATGTCTCACAGTCAACGTCCCCATGTTGTGCCTCCCTTACTCGGTGAGGAAGTGGAAGAGTGACTATGAGAGACTGAAGAAAGGCTGTTGTATCTATATCCACAAAGGTTATCTGCAATGTGGATAGATGATATGTCACCTCTTGTAGCAGTTGAATGCCCGATCTCCTGCTGAGAGCATCAGCTAAAACATTCCCCTTCCCACGAGTATAGACCATCTCAAAGTCATAGTCTTGGAGGAACTCGAGTCATCACCAATGTCTCTGGTTTGGGACCTTATATAAGATGATGTACTTGAGACTTTGGTGGTCAGAATAGACGGTAAAGTACTCGCCCATCAGATAGTTTCGCCACATGTTCAACGCGAAGACTAATACTGCTAACTTCAGGTCCTGGGTAGCATAGATCTGCTCATAATATCTCAATTTCTATAAACCATACGCGATCATTTCTCACTCCTACATCAAGACACACCCATGTCCGGTCCCTGTTGTGTCTCAATAAACTACGTACCCAACTCCCTTTTCTGGTAGCCTTATGATGGGCGCACTGGTCAATCTCTGCCTCAGCTCCTGAAAGCTCTACTAGCATCTCTCTGACCACACGAAGGGTTTACCCTTCTTCGTCAAAGATAAAAGCGGTGCTGCAACTCTGGAGAAGTCTGGCACAAATCTTCAATAATACCCAGCCATACCTAGAAAACATTGAATCTCCATCAGACTCCCGGGTGGCTCTAAAGAAGGAACTTCCTCGATCTTCACTGGATCCACTGCTACTCTAGCATCTGAGATAACATTTCTCAATAAGTGAACCTATCTAATCCAGATCTGGAACATCAAGATCTTACCATAATGTTGGTGCTCTCGGAGTGTATCCAGTACAACCCGCAAGTGGTATGAATGCTCCTCCTTAGTATTCGAGTAAATCAGTTTTTCCTCGATGAAGACTATAATAATCAATCGTGGTAAGGCTAGAATATCCTATTCCGGAGACTCATGAACACCGTTGGAGCATTGGATATGCCAAAGGGCATAACCAAGAACTTGGAGTGTCCATACCGACACCTGAAGTCCGTCTTGTGCACATCCTCATCTCGAACTCTGAGCCGATGATATCCTGACCTGAGGTTTATCTTCTAAAACCATCGTGCTACCTTGAGTTGATCCAAGAGGTCTTCAATCCCTAGGAGTGGGTAAATGTTCTTCACAGACACCTGATTTAGGTGACAGTAGTCGACACACAATCGCAAGCTCCCATCCCCAATCTTGGTGAACAAAATCGGTGAATCCCAGGGTGAAACACTAGGTAATATAAATCCCTTTCCATGCAAGTTCTCCAGTTTTACCTACAGCTCTCGAAGCTCTACGGGATCCATCCGATATGCTTGAGTGGATATCGGTGTTGTCCCATGGTATAGGTCTATGTAGAAGTCTAACTCTATATGAGGAGGTAGTCTTGGAATGTTGTCAGGAAAAAATTCCTCATACGGATCCACCACAACAGGAAAACATGGACTCCGCACATCAACCGCTCTGAGGATGAGACTAGACAACTGATGTGTGATTGGTTGCCCCCTCTTATGAAAAAGTCCATCCTGCACTGCAAAGGCTCCCTCCTCACCGGTGAAGGTGAACATGGTCCCATTCATGCGGACAAAACACACTTTGCGCCTAATACAATCGATCTGAGCATGGACGATAGATAACCAGTGCATACCCAGGATGACATCTTAAGGCCTCGAGCCTGCTACAAGAACATCCCACCCGAAGATCTCTCCTCCTAGAGTAAGCTCACACTGCCGGAACCAGTGCGTAATCATTGAGTCTGCTCCCGTAGGAGTCTCTTGCCGTAAGAGTCGATTCAACGGCTCTGTCCGAATCTCCGAGCTCCAAACAAGGGTAGCGGTAATAAAATTATGACTCGCACTTGTGTCTATAATCTCAGAAGAATGGGTGGAGTACACATAGATAGTACCTCGAATAATTTCAGGTGTGTCATGGTTGTTGGCCTCGAATGCCTAGAGCTCAGACTGCCTTTCTCCACCGGCTCCCTGTGGTCGGGGTGGACCTCCTGGTGGTGGTGGTGGCAGGGCCTCAAAACGTCGTCCACCACCTTCTACTCGGGTAGCTCATCATCCTCATCCGCCCGCTCCCAGCAAACCACCAAGGTAGAAACTCTGCCTCTGCCTAAGAGGTCCCTCTACTGTGTGCTGCTTGTCCACATGGAGGGTCGGGTAGTCTCGAGCCATGTGACCATGGCCTCCGCATGCATAGCACACCCTGCTCCTCGTATAGCTGGCTCAGTTTCGTATACCCCGCACAACTGAACCTGTATCCGGAGGTTGCCCACCTAATGGCTTGTCTTCATGGACCTCTGAGTCATATATCTATTGGAAGATTCAGAAGACTCCGCTACATGTCCCCCTACAGTGGGTCTCACTTATTGTGATTTCTTAACGAGAAAGCTCTCCACTAGAAGGGCTCTCTCTGGCACCGTCGCCTGCGTCGAAATGGTGAGGGGAATCATCGATGCCCTGATCTCATGCGTGAGTCCCTACTCAAAGGTCCTGGACCTTAATAATGGATCCCGTACCCAGTCTGTGAAGTAGCGTGAGAAGTCAGTGAACCTCACTGAGTAAAGAGATACAGTCATGTTGCCCTGCAGTAGATGAAGTAACTCCTGAATTTGCACCGCACGAAGGGTGGATCGAACAAACTCCGAGATAAAGAAACTATATAAGTTTTTCCAATGTAAAGATTCCTCATCATGCACCTAGAGCCTAAAGATCCACCATCTATCTGCTGCTACGTGCAGGAGCCTCATGGCACAGATCACCATAAGGTCGGTTGGTGTCCCTACCAATCTAAAAACTCTGATGATAGCCTCTAGCCAATCCTTAGCTGCCAATGGGTCTATCTCCCCGTAAAACATGGGTGGCCTCTGTCGACGAAACTCGTGCAATTAACCTAGGCGTTGTGCACTCTCTGCTACTGCGGCTGGTGGTATAGGTGGCCCAACAGGTAGTGGTTCCGCTTGTGCATCCACTGTGATGGGGACCTGCACTAAGGCCTCGTCGCTCGGTGGGCTGCCATCTCGTACATAACTCAGTACCCTAGCTGGCTGCCTTCGTAGGGACATCCTGAAATGAAACAAGTGCGCCATGGTGAAAACAGTATGCCTGGTGAGCTGATAAAATGTAATCACAATAAAAACTTTTGAAACACACATGCAATCAATGTTTTCATGCATTGAGTCGGAAATCAGAGGTAAGGGCCCGGGTTTATGGATACTTTGGTCGGCGCACCAACACTGGACTCCCTAGACTGAAAACAACACTCAATACTCTTAACACTATTGTTTCAGAGAAAATAATTCAGAGTCTATGTTCTACGGTAGAACTAGCTCATCTGATACCAATTTGTCTCAACCCATCCTCAGGGCCCGTGCTGTGACTACCCCATGTCTGACTTCCATACGGCAAGGGTTGGTGAATAGCACTAAAGGCGTAAATCCTGGTAAAAAGGGAAGGCATTGGCTTTATAAAATTAATCAAACACAACAGAGTATTCAATAGAAGAAACCACTATGTAACAATGAATACAAAATTAAGCGCTGAAAAGAATGGGACAAGAAATACAAGGCCAACTGTAAGTACAGTACATCTGAAAAGCTAGTACAAATACAATAAAGTAAAATAGTAACCACTGAGTCTTCCTCAGGGAATCCCACCTCAAGGCTGGGTACATATGGCCTCCTCAGCACCTCTGGTCTAGCCGTCCGCATCGTGTACTTCTCACAAAGGGTTCCACCTCCAGGTACAGTCCAGCTCCACAAACCTCTACCTCGATCAGTGATATCCATTGTCTGCATCCAGCACAACATAGTGTGAGCATAGCCCCTATAGGGGTGAGTATACGATACACAGTAGGGACCCCGAGACCCCCGAAGGTCTCCCTGAATCCAGGAAGGATAAACCATAGAAGAAAGATAAATTCACTCATTATCAAACAACTCCACTTAGGTATATTAACATACAGATACCTAAGTTATCAATTTTAGTTCAGATCCAGCTCCCAAGCCCAAGCACAACCCAGTCGACATAGTAATAAGTCAATCATATCGATGAAAATGATTGAAAGTCATAAATCAGCTCACCGAGGTATACATCATTCGAAAAGCGATAGAGATGATAACATGTAGTCACTAATTCATCTAACCTTTCAGACCCACCTAGGATACTATACCAGCAAAGCTTTCGAACCCACGTAGGATACTAGACCAGCTACTCTGTTAGACCCACTCAGGATACTAGTACAGAAGTCAACTATCGGACTCACTTAGGATACAAGTATAGTATTCATCACTGTCGAACCCACGGAGGAATCCAGTACAGTTTTCGTCACCGTCGATCCAATGGAGGATTCCAGTACGGTCGTCATCCAGTCGCATCCAGCTCAAGTGTTCCCGCACCGAGCACACTCGAGCGGTGCGGGGGGGGGGGGGGGGGGTGTCCCCATCCGGTGACGCCGAGCAGCGCCACCCTCTTATCTGGCCGGTTGAAGCCGGCCGGTCTTCCCGTAGCGAACGGGCCGCATCGGCGGCCTACGGTCTTTCCATGCGGCTCCTGCGGGTGTTGTGGCCTGCATATACCCAGCCGATAGGTTTCTGGCCAGATCACGGCCGAAGCGGCCCACGAAATGAAGGCCTCGGTCCTCCGCAGTGCGGTGCCCTTTATGGGGCCGCCGTCTCCATGTACGGTTGTCTATGGCTGGCAGGTTCTTCCATAGTGCAGAACCCTCATGGAACTGTGTTTTCTTAAGCCCGGCCGGCTTTAGCCGGCCGGTTCTTCTTTTTCCGAGCGGCCCGCGGTTGCGGGCCATGGTTCTTCCGCACGTGGTCAGCACGCGACTGCCGATTCCTCCGGTGGCCGCTGCCTCGTTCACCGACGCCAAAAATATTCAATAATTATCAGAGGGTTGGCAGGTGATGATCGTTTGGCATGTGCCCTCCGCGTTAAGTGATAACATAAGGGCGATGACAATCCAGAAATTCAACGAAGAACGAGGTACAAAATATTCATTGAAAATATGTATAGACCCCTACCTCGATTTCAAGAGAGGATCACGTCAACGAGTCCGGGTGCATCCAAAGGGAAGCGTCGATGGAGAAGTCCTTCACGGTCTTCATTAGAGTTGTTCTTCATTGATGAATGGTGTTCTTCATCATAGAATAACACTTCATTCTAAATCCTCTCATGTTCCATCAAAACAAGTTTATGCTAACCAAAATAAATGAAGGATATTCCTTCCTTTAATGTTTGTAAATCAATTCAAACTCATTTAAAGAGTTAATCCAATTAATTAATAAATTAAGTTGGCGTAATTAATAGAAAAAGGTGGAAAGGATCCACCTTAATGAGGGGAGGTAGAAAATTAAATGAAGGGGAGTTAATGGCTGGTTTAATGAATGTTGAAAGGTTAGGGGCTCATGTGGGCCCAACTTCACATTATCCTCTCATGGGAGGTTATGTGGGTGTGGGTCCTTCGTCTAACTTCCCCATGTAGGAAATAACCACCAAAGATAAATAACGTTGTGTACAACAATATTATTTAATTTTTTTATGAATCCCCAAAAATTAACTTCTCCTTCGGAGAAAACACATCTGCGGTAAAGGTCCCCTTAAGCGAATACCAACGCTGTGAGTTAATCGGTTCCCTCAGATTTTAATTTTGAGAACCGCTTCAAATGATCGAAAATCCTGCACGTACGTTTACTGAACGTACCTGAACAAAACATCAGACATTAATCCCGAGCACACAGGGCCTCATAATCAGGCGACGTCAGAAACTATAGACTCGTAAAATTCCCAAGTATTTAAGAAAAAATTTTCCTTGAAATTTCATAGACTTTACAAGTGATTTTCCATCCTTCACCTCCCTCATTCACCTATATCCTTCACCTCTTGCATGAACAATGTTTCCAGACCAGTGAGCTTCCATCCTTCACCTATATACTTAACCTCTTGCATGAATAGTGTTTCTAGAACAATGAGGTTCCATGATTCACCTCTATCCTTCACCATTATTTTATTTTCCAAATTTTGAGTATGTGAACATTGTTCCCAGCTTCCTACATCATTTCCCCTTTGACATTTTCTTTGACATAAAATACATTTAATGCCTTATTTTAAGGGCTCTAAGGCTGATTCAAAGACCATAAATCCTATATTAATTATTATTATGGTTCAGGATGTTTTTAATTGGATAAAACGTATAGGTTAATGTGATATGATTTTAATGGGGAATTTAGCGTATCTTAAACCATTTCACCATTTAATCTTCAAAAGGGACAAGATATCATCCTCCCTTTTTCTTCGTCATTGTTCTCGGAAATGAGACACTAGAAACTTTCCATCCTTCTCGTAGGAGTTTCACAATCACACATTACTTCTCCGATCAGTTCTGATTTGTTTTTGGTTCACCCAAGAAGTATCGATAAATATTTGATATAAGGTATGATTTTTTTGTCATTATTTTGGGTTCATTGTCTTCTACTCCTCCTTTCCTTTTTATGTAATTCTATATCCATGTTCTAAATGGACGTTTCTTTGGTTTCGGTTGGTGTTGTCATACCGTGGCATCCACGGGTGGATGCAGTTGTCACGAGAGGAGGTGATCGTAATCCGTTTAGTGGATCGTTCTCATATAAAGAACATTAAGAACCTGTTTGAGGTAGGGGATTCATTGCTTCTCTTTCTTTTACATGAAAATGTATTGTTAGCATGTTTGATCCCACTGGATGATAATGGAATGGACATAATAAATATTCTAACCAGATAAATAAATTGATTGCCATTGTACGTTATTTCCACATGATTTTCTAGATAGAGTGATATCTATGTTTGATTTGATTTTATATTCATTCTTGATGAAAATCAGTAAAGAACATAATTGGGATTAACTGATAATTGTTGACTAAGGATAAAGTGGCACGTAAACGAATCTGGTTCATATTGTAATTTTGTAGTCAATCAAATTGGTGCAGTAATAATTTTTATTTATTGTGATTACTTACTAATTAGGTTTACCGAATATAGAACCTATGAGTAACTAATCTGTTAATTCAATATGTATTAAAGAGCTGATTTTTTGATAATTCCTTAAAGGTTTATGAGTTACCCTATTGATGGTTAAAGGGCCAAGGGCCCTATTGATGTGATGTTGTATTACTACTGCTTTTGCTGTGATGTGCTCCTGGATGGATGTGGTGATATGTGAGGGGCATGGAGGATTTTGTTTGTGGATATAGATGACACCTAGAGTGGTGAGATGAATCAGTTTATGCATGTGGGTGTCGGGGATGAATCAGTTTGTGGTGGATCCGTATGAGGAATTTTTTCCTGACAACATTCCAAGACTACCTCCTCATAGAGAGTTAGACTTCTACATAGACCTATACCATGGGACAACACCGATATCCACTCAAGCATATCGGATGGATCTCGTAGAGCTTCGAGAGCTGTAGGTAAAACTGGAGAACTTGCATGGAAAGGGATTTATATTACCTAGTGTTTCACCCTGGGATTCACCGATTTTGTTCACCAAGATTGGGGATGGGAGCTTGCGATTGTGTGTCGACTACTGTCACCTAAATCAGGTGTCTGTGAAGAACATTTACCCACTCCTAGGGATTGAAGACCTCTTGGATCAACTCAAGGTAGCACGATGGTTTTAGAAGATAAACCTCAGGTCAGGCTATCATCAGCTCAGAGTTCGAGATGAGGATGTGCAGAAGACGGACTTCAGGTGTCGGTATGGACACTCCGAGTTCTTGGTTATGCCCTTTGGCATATCCAATGCTCCAACGGTGTTCATGAGTCTCCGGAATAGGATATTCTAGCCTTACCACGATTGATTATTATAGTCTTCATCGAGGAAAAACTGATTTACTCGAATTCTAAGGAGGAGCATTCATACCACTTGCGGGTTGTACTGGATACACTCCGAGAGCACCAAAATTATGGTAAGATCTTGATGTTCCAGATCTGGATTAGATAGGTTCACTTATTGAGAAATGTTATCTCAGATGCTAGAGTAGTAGTGGATCCAGTGAAGATCGAGGAAGTTCCTTCTTTAGAGCCACCCGGGAGTCTGATGGAGATTCAATGTTTTCTAGGTATGGCTGGGTATCATTGATGATTTGTGCCAGACTTCTCCAGAGTTGCAGCACCGCTTTTATCTTTGACGAAGAAGGGTAAACCCTTCGTGTGGTCAGAGAGATGCTAGTAGAGCTTTCAGGAGCTGAGGCAGAGATTGACCAGTGCGCCCATCATAAGGCTACCAGAAAAGGGAGTTGGGTACGTAGTTTACTGAGACACAACAGGGACCGGACATGGGTGTGTCTTGATGTAGGAGTGAGAAATGATCGCGTATGGTTTATAGAAATTGAGATATTATGAGCAGATCTATGCTACCCAGGACCTGAAGTTAGCAGTATTAGTCTTCGCGTTGAAGACGTGGCGAAACTATCTGATGGGCGAGTACTTTACCGTCTATTCTGACCACCAGAGTCTCAAGTACATCTTCTTATATAAGGTCCCAAACCAGAGACATTGGTGATGACTCGAGTTCCTCCAAGACTATGACTTTGAGATGGTCTATACTCGTGGGAAGGGGAATGTTTTAGCTGATGCTCTCAGAAGGATATCGGGCATTCAACTGCTACAAGAGGTGACATATCATCTATCCACATTGCAGATAACCTTTGTGGATATAGATACAACAGCCTTTCTTCAGTCTCTTATAGTCACTCTTCCACTTCCTCACCGAGTAAGGGAGGCACAACATGGGGACGTTGACTGTGAGACATGACGTGCTCATATATCCACAGGGCATGCGCCTAATGGATTTTTTGTAGGAGGGGAGCATGTTATCCTCTTTAAGGGATGTACTATGGTACTAGTTGCACTATAGTAGGGGTTCTGAGGGAGTTCCACACATCCCCTCTAACGGTACATCCATGAGTGGCGAAGATGTATCAGGACCTCAGATGAGAGCATTGGTGGCCGAGTATGAATAAATTGGTAGCACAATTCATTTCATGATTCCTCACTTGTTAGAAAGTGAAGGTGGATCACCAGGTACGAGCAGGCTTGGTGTAGCCCTTAGAGGTCCCAGAGTGGAACTGGGACGGGATATCCAGAGAGTTCCTTATGGGGCTTCCACGTACATCCAGAGAACACGACTCTATCTGGGTGATCGTAGAATGACTCACCATGTCTGCCCACATCATGTTGATTAGAGAGAAAGGCTCAGAAGAGAGCTTGGGATTCCTTTACATTCAGGAGATCATATGGCTTCATGGTGTTCCATCATCTATCATTTCCGATCGAGATGCTCGATTCACTTCTCGGAAATGGAAGGGTTTACATGAGGCTTTTGGGATGCAGCCACGTCTATGCACCGCTTTCCATCCTCATACGGACAGCCAGACAGAGAGGACCATTCAAACTCTCGAGGACATTCTTCTTGCATGTTTCCTCAATTTTGGTTGTAGCTGGGAGGATCACTTACAGATGATAGAGTTTTTGTACAACAATAGTTACCACTCCACCATCAGGATGGACCCTTACGAGGCATTGTACAACCAAACTTGTAGATCACCTCTATGTGGTGCTATCCCAGGGGAGTCAGCACTAGTAGGACCAGAGATGGTACAGGCTATGATAGAGAAGGTGCAGATCATCCAGGAGTAGATGAAGACTGCACAGAGCAGACAAAAGTCTTATACTGATAAGAGACGGAGGCCACTAGAGTTCGTGGAGGGAGACCACGTATTTCTATGGGTCTCAACTTGATGAGGTCAATAGAGGTTTGGCCAGGGCGGCATGTTATTTCCACATTTCATCGGACCGTTCTAGGTCCTTAGAAGAGTAGGCAAGGTGGCTTACCGCCTGTCCCTTCCACCTCAGTTGCACCTGGTACATGACGTCTTCCAAGTATCTCAGCCGAGGAGATACGTGCATGACCCATCCCACATCATCGACCATGGGGAGTTGGACATCGATGACGGGGAGACATTCACGGAGGTCCAATTGGAGATTGAGGATCGAAAGGAGAGGGTCATAAGGGGATGGTCGATTCATCTAATACTCATTCTCTAGTAGAACAGGAACCTCCAGGAGTGCACATAGGAGTGGGAGGCTCAGATGCGTGCTAAGTTCCCTCATTTGTTTCTCTAGTGTCTGTTGTAGCTTTTCGGGGAAGTAAAGCCCTAAGGTGGGGGTAATGTAATGACCTGAAAATTTCAATGAAATTTGTTTCTTAAATAATTTGGAATTTTACAAGTCTGTAGTTTCTGAATGCGCCTGATTTCGAGGCCCGGTGTGCCTAGGATCAATTTCTGAAGTTTTTTCAGGTACGTTCAGTAGATGTACATGCAGGTTTTTCTATCATTTGAACCGGTGCTCGAAATTGAAATTAGAGGTCACCAATGAACTTGCAGCTCCGGTCTTTGGTAAAGGGGACCTTTACCGCAGATTCATTTTCTCGGAAAGAGAAGTTAATTATTGGGTATTTATAAAAAAATTAAATAAAATTGTTGTACATAATTTTATTTATCTTTGGTGGTTATTTCATACAAGGGGAAGTTAGAGGTGGGTCCCAAACACACATAACCTCCCATGAGAGGATAATGTGATGTAGGGCCCATGCTATCCCCTAACCTTTCAACATTCCTTAAACCCCCCATTAACTCCCCTTCATTTAATTTTCCACCTCCCCTCATTAAGGTAGAGCCTTTCCACATTATTTCTATAAATTATGCCATCTTAATTTATTAATTAATTTGATTAACATTTTAAATGAGTATGAATTTATTTGGAAAAATTAAAATAAATAATATCCTTCATTTCTTTTGGTTGGAATAAAATTGTTTTGTTGGTACTTGAGAGGACACTACTGGAAAAAAGGCCTATACCCACGGTTCAAAACCGTGGGTATAGCCCCCAAAACCGTGGGTATAGGCTATACCCACGGTTTTGGGAACCGTGGGCTGGAACGCCGTCGGTATAGGTCCCCAGCCTATACCCACGGTTTTCCAAAACCGTGGGTATAGGTGTTCTGCCACCGTGTCAACAAAACATTGCCAATTGCCACGGTGTCAATGGATTTTACCCACGGTTTCAAAACCGTGGGTATAGATCCTTAAATTATGCTGCAGGCGGGTTTCGATCCCACGACCTCTTTGATGCAAAGTACCGCGTCCAACCACTACCCTACTATCAATTATGTGTATATATATTTATATTTAGTTAAATATAGTTATATAAACCGTGGGTATAGAGGGAAGAACCGTAGGTATAGGACTCCTGCCAAAAAAAAAATCTTTCCCGCGGAAAATTTTTTTTTCCCGCGCACACATGGGAAACCTATACCCACGGTTTTTCAAAACCGTGGGTATAGGTTTTTTATCCTATAACTATCCCCACGGTTCTCCTCAAAACCGTGGGTATAGGTCAATTTTCAAGACCTATCCCCACGATTTTGGAAAACCGTGGGGATAGACCCCCCTCTGCCCACGGTTTTTGAAAATCGTGGGTATAGGTCTTGAAAATTGACCTATACCCACGGTTTTCCAAAACCGTGGGTACAGGGGGTACCTATCCCCACGGTTTTGAGGAAAACTGTGGGGATATGTCCATTTTCCAGTAGTGGGATTTAGAGGGATGTGTTCCTATCTGATGAAGAACATCGTTCTTCAACAAAGAACAACTCTGACGAAGAATGTGAATGAATTCTCCATCGACGCTTCCCTTCGGATGCACCCTGATGTCAATGGAATTGTCGTCTGCATACCGCGACGCCCGAACTCTGAGACTCTTGTCTTCCATGACTCATGGACGTGCTCCGCTCTTGAAATCGAGTTAGGGGTTTGTACAGATTTTATGTGAATATTTTGTACACCATTCTTCGTTGAATTTAGGGATTGTCATCAGCCTTATTTTATCGCCTAATGTGGAGGGTGCGGGATAAACGAACACGGCCTCCCGACCTCCGATGAATCTTGAATATTTTTGTAATGGAGAACGGATGCGGCAACAACCATGGGAAGCGGCGACTGCACACTGGCGATGTGAAAAAGAACCGAGGTCCGCAACCGCGGGCCACTCGGCTGAACAAGAACTGGTCAGTCATACCTAGCCGGGCATGGAGACTGTGGCGCCACAAAGGGCACTGTGCTGCGGAGGCCCAAGGCCCGCGTTCCGCGGGCCGTTTCAGAGGGGATCCGTCCGACAACCTGTCGGTCGGGTTGATGCAGGCCGCGACACCCGTAGGTGTCGTACAGAAGGACCATGGCCTGCCTATGTGGGCCGCTCTCGCCGGGAAGACCGGCCGGCCTCGGCCGACCTGATATGAGGGCAGCGCCGCTCGGCACCGCCGGTTCTGGAAACCGGAGCCCCCCCCCTGCACTGCTCGGCAAAAAGTGGGCCGGGTCGAGCCGCGCTCCACCTGGCCAGGCCGACCCCCCTGCCGTGTCGGACCCCACGAACCAGGTCGGGCCGAGCCACCAGCCCACTGTGCATGATGGGTCGGGCTCATTTCACTTAAACGTAAATAACCTTATGACCGCACGTCCGATCGATGCGCTATCTATGGAAATGTGACCCTCATGAGGCAGAGACCCTTTTGTGAAACTCTATGTGAGTTTTGGAAGAATTTGGAAAAGGACCGGGTTTGGAACGAGCATAATTCATACCGGGCCCCTCGAACAAAAAATCCAATATCATTTAGACCATGAGTCTGATTGATGCATTTCCTGCCATGTTGGGTTACTTTTGACGAGACGGAACATCGAGATTCATCAACTCTGGACTTCGTGATATTTGATGTATCAACCCCTTGGACCGAGGAGCGGACCCTCCCGAAATCGAGTGTGCTATGTGTGGGAACCCTAGAGCTGGCTGCGACTTCTACGAAAATCGTGTTGTATTCCTCTATGGGTTCGATGACGAGGACAACTATACTATAATCCGCCATCGGTGCGAAGAAGATGACAACTGTATTGGAATCCTCCGTGGGTTCGACAGTGATGACTATTGTACTTGTATCCTAAGAGGGTCCCACAATTGACTTATATAATAGTATCCTGAGTGGGTTCGATAGAGTAGTTGGTCTAGTATCCTACATGGGACTGACAACTTAGCTGTTCTAGTATCCAACATGGGTCTGAAAGCTTAGATGAATCAGTGACTACATATGATCATCTCTATTGATTTTCGAAAGATGTATACCTATGTGAGCTGAGCCTTGACATTCAATAATTATCATCGATATGATTGACTTCTAAATGTGTGGACTAGGTTGTGCTTGGGCTCATGAGTTGGGGTCGAAGTGGAATTGATAACTTAGGTATATGTATGTGCTTATACCTAAGTAGAGCTGTTTGATACTTTGTGATTGTGTCTTTTTTCGGTGGTTTATCCTTCGTGGATTCTGGGAGACCTTCGGGGGTCTCAAGATCCCTACTGAGTATCTTATACTCACCCCTGCAAGGGATATAAACTCACTACATTGTGTTGGATGCAGACGACGAACATCACTGATCAAGTTGGAGGTTTGTGGAGCTCGATGGTACCCAAAGGTGGACCCCTTGGCGAGACATACACGAAGCGGACGACCGGACCCGAGGTGTAGAGGCGGCCATCTGTACCCACCCTTCAGGTGGGATTCCCATAGGACGACTCAGTGGTTGCTCTTTTTCTTTACTGTAGTTGTACTAGATTTAGTTATACTGTACTTACTTTTGGGCTTGTATTTCCAGACCCTTTCCTTTTAGCATTTACATTTGTATTTAGTATTACATAGTGATTTCCCTTGTTGCATAATCTGTTGTGTTTGGTCAATTTTATAAAGGAAATTCCTTCCCTTTTATTGGGATTTACTCCATTGGTGCTAGTCACCAGCCCTTGGCCTATGGAAGGGGGGCTTGGGGTAGTCACAACACGGGACCTGCGGATGGGTTGATGCAGGCCGCAGCACCCACAGGTATGGCATGGATGGACCGTTTCCTGCATGTGAGGGCCCCTCGCGCTGGGAAGATAGGTCGTATTTGGACGGTCGGATAGGAGGGCGGTACAGCTGGTTCAGGAAACCGAAGAGCCCCCCCGTGCACCGCGCGGCCTGCCGTGCTGAGCCACAGCCTGCTGTGGGCCAGACGCCACGCCGTCGGGCCAGGTTAACCTCTCTACAGGGTCAGACCCGCTAAACCAGGTCGGGCCAACCCCCAGCCCACTGGCCTTGAGGGGACGAGATCGTTTCACTTAAATGTAAATAAAATTAAGACTGCACGTCCGATCGATGCGCTGTTTGCAGAAATGGGACCCTCGCGAGGCAGAAACCATTTTGGGATACTCTAAGTATGTTTTGGAAGACTTTTGAAAATGGTCGGGTTTAGAATGAGCGTAATTCCTATCAGATCCCAGGAACGGAAAAGCCAATATCTTTTAGATCAGGCATCTCATTGACGTTTCGTCTATCACGTTGGGTTCCTTTTGACGAGACTGAACTTTGGGATTCATCAACTCTATAATTCTTGATAGTTGATGTATCGACCCCTTGGCTTGAGGAGAGGACCCCCTCGTAATCGAGCGTGCTATGTGTGGGAACCCAAGAGCTAGCTGCGACTGCAATTTCTACCGTACTAGAATCCTCTGTGGGTTCGATGGTGATGACAACTGTACTGGAATCCTCCATCGTTTTGATGAAGACGAAAACTGTACTGGAATCCTTCTTGGATTTGACAATGATGACTACTGTACTTGTATCCTAAGTGGGTCTGATAGTTGACTTCTATAATAGTATCCTGAGTGGGTCCGACAGAGTAGATAGTGTAGTATCCTTCGTGGGTCCAATAGCTTTTCTTGTCTAGTATCCAACGTGGGTCTGACATCTTTGATGAATCAGTGACTACATCTGATCATCTCAATATCATTTTGAGATATGTATACCTGTGTGATCTGAGTCTTGACTTTCAATTATTATCATCGATATCATTGAATTCTTCATGTGTGGACTGGGTTGTTATTGGGCTCATGAGTTATAGCCGAACTGGAATTGTTAACTTAGGTATATGTATGGTCATATACATAAGTAGAGTTGGTCGATACTTCGTGATTGTAACTTTCTTCTGTGGTTTATCCTTCATGGATTTTGGGAGACCTTCAGGGGTCTCAGGGTCCCTACTGAGTATCCTATACTCACCCCTGCACTGGACATGCCCACACTACATTGTGTTGGATGCAGATGACGGACAACACTGATTGAGGTGGAGCCTTGTGGAGCTGGATAGTACCCAAAGGTGGAACCCTTGGCTAGATGTACATGGATCGGACGGCCGGACCTGAGGTGCTGAGGAGGCCATCTGTACCCACCCTTCAGGTGGGATTCCCAGAGGATGACTTAGTGGTTGTTGTTTTACATTACTAAAATTGTACTAGCTTTTTAGTTGTATTGTACTTTCTGTTGGGCTTGTATTTCTGGCCCCTTTCCTTTCAGCATTTACTTTTGTATTCATTATTACATAGTGATTTCATTTATTTCACAATATGTTGTGTTTGACTAATTTTATAAATGCAATGCCTTCCCTTTTTATTTGGATATACGCCTCTGGTGCTAGTGGACAGCCCCTGGCCTATGGAAGGCGGGTTTGGGGTAGTCACGGCACGGGCCATGAGGATGGGTCGTGAAATCACATGTCTGGAACCACTGTTCATGCAAGAGGTGAAGGATATTGGTGAAGGATTGAGATGAAGGATGAAAGCTCATTGGTCTAGAAACACTGTTCATTCAAGAGGTGAAGGATATAGGGGAAGGATGGAGGTGATGGATTGAAGCTCACTGATCTTGAAACATTGTTCACGCAAGAGGTGAAGGATATAGGTGAATAATGGAGGTGAATGATGGAAGCTCACTGGTCTGGAAACACTTTTCATGCAAGAGGTGATGGATATAGGTGAAGGATGGAGGAGAAGGATTGATGGTCACTGTTTTGGAAACATTGTTCATGTAATAGGTGAAGTATAATGGTGAAGGTTGGAGGTGAAGAATGGAAGCTCACAGGTCTGAAAACACTATTCATGCAAGAGGTGAAGGATACAGGTGAAGGATGGCGGTGAAGGATTGAAGCTCACTGGTATGGAAACACTTTTCATGCAAGAGGTGAAGGATATAGGTGAGGGATAGAGGTGAAGGATGGAACCTCACTATTCTAGAAACACTATTCATAGAACTAAATAATTTGCAAAGTGTTGGGAAAAAGACACCCTAACATCCTAGAACACTTCAAAAAACATAATTAAATAATGGAATGGACTAGAGAAGTCCAAGGCATTACATCAAACACCTCTCAAAACATTCTCATCCTCGAGAATTCAAAACCAACCCAAAAAAGAAACTGAAAGGGGTATAAACAACCACTCCCCAAGATACATCTCAAATGAGAACAAGCCATAAGAAGCATCAAAAAAGAAAAATCATATGATCACAAAAAGTCAAAAACCACAATGCGAACATCATTACATGAAAATAATTAATCATCAAACAACTCTAGGTATTGATCACGTATCTGTGTCTCACGTTCCCAGGTACTCTCCTCCATGAAGCCATGTCTCCACAAGACACAAACTAAGGGGATAGAATGCATGTGCAACACCATCTCCATGTGGTCTTGGATCTCCACAAGTTTCTCCTCAAAGGTTGTATAATCATCAAAATCAATCGCTCCGCAATAGATGATGTGAGAATCATCATGAATATAACATCAGAGTTGTGATACATAGAAAACATCAAGTATCTGACTCATCTGTGGGGGATGTGCTGCTCGATATGCCACATCTCCAACACGATCTAACACCTCGAAAGGCCCAATAAACCGGGGAGAAAGCTTTCTTCCACGACTAAACATTCAATGCCCACAATGGGGAGTCACCTTCAGAAACACATGATCACCAGCATTCAACACTAAGGGACACCTTATTTGATCAGTATATGATCTCTAATGATCTTGCACTGTCCTCATCCTCTCACGAATCACCTGGAACATCTCTGTTATATTCTGCACTAGTTCCATTCTGAGAATTGCTGACTCTCCGACCCCAGTCCAGGACAACAGAGAATGCAAAGGCTGGCCATACAAGTCGTCAAACGGCTCCATACTGATGGTGGAGTGAAAAAAATTGTTGTAATCTAACTCCACCAAGGGAATGTGCCTCATCCATGAGCCTCCAAACTCAAGAACACACGAGAGTAACATGTCTTCAAGAGTCTAGATGGTTTTCTCTGTCTGACCATCCGTTTGAGAATGAAAAGCTATGCTAAGGCATAATTGAGAACCCACAGAATGTTGGAGACCTCTCCACAACCTAGAGGTAAAACAAGGATCTCGATTAGTAATGATCATCTTTGGGACTCCATGATTTATCACCACCTCCTCTAGATACTACCTCAACAAAAAATTCCACTAAACTTGACACCTTGATTGCTATGAAGTGGGCCGATTTTGTTAAAGGATACACTACCACCCAAATAGCATCATGTCCTCCTAGAGATCAAGGTATACCTATAACAAAGTCCATTGAGATTTCCTCCCACTTCCAATGAGGAATATCTAATGGTTGGAGAAGACCACCAGGAACGCGGTGTTCGGCCTTCACTTTCTGGAAGACCAAACATCAAGACACAAACTCTACAACTACATGTTTCTAACCAGGCACCAAAACTGAATCCTCAAGGCTCATTAAATCTTTTTCATGCCAAGATGTACTGCTAAGGGAGAACTATGAAACTCTCAGAGAACTGTCTCGTTCATTTCTAAAGGAAAACATATCCTTCCATGATACAACACTCAGTGTTGTTCATCCTCAGTCCAACCATTAGGGTCCTCTCCATAAACAACTCGATCTCTCCAGACCTCCACCTCAAGATCCCCTAAATGGGAATATTACACCTTCTGCATCAGGGATAACTGTACATTCATCTGAAAAACATATCCTCTACCCCCAACATCTCCGATATCATGATGTAATGCTGACAGTTCTTCAATTACACTCCAGGAATCACCAGATTCACGCACAGCATCACTACGTGACTTTAGACTCAGTGCATCAGCTACAAAATACCACATTCAATGATTATATGATATTTCAAAGTCATATACCTTCACAAACTCAATCCACCGACACTGTCGTATGTTCAAGTCACTCTGGGATAAAACATACCTCAAACTCTTTTGATCAGTGAAAACCACAAAGCATTCACTGATGAGGTAATGTCTCCATAGCATAAGAGGAAACACCACGGATACCAACTCGATATCATGGGTGGAATAGTTGTGTTCATGGGGATGCAACTGCAGAGACCCATAAGAAACAAATGACCTCTACTGCATGAGAACACAACCAAACCCCAGATGTGAAGCATCGTAGAAAACATCAAACTAAACTCCCTCAGCTGGAAGAAAAAGGGCTGGAGCACTTACTAACTTCTCTTTTAGATACTCATAAGCTTCTTAACAATGATTAGTCCATCTAAAATCCCGATCCTTCCTGGGCATAGCTACTAGAGGAGTCGTAACTTGAAAGAAATTGGCTACTATCCTCCTGTAGTATCCTGCGAGACCAAGGAAACTTTGCACCTATGAAACTGTCTTGGGGGTTGTCCAAGACACAACTGATTCTATCTTCGATGGATCCACAGCTACTCTCTAATGGGACACAACATGCCCCAAGAAATTGACATCTCGTGCCCCAAACTCACATTTTGACAACTTCCCAAATAGCTGGGGTTGACGAAGAACTCCCAAAACAGCTGGTAGATGTTCTGCATGATCCTCTTCATATGTGGAGTACCCATGGATGTCATCGATGAAAACTACCACAAACTTGTTCAGGAATTCACAGAACACAACATTCATCATTAACATGAATACAGCTAGAGCATTTGTCATGCCAAACAGCATTACAACGAACTCATAATGCCCATGACGACAATAGAATGTAGTCTTCGGGATGTCCTCATCCTTCACACGCATCTGAAGACATCTTGAACGCAATTAAATATTTGATAACCATTTTTCACCCTTCAGTTGATCGAATAAATAATAAATCAACAGAATATGATAGAGATTCTTTATTTTCACTTTTTTTTAAGTGATGATTGTCAACACAAAATCGAAAACTGTCGTCGACCTTCTTCACAAACAAAATGGGTGCACCCCATGGTGATACAGTTGGCTGAACAAAACTGCACTGCAACAGACCATCAAGCTGTATACGTAGATCTCATAACTCAGAAGGGGCTATCCTATATGGATACATAGATATAGGATACGCTCCTGGCTATAGCTCGATCCCAAACTCGATCTCTCGTCAAGGGGGTAATGCTACAACCTCTTCTGGAAAGACATCAGTGTACTCCTCTAGGACCATTGGAAAATCCAACTGTTGAACCCTTGAAGAGCTCAACATAATCTCATACATAATGGATGATAAGGAGGTAACATGCCTATGACCCATCCGAGGGTCTCTCTCACCAACAAACACCATTGGCTCTCCATCAGAACTAATGAAAATGACTTTCTTCCGGAAGCAATCCAAGATAGCCTGCACTTAAGACAACTAATCTATGCCGAGGATGACATCATATGGTTGTATTATTAAACAAAGGAAATATCCCCCAGAGAAGTGTTGTAACGCCCCGACCCCAGCTACCCAGAGTCGGTGCGTTACTTCTTAACATTGGCATGATCACAAAAGATCAAGTCTCGAAAGACTGATTAGTTTAGTAGCCTTGGTAACACTAGATACATTCATAAATGTTACATTACATTATAAAGTGAAAAACTAATAACAAAGTCTTCATAGTCCACACTCATATCCTCTTCTGACTATCCCTGCAAGTCATTCATAACATACTTCTTCACATCCTGGAAAATATTAAAACATTGAAAGGGGTGAGCTCAGATGCTCAGTAAGGATAACAATATTGCGGAAGCTTTCATAAATAAACATAAAAATTTAAGGCAATGTATAACTAAAACAAAAGCCTTTTAAAATTGAACATCAACATAATATGGCAAAAGAAAATGAGATAATTCCATTCACTTCTTCACATGGATATTCTACTGGTCGAATAATCACATGCAATATCAATAACCACTTTCGTAATGAGGGAATGTATAATGCCAGACATTCTGAAACATTTTTTCAAGGCCTCGGCCAAGACGTCTAAAAAGATTAAAGCCTCGGCCAAAACCATAAATCAAATTGGGAAAGGGCCTCGACCAATTCCACGTCTAGTTGTCTCATGAGACCTACCGATGCATCAAGGAGCTATAGCGGGCTCCACCCGTCACTTATTAAGTCCAATACATTCCTCATATGAATAGGTTTAAACATAACATAAATATTCGTATTAAAACTAGCATATGAAATGTCAAACATTTCTCCATAAACTATGGATGGTATAAAAATAACACATCCACAGTCAAATATTTCACAAAATGTTCAATGGAAGATTTGTATCATAAATCAATTTCAATTAAACTTAAAACCCATCAAAGGATGTTGACATGGATGAAATCAAAGCTATTTGAGAGAAATATCTCTCTTTATTGAAATCATTTAAAAGCCCCATAATTATAAAATAATAAATTTACTTTGAAAATATTCTTATAAGCTTGTAAGGGAATCTCGACGAAGTTATAATGGCGGAAAATAGCCGCACCCGCCGTATAAGTTACAAAAAACATTCTTACCTTAAAATTGTCAAAAAGGTCAAAAAGTACATTGTTTGGAAAATGACGGTAAGATTCATTTCAAAAACGTATAAGGGTATAAATGACTTTAACCCATTTTCCATTTAATAGTAAAAAAATTTTGAAAGTCATTTTTAAGAAACATGGATCTGGATGATAACGAGGTCCCAGTAGATAATTATGTATAAACAACCTTGGATAATGAAGAGGTTGTGAAGTAAACCCTTACCTTGTACTTTTCCTTGGTTGGGGTAGGTTAACCTCCTGTATAATGGTGAAATAATTGTTATTAAATTATACAAGAATAATATACATTCATATGATATCATATATGATCTTTTAACATTGCTTTGTTAACAATATCTTAGATTTATCGTTGTTTCGGGTGTTAACTTACTCGTTTTCTTTTATATGTTTTGTTATGTAAGTCTTGTTTTTCATGGATAGGTTGTATCTTATTCGTATCCAGAATGATATCAGGTCCTTAAACATTATTTTTAAATCATCAAATGATAATTATACTTGAATGGATACGTCGGAGAATGAATCTCATCGCGTTCGTGGAGACGGTAGTCCGTACGTACGCACGAGCAACAATATGATTATTTTGATATTAAAATAATATATATTTGGATAGTATATCTTATATATACAGAATCATTATCATATTATATTTATTATTTACATGAATTACATATCATTATTATACCCATCTAAATAATAATATATTGAATAACAATTACACCACGACGTGGATACGGTAAGCCGTACGCACACACGTATGGTGACATGTCATTCAAATGATGGGTAGAATACTGAATATGGTTGTTCCATGTTTATAATAACATCACAATATATATAAGGTACTGGATTTATAATTTTATAATTGAAATAATAAACAAAGAGGGAGTGGAAGAAGAAAGAAACTTGAAAGAGGGTGATGAAAACGTTACCTCTTCTTCGGGTTCTTCCTTTTGATTTGATCAAAAAGACTCCTTAGGATGGCTTTATGACTAAAGTAAAGCTTCTAGGATGAATGGAGAGAAGTTGGGAGAGTATTTGGGCAGAGGTTGGCCGAACCAAAAGGCATTAATGTGTGAATAAGGTGGTAGAGGTGGGGGCCTTTTATAAGAGGAGAGGAGGGGATCTTTTGGAAAGATTGAAATGTTACATTATTATACAATGATTTTCGGATTCTAAAGGTCCCAAACTTATATAATTCGTGGCTAAGGTGATAAGGGTTCTAAATATACCCATCCAATAGTCTTTGGTCATGTGTAAGCCTTAGAGTTTACATTATCTTTTCATTTTATTAAAATCGTTAAATAATGCGGTCATCGCTGCATCATAATGATGTCATTAATAATTTAATTTATTTAATGTCTAAAAATTATAAGAAAAATACTATGATGTAGGAAATCTTTTTAGATTTCCAATGACTATTTATAGTCAAAAATATGACTTGTATAACCCCATGTAAAAATTGGTTTAGTAAACCATTTCATGTTTGTGTCATTTTTTACTTTAACATTAAATAAAAGGTATTTATGTCATTTTCCAACTAAAGTGGCTCCATGGGGTCCCCAAGTTGACCCATGGATTGTCTGGGTCGTCCATGGCACATCCAAAGAGGGTAGAACATGTTTCACGTTCATCTCAAATTATAAAAACATTATTTTTACCTTAAACTACACTAATTACCTCTAATCGCGATTAAGAACTTAAAAGTTACTATTCACCAAAAATTAATTTATTCTCATTGAACCACATTTTACATCATAATGAAAACCATGTATGTCTGATTTTTGAAAATCAAATCACAGAGGTGGTAATATTTCATTTAAACGAAAAATCAGTTATTTAACTACCACTTAGTGGTTTCACTATTCATCAAAAATTGAACTTTTTCAGAACAATGCCAAAATTTCACCCTATTCTATAATTGATATCCCGATTTCAAAAATGATGTCTATTTTAAAAATTTCCAAAAATATAAGTTTCATTAATTTATTTTATAATTAATTCCCGCTGTCACAACAAATAGCGTGTTTTTAAGAAACAATTTATATCAAAAGATTGGCAATTGTTTATGTCCAATTTCAATGTTAAATTAATTCTAATGACCACCATTGGATAAAATGGTAAAAATATATTCTAATTATACTTTAAAACCACTAAATAGTATAATTTATCACCATAAATTATTTTTATTAAAAAAATTGTTTTTAAGTATTTTTCACTATTCATAAAAAATTAGAAGTTCTCAGAAAAATACCAAAAATTCAACATAGGATAATTTCGATATTCCGAATCCAAAAATGAAGTCCATTTTGAAATATAAAATGTCTATAATTTTAAAAAGTGGTTATTACTATTCATAACGGCTACTATGATTAGTCGCGGTGTTTTAGAACTCAAAGTTGCGTACAATGCAATCTATTGCATTATTGAATGAGAAGCGTATTGTCGAAGCTCGGGGTGTTACATTCTCCCCTCGTTCGATAAATTGCATCCTCGCAATTTGAAATTTTTCTTTGAAAATAAAATGTGTAAAATAGAAAATACCTTTGTGGAAAACCCACATCGGAAATAAGGTTAATAAATTTTAGCCTTAATAAGAGGGAAGGAGAAATGAAAAAGTCACCACCAAATTATGATCTAAATTAGGAGAACATTGGTGGAAATTAGAGACATATAATTGGAGGAACAACGTAAATATTTTTAGGTATTGATTGAGGTCATCAATCACAAACAAGTGTAAAATTGAGGGCCACAAATCCATCAATATATGATGAAAATATCATCAGTTCAACAAAACATAAGGTATTAGGATAATACATTTTTTTTGATATCCCTTCCCAAAAGTTTAAGAATTATTTTCTTCATAAGAATAAGATATATATATATATATATATATATATAAATGACAAGTAGAATTTCAACCTTCAACTAATTTCTACCCCATACTTGTCATTTACCCAAAAAGATAAATGAACTCAAAAATATTCTATTTATCCTATTTGTACAAGGTTCCACATACCATTTATATTATTAAAACTATTTTGTAATAACCAGGGAATTCATGTAGGATAGTGGTAGGTAATGAAGGCCTGTCGCACTATGGTTGTGGGTTCGATTCCTGCATCTTTGTCCGACGCGACGGGTTATGCCCCACCCTGCAGGTTATCCTTTTCTTAAAACTATAGTATTATAATATTCAAAAATAATCTTCATAATTTTTCTAACCTTAAACAATACTATCCAAAGATCAACTTAATCCACTCCAACCTTTATAGTTATCCAAAATACCTCTGTCCAGACTTTCTCTAAAAGGTCTCTTAATTCCAATATCAATTTATCAGATTCCCCAAACAAAGTAATGTTTCACTTATTGTCACATACTAAAAATATAATTACCTTCATCATATTAAAACCTTGCTGAAATCAACAAGTACTGCAGTACAATCCTTATATATATATCACATTATTCTAATAACCAGAATATAATCCATGAGTCCAAAAGCACCAATACATTAGTTATTCTGCTTCAACTGTAGTAACAGCATAAGTTTGTCCTTGATCCCTTGGCCTTTTTCTGAGGTATGTTTCCCTGACGCTTAGGGCATTCATTTTCATAATACACCATTTCCCTAAAATTGTAGCATCCGACATTGATAGCCTCTTTCTTTCCCTTGCAATCACGCGCCTGGTGACCTTTTTCCCAACATTTATAACAAACTCCCATTCCTTTTAGGCAAGTACCAGGGTGATTCTTCCCACAATTATCACATAATGGAAAATCCTTCTTTCCCTTTTCCCCTTTATCTGTCTCTTGTTCCATCGTTCACTTCTTCTCTTGCTTTACTTTGTTGTCATAAGACTTAGAGAAGTCCTTTTCTGTCTTGATAGCACAAGAGACAATATATTCGTATGTTGAGAACGATTGTGATACTAAAGCTCAACAGAGAAATGGTTTTAACCCATCAATGAAACGATCAATCTTACCTCTTGGGTTACGTATATAATCTGCAGCATACCTCGCTAACCTTGTAAAGTTGGCCTCATACTTTGCGACATTCTCATCCTCCTTTTGTATCAGACTCAAAAATTGTCTTTCCATATCTGCTCGATGGTCACGAGGATAGTATTTTTCTAGGAAAAGCTCTTTGAACTCCCTCCATTCCATATTCGATACGTCATCATCTTCCTTTGTGTTTTTAATCAATTACCACCATTGATCAGCATATCCAGTGAGGCGGTAAACTGCCATGAGAACCTTCTCCCTTTCGCTACTCCCCAAGGCATGGAATATTTTCTCTAAGGTGTTTATCCATTGCTCAGCTACTAATGGATTTGTACCCCCATTAAATGTTGGTGGTTGTTGCCTCTTGAAGCGGTCTAACATTGATCATCCATGTTGTGGATCAGGGTGATCCATACGAGTAAGGTTATTATTCATAACCTGAGTGAGTTGTCCCAGTATGGTAATAAGTTGATCAGAACCAGTTGTATTTCCAGCTCCACCATAATTATCTTGAGCAGGAGGGCAATCCCTGCACAGAGTGCGTGCATTGATACAGTTTCCATTCCTTCCACTAGGCGCCATTTCTAAATAATGGCATAAACTAGATTAGTTTATGAATCAAAATACATAATTCCATACATGTAAAACACTTAACATAAATTGAACTAATTATGGATATAATCCATAATTATAAAAATGTTTTCTTTGAGAAAGTATATACTCATAGCCCTTCATAGTGGTTTGTATAGAAAATGGAAATTATCCTAAGCATATTACCCGGGAGTGTCGTAACCAAGAGTGCAGCAAGGCCCGTTGTCGTGCACCAGTTCCCGTTCAAGTCTATCTCAAAGTGGTTTTTTTGGGTTTTACCCCTAGGTACATCTGTGCCAAAGACGCCTCTACCTACTCGTATCCAGACAGGGATGTATTACTCGAAAACTCACAGAATCTCTACAATACCAAAATTTTAGGAAGTTCTTCTTTACTAATCCTCAAAGTTCATCTTAGGTCTACGTGCTCTAATCAGAGTTTGTCTAAATCTAGCTTCCAAGGTTTGTACTAAACTTCCTCTGATACCAACTGTAACACCCCGACCCCAGCTACCCAGAGTCGGTGCGTTACTTCGTAACATTGTAATGATCACAAAAGATCATGTCTCGAAAGACCGATTAGTTTAGTAGCCTTGGAAACACTAGATACATTCATAAATGTTACATTATATCATAAAGTGAAAAACTAATAACAAAGTCTTCATAGTCCACACTCATATACTCTTTTGACTATCCCTGCAAGTCATTCATAAAATACTTCTTCACATCCTGGAAAATATTAAAACATTGAAAGTGGTGAGCTCAGATGCTCAGTAAGGATAACAATATTGCGGAAGCTTTCATAAATAAACATAAAAATTTAAGGCAATGTATAACTAAAAAAAGCCTTTTAAACTTGAACATCAACATAATATGGAAAAAGTAAAATGAGATAATGCCATTCACTTCTTCACATGGATATTCTACTGGTCGAATAATCACATGCAATATCAATAACGACTTTCATAATGTGGGAATGTATAATGCCAGACATTCTGGAACATTTTGTCAAGGCCTCGTCCAAGACGTCTAAAAGGATTAAGGCCTCGGCCAAAACCATAAATCAAATTGGGAAAGGGCCTCGGCCAATTCCACGTCTAGTTGTCTCATGAGACCTACCGATGCATCGAGCAGCTATAGCGGGCTCCACCCGTCACTTAATAAGTCCAATACATTCCTCATATGAATATGTTTAAACATAACATAAATATTTTTATTAAAACTAGCATACAAAATTTCAAAAATTTCTCCATAAACTATGGATGGTATAAAAATAACACATCCACAGTCAAATATTTCACTAAATGTTCAATGGATGTTTAGTATCATAAATCAATTTCAATTAACTTAAAACCCATCAAAGGATGTTGACATGGATGAAATCAAAGCTATTTGAGAGAAATATCTCTCTTTTTTGAAATCATTTAAAAGTCCCATAATTATAAAATAATACATTTACTTTGAAAATATTCTTATAAGATTGCAAGGGAAGCTTTGACGAAGTTATAATGGCGGAAAATAGGCGCACCCGCCGTATAAGTTAAAAAAACATTCTTACCTTAAATTTGTCAAAAAGGTTTAAAAGTACATTATTTGGAAAACGATGGTAAGATTCCTTTCAAAAACGTATAAGGGTATAAATGACTTTAACCCATTTTCAATTTAATAGTAAAAATGTTTTGAAATACATTTTTTAGAAACATGGATGTGGATGATAACGAGGTCCCAGTAGATAATTATGTATAAACAACCTTGGATAATGAAGAGGTTGTGAAGTAAACCCTTACCTTGTACTTTTCCTTGGTTGGGGTAGGTTAACCTCCTATATAATGGTGAAATAATTGTTATTAAATTATACAAGAATCATATACAATCATATGATATCATATATGATCTTTTAACACTGCTTTGTTAACAATATCTTAGATTTATCGTTGTTTCGGGTGTTAACTTACTCGTTTTCTTTTATATGTTTTGTTACGTAAGTCGTGTTTTTCATGTATAGGTTGTATCTTATTCATATCCAGAATGATATCAAGTCCTTAAACATTATTTTTAAATCATCAAATGATAATTATACTTGAATGGATACGTCGGAGAATGAATCTCATCGCGTTCGTGGAGACGGTAGTCCGTATGTACGCACAGGCGATAATATCATTATTTTGATATTAAAATAATATATAATTTGATAGCATATCATATATATACAGAATCATTATAATGTTATATTTATTATTTACATGAATTACATATCATTATTATACCCATCTAAATAATAATATATTGAATAACAATTACACCACGGCGTGGAGACGGTAAGCCGTACGTACGCACGTATGGTGACATGTCATTCAAATGATGGGTAGAATACTGAATATGGTTGTTCCATATTTATAATAACATCAAAGTATGTAGAAGGTACTAGATTTATAATTTTAGAATTGAAATAATAAACAAAGAGGGAGTGGAAGAAGAAAGAAACTTGAAAGAGGGTGATGAAAACATTACCTCTTCTTCGGGTTCTTCCTTTTGATTTGATCAAAAGGACTCCATAGGATGGCTTTCTGACTAAAGTAAAGATTCTAGGATGAAGGGAGAGGAGTTGGGAGAGTATTTGGGCAGAGGTTGGCCGAACCAAAAGGCTTGAAAGTGTGAATAAGGTGGTAGAGGTGGGGGCCTTTTATAAGAGGAGAGGAGGGGCTCTTTTGGAAAGATTGAAATGTTACATTATTATACAATGCGTTTCGGATTCTAAAGGTTCCAAACTTATATAATTCGTGGCTAAGGTGATAAGGGTTTGAAATATACCCATAAAATAGTCTTTGGACAAGTGTAAGCCTTGTATTTTTCATTATCTTTTCATTTTATTAAAATCGTTAAATAATGAGGTCATCGCTGCATCATAATGATGTCATACATAATTTAATTTATTTAATGTCTAAAAATTATAAAAAAAATACTATGATGTATGAAATATTTTTATCTTTCCAATGACTATTTATAGTCAAAAATATGACTTTTATAACCCCATGTAATTTTTTTTTAGTAAAACATTTCATGTTTGTGTCATTTTTTACTTTAACATTAAATAAAAGGTATTTATGTAATTTTCCATCTAAAGTGGCTCCATGGGGTCCCCAAGTTGACCCATGGATTGTCTTGGTCGGCCATGGCACATCCAATGAGGGTAGGACATGTGTCAAGCTCATCTCATATTATTAAAACATTATTTTTACCTTAAACTACACTAATTACCTCTAATCGCGATTAAGAACTTAAAAGTTACTATTCACCAAAAATTATTTTAATCTCATTGAACCACATTTTACTTCTTAATGAGAACCATGCATGTCGGATTTTTGAAAATCAAATCACAGAGGTGGTAATATTTCATTTAAATGAAAAATCAGTTATTTAACTACCACTTAGTGGTTTCACTATTCATTAAAAATTGAAGTTTTTCAGAACAATGCCAAAATTTCACCCTAAGCTATAATGGATATTCCGATTTCAAAAATGTTGTCTATTTTAAAAAATTCCAAAAATATAAGTTGCATTAATTTATTTTATAATTAATTCCCGCTTTCACAACAAATAGCGTGTTTTTATGAAATAATTTATATCAAAAGATTCGCAATTGTTTATGTCCAATTTCAATGTTAAATTAATTATAATGACCACCATTGGATAAAATGGTAAAAATATATTCTAATTATACATTAAAACCACTAAATAGTATAATTTATCACTATAAATTATTTTGATTAAAAAAGTTGTTTTTAAGTATTTTTCACTATTCATAAAAAATTAGAAGTTCTCAGAAAAATAAAAAAAATTCAACATAGGCTAATTTCGATATTCCGAATTCAAAAATGAAGTCTTGAAATATAAAATTTCTATAATTTTAAAAAGTGGTTATTACTATTCATAACAGCTACTATGATTAATCGCGGTGTTTTAGAACTCGAAGTTGCGTACAATGCAAGCTATTGCATTATTGAATGAGAAGCGTATTGTGAAAGCTCGGGGTGTTATAAGTGTTTCCCCAACACCAGCTCACAGTCCCTACATACATCAGTCAAGTCAGCTCGACCTCCAACTGGCGTAGTCAACGCTAGGGGCACTGGAATCCTTTCTACCTCATGTCCCAAAGCATGGACAAGGGTAGGTGATATGAAGGAGTGTGTCTCTGCTGAATCAAACAAAGAATAAACCAAGTTATAAAACACGAAAAGGGTACCTCGAATGACATCTGGATCACCTAGAGTGGGAAACGCTAGAGCATGAATCTGACCACGAATTCCCCCATGACCTCTCAGACCCTGATGCGACCACCACCACGGTCGTGCTCTGCTCTCTGAGGAAGGGGAGAGTCATTGGGTTGTACTCTGCCTACCACATCTACCATCTGCTAATCTAAATCTGGTGCAACTGGTTGCTGATTCGTTGGCTAGAACTGCCTCAATGGAAGAACTTGGAGCGTAGCGCCCGGTGCACTATGATCGCTATGAATGTTCGGGCACTCCCGCTACTGATGAACATGACCACCACATTAAAAAAAAGCTCATTATCCCTTTGAATAGGAAAGAGAGTTGCTGCCTCCGATGAAACGAGATGTGAAGGGATGTGGCCTACCCCCTACTGAACGAAACCTCTTCTGTCCTGAAAACCGGGAATCCTGGACCACTTCACTACATCGTGAGGAATCATGATGATTCCCCTCTCATGATGATATGGTCCTGGCCAATGTCCTCTCGACGACATATGCCCTGTATAGTAACTCAATATATGTCTTCAGCATATATGGGGTGACCTGGCACTAGATCTCTGGATGCAAGGCCTCCTCAAAATGCCTCTCTCTGGCCTCCTCATCTGGTAATAGGTCCGAAGCCTATCGTAAAAGGTTGCTGAAATGAATTCCAAACTCTCAAATTGTAGAGCTCCTCTGTCGAAGGGTAAGAAGCTCCTAGTGAACGGACGTCTTTGCAGTCGAAGAAAGGAACTCGGCTATAAACTTGTCTTGGAACTCCTCCCATGAGATCGATGACTCCTCATGATCCCTGAGGAACAAGAACCTCCACTACCTCGCTACTCCACGTAGCATCGTCAAAACCAAGGACACTCAGTGATCCTTCCTAGAACGAATCGAACTGAATCCTATCTTGACCTCCTCTAACCAGTCATCGGTGATTGTATCTGAAACGGAGCCCTTGTACTTCTGTAGACTCTAGCTCTGAATCTCTCGGAGTGTCTTCCTCCAAGTGACCTCATCGTCCACCTCTACCCTGCGGCGACCTACCAGAACAGCCTGACGGAAATTTTATGCGCAACCCGAATGAGGATGTCGACCTGGATCCATCCCTGTAAGATAAAAAATTGTTAGAGCTCCAAGACCTGTAATATGGAAGACTCAACATTAATTAATTATTTGTTTTCTTTTATTCATTTTAGGTTAACCTATCCCAAGGTCTACCCATTCAAACACATGCACAAAGAAGAATGATGTGTAATCATTTCCAAGGTCTCTATCCTCTAACTAGTATCATCTTGTTTAGTAGCCATTGTAAACATAAAGGTCCATACATCGGATCATAGTAGTCCTTAAACGCCTATGTCTCAGTCGGTATCTTGTGAGTACCTCACTTTTTAATCATGAATGAAATTGTATCCCAACCATCCCATGCAACTTCACTAGTTCATAACTCCAAACTCCATCCTATCCATGAACCTGAGCTCTGATACCACACTCTCATGACCCCCTCCCCACAAAGTGTACCCCTACTGGGTTGGAAATGTGAAAATGGAGATAATGACTCCTGAGTCCCCCCTCCAGTTGGCCCTAGGTTTGCGACTAGCACTGAGGGTATAATAAACACACAAATGGGAGGAATTACCCTCTATGAGAACACATGTGGATGAGAGTGATAAGATAGAATCCAATCAACTCCAACTCATACCTCAATATAAATGAACCGAAGTACACATATGAAATTCCATGAAAAAGTACTACAACTGAAAGGTAAATAAACTTCAAGTACCCAAAAGAAAGTAAAAATAGAAGCAACCACAAGCCCGAACAACTCCTGCAACCCCAAGCTAGTAGAAACCATCTTGATCTCCAACCTGCTCCAAGTGACATGAAAAACAATTTATATATACATAGGTTGAGTATAACAGTATACTCAGTAGGATCCTCCCCGAAGAATTTCATGCCAAAGTAAAGAAAGAATGTTAAAGCACAGTGAACAACATGTGAAACTAACTCGTCATCTAAATATGTATACTTGGTTTCCAACCTCACCAAGGATACTCACTCCAAGTAATGCATACAAGAATATATCATATAATAAATAATATTAAGGGTATCCCGCTACTATATCCCCACTAGTTTTCTGCTTTGACCCAACGTCACACGTCGTGAGCATCTCTCTCCAAAAACACTTTCCTGCAGACACCTGGTCGAAGCACCACAATATGCACCTCGTGCAATAAAACCACAACATCCACACACCAAAGTAACCAAGTAGTTTCAGGGAGCCACCACCGATCGCATAACATGTATCACACATCAGGTTTTATACCTCTTTCCATTACATCCCATACATTGAGTAAGGATCCTCAATCCATCACATCCTATTCACATTACACCTATTGTTTTACATAGAAAACTATATCCAGAATATATGTCTGTGAATAACCACAATCCATTGCAGCCCTCTACACACATATATGGGGAAAACTAACCAATATGCCTTCCAGGACTAGTAATTACCAAGAGAATATAGCGGGGGAAATGGGGTAGTCAACCATCCATCCTCCCACAAGAATGTTGGGAAAACACCCCCTAGGGATCAGAATCCCCGAGGTGTCAGATTCTGTTACTGAAAGGGTGGAGTAGCGTATAGAAAAATGAAAAGTAAAAAAAATATATTATATCTCACAACAACACTATGGGAATTACCTAGTCTTAGACACAACTACAGCTAATTCCACTCAGACTCTGGGATGCTACTACTAAGACTAGGTATCATATAAGCACACAACCATTTAAAGAGCGTTAAAATATTACATCATTACCTTTTTATCAGTTCAACTATATGTTAATTAATTCTCTAAACACTAATTAACCATGAAAAATTACACATTTAATTTCATTAGTATCACACACAAAGTCAAATGTTCCTTCAAAAATTACAACCTCGTCATTATGTTCCAGCATCTCCATCCCCATTGGTTACCACCATTTATTCAATTATTCATTAATAATTACTTTCCCACATTACCAATATTTCATGAAAACATTATATGATACTAAACACAACGGGGCTCAACACGGTGAGTAGATGTACTACCCGTCGAGTCTTACCACTTATAGAAATAGCATATACCCATCCTTCATATAGAAGCAAAACACGGAAAGCACGTGGCCTACCCCGCGTCTCTTTACCACTTTCAGAAGAAGGGAAAGAAAGACCAGCTACCATGACCAATGGGTAAAAGTAAAGAAGATAAAGAAAAAATCAAAATCACCAAGCATCTAACAATCACATCCATCCCATTCTATCATCCCTAGTGTCCTCCATGACACCCACATTCATAAACTGATGCATCTTTCCACTCTAGGCGTCATCTGTAGCCACAACCAAAAGCCTCCATGCCCGCCACATATCACCACAACCATCCAGGATCACATCACAACACAAGCAGTAGGAACACAACATCACATCAATAGGGCTCTTATCCCTTTAACAATCAAGAGGGTAACTCAGAACCCTTTAAGTAATTATCAAACAAAAAGTTCTTTAATCCATATTGAATTAACAGATTTGTTACTTGTAGGTTCCATATTCAGGATACATATTTAGTAAGCTATCAAAATAAATAAAAATGCTTACTTGATTAACATCAAAACTACAACAAGAACCAGATTCATTTAAAATCCACTTTATCCTTAGTCAACAATTCTCAATTAATCCCAATTTATGTTTTTATCGATTTCCATCATGAATGAAAAACTAATCAAATCAAGCGTAGATATCACACTATATAGAAATACATGAGGCAATAACATTTGATGGATATCAATTTATTTATCCAGTTAAAATATTTCTTATGTCAATTCCATTATCATCCAGTGGGATTAAACATGCTAACAGTACTATTGCATGTAAATGAAAGAGATTCAAGGAATCCCCTACCTCAACGGGTTCTGAATGTTCTTTATATGTGAACGATCCACTCAACAGATCACTATCGCCTCCTCTCGTGACCACTGCATCAACCTGAGGATGCCACAGTATGACCTCACCAACTAGAACCCAAGAAAAGTCTATTTGGAACCTGGATATAGAATTCTATTAAATGTAAAGGAGGAACAAAAGAAGATGAACCCAAACTAATTAAAAAAGATCATACCATATATCAAAGATTGATCGATACTGCTTGGGTGCATCAAAAATAGAGTGGAACCAATCGGAGTAAAGTTTGATTGTGAAATTACTATGGGAACGATTGAAAGGTTCTAGCATCTCATAGCCAAGAACAAAGAGGAAGAAAAATGTAGGATGATATTTTGTCCCTTTTGAAGATTTAATGGGGTGTCAGTTTAAGATCCGCTTAATTTCCCATTAAAAGCAGATCACATTAACCCATGCTATTTAACCAAGTAAAAACATCATGAGACATATGAATAATTAATATAGGATTTAAGTTCTTTGAATCAGCCTTAGAGCCCTTAAAATAAGGCTTTAAATGTATTTTACGTCAAATGAAACGTCAAAGCGGTGAAACTGTAAGAAGCTGGTAACACTGTTCACATACTCAAAATTTGGCAAAGGAAATAAAGGTGAAGGATAGAGGTGAAGGATGGGACCTCACTGGTCTGGAAACAATGTTCATTCAATAGGCGAAGTATATAGGTGAAGGATGGATGTGAAAGATGGATGCTCGCTAGTCTGGAAACATAGTTCATTCAAGAGGTGAAAGATATAGGTGAAGGATATAGGTGAAGGATGGAGGTGAAGGATAGAAGCCCACTGGTCTGGAAACACTGTTCATGCAAGAGGTGAAGGATATAGGTGAAGTATGGTCGTTAAGGATGGAAGCTCACTGGTCTGGAAACACTGTTCATGTTGGAGGTGAAGGATATAGGTGAAGGATGGAGGTGAAGGATGGAAGCTCACTAGTGTAGAAACACTGTTCATGCAAGAGGTGAAGGATATAAGTGAAGGATGGAACCTCACTATTCATGAAACACTACTCACAGAACTGAATAATTTAAAAAGTGTTGGGAAAAAGACACCCTAACATCCAAGAACATCTCAAAAAACATAATTCAACAAAGGAATGGACTGGAGCGGTCCATGCCATTACCCAACGAGGTTTAGTAAGTGATATCCAAACCATGTGAAGGAAAGCCTAATACAAAAATAAGTTGTGGGACATACATTCATCATATGATAGACTATGGGTTACATGAGAAGATATTAGATATTTATGGACATAGATTAATGATATTATGGAAAGATATTATTTAATATGATATGTATAATATGTTGGGTCTTTTTATTGGAGATACATAATATTTTATGCATCTCATGTTTGTAAAATCACTTAAAAAAATTTATTACTGGAAAAATTCAGTTCGCCATGGGAAAATATTTCAGAAGATAAAGATATTAAATTTGATTTTTCCTTGGAACTAATATTCATGAAATACAAATAAAAAATAGTACATGAAAAAATCTATTATTTTAACATAAAAATGATTCACCACACTATAACAATACTTTATGTGTTGTATATTAACATGTATGGTTTTATAAATAGTTGATATTACAAAAAAATCATACAATAAATTTACAATAACAATGAAGATAAAAATCTCAAATATTATAATTTTTAAGGAGAATAAATCACTAGAATTTTAATGACATATAAATCCTTAGAAATAACTTTCTTATATATCATAAAGATTGATTATAAAAAATTTGGGAATAATAATCATGAAATTTTTGAATATATATATATATATATATTTGTTTGTCTGTGTGAGTGATGAGAAAGATGAAATATTAGTTACGGAAAATTATAAAGAATCTTGTTCATCGAGCATAACCCTGATGAGATTATTTGAGTTGAAAATATTAATTAGTTATTATTTATGAAGGCTTTTATCATGTACTATAATGGGAAATATTATAATTACAATGATATTCTTATATAGTAGAATGAAATAGAGAAGATAAGGTACTGATACTACTTTCATTGTCGTTGTCCACTATGTCAAGACCATTGAAATATGAAGGACCAACTATGAAAAAAATACAATTCCTGGTTGAGTTGATACAATAGAATGGACTTCCATTATTTCATTCTTATGTTACATTGGAATTAAAAGTTTTTTTCACAAGTAATTAGATCATATTCTACATGATGCATTGACATCATAAAAAAATTATATTACACTATTAGGATTTTATGAATTACCTTTGAATAACTAGTGGTTATAATAAAAAAAGCTACTGATGACTAATCATATCAAAATAATCGAAAAGATATATATTAAGTAATCCAATGATACCTACCGTAGGGAGTTTTAATTATGTATACCGAAACCATTGTGTGTGACTTGATATGAACATGTGATCTCTATCATGTTATTGGGACAATAAAATCGATTTCTCAAAAAATGTTGATCTTAGAAAAAATATGCTCTCACATTATGGATGAACCTCGTAAAAATAAATATGTTTTTTATTCTTGTTTACAATACATTGAATATCGTTATGTGTGTTGATCAAGTTTCATTATATATATATATCCTTTAGTCAAGATAGATGTTTGTTTAACAATAAGGGATACCTGAAGAATTAAAGTAAAACATGGATGATTTTGGGTACAATTATCCACACCCACTACTTTTCCTACAGGGTCCTCTAGGCTCTACAATGATGATGAAACTTCACCCTCACATCAATGGGTTTCGTTATTATGTTTCAATTCATATATTGAAACTAATTCAAAAGATTTTATGGAATTTATACTTCCCATATATAGATATAGTGGACCAAATACAATGGTATACAATCTCTTACAACGTTCATACATGATCGACCTTCATGACATCGATGACTATCAAATATAATTTTTTTTATTGGGACATCACTATATATTTATAAATTTAAATATACATATATTTTCTAAGTATTGAATGGATTTTTATGGTTAATATATACTATTTTGGTTCTAGATAATGTTCTGTGGAATAACCAGATTCTACACATTAGGATATATACCACACAATGATGTTCAAATGAATTAATGTTTACAATTTTCCATCCCCATAAAAATCGTAATGGTATTAAGATAGAAAAAATTGATCACATATTTTATATGTGTGGAAACAACTGGTGGACATTTTCCTTCATAATTACTTCCAAGACCATATGTCTCCCTTGGTCTAGTTTATCTACCACCACAATGGCTCTTGATCTCATGCATATAAAAATATCATGAACTAAGAAGATGTATCCACTTAGAAATATGTAATGAAATTTCATAATGAAATTTTAAGAGTGTAATATCTGGTTTGAAGTCATACCCCAATATCTCATATTTTAATATATCATATATTTTCCAATAAGTTCATAGGACCCCCAACTGTTCGTAGTAAGACACAAAAATGGGTAATTTTAGGTTACATCATCATTTCATGGGTGAAGAGAAATACTTATCTATGAATCAGATATAATATTTTGTTAGTGGGAGGGGGGTTTTATCCTTATATTCATTTTAATGTCATTAAGAAGTGCATAGTCTAAGGGACGATTTAATGTAGTATTTATCCAAAATAATTTTCTAGCTAGTCATTCTTCATATATAGAACCAAAGATCAATTCACAAGGGATCATTTCGACATCCCAGATAATAATTACAGGTTCTTTGTAAATTAACAGGAATTTATTAATTTGTTTATACCTATTATTAAGAAGGAATAGGATAATATCTTGACCCTTATTTCTATTTTTTTGTGAGGCTGAAGCAAAAAAAAATCCCCACATCAGTTTGTTAGTATTTAAATATATTTTCAGTCTATTGGCCCAATACCCCATATCCATTCTTGACTAAATTAATCTATAGGGTGATAATACAAAATCTCATTCAGGACATGGATTTTATTAGTCGTTTCTAAAAGGAATATGGAGGTGTAATAGTGTGGAAAGGGAACATGTTCATATGATCTAATATCAAGTGATTCCATTGAGTTACGTATGTGGGCATGCTGCGTTTGTGGTGTTTCCATTAATGTATATGATCTTTGATAAATTTTTATCTACAACTATATTTTCAATGTGCATTAACAAGTAGTCATGTAAGATATCATCCTGCTTCATAATTTTTACTTTTATCAGGTGTTGATAGGAATATATATGAATAATGTTTGATTACGTAAATCTTTAAGTATCGACATATAAAAACTCTTCACGGATTGGAAATTGAAGTCCATAATGATGAGATTATCCCACTGAAACACAAACAATTAATTGGTTTATATGGGCATCTACTTAGGTTTCTTTAATAGTATTCACTAATATATTTTTATTCCTACAATTAGTTATATAAATACAATTAGTTTTATTTATATAGATTATGAGGTATGCGAAAATAAAAAATATCTAGATTTGAAATCATAGATTAAGGCAATGATTTCAAATGGTGAAACATTTATAGAGAAAATTTTTTCCTAGGTTATACTTCACAACAATTTAATTCCTTAATCCTTATTGATCACATCCTACTATTATCACTAAACACCGTTGGTTTTTTCATAGTACGCTCATGTGAGCACAATAGGAGTGTTAGCAAGGAATAACATGACACTTCCATGGAGAATTTTTGGTTCCTATTTTACAAAAAAGTAAGAATCATAAATTGAAGGATGATATGAATGAATTTATATAATTAATATATATGATTTTTTCAAGTGAATGTTTTCCCTTGACCATGGTTGTTCCCTAAAATTTATATAATAAAACTATATCCCACATTATAACAGATGGGAATGAAACATGAGTCACTAACACTAGATCTATTAGTTGCATACATAGTGATAATGAATGAAAAACTATCATACCTTGTTATAAAAACCACTGAATTCATGCATTACAATCATTGATAAGAAATGTTACTTCTCTACACTATAATATGGGTGTATAAAATTACCCTTTTAAACTGCATATTTTGCCATCCCTTTTATCATTGGAAGAGACCCATATTTAGACACCATCATATTAGAGTTTCCTTTAAATATGAAGAAGATAAATTTTTTAATTGAATCAAATTATTATTGATGAATTTATTTCAATACAAAAATTAGATATTTAAAAATTGTATTAATGGGATTAGAATTCCCTTTATGGTTTAGTACCCGTGAAAGCCGAGTCTGGCTCCTTAGGAACCTCTCACGTGCCTCCAATGTCTTATGCCCAATATAGTTATTAGGCCTTCTCATTGAAGGACTCCCACTTCATTAGAATTACCCAATATACATATTCTCACAATTTTTTGGTGTGTGAGGTGTTTATGATTATTTAACCCATTTTCCGAAGACCACTAGCTCTAATTTCCTACAAAAATTTCCATTACCTATTATTTTGTGTATCCAAATACATAGTTACAAAATGTCCTACTTGGATAGACACAATCAATTTATATGGATCCTAATATACCCTATTTATTATTATATTGAACAAAACATATGAAAAATAATCATACTATATGCATTATTATCATCTTAAGGTTTAAGAAAAAATATATTATGAAAGATCCATTCCCTATGCCTCATCCATGATCATAATAATGAACCATACTGAAGACAAAAATAAGTATCCAATTAACACATGACACCAAAAATAGGAATTCAGGGGTTCCACTTTTCTCAAGCCACCGAGAATAGTCATACTAGCATGTCACTTCACCTAGGCGACCCTATGTGACATAGGGGGACCAAGTTTTCTTGGAAACTAGAATAGTCCTACTAGGGATACATTTAACCCAAACTAATAAAACAAGTGTACTACATTTATACTTATCCTAGGATACACAGAATAGTTATTAGGGTTTTACAATATCCATGAAACCTAGGAAATGCATGATATACCATCAGTCCATAAATTCAATATGAGGAGATTTATTAGGGAACTACATCACATAGGACACTATTAGAGGCATAATAGGGATCAAATTAACCCAAACCACCCGATACAGGCATACTAGGGTTCCAAGTCTCATGGACCACCCGTAATTATATTTGGCCAATTCTTAATGCTCATCTTGCCTAAAATATACCTTCCCTATTTTTTAAGATATATTACATGTAATATGGTAATTTATGGGAATAAATTAATGACAAACTATTTTGTAAATCAACCCACTACTAGGCACCATCCATACAATCATTCTACATGACATCTGGACATATTTGGACATATTATCTATATTTTCATGCTCCCATTCAATAATGTATTCCATTAATAATTTCAATGAATTTTATTATAGAAAATTCCATACTCATTCTCCTCTTAATCTAAGAGTGTCCTCATAGTATTAACAATGATGAATTTTTTAGATAATTAGTTCCCATATCTTTAGGAATCTAGTGACATATTTTCTAGCCTAATATAAATATTTTAAAAATTGTGAACTTGTTTTCATAGAATTCAAGAGGTAGATTAGTTTCATTTTTTTCATTATATGATCCACTATCATTTCTATTTTGTATTAGAATGCTCATATAATCTCCCATTAATATTTTTCACTTTCACCATATCAACCAACTTCTTGATAGTTCCTTAGGGTTTGGGTCCAACCAATGATACAAAGACACCCAGATAAGTTTTTAATATAAAAAAATCCACATCTCTCTTTCTCTAGTTAATACCATCCTTTAATCTAGTATTCGTTCTCAAGATATTTAATAATAGGTACAAGACAATGAAAAATGGGATCCAAATTGGTATTTTCCTCAAATAACCATCAACTGAAAACTCTATTAGGTCGTTCCATAAATTTCTACTCATGCATAATCACTAACAAAAGCTGTTGTGTAGTCCTTTTCAGAGAGTTTTTGATTCCACATGACATTAAAACACATAAAATATGTCATACTTGAATTTAATTAAACAAAAACGCATAAAAAACATATTTTGAAAATTAAACTATAAGATCTGGTCATACTGAATGAAAAACATTGAAAAGAACTTTATAAAACCTAAATAAAAAACCTTAAAAGGAATCATAATAGTCCTTATCGCATGACCTTGAATAGTGTGATGTGTCTTGTCATATGAAAGTAAAGAAAATTGGCTTAGATTTATTCCATAAGGATAACATTTTATCCAATTTCATGGGTTATAGCCCAACTCTAAAATAGCTACTACCTCCCCAAATTGTGATTAGTTATATATTTCGTAACTCTTTCGATTTAAAAAAGAGTAAATTAATAGTGATAGGTAATGATAGAGAACCACTCAGACATAAATATTATCAAATTGATGTATTGTGTCAATTTATTTTTTTCACATAAAGGGTGACTAATATTTACACATAGAAGTATTTCAAGTATATTTATTAAATATATAATTGATTCTCCTACTAAGGAAAAAATTCATATAATGATCAACATCTAATAATTTTGACCTTGACATATCACACAAGGCATCATCTATTTACCCTAATGACCACGCATCATAGAAAAGTGGAAACACATCCAAATTTAATCCACTTGAATAAACAATGAGTGGAACACATTTATAATATACCATCACATAAATATCCTTATCTATATTAGTTGAAAAGTTATTTTGATGTTGAAAAAATGTCATATTTTGATTTAGTAAATGAATTAGTAATTTATCATTCTCATCTCCATTCATATTTAATTCACATGAAATTTTTAATTTTTAATGTAATAATTATTTAATTTTTTATTTTCATAAAATATAATTTAAATAATATACTTGAAAAACCACGAAGAATTAAATCCTATTATTATTAATATCTTCATTCAATTTCAGTTCATATTATCACAATAATACTTATCATAATATTTTTTAGTAAAAACTATGTACAATTGTTAATATTTATCCAAAAAAATATTTACCTTTAATATCTTTGAATCATTAATATGAATAAAAATTGTTTAGTGTCGACACTTTATGGAGAATAACCCTCTACCATGGTTTAACTTTTCCTTCAATGGAATTATTATTTAAGAATTGGCTTGTGTAAAATTCATTATAGGTTCTTGACCTGTCAGTAATTATACATAACTATATTGGTCTATTTAAAATATCCAAGACGGACCACATATATGTCTATTAATACCAAGTTATTGATATATGTCAAATATAATTTTCAATTCCAAAATATAATTCCCCTGGTTCCCTCATTCTTGTATGGTCATCTCAATCAACTAGAGGGTTCTATGTGGAAATCTTACATTCTCCAACCTTAAGGCTCCACTACACCATGAAGATCTACTCTACGGGAATTCCCCAACTATCTAGTCAATGAAAATACAATATGATTGAATTATCATACCTCTAGTTTGTTTATACCCCTCCATGACGATGTTGCCACATATGGAATTATTTGATTTGAGGGATTAAATGTTCCTAATTATGTTGTTCAAATTCATCTATATGTTTTCAAGGAATATTATAGAACAATTTTATCATCATAAAAAAAATTACATGGGTGGACCAGGACACCATATTATTAAACATAACCTAGAACTGATGTCTCATCATGTCTTCCATCTGATTAGTTTGTGAGATATCCCTTTATCATAATTAATTCTCCCCTTTTGTGCGTGTGCCTCCAATACTAATGGTTTATTTCTAAATAGATAATATCCCTTATTTGTTCAAATAATTCATTTAGTAGTCATCTCATTTTGAGGGTCATGGAAATGTTACTTACAAGTCGGGAATCAAATTTATATAACACAAAAAGATATAGATTTGTTGAAAATGATTGAAGGAAACCTTTGAAATTACATTTAATGAATATGTTAGATCATGATACCCTTGGATAATTGTTTTCCTTTAATCATAAATATTATAATGATATATCATTTATAATAATATAAATTTTAGAATTAGTTTAATCACATAAATCATGGAAAGTACTCAAAAACTACATGTATAATATATCTGAATATATAATTTCTAATTTTTAAATTTTATTTCCAAATGTTTTTTATTCTAACCAAGAATCATGATATAATAGATTTTTTTCCTGAATTTTAGGTTTTATTTTTTTGAAGTTCATAAATAAGTAATATTTAATAAAACATAACTCTAATAATGGTCTCGGTCGATAATTCAATTTTTTATATTTAATTTTTTTTGAGTTATTCATTTTTAATATTAATTATCTGTAAACATAATTTCAAAATTTGATACCAATATCATATAAGAGTGAATTTAATTTAAATACTAAATTATAACTTGAGGTACATTATAAATAAATGAATGATACCTTTGGTCCATCAATTCCATATTCATTGAAATATATTCTTTCTCTAGTGGTGACCGACATGTATATATAATTGTTAAATCCCATTTCTATAATTTAACTAAATAATGAATTTATTTATCATTTTTAGGTAGAAAAGTAATTTTTAAAAATATTATATATTTTAAAAAATCTTTCCACTAACCCAGCATAATTTAATGTTGACAGAAAGTTTTTGAGATAACATCCTAATGTAAAATCGCCAATATAAACTCCATTGTAAATTTTGTTCCAAATGTTTTTCCCCATTATAAAGAAAATTACAATTTCACCTTTTTTATCTAAAATAAATAATTCATAAAAAACATCTGATGTTGTTCATCTAAATAATTTAAAAGAAAAAATTTAGTTAAAATGGGTTCTAATAAATATCAAATATTAATAAATGGGAACCACATTATAAGCATAAGAAATATAATTCTTAGAATAAATCAGATGTCAATATATTTTTGTGCCATATTTTGGCCTTTAATTATTTAATTATTTATTTTAATTAATATCTCAGGATTTTTTACTATATATCATTTGGAGTTTTTTTTTAATATATTATTAATTATTACATTTCATTTTATGTGTTTGTAAATGTTAATAAAAATTCCTTGCAATGAAATCAGGCTCATCTATGTAGTAATTTTAAACTTGGACACTTTTATTTTAAGTCTTAGAAGATACTAATAGTTTTAGTGAACACATATCTAGACAATAATGTATTAATTATTATTAAAGGAATCCAAAATATTTTTGTGAGATATGATTTAATTTCATGACCTTTGGTTAAATAGAGATGGTAATTCAATGGTATGAAATTTTGTTTCTCATATCCTTACATGAAAAGTTTTCTTATTTGAGTTAGTCTGCAAATTCTATTTTCCCAAAAAGTAAAATTCACTCTAGAAGAGTCAATATATTGATCAATTGAATCATTTATTGGAATTTAATCTTAACAATATTATATTATATCCAAGTTTTTACATATAAAATTCATCATACCTTTTATTAGTTTACATATAAACTTATTCAAAACTAAAATGTAACATGAAACTGATCCTTATGGATTTTATCTAATACACTAGTAGTTTATATGTTTCATAATCGTCCCTAAAATAGTTAGGCTGGATTATACAACAGGAAATTATAAAAAGGATAATTTAATTACGTTATATAAAAGAGTTAATCCCACCTCATGTAGAAATATGAGTTTATTTTCGAATAACATAGATATTTTATATAAAATTATTATTTATGTTTTGAACGTGGGTTAATTATGGGTCAAATGTTATTTTACTATAGATAAAGAATATTGGGTGTCATATTCCAGGTTCGGTTGGCTACATATTTAAATCATTTTTTTAAATTATTTGGAATTTATATTAATTACTTAATTAATTTTTTAAATCATTTTAATGGGGAAAATGATTCTATATAAGATTATGTGTATTTAATTTCAGTTCTAATTATTTGTTTATTGTGTTTAGTATGAAATTGAAATAGGATCTTGTTTTTAAAAATTTTATATGTATTATTAAAGGTGATTGGAACACCAATTTTATTATAAATAAATAATGATTGAAAAAATAAGAAAGTAATCAGGATGTCTAGTTTTATTCTATATGGTAGACAATGAGTATGTGTCATGGTTACATAATTACACAGCGAAAATAATTCTAACGAATAACTAACTATGTTTTTGAAATATTTCAAAAGACTATGAATGTAATTCATCATAATTGTAACTACAAGAATAATCCATGAATATAAATTATTGTAATTTAAACCTACCATGATTTTTTTGATGAAGTCAAAATGATGTGTTTATTATTTCATGGACCAACACTATAGATACCCCAACCATGATTAGCGATGAGATCTAGTTTTACCCCCCCCCCCCAATCTCAACTTTAATTCTACAATTGAGGGTGAATAGTTCTAAGGATACACATCTTAATATTTGGAGTAATTAACCTTAGAATAACATGGGGGAAATCCGGTATACCATAGACAATATAGAATCCACTATCTACTGACATCATAATAATAAGTAATATATGAATGCTATATTATATAATAATCCATTATTATTAAATAATTTTAATTAAGTCAATAGCCCCAATATGTATAAAATTCTAAAATATATATTATACCAAAGTGTTATATGATTTAATCCATAAAAAACAAATCCATGATTTCATATATTTTTCACTAAAATTACATTTCATAAAAATACACCAATAAAAGCATGATAACATGTATATACATATAGGGGTGATTTTTTTATATATTTTGTAGTCCATCCACTATGTAAGTAAACAATTATAATATAATGAATATTCAGTGAAATAATATAATAATACATTTCCATATATTCCGAAATTTTTAACCACTCTGGGTAATCTCGATCAAGAATCAACTAATGAAAAGTATTACGCTCAAAAATATATAATTTAATATTTACATGCCTAAGTGATTGTTGAGGTATTTTAAAAATTATTCTTACTCATATATTATAATTGTTATTCATTCCTAAACTCATAAAAAGTATTGATTACCAAATAGAAAAATATATTTATTATTTCACAAAGCATGAAAATATATAAGGTCTCTTGAAACCAAACTCGCATAATCTACTACCATGAATTCCCCTCGTGTTTATCATTATATGATTATACCACTCTCATAACCATAGAAAAAAATGCATGTGTTTATTGGATCAATATTACATGGATAATCACTCCAAATATAGTTACAATGTGTAAAATTAAACCATCTAAAATCCAAAATAATAAGTGTGGGTAAAAGAGGGATGAAAATCTGGTCATTCATTTTCTAAAAATGAACTGAATGTTGGGTTGTGCCTGCGAAGTTTTCATCAGGTGGCAGGAGAGATAAATAATCTTTCACATGTTACTAAAATAAATTTAAAATATAATAATAGATAGATTTCAAAATATACCCCATGACTTTTTAATACACTATGTTAATGAAACCTGGTAACCGTATAACCAAAAAAGTCAACTAGTCCACATGAAAATCCAATGAAATATAAAAAATAGACCACATAACTATTCAATTATATAAAATAACATTCCAACATGGATTCTAAATGAGGAGGATAAATTTCATTCATCATTATTGTAAATGTGTTTTTCTGAGAATTATACTCTATAACCAAATCCTCTCCATCATAATGTAAATTAGTGAAATATTAGAAAAAATTTTCCTGACATATAGATCATCCAATATAGGAATCATTATTACTCATTGGATAATTTACCCTCATAGAAATTAATCTAACCCAATATATTACAGACTATCATTGATAAAAATATTTTTAGATAAGAAATTTGAAACCTCTATTAATAAATCATAAAATATTAATTTTGATCAAAGTGCATGAAAATAATCATCAAGAAGTGATCATATATACCCAATGTATGATGTCCAATTAAACTCCCTATTATTATTACATTATTCCCATCAACATATTATTATTATTATATATATCACTTATTACAATTTCATGTTAAATTACATTAACCATCCCAATTTTGTGTCGTCATCAGATAGATCATAATACTACCTAAATTTTTATATCAAGGAAATATTTATAAATAATTTGTACATATATAATATAACATAATATTATATATTTATTGGTCCATTATAATTAATTAGTGTAAAATATTCATTTGACTAACATTCAGATGTTACCCTTATTATTTATGACACTTGTTATGAAGATCTAATCAAAGAGATATATTCTTCACAAACTACCTCTAATCCATTTTTTGAGTGACTGATTTCATAATAGTTTTTGGTTGAAGAGAATATCCCAGTTCTGAATCCTCAAGAATAGAGGATTGGGTGGAACAAATCCAATCCCTATCATTGGAGTTTTAAATAACTTTATTGGATGACTACATGAAAGAATCATTTATATGCTGACATGATCCACCAATCGACAAAAAAACACCAACGGATGTTAGGTTAAAAAACTCCATATAATCCCCATAACACTAATCCATTTTTTGAGTCACCGATTTTATAATTAGTTTTGGGATGAAGAGAGGATAATAGTCCTAAATCCTCAAGAATACTTGTTTGGGAGGAACAAATCCAAATCTTCATTATTTGAGTACTAAATCATTCTAAGGGATGAATATAGGAAAGAATTATTTATCTATTTACATGATCCACCAAACAACAAAAACAAACATAGAGGAATTTAGGTAATAATACCATATAATCCCCATAATTCTAATAATTGTTTCAGTCATTGGTTTCATAACTAGATTTGGGTTGAAGAGAGGATCCCATTCTTGAATCCTCAAGAATATAGGTTGGGGTGAATCAAATCCCAATACACATTATTTGATTTTTAAAAAATTATAAGGGATGACTACTAGAAAGAATCCACTATATATTGACCTAATGCACCAATCAACAAAACCCATTATTTGATGTAGCTGATATCGTGGGTCTTATAAGATACATGAATTACACTTCTAAAGAAACATTGATCAAAGAATAATAGAATCATTTCCTTCCTCTTTTTTCTTCAAAAAATGCATTGAAGAACCTTAATAATGGAGAGGGAGTCATTCCTTGTGATCATCCTATCCAAAAGGTAGATCCACTATAGAGATCGAAGAAAAATCAGTTATTGTCATTAGTATTATGTCCATTCCTCAAATAATCCATATTTATCATAACCAAATCATCTATATGATGGTTAAAACAAGTTAAAGACAACATATATGAAGCATTGGAAGAATTAGACATCTTAGATTCAATAAAAATCCATGGGCATATAAATAATATTCATGATCAATACCCTTAGGCAAACCAATGTCTTCATTAATCTTTGAAGGTCCCACATAGACATCGCTAGGATTAAAATTAGTAATTAATTTTATAAATAATAAATAATAATTACATTCTGATATTTTTTTATAATATAATTTATAATAGTTATTGTAAAATATAAATAAAAATTAGTAATTAATTTTTTTAATATTATTAAGAAGATAAATATTAACTAATTTTAAAAATAATAGTTAAAATTTTAAAATACAGTTAAAAATATTATTAATAGTATGTAATAATATATATAGAAATAAGTAATAAAATAATAAAAAATAATAATATAATCAATAGTAAGCAACATAATTACTAATATCTGTAATTATATTGTCAGTTATATTAAATATTGTTATACTTAATATTAATAATTGTATTAATTATATAATTATTAAAATAAATTACAAATATTAATATAACTAAAAAGTAATAATTTTGAATTTAATTAATTATATTATTAATTATATTATTAATCATAACAATTTTTTTTGTTGGTAATTATTAAATATATTACTTATTTTTTATTTTATTACAAATTACTTTTAAAATTTTTATCTTCTTATTATTTAATAAAAAGATTATTTATTATTAATTGTATTATTACTTATTATTATATTTATTATTACTTATTGTTAAATATAATTTTACTTTATATTTGAAATATACAAAGCGTAGATCTCGATGGCTCTTTACCATCAATTAAATATAATAAAACTAGAAGAATGGGCTGATGAGTAAAAACAGAGTGAAACATCCCCTATTTTGAAAATATAATATATGTCTTTCCCAATGATGACAAAAGAGTTGGATACTAGAGACATATCTCCCTTAATTTTCCATAGAAGTATGTTACACAAATATGCATAGTAAAAATGTAGGCTTGTATTGTAATGACCCCCTTGGCTTCCATTAACATGTGGTGATATACTCGTCTCTATTTATAGTTCAGGAATGAGAAATTTAGAATTTCATAGTACAATGTTACTAGAAAAACAACCAATGGATCCTGAATAACTCTAGATAGTTCATTCATAGACAATGGAGTGGCCAGTGATACATTCTACTTACACATTTTTGTCAAACCATCAATGTGATTGGAATATATCATAGTAAATTTTAGTTCCCCTTTATATTTTTTTTTCATCAAGATTAAAAGTATTAAAATATCGGAAAACATTCAAACAATATTCTAGTTTATTAGGATGAGCCCCCATTTTATCATAAGGTTCTTCCTTTTCCAACATTTCGTAACCTTGATTATGAGAATTGTCACATGAAAGTCGTGATAAAGAGTAAGATATGAACAACATTGTTTTTATCAAAACATTAATTGATTTTCATTAACATAAAGTTCCATTATGAAATGGACAAAATTCTATATTTTGGAACTGACATGTAAATAAGGATAAAGATTCCATCACATCCTCATAAGACTCATAAAGCATAATTAATGGATAGTCCAGGGTATCTACCACAACATCTTTAATACTGACTTAGATGTGTTTGAGATCACATTTGATGTATTCAATCAGTATTTGAGCCATATTCAAGGTAAAATACATTATAGTTGATGGATAAATAGAAAATGATGGATATCCCTTCATGGAAATAGGGATTTTTAGTGAATCATCCCATGAATCATCTTACCCTTACACCACAATGATTCTATAATATTGTGTCCCAAAAAAAACTAGTTATCCCTATATTATTGAGAAAATAATCCACCATTGGTGTTTTCATACTCAAGATAATCATCAATTTGATCCCCTAGATACCATTTTTATGTGCATCCCTAAATGTAACTTTTTATGGGACATATTCCTCACATCCTCCACATAAATCCATAAGTATTTAGTCCAACTTGAAAGTGGTTTAGACCTTATATACTCTATATCCATGATCATAGGATGATGTATTGATGTTGAGTTCTTCACCAAGTCTATTTTCTTCTAACAACATACAAAAAATACTAACTAAACACACTCTTGTGAACTCATCCTCCAATGAGTAACATTATTCACCATAGTGTCCCCTTTTAAATACTATGAATTTATAAACCCATTTCTATTATGCACCTTCTCCAATTTAATACCCCACCATGCTTTGCTCTTGTCCAATATAGAGTAGAAAATAATTTTGATACTGTGATGTATATAGATCCTAAGACAGTCAAAATATTTCATTCCCCACACTAGTAAGATCTTGGTTCCTCATGTACGTATAGTGAATACTATGTCGATTTTTTTCATTCACCACAATATCCCATGTACCTATAGGATTTTCAAATAAATATACATATTTTTCTCCAAATTACTATTCATGTAGTACCTTGTGAGGTTTCATTGAAGTGATGATGTGAAACAAAAACATTCCTTGGAATATTTTTTTAGTGACCCATAGAATGGAAATGGTAATAAAAGGAATTTATACTCTCATAGATAATGTTTAATTTATACACTATCCATAGTGGACTATAATATTATCTCAATCAAATTTTTGTTAAAATAAAATTCAACCAAGATACTTGAAATGTATTCCTACTACTCATATTTAGTAATCTTATCTAGGATAATAATTATACTAATATATACTGTAATATTAGATATAAAAATTTAGTTCCATGTGATATAATTTAAACCAAAATTAGGAACCCATAACATGAAATAGGTTATCCTGGTTGCAAAGGGAATAAAATGAGGATCCCACTTATGTTTGTATAGAAAACCTAGTTTTAGTTATATAATATTAAAACCGTATTCTATTATATTCTATTAATTGGAGGGGAACACCATGTTGTAAAATAAACTCCCCACCAGAATGAATTTTTAACCATTAATACCTAATTTTTTTTTGAAATTTGACTATTACAGTCATCCACTTTCTATAGGTTAGAAAAAAATGTTATAATGAGTTATCTATTATTCTTTATTTCTTAAATCACATAATCACTGTGTTATCACATGTTTATTTGCTATAATGTGACTCATGTTAAGGTATTTTATATTTTAATCTTGGATCCCATCATTCAAAGTAGATTCTCTATATCAAGGGAAACAATCATCGTTGATTTTACTACCAAAATAATGCAAGGAAGAAGCCTTATGTTTCATCAAAGTATTAGCATAATAGGAGAGAACTATTAGAGAAACTCATATTAAAATATCACGATTCTAGTCCCATCAAGAAGTCATCCCAAACTTTGAAACTTTTTCACCTAAGGGTTTGCAAGACATAGAGATCCCAATACCCATTATTTATATATTAATAATAATTTAAATTAATAGTATTAGTTTTATTCATATAAAATATATTTCCTTTTATTTTACTATATTTTTAATTATTTATTATTAATTATTAATTATTTTGATCAATTTATTATTACTCCACTTTTGGAAAAGAAAATGTTGAAACCAACATGGAAAATCAATAAGGGATATAAAAGACAATTTTTATTATAAAAGTGTATACTTTATAGTGTTTTTAATTATTTTTGCATATTAAATTAATTCAGATAATTACAAATAAATAAATAAATTTTAAATTTTTGTTAAAATTATGTTATATATATATATATAAATAATAATCTACAAAAACCCATTGTGTGTAAATAATTAATTATATTCTATTTCCATTCCAATGAAGTTTGAAACATTGTTTAACACTATTAGCTATTATATATAGGGTGTGAAGTTATTTAAATATTTTATTAATGGATTAAAGGCCATGAAATAACATTATGATCTCACATCCCCATAGATAAAAAATTCAAACCTAAAACCAAAAATTTAAGAGAATTATTATTTTATTTTATTCCATCACACCAGAAACTGTTAAACCTTGTACTACCACACCTACATACCGAATACTTATATTACAAGAATTTAGTTTTCATTTCACTATGTACAGGTAACAATTACCCAATCTTTAATTACTATTATGACACACACACAAACAAACACACACACCATTCATAGGTACTGCTACCTTCCATCATTCAACCTCAAAGAGAAACCTATGTATATGATTCATCCCTCAAAAATCATGGATTTTTTTCATTAAATTTATTTTATCCTTTAAAATTATAGACCATTTGTGTTATTTAATATTGATCCCATGTCATCAAATTCTTCCAGCACTCAATTTTTCCCAAATAATTCTACTCTTGACTCTTTCAGAAGACTACCAGCTTCCCACATGCTTGGTCCAAAAGATTCCACATGATCAATCCGATTCTCCCTATTTTCTATCATATATATTCTTATCAATTATATATAAAAACCCAAACTATTTATCATCATCTATTTCAAACATATAAATATTAAAATACAACCAAAACCCAGTTTCCAATGATTCACACTACTTTTTTAACTCTTTTATCCTAGTTGGAATGATCTATAACTTCCCTCCCTATATATATGTACCACATGACACTATGTCTATAAATAGTATGTGTAACCCTGTAAGATCACCATGACCATCAAATTATATAATATAACATGTATTTCAAAATATGTTCATGTTAAAGTTTATTGATAAGTAGATAAATATTTTGTGACTTACTAGGAGGCTCAACAGATACTGGTGATTAATATATTCTATTATCAATCAATATATTGGTTAAATAATATCTAATATATCAAGAAATATTTATTTTAGATTATAAACTATGATATCTATCACAAATTCAATTCATATATGAATTATTATAATAAAAGATAATTATTCGTTTCAATGTTCTGATAATATAAGATTATCGAATAAAAACTATTTTGAAAAACAAATCCCTACATTGAAAACATTCTGATAAAACTAAAAATTGTATTTTAAAATGTTATATTCAAAATTACTATAATTAACTAAATTATCATGGTGGCTCAAAACCCTACCTATGGGGACTACTAATTTATGATTATATTCCATATTGGATTATATATTTGATATATCTTTTATCATATAGTTTGGTATGATATAGGGAGGTCATATCTAGTGATATTTACCCTGAAATCACATATATTATGGAATATGGGTATATCATTGCTTGTTATATACCTATAAATATTTCATAATTTGAATTCCTTGGAAAATAATATTAAAAAAATGGTTATATCATAACAATTTGAATAATATTATATTATTACCTTATAATACTAAGATTCACAAGTTAATGAAACTCTAATTAGTATAAATTTCGGTAATATTATTCAGAAGTCTGTTATTGATATTTAATGTATCATATAATAAAAAATTTTGTAAATTAAAAATTAGTTGAGGATTTGAAGTGTTATAATTAATGACCTTATAAAAACATTTTTTAATGTTAGATTAAATTTAATGGAAGGATCAGGAGTGTGTTTAGAACTATATTCAGATTTTAATTATCCATTAAGATAGTATTTTTAGTGGCAATATAATCATATTGACTATCCTTCAATCCCTCATTCTATTTCATAATTTTCCTTGAGAGATATTGTCATATCAATCTGTGACGAAGTGTCCTAAAAAATAATTATGTTGTTTGGTTCGTCCCATAGACACACCTCATATATAAAATTAGGTTGGTTATTCCAAAAATTCTTCCTTAATAACAAGAAAGAACAATGAGGTATTACCACATAAATTGAATGGTACTTATTTTATTCATTTTTTAGAAAATTAGTTTTGGTTTTAGAAGAATATTAATAATGAATTTGAGATTTATTATCTTACACAACTTCGTACTTGTGTTGTTAGATCCATAAAAACCCATCAATAGAGCTGTATCGTTAACATGGTTCATTATTCCACAAGTATTATTTTAAATCAAGAAGAAAAGTATATTGCATTTTCAATCCATGAAAATAATATATATTTTTAACTATAGTTTCTTTATGATATTGGATATCATTATAATTATATATATGGCTATAAATATTTAATTTAAAATCATAATTTTTGATTTATTCTCCCAATATGATTTCTAATATCATAATAGGTGATACAATGCATGTCATTTGGCTCTCACGACATCCTAATGTACAACACATGGTGTAATAGACAAATATAGCACCTAATGTGCGATACAAAATAAACTATCATATACTGTTTACAATATATTTGATAGAATAAATGATTATTAAAACAAAATAGAATGAAATATCATGCATCATTGTTATCTATCATAGAATATGATTGACTACATTTCACTAACAATTATAATTCATGAAACTCACTAAGAGGAGATGGTATTATATCACGAATATAAATATATAATATTTCATTAAATAAATAATATATGAAATTTATTTGGGTTCTAATGTTTTTTATAAAAAAATAAATTACTAGGGAATAAGTCCATAGATTTCTGGCCATGTTTGTTAAGGCTTGATATTTCTTGATTAATGGGGTTGTTGGTTTTGGTTTATTTTTTGAAAACATTTCATGATATTCTCAAAGGTCTGATGATAATTGATCTAGGTTTTATGGATTTATATATTAGGGAATAAATTTTATTGATGATTGAATGTGTTATGAGATAGTTTGTAGGTCATCTAATATTGATCAATTTAAAATTGAGTGCATACTGGTTTCACACAACCGTTTTCACTATATAGTTGAGGAAATATCCATATTCCCAATGATAGTGGTTACTGTAACTATTATTTCCACATAGCGGAAACCCATAGCGATTTTAGTCATTATAATAAGTTATTATGAGATATGTGTAATCAGTTGGTGACGTAACAAAATACATATCCATATTTCCAACTCATATATGAAAATAATCTATGTAACTTATTGAGAATTTAACACCCAGATGTTATTATGATGTATTTTGATTAAATAATTTTTATTATTATGTATCTGGATTTACTATAATTAATATTTTTAAATGAACCAAGATTACCTTAATATAAATTTACTATTATAGCCTTACAGTTAGGTTAGCGAGAATAATTATAACTATCATATGCAAATACATTTGGAATTCATTGGTCATTAAATATTTATGAAAAATATAAAGCAATTAGATATATGTATTTTTTTGAGTAAATCACTTTTTGGGAATGAACTTAATGAGATATATATATATATATATATATATATTTTATATACTTAATAGAATATTTTTGATATTCATCCAATTGATATTTTAGTCCTAGGTTATGAATAAAACATTGTTTTATGTATAAGAACTTATTTTTTAACAGGTTAATTTTTAAAACATTAAATGGAGAAACCATTTTTATTTAATATTTTTACACGTTAATAATTTCAATATGACAACCTAACCATGTTATATTGAAGAGGGATATTAAAATTTACTTTGGTGAAATTTCTGATAATTTTAATGTTTTGATGAATAGGAAAAATATGCTAAATTTTAATTAAAAAAATCTTTATTCGTCGAGATAAATTACATGGTTAATTATAATATTCAATGGTTTTCAATTATAACTATAATATATTTTTTCCATATTATATAATGTAATTCATTATCATTAATTTATATTGAATTCATAGGTAAAAACATTTCAATCCTTTTCAATGGATTAACTTTTAAAACATGTTATCTCATTTCTACAACGAGATAAATTTTAAATTAATTACTGAAATATCAATGTTTTGTATATAAAATAATGGATTCCATATTTAGAATTATAAGGTCAAAATTGTGTGAATATGTACCTTTTAATTTTGGACATTATGAATAGTATCTCCAGTAATTATTTAATTTGCCATGGTTAATGGGCAAATCTGTTAAATAAGGGTAGAAATTAATATTATAATAATATTAAACTACACTAACACATGTCCTAATCCTATTGGATAATATATTTCTGACCATGGGCACCATGTTTTAGATTTTGGGACTCCATGGATTCACTGGGATGTGAAAATGACATTTTATAATAATTAATTAAAAGTAAAGATAATTATAACCCAAACATATATCTTTTACTAAATCTTTTTTAATATAGGGTTATGTAATTGATATCTACATATATTAATAGTCATTATAAAGATAAAACTATTTCCTACATAATTGTATTTTATTTATAATTATTATACATTAGATAAATGAATTTATTTATGACACAATTTAGATGTAGTGATTAGCTCATTAATTAATGATTCAAATAAATGAATTTATAAATATTAAAATAAATTTAATTCAAAAATTTTTATGAAATACATGAAATTTTTAGATTAAACTAATATATTTCGGATTATTTAATTCCTTTGGTCTGATGTAATCATTTTGTTATGATTTTTTATAAAAAGTCTAGTATGAATATTTTCCAAAATTGATATAGTTCATAACTTAAAACATAAATTTTTTTATTAAAAGATGTTAAATTCCTTAAAATCTATGATTATGAAAAATTGTTAATAATTTTATAATTAATATATAAATAACTTTTCTATTGGTAGGTTTACATGATATAATAATTACATTAACCAACAATTTGTAAATAACATGATATCAAGGTAAGATTAAAAATGGTAAAATAAGGGTTAAACAAAAACGATAACACTAACATATCAAAAAATTATTGGATTATAGGTATGAGAACCAATATCATATTATCTTTGAATTTAATATGTTTTGGACCATTTATAATTGAAATTGAATTTATAATAAATTAATATTTTGATAGTTTCCTAATGTGCCCTCTCCTCTCTTATAAAAGGGTACCTCCTCCCTCTCCTCTCCCCTTCATTTTGAGCCTTCATGCTCGAACCAAACCTTCCCATTACTATTATAAATATCCCTCATTACATTATATAGGTTCTGGTCTTCCCAAAATACCAACTCTAGTGCCCTAAGTGTAAATTTATAGGAGGCACATCGAGGAAGAGGTAATGTCTTCTACCGATTAATTCAAAAAAAAATTCATATTCTAAAAAATCATCTTTCATTGTATAATATTAAATTCATAAAATCAATATGACTCATATAATTATATGTTATTTAAAATATTAAAAAAAATCATATTTCACATTCTATCCACCCTATGAAAAATAAAATCACCCTGCGTGCGTACGTACATGCAACAGTCTCTATGTCGGGGTGTAATATGTTATTCACCTCCCCCTTACATGAATTAGTATAATGGTAGAAATAATAACTATATATTATTATTATAACCTGATACTAATTATGATATAATATAATCTATCCAATTCAGTATCATTTAATAATTATGGGAACGATATTGTCGCTCATGAGTAAGTACGGCTTACCGTCTCCACAGTGATATGTGCTTCGTTCTAATTAATAATCATTAAACCATTATTATATAAATGAATTGAATGAATAAATATGATTTATATTATATTAATAAAATGTTTTAAGAGATATAAAAATGGTAATATGAATTTATCTTACAAAACATACACAAGAAGATAAAGTAGTTAATACTCGAATAATGTGTACAAATAAAATGTTACTAAAAAATAGATAAAAATATTATCATAAATGTAATCATAAATATAATTATGATTCTGGAATAAATCTGTATTATTATTTAGTTCATTATAAAAGGGTTTCAGATATATACATATCATATAGGAACTAAGTAATGTGATAACTTTGCAATCTCTTTTATATCAGAGATTGTTTAATTGTAAGTATTTACTAGATTATAATTATAATCCACATCCATGTTTCATAAATATGTATTTCAATATATTACTTATATTACTAAATTATTTTTTAAAGTCAATTTTAACCATATGTAAATTTTTACTAAATGGTATGAATGGACTCCTTTGCCTTTTTCATTACGATGTAGTTTTTCACATTTTTCATGAAAAGAATGAAAAGAATGTTTTTTATCTTGTACGACATTAATGGATTTTTTACACTTCAATAATTCATTATTTTTTTGAAGCTTCCCCAACAATATTTCAAGGTTATTTTAAAATATAATTTTTTTTATAAAATTTAATGGTATTTTGTGGATGGAAAACATTTTTGAATAAGATATGATATTTTCCTCAGGAATAACGCTCAAGTATTTTATCAAAATTATCTTCCATCTATGATTCCCTAGATTTGTGTTTCTATCCGTATTAATAATTTTATTTTATTTTTTAAATGATATATATATTTCTAAAATATATATATAGACTATGTTATGATGGAATGATGATTAACAAACCCGTTTTATTTCTTGGGTTATGTAACAAAGAATGTTTTTTTGTTTGACATGTAATAATGGTTTCATTATGAGATGGGTGGGACCTATATCTCCCTCCAATTAATTGGGTAAATATTTATATCACATGAGATAGACATGACTGGAATGGAAAGTAAATCTGGTTTAACCATACGTGGTCGAAATGAGGAGTGAACTTAGTTCAGCAATAGACATTGTCTTCAATGATGGTCTTGGAAATTAGTCATGAAAAATATCAAATTATCTTATATGATTATGTGTGTATGAAACAAAATTTCATATATTATTTTAGGACTATTGGGTTTACATTGTTCTTTTATGATCTTTCCCATAGCATGATATTGTGATGTTTTATATGATGGGAATGATTTTCAAATGATATATTCTTTTGAATATGATATGATTCATATTTTATTTGTTTACCCTCACTGAGAATTTGAGCTCACTTTTTTATATGTTTCTTTTCCCCAAGTCATAAAGAAGGTTAATAAGTATGATATACCAAAAATGAGTCTAGTTATGATGAAATAAACTGTAGACAATTTATATGTTTTATGAACCATTTGTTTTTATTTCATTGTTTCTAAAAACACTATACTTATACGGTCTTATCATGGTTTTATTGTTTTTAATGAATATACATCAATTATAAAGTAATGTCAATGTATTTATACTATGGGTCACTATAGTTGGTATCAGAGTAAAGGTATAATTTTCATTTGGAATCTAGGTGGAGACAGCCTAAAGAAAATGTCTATGTATGGGATGCAATCCTAGAGTTTTAGAAATGACCATTAATATCCAAGGATAATACCTAAATCTTCTTAAATTGAAATTTCATTCTTCATTGTGTGGTTTTTCTATTATGATTAGTGTTTCTCACACTATGTTTCATGGTTTTAGTAAATTGATAGAACACGATGGAACTTGGGTATTTAGGAATGTGACGGGCTATGCAATAATTACCCCATGTGCAAAAAAATGTTATAGGAGCTGGAATGAAAAATATTATCACCATGATAACACAACTTTCTCATGCTATGAATCATGCCAGACTTCCAAAAAAACAAGGGAGGGAGAAACATTATATTGAGTCCTTCATGAGGTAGTGTCCACCAACATTAAGTAGGTCTTATGGTCTATTAGTGGATGAACAGTGGATCAGTACCACTGAAAACATATTTTCAGTTCTAAAATATTTTGAACATGATAAAGTCATCTTATTAGTATATCATTTAGAATGTGAAGCTGATCAATGGTAGAATCTTATCAAGAATGTAAGGCAAAGAGATGAAATTGAGTCCACATAATTGGATGAGTTCAATAACAAATTTTTCAACAAGCACTTTCCTTATATTTTTTGAAACATCATAAAGAAGGATTTCATTGAACATAAAAAAAAGGATGATGAATATTTTTGTACCTAAAAAGAAAATTATACAAGACTTTCATGGTAAAATTGGGGAAATATTATCCAATCTGAGAGTATGATTGATCGATTCATTTTTGTATTAATACCAAGTCTTCGAAGGGCATTAGCCGAAAAGGAATTCTATAGTTACAAGGAAATTTTTCTATGTGATATCGTGGTCAAGATGGGGATTGAAGTAACCCATAAGTCATATGGGTTTGAGTAGAAGAGGAAATTTGAATTCATAAGAATATATAAATAACACACTGAACAGAAGATGAGTTTTCGATTAATCTCAATGTGTGGAAACAAACATAGATGGAATTGTCTTAAATGGATGAGTAATTATTTTTTGTCTGGAAAACAAGGTCATTGGGAAATTGAATGATTAATTGATTAGAAAAATATATCTAATGATATGAATAAAGAAAAGGCTATATATAAGTAACATCTTATATTTCCAAGTTACAGGGGCACTAAAATATGGCATTATGCCAATCAATGCCCTGATCAAAGGGTTATTGATGATGATCGATGTCAAAAATCTCATAAGGCCAAAGAAAAAAGAAAGTCACATGAAATTACTATCGATGATGTGGAATATGATATGGATGTGGTGAATCGTACACTTACCATCAACACTAAAGTAGAAAATGGTTTATTTGAACTTGGATCCACCCACTCTTTTATTTATGAAGCATTTTATTAGGGTATAATCATATTACCTCAAAAATTAGAAATTAATTTCTCTATTAAAAATCATAATGGAACAACAGTTGCATTAATAGTATATAAATCCTCTATGATTGAAGTTTATGGGAAATTTCTTCCTACAAATCTTGGGCTCCATCCTACAAGGAAATTTTATGTGATTCTTGGCATGGAATGGATTTAGTTATATGGAGATCATATCAATTTTCAAATAAGGGAAGTGACATTTCATATTCTAGAACAACTTATGATCATCTATCGATATAGGGATAAATATAACATTCTATTACAAATTCCGTCCATCTTATGGGTCGTGATTCCAATTAATTATGTTTACTTATCTCGAATGGTTGGGAAGAAACTCATGATTAAGAATATTCCCATTGAATGATAGATTAATGATGTATTTATAGAGAAATTACCAGGGATTCCAACAAATCTTGAAGTTGAGTTCTCAATAGATCTCATAACGGGTGTTATGACTTTTTCTAAAGACACCTTATAGAATGGCCCCAATTGAGTTATTGGAATTTAAGAAGAAACTCCATGATAATCTATATAAGTATTCATATTCCCATGTGTGTTACCTTAGGGGGCACCTATTCTATTTTTTTTTTTATGAATTATGGATCAATGAGACTCTGTATTGATAATAGAGAAAATAAAAAAATCACTATAATGAACCAATATCCTCTCCTACACATTAATGACTCATTTGACCAACTATGTGGAGCTCAAGAATTTTCTAATATTGATCGTTGTTCAAGATATCATCAATAATGAGTAAAAATGTGGATATACCAAAGTTGACATTCCATAAAAGGTATGGACACTATGAATTTATAGTGATGCCTTTTGGTATTACTAATCCCCATCCTATCTTCATGGATATAATTAATATCGTCTTTATAGATTATCTTGATTAGTTTGTGGTAGTCTTTAAACATGGCAATCTTGTCTATTCCCATAAAAAGGAAGAACATGGAGATCATGTGAGAATTGAACTAAGTACCCTGAAAAATGAGAATTTTAATGTTATGTTTACCAAGTGTGAATTTTGGCATTATAAAGTTTCATTTTGGGTCGCATAATCTCAAGAGAGGGGTATCTATGGATCGATCAAAAATAGAGGTTTTTGAAAGATAGTTGAGACAAACAACAGTAATTGAGATACCAATTTTTCTTGAATTGGATATATATTATCAAGTCCTATTAAATATTTGTCACGATTATCTAATCCTATCACCAAATTGACTTGGAAAGGTGTTATGTCTGTTTGGAAAGAGGAATGTGATGAGAATTCCATGGAGCTAAAATAAAGATTAGCCAGTGCACTAGTGCACACACAACCCTATAGTAGAGAACGAATTGTGATCTAAAGTGATGAATCAAAAAGGTATTGGGATGTGTTCTTATGAAAAATGATATGGTGATATATTATGCCTCACAGAAGTTGATAATCCATGAGAAAAAGTACCCTACACATGAATTAGATTTAGAAGCGGTAATCTTTTTGTAAAAAACATAGAGGCATTATCTTTATGGTGAAAAGATTGATGTTTATACTGATTATAAAATACTAATTTATATTTTTAAATAAATGTAGATGAATATTTTCCAAAAAAGTTTCATGGTGTTGATTAAAGGTTATTATTGCTCAATACATTACCCCCATCGAAAAGGGAACAGGGTAGAAGATGCTTTGATTCGAAAAGACCATGTTAGCTTATCCATGATAAGGATCATTAAAGATCCAATATTTATGTATCTTAAAGGGATATATCTAGAAATTTTAATGGAAGGGGAGAAATCTTATCTTTCTCAAATTAATGTTCAACCATCTATACATGTGATGGTTAAAGAGGAATAAAACAAAGATTTAGAGTTACAAAAGAAAGTGAGAAATGCTAGTCAATTAAACCTTGTTTGTGATGAAATAATAAGGTTAATGAAATGAGTTTGTATTCCTCCCATAACTGAATTAAATAAGGATATATTGGATGTGGCTCAGAGTTCTTCATTCTTTATTCACCCTAGATGTACATAGATGTACATGGACCCGAATGAGTACTTCTAGAGGGATGAGATAGAAAGAAATGTATCTGAATATGACTCTCGATGATTGGTTTTTTAAAAATGTAAGCCCTAGAGAGTGAAGTATAAGTGGATTTTACAACAATTACCTATACCATAATGGACATGGGAAAACATAACTATCGACATTGTCATTGGACTTCCCAAAACATCAAAAGCCAATAATTCTTTTTGGGTTATAGTTGATTGGATATGATGTTTACCTCGATGTTTAGGTGACGTCTTCAGCATGATCATGATATAGAGTTATGTTTCAGAACTACTTATCATCCTCAAACAGACAGTCATTTTGAGAGGATGATTAAAAATATGAACGAAGATTTGAGAGATTTCTCTATGGATTTCAAAGGGTTTTGGGATCAATATGTAACATTGTTGGAATTTTATTACAATAATAGATTTCACTCTAGTATTAAGATGGGTATTTATGAATCCCTCAATGGAATGAACTGAATAAATCCAACATTCTAAGATGAATTTGGGGTATGAAAGCTGTTAGAACTTGATCATGTCAAAGAAATGGAAAGATTTTTGTTTCAATAGAAGAACCAATAAGAGAAACTCATAGTCAAAAAAATTTATTCTGACAACCAAAGAAAACAACTATATTTTGAAGTGGGTGATAAGTTGTTCTTAAGAATATCTCCTTGGAAGAGAGTAATGAGATTTGGGAGGAAGGGAAAGCTGGACCATAGGTATATCAGTCAGTTTGAAATACTAGATCTTGTTGGGATGGTAGCTTACCGATTGGAACATCCACCATGTCTCTCTCATGTTCCTGATGTTTTATGTGTATATCTCCAAAGAAAGTGCATACCTGGTCATTCACATGTACACATATCAAAAGGTGTACCTCTATTGAAATATCATTATTATGAAGAACAAACGATAGAGATTTTGGATCATAGAGAAAATGTTATACAAAACAAGGCCAGTAACTTACTTAACATTTTATGGAGGAACCCCCAATTTGATGAATCTACATTGGAATTTAATGATATAAAAAGAGATAGGTATCCTCATCATTTTATATCAATGTACCTAATTCATAAGGAGAAACTCAGTTTTTTGGGGGAATAATGTAACACCCAAATAATTTTATGAAGTATTTTCATTATATAATTTTTATTCTTCAGTAGTATGGTTTTCATGCAATCGTGAGTTTAAAATGTTTCAAGAGATGATATTAATATAAAATTACCGTTATATCCTAACTATTAGGTTAGAGAAAATAATTATAACTATCTTATTAAAATGCATTATGATTTCATGGGGTATTAATTATTTATGAAAAATATAAATCAATTATATATTTTTATTTTTTTAGTTAATAAATTTTAGTGATGAAATTAATTAGATAGATAAGTTTTATATACTTAATAATATATTTTTTAAATTCATCCAATCTTTATATAAGTCATAGGGTATGAATAAAACACTGTTTTATGTATAAATACACATTTTTTAATGTTTACTTTTTACAACATCGAATGGAGAAACCATTTCAAATTTGGATTTTGACACATTATTAATTTATATATGACAACATAAATCTGTCATTTTGAAGTGGGATATTATAAATTACATTGAATAAATTTCTAATAATTTTCATGTTCTAATGAAAACTGACAATACGCAAAATTTTAATTAAAAACTACTATATTCATCGAGATACATTATATAATTAAATTATAATATTATGATGCCCCAAAATATTTAGGTGGAGTGGAAAATATTCATTAGGAAATGAATGATATAAGATAGTAGAAAATATGTATCTCAAACAAAAAAAATATAGAGTAACAATTTCCAACCCCTATAGGATCAACATGATGTGTAGATGAACTAAAAATCGAAAATTTTCATGCCATAGAAAAAGAGTATCCTCATACAACCTGGAAAATTTAAACACAAAAAGTAGGTGACATACACTAATATCTTCATAACACATTAAAGGTGAGTGACCAAATCTAATGGTATGGATAAAGAATTACATATGTATGTTTTCAGTAAAATAATCCAAAATGATAGAGAATAGGGATCCCTATCTCATAGCTTATTTCAAGAAAAAAAGTCTCTAATAGATTGAGAAGTCCAACAATGATGACCAGCATCTCACACGCCTTCCTATAAGAAAACATCAATGTCATGATACACCTTATCACTATACCACATAGTAGAGGGACCAAAATCTCTATGTGGATAACTAATTCCCCAGTATGAATTGAGGGATCCACTCAGTGGATAGATAGAGGACCCACACCTTCTTCCAATAGAAGGTTTCCACTCTAATTTTCGATAAACGTCCCATTAATATTCTATTACGAGGGTGCCACATTGATATTCAGTATAACACCCAATACCAAATCCAATAAGAGTATTCCACCCAAATGGTAGAGGAACCATACCTAGATTAGATAGATGATCCAAATATAGCTGTAATTAGATAGATAGAGGGATCATAAAATATTCTAATAGTATGATTCCACCATGATAGTAGAGGATCCAATCCCATCCCAACTTGTGGATTATAGTATAGGAATATATAGAGGATCTATTCCTATCCCACTTGGAGGGTTCTGCTTGAGTCATTGAGGACCCACACTCGGCCCAACTGCATAGTACCACTCGAAATGCCCCAGATGATCCATTGTGATCTCTGACATCAACAATCCTCATCAAATAAGATCCATGTCCAAGAAAATATCAAATCATATTCCAAAATCCATAGGTATTTGAACTATCATGTTCTAGGAGTAAAAATTCTTAGGATACTCTACTCACGGGCTGAAAGCATTATCCCAGTTAAGTAGATACAAAAATATTCCTAAAAAGGAAAAAAGTGTATAAGACATGTGAGGGGACACATATGTTGTGTTTTTATACTCCATCACATGGTTGTGTCCCTTTAGGTACATGTATTTCCAATAGTGGTGGGTACATGGTGTTTAGGAGATCTATAGGGATTGTTCATGCCACTCGGGGTTCTGCACATGCTCTTGACAATATCAATGTATCCAGGACATGTTTTTGTACATAAATATTCGGTCATATTACATTCCATGTACTCATTAATAGGGTCTTTCCCATGTTCTCACCACATAGATCATTCACCAAAGTAATCTTTATAAATAATTCAGGTGGGCTGCAAACTATTCGACGCTTAAAAACTCTGAAAATCCAAGAAGGTATATAATAGTGTCTAAAAGCCATGGGTTCATCATGGTACACAATTTTTGTAATGTTTTTGACAATTTAATAGATCCAATATCTAAACATCATATCTGAATTTTCCACTTTGATTCCAGGCTCATTCCTTCCCAAAAATAATGGATCTGGATGTTGATCATCATCTCATGATGTTGTTTCCTAAATATTGAATTTAGCCATCTCGTGGTTGTTTTCAGTATGCAAATTATGAAACAAGGACACACACCATATTTGATTCAGACATTGAATGAATAAAAATATCATTTTGAACCCCCAAAACCGCATTTTTGTCCCTAATTTTTTGATCCATTCGACATACATGATTGCACTATGAATCTAGGGGTCCGATTTGGCACTATTCCACCCAAAAATGTCTAACGGGGACCACATGGTCCATCCAATGATGAACATGGAGAATTTAAAGGGAAAATAAAAAAACATTATCTATTATTTACATTAATTCATGTAAAATATCCATGAATGAGGATATATGGTGTTAGAAAACCAACAAATAATCAATTAAACTGTAACATGTAAGCATGAAAATTTCATAAAACTAGAAAAAACCATAAAAATGAAGATTTTTCTCAATTAATAGAATAAAAAAGATTAATACATATTTTCATGAGTATTAAATGGGAAATTGATCATTTTTCAACAAATAATACTCTCATAAATGATTGATGGAATTCATTTCATTCACAATGCTCTAATCTTATCGAATCCATTTATATTTCAACATTTGATATGATATGTTAATGGAAGGTGAGAAGGAATAATATCTTGATGGTCCTATGGTTATGAGTATAACCCAAGGATAATCACATTGATGATAAATTGAAATGAATTCAGAATGGGTTTATTATATTCAATTAATTAAATTTAACATCTAATTAATTCCCTGAATATTCCGCCATAAAGTGAGTTATCTGAACTCCCCGCACTAACCTATTATATGTATGACCTTGGATAAAAATTGGGTTTCAATATCAACCTTATATTTCTGATGCGATCTTCAGTTAGAGATTCTTCCCTTTTTATGAACGAAAAATTTCATTTATATCATAAAATATATTTAATATTTTTGTAAAATTAATTCTGGTCACACCAGGCATTAGAATCTCACAAAATCTAAGTTATTGCCTCTTGAAATTTATATATTAATATTTTAAGTTCACACATTGAAAATCTAGATATCTACATCATTCCCTCCTTCAATATTTTCATCCCTGAAGAAAACTAAACAACATGGGATACTGAGACCACATCTAGCTCTCTCGCACCCATGACCTCTCTATCACATTATTGTACTTCCACAATATATGAACCAAAGGTATGATTATTCACAGAAGGCTCATCTCATGTCAATCCATGATCACCACCAATTTCTATCAATTGGTTTCTCCATCATTGATGTCTAGCTGCCAATGTCGATAACAGACATAGGGTCATAAAAGTACTTCCTCACTAGTGAAACTTGGAAGACATCATGAACAAGCTCCAAATTGGGGTTAAGAGATGTGATATAACGACCTATCAACCCCTATTCTAGACATTGAATGTGTAAAACCCAAATATTATAAATTATGTTATATATTTAACGTAATTTAACTACTTATATTTTACCCAACACCAACATGTCTTGCATTATACACTAGGATGTCTTTCTGCGAAACAATACATTAGTATTATAATTATTTAAACAATATATTTAATTATCAATTAAATATTGTAATATTAATAATAAATTATAAATTCAAAATGTTATTTATAATTTTTTCACATAAATAAAATATATTTATAATGACATGTATATGATTTGTTAAAATATTTATATATTTAGAAAATCTATTTTTTAGAAGAACTACATTTCATGTCCTTTTGTGAATAATAAGAAATATGTTTTTCTACACTCCTAAATTTTGAATTTGGTAAAATATACATCATTCTTGAATTTATAATATCAAAATTATTTTAGGCTGAATTTTTTGTATTTTTTTGAAAACATTCGATTTTTTATGAATAAGGAAAAATACAACATAGTACATAAAAACTGCCTTTTTCATTTAAATATTTATTTGAAATAAAAAAGTTATCATAAAGGAAAAATAGATAAATTATACATATTTTATTACAATGTATGTCATCGGAGTCATTTTATAATAATATTATATTTATAAAATTTTATTGAACCTTTTTAACGTCTTTTACCCACATTCTAGGCACATTTACCAACCTTATTGGATCATTTTCAAATTTGTATGAAACGTAATTTTGCCGAATCTGTGACATGAATTTGAAAATTTTGAGATACATGGTTGACATCAGTATGTAAAATGCGGTTCAAAAGGATGAACTTAATCTTTGGTGAATAGTAACTTTTTAATTTTACTTACCACAGTAAAAAGTAAATAAGGTAATTATTGGAAAAAATAATATTAAAATTACCCCAAAACATGTACTAATTATTGTGGATATGTTTATTTCGACCAAAATAAACCTTAGAAAAAAATTAAGATCATTTTGATTCATTTGGGTTAGATTTGCACACTTATTATATTTTATTAAAAGAGTAAAAAATTGTTAAATTCATAGTTTATTAACTGAACAATTTTTAATATAGAGTTATACAAAAGATAAATTAGAATATAAATTTTAATTAAAAAAATAAAAACTATTGCCTACATTATGGTATTTGATTTATTATTTTTTACACATTTAATAAATAAATTAAATTATGTCACAATGATGATGCAGTAATTACATTACTTATGAAAGATTAAAATAATTAATTTTATAAATATTAATATAAATGTAAATTGAGACTTTAGGGGAAATATAAGAATTTTATAGAGGAATATGACTTGTTAAGTTTGATTTAATATATTTTTTTCGAAGTAATCATGTTTTTTTTACTCTCAAAAAAGTAAATTCTAAATTCTGTCAAATTTGACATGCATTAGTTTTTAAAACAAATACTATATTATTAAATGATATAGTATTGTTAAAAATATAAGGTTTAGAAAAAATAAATTATATAATGACATATATCTCATTAATGAACCAATTTAGGTTCTCATGGAATTTTTTTGTATGTTTATTAACAATTTAATATAAAAATACAAGAAGACATGGTAAATGTAAAACTATATAACTATGAATTTAATCTAAAATAGAAGGTTAATATGGTGACTTCTACTTGTCTAAAACTTATTGATTGAGAGGGTTTCGATCAATCCCCACATTATCGTTGAAATAAATCCATTTGTAGCCATTAAAAACTGAAAATAATTATATAATAAAATAAAATTTCAATCTTTTCATGAAGTTACCCTCACCTCTCTTATAAAAGGGTACTTCCCCATATCTCAATTCCACACCTCCAATGCCAGTTATCTCAACTACCCTAGCTCAAATATCCTCCCAACTTCCATCACATCATCCTAGATTCTTATATTTTTCATAAATCCAACTTAAAAAGTCCATTTTATCAGATCAAAAGGAAGCACCTGAAGAAGAGGTAATAATTTCATCACCTTTTTCAATGTTCTATTTTTCTTCAACATCCTCTTTCTTTGTTTTTCCATACCAAAATAATAAATCATGTACCTTATAAATACTATGATGTTAATATAAATATGGTACAACCATATTCATTATTCTATTCATCCTATGAATGAAAAAGTCATGATATGTGCGTGCGTACGACTTACTATCTCCATGTCGTGTTGTAGTTTGTAATTCAACACTTCATTATTTGGATTGGTATAATAATGAGAATAATTGATGTAAATAATAATATTAACACTATAATGATTCTTTATATATAATATACTATCTAATTACAATTATATTTCACCATCAATAGAATGATACTGTAGCTCATGTTTACGTACGATTTACCGCCTCCACGATGCGATGAGATTAATTTCAATGTTCACCATTTACCGATGATTATAAAAATATACATTATTAATAATTATGTAATATTTGACATAATAATGATATGAGATATATATATATATGTTTGTGTGTGTGTGTATGCATATCTATGTATGTATGTATTTACATATGTCTCATTCACTAAATTCTGTTCCATACGATATGAAAACAGAAACATCATTTATGCATACATATGACCTACCGTCTCCGTAAACCATGTTTTCCATTTCATATTTATATCTATTATACATAATTATATTCTTAATATAAATGATACATAAATAATGTTTGATATTCTAGAAGAAATTAAATCATTATATAAGTGATATGATCAAGAATAACAAGGTAAAATATATACGATAAAGAAAGAGATTATTGCCCAAAATTTTATTTTAACATAGAAATTATTATTCAATGGGTAATATAAATAAATAAATAAATCAATTATGTAACGTCCCAACCCGGCTTACTATCAAACCAGTGGGCGGACCGGTGGGTCACATGGCCTCAAGCACATCTCCCCGTATGCTAGAGGCTGTCGACTAGCAGCATGGGTCTTGGGAGGTGATAGTGGGGAGACAATACCCTCATATCAGAGTAACGCATAGATATTATCAGATTAAATAATATTAAATAAAGGAAGAAGTAAACAATGGAAAGAAAATAATGATAGATATGTAATATCTATTTAAGAAAAGGTGGAAAATGCCAGTTTACAATGAATGAAAGTATAGATGTTGTTATATTTATGAAAACAGGAAACATTACTACAGGCATTAAAAAAAATACAAAAAGACAAGATGGAAAAGCCCAACGGAGATCCCCTGAGCATCGCAAGATCACGCTTGGTCCTTTCCTCCTTACTCCTCAGGTTCAAATAGAATAGCACACAACCTAGGTCCTGCAAGCAAGAAGATCAACTCAGGTACCCCAATGTAATGGCGGCCCGAGTAGGGTGTGAGATTTAAATATCAGTAGGCCGGCACCACCGGTGTCTAACCCAATCCAGACCGTGTACAATAGTTAAACAGTGAGCAAGTGTGGAGAAATAATATAGAAGAATTACGTAAGTAAATAACACCCGTCCAAGTTCCCAAGGGACACCTGACAGTTATACCTGCTTCGCCTCGTTGCCGGTAATGTAACCTGATCATGTCACCATATATATATATATATATGAATTTATATCATAGATGGAATGAGGGTAGGAATTCCTCCCACCCATTTATAAGATTAGTGGGAACGAGGTATGAATTCCTCTCTTCCCTATATGTCTACTGCCATGGGGTAATAATGCATCACTTTCATACACGTATAGAGAATAGCGGGCACGAGGTAAGAATACCTCTCATCCCTAAACTAACTGGTAATGGTTAAGAATTCCTCACTTCTATACACATATAGAGAATAGCGGGCACGAGGTAAGAATGCCTCTCATCCCTAAACTAACTGGCAAGGGGTAAGAATGCCTCCCATCCATCAATTTCATAATACTGTCATGGGGTATAACTGCTTCACATCCAGACATGTAAAACATCACTTGATGTCAACTAGCAAGGGGCAAGAATGCATCCCTTCTAGACATGTACTGTCTCATTGGTATGGGATATGCATTCCTCCCATCCATAATCATTTAAAGTAGATGGCATGGGGTATGAATTCCTCCCACCCATAATCATACACATTCATTATAATCATTATATTACAATTCAAAAGGTAGTTCCTATTATGCATTTCATGTAATCATTCCACATACACATAAGCGAACACATTCACGTTCATACTTAAGGAAACCCATCTTAAGTATATAAATTAAGATATTCACACATTTATTTTACTAACATAAGCTGTGCTCATTACTTTATCCCAAGGCGTGGTCGTACCACCCTAGAATAATCTCTAATAGTTTCACCATTCCATCTTAAGGGATATGTTAATCAATCTTTAACCCTTTGATACCTTCTAAAGGAAACACATCATTTAGTCTTAAGTCATCCCACTAAGGTTACCATATTACTCAATTTTCCTATCATGGAAAATTGGCTCAAACACACATATCATAGCCATATCATTTTATTTGTCTCAACATGAAAGATCACAAACAAAACATCAAGAGGAACAACAACAACCCATAAGAAAAGCATAATAAGTCTATCAGTACTTTTTATCTTGAAGTAAGAACACCTCTGATTGAGGGGTTTTATTATTAAATAGTTAGTTTAGTGACCAAGAAACCTCTTTTATCTTAATCCTGCAATTCACATGGTTTGCACAGAAGCATTTAATTGGAACTAAACATGCATAATTAAAATGCTAAGGAGGTGCAATAATTAAACTCACTATTACATTACTTAAATTTAAAGGCAAGGAGAGGGAACCTACCTCCAAGTGGATCCATCCGTCCACTTTGACTCTTGGCACTTTCTAACTAAGAGTCGCAAGCGAGTTGCCAAGTCATTGGCGAGTGGAAACCACGACAAAACCTCGAACGCACCCGAAACCATCCCGATGATCTGAAACCACCCAAACCACTTCGCCTTCAGTGGAGGTTGCAGGTATGTGCACCATGGAGTCCCAATAGACCATCCACATAATCATGGAGGTTCGAGCACAAAACTAGAGGAAATCAAAAGAAAATGAAGAAGAGGAGGAGGCCAGGGATAGAGCGTCGCATGACTCATAGGGGACATCCCCTTGGATGGTGTCATGCAGGTTGAGTCAGGGTGAGGGAGAGATTTGTTTAGGTTTTTATTTATTTTATTTTATATGTTAATGATAATTAAATTAACTAAAAACAAAGCACCACATGGTTTGGGCCACATGGTTAGCCAAACCGTGCGCCGACCGTGCAGTCCCATCTTCCCAAAGTGAATCCCTCACATAGGCTAGGCACACGGTTTGGGAAACCATGTGCAGCCAGTGCGCAAGCCAATGCCTCTTTAAATAAATCCGCATGTTTTGTGCCGCACGGTTAGCCAAATCGTGGGCCAACTTTGCACCCTATACAGCTCTTTAAAACAAGGGTATGACGCTTCTGAAGCCTCTTGGGCCACCTGAGAAACTTAACGGGCCTTTTCCCACGCCCAAAAACATTAAAAGGAAGGTTCCAACCTTCAGAACCTTGTTCCAAAGCCCAATCATCAAAACGACCTGTTAAGAAATCGAAAAATTTCAAATTCCTTTGGGTTATAGTCCAGTTCAAAATGTGGGTCATTACATCCTTCCCACCTTAGAACTTCTCATCCCCAAGAAGCCTTCAGGAACTACATACACAACAACCAACCTATAAGGGTTGTGAAGCTTCATTCAAAGGATCATGTTGCATTCACAAACGTCCAACACACCCTTAAGCATCCATTAAAACCTACAGCTCTTAAGCCACCAAAACTCGAGCCAACACTCGTTTCCCAAACGAAACACCATGACGACCCTTCCCGAGCCCATCTACCCACAGACACGAACCTGTCGTCGTCTCGCCAAGCATCCACTCACAGGTACTTCCCACCATAGATTTCTTTTAACATCATGAAACCAAATCCAAAGTACGGTTTGGACCACCATTGGAATTAACATTCAAAGCACGCCCCAAGTGTTCCCACGATTCTCCTAGAGTGATTTGAAACAAATCAAATAGTCGATTCCACATCGACCTCAAGGCTCATGTCAAACATGTTGCACATATAAGACACTAGTCGACATAAAACGCAATCATATTTACCTGACGATGTGCCAGAAAATGGTATGTCATAAACCACAAACATTAAACTAGAACCCCAAGTCAAGCCAACTTCGGCTGAATATTTACAAGAATTATTGGCCTAAACGGCTGACGTATTTCAAACAAAACCACAATGCCTTTCTCCAAGGAACCATGCGTTTAACAAAATAACGTTCACCAAAGCTTACACCCAACATCCGATGACATTTCCAAGATCAAACCATACAAGAAAACATGCATCCTGCATGCAACGCCAAAAGTGAACCATACATGAAAGCCCAACAGCTTCAAAGAATTATTGTGGATAAGGTCGACGCTCTTTTAGTTCATCTAAGATTAGGGAAAGATACGGGACATGCTCATCGCTAAACAGAATACACAAATAGAATTGAAATATATTCCAGCTAATCATACCAGACTACTGGATGGATGTATAGTCGAACCTCAACTGGTCGACTTCAAGGAAGTAACTCAGCTTCATATGCCGACACATACACACGATTTAAAACTCCCATGCCTCAAGGCATCCAAACATGATAGATCACTTCCATAAGGAATTATAGATACTATCTCTCCTACTAGGAAGGACACATTTACCAGATTTGACGCAACATGCTCCCAACCTTAGTAGTGTCCAAGTCATCGAAGGGAAAGAAGATAAACCGGCCAAGCACAAACACGCTAGTACACTAACACCACAAACAATCATGTGATTCTCCTCCTACACAATCACATCCCCAAAAAACCAAAGAAGATCCAAAATAAGGAAACCAGCGTGTTAAAACACACGAGTCATTCGAAATCCATCCCTAACATTGGGAGGGATGAATTCTTTAACGTCGGGCCACTCTACTGAGTAGATGACCCAATGACATAACAAAAGTCAAAAACCAATGACCACCTGTTTGAACAAGGGTGCCATTAAAAAAATAAGAGTCCAAAAAGGGATAATGGAACCCGAACGGTACCTCACGTCAGAAAACTCATGGTACAAGCAAGGCATTAAAACGCTAAGGGTGATACAAACCACATGCCATCCCCTTACGAAGATCAAACATAAACCTTAATGTCGGGTCATGAAAAACGAAGTCTCTATGATAAAAAGCCAATCATCATGCCACCGCTAAAGAAAACAATGCTCACGAGAAACACCTACGGTCCCCTTCCAAGGCCACTCAAGGAAAAAATAAAAAAACCCTTAAACTAGGGTTTCAACATACCACTACAGGTTCCATTACCAAGTCCCCTCTATTAAACCACATTAATCATTAACCATCTAAAAGTTTCAACTTCACAACAAGGTTAAAAAAATGTTTTCGAAAATCTTCCTTTTAAAAACATCATACGTTCATAGATATCCCATCATTATCAGTCAATTGAGAAAACAACACCATTTAAGAAAAAGGTCGACCTACTAGGGTCCCATTCTCTCCATCAAGGGTTCCTAAAAAAGAATCCCCAAATCAATTTATAAATTTTTCTCAAACACCCAAAACCAGGTTATCTCATATAACACATTTCAAATTACCTAATCGGGCCCAGTTGCACATTTAACAGTTAGAAAAAACCATTCAATTTTGAAAACACACAACATTTTCTATTTAATCATTTCAAAATGAAACATGACTTTACATTTAATATAGGTTTCCATTTCCCAATTCATGAAGTTCTCGTACACTTCATGGATTGAAATTTGACTCCCCTTTTTATCAAAACCAGATTCCAAACTAGAAATTTACATGCACACATACAACGGTCCAATGATATGGGTGGACACTTACCAACCTATAAAGTTCCCATACACTTTATAAATTGGAATTTCGATCCCCTTTTTAATCAAAAAAAATTTACATTAGCATTCTAACATAGCAGCCTTTTACAGTGGTTCGAATACACAGGTTACCTTTTACCAGTTATAAGGCACCCATACACCATACAACTGAAAATTGGATCCCGTCGTAATCGCAGAAAAAAGATATTACTCATGCCATTAATTACCTATATAAAACAAATCATGTCACTACAAGAACCTAACACCATGGAATGTTATGATAAAGAAGCACGACACATAAGAAAGATAGACATCATGTCATATTATCACCGAAAAATGCTATCTAAATAGGATTGCCAATAAATACAAGGCATGGAATGCAGTCAAGGGACACAGTTCAAATCAACAAGAAACCTAAAATGCAACTACATTGCATGACACTGTGTATGGAATGTTAACCCCTATGTGCCTAATATGATGCATGGAATGCAGATTTCTAGCCATATCAGGCCAAGGGTAAAATTAAAGGAATTTCATAAACCATCAGTAGCAGAAAATACAATAATCACTCAAGGTGAAACCATATCCAATGTAATAGAAAACAACACGAACTAAAATTCCCAGCCCTGGGCACTTGGTCATTTCCCGTACGTGGGGTGATCAGTTCCAAGAATGGCTATTAGCCAAGCATCGACAATTTCCTAATCTCCTGTCTTCCAACCCAAAAAAATAAGAAAAAAAGAAAAGAAATAGCTCTGATACCACTTTGTAATATCCCGACCCGGCTTACCATCGATCCGATGGCCAGACCAGTGGGTCACATGTCTTCAAGCGCATCTCCTCGTATGCCAGAGGCTGCCGACTAGCAGCGAGGGTCTCGGGAGGTGATAGTGGGAAGAATATACCATCTCATCCCTATAGGTCTACTGTAATGGGGAATGAATGACTCCCTTCCAAAAAAGTATAGGGAATAGCGGGAACGAGGTAAGAATGCCTCTCGTCCCTAAACTAATTGGCAAGGGGTAAGAATTCCGCCCTTCCATACATGTATAGTGAATAGTGGGCATGAGGGAAGAATGCCTCTCATCCCTAAAATAAATGGAAAGGGGTAAAAATACCTCCCTTCCATCAATTTCATAATATTGGGATGAGGTATAATAGCTTCCCATCAAGACATGTAAAACATCACTAGAAGTCAACTATCAAGGGTTAAGAATGTCTCCCTTCCAGACAAGTACTATCACATCTGCATGGGGTATGCATGCCTCCCATTCATAATCATTCAAAGTAGATGTAATGGGGTATGAATAACTCCCACCCATAATCATAAACATTCATTATCAGCATTATATTACAATGCATAAGTTAGTACCTCTTATGCATTTCAAGTAATCATTCCACATACACATAAGTGAACACATTCATGTTCATACTTAAGGAACCCCATCTAAAGTATCTAAATCAACATATTCACACATTTAATTTACTAACATAAGCTGTTCTCATTACGTTATCCCAAGGCGTGGTCTTAACACCGTAGCATGTTCCCTCCTAGTTAAACAATTCCATATAAAGAAATACATTTATAACTCATTAACCCTTTGATACCTTCATGGGGCAAAAAGACAATTAGTCTTAAGTCATCTCTCTAAGGCTACCATATTCCTCAATTTTCCTATCATGGAAAATCGAATCAAACACACGTATCATAGCCATATCATTCTATTTGTCTCAAGAAGCAAGAGCACATACAAAACATCAAGAGGCACCACAACAACCCAGCTAACAAGCATAAAAAGTCTATCACTAATTTTTATCATGAAGGTAGCGCACCACTGATTGAGGGGTATTATTATTAAATCATTAGTTTTGTGACCAAGCAACCTCTTTTATCTTATTCCTACAATTCACACGATTTTCACAAAAGAATTTAATTGGAACTGAACTTGCATAATTAAAATGCTAAGGCAGTGAAATATTTAAACTCACTATTACTTTACTTAAATTTAAAGGCAAGTAGAGGGACCCTACCTTCAGGTGGATCCATCCGACCACTATGGCTCTTGGAACATTCTAACTAAGAGTCGCATGCGAGTCGCCTAGTCTTTGTCGACTTGAAACCATGCCAAAACCTCGAAAGCACCAGAAAACAACCCGATGATCCGAAACCACCCGAACAGCTTCGCATTCTGCGGTGGTTGCCAGAACGCACACCAAGGAGTACCAATGGACCTTCCGCATAATAGTGGATGATCGAGCGTAAAACCGACGGAAATCCAATGAAAACGAAGAAGAGGAGGAGGCCTGGGATGGAGCGTCACACAGCTCACAGGGGAGATCCCCATGGTTGGTGTCGTGCGGGATGAGTCAGGCGGAGGGAGAGATTAGTATAAGTTTTTATTTATTTTATTTTCTAATTTAAAATTAATTAAATTACCTAAGAATAATGCACCACGCGGTTTGGGCCACACGATTAGCCAAACCGTGCCCCGACCGTGAGGTCCCCTCTGCCCAAAGGGATTCCCTCACATGGGATAGGAACAGGGTTTGGGAAACCGTGCATAGCCCGTGTGCATGCCACTTTCTCTTTAAATAAGCCCGCACGGTTCAGGCAACACAATTAGCCAAACTGTGCGCCAACTGTGCACCCTCTATAGCCCTTTAAAACAGGGGTATAGCGCTTCCTAAACCTCTCGAGCCACCTGATAAACATAATGGGACATCTCCCACACCCAAACACATTAAAAGGAAGGTTTCCAACCTTTAGACCTTGTTCCCAAGACCGGTCTTCATAATGAACAGTTTAGTAATCGAAAAAGTTCAAATTCCTTCGGGTTTTAGTCAGGTTCAAAACACGGGTCATTACAAATTATGATATCATAAATATGAATATGGTTCTTTTATAATTTAATAACATACTATGGTCATTATACAGGAGGATAAATGTACCATTGACCAATGGAAAGTACAAGGTAAGGGTTAATTCCGCAATCTCATTATTATCCAAGATTGTTTATGTGTAAGTATTAAATGGGAAATATTAATTATCCATGTCCATGATTCATAAGATAGTTTTTAGAAGGATTACTATCAATGGAATCTTTCGGTAAAACATCATTTTAAATGTTTTTAATATTTATTCTTCTATGTCATTCTCAATAATTTTCAGGCTTTAAAAATGGTATTAAGGATTTATTTATATGGACATTAATGTTTGAGAAAATTAATTCTTTTCAAAGTTTTAATGTGGGATGAGACACGTTGAATAAAAAATAAATTTTAAATGAAATACGTTATAAATTTTTGACTTTTAATTGATTTAAAAAGGTGATATTTCTCTCAATGAGTTTTAATGACCATTTTAAACTAAATCAACTTCCTTTAATAGATATTATTCTTCATTGAGGTTGTGTTATTATCTTCCATATTGTATTTAATTAGTAATGATATGTTTTACTTTGGGTGTCCTATTTTTATACCATTCATGGATTATAGTCAAATTATTGACATTTCATACGATAGTTTTAAAATGAATGATTATATTATCTTTAAAAAAATTTCATATGAGGAATGAAATGGAATTAGTAAGTGATGGGTGGGGCTCATTATAGCCCCTCGATGCATCGGTCAGTCTCATGAGATAAATTAGTGTCTTGGAATAAGTCCTTCACAATATTTTTATTTTTAGTCTTGGAAAGAGTCCTTGACTATTTGGTTATTATGTCAAGAATTATTCATTAAATCTTTATGAAATTAGTTATTATATGTGGTTATTTTAATAGAAGATCATTTATATGCATGTTTATAGGGTTATTTTTGATTTATTTTTTCCATATTATGTTCAAGTTTATGTCTAAAAGGATGTTGTTTTTCTTAAACATATTGAAATAAAATTTTATAGCTTCTACTATATTATTTACCCTTATTGGGCATCTCTAGTCACCTCTTTCTTTTGTTTTATTTTCCCAACATTCCAAGAAGTGTAATATGATTGATATGTAACAGTAAGATACGAGAATAATGGCATTCTCCAAATATTATTTTAGATGGGTTTTATGTTTAAATGTGTAATGTGACGTTCATGTATGTAATCTATTTTCTATAACTATTAAAACTGGTCGTTCCTTTGGGACATGATTCCTTGTTAACATTCCATTGTATTAAAATAATGCACCAAAATTGAGATTCTAAGGTTGTGGAGTTACAGTTGGTATCAGAGGAAGTTAAGTTCAATCCTTGGAAACTATATTTAGAAAGACACTCTGATTAGAGAACATTACCCTAAGATAATCTTTGAGGATTAGTATAGAAGAGCATACTAGAATTTTGGTTATATAGAGATTTTGTAAATTTTCAAAAAAATACAACCCTGTCTAGATACGAGCTGGTAGAGGTGGTTGTAGAACAAATGTATCTAGGGGTAAAACTCGAAAACACCACATTGATCTAGACTCGAATGGGAACCAGTGCACAAAAATGGGCCTTTCTACACTCTGTTTACAACACTCCCAAAGGATATTCCTCGGATAATTCACATTTTCTTTTTGAAATCATTATGATGGATTTATGAGTAAATATGTCATCAATGAAAGCATTTTTATGATTTTGAGAGTAGATGTAAGAAAATATTCAATTAATGTTGAGAATTTTTCTAGTTATTAGATTATACATTATGGTATTATCTAACCAAGTGTATTTTTTCATTCAGAAATGGTGCCCTATAGAAGGAATGGGAACTCAAGAAATATGCATGATCCAATGAGTAAGAAGGATCATATATTTCACGGTATTAATACAAAATTTAGATGGGAAATTTTCACCCACATATTCTCATCATATGAAGAAATTGTATCATGTGTTAATAAGATAAGAAATGAATTATGTGAGTCCAATGGATTTGAATGGAAGAAAGAGAATAATAGGTTGGTATAGAATATTATTGGTAAAGGGATGAAGGGGAAGAATAATTTTCCCACATGTTATAAATGTGGAAAGAATAACTTTTGTAAATGCTTGAAGGGAATGGGAATTTATTATAAGTGTGAAAAAAGAACACCAAGTACATGATTTTAAGGGAAAGATAAATGATTCAAATATAAAATGCTTCATCAGCAAGGAGTCAGGACACTACACGAATCAATGTCCAAATCATCATAGTATATCCCAAATGATGTTATTGGATAATAATCAATTTACATTACTACCACATATGACATGTAATTATTAGTGATATTATGTTGTTATTAAATAATTATGTCATTAGATTATTGTGTTAATGATGTATAAGATATAAGAATTATATAGTATATAAGGATTACACTATAGTAAAATTTAATTGAGGATTTAAGATTGTATGGTACCATGAAATGTGACTCAATAGAGAGTTAATATTTATGGAAATTATATGATTGAGGGAATGATTAACCTTAATATGGTCTTGATACTGTGGTAGTGATTTTGGAAGAAGAGATGATTGATTTGGATAAATTATATTAGATATTCCTGACAACCTTGAGACTAATTAATTTTTTTGTTTCTTCCATTATTGTTGGAGGCTAAATTAATTTGGGATATAAGGAGTACATCCAGTATTCTTTGTCATACATAAGGAATAAATAAGTGCATACATATTCAAATGAGGTTTTATAGTAATTCATGGTGTTACCATGTTTTAAGAGAATACATGATTAAGGTATTCACATATTATTATGTGGAAAATATATCTTCATTACGTTGACCCTCGGAAATTTTTTGGACTATGAGTTTGGACAAATGTATTTTGGATAAGTTTAATGGTTGAAATGGAGTTAGTTAAGACTTGATATTTTTTTTGAGGTTAATGTATAATTTATTGGATACTCTAAATACAGCTTTTTTATTTTAGTAATCATAAAGAGGATTAAAGAAATACTTGTGTTCCTTATGTTTTATCAATTGTATGTTAGGATTAAAAAGAATTGAACATTAATTTCCTAGTGTAATGGATAATGTAAAAATATATCAAAGCACAACCAAATGATGAGAATATGATTATGACAGGTAATTAAATCAATTGTATTTTCATGGGATCTTTTCTTGATACTAAATTAATCTATCCTATTCAAAAGAAAATATCTAAGAATTTTTTTTTATCTTAATACCTTATGTTTTCTTGAACCAATTATACATTAAATCATCATATATTTGTGGTTTGAGGCCCTCAATTTTATATTCATTATTAAATTGTTTGTGACTGATGACCTCAATCACTATCTATAAATATTTACATTTTTCTCTAATTATGTGTCTCTAATTTCCACCACTGTTATCCTATTTGAAATCCAAATTTGGTGGTGAATTTTCAATTTCCATTTCCCTATTATTATGACTAAATTTTATTAACCGTATTTCTATCATGGGTTTTCTACAATGGTATTTTAAATTTCCAACATTTTTCTTTGAAGAAATATTTCCAATTTCAAGGAAATTTTTTTTGAGGAGGGGGTAATTTTACACCCAAAATATTCAACATATGTTATATCTTTAATGTAATTTAACATCTTCTATTGCAAGCATCACCAGCTTGTCATGCCTTATAAGAAAGATTTAGTTTCTAAAAAACAACCCATTGGTATTAAAATTATTTAAACCATATATTTAATTATAAATTAATTAATATAATATGAATAGTAATATATGAATTTCAATTGTAATTTAAAATTATTTCACATAAATAAAATATATTTATAATTAAATTTATATTATTTGTTAAAATATTTATATTTTAAGAAAATTTATTTTCTTAAAAGATATACTTTTTAAGTCATTTTGTGAACAATTATGAAATTAATTTTAAACACTACTAAAAATAGAATTTGGTAAAATGGAATTCATTTTTTAATTTTGAATATCAAAATTATAATAGGGTGAATTTTTTGTATTTTTCTCAGAACATTCAATTTTTGATAAATAGTGAAAAATAATGCATAGTATATAAAAATTGATTTTTTCATTTAAATATATATTTTTAAATAAAAATTTATCCTAAATTGAAAATAGATATATAATACATATATTAGTAAAATGTATTTCATTGTATTAGTTTTATAATATGATTAGATATTTAAAATTTTATCGAACATTTTTAACGTTTTACACACCTTCTAGGCACATTTACCCACCTTCAAGTGACTTTTAAAAATATGAATGAAACATAATTTTACCACTTTTGTGAATTTAATTTAAAAAATCTAAGAGGCACAGTTGACATCAGTATGTAAAATGTGGTTTCATATGATGAAAATAATTTTTGTTGAATAGTATCTTTTAAATTTTATTTACCATGGTAAAAAGTAAATAAGTTAATTAAAGGTACAAATAATATTAAAATTACACCAATACATGTCCTAATTCTATTGCATAAGTTTATTTCGACCAAAATAAACATTGGGAAAAAAATAAGATCCTTTTGATCCATTTGGGTTAGATTATGACACATATTATATTTTATTCAAAGAAGAGTTAAAAAGTGTTAAATTCATAGTTTATTAACTAAAACATTTTTAATATACTGTTATACATAAGATAAAGTAGACTATAAATATTCATTAGAAATATAAATAAAATTTACTAAATCATGATATTTTATTTATAATTTTTATATTTTTAATAATTAAATTTAACTACGACACAATGATTTTGAAGTAATTACCATACTAATGAATGATTAAAATAATTGTTTTTATAAATATAAATTAAATGAAAATTGAGACTTTTCCTAACATAAAATAATTATATAGGATAATATGAATTGTTAGGGTTGATTTAATGTATTTTTTTTTTGAAGTAATCAAGTTGTTTTCACATTCACAAAAACAAAATACTAAATAGTTTCAAAATTGACATAAATGAGTTTTAAAAAAAATTACTATATTATTAAATGATATAATATTCCAAAAAATATAACGTTTATCCAGAAGACATATATAATGATAGATATGTTATTAATTAACCACTTGAGTTTATCTTTAAATTTTATAGTATGTTTATAAACTAAGTAATATAAATATACAAGAAGACATGGTAAAAGATAAACTATTTAACTAAAAATTAAATCTAAATGATAAGGTTAATATGGTGACATATACATTTCTAAAACCTATTTGTTGATAGTATTTCGATCAATCCCCATGATATCATTGAAATAAATCCATTTTTTATCCATTAGAAACTGAAAATGATTTTATAATAAAATAATATTTCAAAAGATTCCTACATCTCTCTACTAATAGGGTACTTTCCCTTATATTAATTACAAATCTCCATAGCCATTTGGAATGCCAAAAAATGACTCAAATACCATCCCAACTACCCCAATTCAATATATGGGCCTTAATTTGATCATAAATCCAACCTATGGTTACCTTTTGATCAAATCAAATGGAATCAACCGAAGAAGATGTAATAATTTTATCACCTCTTTCAATGTTATTTTCTTCTTCCACTTCCTCTTTATTTGTTGATTGCATACCAAAATAATAGCTTTAATACCATCTACATACTTTTATGCGATTATAAATATGGTACAACCATATTCATTATTCTATCTATCTTATGAATGACAATGTCACCATACGTGCGTATGTATGGCTTACCATCTCCACGTCGGGGTATATATCGTTATTCGACACTTCATTATTTGGGTGGGTAAAATAATGAGTATAATTGAATTAAATAATATATATAACATTTTAATGTTTCTGAATATATGATATAAAATCCAATTACATAATATTACACCATAAATGTAATGATATCATTGCTCGTGCGTACGTACGGCTTACCGTCTACACGACGCTATGAGATTCATTTCCACGTTAACCATTGAACGATAATTACAAAAATATATATTATTATTATTTATGTAACATATCACATAATAAAGATACTAAATATATATATATATATACATATGTCTCCTTCACTTCTGTTCAATATGATATGAAAACGGAAACAGTGTTTATGTGTATGTACGACCTACCATCTCCATAAATGGTGTTTTCCATTTCATATATCTATATATTATACATATTTATATTCTAATTATATATGATGAAAAAATAATGTTTTATATTCTGGAAGCAATTAAATTATGATATAGGTGATACGATCAAGAATAACATGTTAAAACACATACTATAAACAAAGCGATTGTTACTCGAAATGTTATTTTAACATAGACATTCTTATTAAATGGGTAGTATAAAGACATAAATGAATCATGTATGATATCATATATATGAATATGTTTCTATTATAATTTTATAACAAACTATGGTCTTATATAGGAGGTTAAATGTACCCTCTTCTAAAGGAACATACAAGGTAAGGGTTAATTCTTCAATCCCATTATTATCCGATATTGTTTATGTGTAAGTATTTAGTGGAACATATTTATTATCCATGACCATGTTTCATAAAAGAGATTTCAAAAGAATTATTTTTCAGGTACTCTTTAACTAAAACACCATTTTAAATGTTTTAAATATTTATTCTTCTAAATCATTCTAATTAATGTCCATGTTTTACAAATGGTTTTAAGTATTTATTTATATGGACATGGATGTTTTAAAACATTATTTACCTTCCAATGTTTGTATGTGGTATGGGAAACTTTGATTCAAAAATATATTTTAAATAACTTCTTTTATAAATTTGCGACTTTTAAATGATTTCACAAATAGGTATATTTCACTTAAAAAGGATTACTGATAATTTTTAACTATGTCAACATCCGTTACTATATATTATTACTGATTTAGGTTGATTTATTATCTTCCTTATTGGGTTGAATGAGTTATGATATGTCTTACAATGGTTGTGCTATTTTAATACCATTCATGGTTTTTGGTAAAAGTATTGAAATTTCTTATGCTAGTTTTAATAAGAATGTATAAGTTAGGTTTTCAAAAATTTCATATGAGGAATGAAATGGACTTAGTATGTGATAGGTGGGTCTCTCTCTAGCCCGTAATTTCATAGATAGGTCTCAAGAGACATATTAGTGTCTTGGATTAAGGCCTTGATAAAAACAATTTGTAGTATTTACATGAGCCCTTGACTCTTTGGTTATGATGTCTGGCATTATGCATTCCCTCGTTATGAAATTAGTTATTACATGGGGTTATTTGACTATTATAATATCCATGCGCATGTTTATATGGTATTGTTTGATTTATTTTTTCCAGATTATCTTCATGTTTATGTTAAAAAGGCTTCTGTTTTTATTACACATCATTCCCTAAAATATTATAGCTTCCGCTAATTTATTTACCCTTACTGAGAATCTAAGATCACCCCTTTCTTGTGTTTTATTTTTCCATGATTCCAAGATGTTTATTATGATTGATATGTGGAGTTAAGGTAGGAGAATAATGGAATTCTAAAATTATTATTTAATTTTTGTTTTTTCATTTAATGTGTAATGTAATATTCTTGTATGTAATCTATTTTCTATGACTGCAAAATTGATTGGTCATTCGGGATTCGATTCCATGTAATCATTCAAATGGTTTAAAATAATGCACCAGCTATGGGCTTCTTAGGTTGGGGAATTAATGAATGGATCAATAAATCTCAGTGAAATGTTTTTCAAACTAGCCAAACCTTCAGAGTCCTCACTATTTGAAGACTATCAGGAAAATCTGGTCTCCCTTCTCAGAATCCAAGGGCCTAAAATGGTGTTCTATATAATATTATTAACCGATCTATCCTTTCCTCCTCCTATCATGGATAACCTAGTCCTTCTGCATCATCACATAAACCATCATTATACCAATAACAGAACTCTTATCGATATCTATCTAGTAAAAGTTTTACATGTATTGTCACCTCTATAGGACCTCAAATGTTTCCATGTCGATAGTAGAGTGGTTTCTATTGTTGTAAACAAAATCTACCAATGTAATGTGATCCTAATAGCTCTAAATGAAATAAAACATGAAATACCTCAACATATCCTTCCATGCATGGATATTGTGATTGGTCATCCCATATATCTGGGGGTAAATGGCTTTACTAATCTTCATATCTGTCCTGAATACCTCCTGCAATACTATCCAAAATAGAGATGTGAGATAAAAATCATGGTTAGATTCAATTATCAAGGAAGTCCCATGACGGAGAATGATATATCGTACATAAAACTACCCTAAAACATCCAGTGAACTCTAATCCCTTATAGAAGTTATGTGCGCTAACTTGGAGAGTCTATAAAATATCACCCAGATGGAATCATGGACATTAAATATATAATGATGCCCTATAAAAAATTCCATGGATATTTCACCCCTTCCACTCTATGATATCTTGGGGTTAAAACAAAAATGCCCAAAATTGGTTCTCAACCTTCACCTACAGACATTTGAGGCACAAAGACAAGAACTTCAAAACCCTCCATCTCTTTTTGGACCTCTAATAAATCGATGAAATTTCTATTTGCATACTTCCCACAAAGGGATGTACAAATAGAAAAGAAGTTTGGATCGGTCACATAACCTCCTCCCACATAATGACGTGAACCACCATCCATACTATAAAAACTATTATGTGATTACTACCATTAGAATGTCCATATTATGAATCCCCTATTGATATATTTTCATGAAATACCTAATATTCAATATCTCCCAGCCAGGGCTCTCTCAAACATTCTCTAAGTGGAGGAGTCAACACCATCGACTAAAGAAATGTAGTACCCACCTGCTCTATGTGGGTTAGCTGCAAGTAAGCTAAATACTCTTAATCCTCCTAAAAACACATGCCTATAAATCAATAGTAAATTAATTATTTCCCATGATTAATTTGATTGGATTTTAGACTATCTTGAAGAAATATTCATGCATGAACTCCAACAAGCGTCGTTGTCTCATGTTAAAGTCTCTCTGTGTGAAGAGGTACCAAATACATGGATGGTTTGAGTAATCTAGAAAGCACTCACCGAGAAGTTATTTACACCACATCCACATGTAGATGAAAAAATGCAACCAACTCTAGTTCATGGTTTTTGTAGTTCATTTCATGGGTCTCCACTTCCATCTCCTAAATAATCATAACACACTTCATACTCCATGCCCTCATCTAGTAGTCTTAACACATAAACTGTAATTGTCATCATCTTCAAATATTCAAATGCCCTATTGAACTGCTCAGTCCAGGTAAAAAAAATCAATTTTTATGTTATGGTAGTCAATAGGGTTGTAATTCTAGAGTGATATGCCAGAAAACACATGTAGTTCCCTACCATCTAATAAAACCTTATTAATCAATCACAATTTTGGGTTGATCTTAAGTAATAAATTCCTCAATCTTCACTAGGTCCATTGAAAAACATTTCTCTGAAATGAAATTCCACAAAAATTAAACCTCATGAATCCAGAGTTAGCCTTTTTAGGCCTTAACATAACACTGGTCATCAAAAATAAAATATTGATCATTCCATAAGAGATTTATATTTTCCTCCTCTAAACTAGAGTTTATCAGAATGTAATTTATAAAAATGACCAAAAATGGTTCCTTGTATTGGTTGAATATCTGGTTCATCAATTCTATATACATTGAGAAGAAATTATTCCCAGTGAAGGGAATCACCAGGAACTCATATTGTCCAATGTGAAATAAGAATTCTAGATTTTGATTATCAGCCTTGAAACCCCTAAACTAGTGGAAGACAGACTAGAGATCAATCACCAAGAACCATCTAGCATCAGAATTTGTCAAATATGTTGTCAACCCAAGGAAAGGGGTACTTGTTATTTATCATGGCCCTATTCAAGAGATGATAATCAACACAATGCCAAAAGCTCCCATATGCATTTATAAAGAACAATATTGGATATATCTAGGGTACTAAAATATTTGAGGTGAACCCCATACCTATAAGGACCTCTAAATACAACTAGATCTCCCATATATTGGTAGGGGTCAACTGATTATCTAAATTATTTATCAAAGTGGTATTAGGGTGCAGGTTGAAAGAAAACTCCATCTCCCACCCTGGAGGTAGTCCTGGTACAACCTTGGGGATGATTTCCATAAACTTATTCAGGAAATATGAATTCTAGATGCCTAAAATACTTATACAATAAGGGATATTATCACCAACTAATTGGTTATGGGATATAACTTCCTTCACTCAGCGCACACTTGTCCCACCATAAGGTCACATTCAGCAATGAAGGTGAATCTGTTATGATCATTGTGAAGGCATATAACTCATCTGCAGTGATAATCCAACTAGTCTAAAACCATGGAAAAATAATACAACCCGAAGATGAAATTATAGGGAACCATCATGATTTACACAATTTTCTAAATAAACCTCTCTATGCGAAGTGATATCTTGTACTACAAACTTATAATAAACACAGAAAAACCATTCCCTATTAGAACCTCAAGTTCAATCTGATGGGATAGTTCCTATACTGGGAGATCCATCTATCACAATAGAAGTATAGAGATGATGGAATGAATGGATCATATGATAAATACTACTATAGAAATTCTATAAAACAAAAGAAACTATATCTATGATCCTCTCATACATTTCATGGACACAATCCTCTAGAGACTATAGCTGTCCATTGTACCAGCTACAATCTCACTGATCCAGATGTGTGTTTTCTTGTGGTGGCGGAAGGATATCATAGTTTCCCCCACCATGCACAACTTCTCCTCATCCACTTCCATCATCTCCTCCATAGAAACCCCACTACCATATCCATGGACATCCCGGATCACAATGTTGTCTCAATCATTGCATTCTGTTACATATTTGAATATATAACCTAGTGCATCTGGATAAAAATTCATGTGATGTATGACCTCTATGAACAAAAGAAATTTACTACCCAAATCTGGGATGCCTTTTTGGTATGCTCATTGCCTGTGTTACAAGACCAAACACATGAGTATGATCATTATAGGATCTCCAGCATCATGATCCAACCAAATGAAACCTACTAGATGGAATTCATGGCTCAACTCTATGATTCCCAAAACCATAAACTAATTACTAGTATCCCTATGACAGGAATATCTTTTTTATCATTTCCCATTACAACACCAATAAATAGGTGGTTATGGAAAAGGGAACCATGTTGTTACAGATCTCTTTATATTCTTTGTTATCAAACATAGGTTCTCATAAGTATCCATCCCATATCATGTCAAATGGGTATCAGTTATGGTCTATGGAGACTTATATATACTCCCTCACTATCATACCTCCCTTTTATAGCTCTAGTATATCTTTAATCCAAAATAAGTTAAAACATGAGGGTTAATACTCCTCACAATAAATCTATTGCATGTTGGGATGTGAATTTGGTGACTCATTGTGGATCTGAGTAATAGGAAACCAAAAGTGTGTAGTTTCACTATGGAAAGGGATATCTTGAAAAAAACACTGAATCCTTTGTTGTTTGGTCATTTATAAATATACAGACCAGCCACTATATCCAATAATTCACTTCATATACATCTATCTCATAGTGGAACCTCATCATCCTAAAACACTATAACTCAAAATCATAATAATCTTATTTACATCCTCAACCTTCTCTTCTAGAATAACCTACTACTGAAGATTTGTATGTACCACTACCTATCCACCTTGAGAAATAATAACCTGGGATTAACCATGAACTAAGGCCCCACTGCTCAACAGATCATTGTCACACTCTAGAACTAGTATCCCAAATGGATGTCATTACAAAGGTATTCAGAAATTTTAATCAATATATAGCAAATTAAGATGAGCCCATTATATATATATATATATATATATATATATTAATTATATTATTAGTCAATAAATATAGTCAAAGACTCCATAGTATTCAATTTATGTACCATTTTTCCCTGCAACAAATGTTTTTTTTTTGTGATGAGTCGATATGAAATTAGTCAAGTTCCTTGTAAATGGAAATATTTCAAACCATTAAAATCACTGGATTCCTTGGACTAAGAGCCATAATCGAGAAATGGTGACACAGTTTTTATAATCCCGACTAAATCCTCATAAGGTGACTACTACATATAACATCCCATGTAATTGACAAATCTGATTCCAATCTATCACGACCTAAACCTAAATCATGCATTAGTTGCAACTTCCCTAAGACCACCTCTATAGGACAATGGTAGTATACAAGTTCCAAAAATCATATCATAAATGGGGGTCTTTTTATATTTAAAATTTAATTATACAACAAACCATCTAAATGATTAAGTGTAGATTAAAAATAATAAAATGATGAAATAAGTAAACGGTAAACCAAGAATGAAAAAAATCTAGAGTGTAAAAGAGTATGGTTGAGAAAATTAAAAATTAACGTCAAAAATACACACCCAACCAGAAATATTTCCTAACATGAAAAAAATTTGAAAGTAAACTACAGAGATATAATCTCCATGCTTGTTGCAATGTACGTGGTCCACAACACCCAATATCCCTATGCTCATAAAATTCACTGCTAACCTATCTATTTTCTACATAAGTCACAAAAAATGTGGGAAAATCTTATATATTTGTGAGAATATAAATACCATGTATGATTCCCTGAAAAGATACGAGATATAATTTATAGTTAAAATAGGAAAATAAATATAGTGGATATTAAACAAGGTCTAGCTCAACCTAAAGAATAATAATGAATATCCTTATCAATACACATGGGGCTCAATATAGTGAGTTGATAAAACTAAATTTCAAGTATTTTATAACCATATAAAGGGAGAATCCTTATAAACACAAGAATCTAAGACCAAAGGAGAGAGAGAGAGGGGATATCCTTCAAACAACTCATCCCATTAAATGTCACTAATAGTTTGTGAATTCATAAAATGATTTCCAACATCAGATGCGTCTACCATACAAATAACATCCATGGAATTCCTTCTTATTGGGCCACATAGTTGAGAAACCAAAATATCTAGGTAGAGGAACCATTCCACAGTATAACATGAGGGTTACCAATTGTACATATATACATGAACCATATCATATTCTAATAGGAGGGTTCCACTCTATTTGTTGATAAATGACCCATGAAATTTCAATTATGAGGGTTCTACTCAAATAAAGAGCAGATGACCAATTCCCTTTTTCCAAATAGAAGGTTCCACTATATTGGTAGAGGATCTATGCCTCAAATAGCTGGATGGTTTTATTATAGGATTATTTAGGTAGATAGAGGACCCATATGTTATTCCAATAGAAGGGTTCCACTCTGATTGTAGATAACCCATTCCCACGATAGTTGGTTTGCTCCACTCTAGGAGTTTGTAGAGGACTAATCCTAAGCCCAACTGGATGTTCCACTCTTGTCATCGAGGAACCAAGCCTAGCCCAGGTAGAGGGTTCCACTCAGAATTCCCCTATTTATCATGCATTATCAATTTCCTCATCGAGCATCACCAAATGTGTATCATTCCATGTATAATCTTAAATATTATTCCAAAATGAAAAATGAGGGAATCCTTTAGTTATATGTGGAACACACTAAGTATAAGATATTAAGTTGTTTATGTATCTGTCTAAATTAAGGAGATAAATGTATTTGATGTTTCGAAAAAATGAACCAAGGGGTACAAAATGAGTCAGGGGACCTATATGAAGTGTTGTCCCACTCCATAAACAAGGAATGGACTTCTGGTACGTGACCCACAAAATAAGTAGGGATAAACAAAATGTAAGGGATATACATATAATGTTCATGCCACTAAAGAGTCCATACAGTGTATTTGGCTATGTCCATGTACCCATGTCGTGTCTATATACGTTAGTACACAATTGTGTGCCTCGAAATGTAATCATTCATGGGTTCCTTAACATGTGCTCGTCAATATGGCTCATCCATATGGGAAGTGATAGAAAAAAATGTAGGAACAATACAATTCATTAACTTCTTATAGATTCTCAAAAATCTAGTCGATGCTTCATAGAGGCTACACATCATAAGTTAATTTTAGTATAGGGTGTGTAGTCATGTTTTTCACAGTTTATCAGAACCTAACACTGCAAATTAGATATGGATCTTCCAATCGATTCCTGGATCATTCAACCCAGAAAATGTTGTATCTAACTATGGATCATTAATTCTAGTTTTTGTTTCCCATAAATCAAATTTTATAATGCCAGGGGTATTCCCCTTACATGCCACAAACAAGTTCGTCGACCTCCATCATTAATATGGAAACTGAATTAAGAAAAACATCACTTAAAAACATACATAAACCTACATATATCCATGATTAATTGATCCTTCTTTCAAATGTAATTCCTCAAAAATATTGGGGGTACAATTGTCCTTAGTACCACCCAACATTGTCGAATTGAGACTACATTGTCTAACCAATAATAAACATGAATAAAATAAGGTTGAAAAAAAAAACAAATCTACATCGATCCATTCTTAGTTTTCATGAAAAATGGCCAGTAATAAAGATATTGAGTGTTATAAAACCAAGTAATGATGAACTAAACTTGTACATGGGTGCATGCATTGTTCCAAAAATTGGCACATACCATAAAAAAGGATGATTCTGTATAATTAATTTGAGAAAAAATGGTGTAATCCACATTTTGAAAAGTCCTAAGGTTATGAGTATAAAATTTGGACATTCACCATAATTATATATTTAATGTAATTAAGAATAGATTTTTAAAATTTTAATCTGTTGAATTGAAAAATTATTTAATATATTAATTATATCTCAAATGGGAGAGATATCTGAATTACTTTCACTGACCAATTTTAGATTGCTCAAATGGTAAACATTGTGTTCTTTTCAAAATCGTTGTCTTAGATTTCTGATCTAAACATCCATTTGTGATTTATTCAATTTATATTTGTGAAATTATCATTTAAAAATATAATGTATATATAATATTTTTTTAAAATTAATTCTGAGCACACTGGGCCTCGATGTCGCACATTGTCTCAATGTCTGGCTCTGAAAATGTCTATAGAAATAATTTAAAGTCTTTTTAGGGAAATATCAGTTTATTAAAAATAATAAAGGTAAAAAATTAATTATTCCTTCTAAATATAAATTATTTTGATGCCAAATATTGTATCCATTTGGAAAAAAATCATTGACGTGGAAAAATTTATATCATAACTAATATCATATACATGGTGAGAAAAAGGTTTTTAAATTGGAACTTTTAAAATATTACATTGTTTTTGATCTAAATTAAATTATAAATTGATTACAATGAAATAAACCAGATTAATTGATATATAATTTAAATAATAATATTTTAAAACAAAATGAAAATATAATTTAACACTATAAAAAATATAAAACAAAAAAGATGTTTTCAATTAAAATCATGTATTTTCTATACTTCATAAGAAATGAAACTTCTCATGGAAATCCATAAAATTGACAGTAAAATTATTTTTTTATTTTACATTAAATGTTTATTTTTTATATTAAATATTATAAATGCACAGATCTTTTATTGTAAAATATTTACTCTATTAAAATATAACAAAACTGCCTCTTAAAAATATACATCTATTTAGGCGTAGTATTGGATTTTGTTATAATTATATTCCAAGAAAATATATTGAATTAATGAAAACATTTTGATACTATATATATATATTTATGAATATTCCCTAATAGTATTTAATTTAATTTATTAAGAAAAAATTTCATTGGGCAGAGAAAATTATTTTTTAAAAAAATACTTAATATTCAATTTATTTTCACATTAACACCATATTAATTAATTATCAATGAATTCATTTAAATTTATTAATCCATATATTTTTTAAGTTATTTAATCCAATTAATAATCTAATATTTATCATATTGGTCAAAACTAGTAAATAATAATATTTTAATAATTCTTCACGATTAATTTAAAATTAGTGCTCTGAGTAATGAATAATAAACTTAGTGATCTATATAGAGAAATATAATGATTATTTTTCATTTAATAAAAGTTATTTAATAAACTCATGGTTGAGTGTAATGAAAGAAAATAATAGTGTTGTGTGTAACTCAAGATAAATTAATTAGTGTGTGTTGCATAATAAATACTCAATATTACTTGTCTCATAAGCTATTAAATAAAGTCTCATTATTTTTTATTTTGTGTTGTCAAATTATACACTCCTTAAATAAATTACATCCTCACAGTATAAACATCATCCTTATAATACAATGATTGATATTTAAAAAAGCAATTATGGAAAAAATCCATATTGTAAAAATTATAATGAGATTTCATATTAATAAGAGTGATGGAGAAGTACCAAGGTCATATGAAATAACACAAAACTATATTTTTTAGAAGGATAACATAATTTGAATTTGAATATATATAAATAGGGGGAAATTTAAAATACTTATAGAGACCCATTGAGTTTTTTATCCTAATCTAGTTAATGATCAATGGAATTTTAAGGTCAGAGAAACTTGAAATCAAATATTTTTGAAAAATTTCATCAATATCATTAGAAATAATATCAACAAAAAAATATTTTTGTGTTAGGATCCTTTTCATAACATTTAGAAATTGAGTTACTATCTAAAAATATAATTAAATTTACCAACATAATACATCCCAATATTATATGAATAATTGCATCTATTGGTTGGGCTTAAAAAAATTTCCATTCATCTATTTCTCCATGAAATTAATATCCTAAAATTGTTTTTAATCCATTAAATAGTACAATTCACTTATTATGAGTTGTATGATCCATAAAAGAGTGGAAAATATGTCATGATATCTCTACCTATTTTAAAGAATAGATATGGTTTGAAAAAGTTATCCAATATAATAAATTAAAGTATAAACCTCAAAAGTAACATTATTAATTAATAAATTATAATTATTTTCTAATATTTTACCTAATAAAAATGAAATATTATCCATGACATCATATAGGCATGTGGTAGGTGAAACATTCTTTTTATCATTCTATCATAGGAATAAATCCAACCGCCTTGTCGATTTGACGTGTTATCACCCTAAATTATTTCTCTTTTCTCAAACAATATTTATATAATTCCTTAACATCTCATGAAAATATGATTGAAATCTTTCAAATAATTTTATTAATTAAACAACTTTTTTACTTATAGTTTTAACAAAATTTATATTTATTTTTATTTTTTATAGATCCTACTAATATTATTTTAACGTAATTACAATGACCCTAATAATCATGTAAAACCTAATGTTTATCAACACCATTAAACATATATTTATAAAATGTAATATCATTGTTCATTAAATATATTTATCTCTAAAACACTCACATTATATAAATTTATCCAAATGGTCCTTAATGTTGGTAGACTCTAATCACATGAAACCAAAAAAATATGTTTTTAATAATTTAAAAATATAATCAATATAAAACACAAAAACCCATGTTTGTATCGAAAAATCTTATGTTAATGAAGACATATAGGATTCTAAAATTTAACAATATCGTTAAATGATTCTATTTATATTAACCAAAATAACATTTCCAAAAATACACCTAAAATTTAATTCTTTTTTGAATGAATATATAGAAATACTTATATAATTTTATTCCCCATGGGTCTATATAAATTCTAGGATTAACATAGGTTATTAATTTTCATTATCCATTTAAAAAAATCATAATGATTTATATGTAAAATGTGAATTATCATAAAAATAGCCCCTTTGATTTCCAAAATAGAAGCATAGTAATGACCAGTTTCTTGTACCAGGTAATTCTTGAGTAAATACTGATAGAACATTTTCATATTTATTCTCACTAGGTACCTATATTATACAAATGAATCCACTTTTAATATCCATATAAATATACATTTATAGTAAAGACCTCTTAATTTATTCCATACCGAAATCATATGATGTTCTTCTATACTTATCCTCAAATAATATATAAGGTTTATGTTATCTATTATATATTTTCTTAAATCTACGTCCTGTGGTTTCAACTCAAATATCATTTATAACAACTGTGTTGACCCTGACCAAGCATCCTAGAGACAGTGTCGAACATTATTAAATTATCATGAGATACAAGAAATAATATTCTGATAGACCAAATATTTTACTAGTATTGGTAAAATAGATATATACTTGATACATACATTACATTTGAATAAAAAAATAAAAAAATATTTTTATCCTTTAATAATATTTTTCTTCCACCTATCATATCCTAATATATTAGTAATATTAAAATTCATGGATGCTTGGGTATGGAAAAAATTAAGGATTAGTTAAAATTACAATCAAGGGTTAAGTAGGGTGGATGTTATCATGAAATAATATAAATAATCAATATGAAATGGTAAATAACTGAGTATTCATTCAATTTTATTAATTGGATATGGAATAACAATATGGTAAGATAGATACCTATAAACACCTTAAATTTAATCAATGAGCCATGATTGAAACACATTCATATATAATATAATAGTGAAAATGTATTTGATAATAATAACTGAATTCTGAATAAATAAAATGATTATGTATTTAAATTCATGTTTATTATTCAAATGCTACCTTAACCATCATGATCTATTCTCAGGATATTAAAACATGATTGGAAGAAACACATTTATCTTACGAGATATAATAGATCAATACCCTGATGATACTAATGCATCAAGGGTCTATCCTTAATAGAGGTCGCCCCATGTATTTAAGAACAAATAATTCCTCAATTTTTATATAATACTTTTCATTCATAAATGATATTCATTATCATCAAATAATAATATCGAGTAAAGAATACATATTTATGAATATTTACTCAGCAAATAAAATAACATTGAAAGTAAAATTTCATATACTGAAATAGGATATGTTTTAAAAAATAATAATATCTCTGATAAATAAAAAGGATATGTAGGGTGAATTAATGTTCTAATGATCACATGGGAGTTAATATTTCAATTAGATGTTTATAAATACCAGATGAAAGAATGAGGGAAATTTCAATTCTATATTCGGTTAAAATAATCATAAGCCATCTAGGGTAAGAGTAGGGATGGGGTTAATATATATCCATTACGGTTAGAATAAATATTTATTTCCATTTATGAATAGAATCATATTACATAAATCATCAAAAACATTCTTAAGGAAAATATCATTTTTATTTTACATATTTATTCTTTAAGAAATACTTTTCATTTAAATATAGTTTTTAAATACATTTATTTAAAAAAAATCATAAACATGAAAAATAATCTTAAATGAAATAAATTTCATGAAATTGGATACATTTATACGTTTAGTAAAGGATAAAAATAACATCCATTATTCAATGTAAAAATGTTTAAAATATTTCTTCTCAGAAAATGACAATAGGATTCATCTCACATTTTTTATAAAAGAAAAACATGCATTGTATTGAATGAAAAATAATGTTTTGTAGAAATTTTCTTGTATAGAATAAAAGTGGTTTAAAATTACATTGATAAATAATTTTCAAAACGGCAAAAACATTTTTTAAATTCTATTTTGAAAAAATGGTTTGTAAAAAAAATTTATTTTTGATCAAAGTGAGAAATGAAGTTATATTATATTCAATATGACTTATAAAATATTTTATGTACCCTATAGTGGTGTAATTATACTATTACATAACTATATCATGAATAACTAGAGAAAAAAATCAAATGATTTTATTATAAAATTATTAAATAAATTTTTCCAAATAAAATTAAATAATAAATAATGTAAATTAGAATGTGATTTTCAAATAAACCCTTCAAATAAACATAACATTGAAGTGATAATTAGTCAATGAATCGAATTTGTTTATCAAAAATAAATTAATATAAATCTTGTGTAGATAAAATAATATATAATCAAAAGTAATTATAAACATAATATTAGAATATTAAATGCAACCGAGGATTAATATTACTCAATGAAATGAAATTGAGTTATAAAATTCGTAATCACTTGGTAACTTTTATGTCAAATATTTATAGAATAAATAAAAATATTGAAATAAAAAATAAAAAAATAACGACTTATTAATGATATTACTTGTCAAAGGTTCTATATATAAACCATATATAATATACTCAGTGAAATACATTATAATAGTCCTCAATAAAATGAAGTTGTGAAAAAATAAAAGGCATTAAAGTAATATATCCTTGAATGGGATTTAACCTAAAATTTAGTGGTTCAAATCATTGTAACAACTTATTAAAAAAATGTAATCATATTTATCAAATCATACATGATCCTATTATAACATACCAAGAAAGCTAAGCTATAGGAATACCTCTGACCATTTATTAAAATATATAAATTGTACAAAAAACAAGTAAACCACAACAACGAAGACAACTACAAATCGGAGAAATAATCCCCATCACCATATTCCAAATAGAAACTTTCATCTGTAGTAGCTGATTCCCACTCTATGAATTCATAGTGATTCAAAACCACAACATACTTCTTTATCAGATTCAGCTTTTCCAATGAGAGAAACTCCATATGAGATTGCATTCCCTTCTTCACACCATTGACTGCCCTAAAAAAATTCACCTTATTAGAGGATGATCTGGTAGTAACTGGGTTCGGTAGGTATGAGTAATATTTTCTCTATCATCTTCTTGCTGGAGCAGTCATACGGCCTTCACATATAGATAGTTTATTTTTTTAACTTTGAACAATATCACTATAAAATAATCTGGTGACATCACTAGAATTCTATTTGTCACTATCATAAACACTTCCCCATTTTCCAGTGATGTGAACAGAACCCAATTTTTGGAATCCATCTGTTCCTCCAATCAACATACCCTTTGAAACTGATAAACATCTTCCTCCCACGAACTGCAATTGCACATCAATCAGATTTAGGAATTGAAGAGGAAGATCATTTCCACAATAATAATGGGAATCCTTTTCTAGAGTAACCTCAATAATTGCAGGACGAGAAAAGTGATCAAGCTGCATCTTCTCAGACTCATCCCTTTGCAAGACTTCCTCTAAAGGATGTGTCCTCTTAGTCTCCAGTATCTTAAACTGATTAGGAGTGGAAACATTAACCACCTGTAGTTGTCCACTTCCATTAACATCGAGTAAGGGCCGCTTCCAGCCCCCAAGATCTGATTTCAGATTATCAAATACTTGCTGCACAGTCGGATTCAATGAATATTGTAGTGCCTTCACCATAGTTGAAAATGCAGGACCCTGTACAACTTCACATTCTGCAGGCAGATGAGACTACCCATCCACCCTCACTCCCTGCTCATAGAAAACCACCTTTCCATCATGCTTTGTGACCTCTGGCTAGAGAGCCTTCCCCTCATTTAAACTATTAGAAGTTCTCGAACTGAACTAAATCCCAGGATGAAACTGCACCATTAATTTCTCCATACCATTGTCGGAAGAGCCACCAGAGCCCAGTTCCACTGCTTGTGAAATACCAGTCACATTTCTTCCTCGACAGACAAGTGCAAGATGACCATATTGACGACAATTGATACAATAACTCAACCATGACTCGGTGATGACCTCATGATACCATAGGAATTCTTCTATATCTGTGATCCAAACCTAATTCACGAGTGGCCTCACAAAATCCACTTCAACACATATTCATGAAAAAATGGTATGACACAGGACCACCATTATCGGATCGTAACAGAGATATCTTCTAATAATATTCCAAATAACACACAATATAGACGGATTTTGAATGGAATGAGGGAGACTAGGGAGACAGACCCATTTTGCGATTGTATATGGATCACGCCGCATGTGAAAATCAAAACACTAGCGAAAACAAGTAACAGATCTCTGTTGAATCTTCAGGATTCGCTAGAACAGTCGATGACAAAGTACTCCTCTGGTTGAAACCGAATCATAATGTGAACCCGATCATGTAGCCCGACAACTGCACAATCCTGTAGGTTCCTGGAACCAAAGATAAAATGATCAGATTCATCTCCTGATGGTCTATGATTGTGAAACCTTGCAACCAGGGTGAGAATTCAAAGGTATGTGACACAAGTGATCTTTGTTTAAGATAGAGGGAGCTAATGTGAATCCTGAAATAAATCGGGGACTTTCAGGCACAATGAAACCTTTGGGAAGGGTGGATGAGAATCGGGCTTTGAGAATGGCAAGAATGAATCTGTCTTTTTATGCAAATGAACTCACGAACCTCTATCCTCTGATCTGGAGGAGGGAACAGGACCATGCCGCATTAGGTTTACACGATGGTCACAAGAGAGATTGAGAGGGACTATATCCTTCGAGTCCTAAAAACCCTCTCCTCTTATAACATATTAACAACCATTTGATAATAATACTTTATTATTTTCATTATTTATGGTTAAAATGTTCTTTTTTCTCATTCATAACATTATCTTGATTATTCTGGTTCAAGTAAATATTATACAATTTTATTAAATATGTAATATTTAGAAGTAAATAATTATCATATTTATTCATTAAAATTACTTTTAAACTCATTCATGGATGATTTTTATGAAAAATTAAATAAATTTTTATTCTGAAGATAGTAGGTCCTATGTAGGCTTGAGTAATGTTTTCTGTTATTCAATGATCTGTAAGGAAAGAGTTTATGTAATATTTAATATTTATTTAATGATAATAAAAATATATATAAGATGTAATTTCATTAATTATATATGTATATATCATTCATGTGATGCAGTGATGAAAATAGTGCGTCATCTCTTTGTGAAGGTGGTCGTCCACACATACACGAGGGATGTTATAATATTTCTGTGTGTGAAAGAAAAATAAAGAAAATAATATATATATTATCATTCAAGAATGATAAATATTTATTCTATACCTTAACTATTTAACTTATATGACATATAATTACTAAAAATTTCATTATCACATTGCATTTGTATTGTTTGTAAAAGAAAAAGTGTGTCACCTCATGAAGCAATGGTTTGTTGTACAAAACAATGACGTTATTGTGTCTCATATGGAATGTAATATTAAAAAATATATATTATATAATGAATGAATATGAACAATTATTTTATAAATATAACATATATATTTTTATATCCTTCATCATACCATACCTTTAATGGTGGTAATGTAAAATCGAATGATGTAGGTTAATGAGGTGATAGTCCCCCATCCACAAATACGATTATTTTGTAACATATTGGACTGAAGTTTATGCAGCAGAATGTCACAAACCTAGAATAAAAAATTATAATTATTATTATAATAATTGTAATATTTCACCATAATTTGAAATATATTTTTCATCTGTAGCAGGAAATAAGATAAAGACGCTTTTGAAGAATATTACATCTTCTTCAATTTCCCTCCTTATGTTCTCACTAAATACATAAATCAATTGATTAATTCCAAAAAAATGTCCTCTATAATGATGTTTAGGAATTGGGGAATTAATTTGGTAATTTATTGGATGAATCAATGCGGACTGATCTTGTGAGGAAGGGATGAGAATGTGTGTCTTTTTATAATTAAGGTGAGTGACATACTTTTAAATTGCATAGTAGAGTTAGCTTCATCGACATTTTTACAAAATAATTTCCCTCAATAATGATAAAAATAAGACATTTAATATTTATGGTTGGAAATTGGATTTAAATTAGGATTTTTATAGGTTTTTTCATCATTATTCTTTATATTCAAATTTCAACCAATAATTAAACTCGTTTTTACCTTAATCAATATAAATAATTTTAACTATTTTGATTAATTATAAATTTAAAAAATTAAGATTATCTACTTAGGTAATATTAATTTTTCTATATAAAAATACGTAATAAGTTTCACAAATTAAACTAAAATTATAGGAATAATTGTTTTATATTTAATTATTTATCAATATCAATATAGATGGGTTTAAAATCAAAATTTTTAGAAGATTACAATGTTTTTAAATCTAAATTCAGTTTGAAAATGAATATAAATAAACAAAGTATATTAATTTTTATAATATTTATCTAATTTTACATTATAAACAATTATAAATGTAAATTACTGTTAAAAATTACATTAGTTAAAAAGTTATTTTTTCAATTAAAATCCATTATTTTAACAATTTTTCAAAAAATGAAACAGCTTAGAAAATTCCTAAAAATACATGGTAAGATAATTTTGATAATTCAATTTCATTGGAAAATATATTTATTTCATTAAAATTTATATTTTCTTAATATATTATTAATAGAAGTTCCCATTTAAAAAGAAAAAAACTACCATTTTTAAAAATATAGATTTTTATGCATAAAAATTTATTTTTTCTTATCATATGCCTTTAAAATATATTCAATTAACCTAAACAATTTATTGAATGTAAATTAATAATTATTGATAATGATCATCCACTAATATTAATTAATATAATATTTCTATATAAAAAACATTGGGTGTATAAAAATTGTTTTTTAATTCAAAAATTACCTTTGTATGAAATTGTTTATTTTTTCATTTCAACTTAATTTGTAAAAAATGGATTAATTTTTTTTCAACACCGTAATTTTTTAAATTTTAGTTATTTCTATTCATTTCCGCCAATTTAACATCTAGGTTCAATGATTAAAAAATAATATTATGATAATATTTAAGATTTCATTTATAATTGGTCATGTGTTTAATGAAATCTAAACCTAGTATTTCCTGTAGAAAATGACAACGATTTTGTTGTGTGTAACTCATGATATTGAAGAGACTATTTATTTTTTGTAGAGAACTCAAAATTAATATTCATTTAACACATCATAGAAAATATGTTGCTTGAAATGAAAGATAATATCAGTATTGTGAGTCCCATATACTATGGAATAAATTGTTATTCATTTAGAAATTTGGTTTTTACATATAAGGTTGTGTTGTTATTATTTTTAATGAGAACAATAGTTTTCTCTGTATTTTTGTTGATTTTTAATGTTTTTGAGTATATAGAACGTTTTGGTATGAAAAAACCTTTCATATATCTATTTCATAATTTGTATTTTTTTCCACATGGTTTGACTAGTAGGTACCCCTTAGTGTTCTTTCTTTTTATGGGACACCCATGAACTTTAACCCCAACATTAATTTTTTATTTAGTAGGAAAATTTATTTTAATTGACTAATATAATTTAGGGAAAACTATCCTTTTCATGTGATGTATTAAACACCTGGCATTTATGCTAACATCATGTTGTTTGGAGGTGCACCTAAGGTCATATTTCACACAAGATTAGTGTTGTATTGATTATTGGGACATGATCATTGAATTTTTTTTTCTTTGAGGGTAATGTAATAGATATTATGTTTGGTTTAAGTTGTTTAAACAATTAAATTTATGACCCATAAAATAATGGGAGAATGTAAGGTTTATAAGGATGTAATGGTCGTATCAATTGAAATAATTGTTAAGAAATATAATAGTGAAATATAATTCACAATATTAAATGGGGGTAATTTGGGAAATTTTTTTAGGGAATGACCTGAATCCACCCATTTTATTGGATAATCCACCAAATTATCTATTATAATGTTAGTACATGTGTATTCAATTTATGTTTTCATCAATATTATTTTCATATGTGAATAGAAATAATTAAATAAAAAACAACTAATGAATAAAGTAGTTATATATTTTATATCTTATTAAGTGTTATCTAATTAATCAATGTCATCTATATACTGGCCTATTTTATAATTGATGATTTAATTTTTCTTCCAGTATTGTAATTCATATATGATATATATTTAATCCATAGATATATTAAATGATAATTTTTTTGTATTTTTATATTGTGAATGTTGATTGTTCATTTGTTAGTTTTTATTCATATTTTCATGTTAATTTTCCTTTTAATAGTTCTTGTTTACAATGAATGCTTCTTCGTTTTTCATTTTTTAAGTAGATGTCATTTTTCTAGTTTTGTAATTTAATGGTGGAATTTTTTAATTGAGTATATGTAAAAATGATAGATGGACTTTATGTTGAGTGTCTTTGATTGAGTGAACTAATCTCTTCAGAAATTATTATATATCTCATATCACATGTAATTAAAACATAACAAAATTACTATTGTGGTAGAAAATTTGATTAATGATCTTATTTTTTAAATTAAAAGTTTTTTTAAAAATTAGTATTTTATAGAAACAAATATATTCTGATAAAATTAGTTAGAAAATAATTATCACAAACTGAACTTATAAATCAAATTCTTTTCGGGGAAGGTCACAGTTTTTTACCTACAAATAAAAAGTTTTATTTATTGTTTTAATTTAAACATTATATTTATTTTATAAATTATAGTGTATTGATAAATGGATGAGACATTTTATTTTAATAAATAATAATTAATTTTATGGTAAAAGTTGATTTGATAACGGGAAAATGAGATACATAAATAACCATAACATTTCAATGGTAGAGAATTTATTATATTGGATTTAGTCTTTGACAATGATGTTTTGTTGGTTGTAAAAATAATAATAATCCCTTAGATATTGGGGATTTTGAAGAATATATTTTTATTTTTTATTTTTATATAAGTTTTAATAGAGTACCAGTGATTTTTTAGAGTTTTACTTAATTAATTTGGATATCATATCTATTATTCATGTTGAATATATTTTTAATTGTATATGTGTTCAAATTTATGATTCATAATGAAACTTTTGTACTGTTTTTACAGTATAGATATTATAACTTAATATAATTTTGTATTTTGAGTTTAATTTGGGATTCATAAATTTGAAGTATGATGGATGACTTTATATGATTATCATAGTATAGTAGACATTATGTCAGATTAATATTCAAATTAAATGAAATTTGGTGAATGATATTTTCTATGAAAGTATACGTTTGGGAGTTTTATGTATATGTTTGATTGGTATCTCGCTGTATTGGAATATGTAAACTTGTGGATTTTGGGTGAATGTTCATTTTTTATTTTTTAAGTTGAAATGTATTACGGTTGGGAGAATTATAATGTTTGTAACCATATATATTTAGTTAAATGTTAAATATTTATATTTATACAATGAAATAATGATATTTTTTTTTAATATTTTGTTCCATATGATGGGTCCTTTTCATTATTTGGGACTTCGAATATAATTTTTAAGTTCCATAATGAAATATGATTTGTTTTTAGACAATGCTTTTGTTTTAGGATGCCAAATGAATAGGGGGAATCGATGGATAAATATGGGTGTCACCTACATCAGTGATTATCTATGACAACGTATTGAATCACACCTATTTAATATAATAATTTTAATATAATTCCTTATAATATAGTACATTATTAACATATAAGGATATATTGAAGTTTAATGTCTTTGAAACTAGGTAAATGATGCAAACATTACATTCTAAAAATAATATAGACATTATTGACTCTATTTTAAATACACAATTGTCAATACATCCAGGGTCACCTCACTAAATTTCATTTCATAGGGACATAAATCTATATAATAAATTTATTATAAAAGACCATTATGGGATAAAAAATGGATACAAAACATGAATGATCATCATGGTTAATACATAATCTATAACATAAGATAATAATATGATCATGATAAATTACATCTAAATGTGGATAAAACCTAAAAATGAAACATTTATATGAGTATTACAATGAATTTTCCCCATGGATTCATAAAAAATAATTACCAAGGTTATTCACCATGGTGTCATAAAACAAGTTATATCTGGAGATTAATTCTTTAACAATCCAATTGGATAGCTATTAGGGTGCACCCATCCTTTTTCTAAATTCATATGATCAACATAAAAAATATAAAATAATTTCTTAATTATCATTGGGAGAATAAGGAATTAGTTTCATATGAAACCAATGAGTATATATGTTCATAAATACTTTAACATTACATCATTTTTAACCATTAAAAAAATAATGTGGGTTTTATTCGTGTAAATCCATAAATTAATATATTATGTTTAGATAAATGTGAATTAATAAGGATAGGTAATGGGTTTTAGTATTACCAACATAAGATAATTTAATGAAAATAGAAAACCATAGAAATGAATGGGGCATCACATAGTTATAAATCATGGATTAGGGAATGAGTATAATGGCGGCGGTTATGATATCACACTTATAAAAACTATTTTTATTTAATGGATTAATAAAAATGGGTTTGGAAAGAATGTAATTAAACAGATGGAAAACATACCAAAAACTGGTAGTTTTATGGATGAAAGAAGACGTTAATTCCCTAACCTTGAATAGTTTTAACTTAAGAACTGCAAAAAAACATTTGATTCATAATTGAATGATACAATCATCACTTGGATGTTAGAGGATTATTGGCATGGTAATTATGTAATAATTTTCATGAAATAAGGGGTTGTGATGGATTTAATTTCTTAAGGGGAGAAGAGGGGTGTTTCTGAATAATATAAAAATTAGATTATTATTTTTTATCAAAACATTCAATAATATTGAATGTTTTTCTGAATAAATTAAATAGTATAAGTTATTTAAAAATAATGGGTTATTACATCATCCATGTTTCGAATGTTAACGTATTAATCTTTTAATGTTAAATATGATATTTTACACACACATAAATTAAAAAATTTATGATAGATAAAAAAGATATAAAATTACTATTTTTCGACATGTGGATTCCAAAAATGTCATCACGTTTATAAAACTAATTTTCTTAATATATGAAATTCCGTTTTTTAATAAAATCCTTAAATATTCAAAAAAATCGATTTTAATATTATAATAATTCTTATGACACTTTTTACAAATAACCATAGTATGATAATGTTATATTAACATTATTATATGACATAATATTAATTTATAAACCAATTTTATGAAAGATAAAATTCGTTTTAATCACTAGTAATATTATAAAAGTCAAATAAAAAACATTATGTTTATTAAAAAAAGAAACACATATTTTATTATGTTGAAATCATTTGATTATGTACCATGGTTTAAATATATCATATTTATCTATTGGATTTCAAAAATAGTAATTCACACTTCCATATGTGAGGTTATAATTCTTACATCCATGTTAGTATTCCTAATAGACATGTTTCCATTTCATCAATAATATTACATTTTCTATAGCTAGAGCTAAATATATGGTTTGGGATTCCAAATTATTATAAATAAATTATATTGTATTAATTTATCATTCACCTATATTTTATTTTAGTTTCAAGTATATTTATATATATATATATATACATTTTTAAAACCTGATATTTCATTAACTGTATTCTACATTATTTTTATACTATTTTTTTCTGTGTAATATTTTTCTAAGTGATTGAGAAGATCCAAACTTTAATATTCAAATTATAATATTTCATATTTATTATACCATTGAAATGCTTTCAATTCATATAGGAATATTTCTTATCTAAATGTAATGTTTAAAATAAAAATTTTAGTTCTATAATGTGGTTATTCTTCATTATATAATATTATATTACTAAATATAAATAAATTATATATTCATAAGGGAAATTACATTGACAATCTTATGGTTTGTTACATTCTTCATTTCTTATTAATTTTCCCCTTAAGATTTTAATTTTAAAATATATAGTGAAAAAATGTGCGGGAAATTCTACTTCATATATTATGTTAGTTCCCATGTCACCTCTTCATATTTATGCTCTCTTAATAGTGCATTATCTTGGTTATTTTTCATCATGAATATAACTATTTCTCAATGGTCTAAGAACATAATATAATTCTCTATATTAGAGAGATATTTTTATAGTTGTACCACCATTGAGTTCAGTACATGTCATGGATTTTATAGGTACATCCTCTATAGAGATACATGGAATACCTCATTTATCTAAGAAAGTGATTGTGGGAGTTCTAGTTGATAGTTCATAACTATGATGAAATCAAGAATCTAAAATGGGACAATGTACAATGGATTTATTTTAGGCTTTTTACAAAATATCATGATTTTCTACTATAGAGATAAGCGTAGTACCGCTTTATCTCCAACCTCAAAATATAAATATCATCAACAATTTTCTATATGTATCTTTTGTCAACTATGTGCTCCTAAGATGGGCTGCTGAATGATCTTTACCATTTCTACCATTTCATATATCATTTTAGGTCCCAACTTCTTTTGACTAATGGCATTATTTTTATACGTAGCTTTTATAAATATATTATCACAAAGGTCTCCATTTAGAACCATTTAAAAACATGAGTGAAAACTATTATTGTATGAGAAATGAACCAGAAGAAGATGTTGATCCCATATTCTTTTCATCTACATCATGCATTCCCTCCACATTTGGTCAGGTTTGTTGAATGTATGTATAGATTGAGAATCATTTTGGGGGTGATAAGTCGTAAATTTTTTTAACTCAGCGGCTAGATCATGATCAAGTGCTTTCCAAAATATGGATTTAAATATTATAACTCATTGAGATGTAATTAATAGTTGTATTTCATATACCCTGACCACATCTTTGATGTATATCCACCCATGTTTTATGAGTGAATATTCCTCTTAAATTGTAATAATGTGAATGGTTCTTGAAATATGATGTTGTACAACCATTATAACATTATTTCCACTTGATGTATTTCGATGACTAGTAAAAAAATACATGGTAATGTTTTAACATTTCCATTTAGGTATTTGTAAGCGTTTCATGACCCCATTATAATTTTTCCTTTTAGAATCCACTTGTGAAAATACCTTGAAATGTTTTGTGTAATCCAAAATATACCTCTTTATATTGTCCCACCAATAATTCTCTCAGAGGTCTCGAGGCATATTTGTGCTCTTAGTGTGGATGGAAATGGTCATGTTATGTGTATCATTCAATAAAAATATATTTATCAAAAAATTTTATAGAACATATAGTCACAAACTGAATTTTAGATTACATTCTTCAGGAAATTTTGTCTCCATTGATTTACATTTTAATATAGCTTTCACCTTCTTCTAAATTTCAATATAATCTCTTTGATAATCCATTATCTTTCAAGAATGGATAGATGAATAGTCATTTAAGAATGTAATGAAGATGTTCCTTCCATTGATATTTCATTTCATATACATTTCATGTCTAAGAATATTTCATCCCAATCCATTCCTATCATTGTTAAGGTTTAATGATTCCGTATACTTATAGAATCTGCTATGTTGTTTCATAAGATAAGGGTGATAATGATAAAAAAAATAACACCCTTTAAGAATCCCCAACCATCTCATTGTTTTCATGTTCAGTTATTTTTCTATGAATATATACTTCGGATTTTTGCGCTCATTTTATATTTTCCATTTATCTTGATTATGTGATTACCTCCATATAGTTTGAGAAAAAAATCAAAAAAACAATATTGATGTTAGGTGTAGGATAAAGTCACTCATTAATATTAAAAAAACATATTTTCATACCTTCTATTTTTTCATGATAATCCATCCAATTCCTCTTATAAATTAATAAATATAGATAAAAATGTATTCTATATCAAAGGGTATAGTTAGCATAGTTGCTTTAATAATCATCATTATGAGTTTGTGGAACAATTATTCACAATTATTTTCTGAAATAAAACTATGTTCATATTCATGAAAAATATTTATTTGATTATATATCCCTAAAAAATAATTTTAAAAACCATATATAGTATTCTATTTTATTATTAAAACAACTATTACCTATTATAGTTATCAGACTTGGCCTCTCCTCCAAAACCCTTTTCATTACCGGATCCATTATGAATCCTTCACTAGTCACGGTGTACCCTAAGAAAGAATCTTTTTAAAACCATAACTCCTATTTAATAAATTTCTATAATATATTTTCATTTAAAAGAGTTTCATATATAACTTTTAGATAATCTATATGCTTCTATTTACTTCTAGAATTTATTATAATATCATCAACAAATATAACTAAAAATTTCTCAATGTAGTCCATAAGGACTATATCCCTCAAATACATAAATATAGATGAAATATTAGACAATAAAAATGGAATAAAAAAAATGAACCCTAGTAACTTATTCGGAAAGGAAATATTTCATATATCATATTTTTTTACCCCCACCAAATGATACTCGGATAAAAGATATATATTAGAGAATAATTGAACCCCTTGTAGTTGGTGGATAAAATTTTCAACCCTTAGGGTAGTCTAAATATTCTTTAATTTTATATGATAATGTTTTTCATAGACAATGCATAATTTCATCAATTCATATTTCATATTCACTATGAGAATGTGTGATACCCAAGAAAACACACCAGGTTGATGAAAACCCTTATTCAAAAGATATTGATGTTTCATCATTGATCTCTCTTACTTTACCTATTCCATTTTGTATGTGGTGTTAAATATTGACCATGACCCTAGTATGAATTCTATTAATAAATCCACCTATCATTCTATAGGAGGCCTGGGTATGTATTTAGGAAATAAATCAATGTATTCCTAAATTATGCGTAAATATCCACTCTATATACATTCACATTATTCTCATAATTCACAAATAATTTACTCAAGGAGGAAAATAATTGGGGTTTCATAGAAATACTTGGGATTCAATATGTCTTCATGTATAATAAAAGTGGTTTATAGCATATAGATAGTATAAATATTTATATATATATAGTTGATGATTTAATTATTCATTGAAAAGAAATCCGTCCAATGTAAAATTTCAAACTACATGATTGGATTATCCACCAGGTTTGTGGAGATATTACACTCACTAGTGTAAATATAGGAACCCCTATATAACTTTTATTCTATAATAGCTACTTCGCGGGTGTTAATTTAAAACACTACCACTCGAATTTTATGGAATAACATAATGTTATTTTCAATGTTGAATAAAAAATGAATCTGTATAACCATAATAAAATAATTTACTTACTATAATTGAGTGTATGACTAGTGTACCAAATTGTACATCATTTAGAGAATCTACATCAACCTTTATGATTGTGAATGCATAGCCTTCCTCCATTCCCATTTAACGAGGTTGATGGTGGTTACTCTATGTTATATTCTAATTGTAACAATGGTTAGTAAATAATTTATTCTCACAACAGATGAAGCATTTCATGGAAGGATGACCTTAAAATATATTCCCTTTTTCATTGGTGTTCATATATTTAGAATTTACATATGCATGATTTTATTCATAAATATGGTTATCTCATACACACAAGTAGCTGTTTAAATTCCTTGAGAACAATTCCATAAATTTTTCATCTAACATATCATTCAAATGTAATATTTTACTATATTTCTATCCAGGTTCATTCTCTCATTTTTCTCTATAATTACATTCTTTTCATTATATCCATGTGTCTAATAGGAATAACCAAACTCCATTTTCACATTGTGTGGACATCATACTATCTCTTTATATCTCCCAAAGTCATGAATTTCCAATTCATTCTATAAATATTGTCTCATTCCACTAATGAGTAAATTGATTTTAGCATTTAAATTTTTGATGGTTCGTGAATCATATCGTGCAATTATTGAAATGAACATCTCATAATTCTATTATAATGAGTTTTACCTTTATTTTAACTCAATGAATTCCCTATCCATATTTTTGTAGAGGGTATAGGTAAAATAAATACTAAAAAATATTTTTTAATGCCTTCCCATTCCATGAATTCATCTTTATCCATTGGATATGTGTTCTTGATCAGTTTCCACCACTGATCAGCTTCACCCTATAAGCGATAGACTACTAATTTGACTTTCTACGAGTCAAAATATTATATTATATATAGATACCTAGGATTATCATACATAGATATTGAGTCATTTTATATGAAAATTAATTACATTATAAAAACAAATGCTTGAGGATCCTAAATGTAATTTCCCTTTATAATTATGGAAATAGAAAAAACTATTTCAAGGGTGAACTATAACACCACCCAAAATGTTATTAACAAACAGAACCATTCTTATACATATCATTAATAATTAGTTTATTTATAAAATAAATAAAGCAAAAAAATAAATGGTGATCTTATTTTCATTGAAAGGGTAATCATGGCAGATAGGTAAGCCTAACAGGGGAATAAGAGTATGCGAGAATGAGAATAACATATTTAAACCATACCATGTATATAAAAGGTCAAAACCATGGGTCATGAGATACATATTGTAATTTTATATGGCATGAATTATAATTAAATAATAGTACATGAGCCTTGGGAGTATAAAATTACAATAATACATTGAATTTTGGTATACTCTTAAAAATATTAAATCATTTGAATAGTAGTAAATTCTTTTCTTCTAAGTCTATCAAAGATGATGTGGAAACTCCACAAACCATAATAGTATTCAATATTCACTCCCAAGGACATAATAGAAGGAAAATTGACTTAATAAACTATGATTAATCCCCATGATATTCTTGTCTATCTCATGAGATAAAAATTGATAACCAATGCTTTGAAGGGATATATAGGTCTCACACATCACATAATGAAAATCATAAGTATATTTTTCACAATCTCATAAAAAAATCATCATACCAAAAACCATGAAAGGAAATAGGATTCATAAATCATTCATTATATCCATAACCATGAAAATAAATAGGATTCATTAAATTTATGATATTTCAAACCTTGTAATGGAGACATTGTTTAGAATTATTTCATGATTTTATCTTAGTATTACTCATATAAACAGCCAAGTTGAATAATAATTTTAACATGGTGTAACTAGTGGAAGAGAAACATGTGTCATAATCATCCCGAAAACATAAAAACATTCATAGATTAAATAAGAATGGTAACCATTTATCATATCCATAGAAAGTCATAGATAACAATAATGTATTTCATCTTATTGGAACATTAATTTGATTGGTAATTTAAAAAACATTCTTGAGAAAAATAGGGATTAAAATATGACACAAAATTCTTAAAATATAAAAAAATTTCAAAATAATTTTCATTAAAAACAACATTGTAATATTATAAGTGAGTCCACTGTGAAATTATAGGTCATTATTTTTGATAATTCTATCCATTTTTTATACATTTAAATTAATATTACTTTCACATTTTTTTAGTAAAATCCATGTTGGAATTGTTTGGTAAGTGAAATGATGATAGATTTAATTTTCCACAAAAAATTTAAAATATGGGTAAAAATATATTTATTAAATAATGTGATTAATGTTAAAAATAATTTCAGTAAAAACTTTTAAAAAACATGGCTTTGGAAAAAAATAAGTTTTCTGATTAAGAGAAAAGATTATATATTTTTTACAACAATTAGTTAGAAAAATTGGGCATATAAAGAGAGGAAAATGGATGGAAAAATTTATTTCCCCAATATAACCATAGGGGAATAAAATTCAGGTGTTCTCTATTATATATATCCCAAATTTGATCACTGGAAATATAATCACATTGAGTCTTGAAAAACAATGAGATTGTAACATAAATTTTATTTCCACTTTGGTAATAATGAATTGTAAGCCCCAAGATTGAATAAAATTAATGGAAACTGAAAATATATTTATATTAAATCATTTTAGATTATTAATTATCTAAAGATCTATATATAATCCTCATAAAATAATATAGGTTCGTTACATGAAATATCTTTGAAAGGAGGCAAATTGAGACAAAAATACCATACCAATTAGGTATAACTGAAACAATATAACCTATGAAATAAAAACAAATGACTTGATATGTAAATAAAAATATTAATGTAAAAGAGTCATACAATATATTCTTGGGCATTATATAAACATTATAAAAGAAATAAGTGGTGAATATGTCATCTGACTTAGAAAAGTAAAAAAAAGATGGAAATTCCTTACATTAAATATATCCTTATATAGTACATGTTAAAAATCCTTGAATAATATATATATTATTATTATTAATCTATTATGGAACCTAATATATAAATATCATTTCATATATTCCTTCATTTTGACTTTTTATTTCCATTTTACTAATAATTTCATATTAAAGTCACAATTCAAGTAACAGCATTTATGTTTTTTTGTATGTTCTTAATTGTTACTATTTTTTAATAGTTTATCATGGTTCTACAATAATAATTATATTAAGAATTATATAAATATCCTACATATTTATTATATTTTTTTTAAAGTAATCCATATTATATAGAGAATAAAAATTATATACACCATTCATAAAGATGGTTGACCATATGTACCCATGAATAATGTTTCAATTTTCTTGATGGATAAAAATAATGAAAGGTAAATAATATATTACCATACAAAAATAATTTTAATTCCATATATATCCAATATGTTGATTAAACACTTTCTTATTTCCTTCCATCCAACGAGGGATAGAATCACTTTGCTTCGTGATGCTCTAGTCTGTTGTAAACATGAGAATTATATTGTATTACCATAGAATAGAATGTATGAAAATTTACATTATATAAATATTACAAAAATAGAATAATATCATTAATATGATAGATAAAAATTTATTCCCTATTTATATCCATCTATTAGAGGTGGTAATGGAAAATGAATAACATCGGATCATGAGGTTGTTGTACGCCATACACACAAATGATGATTTCATGTCCCCTTAAATAGAATAAGAGATGACTGTATGTTTTAAACGTAACAACAAACATATAATTATATAAAAAATACTATGGTTACAAAATAATTATTCTTAAATAACAAAATAAATTCATGTCTGAATAAAAAAACTAAATTACATGGTTAGGTGTATTACAACCTCTAATGAAAACTTATTTTGGTTCCATAAATATTCATCATAGGTTGAACATATTACCAGAATATGGCTATTATAATGGGATGATCTGCATAAGGAAGTTATTTTTTCCGGTCATGGCCAAACCAATGGGTTTGGTCTGTGTAAATATGTTAGGAGAAGATGTGGAATTTTATAAGCGAGGAGAGTGAAACACTAGTTATTTTTTGAAATGAAAAAGGTGATCACACATTTTTATCATCCACAAAAGATCCAAAAAATTACTAGTGTCCAGAAATGTGAATATCATTTTTACATATACACATGAAATTCCTTTTAGACATCTTTTCGTACATTTTAAACAATTATCATTTTACATTAACACATGTTAAACCCATTTTTACCTTAACTATGGTAACTATTTTTTGTAATATTTTTACAATTCCTTGTGGTAAATAAATAATTTTACCTTTCTAAAAAATATACATATTTATTATCTTAAATATAAACTCTATTTTCCAAAATTCCATGAATGGAAGTTTCATAATTTAATTTAAAATTAAATCTATATACATAATGAGAATTTTCTTTTACAAATAGAAAATGGTTAAAAGTTTAAAAAAAATTTATAATCATTATATATGAAAATGATTTCCATGGAAATAAAATTGATTAATTGATCTGAAACTATTTTAATATGACCTTTAACATAGTATTGATACTAAAATTATCCTTCTAAATTATCTATGTAGAAAATATGTTTTAAATAAAAATGATTATTTTTCAATATTTAGTGAAAAAAATCATTTCAAAAAAATTAAAAAAATACATAGTATGATAATTTTATATATTGAATTAATAAATATTTTTTATTTTTCTAATTTATATATATATAAATTACAAAAATTATATTTTTTTATATTTTCAAAATTAAAATAAAAGACAGTTTTTTTAAAATACTATTTTTGAAACATATGAATACATTTCGAAAAATAAATTAATTTTTTATCAATATGTTTTATTTATAAAAAAGTCTTTGTACGTAATATTTAAATATTATATATGAATTTTTATACTGATATGTTTAATGGCTTTGTTAGAATGGCCTCAATTAAATTATAGTGTTAATAATTCATCATTTTTTTATAAACCTCTATGATTTATATACAAAATATATAAAATAAAGTTAATTTTTACAAAATAAATAATAAAAACTATGGTTGTTACCTTGTACCTGACATAAAATTAATTTATCCATTGAAATTCATCAATAATATATAAAGAGAATGAGGATATTTCTACCTCATCATTTTATCATTTTCCCATCTAGCTTCTTAAAATAGGCGGTTTCACACGAAAAAGTTTATCATGGGGGTAGTATTATTTCATAAAACATTCTCTCAATTATCTAGAATCACTACTGAATGTTCCTCTTAAGAATGATCATTCTCCTATGGTATGACATATGATCTTTGTACATGTGATTGATCAAGTATGTATTTCCTCAAGAGATATATTTAGAGAACATCATAAAATTGAGAGTAGTTTTGTGGAAGCTCCAAATGATAGGATAGTATCTCAATTGGATCAAGAATGTGTAACGTACATATATACCTAGGGAATTTTTATCCCATATTTCGTAATATCATTAGCATCTTCCAGGAAAATATTTATATAAAGTCTTTTCTACTGACATCAAATTCTATATCATATTGGTGATTTTCAGAATAACTATTATACTCACTCTAATCATCTTTGATATGTAATAAATGGGTGTAAAATTATAAAAAATATATTCAATAATCCCATTTACCAATAGATTTATTTATCCAACATTATTCAAGGACATCGAATCTCTCCACAAATTCCCATAGAGGGAATAATAAGTAACTATATAATTGTATGAAAACTCAACATGAAGAAGGTATTGATCCAAAAAAGGTTTGAAATCCATATAAAAATATATAAGCATTTCATATGGGGTTTGAATTGTTCTCTCAAAATGAAAAATAATTATGAGCATGTTAAATATTGCTGAAACATGACATCGTACCAAGAACCTATTCAAGACATCTCCAAAACATCAAGGTAACTATAATATCTCATTAAAAACTATGTAATCTGGTATTACTTGAAACCTTTACACATCCATAATGTTTATTATGCTATGCTGAAAAAATAGATATCTTACTTAATAGTGATGAAGTATACATAATTTGTACGGCGATAACCAAAAAATAATATATCATTATTCCCTCTAGACATTTTTTGAATTACTATGATTAAATATATACTTTTTATTTACTATTTTCATTAGGATATAGGTAATGGACATAAAACCCCATTATAATTTTTCAATAGTACTAAATTTTCAGACTTACCATGAAATAGGATACAAACTCTGCAATGTCCCTCTTCAAAACATCCCTACTAAAATACTCTTTCAAATCACTATAAATCTTCATACATACAAGGTGTATAGAGAATGATATACTATAATATAACTCTAAAAAATTATTGTTAAAATTCGGTATAGAAGAATCAAATTCATTGATCCTTAACCATACAACTCCCTCATGTTCAATTTTAAACTCAAGATTGTTTCTATCCTTATTTGGGAGCTCTACATGTTCCTTCTATGCCAAAATAATAAATACCATGATGGATAACTAAAAAATCAATTGAATAAGATAATATTTCTCTTTTTCATTATGTATTTTCAGATCCATACATTCTAATTAATTAAATATAATATCTTTTGTGATATTCAAAATATTTAAGATATCATGATGAATTAAAATCAGTGTATTTTCCATCATGTTCGTTTCTAGTGGGGTTAATATATTTAGAAGTCATAATCATTAATCTAATATAACTATATTTTTAGGATCATATTAAACTCTGTTTTTGTGAACATATACTTCAAATTTCTTTGACCAATATATATATCACACATTCCCCTATAAATATTATTTCTCCATATTTATAATGAAATATTCACTACAGCTAAAAATAAATCCTGATTTTTGTTACTCTTATCATGAAACAAAAATTTTCAAGAGGAATAATCTATAAAAATTTCATTATTTATTTGAAAAAATACCAATGTATTATTCAATTTATTACTATAAATTGAAACCAATTCAACACTATATGGTAATGTAAGCATAATTGACCTGAGTAATCTTCTCCTTAGTTCAATGAAATTTTCATCAAATTCATCTTTGTAGAGAAAATGGATCCCTTCTGAGTTTTCATGATGAGTATATTAGATTATTTCGATAAATTTTCAAAAATACATTGATAATATCCATCTAAACCTAGAATACTACAGATTCTAGTATCCATACTTGGTCTAGGACTACTCCTAATAACCTCCATCTATGATGGATCTACCGATATAACCTATTTTCAGATTATATGAACCAAAAATGAATCACTTTGCATCTGAAATGCATATTTTATAAATTTCTAATATATTTTCCCCTTCCTTAGGGTCATTAGAAAATATCCCATCTGATCATCACGATATTCCATGCTTTTTTAATATATAGTAATATTGTCTATAATGAATACCAATAACAAATAAAATTAATATATTGAATCTATCCATTTAATCTATAAATATAGTGGGGTAATTAGTAATATTTAATTGTATAAACATACATCCATATTTTACATACCATTTAAGGAATAATATATTGGTATCCTCATTTCAGACCCCTAATTGATGATATCTGGAATGAAGGTCATGCATGGAATTGTATTGAGCTATGCATAGATGAAAAAAATAGTGATCAACATGTGGTAGTGGATGCTTAATATCTATCATGATGTTTTTCATCTCTTTATAATAAATGGATAGTCGAATAAATATATCTTTACTTTAAATAAAAAGAACATTTTCTCCCCATGGTGACAAACATGGCTGAAATAATTATTTTAAAGATTATCATGTAGTTTCATTTTCAATTCATTCAACACAATCTGTGCTATTCTATAGGGAGTAAGTGAAATTTTGGTGGCACTAGGTATGGTTTCTATTGGAGACATATCGTCACATTTTTGTGGAAGGTTATGAAACTCTTCTTTGAAGACATCCTGAAAACACTTGCAGAATTTATATATCGTTGATTTTGAGTTTCTCTCCAACAATCAATGATAAGACCCCCCCCCAATATGAATCCAAAATCATAAAATTTATGTGATTCCCAACATATTTTCACATTATTCTACACACTTATATAAAATCATCGTTTATATTTGAATTTGAAATGGGTCATACAAACTTCAAAAATTGATCTGGTATTTATATTGAAAAAGGAAACCATTCCAATGATAAAGTATAACTCAAAAAGTGTCAGACTAACAAGATTGACAGGGATCAAATTCTTAGAAACATAATCTAGATAAGAATAAAAGACATGAGATGTGCCCGTTATAATATTTGGGATTTTCACTACAAATTATACACCTAATAGTTTGGGTGTCATCATAAAATTATTATAAAACTCGTCAGATATCAATGAATGGGTATATCTATATTTAATGAAGACATTATTATATCATGAGTTAATAGTATGTGTACATTTAACCTCATTGACATCAGAACTAACATCAAAAACATTAATCACATGAGATTTCTCTTTCTCTATTTACTTAAGCCATTGCTGACCTTGATCTTTATAATTAGCCTTCTGATTTTAGAACTGGTTTTTATAATTCCCAAACACCTTGAATTTGAAACAATAAAATGTTGGTGGGGAATTTTATAAACATTTTGACATATTTACATCATTAGCTAACATATTCCTATTACATCGTTATTTTATTACCACATGACCTTCAGTTCCATACATAAAACATTTACTTGTCACAATAAGAAAATTTACCGCATGTTTCTTCCCGCACATTGAGTATTATAGAAATACTATCTTCTTCTTGCTATGGGGTTTATATTTTCAATTTAATTCATTTTTTATATTCTTTTAATAACCATGATATTGATTTCTAACTACAATATCCATTTCAACCATTGTATCACATCTGACAATTTCAACATTAATACTTAGTTCTATTAAGGATAACAACATTTGGAGACTTGGTTATAAGATAGTAAAGAATATATATACCTTTATTTTAGGTTTTATAATGTTATTACCATTTTTTTGTTTTATTGTTTATCAATAGATTAGTATGTTGGGAATATGATGGATTTAAATTAGGTTTGAATAAATTTTACAATATAATCTAGATGAAAATTAGATCCAGATAATAATTGGATCCAAAATTTCTGAATGAGTCAATACGATCCATCATATTAGGGATGTTGATAAAAAGATGTTGATTATAATTAATAAGTAGTTAGGGTAGGGTTTTGGAAGATTGATGATATTTTTGGCCTTTATATATTGAAGAATTCTTAAAAAATTGAATCACCTCAATTTATAGAACATTTTTTTATATATATGATATATTATTATAAAATTCTTACGCAAAATCATATTTTAAATGTAGTGATCAAAAATTCATATTAATGAATTATGACTCCATAATGTATTTAAGAATTCTGACCCAAAAATTATATTAAGGAACTCTAAAAAAATGTATACATAAACTTGGACACATAATTCTTATGATATTCCATAATTATGTATTAAATAATTCCATCATATATGAAAGGAATGTGATGTTATAATACTTTATATTACAAATGTGATAATTATTTGCAGATCTATGAGTTCTAATAAATCATATGAATTCTGAAAAATATGTCCCTCAATTTTGATGAATAAAAGGGGTAGAAAATAGATGATCCCAATCATATACAACTAGATTATAATCCTTTGATTCATATTCATGAAAACATGGATAGAAATATTTTTTTGAATGAGATGTATGTTATAATACATTACCTGTTATGTCAGATCATGATGAAGTTGATCTCTAATGTATTAAAAATCTTGATGGATTTCATGATACACTAATTTTTTTGAACAAAGGATGTTACTAATATTGATTTTGATGACTAAAAATCCATCATATTTTGTTTAAAATCATATTAATTAGTAAAATAATTATGTGTGAATGAAAATTCATTGGTATCATATTCATAAGACAAATAAGTATCTATAGTGGAAGCTACTAATAATATTACATTAAACTATGTTGTTCATCGTAATCATCAGAGGAAGAATTTTTTGGAATTAATGATTGAATTGAAAAAAGAATAGTATGTGGTGTCTAATACATAAAATAAATTAAGAACAAAATAAAAAAAATACAATAATCCATTTACTATAATATGAGTTAAATTTATTATCATTCAAATGGTCATGAGAGGAAATGAATTAGAAAAATATTTCGTAGGGATAATTGAATTTGTTTGCAAAGGGGAAGCATAAGGTTTGTAGCATATTCATTATTTGTAACAATTCTTCCAATGCATCATAATAAAATAAATCATATCTAGAAATTGGAATAGAGAAATAGAATCAGACTGATGTTTTCTAATAAGATTATATCTATTTATTTATTCATACGTGAAATTGGAATACAACATCAAAATGATTAAATTATATTTTGAAAATTTGATTTGGACTAATGTTTGAAAATAAATTCTTATGAGAGTTGAAGTGTTTAGATGATTCGAGAATGATCACGAAGAAATGAGAAGTATTGATGAAGTCAGCATACGCATGAAATTCAAGGAATCATGCAAATATGGGTAGTTTGTTTAGGTGGGAATTTATTAGGAATCCCAACCAATATATTTTTAGGGTGATTATAAAATGAGGGAATTAAATTTCAAATTTCCAATTGATGTACTCTTCACAAGAGGTAGAGATAAGGTGGAGTGCAAAAAAAATTCTGGATAGAAGAATAAGTTTCAAGATTGTTTTCTCCTCAAGAAGTTGTACTAGATTAGAGAGAAAGGATTAGTCACATGATTGAAATATATTTAACTGGTCATCATATTCAAATGATCATTGTATCCATACCATTATTGTATTTTTTTAATATTAGTATATTCAATACATTATCATATTGGTCAAGATTATCATATTATGATTTTAGAATTAATGATTAAAGTGTATGGAAATTGTCTCAATTGTATTATGTAGAGATATATTATCATATTGAGAAATCAAAACTGATAAATTTGTACTGGGAAATTTAAATGAGTTCTAATACAATTTCTAGTAAGTTGTTACTATTTTCGGAGAATGAACATGATTATTTTATTTGAATTTTTATATTTCTAAAAGTATACAGAGTAGAACCTTAACATGTTTTGTTAAAAAACATTTCATTACATAATTTTTATCAGAATGTTCATCTTATTTATTGGATTGTTTACATAGTGATAACTAAGGGAAATAGAATACCCTACACATTGTATTCCACAAGAAATTATTATTTCTTATCAGATTATAAGTTATGGGATCATTTCTACATTGTACAAAGTTCATTTTTATTCATGTAGAATATTAAAACATGCCAATAAATATGTTCATATAGATGTATGTATGATGTTATATAAAGAAAAAAAATATTTAACATGAGTTGAAGACTATTTTTTAAGATATAATAATAGTGAAAATTGTATCAACGATTCACCTCTCCCCCTCTCAGTGATATTACTATCAAATTTGGGAACTTCTAAATTGTATCAAAGAAGAAGGTTCCTTCATTTATTATTTTCTAAATTTTTTTAGAATAATTGGTGATGGATAATCTATGTTGTATGAATAATAAGGGTATTCCAATATTAAATGATAAGAATTATCATACATGAAAAAAAATAATTCCACCATATTATATGTCTCTTGGTTATGTTGTATCATGATCTGTTACATATACCTTACCTCCTAGTATTTAGAATGAACCTATCACAAATACAGAAAAAGAAAAACACATGGAATGATTATTGAGCTAAAAAGGCTTTACTCTTATCACATTCTAAATGTTGGTTTTTTTGATTAAAAAGATTTTTCACTATTGAAGGTATATGGAAGAAGCTCAACAACATTAATAAAGGAAATACACAAGTAAAAAAGGAATAGATAGAAATATGGATATTGAAGTATGACGACATGAAGAAGGGTAAGTTTGAAATAATTTTTGACTTATTAACCAGGGTGAAAGAAATTATTATCACTATTAGTTGTCTGGGTGAAAAGCTAATAAAATTCTATTACTGTGGAATTGATCTTGAGAACTATTCCATAGAAGATCGATGCCAAATTTTCATCCTATGAAGATAGAGATACTAATACATTATCTATGGATTATTTATACATAAATCTCATCACAAATGATATTATAAGTGAAAAATATTTGATGTTAATAACAAAAACTGATAGATAAATTTACATAAAATTTTCTTTGTATGAAATGTTTAAGAAGGTTCTTAAGGAATATGAGGTTGGTTACTCTTACTCTAATGATGAGGGATATAAAAAGATTGTTGAAAATTTATCCTTGATTTCTAAAATTTTTGAATGATGTACATGATGGTATAAAGGTAAACGTCCTATATTATTTTTTTTATTTAGAGATATTGTAAATTTTACATCCTATTTTCCTTAAAGATGCGATGAAGAAGAAAGTGATTAATAAGAGTGTGAGGAGGATGAAATATTTCAAGGAAGATCCTAGATGATAAACGATGATAAAAAAATTCTATTTCAAGAGGGAAGATAAGATGTTCTCAAAACCTATAAGGGGAAAAAATTTCAATGGATTTTGATAGTGAGGAGGCTAAAAATGTTGTCGAATAGAAAAACTTTGTTGGAATCGATAATGTTTATTTTTTTAGTAGTGAAAGTTATTTTTCTGAAGAAACTGAATGTGAATCTACATTTTTAAAATCCATAGGGCATATTTGGGAGAATAATTACATTGAAAAAATTAAGAATAAAGCATTTGGAAGTTGCAATTATAAAGAAGAATAAACTCAATTAGAATATCATCTAAAATAATAATGGCTTGAATGTCTGAGGACGATTAGGATACATGAAAAGAAGATCATCGAGTTAAAAAGTAAATACAATAAAAAACAAATAAAAAATAAATTCTTGATGTAAATTTCAATATTAATGAAGAGATTGTTGATTTTAAGAAATCTCTTAAAGAAAAAAATGAACCGTAATGAACATCTAGAACTGAATCTGATAGAAAAAGAAAATGATTTGGAACTTGCCCAACCAAAATGTTCTAGATTTGTAAATAAAGGTGAATGTTTTAATAATTATATCTCTATAGTTGGTGAATTTTCTCATAAGTAGAAACCTCATAATGTTAAAAAAAGATACATGTAATGTTTTTGAATAAATCTAGAGTTATTTGTGATAACAAGAAACCTATAATGTTAGTTTTGTGGAAAAGACTAAAAAAACTATATAAATTAAAAATTACTAAACATTATGGGGACAATTTTTTTATTACATCTGATTCTAGAAATAATGAAAAGAAAATCATAAATATGGTGAAGGTTAAAATTGAAAATAGAAATTTTGTTGATTATGAATGATATTATAAGAATGTTTTTAAGAAACATATTCACAACTCTAGTCAGTAAAGAATTTATATAATTAAATAATATTTTATGTATATATTTATGCCAATGTAGTGGATGTAGTCATACATAGAAAATGATTTTCATTGAAAAACAATATTTCATATATTCTAAAATCAAAAGAAGGAGAAGTTTTATGGTGTTCCAATCCTATAAAGGGAATAATTTTGATATGTATGATCGAAAGACACCATATATTAATGGTGTGAATGCTGAAAGTAGGTTACATTCATTGAAAAATTATTGTGAATGAATTGAGAAACGTGGATATCATTTGAAAGAATGTACTTTTCCCCCCAAAATTCCTATTTCTGAATAATTATCAAAAGACATATGTTATGGTACATAATAAAAATAAATATTCTAATTCCAAAAAGAAATAGTGGCGTGTTATCTATTCAGAACCTATTGAAGTGTCTAATATGTTAGAGGAAACACAAAATTTTGTGAAAGAATATGATAAGAAACTTACTTCCAAACTTATCAGAAAAATTGATAAAAATATTTTGATATATTGTGATATTAAATTTTAGAAAATATGCAAGAGATATGAGAAACAATGACATGAAATTAACAATTGTTCAAAAATCATACCAAAACAAAAGATATGTGTACAAAAACCATTATGATCCAATTGTAAAAAATATTTTTCTAATGAAGAAGATAATTTGACTTCATTATTATAAGATTCTACATATAGGAATAATGTTTTTAAAAACCTGATAAGGGTGAAATGAATGAAAAAACTACATCCAATTAAAAATAAATGAAAAAATAATGAAAATTCAAGACTGAAAGAGGACTCTAAATATAATTTTTATTTATATAAAACAATTAGAGATCCTCTTTTTTCTAAATATATTATTTTACAATTGTAATAACTATTATGGAATTGAAGGAGTGGAAAAAATCTTTTAGTAATGAGTCTCTTACTATTATTCTAAAAGATATTAATGAGGAAAAGATAATTTTTTATTGAAATATTTGTTTATACACAGAAAAATTATGATATGTTTGTTGATATGGGTGTAGTTTTCTATTATATTAAAAAATTTATTTTCAAGATTTCCCCAGAAATGAGAATGTTGAAGGAAACATGTTAATGTATTGGATGAATGTTTTTTATGGAAAACATTAATAACCATGATTATAAACACTAATTTTATATATTGGGTTCTTCCATATATACATAGTGTTTTTTAGCCAAAGTATCTTTTCAATAAACTATTTCTATACATATGTTCTCCTAAAAAAGATTTTCACATTTTTTGGAAGAAAAGTTAGAAACTTTTGAAATGATGACATTTTCTATATGTAATGAAACATGTCATGATGCCCCCTATTAATATTATTTTCAATAAGTGAAAGTTATTTTTGATCGGGGAGAGAGAAGAAATAAGGGAAATTAAAAAGAAAGAGATAAGGAAAAGTGTGAAAAAAACAATACCAGCAATTATTTTGATGTGGTTGAAGTGAGTATTGAAAACAACAAAAAAGGGTTATATTTTTAGGATCATGTTTTGTTTTGGTTTTTTTTTTTGATAGATCAATATGTTGAGAATATTATGGATGAAAATACAGTTTGAATAATGTTATCAAATATATCTAGATGAGAATCATATCTAGATAAGAATTGGAACAAAAACATCTAGTTCAGTCAATATGATCCATCGTATTGCTATGTTGATGATAACATGTTGATAAAAATCCATAATATTATAGATAATGTTAATAAAAATGTGAAGAATATTGATGTCTTTTATTGTTAAAGAAATTTTAATGTAAGGGAGGCATCTCACAATTTGAAACCTAGTGATCTGACTTAGAAATTATGTCACGGAATTCTAACTTTAATTTGTATTCATTAATTTTGTCTCAAAAATCATATTCTAGAATATTGATTCAAAATTGTATTTATGAATTCTGAATCATAAATCATATATAGGAATTATCAATTAAAAATGTATTATGAATTTTGGACTCATAGTTATTAAGAAATAATATCCTATTGAGAATATGTTTTCATGAAGGATAGGTCAATGTGGAACACCTTGGTTCACATATGAAAAGAAATGGGATGTTATATAAAACATTCCATTACAATTGTGATGATAATTTTCTAATCATAGAGTTCACATTAATCATAGGAATTCAGTAAAACATGTGGTGAAATATTGATGAAATAAAGGGAGATTTAAATAGATATTTCGAATAATTTCTAGAATGATCATAATCATGCCAATATTATTAGTTAGGAGAAGGAAATAAATAAGTTAATTAAATATAGGGGAGTTATAATATTATCCTTGGTATGTCAGATGATGTCAATGTTGGTCTCAAATTTATTGATAGTCATGAAGGAAGTCATGATAAAAGTATGAATTGGTGAGTAATGGATGTTTCAAAAAACAATGTTTCTAAATACCAATCTATAATATTTCTTTTAAAATCATATTCATCAGAGAAAGAATTATATGTGCAAGAAAATTCATTGGTATCATATTCATAAGTGACATATGATCTTGAAGTATAATCTTGTGATACTAGTCCATCAAACTCGTTATGTCATCATAATCATTAGAGGAATAATTGTTTGGAACAGATGAATGAAAGGGAAGATACATTTTTTTGGTGTCAAACATGGATAATAAATTCATAGATTACTCTAATTGTATTCATCCATTTACAATAGGATTAATTACATTGACTCTAATTAAAATTGGTAAATATAATAAACGAAGAAAAATAATATTACATAGATATCATTAGATGTTGTTTCAAAGGGGGGAGCATGATGTTCGATGAAAATTATTTGTTTTTATCTTTTGGTTTAGAGAATAATATTGAATAAATATTATCAGGCGTTCAGAATCGAGATTCAAAATCATACTATGGTTTTCCAACAAGATTAATTTTGTACTATTAATTTATTAAAGTAATTAGTACAAAGCATTTTAATTGAAAAAATTTATTGGGAACATAAGATTATGAATGATATTTGAAAAGAAAGCTAAAATATAGATGAACTGTATACAATAATTGAGAAGTATTGAGAAGAAATGAGAAGAGTTAGGAAGTCAGAATACCCCCCAAATTCAAGGAAACATACAAATTTGGGTAATTTGGTTAGGAAGAGAAAATTTCAAGAATAATGCCTGAACTATTTTGGGGTGAGTATAAATAGACACAAGTACATAGTACTTTTCTGACAGAATTGAATAAATTGTGAGGTACATAGAAGGTGGATCATAGAAGAAATTTTGGAGAGAGAAGTGGTTTCCAGCGTGTTTTTCTCAAAGAAGTCATTCCAAAAAAAAGAGAAAGAAGAAGGGACATGATTCAATGTACTCAATTGATCATTATATTTAGATGATTATAATATTTAGTTTGTTATCGTATTGAGAAATATTATCAGAATCAACCACTTATCGTATCTCATAGGATTATTTTATTGGGATTTTTGGATGGAAGCAGAATGTGTTCAGAATTTTCATAACTATATTATACACATATATATTATCATATTATGGAATTGGACTAGGATAAATCATAATGGATAATTAGAATGTGTTTTATTACATAGTCTATGATATTCTTGCCTTCTTCTATAAAATAAAGTGAAATGTTTATTTGAATGTTCATTTTATTCTACCAAGAACAATTGTTTTCTATTATACAATGTGGTATTGGAAAATTTCCATACCACTCCAAGGACATATATATTCTTGGTAAATAGTGAACCTTTTAAATACTTGTGTTCATATGGACGTGTGTTTGATTTGTTTTCATAAGGGAATGAAAACAATTAATAGGCGTAGAAGGTTGTTTCTTATGAAATAATTTTAAAATAAGAAGGTATCATTGATTCACAACCTCTCCCTCTCAGTGACAAAACTATCATATTTAGGAACATAATGTTTGGATACTCAGGAGGAAATATAGTTTTCATAGGTACCAATGTATTCATGATAAATAACAGAAATATATTTTTCATGTTCATAACACCGAAGAACATAAAAAATATATTCCTTACTGTTGATATATTTTTCATCCACCATAGGATTGGTACATCCATTGATTAATGGTTGGAGTTTCTTTATGAAGGATAAGATAAAATTTTCTCCCATTTGTCATTTGAATATTCATAATGATACAAGTCTTGAAAAATAATCATTTGTATAACAAAACTATTTTCCATTCCAGCTCCCATAATGTTTGGATACTCAAGAGGAAAATCATTTTATTTTCATCACACTAAACATTAACAACGTTTCTTTTGTTTCCATCCATTGACGAAAACCAAAAATCATTGTGTAAATAAAGAAAATCATATTGGGGAACCACATAATCATGAAAAATCACATATAATACATCTATGTCATGACACCATCTATTTAATCAATGAATACTCAGGTTCTACATAGGTCATTCATAAAAATTTTCTATTGAAATCCTTCATGATGATTCATATATAGTATGTTATTTTCTGAAATACATCTTCTAGTGTGTCAATCCATATGTTCAACATGGTTAATTATCATGACTAAGGACTTTGTCGAGCCAGTCTCAATTCACCTTTTTTTTAATTTAGTACACCTATGTAAGTTTATACTAGAACTACAACAAATTTTAGTATCCATAGAGGGATGTAATTTCATAGAAACCACTCACTCAGTCCTTTATAAAAATTATATGACATATTCCAACACCTCTACTCATCCTATTATTTATCATTAAACATGTCCTTAGGTATATAAATGTGTTTTTCTCATCATTGTTTTCAACAATTAACTAAAACAATCCTCTAATACCAACTATAATGACCCAGTAATTTCAAAAAATAATAATATTAAACCATGTTAAATGAAAATTCATCACATTATACAAACACTGACATGCGGATAGTTAAGATATTGTGCATTTGGAAACATGGAATCATAAGGCATTGGATCATATGTGAACTAAATCTTCTCACACTATGTTCCTCATAACATGAAACCTTATTAGGTATATCATATATAATATGTTTCTACATAAGCTATAGAGATGAAACATAAGAATGGTTGAGCTTAGATGATCAATAAGGGTAACCAAGGGAGATACGAATGAATAACATGATCTTAAGGGCCTACGAGCATGAGAATAATATATGATAACCATAAATTTCATATCAACGATCAAAATCTTGACTCATGGCATTAATATTGTTAGATTATAGTACATGAATAAAATGGAAATAAAATAACATTATTTCCAAGAATATAGCATTAGAATAATTCATATAATTTTGAAATAAAAATATGAATTGAAAATTGTTTCCAATGTATTCGAGGCATAATTATTAGGATGCCATAGTTTGTTGTGTTCACCACCAGAACCATCAAAATATTCTAGGTTCACATGCAAGACCATCATAGCAGGACAAACCCCTTAGTAAGAAATGTTCAAATTTTATTCCAGTGTTGTCGATCTCATGATATATATATCTTTACATAAATAAATAGAGGTAGAAATAGGTACCACCAATCAGATAATTAAAATCATACTTATTTTTTTCAATAATATCATAATAAATTCATAGTTTTGGAACCTATGATAAGAAGTAGGATTCATAATAATGTCATCATATTAGAACCCATAAATAGAAATGGAATTCTTTAAAACATTATCATATCATAACCTATAGTAAATATATAGGTTTTAGAAACATTCCATAATTTCATCCTAGGATAAAAAATTAATGAAATCATACATCATACGAATTTACCAATTTTCTAAACTCATAGAAAGGAAATAAGTTTCATAAAAATAATTAAATAATAAATCAAAAAAATTTCAGAATTTATAAAAATGTTATATGAAGATAATATCCCTTGTAAGTAATAGTTATAATCAATGTATTTCATATATTATGGAATTTGTTTTTGAACAATCCTGGAAATCATTTCTGGGGGAAAATATCCATTCTAATTTAATTTTTTTAAATAAAAATTAGAACATTTTGAAAATAATTAAATAACATTGTAATATTATAATTTAAGACTAAAAATAGTTATTAGTAATGAATGTGGATAAATCTTATCATGACATACACATTAACATGGTGATTCAATTCAAATTTCTAGAAGAATACCAACATGGATTGTTTTAAAAATGAAATAAATATTATATTCAAATAAATATGTAAAAAACTAAAACATGAGTAAAAATTATTTAATAAATCGTATTTAGAATGTAAAAAACATCATTTAAGATACTTTTATAAAACATTATTTTTTAATAATCACACATTTTTTACTAAAGAGAGTAATAAATATATTTTTTATTAAAAGAATAATTTAGAAATATTGATTACATATTTTGTGTGTAATAAATAGAAAAAAAAATATTCTATTGACAAAAATATAAAATATAATAATTCATGGTTTTCATGGGATATAGATCATAATATTTCATCATCAGAAATATAATTAAATAAAATATGGTTAAATCATGAGATTGTAACATATGATATTTATCACAATAGTAACATTGAATTATAAGCCACATGAATGAGTAAAATTAAATTAAACATAAAATATTAGAATAATGAATAAATTAATGATATAAAATTTATATGGGGATGTATATACACCTCATATTTGAAGAAATTCACATAACATAACTTATATATCATGGAAAAAATGACGAAAAAATACTTACCACTTTGGTTACATTTAAACCGTAAACACCAAGGAAGAGAGATACCAAGATGGATATGTAAATCCAAATAATTTTATGGATATTAATCATAAAATACATTAAAATATAATATATTGACCATATAAAATAAAAAAGTGGTGAATAAAAATGTGTCTCAAGGAAGTAAAAAGTGAGACGAAAATCACATACCATAAGTCTTGAATTCCTTAATAAACCTTAAAATATCATATATATAAAATATTAGATTATTATAGGTATATTAATAAACAATATTTATATATATAATACTATATATTATTTTCATATGACCTTATATTACACAATTCTTAATAATTCCATGTCAACGATAATTTTTGGGGAATTACTATGTCATTTTTTATGTATTTAGTGATTTTTTATGATTGGTCCTATTAAATTGATCATTTTTACATAATATATATAATTTAAAATATGATAAAAATATCTTATATATTCAATATATATGTTTTTAGAGTTTTCCATATGATATAGAGATAAAAAATGAATAACACCATTCATGGAGACTATAGGGCATATGTGGGCATTAATGCTATTTCCATTATCTAAGAGGATTGAAATTAAAAAGATAAAAAATATATTAATATTATATAATACATTTTATATCATATATACCACATAATTTCATTAAATTGAATCCTATTACAATCGACATAAATTTTGAATGAATCAAATCGCTTCTTGAAGCGGTAGTATGTTGTACACAAGAAATACATTATTGTATTCCCACATAATGCAAATTATGAATGTATATGTGGTATAATAATTATATAGGATTAATACTATAATTAATATAATATATAAAAAATTAATTAATCATTATATACATTAGTGATATGTGATTATGGAAATTGAATAACATCAGTTCATGAGGCGGTAGTCCACTGTATATCTGAATGATGATTTTTTACAACATTTTATAGTGGAGGAGAGAGTTCTAGTTCATTAAATTAACATAGAAAAATAATTTTTTATAAAATTATTATATTAAATCTGCATGTTTTAATAATAATTTAATAAGGTGGAAGAATAATTAATATAAATCATTGGGTTATGAGTGTTATCTCTTTTTCAGAAAAGTTATACTTGTTTGCACCAAAATATTAATAAGATAGATTTAGGAAAAATATAATGCTTATAGGATGGGTTGGGGGGATTAAGGAATTTTTATGGATATTATCCAATAAAAATGGGTTTGGAACTTTGTAGAGGATAGGAGAATAGATGTCTTTCAAAGGAGAGATGAGTGGTGCGCTTTTTGTTATTTTTAAAAACATTTAAACCATATTTATCTCATATAAAATAGCTAAAAATTTGAAATGATTTTAACTAGAAAAAAAAGTTTAAAATATTTCTATAGAAGTATCTTTGAACGTGTTTTGGATCATTTTTACACATTTTTATTTAGATTAACTCCCGAGTAAACCCATTTTTACCTAAACTGTGGGTATATTTTTTACATTGTTTACAATATTATATGGTAAAAAATAAATCCAAACATATTAGACAATATAAATTCTAATTAATCCAAATATTTCATCCATTTTTCTAAATTACATACATATAAGTGGAAAATTTCACGTTTACACTAAATCTTTATAGATGAGGAGAAATCGATTTTCCACTGAGAAAATATTATAAGTATTAAAATGTTTTTTTTTCAAAATTGAATATAAAAATAATTCATCTAAACTAATTTGGATTACATGATATAAAAATGAGTTAATTTTAATTTAGAATGCATATTTTAGTAAAAATGATCTATATAATTTTTTTAGAAGAAATCGATGTATTCAGTAAACACCTGTATTTTTCACTATTCAATAAGACTTTAAACATTTCAAAAAAGTAAGAAAAATTTAGGATTACATAATTTTGAAGTGAAGAATAAAAAAAAAATTACTTTGTCAAAAAAAATTTAAAAGTTTGAATTGTTAATTTTATTATTTTTACAAAAAATAATAAAAAACAAATTTTCAAAAAATAATTTATTTTTTTATCAATATGGATTATATATATAAACCAATTAAACACAATATTTAAAAATTTATTAATATTTATATATATTAATGATTAATGTATAGGTCATAATTTTCCTTTTTAAATAATAATATTATTAAGATAATGATGTTTGATAAAAGTAAATGTGTACTATAACGAAATGTATAAAGGAATCAAAATATATTCAAAATAGATAATAAAAAATCATGTGTCAGGTTATTTAAAATGTATTCCCATCTATATTTATCCATTCTATAGTGACCAGTGGATTAGAGGTTCTAATAATATAAGTTTTTGTTGATGTATGAATGGTTCAACTACCAGTGATTCCTTCACTGGTGATGTTGCACACTCCACATGGTTTAGGTTGTTATTGATGACCATGGTTAACTAATTCATTGTAATAATTATGTTTTCAACTCCATATCTGTAACACCTCAATCTTATACAATACATTTCTGTTTGAATAATGCTATAGCTTTTGTTGTACACAACTTCGTGTTTTCGCACGCCATGATCAATCAAAATAGCCATTATGAATAGTAATACCAAAATTTTGAAGTTTTTTTATTTTTATTTTTCAAAATGGACTTCATTTTTTGATTTAGAATAACAAAATAATATTGTGGGGAATTTTTGGTAATTTTCTAAAAACGTACAATTTCTGATATATAGTGAAAAGCATTGTGTTGTTTAATTCCTACTTTTTATTTAAATATTTATTTATTTTATTTAAATTTATTTTAGGTCAAAAAAGAAAAATAATACTTATATAAGTTTAATGTCATTCATTTAAGTCATTTTATAATAAAATTAAATGTATACAATATTTTAACGCCCTTACCCTAGTTATATGGAGGTGCTTCATTATTTTAATACATTGGTATGAGAATCCGGAATCATGTCCTAAAGGAATGATCAGTTTAGTAGTCTTGGTAAATATATTACATACAAGAATGTTACATTAAACTTTTTAACATACAAAACATCATAAATAAGTCTTTCATAATTCCATTATTCCCTTAACATAACTCTGGATATTAATTAAAATACACTTCATGGAATCTTGGGAAAATAAAACATAAGAAAGGGGTGATCTCAAATGCTTGGTAAGGGTAAATAATTTAGTGTAAGCTATATAATTTTAATTCAAGATGTGTAATAAAAACAAAATCGTTTTTAAACATAAATTTGAAAATAATATTGAAAAAAGAATTCAAACATTACCATTTAAACATGCACATCGATATTCTACTAGTTGAATAATCACATGTAATAACTAATTTCCTAACGAGGGAATGCATAATGTCTGACATAATAACCATGTAGGCATGGCCTCGTGCCAAGTCTAAAAATAAAAATTTTGACAACGGATTGTTCCAAGGCAGTAGTTTTTTCAATGAGACCTACTGATGCATCGAGGAGCTATAGAGGGCTTCACCCATCACATACTAAGTCCAATTCATTCCTCATATGAAAAAGTTGAAACATAACATAAAAAATCTTATTAAAACTAGAATACAAAATGTCAATACTTTAACAATAAACCATTAGTGGAGTAAAAATAGAACATCCATATTCAAACATATCATAACTCGTTCAATAAAATATTGAATATTTTTATTACAACAAATCAACCTCAATCAATAATAATATCTAGTAACGGATGAAAAATAGATGAAAATGACCAGTAAAAATATTTGAGAGAAATATCCCTTTTTGTTAAATAATTTAAAGGTGACGCATTTATATAGGTATTCATTAAATTTTTTTTCATAAATGTTCCCCATACCACTTTGAAATTTTTTAAAAGAATTAACTTTTTTCAACAATCATGTCCATATAAATAAATCCTTAAAAACATTTTTAAAACATGGACATTAATTAAAATGATTTAGAAAAATAAATCATCATAACATTTAAAAGGGTGATGTTTTTAAATATTACATTCCAAAAAACCTTAAAATATTCATTTTAAAAACATTTTTATGAAACTTAGACATTGATGATAAAAATTTCCTAGTAAATACTTACACATAAACAATTTCATATTATAATGAGATTGAGGAATTAACCCATGCCTTGTACATTGTTTTATTCAAGTGTACATTTTACCTCATGTATAATGACCATAGCATGTTATTAAATTATAAAAGAAACATATTCCTATTTATGAAATCATACATGATTTATTTATGGCTTTAAAATACCCATTTAATAATAATATCTATGTTAAAGTAAAATTTCAGGTAATAATTGCTTTCTTCATCATACGTGTTTTAACTTGTTATTCTTGAGAGTACAACTTATATCATGATTTAATTGATTCTAGAATATAAAAAATTACATAAGTATTGTATATATTAAAATTATAACTATGTATAATATATTGATATATGTAATGGAAATCACTGTTTATGCATACAGTAGGTCGAATGAACGCCTAAACATAGTTTCTGTTTTCACATCGCATTGAACAAAAGTAAGTGAATAAGATATATAAAAATACACACACACACACACATATATATATATTTATTTATTTTTAGTATCATTATTTATTTCATATATTACATACTTATTATTAATATATACAAAAAATCATTGTTGAATGATGAACGTGGAAATGTATCTCATTGCGTCGTGGAGATGGTAAGTCGATTGTACGCATGAGCGACGATATCATTATATTGATTGTGAAATCGTATGTAATTGGATGTTATATAATATATAAATAATGATTAACATGTTACATTTATTACTTAAATAATCTATACTCATTATTATACCCATCCAAATAGTGTAGTGTTGAATAACAAACTACACCACGACTTGGAGACGATAAGCCATACATACACATGTATAGTGACTTTGTCATTCATAGGATGGATAGAATATTGAATATAGTTGTACCATATTTATAATAACATAAAAATATGTATAAGTTACTAGAGGTAAGATTTTTTTATGTAAGCAACAATCAAAGAGGAAGTGGAAGAAGAAAAGAACATTGAAGGAGGTGATGAAATAATTACCTCTTCTTCGGGTTCTTTGTTTTGATTGGAACAAAAGGGCTCATTAGTTTCGATTTCATACCAACGTATGGCATATAGATTAAATTTAGGTTTTGTGGGCGGTATTTTATAGGTTTATGACAATCCAAATGGATTTTTAGATGTGATTTTGAGATAAGGGGAAGTACCCTTTTATAAATGAGGTGAGGGTCACTTTAGGAAAAGTTTGAAATATTATTTAATTATAAACTAATTTTAGGTGTATAATGGTTTAAAATTGATTTATTTCAAGTATAAGTTGTTCATGGGTCGAAATACCATCAACCAATAGGTTTTAGACAATTTCAGGTCACAATATTGACCTTATCATTTAGATTTAACTCTTAGTTAAATAGTTTATCTTTTACAATGTCTTCTTGTATTTTTTATTACATGGTTAATAAACATACTACAAAATTTCAAGAGAACCCAATGTGGTTAATTAATCAAATTTATATTATTATATACACCCTTTGGATGTTACTTACATTTTTAAGAATATTATATCATTTAATAATATAGTATTTGTTTTAAAAACTCATTTATGTCAATTTTGACATATTTAGTATGGGGTCTTCATGAAAGTACAAAACATTAATACTTCAAACAAAATACATTAACTCAATACTAAAATTCCGTATTAACCTATAAAATTCATGTAATGCATCAGAATATTCAATTTACATTTATATGGATATTTATAAATTAAATTATTTTAATTGTTCGTTAATAAGGTAATTATTGCATCATCATTGTGTCAGAAATAAATTTACATATTTAATATAAGTAATTTATAAATATAATACCATTATGTATAAAATCAGTTTTGATTTATATTTAATTTTTATTGTCAAGTATATCTTATTTATAACACTATATTAAAAATGTTTTAGTTAGGAAAATAAGAATTTAACACATTTATCTATTCTTTAAATAAAATAATAATAAATGTTCTAATCTAATCCAAGTGGATCAAAGATGATAATATTTTATTCCTAAAATTTATTTTGGTCAGAAAAACCTTATAGAAAGTAATTAAAACATGTTTTAGGGTAATTATAATATCAGTTTTACCTTTATTTACCTAATTTACTTTTAACTGTGGAAAATATAATTCAAAATTTACAATTCACCAAAAATTATATTCATCTTATTGAACCAAATTTTACATACTGATTTCAACTGTGTCTCTTGGATTTTTGAAATTCAATTCACAAAAGCTGTAAAATTATGTTCTATGCAAATTTGGAAATGTTCCTAGAAGGTGGGTAAAATATGTTAAAAAGTTCAACAAATTTTTATACATAAAATTTTAATATAAAATGACTCTAATTAATTAAATTGAACTTATATTTGTATTATTTATCTATTTTTACCTACAATAAATTTAAATAATATAAATATTTATTTTAACAAATTCAGTTTTATACAATAACGATGCTCTTTCACGATTCATAAAAAATTGAATGTTTCCAAAAAAATACAAAAAATTAACCCAAAGATAATTCTGATATTCCAAATTCAAAAATTATATTTATTTTACCATATTAAAAACATATATGTTACATTAATTAATTTTAAATTTTTTCCCATTATCAAAACCAGAAAGAGGGTTTTTGAGAAGTTAAAACATTCAAAAGATAGATATGTGTTCATGTACAATATAAATGTAAAATTATTTCTAACTACCAAAATTGGATTAAATGAAAAAAATATAATCTAATTACACTTCAAAATCATTAAAATTTATAATTAAACACTATAAATTATTTTTATTTGAAAAATTGTTTTTAATTAAAATTTAATAGTTTTTACTTTTCATCAAAATATGAAAGTTATAAAAAAAATCCAAAAATTTATTGAAACTAATTTTTTTTTGTTTTTCTTCTGAATAATAAGATTTTTTTTCCAATTGAATATATAAAAGTCTCAAATATAGGATTTCAAAAGGGATCTACATTAAAAGGCGTTAAAATTGTATTTTTTTTTATAAAAAACACTTCTTTTCTCTGAAAAATATGATTTTTTCTAATATTGTTTCTAAAACACAGATAATATTGATGTTAAAATTATATTTAGTATGTAAAATTGAAAATACAGCTAATACAATTCATAATATCTTTTTTAAGGGATAGTTTGGTAAGTCATGGTGCGCTTGAACTCGATGTTGCGTGTGACACAAGATATTGTATTACTTTAAAGAAATAATGTATTATGAAATCCTGGGGTGTTAAATTCTACCCTCCTTTAATAAATTTCATACTCATAATATGAAATTTTTCTTCAAAAATATAATGTTAAAAATAGAAAATACTTTTGTGGAAAACCCACATCAAAAATAGGGTTAATAAAATGTATTCTAAATAAGAGGGAACGGGAAATGAAAAAGTCACCACCAAATTATGATCTCGAATAGGAGAACATTGGTTGAAATTCGAGAAATATTTCTGGAGGGAAAATTGAAATATTTATAGGGAGTGATTGAGGCCATCAATAACAAACAACTGAACATTAAATGGGACATTGATGGCCTAAAAGCCATAAATAAATGATGATATAAATATAATTGATTCAAAAAAAACATAAGGTATTAGGATAACACATTTTTGGTTTTAAGATCCCTTTAAAAAACTTTAATAATTAATTTCATCATAAAATAATAGAAACAAATACTATAGAAATTGAGTTTCTTCTTTTAACTAACTTCTACCACAAACTCATCATTCACTCCAAATGATTATAGAATTCCAAAATATTTAATTTATCATTATCATATAGGGTGACAAAAATAATGAATTAATAATTCATCTGTCAGACCATTTTAAAAAATTACATTATACGAACGTGGACATCACGTAGTCTTGTGGTAGGTGATGCATCTTTATCTCCGTTCGGTTGCAGGTTCATGTCTCTCGGTCTTATCGGACACAATAGTTTTTTGTCTGAGCTCAGGGTTAACCTTTTTATAAAAATCAAATAATAATATTAATAAAACATAAACAATAGTATCAAATGTGTAACTTAATTCATTCCAACGTTTAGACTTATCCAAAATACTTCTGTCTAAACACACAGTCCAAAATTAATATGGAAGGTAAACATATTGATGGTCTTCTTTTCCACATAATATCATGTGAATACCTTCTTCTTGTATTTACATCAAACATGGTAACAACCCGAGTTACCATAAAACCATGTTGAATATGTTCATTCCCCATTATTCCTTATAGAATACCTGATATACTCCTTAAATCCAAAAATGTTGTAAACTCCAACAATGATGGAATAAACAAACAATTAATTAGTTCCAAGGTAGTAAAAACATATCCAATATACTTTATCGAAATCAATTATATCTTATTCTGAAATTATTATCACAGTTTCATAAACATATTAAGGGTTATATTTCCCCCAAAAATATATTTTCTAAAACGTTTTACTTGAAAATGTGTTACATTACTTGGTACCGTGAAATCTCAAATTGTTAATGAAATAGTACCACAGTACAATCCTTATATACTCTATAATTATTATAATGTGTACATCATTAATACAATACTCAAATGACACAATTATTTAATAACAACATAATATTACTAATAATTAATTATCATCTACAATAGTATCATAATAGGATTATTATCCAATAGCATCATTTGGGGTATACTCGGATGATTTGGACATTGATTTGCGAAGTGTCCCAAATCCTTACAGATGAAGTATTGTACATTTGAAACCTTTTTCTTACCCTTACAATAATGTATTTCATGTCCTCTTTTCCACACTTATATGAAACTCTCATTCTCTTTAATCATTTACCAAGGTGATTCTTTCCACAGTTACTACATGTGGGAAAATCATTCTTTCCCTTCTTCAAATTATCCATCTTTTTCTCTACCATCCATTTCTTCACTTTATTCCCTTACAATCCATAGGACATAGAAAATTCATTACATATCTTATTAATACATGATATTATTTATTTATAAGATTATAATATTTTGGGGACTATTTCCCTTCAAAATGATGGCTTAAGACCATGAATGATATGGCCCTTCTTACTCCATGGATCAGGCGTATTGTTATAGCTTTCATTCCTTCCATTGGGTGCCATTTCTAAATGGTGTCATACACTATGTTAGATATTATCATAATTTAAAATCCAAAAAAATTGTAAAATTCTCAACATTAATTGATAATTTTTACATATATAGTATCATAATCATAAAAATGGATTCTTTGCGGGTGTATTTACTCATAAATCCTTTATAATGGTTTTTAAATAAAATATGAATTGTCCTAAGCATATCCCATGGGAGTGTTGTAACCAAGTGTGTAGCAAGGACCATTTTCATGCACCAATTCCCGTTTGAGTTTAGTTCAATGTGGTGTATTTGGGTTTTACCCCTTGGTACATTTGTGCGAGAGCTGCCTCTACCTAATCGTATCCAGACAGGGATAGATTACATGGGAAACTCAACAAACCTCTAAATTTCCAAAATTCAAGGAATTTATTCTATACAAAACCTCAATGATTATCTAAAGTTAATGTTCTATAATCATAGTTTTTCTAAATCTATTTTCTACGGTTTTTTCTAAACTTCATCTGATACCAACTGTAACGCCCCGACCCTAGTTACCCAGAGTAGGTGCATTATATTAGTACAATGGATGATTATAAGGAATGATGTCTTGAAGGACCAATCAGTTTAACAATATCATAAATTATATTACATATAAGAATGTTACATTATAGTTTTTAACATACAACACAACATAAACAATACTTTGAACATTCCATTATTCCCTTATCATAACTATGCATTTTAATCATAATACACTTCATGTAATCCTATGAAAATGTAACCTAAAAGGTGGTGAGATCAAATGCTCAGTAAGGGCAAACAATTTAGCAGAATATATAAACATTTAATGCAAGATGAGTAATAAAAATAGCCTTTTTAAACATAAACATTAACATAATATTGAAAAAATAAATCAAGTATTACGATATAAGATTGCACATGTATATTCTACTAGTCAAATAATCACATGTAATAAATAATTTAATAATGGGGGAATGTATTATTTCATACTTCATAACCTCATAGTCAAGGACTCATTCCAAGACTACAAATATTTTTTAAGGCCCTGGGCCAAGTCACTAGTTTGTCTCATGAGAACTACCGAAGAATCGATGAACTATAGTAGGCTCTACCATTCACTTACTATGTCCAATGCATTCCTCTTATAAAAATGTTGAATGATAATATAAAAATTCATATTAAAACTAGCATATGAAAAGTCAATACATTAACCGTAAACCATGAATGGCATAAAAATAGCACATCTATGGTCACACATATCATAACCAATTCAATACAATATAGAAGATTGTATTATAATAAATCTACCTCAATCAATATTAATATCTAGTAAAAAATGTTGACATAGTTGAAAATAATCTTTAAAAATATTTGAGAGAAATATCCCTTTTTGTGAAATAATTTAAATGTCACACATCTATAAGGGAAGTCATTTAAAATATGTTTTTTGGATAAAAGTTTTCCATACCACTTTGAAACTTTTGAAAGGAATTAAAATTTTTAAACAATAATGTCCATATAAATAAACCCTTAAAATCAATTTTAATATTTGAAGATTAATTAAAATGATATAGAAAAATAAACCATCAAAACAATTAAAATGATGATCTTGCTAAAGAGTCCCTTCCACAAAACAATAAAATATTCATTTTGAATACATTTTCATGAAACATGGAAATTGATTATGAAAATGTCCCAGTAAATACTTATACATAAAAAATCTTGGATAATAATGGGATTGAATAATTAACATGTACCTTTTACTTTCCTTTGGTTGAGGGTATGTATAACATTCTGTTTAATGAACATAGTATGTTATTAAATTATAAGAGAACCATATTTATATTTATTATTGGTCGGAGTACAGTACTGAAGAGGAGGGTGAATTGAATATCTACTCAAAATTTATGGTTAAATAGTATTCTTAAAAAGGATCCCCAATAAATTTAAATATAGCACAGTTAATCAGGGTTACACAGATATGAATGTTTTACTATTTAAAAAAAATCTTAGAAGATTGATTAATTTTTAGTAATTTTTCTATTAGTTATTAACATTAATTTTGAAGCCATTTTAATAAGGAAAAAAATTTGTAACTTCTTTCCAAGATTAACTATCTAATTAAATTTAGTGATTTCTGAATTAAATAGTAAAATAGGGAAAACTATAGTAAACAACATAGTCGATATAAAACAATTGGTTCAGTCTCAAGCTGAGACATAATCCACTCCACTTGGTGATCATCTGACACCAAGAAGTTTATGTAAATAAACATCATCCACACCCTGGATCGAGGTAAAAAACATTACACAATTCTATCTAGGTATCTCAAAATATTCTACATATGTTTGTGGGTATGAAGTAATAGGTCACATAAGGACCTCTTCCACACTTATCTATGGGAATACACAAGTGTTGTTTTGGGATTGTCTGTGATGGTGGCGAAAGTGTTGGATTTCATCTGCATTGATGGTTACAAGGTTTCTTGATATTGTTTCGGCCTTCAATCACTAGTTTCTTTTACTGCTTTGGATCTATAATTCCCCTGCTCTCTCAGGGGTGGAGCTGCTATGCAGATGAGTTCAAGGATCTTTGGGATGTGTGTTTGAGAAGTCGGTTTCAGGACGAATATGGTGACGATGACTTCTTTCTCGACGGTGTGGATGTGTTTAGATCCAGTGTTGATGAAGGTGGTAGTTGTTTGTGTGTGAACGATGGAGAAACGTGACATAGGGGATGGATCATGTTCAGAGTATGGTGGTGTTTGATCGGTTGTAATTTTTAATTTTGAAAATTTCCTGACGGACTTTTGAAATTTGAATTTTAAGTGGGTGCTCTTTATGCTGGTTGAATTTGTAACGTTTGTAATTGTTTCGGTTCACACTTACCCTTTAAAAGTGTATCTTGAAAATAAAAATATGGAATGTGTGGAATACATATTTCTCCCCCTTTTGGATTATCAAAAATAGTAAATAAAAAGTAGAAAAGAAAAGTGAACAACGCATTAGATGGATAAAATTTTGCAGTACAAGCAGTAAGGAACAATACTACATACAACATCCCCATAAAAAGATAGTAATTGTTGTTATTTTTCACTGGCTTATATTCTCTTCTCCCTTGGTAGCAACATCAAAAAAAGAATCCAAATGTGCAGAGGTATAAGTTGAAGAAGGTAGTGAACCAGTGGACAGAGATGGCAAAAGGAGTCATTCAAAAACAGACGGGGCCAAAGTAGGTGGAGTAGAAGAATGAGCCAATGTTTGATCAAGGATTACATGCTAGATCTGACTCAAAGCTTGAGAGATAGACATAGATGTGTGGGATGAGGCAGAGGTTGAGAAGGTAGGAAAACTAGATATTAGGGGTGCAGCTACAGGAGCAACAATGGCAGTACTATGAACATAGAGATATGGCCGCAAAAGCTTGATGAAGTTAGCTATGATCTCACCACCACACTGCCTAGAATTCTTAAATTCATCATTGTTCTCAAAAAACTTATCCAAAAAAGGAGTGAAATATTTGAGATTTTGGACTTGATTTTTGGAATATTGAGTTATTGGAGGGATCCTCATATTCTCCCCAAGTTACTTGAAGTGGGTTTTCATGTCATTCATTAAGAAGATATGATTTAAGTAGAAGTCCACTATCTATGAAATATCTTACTATACATAATTGGAAATCGTGGAATGAATTATCACCAAATCAATAACTATGTCATTGTTCTTGATGACTTCATATAAAGACTCCATGTCAAATCCACTAAACACAGATTGAAGTTCTTCATTGATAATTATTCAAAGAAGATCACTATATATAGATGGTTGGGATGATTTTCTAGAAGTACGAGAAGTAGTGACAACCATGTTAAGGTATTTGAGTTGACTTATAACTTTCTGGAGACAACCCATATACTCATTAGTTAACTTGTCATGATTAATAACAAGCTCACATATCTCTTAATCAATTTTCTTTTTTCTTTTAGCTACCTTTTCAGAAAAGGATGTTAGATGAGGTTGAATTAGTGAGGCAACATCCAATGGGGGTTGAATAAAAATATCCTCAATAGGATAAGAAATAGGTGTGGGTCTTGAGTATACCACTCTATACATTTCTTTTACCACACCTCTTAGAGTTTTTACTTCATCACCAAGATATTTGTTTTCAAATCTGGATTCTTGAATATCATGAACCATCTTGGGTGTAATCTTCTATATAACTATTTCCAACAACAATGACGCATATCTATCACCCAGTTTGGTTACAGGATCCATTTGGGTATTTATGAGTTTCTCAAATCCAGCCAATAGGGTCACTACAAATGCTTTCAGATCAAACTAATTCACCAAGGTTGGAGATTCTTGTGAGGGTTCAATAATAGAAGTGGAGACAGGATCTGGATCCTTGGTAGAGATATCTTCAGGTGAAGACGCCTGTTTCAAAGGAAACATAGTAGACAGATCAATTCCTTTTACAAAAAATTCTTGGGAATTAGTCTCATAAAAATAACAAGGGAATTTATACCATGTATCCAATGATTTTGGATCAATCGGATGAGGGACTTCAATAGATTCCATATTGGGGGACTACTCACCCTCAATAGGAGCACCATTCTTAGGACTGAGAGATTTATATCATTGATCTATTTAGATGAATTCTACCATAATTTCATTAGTTATTTCCTTTCTATCCAACTGAAATACATTTTCTCTTTAGTAGAAGAAATAACCTCATGAACAACTTGTTTCTCTAGGTGTTCCTCAAGGGATGATTCTTTCCCAATAAGAATATCATCTTCTATATGTTCTTCTACAACAGTCCTTCCACTTACCTTGGCAATAGATACTTCTATTTAAAAAAGTTGTCTTTCCTGATCAATAGCTTTTCAAGAATATTCACTTCATTTTAAGATATGATTTGAGGAGAAGATTCTTTATCTTCCTCAATGAGAACAGTTTATCTGGGAGGTACAAAAACTACTTATTATTCTTCCACATCAGAATATTCAACAAGTTCATTTGGATCTAATCCAGGATCAGAAATATAATTACGTCTTTAACAATGTTCTATCCGATTAAACTATTCATAAACTCTATCATTATTTTCCACCCATGCATTCCTCCAAGTATTATAATATATTTTCATTCTATTTACAAAATTTTTTGAAAGATAGAACTCATAACCCTTAATGACTTCTTCATCTGGTCCAACCAATCCTTTAGCATGAAGCATGGCCGAGATAAGCCTTAAATAAAATAGGAAGGTTGACTTGGAGGTTGTTTTGATCAACTCACACATATGGTGTATTACATGCTTGCATTGGTTGATCTTATGTACATTTTTCATGAGATGTAACAAAAATACATTCTAATACTTGAGTATAGAAAAATCACCTTTTCTAGGGATAATCAAATTCTGAACAAACTTAAACAAGAGTCCTGATTCACCATCTAGATTAGCAGCTACGGATCTCCTCTAGGATTCTTTTCCAATTATAATTCTCAAGGAATCTTCCAAAACAAATAAATCACTCGGAGGTGGAGGACCTCTTTGGTAATCCTCAAAGATACCCTTATGAGGTATCCTAAACCATGCATCACAAAACCTTAAAAAATGTACAAATTTGACCATTGATCCAACTTCGCACATCATAATAATCTTTTGAATCAAAATATAATTCAACATACTGGTCAAAATTGGCTAGTAGCTTTAGATTAATAGTCATATCCTCAATTGTAAACCAATCTATCCCGCCTTGCTCTTCTATCACATTAAACATAGAAGACATATATGATAGATGCCACTTAGGGTGTATATTCATTTCAGGTACCAGTACTTATTTCACTAGATTCAGATTTAGAGGGAATTCAGGTTCTAACTTCGGGGTAATTTCCAACATCTTCTTTGAACTGTGCTTATTGGGAGTTGATGATGAATGTCATTTCATCCTGGGAATTCACCGAAAGTTCTAGAGGGAGATGGGTTGAAAAATAGGCTATTGTTTAAGAGAGGACAACTCGAGTAGAGAACGAGTGAAACATAGTTTTTTTTATCATTTAGGGATATCAATCATCATGTGATAAAAAGCACGAGAAATTAAAAAAGATTATAACAATTAATTACTATAATACATGTTATAATGTAATAATAAATCATCTTTTTGGTGACACCGTTATTGACTTTCATGATGAGACTGTAAACAAGATTTAATGGTGAGACCGTAAGAAGCGTTCACAGTGAGACCGTAACAGTGTGATATCTAAACTGTGTGACCGTATTGTTTGAGAAAATAAGTGCAAGACCACAACCAAGAAATAGTAACTGTGTGACCATAAACATGAGAAAATTACCTCTTAAGAAAGTAACACTATAGAACCATTTGAGTTAAATTGTAATCTTAAGAAAATGACATGTGAAACCATAAATTGTGAAACAATATACTTACTTCTTACGATTTATCATACCCAATTCATGTATGATGTAATATATTCTTTCTGAATTTAGTGGATTGATGAATATATCAACAAGATGATATTCAATACCAATGAATTACAAAGTGATGTCACCTTTCTGATTATGATCTCTCAAAAAGTGATTCCATACATCAATATGTTTTGTCCTAGACTGTGAAATATGATTTTTTGAGATGTTAATAGCACTTGTATTGTCACAAATTATAGTTACATGACTGATATGATATCCAGAACCTAGTAATGGGTGATTCACCCACAAAATTTGTGCACAACAACTTCCAGCAGCTATGTATTAAACTTCTACATTAGATAATGCGATTGAGTTCTGTTTCTTACTACATCATGATACTAGGGAATTGAAAAAAATGTTACATGTTCCCGAGGTGATTTTTCTATCAAACGTACAACCACTAAAGTTGGAAATAGAATAATTCACTAACACAAATTTTTGTCCTCTGGGATAAAATAACCATATATTTGGTGTATGTTTGAGGTATTTGAAAATTATCTTAATAGAATTTAAATGAGATTCCTTAAGATTATCCTAAAACTGAGTATACATACACACACTAAATATAATGTAATTTCAGCTAGATGCTATATCGAATAAGCCTCTAATCATTCCTCTATGTGTGGATTGATCAATTTATTTTTAATCTTCATCAAGATCCAACTTACAAGTAGTATTCATTGGAGTTTTACTACTTTTAGTTCTATCAAATTGAAAACGTTTTAGAAGATATCTAGTATATATTTTTTTGATTTAAAATAATACCATCATTATTTTGAAAGATTTTAAATGAAAAATTAATTTCAGTTCACCCATTAAACTCATTTCAAATTCGTTTTGGATCATTTTTAAAAAATCAATAAATAGAGAATTTTTTGAAGATCCAAAGATAATTTCATCTCTGTAGATTTGAACTAAAAAAATATCATTTGAAGATCATTTTATAAAAAGGGTAGGATCATCAATTCCTTTTTTAAAACCATTAGAAATACAATAATTACATAATCTATCATACCAAGCCCTTGGAGACTGTTTTATGTCATATAGAGATTTTGATAATATAAAAATATGGTTTGGAAAATGAGGTTTTGTAAAAATAGGGGGTTTCCAAACAAAGACATCCTCATTTATAAACCCTTTTAGATATTCACTTTTGACATCCATTTGATATAGTTTGGAATAAAGATGTGTAGCATAAGAAATCAGAATTTTGATGGATTCAAGTCTAGATACTGTTGCAAATGAATCTTCATAGTAAATTCCTACTTCTTGACTATAGCCTTGTGCAACCAGTCTAGGCTTGTATCATACTATATTACCAGCTTCCTCTACCTTATTTTTAACTTCACATTTAGTGCCTATGGTGAATGTGACTTTGTATCATTCAAAAAGTTTCCAAACATTTTTCTTTTCAAACTGATTATGTTCTTCTTGAATATATATCACCCAAAATTCATCAATTATAACATCATTAATGTTTTTAGGATCATGTTTTGAAAATAATATTTGATGTTCCACCTAATTTTTAATAAAATCTCTAGTTTGAGGTCCTTTTTCTATGTCTCCTAAAACATCATCTAAAGGATAGTTCTTATGAGTATTAAAAGCTCTAGAAAAAGATAGCCTGGTGACTTCAGATTCTTCAATAGGATCTGGTTCATTATGACCAGAACCAAATGAATTTATTGAACTGGAATTTGTCATAGATTACTTTACATGATGGTTAGGGTTTTTTAATTAATGTCCTGATTTGATACATCATCATCCAGGTTCTCTAGATTGGCCTTAGGCTCATGTGGATCTGTTTCATCAAATTTGACATGGAATGATTCTTATACACATTAGTTCTTTTATTAAACAATCTATATGCTTTATTAGAAATTTAGTATGATAAGAAGCATCCTTCATCACTCTTTGATGAAAATTTGTCAATATTGTTCTTAGTATTATGGATATAGACTTTGTAACCAAATACATTGATGTAGCTAACTTTGGGTTTTCTATTATTCCACAACTCATATGGATTTCTTTTATGGATAGGTCAAATCAATAATATATTGATTATATAGTCTGATATATTTACAGCTTCAGCCCAAAAGTAAATTGGTAAGTCAATTTCACTAAGCATAGTTCTTGTAGTCTCTTAAAGGGTTATTTTTCTTCTTTCGACAACTCCATTCTGTTGAGGTGTACTTGGGGCATAGAAATTATAAGTATAGTTATTTTGTGAGAATAAGGATTCAAACTATTAATATTTGAACTCACCTCCATGATCACTTCTTAAGGATTAAATATTATGTCCACTATGATTTTCTATAGTTTCGGTGTATTTGGTAATATGAGAATAGGGTTAACTTTTAGGATCCAAAAAGAAATTATATGTATATCTAGAAAAGTCATTTAAATGAACATAAACATAGTGCATCCCATTACAAATAGAAACACTAGATGGTCTAAAAAAATCCTTGTGAACCAATTCTGGAGGTTAAAAAGTTGACACTTCTTTCATTGGATTGAAGGAAATTTTGTGTTGCTTTCATTTTTTAGAAGGATTATACACTTTTTCATTTGGATACTCAAGTGTGGGTAGGTATTAGAATATGTTTTTTCTATTTAACTTTATAAGGGAGTGAGTGTTACAGTGTCCTAGTATTCTATTCCAAAGCTAATACACTATGTGAAACACACTTAAACATGAAGCATTTTGAGAAGTAGAAGAGTGTATGTTTACAGAATATACATTTTCATTTCTAAATGCAGAAAATAATAATTCATTTTCAGAATTAAAAACATTGCAAGAATCATTTTAAAATTTGACATGAAATTCATAATCCCATAATTCTGAAATACTAAGCACATTATATTTCAATTGATTAAAAAAAGTACTTTGTAAATCAAAACTGAGTTAGAGTTACCCATTTGGCCAAGGAAAATAACTTTTCCATTGGCATTGTCCCCAAAGGTGACATGTCCTCCTTCAATTTTTATTACGTTCTTGAAGCATGAATAGTCCAATATAATGTGTCTCGAACCCCAATTGTCCAATTACCATATTCTTTTACAAGAACTATTTAAGAAACATTCCTACAAAATAGTGAAATAAAACTAGATTTTGGTACCCATACGTGTTTGGGTCCAGTATTATTAATGACTACATCCTTAGTAATCCATATCTTCTTCATAGGTTTTCCATAATCATTATGTATGTTATTTGAATAATAAACACTATTTTATCCAGAAATTCGTGAAATAGTAGAGTGTGTGTAGTAACATGAAATAGCTAAATTTTTTCCAGAACTATGAGTATGGTTTTATTTCATGATTTATTAGGAAAATTATTTCTTCAAGAATTTCTTTTACTAGGTTGATAGCCAATGCCAGTATAATATTTATGAGCTATCTGTTTACCTAGAATTTGTACCAAGGTATCTTTAACTTTATAACACCTTTCAAGATCCTTTTTCAATTTCTCATTATATATATTTAGTTTATTATTATCTTTGAGTAATTTGGAATTTTTCTCTCTTTATATAGTGTGTTCAGTTTTAACAGTTGATGTAAGAGAATGGAATTTCTTTAAAGACTTTTATTTTCTTTTTGTTCATTTCATGTATCTTCGAAAATTTAACAATACTCAAACATTTCATCAATAGAAATATTTTTAGAGTCACCTTCATCTCCAAAGTAATTGGAATTATGTAAAATAGATTCCAGTGTTACCTCAGATGTGTTTGTCAAAAAACGCATATCGGATTTGTTAGCATGTTCATCATGTGAATATTATGAGCCACTTAATCTATCCCCATAAGCACTATATGTTGGTTTCATTCCCATTTTATACTTTATAACTTTTTTACTTGTATTTATTTTTATACTTGAGATTGGGATAGTTAGCCTTGATATGTCCCTTTTGCTAACATTCATAGTGGACAATCTCATCAAACCTGTCACTTTTTTTATTATATTTCTTCCAACTTTATTTTTGATCATATATTCCCATGAAGTTAAGAATTCTAAAAAAGTTATTATTTTTCTAAACTCTCTTCAACCTTTTGTATAATTAGTCCATCTCCTCATCAATGTCAGGTGATGATTTTTCACTGTTGGAACATTCTACAGAAACTTCAAATTTCCCTTTCTCTTTTTGATTAGAGGTGGTGGTCTGGAACCCAACGTATCTTCTTTTGGGTTCATCCTCATCTTCATTGTTGAATTATATCTCTTATTCATAGATCATCAGTTTACCAATGAGTTCTTTTAACGGTATCTTGCTGATGTCACGTGACTCTCTAATATAGATAGAGGTTCCTCTCTAACTGTTAAGTAGACATCTGAAAAAAATCATGATATGTTCTTTGGCAGTGACTTCTCTTCCAAGAGAAATCATGGTGATGAAAATTCCGTTGAACATAAAATATAGGTCATTAATATGCTAATCAGGTTTCATTTTAATTTTATATTATCTAATAGTATAATTATTAAGTCTCATTTCTTTCAAACTATAAGTGTCTTAATTTGAAATAAGATATGGTATCCATAATCTAGTGGGCAGTTTTACAGGCTGAGATTCTATTAAATTCATCATCTTATAAAGAGAATTATATAGAATTCATAGCATTCCAAATGTTATTATTGATGGATTTGGTAGGTTCATCCCATGTGATTATATTATTAGTAGTAATCTTATATTCATCTATAATTGAAGACTAGATTTAAAAGCTCGTACTTTTAAAACACATTTCCATTTTAATTTTCCATTGAGCATAATTGGTTCCATTAAAGAACAGTGGTCTATTTTTTGTAGCACCTTCCAATATATTATCCATAATATATAAATACTTTAAAAGAGTATGAAATTTAGAATTAACAGAAATTTACAGATCTTTAAAGTACAACTAAATCACAGTTGAATATGGTCAAAAAACAGAGTTTTAATAAAAATCCCCTAATAGTAAATGTCGGTCTAAGTAGATTACTCAAGATGGGGGTGGAGTATTGAGTATCTATTCAAAATTTCTATTTAAATAGTATTATTAAAAATCTTCCCCTATAAATTCAAATACATCTTAGTTAATCATGGTTATACGATTATGATAGTGTGAATGTTTAAATAACTTCTTAGATGATTGATTAATTCTCAGTAATTTTAGTATCAGTTATTAACATTACTGTTGATGCTATTCTAATAAGGAAAAAAAATTATAACTTCTTTACAAGACTATAAATCAAAGTAAATTTATTTATTTCATAATTAAATAGAAAAATAGAGAAAACTAAAGTAAACAACATAGAGGATAAAAAAATGGTTCAGTCTCAAGATGAAACCTAATCCACTCCACTTAGTGATCAACTACCCCCACGAATTTTATATAAATTGACTTGATCCACACCCTGGAACAGGGTTAATAACAATACACAGGACTATCTAAGTCTCACGACCTCTTCCACAGTTCTTCATGGGTATGAAATAACATGTCACACAGGGAACTCTTCCACACTTATCCATGGGAATACACAATTTTAAAAATATTTAAGGGAAAGGATATCTTGTATCATTTGATTTGATGCACAAGACAATGTGTGTTTAATATACACAAAAAAATACATTAATGGTTGTAATAATACACAGAAGAGGATAGATGATGAGATAATATTATAAGTGCTCTGAGTGTCAGTCTATGTATATCTTGAATTTTGGGATGAAGCAGATGCATAAATCGCATCCTATCATAGAAAATAGAGTATCGTAAGTTAGTTAGATACAGATCATGTACTTCCTGGAGTTGATAATGTGTAAATGATATCGACAATCGGATTCAAGTATCCTTTGTGTGTTCCTCAGCAGTGTTGGGTTGCATGAACTATTGTGCTTCTTCGTTATCGTGCATACACGTGTTTTTTCAGTTATATTTTTTTCACTACAATCACCATGATCACACGCTTTTCTTTTGGCCACATAATTATTTTCATTCTTGGGATTCAAGTGTTGGAGCCAACATGATGCATGTGTTATGCACCTTGTACCGCATACTATCATGTTACATGTCTAAAAATAAACATTTATTATGTTAGTGCCTTTAAAACCATCAAATATGACTATTAAAAATTAAATTGAAAACTAGAAAAAAAAATAAGAAATGATTTCACAGTCTATCTTTAATTGGTGTCTCCATGAAATGATTTATCCTTGAAACACTGTCTTATTTTCTATCTTTTTAAGGTGAGAAAACTATGATTGCATTGTTGTATAGAGATCTGAAACAGGTAGCACATACGTGGTGTTAGGATCACATTGTAATTTCATGGTGTTCGGATGGTCACGATGTCTGGATGCGCACGATGTCTAGATTGTCACATTGTCTAGATGGTTATGGTGTCTAGATGGTCATAGTGTCTAGATGGTTATGATGTCTAGATGGTTACAGTGTCTAGATTGTTACGGTGTCTGGATGGTTATGGTGTCTGGATGGTTACGGTGGTTGGATGGTTACAGTGTATGGATGGTAATGGTGTCTGAATTGTGATAGTGTCTAGATGGTTATAGTGTATGGATGGCTACAGTGTATCGATGGTTACAGTTTCTAGATGGTTATAATTTCAAGATGTTCATGGTGTCTGGATGGGTACGGTGTCTAGATGGTCACAGTCTCTGGATGGTTATAGTGTCTGGATGGTCATGGTGTTTGGATCCTTTTCTAGAAAAAACACAACTGGTGGAAGAATAAAAGTTTCTCAGAATTAGAATAATCATAGTAAAAATAATTAAACATTGATATTCATGGAATAAATTAAAATTAATCATTTAGAAGATAATTTAATTACAAAGAAAATAGTTTACAATAATTATTTAAGGCATAGAAAAACGAATCATTTGTCCAAATGATTCTAGATAGATTAAACAAGATCAACATGATTTAAATAATGTATATGATTTGTGATTATGAAAACATTATTAATACATGAGGATTAAAACATTTATGATATCATAATTGATTCATTTATGGCTTAACACTTCCCATTTAATAATAATTTCTCTGTTAAAAAATTTTTCATGTAATAATTTCTTTCTTCAAAATTAGTGTTTTAACATGTTATTCTTGATATTATAACTTCTATCATGATTTAATTGATTCCATAATGTAAAAAATTGTTTATTTATCATATATTTTTAGAATATATGTTTTTATAATAGATTGATATATGAAATGGAAAACACCGTTTATTGAGATAGTAGGTCGTACGTACGGAAAAACGTCATTCATAATGAATTGAACAAAAGTATGTGAATGAGATATATATAAATACATAAATATATATATATATATATATATCCGGTATCATTATTATTTCATATATTAAATTATTATTAATAATATATATATTTATAATCATCATTGAATGGTGAACGTGGAAATAAATCTCATCGCGTCTTTGAGACGGTAAGCTGTACAAATGTACGAGCGATGATATCCTTCTATTGGTGTTAAAATCATATGTAATTGGATGATATAGTATATATAAAGGATTTTTAACATGTTATATTTATTATTTAAATCAATTATACTCATTATTATACCCATCCAAATAATTATGGGTTGAATAACACCCTACACCTCGACGTGGGGAGGGTAAGACGCACATACACTCGTATGGTGACTTTGTTATTCATAGGGTGGATAAAATAACTAAAATTGTTGTATCATATTTATAATAACATCACAATATGTATAAGGTATTGGAGTTATTATTTTGATATGTAATCGAAAAATAAAGAGGATGTGGATGAAAAAAAAGAACATTAAAAGTTGTGATGAAATAATTAACTCTTGTTTGGGTTCTTCCTTTTGATTTGAACAAAAGGGATCCATAGGATGGATTTATGATCTATGTACAGCTACTAAGATTATGTTCATGTAGTTGGTAGGATATTTTAGCAGGTTTTTGACGAGAAAAATGGCTTTGGAGGTGTGATCTTTAGAGAAGGGGAATTACCCTCTTATAAGAGAGGTGATGGTCACTTTAGGAAAAGCATGAAATATTATTTTATTATAAAATCATTTTATATATATAGTAGATCAAAATAGATTTATATCAATGATAAGGTGGAGATGGGTCTAAATCCTTTCAACCAATATGTTTTAGAAAAGTTTAGTTCACCGTATTAACCTTATCATTTAGATTTAACTCTTAGTTAAATAGTTTAAATTTTATAATGCATTAATGTATTTCTATATTACATGGTTATTAAACAGACAATAAAATGAAAAAAAACCCACAAGTCATTTATTAATTATATATATAATTATATATGTTCTTTTGAATAACCTTATATTTTTATGAATATTATATCATCTAATAATACAGTATTTGTTTTAAAAAGTCATTTTTGTCAATTTTGACAATATTTTGTTTTTGGATTTTGGAAAGTCAAAAAAAATTATTAATTATAACAAAATACAATAAATCAATACTAAAATCTCATATTAACATTTAAAATTTGTGGAATGCATTAGAAGTCTCAATTTACATTTATTTTTGTATTTAATAATTAATTCATCCAATCATTCATTAATAATGAAATTACTCCATCATTATTGTATCTTAAATAAATTTCAATATTTAATGTCTAACAATTATAAATAAAATACCATTATGTGGTAAAAAAATTTGCCTTTCTAATAAGTATTTATAGTCAAATTTATCTTATGTATAACCCTAAATTAAAAAAAATTTAATTATCAAAATTTGAATTTAACACTTTTAACTCTTCTTTAAATAAGATAATACTAAATGTCCTATTCTAATCTATGTCTATCAACGAGGATGATATCATATTGTGAAGGGTTATTTTGGATGAAAAAACTTATCCAATAAAATTAGGACATGGTTTAGGGTAATTATAATATCTTTTTACCTTCAAATACACTTTTTTTTACTATTAACCATTGTAAATAAAATTCAAAAGCTAATAATGACCAAAAATTATTTTCATCCTATTGAACAAAATTTTACTTACTCATGTCAACCATGTCTCTCGGATTTGTGAAATTCAATTCAGAGAAGTTGTAAAATTACGTTTTATGCAAATTTTTAAATGTTCCTAGATGGTCGGTAAAAGAAGATAAAATTTTTTATAAAATTTTATACATCTAATTTTGATATAAAATGACTCCAATGAATTAAATTGAAGTTATATAGTTATTATGTATCTATTTAAACTTCTAATAAATTTAAATAAAATACATAATTATTTAAATAAAAGGTTTGTTTTAAACAATAATGTAGTGTTTTTTTCTTTTCATCAAAAATTAAATGTTTTCAAAAAAATACCATAAAATCACCCTACGCTGATTTTTATATTCCAAATTAAAAAATGATGTATATTTTAAAAAATTAAAACATAGAATTTTTTTACTTAATTTAAAATTAATTACCTTTGTCAAAACCAAGAAAAAATATTTTTGAGATTTAAAAACTATCAAAAGATTGATATGTGTTTATGTCCAATTTAAATGTAAAATTTCTTCTAGTGACCAAAATTGGATTAAATTATAAAAATATAATCTAATTATAGTTCAAAGTAATAAATATGGTTAATTTAACACTATATAATATCTTGATTCAAATGTTTTTATCCAATAAAAATTTAGTATTTTTTCACTATTCATCCAAATATGAAAGTTATCAGAAAAACACAAAACATTTATCCAAACTAAATTTTTATATCCCACTTCTAATTAAGAATTATATTTTTTCAAATTTAATATATAAAAGTTTTAAATATTTAATTTATAAAGGGATCACCATTAAAAGGTGGTAAAATTACAGTTTTTTTGAAAAACACTTCTTTTATATGAAATTTTTTAATTGCTCTAATATTATGTCTAAGAAAACATAATATGGATGTTAAAGTTATATGGAGTATATAAAATTCAAAATATAGGTAATACTATTCAAAAAGGCATTTTAGACAGGTACTTTTGTATGTTGTGTTTTGCTCGATCTCAGTTTTTCATGCGGCACAAGATATTGTATTACTTTAAAGAGATAATGTATTTTGAAATTCTGGGGTGTTACTAATTTTTTTTGAACATTTTAACAACATTTAACCACCTTCTAGGAAAAATTTAAATTTTCATAAAATGTAATTTTACCGCTTCTTGTGAATTGGATTTCAAAAATCAGAGAGACACGGTTGACATGTACATGTAAACTGTGGTTCAATAGGTTGAAAATAATTTTATTGAATAGTAACTTTCAAATTTTATTTACCACGATTAAAATTAAATAGAAAATGTAATGGTAAAAATGATATAATAATTACCCTAACACATGTCTTAATTCTATTCGATAATTTTATTTCGTCCAAAATAAACCATAGGTATAAAATATGATCCCCTTTGATCCAATTGGATTAGATTATGACATTTATTATTATTTTATTTAAAGTATAGTTAAAATTGTTAAATTCAATTTTTCATAATTAAAACATTTTTAATATAGGGTTACACATAAGTCAAATTTGAGTAAAAATATTAATTATAAAGATAATAATATTTCCTACATAATTTTATTTTATCTATAATTTGTAAACATTATATAAATATATTTATTCATGATACAATAATGATGAAATAAATAATGTTTTAGTGAATGATTAAAATAATTGATATTATATAAATCAAAATAAATATAAATTGATACTTTTTATGTATTGTACTAATTTTATACGTTAATATGACATGTTATTATATATTTAATTTATTTTTTTCGAAGTAATCAACTTTACATGACTTTCAGAAAAACCAAATACTAAATAGTGTCAAAATTGAAAAAAATTAGTTTTTCAAACAAATACTCTATTACTAATTGATATTATATTCCTAAAAATCTATGGATCCAAACAATGACTTATATATGGTTAGATATATCAATAATGAACCACTTGGGGTTTTTTGGGTTTTTATAGTAAGTTTATTAAACATTTTTTATAATAAAACAATAATAAATGTTATAAGATAAACTATTTAACTAAGTGTTAAATCAAAAAGATAAGGTTAATATGGTGACCTAATCCAATATAAAACCTATTGTATGAGAGGTTTTAGACCCAACCCCACCTTAGCCTCAAAATAAATTTTTTTCCCACTATATACCAAATATGATAGAATAAAAAATTAACATTTCTAGCTTTTTCAAAAGTGACCCTCACCTCTCTTATAAAAGGGTATTTCACCTTCTCTCAAAATCACACCATCAATGAAATTTGTCTCATCCAAAACCTACTCAAATACCCTCCCAACTACCCTCTCATCAACTTATAGGCCTTACATTGATCATAAATCCATCTTAAGGTGCCATTTTGATCAAATCAAATGGAATCACCCAAAGAAGAGGTAATAATTTCATGACCTCATTCAAATATCTTTTTTTCTTCCACTTCCACTTTCATTGTTGTTTCCATACAAATATAATACCTTTTGTAAGTTATATATACTGTCATTTTATTATAAATATTGTAATCCCATATTCATTATTCTATCCATCCTATAAATTACATGTCACCATATATGTGTACGTACGACTTACCGTCTCCACGGCATGGTGTAGTTTGTTATTCATCACTTAATTATTTGTATGGGTAATGAAAATGAGTATAACTAATTTAAATAATAAATATAACATGTTAAATATTCTTTATATAAGACATACCGTCCAATTACATATGATATATCTATCAATAGAACGATATTGTCGCTTGTGCGTACATACAGATTACCATCTCCAAGAACGCGATGAGATTCATCCCCCATCATAACTATCCAAGAATGAGGATAATTTTATGATTAAAAATAACTTTTAATAATGTACTATAATTTTATATATGAATCAATTACATCTGATCCATCACAAACATTTCTTACGTAACAAAACAAATAAAGGAAAACTAATAAGTTAAGACCCGAAATGATGATACTACTGAAAAATCCTTAACAATGAAATATTAGAAGATCATATATGATATCATATTTATATATGTGGTTATTGTATAATTTAATAACAATGATTTCAATATTATAAATGGGGTTAACCTACCCTCTACAAAGGAAAATTAAATAGTAAGGTATTATTTAACAATCTATTTATTATCCGATGTTTTTTTTACGAAAGTATATACTGGGACTTCCTTATCATCCACATTCATGTTTCTTAAAAATTTCTTTCAAAACATTGTCAATATTTTCTCGAATTTGGGATAAAGTCATTTATACACTTTTTTGAATTTTTAAATTTTTTTTGAATGGAATCTTTTCGTCTTTTTCCAATCTAGGTACTTAATGACCTTTTCATCAAATTATGGTAAGAATGTATTTTTTTTATATGGCAGGTGTGGATGTCTTCCTCCATTATAACTCCTTTGTATCCACTCTTAAAAGTTTATACGAATATTTTCAAAATAAATTTTTTCTTTTATAATTATGTGAATTTTAAATAATTTTATAATAGAAAGAGATATTTCTCTCAAATAGTTTTGATTCCATCTATGTCATCATCCTTTGGTGAATTTTAAACTTGTTTGAAGTTAATTTATTATGACAAAATCTTCCATATTCTATTGATGCTTTTGTTATATGTTTACAATGTATGTCTTATTTTTATACCATTCATGAATTATGGTTGAAATATTATAATTTATTAGACTATTTTTAAAACAAATATTTATGTTATGTTTCAATCTTTTCATATGAGGGTTGCATTGGACATAGTAAGTGATTGGTGGAGCCCGCTATAGCTCCTCTATGCATCAGTAGGTATCATGAGACAATCTAGTCTCTTGGCACAAGGCCATGACGAAATCTTATTTGTAGTCTTGTCCAATGGCCTTTGTTGAGTTAAGAAGGTTTTATTTATGGCTTTTACATTCCTCTATTCATGGTATAGATTGTTGAGAAATTAAGGTTCCCTTGTGACTTTTCAATTCCTTCTTTTTTTGAAAATCACAAACATCTCATCTCAATGAAAAACACCTTTTACCCTATGTTTTTCTTCTGTAAGGAAAAATTTCATTTCTCAAGGAAATTTATCCTTAACATGTTTTCATTACTCATATCATATTTGTCTTAATTGTGAAATTAAGTTTGAATCAAAAACCACATAATCCTATAATTATCTGGATATGAAGTATTCTGTTTTAGGATCCGAGTTCTCCGAATTCTAGATACAAAAATTCTGTGTTCTGACTCTGAATTTTAAATATGAATTATGTATATGAACTCTTCTATGTTCTGACACCAAATTCTGAATACAAATTCTGGATACGGATTCTTTTGAGTTCTGACTCCGAATTATGAATCAGAATTCTGGTTAGGAACATTCTGATTTAAGACTATGAATTCTGAATACGAGTTCTGGATATGAACTCTTTTGAGTTCTAAATCCGAGTTCTATGAATATAGACTCTGAACTCTTATGAATTCTGACTCCAAATTCTCATGAACTCTGACTCTGAACTTTATATGTTTAGGTTCCGAATTCTTATCAATCCAGATTCCAAACATCCTTGAAACTCAAATTACATAATTCTATAGATTTTAGGTTCCGAATTCCAAATAAACAAAATCTAGATATCTTTGTGTTGTAGACTCCAAATTCAATTTTGGTTGGACTCTGAACTTTCATTTTCTTACATTCTGAATATCAGAATTTAGTCATGCTTACATTTGTGTTGTTATAAAACAATGTCGTGTTTTCAGTTATTAACTAACCATTGTTTGAGTGACATGTCTACAAGTCCATATTAAATTCAAGGAAAAATATGACCATTAGAGGAGGGAGCCGACCATTGAAGTCATGTCTATAAATAGGAGATCATCTGAAAGAGTTCCAAATTGTTCTACGACCCTAGAGATTACATGTTATTGAAGTGATTTCTAGATAGAGACTCTCACTACCTTATGCGTACTGAACTTCTTGTTCAGACTTTCGTTGTGCAACTCTGATTATTACTGTGTACAATCGTGGGATTCTGGGGACAAGAATACAGATGATGTAATTACCTTGAAGTTAAGGGATTCCATGCTAAGGAAGATAGAGGTTCCAACTACCTTGATGTTGAGGGCTTGTGGGGATAACAAGACAGACTCCAATATTTGTATTAAGGGCTTACCCTGGTGTGGGTAAGACAGAATTTCATGAATGTATAAATCAAGGGGCCTTTATTCAATGTTGTTGGATACCATTCAATTTGGGATAAAATATTTACCTTGTTACTTGTTTCGTTACAATTTTTCTGTTGTATTTGAATTTTTGAGGAAATTATAACTATCTTAGACTTCATTATTTTTTTACTCTTGTTTATTTATATTCTATATGGTTTAACATAGAATCTTTATATTTGTAAACATTAATTAAGATTCATTTCGGGAATCAATTTTCCGAAATTGACTTCTCGGAATCATATTTCTTGATTCACACAAGTTTATAGATCTAGAAGTTTTGTGAATTACCTTGTTTAATCTTGTTAAACAAATCCATCTTTAAAGTTCCAAAGGAAGTTTTAAAAGTATAAAATTCACCCCCCTCTTGTATTTTGAGTATAATTAGATACTCCATACATTTTCTCTGTTATTTTGATCCTACATTTGGTATTATAGAGTATATCATGCTCAGAAATACCATCTAACAATTTGTTTCAAAGGATGTGACCTTCAATCCTTAACCAATCTATCAACTGGCTTCAGAAATTTGGTTCAAATTAAATTAATCTCTTAATTAGATTCAATAGTGAAATATTCTTCTTCTATTTTTCAGAATCATATTTTTGGACTTGTATAGTTCAGATTCATTTTTTCATAGAGATAGCCTAGTTTTATTTTCCTTTTTGGGGAATATTTTTCTTGTTTAAAACTTTTTCTATTAAAATGTTTATTTGGAATGATTTTTCTATAATATGGAAGGAATCAATGTTTGTTACATAGAAAATCACAATCCAACTAGACCACCTATCTTTGATGTAAATAATTACGAATATTAGAGAGATCATCTGAAGAAATTCATTATCAATACTGGTATTGATAATTTTGTTATGCTTACTGGAGGATATAAAATCCCTGACAAAGAAGATAATACCTTTACCAATCATGAAAAGCATGGATATCAACCGAATTATATGGTACACAATAACTTACTTTGTTCAATGACTAGAAATATATTTAGCCAAATTTCATCTTGTGATGCAGAAAATTCTATATGGAAGAAACTTGAAGTTACTCACTTTGGAACATCCAAAGTTATTGAGACTTGAAGAGCTATTCTTAGAGCTGAATACCAGGGATTTAAATTTTATTATAGAGAACACATATATAAGGTGTAATAATGATTCATGACTATTGTGAATAGTTTTAAATCAATCGGTGAAAAAATATTAGATGATGAAGATCTTGTTGATAAGATCCAAGACATCATACGAAATGAATGTGAATCCAAGAGGACTGCTATTGATGAGAACATAAAGGTTACTCAGATTACTTTTTATGAAATCTTTGGAACTCTTCTTCAATATAAAACTAGAATGAAGAGAGATGCTGATAATGTAATGAAGAAAAATGGAAATGGATGTGTTTCTTTTACTACAACTTCTAATCATATAAAAGTAAAGACTCTTGATATAGTTTCCAGATCTAAATCTATGAAAAGTTGTTATCCAATCTCAATCCAGTGGAAGTTAATCCTCGGAGAATGAATTAGGAAAACTTTTCAAAGAATGAGAAATATTGATGGAGAGAGAAACTTTCAATCCAGATATAATAAAAAGAAAAGGAAAGACAAGAAATATTTAGAAGTAACATGTTATGAATGCATGAGAGCTGGACAAATAAGACATGATTGTCCCATACTCAAAAAATAAATAAAGTAAAAGCATTCTGAGAGAAATAGAAATAATTATTACAAGCCTAAAGCTAAGAACGTCTTGAAATCTTATAACACCTGGAGTGCCAGTGGTGGAGACTCTTCAGATGAATCTTTGGATTATGAATCTTCGGGACAGATGAATCTTGGTCTAACAGCCAGACTACCTATTGAGAATCATTGTATAATGGATAATGTCCACAATGCTGAATCTATGAACAATATATCATTGAATGTTAATGATAGTAAATACTATAACTCTTCAGATGAGGAATCATTTTCTGATGAAGATAATACATTACCTTCCTTCGAAAAAGTTTTTATGTTTCCCAAACTTCTTGAGATTGGGAATTCAAAACTCATGTAAAAACAAGATAAGGAAAAATCCAGGAATACTATTCTAACAAAGGAGATATCTAATCATTGTAAAGATCATGATAAGAAAAATGATGTTTTTGAAAGTATTTTAATAAATCACGATGAAGTAAATTCTGGAAACAATAAACATTCTAAAGATCTAGAAAGATTATTTTTTAAGAAAAATGTTTTTGAGCCTCGCTCTAGATCAAAATATTTTTTTTAATACAAGAACTTGGTTATCAAACTCAAATCCAAAATTTTTTCCTTGAGTAACTATTTATCAAACATTAACTAAGTTAAGGAAAACTAATGAGAAAATGTATTCCCAAATCCGATCTCTATGTAATAGTTCTAGTTTTGGATATAGAAGTTTTAAAACTATTTTTAGTAATAATTATTTTTTCCCACAAAGTGCATATTTTTTCCCAAAGTGTCAGTGTGGTGCACACTGGGCAAAGAATTTCTCTATAAAAAAAACCTAATCTTTAGGATTTCATAAATCCTATTTTTCTAAGAAGGTGTTGCTGCCTAATATTTGGTTTTCTATGAATTACGGATGCAAGCAAGTCTGGATTCCAAAAACCTAACTATTTCTTATTTTCAAGAAAATCATGAAAATACAAACAGAAATACATGGTACTTGGATAGTGGATGTTCCCGACATATGAGTGGTAAAAAAACTATTTTGAAAATATTATCATGATGAAAGGAGGGAAAGTAACTTTCACAGATAACGCTCAGGGGAAATTTTTGGTATAGATAACATCGTTTTTCTTGGAAAAACATTGATTTCAAATGTTTTATTTGTTAAGGGTCCTAAGTACAACCGCATTAACTTATGCCAATTATGTTATGATTTTTATCTTGTGAATTTTAGGAATGACAAGTCCTTAGTACACAATTCCAAGGAATAGTTTATTCTTTCTACCCCTAGGCAAGAGGATATTTACACTCTAAACATAGAAGACTATAGAATCCATGATCTACCTTGCCTTAGTGCAATGAAAGATCATTCATGGTTGAGGTATAGAAGGTTAGGACACTGTAAGCTTATGATCGTATGAAAACATTCAACAAAATAAATAGTTAAGGATCTAACAGAGCTTAGATTTGATTTTTCAAATGCTTGTGACCCTTATCAATATGGAAAGAAACATAAATCAAGTTTTAAATCAGTCGGTGAAGTCTCAACTACTAAATTATTACAGTTAGTGCATATGGATCTTTTTGGTCCTATACAAACTGGGAGCATTGGGGGCAAGTATTGTGAATTTTTCTTGATTGATGATCACACTAGATTTACATGGGTCTATTTTCTAGCAATTAAGTATGAAGTATTTTCATATTTCAAATGTTTTAGAACCCATGTTCAAAATGAGAAAAACCTTCCATTGAAAACTATTCATAGTGATCATGGAGGAGAATTTCAAAATTCTGATTTTGAAACATTTTGTAGTAGAAAATGCATTACTCATATCTTTTCAACACCTAGAACACCTCAAGAGAATGGTGTTGTTGAATGAAGAAATAGAAATCATCAAGAGATAACTAGAACCATGTTGAGTGAGTATTCTGTAGCCAAAAAGTTTTGGGCTGAAGTTGTAAGTACTTCTTGTTATAATATAAATCGAGTTTTGATTAGACTTTTTCATAGTTCAACTCATTATGAGGTATTGAATGGCAGAAATCATAGACTTTCATACTTTAATGTTTTTGGTCTCAAAGTATTCATTCTGAAAACTAAATATAATCGACATAAATTCACACAAAAATCCGATGAAATAATTTTCTTAGGATACTCCATAACATCCAAGGCATATAACGTTTTCAACAAAAAGAACTTGTACTGTTTAAGAGACAGTACATGTTAAATTCAATGAAACTGATCCTTTTGTTTTTAGACAACCCAAACCTACAACTTTGGATGGGCTTTCAAAAACTAATTATCAACCTTTTCTAGAAGAACCTTATGGTAAGGAAAATTTTCAAGAAGATACTTCTAAAATATTTACTCCAGAATATTTTCTACCCTATGTTGATGGAAAGGTTTTACAAAACCCAAAATAGTTATTTATAAAGAATTATCCTAGTGATAGCATCATTGGAGATGTGAATCAAACTATAAGGACTAGAAGTTCCTTATTAAATGAAGTAGAACATCTAGCATTCCTTTCCAAATTAGAACAAAAAATCACTGATGAAGCATTAGGTGATGGAGATTGGATTAAAGCCATTAAATATGAACTAAATGAATTCAAAAGGAATAAAGTCTGGACCATGGTTGAAAGACCTAAGGAAACATCTGTTATTGGTGTAAAATGGGTCTTCAGAAATAAGTGTGATGAAAATGAAATCATTGTAAGAAATAAATCCATATTAGTTGCTAAAGGATATAATCAACAAGAAGGAATAGACTATGATGAAACATATGATCAAGTATCTAGACATGAATCTATTCATATATTATTTTCCTTTGCAGCATTCTTTAATTTCAAACATTTTAAAATGGATGTGAAATGTTCTTTCCTTAATGGTTATGTTAAAGAAGTAGTTTTTTGTTGAACAACCTCCATACATTAAAGATACAAAAAATCATGTTCGTGTTTTTAAACTTACCAATTCTCTGTATGGTCTTGAATAAGCCCCTCAAGATTGGTATGATAGACTTTTAGGATTTTTTCTTCAAAATAATTATTGTAAGGAAAATATAGATCCAACCCTTTTTATAAGGAAAGATAATAAAAATGTTTTGATTGTTCAAATTTATGTTGATGACATTATATTTGGTTCAACTCAGCAATCTTTAACTGATTTCTTTGCTAATCTAGTGAAATTTTAGTTTGAAATGAATATGATCGGTGAGTTACCATTTTTCCTTGGTTTTCAAATCTCTCAAAAACCAGAATGAATCTATATATCTCAATAGAATTGTATTAATGATCTTCTAAAAAAGTATGGATATGACAACACTAAGTGTATAAGTACACCTATTGGTACCTCAAACACACTTGATCTTGATGAAGCTAGGAAACCAGTAGATCAAACATCTTTTAGAGGTATGATAGGAAGTCTACTTTGCTTGACAGTTAGTCATCCAGAAATAATGTTTTCAGTATTCTATTGTGCAAGATATCAATCTAATCCTAAGGATTATCAATTAAATGTAGTGAAAAGAATTTTTCCCTACTTAAATGGAACCATGGATTTAGGAATATTTTATAATTGTGGAAATGATTTTTTAAAAAAGATTTTTGGATGGTGATTTTGGTGGATGTAGAATGGATAGAAAGAGTACATCCGGGAATTTTCATTTTTTAAGAGATTCATTAGTTTCTTGGTCTTGCAAGAAGAAACACTCAGAAGCAGTTTCCACTATTGAATCTGAATATGTTGCAGTTGGAAGTTGATGTGATCAAGTGTTGTGGATTCTACACACACTCACACACTATGGCTTGAGTTTTACAAAAACAAAAATTTTGTGTGATAATACATGTGACATTTATCTTAGCAATAACCATGCACATAACTCTCGTGCAAAGTACATATATATTAGGCATCACTTTCTTAGGGATCACACAAAAATAGGTGATGTCATTTTCAATTTATTGGAATGCAAGATCAACTTGCTGATATTTTCATAAAATCATTACCTTCTGATAGATTTTGAATATATTAAAAAAAAAATTAAGAATGATAACTGTAAGGTAATATTCCTCATTAACATTCTGTTGAACCAATCTCCTTATAGTAATAAACTCTTTTTCATTGGGGAAGTACGTTTCTTTGTATGTTTTTTATATTTTTCGTAATGAAGTTTTTCATATTTTTTGTAATGATTTTTTTCATATTTTTTGTAATGATGTTTTTTATATTTTTCATAATAAAAGTTTTCATATTTTTTGTAATGAACTTTTTCATATTTTTCGTAATAAAATTTTTCATATTTTTTGTAATAAACTTTTTCATATTTTTCGTAATTAATTTTTTCATATTTTTCGTAAGGAAATTTTTTATATTTTTCGTAACGAAATTTTTCATATTTTTCATAATGATGTTTTTCATATTTTTTGTAATGATTTTTATCATATTTTTAATAATGATGTTTTTCATATGTTTTTTGTAATGATGTTATTCATATTTTTGTAATGACGTTTTTCATATTTTTCTTAATTACGATTTTCTAATTTTTTTGTGTAATGATGTTTTTCATGTTTTTCGTATTATAGTCTTTCATGATTTTCATAATGGAAATTTTCGTACTTTAAGTTTTTGTAATTGAAAATATCGTACTTGAAATTTTTGTAATTGAAATTTTAAGAGTGATGTTTTTGTACTGAAGATTTTCGTAATGAAAATTTTCAATATGAAAATTTTCATAATGAAGATTTTTTTAATTAAAAAATTTCGTAATGAAGATCTGTGTACACAATTTTTTTTATTTTCAAGTTTTTTTCGGAATCTAAAGTCCTTCAACAAGAATTTTCCTCAATGAGAATAATTCTCTTGAAAATCCGAAAGTTATCACTCTTTATTGAGTCTCTATAATAACTTTTTTAATTTCACTTTTTTTAAAAATATCTTGGATTCTAGTTTCATTAACTCTGGTTTTTTTCTTTTAAAAAAATTTTAAAAGATCGGATCCTACCAAATTTTCCTTGCGGCTATTATTTCAACCATTCGATCAGACCAAAAAATTTATCAACCACTGGATTGAAATGGAAAGATGAACCATCACTCCAACACCTATAAATGGGGACCCCCAGTAGTTGTCCCACATTGGTTTTCAAAGATTGTGCATGTCGAAGATCTGCCCCTCTACAAAATCCTGTTCCACATTTTTCCAAAGTGATCAAGTCTGAATGTCTGTAGAAGTTCCTTCTGAAGAAATTTCTACTGTTAAGATGATTTCGGAGTGGCCAATATATAGGGAGTGGTTGGTACATATGAACATCTTCAATAAGTATGACCCTATTATCTCCAATAACATCAAGCTCAATGGATGGGAAAGTGTTGTTATCTCAATGGCAGGTACCTAGGATGTTGTGTATCTGGATTTACTGATAGAATTTTATGAATCAACTTGTTTATTTAAGGAATATGGTAGGGAAAAATTTTCCCTCAAGTGCTATGGAAAAAAATATTCTTTATCTTACACTAAGTCAGCCATCTTATTTAAAGTCATGTATGAAGGGGAATCCGAGTTTTTTTCCCACAAGCTACCGAATGTTCAAGGGAAATTTGTAAAAGTGAAGACTATGAAAAGTTCTAGACTTACTGATGTTAAGACTGCAATGATTGCTCACATTTCTACCAAAAATTGGATCCTCGAGTTATGGGTTCGAGGCCTTATCGTACCGAGAAAGGGTGACAAGGAAACTCTTATGAAAAGTGATATGTATATCATATATTTTCTGGTAAATATAAGGAAAATCAATCTCATAAAACATATTCTAATTATGATTGAGAATATCAAGAATGGGAATTTAAGTGCTCAGATAATCATGTATCTTTCCCTAATTTCAAAATTAATAGTTTGGTGTCTTGAATCATTCATGATCCCTTGCAGTTCCAAGATGATGAATTTCCAGGTGATACTTATTAGTGATGATAACCTCAAGAGAATGAAGGTTTGTTTCTCTAAGGAGTCTGTTGAATTTTATGATCTACCAGAGGATGAGGCAGAAGCCATTCCGAGATCTACAGAAGGGGCCGAACCATCGAAGAAGGTTGGAAAGAAATGATTGTTGAAGGAATTAGAAGCTTAAGGTGAAACCCCTAAATCTAAAGAGATCCCAATCCACACATCCAAAACCGAAAAAACGGAAATCCTATCAGGATGAAGTGGTTGCCAAGTGGTGGGAGGATAAAAAGACTCGGAAGGAAGGGGAACCAGAATTTCTCCAAGATCCTGCTGAGGCCAAGGCTTTGAATGATAAAGCGGATGAGGAGCATGATAAGCAATCAGAAGAGAAAAATCTTAAGAAGAATATGTCAAAGTTAGAGATTGTGTAATCTCTTTTAATGGCCACTGAAATTGCATCTAGAAAAATTCCCATACTGAAAACCTTCCTAGTTGATACATTACCTAAGACACCGGGGAAAAATTCCATGGCTCTACAAAAAGGCCAGGAGAAGGTTGTTGAAAAGGAAGTCATGGAAGAAGTTCAAGAATATCAAAGCTTTGAAGAGTCAGCTGATCTGATAAAGCAAGTAGAAGACTTTCCAGAGAAGGAAAGTGCTTCTGAAAATTTGTCAATCCGGACATCTCTAGCCGGATCTTCAAAACTTGATTTCCCAAGAATAGATGAGAAGGGTGAAGAGGAAGTAAAAAAGTTATCTGAGGAGTAGAGTCATCATCATGACTTCATTCTTTCTGAAGATGTTGAGGAAGGAGATAAATAAGAGAAAATTGATGAAGATACGATTTTACAGTTGTCTAGGAGTGAGCTGGAATATCCAGACGAAGAAGCTATTCCGAGAATCGGTAAGGGGAAACAAGTGGTTATTGATACCCCAACGAAAGAAATTTTGAGGAAGAAGGAAACATGAGGATCCTCTAAGAAAAATATGGTAGATCTATAGGAGGAACCATCTCCAAGAAATATGTCATATTTAGAGTCATCAGCCTTAGGACATTATTTTGTTGTTCAGTCACAGAAAAATCAGGTGACACCATTCCAATATTTCCAGCAATTGACTCTAGATGTCAGAAGCTCCAGTATAGCTTGAATCCGAAATCAGACTCTGTATCCATGGTGACAGATAGGTGTGTAATGATTGAGTCCGAACAGAAAAATTTCCTTATCAACTATGAAGCCCACAGAAAATCATGCAAGGAAATGACCAACTAGTCGAAAAAGATTATTTTAGATTTGAGAGAGCTTGATCAATTTCAAGAAGATGTCAAGGAAGATTTTGATACCGAAGACTCCAAAATCAAGGAACTTACAAATAGCTTTCATGAAAATCTAAATATTGAATAGAATTATCAGATTCAAGATGTCAAAGATCTGAATGGGAAGTTGAATTCTGTTTTCGAATGTTGGAAAACAGAGAGGGATCTCCGGATCGAGATTCATGAAAATATACAGGAGCAATATGACTTTCTGAAGGCTCGGGCAGAGGCCCTGATGGCTCAAGATGATAGAATCACAACCTTAGAAAAGAAAGCAGAGGAGGATCACAAAGAGCTAAAGAAGATGAAAAACATTGTGAAGAAGCAGATTCCCATGGAAAAAGAAGAAGAATAGTTCCAAATATGATCTTTTGTTGTATCTATTTTTTCATGTATAAATACCTCCAATATCAATGAAATTGTGGATGCTTGTTTTTTCCAGATTATTATACTAATATTTAGAGTACCATAATTTTTTCCATTTCCTAAAACTCTTTTTAAAAATTACTAAGGGGGAGAAGGAAAAACAATTATATGTAAAAGAATAAATATCCCTAAGTAAGGGGGAGTTTATCAAAGGGGGAGTTTTCATTACAAAGATTTCCATATTCAAAATAAAATTCTCATTCCTGAAATCTTGAATACGATCCTTAGTGTTACAACTCCTAAGGGGGAGTTAGTCTTATTCACCATTGTTCATATATAAAGGGAGATAAGCTTTAATTCAAATTCTTCAATTTTTTTAAGTCCTTATATTCTTTTTCGTAAGGATGTTTGTGCTTTCCAAAAATGGGGATATTGTTGATTAAATAATGTTTTCCTTATGTCTTTTCTATTACTTCATTCAAGGGAGAGATTATTGAGTCATTAAGGATTCCTTATGAATTTTTAATTCTATATTTTTTTAAAATCACAAACACCTTATCTCAAGGAAAAACACATTCTACCCTATGTTTTTCTTCTATAAGGAAAAATTTCCTTTCCCAAGAAAATTTATCCTTAGCATGTTTTCATCACCCATTTCATGTTTTTCCAAAGTGTAAAATTAATTTTGGAACCAATACATCGGAGTCATATAATTACCTAGATATGAAGTATTCTGTTTTAGGATCTGAATTCTCAAGAATTCTAGTTACGAGCATTCTGTGTTCTGACTCCAAATTCAGAATATGAATTCTGGATACAAACTCTTCTATGTTCGGACTCCGAATTCTGAATAAAAATTCTGGATACGAACTTTTTGGAGTTCTAACTCCGAATTCTGAATCAGAATTCTGGTTACGAACTTTTTGAGTTCTGACTACGAATTCTGAATACAAATTCTGGATACGAAGTCTTCTGAGTTCTGACTCCGAGTTCTATGAATACAGACTCTGAACTATTATTAATTCTGACTCCAAATTATCATGAACTCTAACGCTGAACTTTTTATATTTAGGTTCTGAATTCTTATAAATCCAGATTCTGAATTTCCTTGAAATTCAGACTCTGAAATTTTAAAGATTTCGGGTTCTAAATTCCTAAAAAACAGAATCCGAATATCCTTTTGTTGTAGACTCCATGTTCAGTTTCAGTTAGACTCCAACTTTCATTTCCATACATTCTGAATATCAAAATTTATTCATGCTTACATTTGTGTTGTTATAAAACGATGTCGTGTTTTTAGTTATTAACTAACCATTGTTTGACTGACACGTGTACAGGTCCCGCTGAAATTTATGGAAAAATATGACTGTTGGAGGAGGGAGCCGACTGTTGAAGTTGTGCCTATAAATAAAATCTCATTTGAACGAGTTCCAAATTGTACTACGACTCTAGATATTACATGTTGTTGAAGTGATTTCTAGAGAGAGACACTCACTACCTTGTGCGTACTAAACTTCGGTTTCAGACTATCATTGTGCAACCCTGATTTTTGATGTGTACAATCGAGGGATTTTGGGGATAGGAATACAGAGGTGACAATTACCTTGAAGTTGAGGGATTCCTTGTTTATGAAGACAGATGTTCCAACTACCTTGAATTTGAGGACTTGTGGGGATAGAAAGGCAGACTCCAATATTTGTATCAAGGGCTTACCCAGGTGTGGGTAAGACAGACATTCTTGAAAGTATAAATCAAGGGGCCTTTATCCAATGTTGTTGGATACCCATCTATTTGGGTAAAAAGATTTACCTTGTTACTTGATACATTACAATTTTTCCGATGTATTTCAATTGTTGAGGAAATTATAACAATCTTAGACTTCCCGATTTTTTTAATTTTATTTAGTTAGTTTCTATACGCTTTAACATAGAATCTTCATCTATGTAAACATTAATAAAATCCATTTCCGAAATCACTTTTCCAGAATTGACTTATTGGAATCATATTACATGATTCAAGAAAGTTTATAGATCTAGAGGTTTTTTGAATTACCTTGTTTAATCTCATTAAACATAAACATCTTTAATGTTCCAATGGTTGTTTTAAAAGTATACAATTCGCCACCTCTTGTATTTTGAGCATCATTAGATATTGCATACATTATATCTATTATTTTGATTCTACATTTGGTGTTATAGAGTATATCATACTCAGTCATACCATCTAACAATTGGTTTCAGAGGAGGTGACCTTCAATCCTTAACCAATCTATCAATTGTCATCAGAAATTTGGTTCAATCTAAATTAATCTCTTGATTAGATTCAGAAGAGAAATATTATTCTTCAATTTTTCAGAATCATATTTTTGGACATGTATTGTTTAGATTCATTTTTTCGTAGAGATAATATAGTCTTATTTTCCTTGCTGATGAATATTTTTCTTGTTTACAATGTTTTTATATTAAAAAGTATTTTTCGATAGATTTTTCTATAAGATGGCATGAATCAATGTTGGTTCTATAGACAATCTCACTCCAACTAGACCGCCTATCTTTGATGGAAATGATTGCGAATATTAGAGAGATCATATGAAGAAATTCATTATCAATACAAGTGTTGATAATTTCATTATGCTTACTGGAGAATATAAAATCCCTGAAAAAGACATTAGTACCTTTACCAATCATGAAAAGTGGGAATATCAACTGAATTATAAGGAACAAAATACATTACTTTTTTCAATGACTAGAAATATATATATCCAAATTTCATCTTATGATGCAGCAAATTCTATATAGAAGAAACTTGAAGATACTCACTTTGGAACATCCAAAGTTATTGAGACAAAAAGAGCTATGATTAGTGCTGAATTCCAGGGCATTAAATTTCCTTATGGAGATCACATATATAAGGTGTAATAAAGATTCATCACTATAGTGGATAGTTTACAATCAATGTGTGAAAATGGATTAGATGATGAAGCTCTTGTTGATAAGATCCCAGACATCATGACAAATGACTGTGAATCCAAGAGGACTGTTATTGATGAGAACATAAAGGTTACTCAGATTACTATTGATGAACTCTTTGGAACTCTTCTTCAACATGAAACTAGAATGAAGAGAGATGCTGATAATGTAAAGAAGAAAAATGTAAAGGGAAGTGGTGTTTTTACTACAACTTATAATGATATGAAATCTAATACTCATGAGAGAGTTACCAGATCCAAATCTATGAAATGATATTATCCAATCCGAATCCTTTGGAAGTGAATCCTCAGTGAATGAATTAGAAAATCTTTCTCAAAGAATGAACATGATAACTAGAGAGAGGAACTTTCAATCTAGATATAAGAAAAAGGAAAGAAAAGAAAAGATATATTCATAAGTCACAAGTTATGAATGCATGAGAGCTCGAAAAATAATACCTGACTATCCTAGAATCAAAAAAATAAAGGAAAATCATTCTAAGAGAAATATAAATATGTATTGCAAGGCTAAAGCTAAGAAAGTCTTGAAAGCTAATAACACCAGGATTGACAGTGGTGGAGACTCTTTAGATTAATCTTCAGATTATGAATCTTCTGGATAGAAGAATCTTGGTCTAATATCCAGACTACCTATTGAGAATAATTTTTTAATGGATAATGTCCACTATGCTGAATCTATGACCAATATATCAGTGAATGTTATTGATAGTAAATACTATAACTCTTTAGATGAGAAATATTTTTCTGATGAAGATAATACTTAACATTTCATTGAAGAATTTTCTATGATTCCCGAACTTCTTGAGATTAAGAATTCAAAACTCATGAAAAAACAAGATAAGGGAAAATCTAGGAATACTATTCTTACTTAGGAAATATATGTTTATTCTAAAGATCATGATAACTAAAATGCTGATTTTGAAAGTATTTCAAAAAATCTTGCGGAAGTGAATTCTGAAAAGAATAAACATTCTAAAGATATAGAAAATCTAATTTCTAAGAAAAATGTTTTTGAGCCTCACTCTAGTTCAAAATAATTTATTTAATGCAAGAACATGGTTTTGAAACTCAAATCCAAAATTTTTTCCTAGAGGAAGTTTTTATCAATCTTTACCTTAGTTAATGAAAATTATGATAAAATGTATTCCCAATTCCGACCTCTAAGGAATAGTTCTGGTTTTGGTTATACATGTTTTAAACCTATTTTTAGTTATAATTATTTTGTCCCACAAAGTGCTTCTCTTTGCACAAAGTGTCAGTGTGGTGGACACTGGGAAAGGAATATCTCTCTAAACAAAACCCTATCTTTATGATTTCATAATTCCTATTTTTCTAAGAAGATGTGGGTGCCTAAAATTTGGTTTTCTAATAATTCCGGATCCAACCAAGTCTGGATTCCAAAAACCTAACTTTTTCTTATTTTTAGGAAAATAGGGAAAATACCAACAGAAATACACGGTACATGGATAGTGGATGTTCCTGACATATGACTGGTAACAAATAATACTTTGAAAAGATTATCAAGACGAAAGGAGGGAATGTAACGTTCACATATAATGCTCATAAAGAAATTATTGGTATAGGCAACATTTTTCTTCTTGAAAAAACATTGATTTCAAATGTTTTATTTGTTATGGGTCCTAAGAACAACCGCATTAACATATCCCAATTATGTTATGATGTTTACCTTGTGAATTTTAGGAATGACAATTCCTTAGTACACAATTCCAAGGAATAGTATATTCTTTCTACCCATAGGCAATAGAATATTTACACTGTAAATGTAGAAGTCCTTAGAAACCAAGATCTACCTTGCCTTAGTGCAATGGAAGATCACTCATGGTTGGGGCATAGAATGTTAGGACACTATAACCTTAGGAAATTATGCAAAGAATCTTAAAAAAATATTAGTTAAGGATCTACCAGAGCATATATTCGATTCTTCAAATGTTTGTGACCCTTATCAATATGTCAAGCAACATAAATCAAGTTTAAAATCTGTCAGTGAAGTCTCAACTGCTGATGCATTACTGTTAGTGCATATGGATCTTTTTGGTGCTATAAAAATTGGAAGCATTGGAGGAAAGTATTATGTATTTTTCTTGATTGACGATTACACTAGATTTACGTGGGTCTATTTTCTAGCAAATAAGTCTACATTTTTTCGTATTTCAAATGTTTTAGAGCCTATGTTTAAAATGAGAAAAACCGTCCATTGAAAACTATTCATAGTGATCATGGAGGAGAATTTCAAAATTATGATTTTGAATCTTTTTTAGTAGAAAAGGCATTGGTCATAACTTTTCAACACCTAGAATACCTTAACAGAATTGTGTTGTTGAATGAAGACATAGAATTCATCAAGATATAACAAAAACCTTGTTGAGTTAGTATTCTATAGCCAAACATTTTTGGGATGAAGCTGTAATTACTTCTTGTTATAATATAAATCGAGATTCGATTTGACTTTTTTCATAATAAAACTCCTTATGAGTTATGGAATGGTAGAAATCCTAGACTTTCATACTTTAATGTTTTTGGTTGCAATGTTTTTTTATTCTAAATACTAAAGATAATCTACATAAATTCAGACCAAAATCCAATGAAAGAATTTTCATAGGACACTCCATAACTTCCATGGCATATAATGTTTTCAACAAAAAGCACTTGTATTGTTTAAGAGACAGTACATGTTAAATTTGATGAAATAGATCCTTTTTTTTAAAAAACCCCAACAAACATCTTTGGATGTGGTTTCAAAAACTAATTATCAACCATTGATAGAAGAACCTTCTGATTAGGAAAATTTTCAAGAAAATACTTCTAAAGCATTTACTCCAAAAGATTTTCTATCCTATGTTGATGGAATGGTTTTAAAAAAACCCAAATAAGTTGTTTCTAATGAATCATCCTAGTGATAACATCATTGAATATGTGAATAAACCTATAAGGACTAAAGTTCCTTATGTAATTATGTCGAACATCAATCATTCCTTTCCCAATTAGAACTGAAATCACTGGTGAATCTTTAGGTGATGGGGATTGGATTAAAGCCATGAGATATGAACTAAATTAATTCTAAAGGAAGATAGTCTGGACCTCAGTTGATAGTCCTAAGGAAGAATCTGTTATTTGAGTAAAATGGGTCTTTAGAAATAAGTGTGATGAAAATGGAATCATTGTAAGAAATAAATCCAGATTAGTTGCTAAAAGGCTATAATCAACAAGAAGGAATAGAATATGATGAAACATATGATCAATTATCTAGACATGTATCTATTCATATTTTATTTTCCTTTGAAGCATTATTTAATTTCAAACATTTTAATATGGATGTGAAATGTGCTTTCCATAATGGTTATGTTCAAGAAGAAGTTTTTGTTGAACAACCTCAAGTCATTGAAGATACCAAACATCCTGATCATGATTCTAAACATACCAAAGATCTTTATGGAGTTAAACAAGCCCCTAGATCTTAGTATGATAGACTTGCAGGATTTTTTCCTCAAAATAATTATTTAAAGGAAAATGTAGATCCAACCCTCTTTATAAATAAAGATAATAAAAATGTTCTTATTGTTCAAATTTTTGTTGATGAAATTATATTTGGTTCAACTAAGAAATATTTAACTGATTCCTTTTCAAATCTAATGAAAATTGAGTTTGAAATGAATATGATGGGTGAGTTAACATTTTTCCTTCATTTCCAAACCTCTCAAATTCCAGAAGGAATCTATATATCTCATCAGAATTATATTAATGATCTTCTAAAAAATTATGGATATGACAACTCTAATAGAATAAGTACTCTTATTGGTACCTCAAACACACTTAATCTTGATGAAGCTGGGAAACTAGTAGATCAAACATCTTTTAGAGGTATGATATGATGTCTACATTACTTGACAGCAAGTCATCCAGAATTAATGTTTTCAGTATGCTTATGTGCAAGATATCAATATAATCCTAAAGAATCTCAATTAAAGGTAGTGAAAAGAATTTTTCGCTACTTAAAGTGAACCATGGATTTAGGAATATTTTATAATTCTAGAAATGATTTTGTTTTAAAAAGATTTTAGGATGGTGAATTTGGTGGATATAGAATGGATAGAAAGATTGCATCCAAGAATTGTAATTTTTAGGAGATTCATTAGTTTCTTGGTCTTGCAAGAAGCTACACTCAGTAGCACGTTCCACTATATAATCTGAATATGTTGCAGTTGGAAGTTGTTGTGCTAAAGTGTTATGGATGCAACGCCCACTCATAGACTATGGCTTGAGTTTAACAAAACATTTTTTTTGTGATAAAACAAGTTCAATTTCTCTTAGTAAAAACCCATCACATCACTCTCGTGCAAAGAACATAGATATTAGGCATAACATTCTTAGAGATCACAAAAAAATGAGATATCATTCTTCAATTTGTTGAAACCCAAGATCAACTTGCTTATATTTTCACAATATCTTTACCCTCTGGTAGATTTGAATACATTAAAAAAAAATTAGGAATGATAACCATAAATTTATCATCCTCATTAACTTTCTGTTGAACCAATCTCCTTACAGTAATAAACACCTTTTCATTGGAGGAGTATGTTTCTTTGTAAGTTTTTCATATTTTTCAATGATTTTTTTTATATTTTTCATAATGAAATTTTCGATATTTTTTGTAATTAATTTTTTCATATTTTTCGTAATAAAGTTATTCATATTTTTTATAATGACCTTTTTCATATTTTTCATAATGAAGTTTTTCATCTTTTTCGTAATTATGTTTTTTATACTTTTTGTAATGAATTTTTTCATATTTTTCGTAATGAAAATTTTCATATTTTTTATAATGAAGTTATTCATATTTTTCGTAATGATGTTTTTTTCATATTTTTCTTATTTTTTTGTAATGATGTTTTTCATATTTCTCGTAATGAAGTTTTTCATATTTTTCTTAATTACATTTTCATATATTTTTTGTAATTAATTTTTTCATGTTTTAAGTATTATAGTCTTTCAAGATTTTTGTAATGGAAATTTCCGTACTTAAAATTTTCGTAATGGAAATTCTTGTACTTTAAATTTTCGTAATTGAAATTCTCGTACATGAAATTTTTGTAATGGAAATTTTCATAGTGAAGTTTTCATACTGATGATTTTTGTAATGAAGATTTTCGTAATGAGAATATTTGTAATGATGATCTGAGTACTCAATTTCATTCATTTTCAAGTTTTTTTTTCAGAATCTTAAGTCCTTCAACAAGAATTTTCCTTCATACGAATAATTCTCCTGACAATCCAAAAGGTATGGTTCTCTCTTGAGTCTCTATAATAACCTTTTTACATTCTCTTTTTTTTAAATTTCATGGATTCTAGTTTCATTAAATCTGATTGGTTTCTTTTAAATAAACCTCAAAATATCGGATCCTACCAAATTTTCCTTGCCGCTATCATTTCAACCAATAGATCAGATCAGAACATTTCTCAACCATTGGATTGAAACGGGAAGATGAACAGTCACTCCAACACCTATAAAGGGGGACCCCCCTTGTAGTTTTCCCACATCGTTTATGAAATCTTTTGTGTGTCGAATCACTTCCCCTCTAACAAAACCCGTTCCGCATTTTTCAGAAGTGATCAAGTCCGAATGTCTGCAGAATTTCCTTCTGAAGAAATGTCTGCTGTTAAGCTGATTTCAGAGTGGAAAATATAATGGGAGAGTTTGGTACATCTGAACTTCTTCAATAAGTATGACTCTATTATCTCCAAGAACATCAATCTCAATTGATGGGAAAGTGTAGTTATCTCAATGGTAGGTGCTCAGGATGTTGTGTATCTGGATTTACTGATATAATTTTTTAAATCAGTTTGTTTCTATAAGGAATATGGTAGGGAAAAATTTTCCCTCAATAGCTATGGAAAAAAATATTCTTTATCTTACACTATGGCAGCCATCTTAGTTGGAGTCCTGTATGAATGGGAAGCCATGTTTTGTTCCCACAAGCTACTGAATGTTCAAGGGTCTTTTGTAAAAGTGAAGGCTATGAAAATTCTTGGTCTTACTGATGTCAAGACTGCAATGATTGCTCACTTTTCTAACAACAATCGGATCCTAGAGTTATGGGTTCAAGGCCTTTATCGTAACGAGAAAGGGTGACAAGGACACTCTTATGAAAAGTGATATATATTTCATAGATTTTATGTAAAATATAATGAAATTCAATCTCATAAAACATATTCTATTTATGATTAAGAATATCAAGAATGGGAATTTAATTGCTCAGATAATCATGTATCTTTCCCTACTTTCCAAATTGATAGTTCGGTGTCTTGAATTTTTCATGATCCCTTGCAGTTCCAAGATGATTAATTTCTAGGTGAAGATTATTAGTGATGATACCCTCAAGAGAATGAAGGTTGGTTTCTCTAAGAAGTAAGGTGAATTTTATGATCTACCAGAGGATGATGCAGAAGCCATTCTGAGAAATACAGAAGAGGCTGAACCATCGAAGAAGGCTGGATTGAAATGAATGTTGAAGGATTTAGAAGCTGAAGGTGAAACCCCTAAAGCTAAATAGATCCCAATCCGCACCTCCAAAACCCAAAAAGAAAAAATCCTATCTGGATGAAGTGGTTGCAAAGTGGAGGGTGGATAAAAAGACTCCGAAGGAAGGGGAACCAGAATTTGTCCTAGATCCTGCTGACGCCAAGGGTTTGAATGAAAAAGCTACTGAGGAGTTTGAGAAGAAATCCAAAGAGAAAAATCTTAAGAAGAATATTTCAAAGGCAGATATTGTAAAATCTCTTTTAAAGGCTAATAAAATTGCATCGAGAAACATTCCCATACTTAAAACCTTCATAGTTGAACCATTACATGAGACACCGGGGAAAATTCCAGGACTTCACAAAAAGGCCAAGAGAATGTTGTTGAAAAGGAAGTCATGGAAGAAGATCAAGATGATAAAATTGTTGAAGAGTCAGCTAAACTGATAAAGAATGTTTAAGACTTTCCTGAGAAGGAAAGTGATTCCTAAAAGTTGTCAATCCAGACATCTCTACCAGGATCTTCAAAACATATTACTCCGAAAATAGATGAGAAGGGTGAAGAGGATGTAAAAACGTTATATGAGGAATAGATTCATCATCATGACATCATTATTCCTGAAAATGTTGAGGAATGAGCTAAAAAAGAGAAAATTGATGAAGATAAGATTTTACAGTTGTCTAGGAGTGAGCAGGAATCTCCAGAAGAAGAAGCTATTCCGAGAATCAATAAGGGGAAACAAGTTGTTACTGATACCCCAATGAAAGAAATTTTCAGGAAGAAGGAATCTCTAGGATCCACTAAGAGGAGGATGGTTGAGCTATATGAGGAACCATCTCCAAGAAATATGTCAGATTCACAGTCATCAGCCTTAGGACATGATTTTTTTGTTCAGTCCCGGAAAAATCTAGTGGACACCATTCTGATATTTCCGGCAATTGACTGTAGATGTTAGATACTCCAGCATATCTTGAATCTGAAATCAGACTTTGTATCCATGATGATGGATAGGTGTGTAATGATTGATGCAAAACAAAAAAATTTCTTTATCAACTATGAATCCCACAAGAAATCATGCAAGAAAATGACCAACTGTTCGAAAAAGATTTTTGTATATTTGAGAGAGCATGATCAATTTCAAGAAGATGTCAAGGAATATTTTGATACCGAATACACCAAAATCAAGGAACATACAAACAGCTTTTAGGAAAAGCTAAATCTTGAATAGAATTCTCAGATTTAGGATGTCAAAGAACTGAATGGGAAGTTGAATATTGTTTTTGAAAGATGGAAACAGAGAGGGATCTCCGGATCGAGATTCAAGAAAAGATACAGAAGCAAGATGACATTCTAAAGGCTCAGGTAGAGGCCCTGAAGGCTCAAGATGATAGGATCACAGCCTTATAAAAGCAATTAGAGGAGGATCACAAAGAGCTAAAGAAGATAAAAAACATTGTGAAGAAGCATATTCCCATGGAAAAGGAAGAAAAATGGATCCAAATCCGATCTTTTGTTGTATTTTTTTTTCATGTATAAATACATCCAATATCAATGAAATTGTGGACGATGGTTTTTTCTATATTATTATACTAATATCTCAAGTACCATAATTGTTTTCTATTTCCTCAAACGCTTTTTGAAAATCACTAAGGGGGAGAAGGAAAAAAGAATTCTATGTAAAAGAAGAAATATCCCTTAGTAAGGGGGAGTTTATCAAAGGTAGATTTCTCATTATGAAGATTTACATATTCAAAAGAAAATTATCATTCCATAAATCTTGTATACGATCCTTAGTGTTACAAATCCTAAGGGGGAATTATTTTTATTCACCAATTTTCAAATATAAAGGGAGATAAGCTTTATTTCAACGTCTTGAATTTTTTATGTCCTTATATTATTTCCCTTAAGGATGTTTGTGCTTTCCAAAAAGGGGGAGATTATTGAGTCAATAAGGTTTTACTTATGGATTTTCAATTACTTCATTCAAGGGAGATATTTTTGGGTCATTAAGGTTTTCTTTATGACTTTTCAATTCCATATTTTTTTGAAAATCACAAACACCTTATCTCAAGGAAAAACTCCTTTTAACCTATGTTTTTATTCGATAAGGAAAAACTTCCTTTCCCAAGGAAATTTATCCTTACCTTGTTTTCATTACCCATTTAATATTTTTCCTAGGTGTAAAATTCGGTTTGAAACCAAAACCTCGGAGTCCTATAATTACCTAGATATGATGTATTTTGTTTTAGGATCTGAATTCCTTGAATTCTATTTACGAACTTTCTGAGTTCTGACTCCAAATTATGAATATGAATTCTCGATATGAAATATTCTATGTTTAGACTCCGAATTATGAATAAAAATTCTGGATACGAACTTTTTGGAGTTCTGACTCCGAATTATGAATCAGAATTCTGGTTACATACTTTCTGACTCCTGACTCCAAATTTTGAATACAAATTCTAGATACGAACTCTTCTGAGTTCTGACTCCGAAATCTATGAATACATACTCTGAACTCTTATGAATTCTAACGCCGAATTCTCATGAACTCTGACTCTGAACTTTGTAAGTTTAGGTTCTGAATTCTTAGGAATCCATATCCTGAATTTACTTCAAATTCAGACTCTAGAATTCTATAGAATTCAAGATCCAAATTCCTACAAAATAGAATCTGAATATCCTAAATTGTAGAATCCGAATTCAATTTTGGTTAGAATACAGACATTCATTTACATACATTCTGAATATCAGAATTCATTTATTCTAACATTTGCGTTATAAAATGATATCGTGTGTTCGGTTATTAACTAACCATTGTTTGAGTGAAATGTGTATAATTCCCTCCGAAATTCAAGGAAAAATATGATCATTAGAGGAGGGAGCCGACTGTTGAAGTCATTCCTATAAATATGATATCATTTGTAAGAGTTCCAAACTGTTCTACGATTCTAGAGATTACATGCTGTTGAAGTGATTTCTAGAGAGAAACTCTCACTACCTTGTGCATACTAAACTTCTTGTTCAGACTTCCTTTGTGTGAATGTGATTGTTGTTGTGTACAATCGAGGGCTTCTGGGGATACGAAGATCGAGGTGCCGACAACCTTGATGTTGAGGGTTCCTTGCTAAGAAAGATAGAGGTTCCAACTACCTTGAAGTTGAGGGATTACAGGGATAGTAAGACAGACTCTGATCTTTATATCAAGAGATTACCCTGGTGTGGGTAATACAGACATTCTTGAAAGTATAAATCAAGGGGCCTTTATCCAAGGTTGTGGGATACCCTTATCTTTGGCTTAAAATATTTACCTTGTTACTTGTTTTTTTACAATTTTTCCGCTGCATTTGTATTGTTGAGGAAAGTATAACTATCATATACTTCATTATTTTTGTACTCTAATTTAGTTAGATTCTATACGCTTTAAGGTAGAATCTTCATCCTTCTAAACATTTATTATGCTTCATTTCCAGAATCACTTTTCCGGAATTTACTTCTCGAGAATCATATTTCATGATATAAGAAAGTTTATAGATCATTAGGTTTTGTGAATTACCTTATTTAATCTTGTTAAAAATAATCATCTTTAAAAGTTACAAAGGTTGTTTTAAAAGTATACAATTCATCCCCCCCCCCCGCTTTTATTTTGAGCATCATTATATACTCCATATATTATCTCTATTATTTCAATCCTAAATTTGGTATTATAGAGTATATCATACTCAGACATACCATCGAAAAGCCTTGACTATGTGGTTATGGTTTCCGACATTACGCATTCCATCATTATGAAATTGGATGCTAATTTACATGTGATTATTCAACTAGTAGAATATCCATGTGAATAAATAAATTGAATTATTTTATTTATATTTACCATATTATACTTATGTTTAAGTTTAAAACGAAGGTGTTTTAGTCTTATACATTTCAATAAATGACTTTTCTTATTTATGAAAGTTCCCTCTATATTGTTATCCTTACTGAGCATCTGATCTCTACACTTTCTATGTTTTATTTTTCCTAGAAAACAAAGAATTATATTATTACTGACTTGTTGGGTTAAGATAAGGGATATGAGTGTGTTCAACAGTGTCACAACATTTTTTTATTTCATAATGTAATTTAGATCTTATGTATGTATCTAGTACTTCTGAGGCTACTGAATTGATCGTTCATTCAGTATTTTATCCCTTGTGATCATTCCAATGTTATGTAATAATGTACCGACTCCGGGTTACTTGGGTCGGGACATTACAGTTGGTATCAGTGGATGTTTAGTACAATCCTTGGAAACTAAATTTTGAAAAAATATGATTACAAAACATTACCCTAAGATAGATTTTGATGATTTGTATAGAAGAACATAATAGAATTTTTTGTAATGTATAGATTTTGTGAGTTTTCCAAGAAATACATCCTTGTGTAGATATGAGTAGGTGGAGGTAGCTTTGGCACAATTGTACCTATGAGTGAAAACATTGAAAAAGAGTTTCAAGAATTACCTAGGGTATCTTGTTACATAAAAATGAGCCTTCCTACACTCTTGGTTACGACAATCCCGGGGTATTTTCTTTATACAATTCACATTTTCTTTACAATCCATTATGAAGAATTGTTTTGTAAATACTTCCCCAAAGAAAACATTTTCTTATTATTTTGGATTATATGCATAAAATATTAAATTTATGTTATGTATTTTACAAGTTTGGAATTATGTATAATGATTTATAAACAAACCTAGTATATTACATTGTTTAGAAATGACTCCTAGTGGAATTAATTGAAACCATTTCAAAGTACGTAATCCATGTAGGGATTTAACTCATACTGAAGTTAATTATAGTGGAGTTGGTGATGCAACTGTTGTTGAACATCTTATAACCATATTGAGACAACTCACTTAGGTTATCAACAATAACCATTCCAATATAGAGCACCCTGATCCACAATGTGTAGGATCAATAATAGACCATTTCATAAGGCAACAACCACAATCATTCAATGGGTCTACAAATCCATTTATATACAGTCAATGGATAAGTTCTATAGATAAAATATTTCGTGCTTTGGGGTATGGAAAGGGAAAAAATTTCATGGATGTTTATCACCTCACAGGAGATTCATATAAATGGTGGTCATTAATTCAAAACACAATTGTGAATGAAGAAGAATAAAATATTGAATGGATGGAGTTTAAGGATATTTTATTTGAAAAATAGTTCCATCATGACCATCAAGTGTATTTGGAAAGGCAATTTCTGAGTCTGAGGAAAAAGGAGGATAAAAATGTCTCAATGTATGAATCAAAATTTATAAGGTTAGAAAGGCATGCAACAGATTATATACATAACCCAAGGAGTAAGATTGATCTATTATTTGATGGGTTAAAACCATTTCTCCATCGATCATTAGTATCAATATCCTTCTTATCAGATGAAGATATTGTATCATGTGCTATCAAGACATAAAATGAATTCTCAAAGTCATATGATTTTAAAGCAAAGAAAGAGAAGAAGATATCTTTGAAACACTATTGAAATGGAATTATGTGGAAGAAGGGAAAAGATGAATTTCCATCCAGCAGTAAATGTCGGAATAAACACCACGGTACATTCTTGAAGGGAATGGTAGTCTATTATAAGTGTGCTGAATAAGGCCACCAAGCACATGATTGTAAGGGAAATAAAGATGATTTCAATGTTGAATGCTAAAATTTTAGTGAAATAGGGCATTAGGAAAATGAATGTCCTAAGATCCAAGATAACATACCTCAGAAAAGGGAAAGGGAGAAAGGTCAATCTTATGTGATCACTAATGTTGTGGTTGTTTCACTGAATGATGTATTGGCAGGGTATTTAAAGGTTTACTCAAATTTATCCAATGCTTTATTTGATTCTGGATCATCACATTTTTCATATCATTCAATTTTTTTAAGAAGATTAGATATTTCCAATTTAATTTAACAAGGGAATTTTCTGTCAAAACTCTTAAGGGAAGTGTCATTTCAGCTATGTATGCGGATTTAGTTCCCATTAGAGAATATAAATGGGCTTCATTTTTTGATCTCATCATCATACCCCTGATTGATATTGATATAATCATTGGAATTGATTGGATTTTGGAACATGATTTGAAATTATGTTTTAAGAAGAATGAGGTTACAATTTCAGATGATGATAAAGAGTACCTTATCATTTGAGCAGAAACGTCACCATCTAATATTTATCTATATCCACCCAGAGTAGCTCTACTAAATTTAATTATTGGGGAGGAAGAGAATGAAATAACTCTGGGTAAGGAAAGGAATTGTCAAATAGAGGATGTACCTATTGTTAAAAAATATATTGATGTGTTTCCAGAGGATTTACCTAGACATCCTCCAGAATGAGAAATTGAGTTTTCAATTGATTTAATTCCTGGTTCAAGGACCATATCAATGACCCCTTATTGAATGGACACTGTGAAATTTGTGGAACTAAATAAATAACTAGAGGAATTGAGTAATGAATGAATTATTCCCCCTAGTGTATCTCCAGGGGGATCCCATATTCTTTTTGTTAACAAGAAATATGGATCTCTTAGGTTTTGCATTAACTATAGGGAGATCGATGCTACAACAATAAAGAACAAATATCTTCTACGTTGCATTGATGATTTATTTTATGAACATCATGGAGGTCAATATATATCAAAGGTTGACCTTCGATCAGGATATCATTAGTTGTGCATGAAGAAGGAAGGCATTCCAATGAAAGCATTTCGCACTAGGTATGGGAATTATGTGTTTACAGTAATGCCTTTCGGATGGACTGATGTGACCTTAATCTTCATTGATCTAATGAGAATATTTTTTCAAGGACTATCTTGCAGACATTTTAGTGGTATTTATTGATGATATATTAATATACTACAAAAGCTATGAAGATCATGAAAATCACTTGCGCATTATTCTAAAGACTCTTAGATGAAATGAATTATTTGAGTTGTTTATAAAGTGTGAATTCTAGCTAGAGGAGATTTCTTATCTTGTCCATATTGTATCTAAGGATGGAATCTCTACTGATCCTTCTAAGACAAGAGCAATACAAGAATCGTCAGCACCGAGGAGTATAACCGAGGCACATAGGTTTATTGGTTTAGCAGGTTATTATTGGTGATTCATCCATGGTTTTTAAAATTTTCTAACCCATTGACAAATCATACATGTAAATGGGTTAAATATTTAGGACAAAATAGTGTGATTAATGTTGTGAAGAACCAAAAATTATAATAGTCAATGCTCATATCATGACTCTACCAATGGGGAATGAAAGTATTGTTATTTATAGTGATGATTCAATGAAAGGAATTGGTTGTGACTTTATGTAGAATGATAGAGTTATTTAATACTCATTACGAAAACTAATGATTCCAAAACAAAACTATACTACTCAGGATCTTGAGTTAGAAGATGTAATCATTGCATTGAAGATATAGAGACATTATCTAAATGGTGAAAAATGATAGATATATAACGATCCAATGATTTATAAGTATATTTTCTCACATAAATAACTCTACACGAGGAAAAGAGGAAGGCGTGAACTACTAATAGATTATGATTTCACTATGAAATACCACCCAGGGAAGGAAAATAAGGTGAAATATTAATTGAGTATGAAGGATCATGGAGTTCTGAACAAGATGAGAGTTGAAAGGGATCCTATATTCATAGATCTAGTAATGATGGATATGAGATTATTAATTCCACATGGATTCCAAAACATCTTTATTAAAAATGATAAAATTTTCTCAGAATTATGATCCGAAGTTTCAAAATAAAATTCAAGCTATAAATGATGGGAGATTGATTGACTCCGTAGATAAAGATAGAATTTTTAAAATTGGGAATAGACTTTGTGCTCTTGATATACCTGATCTAAAAAGGGAATGTTTGGATGATGCTCACAACACTAATTAATCTATACACCCTGGTAGCCCTATGATGTATAATGATTTGAAGGAACATTTTTTGTTGGAAAACATGAGGATATAGATTGTTGATTATGTGTCAATATGTATAGTTTTTTAATAGGTGATAGCTGAAAGACAACATCCTCAAAGAGTCATGGAACCTCTTCCCATACCTGAGTTGAAATGGGATGATATTACAATGGAAATTGTCACGGGGATACCAACGACTCATAGAAGGAATGATGCAATATGGGTCATTATTGATTATCTTACCAGGTTAGCACATATTCTTGCTATAAGAGATGATTTACCACTTGAACTTTTAGCAAGACAATATATTAATGTAGTTGTTAGACTTCATGGTGTACTTCGATTGATTGTTTTTGATTGTCATCCCCATATTACAAAATGATTCCAGAAAAGTATTCAAAAGGCCCTGGATACTAAACTTCGTTTGTGCACTGACTACCACCCTCAAACTAATGGACAATCAGAATGGAATATTCAAAACATAGAAGACATGTTGAGTTCTTACTCACATGAATTTCCAGGTATGTGTGATCAATATTTAAATGTTGTTGAATTTTCCTATAACGGTAGCTTTCAATCAAGCATTAATATGGCACTATATGAAGCATTATATGGAAAGAGATGTCGCACACCAACTTGTTGGGATGATCATGGTAAAAGAAAACTTGTAGGCCTAGAACTTGTTACAGAAACAGTGGAAAAGGTGAATATTAACCAATCCCATATCAAAGTAGATCAATGTAGAAAATAGTTATATGTTGATAACCGAATGAAGGATTTTTAATTTCATGTAGGATATCATGTTTTCATGACGGTATCTTAATAGAAGTGTATTATATGATTTAGTAAGAAGGGTAAATTATGTCCCAGCTAAATTGGACATTTCAAAATTATAGAATGAATTGGAGTTATATCTTATCATTAGGAAATACCTCCATGTATCTTGAAAGATCATGATGTGTTCCATGTATCTCTGTTAAGAAAAGACATGCTTGACCCAATGCATGTACTCACCTATTAAGAAATAGAAATGGAACCTGATCTATCTTATTGTGAATATCCTTTCACGATTCTTGATACCAGAGAACAACTGTTGAGAAACCAGACAAATGGTTTGGTAAAAGTTATAAGGTAAAACCATAAAATCAAAGAGGGAATGTGGGAAACCGAGGAACATATGATGAAGAACCACCTAAATAATTTATTGTAGTAGTATTCTAGAAAATTTCAAGCGAAAAATTATTTTAATGAGAGATGAATTTAACACCCCAAGCTTCCACGGTACGTTTCTCTTTGAATAACGCAATAGATTGCGTTGTATGCAACTTTGATTTTTATAACACCACTACCAATCAAAAAAGTCATTCGGAATAGTAATACCCCATTTTTGAAATTATATAAATTTTAATTTTTAAAATGGAATTCATTTTTTGATTTAGAATATCAAAATTAGCATATTGTGATTTTTTTTTTATTTTTTGGAAAAAATTAAATTATTTATTAATAGTGAAAAACACTACGTTATTGTTTAAAACCTACATTTGATTTAAATAATTAATCATATTATTTAAATTTAATTTAGGTTGAAATAGATACATAATACCAATATAAGTTCAATTTAATTCATTGGAGTAATTTTATAATAAAATTATTTTTATAAAATTTTATTGAAAATTTTAACATCTTCTTCCCACCTTCTAGGATCATTTGCAAATTGGCACTAAATGTAATTTTACTACATCTGTGAATTAAATTTAAAAAAACTGAGATACACGATTGGCATCAGTATGTAAAATTTTGTTCAATAGGATGAAAATATTTTTTTGGGAATAATAAACTTCGAATTTTATTTAACATGGTTAAAAGTAAATATGGTAATTAAAGATAAAAATGATATTTTAATTACCCTAACAAATCTCCTAATTATATTGGATAAATTTATGTCGACCAAAATCTACCTTATGAATAAAATATTACACTATTTGATCCACTTTGAATAGATTAGGACATTTATTATTATTTTAGTTAAAGAATAGTTAAAAGTGATAAATTTATGTTTTCATAACTAAATCATTTTTAGTAGAGGGTTATACATAAGATAAACTCAACAATAAATACTAATTTGAATTATAAAATAATTTTCTATATGATGGTATTTTATTTATAGTTTTTAGATAGTAAATAATAAAATTTATTTATGACACAGTGATGACGCATTAATTACCTTATTTATTAAAGATTAAAATAACTGATATTATAAATATTAAATAAAATAAAAATTGAGACTTTTGATGCATTCCAATAATTTTAGTGGTTAATATGACATGATATTGTTGATTTAATTTATTGATTTCAAAGTAATCATGTTTTTTTTACTTTCATAAAAACCAAAAACTAAAAATTTTCATAATTGACATAAATGAGCTTTTAAATCAAATGCAATATTAATAATTGATATAATATTCCTAAAAAAATAAGGTTCATCCAAAGGACATTTATTAGGTTAGATATTTCAATAATTAACCACTTGGGGTTCACTTGGATTTTTATACTATGTTTATTAAAAATTTAATATAATAATACTAGAATACATGGTGAATGTTAAACAATTTAAATAAGAGTTAAATCTAAAACATAAGGTTAATATAGTGACCAAAACGTATCTAAAACCTATTGGTTGAGAATATTATCACTCAACCCCACCTTTTACTATAGTGACAATCACCTCTCTAATAAAAGGGTACATCCCCTTCTCTCAATATCACAACTCCAAAGCAATTTTCCTCAGCCAAACCTTGCTCAAATATCCTCCCAAATACCCTCACATTAATTTAGAGGACATACATTGATCATAAATCAACCTAATGATCCTTTTCTATCAAATCAAAAAGTATCACCCGAAGAAGAGGTCATAATTTCATCACCTCTTTTAAAGTTCTTTTCTTCTTCCTCATCATATTTTTTTGGTTTCCATACCAAAAAATATCTTCATTACCTTATACATTCTATGATGTTACTGTAAATATTCTACAACAATATTCATTATTCTATCCATCATATGAATGAGAAGTCAACATACATCCGTACATACAGCTTACCATCTCCACGTCACGGTGTAGTTTGTTGTTCCAAAATTAATTATTTTTATGTGTATAATAATTAGTATAAATGATTTAAATAATAAATATAACATGTTAATGAGTCTGTATATTTGATATACAGTCCTATTATATACAATGTAACCATCAATAAAATGATATTGGTGCCCATGCGTACGTACAGATTACCGTCTCCACAAACGAGATGATATTCATTCCCCATCATAACCATTCAAGAATAGTTTCCAGTATAAGATTAAAAATATTGTTTAAGGACATAATATCATTCTGGATATTAATAAAATACATCCTATCCATAAAAAACATGACTTACATAACAAATCATATAAATGAAAACGAATCAGTTTACACCCGAAATGATGATACTACTGAAATATAATTAAGAAATAAATATTTGATGATCATTTATGATATCATGTTTATGTATGTGTTTGTTTTTAAAATAATTACAATTATTTCACCATTATACAGTAGGTTAACCTACCCTAGACTAATGAAATGTACACGGTAAGGGTTAATTTTACAATCTGTTTATTATCCGAGGTTGTTTTTATGAAAAGATTTACTATGAATAATTTATCATCCACATTCGTGTTTCCTAAAAATTTATTTCAATACATTTTTACTATTTCCTATAATACGGTTTAAGGGAATTTATAACCTTGTATTATTTTTTATAAAATATTTTGAAATAAATCATTCCATCATTTTCCAAATACGGTACATTATGGCCTTTTCAACAAATTAAGGTAAGAATGTTTTTTAACATATACAGTAGGTGTGCCTATTTTATGTTGTTATAACACCTTTTAATATTCCTCCCAATAGTATAATATTATATTCAAAATAAATGTTTTCTTTTATAATTATGTGAATTATAAATGATTTCAAAATTTAAGGATATATTTCTCTCATATAGTTTTCATTTCACCTATGTCAACATCGTTTTATGGATTTTACAATTGATTAAAAATGATTTATAATGATTCAATATTCCTTATTGTAGTTAATATTTGTGATATATTTTACTTTGGTTGTGTTATTTTTATACCATTAATGATTTATGGACATATTATTAACATATCATATGTTAGTTTTAATATGAATGTTTATGTTATTTTTCAATCATTTCATATGAGGAATGCATTGGACATAGTATGTAATGGTGGAGACCACTATCGTTCATTGATTCATTGGTTGGTATCATGAGACAATCTATTGTCTTGGAATAAGGCCTTGACAAAATATTACTTGTAGTCTTCGAATGATGCATTTTCTACATGGTTATGATTTTCAACATTATGCATTCCATCATTATAAAATCAGTTATTGATATTACCTGTGATTGTTTGACTAGTAGAATAACAATGTGAATATGTAAATGGAATTATTTGATTTATATTTCCACTATTATACTGATGTTTATGTTTAAAATTCTTGTGTTGTAGTCTTATACAATTCCTTAAATGTTTATTCTTATTTATGAATGTTTACTCTATATTATTATCCTTACTGAGAATTTGAGCTCAACCTTTACAATGTTTTAATTTTCCCATGATGAGAAGAAGTATATTTTTATTGAAATAAAGGGATAAGCTAAGGGATATGATTGTATTCAAAGGAGACAAAAAGTAGTTATTTTTCATTTAATAATATAATGTAAAACTTATGTATGTATCTAGAACTTCCAAGGCTAGTTGACAGATCTGTCATTTGAGATTTCATCCCTTGTGATCCTAAAAATGTTATGTAATAATGCACCGACTCTAGGTATATAGGGTCAGGGCGTTACAATCTCACCCCATTTTGTGATGTCCATCATTCCATTTTTATTGCAATATTTGTTTTCTTGTGTGATTTTATTTCATTCCATTTTTTCAGACTAAGAAATCTATGTGAGAAAAATGATACTTTTAGTAAAAATATAATTATAAAAGGTGTTTATGTCCTAAAAAACTTAATAAATAATTAGGAATTTTAATATCCTTTAATAAAAATAAATTTTTCTTTATAGCATTCATTATGGTACAAAAAAATCAAGTGATCCACCAAACATGTCCACTATGAGATTCAAACCATCATTCAGTCAAGGCACACTGTTTTGCATTAGGTAACGATTGATCAAAATCCAAATGCTCCTTTTTAGAATAATTACTCCTATGTTTGATTTTTCTAGAGCCACATCGACATTTAGTTTCTAAATAGAGATTTTGTTTCATAAAAACCACTCGATTAATACAACACCTAAATTCTATAATATTTTCTAATGTTTAGACCTATATCAAGGGTTTCTAGTTATGTCTTTGAAGTCCTAATTGCAATATAAAATAAAAAAAACATTTTATAGAAACTATATAATTAATTCTTTAATTTTAATTCAATAAATTTTAAATTACTAAGAAGTAAAAATGAGAAACATAAACACCTTAATGGATAAAAAATGAGGAATAACATGATAGACTAATCATATGTACAAGTTAATTAGAACGTAAATGAGTAAAAGATTTAAAAATGATACCTTCATATTCATAACATGATGTTTTATCACTGTGATTTCAGAAAACATAATTACCAATGGTATTTTCCAAGGTATCGTAAAACATTTCATCTTTGGAGATTAATTCATTTCCCATTGAATTGGAGTGATATTAGGGAACACCCTTAAAAGTTATTAATTAATTCAATCCCAAAAAATCATAATGAATCATTTCATCATTAACATGACAATAATAATGAACGGGTTTCACATAAAGATATTTCACACTTGAGAACTTCCATACTATAACATTATATCATTTTTACCCACAAAAAGGTAATGTTTGTTTAATACATATAAATATGAGAATAAATAAATTGTTGTCACATATATTTGAATTACCAAGTATAATGAGTTGGTATGGGTATTAATAATATAAAAATAGTTTTTGTAAATGTGTATAATTCAAGACTTGAATTTATCATAATGATAACATATAACATGGATTAATGAAATCATATAATTGGAAGAAATTAAGGTATCCCTATGATAATTGTTTTTCTGTAATGGGCTATTAAACATTTGTATGAAAATATTTTAATTTAACAATCAAAAAACATACCAAAAATAGGTACTTGAATGGAAAAAGGGAATAATATAATTCCCTTAAATTAAAGAGTAACTTCCTTGGACATGATAATGGAACCATACGAACATAAGGATATCATGCATTGGCCTTTGAATGATGCAATAATTACTAATACACAGGAAGATAATTGGGATCATCTCTAGGTATAATAATTCTAAGCTCTAATTCCTAGAAGGTGTGAGGAGTAGAGATTTTGATGGATGTTATTTGTAAGGGGATGATAAGGGTTTTTTTTTAATATTATAATAATTATTTTATTATTTTTGATGTAGATTACCAATAATATTGATTGATATGAATATATAAATTAAATTATACATTTATGTTAAAAATAAATCGTTATTACATCATATATGGATAAAGTGTTCATGTATATAGCCTATATGGTTAACTAATTTTTTTCCATATTTCACTATTCAAAAATATTCCTCTACTTTTGAGAAAAACAATGATTCACCAAAATACTTTATCAATTTAAATATTCCAGAAATGAAATATATATTATGAAAATAAGTTTTTAAATAAAATAAAATTAATTTTTAGATAAAATATTGATTTATTTGAAAAATAAAAACTTTAATATATGATTGATTATCTGACCCATTCAAAAAATACATATGGTGTCATGAAATTGTAATCATATTATAAAAAAAGGGAGTATTATTTTTTAAACAAATATCACTAAAATAATCTTTCTCTTGAACAATTATTTTATTATAAAAGTTAAATTAAAACAATAATATTTTACAAACAATATAGACACTCAATTTCTCATTTTTAAAACATTTTCCCCCAATACCATAGTTTCAATATATCATAAAATTATTTTAAAGGATTACTTATATTTTATCACATGTATAGGTGAGGTTATTATTATAATGGTCGTTTTAGTATTATATTTAGTCATGTTACAATTTAAAAAATAATGTTACATTTCTAAGGGTTAGATTACTATTCCTATAGTAATATTTTTAATGATCATATAGGACATCAATATACTATAAAAATTTCAAATTTCCATCCTTATTAGTCACCAATATTTTCACTCAATGATATATATTTATTTTCCTTTTATAAATTGATATTTCATTGCTAATACTCTATTTCATTTGTATGGTTTTTTTTCATGAGTATATTATTAATAGGGATCTAGCATATCCACATTTTTTTATTCTTATTGTTTTTATTTTATATATATTTTCCCATTGTAATACATTCAAATCATAAAGCAGTAATTTTTTTTTCACTAAATTAAATTTTCTAAATAATTGTTTATGGTGTCGAATGTGGTGGTTGTGCATTATATAATATTATATCTAAATATGAAAACATTATATATTCATAAGGTAAAATCCGATGAAGGAATTATAAGTCGTTATATCCTTGGTACTCGGTGGATACTTACTACATAATATTTATGATGTAAATAGATATAATGCATAGGTTGTTCCAATAGGTGTCTGGTAGATGTGGAGAGGGTAATTGATATCCCCTAGGGATATTTTTTATTAAAAGGAGGAATTGTTTTATTTTAACCAAATCATATTTACTCTACTTGGAGGAACATGAATGTTAATTATTCTAGCCCCAATAGGATCTTCTCTTTTGAATCCATCAAGTTGTATCCTCTTCCACCTCATTCTTCTTTACATTAGGGTGACTTGAGGTATTTTCATCAAATAAAATCATGGTATTTCCCCATATTGTTGGTAATTTCCAGAGATTTCATTATTTTTTATTTCCTTCCATATTGGTTGGATATTTTATCCGTGATTTCATTGTGACATCGTAAAATAACCTCAAATTAAGTGTCTTCCTCTATCCCTATCGAAAGATATACCAAAGGAGCGTCTTGTTAACTTTTTCACTATTTATGTTGAAGGAGAATAGTGTGTGATTTATTCTACAATTTTTGTAATATTTTATTCAATTTGGTTAGTTTTTGATGGATAAAATTTAGGTTTATTGTTCAAAATGGTGACAGAGGAATTCTATGTTACCACCACGGCTGTTTTCTTTGAGTTGTGTGGTTCTCTATTTTTATTAGTTATATATTTTGTATCTTTATTTATTGGATTTTACATAATTTATTTCTAAGGATTTTTTGGTTACCATTATAGGATTTATTGAATTTTGTTGGATAGTATCACTCATCCAATTAAAATTTATTGATTCTAGAACTCAATGAATGAATTTCCAAGATATGCCTAGAATATGTTTTCAAACGTTTTAATGTTTTTAGTAAATACTAAATTTTGTTTTTAAATTTTTAATTTATTTTTTTATCAATAAATATTTCTACATGAATATTTAGAAAATATTGGTATTTCCTTGATTCATTATAAAATATCCTTCTAACCATTCTGTTTTTGATGGAAAAAATATTTATTACATTGATTGTTATATAATAATTCATTAAAAAGCATATTAATCATGTTTAATTATCATATTTTTAGTGTTTCATTAATTTTGAGACCTTCCATAATGTGTATTATCCTTTAATGTTCTAACCCAATAATTTTTCCCTAATATTAGGTCAAAATAGAGCCTATGTTTATTATGACATAACAAATGTTGACGATGTTGTGACTTCTTATTCTCCACATTATCAGATTTTTATGACAAATATATTAAATACTAAACAATTATATCTTTTCTACGTGGGTCAGTTCACATAACCGCGACTTGTTTGAGTTATGTCACTAATACAAATATACCTCAATTAATAGTATCATTGGTGTTGAGGTAAAAGATGGTATAGATATGTGGGATGAATTAAAATACATATATTCATACATATTTCAAAAACTATATTTTAAACTAATTTATGATATAAAATTTCAAATAATTAATAATATTAATATTTTGATTAATATATTGATATTTTAACTAAAGTAATTAAAAATTCATTTGCGGGAGATTTGGAAATGGAAAAAATATATTCTATGTTTATGAACATGAACCATTTTATAAAATGAAAAATAAATAATATCTAGAAATAAAAATGTTAATTTTTTTTGAATAATGAAATAGGGTATGAGTTTCTTCTATTTTATAAAAAACATTTACTTAAAGAGTGTTTTCCATTAAAAAGGTAAGTATGGATCTAATCATATTTTTTTTACATGATATTATTTTAAAAAATTATTAACCCTCTCAATTGGAATTTCAAATATGGAAATATCATTTTTGAATGATAATCTCTTTTAAAATAATATTTTAATTTATGTTCGATATAATTTTTCACAAGCTCTTGGGGATTTCCCTAGTAGGAATGGTTTATATATAACGAGATATATAATTTCATTCTTGGACTATCACTAGAGTGAAGTTCTTACCCTACAAGTATACCTTGTTCAATGATTGGTAATGATGTAACATAATTTAAAATGTGAATCTTGCCTTTATTATATTGGGAATTTGAGCCTACCTTATTACACTTTGTTATTTTTACCATGATTTAATTATATACTAATTTTTATATGGAATTTATGTTAAATTATTTTTGTAATGTTCATAATTTATACCATGTTTATATGATTTAATTTATGTCAAAAATAATGATATATATCTTTTTATGTTGATAAGAATGGGGATTGTTGTAATTGATCTATACATGGAGCATGATCATAGATTGGTATGTTGTGAGAAATCTAGTTTGGGTATGTATATATATGGTTTTGTTATTATTAACTATTAAAGAATTTATTTAATCAATTTATGTGCTGTTAAAATACATGGGATAGATTATTTACCCCTTAATGAATATAACACTTACCTTATTCTATGAGACGATATTTGGTTATGAATTTTCATTCACATTCTCTTTTATAAGGCATAGTGTTAATACGTAAATTTATAATTTCACCTAGGAATCATGTGTTATAGAATTTCCCTAAACCCTTTTTATGAGATGGGATACAATATTTATTTGCATCCATCCATGAATAATTACCTAGAATTCATGTGGTTGTTTTTTCTAGTGATTTAAAATATAGATAATCATTTTATGCGTTAATAAATATAGTATTTGACTCAAACATCTGGTACAAGATTCAATCATTGGGTTTCTTCCATTAATCTATAAAATAAGTTGTTCTTATTTATATAATTAAGAATTTATATAATTATTTAATTGACGATCTATGGTGTTTCCCTATTGAGTATATATTATCTCACACCATAAAAGGATACTCCGTTATACATAAAATGTTTAATGGTATATTTCTTGTATCTAGTTAGTGTTTTTTCATTATTGTTTTTACTAGTCTAGGGTGTCATGGGAGAAATAACCTCTTAGATTTTAGATGTTAGTAGATGAATTCAATGGAGGTTTTTAGGTATGTAAGATGAATATAATAGTGCTTTTTATAGTTTCTCTCAATGGATATAAACTTTTGAAACAATTTATTTTAGATACATAAGGATTATTTTAGTATTATTATTTGAGAAATGTTTTTCTTTCTATTTTATTATTCTTTTCACATTATGATATATCTTTGGGTTTTTTTGAATACACCAACAATTCATATAGATATAAATCATTTATTAACCCTATTGTTTGAATGGAGAGAGATATTCATAAGTATTGGTTCTTTATGTCCCCATATACATTAACCACAAGGTTAGTTTCTAATTTTTGTTTTACCACATCTTTTATATATCTAATATTATACTAGGAATCCATGTCGCAATTGTGTTATGATAATCCCTTTTTGTTTATGCCAGAATATTGATACTAGGAGTTGTTCATGAGGTCTTATAGAATCCTATTGGGTTTTCATATTGGTGGTACAATTGTGGTCATTATATATAGACATGTTCTTATATACATCATAAATAATATTCATATTGGATTTTAAGAATATAAAATTTACCATGTTATACAACATTTTTTCCTCTAATTTAAAATTATTTATCATAAGATTCAAATAATTTCATGAAGTGAAATGATAATTAACATATCAGTGAATGAATTTGAGTTGTCGCAAATAGATGTTTTCCAAACAATGTAATAGTATATGGTGAAATGGTAATGTTATCTTGGAATATTTTTTTTATCAATATAGAAGATTTTCAGGACGTACAAAAGGAACATTTTGTGCTAGATAATCATCCATATATACCATATATAGTGTGGTACACTATATTTTTTATACATGGGTTTCATGTTTAAAATTTAATCCCTAAATGAGAGTTTTAAAATGTACCTCTATTGAAATCCTTTCTAATTTAATAGCCTTATTAAGAAATCCATGGGGATTAATGAATTAAGAGTAATATGGTTATGTTTATGGTCATGTTGTCATATGAGTCTTAACTAAGATATTATTTTTCTATTGTATAATGAGAATAATAAATGGGTCCTCGATTGAGATAAGATGAGATGTTTTATGACCATAACAAGATAAATAATACATGATTTTATAAACAATTTTTGTTAGGATAATGTTGTGTGTTCATATGCATATATAATTAAAATGTTATGTATTCATCAATATGGTCAATATTTACATAGAAAATTGATAATGTATGAGGTGGCTATATAATATAAACCTATATTTCATCTCATATTCACATGATGTATCAAATAAATTTATTATCTGATTATGTATATAGTTATTTGGAATAGTTATTAGAAACTTCTATAGAGAAAAATGTTTTTATGGACTTATAAATGAAATCATTTCGAATATATCATTATGTTTTCTAATGAAAATTAACTATATAATTAATATTAAAACAGTTTTATTGATATTTTCTTAATAATTAGATAATTTTAAAAAATATCTCATGGATAAAATTTTACTTCATTTTTTAATTTACTTAATTGTTAATGTTAACAATACTATATTGATTTATTGATATTCACAATTTTTGGGTAGCTTCTGGAAGTAGTATGTTGGGAAAGAAATGACAATCTAATTCATTATCGATATGTAACATTATAGTGTTAGTTCCTAATATTTGGATTCACTGTATGTTTGAATAATTTTTTAGGATATATAATAATTGATATTAATAAATTATAAATTACATTTTTATTTGGGGAATGTGGGTAATTTGATATTGGATGTTCATACCAATGTTGTTTTTACCATATAAGATAATATTTAAAGCTTATTTTTTTTGTCAAATTAGAAAAATATAAAAAAGTTAGATAAAAAGATGGTACATCAAATATTCTAAAATGTAATGGTGATATAAAAAATTTGGTATATAAGAAAATATTATTAATTGAAAATTTTCATATAACACATAATATTATATATCAAGTAAATAAGTTTTGAGACATTTTAACCATTAACACAATTTATAAACATGATAGAATTGTATATTTTTCAATGTTTTTGTGCCACATAATGTTCATCCACTACTGAAAAATCTTTTCTTTTAATAAATGACATGTTATATTTTCCCATGGGAAATTTGAGGAATCTTCCTATGGAGCAGACAAACACACTACAAAGGGACTTTTTAGGCTTGGGAGAATCCCATTTTTTGAAGTAAATTATATTATATGTTTTAAGTGGAGTTTAGATGTAAACTATATAGGGAAATGTTTTCCAATTAATATATTTATTAGATCATAAGAGTAAGAAAATTTCCACATGGAATTTAAAAATATAAATTTACTAGAAATTAATAGTCTATAACTTAAAATAAATTTATTCCTCTGGTCAACCCAAATCAGGTAAAATGATTTCAATATTCCACATGGAATCATTCCATTAGCTGATGTAGGTGAGTATTATGGGATTGAAACCAATACAAAATATTCTCAAGATGATCCCACCTAAAGAAATCATTATCCTTATCTATGAAATATGGAATCCATCCATGAAATATAGATCTCGATATTAAATTTCATGGCATTGAATAAGGAGGTTCTATGATTCCTATATATTTTTTCCTCCCTATATTGTTAATAATTAAAACCCATGGCCTATTGACAATGTTTTATTTAGAGTATTTTTTTAATTATATTTGTAATGTTAATTCAATTATACATCTTCATTTAATTTGTTATTATTTCTTGTCTGATTTATTTTTTTATCAACCAAAATGCAATATTTATGACCTCTTACATCTTAATTATGAATTGTTGTCCCATGGGTGATTGTGAGTGAAATTAATGTTGGTACCATGAATTTATTAATTTTGAATCAAAAAATCTATAACTTTTATTCTATTTTGGATAAGACGGTATAGGGTAAGGGTAGTGTTATTCAATACATTTTCCACCATCATAGCTACACTCATTGGCTAGTTAAGCTTTAAAATCACTCACCGAAAAAATATGTCACATTATTAAGGGAGATGAATGGTTTGGGTAATGAACATGGCATTTATCGAATAATACATTTTCATATATATTAATATGTAGGAAGAAGATATAAATTATATATTAAATAGAAAACCATTAGAAAACTGTAGTCGACATGTCATAACATGTTCCTTTAAAATCACAAGTTATACACAAGATTGAGTTATACAAAAAAATAATATAATAATTTTATTATTTTACGTGGTAGTTAATGCCTAGTCATTGTATTGGTGTGGATGAATGGAAATAACTACAATATGATTATACATATTTGTTAATTTTTTTACATTTATGAAATTAATATTAATGGCCTAAAATGATAATGAATAAAATTTTAAGCATGAAATACTATAATATTTCTAATAGGTCATTTTACTCCCTTTTGATGTTGAATGTTTTTTAATTCTAGAATTTTCCTGTTTTTTATGTTATATTTAAAAAAATTATTCCTTAGAAGCACGCCATAAATATTTACTTTGGAAGAAATTTTGGAATTTTTCTGATAAAGATCATTATTTAATGAATAGTGAAAAATACTACATTTTAATTCAGAAAATCCTTTTAATCTAAATTAATTATTAAGTAAAATTGTTCTTATATTGAGTTTTAATGTATAATTGGGTTGTATTTTTACGATTTTATCAAATGTTGGTCGTTCGAAGTAATTTTATTTTTATGTTGGATATAGACACATGATAATCATTTGGTAGTTTTAGTACTAAGACTTCATTTTTTATTCCAAAAAACACGCTTTTTAGTTTCGACAACATAAATTAATTTTAAATTAATTAATACAACTTCTGTGTTTTGAATATGGAAAATTTGATTCCGTGTTTGGAATCTAAAGGTTAAAGAAATGTAAATATGTACCTTTTATTTTTATGCATTATGAGTAGTACCTTCAGTAATTATTTTATATACCATGGTTAAAGGGTAAATATGTTAAATAAGGGTAAAAATAATATTATAACAATATGAAAATTCTCTAAAACGAATCATAATCCTATGGGATGATATATCTATGAACATTCCATCCATGGGTTTATTTTCGGACCCCATGGATCCACTTGGATGAGAAAATGACATTTTATAAAAATAATTTAATGTAATGGGAAATATGACATAGACATGTATCTTTTACTAAATGTTTTTATGGGGTTATATAAGTGATATCTCTGACTATAAGTATTCATTATGAAGATAAAATAATTTTATACGTTATCTTATTTTTTTATAAATTTTAGACATCATATAAATAAATTTATTTAGGAAACAATGACGATATAGTTCTTTCCTTGTTAATGAATGATTTAAATAAATGACCTTATAAATATTAAAAATAATTTATTTTCAAAAATTTTATGTCTTCCACGAATTTTAGGGATGATTAAGACCTGTGATCTTTCAATTAATGATGTTTTTTCTAAATAATAATGTTATGAATTTTTTTTCAATCCCTGATATGAATAGTATAAATATTGACATAGATGTGTTCTTTTAAAAATACAATTATATTAAATGAATAATAGTCCTAAAAATATAATATTTCATAAAATGACATAGATAATTTTTAAAACCTCATTAATGAACCACTTGATGTCATATTAGATTTTGTTGGTAACTATATCAACTATAAGTATGAATATACAAGAAGACATTGTAGAAGTAATATTAGTTAACTAAGGGTTAAAGCTAAAATATAAGGTTATATTTGAGATAAAAACATGTCTGAAACATTTTGGGTTAGAGTATATATAACATTACTAATATTATCATCTAATTATAGGATTTGGAGACATTTTGAAATTGATATTCAGTTTATAATAAAATAATGTAAAAATATATTCCTAAAGTACCCATCCCCCCTCTTATAAAAGGGAATCATCCCTACACATTTAATCACACCTCAAAAGCCCCATGGCTCATCCAAAGATTTCCTAAATAAGCTCAAAATATACCTATATTCCTCTTATAAGCCTTACCATGAGAATAAGGAAATTCAAGGATTCCTTTCAGATTAAATCAAATAGAGTTACCTAATTTGAAGTAATGTCTTCTCTTAAAATTCCTTCATTTATTTTCCTTCTAAAACCCCCTAAACTCATTTTATTATATTATTTTAAAACAAAACAAGTATATTGAATATTCTAGGATTTTTTATGATATTTATTCAAACTAAACGTACAGACACCACCATCTAATGGATACGAACATACTGTTTCTGTGGACGGTGAACTACTGCCTCAGGAAACGTTGGTTGTTCAATTTTCCCATACCACCTATCATGGAATCCATTATGATGGAATTATATTTATATATTATATATAATATATTTATATTTTCTCTATGATCCGATAATTTTTATTTACAAACATACCTTTATTAATTTCATGATTTGTAAATATGGTAATTTCATTTAAGGATGTGCAGATTACCACCACCTCAAATTGATATTAGTCATTCATTTAAAACATGGAATGTATAAATTATGAAGTCAATAAACTTATGAAATATATATATTATTTTTTTATAATTTAATTATAGTATACCTATCTACCATTTATTTTTCATTTTGTTAATATGAAAACTAAATGAAAGTATCGTTCATGCGTTAGTACAACTTACTGTCTCCATGAACTGTGCACTTCAATTCTTATATTAAAATGTTATAGACTATTATAAATAAATATATAATTGATATTTATGATATTTAAATCATGAATACTATTATGTAGATAATTTACTTTTTATCACAAGTATACTTTTTAATTATAACTAACTCATTTTCAAAGCAAGTACCCAATATAGGCAGATCAACCGATATTGAATTAAATAATAAATAAATTCATATAACGTTTTATTAAGTAATATAAAAGTAATAATTAACATGAAAATGGTTTTTGAGAATTTATAAATTAACATAAGTTTACTATTCCGGAAGAACAACAAACAAAGGTGACGAATCAGACTCAAGGTATGGGAACATTTCACCCTCATCTTTTACTCAAAAACTTCTTTTATGTAATTTATTTTAATTTATATTTTATTATGTTGGTATATTTTATTATATATACTTTTTTTACATTTCATGTCCATGTTAAAAGATACCCTTTTCTCTCCTATCAACTCATTTTCTGAATTTTAATGTGAGGTCGTTAGGCTACTGAATTTTCCTAAGGCTATAAATCTCAATCTCCTTTCATTAAGGCATATCTCGATATTGTGCACATTTAATATATTATATGGTGTATATACAACCCTTTTGACATTTTATCTCATGAATTTTTATATTCTCATGATATTTAATGTTTTGTTTGATGTTATTATTTTGTTATTTTTATTCAAGTCTTTCTCAAGTGTTAGGAGACTCTTTAACTATAATATCATTATAAATGTTTTAAAGATTTATTCTTATAAATATTTCTCAGTAATGTCCATGTTTTTAAACTTTTGTTTAGAATTTATTTATATGGAAATTAATTTCAAAAAATGATAATTCATTTAACAGTTTCAATGAGTTATAAGACACATTGATTCGAAAATGTTTTTATTAAATATTTTAAATGGTTTGGAAATATAATGAATATTTTAATATCTTGGATTGATTAATTGTGGTTGATGAGTGAAATGTTGATAATTTCAATATTTTATCTGTTATGGTTATGTAATGATACATGGACATTTGATGGGTGGTTGCGTGGTAAACCAAATATTTTTGGTTCCATGATAAACCTAGTGTGGGTGAGCTCAAGATAGCTCTATAATGAATTGGGTATTATTATCGAGGTAAAAATTAATGTTTCTCTTAAGAGAATTAGTGACTATAAAGTGATGGTTTTTACAAATGTAACTCCTTATGTAGCTTTTAAAGCTATAATGTATGTATTTTTTCTGAAGTATACCTTTAAGATTTGGGATTTTTGTCTATTATTCATTAATCTTATGATTTATTGATGTATGTCAATGAAATTATGTTTTATCAGTGAAAATTATGATTTAATTGATTTGAATGTATTTATGGACTTATGGTTTCTTTTATTATATTATATCACATACTGAGATTTTTAGGCCCATCCCATGTTCTTGAAATGTTTTTCATAGGGTATAAGGAAGGGTCAGATAAAGGAATATTTCAAGAAGATTTATATCAAGAAATTAATTCTTGTTTTATTTTACGGAGTTTAATTTATGTGAAAATAATTTCATAGAGTAGAAGTGTCTAGTTAATAATTTTTTAGATGAAATGTAAGAGTTATGTCCCAATTATATATAATTCTAACCCTGAAAGGATCCTCAATGTCGAATTCTTGAATTAACTCGTGATTATGTAAATTATAAGGTAGGGGAATTATAGTTTGAAATGATCAACTATATGTACTTTTTTCAATGTGTGTTAGTAGGTTCGATTTTTTTGTTGGGGATTTTTATTTTCCAATCAGTAAATACAAAAGGATAATCTACATGGGGGTTTCTCTAGCATGGTAATACTCTCAAAAATTGTAAAATAATCAAGGGTAATATGATATTTGGTACTCAATTAGATTTTTGAGTTAAGTGATATAAAATAAATAGAAATAATGATAGAATCCATTGTAATCCTCCTAATGAATATCTACATTTCATACCGACTTCTCAGGTTTATTAATCAAATTTGTTTTAATTTTAGAAAACCAAAAAAATAATCCCATTGTATTCTAATTTAAAATTGTTAATGAAAAAATAATAATTTTAAGTGATAGAGATTTGTGATGATTCATGACCCTTCTCATTGTGAGAAAAAAATATTGTTATCACTATGTGGTATATGAGGGATTTAAATTATACTTTGGAAACCACATAAATTGTCTTCAAGAAACATAGATCTATTTCTAGGGAGATTAATAGAATATTTACAATTATTTCACATTTATAGTTTTTTTCTTTTAATTTTAACATTTTTAATGTTTTATATATTTCACTTATTCATATATTTATTTCTGAAAATAGTTTGAGGATAATGGATAGTCAATATATTAATAGATCCTTAGATACCTTACTAGTTAAAGTACATTAAAATTATCATTACAGAGGTTACAAAATCTAACATGTGTTTTTTAATCAAATAAATATTTCATAGAATATGAGACAAATGAGAGAATTAAAGGGTATCAGTTTGACAAAACATCATAAAACACTAATGGTTGATAGGATGAAGGTTATTATAACTATGATCCTAATTATGATCAGCTACATTATCCATGTGCTATCAAAGTGGAGTAGACATTACACAAGATGATAACAAGGAATTCATCACTAGAAACCCTATTACTAAAAAATTAAATAAAGGGATAAATATATGTAGAGTTTAAATAAGTTTTGTATCTGAGTTTCAATGGACTCCATTAACTCCTAGAGAGAGGACAAAAATAAAACGAAAACATTAATTGAGCCATATTATTTACTCAAGATGAAATCCATGTGGTGGAAAAACCATAAATAATCTTCACTATAATACATTTTTGAAATATTTCCAAAGGGAGTGAATGGATAATAATTGGTAACATGTGATATATTTTTGGGGAATGATTTAACCCAAGATTCTCTTTTTTTACTTGTTCTAAATTAAATTTTCAGTTTAATCATATTTTTATTGAAATGAAAAATTTATAAATTTTTTAATTTTACTGGGAAGAACATGAAGAAAAAGGCATGTTCATATTTGAAGTATGTATTATAGATCAATTGATGTTACTTATATAAATAAAATCAATTTCCCAAATCCAGGAATAATAACAAATTTTCAAGGCAACCAAAAGATAAAACCAATATATTGATTCATTTTATTTATATTATTGACATATTAAAACGTAGTTTTACTCCCAAATTCATAAAATTATAGTTCTGGTTGAGATGTACACTACTATAGATAGTGAAAATGAAATTAATTATCCCACCATAGAGGGAGAATATTTATATAATTTAATTATGAGGATGTCCAAAATATTAATCCATAAGGAATAGATCTAGAGAAAATATATTTTAACATTCCATTTTCTATAGAAAAAACTATAGATAGTGAGCGAAAAACCACCCAAGAAGATGCTTATCAATGATAAGAAAAATCATATTGATGAATAGAGACATATATAAAATTGTTAATGACTTTGAAAAATCATTGGAGGAAGTAGATGGGTAATATAGTTATACCCCATACACTATTTCCCCCCTATATTCAATTATTTTATTATATTTTGTAGTTGAGACTGATGTAATATATTATAAGGCATAATTTAACAAAATCTTCCACTCATGGATATTTTAAATGACACGTGTTCTAGTTTATATCGAAAATCCAAAACCAACTTTAGAGTTAATTTCTCAATTGGTTCTTCCCACTAGGGTTAGTTCATCCTAGTAACCACATGAGGGAAAAGCCATGTTTTATTCCCTTATATTCCTCAAATAATTGTTTATTTTTTATATAAAATTTATTATGTATAATTATAATTTTATTATATATTTTCCTAGTGGAAAGAATATATGTATTAATAGAAGTCTACTACACAATAATCTAGCTTATATTAATCTATTAATTATTTAACTCACACCTAATCATTTTACATTCAATTTATCATTAAATTGACAGTAATAAAAAATTGTGGTGGTGATTGAACTTATTTACAATATTTATAGGATATATTTTCTTCAGAAGTTAATTAAATTATTTTTCTACTCTTGTATTTACTATTTTTAATTTTTTGTATGTTTTTATTATTGGGAAAAGGAGATTCAAGTATTTTCAGGCCTGGTGAAAAAATAATAATATTTTTGAGAATTTATATAATTTAGAAAAAATTTAATTCATATCTTTTCTATGAGAGTTTTTACTCTTTTTAATAAACTTGATCATAGGTTACTATGTTTGATATGATATCTCATGCTTTGAACTGACTATATATTTTGAATCTCCATCCCATTATTTGATAATTTTGGTATATTATGTATTATAATAACATTATTCAGAGTCTTGGGTCATTTTTAGTAAAAATAACTTTAATTTGTAATAATTTTATAAAATAAGACTCAAATATGATATATTTATTATTGATATCAACTTTTGATTCAAGAACCCATTTTAATATTAGAATTAAATTATGGTCCACATTGAAATTTGACATCCTTATTCCATATAAAACAATAAATAACTATTAATCTGACCACATTTTAATCTATATTTATTTCTGAATACCCATATTTTAAAATATTTCTTATCATAATCAATAATGTTGTGTGGTAGAGGTTTTTTCATTGTAAAATAATATAAATAGTTTACTATTTTTGGATTATATTATGGTTGTGTAAAAATCACTAGTAAGTGGTTAAAATGATAAATTTTATTATTATAAATCATATCTTCCCTCATTATCTCAAATGAAAAAAATTAATAAAATTAATGTTGTATATATAAAAAAATTAAATAATATAAAACTAAAATATATAATCAAATAATGAAAATAGATAAAAAGGACGTTTTATTCATTCATTTCACTATCATTATTATGACACACATAAATAATAAAGGGTGTCTGTGAAATATAATGCATCCTATGAGGGGTTTCTTGGTTTTCATTCACTATTTTACAAAATTTAAATTCAGAAATATAATATTCTCAAGATATTTAAAACTCATTTTCCACCATACACATTAAAACATCAAATCCTACCATCCCCTAAAAATATAAAAATAATTTGTTTTTTCACATGAATAAAACCATAGTTTCTTCTATTGGAGAACTTATAATCTTATCATGAAAATTGTATGGACACATGGACTCTAGGAATGAGAAAAACGCCACTAGAAATGTCTTTAGTGTTAGGAGGAAATATTCCTAAGTGAGTTAAGTCATGTAATGGCTTGGAAATGATTGAAATTCTTAAAATTATTTATAATTAAATTTTTAGTGGAATAAACAATTATGGGAAACACTATATTTTCAATTAAAATTGAATTATTGATTTCTACTTTTTAATGAGAATTTGTAACAAGGAAATATTATATTTCTGTAAGATTTAATTATTTTAATTTATTATATGTTCAAATATATCATTTAAGGGGATTTATTTTATCCAATGTTTGAAAATTTTAATCTATTTATTAAATAAAATAAACATCAAAATTAACATAAAAAATAGTAATTTAGTTAAATTTTAATAATTTAGAAACGATTAAATTAAAATGATAACTAAATTGTTTTTATATTCATTATGAAGTTAATTTGGAAAAAATTACATTGATTTTGTGTTCATTACCACATTGAAGTATCTTTGGAAAGATGCCAGTTGTGAAAAAAAATGTATTTGAAATTTGATATGAATAATTCCAATTGTGATATTTCATATTTTTGCAATATAATTTTTATGAAGGTTGAGTATATGTAAGAGTTTTCTATAGAAAAAAAGACATAAAACAATATATATTTGGTAGAATTGAGTTATTTGGAATTATATATAGATATATGTGTTTTTTTCTATGGAATGTGATATGTTATTTTTTTAAGATTACTTTGGATTTGTGTTGACATAAAATAAATTTATTCTTATGGTTAGCCCAATTTAGGTATAATGATCATGACATTCCATGTGTGTCTCATACATTGTTTGAATAGGGTCAATATAATTGATGGGAAACCAAAATCAGATGCTTTATGAGATGTGATAACATTAAATTATCCATACCCATAGCCACAACTGGTTGAAGGAATTTCTGGAATATGGGGATTAACATTGATTTCCAAGAGAAGGATAAAGGTGGATCTATAGGGACATCATATATACGCCCTACACATATTTAGAAGTTTCTAAAAACTTTCACCTCAAATAGTTTTTGATATTGTGTATATTTCATTGTAATTAATATTTGTAATGTAAATTTATTTTCAGTTTGTCATGTTTTTTTCATATCCTCGTTCCAAATTTAATGTACTTTTAAACATATATAATGTATCTATGAATTTTTTCATCATGATTATGATGAAATACATAATTATGGGTGGTCATAGGTTATTCACAGTGAGAACTCTGAATTTATATTTTTTAATTATTAACTCAAATTATATGATTACGTTGTACTAGTATAATAAGATAATATTGGAAGAAATCATCACTATATTTCCAGCTACACAAAAGCAATTGTCTAATAAATAGATATAAATGTCTCTGATTGATCGGATCACTCGTCATACTAGTAGAGTTTTGTTATTTGAATGTATCAAATATATGACATGGCTTCTTGGTTTCAGAGTAGGTTCACATTCTTAGTTGAGGATTGTTCTTGACCTCTAACCAAAGAGAAAAAAATCACTTATTGATGCTCATAATTGTCATTATTTATGTAATAACTCTTCTACATGGAAACAAAATTGGGGTAAGAAGAAAAATTTTATTGTTGTGGTATAGAATAATAAATAATATTTTTTGAACCAATTGAAAGAAACATAAGACCATATAAATTTTTTACGGAAAAATAGTCTTTATTTCATTATTATATTTTATTTTCAAAAAACCAAAACCACTAAAATCAATAAATTTCTTTTTCTCCTTAAAATTATATATATATATATATATAAATTAAATGTGAGAGACATTATTTAGTGTTATATTCTTAAATTATTTTGAGAAGGAATATGGTCAACTCCATGATGCATATAAAGGATTTATATTCTACATTGACCAACCCTTAATCACATCAACTACGATGGATATCATAAAAAACACCATTGTATATTTATTATCCCGACCCCCTCCCACAAAAGATGCCCCTCCTGAGCTAGAAATGGTGAATGGGAGATAATGACCCCCGAGTCCCGCCTCCAGTAGGCCACGGGGTGGCAACTAGCACCAAGCGGATGAGTTTTTAACAATATGGGAGGCATTACGCTTTTTATTTATTTATGATCGGGAAACATGATGAGTCAAACAACAAAAGAAAAGGAAACAAGTAAATGGAAATAAACCCAAACCAATCCCACATGCATGTTTAAACAATTTTGAAACAAAGTACAAGTACAAGAAAGATCAAAAGTACAATACCAAAAGAAACAAGAGAACATCAAAAACAAAAACTCGAAATGTCCGGAAAAGTAGGGTCCCACACTGCCCAGGTCGTCCTCCTGGAAACCTAAAAGTAAACGTAGGGTGAGCATACAAGTATTCTCAGTAGGGAAACCTAAAGCTCTCGGGCTCAAGTGGGGAGATATCTTAATGTCCTGTGAGAACAACAGAGGAAACCAAAACCTTACAAGGAATTCAATCCACCCAAGATCACCAGCCATGATCACCAAAAACACGAACAATAGGTTGTAGCATATAAGAACAAGAGTATTGGGAACCCCACACCATTTCCCACTAGTTAGTTGCTTTTCCTAATGGCGAATGTCCTGACACTACCACACTCTTCCCGCCCGCACACACCTGGGCTACAAGAACCACATATCCCGCCTGCACACACCTGGGCCTCACAACCACATATCTTGACCGCACACACCTGGGCCTCACAACCACATATCCCGCCCGCACACACCGGGGCCTCACAACCACGTATCCCACCTGCACACACCTGGGAATCATCTCAAAGATTCTTGGGAAAATATTAAACCTACCTGAATAGTCTTGGGCTAAAACCACCCCAATAGAAACCTACCTGAAGAGTCTTAGGTTTAAGGTCTCCTCAATCCATCATATCATATGGAAGGAGTAGGAAAGAGCTGGTAACTAAGGTAAAAACACCATCTCCCATGAAATGGGAGTGTTTGACACTAAGTTCTCAACATGGGTGGGGTGCGACAAAATAAAAAGATATTAATATATATATATATATATATATGTATACCAAACACACACCCCAACCAATGGCTTCTAAACAGAGAAACTGAGAACGTTCCTCGACACTGCTATATCGACGTATGCATACAACAAAAAAACCCAACCCCATTTAGGTTTTCATGTTTCAAAAGTATTAGATTATTAGTTCCTTAACTACTGGGCAATTATCCACAACCAATAACCATATTAGTCATTCGTAAAACATATTCCTTCCATCCACAAATCAAGTTTGGAAAACACAAGCAACAAAAACAATTCCCTTATTATTAACCAACCAACCCCATTGATTATTATTCTCATTCCATTAACATGCCCCACCATTCGTTTCCTCTTCCACTTTTATTTATTATTCACAACCCATAGTTCGTTCACATTCAAACCCAACCCAGCAGCCCCGCTGTCAACCCCAATTACCACAAACACATCAAAACCCGTACATCATCATCCTTTGATACCATCTATCGTAGGCCTGCTTTCCATCACCTAACGTAGCATTCACACCATTCTGCAACCAAGACAACCGCAACCTCGCTGTTCACCAGATCCATAACAACCCAAAAAACACTTCCTTCACATAAATAAACCCTAACCAACACCCACATGTATGTTATTTCAGTTTTTTCAATTGTGGTGATTGCACAAGGGTTATAGTTATTCATTTAATCATCCAACCATACGTGATTAACCAATTTCTCACATTCCAAAATGTTTCCATCCATAAACGGTCTACAAAGATAGGGCATCATTTAACTGTGAAAGAAAAGGCCCCCCAACGACCGTGATTTTCAGTAGTCATAAGCCTATTCAATTCACAGCATAATATCACAGGATATAAATAATGCAACTACATTCACAAAAATCCCATCCCCGTTATATAATCCAGTTATTATATTTATTAATCCGGTTCAACTATGTTTCCTGAAACTAGAGGAAACCCACCCCGCATGATGCACAATTTAGAGACATGAAGGTAAGATCCATACTTCAACAGGTTCTAATCACAATGCTCCACCTGATCAACTTTAGAATACGTTCCTTGGCGTCTGTCGCTTCTGTCAATACTCAGAAAAACCTCCTCGGGTGGAAGCTGAGAAGGAAAGGACGATGGGAAAGAAACATATCCAAAATTAGAAGTTCCGGCACATTGTTACGATCCCATGGCCACTGATGGATCGTAAATCGGAGCTCAGATAATGAATTTATGGGAGAAATGACCCTTCGAGTCTCTTGGGAGAGCTCTGCTCGAGGGAATGGGGAGGAGAGGAGTGATTTGAAAAGGAGGAGAAGATACCTTATTTTATAGGTGAGAAAAAAAAGTACATGGTGTGTACTTTCTAGTACATGGAATGTACTCGGCCATTTCTCACGGTCACCATGTGGCTCCCAACATGGACTTCAACACGGAACATGGTCGTTGACTGGTCAACACACAGTTTGAGGGTAACACATACGCGGGGAGGGACTACACGACATGTATTATGGGATACACGGCGTGTACCCATTTATTTCACATGACAAGGACACGGCTCCAACACGGAATATACCCGATGAGGGGGTACACGACATGTACTCACACTACATGGCGTGTAGTTACAAAATTCTAGAAAGTGTGGGAAAAGACCATTTTACCCTCCAGAACACTTCATGACCATATTTTTGACAAGGAAATGGGCCAGAGATTTCCGGGCCATTACATCATATACATCATAAAACATTATCGTCCCCGATAATTCAAAAGGCAACCCAGAGGAGCCCAACAAGATACCTTTTAGTGCTCTCGTTATAACAAGAACCCATCCAACAACCCTAATCATATGTGTTAGGAATTCCTTCTCCTATGTCGAGATATTATCCGCTTTAGGCAGCACTGACTCGCCTACATGGGTTTAATCGCATCCTCATTAGTGCGTCTCGATTAAGAATGGGGTCTTCCCACTTTCATACATTATGGTTTTTTTTTCAACATGCACTACCCCATCACCACACAACCAACACACTGCCCAAACACGTGGTTTAGGGAAATTCCTCCTCCTATGTCGAGATATTATCCGCTTTAGGCGGCACTGACTCGCACCCATGGGATCAATCGCATCCACATTAATTTTTCTCGATTAAGGATCAGGTTTTTCCCTTTCCCCACACATCCGGACATGCTACACACTTCCAGAGAACAAGGACAAAAAAGGTCTCACAACCGTCAAGAAAAGAATTCCATAAATCCAAGGTACATAGTATAACATCAAAACAAAGCTCATAAGAGAAAAGAAAAACACAAGTCAAAACAACTCCAGGTACTGAGCTTGCATCTGAGCCTTCCACTACCAAGTGCTCTCTATGTGGCCGCCATGCCTCCCCAACACACGAACCAAGGGAATGGTTCGTCCACGGAGAACCTTCTCTTTACGATCCTTGATTCTGACCGGTCGCTCCTCAAAGGTCCCATCGTCTCCAATATCTAACTCTCCCCAATCAATAACTTGAGAGTCGTCATGAATGTACTGACGAATATGGGAGATGTGGAAGACGTCATGAACCTTCTCCAACTGAGGTGGCAGGGCTAGCTGATATTCCATCTCGCCGACTCTCCTCAGCACCTCGAAAGGTCCAATGAACCTAGGGGAGAGCTTACAACATTTCCCAAACATTCGTTTCCCCCATCGAGGGGAAACATTCATGAACACATGGTCTCCCACCTCGAACCCCAAGGGCCTCCTCTGATGATGAGCATAAGACTTTTGTCGATCCTGATCCTCTTTCATCCTCTCACGCACAAGATGGACTTTCTCTATGATTCTCTATACTACCTCTGGCCCAAGAGCACATGTCTCACCAACCTCTGCCCAGAAAATGGGTGAACGATATGGTCTTCCATAAAAAGCCTCAAACGGTGCCATGCCAATAGTAGAGTGGAAGCTATTGTTGTAGGTAAACTATACTAAAGGCCAGTGTCACACCCATGACCCTCTGAAATCTAGAACGCATGCTCTCAGCATGTCCTCCAATGTCTGGATAGTCTTCTCTGTCTTCCCATCGGTCTGTGGGTGGAATGAGATGCTAAGGCGTAGCTGGGTGCCAAAAGCATGTTGTAACCCCCTTCAGACTCATGAGGTAAACCGAGTATCCCAATCTGAGATTATAGTCTTCAGAACACCATTCAAACACACCTCCTCATTTATGTACCTCTGTGCTATGGTACTCACTGGGCATGACTCCTTAATTGCTAATAAGTGAGATGATTTTGTCAGTCGATCCACCACTACCCAGATAGCATCATAACCACCCTGAGATCTGGGAAGTCCATTGATATTTCATCCCATTTACACTCGGGTACATCTAAAGGAAGCAACAAACCACTGGGAACACAGTGTTCAACCTTCACTTGCTAACACACTAGGCACTTAGCCTCAAACTCCACCACTACTTGTTTCACCCCGGGCCACCAAAATTGTTCCCTTAGGCCTCGGTACATTTTTGAAACTCTTGGATGTACAGCCAAGGCTGAGCTATGGAACTCACATAGAACTCCCTCACACATTTCCTCTGGAACAAAAATCCTTCCATGAAAAAGCATCCGATGTCTTATATCCTCTAACCATCCTTCTGGAGAGTTTCCCTGATCGATATGATCCCGCATTACTTCTGCCTCAGAATCTCCCCACTGAGACTCTTTGTAACATACCAGGTAAATAATGAATAAAACATTTTCATATTTATTAATATTTATGAATTAAATATTAATTTTACTTTAAAGGGGATTCTATGTTCGATAGCGTACCTGATACGCAACAAAGAGTTTCATTGAAATATTACGTTGCACACTAGTAATAAAATAATATTATTTTAAATGGTAGTTAACACATAGCGGTTGTATTGGCGGAAATGGATAGAAATAACTAAAATATGATTATATATGTTTTTTAAATGTTTTTAAATTTATCCAATAAAAGATAAAGGAATAAATTACGAAAAGAATTCAATTTTAGGCTTTTATACCCTAATTTTCACTAAAGGTTCACATATCGCCTTTTGATGGAGAAACATGATTAAATATAGTTTTGTTCACTCTTATACATTCTATTGGACCAAATAAAACTCTTATTTAGAATCGGGACATCAAAATTTACTTTCTGTAAATTTTTGGTATCTTTCCGATAAAGTTCTTTATTTTTATGAATAGTGTAAAATGTTGTATTTTAATTCAAAACCTATTTTTAATATAATTTTTTAAGATGATTAGATTATCTTTTAAATTGGGTTAAAAGTGAAATTAGAATATATTTTTACCATTAAATCCAATAGTGGTTGTTGGAATTAATTTCACTTTGAAATCGGACTTAAACTAGTGTCAATCTTTTGATACTTATTGTTTCATAAAAACACGCTATTTGCTCTGACAGCGGGAATTAATTTTTAAATTAATTGATGTGACTAATATGTTTGGAATTTTGTAAAATGGACTTCATTTTTGAATTTGGAATATCAAATATAGCTTATGGTGATGTTTTGGTATTTTTCTGAAAAACATCAATTTTTGATGAATAGTGAAACCACTAAGTGGTACTTATAAAAACTGATTTTACGTTTAAATGTAATTTTTCCATCTCTGTGTTTTGAATTTCAAAAATCCGGCATAGGTGGTTTTGATTAAGAAGTAAAATGTGCTTCAATGGGATTGAAATAATTTTTTGGTGAATAGTAACTTATTATGTTTTAAATCGCGATTAGAGGTAATTAGTGTAGTTTAAGGTAAAATTAATGTTTTAATAATATGAGATGAGCTTGAAACATGTCCTACTCTAATTGAATGTGTCATTTCCGACCAATAAAATCCATGGGTCAACTTGGGGACCCCATGGATCCACTTTGGTTGGTAAATGACATAAATAACTTTTTATTTAATGTTAAAGTAAAAAATGACACAAACATGAGATGTTTTACTCAAACAATTTTTACATGGTGTTATACAAGTCAGATTTTTGACTATAAATATTCATTGAAAATATAAAAATATTTCCTACATCATAGTATTTTTTTTATAATTTTTAGACATTATATAAATTAAATTATTTATGACACCATGATGATGCAGTGATTACCTCATTATTTAACGATTTAAATAAAATGGAAAGATAATGTAAAATCTAAGACCTACACATTTCAAAAACCTATTGGATGGGTGGATTTCGAACCCTTATCACCTTTCCCTCAAACTATATCAATGTGGGACCATTAAAATCAGAAACTCATTTTAAAATAAAGTGACTTTTCTTTACTTTCCAAGAGTGCCCCTCCTCTCCTCTTATAAAAGTCCCCCACCTCTACCTCCTTACCCACACTCCCAAAGCCTTTGGCTCGGTCATCCCTGGCTCATTTAGGCTCTCCAAACACCTTTATTACTCCTTGAAGCCTCACTTTGGGCAGAAGTCATACCAAGGAAGCCATTGAGCTCAAATCTAAGAGAGTTATACGATTTTAAGGTAATGTCTTCTTTTGAGTCCTTTTGCTTTATTTTGCTTCTCCAACCCCCTAAAATCTTTTTATTCATTTCTTTTGTTTCAACTACAGTATCCTCAATATACTAGTATGTTGTTATAAGAAGTATTAGAGCTACACTTACACACACCTACATCTAATGTTTAAAGAACATACTGTTTCTGTGGATGGCGAATTTCTGCCTCACAAAACGATGATTGTTCAACATTCTTTTAACACCTTAAAAGGTGTCCATTAAGATGAAACTATATTTATATATGATATATAATATGTTTATGTTTTCCTTAAGCTTCTGTATTTTTCATTTTTGGGCACACCTTTATGGTTTCCATTATGGGTAAACACGATATCTTCATTTAAGGAAGTGTGGACTACCGCCCCATCAAAGTGATGTGATTCGTTAATGCCATATGTTGGACGTATAAAGGATGGATTTAAAGTTATTATATATGATGTTATACTGGAATTATAATATACCTCTATATCATTATCATTTCATTCCATTAAAGTATGAGATATAAATAAAAGTAGCGTTCATGCGTACGTACGGCTTACCGTCTCCATAAATGGTGCATTTCATTTCTTATCCCCAAATGTAATGTACTATTAAAAGTACATGTATATAATGGATATATATAATGAATTATACATCTAAATGATGAATATAATTCTAGAATTAAAATATACATACCTCTCATTTAGTTTTAATTCCATTAATATGAAAAAGAAATGAAAGTAGCGTTCATGCATACGCACGACTTACCATCTCCATGAACGGTGCATTTCATTTCTTACCTCTAAATGATTATGTAATATTATAAATACATGTATATTCTAGATATATATGATATATATGCTATCCAAATCAGTAATGTCATTCTGGATATAAAGAACCTTTGACCACACTAACAACATGTAATTGTAAGAAGTCCACTTTCGACTTAAGAACAAAATATCGACAAAACAAACATTATTAACTTAAATGGTTACATAATGTTTATAACATCTAAAATAAGTGATATAAAAGGAATAATGAACTTTAAAAAAGGTTCTTAATCAAGTATAAATTAACTCAAGTTTATTATTCAGGACGTTAACGAACGATCGAGTCAAGTCGAACCCGAGGTAAGGGACTTCGTCTCAATCTCCTTTCATTGAGGCATATTTCATTTTATACACAACTTTATTTTATACGGTGTATAAAACCCTTTGAATTTTAATTTTATACAAAACAAATCTTTTTCTACGAAGCATTTTACTAAACGACAAAAATGAATGTTTTTTAACGTACGTGGTGACAACGACCTTTTCCGCCGCCGTGAGTATTATTTGGTCTTTGGCTTCCTCAACAAGCCGTAATGTTTTTAAAATAAAATAAATACCATATACTCTTTTATGTATTTTGGTATTGAAAATGGTTTTGATAAAGGATTCTATTATTTCAATATATTTAAATTATATATTGTGATTGAGATGTGGAAATGTTGTCATTCCTTTATATTGGTTTTATGTTTTATGATTTTATATTGGTACTTGGACATTTGACGGGTGGTTACGTGATAAACCATATGACGGGTGGTACTGTGAATACTAGGATGGGTGGTTACGTTATAACCTCCAATGCATTGGGTATGGAAGTCGGACGTATGGTTATTCCATTAAGTATGTATGGAAGTTGGCCGTATGGCTATTCAATTAAGTGATATGTGTGGAAGTCGACCGTGTGGTTATTCCACTTAAGTATGTTTGTGTTCCAAGTTACCTTTATATGTTATGTGTTCTTTATATGGGTTTTATGGTAATCCTTTGGTTAAAAAAGGGTAAGTAATGATATTTTATTCAGTGAATAGTTTTTACTACTTTATGAAGGTGAAGGTATTACTTTGATAAAGTATACATGGTTTACGTGATGTTTGAAAAAACTAACAGTTTTCATTCTTTCTGTATCCCTTACTGAGCTTTTTATGCTCATCCTAAATTTTTGAAATGTTTTCCATAGGACTTAACATGGAATAGGGTCAAGGATGGGATCAAGGGAAAGTCATGCTACCTAAAACATGGAACTAGACATGTTTGTTTTTAAGAGTTTTTATTTTATGGAAACTTAGTAGAAGTTTCTGCTTTGTAATCTTTTGAGATCTAATAGATATTTCCTAATTCTCTAAAACTCTAAACCTAAAAAGATCCTTAATGTGAATTATTCATTTAATTCAATATTAAGTAAGGTTTAAGGCTGGGTCCTTGTAGTTGGTATCAAAGGTCGGTTTAGACAACTTTAGGAGTTAGAAAATTGTTAAATTATAAGTTAATTTATGGTATGACTGAAATGATATAGCATTTAAAGATTACCGTGTTGCTTCGCCTAAGATATTTCTGTGTTCAGAATGGTTTTCTGCAGAGGAAACAAAGCAGCTATGTTGGGACAACATCAGGAGGAAGACAACCTACCAAATCAGTAACCTGAGATGGTCGGAATCGGAACTGAATAGTTTGTTGCAGTGATAGAACAGTTGACTCAGGCTATAAATGGTGGTGGTATCCATGCACGAGATCAGCCAGATCAACTACAGAGGAACATGTCAGTGGTGGAACATTTCATGAGGCAACATCCCCCATCATTCAGAGGATCATCTGACCCCGTTCAAGCTGAAGGGTGGATTAAAGCACTGGAGAGGATTTTTAATGTCATGGGGTGTTCAGAACATCAAAAGGTTAGTCTTACTGTTTACCGTTTTTAAGGTGAAGCTGATCAGTGGTGGTCGATGGTAATAAATATCAGGGAGAGTGATGAGATTGATGATCTTCACTGGGACGAATTCAAAGGTATGTTTCTTGAGAAGTATTTTCCTAAGTCTATTCGACCTAAGATGGAAAATCAATTCTTGGAATTGAGGTAAGAGGAAGACTCAGTGGCTGCCTATGAAGAAAAGTTCACTCGATTGGAAAGGTATGCTCCAAACTACATATGAGATCTTGATAGTAAAATAAACCATTTTTACTCAGGTTTAAAGCCAATGTATCAAAGGGCTTTAGCTTCTCGTGAGTTCAAAAGTTATGAAAAACTTGTTAGATGTGCGGAGAAGGTGGAAATGGAGTTTGCCGATGATCATGTGTTCTATGAAAAACAACAGAATAAGAGGTCCAGTTGGCAGGAAAAGGAGAATAATTCATCAAAGAAGAAAGGAGGTAAGAAAACCAAATATCCATCTTGTGAGAAGTGTGGTAAAATGAATCCTGGAGAATGTTTATCCAAGTCTGGTAAGTGCTTTCGGTGTGGTAAGTCTGGTCATATTGCTCGTAACTGTAAGGAAGATGATCAAGCAGGCATTGAAAAGCCAGCGGTAAGATGTTTTAAGTGTAATGAAATGGGTCATTATGAAAACAGGTGTCCAATGAATAACTCAACTGGGGGAAAGTAGCTAGACTACAAGAAGAAAGGGGTGGTGAAATCCTTTCCAAAAACTTCAGTAGATGTTGGGCCATCGAATGAAGTAGTATCAGGTACACTGTTTGTTTGTTCAGATTATGCCAATGTGTTGTTTGATTCAGGGTCTACACATTCTTTAATTTCTGAGAAGTTTTCTAGTAAATTGGAAATTCCATCTCAAGATATGAACCATGAACTTATGGTAAAAACAACTGGAGGGAATGTTGAGACAAAAATGAATTATAAGAACCTTCTTATCCTTGTGTGTGGAAAGAATCTACCAGAAAACCTTATTGTTTTGCCTCTAGTAGAGTTTGATGTTATTTTGGGCATGGAATGGCTTTCTGTTTATCATGCAATGATTGAATGCAGAGCTAAAATGGTTTCATTTCAGAAAAATTTTCAGTTTGTGTACAAGAATGAACCCTTGATTTTGATAGCATATCAGGAAGGTGAGTAACTAGTAAAAGATGGAAATGAATGTTACCTAGCACATATTGTTGAAAATAAAGGTATTGTTCCGATTAATGATGTGCCAGTGGTAAATGAGTATCTCGATGTTTTTTTGATGAGTTCCCTGGTATTATTCATGATCGGGAAGTTGAATTTATTGTTGACTTAGTTCTTGATTCTAATCCAATTTCAAAACCACCTTATCGAATGGCTGAAGTTGAACTTTTAGAGTTAAAGAAACAATTTGCAGGAGTTATTAGATAGAGGTTTCATTCGACCTAGCACATCACCATGGGGTTCTCCTATCTTGTTTGTTAAAAAGAAAGATGGCTGAATGAGACTTTGCATTGATTATAGAGCCTTGAATAATATTACTGTTACGAACCAGTATCCTTTGCCTCATATCGATGATTTGTTTGATCAGCTCCAGGGAGCTCAGTATTTTTCGTAGATTGACTTGAGGTTGGGGTACCATCAGTTGAAAGTAAAAGAAGCAGACGTTCCGAAGACTACGATCCGTACTAGATATGGCCATTATGAATTTGTAGTTTTGCCTTTTGGGTTAACCAATGCACCTGCTGTATTCATGGACCGTATGAATAGAATTTTCAATGATTTCTTGGATAAGTTTGTGGTTGTTTTCATCGATGATATTTTGGTGTTTTCTAAAAGTAAAGAGGGGCATGAAAGTCATTTTAGGGTGATCTTGAAAACCTTAAACTAAAAGAAACTATATGGAAAATTCATCAAGTGTGAGTTTTGGTTACAACAAATTTCTTTCCTAGGTCACATTGTTTCAAAATATGGCATAACTGTTGATCCTGCTAAAACAAAAGTTGTTGAAGAATGGCCAAGACCCACAAATGTAACTGAGATCCGTAGTTTTCTTGGTTTGGCAGGTTACTACCGAAGTTTTGTTGAAACTTTTTCACGGTTATCTAGTCCAATGACTAAGCTAACTCGGAAGGGTGTTAAGTTTATCTGAACAAAAGAATGTGATGATTTTTTTCAGGAGTTGAAAAGAAGATTGGTGAATGATCCAGTTTTGGCACTTCCTTCCAGGAATGGTGAGTTTGTTATATACAGTGATGCTTTGTTAAAGGGACTTGGCTATATCCTTTTGCAGAATGATCAGGTAATTACTTATGCTTCACGTCAGTTGAAAACTCATGAGGTAAATTACCCTACACATGATTTGGAATTAGCTGTTGTTGCCTTTGCTTTAAAAATTTGGAGGCATCATTTGTATGGAGTAAAGTGTGAAATATATACTGATCAACAAATTTTAAAGTATATATTCACTCAGAAAGAATTGAACATGAGACAGAGGAGATGGCTGGAATTAATCAAGGATTATGATTGTATAATTCATTACCATCCGGGAAAAGCAAATAAAGTGGCTGATGCTTTGAGTCGAAAAAGTAATGCTTCATTATCAATGTTGCGTTTGGAACGTGATCCTTTGGTTAATGATTTGATTAACTTTGGAATAGAAGTTGTTGGTGCAGGATGTTCTTCAGTTTTGTTTCAGGTATCAGTGAAATCTTATCTATCATACAAAATTAAGCAAACACAGAGGGAAGACAATGAGTTTTAGAAAAAGGTAGAGCTGGTTCAGAAGGGTAAGTTTCCTGAATTCATCATTGATAATGATCGTGTTTTGAGGTTTGGGGAGAGATTATGTGTGCCTTGTGATTCACAGTTGAAGAATGAGTTGTTATGTGAGAATCATAGTTCCCCATTTTCAGTTCATCCTGGCTGTACTAATATGTACAGAGATCTGTGAGAGTATTACTGGTGGGATGGAATGAAAAGGGATATTGCTGATATTACTGTGAAGTGTCTGACTTATCAGTAGGTTAAAGTAGAGCGGCAGTTACCGAAAGGGATGCTTCAGCCTTTACCAGTGCCAGAGTGGAAATGGGAAAACATATCCATGGACTTTGTTGTGGGATTACCGAAGACTTCTCGAGGTAATAATGCAATATGGGTTATTGGTGATCGCTTGACAAAATATGCTCATTTCCTTGCCATATGAGATAATTTTTTCCTAGATCAACTTTCCCGTTTGTATCTTAAAGAGATAGTCATGTTACATGGATTTCCTCTCTCCATTGTATCTGACCGTGATCCCAGGTTTACTTATAACTTTTGGAAAGGCCTTCAGAAGTCGTTGGGTACAGAAATAAATTTTAGTACAGATTTTCATCCTCAATCAGATGGGCAGTTAGAACGAACAATTCAGACCTTGGAGGATATGGTACGATCTTTTTCGATGGATTATCAGGGAACTTGGGACCAACAGCTTTCTTTGGTTGAGTTTTCGTATAATAACAGTTTTCAATCCAGTATACAGATGGCACCATTTGAGGAATTATATGGGAAGCGGTGTCGAACTCCAGCTTTTTGTGATGAAGTGGGTGAATGGAAGCTGATGGGACCAGAATTGGTATAAGAGATGGCAGAAAAAGTTCATCTGATTTAGAAACACATGAGAACAGCTCAGAGTAGATAGAAAAGTTATGCGGATAACCGGAGGAAGGATCTATCTTTTGAGGTAGGTGATCATGTTTTTCTCAAAGTATCACCATAAAAAAGTGTGACGCGATTTGGTAAGAAAGGAAAGCTGAGTCAAAGGTTCATTGGACCATATGAAATTCTAGAGAGAGTTGGATCAGTCGCTTACCGAGTGGCTTTACCTCCGAGTTTATCTCAGGTACACAATTATTTTCATGTTTCAATGTTGAGAAAGTATATGCCAGATCCATCTCATGTTTTGAGTCCAGAGGTAGTTCAGCTGGAGGAGAACCTATCTTATAAAGAACAACCAGTCTATATTCTTGACCGAAGCGAGAAAGTGTTGCAAAATAAGGTAATTCACTAGGTAATGGTTTTGTGGAAAAACCATATTGTTGAAGAGGCAACTTGGGAATCTGAAATTTCTATGAGGGATAAATACCCCCACTTATTTTGATAAGTGAATAAAATTGTGAGGACGCAATTCCCAAAAGGGGGGAAGGATGTAACATCCTAGGTAAATAATGAATAAAAAATTTTCATATTTATTAATATTTACAAATTAAATATTAATTTTACTTTAAAGGGGTTTCTATGCTCTATAGCGTACCCGATACACAATAAAGAGTTTCATTGAAATCTTACGTTGCACACTAGTAATAAAATAATATTATTTTAAATAGTAGTTAACACATAGCCGTTGTATTGGCGGGAATGGATAGAAATAACTAAAATATGATTATATATGTTTTTTAAAAGTTTTTACATTTATCCCATAAAAGATAAAGGCTTAAAATACGAAAAGAATTCAATTTTAGGCTTTTATAACCTAATTTTCACTAAAGGTTCACTTATCGCATTTTGATGGAGAACCGTCATTAAATATAGTTTTGTTCACTCTTATACATTCTATTGAACCAAATAAAACTCTTCTTTAGAATCGGGACATCAAAATTTACTTTGTGTAAATTTTTGGTATCTTTCCGATAAAGTTCTTTTTTTAATGAATAGTGTAAAATGTTGTATTTTAATTCAAAACCTCTTTTTAATCTAATTTTTTAAGATTATTATATTATCTTTTTAATTGGTTTTAAAGTAGAATTAGAATGTATTTTTACCATTAAATCCAATAGTGGTCGTTGGAATTAATTTCACTTTGAAATCGGACTTAAACTAGTGTCAATCTTTTGATACTTATTGTTTCATAAAAACACGCTATTTGCTCTGACAGCTGGAATTAATTATTAAATTAATTAATCTGACTTATATGTTTGGAATTTTGTAAAATGGACTTCATTTTTGAATTTGGAATATCAAATATAGCTGAGGGTGATGTTTTGGTATTTTTCTGAAAAACTTCAATTTTTGATGAATAGTGAAACCAATAAGTGGTACTTATAAAAACTGATTTTCTGTTTAAATGTAATTTTTTCAACTCTGTGTTTTGAATTTAAAAAATCTGACATACAAGTTTGTGATTAAGAAGAAAAAATTGGTTCAATGGGATTAAAATAATATTTTGGTGAATAGTAACTTATTAAGTTTTTAATCACGATTAGAGGTAATTAGTGTAGTTTAAGGTAAAAATAATGTTTTAATAATATGAGATGATCTTGAAACATGTCCTAATCTAATTGAATGTGTCATGGCCGACCAATACAATCCATGGGTCAACTTGGGGACCCCATGGAGCCACTTTGGTTGGGAAATTACATAAATAACTTTTTATTTAATGTTAAAGTAAAAATGACACAAACATGAGATGTTTTACTAAACCAATTTTTACATGGGGTTATATAAGTCATATTTTTGACTATAAATATTCATTGGAAAGGGACAAAGATTTCCTACATCATAGTATTATTTTTATAATTTTTAGACATTATATAAATTAAATTATTTATGACACCATGATGATGCAGCGATTACCTCATTATTTTGCGATTTAAATAAAATGAAAAGATAATGTAAAATATAAGACCTACACATGTCAAAAACCTATTGTATGGGTCGATTTCGAACCCTTATCACCATACCCTCGAATTATATCAATGTGTGACCATTAAAATCCGAAACTTATTTTATAATAAACTGCCTTTTCTTTACATTCCAAGAGTGCCCCTCCTCTCCTCTTATAAAAGGCCCCCACCTCTACCTCCTTACCCTAACTCCCAAAGCCTTTTTCTCGGCCAACCCAAGCCCATTTCGGCTCTCTACATGCCTATATTACTCCTTGAAGCCTCACATTGGGAAGAAGTTTTCCCAAGGAAGCCTTTGAGCTCAAATCTAAGAGAGTTTCCCGATTTTAAGGTAATGTCTTCTTTTGAGTCCTTTTGTTTTATTTTGCTTCTCCAACCCCCTAAACTCTTTTTATTCTTTTATTTTATAACAAATCCAGTATCCTAAATATACTAGGATGTCGTTATGAGAAGGATTCGAGCTAAACTTACACACACCTACATCTAATGGTTAAAGAACATACTGTTTCTGTGGATGGCGAATTTCTGCGTCCCGAAACGATGATTGTTCAACATTATTTTGAGACATTAAAAGGTGGCCATTAAGATGAAACTATATTTATATATGATATATAATATGTTTATGTTTTCCTTAATCTTCTGTATTTTTCATTTTTTGGCATACCTTTATGGTTTTCATTATGGGTAAACACGATATCTTTATTTAAGGAAGTGCGGACTACCGCCCCCTCAAAGTGATGTGATTCGTTAATGCCATATGAGGGACGTATAAAGGATGGATTTAAAGTTATTATATATGATTTTATACTGGAATTATAACATACCTCTATATCATTATCATTTCTTCCCATTAAAGTATGAGATAGAAATGAAAGTAGCATTCATGCGTACGTACGGCTTACCGTCTCCATGAACGGTGCATTTCATTTCTTATCCCCAAATGTAATGTACTATTAAAAGTAAATATATATAATAGATATATATAATTAATGATACATCTAAATGATTATTATAATTCTTGAATTAAAATATACATAACTCTCATTTAGTTTTAATTCAATTAATATGACAAAGAAATGAAAGTAGCGTTCATGCGTACGTACGGCTTACCGTCTCCATGAACGGTGAATTTCATTTATTAACTCTAAATGATTATGTAATATTATAAATACATGTATATTCTGGATATATATGATATATATTCTATCCAAATCAGGAATTTCATTCTGGATATAAAGAACCTTTGACCACACGAACAACATGTAATTGTAAGAAGTCCACTTTCGACATAAGAACCAAATATCGACAAAACAAACATTTTTAACTTAAATGGTTACATAATGTTTATAACATGGAAAATAAGTGATATAAAAGGAATAATGAACTTTAAAAAAGGTACTTAATCAAGTATAAATTAACTCAAGTTTATTATTCAGGACGTTAAAGAACGATCGAGTCAAGTCGGACCCGAGGTAAGGGACTTCATCTCAATCCCCTTTCATTGAGGCATATTTGGTTTTATACACAACATTCTTTTATATGGTGAATAAACCCCTTTGAAATTTATTTTTATACAAATGGAATCTTTTTCTATGAAGTGTTTTACTAAACGACAAAAATTAATGTTTTTTTAACGTACGTGGTGACAACGACCTTTTCCGCCGCCGCGAGTATTATTTGGTCTTTGGCTTCCTCAACAAGCCGTAATGTTTTTAAAATAAAATAAATACCATATACTATTTTATGTATTTTGGTATTGAAAATGGTTTTGATAAAGGATTCTATTATGTCAATATATTTAAATTATATATTGTGATTGAGATGTGGAAATGTTATCATTCCTTTATATTGGTTTTATGTTTTATGATTTTATATTGGTACTTGGACATTTGACGGGTGGTTATGTGATAAACCATATGACGGGTGGTGCTGTGAATACCTGGACGGATGGTTACGTTATAACCTCCAATGCATTGGGTATGGAAGCCGGACGTATGGCTATTCCATTAAGTATGTATGGACGTTGGCTGTATGGCTATTCCAATAAGTGATATGTGTGGAAGTCGACCGTATGGTTATTCCACTTAAGTATGTTTATGTCCCATGTTACCTTTATATGTTATGTGTTCTTTATATGGGTTTTATGGTAATCCTTTGGTTACAAAAGGGTATGTAATGATATTTTATTCAGTGAAGAGTTTTTACTACTTCATGAAGGTGAAGGTATTACTTTGATAAAGTATACATGGTTTACGTGATGTTTGAAAAAACTAACAGTTTTCATTCTCTTTGTATCCCTTACTGAGCTTTTTATGCTGATAACAAGTTTTTGAAATGTTTTTCATAGGACTTAACGTAGAATAGGGTCAAGGATGGGATCAAGGGAATGTCATGCTACCTAAAACATGGAACTAGACATGTTTCTTTTTAAGAGTTTTTATTTTATGGAAACTTAGTAGAAGTTTATGCTTTTTAATCTTTTGAGATGTAATAGTTATGTACTAATTCTCTAAAAATCTAAACCTGAAAAGATCCTCAATGTGAATTATTCATTTAATTCAATATTAAGAAAGGATTAAGGCTGGGGCCTTATACTCTTCCCCCTGCTGCAACAAGGAGGACTGCACCGTCATCTAAAACAAACAGCCTCTAACACCCTCTACCCTTGCATCCATGTGGAAGGTATCCAACTCTCAAATCTCTCTCCAAGTATCAGCGGATTCCCGAACCACTTATTTATGAGACTTCCTGCTTAGGGAATCAGCCACAATATTTCCCTTACCTTCATTGTAAGAGATCTCAAAGTCATAGTCTTCGAGAAACTCGACCTGTCTCTACTACTATTAGTTTAGGTCATGTTGGGAGAAGATATAACATAAGGTCTTGTGATCTGAGAATTCTGTAAAGTGCTCCCCAAAGTGGTAATGTTTCCACAATTTTAGTGCAAACACTACTGTTGCTCGATCTAGGTCATGGGTGGCATAGTTATGCTCGTGAGGGCGCAACTTCCTAGACCAATAACAGATCACACACTTCTTTTACATCAGTATACACCCCAAACCATGGCCAGAAGCATCAAAAAACACCTCGTACAACAACCCTTCCTCTGGAAACCTAAGTACGGGAGTACTGGCCAACTTCTCCTTCAGGTAGTCGAATGCTTTTTGGCACTGCTCTCCCCATATAAAGACCTGGTTCTTCCTAGTCAAAGCCGTCAATGGATCAGCAACTCGAGAGATGTCTGAAACGAACCTCCTATAATAACATGCCATCCCCAAGGAACTAAGAACTTCTTCCATGCTCATGGGTGATGACCAAGAAACAAATACATCTACCTTTGATGGGTCCACTGACACTCCATGCTGAGACACTACGTGCCCAAGGAAGTGTACTTCTTATGTCAAGAACATACACTTCGAAAATTTCCCATAATGCTGGTGGTGTCGAATGACATCCATGACTTCCCTGAGATTCTCAACGTGATCCTCCTATGATCTTGAGTAGATCAGTATGTCATCAATAAACACAATGGTGAACCGGTCCAGAAACACTCAGAAGACAAGGTTCATATGTCCCATGAACACAGCTGGTGCATTTGTAACTCCGAGCGACATCACTAAAAACTCAAAGTGCCCATACCTGCACCTGAAAGACATATTTGAGATGTCACTATCCATTAAACTCAGATGATGATATATCGATCATAGATAAATCTTAGAAAACCAACCTTCTCCCCTTAGCAAGTCGAAGGGATAATATATCCTTGGAAGGGGGTAATAGTTCTTGATTGTTACCTGATTCAACCATCAGTAGTCTATGCCTAACCTGAGACCACCATCTGCCTTCTTCACGAAGAAAACAGAAGCACCCCATGGTGACACACTGGGTAGAAAACAACCCTTCTCCATCAGATCATCAATATGAATCTGCAACTCCGAAGGTGATATCTGATAAGGGGCCATCGAAATCGGACAGACACCAGGCTGTAAGTCTATCCCAAACTAAACGTCAAATCGTGTGGGGGGGGGGGGGGGTAGAGTCACAACCACCTCAAGAATAACATCGAGGAACTCCCTAACAACTTTTGGGACATCCATCATCTCTATATCAGCTGAAACCACTGAAAACTTGCCTAACATGGAAAGGAGAGGCTTCAAATGCCAGCTTCCCACCTGATAGCTCCTCTCATGAACAAAAGATACACGCTTCCCATCCACGTTGGAGAACACGACCCTTCTTCAGAAGCAGTCGATAAAGGCACTAACAGAAAACAACCAGTCAATTCCTAGGATGATATTGTATGGTCGCATCTGTGGAAAAAGAAGATCCCCACTAGATCGATGTGGTCCCAATGTCAACCCACATCCCTGGCAAACACAAGATACACTGGTCTTGCCTCCAACTGGTGTACTCATCACCAGGGGTACGGAAAGTCTATCTATGTATAGATCCAAAGAATGGGCTAGATTGGGTGAAACAAAGGAGTTAGAATCTCCTTAATCCAACAAGGCAGAAACGAGAGTTCTAAACAAACAAATCATACCTCTCACCACCTCCGGTCCTTCCGGAGCTATCAACTCTGTTGCGTGCAACTATACACGCCCAGCTTCTATGCCTCTCGGATGTCGACCACCTCCCTTACCATGTCCTGGTCGATGTCCCTAAGGAGCACCCTGAGGTTGCCTCCTCCTACAATGCCTACCCTTAGAGGAGCAGGGTCTTACTGCTGTTGGAAGGGTGTTACAAGCAACTAGTGCTGCTGAGGCAGGCGCCGAACCTTCCCACGACCACCGTACTGAGCTCAGGTCGGGAACCGACTCTGAATGTGCCCGAAACCTCCAAAATAGAAACACTTCGGTCATGGGCTCATGAAAAAGGGAAAGGGACCCAAAGATCTGAACTGGAACTTCTGAGGCCTGCTCCCTACTGGCCTGAACCTAGAAGGTCCTGTCGCAGGAGACATGCTGCTGACTGCCTTCCACTTCGATGAACATTGTTGGATCCCCTCTCATGGTGCACCTCCCTGTGAGTGCATCCTCTCCACAACCTCTCCCTTCTTCTGTACTACTAAGTACGTCAGAAGATTGAAGGGGGTGACAACATACGAGAGCGAAGGATGAAGCACCTCCTCCAAACGTCTCGCCCGAGACTCCTCATCTGGAAAGAGATCTCGAGAAAATCGTAGGAGATCCTTGAACATGATCCCCAAATCTCGTACTGATATACTCCCCAGCTGAAGGGAGAGTAACTCCTGGAGATTCTCTTCCTTGATCATGGAAGAAAGAAATTCCTCTTGTAATTCCTTCTCAATGTTAGCCCACTGAACCTCTGTCTTTGTCCTCTCTCCGAGGTAGAGCGTCCACCACTGATGTGCCACACCTCTCAATTGACTAACTTATAGGGGAACCCTGTACTCTCTTAGATCACGGATCAATGTAAAATGGATCCCTTGCTCCTCATGCCACCCCTATGTCTCTATATCCGAAGTACTACCCCCGTACTTATTGAGGGTTTGTCACTGGAATGAATGGAGAGTCTTCTGGCACTGGTTATCTTCTTCCTATCAGTCCATCCTCAACTAATCGACCGCCTGAATCAGATGAGTCTCGGTTGTCTGAGCCACCCAGGGACATCGTCCAGGTGCCATAGCTATATGGTAAACAAAGATCACATAAGCCAAAGTAGTAAGAAAATTTTTCAAGGTTTTATTTTATCATTTTATTCAATTACATTCCCAGAACACCCAAATCAATTAAAACTAAATCATGATAATGCATGTACCTTCTCTAGGGTCTCTACCCTGAAATCAATGTATTCTCACTTTGTCGTTCAGTTGGCTCAGAGCCCTTGCATCAGATCACGGGGGCCATAAAATCCCATATCATACTAGGTCTTCCCTGGCCTATGTCATGCACTAAGATCATCCAACACTGTTGCCCTACCATCTCATGAAATCATCACTGTGTCTAACTCCAGACACCATCTTATCTCTCAAACATGGCCTCTCATACCATTCTGTCACGACCCCCTCCCACCAAAGATGCCTCTTCTGAGCTAGAAATGGCGAAAGAGAGATAATGACCATCGAGTCCCGCCTCCAGTAGGCCTCGGGGTGGCGACTAGCACCAAGGGTACGAGTTTATCACAATATGAGAGGAATTACCCTTTTATTTATTTATGATTGGGAAACAGGATGAATCAAACACCAAAAGAAAAGGGTACAATAAAATGGAAATAAACCCAAACCAATCCCACATGCATGTTTAATCAATTTTGAAATAAAGTACAAGTACAAGAAAGCTCAAAAGTACAATACTAAAAGAAAAAAGAGTACAATAACTACAATAACTCCAACTGCCTGACTATTAGGGTCTCGTACGACCCTGGTAGTCCTCGTGGAATCCTGAAAGTAAACGTCGGGTCCGCATACAAGTATACTAACTAGGGAAACCTAAATCTCTCGTGCACATGTAGGCAGACATCCCAATGTCCCATGAGAACAATAGAAGAAACCAAAACCTAACAAGGAATTATATCCACCCGACCTCACCAGCCACGATCACCAAAAACACGAACAAGAGGTGGTATTATATAAGATCAATAGTATTGGGTACCCCCACACCTTTTCCCACTAGTTAGGTGCTCTTCCTAACCACGAACGTCCTGACGCTACCACACTCTTCCCGCCCGCACACACCTGGGCCTCACGAACAACATATCCCGCCCACACGGGGTTGGGTTTGTTTGTTGTATGCATACTTCAATTTAGAAGTGCCTAGGCACATGCTTTGTTTATCTGTTTTGAAACCACAGGTTGGGTTGTGTGTCTAGTATACATATATATATATATATGTATCATTGTGTTTTGTCGCACCCCACCCATGTTGAGCACTAAGTGCCGAACACTACCATTTCATGGGAGAGGGTGTTTTTACATTAGTTACTAGCTCTTTCCTTCTCCTTCTTCCATAGGATTTGATGGCTTGAGGAAACCTTACACCTAATACTCTTCAGGTAGGTTTCGATTGGAGTGGTTTTTACCCAAGACTCTTCGGTCAAGTTTAATATTTTTCCAAGAATCTTCGGGATGAGGCCCAGGTGTGGGCGAGTGAGATACGTGGTTGTGAGGCCCAGGTGTGTGTGGGCGGCATATTTGGTTGTGAGGCCTAGGTGTGTGCGGGCGTGATATGTCGTTGTCAGGCCCAGGTCTGTGCGGGCGGGATATGTGGTTCTTGAGGCCTAGGTGTGTGTGGGCGGGAAGAGTGTCGTAGCGTCAGGACGTTCGCCATTAGGAAGAGCAGATAACTAGTGGGAAATAGTGTGGGGTACCCAATACTATTGTTCTTATATACTAATACATGTTCTTCATGTTTTTGGTGAGCGTGAATGGTGTGTTTGGGTGGATTGAATTCCTTGTTAGGTTTTGGTTTCCTCTGTTATCTCACGGGACATTAGGATGTCTCCCCACTTGTGCATGAGAGCTTTAAGCTTCCATACTGCGTATATATCTATTCTCACCCTACGTTTACTTTCAGGTTTCCAGGAGGACTACCAGGGCCATGAGAGACCCTACTTGGTGGGACAGTTTGAGTTGATGCAATTGTTGTACTCTTGTTTCTTTTAGTATTGTATATTTGATATTTCTTGTACTTGTACTTTGTTTCAAAATTGTTTAAACATGTATGTGGGATTGGTTGGGGTTTATTTACATTTACTTGTTCCCTTTTTTTGGTGTTTGACTCATCCTGTTTCCCGATCTTAAATAAATAAAAATGGTAATGCCTCCCATATTGTGAAAAACTAATACCCTAGGTGCTAGTCCCCACCTCGGGGCCTATTGGAGGTGGGACTCGAGGGTCATTATCTCCCTTTCACCATTTCAATCTCAAGAGGGCATCTTTGGTGGGAGGGGGTTGTGACATTTATTAACAATAATTTTTCTCCAACAGACCATTATTTTCATAAATTTATAAAATGAAGAATTCTTTTTGAAGTGATATAATGTTCTGTGGGTAATACTTTAGTGATGAATGAATGGGGATTATGTTTTAAAAAACTCAATGAGGCACTCAAATATTTCTTTTATATTTTATCTTAAACTTTCTTTCCATGGGTGTCCAAAAAATATTACAGATGATGTGATAAATAATTTATTTTATTATAAATTTCCTCAAATATTTCGAAATATATCTTTAAATGGTTTTGGATATATTTGTAATTGTTTTTTATTTATGGCACAATATAATGTGAAATTGTATATAGTTCATTTAGAATTTGTCAAAGTATATTATTAATGGAGGTATGCCCTAAATCATTATATATATGAAAAAATTTCTCATATCTTATGAGATGATAGAATGACTTTGTATAGTATGAAATATTTAATTAAAAAACATATTTTATTTCATTTGGGAAAATCATTGGTTATGATATAAAGATATCATAAAATTATTGCCTCATTCATTAATATCAAATCATAATGGAAGATCACAATTCATTGAATATTATTGTATAATCAACATACAATACTATAAATAATTAGTAATAATAAAATTAAAAACATAACATTTAGTTACTATTGCCATAATGGTTGTCATTGATGGTTAATATTTCCTCTGATGAAACATTTGGGAGAATAAAAAATTGACCAAGGGTAACCGATTTAATATGTAATGGATTTACTGAATAAATAAACATTGTTTGAGTAAATCACGTGGATGGATTGAGAGTTTCTCGATACTAATATATACATAGTAAGTACAGATTTAGATGGTCATATAATTAGTATAATTATCATGCTAATTATTCTTGAATCTAATATCATCTTCATGTAGTTTCCTTGAGACATAAGAACATTCCATGGTGTGGAGAGGGGTGGTGGCACCTCTTTATAAAGAGAGTGTTTAGAAAGCTATTATTTTTATGACCACAAACCAAGAATCATTTGAATTAATAATTAACATGTTGTTTGTTATATTTATAAATGATAATAATTTATTTATAACAATTCGTCTAAGTAATTAGGTAAGTCGTAAGTATCCAAGAGCTGCAGCTAAGAATGAGTTACTCGCAGTACAGTCCATGCCAGGCTTGTCACTATGAGACGAGTCACCAATGTGGATGACTAACCGATGATTAAAATCCACCAATAGGGTTTGTTACCACTGGACTTTGTGTCACTGCTAGACTCTGAGGCATCACCATACAAAGGTATCACCAGTCTGAGCTATTGTAATATGTTGATTCTTTGACGGCACATGACACCATTGTTATCAGGGGACATTGAAGTTAATGGTCCAATGATTAATTAGATTAAATGATAAATGAATAGTCTTTAATTTGTTGGAAAAATCATTAAGACACAGTAAAAGACTATCCTAGGATTATGTATCTCCTTCAACCCTTTATGTTAGATCTTTGAAAATAACCTCTTTTATCTTTGTAAGATTATGATATCTATGAGAAAGGTATAAAAGATTTTTTTTGTGATCGAATATGGGTACATGTACAAGGTTACTGATGCAATTACTATAAAAATAATTGAAACATAATAACAAAATCAGTTGAAGATATTAATTTAGATATAAATATTTATCAACATGAACATTCCAAACAATTCCAAGGATCCTTTATTCTGCTGAATCATTCAAAAAGGAAGCTCGAACTCCTCACCAAATTTTATCAGGGGATTTCAAACATTCTTAGCATACCAAACTAAACATCACTATTCTATTAATTTCTCATTCATCTTAATTGTTTTATCTTTTGAGTAGTGTTTTTTCATTCAATTTTCAATCACCCATTGACTCAAGTGCCTAAATTGAAGAATACTATATGTTCCCTCTTTTAATTTTACATCCTTATAAACACATTGTTTGTGGAAGATGTCCTTCAGTGACATGTATTTTTTTATTTCCCAAGAAATACAATGGAATGTAATTCTTATCCGATAAATCTTGTGTTGGTTGTTTACTAACCCAATAAAGGATTTGGATCTATTTAATTATAATTATAATATGCTTGGCTGCATGTGACTTCCATGTGGAGGGGATTAAATCTAATCTTGAGATTGATCCTCTTGTTTATTCCTCTATGTAGTTTTTTATTACTAAAACAAATAATGGTAGATAATAATAAATCAAAACTATTACTTTGATATTTAATATTAATTAGTTTTTATATATCTTTTGTTAAAATAATTTTATTTAAAAAGAAAATATAATTAAATCATTATATTATGTGAGACATAATCAGTCTTAGAAAAATAATTTAAAAGGACATAACATAAATCGTTAGGATACATTAAATAACTAGTAAATTTAGTTCACTAAGGTGATCATAATTTTTAGTTATTATAAATATGAATTTTTATTCTGAACTCAACTCACCCCCTATTGAGTTACTCACTATAAAAAAAATTTTAAGGGGTTTTTTAATTATCCTTTCAGTTTTGATTTTTTTGTATACTGAATATATCATATTTCTTTTATTTCCAAATTTTATTTCATTTGGATAATAAACAAGAATCATCTTCTACCACCACAACAACTTATTTTAATTGTATAAATTATGGTCATTGGAAAATTAAAATTAAAATTCACATAAAAAATATGGGTTTTCAAATTTGGAATGTAATAGAAGATCATTATAAAACCCGACCAAATTCTATAGTTTCGTGAAAAGATGCTAAAAAATTCTTAGAATAATAACTGTAAAGCATTTAATGCTTTATTTTGATCCTTGGGTGATGACTAATTTAATTTAATAGAAACAATAAAATATTATTTTGGAATATGTGATAACTTATCTGTCTCTCATGGAGTCACATAAAAGTTTAAGTAAGTGAGAATAAATACATATAAAATAAAATGTCATACTTTTAAATTGAATTCTGATGAACTTATTTTTGACATGTATCTATGGTTCAAAAAAATAGTGAATTCCATACATTCACTTGGGAAACAAGTGAAAAACAATGATCAGGTGATGAGACTGGTTGGATATCTTCCAGACAGATGGAGAAGAAAATCTATGTCAATTACATAATCTTCTAATATAAGTAATCTGCATGTCAAGGAATTTATAGGAAAGATGTTGATGTGTGAATAATATATTAAATTCAAAAATGATATTTATGAAGGTGAACCAAGAATAAAAATTTGAAGCCTTCAACAATACTAGCCCCAAAAAATTAGAAAATGTAAAAAGAAACCATGCAGAAAAATCTCAGGACGATAGTGATGATGCGATTTATCACAAGGATAAAAGATTAAGAAATTCTATGAAAAATAAATCTGTTCATGAAATTAAATTTTAAGGGAAATTACGACAATAATGGAAAGTGGGAAAAGGGTTAGATAATTATTTTATTAAAAATGATATCTTTTTCTATGAATGTAAGAAGAAAATACAAGTAATATCTGACAGTCCAAAAATTAAATATAACAGAAAATATAAGGAAATGGATAGATGGTTAATCAAATCAAAGAAAACAATATTAAGTCAATTTGAATATATATCCAATATTTCAGACACTAATCAAGAATATAAGACTAAAATGAAAAATAGGTGCTTTATGGAAATCACAATAGAGGTACATAATATTAATCTTCCTTCTCCGACTAATATTTCAATTCATTATAAAAATGAATATAATATTGATATTTAGAAAAGAATTATAAATGAATATTTGTATGAATGATATGAAATGTTGTAAGAAACCATTAATTAACTGAATGATAAATAAATGTCTCTTAAAAACATAATTTGACAGTAAACATTACAACCGACCTTACAATTGTAAAAGGGAAAAAAATTCAATTATTAAAGGATAATAGTAAACTATAACCGTGTAACAAATAATTACAATTTTAAAGGAATTAAAAATATAATAAAACATTAATAAGAATTTTTGGAAAGAAAATGTCTCCCAATTATAAAATTGGAAAAGGTTATAATCATGGGAAGGGAAAAATTGTAAAAACCAGATTTATGACCTATAATAGTTTTTAAAATTCATACATTTCCAGTACATAGTCATCTAGAACTAGTAATGTATTTATTTCTTGATCAACATTGTTCTTCTTACTTCTCATATTCATGCACTATCTTATTTTAAGGTTCTTAAGGGCGTAATAAAGAATATTAATAAAATTATTTTTAATTTTTTATGGGATCCTAAAGCTAAAGGTAAGAGAAATTTGGTGTCATGGGATAGAATGGCTCATCCTGTGAATTAAGGGGGGATTAATATTCGATTACTTTTTGATACAATAGGGGGTATTCATGGGAAACTAGATTTTGAAGTCTTATAATGCTGATATCTATGGGGAAAAACTAATCATGGAAATTCTGTTAGAGATAAAAAATATTTCCAGGTGGACACGAGTCTCCTTTTTAGAAACTGATTGGGGGCTATATTATTTCCATTAATTCTTGTTCTAGATGGATGGTTGAGAAGGGTGAAATTTTATTTGTCACCACAACTGGAGTGGTGATTTAATTTGATATCTGAGCTTTCATGTTTCAAACATATCCTATAACGAAGCATGTCAATTTCCATCTTCTTTTAGTTCTGTTTTGGACCCCCAACAATAGTCCCCTGTCAGTCTTATTACATTATCATCTGAATATAATAAGTTTGTTTTCACTCCTTTATTATCTGTCTGTTTCACAATGAGAGATTATCATAGGATACTAAATGTTCAGAACCCTGTGAATTCGTGGAAAATTATCCATTGGGTTAAGGTCATTCCATAGAAATATAATTTTTTTCTGTGGTGGATTAGGAATGGTTCTTTTTCTACTGATGATAATGTAAAAAGATGTGGGATTTCCATTGTTTTAAAATGTGTTTGTTATATCATTCATAGTGAAGATAGTTATAATCATATTTTTATTTATTGTGATTGGGATATTCATGTTTGGAGATTTTTGTTGTTGATTTCATGGTTTTTTCTTCTTCATCCATGGCCAATCGTTCTATTAATGATCGTTGGTTGCATGGTTCAAGTTCGGGGAGTATTGAACGATCTTCTCATGCTGTTATTATTATGGCAGAATGTTGCTGTTATATGGTAGGCTAGGATCATGTATATTTATGAAAATATTGGTACTAATAGATGGATCATTATCTGCAGAATTAAAATTCTACTTTCTTGTTGTTTTAGGTATTTAAGGAAATGGAGGGTGGCTCTGTGATGCCTCGACCCTAGTTTCCCAGAGTTAGTGCATTATTTTAATACATTAGCATGTTTAAAAAGAATCAAGTCCTAAAGGACCGATCAGTTTAATAGTCTTGGAAAATAGATTGGATACATGAATGTTACATTGCACCTTAAGACATACAAAACAACATAAATAATCTTTATGGATTCCATTATTCCCTTGGTTTAATCCTACATATCAATCACAACATACTTCTAGGAATCTTGGGAAAAAATAAAACATAGAAAGGGGTGATCTCAAACACTCAGTAAGGGTAAGCAATACAGCAGAAACTTTCATTAATAAGCATTAAAAATTTGGGAAATGTATAACTAAATAAAAAGACATTTAAACTTGAACTTTAGCATAATATGGTAGAAATAATTCCATTTACTCATTAACATGGATATTTTACTAGTCAAATAATCACATGTAATATCAATAAACACTTTCATAATGATGGAATGCATAATGTAGAACTTTAATTTCTGTGTCAAGGTCTCTTGCCAAGAACTAAGGGATAACTGTAACTAGAACCCAACCTGGAGAGCCTCTGTTATAGGACTCCATCGCGGAATGCCTCTGTAATAGGACTACAACCCGGAGTGACTCTAATAACCAGACACCAACCAGGAGTGCCTCTAATATCCGGACACCAACCCAGAGTTCCTCTAATAACCGGTCCCCAACCCAGTGGGTCTGCTGCAACAGGACCCCAACCCAGAACATACTAGTCCAACACATTCATATTAATAAGAGGATGAAATATAACATAAGAATTCTTATTAAAACTCGTATACGGAATGCCAAAAAATTAATCATAATCCATTAATGGCATAAAAATAACCCATCCATAGTCAAACATATCACAAAACCTTAAATAAAATATGGATGATTTGTATCATATTCACTCAACTTCAAATAAGCTTAAAATCCATCATTGGATGTTGACATAGATGAAATCAAAACTATTTGAGAGAAATATCTCTTTTTTTAATCATTTAAAAGTCACATAATTATAAAAGAAAACATTTACATTAAAAATATTCTTATAAGCATGAAAGGAAAGAGTTTAAGATTTTATTACGGTGGAAAATAGTTTCACCCACCGTATAAGTTAAAATAGACATTCTTATCTTAATTCTTTCGAAAAGGTTAAAAAGGACATTGTTTTGGAAAACGACAGAAACATTCCTTTATAAAAAATCATAAAAAGTTGACAAGGGTAAAAATGACTTTAACTGTATTTTGTAAAATATTAAGAATGTTTTGATATACATTTTTAAGAATCATGGATGTGGCTGATAAAGAGGTCCCAGTAGATAATTACATATAAACAACCTCAGATAATGAAGAGATTGTGAAATAAATCCTTACTAATTTGGTAACATATAAAACAAAAAACCCATGAAAGATGTTTCATATAAAGAATATGTAAATACACATAAATTAAAATGTATTACACAAATAATACAATAATGACCAGCACATACACCACACAAAAGGTAAAAGTGGCAATATGGCATTAATCTGATGGGAATAATGAGTGAGATGAAAACCCCTTACCTATTACTTTTCCGTGGTCGAGGGTAGGTTAGCCTCCTTTATAATAGTTAAATAATTGTTATTAAATTATACAAAAATCATAAATATGATATCATATATGATCTTTTAATATTGCCTTGTTAATAATATTTTAGTATTATCGTTGTTTCGAGTGTCAACTTACTCGTTTTCTTTTATATGTTTTGTTACATAAGACGTGTTTGTTATGGATAGGTTGTATATTATTCATATACATAATGATATCAGGTCCGTAAACATTATTTTTAATCATAAAATGAGAATTATACTTGAGTGAATATGATGGGGAATGAATCTCATCGCGTTCGTGGAGATGATAGTCCGTACGTACGCATGAAAGCTACTTCCATTTCATTTTTCATTTAAAAGAAATAAAAAAAATGATACGTAGGTATATTATTATTCCATTATAATATAATATCTTATATATGTTACTTATATTCATTAACACCTTACTTTATAAGTTCCATGTATGGTATGAACGAGTCATATCACTTTTAGGGGGCGGTAGTATGCACTTCCTCAAATTAAATTAACGTATATATATACAACATGAAAAAAATAATGGTATTCTATGAAATGGAATTAAAAAATCTTATATATAAAATAAATTTCATTAATAAAAAATTTAATTATAGTTCCATCATAATGGCCACCATGGGAGGCACTAGGAGATATTTGAACAATCATCATTTCATGGGGTGTTTGGTTTCCATCCGCAGAAACATTATATTACTCACCCATTAGATGGAGGTGTGTGTAAGTGTAGTTCGAATAATTCTCATAACAATATCCTAGTATATTTAGGATAATGGTTTTGTTAAAAAAATCAAATAATAAGAAGATTTTAGGGGTTAGAGATTTAAAATAAATGAAAATAAGCTAAGAGAAATTGTTACCTTTAATTTGGGTAACTCCCTTTGGATTGAACCAAAAAAAGGACTCTTGAAGTTCCTTATTCCTAAGGTAAGGATTCTAGGAGGAGGATAGGGATATAGGGAGGTTAATTGTTTAGAGTTTGTATGTGCCAAACGTATTGAGAGGTGTGAGGAATTTGTTAGACGTGGTGTCCTTTTATAAGGGGGATGAGGGGCTCTTTAGAAAAAACATAAAGTATTATTTTATAATAAATTCTTATTGGGATTATAATGGATCCAAACTGGATTATTTAAAGTCTATGGTGGGGACAGGTCTAAATCCTTTCAACCAATAGATTATATATAGGTTTCGGTCATTATAACAACCTTATCTTTTAGTTTTAACTCTTAGTTAATTAGTTTTACATTACCATGTCACTTTGTATTTTTATATTATATAGTTAATAAACATACTATAAACTTCCAATAGACCCCCAAGTGGTCCATTAATGATACACCTATCATTAATAATGTCCATTGGGAGAACCATATATTTTTTGGAATATATTATCAATTAATAATATAATATTTGTTTTAAAAACTCTTTTATGTCAATTTTGGCACTATTGGGTATTTTGTTTTTGATAAATTTATAACAGCATTATTACTTCAACAAAATTCATATAATAAATCCTAATATGTCATATTAACCTAGAAAATTATTTTAATTCATAAAAAGTATCAAATCACATTTATTTTTAATATTTATAATATCAATTATCTTAATCATTCATTAATACAGGAATTACTGCATCATCATTGTGTCATATATAAATGAAATTATTTAATGTATAAAAATTATAAATAATATACCATTATGTGTGAAATATTTTTATATTTCTAATGAATATTTATAGTCAAAAATATTACTTATATAACACCATATAAAAATTAATTACTATTTTTTTTTGTTTATGTCAATTTTGCCTTTACATTAAATTAATTAATCTAAAATGTCATTATCATTCATATATAGCTCTATGGGGTCCCCAAATCGACCAAAAGATGTACATGGTCGTCTTTTACTCATCAAATAATGTTAGGACATGTGTTAAGGTAATTTAGAATTATTAAAATATTCTTTTTACCTTGAATTTCCCTATTTGTCTTTAAACGCGGTAAATAAAACCAAAAAGTTACTATTCAACAAAAAATTATTATTATCTTATTTAACCACATTTAATTCCTTGATATTAACCATGTATCTCGTATTTTCAAAATTCAACTCACAGAAGTAGTAAAAATTAATTTTATGTAAATTTTCAAATTCTCCTAAGAGGTGGGTAAAAGACGGTGAAAAGTTCAATAAAATTTTATTATATATAAAATTATTATAAACTGACTCCAATGAATTAAAATGAACTTATATAAGTATTATTTATCAATTTTTACATAAATTATTTTAAATAAAATAAATAATTATTTAAATAAAAAATCATATTTAAACAATAACTCAGTGTTTCTCACTATTCATCAAAACTTGATGTTTCTCAAAAAATACCAAACATTCTGCCTAATATATATTTGATATTATGAATTCAAAAATGATTTCTATTTCCCCAAATTCAAAACATATATGTTTCATTAATTAATTTAATAATTAAGTTCTATTGTCAAAACAAATAGCGGGTCTTTAAGAAATAATAACTACCAAAAGATTGACACTTGTTTATGTTCAGTTTAAATGTGAAATTAATTCCAATCACCAATATTGGAATAAATGGTAAAAATATAGTCTAATTATACCTTAAAATAAATCAAATTCATAATTTATCCATATTAATTATTTTGATTAAAAAAAGTTTTTTTTAAATTAGAATTTTGTAATTTTCACTATTCATCAAAATATGAAAATTATCAGAAAAGTACCAAAAATTCACCCTAAGCTAATTTTGATACTAAGAATCAAAAAATGAAGTTCATTTTGAAGGATAAAATGTATAAAATTTCATAAATTGGGTATTACTATTCTTAATGGCTAGATTGATTGGTTGTGGTGTGTTAGAACTCGATGTTGCGTATAACACACACTATTTTATTATTCAAAGAGAAGTGTGCCGTGAAAGCATGGGGTGTTACATTCTCCCCTCCTCAAATAAATTGCGTCCTCTCAATTTATGCTCGATATTGGAATCTTGGGGTTAACATTTCAAAATATCATTGTTGAAATCCCAAATCGAAAAATGGATTAATGAGGCCTCTATTTAAAATAAAGAGTGTTAAGTATGATGGTTACCGAAAATAACACATACAAGGGTTCCATGTAGGAAAAAATTGGATATGAAAAAGAAATATAACCATCAATATCTGATGGAGAGTGGTAGAGAACATGGCTATGAAAAGGCCAACAATCACAAAGCAATAAATCTGTGATGATCTAAGGTACTGTCTAGGATAACATTTTTGTTTTAAGTTCATTTTCTTACTGTTGTTGAATTTATTTATGAGATTGGCTAAAATCATAAGGAGATATATTTAATTTATAATTACAGTTATATCCATTAATAAATTTCTACCACAAATTCATCTTTCACTCCAAAACACATTACAACTCAAAAATACTCTATTTATACTAATCGTATAGGGTTCTAAATATAATGAATTTATAATTTAAATATTAAACCAATTAAAAAACAAACTACATTATACAATCCAGGGACTTCATGTAGTACATTGGTAGGTGATAAACCCCAATCGCACTATGGTTGTGGGTTTGATTCCCGTAGCTTTGTCCGATGTGACGGGTTGTCATAAGGTTTTCATGTTTTCCTTTTATAAAAATCCAACAATAAGCTTTCAAACATAATCCATTCCAACCATTAGACTTATCCATGATACTACTATCCAAACACACAGTCGAAAATTTATAAGGAAGTTAAACACAATGAAGATCCTTTTTTATGTAATAACATGTGGACACCTTCATCACATATTATTTTAAAACATGGTATCATCCTGAATTACCATAAAACCTTATTGAATACATTCATGCTCCTTTATTCTTTATAGAATACTGGATATACTCTTTCATTCCAAAAATTTTGTAAAGTCCAACAATGAAAAATCATTAATCAGTTTCAAGGTAGTCAAGAATATCCAATATAATTTATTCAAATCAACCATCTCTTATTCCAAAATCACTACCTCATTATCGAGACCATATTAAAGATTACCTTTCCTTCAACCATGTATTTTAAAAAAACTGTAGCTTACTATTAGGTCACTTATCTTAGGACCATATTATCTCAAATCCTCTATAAAATTGTATTGCAGTACAATCCTTATTTATCTCCCTAATTCATGTAACCAGTATCCTGTTGATACAACACTCAAATAAAATAACTCTATAATAACAACATAAGAACAATAGTAATTCCTCTTCATCTGAGGTAGTATCATAACTTGATTATTATCAAAGAGCATCATTTTGTTCACACTCGGATGATTTGGACATTGGTTTGCGTAGTGTCCCAACTCCTTGTAGGTGAAGCATTGTACATTTGAAAACATTTTCTTACCCATGCAATCACGTACTTGGTGTCCTTTTTCTCCACAATTATAACAACCTCCATTCCCTTCAAGCATTTACCAAGGTGATTCCTTCCACATTTATCACATATTAGAAAATCCTTCTTTCCCTTATTCCCTTTATCCATATTACTCTCTACCATTATTTTCTTCTCTGGCTTCCCTTCAAAGCCATAGGACTCAGTGAATTATTTACTTATCTTATTAACACATGATATTATTTCTTCATATGATGATAATACGTGGGAGACTATTTCCCTTCCAAATTCTGGCTTAAGACAATGAAATATAAGATCCTTCTTACTCTTTGGATCATACATATTGTTGGAGTTATCATTCCTTCTACTGTGTGCCATTTCTAAACAATGGCATACACTAGATTAGTTTATGACTAACAATGCCTAATCCCAAACTTGTAAAACACTTAACATTAATTAAACGGTTTATGGATATAATCCATAATCATAAAAAAAATTTCTTTGAGGAAGTATATACTCATAAACACTTCATAATGGTTTGTAAATAAAATGAGAATTATCCTACGCATATCCCCCAGGAGTGTCGTAACCAAGAGTGCAGCAAGGCCCATTGTCATGTACCCATTCCAGTTCGAGTCTAGATCAAAGCGGTTTTTTCATGTTTTACCCCTAGGTACATCTCTTCCAGAGCTGCCTCTACCTTCTTGTACCCAAACAGGGATGTATTTCTCAGAAAACTCACAAAATATCTACAATACCAAAATTCTAGGAAGTTCTTCTACAATAATCCTCAAAGTCTATCTTAGGGAAATTTTCTCTAATCAGAGTTTATCTAAATCCAGTTTGCAAGGTTATTTATAAACATTCTCTAATTCCAACTGTAATGCCCCGACCCTAGTTACCCTGATTCGGTGCATTATTTTAATACATTTCCATGATTACAAGGAATCAAGTCGCGATGGACCGATCAGTTTAACTGTCTTGGAAAATAGATTACATACATGAATGTTACATTTCACCTTAAGACATACAAAAAAACATAAATAATGTTTATGGACACCATTATTCCCTTGGATTAACCCTGCATATCAATCATAACACACTTCTTCGACTCCTGGGAAAAAAATAAAACATAGAAAGGGGTGACCTCAAAAGCTTAATAAGAGTAATCAACACAACAGAAACTTTTATAAATTAGCATAAACATTTATGTCAATGTATAAATAAAACAAAAACCTTTTAAACATGAACCTTAGCATAATATGGTAGAAATAAAATGAAATAATTCCATTTACTCATTGACATGGATATTCTACTAGTAGAATAGTCACATGTAATATCAATAACCAATTTCATAATGATGTAATGAATAATTCCGAACATTAATTTATGTGCCAAGGCCTCGTTCCAAGACCTAAGGGATAATTGTAATCAGATCCCAACCCGGAGAGCCTCTGTAACTGGACTCCATCCCAGAGAGCCTATATAACCGGACTCCAACCCGGAGTGCCTTTAATAACAGGACACCAACCCGGAGTGCCTCTAATAACTGGACACTAACCTAGAGTGCCTCTAATAACCGAACACCAACCCGGAGGGACTGCTGTAACCAAACACCAACCCGGAACATAATATTCCAACACATTCATATTAAGAATAGGATGAAATATAACATAAATATTAGTATTAAAACTACCATACGGAATTCCAAAACATTAATCATAAAACATTAAAGGAATAAAAATAACTCATACATATTCAAACATAACACAAAACCTTAAATAAAATATGGATGATTTGTATCATAATTAATCAACATAAAATAAGCTTAAAATCCATCAAAGGATGTTGACATAGATGAAATAAAAACTATTTGAGAGAAATATCTCTTTTTTTGATATCACTTAAAGGTCTCATAATAAAAAAATATTAACTTTATAAATATTCTTATAAGCTATTAAGGGAAGATTTGAAGATTTTATAACGGCAGAAAATAGCCCCACCCACCGTAGAAGTTAAAAAAAATACATTCTTACCTTAATTCTTTCGAAAAGGATAAAAAAGGACCTTATTTTTGAAAACGACAGAAATATTCATTTATAAACATATTATTAAAAGTCAAAAGGGTATAATGACTTTATCCCACATTCTGTAAAATAGTAATTATGTTTTGAAATACATTTTTTTGAAACATGGATGTGGATGATATAGAGGTCCCTGTAGATAATTATGTATAAAAAACCTCGGATAATGAAGAGGTTGTGAAATAAACCCTTACCAATTTGGTAACATATGAAAAATACAACCCATTAAAGAGGTATCATAAATGAGTATGTAAATACACATAAATTAAAGTGTATTACCCATAGAATACAATTATGGGAAGTACATTCACCACATAAAAGTTAATCGTGGAAATATGGCATGAATCTCACAGGAATAAGGAGTGAGATGAAAACCCCTCACCTTGTACTTTTCCTTGGTGGAGGGTAGGTTAACCTCCTGTATAATAGTTAAATCATTATTTTTAAATTATAAAGGAATCATAAATATGATATCATATATGATCATTTATTATTTCCTTGTATTTTTATATTATATAGTTAATAAACTTACTATAAACTTCCAATATAACCCCAAGTTTTCTATTAATGAGACACCTATCATGATATAAGTCCTTTGAAAAAACCTCAGATTTTTATGAATAGAATATCAATTAATAATATAATATTTGTTTTAAAAACTCTTTTATGTCAATTTTAGTACTATTGGGTATTTTGTTCTTGATAAATTCATAACAGCATTATTACTTTGAAAAAAACTCACATAATCAATAAAAATATGTCATATTATTCTATAAAACTATTTTAATTCATAAAAAGTCTCAAATTTAATTTATTTAGGAATTTATAATACCAATTATCTTAATCTTTCATTAATACGGTAATTACTGTATCATCATTGTGTCATATATAAATTAAATTATTTAATTTCTAAAAATTATAAATAAAATACCATTATTTAGGAAATATTTTTATCTTTCTAATGTATTTTTATATTCAATAATATTAATTATATAACACCATATAAAAATTAATTAGTAAAATGTTTTTTTATATGTCAATTTTGCCTTTACATTAAATGAATTAATCTAAAATGACTTTATCATTCATAAGTGGCTCCATGGGGTCTCCAAATCGACCCAAAGTTGCCCATGGTCGGCCATTACTCATAAAATATGTTTAGGACATGTTTTAAAGAAATTTTGAATTATTACCATATTGTTTTTACCCTGAATTACCCTATTTAACTTTAACCGCGATAAATAAAAGTAAAAAATTACTAATAACAGAAAATTATTTTTATCCTATTGAACAATATTTCACTCTTTTTTATTAACCATGTCTCTCTTATTTTCAGAATTCAACTCAAAGAAGCAGTAAAACTATGTTTTATGTGAATTTTCAAATTCTCCTAGGCGGCGGGTAAAAGACGGTTAAAAGTTCAATAAAATTTTTATATATGTAAAATTATTATAAATTGACTCCAATGAAATAAAATTATCTTATATATATATTATGTATCTATTTTGAAATAAATTAATTTAATAAAATAAATAATTAATTAAATAAAAAATCAGTTTTAACCAATAACTCAATGTTTTTCACTATTCATCAAAAATTGATGATTCTTAGAAAAATACCAAAAATTCAGCCTAAGATATATTTGATATTATGAATTAAAAAATGATATCTATTTCACCAAATTTAAAACATATAAGTTTCATTAATTAATTTAAAAAATAATTCCCATTGTCAAAAAAATAGTGTGTTTTAAAGAAATAATAACTACCAAAAGATTGACACTTGTTTATGTCCAGTTTAAATGTGAAATTATGTCCAATGACCAACATTGGATTAAATTGTGAAAATATAATCTTATTATACTTTAAAATCACTCAAATGCATAATTTATCACTATTAATTATTTCGATTAAAAAAACTTGTTTTTAATTAAAATTTAGTAATTTTCACTATTAATCAAAATATGAAAGTTATTAGAAAGGTACCAAATAATTCACCCAAATCTAATTTAGATATTCTAAACTGAAAAATTAAGTTTATTGTGAATGATAAAATGTATAAAATTTCAAAAAATTGGTATTACTATTCTTAATGGCTAGTTTGTTTGGTTGTGGTGTGTTATAACTCGAACTTGCGTATAACACACGATATTGTATTATTCAAAGAGAAGCGTACCGTGAATTATTGGGGTGTTACACGCCCCTTCATTGTATAAACATGTATGTTCATGGATGGTTGGAATTTATCCTCCTCTTTGTGGAAATTGGTTATATTGGATTCCTCCTTCAAACGGTCATAAGCTTAATAGTGATGGTACTTTTGTTTTAGGCCGATGAAGGGGTATAAGTATAGTTCGAGACAATTATAAATGTACTGTTTTTGTTTATCTATCAGGATAGAGTAGGGTAATTATTTATATGATGAAGCTATGACTATGTTATCAGGTCTATCAATTTGTAGGCTCAAGAAACACGATATTTATATTACTGAAACGGACTCATTACTCTTATATAATGCTTTAGATGATTATAGTTCAGTTATTTGGTATTTGGTTTATATAGTGAAAATTTGAAAAAGATTTGTTGACAATGGAATCAGAGTCTCACACATCTATAGGGATGGAAACCCAGATGGAGACAATCATGCCTCAATTGATATTCTTGGTACAGAAAATTTGTTTTTTATGATTTAACGAGTTTGAAACCAGAAGGGGTTAACATCATTAGAAGAGATTCTCTTGGTCTCCAAAACTTTAGAGCCCCTTGATTATTTTCAACATTTTGTTCTGTCATTTCAGGCCATCACATGTACTCTTTGATTTGTTTGATGTTTATAATCTACATCTAAAAAACCCTGTAAACAATTATGTGAGGAAAAATATCTTATTACTAACATAACCGGACGCAAACAGATTTCGGTACAAAAGTTGTTTTTTGGAATCAACATTTTTTTATTGAAACCCTGTTCCAAAACTTCCAGAAATATCTTATAGTATATAGATAGTGGTTGTTTTAGATATATGTCTATGGAGTATTCATATTTCAAATATTTGATCAATCGTGAGTGTAGTCATGTCGCTTTTGGTGACAATACTAAAAGGAAAATCATAATCATTGGCCCAATTTATAATTCTAACTTAGTGTTAATTTTAAAAAAATATATATATATATGGTTCAAAATATAGTCTTCTCAGCATTTCATAGTTACATTAGGATCCTTTTTTGTTAAATTTTAAAAAAATTCATTTAATTTTTTCAATGATAAAAATATATTGATTTTTACTTTTTCAGAAATGATAATGTTTATTAATTTTATCTACCATATTTTAAAAATATTTATTTCATAATTTCCTTTCACAAAGAATCCTACATTTGGAACAAGATACTAAAATATTACAATATTCATTCACAAACAAAGCTAACTACACAAGTATTAGTTAATGATATACCGAATCATGAATTCTTGGGAAATAAATTGTGTGGCCCCTGTAAAAAATGGAACGAAACACAAGATTTTTTTAAATCTAATAATAATGTTTCAACCAATAAACCTCTATTGTTAGTTCATAAGGAAATTTTTTAACATCTAGGGTTTTTAGTTTAAATTGAAAACATTATGTCTATGTTCATATAGATGACTTATCTAGGTACACATGGGAATTCTATTTTACCTCAAAAATGTAAATCTTGTTCTTATTTTATTATGTATTCCAAATATATAATAAATAAATGTGGACTTGGGATTAAGACCTCAAGAAGTGATAATGGTCAAGAATTTGAAAATAAATAATTAGACCATTTTGTTTTCAAATTTATTTTAATCCATCCTTTTCTGATTCTAGGATGCAACATCAAAATGGTGTTATAGAAATAATAAGTATGACCCTTCAATAGAAATCTAAAACTATGTTAAATGAATATAACATACATATCTAATTTTGGGAAAAGTATGCAAACACCACCTTTTATATAATAATTATATTTTTAATTAGACATATCATGAATAGAACACCATATGTGGTATGTAATAAAAGAAATAAAATGTCTAATTACATTATATTTTTTGGTTTTCATGTATTTATTCTAAACACAAAGGATAATCTTGACAAATTGACTTCCATGAGTGAAGAAATAATTTTTTGGCTATTAAACATCATGTGAATCTTAAACAATGTTTAACAAAATTACTAAAATAATGGAGGAATATTTTAAAATTTAATTTGATGAAAATCATCTTAATAAACATAAAACTATCTTAGAAAGAAAGTAGGATGATATATAAAATATGAATCTTATTTATAAACCTTAGTTTTGTTAAAATAATTAAAAATTTTTCTAGAAAACTACCATAACCTTAAAATGATGAAATTATTAAGACAACATCCCCTAATATACAATGATATGTAATGAATTAGAAATATAATCCCTTAAAATCTATTGTATGAAACTAGCTTGCGGTATAAAAACTAGTGTTTCTCTTTGTAATCAAATTGAACACCAAAATATATTGTCACAATTTGAACCAAATAACCTCAATCATGATATCAATGATGATTTTTCAGTAATACCTATGAAATAGTCACATAATAAAATTGAAATAAATTCTATTTGGGATCTTTTCAATTGACACAAAGACACCATAACTATTGAAGCTAAGTGGGTGATTAGAAACATGGTTGATGATTCAGTCACTATAGAATGAAATAAGGATTGATTAGTTTTATAAGGGTATAATTAAGAAGAAGGTGTTGATTTTGAAGAAACAATTTCACCCATATACATACATGAATCCATTAGGATATTACATTCCCATGTTGCAGATTTAGATTTAAAAATATATCAAATTTTACATAAAAGTATCATCTTAAATAGTTTTATAGTTGAAGATTAATTTTCAGAAACCCCACACATTTAAAAATTCACATTTTCCAAATAATTTATTCAAAATATCAATGATTTATAAGGTTGGGATCATGCACTGAGAGATTTTTATAATAGGATTAACTCATTTATTATTTCAAAATAAATTCAAAAGTTATAGTGAATCCAAATGTTATTTTAAAAATAATTTCAAAAAATGTTTTAATAGTACAAAAATACATTGATGATATTATTTTTGGATCTAATAATGATTCTCTATGTATTAATTTTTCAAAACTAATGAAAAATAAATTTAAAATTACTTCAATGGGTGAACAAAAAAAATTTCATAAATTTTATAAATTTGAAAATAAATATTGAATCATTTTAAAATAGATTCATTATAAAAATTAAATTAATTTTTTTTTCATAGTCATGAAAAAAATATTGATACTCCCATGAGTACAAATTGTAAACTATATCTTGATGATTCTTTAAAATAAATATATCAAACTACTTATAGTGGTATGATTGGATGTAGACTATACCTAACTTCTAGTCGGCTAGAAATAATGTTTGGTCTATTTATGTCTTATCACATTTCCTTAAATCCCAAATAATCACGATTATTCTAAAAAATTAAATACCTCACATATAAAACCAATAATGGATTGTTATCTCCATGATGGAAAAAAATTAGTATGTTATTCAATGTAGATTTTTGTGGAATTAGGTAAGATAGAAAAAATAACCTCTAGAATATGTCATCTCTTATCAAATATCTACTATATTAGGGTACTAAGAAAAGAAAAATATGTGCACTATCTGCAGTTAAAGCTAAATATATAGTTCAATAGGTTCTTTTAAAAAAAATAATAGATGAAACATACATTACTGAACATTGTGTACTTGTTTATACATGTACAAATAAATTTTGATAACAGAAGTTCAATAAAAAATTCAATGAATCCATTATCTCACATTAGAACAAATCACATTGACATGAGACATCACATTATGAGTGATTTTTATAAAAATTTCTATATAAAGTTATAATTTATTAATACTGAACATAAAAATTTTGATATCTTTATATAACTTTTGAATTCTAAAATATTCAACAACATTAAACATGAATTAAGGATGATAAGTTTTGGATGATGAGCCACCATTGACGAGACACCAAAGATGAGTCTTAATTGATAAGTCTCTATTGATATGTAATTCTTAATCAGACACCATAGGAGATACATAATTTAAGTTTCACTGTTGATATGTCACTATTGTGAAAAAGTTTCCAATTTTAATGATTCATTGTACATTTTTTATTATTAAATTTTTTTACTTTTCCTTTTTCATTCAAATTATTATTTTTTTTGATAAATGTTTATTATTATTTTTAATCCCTAAATGGTATGTCGTAAGGCATAATTATAATTGATTCCCTTATCCCCTAAAACATTAATCTTTTGAATACTTATGTTCTTATATGATTGGTCATTTTTTCATCCTCTCTTGTCCCACATAGTCCTTCAACCGATCAAAGTTCGCCGTGTGAAGAATCAAAAAACACATATCTCGAATAAGAGAGTAAATCCATAAAATTAAATGAATATGCAAGCTTGTTGATCATTGTTCCAATAAACACACATCCTCTAAATCAGGTTATCAAAGATGAAAAGGAAATATATTAACAATGGATTACATCTAATAATATGTTCATATTAAAATTTATTAACTATTATAAATGGATGAATTTGTTTGGAATGAATACTTTTGTTTTCTATCTATGTTTTGTTTTCAATATATATAAAAATACTAATATTGTCTTTAGAGAAAATTATGATGTTATAATAAGTTTCATTGATGAAGAAGATGTATATTTCTCTACCAAAAATGGACTAGGTTCCAAGAAGGTGCATTATAAAGGGTTATATGAGGATTTCCAAGGCATAATTCTCAATTCTAGTGGGATTTTTAATTATGAATAAGCTCGCATTCCGTTAATTGGAAGTCGTACTCTTTGGAAGGATACCGATTCTGGAATAGATGGTGACTATATATTTTTATTCAAGTTTTTATAGTATTTGTTGTTTCTTATTAATGTATAATTCAACACTAAGAAATATCAAGATGTTGACTTCCTATTTGTGAAAAAACATGGAAATGTAGTCAATTTTTAAAGGTATATAATGATCTATCTGTATGTAATATGCATGAAAAGATCATGGTTGAATTCTATGTTATATCCTAATATGATATCATACATCTTGGATTCTAAGGGGATCATAAGATAATTTGTATAAGATTAAGATAAATATTGTTTTTTCGGTCTGTCAAAAACAATTTTTAAATGAGTTAATGTCATTTTGAGTCCATAGAAGAAGTGATGGGTGTGAGAAAATGAATGTTTTTATAAACCAATTCAACCCCATTGATCATACAATTAGATCTAAGAACATATTGGATCCCACTGTTGAGTTTGGTGGAATAGATTAATATTCAGATGATAAAAATAATTAAAAATGAATAGGTTGAAGAATAAGATTTCTCATTTGAATTTGGGAGTGATATGATGATACCAAAATCACATCCAAATGTATCTCTTGGATATGTTATTCCACTTGGTTCTCTACCAAATAGGGAATAAATTCTAGATTAAAATTATGATCTGGAAATAATCGTATCTAGAGAATAATATATCAATATATCCTCATTCAAATCATCAAAATAAAATACCGATATTTATAATAATAGAGGTGGTAATGATTTTAATGGTTATAATGAATTATATAATGACGTGGTTCTGGGAAATTCATAGAGTATTGGGATGGATCATTAAAACAATCATGAATATGGTGGTAATATTTTTCATGGAGTTGATCATGGAGATGGTTATAAAAGTGGTGATGATAAAAATGGATAAGATCATGATATTCAAGATCATTAATAGTATTTTTACAAACATCATCACTTGAGGTATGAAGTTATATCCGGGTTGAGAATAGATACATAGATGATGAGAAGGATGTTATAAAATCTATTTTTATAGATTATAATAAATGTATTAGTGAGGGGGAGATGTCTCCCAAAACTGTTGATCATAGAAAAGTATTAAATCTGACACATACAAGTCATATAGATTCATCCCCTTATGTAACTAAAATTATTGATTCTTATAATGTACACAAAGAAAAACTACTCTTCCACATATAAGACATGATGTAAAAACATTTGATAAATACGAGAGGTCTCATTGTTTTGTTAGTCTTGGTCTTTATTATATTGATTCTCATGACGATGATAGTCTTATATGAGGAAATGAGCTATTTTGTGTCAAATTTATAGAGAATGGAATTACAAGTATTTAATCTAATGGAGGATGATATATAAACTGAGGATGTTTTTGGAAAATTATAAAAGATAAAACCTTCTACTAAAATCAATATACCGCATGTTGTTATGAAAAATGGTTATTTAGTTATTTCCCAATAAGTGTGATTTCTTATTTGGGATCCTGAGGTGTGGTAATATTGTTATGTATTTTATCAACCTCATGAAACATTTTATACATGTTCACAACAGGGTTGTTGTTATAAGCAAGGAAAGCAAAGTGATTTATTTGATTTCCTCATCCTCTACCGAACTAGTTTGATATACAATAGTAGTGATTACATTATTTTATGGTGTTTTCCATCTACTATATCATCCTATGTGTTTATAAAAGTTGGATTACATCTGAAACAAGTGGTTTGTTATTTTATGTGAGCCTCTTTCTCCCTTAACAACACTCAATTCCATCACAGCCAATTATCCTACAATCACTACTACGACTTCAGTCCCTCAAGGTTGATATAAAGGAAAAGGGAATGAGAAACGTTCACCTACACATACCTCAAATAAATAATCTAGTTATATAATGTATTTTATGGGGATATAGATCTTTTAAACCTTCAATTTTGACAATGCACTGTAGCTATTTTTTCACTCACTACCACGAAATATCCCTATTTTTTAAATCCTTTATTGATGAAATTTCAATTTTTTTACCCTTTTTCTTAATCACAAAAAAGGAGAAAATATGGAAATAACATCTGATATATATTTAATATTGCTTTAAAATTTATTTTATATTATAGTTATTTATATGACACTTATATATACTAAAATGTTAAGAAGATTTTTTCATATAAATGGATCTCTTATTGTTTAATTTTTTTAGTAAATGACTTAATAATCTACATGATCCATGATTTTCAAAAAGAGAGATATTGTTGGAACCTACTTATAGGAATACTGTTTAGTACTTCCTTATTTTAACTACCAGAAATCTTGGATTATTTTAGAACACTTTATTTACATATTTTTTGTTAAAATTTTATATGATAAGGCAATCATTATGAAAATTCTACTAACTATTTATGTCCATTACCTCTAGAAGGAAGCTACTTATATGGATGATCTAATTCTAGTAGTGTCGACGTCATTCTTTTCAGTACTAGTTATGTCCCAAAAATGGAAAAATTTACATTGGGGTCATGCTACCACTTGGATTTTTTACAAATAGACTATGAGTCACCAATAGACTCTTATTCACCTCCAACCCAAAGTATCACTAGATTTAGATACCATAAGATATTTAGTCACTAATATCTTCATGTTACCATTATTATCCTTGAAATTTTAAATTGAGAAACCAATGATGATTTATATTCAAGTATAAATTATAAGTCTTTAATCATTTGACCAAGTCATTATGAAACATTAATATCCTATCCAAGGATTTAAGATCTCCATAAAATTAAGATGATATATTTGTGTAGAGGACCATATATCTCTCTATGTATGATGATGATATTAGTCTTAAAATTATATGATAATTTTCATGTGAATAAATAATACTACATATAAAATATTGTTGATTCATCTACTCTGAATATCATCAAAATAGAGGAAAAATCAGTTAGATTAATTGATTGAGATATCAATCGAGATCAACTATAAGATTATCAGAGATAAAAATGTTCTTCTATTTTGCTAAAAATTGAAAATAGAAGCTTTAACACCTCAATATTAATGATTATATTATTTCGAACATTATGGTAATACTATACTAAGCATCACTATTTCCTTAATATTATTTTGATTTCTATTTTTTTATTGATTTTAGATTTGGTAACGACTGTTTTTAAAATATTCCCAAACACGCGCAGTCTCTTGCACCTGAAATGGATAATAGTTACTATTCACTCAATCAATTTTAAAACTGTTTACCCACAATGTTTTTGGAATTGGTCTTTCTATGCCATATACTCTTTTACATCCCATTTATAACTGTGTAAGATGATTTTTTATTGTATATCTTGTTGTTTTTTGTTTGTTTTGTGGATCAAAATTGTGTATCTATTTGATTATTTTCATAATCTTTTTCATATAAGGTGATTTCCATGTAGAGGGGATTATGTATCCTCATTAAAATGACCCTCTTGTTTATTCCACTATGTTTTTTTATTTTATTATGAAAACAAATATTGTTTTTAAATAATTAAAGAACTATTACGTTGGTATACAAACTTACTTGGGGTTTATATATGATTTTTCTATGTAAATTGATTTCAAAAGTCAAGATAATTTAAACATTACTTTAACTTATACACAGTCACTATTAGATAAATATTTTAATTGAATATTACATTAATCAATCCTTTATTTTTATAAACTGGTTAATTTATTTTATTATGGAGGATTTAATTTAACTTTATTTCTAATCAAGATTTTTATTGGTAAATGAATTCACCCCCTCTTGAGTTAATCACTTTGACACAAAATAGTTATTACCCAAAAATTAGGTGATTCAAATAATCCCATAGATATAACTCCAAGGGAAGATAATATTTTTTATTTCAATTTATCAGCATAAAGAACATTGATGAATTATAATTCTGGAATATATGTGATGAAATATATTTAAGTAATTAACTTTAAATAAAAATGGATTTTGTTTTCATAGTATGGTGATCTTGGTATTTATAATTCTACTATCTTTTTCTTCTTTGAAAAAGTCTAGTTTGAACTTTAGAAACCCAATAATAGATCCCACATAGGATCCAATGGAAATATATGTTTTGATCACAATGATCCACAAACTAAAAATTAAGAGAAGTTATAAAAACACATAATTATTTAAATGAATAAAAATAAATAATCCACCTATTCACAGTAAACATCTACCACTATAGAAACACCATATTCATATAAAAACATTTCAGTCTCATTTAATAAGTCAATATTTTCATTTTATGCCTTCTGTGTAGAAATATAGAAATTAACCTAAAATTTTATAAACTCAAAAACTATAACTTTCATGCCATTAAAATAAATAAACCATGACCAAATTTCCAATATGAAAATTGTAACTCATCCTTGAAAACCCAAACCCCCAATAACATTCACTTTCAAAATACCATCACATAAAAATCCAAAAAATATAGGCCATCAAAAATGGACAATCAAAAATTCAATATATAGTTCAATGAAACGCAAACAATTAAAATAAAATTTCTTTATTCAAGAAGGAAAAAATCAAACATCTAGAAAAAGTCACAACACTGCAATTAACTTAATAAGTCGTAACCATTGTCTCAACCTTTTATTACACCTATATGAAATGGGAATGACAAAATATATCTCAATAAAACCGTCATTTTTTCATTTATGAAACTATTTTCTTTCCTCTTCACCTCTATGTAAAAATCACATTTGAAAAAAAACATTATTCATATCTTAAATGAAATGTTTTTTATGCGCCAACTCAATTACCTTATACATCTCTCAAACTCAATCAATCATTAAGGACTCAAAAAAATATTTATATTTCAAAATTCCCACCCACTAATTCATGTATAATTAATATAATTATATATTAAAAATATCAAAAATGATAGTTCTCTTTTATATATGAATCCTCTATAAAATAAAAAAACAACATGCAATATAGGATCCCCCATGCTTTTATTTAGGAAAATTGATTACCTTTTAAAATTATCATGATTATAAGAATGGTATAGAAAATTTATTTTCAGAATTTTCTCAGAACCCCCATACACTATTGTGAAAAGAACAAAATATAATTGTCCTGTGAAAATTAAATATATATCAATATTAGAGTATATAGAAAATTGTTCTATATATAAATTTATATAATAAGATGGAATTAAATGTTTCAATTATGTATGATGATAATTAATAAAATCATTAAAAATTTTCAACTCGATTATTTCAACGTTACATCCTAACCATATCAAAATTAATCTATCATTTCATAGATTAGAACTCAGTCTATTAATTTTATATTCAACAATAATTGGATTATGTACCAATTTTTACTTTTCTCAATCTACAATTATATCAAAAAAGTGTATGGTATTCCCTCATAATAGTTGATCATAACCCCATGAATCCTCATTGTTAACTATATGAATATAGTCTTAAGGTATATCTATAGTGGATTTCATACACATACTAAACTAACAAAGGGAATCTTTTAAATATAATAATAATTTATCTTCCCCACACTAGACAAGTATATTCATCATTCATTCAGATACCAATTTGTAATCTATAACAACCTCGCATTCAATCTTGAACGTATTATCAACTATCATACATTCTCTAGATAGAATTATTATATCACTTCTTATATTGATCATATTAAAAAAATGATATTTGGGGAAGTAATTTTCATTTATCCATTGGTGGATGAAATATAAGAATCATATATAACCAATTAAATGTATATTTATGAACATACTATAAAAAAATTGACAATCATTTATCATGCGTCCTACAATGGTTACATGCCAACATAATATGATGAATAGATGTTCAAGGAAACCATAATGAGCTAAAACTACCTTCCACAATCATCAATAAAATATGTTATAAAAATACCACTCAAACCAAGCCTAATTAAATCAAATGTGAGTCTAATCCATCATGATATAACCATAATAGTGTTTCATCATTTAAAAATTTATCCCATATAAATGTGTTGTAATAATTTATAAATTTTTTTATATTTCAACAACTTATAATTTCACTGTGATTATCTTAAACCATATCATTAAAATCCTAGTGACCTACCATTATCATATAGCATGTTATAATTTCTATAACAACTATCCTTTGAAAAGATTACCGTTCATTATAATTTTTAATCCTATTTATCGATCTAGAATTACAATTAATATATCAAAATATTTTTAATCAATCATAATCACATCTTTATGGGTGGGATGTAAATTTAAATTCATAATTCCCTAAAATAATCTCAATTTTTATTGTATTTTTTATTATCAAAAATTTACTCAAGAAGTAGTTTCATCATCTGATCAAACATCAAAATTCATTCTTTCTCAAATGAATATTCCTGATTAAGAAGATTTTAACATTAAAATAAAATAAAATTAACATAAAAAAGTTATTATATGTACCTATTATGGAGCGAGTCAAAAATCCCATATATCAATTAATATATCCATCATAAAACAAAATATAAACTATGATCAAAATAGTTCATCCTATATATAAATTTCAAGGTTCCCCCTTATTGATTGAGAATGGTAATCATACAATTCATACCCTACATCTATAAAAAATATAATTCAGAAAATAATTATTATTGAAAAATAAATCATTAATGTGAAACATTATTTTCCAATTTCATATATCAGAGGTTCCTTTATATGTCCTTAAGTTGTCCCTACATAGATAATATCAAGTGGTGAATCTCATATAACACCTCATAAAAATATCCTCTATATGATTCTAGTTTTGTATCCAATGGGAGAAAAAACCTCAATACGTAAACATTTACAAACCCCCATGCTCAAGCCCTGAAGGAAGTATTTTTTTCATTCTATGAATAATCATGAGAGGAATAGAGATATGAATGTTCCAATTCATTGTCTATAAATTAAATTTCATGAACTATATTAAATTAGAGGATAAAATAATAAAAAAACAATAAATACTATTTATTTATAGTCGAATAAAGAGATATAAAATATATTAATGAAAAAATGAATGTAAAAATAATAATAATTCTCTAATAATAAGTATGTTTTTTATTAGATGATTTTATAGACACTATATGATGAATTTACAACTATATTAGTATCTTAATATCAATTTTCTATGTACCGGTGTTATTTAATAGAAAAGTAAAGTAATTATATAGTAATATGTTAGCTACCACACCTTGCGATGGATGGTCTATCAGGTTAGTCTGAACTCCCACACATAAACATTATTCATTATATGATCGTAAAAAAATATAGCTCACTAATGAACTAATATCTAAAATACAACCTATATCTCAATAATATTCTTTGACACCCCTCTATCATAACACAACGCCACTACGACCATTCCTAGAATGAGATCAATTATGACTCTTGAAGACAACATCTAATAGGATATAGGTTATAGACATTCACTAAGGGTATAATTCTCATAAATGTGATGGATTAATTTATTATTAAAGAATTTCAAGATAGTATGAAAAATAATAACAACCAATCCATGAAAAATAAATAATAATGTATCAAATGATTTTTTAAAATTTATAATTAATGAATTCATACAACATAATAAAGTAATAAAAAACACATGGTAGAATAATCACTTACCCCAAAATAAATAAACCCTAGACATGTGCATGACCATAATGTTATATCAAACCATCAAGAAATGAAACCCTACTTATATTAACATTATTTACTATGTTAAAACCACCATATAAATATATCCATGTATACCTGAAAAAACTTTATTTATCAAAATGTATTATAATATTTAATATAAATATATAATAACTAATATATGTTATTGTGTGTAAATAGAAGAACGGTATGTTAGGTTAGTAGTATAAGTTTATATCAATATATATTATGTTTTAATCCATGTTCATAATCAGTATATGTCTCTAGTTCACATTGAATGTGGTTTTTGGCTACACCATTATAAATATTGGGGTAACACCCTGAGATTTTAGGAAATATTTTTTCTAGTGCATTTAATTTTGATATCTTCTGGAAAATGAAAAAACATTTTTTATCAAAACAGAATATACTAATAATATTATTATTTAAACATGGAAATTATAACATAGTCATTATGAATTCTGGTATGAATATGAATGAACATACTTGTAAATTATGTATAATTTTTTCGAATAAGGAAAATATTTTTATGAAAATGTATATAATTAGTTTTTTAATGTCTTTATATTCAATGAAAATATATATAACCCAAAATGGTTTTATATATTATTTTGTGAATAGTTTATATCAAAATTTTTAAAAATGATAGAAAATATATTGAGAAAAAAATAATTTAATAAACATGTTGAAATTATCTTTGTGAGAATCTTTAATAATTTTAAAAAATGATTAATTTTTTATTAATATTGAAAATTAAATTTTTTTTATTGAAATAAAATTTATATTTATGTAATTTAAAAGTTATTTGTTTAAATATATTTAATAAAAACATTATTTGAAATATATTACGTTAAAAAACTACTCATTGGAATAAATTTTCTTTTTAAAAAATGATATGAAATATTTTTACACATATGAAAACCTTTTTATTTGAAAAATAATCTTTTTCATTACATGTGTGTTTAATTTAAAATTTAATCCAACCAATTCATTGAATCAAATTTTATAAAATCTATTATCAATTTTTAATCATATTAATAAATTTTATAAAATAAGTTCTACTTAATTTTTTCCATAAAAAATACTAAAACTTATAAAAATTAATTATTGTTGTAAAGGATAAAAATAGTTTACCAATGTGTTAGACTAAAAATATATGTGTTTATATTACCTAAAAACTTCTCCAATTTCTTTTTTGAGGAAATATTATGAGATTATCCAATATATAATTCTTTAATTATAATTTTTTTTATCCTTTTTAGATGTAAAAAATGATGGTACCCCTCTATATTTAAAGTAATTCTATTTGTGTATAGGACACCACTTATAAAAGGTAACCCCTATTATCTACTCTTCACAACTTCAAATCCCATTTACAATGAAAATAACAAGAAAAAAACACTATATTACCTCACCAAATCCTATAGGTGATATTATAAATAGAATCCATTCTAATGTATATTTTGGTGCAATCCAAAATAGGATGTTCAAATAATATTTATAATTGATAATGGATTGTTATTTTATTTCATCTTCCACCTCATTAAAATATAATTTAATTATAATGATACAATAACAATTATATCTCCCATATACTATGATGCTACTTAGTTAATAGAATAACCTATATTTAACTCCTCCTATATCAAATGGGGAACAAATCCATTGATAATGTGTGGTGGATCACTGCCTCATGAATAAATTTAATTCATTCTCAATTAACATCTCTCACCTATCAAGAAAATGTTGGATTTTAAGATTATATATTATAAAAATTACATATTTATACTAATGTAATAATTATATCATATCCACAATATTTTATTTAATATTTACCTTTCTTTTGTTCTATCCATTATGAAAATGGAAACAATTGTCACATGTATGTTCAGCCCACTATCTCTATGAATGGTGTAATTAAACATTCTTTAGATAATACAATCATGATCAATGTAAAAGTACTAAAAAATACCACACTAAAAAATACATGGTAGTGGAAGTAGTTATTATCTAAAATATGATGTTAACAAGAATTGTTTATAAATGTGTAATAAATGGTCATAAGTAAATCATATATGGAGTTATTTATATTATTATTGTACATGAATATATGTACAAATAATTTATTTTTTATACTGGATTTACTAATATGTATAATGAAAGTCAATAATTAAGGTATTTGATTTCTAGACACTCTTATTTATACGAAACATGTTCCACATTCACCAGTTGTTTCTTTTGTGAGGTGTATATACATCCCCTTTGACATGTTTTATCGTGAATCTAAATATTATCATGATATTTAAAGAATAATTTTATTTTATTCTATATTGGGGCTTACGATTCAAAAAATTTCAATGTGGTAAGATAATTTTATCCCACATTTATTTATATGCAACACAAGCCCAATCCACTACTTGTTTATTTTTTATATGGTATATGTTTCCCAAGAATTTCATTTATGATTATTCGTTTGAAAATTAAAACGATTTAAATATCTATATTATGTTTATAATTTCATATGGAATATGAATCAAAAATTTATAATGTAGTAATAATTATAAGTTTTAGTCATACTTTTTATTATGATTTATTATGATTATTGTTTTTATGATTATATATTATGAAATACCTCTCATGGAACTCATAAATTATTTTCTCATATAATTATTTATTAGAATAAATGTTTACCATCCATTTTTCTCTCTTTAACAACTCATGAAACTGGAAAAATTATAAGGAAATATAAAAATTATGTTTCACTTTGAAAAACATAATTTTTCAACAATCTCAATGTTTATAGAAATTTATTAAATTTAAAAATATAAAAGGAAATTTATTTTTATTTTTTATGAAGGATATTTTTACTTGTAACTAAAAATGCTAAAGGAATCTTTTTATGTGTAAAACATGAACATTGTTTTTATCCATCATGACCATCCAATGAATCAATTTTTACCTTATAAATTAACAATATTATATTCAATGAAAAATTTCAATTATTATTAGGGACATTTTTATATTTTAAATACGTGATTTCAAAATGGGAATGATATTTTCCTAAATACGTGATCCAAATGATCTCTCAAAATGATTTTCTATCTAAGATAACATAATTTGATGTTACATATTATTAGATTGGGATATGTTCAAATTAAAAAATGATTATTCATTCTCTATATGATTTATGTTTATTAGGAAAATATTTTTTTGATACACATTTATTTTCTATTGGTTATGGTATGAGGAAATGATTATGAAACCAATTTCATTTCATGGTTTCTGATAAAATAAATGTTTTATGATCTTGTGACACACATATGTATTGTTTTACTTATTACATGGGTGGGACTTATATCTAATTCTATTTCATTGGGTAAATAATAATGTTATATGAGCTCTAATTGTTCACGAGAGGTCTTCCCATTCCCAAATGGTTACACGGTAGGTTACCCATTCCCAAAAGAAGGTACATGGGAGGTTATACAAACCTGGAATGAGGGTATATATGAAGTTATACAAGATCCAAAAGAATTTATATTGCATTTTATCCAAATCCTATATTAGGTACATGTGTTTTTTTCATTCCTAATATTTTATGAATGTCTAAATAGATAGCCCTGAAATGTGTTTTTATGTGTATGTGTATGCATAAATCTCTGTATTATGCCAATGTTTTTCTCTAATGAATTATGTAATTATATTTCTTTTTGAGTTATGTCTTATGACATAAAATTATTTATTCCATGACCCTTGTATATGATCTGTGATATGTAGTGTATGGTTTTTAAATATCATTCTCATGTCTCAATACCATTATGGTAGTATTATGTTAAAATATAAAGCATTCAACCATACTAGTCATATGTGATAACATTTTATTATGATTCATTTTACATTGTTATTAAGAAATATATTACTTATGATATAAATAAGAATGGTTCTAGTGTTGAGGAACATATTGGGATATAATGGAGTTTACCTATGGACCATCTTTCCATGAATTGAAGTATTCAATGTCACTAGACCTATAAGATTCTAGCAAGGAAATATTATGTTATGTAATGAATATTCAACTATTAAGATGTGAAACATATGTAAGAAAATTAACATTCACTATAAGTGTTCACTATCCACTAAACCATCACCTTATACTACCAACATGGTCTAATTCCCATCCTCAATGTTTTTTCCTTAGTCAATAAACCCATTTTTTAGTGTATGAAAATAAAATGAATAAGTTGATAAATAAAATTTTATATAGTCTATAATTTTCCATCAACAAAATTTTCCTTCAAAAATAAACTACCACATATAAGTACCATATATAAGTATGACTCAGAACATCCTATGACCATCCCACTATTATAATTATCTCACTTATTGTCTCCATTAATGAACTAATTTCACATCATTATCAAAACCATTCCACACCCATTTTCAAATATGAGTTTAATATATATCCAATTCAAATCAATCAATTAGGTTGAGTGGGGATAAGATAAGTTAGTCGTTAAATTATAACACGTGAATTAAATATTGAGTTACACATGAGATGAATGCATTTGGTGCCTTGATGCCTAGGAAATTTTACTCTCATTTGGCAAATTTATATAAAAATGTAATATGCAATATATATCACACTATTCCTCAATAAATTTCAATAAACTATATCAACATGTCCAAATGACTACCTAATCAACTAATTCAACAAGTAAACTTATCCTCTATGTAATATATATCATCTAGTCCTTATGGAAATCCTATTATCCAGATCAACTAGTCTATAAAACTAAACAATTAATGATTCAACGATACTTCATCTTCAACGAAATAATTATTTTAGATAATATGAATCTCTAGCTAAATCCCCTATAATAAAAAATACGTAAACATATTTTTTCACTTGTAAGTTATAATGTCAGGGTTACATAACAACCCGTTGAAAAATATGTCCATATATATAAGAATTAAACTCTTTACATTATACTGTATTTTTGGTACAAAAAACGTTATTAGAAATATAAATCATCCTATACCAAATATTAACATGATAATATGGCTTAGATTCATCATGATACCATGTCATGAAGAAAATTTAAGTTATTATTCCATTAATTCCAATTCGTCACCATATTATTCCTAGTTTCATTTAATAGAAATTCACTTTTTTAATTGATATATCACATAATCGATTATCATGTTTGATTAACATAACTGTAATAATTTCCACTTCATCATCTCCCGACTCATAATAATCATGAAATGTTCATCACTCTTCATTATCATAAATAAAATAACCATTACGTATTGCATATTGATTTTATAAATAATATAAGCCATTTTAATTATACACATGAATACGGGAAAAAATAAATGTGAGTTGTATGTCATATTTATCATAATAATTGATGGACTATGAATTTTTAAACGATACATCATAGATAAATTTATTTTCCAATATTTTTTAATATAAAAAAATATTATATTAGTCTATATTACACTTGAAAACATCACTATCATGATCTATAAAAAAATTAAACAAAATTAATCTCTGAATAATTCATTCAAATACTGATTAAAATTGTAATATTTTCTTATCCTATTTATATATACTTACATAATACTATGTGTGTGTTATAATTGTAAAAAATATTTATATTTAACATTATTATTTTGATATTAATTTGTGGTCCTCACAGACAAATCAGTGTGGGGAAAATTGTTTTTCCAATTATTTTTTAAAAGAAAACTTGAAATACAAAATCCCCAAATTCATTAAAAACTGTTAATAAAAGTATAATAAATATATAATATTAACATTCAAAAAGATACTCAAAATCTCAATCATATCTCAGTTAAAATAAATATAAATTAGTTTATCGATTGAAAATAAATTACTCATATCATGAACTATATTAAGAACATATTTATGCTTAATATAAAAGAAAATTAATTTTAATAACTTAGGTTAAAGAAATTTTTTGTTTTTTTAAATTAAAACTAAATAGATAAATCACTAAAAATAATGATCATTGGAATTTATGAAATGGGTTTGGTCTCAAAATGAGACATAATCCACTCAACATTGAAGTAACCCACTGTAAAAGGGTTTATTACACAATAATATAATCCACAACTAAGATATGTTTTTTTAAAGAAAACTATACTCATAAATGAAATGATACAAAAATAGTCATCCCTAATTATTCATGGCATGAGAGATATATTGTTTACACACCACCTCTTTCATTGTGTAATGTAGGAATAATAATGGAAATATTTCTTTGATTGTGTTTATAACTCTCAAGGGTTTTACATGAGACTTTTCGTTATTGATATGGAGACTAAAATAAAAACGAAACTCAAAAATAATCTAATATATAAATATTAAGGAATTTTGGATTTGAAGATTTGGTGTAGTTCAATCCAAATAAATTTCTTTTATATGACTCTCTGAATGTATCTTCAAAAATCATCATCTAATATTTAATAGAAAGTGAAAAAATATTATTTCATGGATGTATGCAAAAATATTTGTTCTGTGATAATTTATTGATATGTTTTATCCCTAATAAATGTGTATCTAGTGTCTTTTTTAGGTCAATGATTGCACCATATTTAGAAATTCATTTTGACCCTTATAATATCTTGTTAAAATAATTTTGTATCATAAATTTAAAATTTAATAAAAGTTGAACTTCAAGTATGATTTAATTATTTATGTGTATTTGACTATTACAAATGTAAATGTAAATTGTTTTTATTATTTCATTAATGGTGTTGGTGATTTAGTGAGCCCATGATGGTACATAATGAAGAATGATTAAAATGAACTGAATCACATGAACACATGTCCACTTTTCCCATCTATAGTGATATTCAGTCTTTCAATAGGCTCTGATTTTGTTGGAATATCCAAAATATTATTGGATAAAATTATTATGTTGTAAAAAATCACAATTCATCTTTTAACTGGCCATACGAACTATTAATTCAAGGGAATCCAATTTTCATATAGCCAAAAGCGATGTTCTAAATTTAGGACATTTCGAGATCTGTGTGCCTCTAAATGTCACCAAATTTTTGGTGAAGATAAAAACATGGTGGGGAGTCATTATTTTAGTTTTAAAAAATCAGGATATCATTTTCTAGTGAGTAAAAAATCATACTCCAATTGGTTTTATGAAATATACATTTTCAAAACAACATTCCACACAACATATAAAATGATACTATGGGCACCCCATTTTGGATTTCAACTAGGATGATTGGTGATATTATTTTAGAAACTCAATAGAGTCCCTAACACATAACTTGAGGTTCTAGAGGCTATTAAAATGGATAATTAAACATCATTTTCTTCCTCTGTTCCCATGTAGTTCAAAACACCCCATGATCACCTAGGTAGAGGCATGTTGTAAATCAAAATATTTGTTTTTTGTATTATGTGATGATCATTTTAATTCCATGTTTGTATTTTTTTCATCATTTTATATTATTCTTTTTTCAATTCATGTTTTGGTATATTTTAATCTACTCAGATGATCATATTTGGGGTACAAATTTATGTGATGTTTCACAAAAGGTTCACCACATCTTCTTCCCCTCTCAATTATGGTATTCGTGTGGTTCATTTAGGAAAATTGAAGTCACATAAAAACTATCATTAAAATTTCATTTCATGTTAGGGTGAAACATTGAAATATCATATAATCCTATACAATAAAACTATTACTTAGTGTGTTTCCTTGGTGAGTTTTAGTTATGAAGTCGAACAAAAATCACCTAATCATCAGAGATAACCTGTGAATCATTGTGTTTTTCTGGTAATACCTAAGAGGTATTATAGTATAAATCATTAAAATTATGGTTATAGGTGTTACAAACCAAGTATTAAAATATCATAAACCTATCTCATAAAGTGATGAAGGATGAGCGTCATGAGATTTCCCCAAGTTTTTCACACTTAATAAAATCTGTCATTTTTTACTTTCTTGTATCACTTTATTTTATATAATTTCTTTTTAAATAAAAAACAAAAATATCAAACAATATAAGTCTTATTTGTATTAAAAAAATATTATTTTTAAACTAATTATCTTAGGATCTGTTGAGAGATGACTACTGTTCCTACTATACTTTTGAAATTCTAGCAAAAACTAATCTTTTAATTTGATGTTCTAGAAAATACAATCTATTTTTTGGTGCCATTTTGGGGATCCAATATCAATATTTATCAATATTTGATTTTATTTATTTATTTTACTTCTTAATTAATATAAGATTCAATATCCCCCATCCTATTTGATTGTATCTATTCTTGTTTTTTCTTATGGTTGTTTTTGTGTCTCACTCTCGGTATCTTTTACTCTCACAATTATTATAAAGTAAAAAATTTTATTTTATTTTATTTCTACATTCATCATAATTAATAAATTTTATTTTATCCATCCCCGGTCATAAAAAAACAAAAAAATGAAAAACATAACAACTTAGTTACAATACCTGATCAAGAAAACTACATGAATTTGACCCAAAAAATGAAAAGTTGCTTCACTCAAAAATTAGGTCATATATAGTTGGAAAATCAAGTAAAATATATGAACTCATTTATGAACCCAAATTGTTCCCAAAACAATCCAAAACTAAACCAAATAAAACCATATAAATATTGGTAATGAATAACCAGACATTAAAAGAACTTACAACACTAGATGTAGAGTAACGACCGGCATATATCCAACATCCTAATGAGGAATTAAACATTGAGCTAATATCAGGGCACATAAAAATTCTTCTTAAGTTCAATTTCCTTCTCAGTGAGGACCCTCACAATCATCTAAATGAATTTCACATAATGTGCTCCACCTTGAAACCCCATAATATATTTGAGGATCGAATTATGTTTAGATCCTGCCTTTTCTCCCAATATTGGGATCCAATTGTTGGATATATTATCTACCGCCACAATTTTAGGGGAGGGGGATGACCTGAAATGAATTTTCTAGATATGTTATTCCCAACCTCCCAAACTACATCAATTAGACAAAAAATTTGTGGCATTAGGAAATCACAAGGAGAGAACATTCATCAATATTTGGAGAGAGTAAAATTAATTTGTTCATGTTTTCCCCAAAACGAGATTAGTGATCAATTACATATTAAATACTTTTATGAGGAACATAACCCCATAGAGCATGGAATGATGGATTCTACATTTTGTGGTTCCATATTTGATAAAACTCATTCTACGGCTCGTGAATTAATTTCCATCATGTCATAAAAAGCATAATAATTTTGTACATGTGAAATTTAACCAACCCAATGAGTTAATCATATAATCAATGAATCCCTATAAAAATGGTACAAAATAAATATGTTGATATTAAGACCATTCTAAAAAAATTATCTCAAGGAAAATGTAACTCACACTATAATTGTATTCTGTCATTCTGTAGAACATGGTTTTTGGAAAGGGCCTCTAAGAAGAATCTCTGATTCTCTCTCATTGTCATAGGGATTCATCTCGTTGGTCGTTCCCACCCCCCACCGGCGTGGCTCAGGTAGCTCGACATCAGCATCCTAGATCTCGGTTTTCCGGCGGCATGGCTAAACTGTTTCCCTGGCTTGTCTTCGTTCTTCTTATGGGATTCAGACCAGCGTTGGCATGACTTTCAGGAAAATCCGTCACAGTGCGGACAGATCCAACATCAATGTGGCTTGTGGGAAGATCTGACATAGTGTGGTATCTGGATCTTTCTGAATCAGATTGGTGTCGGTCTTCTCACTGTCTGATCTTCCAGGGAATGGCATCAACACATCATAGGGATAGATCCATCATTGCTTCATTAGATCCAACATTGGTACGGCTTACGGACAGGTACAGAATGACATGGTCTCCAACTACTTTTGATTCAGATCAGCGTCAGTGTGGCTCGCAGACCATTCTTCCCTAGTGTGTATTTGACTTGCAATTTGGCTGATATCGGCACTGCTTGGTGTCAGATCTGGTATGGTAGAGTTATCTCATTGTATTCTTGGAGTGTCTTAGAGGGGGAATGTTTTTAGGTGTCTCTGGTTGGTTTTTGTGGAGTCATCACTTCCTAAGGTTGTGCTGAGGTTGACTCCAAAATAGGGTGCGACATCCAGATGACATTGTTCTTCCTAGATCATTCTTCTTCATTGTCCTTCTGTGGAAGTGTTCTTCCCAAAAGATTTTTGGGAGGCTGTCTCACATTATTGGAGGGTGGGGAATTTTCCGACTAGAGATCACTAGAGGGTTTTTGGTTTTGGTCTAGTAAAGATGGTTGCACTGGTAAGCGATTGAGGTGGCTAGTTCTGAGGTTCAATTCTTGAGTTGATTGATATGGTGTGTCGAACGAGATGATTGATTGGTCTTAATCATTGATGCATGATATTTTTTCTATTTTTATGTTTTGAAGTCATTTATGGTTTATCACTTATATCTCGAAAGTGTATAATGGTTTCTCACTTTATCCACAATAGTGTTTGGATTATAAAAATATTTTTATTTTTCAGTCCAGGTACTCACACTCTTCCACTAATCCATTAAATTGGGGTATTTGTTTTGAAAAAACTCATTTTACTATCCAGTTCATGTTACTTCAAGTTAATTTGATTGATGTATAGAAATATTCCATAGGTTTACATTCCAATAAGAACCTCCCTCCAGGAATGAATTGTTCAGTCGAAAACCAAAAACTAGGTGGAAAGAAAAACCATTGTACTAACTAAGAAGAAACTGAAGACACCCCAAGTACAATTCGTAAAAACAAGCCCATGTATGCAACCTTTTTATACTTAAAATTTTTAGAACAATCCTCCTCCTCCTTTGAAATCTGAAATGTGTGTTGATAAAATTGTGAAGATAATGGAAACATAGAACCTCTATTTCCTATAGACTGCACTCTCAACTAATCAATACCTACAAACTGAAGTGTGATAATTGGAAAACACCATCAGGGAGATAATGATTCAAGGTTATATAAAAATAAAATCCAAACTTGTTTCTAAACTAATAGATAAAGGTAATGTATGCACATTCATTATTCATAGTTGTAATGATTTTTCTACTTATAAGGATTCTGAATAAAAGTTAAGTTCCCATCATGAAAAATCTCTTTCCATACCCTCAAAATATTTTAATGATATTAAAACAAAAATGATAATAAAATTTTCATTGAGGATTCCACTAAAAACCCCATTCATTTCCTTTCTCTAAAAGTATGTCTAAATATATATAAATAATTATAATTAAATTGATTTAGAGATAAATGATACATTAAAAAAAGTAAAAGTTAAAATTCTTTTAATTCATGCAGGTTAAATAAATCTTCTGATAACCAACATTTCTTAAATATATTTTCACCCCTATATGGTGACTAAAGGGGGATTACAAATTCAACATTGGAAGGAATGTCTCAACCTTAATAAAACTATAAATACTAACAAAATTTGAGGATCCATGAACATTCATGATACATTTCATCATAGGGGACACATACATTTATGACGCAATGATATATATGGGTGTTTCAATTAATATGACACCTTACTCTATGTATACATATCTATAGGGGGTAGCATCAACCAACGGGGATTATTGTTCACCATGAAAACAAGGTCACAACAATCCCATCAGGATTGATCCAGGATTTCATCATATGTGTCGTGAATCTCATCTTCCTTGATGATTTCTTTATTATTTAGATGAATGATACCCAAATAAAAGGACATGATCAACTCATACATGGGGTCTCATTACTTAAAACTAAAATAATTATCATCAATATTCAAAATGGTACACTTTATGTGGATTTTAGTATAGATAACATATGTTCTAATATCCTTGGATAAATGACACACACCACTGAAGAGAAATACACACTTTCTATATATTTGATGGATATTTTATAATGTGAGACACACACACAAAATTATCTGCTAGACTCAGACTTAGATTCATTCTAATCATCTTCAAAATTAGATGATTTTAGTTTTGATTCATGTTTTGATTGTTGTTTGGGTTAATAAAAGTGTAAATTTGATGAATTAATTGATGAGTATGTTTATTTTGAGGTACCCATGACAGTTGATGATTCATAAAATATCATTCCCAATTATTTTCATTCATTATAGAATAAAAAAAATAGATAGGCAATTTCATGGATGTCACCCCACCTAAATACCCTCTCACAATTCAAAAATCAATGGTTTTGTGACTAAAACCACATCCATATAATTTGAAATATTCTTATCTTGAGAGTATTGACAAATTTCCTATCATTATTTACAGTAACATATCTCCATATTAGGAATCAAAACTTCTCAACCATTTCAGTGTGTGCAAAAGAGAAACTATATAGGAGTCTACTGATATTATTGGGATTCTATCATTTATTTTTATGCAACATATACTATTAGAAAATAAATTTATGACCACAAGGAAATCTCCACATCGATTGAATCCCACTATCCATTAAGCATTAAAATTGGATGTTAGTAAATTACTTGTTAATGGGATCATCTATTATATATTTTATAGTAAATGGGTTTTCCTTGTGTCAATTGTTCCTAAATGATCAGAGATAATGGTTGTATCACATGCACATAATGAACTATTTCCAAAACATGCGCCAAAAAATTGGTGAGTCTTTGATGACTTTGGTCGACAAAATCAAGCCATCTAAACCGACCACATTCTTTTACATTTTATTGAATTAATGTCAGAAATATTTGTCGGCATGTCCCATTATTATATCCTTGATATAAATTAGGGTTTTTTACAAATCCATATAGATGGTGAGGAAAAATAAAATACAACATTTCCATGTCTATTTGCACATTTTCACATAGAAGGATGGATTTTATTCATTGTAATGCTTGTTTTACTTTGCAGTGAACTCTTTTGATAATTATTATGAGAATTTTGTGAATTGTATTGATGTATATTTGGATTATTTTCAAATTTATGTAACTTCCTTTGATTAAAATTTGGCACACCTAAGTATTCTCATCCATCATTGAATAAAAACAATCGATTATTTAATAATGATAAATGTCATTTCATGTTTGAGTGTGGGATAATTAATGGTAATTTTAATTCAAATGACGTAATTAAACTAAATAAATCTAAAATTGAATCAATTTCATCCCTTCCATATCAAAAATGTGGTCATGAGTTGTGATTTTTCTTACGTCATACTAGTTCTTAACACAGGTTCATTAAAGAATTTAGTAAAATCAATCTTAAATTATCTCAACTGTTTCAAAAGGATTTTGAATTTGTTTTTTATAAAATATTTTAGGATTATTTCAGTTCAAAACAAATGTGTCTCACACCATCTCCCATAATTCAACCACCAAGGTGAGATCTCCCCTTATAAATTCTGTGAGATGCCTCTAACATTGAAATTGGGTAGTTTTTTCATAAATGGTTACAATTTCTCCTCACGTCATTGTGTATGACTCCCATACCCTTGACCCTCCCTTGGAAACCTACACTACCACTTAAAAAGAACTCCATTATATTGGTTTTACTTGGATAAATTCCATTTATTTCTTATTTGGTCAAACATAAAGGTATTTTCTTATCATGATTCCCTTCATATTCTCGTTATGATGCCTAAAGATAAGCCACACCTCATTCGGTGGATGCTCCTCCTCTTCATGTTTGGCATTATGTTTATAGATAAGAGAGTTGTATAAAATGATATAGTTTACAAAATTAGCAATATTTCCCCTCACCTGTGGACCACTGAAAATATGTGTTAGTATGGATGGATGTCAAAAAATATATTTTAATACTCCCCATATGTAGAAAAAATACATGCACTGAATAAATTATGAATGATTTTTTTATTAAGTATTGGTATGGGACATGTACTAATGGGAAACATTGTGGTCACATTATTTCTATCATAATAGAATCCTGAGATCATCTGAATGAGTTCTTATAATGTTATAAATTTATAAAATAAATCAATCATGATAATAAATTTGATAATGAAGAGAAATAAAATGAGATCAAGTTATTTTTATTTAAAAATTAAAAAACTATAATTGATAACTATTGATAAATATGAAAATAAAATAAAAATATTTAAATAATTATAAATTATAATAAAATTGGTCTCTAACACCACTTGAAGGTTCCGTGCATAGTAGAATCAGTTAATTGGGTATGACTAACTTTTCATTTTTACTAGTCATGGGTTAATCTTAGATACACATAAAAAATAAATGTTTAAACCAATTTAATTTAATCTCATTTTAATTTATGATACAATGATAAAACCTAAATACAATATCATGACATATTGATATATAATTAATATAAAAGGTTAAATAATTACGTTGACGTGAATTACTTCGTGTTTGATATATCAAACAACATATCAATGTAATTAAATCATTGTATTATTAGAATCAGGAATATATTAAACCTATTATTGATCCACACCTGATCCATGAACCACCAGATTTATCTTTGGGAATCTATAGTTTCCAGTGCTATAGATTTTAACACATGAATCATTGTTCTCTGATATCTCTGAAAATCGTTTTAGGAATGATTTTCTATAATCAATTAGGAATATAGTGTGGTGGTTGAGAAGTATCTTTATCAAAACATGAGAACATTATTAGGTAGGCCACTCTCTATGGCTTCAATACATTTCATCATATTTTTGTGAATAAACGAATACAAAATAGGCAAAAACCATTTATCAATACCATAATTTCATATAAATAGTGTATGGTTTAGAAAGTAATAATTTCAAATGTGACTTTGTTATTTACATTCTTAATGGAATCCCAAATTTCAATAATAATAAAAAATTTATTATCAATTATATGGGAATTCAAAGCATTCAAATTAAATAATTATTATTTATACAAATAATATTTTATATTGGTCTATTAAACATGATATTCCATTCTTCCACAATATTTATTGTCCCTTGAATAATCATTATTTATTTAATAAATAAATAACACTACATTATTCACCAATAAATAAATAAATATTATTTTTACTAAATAGATAATAAATATTTATTAATTATTCTTATCATATGAAATTATTTATAAAACTAATCAACGAATATAAATAATTAAGAAAACATGAATAATTATTAAAACTCTTACATGTATAATATTTATTCAACAAATTAAATAATATATAAAATTATAGTTTGTCTTTGGTTTTTTATAAACATATTGTGTGACAATCCATGACTCTTTGTCCAGGTAATCTTCTTAAGAAACCCAAAATCAAATGATAGGGTCTTGAAAAATTCCATGATTATCATAATGGAAGAAGATATTGTCTCAATGACCAAAAACATCATAAATTTTCATACCATGTAATATAAATATTTTATCTTGATATCTACAATTATGCAGGTTGTGTAGAAGCGCTCTTTTCACATACTCTAACAATATATGACTTTTATGAAATAAATAAGACATAAATAAAAATAATACCAATAACCAAACTAGTTTAATGTCATTTGAAACATGAAAACATAAACACTAGTACATAAATGATCGACATAATCTCATACTAGGTTCTTCTTGACTATTTCCCTTCTTAAACACATCAATCATAATAAATATCATCAAAATATTAGGAAAGGAAACATAAATAGGGGTGAGAAGAGATGCACAGTAAGGGTAAACTAGGGAGATATGTTACCATAATCCGGAGTATAAGGGTATGAGAATATGATCATGAAAACTTATGATCATACCCCGCATGTCAAAGATCACAAGCATGAATCGTTTTATAAATATTTGGAGTTCATGATACATGAATCAAATGAAAATAAGGAACCTACTCCATGATAAAATAATAGTGTAATAAAACATGGAATTGTATTAGAAACATTTGAATATATGATATGGCTTATATAGGAGATAATGAATCACTTAAATGTCATATTTATAGTACAGGTTTTGTCCACATACCATGATGGTAGTCATGGTTCACTCTCATGGCTATATTAGTAGCATTAGTTCACTCCAAATATCATCTTGTAGTCTTTTTTCTCTCCCATGTGCATCTTAGTTGTCAATGATCACTTCCAAGACAATATTATTATATCTCATGAGAAATAAATCATTACCAAATACATTTTGGGGAGATTTATGTCCAACCCATCCCATAATGAAATCGTACATTAATGTTCCACAAGATAATAATAACCATTTAATAAACCATTAAATTAAATGGGTATTATAACCATGTAATCATATAATTACCCTTGGAAAAAATTATATGTTTCATAATAATTTTTATAGGTTCTAGGTGCAGTGGATGTGCGTTGGTGGGTTTTACCAACATTTATTTCAGTGTAAAACAATGTTCAATCCAAGATCCATCATGATAATAAAATATCCGTTCTTCGGAATATAACGAAGAATGAAAAGAAAGAGAACGGTCCCAGAACCATCGTGGTGATCATCATATGTTGGTCAAAATTTATTTAATTAATTGAAAATAATTTTCCTGATGGAATTATTTCTTCGTTGATGTTTTCCGGTCCTGTTTTGATGTGATTCATCATTGCATCGCAAAAGGGAATTATAGACATCCTCTTGCGGTGATCCACACATGCACCATGTATCTATGGACGTCTCCAAAGGATTCTTCGGGTGATACCATGGAGAAGCCTTTGCTGGTGTTGTCCACCTTAGATGGCCTTGATCTGATAGAGTAGGATCTCTCTCTATTTTTATAGCGTTCTTAGAGGAAGGAGTTCCCTCGATCCTGAGATAACATTCCAGAATTGTTGTGAAAAATGATTCATGGAAATGTGTTAGGGCTTTGAGGATATTTATAATTAGGTGTGATGGTATATAGTTATGAGAATAAATAAATGCATTATGAATTTTATTTATTTCATTAACTGTTATTGAAAACCCCTATGTCAAATCATTAATTCCTTGACATGCGCCCATGCTGAATAAAATAAATATCATTTAATAAAACCATATTATTTCCTCAAAATCATGACTGGAAAAACTACAGTACGTGTAATCATTAATACACAGCGTGTACTTTTTTTTCATTTCATTTCAAAAATGAAAATGACCCGACATGTGCATTTAATGTACATGACATGTATATCTTGTTTTTTTCATTTTATTCTTCCTCCAACAATAAAATGATTTATGATTTCCTGAATGATTATTGAACAACATATGATAATAATCATTATTCTATTTGAGATACTTGGATACACAGTGTGTGACCCTGTAGGCCTCTTTCTCGTTGGAATTAGGTTTGTTTCCCTATAGTCCAAGATTACAATCTAGTAATGGGTCAAGGCACCCAAGGGAAAGAAGTTGATTGCGCATTAATGTGTGACCTCATAATAATTTTTACTGTATAATTTAATCCCTTTGTCTCGATATCTCTAATCAAGCGGGTTGCATGCTAGTTCCATCAACCCTTGTGCTCGATTATTCTTTCTTTGACTCCTGGAATTGAACTCACCCATACCTTACCATGAACATGGGTTTATTTACGATATATCAATTCCATAAAAAGTCCCGAGATATCTACTTCCGTTATGGAATAGAAGGGACAAATCCTTTCTCTCATTATCTATTAATGCAGTATCACTTGTGACGCACCCAACGTATCCTACCTCACAGTGAACAGTGTGTCCTCACAGTCTTCTTCAATACATCTAAGTGTGTGGGTTGTTGTACCCAATAATAATAATCTTAAATTATATGGATCAATACACACATCCGAAGATAGGAACATCCAATGACAATATGAAATGTGTATTTCTTACTGGCAAGTCTCGTTCTCATAATATCCTCTTAGATATTAACAAGGGAGAACACAATGTGAAACTGCATTAATGTTTTATGATTCCTCACCCCTAATGGCTTGTACTATTTGTCTCCATGAAATAACATCATCTCTCCATAGAACATATATTCAAGAACAGTGTTATGGAACTTCCAGGTTCTCATCATAGTAGGGATCTACTAGGACCCTGTAATGCAACAGATGTCCATAGGACATTATCACATGAATTGTCATGTATAAGAACAATTAAGATGGTATAAGGTATTTATTAATTAATAATGTACAAATTAGTTGGATCTAGGACACCAACTCCAATAGACTCCGACTTGGACTAGATCCAACTACTAACAACCACTAACCCACTAGCTCTCACATGATATTAATGCTTCTGCTGAGATAGGCCTTTAGTCATGGGGTCTGCCACATTCTCTTCCGTGGAAACTCTCCACTCTGCAACTTGACACCTTTGATAGAAATTCCTCAAAAGGTGATACTTTCAGAATATGTGCTTTTCCATTGATGTGACCTACATTCTTTTGCAAGAGCCTCTGCTGTCGTATAATCACAATACAACATGATTGGATCTTTACTGTTAGGCACCACATCAAGATCATAGACAATGTTCCAAATATAGAAGGCTTCCTTGGATGAATCTGAATCCACTATATATTCAGACTATGTTATAGAATCAGCAAAAAATGGCTGCTTTGAAGTCTTCTAGATCACAAATCATCCATTGATATAGAAAACATATCAAGATTGTTACTTCAGATCGTTCTGATCTGTCTGAAAACTAGCATCAGCATACCATCTGATGAAAAGGTCTTCATCTCCTCCATACACCATGAATATATCCTTTTATCTTCTCAGATACTTAACGATAGTATTAATAGGATTCCAATGCTTTTCTCATGGATATGCTTGATATCTACCTACCATGATCAGTGAATAGGCAACATCAAGCCTGTTACATAACATTGCATACATGATGGATCTTATAGTCAAAACGTATGTGGTCTTACTCATTCTATATTTCTCTTGATGTGTATGAGGACATATTTTATTATAATGATGTTAGCCTTGTGACACTAGAACCAATCCCCCCTTTTATTGTTTCATACTAAATATTTTTAGTATCTGGTATATGTATATACCCTGACATAGTCCAAGAAGCCTCTTGGATCTATCACAAATTATCTTGATCAATAGAATGTAGGCTACTTCACCCAATTCCTTCACAGAGAAACACTTGTTCAACCAGTCCTTAACTGACTGTAATACTGGTACATCATTTCCAATAAGCAATATTTCGTAAACATATACTACTAGGATAATTATCACATTCCCATTAAACCTCTTATAAACACAAGGCTCACATTCATTCTCAATGAAACCAAATTATTTTATGGCTTCATCAAATCAAATGTTCCATGACATGGATTCTTGCTTTAATCCATAAATGGATTTATGCTACTTGAAAACCCGTTTGGATTCACTTGGTGTCACAAAACCTTCTATTCGAGTCATATCGACATCATCCTGAAGGATCCCATGAAGGAATGTTGTTTTAATATCCATTTTCCAAATCTCATTGTCATTGTAAGCTGATATGGAAAGTATGATTCGAAGGGATTTAAACATGGAAACGGTTGTGAAAGTTTAATCATTGTCAATTCATTGATTCTGTCTGAATCCTTTAGCCACTAGACATTCTTTATAGGTGCTAACTTGACCTTCCATGTCCAGTTTTCCCTTGAATACCCATTTTCGTCCAACATGATTTACATAAACTGGATCATTTACTAGAACCCAGACATAGTTCTGATACATAGAATCCATCTCAAAATTCAGAGCTTATAGACATCTTGTGGTTTCAATGCTTTCTACTTCTTCTTTATAGGAGAGAGGTTCATCATTGTCCAGAAATAATGATACACCATCCTCGGTGACTAGGATACAAAATCTCTATGGTTCTTTTACCTCTCTTGAGCTCCAACTCAGTACATGTGTTTCTAGAACCTCTTCCATGGGGACCTTTCAAACATGTCCCTATACCAACTCTTGTGTATCTTGAGCATCAACATCGTCAAAGTCAATATTTCTCCCACTATCCATTTTGAGGATGTTCTCCACTTATTAAAGATGTCTTGTGTGGCGACATTCACATTCTTTTCTTGAGGGTTATATAACTAATATTTTTTGTTTCCTTGGAATATCCTATGACGATACACCTTGTGCCTCTGGGTGGAAGTTTGTTTCCTGAGAAGGCCTTAAAAATTTACTCGCATCCCTATAAACATGTATGAGACAAAATGGGGTTCTTTCCATTCAATAACTCAGAGGGAATTCCATTTTCCGCCTAAGTTGGTACTCAGTTTAATGTGTATGTTTCAGTTTGTAATGCATATCCCCAAATGTTTAATGGAAGATCTTCATGACTCGTCATCGACCTCTCCATATCGATCAAGGAGTGGTTATTCTATTCACTAACACCATTCCACTGTGGTGTATAAGGAGGAGTGAGATGAGATAGAATCCCGGATTCCTGTAGAAGATCGATGAAATCATGGTTCAGATATTCTTCACCTCGATCTAATTGAATTTTCTTTATCATTTTACTAAGATGATTCTCTCCTTCATTTTTTAATTCCATTAATTTATATAAGGATTGTGACTTATACCTCATTATGTAGACATGGTCATATCTACTCAAATCATTAGTAAATGTAGTGAAGTAAGAATATCCACCTTTATCTTCTACTGGAAATTCTCCACAGACATCCGTGTGCACCAATCCAAGAATATTTCTTTCCCTTTCACCATGTCCACTGAAGGGAAGTATGGTCATTTTTCCTTATAAACAAGAGTGACATCTATCAAGTGGTTTTATCTCAGTAGAGTCTGAAAGCCATCTTGGCAGAGTTTTTTCAAGTGCTTCTTGTTTGCATGAACGAGACAGTGATGCCACAACTGGGTAATGTATGAGTCATGTGAGATTGTTTCATTATCAATTTACAACACTTGGATTTCATAATTTAATACATACAAACCATTATTTAAATGTTCCATACCATAACATACATTTTTCTTATAAAATAGACAACCCTTTTTCCAAAAATGAAAATAAATCCATCCATATCCAAACAAGATATAGAAATTATGTTGTTGGTAACACTTGGCACATAATGACAGTTATGTAAAACCAAAATCATCCCAATTGGAAATGAGAGGTTGTAATCGCCAATAGCCAATGTTTCTATCCTTGCACCATTGGCAGATCGAATATCCACCTCTCCAATGACAATATTTATAAATCTAATTGGTTATTTAATATTAATACAGATGTGAGCACCACTTGATATATCTAATACCCAATATGTAAAAATGGAAAGAATTCACTTCATAACGAACACACCTATAGTGCCCACATACTTCTGATTTCAGTTCCTCTTCTAGTGGCCATGCTTTCCACATGAAAAACATACTGCCTCCCATTCCTTTCCCTGCCTCTAGATCTTCCCCTTCTTAGAGGCATGGTTCTCGGGTGCTTCAGACCATTAATAAGTCTTTGACCCCTTTGCTTTGTCCTTCCTTTTCTTATTCACTATGACGATTGTGGGTTTTTCATGCCCCAGTTCCTAATATTCTTAGAAAATTAAGGTAAGAAGTTCTTAAAGAATCTTCTCATTATTTCGCATATTATAATTGACAATGGATCTAGGGAAGGTCTTGGGCGGTGATGATAGGATGAGATCCATATGCAAATCATCCAATAATTTAATCCCAATGATTTTAATACATTTAATGTAGCTAATAATCTTGACTAAATAAGGCCCAACTAATACACAATCTCTAAGAATAGTTTTCAACAATGAATTAGAGATCTCATATCTCTTTTGTCTCGCCATCTCCTGGAAGAGATCATTATGGTGAGACATCATGCTATATGCATCCATTTTTTCATGTTAATTCAAGAGCTCATTAGACATGGCTGATAGCATGAACCACTAATCATCTGTGTCATCATCCATATGTTTCACATAGAGAGATATTTCCTCATCACTGGCCTCTTTCCCATGCGCAACTAGAATAGGCTCTTCCAGCACATACAAGTTTGTCTTGTGGAGAGGGATGATGTGTAAAGGCCTCTTCCACTCATGGAAATTGGTCTCAGTGAAAAGGTTTTCCTTCTCAAGAATGGTTCACAATGATATGTTTGAAGTCATTTTTTGTCATTTCAACAAATTATGATGAGAAACGTTTTTAGTAATTTATGAAATAGAGACAAATAAATAAATTAATACTTATTTTTCACCCCTTATTTTATAGAAATCCAATATCCCTCTCCATTGACTTCGAAATATTCAGTTTCTTGAATATTCTTATGGAAAGGGTCCATATTTCCCTTCAAATTACCCCAACATGGGTTGGTCAATAAACTTGAACGGTTTTAGGTCAGCATTCCAAATGCCAACTCCCTTAACTCGCATCTCCTTGATTCACTGAGTGGACTCCCCAATTCTAAAATCCTTTTATTTTGGATTTCCTCAAACTTTGCCTCTTGGTCACACAATTTCTGGCTATGGAAGACAACCCTTGATGCGAACCAAATCAAGTCAACCCAAAACCATGAATTAGAATTCCACTGTAATTAAAAGCACCCCAACATGGGTTCTTCATGCTCTTTGAACTATGGATCGATTCTAACCAAGATAATGGAAGGCTATACTGAATTAGTATTTCTTTGAGAGATTTTATTCTTATATGTAAATTTCCATTTTACTATCATTGATTACATGCTTGTTAATATTTAGTGGAATATACATAAGTGATTAACAATTTCTAAGATAATATTTACACATAAGTCGTTCTTATTTTAGTCCCATATTACATGCTTGTTTAGTTCAATAATTGTGTGATCGTGAAAACACACCCATAATAAATAAACCATGAAACTGATAGAAATAAAAAAAAATGGCATGATTATGAGTTTGTTCTATTGGTTAGTTTATCTAGCGGTTGATAAACAAACCCAAGACCTTGTGGAAAAACACCGTGAACCTTTGGGGTTCGTGTTTACAACTTTCCACCCGTCCACCTTTGTATCTCCTTGGATTGGTTTCACCTGGGCTACTAACATGAGACGCCTCCACTATCTTGGGAGCTCCATCCATTACATATGCATTTATCTCAAATGTAGGTGAGGGTAAAATAGGTTTTTACAAAAAATAATCCTTGGGTGTACATGCCCTACATATTAATGAGGAGATGGATCGCAAGCCAACAGATTTAATTTAAATAAATAAATGAAAAGAAACCATTCACATACAGAGGTCATGATCTAGCTCATGATCATCCATACATGCAACAATATTTACGCATAAATAAAACTAGCAATAATTCATTAATCGATCTTACTAAAGATGAATCACGATCAAATCAATTAATTATCATTAATTAATCAATTATTTTATCTTAAACACTTTTTTGAATTTCCTTAAGATTCTCTTCCATCATAATTTTAAACAAATAAATTCATTTACAATTATCTTTGTACGTTACTTGTTCCTTGGGGGAAACCCACTGAATTCTCATTCATTATCATGATGTTAAATAAAAAACATATATATATAACACCTTTCATGTGTTGTGCCCCAGCTTTATGCTTGCACTATGGTACAAGTCTCAAGGTTTTGTATAATATAATAATAAATTTTAATAAATCTAAATAATTTGGATGATTGCACATCGTATAGTTCTGACTACATGGTGTGTACTTTTTTTCACCGTGCATATGAAGTACATGCCTGGGGACAAGGCGTGTAGATGTACTTCTTAAATTTTCAGAGTACATGGCGTGTTCAGTGGGACACTCATTGTGTATTCTCCACGTTAAATGGTTTCTATTTGGGAAATTCGTGTATAGGTTACATGGTATAACACTAACTCGAATGGACTACAAGCCATGTTAAGTGTACCATACGATGTGTAATCCATAGTCTGTGTGCCACCTGTTCCAGGTCAACACCAAGTTCCATTTATGACTTAGGTATACTCCAGTACCCGACCTGATTTGGCAGACCAGTCCAATGCATTAAACAAAAACTACACAGCCGGTACATCTAAATACACATCGTTTATTCTTGTGTTGTATGTCTAGGAACATTTGGAACCTCTGGATGAGATCCTCTATTTTATTTTAATCAAATAAAAAAGAAACATTTGTTTCTATACGGTGAATGAAAAACAAGAGAGGAGGAATAGATCTCGAGATTCCGATTGAAAGAATTATTATATAAAATTGAAACAACAAAATTCTTAAATGAGTAAATCACAAAAGTAAAACTAAATAATTATAATCAACAATATGAACCCTATGATACCACTTTTAGGTTCAAGGTGTAGCAGAAGAGCATTGGTGAGTTTTCCAACATTAATTTTAGCATTAAACAACGTTCAATCTGAGATCCATCACGATAATAAATTGGCGGATCTTCAGAATAAAACGAAGAACAAAAAATAAAGATAATGGTCCCAGAACCATCAAGAGGATCATCATATGTTGGTTATAATTAATTAAATTAATTCACAAGGATTGCCTTGATGGAATTCATTCTTTGTTTATGTTTTCGAGTCACATTTCAATGTGATTTGTCATTGCTTTGCAGAAGACAAGTGTAGACTTCCTCTAGTGGTGATCCACATGTGCACCACCTATCTCTGGGCGTTGCCAAAGAAACTCCAGGTTCTAGTGTGGAGAATCCTTCGCTTGTGTTTTCCGCCTTAGATCGCCTTGATCCGATGGATGAGGATATCTCTCAGTCTTGAGATCATTCTTGGAAGGAGTTCTATCAGCCTTGAGAGAATTTTCCAGAATTTTTGTGCCCAAATATTCATGTAAAAGTGTTAGGATTGTAAGGATATTTATAATCAGGTTTGGGGGTAAATAGTTATGACAAAAAATAAATGCATTACACCTTTTATTTATTTCATTAACTCTTATTGAGAACCACCATGTCAAATCATTAATTCGTTGACATGATCCCACACAGATTATAATATATATAATTTAATATAACAATATTATTTCCTCAAAATCCTGACTGTAATAACTACATGGCGTGTAATCATTAATACACGACATGTATTTTTTTTCCATTTCCATTTCAAAATGAAAAATACATAGCGTGTGCATTCAATGGACATAGAGTATATGTCCTATTTTTTTATTTTATTCATCCTCAAAAATTAAAATGAATTAGGCTTTCTTGAATAATTATTAAACCACATATGTGAATAATCGTTATTCTACATAAGATACTTAGATACACATAATGTGTGACCCTCTAGGACTCTTTTGTTGTTGTCATTAGGAAAGATTTTCTACCATCCAAGATTACTGTCTAGTAATGGTTCAAGGAACCCAAAGGAAAGATGTTGAGGCCACATTGACATGTCACCTCATACGAACACTTAACGTGTATTTTAATCCCTTTGTCTTGATATCTCTAATCAAGTTGGTTACATGAAATTGCCATCAACCCATGTGCTCGATTATTTTTTCATTGACTTCCTAGAATTGAACTCACCCATACCTTACCATGGACTTGGATTTATTTAGGTTATATCAATTCCATCAAAAGCCCTGAGATATCTGCTTTTGTTTTGGAATAGAGGGGACAAATCCTTTCTCACAGTATCTATTAATGCAATATCACTCGTGACGCATCCAACATATCCTACCTCACTGTGAAAAGTGTGTTGTCATAGTTTCAGTAAATACATCTAATTACACGAGTTGTATTACCCATTAATAATAATCTTAAAGTCAATGGAGAAAAAAAATGTCCATAGATAGGAACATCCAATGACACTATGAATTGTGGATTTCCTACTAGCGGGTCTTTTTCTCATCATATCCTCCTCGATATTACCAAGGGTGCACCATTTGATTAGGTGCCATAATATTTTATGATTCCTCACCCCTAATGGCATGTATTATTTTTTCCCTCAGATAACATCATCTGTACATAGAACATATATTAATGAATAGTGTTATGGAACCTCCAAGTTCTCATCATAGTAGGGATCTGCTATGGCCCTTTAATGCAACAGCAGTCCTTAGGACATCATCACATTCATTGTTATACAGAAGAACAATAAAGATGTGATAAGGTATTTATAAATGAATAAAGTACAATGTAGTTGGTTCTAGGAAACCAACTCCAACAATTTCATCACAAACATAACCTATTAAAAGATTATGTGATCAAAAGGATATAACCCATGAAAGTGAAACTCATTTCATCAACATCATTCCACCAAAAAATAATCCAATAAAATAATTATTATAATTTGAAACATTGAATTACATCCCCATGAATGTATTATAAACATCAATTGATGTTATATTATATAAGAAATAATTTTGATAGTTCTTTTAAAAACATTTTTGATGAAAACATCCTTTACTAATTACAAATTATTTTTAAAATATAATACATTTTAGTAATCCTTTTTCATAAAAAATATATTTGGAAACATATAAATAATGATTTGAAAATCGTGAAATATTTTTAAAATAATATTTTTACATGGAAATGATCAAGAAGGATAATTTGAAATCATTTTTGAAGACATATTTGAAAACATGGTTTTTGAATAACATAGATTTCAAAACAAAGAGGGAAATATAGTCTTGTTTTTATTAAAAACATTTTATTAGTAATCATAAGTACCAAATAGCAGGAAAATGATATTAAAAAAAGGCGATAACATGAATTAACATTTTATAATGGAACTCATGATTTTTATTGAGATATGGATCATAAGATTTCATCAAATGAGGCATAAACATAAACAATCATGAAAAGCAATGAGATTATTTTAATAAAATATTATTTGTTGGTAACATGGGATAATCGTCTCCATGTAAGAAAATAAAATTAAATGAGGCATAAAATATGATTAAAATATGTATATTCATGATATAAAATGTAAAACGGAAGTATATACACCATGAAAAAGAATTTAGGTGAATAAACAATATGAGTCTCAAAGAAGGAAAATTGAGGCAAAATTCTACAGATTTGGTATCTTTTATAAAAAGAACCCCATAAAATTAAAATAATATAAAAAAAAAATTCCAATAAATTTAATAATTAAAGTCATTTAATACATCCATGGACAATATATACACCCCACACAATGTATATGTTTTGAATAAAGCATGTGTGTCACAACAATAAAAAGTGACATGAAATCCTCTTTCCAAGTGTCTTTACTATCATGATACTCCTAAAAAATGCTTGTATAATAAATATAAATTCATTATAAATCTATCATAAAAGATATTTTTTTTCAATATCATATATGGTTTCATTATGTCATTATATTACACTCTGGTTAAAAATTCTACATTAATGTTTTACTTTGGATAATATCCTATTTGTTTTTTAACATGTGAATTAATTTTTTATTTCATTAGTCCTTATACATATATAATTATTTACAAAATATATAAAATTATTTAAATATTTAGTATTTTCTGTATAATCTGTTGAATATATATATGTATGAAATGGAATACCACATTCATAGATACATACAGAAGAACTCTATTTTTGTTTTATTGTCGTGTTGAACGAGAGAAAGTAAAATACGTATATGTACATATAAATAATTACTGAAATAGAAATATTTTTTCATAAGTATCATATATATTAACTAAAACTATCATTAATACATTCCATGTATTATATGAGTGAATCACATTTTTTTGAGAGGGTTGTAGTCCACACATCATCAAATAAAATTATTATATTAACCCAAAAAATAAATATTTGATGATATATATTGTCAAATAATTAAATAAGAATAAATATATAATATATATAATATATATAATATATAAATATATTTTCCATCATAATTTCTTCTATGATAATTGGTAAAGAAAAAATGACCAAACATTGTTTAGTGAGTTGGCAGTTCATCATACACGTAAATAGTATATTTGATACCCATTTGATGAGGTGTGTGTATGTGTATATTAAACCCTTATCATAAAAAAATTATAGTATATTTGGGATAATGGTTTTGTAAGAAGTGTTTGTATTAAATATATTGGTGGCGGGGATCAAAAATATAAAATAATGGAGCTTTATAAATTAGGTCATCTCTTAATTGGAGAACTCATTTTGGTTTGCAAGAATATGCTTCCTTAGATTGGTTTCATCCCAAGACGATGATTATTAGAAAAGTTGAGGGATGTTGGGTAGTTTATTTCGATTATATTGGAAGAAATTATGTGGTTTGAGATGTGTAAATAAGTGGAGGAGATGAGACATTTTTATAATGGGGGAGGAGTAGCATTCTTTTAAATTATTGCAAAAATGAAATTCCACCCATGTTTCTCCTAGGGAAATTGGATCCCATAATGGATCGATGTCGAGAAAGAGGAGGATAGGGTTTAAATATGTCCCTATAATGGGTTTTTTGAAATGTTTATAAGTTGGATTGCGTCTTAAATTTATGTTTTAGTCCATATTTAGAAATAATTTTACCATAATTGTTATAATTAATTTTCATTACATTCACTAATATTGTTATTCAAAATGATGTTGTCATTATTATATATTATGAATTATGATGATTTCAAATATTGAATTTATTTTTTAATATTATAAACATATAATTCTAAGAAATTAATTTAAAATTAGTGATTCAGTTTAGTCGATAATGCGTGTTTTTAATGTAAAACCTTTAAAAAAGATTCTAGGTTTTTGCACCCAATTTCAAATTGAAATTAATCTCAATGACAAAAATTCAATTAATTGATAAATATATTATTTAAAAACACTTTTAACCCAATTTAAAATATAATTTATACTTATAAATACAATTTATTAATATTATGTTTTGATTTATAATCCGCTATTTTTTCACTATTCATCCAAGAATAACGATTCTTAGTGAAATCTCAAAAAATTTCCCAAATATAATTTATATATTATAAATAATAAATGATGTTAATACTATAAAATAATATTAAAAAATTTATAAAAAAAATTCTATTATATTTCACAGAATTAAATAAAATTAATTTTATTTATAAATGTAATTTTTAAACATATAACAGTTATACCAAAAGTTATATCTTTCGTTATCTATATATATTATTTATATAAAAACATTATAAAAATTGTTTTGAAATAATTTATTCTTATTCATATTGATAATTGTGATGGCTAGGTTATAGCTATATTATTTAAATTATTTAAACTATATGATGATGTTTCATAGAAACTCTCTGTTACGTGTAACATACACCAAGTCAGTGTTGCATGTAACGTATACCAAGTTGATGTCTTGTATGCTGAGTAAGTATTGTGTTAATGTAATTTTTAACATTGATAAATTCAATACATTAATGAAAATTAATTTATTCAAAAAAATCGTACATCCAAACTGGTGGAGTTACATTATACCCATCTTAAAATGAATCATTTCCTCGAAATTCGTCATTTAAAAAACAGTGAGGATCATATTCTTCATCATATATTTATGTTCTATCATAGCTTCTATAACTAGTGAGTTTTCCATAAAACATTGACTAGGTGATAGGTCTTGTTTTAGAGAACATTCCTTGTATCATTCACATTTTAAATAATATCCTCATCATAAGAATGATCATGCTCCAATGCTATTACCTTTGAGTTCAAAACATGTGAAGGGTCATGTATGTACATCATCAGGAGAGATATATTAAACACATCATGGACTTGAGATAGTTTTGGATTCAGTTCCAAGAGATATGATATCATCCTGATACTATCATGAATCTCACAAGGGATTAATATACCCAGTGGTTAATTTCTCTTTCTTCTTAAAGAACATAACATTCTTCGAGGGTGAGATTCGTATGAACACATTTTCACCAAATTAGAAATTATAGACCACACTGATGGTTATTAGCATAAATTTTCGGATGAATTCAGGCTACCAGGATATACATCTGAAAGACTCAATCCTTATATCCATTTCATCAAAAATATAAGGAACTAATATATTTTTTTCTCCAACTTCATCCCACCATGTTGGAGCTCTACATTTCTTCCCATAGAGGGTTTCATAAGGTGTCATATGAATGGTTGACTGAAAACTGTCATTGTATGAAAACTAAATTAGAGGAAGGTGTAGCTCCTAAAAACCATTGAAATATACTGAACAACATCTCAACCTATCCTCTAGGTTTTGAAATATTTTTTCAAACTGACTTTATTTCTGTTGATTATGAGAAGTGATGAAACTAAATTCTCTATAATATGATTGTAGGTCATTTCACCAAAACATTGAGTAAAAACTAGGATCTCGATCAGATACAATGGAAATTGATACTCAATGTAATATTACCACTTACTTAATGTATATTAAATCATTTTAATCTAGAGATAAGTCTTTTATAACAGTGATGAAGTGTGATAAATTTATAAAGAGATTGAATAAAACCCATATAGCGGTAAACCCTTTAGTGGTTTTGTGTACTCTAACAAAAAATCAATAGTGATGTTCTCACATTTCTATTCTTGTATGGGAAATTGATGTGACATCCCCTTATACATTTATCTTCTAGTCTTATCTTATTTGTATACCGAGCACTGAGATACAAACATTGCGATCTCTTTTTTCATTCCCTCCCACAATAATGAATTTTCATGTCCCTATACTTTTTTGTACTTATAGGATGAATAGATAATGATGATCTATGAGATTCCTCTAATAGATATTTCATCAAATCTGGTATGGAATCCTCACATACAAGATTCCTGACCCTATCATTCTAGCTTGATCAATGTTAAACTCGTGAACATTTCGAACGTTCTTTTGTATCTCTGCAATTTCCTTTTCCACCTACTTAATCATAACAATGATAAATGGTTAAAAATTAATTTGAGAATAACACTATTTTCCCCTTACTTCATGATTTCTATATCCCTCATTTGAAAATCTAGGAATATTATATCTTTTTTAACCATTATCAGGGATAGAATAAAATGATCTTTCTGCCTCAAAGCATCAACCAAATTTTTTTATTTGATAGGACAATGTTGTATTGAGATTCCATAATCCTTTTTCAATTATAACCTCTAAATCATGAGATTCATAATTTTAATCGTGAATCCTCAGCCACCATGAGGCATAATAGATAACCATATTAAAATTATTAATAACACATCCCAATCCCTTTATTGATGCATCACTATAGATTAAAAGAACTTCTCTACTATAGGTTAATGTAAATACAGGTGAACTGAATATCCTTCACTTTTGTTATTTTAAATTCTCTTCACATTAATTTGTCTAAAGGAACATAATATCCATCTGAGTTAACATGGTCAAAGGATTAGATAGTTGTGAGAAATTCTCTACAAACCATCATTAATATTCAGATAAACCATGAAATATATTAATCTCTATCATAGTGTTTTGTCTAGGACCTTTTTCAATAGCGTATGTCTTTGATGGACCTACTGTAATACCGTATCGTGAGATTATGTAACAAAATAATGAAACGTTTTTCAGCCAAAATTCACACATTTTAATTTTTTCACATATTTTGTCCATTCCTAGGTTCCTCAGAATCATTCTCCAGTGATCATAATTCTCTTCCTTACTCATTTAATATATATTAATATCATCAATAAAGACTACAACAAACATATCGATGTAATCTCTAAAGACATTATTCATAAAATACATGTAGATAGAAAGGGAAATATTAAGAACAAAAAGAATCACTATATATTCATAGTTTCCATACCTTGAATGGATTTCCGTTTTGGGTATATTCACATTATAGACAATCAATTGAGGATATATATAAATAAGGTCAATCATAGAAATATTTCGGGGTATGTGCAGATGTTCTATTAAGTCATCAATACAGGAAAAGAGATACTTGTTCTAGATTGTGATCCTTTTCAACTTCAAACAATTATTACAGAGTCATATTGACCAATATTATTTTTAATAAAAACAATGTGAGAACCCTAATGCGACACACATTTCCCAAGGAATCAATTTTCAAGGTTTATGTGGAGTTGCATCCTCAATTATTACAACCCTATCGAGGATATTATATATGGGAGTTTTTGTAATTAGAATGGGTGTTGTTATGAGTTCTATTTAAAACTCAACTCCACATTTTTGTGGAAGGCTCTGATACTCTTCCTGAAATGCATCCAAGAATTCCTGAATAATGGGCATATCATTGATGTTGATTTTCTCCCAAACAATTTGAGATAAAAAAAACCTATGAAATTTCAATAAATATACATACACTTGATGTAATATCGATAGGAAGTTAATACATATCGTCACATGGATGTATGATCTTAAGAGTTTTTGAAATATAAAATATAAATTCCCTTCCTCAGAAATTGATGTGAGCATTATCAAGATAAATCAAATCCATGCCAAATATTACAAAAATTTCAACAAAATGAAGAATGACAAGATTTATATGAATAGAATTCCCTTAAATATCAATAGGAGAGGAACTATTGACTTGGGATGTAATAATCATACCAATAGGTGTTTTCACTACTAATTCCACATCTAATTGTTTTGTTGGAATCACTATAGCCATAGGAAATTCTTTAGATATGGAAGAGTGTGTAGATATTCTATAAAATATGAAATAAGCAGTTACAAAATAGATGAACATTGTACCTTTACACATGTCATTATCGCACCTCTCAACATTAATTGAGATTGCATGATATTTACACTTTTCCCTCTGCTTAAGAGGATACTGGCATCGATCATCAACATTATCCATTGGGTTTGAACATTATTTCTCATAATTCCCAATCTCCTTGAACTTATAGAATTGATCCACGAGTGGTGCATTCGTTACAAATTTTTCTCTATTTGAACTGTTAGCTAACTTATCTCCATCACATCGACAATAAAATACATGATTTTGTTCCATTCCAGACTTAATGTATTTATTAGACCCCTTAATACAATTTCTTCCATGATTCTTACCACACATAGAGCATAATGGAAATCATGTATTTATCTCTTCATTGATTTTACATTTTAATTTAAACTAAATATTATTTTTATTGTCAAAACCATGAGATTGATGAGTGGCTCCAACCACCATTTATTCTTTGATTACAAGATTAAAAATCTCCATGTAGCACCAAAATTCTATTAGAGATGATGACCATTATTGACATTTGATTAAGACATTGAAGAAACTATCATCATAAATTTGGGTTAGATGATTATTCTGGAATCATACCTATAATATATTGGGAAATTATCATCTTATGCGACAATAGACCCATTATCCCTTTTCTTTAGCTCAATGAACTCATTATCTCTCCTAGTATGTTGAATTTGAGGACACTAATTTTTGAAAATTAAGTTCTTGAACTCATCCCATTCCATGGATTCAATTTCATATTGATTTCTTTTATTCTTAATTATCTTCCTCCACTAGTATACTTATCCTTCTAATCCTAAACATCCAGAATGACTTTATCAGGCTCTGAAAACAAGTCAATTTAGAAAATATTTTTTGTTGCACAGATCCATTTTTCAGCGACAAGTGGATCAGTAGATCCGTTGAAAGAATGTGGTGGTTGCATCATTAATGACTCAACATAATTGTTTCCCACTTTTTATAATATGTAACTCAACCATGATTCATAGACTGAGAATAATATGCATGTTTATTCATTCCTCTTTCCATAAAATTTGGTGTCTTAAGAGGAAAATCGTTAAATTTTTCATCACAGTCACCATTAATGTCATTCCTTTTGGTTACATCCTTTGACTGAAACCAAAACCATGGAGTAAGAAATAGTTATCATAATGAGGAACTAAATAATCATGAAAAGTTGGTTATAAGATGACTATGTAACAACACCTACTTTAATTAACGAATTGGAAACTTAATTTTAATTAATTCGTGATGTTTCATGACGTGTTACGAATTCCAAAAGAATACTCCTAGTACTATCAAGAAACGTGGGTAGCAAGGCCCATTTTTGTGTACTAGATTGCACTACGTGGGGCCTTGAACATCTTTTTGGAGTTTTTACCCATAAGTACATCTGTGCTAGAAACCAATTCACATGGAGTATCCAAATAGGGTAGTATCTTTTAGAAACCAATCATTGTTTCCTTTACCAAAATTAAAATACAATTTCATATGATTTTATTTATCCTTATACTTATCCTTATACATGTCCTTATGGTTCTCAATAAGCTTCTCTAATCCTAGAACCTAAAGGTTAACTAAACTTTTTCACTAATACCAACTATTGTGACCCACATTTGATATACATTAACATTGAAAATATTTGGTAGAATATTTAAAACATTAAACATTTATACCTCCAAGGACTGTACTAGGCTAGTTCTTTTGGAAACATTTAAACAAAAACATTGGTATATAAATGATCTCTATTATCTCCCGCTAGTTTCATCCTATCTAGTACCCTCAATAGGGATATGAAACATAATACATATCTTTATAACATAGGGTAAGGAACCATAAAAAATAGTGAGAATAGATTCTTCATAAAGGTAAACAAGGGAGATACATGAGAATAATCATGATCATAAGGGTATGATAACATGATCATGAAAATATGAGATACTTTTTTGGATGTCAATGATAATAAACCCGAATCATGGGAGAACACATGAATCCAAAGAAAATAAAGAACAGAATCCATGTAATCATAACTTGGGAATAAAAAATAAAATTCTTTTAGAAAATTAATATTATATAATATTATTTATATATTATCCAATGAATCACTTATAAGACCATCATATTAGCATGGTTCACCATCCATACCACCTTGGTAGTCATGGTTCACTCATATGTCCATCTCAGTAGCATGATTACACTCCTCTACCATCTTGGTTGTCATGGTTAACTCCCATGATCATTTTAGTGGTCATGGTTTTCTCCCAATATAGTATTTATATATGTCATGAGATATAAACTTATACACAATTCAGTGGAGGGAGATACAAGTTCCACCCATCATATAATGAAATCGTACATAAATGATACAGAAGATAATAAATATTCATATCATAACCCATTATATGAAAAGGGTACTATAAACATGAAATCATATCATAACCTATAATAAAATAATTTTTTCATAATCATTTCATAATATATAGAACTCATGGAAATAAGTGGGTATCAATCGCATACAAATAATGAAATATAAATTGGTTTCATTAACATCATGTCAACAAAATGTAATCCATTATGAGAAATAATATGAATGTAAAAATTGAATAGTTTCCCCAAAAAGACATGAGTACCAACAAAATATTTCATATTATGTAGGAAATAATTTTTAAGTACATATAAAAAAATATTGATGAAAATATCATGTCTATATTGAAAATTATTTTTAAAACAGAAAACAATTTAAAAATCATTTTTTGTTGAAAATATATTTAAAAAATTATTAGAAAATATATTAAAATACATAATAAAATTTTAAAATAACATGTATCCATAAAAATGAACTTCATGTATCATATAAAATCATTTTTAAAACATTTTTGAAATCATGTTTTTTGAATAAAAAAGTTTTCTGAATAAAGATAGAAATAATGTCAGATATTTATTGAATCCTTTTTCTAACTTATATTAATTAACAATGAGTGTAAGAATGGTACTAATACCTAGATATAACATGAATAATAATGGGATAATTAAAACTATGAGTTTTCTGGAGATATGGATCATAATATTTCATCAAAGGAAATATATACATAAAAAATCTTGAAAAGCAATGAGATTGTTTCAATCAACTCATACCACATGGTATCTTGGGATCATACTCTCCATGTAAGACAAATAAATTACATAAAGCATAAAATATCATAAAAGTAAGTATATTCCTGACATAACATGTAAATTGAATGTATATACAGCTTGATAAATAATTTAGGTGCATAACAAAACATGAGTCTCAATGAAGAAAAGTTAGGAAAAACTATTTTTATGATTTGGTATATTTTGAAAAAAAAACACATTAAATATATATAATAAAATGATTTTGTAAATAAAAATAAATTTAATAAAAATAATAGGAAATTAATACATCCATGTATAGTATACATAGTACACAAAAGGTATAGGTGTTGAAAGCATTATCTATCTCAAAGAAATAAAAAGTGAGATGTAATCTCCTTTTCTTTTGTCTTGAGTCTATTTGTACACAAAAAAACCAATAGAATAATCAATATAAATTGATTATAAATCTATAAAATAACTATATTATTACTTATAATACCATATATTCTTTGATTATGTCTTTATATTACCCTCTGGTTTTCTATTTGATGTTAAGGTTTTAAATTGGGTAATATCGTCTTTATTTTTTGCATGTGTCTTAATTTATTATTTATATGGTCATTATATTTATATCATGAATTACATAATTTAACAAATTATTAAACTATATTTAATTTTCATTATAATTAATATAATATAGGTGTATGAAACATAATACACCATTCATGGAGATAGTAGGCCATACGTACGTATGAACGAAGGTTTTCTGTAATTATTTTGATGATATAAGGAAATATATATATATAAATATAATTATTAAATTAGAATTAATATATAATATATATAATATATGTTCACTAAACCCTTACATAATACATTCCATGTACTGTATGAATTAATCAAATCACTTTTAGATGGCGGTAGTCCTCATTTCCCCAAATGAAATTATGATAAAAATTGAAAATGTAATGTATGGAAATATATGTTGTAAAAAAATTACATAAAAATAAATAAATAATAAATATAATATATAAAATATATTAATTTATTTTCAATCATAATTTCTACCATTACAGGTATAAAATGAAAAATGAACAATCGATGTTTAGTATGGCGGTAGTTTACCCTACATGTGAACAATATGTTCATTACACATTATATGAAGGTGTGTGTAATTTGAGGTTGAACCCTTAGAATAACAACACTAATGTATTTTGAGGACACTATTTTGGTTTTGAAATCATGTAATAAAGAGAGTGGATTGGTGGAGAAAGAAAATAAATGGAATGATCCAGAGAGACAACATTACCTCTTAATTGGGTAACTTCTTTTTGGTTGGTGCAAAAAGGAATCCTTGGATTTTATTCTAGGCAAGGGGATGAATATAGGATGAATGGAGGAATTATAACATGTGTATCAGGTAGATCTTATCTGATACTATGTTGTTTGGTTGGTGTGATGATGTGTAGGATATGAGGCATTTAGTGGAGGAGGGGTGGAACTATTGTAATTCTTTTGAAAAGGAATTCCACCCATACTGTTCCATTGGAAAGTTACTCCCACAATACAAAAAATCCTATAAAATGGTGTTTTAAAAAATATATGTCCATCCAATGGGTTTTTGAAATGTGTATAATACTTTTTGGGTTAGGAATTTATGGTTTAGTCAACCATTTAGATTAACATTTCCTCAATTGATGTAATTATTTTTAATTACATTTGCTAATAAAATAGTTAAAAAACTATGAAGAATTTATTATCAATTAAAAAGTATTATGATTCAAAATATGGAATTAATTTTTCTAAATTATAGTGATATAATTTGTAGAAATTAATTTAAAATTGATCATAAAATCGGGTATAAAATCCGGGTTATTAAAGTAAAAAATAAAAAAGTTTGTAGTGTTTTATACCCAGGTTCAATGTGAAATTGATATCAATGACATGAATTAAATTAAATGATTAAAATATAATCTAATGAAACTTCAAAACCAATTTAATATATTATAAACCTTAAAAATAAATTATATGAATCAACATTTATAAATTAAAATTCAGTATTTTTTATTATTCATCCAAAAATGATGTTACTTAAAAAACAAAAAAAAATATATCTGTATGAAAATTTAGAAATTATAAATTAAAAATTTAATTTTATTTCATAAAATTCAAATTCTATTTTTAAAAAAAATAGAAAAATTATTTTTTAGAGGACATAAAATGTAGTTTATTTAAGAAATTAGTGTTTTTAAATATATAAATAATTTACCCCAAATTATATCTTTCATTATAAATATTTTTTATTAATATAAAACCATTCTAAAAAATATTTGAAAAGTAGTTATTACTATTCATTTTTCTATTTTTTGGTCATTATTATAAATATATTATTTAAATAATTATAACATTGAAAAGATGATTTGTAGAAACACAGTGTTGCGTGTAACATACGTGATGTTGGTGTTACATGTAAATTATGCCATGTTGGTGTTGTGTCCACCAATTCAGATCCATGGTAAATGATTTTTTGACCTGTTGAAATTAAATACAACAATTAATGTTAATTCATTAGAAAAAATTATCCAAAAAAATGCATGATGAATTACGCACTTCGTTGATCTCTGGGAAAAGGATTTTTGTGTGGAAAATATGAATGATGAATTACACATGCCGTTGATCCCTGTGAAATACACAAGATGGTTTCGAGGCCTAACTTCAATCGTTCAACATATTTAAGACTCTCTTATAAATACTAAGGATAATGCCCATGTAATTCCATCAGCTCCAGGAAAGAGAATGGGTAAAGTAGAGACTGCTACAGTTATCCTTAAACAAGCACATGTAACTTCTTCTACTTCAAGGCCTTCATCTTCTAGAATGGCTCTTCCTCTTGAGATTCAACAACAGAGGCCGTTTCTTCAAGATAATCAAAGAAATCAAAGACGAAAACAGTTTGTGGGATAAAAGAGCAATGTTTACTCTTCCCGAAATGAACAATTTCATGGTTACTTCATTTTGGCTCAAGAAAGTAATTTGGTTCAATTTCTAAGGCCCAAAATGATGAACAAGGAAAGAGATGAAGATCCTCCCAATTATTACCCATTTAATCAGATGTTGGGGAATCCCATTCAGGAGTGTTTTGTATTCAAAGACCTCCTGCAAAAGATGGTGGACTCAGGACATGTCAAATTGAAAGGTTATTCAGCTCATGTAGCATTTTTTACTGCTACAAAACCAGAGGAATAAGGCGAGTGGAAAGAAGTCAAAAACAAAAATGCGCAGAAATATTATGATTGGATGGTTAGAAAAATGATCAACCAAACTCATGCCATTTTTTGAATGCAATTGAAGAAACTAATTGTGTCTTCTGCTATGAATGTCATAGGAAAACCATCTTCATCAGAGGAAAAATCCTCATAGAAATGGCATAATTCAAACAAAGAGGAACAATCAGAAGAAGATGAGATCGTGTCAAAGCCCAAGTTGTCATTGACTCCAGACAATTTTATACCATCTACATCAAAGCGTAAACGGGCACCGCCCCACCAAATGGCACAGACTAAACAGGCTAATCAGGCATAATTTTCATCAGATGAAGTGTTGATCTTTGGTTCTGTTAATATGATTCATTTAACAGATCCTTATTCCAGTCACAGCTTCAATCATAATGAGCATGAGTTGCCTATATCAAACAGAGGAAATAGAGGGAGTTCTAGAATTCCGGGATACAGAGGAAGACATGGATATCCCAGAAACCACTATTCCAATCCTACCCATCCTAGAACTATGTATGCAGCAGAAACTTATGGCAGATCCCTTCGGCGGGCTCAACAAGAACAAGCCAACTCTTCCACAAATAACAGATTCAGTCCTGGTACAATTATTCTATAGGATCAGTTAGAGGTTCTACCTTATTTCTCTCAGTAAGTAAATAGACCTATTCAGTCAAATATTCCAAAGCCAGTAGTATTTTCAACTCTTACCCCGATACAAGAAGCATCTACTTCAAAAGCATCAACCACTAAGGAACCTATGAAACCACATGTTACTATTGGAAAACGTAGACCTTTGGATAAAAAATATGATTTCTTGAAGAATTTGGCCCACGTACTGGCCAAGTTCTCAATTATGGATGCCTTGAATCTATCCAAGTATATAGGGATGCACTCATTGAGGCTTTATCAAGTCCTCAAGAGTTCGAAACTCAAATCATTGCGGCTGAAGTCTATCGTGTAGAGAATAATCATTCAGAATTCCATGAAGTGATATCTTTTAAAGATGAAGATAAAGATGATTTCATGCATTGACATATCAGACCATTGTATTTATCTGGCAAGGTCAATGGTGTGGACATCCAAAGAGCATTCATTAATAATGGGTTAGGAGCCAACCTCATCCTCATTTGTACACATCGTTGATTGGGCCTCATATAATCTGATTTATCTCCTTCTACTCTGATGTTGCAAGGATATAAAAAAAATGAACAAGAACCAATGGGCGATATTTCAGTCAGAACTTATTTTGGATACCTTTTATCCGATTCAAATTTCATGCTTCTTGATCACGATACAGCATTCAATGTTTTTCTTGGAATACCATGGCTACATCAACATGTGGCTATCCCTTCATCATACCATCAATGTCCCATGTATTGTTTTGATGGTCAAATTGGGACATTCTATGGTGGTAAATCCCCCTTCAAAACATGTGAATCTAAATATATTGAGGCATAATTCTATCACATGAAGGGTAAGAAGAAATCCACACAAAGGGAGGTTACCAAGGTTAATGCTCCATATGGTATGGAAAAGATTCCAATAAACCCATTCACACATGTGAGTACAGATTATGTGTATTCTATCAACAAAATTGACAAGATATACCCAAATTAGAATACTCTTATAGAAACTTCCATAATGTCAATTATGGCAATCAAGCTAGACAACATGGGAGAAATTGGTGATTTACCAAGCAATGATGAAAGCTCAAATGGAGATGTCTTCATTTCATCTGCTGAAATCTAGAAAGACTATACTTCACCAACCAGGCCAGAAGAATCTATAAAAATATTAGAGGTGAATGATGATGTCTATTCTCAATCCATCATCTCATCTTTATTACCCAAGGAAGACCCTTCATCATCAATAGGGTCAGAAATGGAAGCATCTTCTTCAAGATGTTAAAATTTTAAAATCTCTCCTGATCATGGAAATTCTACTTCATCATCTACTATGCAAGTAGAAGAAGAGATAACCTATGTTGAAGAACAAGAGTAATATCACAGGGATGCTCCTCCATCATTTTAAGAGGATATCTCTACCACTGTGGATGAACTCAAAGAAATAAATCTGGGTACAAAACAAGATCCACGCCCCACTTTAATTAGTGAGACCATGAATCTTGAAGAGCAGGAAATGCATATTTCATTCTTAAATAAGAATCAAGATATATTTTTTTGGACCTATATAGAGATTCCAGGGCTTGATCCAGAGGTTTCTACTCATCATTTGGGTTTGGAAGAAGAACATCAAGGATTCCGACAAGATGCAAGAGGAACACACCCAACTTCTGCTTACAAAATTGAAGCTGAAGTGTATAAGCTTATCAATGTTAACTTCTTCAGAGAAGTTCAACATCCCATGTTTTTGGCTAATATTGTCCCTGTGAAAAAGAAGAATGGACAAATTAGATTTTTCATTGATTTCAGAGATCTTAATCGGCATTGTCCTAAGGATGATTTTCCAGTTCCGATTATACAACTCTTAATTGATGCTACAACTGGATATGAAGCACTTTACTTCATGGATGGATATTCTGGATATAATCATATCTTAATGGATCTAGAACATGAAGAATATATATCTTTTAGAACCCCTCAGGGTGTGTTTTTCTATAAGGTAATACCCTTTGGCCTGAAGAATGCTGGCGCAACATATCAGCGTGCAATGAACTATAACATCAAACCCTTTTTAAGGAAATTTTTTGAATGTTATGTGGACGATTTGGTGGTTAAATCCAAACAATGTTCTAATAAATTGGCTGATTTTGAGGTCATATTCCACAAACATCAACAACATAATTTGAAGATGAACCCCTTGGAATGTGATTTTGGGGTAACCTCAAAAAAAAATTCTCATCTTTTTTGTACGCCATCGTGGTATCGAAGTCAATCCTGAGAAGACAAAGCCAATCCTTGGTATGTCACCTCCTTGGAATTTGAAAGAATTGAGAGTACTTCAAAGACACTTGGCCTATATTCAGCGTTTCATCGCCAATTTGGCAGAAAAAGCTTACCCTTCTGCAAATTGATGAAGAAGGGAGTCACTTACCAGTGGACTGAAGAATTTCAAGAGGCATTTGAGATTCTCAATAAAAACCTATTGAGTCCACCTATATTAATGCCACCTATTTAAGTAAGACCACTTATCCTCTATGTGACTGCCTTAGAGCGATCATTGGGTGCCTTCCATGCCCAAAAGAATGATGTAGGGAATAAAAACAACCTTTACTATCTTAGTTGGCCTATGCATGAAGAAGAAACCTGATATTCAAGTATTGAGAAGTGCTTCCTAGAATTAATCTTTGCAGTTAAAAAGATGAGACACTACTTGAAACATCACGAGGTCCAATTGGTATCTCGTAATAACCTGCTCAAATTCATCCTTAGTTGTCCAATTCTTACAGGATGTCTGGTAAGGTGGGATGTTTCTTTGCAGCAATTTGATATCCGGTATGTGTCTCAAAAGGCAATAAAGGGCCATGATCTGGATGATTTCCTTGCTGAAAACCCTTCAACAGAAGATACATCTTTAGATATTGAACATCTTGATGAAGAATCCTTTTCTATTCAAGATAAACTTCAAATATGGGAAATTTACTTTGATGGTGCTTCCAGAAGTCCAACAGGGAAGAACATAGAAGATCCTAAATTCTATAAAGTTGGGTTAGGAATTGTGCTTATTTCCCCAGAAAAGGCAGTTCTACCTTATTCCTTATCATTGTTGGGAGGTGGTACAAATAATGAAGCATAATATCAAGCTCTCATCGTACGATTAGAGTTGGTGCTTCAAGCACAAGTGAATCACCTAAAGGTGAAATGTGATTCATACCCTGTAATCAAACAAGTCAATAAGTATTATTCCACCAGAAAATAAGATTTAATCTCTTCATATGAGTATGTCATAGAGTTAATAGTGGAATTTCCTTCAGAACTGACATTTTCTTATATCCTGAGAACAAAAAATGCTCAAGCTGATGTACTGGCTAATATAGCCACAGCTCTGGCAAGTCCAAATCGGGACGAGACATCCATCAGTATTGCCAATCTTCGTAAAATTTCAACTTATGATCAAACTAGAATTGAGGAAATCAATTAAATTAGTCCCATTCCTAAACCATATGTTCATACTACTGGATGGATGTCACCTATCAGGGAATACATTCAAAATGGAAAACATACAACTTATAGTGCTGGGAAAGAACAAATATGGTGATGTGTGGTAAATTTTAATTTTTATGATAGTCTGGATCACCTAAAGAAAATTTTCTACAAAATATTTTCTTATGGAATTCTCTTCAGATGCATTGGCCGTGAAGAGAAAATGGTATTCATGAAATAAGTGCATGAAGGACTCTATGGTGCCCAATAGTCTAGACATAGACTATCTGATCTAATTAGAAGGATTGGATACTTTTTCCCTTCAATGATACAAGATTAGGTTTATTTTAAAAAGATGTGTCATTCTTGCCAAGTACATGCCAACTTCAATCATCAACCCCCAGAGTTCCTTCACATAGCTAAAAACTCTTGGTCCTTTGCCACATGGGGAATGGATGTAGTAGGACCTTATCCTTCAGCTACATCCAAGAAATCTAAGTACATTCTTAATGCTACTAACTTCTTTTACAAATGGGAAGAGGCAATACCTCTCAAATAAGTTAGTTTTAAAATCATTATTAGCATCATCTATTCTTACATCATTATCAAATTTTTTGTCCCTCATATCATATTTATGGACAATGGCACCAACATCTGTTCATCTGAGGTAAGGATGTTGTATCAAGAATACAACATCAAATCCAACCATTCCCCTCGGTATCATACAGCATCCAATGGCCAAATAAAATCATTCAGCAAGGCTCTTTCAAATATACTGCAAAAGATGGAAGATAAAGATAAGAAATCACGGTGTGATAAACTCTTTCATGCTTTATGTGTTTATCGGACCACCACCCGCACTACAACGCGGTCAACACCATATTCAATGTTATATGAAATAGAAGCAGTCAGGACCATTGAGGTTCAATTACCCTCACTCATGGTAGCCATTTGTGATCAGTCATCTACATAGGAACAATCTCAAAAGCGATTGGATGAATTGGAACGATTAGACGAGAAATGATTGTGCACCTTTCTCCACATGGAAGTCTATCAAAATTTAATAGCACGATATTTCAACAAAAATGTTCATCTTCGTTCATTCCTTCAAGGGGGAATTGGTATCGGTTCTCAGAACTCCAATGATACCAGGAAAGAAACCTCCCAAGCTGGAGCCAAAATGGGAAGGACCTTATTCAATATAGAAGGTCTACTCTAATGGAGATTATTCTTCAATCTCAATGGATGGAGAAATAATCAATAATCCAACCAATGCTAGATTTCTGAAGAAGTATTTTGTATAATAAAAATACATACGGTCCATGCATATGACCTTAAACTATTGGAACTTACATCCAACATGACGTTAAACTGTGAAGTCCTACCTACATGATGTTAAACTGTACAAAAGACCCTTATGTCCAGCAAGACATTAAACTTCATAATTGTTATTCCATGCATATGACCTTAAACTACTGCTCATTCATCCAACATGACATTAAACTGTGAAAAATTCCCTATTACGTCCCTCATGAAATTAAACAGTGTCCTTTTTTGACCTTATTTGATGACATTAAACGGAACAATCCCCCTTTCGTCCAACATGACGTTAAACTGTATTGACCCCATAGTATTATCTATAGGATGCTAAATAGTAAATAACCCTTATTATCCAACATTATGTTAAACTGTATTTTGTCCCTACTACATGACACTAAACTAAGTAGCACCAGTAGTCCACACTACAAGACTTTAAACTGTATAGTCCCTTCATACTTCCTTGATGACCTTAAACTGTGCATTGTTAAGGTTGTTATTATGTCTTGTTTCACACACCGAGTATGGCTCACATGAGCTTAGAGTAAACTTCAACCATAACACCCTATTTGGTCCGCTAACCATGCGTATGTCCTGACACCATTTTTTTAGGTTTTTGTCCTCAAGAACAACTTGATCACTGATTCATTATTTAATTGAACTATGCAGACTTTGACCCTTGACTTCTAAGCTGGGTATATAGGTAACCTCCTGAGGTTCAAGCCCAAAACCAATCTCTTCACATTAGTTCACCTACATATCAGATGATATTGATCTGTGAATCATCCCTAGAACCAATACTTTTTACATTGGTTCACCATCATCCTTGCTATATGACGTTAATCTATTCACACTTTTTGTCATGTATGACAATAATCTACAACATTCATTTTCACTCTCACCTAAGAGGGAATCATTATTTACATTCATCTATGATCTTGTTATATTCTAAAGACTGTGTGAATACATGGAAATCCCTGAACCTTTTCTCTTGGGTCAAACCATCATTGCACTAAAGTCCCCTTTGACCATTCACTTGTATGAAATAAATCTGTACAAAGGCTATTTTAAGAACAAAGTGAGGCTTGATTCCCATACTTATGGGATACGTAGGAATGTTCATGAATCCCCCGAATCCAGCCCCAAGTCTTTGGTCCTAACCCCAAATTAAACCTTTAATCCCTTGTTTGAAAATTCCCTAGTGAAAACATGAATGTTTTATGAAAACTCTAGTCTTCATTCACATCAGGTTTATAAAAAACAAAAATTTTATTCCTTGTTATGGTTTGATCTATATGACCCTAAACTGAGATCTCGTACACTCTTGCCCCACGTGACATTAAACATTATTTAACGAACTATGTATGGATTGATTCTCATCATTATGGGATACGTAGTGAAGCCCATCACCTCAATTCAGAACCCAGCCACAACTTGATTATTGTTATCTTTGGTCTGTGTATCTCTACATGCATTGACCAATGCCCATTTTTAAGTGACATACACCTATCCTTAAATACATCCACATATCCATAACCCTTTTCTTGACTTCTGGTCACAAAATGTCTGATACCTGAGAGTTCATTTTCCTGACTATGCAACACATGCCCTTAGGTGGCCTTGCATAAACATTCTACATAACAGACTTGTTAGCCAAAAAATACTACTATTTGACTATGCAGCTAATTCCCTTAGGTAGCCCTTCATAATTAAACCCCCTAATATGTTTTATAAATAATGTTAACTTGATTCTTTGGAGAAAAACCTCTTTTTTTCCTTATTGGCATTAACGAAAATATGTAGGGATATGCAAAAAATATCCATCCTTAACATATTTTTCCCGTACTCTTTTTCATGATCTGAAAGTATTCATGTCTATGGATTATATTTCCCTTCCTTGCGTTTGGGTCAATCCTTTGTGAGAGTGACATTAATCCAATTCATATACAATCTTGATTTGAAATAACCTCTCCATATTCAAGTACCTCTCTCTATACACCAGACCCTATGATTTGGAAAATTTGAATCTCCATAAATTTTCACTGGCTTTTTAGAAGTAGAAATGTAAATTTCTGAGAGTTATTTTTCCTGACTATGCAGCACGTGCCCTTAGGTGGCCATGCATAAGTAGTCTACATAACAGACTTGTCAGCCAAAAGATGATATTATTTGACAATGCATCAAATGCCCTTAAGTGGCCCTGTATAATTCAACCCCTGAACGGGTTTGTTAAATAGTGGTAACTTCATTCTTGGGAAATACTTCTTCTAATGACTTTTGGCCCTTTTTCATATCATTCCTCAGATTCAAAATTTCTTAAGTCATAGTTTACATATTTTCCTCCATAATTGAATATGGTAATATGTTTTCAAATAAATTGTCAAGGAATTGGGTCAATTTTAATCCATTTGGTCAATGCTATTTCGACCATAAACAATAGCCTTTTTATGTCTAACGTGAATGACTTTAAGCCTCCCACAAAAGAAAAGGGAGCTCTATATAAAAGACATGTCCCAGGTCACTAAACATATACTTTTTATGATTTAGGTAATAGTGTTTAATTAAAAAGATTCAATGTTTGTAGGGTTATTTTTATAATCGAAGAAAAAAATCAAATTATGATTACTAGGAAAATTATCTTAGGTAAAAATTTAATGAAGGTAGCAAAAGAAGACATGCACAAATGATTGAATATGAAAGTTTCATTCATTGATGCACAAGAATTAGAAGGATATCCATACACTGTAGTCTCGTCTCTTTTCCAAGAATTAACATTGTCTGTCAACATAAATATTCATTTGAATTACGACTTCCTGAGCTTCATTAGCAGCCATTTGAAGCTCATCCACTCGGCCAGCTTCACTCCTTTCATCTTGATGTAGTGATTTCTTGGCATCTGCAATGGCATTCATACCATTCGGTTGAAATCCATCCAGTGAATTATTAATTTGGTCAAGATCCCCAGTAATAGCATCAAACTATTGTTGAAGGTGCATATGATGGATGACTTTCTCTTTGATCATATGCTTCAGCTCCTTTAACTTGGCAGCATGATCAACCTTATCTCGAGATACCACATCCTCAAATTTATTGATATTTGGTTGACAGCCTAACCCTGGTCAAATCTTGATGGTACTTATGCTCTTGATCCCTTCTTAAGATGACTTGTTTTATTGCGGCGTGGATCTCTTGATATCCAAAACCGCCATGTCCCAACATAACGAATATGGATGATAGTCAGGGGATCTTCGATGACAGCTCTTCTAGAGACACTTCAGATATGATCTTCAATATGTTCAGCCATGCCTTGCATCATGAAAATTGGTGTTCCTTTTGTACTTCTGGGTCCGACTCAGCATCACTGTCATAGGGGGGAATATAATATGGGATTAATGCACATAGAGAAGTTACCTATTCTACTCCTTCCCCCTAACACATGTTGTTTCTCTTTCTATTCCCGTTGGGAAAGATGCTGAGGCTTCACCTCCAGATCTATCCACTGAAATTGACAGCCCTCCATAGTCAATTGAAGGTTTTTTGGTTAGTTTCATGTGATGACAAAAGTTGATTATCTATCTTGCAAATTAAGTATGGCCACAAATTTTGTTATCCCTTACCCAAAGGTAGATCACCCACATTAGAAGGCTTCTCCCCATCATTCCTAGCTTCAGCTGGATCTTCAGGACAAGTTTGAGGAAGCTCTACTGGGTTCAGTTCCACTTGAGCTAGTGTCTCTGCAATAGTAGGGTTATATGTACTCCCTCTAGGAATTGATGGTTCAGTATCTTGTTCTTATGGAATTTCACATTGTTAACTAATCATGGCCAGAGATGTAATAAGAAGTTATTTTAACAGGATGAAGGATAACACTCACGTCCAAAATATTCTATATCACATGGTAATTTAACATGATCTAAAAAATATTCAAAAGGTTCACCAAGTTCCATCATTTCATACAATTTTATCTCTGATTCATGGTTATTGTCACCAATGGGAGCATTCAATACATCTTTTTGTAAACCTTTATGCTATGGCCTCTGATCACTGAGAGCGTCTTCAGATAAAATTACAGCATCAGTTGGAATAGCCTCCAAAATATCTAGTGTAGGGGTTGAAATTAAAGTATCACAGAATAGAAGTCAGTCGATGTTTCATTTAACATATTATGAATCATTTTTAATTTATTAGAAGCAAGATCTTCTCTACTTGCAACATCATCAGAAAGAATACTAGGAACAGACGTTGGCTCTTCTCTAGGAGAAGCCAAGTCAGCCTGAACTTTTGATTGTTCACCATCACCGTCCATTGTCCTCAATGTAGGATCACTCCTCTCCCTTAGAGGCGTAATTGAAAAATCCCATGCAATCCCAAGAAGTATCAGCAATCATTGGATGGGTTAAAACTCATAATTATCTGAAGGACTTACCACTACTGATAGAATGTTTAGCTGTGGACTTCCTCCGTTGTTGCCTTTGCTTCTTTGGATTCTTAGGAGTGTTGACATCATCATCTCCAAATATTGGAATTTGAATGTTAAAATCCTTGTCCAACTCCTCTTCCATGGCTTGTTGTCCTAGAGATATCTATCACGACTCGCGAGGAGATTCATTAGCACCGATGGAAGTACCACCAGGGCTATACTCTGGTGAAGGAACCTCATCAGTTCCTTTCTTTGTAAGCTACATGATGAAGAAAATAATTTCCTTTAGTAACAATGCTTTGACTGAAATTAAATTGCAAAGAAATTATGGAATGAAACTTACATCTTCAGGAGCCACTTATTCATACCACTCCTCATCTCCAGAACCAGTATTCCCCTAAGTGGGGCCACGATCTATCATTTCCTTCACCCGCTTGGTGACATGAATGGAATCATCGATGGCATATATGAGCATCTACAACTCTCTAATGTAAGCCCTCCCTTCATTGGGGTTATCCGTGTATTAGATATCTATAGAATCTCGAAGATTCACTATTTCAGGAATTTATAGCCCCTCACACAGATCTATCCAGGCAGTTTCAGCATCGCAATATGGACTTCACCATGTCTGGACAGCCTCTGGTCATAGATATTCAACACGTGTACCAGAAGGCTGTGAGGAGGGTCCAACAATCTTAGAATTCAGCTTCTTCCCAGATCCTACAACTACAGATAAAGGATAAGAAAATAAGATTTTTTGCTCTATAAAGTAAAGATGATTAAATTTCCCGAATGAAGTAACTCACTAGGAATTGATGGAGTTGGTCACTTGATTCTGACAGGAGGATTAAATCTGGCATGAGGCCACTTTGCTGTATGTTGTTCCTCATCATCCCCATCATGGGAATACGACGAATCAGCTCTAGGTGGGGGAGAATCACCTTCCCAAGAAAGGTTTATTTCTCTACAGTTGTTTTCTTTTCCCCACCCGATAAAACAGACGATTCGACACCCCTTCACTGTATGATACTATCCAGTTCTCGGCATACCATGTAGTCAAGTTACTCGTCGCTTTATGAACTGGAAGATCAAAAACTGCACTGGTATTCTCCATAGATGTCATCACCCATAGTTATCAGGAAACCATCAGATGCTCCTCTGACCTGACATGTACAGGAAGGGATACAGCAGTTTGCTGCAGACACATGAATTGGTGTGCAAATTTTTATGAAGAAAAGGCCTTGCATATAATCTCTCCATCAATCCTGGTGGCCAGTACACCATCTCTGCAAGCTGGCATGTACGACCTCAATTCCAGATCGGCAGTTCCATCATCAACAAAACTCCCGGTTGATGGGTTTCTATAAGTAATGAAATTTAATTCCTTGAACAGGCTCAGCCTCACCTTCATATAATAAGGGCTAAGGGCTAATAGAGAACTTCCAGAATATGCCTGTACTGATGGCCTGAAAGAGCTTCCAGGAACCTGTAATCTATTCTATACAGAATATGTCCTGAACTGAGTGGCGATCCATCCCCACAAAACTTGGAATGGTCCCACTAATCTCAAAGGATACATACCCATAAATACATGGAGTAAACTCTTATGAATCTTCGCCAAAATGGGGGTGGCCAACCCAACCATCCTCCTCTCAGCCAACATGGCTGCAACAATGAAGGTCCTTGGCCTGACACCTCCCTTCAAATCCCTGACAGGTAGAAGATAATCACTGTGCCACAAGGCTAAGAAGCCCGCTATATGGGTCTTTTTTGGGATTCTCTAGATTACTTTATATCCCCACTTCTCAAATTCTCCTACTACCAGGGTGTTCCAGAACATGCCAAATTCACCCCTCTTCTCTATTCTGGGGCATGTAGTAGGGTGAGTACAGGTGGGACCCTTTTCCTTCGAATCCTTCTCCTCCTTCGTGGTAAGAAATATATTCGTCCACTCATCTAGATTAATATCCTTTCTAGAATGAGTTATGGAGGTCTTTGAACTCTTGATCTTGTGGAAGATATTCAATAACTCCCGAGCCTAAGTTGGTATTTTCTTGGAATCATTCCAAGTCGCCTTGGGGGATGAATTCAACATACATATCTCCCGGAATTGGAGCCCCTGAAGTATTGTAGACATCCCAAAAACTGATGCCTACTTCTCGATGATTTATATGGAATGAATTGGTTTTTGGGCTCCAGTGGCTGATTAGCTCTGGCACAAACTCATCATTTTTGTAGACATATGTCTGTCAAACCCAAACGACTTCATATATCGCAACTCCTTTCGAATCCTCGACAAACTCTACACTGTTTTGTCTCACCCAGTATTCCCACATCCATGTTGGCCTCACACCTCCTCTAGGACGGAAGTCCCAACTCTTCTTCCAACCTTTGGATTGATCCATCTAAGAATTTCAGGTGATTGAAGGATAACAATGTGGTTGCTGGTTGGGCTTATGAGGTATCAGATTTGGCGCACAAGGGCTATGATGCATCATATAGGCCTTCTCCACTGTCCAGTATTTACAAATACTCCTCCACTTGATATATTTTCTGAAGCAATGTTTGTGTAATTATGAATCCAAGAATTTGGGAGATAGTTCTTTGCATCTGGAATGTTGACATCTTGCAGATGACCATGCCCATACAGAGGCAAGAAAATGTTCTGTGGAAAGTCGTGATGATACTTTTTCACGTTCCTGTCCAAATCTAGAAGAGTGTTGTTTCGTATATCATAGTATTCATGGCCTACAATGTTCATAATATCATCAATCCTCTTGCTGGCCAGTTCATCAGCAATTCTGATTCATCTACGAGCCATTGAATCTGCATAAAGGTCAAATAATAAACTCTTAAGTGAGTTGATTTTTCATAAAATTTTTAAAGAAAAATGAAAAAAATGGGTAAGGAATTAAGGCACACAAGTATAATTTTGGCATGCAGGTATAGTTGTGTCGCGCAATTTGTGTCAACGTATGTATCACCGCGCATGTTCAAATACCTCTACAAAATCGCAACACAAAAAAACTAGCGGAAAACAAGTAACTTTCATGATGAAGGAAACTTGCATGATGAGATCTTGAAAGTCTGAAATCCGGGTGTTTTGCATGATAATGAGGTGAATACTTATAGGCTAGGCCGTACCCCTACGTGCCGAAGTCTGTGAGCCTCTCCCCTGCGTGCCACAGTCTGCGCGCCTTTCAACTGCACGCTGCTTTCTAAGCGCTCAATACTTATGCCTTGCAATTCTGTGGTTTTCTTCTTTACATTAGAGTCACATCCTCATTCCTTTCGGATACACCTCTGAGGGGGGACTTTTGTTGATTCTCCTTCCCATCACATAATCTAACAACTGATAAAGGGAAATACCTTAACACAAAGTGATTCAGCCTTTGACAAAACATCAAAAATTGGCAAAGGAATGAACAAGTATTTCATTAAACAAGGGCCTCACAAGTACCATGAGGGTTGCGCAGGGTACATGTGCGCCACATATTGAAAAAAAATCCAAAAACTCAGATTTGAGCTCCTGGTGACCTAGTCTCTTCTCAAAGACTTATGAACTCTTCAAAGGTAATTTTTAAATATAATAGAAGGTCTAAAGAGGGGGAACAAGGCCTATGTGTTGAAACTTATCAACACATATGCGGTTAAGTGGCCATCCCTTAAGGAAAATGGCCACACTTGTGCACCGCCTTAGACCTTGAATATAACTTGTGCGCTACTCATTTAAATTTCTTTAGGGAAAACAACATGGGCTTGAGCCGAGCATCGCCCATGTTTTAACCTAAGGGTTAACCGTTGTGCAATTATACCCTTGTCGCGCAGGTATAAATGTGCGACCATGACTTGAGAACCCATGCAGGACTTGCATTCCTCTCACTTTTTGGGTGCCCCTCCTGCCTATTCACTTGCTTTCTTAAAATCCACCTCTCTTATTCAAGATTTATCCTTCAGAATCCTCTTTAAAGCCATTTATTGCATGATTCCTCGGTCGGCTTCCTTATCTGAAAGGAAATCTGTGGAAGGTCTCTCAAAAAATATTGATTTACATATCTTTATGTCATTAAGGATAGAGATTTCAATCATTCAAACTCATCCTTTAAGATGAGAAGATCTTTAATTTGGTAATCCTTCTTCGGAGTAAGCCCCAAGTTCCCTAATTATGGACCTCCTTTTTCGGAGTAATCCCCAGTCCAAGTTCCCAAATATGGGCCTCCTTTTCTGGAGTAAGCCCCAGTCATAATTTCTTAACAAGGGCCTCCTTTTCAGGAATTAGCCCCAGTCTCAAGTCCCTTTAAACTGTGCCTCCTTCTCAAGAATAATCCATAGTCTTAAATTCTTTTAATTTGGGCTTTCTTCTTAGGAAAAAAACCTAATCACAAGTACCCTCCTAATTTGGGTCTCCTTCTCAAATGTAAGCCCCAAATTAGAGTATCCAAATCTTCATAAAGCACATATACCTTTATGGACCTTGCTCCCAGACTTCTTCTCTAAAGTAAGTGCAGATATTTATCTATTTGGGCAATCATGCATATATAAGCCCCATATAATTACATGTCAATGCATCTTTGGTGGCACAAATTTTCAGGTTTACTAATACCTCTGGGTTCTCGCACCGAGCATGGGTCACGTGAGCTTAGAGGTTAAAAGTAACCAAGACACATCTCTTTGGGCCATTAATCATACGTAAGCCCCACAATACCAAATAGAACTATGTGGACTTTGCTCTCTACCTTAAAAGTTGAGTATGTATGAAACCTTTATGAGGATCAAGACCATCACCCATTAATTCTCATCTGTCCCATATGACGATACACTATATCTTAATTCCCGAACTACGTGGGTTATGATTCCTTTTCTAATAAGGATACATATATAGCCCATCTGTGGGTACGATACCAACTCTGAAATACCCCATGTCCTTCGAAATGACAATAAACATCAAGTTCCCCACTGAGTGGATTTAAAACTTTTATGGTTATCATTATGACCAAGAGTTCTTTATATAATGTATTGAAGGATACCATTTATTAAGAATCTATAACAAATACGGATGATTCTCTATCGATGAAGAACATCAAATATGTATAAAAAATTCTCTAAATATCATACATATTAAATCATTTATTGTCAGATCTTATGGAAAGCTCATTTTCATACTTGGTAGTGTAATAACTATTCACAAACATAACATAAATCTCTAAAGAGTGTTTTGGAGTAGACAATAATTCCCCTAAAATGTTGTGATGTGTCCAGCCTCTCATCCTCTCGACCATTGAAAATTCTTAAGCCTAATCGGTCCACAACTAATTAGTACCTAACTTTGGAAAGTAAGTCCAAATGGATATAGAATCATTGGATGATTCAGGTTCTACGAATAAACCCTTTAGAAACCGATTGGAATGTATGAACCTTAAACAAACAAGGTCATCCATATTTGTATAGGAAACACCAACTGATTAGTGATCGGTTGTACCCTCCTCCGAGAAAGGTCTTCCTATTATTCAAAGGGTCCCTTATCAGCAGTAAAATAAATCATGGTCCCATACACCCAGACACACCACATTTTGTGCCTAAATCAGTCGATCTGAGAATGGATCGTTGATAATCATTCCATACCCAAGATGATGTCGTAAGGAATGGACGCTGCTGCTAAGAGATCACAGTTGAAGCTATCACCTCCTAAAGTAAGCTCACACTATCGTAACCAGTTTTCAAGAATTGAATCCTCTCCCGTATGAGTCACTAACAGTAATTATTGATCCAATGGCTCCACCAGAGTCTAATAGATTTGAATGTGAGTCATGGCGATGAAAGATTGACTAGAACATATGTTTTTAAAAAACTGCAGCTAATATAGAATAGAAATAGATCATACCTCAAATCTTCTCTAGAGCACCGTGGTCAGAGACCTCTATCTCTTAATGTTGAGATCTTCCCTATCCACCAGCTCTTTGAGGTAGGTGTGGGCCACCCCGGGGGAGGTGGCAGTAGTACATAAATTCATCACCCACCACATGATGCATGGTTAGCCCCTCTACTACGCCCACCACCCGACAGACCTCCTCTCTCACTCCCCTATCAATATCTCATATTTCCAATGAACTCATGTTGGTCATCCACATTGGGGATTCATATAGCCTCGATCCATGTTCTTTTATCCACCGTAAGATTAATAGACTCTAGTCCTCTAATGACCTCCTCTACCTCGCGAGCTCTGAAACTCCGACCCTACATCCAGGGGTCGTCCTTTGGAAGTTCTGGACCATTTTTTCCTCAATGTCATCTTCCTAATCCCTACTACATATGACTCGTCCACCTTTCCTTTGGTGGTGGATCTCACCATCTATTCCTGCTTAGCTAGGATTCTCTCCTCCAGTAGGGCTCTCTCTAGAAGTATAGCGAGTGTCAGAATGTTGATAAAATCACCAGTGCTCTGATATCTCATTGGAGACCCTACAAAAAGGATTGAGCCCTAAAGAAAGGGTCGTGTACCATGTCAGTGGAGTACTATGAGAGGTCGGTTTATCTCACTCAGTATTGGGCCACCATCAAGAAGGCGTTCTGTAAGTGCAGTAGCTCTTGAATACGCAGAGAGTGTATTGTCACTGGTATGAACTCTACACTTAAGTGGATCTCGAAGTCCAACTAGGAAAGAGTATTCTACTCCTCTGTTTAGAGAGTTATGTTCCACCATCTCCCTACTATTCCTTGAATGAGTCAAGCAGCTTGGATCACCATGTGGTATGATGGTGTCTCAACCAAGTGAAAAACCCATGCCATAGCCTCAAGCCAGCCCTCAGATTCCTACGAATCTGTCTTGCCTCAAAAAATCGGAGGGATCAATATCTGGAATATGTGAAATGTGCTTAGTCGTCGTGCAATGTCAGCTAGTGGGTCTGGTATCAACTACATACCTTTGGGTGGTGGTGCTTATAGTACACCACTCAAAGGTGCTATCACTGTAGGAGGGCCTTGTAGTGATGCCTCATCGCTCGGTGGGCCATCATCATGATCTCTCAACAGAATCCTAGATAGATTTTTACATGGAGGAATCCGATAAAGAAACATATGTTCAATAGACAACAAATTATACATGGTGATCTGACATAAAAAAGGACAAGATAAAGACTTTTTCATAACACATTAAACTAGTGTTTTCATGTACCATGTCACAAAACAGAATTTAAGGTCCCACTGTATGGATATGTCATCTGTTGTACCAACACTAGACTCCCTAAACTAAAAAATAATCCTAAAACACTTAACACTATCTCCCCATTGAATATACACACTCTTAGTTCTTCTGGTAGAACCGACCGCCCTCTGATACAACTTTGTAATGACCCATCCCCCAGTTTCCATGTCGTGACTACCCCAATCCTTCCATCTATTGTCCAGGGGTTGGTGACTGGCTCTAGAAAGATGAAACCAAAAAAGGGAAGGCATTGACTATAAACCAGTACACACATAGACAAGGCACACTGCACACAAGAAAAACACAATATAAAATGTGTTGTACAACCACCACTAAAAAAACACCACTAAGATTAAGAGTATGTATTGAAAGTAAAATGGGACAGTATATAAGTCCAAATAAAAGAGAAGTACTGAAAAACTAAAAACCAGCTCTATATATAATCCATCGAGGACCCAAAATTAAGGGTAGGTACATCCCGTCGCTCCGGCTCAACATGTAAATTAGTCACCTCCATGTACCTTCTAGCCCTAGATCCCTAATTTATCATTCAATCTATCTATCATCTACACAAGACACAAAACGTAGCTAGCATGGCCCATTAAGGGGTGAATATAACAATAATCAGTAGGGATCATGCGACCTCTAAAGGTCTCTCAGAATTCCACAAGAAAAAACAGCAATGCAAGATCTCAATCATAGGAAACAAAGTAAAAGATAGCTGACACCAGTTACAAAAAATAATGAACAAGAATATATATGAATAATCATAATGATAGATAATTTTATTCTTTCAAGAGGATATAATTATAGTCCTCACATGGTCACTATGTGCTGACCCATAGAGGATTGCTAGTTGCTGGCCCACAGAGGATCTGTTGGTGCTGACCCATGGAGGATCGATAGCTGCTGAGCCAATAAGGATCGCTATATGCTATCCCACTGAGGATTGATAGATGATGACCCATAGATGATCTCTAGGTGTTTACCCATATAATATCTCTAGGTGCTAAACCACATAGTATCGCTACGTGCTGACTAACATAGGATCACTATTCTTTCATCACATCACAGCCAACCACTGGATTCCCTCTCTTAGCATTCTTGATTTCCGGAGGATCCACTCCTAAATCCATAGTTCAAATCTCAACTACCACGAAGTCACATTTATACCTAACCCAATGGATCTTCATGTCATAAGGGTTCCAACATGACAGATGATGCGTAAATCTGACACCAGGTATGAAAGCTATAGGAAAAAAGGTAAATATGGCCCCATTGGATTCAAGTATGATCTTACGAATATGTATTCCAGATTATTCAAAAACACAAGTACAATATCTCAAAATTTCTTCCTCATTGTAATGGTCCTAACACTATAGATGAACCGTCCATCGGACGTCCAGTCTATGAGTTATGGATGTATGAGTGAAACGAGGTATGTCGGGTCCAGGTCTGATAATAGTATGAACCAACTAGCATGTTGGGTCCCCAGGTCCTACCTATTGGTGGGTATATCTCGAATGGCATGGGTTTGGCTGAACTGGCAGGTTTGGCCCATGGGTGGTCAGGCCCTCTTGGTGGGGCGCGACCCACCTGAGGAACCCGGACTATGTGGTGCATGTTGGTTTCATTGTACCAAACGTTGGGAGTCCGGTTCTTCCAGCTAGAAGCACTGGCTGGCACCACCACATATCACCATAATAGTCGACACAAGCCTACCTTTTGTGCACCATACTGGGAAGACTGAGTGGGGAAATCCATCTCCACATGTTTCTAATGGGAGCTGTGTCGCCCACCACCACAACCATCTGGCTTCGACACCTTATCATCACGACACCTACATGCGCCACCTTTTTCTCAGAACCATCGTTGTCCATCCACCTCCAATGTTCTCCTCGACCTCTATGCTAGTGGTGTTGCACAAGTGGCACCATTCGCGGGTAACCTGAGATGCTCCGGTGGTCCATTTTCTGCACCATCTATGCCTACAGGCTTCTCAGGTCACCGCCTCCACTATGATGCTGATGAAAATTTCTTTCTTCCATGTTTCTAATTTACCCAAGAAGAACATTCAACATCCAAGATTGATAGAGGGTCTGGTCCTTGTTCAAATCGGCTCGTGCCCTCTGCGTTTTCATTTTAGAAATGGGTGATATCAATCATCACAAAGATTAAGAAAACCTCAAAATCATGACTCCACCACAACCTCTCGCAAGATCAAATGAGTTATGGATCAACCCGTTAGTTGGTTGATCTACGTTCATTGTATTTTTCATGAATGGGATATGATGAATCATTAAAAACTTAGAGAATATAAATCCCTTACCTATATTCGGTTGAATTCATTGCAGACAAGAGAGGAATTTTGCGTTTGTTGACGTTCCAAGTTCTTCATTGAGGGGATATATCACTAGCATTACATGAGAGGTTTCAATCATGGTCATTAATTCTTTCTCTAATGGATTGATTAATCAAAATAAAACAATATTGACATTTTGGTTCTTTAATGAACCCTAATTAATAAACAATTATTTTCTGAAATGTCCAAATTTTAACATTTTCGTCTGACCCCTGTCGTCCAAATATAAGGTTTTACTAAGTGAATCATGGCGTTGTGAATTCAATGGTTCCCTTATATTTCCAATCTGACATCCATTTTAAAAGATAAAAAAACTCACTCACACATTTACTTAATATACCATAGAAAATTATCAAAACTATGTTATGGTCTCTCTGGTCCTCAGAATCACATATTTTTTATGTAATGTGTTTGATGATTCTTGAGTATTTCATATTGATTTGATGTACTCACCCCAGATGAAGCATGTATTTTAACATAAATTCATACTATATTTCAATGTTATAATATTTACCATAATTTCATTTATGGGGAATTGTCACATTTTTAGGTGTTAGTGGTATTATGAGCATAATTTCAAAAATGGCTTAATTTTTGGATTTAACTTTTTTAATTTATTATGTATTTTGTCCATAACATTTTTATATTTTATTACGTCATGGGCCTCATTTTATCCTTCTGGAGTCTCGGCAAAATCAACCATTGGGAAGCCCATAATCAGCTCACAATTTGTACCTAGAAAACTATGTACAGATCAGGAATGTATTAATGATGAGATTGAATATCGATGTATACCGGTCCAATGGATAATATATTTAATAGAAAGATAAAAATGGGCATAAAGAACATATTTAATAAAGGAGGAAATGTCTGAATCTTCTTTCTGAAAGGTATTATGGCATGTTATGTTGGAGTTGTTGAATACGAAGTGTCACCTGGACTGATTTAAATTTCTGCACTAAAACAGTCGTATCCCCTTCATACATGGACCAATGATGACGAAATTTTGTTGAGGAACATGGCGGAAAGTATGGAAAAAATTTAAAGAACAGAGATTTAACCAATTCTATCATTTAATGGGTCTAAAAGTTGCAAATATCTGGAAGACAACATCTGAGAGAGATTTATTCAACCCATTTTCTCTATAAATTTGTACCTCCTCCATTTTAACAAGGATATCCATTTTCAAGGGGCAAGTTTGAGTATTTTTTTTATTTTTTTACTTTTATTATATATTAGTTTATCTTTCCTCTTCACACCTCATTTATTCAAATTATTTTATTTTATGTATTCTCCCACTGTTATTCCCTTCTAAACTGCACTAAAAATAATGAACTAACATTAACGCTTGTTCAAAGGAGGGAATGGTTATTTGATTGAGATTCATGTACGTAAATTTATTATCTATTTATTCAATTATATGAATTTTGGTGTTGGTTAAATCGATTATGGTTAGAGGTCTCCCTGTTTTCTCTTCCACCAATTTCTTCTTCTCGTTTATCAGTTTTCCTTCCATTTGTTATTTGTTTTGTTGATACGGTAGAGCATGGCATGAGTAGTGATGGTCAGTAAAGTGGTCTCCCAAATGACTTTAGAAAGAGAATTACCCTGTATGTATAGGTCTCGGTATAGGTTGATGACAATCCAAATTAGAAGGTGAGGTGTGATTGGTCTTGATTACCTTATTGACTTGAATATTGATATTCTTTTTAAACAATGGTATCAACCTCGACGACCTTCGAAGAACAAATGTCATCTTTTTTTCTTCTAGAATCATTTTTTATTGCATAGAATCAGTAAATATTATATCTATTTTTTATGTATTTAAATTTCCCCCCATTTACATAAGTATTACATTTTTATATTAGTTGGATTTTAAATTGTGATAATATGAAGATAGTGCGTGTAAGCGTCCTCCTTGTGATCGACCCTAGGGTGTAACTCTATGGTGAATTCATAGGAAAATAATAATTTAATTTAATTGTCATTTTTGAGAAACCGCTCTCCTCAATTTGGTGTCGTTTCCAGGGAGACTAAGTGCGTTCACACACTATTTTTCATAAGAATAAAAAAAAATTAAAATTTTCAAAAACTAAAAAGAGTGCATCCTTGAATATCATTATTTTGTTTTGGTTGAGATGGATTATTTTAGTGATTTTTTAAATGCTTGGACTTGTTATGAATTTTCTAGATGGGATGAGTATATTATGATCCAAATAGAACAAGATGAAACATTGATTAAAAATAATTTCAAAATCATTGAGTATGAAAGCAAGATGGTAGCATCGACGACTTACAATGTTGAAGAAGATAAAGTTATATGGATGGAACAACATCATAAACATAGAAAATTAGAAGAAGAAGAGGTAAATTTTTTTCACCTGCATTTTATGTTTAAGAACCTGATGGATACTTAAAGACTCAACTTGAAGATACAACCATCTCCCCTTGGCCATTGCTTTAATAGGTTCATGAAGATGACATTCCAGTTGATATAGTGGTGGGAGATCAACATGCTTTTGAAGAACATTGGTTAGATTTTGTTTAAAACCAAAAGGTAATTGATACTACCTTATTTTTCAAAGAAGAATCAGTAACTCTATACCTCCCTCTTGATTTGGATGAATATAATGAAGTTTCTACTAAAAAATATTTCCCAGTGGCCTTACCTAAAGAGATCTCATTTCAATATGACCTACACAAAACTGAATATTTTTATATTGATTTTTCATGTTTTAGTCATATCCATGTGGAATTATTTTATATCTTCCCCTCTTCTAAATTTTATGAAATAGGATCATATGTGCAAGACATAGATGTTGATATCAATGTGGACAGAGAAGTCATCGATGAAGAAGTAGAGGATCCATTCTTCATCCTTCCCCTATATTCTAATTTGTACATCATTGAAAATGGGGAAGAGCTACTGTACTCTATTATGGGTTCCCCCACAACCAGTGCAAGCGGAATATAACTGGAAGAACTATGTTCTGGTGGTTTCTTAGCAATCAAACTCATCCACCATCAGATTGGGGTTAAATTGATGCAACTTCTCGACTAGGGGCATTAAATATCTAGAACCCATTTGGGGGTCAAACCAAGTATTATCATCTTTCTTTTCCATTCTTCTTTCTTTTATATATTTTTCTAATATTTTCTTTATTTCATGCCTTTCAGGTCAAATGAGAGTATCTAGGAGCATAACTCAAAGCCTCCACTGAAAAATAATGTTAGGTTGTATCTTTCATTTCCTTTATTTTTCATCCATTATTATTATTTTGTTGAGCTCAAATGATTGGGTATGTAATCTAGGTGTGGGGGAGTGTCCACAAGATTAGTTGTTTTGTGTGGTTTTTTTTCTTTTTGTTTTTCATAATTCTAGAAACATTGTTCTTCAATGAATATTTTGATTATTTTTCAGACATCAATTGATTTTATGAATATGAAATGATTTTTGAAGAAATTGATTTTAAATGACTGTTGATTTGAAAATGTTTTCCAAGAATTTTGTTTTCATGATTTTGTTTGAGTTTGACTAATTTTTGAAATCAATTCCCATGAAACAATGACTCAAATATTTTTCCATTTTTGTGAGGTTTTTTGAACCACTTTGAAATATTCTTTCTAATACCCACACTTTCTTAAGAGAAGAATGGATTTTGTGTGATACCCAGAAATTTGAGTTTTTTTTTCGATGATTTGGATTTCATGGAATGTTTTTGATATGATAGTTTCAATTTTTAGGCTAGCTATAATTTATCTTAAGACCTACCATAAAATATATCCTTTTCAGCCCATAGATTCGAAGAATTTCTTTATTGTTTTAATCCACATTACAAGCTGAATTTTACATACCTACCCACACTCTTGGTATCTTAGCATGGATATTTCAAGATTGGGTATGGGGGGAAGGGCCCTTCGTGTGTGTTCTTTGGGATGTGTTTCATTTATGGATGATTTGAGGTGTGTGTTAACATTTTTGGTAGTGGATGATAAAGAGAAAATTGGGCTTCTATAATCCTTTCATTGTGGATTCTTTTCTCCGGGTCTACTTAAAAAAATGATAAAAAATAAAAAAAATGGAGATGAGTTTGAATTTCACATTGTACTTTCTTTTATGACTCATGACCCTCCGTAAAATAAAGGAAATCATGGAAATTCATTTTTTTTATTTATGTTTCACCTCATTCTCCAAGGAAAAAAATAAGAAAATGAAAATAATGTTGTGCCTTTCTGGAGATTTACAAAAAAATGAAAAATAATGTTACGCCTTTCTAGAGATTTACAATTAAAAATAAAAAATAATAAAACAAAGTGGTAGAGTTTAGATGATATTATTCATTTGATTCATTTCTTGGATCATGTTACATGTCATATAAATGGGGGTTTGCTTTTGTGTTTCACTTTATTAAGGGGATTAAGTTAGTTTCATCCAGTTTTTTCACTTGATTATTCATTCATTGTTCATAAGAGTACATCCTCCTCTTTTCGGACATAATTTTCAATCAATTTCCCACTAACCCAAAGCCACCGAATTAACCTTAAAGTTATTTATGATTGAATTAATTTTCATTTTTTTCGTTATGCAGTGAGGAGAATTGTTACAATCCTATAGTGAAACATCGATTTTCCAAGTATGATCATAACTCGAGATACAATTTCCCTTGAATGTAGAGTGACACGAAATTCATGGTGATGTAGGTTGTGATTAGGCCATGGTTGGATTTATGGGGTTGAATAAAATTAATTATGAGTAATGAAAATTATTGGGAATTTATTTTCATATAGTAGACATGATGTTATTTTATTTTGGAAGAGATCATTGATGTTTTCTAATTTTTGGTTTTTTTGTGAGGATTTAGATACAAATATATTCTGATTTCCCAATACTGAAATCATTATGTGTTGGGGAGTGATGAGGCATGTATTTTAACATATTCCATACTATATTTAACTATTATAATATCCACTATAATGTCATTTTAGGGAAATTATCACATTTTTAGGTTTTAGTGGTATTTTGAGCTTAATTGAAAAAATGTATTAATTATGGGATTTATATGTATTAATTTATATTGTATTTTGGGAATAAAATTTTATATACTAAACCAAATTATGAAATTCCCTTTATTTATATTTCAATACATCATCTCCCTCATTTTATCATTCTGGAGTCTCAGCACAATCAATCATTTAGAGGCCCAAAATCTGCTCACAATATGTGCCTTGAAACCTGTGTACAGATCAATAAAGTTTGGAATATGAGCATGTATGTCAATGTATACCGGTCCAATGGTGCATAAATTCCTCATAAATATGGATTAGGACTTATATAACATCGTTTATTAAGGAGGAAACATCTGAATCCGATGGATGAAGTGTCTTAGTGGCATGTGAAGTTGGAGTTGTGGAATACGAAGAGTGACCTGGATAGAATTAAATTTAAGCACAAAAACTACCTTAACTACTTCATCCTTAGACCAATGAGGATGAATATTTCTGGAGGAACTCGGGGGGAAATTAAAGAACAAATTTCAATAAGGGACCACTAAACATTTCCATCGTTTGGTGGGTCTAAATGTCGCAAACATCTGGAGGACAGAATTTGAGCTAGATTTCTTCAACCCATTTTCTCAATAAAAATTTACATCCTATCTTTTAAAAAGGATAACCATTTTAAAAGGTAAATGTTTAGTATATTTGTTTTAATAGTTATACATAATTTTATTACATATTACTTTATCATTCCTCTTCTTACCACCATTTTTCGATTTATTTTATTTTATTTATTCCCCCATGGTTATTTCCTTTTCAACTCCACTAAAAATGGAGAACTAACCATGATGCTTGTTTGAAGGATGGAATGGTGATTTGATTCAGTTTCATGTAATTTAATTTTTTATCATATTATTCAATTCTGGGAATTTTGGTGGTGGTTAAATTGATTTCGGTGACTGGTCACCATGTTTTCCCTAACACCAATTTTTTCCTCTCGTTTATCAATTTTCCTTCCCATCGCTATTTGTTCCGTGCATACAGTAGAGCATGGAATTATTAGTGATGGTCAACCAAGAGGTCTCCTTGATGAATTTAGGAAGATAATTAACCTGTATGTAGTGGTCTTGGTATGGGGTTATGAAAATACAAAAGATAATGTGTGGTGTGATAGGTCTTGATCACCTCTTTGTGTTGAATATTGATATTTTTTTGAACAATGATATCAACCACCCCAACCTTCTATGAACAAATGTCTACATTATTTTTTCAATCATCACTCTGTAATGTATAGCATTATTTTATTATTTATCTATTTTTTATGTATTTCAATTTCCCCACCATTTACATAAGTAGTATATTTTTATATTAGTTATATTTTGAATTGTGACAATAGGAAGATAGTCCATGTAAGTGGCCTCCTCGTGATCAACCCTACTGTGTACCAATATGCTGAATTCTTAGGATAAATATAATTTAATTGAATTGTGGTATACAAAAAACCTCTCTCATCAATTTGGTACCATTTTCAGGGAGGCCAAGTTCTTTTGTACAATATTTTTCAAAAAAACAAAAAAAATGAAAATTTCAAAAACTAAAAAAGTGCTTCATTTAATAAAAATATTTTTGTTGTTTGAGATGTATTATTTTAGTGATTTTTCATATGCAAGGTCTAGTTCTAAATCTTCTAGGAGGGACACAAATTTTTGGATCCAAATCGAACAAGGTGCCGAAATGATTAAAAATAACTTCAAAATCCTTGGGCATGAAGGAATGATAGTAGCATCACTGGCTGCAAAAGTTGAAGAAGTTATGTTCTATGGATGGAACGACAGCATCAACATAACCAAGATGAAGATGAAGATGTAAATGTTGTTCCACCAACAATTTATTTTTAAGATCCCAAGGAAAACTTCAAGGATCATCTTGAAGATTAAATCGTCGCATCTTGGCTATTTCTTGAAGAGGTTCTTGAAGAAGACATTCCAGTTGATAAAATAATGAGAGATCAACATGCTTTGGAAAAAAATTTGTTAGATTTTGTTAAAGACCAATAGGTAAGTGATCCTACAAAAATTTTTAAATAATAATTATTACCTCTATACATCACTCCTACATTGGAAGAAGATAATGAAGTTGTTGAAAAAGAATTCCCAGTGGCCTTGCCTAAAGAGATCACATATAAAGATGACCTACACGAAAGGGAAGATTTTTATATTGATTTATCATGTTTTAATCACATCCAAGTGGAATTATTTTCGAACATTCCCACTTATAAATTTAAGGAAATGACATCACATGGGAATTCCATGGGTGTTAAAGTCAATGTGGACAGAGAATTTGTGGCTGAAGAAGTAGAGGAACCATTCTTCATCCTTCAATTATATTCTAATTTTCACAAAATTTCAAAGGGGGAGGAGCTACTATACTCTATTCATGGGTTCCACCATGAACGGTGAAATCTGAATAGAACTAGAATATCTATTTTCGGGTGGATTCTGAGGAAGAATCCTCATCCACCATAAGATTGGTGATAAACTATTACAACTGGTGGACTAGGGGGATTAAAAACCCAGAACCCGCTTGGGTGTCAAACCAAGCATTATCCTCTTTTTTTTCCATTACTCTTTATTTTTATTTATTATTCTCATGTTTGATTTATTTCATGCCTTTTAGGTCATGTCGGTGTATCTAGGAGCTTAAATCAAAGATACCACTGAATAATATAGACATGTTATATCTTTCCTTCCCTTTATTTTTCTCCCTTATTATTCTATTGTTGAGATTAAATGATGGGGTATTTTAATCTAGGTGTTGGGGGAGTGTCAACTACATTAGTTGTTTTTTGTTCATTATTTTTCTTTTTCTTTTTCATTTTTTTGTAACATTGAGCTTCAATGAATATTCTAATTATTTTTCACACATCAATTGATTTTGAGCAGATGAATTGATTTGTGAAGAAATTGATTTTAAATAATTGTTGATGAGATAAATTCTTTTTTGAATTTGATTTTCATTTATTTTTATATGTTTCACCATTTTTTGGAATCCATGCCCATGAAATACGAACTGAAATATATTTCCAGTCCTTTGACGTATTCTGGACCAATTTGAAATATATTTTCTAATACCTGCACTTTCTTGAGAGAAGCATTGATTTTGTATGAGAACCATAATTGTAACATTTATCTTTCAATGATTTGGATTTCATGGAATTCATTTGATATGAATAAGGAACTTGTTTGGATAGAAATGTTTTATATGTATACCTACCTAACATCTATCCTTTGTTAGACCTTAGATTCCATGAATTTCCATATAGTTTTAAGCCACATTATAAGCCAATTTTTCTTTACCTACCCACACTCTGGGTATTTTTGTGTGGATATTTCATGTCTGAGTGTGGGGGAAGGGCCCTTTATGTACGTTCATTGGGATGTTTTTCACTTATCGATTATTTGAGGTATGTGTTATAATTATGGGCAGTGGATGCTAAATATAAAATTGGGCATGTGTAATCCTTTCATTGTGCTTTATTTATTTTATCTGGCTCTCCTTCAATAAAATGATAAAAATAGATAAATGGAGATGAGTTTTAATTTCTAATTGTACATCCTTTTATGACTCATTTCCCTCCCTAAAATAAAGGGATTGATAGTAATTAATTTAATGTATTTAATTTTCATCTCATTCTCCATAAAAAAATAAAAAAATGTAATATAAAGTTGTTCCTTTCTAGTGCTTTGCAAAATATATAAAAAAAATGAAAACAATGGGGGAGAGTTTGTATTATATCATTCATTGAAATAATTTCTTGGATCATGTCCCATGTCATATAAAATGGGGTTTGGTGTTGTGTTTCACATTATTAAGGGGATTAAGTGAGGTTCATCATGTTTTTTCACTTGATTATTCATGCATTGTGCTTAAGAGTACAACCCCCTCTTTTCAGCCTTAATGTTCAATCATTTCCCAACCATCCCTAAGACATATGAATTAACCTTAAAGGTCATCATGATTGAATTCATTTTCACGTTTCATGCTGTGGAGAGATGAAAATTTCCACAAGCCTATTGTGAAACATCAACTTTCCAAGTATCAGCATAACTCTAGATACAATTTCCCTTCAGTGAAGAGTGACACAAAATTCAAGGTGAGTTTGGTTGTGATTAGGCCATGTATAGATTTATGAGTCTGAATAAATTTAATTGTGAGGAATAAAAATTATTGGGAATTTTATTTCATAGAGGAGACTTGACGGAATTTAATTTTGGAAGAGATCGTTGATGTTTTCTCAATTATAGTTTTTTTGTGGATTTTGATTCGAATATATGATGATTTCATAGGGGTGAAATGATTATGTGTTTTGGAGTGAGGGAAAATCTATTTTCACATATTACATATTGTATTTCCATGTTCTAATATACACCATAATGTCATTTATGGGAAATTGTCTCATTTTTTTGGTTTTTGTGGAATTTTGATCTTAATTACAAAAATGGGTTAATTTTTGGATTTAACTCTTTTAATTTATTATATATTTCTACCATAAAATTTTAAAAATTAAAAAAATTGTGAAATTCCATTTTTTAGATTTCATTACATCATGGGCCTCATTTTATTCTTCTGTAGTCTTAGGACAATCAATCATTTAGAGGCCCAAAATCAGCTCACAATCTATGTCAGCGAAGAGCTCTCCTAGATAAATTTAGGAAGGTCATTACCCATATTCAGAGGTCTTAGTATATGGTTATTACAATACATATTAGAGGGTGAGGTGTGATAGGTCTTGATCACCTCACTTAGTTGAATATTGAAATTATTTTTAAATAATGATATCAACCACCACGAACTTCTAAGAAAAAATGTCTAATTTCTTTCTTATAACATCATTATGTATTGAATATCCTTAATATATATTAAATATTTTTTATGTATTTCAATTCCCCCCCCCCCATTTACATATGTATTATAATTTAATATTAGTAAGATTTTAAATATTGACAATTAGAAGGTAGTGCGTGTATGCAGCTTCCTTGTGATCGACCCTAGGGTGTACCACTATAGTTCATTCATAGGTAAATAAGAATTTAATTGAATTTTTGTTCTTGAAAACCACTATCATCACCCTCTCAAGGTGAATTTTTTTACATATATAGAATTGGTTTGTTATGATAAAGGTAAGGTAAAGCTTTCATATTTCTCTAGAGGATCATCCAAATTCTATGGGATTTATGATGGTGGGAAAATCATGGACATTATTGATTTGGTTTCTTAGAGTAATGAAAAGTTGGTTTCATTGCATCCAGATGTCTTTAGGGTTTTTGGTAGATATTGTATCAAAATTTATATAGGTTATATTATCTGTATTTAGTCAACTTCTTTCTGACACATAATATTTTATAATGGTTTTCTTTATTCTTTCATCACATATATGTTGTATATGATTAATGGTAAATCACCCCAATGACATTTTAAGACAGTTGGAATTTATTTTCATCATTTTCTATTCATTGGGATATCTTGTACGTTCAGTCGAGCCTCTTTCTATTCTCTAGGAAATGAGTTATGGTTGAAATTCCATAGAACATAAGTTTTCATTTGTAATATTATGAACATGGATCTATGGAATATGGTGTTACTAGGATTTAATATAATCATTGCCAACCTACTATAATTGATAATAATATTGTTATTAAAAATGCATGTCTAAATGGGATATGAACATGGTACTTAGTTGGATTCCCTAGAGTGGACAAACCATGTAGAAATAATTTTTCATCTTTACTAAGTTCTGTTTACTACATATAGTTGTTTTTTTAAATATTCATCAATAAAAAATGATATCATAGGTTCAAATACCAAGGAGGTAAAATGATATAAATTTTGTTTTGATTTTGTTAAAAATTTGGAAATAGCTCATTCACACCCCCTCCCCCTCCCCCACCCTCATGCGATTCTTCAACATTCAACTTGTACTATAAAATACTTCCCATTGACATCATATATATTACAAGAATACATGATGTTTATATTTTAATATTATGTGCCTCATATACAGAAATCATATGCCATATATATAAGTTTATATTTGAATGTTTCTACTAAGAATCTAAAAACCCGTATGAATAAAGGATAAATGAAGCATGATAATTTAAAATTGGAATGAGGAATAAAAAATTACTGAAGATTCATATTATGATAAATGTTTTCGTGATTATGTTTATGTTTATCATTTAGGTGAAAATGTTTTAGTCTTTGAAAAATAATACAAAAATAATCCAATCAATGATTATTATTTTAAAATAAATGATTAATAATGAATGTTTCCATTGAATTAGTCACATATATTTTTCATTATATCAAGAGACTGCATGATTATAAAGAACATTTATAAGAGGAAGGTGATTCCATGGATGAATCATTGGAAAAGAATATGAGTTTCTACAATACTATCACAAAGTATATTATTGTCATGGAAGGAACTATCATTCTTTGCAATGATAGAAATTCTATAACTTATAAATAATTTAAAAATAATCTTTTTTGAGAAATAAGTGTTCTAAATTTTTTTAAATTTTTATTCTATTCATTAGAGGGATTTTATAAATTATCTATGAATTACAATTATGCTTAGCAATAATTTATTAATTGGAAAACAAAAAACCATAACACCTCATTATAAAAGAAAGTCAAAATGATTGAAGATTTGATAATTTGGTTTAATATATAATTCGAAATTGAGGTAAAGTCTCTTGAGGAACATAAATACTCTCTCAATATTTAATGTTTATTGATAGATGTTATATTGATAAACATAGAAGGCTTCCATGTAGAATATTATAAATCTATTGGGAAAAGAAAGGATATTTATCTAAGTGATTCTAAAGTACATATTTCTTTTAATAATAACCATATTAGATTAAATATGAGTTTATAATCTTCTAAATGATACCCCAGAACTAGATCATGTAAAAAATTAACCCATTGTATGTTAGATTCTTGCTTCACTGAATCTATTTTTTTGAAAATTTCTAGAAAATCATTAGAAAATATAATAATATAGAAGGTAAAAAGATGTGATATATCCACCATTATTCCATGTATAAGTTTAAACATTTCAAAAATATATTATGCAAAAATAGATCCCATATTTTGATATATTCTTCCCAAAAAACAGTGACCCTGTATTTTTATCTATAATAATGTCAATATTAGAAAACAAGGTATATGGGGCACAATTAGTGAGATTATAGGTTCAGGCACAAGGAAATTTACATTTATCAAAGTATTTATATTTTTTTAAAATAATATTAGATGTTAATATTGGGGGATGAAAGTTGAATGTTAAATGAAACCTACTATTAAAACAAAAAAATCAAAGAATAAAATTTTATATTGATTTGAAAACTTTTACAAATTTTAAAATAAATATAGTCAAAAAAATTAAAAAATTTTGTATATACCAAAAAAAACAAACCATATAATGTTATTTATAAAATACCAAAAAAATATAATGAACATGTGTTAAAATGTAACAAATTTTTCATGGGAAATATATAAAAAGAAATATTTTGAAACTACTACACATAATAAGTTATTGAACAATGATTCTAATAAGTCTATCATATTGAGAAGTTTAAGTATATTTTATTATAGTTGAGAGGAACCATCATGGACCATTTAAAAGTGTATATGAATGTAAAAAATAAAATGCAGCAAGATAGATATAAAATGGTTTTCAATCCAATGGATATATATCATGATTGGTAGGGTTAGTGGGATTAAACTTCACGATTATGATGGACTAATAATGAATAAAATATAAGATGATAAAAAAAATGTGTGTTGAAGGTTCCAAAATCCATGATTATTACTACTACATTCATGACTATATTTCTAGGTAAAATAATGTTAAATGGAGAAGAACTAACATCCACTAATACTAAGAATACTATAGTGAAAAAGTTTTCCACATATAAGATAATGATTGAGAATATAAATTAAGAGTGTTTAACAATATTTCTATATCAGTTGAAAGAGCTTAAAAAGTAATCATACTGAAGGGACTCTTTGTGGTTTCTAGATCAAGTAATGTATCATATTTTAACTAATAATAATTATTTTTAAAATAATATGACTATATTGGTATATAGAGTTCATATATATATACAATGAAAATTCAAGTGTGGAGAGGTATATAAATTTCATGTATTTATGGAAAAGAGTTTCTAGGTTGGGAAAAAAGTCACATCCATGTTGATTATATTGAAGTGATGATGAAAAACCAACTTATAATCATATGTTATTGAATATGAATAGTTAAATAGGGAATTAGAATTCAAAATACGGAGAAGTGATGTTGAATGTTAAAATTTATAGAGATCTAATGGAATCCATCCAACATAGAATGTCACAATAGGAATTCAACTCTCAAGGGGTATCATATTTCAAATGGTATTGTACATTCTTTGATATAATCATACGGATATATGGAGAGAATCGCTAGAGGGGGATCTATCATGGAAGACCAATATGTTATATATTTATTCATTTATATTAAATATGGAATTATAAACATTATAGATGAATTTGAATACAAGTTATAATTTTCATTTTCCATATTATTTTCTCATTAATTGTTAATATTAATTGTCAAAGGGGAAAGATTATATTTTGAAAAATGTGAGGAAAATACATTCAAATGTTCTTTATAACTGAGTTCTGTGATTTTTAGGTTTATTAAAATTCCTACAAATTATATTTTAATTAAATTCTAATTAAATTTTATGTATGGTATCACAAAAAGGATTATTAAGGGAATAAAATTTGTCTAAACATAAATAAATTGGTTTCTTAATGTCATTGTACCATGTAAACTTATATTCGATGAGTTGATAACACATTGTTAAGGATTATATGGAACTTTCCATCCCTTATGGAAGTAAGGGTGAACATGGAAGGTCCATAACAAAAATGGGAGAAGATATAATATTTAGATAATGAGGAAGATTTCATAAACAGTCATATAATTAAATAAGAAGAAAAATCATCATTCATTGTGGTTATTATCAATTATGGGAGAACAAATAAATTAAAAATGGATTAGAATTTATAATTGAAAAATATACAATGGTTATTGAGTCTCTATTTATATGTATTAATCTTATGTAGTATCTTTATTCTATTAGTTTTTAATATGTTGTCATTCAATGTGTGCTAAAAAAATATGGAGTGTCATTTATTTAACATGAAAATGATATCTTATTTCATATTGGACGTAATTGAAGAAGTTTCAAACTTTATTGTGTAAGGAAGAACGGGTATTAAACCATTATAAATGTAAAATCAAATTTTTATATGATAATAACATTGATGATGCTCAAGAGATAAGTGATAAGTTTTTATGATATAAAACAATTTTTCAAAAAACATTAAAGTCATGGGGAATTTTGTTTTAAAATTTGGTTCCTCAATATGGTTATGGATATAAAAAATTATGAATCTATTCATAAAATTGTTTAAACCAAGTTCAATGCATTAGAGAATATGGAAAATGTATTTGAGAATATATATCAGTGTAATGTATAATTTGTAATTTTAAAATCAATGATTAGTTCTACTATGTTTTAAACGATTTATGTTGTATCTCAAATAACTAGTAATTGGGGTTACTTGAAATAATTTACCTAGATTATTTTATATGCTAAAAATTACCTTGTAAACAAACTATAGAGTTAATTAATTATATTAATAATCATTATAATTATTTGAGATTTTTATATGGAATTTTAAATAGTTAATGATTTATAAAGTTGTTTTGAATAAGACATTGATTTACTTGAAGATGTAATATTTTTTGAAGATATAGTTAGAACACATAATTGTTAGATGGAACTTCTAACTAATAACATGACTTCCCCATTGCATGTATGACGTTGAGGATAAATATTAATATGTTTTTATTAAATCCGATATGTTAAACTTCCGTTGTATGATTTTGGTATATGACTATTTTGAATATGTATGAATTATAATTCCCTATATAAGTATTTGAGGAAGATAAGAAGAATTATATCTATAATACTACAAGGTTCCAATATAATTTTAAAAATTAGACATATCAAGGAATCCATAAGACGTTATTTATAAGAAAATTTTTATTTAATAAAGATGAAAATGATGAGTTTTCCAAAACCAAATATTCTAATGGAAAAATAAAATATCAAGATCTAATTATATTATTTCAAGATAGAAATATTATGATGATTTTTACATCCAGGTCTCAATCCATGAGTGGATAATAAAAAAATTTCAGAAAGATGATATTCTCAATGTTCTAATTTTTATTATTTTTAATAACAATAGAGACAACAAAAGAGTGGAAGCTCAAGCCATTATCTGGTATACCAAATAATGAAAATTAATTATGATTAATGTTTTCCCTATTAATATAATCTTAATTCTATGATTTTGATTATAAAAAATAAAAAGGAATCTAGTGGGGATACCATAAAGCTGTGAGAAATTATTTTACACCATAGATGATGTTCAATATAATTACCATGTATAAATTAATAATATATTTTAAATTATAAATATATAGTGGATTTAGTGGAATATATATTTATGAAATACATAAATAAATTTTAATTCGAGACTAAATGAAATGAAAAATTAAGAAATATTAGTGATATAATTTTACAAAGGATGAATATTTAAAAAATTGCAATTTTTGAGATCATGTATTTCATGTTGAGATTATTTATTTAAACTATAAAATATCTCACAGAAATTTCAATTTACTAAAATGTGACATAATCCCAACAAAAAGTTTGTTTTTACAAGAACATTTAATGTGTGTGTGACTCTTTAGAAATGAATGTGGAGCTATCTTGAATGAAACTCTTCTCTGGATTAGTAACTATAATAGTTGATGTAGTGAGATTCTTAGTGTTTAAACTTTAGAATATAAAATAACGAAAAGTATAAGAATCAAAGGGAAAAATTTTAATTTCAAATTGGAAATGATATAGATATTTTCATGGAACACAAGAAATCTGTTTTAGTTAAAAATAATTAGATTTTTTGAAGAATATGGAGCATTAGAACGAATTGTATCTACCCGAATTAAGTAATTTTATACCAAAGAGTTTCAATGATATATCACTAGGAAATATACCTATGTTTTTATCTTCCATTATAAAATTATAGATAAGATTTACATAGACGTTTTATTTAATAACATTTTGAAATAGGATAGAAAACAAACTCTAAACAATAAGTGAAATCTAAAAATATATAAAAAAGATAAGTAACATGAGTAGTTATCAAGAAATTCATAAATTAAAATCCACTCTATGTATTAAGAAATGGATCAATTTAGTGCATAAAATCAAATCCATGTTTATTTTTTGGATCTACTTCAAGATGAGGAGTAAGAGTTATTAAATCACTAGAGTGTATAATGAATGGGTGGTGAGAATACAACATGAAGAGGTTCTATGGGATGAAATATCTATTTGGATGTGTAATACTGTGAATGTAAACATGTGTTTTCTAATGTGATAGGTTTTTATGATAGTCTCTAGACAACCCATTTCAATTGATAACATTATTATTAGAATAGAATCCACATCTCAACTACATTGGAATATAGTTATGAATATGAATCCTAGGAGGATAGAAGCCGTATTGAAATAATTATTCAACATTACATCTTTTTCATCATTGCATTCATGTGAATTTTTTGATTAATGTTATTTATTCTTGATAACTGACATTATAAAATTAGACACAAAAGCGCTAAAATGATTATAATATTGGCTGAAATTTGATAAATAATAGACAACACATGAGTTATCTGCCTATTAGGTTTGACTACATCAGAAAAATGGTATTATAAAAAAGATTCGAAAATAATTACACATTATATGTCATATGAAGAATAACAAAATTTATAGGTAGATATGGAATTTTTAGATCATTTTGTGCTATATGAATCTAAGCATCCTGAATATCCATATAAAAATTTGTAGTGCGACCGCCCAATAATTCATTCAAGGATTTGGTCATGGAATGAAAGTTCCATGTTAGATTTCCTAGTTACCAGTTTTATTTTCGTATATTTTAAATTCACGCAAAATTTCTTTACATTATATTTGGGTAAATATCACTAAATTCATTCATAAAAGCTACAAAATCTGTCTTTCAAGTACTATATGGGCAGGACTGCCACATTTTGCATTAGAATTTGGAATATTTATTATATTATCAAAAAATGGTGTTTAAAATTTAATAACTTCTACAAGAGTCTTCTATAACCGCCTTTTACCAAAACTAACTAGATTAAATTCTTCCTAAAAATAATCCTATTCAAGTATGTTGAATAAAAAAATTAGTATTTATCCTATGGTCCATCGAATGTAAATATTATAATCCCAACATAATGATAAATTTGGAATTCTAATTATATTTAAAACTCTATAGAAATGAATACAATATTATTAAGTTGTACTTAAAATATAATTATTTCATGTTAGTAGGTAATTATTTTTATTATCTATCGGGATGGATATACACACTTGGTGTATGGGATTTAATTGCCTCTATGATATCAAAATGAACTCCCCAAAAAAATCAAAAATATAAAAAAAATTCAATTATAGTAGGTAGAAACAATTATTAATTATGTTGTGCATTATATACAACATTAATAAAATTATATTCAAAAAAATAAATATATTATATTTGGGATTCATTTAAATAAATTTTAATAGGATTCAAAAATTGATTTGTACAATTATTCATCATATTCTTCACGTAAACAAGAAATAATTTTTCAAATGAACCATTCACCTTAACTTAAAAATAGTTAGTATGAATTAAATCACTCTTATATGGTTCTAATAATTAATTAAATATCTTATCCATGCATTCTTTATATTATTATTAGGCCACATTCTTTCCCTGTGATAGTGGATGATCTAGTGATCTATAACATCCCATTTGACTTTTCTAAAATGATGAAGCTCTTTGATCTTTCATCAGTGGAAAGGATTGATCATATTTGACCTCCAACAGTATATTTTTATTGTAATGTTAACTAGGACTAGGTTATAAGACATCACCCTGTGGTAGGAAAGTTTTATTAACAAAATATTATTATACAACTTTTATAAGAGGTGGATTTTTCATTTTCATGGTATCACATCTCAGGGATATTTATGTTGATGGGATAATTTCTATTGATGGTTTCATTTGATCTCCCTATATAAATTGAATATTAAACATATTTTTACTGGATTTGATTGCCTCATATCCCTTTTTATTCCAAAACAATTCAATTCTAATGGTATATAATAAATTCATGAGGATGTTATCATTGTTCTAATTCACATTCCCATTCTCCACAACACTTTACTATAACAAACATATGTGTAAAAGTAAATTTCCATAACCCTTGACCAGATTTCATATGGATTTTTTTATCAAGTGTGATTCAATATAGGAAACCCTGTTATTTATGATCCTAATATTGGGTACAACATCTATATCTTTTTTCAATGTAATTATTCAGATAAATTTTGAAGTATCCCCATATCAGTTTTCATATAATTTTAGCTTCCCAAAGTGTATATTTCATTATATTAGGATAAAGAAGAGTGTATGACTCGAGAGGAATCAGAACCCTACAAAACCCATGTTAAAAAAGGAATGTTTTCTTTTTGTGTTGTCCTTATAAACCCTAAATCAACTCACAAGAAAAAATTTATACATTAAAATGATGTATAAAATCGTGGAAGGGTGTTTTTCTAAAACTATTATGTAGGTGGAAAGTACAAGTGTTGGTGAGAATAGGTCAGTGAGTTATGTTAGTAATTTATTTGTCTCTATGTATTTCATTATACCTAACGATATAACCATTACCCAATTTTCAAAATTCATTAGGGAGGATGTTACAACATTAAATTATGGTTATGTTAATGACCAGATTAGGTAAACATTTAATCCATTTAAAACCTGGGTAAAATAATCATCCAATGATGAGGATTAGTTTATTACATAAGAGGTTGGTAAAGGTGTGTGTTTTACTATGTGGTAAGAAATATATGGTGTCTCCCCACTAAAAATAATAAGAAAAATTACATGAAATAACAATCTTGGAAGGATATATGAGGAATTATTTTTCAACAATATTCTTTAAAACTATTTTGACTTATGGTAAAAAAATAATAGGGGTTAAAAAATAAATATATATGGATAAAGGATAGAAGATATATAGATATATGAAAATGAAGATACATGTTAAAGAATGATCCATGGATGGCATGGAATCATATTTCAAAAAGTTATTACAAGAAGACAATCATGGTTTCACAGAATCTATTCAGAAGGAGGAGGAATGCCTTCATGATATAATTTATCTAGATGATGATATTAAAACTATTTAATTCATATGAATAATCACATGAAAAGTGAAATATTGTATTACCATAATATGGTGTTTTTAGTTTTCCCCATAGTAGAAACTAATATATCATAAGTACTTCTCTAACCGATCCAAGATGATGATAACCAGATTAACATAAAAAATTATTTTATCCATCAACATGGGGTCAAGGGAGACTATTATAGAATATAGGTTTTAGAGATAATTAATAATTAGGACCTTAGTGATTTAAATATGGATACGATTGATGTATTTTATGTATTATACCATCAATATTTTCCCATGGGTAAGGGGATTGGAGACCAGTGTTATTCGAACATAAGTGTTCTGAAAATTTTCATAGAAATGGCGAGTGTTTCCTTTGTAATATTTTGTGGGGATACCCCAGAAATAAATAAATTTTAAAATATGTAAATATTTCTCAAACATAAAGAGGAAGGAACCACAAAGAAAGAAATTCATACTAATTTCCTTAATGATGATATAAATAAATGGTTTTATTTTTACATAGATTACAATGTTATAGAGCTAATAAATTGGTATATCTATAGATAACTAAATCACTATTAGGAGTGTTATTATGTTCATTATTTAATATAATAGGTATATTTTCCTATAGATTGTTTATAAAGATCTATTTTTTAAATATCTATGTTTCAAAAAAATATATGTATAATGGTGACTTCCATTGACGCATCATTTTTTATTTGTTTAATCGAATGTCTTTTAAGAGATAACATTTTTTATGGATGCTTACTCAGTTTGGTGTTTCTGAGGTCTCAAAAATAAATTTTAAAAGTGTATTATTTTAAAATGAAAAATATATTTTGATGTTGAGGTTAATTTTTAGAAACCTTTAACTGTGGTTTTTTGCATGTGAATTTTGGAAACAAATCATTGGGGAACAAGTCAATAGGAATGACATAACGAGTTTGGTCATTTACTTTTAAATGTTTCATATAAATAAATATATCAATGTAATCCATTTTATTATCAAATTACAATGAGAGTATTCTATTGAAATTTTCTATTCTTAATTTTACATTTCTATGAAAAGGTATACATAATATCAATGGTGAATTTGTTTTGAATATATTATATTCTATATCAATAAAATAAAAAATAACAGAAAATAAAATTTATTTCACTATTACAAAAATTTCATCAATAACAGCAATATGTCTATCCAAAATATATATTTTTTAAAATTAAATAAAAATTATAGAAGGATTTATTTTTCAAATTAGTAATGTGTATGGAATCACATATATATAATTACCTAAGTCTAACATAACATCTTTGTAGGACCTCGGGACACCCTGAGAGGGGAGGGGTGAATTAGGGTGTCAAAATTTTCTTTTAAAAACAAGGATCTTGTTCCCACATTGGTAGGGACTGGTTAAACCTGTATGATGAATATTATCAGCAATGAATCATTCACATGACAAGAGATGACACAACACTTTTTATTTGGTTCACCGATAAGGGCTACGTCCAAGGAGCATATGCCGATAAGTTGTCGGTCGTACCAAATTCCTCTAATCTCCACTAGTTTTGGATTACAATGGTTAGGTAATAGTTACTAGGTCCTAGGCTTACAGCCTTTACAAAAGGATTGGGATAGCTCACTTCTTCCCTAAAGTCACTCCCGTTGACTCCCCCTGGCTCACTGCCCTTGCTGAAGTCACACTCAGTTTACAGACATGATGTTCACTTCAGCATTGCATTAGAATGCATCCTCTGTTGTATGTAGATGCTCTGTTGAAGTACATCTCTCACCAGTATACGAATCTCACCCTGCGCTGAGGGTACCAGGAAATCATCCAGCATTCGTGCAGCTTCACAAGGACAAATGTACATTAACAACCGTGGTGCACTTCTCCAAGCCCGGCTCACAAGTTTCAATCCTGGCGCAAAAGTCACTTGCGCAGTACAAATTCGGCGTGCAGGTTACACCAACCCACTTGCGCAACACTACCTCATTTAACTCCAAACTTGCGTGACGTTGCGCCATTAACTCCCCAACCTCCTTGGTCGCACAACCAACAACCGGCGCGTAACCTCTACTTACGCGACCCAATAACCACTTGGGCGATTCATCCACTTGTGTGACGAGTGCTGGAAAAATCTCTAATTCTTGAACTTGGATAAAAATTAGGAGGGGGTCCTCAATTTATAGGAAAACTAGACCACCTGCGTGGTGGTGCGCAAGTTCTTCCCTTGTCGTGTAGGTTCTGGTGCATAGCTCATCCTCCCTAGCCTCTGTCGCACTACTCACTTGCGCGACAACACAAATACGTGTGCGACCTTCTTTAATTTTTCATATTTTGAAGTTATGATATTGAATAAAAACTGATGCGTAGGTTTCCAATCCTCCTATGCATCGGCGCACAACTCTCTTCATAGCACGCAGGTCACTTGCGCGACCAGCGCAAAACTTGCACGACCCTTATCCCTTTGCCTTTTTTCCATGTTCTGATTTTGAAAAACATATGGCATGCAAGTTTACTCTCCTTCAATTACACGGTGCACAATTATCTTTATCAAAAACACTTTTCTCTATTTGTTGATTTTCAGGCCCAAATATTTGGCAAACACTAGGAAACGGTGCCACCTTCAATATTGTTGTCTGCTTGAAGTGTATGATCTCATTGCTAGTAAACATTCTGAAATTCCACTAAGGATTGAAAAAAATCACAAACCATACTCCAAATCATGCATATGACACCATGGTTCCAACAATCTTAAGATGAAAACTCTATGATGATATATGGAATTTTAAAAGTCCCATGATAACTTCACATGATAGGGAGAGCATGTTTATTCATTCATGAGTCGTATCTTTACTGATTTTCTATCCCAATTCCCTTAAAACACCCTTATTGGGAAAATATCTCCTAAAAAATATGACATACTTTAAAATTTGATTTAAAATATCATATAATTAAATGTTTACCTAAAAATCATAAAACATTCTAAAATTTTAATTCCTAACACACTATGACTTTCCTTTTTACTGAGTGAAATACATTGAAAGTTGGGGAGATGTGGTTTGGATATTTATTATTTATATTTCTCAATTTTTTTACCCTATAGTTTCCCATAAATATCATTTTTTCTCCACGGGTTCTCATAAGATAGATATCCTATTTTTATATTCGTTTTTTCATAAAGAAAAAGTAATATATATTCATGAGGCTCAACATGTTCTTCTATTCCTCTCCATGATTTTTATCTAGGAAACAATGTATGAAATCCTCTTTATTAGAGTCTAGATAAAAACAAAAAATCATTGGTTAAAATTCTACACTACTCATATGTTAAATGAAATGTAAATTAATTATCACTCTTGGATTTATTTAAATTTCTGTTAATATATTTCCAATTCATTGATTTTTAGACTAAAAACATCATTATCAAATTTTCAAATTTACGTTTCCAATTTACTAATTAAATTCTTAAAAAAATATTTAATTATTTATTCATATTTTTAAGGCCATTGATTAGGATATAAATTTCAATAATGGTGAGAATTTTCTTTTACTTATAAGTATATAATCTATTGGTTACATGAATGACCATAGAAAAAAACACTTTTTATTGATGCCTTTTAAACCTAAAGTTTTTTGGTTATTTTATATTTGGTTGAAGTTATAGTTCTTTAAAAATGGTATTTACATGAGACCTATTAGGAAAACTGGAATTATAATATTTTTGGTGATTCATACATTTTAGGTTACTCATCACCAATATTTTCTGGCGAAGTGAAACTTCCTGAGTGCGTTTGTGGTTCGATGAAGTTCCCAACTTTTATTTGACCTGATTAAATGTTGGATAACAACTTGGACATCACCATTGTGGTATCATCACTCAATTGACACACAATATTTCTATTTTTTGAACTAGATTTAGGTATTTAATGAATTATTTTTATATTAATTATACCCATAGTTCATAACATTGGGGAATCTATTCCATAATTTCATTGGAATTATATTCAAAAACTGGTTTATTGTCCACCAATAAACCACTATGTATTAGTAATTATCAATATCCTATATATAACAAGTAATACCTCATAGAAATATTATATCATGATTTATTCCATAATCTAATGGTGAAGGAAACTAAACTACAATCTCTTTAATCTATCACAATATTCACTCCATGTATCTTCCTTATTTCAACTAATCAGAACATTATCATTTGATATGGATGTCTTCTAAGTAGAAGTGAATTTTTTCTCTAAAAATATATCTACAAATTATTTCCAATCCCATATTATATATTAATGAGATTAATAAAACCCATCAATTCTTGCTCCATCTAAGGATAATAGAATGATACTAATTCAATTTTGTCCAAATTTTATTATATTTGTCTAGTATATTAATAATTTTGGTTAAATAATTGAATATATTTTTGTGGATCTTCCACATAAAATCTATATAATTTTCATGGATTTGGAATCAAACATTATTTTAATTCAGAACCGATGGATTCCATAGCTAATACAATGATTTATTGTTATTTTTTCTCTTCCATTACAACTGATTAATTATGAAATGTTTTTAACCATGTTTTAAAAAGATTCATTACATGAAATTTTAGAGATTTGTCATTTTGACAATGAAGTAAATATTTTTTAGGCTTATACTACACGTTTTTATTCAAATTAGTTTAATAATTTAACTCTTTACTTATACTCTAATCAAAATCCTAGCTCTAGTGTAAATTTTTTTTCATTATTTTGATTTAAAGGTACCATGATAATGTATGGGTTCCTAAACATGTAATAAGATTATATAAATTGTGAAAAATAGATTTTCAACTATTAAAATAGTGATAATATTTTATTTGATGCACAAGTATAATAGTATATTTATAATAAAACTATAAAATATATTCATTTTTAAATAAAAATGAATTTTAATTCATAAAATAGAAGAATCATAAAAAAATTCTTTAATGGTGTTAATTGATGGAGGATTCTTTTATATGTGTTAATTTTGTAATTTATTTTCCCTCAAAGAATACAGGACCAACTATTCTAACATTATTTCAGGTGGAGGTTGTTTTATATGATAGATATTATTTTATTTCATTCTCTTATAAAATTATTATTCGTTCGTGGGGATTTTAGTAAAAATTTATAAAAGGTTTGGAAACAATATTAATGTAATTAGTGAATAAAAAATGATTATATATAGTTATATTTCCACAAAAATTTTATATTTATTGTATAAAAATATGATTTCCATCACATAAAATTCAATATGTTATAAAAAATCATATTATACACCCATTGCACTACTTAGAGATGAAAATGACTCACAGTAATTATAATAAATATATATTCTTTATTCGAATTTTTATCATTGTATAATGAAATTTCCCATCACAAAAATAAATTTATTTTTCCTTTTACTATCCACTATTTATATAGAGGAATAAATTTATTTAAACATTCTAAATTTATTTAACCAACATCACAATATGTATACATACATCACACAAATTAAAATCAAAAGATTTAATCATATATTATTCAACTATTGAGAGATAAAAAATAGCATTATCAGATTGGATCATCTACCTCAAATAAAAACAATAATCATTCATTTAGAAGAAAACATGACATTATAAATTCAAAACTGAAAAATAATAGAGAAGTAAGACACAAAATGAATAACCCCAAACACAAACTGGGAGAACCTCTTCTTCCCACTATCCCACTTCCATCCTACCTGAATCAGAATAAGAGTAGAATAAACTCAGTCATCAAAGAAGAACAGAAGCACCAAGTAGAGACACAACAAAAATTGAAACAAAATGACGTTCAAAAATATAGATATCAGAAAATCGGATCTGAAGAACCGATGAGCCCAGTTTTTAGCCAAATGTGAACCATTTATATTATGCCACCCGAAGCCGAGACCCCCCAAAACTGAATCCCCAAGTGCTGACATACACCTCGCACCGAATCCATGACATCATTTGAGTCACGAACCCCCCCCCCCCCCCCCTCTACACCCCCATATTCCTCAGTCCTCTGTTGCCACTGTTGACCCCATGTGTTACCCCTATCCTTCTGCTTCCTTCCTCCACTGCTGAAGTCAGAGAGACCCACAACTGATGGTCCCAGAAAGAAGTCACTGCTCATAGATCTGAATCACCCCCACACAATGTTTCTATTGACACCCCGAGGTCTCCACCACTATCCTTCCCAATCGTTGGTGCTGGACCGACTCCCTAATCCACCTTCACTGCCGCACGATTCCCCCATCCCTTCTTAATTTTCTTTTTTACATTCCTTTTTCAAATATTATATTATATATATTATAATGATAATATTTATATTAATAATAATAATATAATTAAACATTTATATTCTACTAAGATTAATTATATATATACTAATAACAAATACAAAATTATATATATAATATTAATTAATTTTATTTTAATGTTATTTTATATTAATAAAAATGTTTAGTAGTTGTAATATATATACATATATTAGTATTAATAATTTATTCTAATAAACATATTTAACATATGTAATATATATAGGTATGTATATTAATAATGGAAATTATAGATATATGTGATTAAATATTTATGTTTTCTTATGTAAATAATTATATACAAATAATAGTTTTATTTTAAAGTGCTAATGGTGCTTGAGTGTTTTTCTATTTCATGGGGGGATTGTTCATGATGGTGGGGACATAGAATCAATTAGAGAGCATCAAATTTAGTCACTAACGGTGAGTATGTTTCATTATTAAAGGGCCATGTGGAGGCCAAGAAAGTGATCTACCAGGTGTGATAGAAACACGGAGAATCTGAAAGACTCTAGAAGCAGGAGGGGCGAGAAAACAAATTCACAATCCATCTCCTACACATTAGATAAGATCATAGAGTACCACAAGATGGGATCACATCATCAACGACCACATTCCCCAATCAAAACTCATCCATTCATGTCCCATTTTTACTAATCAACCACATCCATCCCCATTCACTAGGACATAGGGAACCGATCAGGTAGGAGACCGAGTAGAAGCATATCATTGAAGTAAGAGATAATAAGGGAAGTCAGCCTAGAAGAAAAATTTTATATTTTCTTTCTTCATGATATTCTTCTTGGTTTTTGTTATTAGTATGTGTAGATTAATTTCATTAATGGAATCAAATTTTAATGATTTGAAACACTTATTATGATCTAGTCTCAACTTCTGCAATCTTCTTAGTGATCTTTAACCTCAATGATCTCAATTTATTCTTGATGAGTACAGTTTTTTCCACTATTATGTTTATAAACATGATGCGATAATGAACACATTACCTTTGAATCTTAAACAATGTACAAAAAATTGAAATTGTTAATATTCCCTTTTTCATTGAGAATCATTTTAATTACTATGTGATGACTGAAAGATCATTTATATGAAATTATCAAAGATCAGTGTTTGTCTATTGAAGAGATAACTCAATGGATTAACACCATTTTTATAAAAACAATTCAATTTCATTTAACTAGACTGTTAATAGATTACATCTTAATCAATTCATGACAATCGGATTTACCTAATATCACCCACTACTTGTCTCTATCTCTGCATGCCATTTTACTCACCAAATTTTTACCCCATTTCACACATACTATTTAACACTCTGTTTTCACTTTTCACTTTCACCATTTTTATTTAGTGTTTGTTATTTTGTTATTGTTTTATTTTAATTTAGTCTTGAAAACCTTTAATATTTCCCGGTGGTTTAGAACACTTATAGGAATTGTACTAGTAGATTTTAGGGTTTATAAATATTAATTTTTTTCATAGTCAACAACATACATGGTCAACACATGTTTTATGCCAATATTTTCTTTAACCATTTTAATAAAAGAAGATTATCACCTAAACCAACTATTATCTTGAAAAAGATTTTATTTTAGATTATTCTTTATAGAATTTGGATATATTCTAAGATTAGTTCATGTAGTATCATCTTGGAAAATCTTTATCTCATTCACGAGGGACAAGTTCTTTTAATGAATCCAATTTATAGGTATTTAATTATTATTTTCTAATTTTTCATATTAATTTAAATAAATTTTTTATTGTTCCAAATATGAATTCCCAATGAAATTTATTTCTTCCATTTTTGGGAAATCCACTTATAAAAAATTATATTGTATGGTTGAGTTATATATTATCATTATTATTATTTTATATCCTTTGTAATATTTAGTTTGGTCACTAAATGGATCATTTATTATTTATTTTCAAACAATTTTATCTATGAATAACCTATATAATTGGAATCAAAGACATCTCCACATAACTATTCTCTAAAATAATCTGAATTGTGAATAAAAAATTTTCACCAATCATTCCCCCAAATTCACATTGACATATTAGTTCATTATCGAACTATAATTGGTCATTAACTAAATAACAGTACCATTATCCCACAATATTGTTCATTCAATATGATCACTCATCTTACCATTCAATGATTCCATTAGTAAAATCAGTAGTTTTACACTACATAGAACATCCACTCAATCTGTCCTTTTTTCAAGGAATCAGGTGTGCAAATTTTTTCAAATAGTTACTGTTTCGAGAAATCCAAGACTATGTTTATCTTAAATAAAATATACCTAGCACATATTGTTAAATGAACCAATTAATTGTACCTAAAAAATCAACAAGCATTGAATTCGTAAAATTGAAACATTTCATAAAAATATAGTTTTCATAGTTTCCATCATTTTCTCAAGTCCTAGGCTTGAGGTCTTGTCAAAATTTTCTTCTCCAATAAATCAACTCAAGTCATTCTCATCAAGTGACATACCTATATCTAATAGAATTCGCATATTCCATCTAATATTTCTTTCATTCGAACCGTCTCCTTTGACTAAGATATACCAATGTTTAAAATTGTTTCAACCATTTCTATTTCCTATTCAGTATTTAAAAATTCTACATTTATAAAAAATAAAACTAAATTTGAAAAATATGGAAATTATTAAATTATTTCTAAATCTACTAATGAACCTAGATTAATTTTTTGTATTAATATGATATTTTAGTATATATTCGTTTAAATAAATACAATCTTTGATTATGTCCACCAAATAAATAATGAACTTATGTTAGCAACAAAATTATTATTTATATTTGACTATTATGACCTATCTATTAGATTGACGAGAATTAATATTTGTTACTATGTAATGAAATTTTTTTAGAAATTTTTTTCCTAATAACAATTAATTAACTAATTCCTTTTATGTAATTACCCAATTTTCAATGATACGATTTAAAAAAAGGTATGAAGAATAATAATTAAATTTTAGTAAGGTTATTATTCTCTAAAAGGCGACTTCCTTTATATTTTAAATATTTTATGTAACAGCTAGATTATTCATATTTGGAGTATTAAATATATAAAATAAGAATTATTTATACAATAAAAAAATGAAAAATCATTCATTCATTGATTATAATTTTATTATAAATAGAGATAAAATAAACTTAGGGTAAAATGTGTTATTTTTTTAGAAAACTGTTTTTATTTGACATTTTTTATGTACTAATAAATTAAATTAGTCACTATTGATGAATGGGTTTTATTTTATTTGTTAGTAATATATTTATGGTTTCTGTGCATATATTATAATTATATTATTGATATTTTTTAAATAGTATTCAATAAAATAATTTTTTCTTTCTATTCGGAGTATACAATTTTTATTCTAGTTGATTTCTTGGATTCTGTTAATGAGGTGGATTTTTTCAAAAAATAGTTAAAATACCATTTTTATAAACACTGTGATTTTTATGAAGACATCATTATGAATTATTGATCTAATTTTTATTTAAAAAATTATCATTAAATAAATTTGTGTTCAAAAATTATAATAAATAAGTTAAAAATTCATTTTAATTTGGGAAAATAATTCAAGACGTTTTGGAACCTTTACTATTGTTTATTCTATCAAAAATCAATTTTTGGTTATTTAGATTTAATGAGGTTATTAAAGGATTACTTTTAGTTTTCGAATGACTTTGATGAAAATTATAATTCACTCTATTAATAATAAGGTAATAAATTAATTTTAAGCACCACAACTGAGGAGATATTCTCCAAAATAAGTATAAATTTATTTTCACACAACAAATATTTTTTTCATAAAAACCATTTTTCATTTTATGTTTTTATATTAAATATAATTTGTGAATATTATTGGATTTCAATATTCAAAAAGGAATTTTTCATTTGGAATAATCATATTCAAATTTTTTCTAAATCCAATTTTATTTCAATCCATAATTAAATTTTAATATTCTAAAATATTGTTACCATGGTTAAGCCTAAAATAGGTTTAGCGGGGTAAAATAAAGGGATAAGGATTCAAGATAACATAAAATGATTTCTTAAAAATCATAGTTTTATTTTATTTCAACATCCATCATCTTATATTCTATACTTGGATGGTTTTTAGCCCCATTACCACAAGGTTGTCTTTATTATATTTTAATGTTAATATTATTTATATGTCTTAACTCCCTTCGCTTATCAATGGTAACATCCTCTTCTCATTTATCCACATGAAATGAGAACCTTATACCAACCCTTATATTCATATATAACTTATAAAATATTCTCTCCACGTCATAGTTGTTTTTTAATCACCAAAATACCCATCCAAAATGGATAAGGTGATATCAAAATTATGATACCTCATGCAGAGGTAATCATCTCAATTGAGATCTATAAAATTTATTTCTTATTTGAAATACTCAAAATATTATATAACAATTTTTACATAATTTATTTACTTAATATATTATAATAAAAAATTTATTTTAATTATAAAACTATTTTTATCATTCTTTCTATCTTATGATAAATAAACATTATTCTCTTGTGTAGAGGAGGAATACTGCCCTTACATAGTGATGTTTTTTTTCCATCACCACCTTGAACAAATTGTTATAATGATGTATATAATTTATATATTGGATTTAATGTCATATTTACGATTCTTTTCCGGTAAAATGTTTTCTACAATCATACTCTCCCATCAATGGGAAAATGCTAATGACACTCATGCGTATTTGTGTGAACTCCCACATATACAATGCGATATTATTTAATTTTCATGTACTTCACACATATATGGTAATAATAAAGGATTTTATTAATATAAAGTATTATAATGATATAATTATTTTTCATAAGGGATAAATTATTAGCTATAATTTTTTTCCAATCCCTGGAAAATGAATAAATTTCTAATGTGTACGTGTGAACTGTTGTCTCCATGAAGATATATGTTTCATTTTTTATCCTCACCTTATATGAGTGGTTTTAAAAGTAAATATGATGATAAATTATGATTTTTATCATATTATTGAGATTATTTAATTGATTAAAACAACAGAATTTTCCGAATATCAGAATCAAGGAACTGAGACATGCATAAAAAAATATAACCCTTAACACCCCAATGTTGATTTTAATGACAAAGTTCTAGAAAATTGATAATTGGTATTTTTAGGAAATGATATATAGAAATATGAGTACAATTATATTTTTAATTTATATTTTTAATAAATATAATTATATTATATGGTATATTTGAGCGCGTATGAAGTATATTGAAACTAGAGGTAAGGGTATCTCATATTACTTGTATTTTATTGAGACTTTTTCTATATCCACCACATGTTTTCGGATTTTTGGTATATATAGTACCCATTAATGTATTTAATGATTAATTTAAATGAAATTATATCTATTTATAAATTAATCTATTTTGTTATATTTGTTGACGTTTTGATTCAATGGTTGTAAAATGATTAATGGGTTAAGATATAACTTCATGTATTATGTAGGTTCATTATGATTTAGTTTGAATTCAATAAAAGTTTATATTATTTCTCTAATAATACCTACATATATTCTTATCATATAGTTATTTTTGATTTTTCATGTATTATAACTCTTTTCCCGCAATTTCTTAATGAAAAGGATGAGAGTATGTTTTATGGATAATCAGCCTTATTTGTTTCCTTCGGTTTGGAAAACATTTTATTTCATATACATAATCTCAAAAAAAATCATATAAACTTTTAAATTCAATATAAATATTGATAAGGTAAATTTATACTACCTTTTAATTTATATACAGAAGATTAATATAGTATTTTGAAATTCCCCTTTCTTGATTCACATTTTACTTTTTTCAACATTTTGAAATGAATTATATCATTTTTACATATGAAATATTAACATATTTTCCCACAGCGACATAAATTATTTATCATGAATATAAATTTAAATTGTCAAAGGCCTCATGAAAAAATAATACTACCTTATTTCTATAAATTTTCCTTTTTAAAAATTCACCAAAAGAATTGATATGTTTTCTCTTTATTATCATAGATTATTTTAAATGCCATTTCAATCATTTTTTCCTCTTTGTCTAAATTGTTTAAGGATTTTTATACTTCCCTAGGGATATTATATTATGGTACCATACACTATATTTCCCTATATGAATCATGATTGTGATATTTTGAGGATGATTTCATTATACCCATTTCTTTCTGATGGGTTAATTAATCTATGATTAAATTATGCATATTTTAGTTATCTTGTGAGACACATCTATATGAATTTCATTATGTGATGGCTGGAACTAAAATTATGCAGGCCTATAATTATTTGTGTAAATTTTTATGTTTCATGAGAGACTGTGAACTAGAATTGAGAGTTAAACTTTTGTAGTAAGCATCTCAATCCGCTCTAATAGTACTGGTAGTAATTCATGACTAATGATAAAACGAGGATTGGGAGTGAAACCAATCTTCTCTGGGACTCTTTACCCAATTTTAGTCTTGGATGTTAGCCTTTAATAGTGAAATTATTTTTGTTACTTATGTGTATTTTAATAATATTTGTCTCATTATTATGATATGATATCATAGATCATGAATGATCATTGATGATTATACACTCTTATGATACTTTCCTTTTATTATGATAATGATTTATAACATGAACCATGATATATATACTATGATGTATAAGATATTATTAATAACATGTGATCATGTTCTCATACCCTTATGATTATCTTATAATTAGTTATGATCATCTATTAATATCTCATATGTTATACCTTATTGAAAATATGAAATCACACTATACTTTTTTTTATGTTTATCTAGGTTATGATGAATAATATTATATAATTTATAACTATAAGGGTATCATGTGTACATAATTGTTTTGGTGATTTTGATGTCATCTTATATAATATTAAAATATATATATAATGGGAAAATTCCCATTTAATGAGAAATATATAGGGTTTATTACATACAATGTTTTCCCTAAATTCTCTAAAATTAAAAGACTAATAATTAGTTGTTACATAAGTGACCCAATGTTTGATATTGGTATTTTAATTATTCATGGTGATAATTGGGTTTCTTTAGATATTTTCAAATTTAGTATGAATCAATATATTTCTAATTTCATGTTTGGGTGTAAATACCTTGAGAGGTCATAATTTTTATCAGAAGCGAATTTTTATATAATTAGATGTTAGGAATTTATTAAATGAGGTTATTTTAAATTTTAATGTTACCATTATTGTTTGATTATAATTTTAAATCCAAATATATCTTTTTTAGTATTTATTTTAATGGATTATATGGAGAGTGATGATAATTTATGAAATTATTATTATCTTTTAATATATAATTGAGGAAAATGTTACCCTTATGTTTAAAATGATATTTAACAAGAATTTATGCAAGAGAAATTTTATTGGGGACCTTATTTTATAAAAATAAATAATATTTAATTTTATTATATTATTTAATGAATAAATAATTATTTATAATAGTAATAAAGGGGATTTTAATTTTTTTTGAATACAAGTTTAGATAATGATGAAATTAAAATTTGGTTTGGTATCTTAGGTTATATGTTTATTTTGTATAATTTTTCTAAATTCAGAAAATCATATGACAATGAGAAATATAATTTTATTTTCTAGGCCAAGATTTTATTTGAGGAAAAAATTTGAGTAAACACTAAGAATCATATATGTTTTATTGCAGTTTTATGGCCACTAATGTTATTTCATTAATTAATCAATATATGTTTTATAATATATGATTTGGTTATATACTTTTTCTGCTATATGTCTATATGATTGAATAATATTAATTAATAAATAAATGTTATGTTGATATCAGAAGATGATGTTATCATAAATTTCTAATTCTATGTTTTTAATTTGGTCATCATATTTTGAGAATTTTTATTTTTAGTTATTTTCGTAATGATTAAGTTCCACGTTTGGTGTTTTATTTCAATTTTTAAGAGATTAATTAATCAATTATTTATATTAAGTTTCTTTCTATTACGTTTTATCTTAACATGGTCTAACCATTTTTGTTTTTATAAATATATAATATAGTAAAAATAAATATTCATATATTTTTGGAATCATATGATCCATTAAATTTAAATTTTAGTACTTTAGGAAGAAAAACTATGTCATAGTTATTTTTTATAGGATATGAACTAGAGGACAAGAAATGAATTAAAATCAATAAAATGATATATTTTTTCTGATGAAATAATGTAATTATATTCTATCACATTCTCTATATCAATGGTGTAATAATTCATCAATCAAAAAAAGTGAGAGATACATATATAGATTCATATGTTGAAATTATATCTTAACCTTCAAGTTATTCTATTGAAAACCTATTCACAAGTATGATTTTTATAATATACAGTTGTTTCAATAAATATTTATAAAATGATAATTTTTATTTTTTTAATATAGAGATTAATTACCATTTCAAAAAGAAATTTAATTAATTGGATTAAGGATTTTACTTTTCTATTATATATTTTATCACACGTTGAAATCGACTCTATAATTGTTTTATACATCTGACCATTATAATATAAATAAAAATTCTGAGGATGAAATTTATTTTTAGGAAATAAAATGTAATATCCTAATATTTAATTTCATATTATTTTTTGTTATTACTAGGTAATATAACCCACACCACACGCAACACCAAACATAAATAGACTACATCAATATTATTTAAATATTATTAATTTAACCAAGCCTAAATATTCATGGGTATGAATATGATTAACCGAATAACAAAATATATATGAAAAAATTTCACTATATGCAATTAATGATTAATTCTTGGGAAATATGTACTCAAATTAAAATGATAATAAGAAAATAATATAAGGAAGAGAACAATAACTATTTAAAATGACCATTTTTCTATAAAAGTGGTATTTCATTATATTTTATATCTTTATTTTTAAAGATAAATAAGTTTTATTTAGATGTTAAAATTTAATGAAAATATATTTTTTATATCTTGAAACCAGTGGAAAATAATTAACAAATTTATTATCAATTCACTATAAATAAAGATATAATCATTTGATCGTGAAAAGAAAAAGTTTTCATAAAAATATTTATAAAAATGAAATGTATTTTTATTTTAATAATATAAATTTATCACTATTGGTAACTGATATTGATGAAATTAAAAAAAATATAATTAATCAAATGAAATATGTTTCATCTAATCAAAGTTACTACATAATAAAAGAGAATAGATTAATTTTATTCTTCAAAAACACATTTATTCTTCTAAAATTGGGTTTTACACATTTTTTTCTTAGATATTATATTTACTTTTTATCAAATATAAAAAATTTGTTTATATGTCCAATTTTATTTTTTCGCCTAGTAAATATGTTCCATTGTAAAAATAGTTATTCGCATAGTTATTGAAAAAATGGGATCAAGGGTTTAAATAATTGGATCAGGCTACAAGATATCCAAATAATAGTTGACTAAATATCATTTGATGTGTTTATTTAAAAATAAACCATAATATCTTATATAATTTAATTTTTTCAATCAAATTTACATTGATGGTAACTTTATTATATTTTAAGGTTTTTAATGTTGATAACAGCGCCACTACCCTCACTAATAAATGGACATATCATATTATCCTTTATCCACACCACATGACCACATTATCTTTTTCAATTACATCATTAATAACTAAAATCGTAACCTAAAAAGGTTTTATATGTTTTTTTCGGTCCAAATGACCCACCAAGTAAGGGTTAAGGTGTATGTGATATGAAGATTCCGTAGGAAGAGGTAATCATCTTAACCGGGCACTTTCATGTTTTTTTATTCACCCACATATATCAAATATAATATAACAAAATTTACATAATGAAATAATTATATTTAATATTTTTACTATTTTTACTATTTTTATTGTCCCCCCCCCCATTTCTATCCTATGATAATTAAAACCGTTGCTCATGAGTATGTGTGGAATACTAACTCCATGTAGCAATGTCTTTATTATTTCACCACCGTCTCACACGTCAAGTTTTAAATATGGATAAAATATATTTTTTTATATATAATATATATTATTATTTTAATATAATATATTATTTACCTTCTTACCCTCTTATCCATTGAAAAAATATAATATCATTCATTCGTACATGTGGTCTACCACATCCATTATGCGATGTGATTTGTTTCCATGTCCACCATACATGGACAATCATATGGATAAAATTAATAAATATATATGATTTTAATGACATTATATTTATTCAAAATTGATCATTTTTACTAATCTTCCATTTATTTGAATATTTTGAATATCAGATCATCAATATTGAGAACGTACTGACAACAATATCCATGAATTGATGCAATTCATTTTTTATCCCTATATCATACAGATAGATATAAAATAATATAGAAAAAATAAATATGATATTTATGAAATAAAAAATATACTATTTATATAATTAATCCTTGACAAATGCTCACGTACTAGAATCAGTGCAGCAAAACTTGCATGGAAAATTAAATAGGTAACACATGATATTTGACATTAATCCATAATTTCTAGTAAATGGGGAATTATAATTTTTAGACCTAATTATATATTTTTATATGAGAATTGTTTTAGGTTTTTAGATATATAAAAATTTTAAATTTATGATAAAGTAGTTTGAAATATTCACAAAGCATCTTAGGACTTGAGATAATGGTTTTTTATCACATTTTCTTTTTTCCAGAATATGCCATATTCACCACTCGTTTTGTATTAAGTGGTGTATATAAAACCAACGAAAGTATTATATTAATATTTTTCATGAAAATTTTATTTATTTAACCATCCATATATGTTTCCATATTTTATTATATTTTAATTCAATTGTTACAAAACCCATAATCTTCTATGTTATAACCCCACATTTTTTCAGAATTGTTTATTTAGATTTATATTTTGAGAAATTTATTATTATTTATCAACTAAAAAATATAGTTAATTATTCTATGTTTATTTTTAACTTTTAAAGAATCATTCCACTTGTCATTATCTATAGTATTCATAATTATCTTATGTATTTTTTATGAAAAGTCAAACTTATTTCATCTTTTAGGTTGTTAATATATTTCTTCCATATCCATGTTGTTAAAAATAAATTTATTGATGATTTTAAATTTATTTAGACGGGTTATGAAGGATTTTAATTATGAATTTTAATTCATAATAAATAAATAAAATGATCATTTTAAATATTATCAATACAATATACTTTTTAATTTTTACAAAAGTGTAGAAAATGTTATCTTTTTAACGTATACAGTATGAATGAATTTTCCCACCATAATGTCTTTTATACATAATGAATATTAATTAATATATTTTAAAGGTATTAAAAAAAAATATTCTATAGATTTGTGGAATTTTAGTTGTTTAATTTTTTAAAAAATATGTTTTATCCTAATTTTCAAAGCTTATATTAAACTCATTTATAAAATTGATTTTTATTTTTGTCAATAATATTTAAATGTTTTTTATTTTTGATAGGTGATATGAAATTATGATAATATAAAATTTATTCTTATTGATATGTTATGATAATGATTTTTTGATGATGTTTTGTAGATATCCATTTTATTCCCAAGGGATAATAATGTTTTGATGAAATGATGAATGAATTTATGATCGCATGGAACAAACAGATATATGATTTTCATTATGTGATGGGTGGGAAATAAATTAAATATACCTCAATCATATTTGGTAACACTTTTTACAAAATTATATAATATATATTCAGATATTTGGTGAAAATTTACTAGTAAGGGGCTCTATCAAATATGATTGTCTAGGCAGTAATCCTTGACTATGTAAATGAGAGAAATATGAGTTAATTCAAATCCAATATGGACATGTGTCAACAGTTATAGTCGTAGTAGGGATAATTTACTAATTATATTTTTTAATAATTATTATTAATCCACAAAAAATATATTTGAAGCTTATGGTATGCTCGTATAGCTCAGGATAGATTATTCATTATTCCACACTATTGTGAATCATGTATTTTATTAAGACCATTATTTATCCCGTGAATCATGATTTAGTGTGTTTAATTTATTTATTACGTTTTAATAAGTTATGATCATGTTCTCATACTCTTATTCTTATTTTATTCTATTTTATTTTCATTTATTGGTTTCTCCCATGTCTACCCTTACTGGAAATATGAGCTCATCCAATATTATATTTCCATTTACCCAGGATGTGAAGAATGATATTATATAATTTATATTAATAATGGTATCATGTATTGAAAATCAAGTCAGAGATGTTGAAGTCAGCTTATGGAATAATAAAATCAATTTAAATTGGGGAAACCCCCATTTGATGAGAAAGAGGTGTGTTTTTATGTCAATTGGTTTCCGTAAATTTCGTAAAACAATAAATCTAAAAGGACATGAGTATTTAACTAAATCAACATTGATGATTTATTTTAAAATTATAGTTGGATAAAACAAGGAATATTTAGTTGGTATCAATGTTCGTACATAGAAAATATATTTATAGTATCATATCCGGGAGTAAAGGCCTTACGATAGATGACACCATCTCTTACTTATCAAAAAGGTCAACTATATTTATATCAATATTGTTTCATCAAATTAATTTTTTTCTCAAGGTGTAAAAATATAATACAATCATCTTTATATACATTTAATGTGTTTATATCTTAAAAAATCCTGGAATATATAGTTTAATATCTATAAAACTCGATGTGAAAAAGGAATTTGATACCATATAATGAAAATTAATTGTCAATGTTTTGAAAAGATTTTTGATTAATGGAATCATAGTATACTTGGTACTAAATGTATCTAAATCCACTAATATTTATATGATTCAAAATGGATCACTATGGGGAAACATTCCCTTCTCAAGAGGGATTAGACAAGTTTACCCTTAATTTACAATTATTTTTTCCTATGGAATATTATCTTTGTAATATCCTATAAATTTTGGTGAATCATAGTGACCAAAAGACCACAGAAGCTAGTATATGTATCTATACCCCCTATCAAATAGTTTTTATCAATGATATCAAAATTTGAATTAAGGGAAACAAATAGAACATATGGATTATCATAATACTCTTTTATACAATGAACGAGTATAGTGCTGATGCATATATTATGATAAATACTTTTTTTACAATAGGAGGAACCACCCCCAGCCAGGAAAATATATATCTTAAATTATTTAGCTATAATAGAGGTAGTAATTCAATTTAAATATCTCTGTGTCCTTATGATTTTGTGTATTCAAATGTTTTGTTACCTTTATGACACACATAAATTGTTCAAACACTAATTACCAATGTGGAAGGGGAAATAATTGTCCGTCATTGGATGAGTTTTACTTATCATGTCTACCACAGTTTCTAAAATAATTTATTCTTTTGAGTTATATAATTGTCCCTCATATCTTATTAGTTGAATTAATGATTCAGTCAACATCTTTTTTTGGATATGTAACATCTTAAAAAGATGGATGGTTATTATTCTTTTTGGGAATTGTTGTCAAACCATAATTTTTAGTGTTTTGGGTATTAAAAATATCACATAAATCAATTAGGAATTCCAGGTTAAACTTATATGCAGGCTTATCTATAACAGTTATGATGCTATTTCCTTCCTTAAGAAAAGATACTTGCTAAAAATAAAGAACTACAACATGAAATCAAAGAGTATGTTTTTATGGCCAATATTTCAATATATATTCTGTACTATCATTTATAATTCCAATGGGATAACTAGTATGTAATATAATCTCAAATTATTTCTTGATAACTGGGAAGTTATACATATTTATAATTTCCTTAATATCAATATCCTTCCTAGTTATTCTCAGGTCTCTATCAAGAACATTATGGATAGACCTCGAATGAATTTAACTAAAGATATTGAAAAAATGATTTTTCCATTACCCCTTGAGAAACCATTCCTGCATAGTAGCCTAATAGATATCACCATCTCATTTCCAAGCACCTTTTATCCCTAAATTTGAAAATTATATCTATGAACTATTCCAATTTAGCATGTTCAAAGTTTAATTTTTCAAACCATCAAGATTTAGTAGGATATGGATGATTTCCATGGAGGAATTATTTTTAAAGACCATATTCAGAACATTTTGGTTTCTTTATGTTCCAAATGTTCTCTTTGTAACAATCATATGGATAAAATACATCTCTTATTAATATCTTATACTACTTCAGCCATTTGTATTTATGTTTTCAATATCCTTAACACACCATGATGAAATTTAACTTCTACTCATGACATATAAATCAACACCATTATATTATATATTTCATCACAAATACCTATATTTTCAATGCTTCATTATCTATGTAAATTTATTTCATATAGGGAACCAATAATTCAATCACTCATGAGTAGTCATTCATTAACCTTAAAACTTATTTTTTATTCTACATTTCTACTATCTATGATCTCAATATCTATCAAGTCATTACTATAACTACTCAATACATGATTTTATTATCCTCAAATAATGTGGTATCTTAGGAAAATAAAGTCCTCCAACTCGAACATTCATGGTTGTTTGGAGGCTACTACTCTCAGTTTTTGTTAATTCCAACAACTATAATTATTCTACCTGTAGTCTTGGTGTCTTGTGGTGTTATTTATTCTTCTTAAATCACACTTGGAAATTTCATGGTTCGGTTCCCCTTGATTGTGAAAATAAATTTTTCTTTTGAATCTGAGATTAATGGAGTGATAAATGTGGATATTGTTTCTAAGAAAATAGGTTTTTCAACGATAAGGTTTAATAGATAATCTAGGAATATATTACATAAAATTAGAGAAACCAACACAAACCTCTCATAGAGATAGATGGTTCAATTCATGGAATACCTTGTGTTCTTGGCTTCCATTAATTTTTTATCACTAATTCATACTAAGAGGAAAACATGGATGTATATGGACATTACAATAATGGAGTAGGAAGAAATAACCTTATTTGGATGGGTTAGATTCTCTCTAATATATTACGTCTATCTAAAAGATATCATTATAAAATGAACAACATTAGACTTCTATAAATGTGGTTATTTTCAACGAAGGGTATTTTTTTTGACAATGTATCACCTAAAAAATAGATATATTTATAATTTTAATTCTTCTAATTAAGTCATTTTTTAAAAAACATGTTCTCTAGAACATTTTCAAAGCCACTATTCTAGACAAAGGCATGCCATATTTTTTTTTCATTTTCATTAGTTTTGATGAAACATATATATATATATATATGTATATATATAGAAAAATAAATTATTAAAAATTATTTAATGGTTTTTATATTTGGTATTAGTTTAATACCATATTTTGAGTATATTATATAAAATCCCACCCAAGCTCCGATTTTATTAGGCACATTCCTGGAAATATTTTCTTGATTTTCATTGTGGAATAGAGTTAACGCATTTCTATGAGATATCACGCTGAATAATAATTTCATAATAAAAATGAAATCATGATAATAATATTATTATTACATCCATTATAATAACATATTGTCCCACATTTCCCATGATGGAAAAATAAATGACATTAGATTTAAAATAATTATTAGAATAAAATAAAGTCAAAATATTATTATTAGTAAAGGCATGATAATTATAATCACTAATTAATTAATAATGAATCATTAGTTGGTAATTCAAAAAATATTTTTAATAAATAATTATATAAATGTAATTAATAATATAATTATTTTGTTATTCAAAAATAACTACTAATATTTATTAGTTGACACCATAATTAAAAAAATTATTATTATGCCTCCGTAAATAATAACATGGAATGTAATTATTAATTATTGTTAATAGTTAATAATAATGTTGTCATAATTACACCATTAAAAAATAAAAGTGAAAATAATCAATGATTAAGTGTGTATTACTATTAACATAGTTTAAAATTATCATTATTAATTGCAAAGTTAATAATATATAGAAATAATTATAACTAAAAGTGTACTTACTAATGTAAATTATTATTTAATTTTTAAATTAATTTATAATACTAAGTTATAATTTATTTCTCAATGTTAATAATAAATTAGTGGATAATATAACTAAAAAACAATTATTAAATCCATAATATTATCTATTTACAGTTTAATATATATTTATATAATAATGTATTACTTTCAGTAAAATAATCCATTTACTAATAAATAATAATAGTATTATAATTAATATTCTAATTTATTATACATAATAATTTAAATTAGGAACTAATTATTTTTGAAATTGATAATACTTAATTAAATTATGATTATTAATGTAATAGATGATATAATTAATAATATAAATTAATATAGTTTGTGACTATTGTAATTTCTTGAACTAAGATAGGATTTTGGTTTCAAAGATCTTTTTTGGAAATATACAGGGCTCTTTGTTTTCCACTTCACTATATTCATTCTTTATTACTTATAATATGATCTTATATTTAGTGTGGATCGCCTATTGTGGTTTTGTATAATAATTCTATGAGTGGATATCCAGGAATCAGTGTGATCTCTCATTATGGTATTTCTCTATCTAAGGATGTTAATAGAATGTATCTCATATCTTTGTGTGATCTTTATTATAAATTTATTCCTTAAAATGTCATGAAGTCCCATGTTAAGGATAATCAAGATGATTTTGATAAATATAAAAAAAATTTATGGTTAAAGGTTCCTAGACCATGGATACATTCAAATATGTGGCTAAAGGAAGAAGTGTCCAAAAAACTATCAATTTATCATGTGGATATAAATTCAGAGACTACAACTAAAAGGCTATACATATTTATGTATTAACTTATTTCTCATATGATTATTTAAAATGAAGAATATATGAGTTATATGGAAGACATGTAATGTCCTGTTTCATTGATATGTGTTTTTTATAAATTTATCTCAATTGGTAGTGGATTATTCTATTGTTGTTACTAGTATGATATTTGTTATAGAAGGCCTTTGTAATTTGGTCACAATATATGAATTCATTTTCCTTTAAAATATTTGACTTGTCACTATTATTTGACCCTTTTATAGTGAGAATTTTTTTCCCTATGCATGTTTCTATATTTACAAACTATCTTCATTTTAATAATAATTTATGAATTAAGAGATACTATTAGAGTCAACATTTGAATGGAAAGGGAAACATAATTTGTCTTGTCTGGGAACATTTTTAGTTTCTTATTAAAAGTAGATCTATGTAATACTCTTATAGATAAAGTTATATTATATATAAATAATGACGATAACAATTTTAGCATTGAGTGTGAGACAATTTACTATTTTATGAATCATTCACTTTAATAATCCATTCTAAGGTCTATTTCCCCATATCATTTATATGTTTTTCCTTCTCCATCTGTGGGAACTTTATGAAGGATTCATAGAGGAAAAATATTCATAGACATGGCCCATAGAATAAAATATACACTTTTTGGGGATCACAAGGATGTTATCCTTAGTGGAGTAGTGGCTTGTTAGCTTTGGATCATTATGAATAGGGACCGTGTAAATTTCTTAATTTTAGTGGGGAATATATATATATAATAAAAGAACCAATCCCACGTTTATATGTTGATGTTACTAAAAATGAGCTCAAATATGAGTAGGAATCTATTTAGGGATTTTATGATGGTCAACATTATTGTGTATCTAATGGGTAGTCAGATTTGGTCGTACAAGTAATATGGAAGTCTGCTGAATCTCTATATCCGGGAATGAATCAAAAAAATATAAGTATGTTATTGGGGCGTCTTATGGCTTATTGTATAATGTAGTTGATAATAGTTTGGATTATAATCTTATGTATGTAGTAATGGATTAATTAATAACAACACAAATGTGTAAATTGATGTAAAATATAAATGTTATGCTTCTATCTAAAAAGGAGGGTGATCTAAAAATTTGGATAGAAAAAATGATAATATCTTTTGGGTCTCAAAAATGGAATCCAAAACATATAATCGAGGTTCAAACCTTGACTAAGACTATGATGGGTTCTCCTACATTGGGAGATGGTTTATGTGTTAAGGTAGTTTATGGTAATGTCCTATAATCTAATTATTTCACTCATTTGGTTTAATAGTTTTGGAAAGAGACAACTAGGAGAGATAAACCGGATTTTTCTATGAGTTATCAGGGTAATACTATATGGGGATGTCGGTTTTCTATTCCAAAAATTAAAATCAAAAGATCTTAAAAAATAATTTAATCCAAGCTCATGTTCCCAAAACTATTAACGAGGTTTATATTGTCTCATTGACAAAATATAGTTGGGCTTGTGATCTTATCATGTCTATTATAGTGTTTAGTACTCTAGATACAAAGAGATCCAAATAAATTGTTTTTGGAATTAACTTCCACTAGGTAAATAATGAGTATAAATGTGATTTTTTTAGTGGATATTAATGTGATGTAATTTAATTTTGATGTCATACATGGATCACCTAATCAATCTATGGATCGGGAAGCACCAATTTTTAATCCTATAAATAAATTTGTTAACGACAACATTTTAACTAATTAGATGATGATAACTACTACAGAATCTACCTCTCGAGAGGGGAAATTTAACATGCTACAAAATCCCTAAATATTACTAAAAATATAGAGGAGAGGAAAATGTACTCAAGTATGAGTTGGTTGGGGTCCTATCAAAACATAAACCATTGATCTCAAGTTTTTATGTACATGGTTTGATGGAAATTTGTTCATTCTTCCTAAATGTGATCAGTTTGATTTTTTCTCTCACTCAATGTACTCCAAGCATTTGAATGAGAGAGGTAATTCCATGTATAACCCTCTTCGTAACATATCTCTGTAATTTTTTATTCCTCAATAATGTATCCCTAACCGCAACTATATATTATAAAAAATAATTATTAAACAAATTTAAATTAATTTAAAATTTCACAATTATTCTCGATTATATATATTATTATCCATTAATTATTAAATTAGTAATCAATTATTATAATAAAAAGGATTAAAAAGTATCCTTTTTATTTTAAATAATTAATAATAATGAAAAAATTTATTTATAAACAATTATGCATGAATTTAAAAATGTTTAATAATAAATAATAAAAAATGTAAATAATTATATACAATACTTATGTATAAAAAGGTGTATTAGAAAAAAATGTATAAAATAGATACATATTCTTAAAATAAAAAACATTGTATTCAAATCAGGATCCCCAGATGTGTGTAGCGGTTTATTCTAGCAATTTTTGACTTCTGTTATTGAGGTTTTTGATGGTTTGGTGTGTAGGGTCCCTACCCTATTATTGTGGTCAGATCATTCTAGATGATGAGTGGTTTCTTTTGTCAAACCTCATCCACTCAAATTCATTTAATTCTATTTTTTAATGGGGTCTCGACATTGTCATATTTAAAAAAAATCAATGTTATAAATGTAAATAAATTTATAAATATACATAATATTTTAAAATCATTAAAATTATCCAACATGAAACATATTAAATTTTCTAGAATGTTAATTAAAAATCCTATTAAATATATAACATAAATAAAATATAACTCAATTCTATGAAATTAATTAACACATAAAAAATAATTGAAAATGAATATAATTTATTAAAAATAATAAAACAAAATTATATAGGAACATAATATTATTGTTTCAAAATATAGATTTTCTAATTTCAAAAATTAAAGAAGGTGAAATAATTATTATGTTAATTTTTTGATATTTTTTATGAAATTATTATTAGATTAATTTATTTTTTATCTTCTCATAAAATGTTTAAAATATTTTTTTGGTTTTATTTTTAGTTAAAATTTAATAACGTTTCGAAGTCACATACATGAAAGAAAATTATGATTCTTATGGGTGACATTGAAATCTTATAATATTTAAAATATAAATCCAATCTGTATATGTTTTCAAACATCGAATATGCACATAAATAATAATTTAAAATAAAAATAACATACTTTTAAAAATTAAATGGCAAAGAATGATGTTATTTTAAAAATTAAGATTTTTTTTTAAGTATATAGTTATTCATTACTTAATTGAACATTATGTTGGTGTAGGTGGTCGGTTTTGGTGGAGGTTTGGGTGTACATCCTAGTCTGAGTTATTAATTTATTCAGTCTTAATTATTATTTATTAAATTAATTATTACTAACAATTTTCTTAATAATTGATGAATAATTAGGCTATTAAAATCTATTAATTATAATTTTGTTAAATAATATGAAATTTATTATTTATAAATAATATCTATATTATTAAATATTTTATATAATTAGATTAATAATGAAATTAATAATTTAAACCATATTACTAATTATGCACACACATTTTATGGGGAAAACATTCTGTATCTAAACCATAATGATATCATAATGTAAATTATTATTTTTTATTTTATTAAATAAAATATATTTATTTTAAGTTATTTTTTATATGATAACTTAATTTTTTATGTTTCATTTATATGTATTATGGTTTATATTTTAAATGTTTTCAAATTTATATTCTTGGACCTTGTTTATTTTTGTTACATTTCAAGTACACAAATTTGAAATCTTATAAAATATAAACTAATAATATAATTTACATGGAAATTAAAACATCAAAAAATACCTATAAAATGTAACTATGTAAAAAATGATATAATAAAAATAATTTAAACCATAAAAAATTATGTTTGAAACCATATCCATTATGTTTCATGTAGGTAACATTTAATGCTTACAAAAAATAAACTGCATGTACAATGAAAATAAAAACTAAAACATAGAATACATATATAAGAACTATTTGAAAATAAAAAAATTCATACATATAATAAACCAAAATTAATTTATATGACAAAATCATTATATATTAAAAACGTAACATTTAGACATTAAAAACATTATGTGCAAACAATATTATAAATCAAAATATAAATGAAATTTAAAAATAGAATTTAAAAATAAATTTTATTGGAAAAAAATTCATTTTGCAAAAATAAATAATCAAAACAATGTTATTCTAAAAAAATATATCAAATAAAAAATTATTTCCGAATGCTATTTTTTTATAAAACAAATATGTTTATCCATTGAAATTATTCTTCCTTTTTATTTATTTATTTTCAAATAAAAAATTTTTGTTTGGTAAATATTTCTATTTTTTTATATTGTATCTATACATTAAAAATTATTGACATTAAAAGTCTTCGACCAATATCATTATTATATCTCTAGTATGTAATTTTTAAATATTATAAATAATAAGTTATAAATACAATTAAAATTAAAATTGACACACTAACTAGAAAATAAAAAATATTATAAAATAAAAATAATTTCATAAATAAAATATAAAAGAAATAATTAAATGATATAAATATTATTGTTTGAAAATAAAAAATATAAATGTGTAGTTCCTGGGAATAATTATTAATAAAAATTATATTATTAATTTCAATATTATATGTTTTTATTAATTATTTTATTCTATCTAATTATTATTAGTTACATTACAAAAAATTATTTATTATATTTTAAAATATTTATAATCAATGAAAGATCAAACCATGGATTTTATATCCCCAAAACCTTGATCCGAGGGAAACATTTTAAAAAAATTTATAATAATTATAATATGAATTATAAAAATTGTTTTAAATAGTAAAATATTTTATATAACTAATAAATCAATTATTAATATAATTACAAATAATTATTAACAATATTTATATCTTTGAAAATTTAATTTTTAATAATAATTTTAATTTAAAAAATTTATTATACAATAAAAATGATTTATAATAATTATAATAGTAATATAAAATATTTATTATTATTATTATAAATTTTATATATTAACTAGTGATTTATTTATATTGATAATTGTATATTGTGGATGTATTTTGTGGTGTTTTAATATTTTTATTTCTATATTTAATTGATTAATCATTCCATTATTTGGAAGGTTCTATAATTTTATGTTTCGTTGAAGGAAGAAAGTAGTATTTGTGAAATGAGTGGAAAAAGAATAATTTAATATCTATAAGACACTTTGTGAAGTGAGAATCAGTCGTGGTGAAAAATCATATTTTTGAAGCCAAATAATAACATTAAATAATGGTTAAGCATATTGTAGAAAATGGAAGAATCCATTTACACGCCACGTAATCCTCAAATGACATGAAGTCATCCCCGACTTCATTAGAGTCAATGAAGTAATACGTATTCTTATAATGAATTACACATCATTTCTTATATAAATGATGAGTATGTTTCAGGACAAGAAATATTCAGAGAAGTCACCGATGTCGCAACGTGAACACTGCGTAAAACATAAATATCATAACCTATTAGAAGACTGAAATTCAATGTACTAACAGTGAGGGTTTTCATCTCGAAGCCTATATATACACCCTTCACCTAAAACACTAGGTAGATCAACATATGTGAGGACAGACAACACCAAAACAAGGAGAGTTTAGAGCCCCACTGTGGTTTCTCTATAGGGTTTTCTATTTTCTTTTTCACACCCTATCATGGTTATCATGAGTGGGTGTTTTCTTTTTATTGTGGTGTTCGCGATGGATGGGTATTGAATAAAAAAAGGTATATAATATATGATTGTAATTCATTTTAGGAATTCATGTGTCATTATTGTCTCATCCTTGATTCATTTTTCATTGACATAGTATATAGGGTTCGGAAGTGGGTTTAATTTCATTGAATATTTGAGAATAATCATTGTTTCAGTTGATTGAATTCCATTATTTAATATGGGTTCTATGGTTTAGACTTCCTCCATAACAATTGGGGTTGTCCATACCTTATACATAAAAAACTTTTCTAGTTATTCATTCTTCGCAATCTGAATTACCTGAACATGAGAAAAGAAAATCATAGGATGAAGGGAATTTAGCAGGACCATTGGACTTAGTAAGACGTAATTCTGAAGACTTCAACATTATTAAATAATTATTTTTTACATTTTTATCCCATGAAACTAGATTCATTGATGGAATTCACCTTTTTTCTTTGTTCTTAACCAATGTTCGTAGTTCTCACATGCACAAAAGCGTAGATCAAAATTTTGTAATTTTTAAATAAATTAGGTTTTTATTATTTAACTAATACTTCCTCCTAACAAATTTGTGTGGTCTTGACCTCAGAATTTCATATCCTATCCTATTCCTCAGTTTTGTTTTTTTTAATCGTGTTTTTAATTTATATTTTTGGTATCCATATAAGAATTAATGATGATCATGATGATATCACATAATATAAAACTTCATAATAATATATTTAATAAAAACATTATCTATAAAATAATCTTAAGGATTTGATCATGCTTTGTACTAAAAATTTATTATGGAAACAAGTGCAATCAAACATTGCCACAATTCAAGTGGCTCACAAAGCACCACCGAACACAAAATATGGTATAATAATTCCACCAAGGATATAGAATAAATGATATTCCATTCAGAAAAATAAAGAAAGAGCCAAATAATACAAAACCTAATAGGCCACATGTATTTTGGTGGCCAATGACCCCTCACACATAGTAGGACATTTTTCTGTTAAGTACATGGCCCACCTGATGTGTCGCAAAAACCATCTAGATTGTTTGTTTACCTTTAGTAATCCACATCTTGATGATGATACTGGAAGCACGATATCCTATACCTATCAAATTAATTATCCCTACACTCAGCATCCCAAAGATTTCAATACATCCTAATGTCATCATCACATCCTAATGTCATCACCGACACATGCATCATCACAAAACTAAACTCCGAAACAATGTGGTCAACCTTCCATCTACGGAACTAGCCTTCTCGCCACACTAGTCTATAATCAATTGATAGAATGTAAAATTGTAGTTTTTGTCAGCCTAAAATCACACTCCACACTTGTAACCAATTTTTTTTATCTTTCACCATAATAACTAGTATTAAGAAGGTCCCTAGAGGCATCATATCCTAATAGTCCCCATAGATGAAAGAATCCCATACCATTCTCTGGAATGTGCCTTGCTTTCCGGGGTCACCATTGATCATTTCACTAACCCTGTCATGAGGTATGGATTCTTCTACTGGCCAAACAGTTTATGACACTTGAGTTCATGACACTAAACCCCGCGTGAAGAGCGATCAACAGTTGGGTATTATCATTAAGACAATCATGGTGGAGCAGGTAATTGTGCCCTCTCCTGAGGTCGACATGTCCCAAGGGACATTTCCCATCATCGTTGAGGGTTTTTTTCATAGATATGTTTTATTTAATTTTTTTATAAAAAAATGTATAGGGTTAGGAGTATTTTTAAAAATAGGTCACAAGATGTGTGAACCTCGTTCACATATCCTTTGAAGATTGGATAAAGGATATATGATCACCATTCACGCATCTCTCCTCAACCTGAAGCGTGAATGGGGTTCACGCATCCTTTGTAAACATTTTGAAGGATGTGTGAACTGGGTTCACTCATTCTATATAATGTTATATTTTTTTTTAATTTTTTTTGTTTTGTTATATATATATATATATAACAAAAAATTCAGCATAATTTTTCTACTATTTGAAATCCAGCAGTACTGCCATTACAGTATTTTGGATTCTGACAGAGACCCACACAAAGGTATCTCTTTTATAAGAGGTCTTTTCTTAGAAATCATTCGGGATTTCTGATGGGGGATTCAGGTTCTCCCTTTCCTATGCAAAACATTCTGCATTTCCGATGTGATATTCTATTTCAAGTACGTGTTTTTGAAAGACATTTAAACACAAAATATAATTCCAATATAAATGAAACATAAAACATCGATTAAACATATAAGAAAAAGTTAAAAATACAAATAATTTGGTAAAATTTTTTGATGAATAATATTTTATAAGCTTTCAAAACAACCAACATGAAACATAATAATGATTCATGTACTTGTCTTTGATAGACTATAAAATAAAACTATAAGAAAAATATGAATGAAGCTTAAAATATAGATCAATTAAAATAAGAAATAATGGAAAATAAAAATAATTTTGTAAAAAATGTTGATGATTAATAATTTATAAACATTAAAACCAACAATTTGAAACATAAAAACGTTTCCAGAATGTGGCTTTGAATGTCTATAAAATACAAAGTGAAAAACAAATATAAATAAAAATTAAAACATGGATTAAACATATTATAAATACTTAGTAATTAATTAGTTAATTAGTTATATAATAATTAATTAGTTAATAATTCATATAATTATTAATTATTAATTATTAATTATTAATTACTAAAAGAAAATAATTAATTAGTCAATAAGTAATATAATTACATAATAGTTAATTTATTAATTACTAATATAATTATTAATTATTAACTAATTAATTATATAATAATTAATTAGTTCATTAGTAATATATTTATTAATTATAATTATTTATTATATATTATATAATTATTAATTTGTTAATTTTTAATATAATTATAAATTATAAAATAAATAAATAATTAATTAATAATATAATTAGACATTATAATTATCAATTTTAATTATATATTATAATTATTCATTAAAATTATTAGTTTTTAATTATTAATTATTAATTATATAATAATTAATTAGTAAATTAGTAATGTAGTTATAAACTATATAATACTTCCTTAGTTAAGTAGTAATGTAATTAAAAATTATAATTAGTAATGTTATTATTAATTACAATTACTAATTATTAATTATATAATACTTAATTAGTTTATTAGTAATATAATTATTAATTATAATTATTAATTACTAATATACAATAATTAATTAGTTAATTAGTAATAAAAATATATAATAATTTATTAGTTAATTAGTCATCTAGGAATTAATTATACAATAATTAATTAATAATATAATTATTAATTATTAATTATTAATTATTAATTATAAACTAATTAATCATTTAATTTTTAATATACCTATTAATTATAGTTTGTAATATAATTACCTATTATAATTAGTAAATATTATTTATATAATAATTAATTAGTTAATTATTAATATAATTATAAATTATATTAATTAGTTATTAACTATTAATTACTAATTATATATTAATTAAATTGGTAATTAGTAATATAATTATTCAATAAATAATAAATAATTATTTAATTAGTGATATAATTATTAATTTAAATTAGTAATGTAATAATTTATTATTATTAGTATTATATTTATTAATTATAATTAGTAATTATTAATTATATAATAATTAATTAGTTAATTACCAATATAATTATTAATTATTAAAAATTCATTATATAAAAATGAATTAGATAATTAGTGATATAATTATTGATTATAGATATTTCTTATTAAATATATAATAATTAATTAGTTTATTAGTAAAATAATTATTAATTACATAGTTAATAATTATTATAATAATGAAAAAATATATTACTAATTAACTAACTAATTAATTATATAATTAATAATTATATTACCTATTAAATAATTACTTATTATATAATTAATTAGTTGTAATTAATTACTAATAACTATAATGAATAATTATAATTATTCATTATATTATTAATATACAAGTTATCTATTGTATTTTTATATAATTTATAATTAAATTATTAACTAAATACTTAATTATTATATATTTAATAATTATATTAGTAATTGACTAATTAATTAATATATAATTAATAATTATATGAGAAATTAACGAATTAATTGTGATATAATTAATAATTATATTACTAATTAACTAATTATTTATTATATAATTAATAATTACATTACTAATTAATTATTATATAATTAATAATGATATTACTCATTAAATAATAATTATATAATTAATAATTATTTAACTAATTAAATAATTAATTATTAACTATATCTTATATGTTTAATCCATGTTTTAATTTTCATTTATATTGGTCTTATAGTTTTTATTTTATAGGATTTCAAATCCATGTACTTGAAACATTTTTAAGTTTCACGATGGTGGTTTTGAATGCTTATAAATTATTTTTCATCAAATTAGTTTTTCTAAATTCTTTTAATTTTTGAAAATTTTATATTTTTTAAACCGTGTTTTATGTTTCATTCTAATTGTTCTTATAGTTTTTATTTTATAGTCTTTCAAAGACACATGCATGAAACAATTTTAACTTTAAGTTGGTGGTTTTGAAATCTTATAAATTATTATTAATCAATATTTTCTGCAAAATTCTTTTTATTTTCAACAATTTCTTATATGTTTAATCCATGTTAGACGTTTCATTTATATTGTTCATATAGTTTGTATTTTATATCCTTTCAATGTCACATACTTGAAACAGAATCTCATATCGAAAATGCTGAATGTTATGTGCATGAAAGGGAGAACCTGAATCCCACATCAGAAATGTATAATGATTTCCAAGGAAAGCCCCTTTATAAAATAAATCCCTCAGTGAGGGTCTCTATAAAGACCCAAAAATTAAAAGGGAATTTTTTTATTAAATTCTTTGGAATTTTACTAGTACACAGTTTCTGACGACACTTGAATCCGAGACTCGGTGGGCCCGAAATCAATTTCTAAAGTTTAGCTCGAGTACGTTCAGTGAACGAATGAGCGGGTTTTTCAATCTTTGGAACCAGTGCTTGGTATTGAAATATGAGGGCACCGATGAACTCGCAGATCCAGTATTCCCTTAAGAGGATCCTTACCACAGTTGCGTTTTATTGCGGGTAGAAAGTTAATAATTGGGAATTTGGAATAAAATAAATAAAATTGGGTACACAATTTTATTTATTTATATGGTAGTTATATCCTACAGAGGGGAGTTAAGGGTGGGACCCACACCCACCCAACATCTCATGTGTGGATAATTGAGAGGCAGGGCCCACACGAGCCCCATCCTTTCACCTCCCATAACTATTTTAAAACTCCCTTTTAAACTCCCATGTTTAATTCATGTGAACCCCCCTTATTTACGAGGACTCTTCCTCTCCATCTCTCCAACCTTATTGCTTTCCAAACTTGCTAATAAATGAATTCTAACTCTTCAATTAATTAAATAATGTGGTTTGAATTCTAAGTTGCATGGGTTAATAAAATAATAGCCTTAGTCTATTATTTTAATTTTTGGGGCTTTTGTTGTGTAAAGGGGAGAGCTCTTGAGAAAGAGAAAATGGTGTTCTTCTCCGACGAAGAACACCAACCTTCAACGAATAATGACTCGGCGAAGAACGTTCCACTTTTCTCTAATCCTCTTCATCCTCCGCCACAAGGGAGGAGACTCCTCCATGTGGAACTCACCAACGACGATGGTTCTTCCTCCAACATTGACAGAGATACATCTCTTTCTGTGTCTACGATGAACAAACCATATTCGAGGTAGGGGTTTTTTCATTTTGAAGTGTTTATCTCATACCCTATTCTTTGTTGAAAATCATTGTTTATTTTCTTCCAACTTCTACAACCTAACACGGAGGGTGCGGGCTGAATGCACATGGCCCGATGACCCTCCAAAGTCTTTTTTGATTGCGATGAAAATCATGACATGGAGGTGGTGATGAACGAGAGTGGCGGCTATGCACCAGCCGCGTACAGAAGGACTGTGGCCCGCAACCGCATGTCGCTCGACCAATGATTAACCGGCTGTCCCTAGTCGGCTTGACCGAAATGAAAAACCTCAGCGCCTCACGGCGCAACACAACGGAAGACCGCATCCCGTGTTCTGCAGGCCACTTCGGCGGAAGAACCGGTCGGCCCATCGTACGGTCGGGCGAAGGAGAGTTGCGGCTCTAGGAGGGCGCCACACTGGACGAACCGCGGCTCCCCAAGTGGTCCGCTTGCTCCATGATGGCTAGACCCTTAGGGAAGGGGGCGCGGCTTGGCGCCGCCGGTTCGGGCAGCCGGGGCCCCCCCCTTCCTCGGACTGTTCGGTCGGCCGGCTGGGCTGCAGCCAGGCCGCGCCATGCCACGCCCCTCAGGCTGAGCCACGCCCCTTCGGGCTAGGCCGTGCCCCTCGGGCCAAGCTGCGCATTTAATCAGTCCGGTCTGACACCCCTGTTATGTCGAACCCGCCCAAAATGGGTTAACCCGACCCGTCGACCCACTGGGCTAAACGGGAAGGGCCCGTTTTCACTTAAATGTGACTAACATAAAGACCGCGCGTCCAATAGACGCACCATCTATGGAACTGGGACCCTTGGGAAGAGGTTTTACTTTTTCAATACTCTATGTGAGTTATGGATGACTTTGGGAAATGGCCGGGTTAGAAACGAGGGTATTTTTAACCGGGCCCCTGGAACGGAAAATCATATATCTCTTAGACAGGGCATCCGATTGATGCGCCGTATGTCGCGTTGAGTTCCTATTGACAAGACAGAACATTGGGATACATAAATTCCAGACATTGTGATAGTTGAGGTATCGAACCCCTTGGATCGAAGAGCGGACCATCCCGAAATTGAGCGTTCTGTGTGCGGGAACCCTAGAGCTGGATGTGACTGCGACGACTACCATGCTGGGATTTTTCATGGGTTTGACGATGATGATAATTGTACATGGATCCTTCATGGGTTCGGCAGCAAGGTAGACTGTACTTGGATCCTTTGTGGGTTCGGCTGCGATGACGAATGTACTTGGATCCTACGAGGGTTCGACAGTGATGGTTACTGTACTAGGATCCTTTGTGGGTTTGGTAGCAACGACTTCTGTACTTAGATCCTACCAGGGTTCGGCAGAGGAGATGATTCAGAGGCTACATCTAATAATCTCCACTCTTCTTCATGAGTAGTATACTTGTGTGAGATGAGTCTTGACTGTACAATCATTACCATTGGTGTGATTGACTTCTTTCCAGTGTGGACAGGGATGTGCGTGGGCTCGAGAGTTGGAGCCGAACTGGAATTGATGACTTAGGTATATGTATGGGGATATACCTTAGTAGGGTTGGTTGATACTTTGTGACTGTGTCTTTCCTTTTTGATTTATCCTTTGTGTATTCTGGAAGATCTTTGGGGGTCTCGGGGTCCCTACTGAGTTTCATATACTCACCCATGCACAACCTATGCCCGCACTACGTTGTGTTGGATGCAGACGACAGACAACACTGATCGAGGTGGAGGCTTGTGGAGCTAGACAGTACCCGGAGGTGGACCGCTAGACGAGACGTACACAGATCAGACGACCAGACCCAAGGAGCTAAGAAGACCATCTGTACCCACCCTTCAGGTGGGATATCCGGAGGACGGCTCAGTGGTTGCTGCTTTACTTTACTGCTGTTGTACTTTCTTTTTAGTTGTACTGTATTTACAGTTGGGTTTGTATACTGGCCCATTTACTTTTCATCACTTACTTTTGTACTCTGTTTACATAGTGCTTACTTCAGTTGTGTACTCTGTTGTGATTTTTTTCTTTTATAAAGGCAATGTATTCACTTTTATCGAGATTTGACCTTTAGTTCTAGTCGCCAACCCCTGGACAATGGAAATCCGGCTTGGGGTAGTCATTACATGGGCCCCGAGGACTAGTCATGACAAATTGGTATCAGAGAAGTCGGTTTTACAATAGAACTCAGGACTCTGATCATTCTTTCTGTGAAGCAATAGTGTTAAGGATATTGAGCGTGGTTTTTTGTCCATAGAGTCCGGTGTTGGGGCGGCGGCCGACGTATCCAAACGTGATGACCCTGACATCTGAATTCTGACTGAGTACACAAAAACACTGATTGCATGTGTGTTTCAAAAGTTTTCATTGTGATTACTTTGGGTCAGCTTACCAGGTATATTGTATTAACCGTGGCACCCCTGTTACTATTCAGGATGGTCCCATGAAGGCAGCCAGCTAGGATTCTAAGTCGCATATGAGATGGCAGCCCACTGAGCGATGAGGCCTCGTTGCAGGGCCCCATCATAGTAGAGGCACCAGCGGTACCACAACCCACTGTGCCACTGATACCACTCGCCCCAGTAGTAGAGAGTGCACGCCGCATGAGTGCGCTGCTTGAGTATCAGCGATAGAGGCGGCCCAGGCTTCGCAGAGAGACGGACCCAAATGCAGTCGGGGATTGGTTGGAGGAAATTTTTAGAGTGTTCAGATTGGTAGGGACACCAGCTGACATTATGGTGATCCTTTCCACGAGTCTACTGCACGCAGTAGCAGGAAGATGGTGGAGCCTGATGCCTCAGGTGCATGACAAGGCATCTCTTCTTTGGACGAATTTTGAGAGTATCTTCCTCTTGGAGTTTGTTCCTTCCACCCTTCGTGCGGTGTGGATTCAAGAGTTACTTATACTGCGGTAAGGCAGTATGAAAGTAGCTCAGTACTCAGTGAGATTTACCAATATCACGCGCTACTCGACGGACATGGTACAAGACAATTTCTTCTAAGCACAGACTTTTGAGCAGGGACTGAGGCATGAGATCAGGGATTCAATGATCTCCCTCATCATTCTGACACAGGCATAAGTGTTGGAGCGAGCCCTTCTTGTGGAAAGATTTCTTGTTAAACCAACACCAAGAGCGAGACCCACCGCAGGGTGACACTTAGCAGAGTCTTCTGCAGTCGGTAGTAGATAGATGTTGCAGAGGTCCAAGCGGACCAGGCCATCGTGAGGGAGACCCCAGGATATTGGTTCAGAGGTGCAGGGCACACGAAAAAGAGCTAGCCATTTGATAGGCAGGTAGTACTATGCATGCAGGGGGCATGGTCACATGTCCCTGGACTGCCCGACCCACCATGTGGATGAGCAATAGACAGTAGAGGGACCTCCTAGGCAGAGGCAGATGTTCAACCATTGTGGTCCGTAGGGAGCAGGCAGACGTGGCAGAGGAGGTGTCCGAGTAGTGGGTGGTGGACGACGCTTTGTGGCTCTACCACCACCACCACCAGGAGGATCACCCCAACCACATGGAACTGGCAGACATGGGAAGGCTCAGCTCCAGGTGGTCGAGGGCTATGACCAAAGCGCACCTGAGATGATTAGAGGTACTATCTGTGTCTACTCTACACTTGTTGCAGTTCTTATAGACATAAGATAATGTCATTATTTTATTGCCACTACCCTTTTTAGAATCTCAGGGATTCTGATGGAGCATTTGGATCGATCCTTACGGCTAGAGACTCTTACGGGCGTAGACTCGACGATTACGCACTGGTGCCAGCAGTGTGAACTTACTCTAGGAGGCTAGAGCTTCGGCTGGGATCTTCTTGTAGCGGCCTCGAGGCCTTATGACCTCATCTTGGATATGGAATGGTTGTCTACAGTCCATTATCAGATTGACTACATTATGAAAAATGTGCGGTGTGTCCACATAGATGGGAGAAGGTTCACCTTCACCAGTGAGAATGGAGCCTTTGCAGCATAGGATGGACTTACGCAGAGGATAGGGCAGCTGATCACACATCAGTTGGCTAGTCTCATCCTATGAGCAGTTAGTGTACGGAGTCTAAGTTTTCCTGTTGTGGTGGATCAGTATGCAGACATTTTTCCTGACGACATTCTAGGACTAACTCCACGCAGAGAGGTAGAATTATACATAGACTTGTACCCCGAGACAACACTGATATCAACTCTAGCATATCGGATGTCTCTCGCTGAACATCGTGAGCTGCGAGTACAGCTGGAGGACTTGCATGGAAGAGGATTCATCCGACCCAGTGTTTCACCCTAGGCTTCTCCGATTCTGTTCTCCAAGAAGGCGGATGGTAGCTTACGACTATGTGTCGACTACTGTTGCCTGAATCCGGTGATCGTAAAGAACAAGTTTATACTCCTGAGGATTGAAGACCACTTTGATCATCTCAAGGGAGCACGATGGTTCTCAAAGATTGACCTAAGGTCAGGCTATCACAATATCTGTGTTCGAGACGAGGATGTGTAGAAGGCAACCATCAGGTGTCGGTATAGCCACTACGAGTTCTTGGTTTTTCCCTTCGATGTAACCAACACACCAAAGGTGTTCATGAGTCTCATGAACATGATCTTCCATCCTTACCTCGATCGATTTGTCATAGTCTTTACCGATGACATACTGATTTACTCGACTTCTAAGGAGGAGCACACCTACCACTTGTGGGTTGTACTGGATACACTCTGTGAGCATCGACATTATTGTATGCTCTCTAAGTGCTAGTTATGGATTCAAGGGGTTCATTTCATGGGACACGTCATCTCGGAGGTTGGGGTTGCAGCGGACCAAGAGAAGAACGTGGTGTTACTTTCTTGGGATCCACCCATGAGAGTGAAATAGGTATGGAGTTTTCTAGGTCTAGCTGGGTACTATCGGAGATTTGTGCCAGACTTCTCCAGAGTTGGAGCACTACATTCATCTTTGATGAAGAAGGGGAATCCATTCGGGTGGTTAGATAGATGTCAGCAGAGCATTGAGGAGATGAGACTGAGATTGACCAGTGCACCCCTCTTGAGGCTACTGTAGGAGGGCGTAGGGTACGTAGTTTACTGCGATGCATCAGGGACCAGACTCGGGTTTGTCCTGATACAGGAGAGATTAGTGATCGCTTACGGTCCATGGTAGTTGATATAGCATGAACAGAACTACGCTACCAATGACCTGGAGTTAGAAGCAGTAGTCTTCCCCTTGAAGATGTGGCGACACTATCTTATGGACGAGCGCATTACAGTCTACTCTGACCACTGGAGTCTCTGTTACATCTTCTCACAGAAGGACTTGAACCTGAGATAGTGGCGTTGGATTGAGTTCCTAGAGGACTATGACTTAGAGATAGTCTATACTACTGGGAAGGGGAACGTTGTGGGTGATTCTCTCAGCCGGAGGATGGGAATTCAGCTACTAGTGGAGGCGGAATAGCATTTATCCACTTTTCAGATATCCTTCATGGATAGAGATGGAGAAAGCTTTCTACAGTCTCCCATAGTCACTCCTCCACTACTTCAGCTGGTTAGAGAGGCACAACATGGGGGCGTTGACTGTAAGACGCGACATGCTCAGATTTCCACAGGGCAGGCACCTGATGGATTTTCTGAAGAGGAGAGCACATCATCCTCTTTAGGCGACTTACTATGGTACCAGTTGAATTACAGGAGGAATTTCTAAGGTAGTTTCACACTTCCCCTCTTTCAGTACATCCAGGAGTGGCAATGATGTACCAGGACCTCAAACAACAACAATGGTGACTGGGTATGAAGAAGGTTGTAGCAGAGTTCGTTTCATAATGCCTCACTTGTCCAGAAGTGAAGTCAGAGCACCAGGTACCACCGAGATTGGTAAATCCCTTAGCGGACCCATATTCGATGTGGGATGGGATATCCATGGATTTCGTGATGGGTCTTCCACGTACTTCCATAGGACACGACTCCATCTGGGAGATTTTCGACCGGCTTACCAAGTCAGCCCACTTCCTACCTATCAGAGAGAAGGGCTCAGTAATGATCTTGGGATGCCTCTATGTTCAAGAGATCGTACGGATTCATGGTGTGACATCTACTATCTTTTCTGATCGAGATTCTATTTTTACTTCCCGGCTTTGGAAGGGGTTTCAAGATGCATTTGGGACGCAGCTACATCTGAACACTACCTTCCATCCTTAGACGGACGGTCTGACTGAGAGGGCCATACAGACACTCAAGGACATGCTCAGTGCATGTGTACTTGACATTGGTCATAGCTGGGAGGATCATCTACCCTTGATGGATTTTGCGTATAACAATAGATACCACTCCACCATCAGGATGGAACCATACGAGGAACTGTATGACCGACCATGTATATCACCTCTATGTTGGACTAACCCTGGAGAGTCAGCACTTGTAGGACTAGATATCATCTAGGATATGAAAAAGAAGGTGCAGATCATCCAGGAGCGGATGAGGACTACAGAGAACATACATAATTCCTATGCTGATAGGAGACAGAGACCACTGGAGTTCGAGGATGGCGACCACGTTGTGTTACGGGTCTCACCTCGACATGGATTACCAAGATTTGGAAGGGGTGGAAATTTATCTTCGTGCTTCATCGGGCTTCTCTACGTCCTCAGCGGAGTAGAAGAGGTGACTTATCGCCTGTCCCTTCCACCTCAGTTGCACCGAGTGCACAACGTCTTCCCTGTATCTCAGCTGAGGAGATACGTGCACAACCCTTCACACATCATTGATCACGAGGAGCCAGATATCGATGGCGGGGAGATATTCATGGAGGTCCCAGTGGAGATCAAGGATCTACATGAGCGGGTCCTATGTGGACTGTCGATTCCTCTTGTGCGCATTCGCTTGCAGCATGGGAACCTCCAAGAGAGCACATAGGAGTGGGAGGCTCATATTCGTGCTCAGTGCTCTCATTTTTTCAGCTAGTCTTTGTTTTAGCTTTAAGGGGACGTAAAGCCATGAGTTGGGGGTCATGTGAATTCCCAGAAATATCAATGAAATGTTCTTCATTAATTTTATGGAATTTTATGACTACGCAATTTCTGACGGCAGCTGATTCTGAGTCTGGGTGTGCCCGAAATCAATTTCTAAATTTTAGCACGGGTACGTTCAGTAACGAATGAGCTGGTTTTCTATCTTTTGAACCGGTGATCATAATTGATATCCGAGGGCACTGATGAACTCACAATGTCGGTATTCTCTTAAGGGGACCTTTACCGCAATTTCATTTTATGCGGGTTGAAAGTTAATAATTGGAAATATGGAATAATATAAATAAAATTGGGTACATAAATTTATTTATATATATTGTAGTTATATCCTACAAAGGGGAGTTAAGGGTGGGACCCACACCCACCCAACTTCTCATTTGTGTATAATTGAAAGGTGGGGCCCACACAAGCCCCAACCTTTCACCTCCCATAACTCTTTTCAAACTCCCTTTTAAACTCCCATGATTAATTCATGACAAGCCTCCTTATTTATGAGGACTCTTCATCTCCCTCTCTCCCTCCTTAATGTTTTCCAACACATGAAAATAAATGAATTCTAACTCTTTAAATAATAAATTTAAGTGGTTTGAATTTTAAATTGCATGGGTTAATAATATAATAGCCTTAGCCTATTATTTTATTTTTGGGGCTTTCGTTGGGTTAAGGGGAGAGCTCTTGAGAAAGAGAGAATGGTGTTCTTCTTCGACGAAGAACACAATTCTTCAACGAAGAATGACGCGGTGATGAACGTTCCATGTTTCTCCAATCCACTTCTTACTCCGCGTTAAGGGAGGATACTCTGCCGCAAGGAACTCTCTAACGACGACGGTTCATCCACCGACATTAATGGAGGGACATCACTTTCCGCTCCTACAACAGAAAAACCATATTCAAGGTAGGGGTTTGTTTATTTTGAAGTGTTTATATCGTACCCCGTTCTTTGTTGGAAACCATTGTTTATTTTTGACCAACTGCTACCACCTAACACGTAGGGTGCGGGCCGAATGTACACGGACCGACGACCCTCAGTAGTCTCTTTTGATTGCAATGGAAATCATTACAAGAAGGTGGAAATAAATAGGAGTGGCGGTCGTGCGCCTGCCGCGTGCGGAAGAATTACGGCCCGCATCTCTGGGACAGTTGTCCAATGAATAACCGACCGGCCATAGCCGGCCTTGCCAAAGGGAGGCATCGCATCCCCTCATGGCACCGTGTTGCAGGAGACCGCAGCCCTCGTTCCGAGGGCCGCTTTGGAGGAAGAACTGGCCGACCCATCGGCCAACCAGGCGGAGGAGAGCCGTGTCGCAATGAGGGCACCGTGCTGGAAGAACCATAGCCCACCCAAGCCTGCTACTTGTGCCAAGATGGTCGTCCGGTTATGGAGGGTGGCGCTGCTGGTTCGGGTAGTCGGGCCCCCCTTCCTTGGACCGCTCGGCCCCCCTCGGGCCGAGCCACGACCGGGCCGAGCAAGGCAGTGCCCCATTGGTCCGGGCCTCACCCCTTCAGCATGAGCCGTGCATTTAATTGGGCTGGTCTGACACCCCTTCCATGTCGGAACCGCCAAAACTCGGTTAACCCGACCCGTCGCCCCACTAGGCTTAATGGGCCAAGCCCTTTTTCACTTAAATGTAAATTACACAAAGACCGTGCATCTGATCGACGTGTCATGTGTTGAACTAAGACCCTTGGGATGAGTCAGTAATTTTTTAATACTCAATGTGAGTTTTGGACAACTTTGGGAAACTGTCAGGTTAGAAACGAGCGTATTTTTTACCAGGCCCCTGGAATAGAAAAGCCAATATCAGTCAGACCGGGCGTCCGATTGACGCGTCGTCTACCGCGTTGAGTTCCTATTGATGAGATGAAACATTTTGATACATCAACTTACGACATTGTGATATTTGTTGTATTGACCCCCTTGGCTCGAGGAGTGGACCCTCTCGGAATCGAGCATGCAGTGTGTGGGAACCCTAGAGCTGGCTGCGACGGCGAAGACTGCCGTGATGTGATCCTTTATGGGTTCGACGACGATGACGATTGTAGTTGGATCCTCTGTGGGTTCAGCAGCGAGGACGAATGTACTTCGATCATCCATGGGTTCGGCAACGATGACGACTATACTAGGATCCTATGTCGGTTCAGCAGTGATGCTTACTGTACTTGGATCCTTTGGGGGATCAGAAGCACGACTTCTGTACTTGGATCCTACGTGGGTTCGGTAGAGGAGATGATTGAGAGGCTACATCTAGTCATCTCCACTCTTCTTTGTGAGTAGTATACCTGTGTGAGCTATGTCTTGACTATACAATCATTACCATTGGTGGGATTGACTTCTTTTCTGTGTGGACTGTGATTTTCATGGGCTCGAGAGTTGGAGCTGAAGTGGAATTGATGACTTAGGTATATGTATGGGCATATACCTAAGTAGAGTTGGTTGATACTTCGTGATTGTATATTTCCGTTGTGATTAATACATTGTGGATTATGGGAGATCTTCCGGGGTCTTGGGGTCCCTACTGAGTATCGTTTACTCACCCCTGCACGGGCTATTCCCATACTACATTTTGTTGGATGTAGACGATAGACAACACTGCTCGAGGTGGAGGCTTGTGGAGATGGATGATACCTGGTGGTGGAACACTAGATGGGACGTACACGGAGTGGATGACCGGACCCGAGGAGATGAGGAGACCACTAGATAAGAAGTACGATTTCGTAAACAATCATATAATTAAAAAAGAAGAAAAATCTTCACCCGTTGTGGTTTTTATCATTTATGGGAGAAAAAATAAATTAAAAATGGATTAGAATTTATAATTGAAAAATATACAATGGTTATTGAGTCTCTATTTATATGTATTAATCTTATGTAGTATCTTTATTCTATTAGTTTTTAATATGTTGTAATTCAATGTGTGCTAAATAATATGGAGTGTCATTTATTTAACATTAAAATGATATCTTATCTCATATTGGATGTAATTGAAGAAGTTTCACACTTTATTGTGTAAGGAAGAATGGGTATTAAACCATTATAAATGTAAAATTAAATTTTTATATGATAATATCATTGATGATGCTCAAGAGATAAGTGATAAGTTTTCATGATATAAAATAATTTTTCAAAAAACATTAAAGACATGGGGAAGTTTGTTTTCAAAATTAGTTCCTCAAGATGGTTATGGATACAATAACATTTGAATCTATTCATAAAAAGGTTTAAACCAGGTTCAATACATTAGAGAATATGGAAAATGTATTTGAGAATATATCTCAGTGTAACGTATAATTTGTAATTTTAAAATCAATGATTAGTTCCACTATCTTATAAATGATTTATGTTGTATCTCAAATAACAAGTAATTGGGGTTACTTGAAATAATTTACCTAGATTATTTAATATGCTAAAAATTACCTTGGAAACAAACTATAGAGTTAATTAATAATATTAATAATCATTATAATTATTTGAGATTTTTATATTGAATTTTAAATAGATAATTATGTATAGAGTTGTTTTGAATAAGACATTGATTTATGTGAAGTTGTAATATTTTTTGAAGCTATAGTTAGAATACATAATTGTTCCATGGAACTTCCAACTAATAACATGACTTCTACATTTCATGTATGACGTTGAGGATAAATATTAATATGTTTTTATTAAATCAGATAAGTTAAACATCCATTGAAAGATTTCGGTATATGACTATTTTGAATATGTACGAATTTGAATTCCTTATATAAGTATTTGAGGTAGATCAGAAGAATTATATCTATAATACTACACGGTTCCCATATAACTTTAAAATTTAGACATATCAAGGAATCCATAAGACATTATTTAGAAGAAAATTTTTATTTAATAAAGATGAAAATGATGAGTTTTCCAAAACCAAATACTCTAATGGAAAAATAAAATATCAAGATCTAATTATATTCATTCAAGTTAGAAATAATATGATGATTTTTACATCCAGGTCTCAATCCATGAGTGGATAATAATGAAATTTCAGAAAGATGATATTCTCGATGTTCTAATTTTTATTATTTTTAATAACAATGGAGACAACAAAAGAGTGGAAGCTCTAGTCATTATCTGGTATACCAAATAATGAAAATTAATTATGATTAATGTTTTCCCTATTAATCTAATCTGAATTTTATGATTTTGATTACAAAAAATAAAAAGGAATCTAGTGGGGATACCATAAAGCTGTGAGAAATTATTTTACACCATAGATGATGTTCAATATAATTATCATGTATAAATTAATAAGATATTTTAAATTATAAATATATAGTGGAAGTAGTGGAATATATATTTATGAAATACCTAAATAAATTTTAATTCAAGACTAAATGAGAGGATAAATTTAAGAAATATTAGTGATATAATTTTACAAAGGATGAATATTTAAAAAATTGCGATTTTTGAGATCATGTGTTTCATGTTGATATTATTTATTTAAACTATAAAATTTCTCACAGAAATTTCAATTTACTAAAATGTGACATAATCCCAACAAAATGTGGGTTTTTACAAGAACATTTAATGTGTGTGTGACTCTTTAGAAATGAATGTGGAGCTATCTTGAATAAAACTCTTCTCTGGATTAGTGACTATAATAGTTGATGTAGTGAGAATCTTAATGTTTAAACTTTAGCATATAAATTAACAAAAAGTACAAGACTCAAAGGGAAAAAATTTACTTTCAAATTGGAAATGATATAGATATTTTCATGGAACACAAAAAATCTGTTTTAGTTAAAAATAATTAGAGTTTTTGAAGAATATGGAACATTAGAACGAATTGTATCTAGCTGAATTAAGAAATTTCAGACCAAAGAGTTTCAATGATATATCACTAGGAAATATACCTATGTTTTTATCTTCAATTAAAAAAATTCTAGATAAGATTTACATAGACATATTATTTAATAACATTTTGAAAGAGGAGAGAAAAGAAACTCTAAATAATAAGTGAAATCTAAAAATATATACAAAGGATAAGTAACATGAGTAGTTATCAAGGAAATTCATAAATTAAAATCCACTCTATGTATTAAGAAATGGATTAATTAAGTGCATAAAATCAAATCCGTGTTTATTTTTTGGATCTACTTCAAGAGGAGGAGTAAGAGTTATTAAATCACTAGAGTGTATAAAGAATGGGTGGTGAGAATACAACATGAAGAGGATTTATGGGATGAAATATCTATTTAGATGTGTAATACTGTGAATGTAAACATGTGTTTTCTGATGTGATAGGTTTTTATGATAGTCTCTAGACAACCCATTTCAATTGATAACATTATTATTAGTATAGAATCCACATCTCAACTGCATTAGAATATAGTTATGAATATGAATCCTAGGAGGATAAAAGCCGTATTGAAATAATTATTCAACATTACATCTTTTTCATCATTGGATGCATGTGAATTTTTTGATTAATGTTATTTATTCTTGATAACTGACATTGTAAAATTAGACACAAAAGCGCTAAAATGTTTATAATATTGGCTGAAATTTGATAAATAACTGACAAAACATGAGTTATCTTCCTATTATGTTTGACTACATCATAAAAATGGTATTATAAAAAAGGTTCCAAAATAATTACACATTATATTTCATATGAAAAATAACAAAATTTATAGGTAGATATGGAATTTTTAGATCATTTTGTGCTATATAAATCTAAGCATCCTGAGTATCCATATAAAAATTTGTAGTGCGACCACCCAATAATTCATTCAAGGATTTGGTCGTGGAATGAAAGTTCCATGTTATATTTCCTAGTTACCAGTTTTATTTTCCTATATTTTAAATTCACCCAAAATTTTTTTACATTATATTTGGGTAAATATCACTAAATTCATTCATAAAAGATACAAAATCACTCTTTCAAGTACTATTTGGGAAGGACTGCCACATTTTGCATTAGAATTTGGAATATTTATTATATTATCAAAAAATGGTAATTAAAATTTAATAACTTCTAGAAGAGTCTTATATAACCTCCTTTTACCAAAACTAACCAGTTTAGATTCATCCTAAAAATAATCCTATTCATGTATGTTGAATAAAAAAAATTATTTTGTATCCTAGGGTCCATAGAATGTAAATATTATAATCCCAATATAATGATAAATTGGGAATTCTAATTATGTTTAAAACTCTATATAAATGAAAACATGATTATTAAGTTTTACTTAAAATATAATTATTTCAGGTTAGTAGGTAATTATTTTTATTCTCTATCGGGATGGATATACACACTTGGTGTATGGGATTATATTGTCTATATGATATCAAAATTAACTCCCCAAAAAATTCAAAAATATAAATAAAATCCATTATAGTAGGTAGAAACAAATATTAATTATGTTGTGCATGATATACATCTTTAAAAATTTATATTCAAAAAAATAAATATATTATATTTGGGATTCATTTAATGTTTTTTTAGAGGATTCAAAAATTTATTTGTACAATTATTCATCATATTCTTCACGTAAACAAGAAATAATTTTTCCAATGAACCATTCACCTTAACATAAAAATAGTTAGTATGAATTAAATCACTCTTATATGGTTCTAATTATGAATTAAATATCCTATCCATACATTCTATATATTATTATTAGGCCACATTCTTTCCCTGTGATAGTGGATGATCTAGTGATCTATAACTCCTCATTTGCCTAAAATGATGAAGCACTTTGATCTTTCATCAGTGGAAAGGATTGATCATATTTGACCTCTAATAGTATGTTCTTATTGGAATGTTAACTAGTACTAGGTTATAAGACATCACCCTGTGGTAGGACTATTTTTTTCCCAAAATATGATTATACAACTTTTATAAGAGGTGTATTTTTCATTTTCATGGTATCACATCTCATGGATATTTATGTTGATGGGATAATTTCTATTGATGGTTTCATTTTATCTCTCTATATAAATTGAAGATTAAACATATTTTCACTGGATTTGATTGCCTCATATCCCCTTTTCATTCCAAAACAATTCAATTCTAATGGTATATAATAAATTCATGGGGATGTTATCATTGTTCTAATTCACATTCCGATTCTCCACAACACTTTACTATAACAAACAAATGTGTAAAAGTTAATATCCATAACCCTTGATTAGATTTCATATGGATTTGTTTTATCAAGTGTGATTCAATATAGAAAACCCTGTTATTTATGATCCTAATATTGGGTACAATATCAATCTCTTTTTTCAATGTAATTATTCAGATAAATTTTGATGTATCCCCATATCGGTTTTCATCTAAGGGTAGCTTCCAAAAGTGTAGATTTCATTATATTAGGATAATGAAGAGTGTATGACTCGAGAGTAATCATAACCTTATAAAACCCATGTTAAAAAAGGAATGTTTTCTTTGTGTGTGGTCATTATAAACCCAAAATCAACTCACAAGAAAAAATTTATACATTAAAATGATGTATAAAATCATGGAAGGGTGTTGTTCTAAAACTATGTTGTAGGTGGATAATACAGGTTATGGTGAGAATAGGTTAGTGAGTTATGTTAGTAATTTATTTGTCTCTATATATTTCATTATACCTAACGATATAACCATTCCCCAATTTTCACATTTCTTTAGGGAGGATGTTACAACATCACATTATGGTTATGTTAATGACCAGATTAGGGAAACATTTAATCCATTTACAACACGAGTAAAATAATCATCCAATGATGAGGATTAGTTTAATACATAAGAGGTTGAGTAAGGTGTGTGTTTTACTATGTGGTAAGAAATATATGGTGTCTCCCCACGAAAACTAATATGAAACATTAATTGAAATAACAATCTTGGAAGGATATATGAGGAATTATTTTTCAATAATATTCTTTAAAACTATTTTGACTTATGGTAAAAAAATAATAGGGGTTAAAAAATAAATAAATATGGATAAAGATGGAAGATATATAGATATATGAAAATGATGATACATGTCAAAGAATATTCCATGGATTGCCTGGAATCATGTTTCAAAAAGTTATTAGAAGAAGAGCATCATGGTTTCACAGAATCTATTCAGAAGGAGGAGGAATGCCTTCATGATTTAATTTATCTAGATGATGATATTAAAACTATTTAATTCATATGAATAATCACATGAAAAGTGAAATATTGTATTACCATAATATGGTGTTTTTAATTATCCCCTTAGTAGAAACTAATATATCATAAGTACTTCTCCAACCGATCCAAGATGATGATTACCAAATTAAAATAAAAAATTATTTTATCGATCAACATGGGGTCAAGGGAGACTATTATAGAATATAAGTTTTAGAGATAATTAATAATTAGGACCTTAGTGATTTAAATTTGGATACAATCGATGTATTTTATGTATTATACCATCAATATTTTCCCAAGGCTAAGGGGATTAGAGACTAGTGTTATTGGAACATAAGTGTTCTGAATATTTTCATAGAAACAGTGAGTGTTTCCTTTGTAAAATTTTGTGGGGATACCCCAGAAATAAATAAATTTTAAAATATGGAAATATTTCTCAAACTCAAAGAGAAAGGAAGCACAAAGAAAGAAATTCATACTAATTTCCTTAATGATGATGTAAAGAAATGGTTTTATTTTCACACTGATTACAATGTTATAAAGCTAAAAAAATGTTATATCTATAGATAACTAAATCACTATTATGAGTGTTATTATTTTCATTATTTAATATAATAGGTATATTTTCCTATAGATTGTTTATAACAATCTATTTTTGAAATTTTTATGTTTCAAAAAATATATGTATAATGGTGAGTTGCATTGACGATTCATTTTTTATTTGTTTAATCAAATGTCTTTTAAGAGATAACATTTTGTATGGATTCCTACTCAGTTTGGTGTTTCTGAGGTGTCAAAAATAATTTTTAAAAGTATATTATTTTAAAATGAAAAATTTATTTTGATGTTGTGGTTCATTTTTAGAAACCTTTAACTGTGGTTTTTTGCATGTGAATTTTGGAAACAAATCATTGGGGAACAAGTCAATAGGAATGACATAGCGAGTTTGGTAATTAACTTTTAAATGTTTCATATAAATAAATATATCAATGTAATCCATTTTATTATCAAATTACAATCAGGGTATTCTATTGAAATTTTTTATTATTAATTTTACATTTTTATGAAAAGGTATACAAAATTTATTTCACTGTTACAAAATTTTCATCAATAACAGTAATATGTCTATCCAAAATATATATTTTTTAAAATTAAATAAAAATTATAGAAGGATTTAGTTTTCAAATTAGTAATGTGGACTAAACAAAGTATGGCATCACATATATAGAATTACCTAATTCTAACATAACATCTTTGTAGGACCCCGGGACACCCTGAGAGGGGAGGGGTGAATTAGGGTGTCAAAATTTTCTTTTTAAAACAAGGATCTTGTTCCCACATTGGTAGGAACTGGTTAAACCTGTATGATGAATATTATCAGCAATGAATCATTCACATGACAAGAGATGACAAAACAATTTTTATTTGGTTCACCGATAAGGGCTACGTCCAAGGAGCATATGCGGATAAGTTGTTGGTCGTACCAAATTCCTCTAATCTCCACTAGTTTTGATTAGAATGGTTCGGGAATAGTCACTATGTCCCAGGCTTGTAGCCTTTACAAAGGTCTAGGGATAGCTCGCTGCTTCCCTCGGGTCACTCCCGTTGAATCCCCCTGGCTCACTGCCCTTGGTGAAGGCACACTCAGTTTATAGACATGAAGTTCACTTTATCATTACATTAGAATGCATCCTCAATTTTATGTAGATTCTCTGTTGAAGTACATCTTTCACCAGTATACGAATCTCACCATGTGCTGAGGGTATCGGGAAATCTTCCATCTTTCGTGTAGCTTCACAAGGAAAAATGTACATTAACAACCCTGGTGAACTTCTCCAAGCCTGACGCACAAGTTTCAATCCTGGCGCGCAAGTCACTTACGCAGTACAAATTCGACGCGTAGGTTACACCAACCCACTTGCGCAACACTGCCTCATTCAACTCCAAACATGCGCGACCCTGTTCCATTAACTCCCCAACCACCTTGGTTGCGCAGCCAACAACCGGCGCACAACCTCTACTTACGCGACCCAACAACCACTTGTGCGATTCAACCACTTGTGTGACGAGTTCTTGAAAAATCTCTAATTCTTGTACTTGGATACAAATTAGGAGGGGTCCTCTATTTATAGAAAAACTGGACCCCCTGCGCGGTGGTGCGCAAGTTCTTCCCTTGTCGTGCAGGTTCCGGCGTGCAGCTCATCCTCCCTATCCTCTATCTCACTACTCAATTGCACACCAACACAAATAATTGCGCATCCCTCTTTCCTTTGTCATATTTTGAAGTTATGATATTGAATAACAACTGGTGCGTAGGTTTCCAATCACAAACCATTCTCCAAATCATGCATATGAGACCATGGTTCCAACAATCTTAAGATGGAAAATCTATGATGATATATGGAATGGAAAAAGTCCCATGATAACTTCACATGATAGGGAGAGCATGTTTATTCATTCGTGAGTCATATCTTTACTGATTTTCTATCCCAATTCCATTAAAACAACCCTATTGGGAAAATATCTCCTAAAAATATGATATAACTTAAAATTTGATTTAAAATATCCTATAATTAAATGTTTACCTAAAAATAATAAAACATTCTAAAATTTTATTTCCTAACACACTATGACATTCCTTTTTTCTGAGTGGAATACATTGAAAGATGGGGAGATGTGGTTTGGTTATTTATTATTTATATTTCTCAATTTTTTTACCTTCTAGTTTCCCATAAATATCATTTTGCCTCCATGGGTTCTCATAAGATAGATATCCTATTTTGATATTCTTTTTTTTATAAAGAAAAAGTAATATATATTCATGAGGCTCAACATGTTCTTCTATTCCTCTCCATGATTTTTATCTGGGACAGAATGTATGAAATCCTCTTTATTAGAGTTTAGATAAAGACAAAAATTAATTGGTTTTAATTCGACGCTACTCATATGTTAAATGGAATGTAAATTAATTATCACTCTTGGATTTATTTAAATTTGTGTTAATATATTTCCAATTTATTTATTTTTAGACTAAAAACATAGTTATCAAATTTTCAAATTTATGTTTCCAATTTACTAATTAAATTCTTAAAAAATTATTTATTTATTTATTCATATTTTTAGGGCCATTGAGTAGGGTATAAATTTCAATATTGGTGAGCATTGTCTTTTACTTATAAGTATATAATCTATTGGTTACATGAATGACCATGGAAAAAATACTTTTTATTGATGCCTTTTAAACCTAGTTTTTTTGGATATTTTATATATGGTTGAAGTTATAGTTCTCTTAAAATGGTATTTACATGAGGCCTGTTAGGAAAACTAGAATTATAATATTTTTGGTGATTCATACATTTTAGGTCACTCATCACAAATATATTCTGGTGAAGTGAAACTTCTTGAGTGCGTTTGTGGTTCGATGAAGTTCCCAACTTTTATTTGACCTGATTAAATGTTGGATAACAACTTGGACATCACCATTGTGGTATCATCACTCAATTAACACACAATATTTCTATTTTTTGAACTAGATTTAGGTATTTCCTGAATTATTTTCATATTAATTATACCCATAGTTCATAACATTGGGGCATTTATTCCATAATTTCATTGGAATTATATTCAAAAACTGTTTTATTATCCACCAATAAACCACATTGTATTAGTAATTATCAATATCCTATATATAATAAGTAATACCTCATAGAAATATTATATCTTTATTTCTTCAATAATCGAATGGTGAAGGAAACAAAACTACAATCTCTTTAATCTATCACAATATTCACTCTATGTATCTTCCATAATTCAACTAAATAGAACATTATCCTTTGATATGGATGTCTTCTAAGTCGAAGTGAATATTTTCTCTAAAAATATTTCTACAAATTATTTCCAATCCCATATTACATATGAATGAGATTAATAAAACCCCTGAATTCTTACTTCGTCTAAGGAGAATAGAAAGATACTAATTCAATTTTTTCCGAATTTTATTATATTTTTTTAGTATATTAATAATTTCAGTAAAATAATTGAATATATTTTTGTGGATCTTCCCCATAAAATCTATATAATTTTCATGGATTTGGAATCAAACAATATTTTAATTCAGAACCGGTGGATTCCATAGTGAATACAATGATTTATTGTTATTTTTTCTCTTCCATTACAACTGATTAATTATGAAATATTTTTAACAATGTTTTCAAAAGATTAATTACATGAAATTTTAGAGATTTGTCCTTTTGACAATGAAGTAAATATTTTTTTAGGTTTATACTTCACGTTTTTATTTAAATTAGTTTAATAATTTAACTCTTTACTTATTCTCTAATCAACATCCTAACTCTAGTGTAAATTTGTTTTTCATTATTTTGATTTAATGGTACCATGATAATGTATGGGTTCCTAAACATGTAATAAGATGATATAAATACTGAAAAATATATTTTTAACTGTTCAAATAGTGATAATATTTTATTTTATGCACATGTATAATAGTATATTTATAATAAAACTATAACATATATTCATTTTTACATAAAAAGTCATTTTAATTTAAAAAATAGAAGAATCAGAAAAAAAATTATTTAATGGTGTTAATTGAAGGAAGATACTTTTCTATGTGTTCATTTTGTAATATGTTTTCCCTCAAAGAATATAGGACCAACTATTCCAACATTATTTCAGGTGGAGGTTGTTTTATATGATAGATATTATTTTATTTCATTCGCTTCTAAAATTATTATTCATTAGTGGGGATTTTAGAAAAAATTTATAAAAGGATTGGAAACAATATTAATGTAATTAGTGAATAAAAAATGATGAGATATAGTTATATTTCCACGAAAATTTTATATTTATTGTATAAAAATATGATTACCACCACATAAAATTCAATATGTTATAAAAAATCATATTATACACCCATTGCACTACTTAGAGATGAAAATGACTCACAATAATTATAATAAATATATATTCTTTATATGAATTTTTATCATTGTATAATGAAATTTCCCATCACAAACATAAATTTATTATTCCTTTTACTATCCACTATTTATATAGAAGAATAAATTTATTTAAACATTCTAAATTTATTTAACCCACATCAAAATATGTATACATACATCACACACATGAGAATCAAAAGATTTAATCATATATTATTCAACTATTGAGAGATAAAAAATAGCATTATCAAATTGAATCATCTACCTCAAATAAAAACCATCATCATTCATTTAGATAAAATCATCACATTATAAATTCAAAACTGAAAAATAATAGAGAAGTAAGACATAAAATTAATCACCCCAAACACACACTGGGAGAACCTCTTCTTCCCACTGTCCCACTTCCATCCTACCTGCATCAGAATAAGATTAGAATAAACTCAGTCATCAAAGAAGAACAGAAGCACCAAGCAGAGACACAACACCAATTGAAACAAAATGACGTTCCAAAATACAGATATAAGAAAATCATATCTGAAGAACCTATGAGCCCAGTTTTCAGCCAAATGTGAACCATTTCTATTATTACACTTGAAGCCGAGACCCCCCAAAACCGAAACCCCAAGTGCTGACATACACCTCGCACCGAATCCATGACATCGGTTGAGTCACGAACCCCCCCCCCTCTACACCCCCATATTCCTCAGTCCTCGGTTGCCACTGTTGACCCCATGTGTTACCCCTATCCTTCCGCTTTCTTCCTCCACTACTGAAGTCGGAGCAACCCACAACTGATGGTCCCAGAATAAGTCACTGCTCATAGATCTAAATCACCCCCACACAATGTTTCTATTGACACCCCGAGCACTCCACCACTATCCTTCATTCCCAATTGTTGGTGTTGGACCGACTCCCTAATCCACCTTCACCGCCACATGATTCCCCCATCCCTTGTTAATTTTCTTTTTTACTTTCCTTTTTCAAATATTATATTATATATATTATAATAATAATATTTATATTAATACTAATAATATAATAAAAAATTTATATTCTACTATGATTAATTATATATATACTAATAACAAATACAAAATTATATATATAATATTAATTAATTTTATTATATTGTTATTTTATATTAATAAAAAAAGTTTAATAGTTGTAATATATATACATATATTAGTATAAATAATTTATTATAATAAACATATTTAACATATGTAATATATATAGGTATGCATATTAATATTGGAAATTATAGATATATGTGATTAAATATTTATGTTTTCTAATGTAAATAATTATATACAAATAATAGTTTTATTTTAAAGTGCTAATGGTGCTTGAGTGTTTTTATATTTCATGGGGGGATTGTTCATGATGGTGGGGACATGGAATCAATTAGAGAGAATCAAATTTAGTCACCAACGGGGAGCATGTTTCATAATTAAAGGGCCATGTAGAGGCCAAGAAAGTGATCTACCAGGTGTGACCGAAACATGTAGAATCTAGAAGACTCTAGAAGCAGGAGGGGCGAGAAAACAAATTCACAATCCATCTCCTACACATTAGATAAGATCATAGAGTACCAAAAGATGGGATCACATCACCAACGACCACATGCACCAATCGCAACTCATCCATTCATGTCCCATTATTACTGATCAACCACATCTATCCCCATTCACTAGGACATAGGGAACTGATCAGGTAGGCGACCGAGTAGAAGCATATCATTGGAGTAAGAGATAATAAGGGAAGTCAGTCTAGAATAATAAATTTATATTTTATTTCTTCATGATATTCTTCTTGGTTTTTGTTATTAGTATGTGTAGATTAATTTCATTGGTGGAATCAAATTTTAATGATTTGAAACACTTATTATGTGCTAGTCTCAACTTCTGCAATCTTCTTGGTGATCTTTAACCTCAATGATCTCAATTTATTCTTGATGAGTACAATTCTTTCCACTATGATGTTTATAAACAAGATGCGATAGCGAACACGTTACCTTTGAATTTTAACCAGTGTACTAAAAATGAAAATGGTTAATACTCCCTTTTGCATTGAGAATCATTTAATTAATATGTGATGACTGAAAGATCATTTATATGAAATTATCAAAGATCAGTCTTTGTCTGCTGAAGAGAGGGCTCAATGGATCAACACCATTTTTTATAAAACCAATTCAATTGCATTTAACTAGAGTGTTAATAGATTACATATTAATCAATTCATGACAATCAGATCTCCCTAATATCACCCACTACATGTCTTTATCTCTACATGCCATTTTACTCAACAAATTTCTACCCCATTTCACACATACCATTTAACACTCTATTTTCACTTTTCACTTTCACTATTTTCATTTAGTGTTTGTTATTTTTTTATTGTTTTAGTTTACTTTAGTCTATCACACCATAAATATTTCACTATGGTTTAAAACCCTTATTGGAATTGTACTAGTAGATTTTAGGGTTTATAAATATTAATTTTTTTTATAGTCAACAACATACATGGTCAACACATGTTTTATGCCAATATTTTTTTAACCATTTTAATAACAAAAGATTATCACCTAAACCAACTACTATCTTGAAAAAGATTCTATTTTAGCTTATTTTTCATAGAATTTGGATATATTCTAAGATTAGTTCATGTAGTATCATCTTGGAAAATCTTTATCTCATTCAAGAGGGATAAGTTCTTTTAATGAATCCAATTTATAGGTATTTAATTATTTTTTTCTAATTTTTCATTTTAATTTAAATAAATTTTTTATTGTTCCAAATATTAATTCCCAATGAAATTTATTTCTTTCATTTTTGGGAAATCCACTTACAATAAATTCCATTGTATGGTTGAGTTATATATTATCTTTATTATTATTTTATATCCTTTGTAATATTTAGTTTGGTCACCAAATGGATCATTTATTATTTATTTTTAAACCATTTTATCTATGAATAACCTATATAATCGGTATCAAAGCCATCTCCACAAAACTATTCTCTAAAATAATCTGAATTTTGAATATAAAATTTTCACCAATCATTCCCCCAAATTCACATTGTCTTATTAGTTCATTATCGAACTATAATTGGTCATTAACTTAATAACAGTACCATTATCCCACAATATTTTTCATTCAATATGATCACTCGTCTTACCATTCAATGATTCCATTAGTAAAATCAAGAGTTTTAACTACATAGAACATCCACTCAATCTATCCTTTTTTTCAAGGAATCAGGTGTGCATATTTTTTCAAATAGTTACTGCTTCGAGAAATCCAAGACTATGTTTATCTTAAAGAAAATATACCTAGCACATATTGTTAAATGAACAAATTAATCGTACCTAAAAAATCAACAAGCATTGAATTCTTAAAATTCAAACATTTAATCAAAATATAGTTTTCATAGTTTCCATCATTATCTCAAGTCCTAGGCTTTAGGTCTTGTCAAAAGTTTCTTCTCCAATAAATCAAATCAATTCATTCTCATCAAGTGACATACCTATATCAAATAGATCTCGCATATTCCATCCAATGTTTCTTTCATTCGAACCGTCTCCTTTGACTATGATAGACCAATGTTTAAAATTGTTTCAACCATTTCTATTTCCTAATCAGTATTTAAAAATTCCACATATATAAAAAATAAAACTAAATTTTGAAAATATGGAAATTATTAAATTATTTTTAAATCTACTAATGAACCTGGATTTATTTTTTGTATGAACATGATATTTTAGTATATATTCATTTAAATGAATACAATCATTGATTATGTCCACCAAATAAATAATGAACTTATGTTAACAACACAATTATTATTTATATTTGACTGTTATGCCCTAGCTATTAGATTGATGAGAATTAATATTTGTTACTATGTAATGAAATTTATGTAGAAATTTTTTTCCTAATACTAATTAATTAACTAATTCCTTTTATGTAATTACTCAATTTTAAATGATAAAAATTAAAAAAGGTATGAATAATAATAATTAAATTTTAGTAAGGTTATTATTCTCTAAAAGTTGACTTCCTTTATATTTTAAAGATTTTATTTAACAGCTAGATTATTCATATTTGGAGTATTAAATATATCAAATAAGAATTATTTATACATGAAAAAAATGAAAAATCATTCATTGATTGATTATAATTTTATTATAAATAGAGATAAAATAATTTTAGGGTAAAATGTGTCATTTTGTTAGATAACTGTTTTTATTTGACATTTTTTATGTACTAATAAATTAAATTAGTCACTATTGATGAATGGATTTTATTTTATTTATTAGTAATATATTTATGGTTTCTATGCATATATTATAATTATATTATTGATATTTTTTAAATAGTATTTAATAATATAATTTTTAATTTCTATTTGGAGTATAAAATTTTTATTCTATTTGATTTCTTGGATTCTTTTAATGAGGAGGATTTTTTCAAGGAATAGTTAAAATACCATTTTTATAAACACTGTGATTTTTATGAAGACATCATTATGAATTATTGATTAAATTTTTATTTAAAAAATTATCATTAAATAAATTTGTGTTCAACAATTATAATAAATAAGTTAAAAATTCATTTTTCTTGGGGAAACTAATTCAAGACTTTTTGGAACCTATAATATTGTTTATTCTATAAAAAAATAAATTATTGGTTATTTAGATTTAATGAGGTTGTTAAAGGATTAAATTTAGTTTTGGAATGACATTGATGAAAATTATTATTCACTCTATTAATAATAAGTTAATAAATTAATTTTAATCACCACAACTAAGGAGATATTGTCCAAAATAAGTATAAATTTATTTTCACACAACAAATAATTTATTTTCATAAAAAAAAATTTTCATTTTATGTGTTTATATTAAATTTAATTTTTGACTATTATTGGATTTAAATATTCAAAAAGTAATTTTTCAATTGGAATAATCATATTCAAATTTTTTCTAAATCCAATTTTATTTCAATCCATAATTAAATTTTAATATTCTAAAATATTGTTACCAGGGTTAAGCCAAAAATAGGTTTAGCAGGGTAAAATAAAGGGATAAGGATTCAAGATAACATAAAATGATTTCTTAAAAATCATAGTTTGATTGTATTTCAACATCCATCAACTTATATTCTATACTGGGATGTTTTTTATCCCCATTACCATAAAGATGTCTTTATTTTATTTTAATGTTCTTAATGTTTATATGGGTTAACTCCCCTCGCTTATCAATGGTAATATCCTCTTCTCATTTATCCACGCGAAATAAGAACCTTATACCAACCCTTATATTCATATATAACTTATAAAATATTCTCTCCACGTCATAGTTGTTTTTTAATCACCAAAATACCAATCCAAAATAGCTAAGGTGTTATCAAAATTATGATACCTGATGTAGAGGTAATCATATTAATTGAGATCTATAAAATTTATTTCTTCTTTAAAATACAAAACATATTATATAACAATTTTTACATAATTGATTTACTGAATATATTATAATAAAAAAATTATTTTAATTATACAACTATTTTTATCATTCTTTCCATCTTATGACAAACAAACATTATTCTCTTGTATAGAGGAGGAATACCGCCTCTATATAGTGATGTCTTTTTGTTTTTCATCACCACCTTGAACAAATTGTTATAATTATGTATATAATTTATATATTGGATTTAATGTCATATCTATGATTCTTTTCCTGTAAAATGTTTTATACAATCATACTCTCCCATCAATGGGAAAATGCTAATGACGCTCATGTGTATTTGTGTGAACTCCCACATCTACAATGCGATGTTATTTAATTTTCATGTACTTCACACATAGATGGTAATATAAATGGATTTTATTAATATAAATTATTATAATGATATAATTATTATTCATAAGGTATAAATTATTAGCTATAATTTTTTTTCCAATCCCTAGAAAATGAATACATTTCTAATGTGTATGTATGAACTGTTGTCTCCATGAAGATATATGTTTCATTTTTTATCATCACCTTATATGAATGGTTTTAAAAGTAAATATTATGATAAATTGTGATATTTATCATATTATTGAGATTATTTAATTTATCAAAACAACAAAATTTTCCGAATATCAGAATCAAGGAACTGAGACATGCATGAAAAAATATAACCCTTAACACCCTAATGTTGATTTTAATGAAAAATTTCTAGAAAATTGATAATTGGTATTTTTAGGAAATGATATATAATAATATGAGTACAATTATATTTTTAATTTATATTTTTAATAAATATAATTATATTATATGGTATATTTGAGCACGTATGAAGTATATTGAAACTAGAGGTAAGGGTATCTCATCTTACTTGTATTTCATTGAGACTTTTTCTATATCCACCACATGTTTCAGATTTTTGGTATATATAGTACCCATTAATGTATTTAATGATTAATTTAAATGAAATTATTCTATTTATAAATTTATCTATTTTTTTATATTTTTTGATGTTTTTATTCAATGGTTGTAAAATGTTTAATGGTTTAAGATAAAATTTCATGTATTATGTAGGTTGATTATGATTTAGTTTGAATTGAATAAAATTTTATATTATTTATCTAATAATACCTACATATATTCTTATCATATAGTTAATTTTTATTTTTCCTATATTATAACACTTTTCACACAATTTTTTAATGAAAAGGATGAGAGGATATTTTATGGATAATCAGCCTTATTTGTTTCCTTCAATTTGGGAAAAATTTTATTTCATATACATAATCTCAAAAAAAATCATATAAACATTTAAATTCAATATAAATATTGATAAGGTTATTTTATACTACCTTTTAATTTATATACAGATGATTAAAATAGTATTTTTAAATTCCCCTTTCTTGATTCACATTTTACTTTTTTCAAAATTTTGATATGAATTATATCCTTTTTACATATGAAATATTAACATATTTTCCCACAGCGACATAAATTATTTATCATGAATTTAAATTTAAAATTGTCAAAGGCCTCGTGAAAAAATAATACTACATTATTTCTATTAATTTTCTTTTATAAAAATTCACCAAAATAATTGATATGTTTTCCCTTTATTATCATAGATTATTTTAAATACCTTTTCAATCATTTTTTTCCAATTTTTCTAAATTGTTTAAGGATTTTTATACTTCCCTAGGGATATTATATTATGTTACCATACACTATATTTTCCAATATGAATCATGATTGTGATATTTTGAGGAAGATTTCATTAAACCCATTTCTTTCTGATGGGTTAATTAATCTATGATTAAATTATGCATATTTTAGTTATCTTGTGAGACACATCTATATGAATTTCATTATGTGATGGCTGGAACAAAAATTATGCAGGCCTATTTGTGTAAATTTTTATGTTCCATGAGAGATTGAGAACTATAATTGAGAGTTAAACTTTTGTAGTAAGCATCTCAATCCACTCTAATATTACTGGTAGTAATTCATGACTAATGATAAAACAGGGATTGGGAGTGAAACCAATGTTCTCTGGGACTCTTTACCCAATTTTAGTCTTGTATTTTATCCTTTAATAGTGAAATTATTTTTGTTACTTATGTGTATTTTATTAATATTTGTCTCATTATTATGACATGATATCATAGATCATGAATGATTATTGATGATTATACACTCTTATGATACATTCCTTTTATTATGATAATGATTTATGAAATAAACCATGATATATATAATATGATGTATAAGATATTATTAATAACATGTGATCATGTTATCATACCCTTATGCTTATCTTATAATCAGTTATGACCATCTATTAATATCTCATATGTTATACCTTATTGATAATCTGAGATCTCCCTTTACTTTTTTTTATATTTATCTAGGTTGTGATGAATAATATTACATAATTTATAATTATAAGGGTATCATGTGAACATAATTTGTTTGGTGATTTTGATGTCGTCTTATATAATATTAAAATATATACAAAATGGGAAAATTCCCATTTAATGAGAAATATACAGGGTTTATTACATACAATGTTTTCCCTAAATTCTCTAAAATTATAAAACTAATAATTAGTTGTTACATACGTGGCCCAATGTTTGATATTGGTATTTTAATTATGGAAGGTGATAATTGGGTTTCTTTAGATAGTTTCAAATTTAGTTTGAATCAATATATTTCTAAAATCATGTTTGGGTGTAAATACCTTGAGAGGTCATAATTTTTATCAGAGGCGAATTTATATATAATTAGATGTTAGGAATTTATTAAATGAGGCTATTTTAAATGTTAATATTACCGTTATTGTTTTATTATAATATTAAATCCATGTATATCTTTTTTTGTATTTATTTTAATGGATTATATGGCGAGTGATGAAATTTTAGGAAATGATTATTATCTTTTAATATATAATTGAGGTAAATGTTACCCTTATGTTTAAAATGATATTTAACAAGAATTTATGCAAGAGAAATTTTATTGGGGACCTTATTTTATAGAAATAAATAATATTTAATTTTATTATATTATTTAATGAATAAATAATTATTAATAATAGTAATAATGGGGATTTAATTTTTTCGGAATACAAGTTTATATAATGTTGAAATTGAAAATTGCTTTGGTATCTTAGGTTATATGGTTATTTTTTATAATTTTTCTAAATTCAGATAATTATATGACAATGAGAAATATAGTTTTATTTTCTAGGCCAAGATTTTATTTGAGGAAACAATTTTGAGTAAACACTAAGAACTATATATGTTTTATTGCAGTTTTATGGCCACTAATGTTTTTTCAGTAACTAATCAATATATGTTTTAGAATATATGATTTGGTTATATACTTTTTCTACTATATGTCTATATGAGTGAATAATATTAATTAATGAATAAATGTTATGTTGATATCAGAAGATTATTTTATCATAAATTTTTTATTCTATATTTTTAATTTGGTCATCATATTTTGTGCATTTTCATTTTTAGTTATTTGTGTAATGATTAAGTTCAACGTTTGGTGTTTTATTTCAATTTTTAAGAGATTAATTCATCAATTATTTATATTAAGGTTCTTTTTATTACATCTCATCTTAACATTGGCTAACAATTTTTGTTTTTATAAATATATAATATAGTAAAAATAAATATTTATATATTTTTGGAATCATATGATCCATAAAATTTAAATTTTAATGCTTTAGGAAGAAAAACTGTGTCATAGTTATTTTTTTAGGATATGAAGTAGAGGATAAGAATTAATTAAAATCAATAAAATGATAGATTTTTTGGGATGAAATCATGTAATTATATTCTATCACATTCTCTATATCAATGGTGTAATAATTCCTCAATCAAAAAAAGTGAGAGATACATATATAGATTCCTATGTTGAAATTATCTCTTAACCTTCAAGGTATTCTATTGAAAACCTATTCAAAATTAAGATTTTTATAATATACAGTTGGTTCAATAAATATTTATAAAATGATAATTTTAAATGTTTTAATATAGAGATTAATTCCCATTTCAAAAAGAATGTTAATTTATGTGGATTAAGGATTTTACATTTCTATTATATATTTTATGACACGTTGAAATCAACTCTATAATTGTTTTATACATTTGACCATTATAATTTAGATAAAAAATTTGAGGATGTAGTTTATTTTTAGGAAGTAAAATGTAATATCCTAATATTTAATTTCATATTATTTTATGTTATTACTAGGTAATATAACCAACACCACACGCAAAACCAAACATAAACAAACTACATCAATATTATTTAAATATTATTAATTTAACCTAGCTTAAAGATTCATGGGTATGAATATGATTAACCAAATAATAAAATATATATAGAAAAAATTTCATAATATGTAATTAATGATTAATTCCTGGGAAATATGTACTCAAATTAAAACGATGATAAAAAATCATATAAGGATGAGAACAATAACTATTTAAAATGGCCATTTTTCTATAAAAGTGGTATTTTATTATATTTTATATCATTATTTTTAAAGATAAATAATTTTTTTTAGATGTTAAAATTTGTTGAAAATTTATTTTTTATATCTTCAAACCAGTGGAAAATAATTAACAAATTTATTATCAATTCACTATAAATAAAGATATAATCATTTGATCGTGAAAAGAAAAAGTTTTCATAAAAATATTTATAAAAATGAAATGTATTTTTATTTTAATAATATGAATTTATCACTATTGGTAATTGATTTTGATGAAATTTATAAAAAATATAATTAATCAAATGAAATATTTTTCATCTAATCAAAGTTATTAGGTAATAAATGAGAATAGATTCATTTTATTCTTCAAAAACACATTTATTCTTCAAAAAATGGGTTTTACACATTTTGTTCTTGGATATTATATTTATTTTTTATCAAATCTAAAAATTATATTTGATAAATTGATATTAATTTAATTATTCATCAAATTTAATTTTTCCATTAATGAATATTTGGATGTTTCCCATTATTTCTTTTATTTAGGTGAATAGTAAAAAGTATAAATTTATCAAATGCTATAACTTTTATGAAATCATCATGATGCTATATTTATTTAAAAAATAATAAAACCGTTGTCTCCAAAAATTAAATCTTTAATGATTAAAATATTATATTTATAACATTACTATAAATTTTAATTCTCTTTTTTAACCATTTCTATCCCAGGCGTTATTTTATTATCATAAATAGTTATTTTTTATTATTTACCATTAAGGTGGTGGAAAAATAATGAAACTATGTTTTTAAATTGATATAACGTAAAATAAAATTCATTTATTAAATAATATAAATTTAATTCATGATAAAAACCATTAATCAATAATCATTGCCATTAATTAATATAAATTTATTTTTACACAAAAAAATAATTTTTTTCCATAACTGGCATTTATGAGTTTTGTGCACTTATATTAAATTTCATTCCAAAAAATTCTATGAATTTAATTACTAAAATGTAATTTTATATGTGTAATCATAATAAAAAATTTGTTTATATGTCCAATTTTATTTTTTCGCCCAGTAAATGTGTTCCATGGTAAAAATAGTTATTTGCATAGATAAGGAAAAAATGTGATCAAGGGTTTAAATAATAGGATCAGGCTACAAGATAACCAAAAAATAGTTGACTAAATATCATTTGATGTGTTTATTTAAAAATAAATCATATTAACTTATATAATTTAATTTTTTCAATCAAATTTACATTGATGGTAACTTTATTATATTTTAAGGTTTTTAATGTTGATAACAATGCCACTCCCCTCACTTATAAATGGACATTTCATATTATCCTTTATCCACACCACATGCCCACATTATCTTGTTCAATTACATCATTAATAACTAAAATAGTAACCTAAAAAGGTTTTATATAATTTTTTCAGTCCAAATGACCCACCTAATAAGGGTTAAGGTGTAAGTGATAGGAAGATTCCCTAGGAAGAGGTAATCATCTTAACCGGGGACTTTCATGTTTTTTTATTCACCCACATATATCAAATATAATATAACAAAATTTACATAATGATATAATTATATTTAATATATTTACTATATTTACTATATTTACTATATTTACTATTTTTACTATTTTTATTGTCCCCCCCCCCATTTCCATCCTATGATAATTGAAATTGCGGCTCGTGAGTACGTGTGGAATACTAACTCCATGTAGCAATGTCTTTAGTATTTCACCATCGTCTCACAGGTCTTCTTATAAACATGGATAAAATATATTTTTTATATATAATATTTATTATTATTTTAATATAATATATTATTTACCTTCTTACCCTCTTATCCATTGAAAAAATATAATATCATTCATTCATATGTGTGGTCTACCACATCCATTATGCGATGTGATTTGTTTCCATGTCCACCATACATGGAAAATAATATGGATAAAATTAATAAATATATATGATTTTAATGACATTATATTTATTCTAAATTGATTGTTTTTACTAATATTCCATTCAATTGATTATTTTGAATGTCATATCATCAATCATGAGAACGTACTGACAACAGTCTCCATGAGGTGATGCAATTCCTTTTTTATCCCTATATCATACATACAGATATAAAATAATATAAAAAAAATAAATATGATATTTATGAAAAAAATATATTCTATTTATATAATTAATCCCTGATAAATTCTCACGTACTAGAATCACTGCACCAAACATGCATGGAAAATGAAACAGCTAACACCTGATATTTGACTTTAATCAAAAATTTCTAGAAAATGGGGAATTATAATTTTTAGGCCTAATTATATATTTTTATATGAGAATTGTTTTAGGTTTTTAGATATATAATAATTTTAAATTAATGATAAAGGAGTTTGTAATATTCACAAAGCATCTCAGGACTTGAGATAATTGTTTTTTATCAAATTTTCTTTTTTCTAGAATATGGAATATTCACCACTCGTTTTTTATTATGTGGTGTATAGAAAACCGATGAAAGTATTATATGAATTTTTTTCATGTAAATTTTATTTATTTAACCATCCATATATGTTTCCATATTTTATTATCTTTTAATTCAATGGTTACAAAACCCGTAATCTTCTATGTTATAACCCCACATTTTTTCAGAATTGTTTATTTAGATTTATATTTTGAGAATTTTATTATTATTTATCAACTAAAATAATATAGTTAATTATTCTATGTTTATTTATATCTTTTAAATAATCATTCCAGTTATAATTATCTATAGTATTCATAATTATCTTATGTAATTTTTATGAAAAGTAAAACTTATTTCATCTTTTAGGTCGTGCATATTTTTCTTCCGTAGCCATGTTGTTAAAAATAATTTTATTGATGATTTTAAATTAAATTAAATGGGTTATGAAAGATTTTAATTATGAATTTTAATTCATAATAAATAAATAAAATGATCATTTTAAATATTATCAATACAATATACTTTTTACTTTTTACAAAAGTGTAAAAAATGTTATCTTTTTAACGTATACGGTATGAATGAATTTTCCCACCATAATGTCTTTTATACATAATGAATATTAATTAATATATTTTAAAGGTATTAAAAAAATATATTCTTTAGATTTGTGGAATTTTAATTGTTTAATTTTTTTAAAAATATGTTTTATCTTGATTTTCAAATCTTATATTAAACTCATTTATAATTTTTTTTTATTTTTGTCAACAATATTTAAAGGTTTATTATTTTTGATAGGGGATATGAAATTATGATAATATAAAATTTATTCTTCTTGATATGTTTGATAATGATTTTTTAATGATGTTTTGTAGATATCCATTTAGTTCCCAGGGGATAATAATGTTTTGATGAAATGATGAATGAATTTATGATCCCATGGAAGAAAGAGATATATGATTTTCATTATGTGATGGGTGGGAAATAAATTATATATCCCTCAAACATATTTGGTAACACTTTTTACATAATTATATAATATATATTAGTATATTTCGTGAAAATTTACTAGTATGGGGCTCTATCAAATATGATTGTCTGGGTAGTAAGCCTTGACTATGTAAATGAGAGAAATATGAGTTAATTCAAATCCAATCTGGAAATGTGTCAACAGTTATATTCGTAGTAGGGATAATTTACTAATTATATTTTTTTAATCATTATTATTAATCCACAAAAAATATATTTGAAGCTTATGGTATGCTTGTATAGTTCATGATGGATTATTCATTATTCCACACTATTGTGAATCATGTATTTTATTAAGACCATTATTTATCCCATGAATCATTATTTAGTGTGTTTAATTTATTTATTACGTTTTAATAAGTTATGATCATGTTCTCATACTCTTATTCTTATTTTATTCTCTTTTATGTTCATTTATTGGTTTCTCCTATGGCTACCCTTACTGGAAATATGAGCTCATCCAATATTATATTTCCATTTACCCAGGATGTGAAGAATGATATTATATAATTTATATAAATAATGGTATCATGTATTGAATGTAAAGTCAGAGTTATTGAATTCAGCTTATGGAATAATAAAATCAATTTAAATTGGGGAAACCCCCATTTGATGAGAAAGAGATGTGTTTTTATGTCAATTGGTTTCTGCAAATTTCGTAAAACAATAATTCTAAAAGGATATGAGTATTTAACTAAATCATCATTGGTGATTTATTTTAAAATTATAGTTGGATAAAACAAGGAATATTTAGTTGGTATCATTGTTCGTACATAGAAAATATATTTATAGTATCATATCTGGGAGTAAAGTCCTTAAGATAGATGACACCATCTCTTACTTATCAATCAGGTCAACTATATTTACAACAATATTGTTTCATCAAATTAATTTTTTTCTTAGGGTGTAAAAATATAATACTATCATCTTTATATCCATTTAATGTGTTTATATCTTAAATAATCCCTGAATATATAGTTCAATATCTATAAAACTTGATGTGAAAAAGGAATTTGATTCCATATAATGAAAATTAATTTTCAATGTTTTGAAGAGATTGTTGATTAATGGAACCATCGTATACTTGGTAATAAATGTATTTAAATCCACTAATATTTATATGATGCAAAATGGATCAATATGGGGAAAAATAACCTTCTCAAGGGGGATTAGACAAGTTTACCTTTAATTTACAATTATTTGTTTCCTATGGAATATTATCTTTGTAATATCCTATAAATTTTGGTGAATCATAGTGACCCAAAGACCACGGAAGCCGGTATATGTATCTATAACCCTATAAAATATTTTTTATCGATGATATCAAAATTTGTATTAATGGAAACAAGTAGAATATATGGATTATCATAATACTATTTTATACAATGAACGAGTATAGTGTTGATGCATATATTATGATAAATACTTTTATTACATTAGGAAGAACCACCCCAAGTCAGGAAAATATATATCTTAAATTGTTTATCTATAATCGAGGTAGTAATTCAATTTAAATATCTCTATGTCCCCATGATTTTGTGTATTCAAATGTTTGGTTACCTTTATAACACACATAAATTGTTCAAACAATAATTACCAATGTGGAAGGGGAAATACTTGTCCATAATTGGATGAGTTTTCCTTATCATGTCTACCATAGTTTCTAAAATAATTTATTCTTTTGGGTTATATAATTGTCCATCATATCTTATTAGTTGAATTAATGATTTAGTCAATATCTTTTTTTGGATATGTAACATCTTAAAAAGATGGATGGTTATTATTCTTTATGGGAATTGTTGTCAAACCATAATTTTTAGTGTTTTGGGTATTAAAAATATCACATATATCAATTAGGAATTCCAGGTTAAACTTATATGCAGGCTTATCTATAACATTTATGATGATATTTCCTTCCTTAAGAAAAGATACTTGCTAAAAATAAAGAACTACAACATGAAATCAAAGAGTATGTTTTTATGGCCAATAGTTCAATATATATTCTATACTATCATTTATACTTCCAATGGGATAACTAATATGTAATATAATCTCAAATTATTTCTTGATAACTTGGAAGTTGTACATATTTATAATTTTATTAATATCACTATACTTCCTAGTTATTCACAGGTCTCTATCAAGAACATTATGGATACACCTCGAATGAATTCAACTGAAGAGATTTAAAAAAATGAGTTTTCCATTACCCCTTGAGAAACCTTTCTTGCATGGTAGCCTAATAGATATCACCTTCTCATTTCCAAGCACCTTTTATCCCTAAATTTGAAAATTATATCTGTGAACTATTCCGATTTAGCATTTTCAAATTTTCAATTTTCAAACCGTCAAGATTTAGTCAGATATGGATGATTTACATGGAGGAATTATTATTAAATACCATATTCCGAACATTTTGGTTTCTTTATGTTCCAAATGATCACTTTTTAATAATCATATGGAAAAAAATATATCTGTTATTAATATTTTATACTACTTTAGCCATTTGGATTTATGTTTTCAATATCCTTAAAACACCATGATGAAATTTAACTTCTACTTATGACATATAGACCAACACCATTATATTATATATTTCATCACAAATACCTATATTTTCAATGCTTTGTTATCTGAGTAAATTTATTTTATATAGGGAACCAATAATTCCATCACTCATGAGTCTTCATTCATTAACCTTAAAATTTATTTTTTATTCCACATTTCTACTATCTATGATCCTGATAGCTATCAAGTCGTTACTATAACTACTCAATACATGATTTTATTATCCTCAAATAATGTGGTATCTTAGGAAAATGAAGTCCTCCAACTTGAACATTCATGGTTTTTTGGAGGCTACTATTCTTAGTTTTTGTTAATTCCAACAACTATAAATATTCTACTTGTAGTCTTGGTGTCTTGTGGTGTTATTTATTCTTCTTAAATAACACTTGAAAATTTCATGGTTCTGTTCCCCTTGATTGTGAAAATAAATTTTTCTTTTGAATCTGAGATTAATGGAGTGATAAATGTGGATATTGTTTATAAGAAAATAGGTTTTTCAAAGATATGGTTGAATAGATAATCTAGGAATATATTACATAAAATTAGAAAAACCAACAGAAACCTCTCATAGAGATAAATGGTTCAATGCATGGAATACCTTGTGTTCCTGGCTTCCATTGATTTATTATCACTAATTAATACTAAGAGGAAAACATGGATGTATATGGACATTACAATAATGGAGTAGGAAGCAATAGCCTTATTTGGATGGGTTAGCTTCTCTCTAACATATTACGTCTATCTAAAAGATATCATTATAAAATGAACAACATTATACTTTTATAAATGTGATTATTTTCAATTAAGGGTATTGTTTTGACAATGTATCTCCAAAAAAATAAATATATTTATAATTTTAATTCTTCTAATTAAGTCATTTTTGAAAAAACTTGTTCTCTAGAACATTTTCAAAGCCACTATTCTAGACAGAGGCATTCCATATTTTTTTAATTTCATTTTCATTAGTTTTTCTGAAACATATATATATATGTATATATAGGAAAAAAATTATTAAACAATATTTAATGGTTTTTATATTTGGTATTAGTTTATTAACATATTTTGAATATATTATATAAAATCCCACCTACGCTCCGATTTTATTAGGCACATTCCTGGAAATATTTTCTAGATTTTCATTGTGGAATATAGAGAACACATTTCTGTGAGATATCACACTGAATAATAATTTCATAATAAAAATAAAATCATGATAATAATATTATTATTAAATCCATTATAATAACTTAGTGATCCGCATTTCCCATGATGGAAAAATAAATTACATTAGATTTAAAATAATTATTAGAATAAAATAAAGTCAAAATATTAATATTAGTAAAGGCATGATAATTATAATTACTAATTAATTAATAATGAAACATTAATTGGTAATTCAAACATATATTTTTAATAAATAATTATATAAATGTAATTAATAATATAATTAATTCCTTATTCAAAAATAACTACTAATATTTATTAGTTGACACCATAATAAAAAAATTATTATTATACCTTGGTAAATAATAACATGGAATGTAATTATTAATTATTGTTAAAAGTTAATAATAATGTTGTCACAAGTACTCCATTAAAAAATTAAAGTGAAAATAATCAATGATTAAGTGTATATTACTATTAACATAGTTTAAAATTATCATTATTAATTTCAAAGTTAATAATATATAGAAATAATTATAATTAAAAGTACTTACTAATGTAAATTATTATTTAATTTTTAAATTAATTTATAATACTTAGTTATAATTTATTTCTTATTTTTAATAATAAATTAGTGGATAATATAACTAGAAATAATTATTAAATTAATAATATTATCTATTTACAATTTAATAGTTATACATATAATAATGTATTACTTTCAGAAAAAGAATCTATTTAATAATAAATAATAGTAGTATTATAATTAATATTCTAATTTATTATAAATAATAATATATATTAGGAAGTAATTATTTTTGAAATTTATAATCCTTAATTAAATTATGATTATTAATGTAATAGATGATGTAATTAACAATATAAATTAATATAGTTTGTGACTATTGTAATTTCTTGAACTATGATAGGATTTTGGTTTCAAATATCTTTTGTGGAAATATACAGGGCTCTTTGTTTTCCACTTCACCATATTCATTCTGTATTACTTGTAATTTGATCTTATATATAGTGTGGATCGCCTATTGTGGTTTTGTATAATAATTCTATCAGTGGCTATCCAGGAATCAGTGTGATCTCCCATTATGGGATTTCTCTATCTAAGGATATTAATAGAATGTATCTCACATCTTTGTGTGATCTTTATTATAAATTTATTTCTTAAAATGTCATGAAGTCCCATGTCAAGGATAATCAAGATGATATTGATAAATATAAACAAATATTATGGTTAAAGGTTATTAGACCATGGATAAATTCAAATATGTGGCTAAAGGAAGAATTGTCCAAAAAACAATCAATTTGTCATGTGGATATAAATTCAGAGACTATAACTAAAAGGCTATACATATTTATGTATTAACATATTTCTCATATCATTATTTCAAATAAAGAAAAGATGAGTTATATGGAAGACATGTAATGTCCTGTTTCATTGATATGTGTTTTTTATAAATTTATCTGAATTGGTAGTGGATTATTCTATTGTTATTCCCAGTATGATATTTGTTATAGAAGGATTATGTCATTTGGTCACAATATATGAATGAATATTCCTTTAAAATACATGAAATTTCACTATTATTTGACCCTTTTATAGTGAGAATTTTTTTCCTATGCATGGTTCTAGATTTACAAACTATCTTTATTTTAATAATAATTTATGAATTAAGAGATACTATTAGAGTCAACATTTGAATGGAAAGGGAAACATAATTTGTCTTGTCTGGGAAAATTTTTAGTTTCTTTTTACAAGTAGATCGATGTAATACTCTTATAGAAAATGTTGTCTTATATATAAATAATGAGGATAACAATTTTAGCATTGAGTGTGAGACAATTGACTATTTTATGAATCATTCACTTTAGTAATCCATTCTAAGGTCTATTTCCCCATATCATTTATATGTTTTTCCTTCTCCATCTGTGGGAACTTTACAAAGGATTCATAGAGGAAAACTATTCATAGACATGGCCCATAGAATAAAATATCCACATTTGGGGGATCACAAGGATGTTATCCTTAGTGGAGCAGTGGCTTGTTAACTGTGGATCATTATGAATAGGGACTGTGTAAATTTCTTAATTTTAGTGGGGAATATATATATATAATAAATAAACCAATCTCATGTTTATATGTTGATGTTACTAAAAATGAACTCAAAAATGAGTAGGAATCTATTGAGGGATTTGATAATGGTCAAGATTCTTGTGTATCTAATGGGTAGTCGGATTTGGTCATACAAGTAATATGGATGTCTGCTGAATCTCTATATCTGGGAAAGAATCAAAAAAATATAAGTATGTTATTGGAGCGTCTTATGGCTTATTGTATGATGCGGTTGATAAAAGTTTGGATTGTAATCTTATGGATGTAGTAATGGATTAATTAAAAACAACAAAAATTTGGAAATTGATGTAAAATATAAATGTTATGGTTCTATCTAAAAAGGAGGGTGATCTAAAAATTTGGATAGAAAAAATGATAATATCTTCTGGGTCTCAAAAATGGAATCCAAAACATATAATCAAGGTTCAATCCTTGAATAAGACTATGATGGGCTCTCCTACATTGGGAGATGGTTTATGTGTTAAGGGAGTTTATGGTAATGGCCTATAATCTAATTATTTCACTCATTTTGTTTAATTGTTTTGGAAAGAGACAACTAGGAGAGATAAACTTGATTTTTCTATGAGGTATAAGGGTAATCCTATATGAGGATGTCGGTTTTCACTTCCAAAAATTAAAATCAAAAGAACTTAAAAAATAATTTAATCCATGCTCATGTTCCCAAAACTATTATCGAGGTTTATATTGTCTCATTGACAAAATATAGTTGGGCTAGTGGTCTTATCAAGTCTATTATAGTGTTCAGTACTCTAGATACAAAGAGATCCAAATAAATTTTTTTTTGGAATTAACTGCCACTAGGTAAATAATGAGTATAAATGTGATTCGTTTAGTGGATATTAATGTGATATAATTTAATTTTTATGTCATACATAGATCACCTAATCAATATATGGATCAGTAAACACCAATTTTTAATCCTAAAAATAAATTTGTTAACGATAACATTTTAACTTATTAGATGAGGATAACTACTAAATAATCGACCTCATGATAGGGGGAATTTAGCATGCTACAAAATCCCTAAAAATTTCCAAAAATATAGAGGAGAAGAAAATGTACTCAAGTATGAGGTGGTTGGGGTCCTATCAAAACATAAACCATTGATCTCACGTTTTTATGTACATGGTTTGATGTAAATTAGTTCATTCTTCCTAAATGTGATCAGTTTGTTTTTTTCTCTCACTCAATGTACTCCAAGAATTTTAATGAGAGAGGTAATGCCAGGTATAACCCTCTTCGTAACCTATCTCTGTAATTTTTTATTTCTCAATAATGTATCCCTAACCGCAACTATATATTATTAAAAATAATTATTAAACAAATTTCAATTAATTTAGAATTTCACAATTATTCTCGATTATATATATTATTATCCATTAATTATTAAATTAGTAATCAATTATAATAATAAAAAGGATTAAAAAGTATTATTTTTATTTTAAATAATTAATAATAATGAAAAATTTTATTCATAAACAATTATGTATGAATTTAAAAAGGTTTAATAAAAAATAATCAAGAATATAAATAATTATATACAATACTTATGTATAAAAAGGTTTATTAGAAAAAAAATTGTATAAAATAGATACACATTCTAAAAATAAAAAATATTGTATTCAAATCAGGATCCCCAGAAGTGTGTAGCGGTTTATTCCAGCTATTTCTGACTTCTATTATTGAGGTTTTTGACGGTTTGGTGTGTAGTGTCCCTACCCTATTATTGTGGTCAGATCATTCTAGAAGATGAGAGGATTATTTTGTCAAACCTCATCCAGTCAAATTTATTTAATTCTATTTTTTAATGGGGTCTCGACATTGTCATATTTAAAAAAAATCAATGTTATAAATTTAAATAAATTTACAAATATACATAATATTTTAAAATCATTAAAATTATCCAACATGAAACATATTAAATTTTCTAGAATGTTAATTAAAAATCCTATTAAATATATAACATAAATAAAATATAACTCAAATTCTATGAAATTAATTAACACATAAAAAATAATTGAAAATTAAAATAATTTATTAAAAATAATAAAACAAAATTATATATGAAAATAATATTATTGTTTCAAAATATAGATTTTATAATTTCAAAAATTAAAGAAGGTGAAATAATTATTATTTTAATTTTTTGATATTTTTTATGAAATTAGTATTAGATTAATTTATTTTTTATCTTCTCATACAATGTTTAAAATATCATTTTGGTTTTATTTTTAGTTGAATTTTAATAACGTTTCGAAGTCACATACATGAAAGAAAATTATGAATCTTATGGGTGACATTGAATACATATAATATTTAAAATATAAATCCAACCTGTATATGTTTTAAAACATCCAATATGCACATAAATAATAATTTAAAATAAAAAGTACATAATTTTAAAAATTAAATGGCAAAAAATGATGTTATTTTAAAATAATGAGATTTATTTTTTAAATATATAGTTATTCATTACTTAATTGCACATTATGTTGGTGTAGGTGGTCAGGTTTGGGGGAGGTTTGGGTGTACATCCGAGTATGAGTTATTAATTTATTCAGACTTAATTATTATTTATTAAATTTATAATTACTAACAATTTTCTTAATAATTGATGAATAATTAGGCTATTAAAATCTATTAATTAAAATTTTGTTAAATAATATGATATTTTTTATTTATAAATAATATCTATATTATTAAATATTTAATATAATTAGATTAATAATGAAATTAATAAATTAAACCATAATACTATTTATGCACAAACATTTTATGGGGAAAACATTCTGTATTTAAACTATAATGATATCGTAATGTAAATTATTTTTTGTTTATTTTATTAAATAAATTATATTTATTTTTAGTTATTTTTTATATGATAACTTAATTTTTTATGTTTCATTTAGATGTATTATGGTCTATATTTTAAAATTTTACAAATTTATATTCTTGGACCTTGTTTATTTTTGTTACATTTTAAGTACACAAATTTGAAATCTTATAAAATATAAACTAATAATATAATTTACATGGAAATTAAAAAAATCATAAAATACCTATAAAATGTAACAATGAAAAAAATTATATAATAAAAATAATAAACAAAAAATTAAAACCATAAAAAATTATGTTTGAAACCATATTCATTATGTTTCATGTAGGTAACATTTAATTCTTACAAAAAATAAACTACGTGTACAATGAAAATAAACACTAAAATATAGACTATATATATAAAAACTATTTGAAAATAAAAAAATTCATACATATAATAAACCAAAATTAATTTATATGAAAAAATCATTATTTATTAAAAACGTAACATTGAGACATTAAAAAAATTCTGTGCAAACAATATTATAAATCAAAATATAAATTAAATTTAAAAATTAAATTTAAAAATATATTTTATTGGAAAAAAATTCATTTTGAAAAAAGAAATAATCAAAAAAATGTTAATTCTAAAAAAAGTATATCAAATCAAAAATTATTTCTGAATGCTATTTTTTTAGAAAGAAAAATATTTTTAGCCATTGAAATTATTCTTCATTTTTATTTATTTATTTTCAAATAAAAATTTCTATTTGGTAAATATTTCAAATTTTTTTTATATTGTATCTATACATTATAAATTATTGACATTAAAATTCATTGACCAATATCATTATTATATATCTAGTATGTAATTTTTAAATATTATAAAAAATAATGTATAAATACAATTAAAATGATCATTGACACACTCACTAGAAATTAAAAAATAGTATAAAATAAAAATAATTTAATAAATAAAATATAAAAGAAATAGTTAAATGATATAAATATTATTTTTTGAAAAGAAAAAATATAAATGTGTTGTTCATGGGAATAATTCTTAATAAAAATTATACTATTAATTTCAATTTTATAAGTTTTTATTAATTATTTTATTCTATCTAATTATTACTATTTACATTAGAAAAAAGTATTTATTATATTATAAAATATTTATAATCAATGAAAGATCAAACCATGGATTTTATACCCCCAAAACCTTGATCCGAGGGAAATCTTTTAACAAAATTTATAATAATTATAATAAGAATTATAAAAATTGTGTTAAATAGTAAAATATTTCATATAACTAATAAATCAATTATTAATATAGTTACAAATAATTATTAACAATATTTATATCTTTGAAAATTTAATTTTTAATAATAATTTTAATATAAAAAATTTATTATACAATAAAAATGATTTATAATAATCATAATAGTAATATAAATAATTTATTATTATTATTATAAATTTTATACATTAATTAGTGATTTATTTATATTGATAATTGTATATTGTGGATGTATTTTTTGGTGTTTTAATATTTTTATTTCAATATTTAATTGATTAATCATTCCATTATTTGGAAAGTTCTACATTTTTATGCTTCATTGAAGGAAGAATGTTGTATTTGTGAAATGAGTGGAAAAAGAATAATTTAATATCTATAAGACACTTTGTGAAGTGAGAATCACTCTTGGTGAAAAATCATGTTTTTGAAGCCAAATAATAACATTAAATAATGTTTAAGCATGTTGCAGAAAATGGAAGAATCCATTTACACGCCACGTAATCCTTAAATGACATGAAGTCATCCCCGCCTTCATTAGAGTCAATGAAGTAATACGTAATGTGATAATTAATTACATGTCATTTCTTATATAAATGATGAGTATGTATCAGGACAAAAAATATTCAGAGAAATCACCGATGTCGCACCATGAACACTGCGTAAACCTTAAATATAATAACCTATCAGAAGACTAAAATTCAATGTGCTAACAGTGTGGGTTTTCATCTCGAAGCCTACATATACACCCTTCACCTAAAACACTAGGTAGATCGATATATGTGAGGACCAAAAACACCAAAACAAGGAGAGTTTAGAGCCCCACTGTAGTTTCTCTATAGGGTTTTATATTTTCTTTTTCACACCCTATCATGGATATCATGAGTGGGGGGGGTTTTTTATTGTAGTGTTCATGATGGATGGGTATTTAATACAAAAAGGTATATAATATTTGATTGTAATTCATTTTTGGAATTCATGTGTCATTATTGTCTCTTCCTTGATTCATTTTTCATGGATATAGTATATAGGGTCTGGAAGTGGGTTCAATTTCATTAATTATTTGAGAATAGTCATTATTTGAGTTGATTGAATGCCATTATTTAATATGGGTTCTGTGGTTTAGACTTCCTCCATAACAATTGGGGTTGTCCATACCTTATACATAAAAAACGTTTCTAGTTATTCATTCTTCACAATCTGAATTACCTGAACATGAGAAAAGAAAATCTTAGGATGAAGGGAATTTAGCAGGACCATTGGACTTAGTAAGACATAATTTTGAAGACTTGTTTATTATTAAATAATTATTTTTTACCTTTTTATCCCATGAAACTAGATTCATTGATTGAATTCACCTTTTTCCTGTGTTCTTAACCAACGTTATTTTTTCTCACATGCACAAAAGCATAGATCCAAATTATGTAATTTTTAAATAAATTCGGTTTTTATTATTTAACTAACACATCCTCCTAACAAATTTGTATGGTATTGACCTCGGAATTTCATATCCAATCCTATTCCTCGGTTTTCTTTTTTTAATCGTGTTTTTAATTTATATTTCTAGTATCCATATAAGAATTAATGATGATCATGATGATATCACATAATATAACACTTCATAATAATATAATTAATAAAAACATTATCTATAAAATAATCTTTAGGATTTGATCATGCTCTGTAATAAAAATTTATTATGGAAACAAGTGCAAACAAACATTGCCACAATTCATGTGGCTCACAAAGCACCACCGAACACAAAATATGGTAGAATAATTCCACCAAGGATATAGAAGAAATGATATTCCATTAAAAAAATAAAGAAAGATCCAAATGATACAAAACCAAATAGGCCACACGTATTTTGGTGGCCTATTCCCCCTCACACCTAGTTGGACATTTTTCTGTTAAGGACATGGCCCACCTGATGTGTCGCAAAAACCATCTAGATTGTTTGTTTCCCTTTAGTAATCCACATCTTGATGATGACACTGGAAGCACGATATCCTGTACCTTTCAAATTAATTATCCCTACACTCAACATCCCAAAGAATTCAATACATCCTAATGTCGGCATCACATCCTAATGTCATCACCGACACATGCATCATCACCAAACTAAACTCCAAAACAATGTGGCCATCCATCCCTCTACGACACTATCCTTCTTGCCACACTATTCTATAATCGATTGATAGAATATAACATTGCTGTTTTTGTCAGCCTAAAATCACACTCCACACTTGTAACCAATTTTTTTATTTTTCACCATAATAACTAGTATTAAGAAGGTCCCTAGTGGCGTCAGATCCTAATACTCCTCATAGATGAAAGGATCCCATACTATTCACTGGAATATGCCTTGCTTTCTGGGGTCACCAGCGATCATTTCACTAACCCTACCATCAGGTATGGCTTTTTCTACAGGCCAAACAGTTGCTGAGACTTGAGTTCATGACACTAAACCTCGCGTGAAGAGTGATCATCAGTTGGGTATTATCATTAATACAATCGTGGTGGAGCAGGTAATTGTGCCCTCTCCTGAGGTCGACATGTCCTGAGGGCCATTTTCCATCATCGTTGAGAGTTTTTTTCATAGATATGTTTTATTTAATTTTTTTTATAAAAAAAGGGATAGGGTTAGGAGTATTTTTAAAAATAGGTTACAAGATGTGTGAACCTCGTTCACATATCCTTTGTAGATTGGATAAGGATATATGATCACCCTTCACGCATCTCTCCTCAACCTGAAGCGTTAATGGGGTTCACGCATACTTTGTAAACATTTTGAAGGATGCGTGAACTGGGTTCACTCATTCTAAAGAATGTTTTATTTTATTTTTTGTATTTTTAATTTTTTTTCATTTTTTTGTATATATATATATATAATGCAAAAAATTTAGCATAATTTTTCTACTATTTGAAATCCAGCAGTACTACCATTACAGTATTTTGGATTCTGACCGAGACCCACACAAAGGGATCTCTTTTATAAGAGGTCTTTTCTAAGAAATCATTCACCATTTTGGATGGGGGATTTAGGTTCTCCCTTTCCTGTGCAAAACATTCTGCATTTCCGATTTGATATTCTATTTCATGTACATGTTTTTGAAAGACATTAAAACACAAACTATAATTCCAATATAAATGAAACATAAAACACCGATTAAATATATAAGAAAAAGTTAAAAATACAAATAATTTGGTAAAAAATTTTGATGAATAATATTTTGTAAGATTTCAAAACAACCAACATGAAACATAATGATGATTCATGTACTTGTCTTAGAAAGACTATAAAATAAAACTATAAGACAAATATGAATGAAGATTAAAATATAGATTAAAGAAAATCATAAATAATGGACAATAAAAATAATTTTGTAAAAAATGTTGATGATAATATTTTATAAACATTAAAACCAACAATTTGAAACTTAAAAATGTTTCAAGAACGTGGCTTTGAATGTATATAAAATACAAAGTGAAAAACAAATATAAATAAAAATTAAAACATGGATTAAACATATTATAAATACATTGTAATTAATTAGTTAATTAGTTATATAATAACTAATTAGTTAATAATTCATATAATTATTAATTATTAATTATTAATTATTAATTACTAAAAGACAATAATTAATTAGTCAATAAGTAATAAAATTACATAATAGTTAATTTATTAATTACTAATATAATTATAAATTATAATTATTAATTATAATTATTAATTATCAATTATTAACTAATTAATTATATAATAATTAATTAGTTCATTAGTAATATATTTATTAATTATAATTATTTATTATATATTATATAATTATTAATTTGGTTATTTTTAATATAATTTTAAAATATAAAATAATTAATTAATTAATTAATAATATAATTAGACATTATAATTATTCATTATAATTATCCATTATAATTATATATTATAATTATTCATCATAATTATTAGTTTTTAATTATTAATTATTAATTGTATATTAATTAATTAGTAAATTAGTAATGTAGTTATAAACTATATAATACTTCATTAGTTAAGTAGTAATGTGATTATTAATTACAATTAGAAATTATTAATTATATAATAATTAATTAGTTTATTAGTAATATAATTAGTAATTATAATTATTAATTACTAATATACAATAATTAATTAGTTAATTAGTATTAAAATTCTATAATAATTTATTAGTTAATTAGTCATCTAGGTATTAATTATACAATAAATAATTAATAATATAATTATTAATTATTAATTATTAATTATTAATTATAAACTGATTAATAATTTAATTTTTAATATAGCTATTAATTATAGTTAGTAATATAATTACAAATTATAATTAGTAATTATTATTTATATAATAATTAATTAGTTAATTATTAATATAATTATTAATTATATTAATTAGTTATTAACTATTAATTACTAATTATATAATAATTAAATTGGTAATTACTAATATAATTATCCAATAAATAATAAATAATTATTTAATTAGTAATATAATTATTAATTTTAATTAGTAATATAATAATTTATTATTATTAGTAATATATTTATTGATTATAATTATTAATTATTAATTATATAATAATTAATTAGTTAATTACCAATATAATTATTAATTATTAAAAATGAAATATATAATAACGAATTAGATAATTAGTAATATAATTATTAAATTATAAATATTTCTTATTAAATATATAATAATTAATTAGTTTATTAGTAAAATAATTATTAATTGCATAACTAATAATTATAATAATAATGAAAAATTATATTACTAATTAACTAATTAATTAATTATATAATTAATAATCATATTACCTATTAAATAATTAATTATTATATAATTAATTTTTTGTAATTAATAACTAATAACTATAATGAATAATTATAATTATTCATTATATTATTAATTTACTAGTTAACTATTGAATTTTTATATAATTAATTATTAAATTATTAACTAAATACTTAATTAATATATATTTAATAATTATATTACTAATTAACTAATTAATTAATATATAATTAATATTTATATGAAAAATTAACGAATTAATTATGATATAATAAATAATTATATTACAAATTAACTAATTATTTATTATATAATTAATAATTACATTACTAATTAATTATTATATAATTAATAATGATATTACTAATTAACTAATAATTATGTAATTAATAATTATTTAACTAATTAAATAATTAATTATTAACTATATCTTATATGTTTAATCCATGTATTAATTTTCATTTATATTGGTCTTATAGTTTTTAATTTGTAGGATTTCAAAGCCATGTACTTGAAACATTTTTATGTTTCATGTTTGTGGTTTTGAATGCTTATAAATAATTTTTCATCAAATAAGTTTTCCTAAATTCTTTTAATTTTTGAAAATTTTATATTTGTTAAGTCGTGTTTTATGTTTCATTCTTATTGTTCTTATAGTTTTTATTTTATAGTCTTTCAAAGACACATACTTGAAACATTTTTAAGTTTATGTTGGTGGTTTTGAAATCATATAAATTATTATTAATAAATATTCTCTGCAAAATTCTTTTTATTTTCAATAATTTCTTATATGTTTAATCCATGTTATACGTTTCAATTATATTGGTCATATAGTTTTTATTTTATATCCTTTAATTGTCACATACTTTAAATAGAATCCCACATCGAAAATGCTGAATGTTATGTGCAGGAAAGGGATAACCTGAATCCCACATCAGAAATGTAGAATGATTTCCAAGGAAAGCCCCTTTATAAAATAAATCCATGAGTGAGGGTCTCTGTAAAGACCCAGAAATTAAAAGGACATTTTATTCTTAAATTCTTTGGAATTTTACTAGTACACAGTTTCTGAGGACACCTTAATCCGAGACCCGGTGGGCCCGGAATCAATTTCTAAAGTTTAGCTCGTGTACGTTCAGTGAACAAATGAGTGGATTTCTCTATCTTTGGTACCAGTGCTCAGAATTGAAATATGAGGGCACCGATGAACTCGCAGCTCCGGTATTCGCTTAAGTGGACCCTTACCACAATTGCTTTTTATTACGGGTTGAAAGTTAATAATTGAGAATTTGGAATAATATAAATAAAATTGGGTACATAATTTTATTTATATATATGGAAGTTATATCCTACAATGGGGAGTTAAGGGTGGGACCCACACCCACCCCACATCTCATTTGTGGATAATTGAGAGGCAGGGCCCACACGAGCCCCATCCTTTCACCTCCCATAACTATTTTCAAACTCCCTTTTAAACTCTCATGTTTAATTCATGTGAACCCCCCTTATTTACGAGGACTCTTCTTCTCCCTCTCTCCCTCTTTATTGTTTTCCAACACTTGCTAATAAATGAATTCTAACTCTTCAATTAATTAAATAATGTGGTTTGAATTTTAAGTTGCATTGGTTAATAAAATAATAGCCTTAGTCTATTATTTTATTTTTTTGGGCTTTTGTGGTGTAAAGGGGAGAGCTCATGAGAATGAGAAAATGGTGTTCTTCTCCGACGAAGAACACCAACCTTCAACGAAGAATAACTCAGCGAAGAATGTTCCATATTTCTCTAATCCTCTTCATCCTCCACCACAAGGGAGGAGACTCCTCCATGGGGAACTCACCAACGACGAAGGTTCTTCCTCCAATATTGACAGTGCTACATCTCCTTCCGCGTCTATGACGAACAAACTATATTTGAGGTAGGGGTTTGTTCATTTTTAAGTGTTTATCTCATACCTCTTCTTTGTTGAAAATTATTGTTTATTTTCTTCCAATTTCTACAACCTAACACGGAGGGCGCGGGCCGAATGTACATGGCCCGACGACCCTGCATAGTATCTTTTGATTGCGCTGAAAATCTTGACATGGAGGTGGTGATGAATGAGAGTGGCGGATATGCGCGAGCCGAGTACAGAAGGACTATGGCCCGCAACTGCGGGTCGCTCGACCAATGATTAACCGGCTGTCCCTAGCCGGAAGGGCCGAAATGAAAAACTCTGGTGCCTCACGGCGCCGCACAGTGGAAGACTGCATCCCGTGTTCTGCAGGCAGCTTCGGCGGAAGAACCGGTCGGCCCGTCGTCCGGTCGGGCAGAGGAGAGCTTCGGCGCCAGGAGGGCGCCGCGCCGGACGAATCGCCCCCCCCCCAAGCGGTCTACTTTCTCCATGATGGCCAGACGCTTAGGGAAGGTGGCGTCGCTTGGCTCCGCCGGTTCGGGCAGCCGGGGGGCCGCCCCCTACCTCGGACCGTTCGGTCGGCTGGCTCGGCTGCAGCCAGGTCGTGCCATGCCCCACCCCCTTAGGTTGATCCATGCCCCTTCGGGCTAGGACACGCCCCTTGGGCCAAGATGCACATTTAATCGGGCCGGTCTGACACCCCTACCGTGTCGAACCCGCCCAAAATGGGTTAACCCGACCCGTCGGCCCATTAGGCTAAACGGGCAGGGCCCATTTTCACTTAAATGTGACTAACATAAAGACCTCGCATCCAATCGACGTGCCTTCTATGGCACTGGGACCCTTGTGAATAGGTTTTCCTTTTTCAATACTCTATGTGAGTTATGAATGACTTTGGTAAATGGTCGGGTTAGAAACGAGGGTATTTTTATCCGGGCCCCTGGAACGGAAAATCATATATCTCTTAGACCGGGCGTCTGATTGACACACCGTCTATCGCGTTGAGTTCCTATTGACAAGGCAGAACATTGGGATACATAAACACTGGAATTTGTGATACTTGAGGTATTTATCCCCTTGGATCGAAGAGCAGACCCTCCCGGAATCGAGCATGCTGTCTACGGGAACCCTAGAGCTGGTTGGGACTGAGATGACTACCATGCTTGGATCCTTCATGGGTTCAACGATGATGATAATTGTACTTGGATCCTTTGTGGTTTCAGCAGTGAGGGTGACTGTACTTGGATCCTCTGTGGGTTCAGCTGCGATGACGAATGTACTTGGATCCTATAAGGGTTCCTCAGTGATGGTTACTATACTTGGATCCTTCGTGGGTTTGATAGCGACGAATTCTGTGCTTGGATCCTACTTGGGTTCGACAGAGGAGTTGATTCAGATGCTACATCTAATAATCATCACTCTTCTTCATGAGTAGTATACTTGTGTGAGATGATTCATGACTATACAATCATTACCATTGGTGTGATTGACTTCTTTCTAGTGTGTACTTGGATGTTCATGGGCTCAAGAGTTGGAGCCGAACTGGAATTGATGACTTAGGTATATGTATGGGGATATACCTTAGTAGAGTTGGTTGATACTTCGTGATTGTATCTTTCCTTTGTGATTTATTCTTTGTGTATTTTGGGAGATCTTCAGGGGTCTCGGGGTCCCTACTGAGTATCATATACTCACCCATGCATAGCATATTCCCTCACTACGTTGTGTTGGATGTAGACGACAGACATCACTGATCAAGGTGGAGGCTTGTGGAGCTAGACAGTACCTAGAGGTGGACCTCTATACAGGACGTACATAGAGCAGACGACCAGACCCAAGGAGCTAAGGAGACCATCTGTACCCACCCTTCAGGTGGGATATCCGGAGGACGACTCAGTGGTTCCTACTTTACTTTACTGTTGTTGTACGTTCTTTTCAATTGTACTGTATTTATAGTTGGGTTTGTATACTAGCCCATTTACTTTTCATCACTTACTTTTTTACTCAGTTTACTTAGTGCTTACATCAGTTGTGTACTCTATTGTGATTTTTTACTTTTATAAAGACAATGCCTTCCCTTTTATCCAGATTTTCGCCTTTAGTGCTAGTCGCCAACCCCTGGCCAATGGAAAGCAGGCTTGGGGTAGTCATGACATGGGCCCCGAGTACTGGTCATGAAAAATTGGTATCATAGGAGTCAGTTCTACAATAGAACTCAGGAATCTAATCATTCTTTTTGTGAAGCAATAGTGTTAAGGATATTGACTGTGGTTTTTTGACCAGGTAGTCCGGTGTTGGTGCGGCGGCCAACATATCCGTACACCAGGACCCTGACCTCTAAATTCCGACTCATTACACAAAAACACTGATTACATGTGTGTTTAAAATTTTTCATTGTGATTACTTTGGGTCAGCTTACCAGGTATATTGTATTAACCTTGGCGCACCTGTTACTGTTCAGGATGGCCCCACAAAGGAAGCCAGCTGGGATTCTAAGTCGCATATGAGATGTCAGCCCACCGAGCGATGAGGCCTCGGTGTAGGGCCCCATCATAGTAGAGGCACCAGCGGTACCACTACCCACTAGGCCACCGATACCACTCGTCCCAGTAGTAGAGAGTGCACGCTACCTGAGTGAGCCGCATGAGTTTCAGCGATAGAGGCGGCCCAGGTTTCGTAGAGAGATGGACCCAAATGCAGCTGAGGATTGGCTGGAGTCTATTTTTAGAGTCTTTATATTGGTAGGGTCACCAGCTGACCTTATGGTGATCCTTGCCACGAGTCTACTGCACTCAGTAGTAGGAAGATGGTGGAGCCTGATGCTCTAGGTGCATGACAAGGCATCTCATAATTGGACGAATTTCGAGTGTATCTTCCTCTCGGAGTTTGTTCCTTCCACCCTTCGTGCGGTGCGGATTCAAGAGTTACTTCTACTACGGTAGTTCAGTATGAAAGTTGCTCAGTACTCAGTGAGATTTACCAACATCTCGTGCTACTCCACAGACATGGTACAAGACAAATTCTTCTAAGCACGGACTTTTGAGCAGGGACTGAGGCATGAGATCAGGGCTTCAATGATCTCTTTGAGCATTCTGACACAGGCATGAGTGTTGGAGTGATCCCTTCTTGTGGAATGATTTCTTACTGAGCCAACTCCAGCAGCAAGACCCACCGCAGGGAGACACTTAGCAGAGACCTCTGCAGTCAGTAGTAGATAGATGTCGCAGAGGTCCAAGAGGACCAAGCCATCATGAGGGAGACCCCAAGATATTGGTTCAGAGGTGTAGGGCACATGAAACAGAGCTAGACATTTAATGGGCAGGTAGTACTATGCATGCGGGGGGCAGGGTCACATGTCCTGGGACTGACCGACCCACCATGCGGATGAGCAATAGACAGTTGAGGCACCTCCTAGGCAGAGGCAGATGTTCAACCGTTGTGGTCTGTAGGGAGCAGGAAGACGTGGAAGAGGATATGGCTGAGCATCGGGTGGTGGACGACGCTTTGAGGCTCTACCACCACAACCACCACTAGGAGGACCACCCCGACCACAGGGAGTTGGCAGACATGGGCAGGCTCAGCTCCAGGCGGTCGAGGCCTATGACCAAAACGCACCTGAGATGATTCTAGGTACTATCTGTTTCTACTCTACCCTTTCTTTAGTTCTTATAGACATAAGATAATGTCATTATTTTCTTGCCACTTCCCTTTTTCGGATCTTAGGTATTTCGACGGAGCCGTTGGCTCGATACTTACGGCTATAGACTCTTACGGGAGCAGACTTGACGATTACGCACTGGTGCCAGTAGTGTGAGCTTACTCTAAATGGCTAGAGCTTCGGCTGGGATCTTCTTGTAGCTACCTCGAGGACTTATGACCTCATCTTGGATATGGATTGGTTGTCTACAGTCCATGCTCATTTTGACTACATTATGCACAATGTGCAGTGTGTCCACACAGATGGGAGCAGGTTCACCTTCACTAGTGAGAAGGGAGCCTTTGCAGCACAGGATGGACTTATGCAGAGGATAGGGCAGCCGATCACACATCTGTTGGATAGTCTCATCCTATGAGAAGTTGATGTGCGGATTCTAATTTTTCCTATTCTGGTTGATCAGTATGCAGACATTTTTCCTGACGACATTCCCGGACTAACTCCATGCAGAGAGGTAGAATTATACATATACTTGTACCCCGGGACCACACTGATATCAACTCCAGCATATTGGATGACTCTCGCTGAACATCATGAGCTGCGAGTATAGCTGGAGGACTTTCATGGAAAGGGATTCATCCGACCCAGTGTTTCACCCTAGGCTTCTCTGATTCTGTTCTCCAATAAGGCGGATGGTAGCTTACGACTATGTGTCGACTACCATCGCCTGAATCAGGTGACCGTAAAGAACAAGTTTATACTCATGAGGATTGAAGGCCACTTTGATCATCTCAAGGGAGCACGATGGTTCTCGAAGATTGACCTAAGGTTAGGCTATCACAATATCAGAGTTCGAGACGAGGATGTGTAGAAGGGAACCTTCAGGTGTCAGTATGGCCACTACAAGTTCTTGGTTATGCCCTTCAGTGAAACCAACACACCAGAGGTGTTCATGAGTCTCATGAAAATGATCTTCCATCCTTACCTCGATCGTTTTATCGTAGTCTTTATTGATGACATACTGATTTACTCGACTTCTAAGGAGGAGCACGCCTACCATTTGTGGGTTGTACTGGCTACACTCCGTGAGAATCGGCTTTATGGAATGCTCTCGACGTGCTAGTTATGGATTCAAGAGGTTCATTTCTTGGGACACGTCATCTCAGAGGTTGGGGTTGCAGCGGACCAAGAGAAGAACATGGTGTCACTTTATTGGGATCCACCCAAGAGTGTGACAATGGTATGAAGTTTTCTAGGTCTAGTTGGGTACTATCAGAGATTTGTGCCAGACTTCTCCAGAGTTGGAGCACCACTTTCTGCTTTGACGAAGAAGGGGAAGCCATTCGTGTGGTTAGATAGATGTCAGCAGAGCTTTGAGGAGATGAGACTGAGATTGACCAGTGTGCACATCTTGAGGCTACTGGAAGAGGGCGTAGGGTACGTAGTTTACTGTGATGCATCAGGGACCAGACTCGGGTTTGTCCTGATACAGGAGTGATTAGTGATCGCTTACGGTTCATGATAGTTGAGATAGCGTGAACAGAACTATGCTACCAATGACCTGGAGTTAGAAGCAGTAGTCATCGCCTTGAAGATGTGGCGACACTATCTTATGGACGAGCGCTTTATAGTCTACTCTGACCACTAGAGTCTCAGGTACATCTTCTCGCAGAAGGACTTGAACCTGAGATAGCGGCGATGGCTCGAGTTCCTAGAAGACTATGACTTAGAGATATTCTATACTACTGGGAAGGGGAACGTTGTGGGTGATTCCCTCATCAGGAGGATGGGAATTCAACTACTAATGGAGGCGGCATAGCATTTATCCACATTGCAGATATCCTTCATGGATAGATATTGAGAAATATTTCTACAGTCTCCCACAGTCACTCCTCCACTACTTTAGTGGGTCAGAGAGGCACAACATGGGGGCGTTGACTATAAGATGCGACATGATCAGCTTTCCAAAGGGTGGGCAACGGATGGATTTTCTAAAGAGGAGAGCACATCATCCTCTTTAGGGGACTTAATATGGTACCAGATGCATTACAAGAGGAAGTTCTAAGGGTGTTTCACACTTCCCCTATTGCAGTACATCCGGGAGTGGCAATGATGTACCAGGACCTCAGACAACAGCACTGGTGGCCGGGTATGAAGAAGGTTGTAGCAGAGTTCGTTTCATGATGCCTCACTTGTCAGTAAGTGAAGGCAGAGCACCATGTACCACCGGGCTTGGTAAAGCCCTTAGAGGACCCGTATTCGATGTGGGATGAGATATCCATGGATTTCATGATGGGGCTTCCACATACTTCCAGAGGACACAACTCCATCTGGTAGATTGTCAACCGGCTTACCAAGTCAACCCACTTGTTACCTATCAGAGATAAGGGATCTGTAAAGATCTTGGGATGCCTCTATGTTCAAGAGATTGTACGGATTAATGGTGTTCCATCTACTATATTTTCCGATCGAGATTCTCTTTTTACTTCCCAACTTTGAAAGGTGTTGTAAGAGGCATTTGGGACACAGCTACATCTGAGAACTACCTTCCATCATCAGACGGACGGTCTGACTGAGAGGGCCATACAGACACTTGAGGACATGCTCCGTGCATGTGTCCTTGACTTTGGTCATAGCTGGGAGGATCATATACCCTTGGTGGAGTTTTCATATAACAATAGATACCACTCCACCATCAGGATGGAACCATACATGGAATTGTATGACTGACCATGTATATCACCTCTTTGTTGGACTGACCCTGGAGAGTCAGCACTTATAGGACTAGATATTATCTAGGCTACAACAAAGAAGGTGCAGATCATCCAGGAGCAGATGAGGACTACACAGAACATACACAAGTCCTAAGCTGATAGGAGACGGAGACCACTGGAGTTCGAGGATGGAGACCACGTTTTGTTACAGGTCTCACCTCGACATGGATTACTAAGATTTGGCAGGGGTGGAAATTTATCTTCGTGCTTCATCGGGCTTTTCTATTTCCTCAGCAGAGTAGGAGAGGTGGCTTACCACCTAGCCCTTCCACCTCAGTTGCACCGGGTGCACAATGTCTTCCATGTATCTCAGCTGAGGAGATACGTACACAACCCATCACACATCATCGATCACGGGGAGCTAGACATCGATGGCGGGGAGATATTCATGGAGGTCCCAGTGGAGATCGAGGATCTACATGAGCGGGTCCTATGTGGACTATCGATTCCTCTTGTGCGCATTCGCTTGCAGCACGAGAACCTCCAGGAGAGCACATGGGAGCGGGAGGCTCATATTCGTGCTCCGTACTCTCATTTGTTCACCTAGTCTATGTTATAGATTTAAGGGGGCGTAAATCCCTGAGGTGGGGATAATGTGAATTCCCAGAAATATCAATGAAATGTTTTTCATAAATTCATTGGAATTTTACGAGTACGTAATTTCTGACGGCACCTGATTCTGAGTCCCGGTGTGCCCGGAATCAATTTCATAATTTTAGCACGGTTATGTTCAGTAATGAATTAACTGGCTTTCTATCTTTTGAACCGGTGATCAGAATTGATATCTGAGGGCACCGATGAACTCACAACGCCAGTATTCTCTTAAGAGGACCTTTACTGCAGTTTCATTTTATGCAGGTTGAAAGTTAATAATTGGAAATATGGAATAACATAAATAAAATTAGGTACATAATTTTATTTATTTCTATGGTAGGTATATCCTACAAAGGGGAGTTATGGGTGGGACCCACACTCACCCAACTTCTCAATTGTGTATAATTGAGAGGTGGGGCCCACAAAAGCCCCAACCTTTCACCTCCCATAACTCTTTTCAAACTCCATTTCAAACTCCCAGTATTAATTCATGACAAGCCCCCTTATTTATGAGGACTCTTCATCTCCCTCTCTCCCTCCTTAATGTTATCCAACACATGCAAATAAATGAATTCAAACTCTTTAAATAATAAAATTAAGTGGTTTGAATTTTAAATTGCATGGGTTAGTAATATAATAGCCTTATCCAATTATTTTATTTTTGGGGCTTTCGTTGTGTTAAGGGGAGAGCTCTTGAGAAAGAGAGAATAGTGTTCTTCTTCGACGAAGAACACAATTATTCAACGAAGAATGACTCGGTGATGAACGTTCCACGTTTCTCCAATCCTCTTCATACTCCGCATTAAGGGAGGATACTCCACCGTAGGGAATTCTCCAACGACGACGGTTCATCCAACGACATTGATGGAGGGACATCGCTTTTCACGCCTACAACAGAAAAACCATATTCGAGGTAGGGCTTTTCTTATTTTGATGTGTTTATATCGTACCCTGTTCATTGTTGAAAACCATTGTTTATTTTTTTCCAACTTCTACCACCTAACACGTAGGGTGTGGGCCTAATGCACATGGCCCGATGACCCTCCGTAGTCTCTTTTGACTGCGATGGAAATAATTACAAGAAGGTGGCGATAAACGGGAGTGGCAGCCGTGCATCGGCCGCGTGCAGAAGAATTGTGGCCCGTAACTCCGTGACGCTTGACCAATGAATAACCGACCGGCCATATCCGGCCGTGCCAAAGTGAGGCACCGCATCCCCTCATGGCACCGTGTTGTGGAAGACTGCGGCCCGCGTTCCGTGGGCTGGTTCGGAGGAATAACCGGCCTACCCATCGGCCGACCGGGCGGAGGAGAGCTGCGTCGCAATGAGGGCACCATGCCGGAAGAACCACAACCCACCCAAGCGTGCCGCTTGCGCCAAGATGGTCGTCCAGTTATGGATGGTGGCGCTGCTTGGCACGGCTGGTTCAGGTAGTCGGCCCCCCTACCTCGGACCGCTCGGCCCCCCTAGGGACGAGCCACGGCTGGGCCGCCCCGTGCCAGGCCGAGTTGGGCCGTGCCCCATCAAGCCGGGCCGCGCCCCCTCAGCCCGAGCTGCACATTTAATCGGGCCGGTCCAACACCCATTCTGGGTCGGAACTGCCAAAACTGGTTTAACCCGACCCGTCTCCCCACTCGGCTTAATGGGCCAAGCCCGTTTTCACTTAAATGTGAATAGCACAAAGAACGTGAATCTGATCGACGTGTCGTATGTTGAACTAAGACCCTTGGGATGATTCGATAATTTTTTAATACTCAATGTGAGTTTTGGACAACTTTGGGAAACTGTCAGGTTAGAAACGAGCATATTTTTTACCAGGCCCCTGGAATAGAAAATCCAATATCACTCAGACTGGGCGTCCGATTGACGCGTCATCTGCCACGTTGAGTTCCTATTGACGAGATAAAACATTTGGATACTTCAACTTAGGACATTGTGATATTTGATGTATTGAACCCCTTGGCTCGAGGAGCGGACCCTCTCGGAATCGAGCATGATATGTGTGGGAACCCTAGAGCTGGTTGCGACTACGACGACTACCGTGATGGGATCCTCTATTGGTTCGACGACGATGACAATGATAGTTGGATCTTCCGTGGTTTTGGCAGCGAGGACGAATGTACTTCGATCATCCATGGGTTCGACAATGATGACGACTATACTGGGATCCTACGTCGGTTCAGCAGTGATGCTTACTGTACTTGGATCCTCTGGGGGGTCAGCAGCACGACTTCTTTACTTGGATCCTACGTGGGTTCGGTAGAGGAGATGATTCAGAGGCTACATCTAATCATCTCCACTCTTCTTTGTGAGTAGTATACCTGTGTGAGCTAAGTCTTGACTATACAATCATTACCATTTGTGTGATTGACTTATTTTCTTTGTGGACTGGGATTTTCATGGGCTCGAGAGTTTGAGCCGAAGTGGAATTGATGACTTAGGTATATGTATGGGCATATATCTAAGTAGAGTCGGTTGATACTCCGTGTTTGTATCTTTCCATTGTGGTTTACACTTTTTGGCTTATGGGAGATCTTTCGGGGACTCGGGGTCCCTACTGAGTATCGTTTACTCACCCCTGCACGGGCTATGACCATACTAAGTTTTGTTGGATGCAGACGACAGACAACACTGCTCGAGGTGGAGGCTTGTGGAGATGGATGGTACCTGGAGGTGGACCACTAGATGAGATGTACACGAAGTCGATGACCAGACCCGAGGAGATGAGGATACCATATGTACCCACCCTTCAGGTGGGATATCTGGAGGATGACTCGGTGGTTACTGCTTTACATTACTGCTATTGTAAATTCTTTTCAGTTGTACTGTATTTTTAGTTGGGTTTGTATACTAGCCCATTTACTTTTTAGAACTTACTTTTGTACATAGTTTATTTATTGCTTACTTCAGTTGTGTAATCTGTTGTGATTGTTTACTTTTATAAAAGCAATGTCTTCCCTTTTATTGGGATTTACGCCTTTGGTGCTAGTCGCCAGGCCCTGGCCTCTGGAAGGCGGGCTTGGGGTAGTCATGGAACGGGCCCCGAGGACAGGTCGTGACAGTCTCTGTCAGAATCCAGACTACTATAATGGCAGTACTGTTGGATATTAAATAGCAGATAAATTCTGCTGATTTTTTATATATATATATTTATATAAACAAAACAAAACAAAAACAAAAAATAAAAATTTTAAAAATACCAAAAAAATAATACATTCTATAGGATGTTTCAATGGGTTTCACACATCCTTCATAATGTTTACAAAGGATGCCTAAACCCCATTCACGCATCTTTAGAATGAAGAGATGTGTGAATGGGGTTCACATATCCTTTGTTGAATCTATGAAGTTTTCATGAACCCCGTTCATGCATCTCTCTACGACAAAGTAGCATGAACATGGTTCATGCATGTTGAGAACTATTTTAGAAAAACATGTAACCCTTCCCCCATTTTATAAAAAAACTAAAAAACAAACCATTTATAAAAAAACCCATCATTAAAATCCCAAAATAATAGATCTTGACCTTCCTAAGGGCATCCAAGATACATGAAAGTCTTCATCGTCAAAAACCAACCTCGTCGTCAGGTAGGCCACACCCAATGAAATAATGAACATCATTCCTCCTTCCTGAAACCTGATTACAAAAATCATCGAGAAGCTAAATCCTATTGTGCGGAAAACAAAGCGCAATAAACTCCTCGTGTCCTACAACATCGATGGGGGTTCAATCATCCCCCAAATGTTCAATTGAATTTATATGGAGGGATCATAAAATAGATCACCATACCTTGAAAGAGAGTGAATCTCTCTTCTAGGGAGGGAAGCCATGTAAATTATTAGTTGTAAATAATAACTAAATATAAAACATGACATGGACATAATTAATAAAGCATTAATAATTATTTTTTAAAAGTAATATTAATTAATATATAATTTTAATAAATTATTAGGTATGATTTAATATTAACATGATGAATATATGAACTAATAAAGTCATAGTAAAAATACAGACTAAAAAAAATTATAAAAAATTGTATAGAGTTTTGTATAACTAAAATAAATATAATAATTATTACTGAAAATGATTATAAGTAAATTTTTTACATATAATCTTTATTTTATAATAATAATATTTGTCAATAATTTTCTTATTTTTTACTTGAAAATAATATTAAAAAAATAATTATATTATCAAATAAGAAAAATATATTATATTTAATAATATTATTAATCTTACTATTTATGTTATATTTGATTTATTTTCCTTGATAATAATAATATATAATAATAATAACCTTAATTACATCATAACTATTGTTACAATCACAAATGTTATTATTTTTCATGTATATAATAAACATCAAATAATTTAAGGGGGAAAAATATTATTTCTTATAAACAATTAATAATAATATTTTCATTATTATTATTTATAACTTAATCAAATATAATATAATTAATGTAAATTGGGTTTTTTTAATATTACTCTTTATTTTAAAATATAAAATTATTTATTTTATTAATTACATTATGAATATTAAATATAATATATTTTCAATAATTATATTTTTATTATATATTAGATTATTAATCATATAACCTAAACTTTGTTATTTTTATTTATATGTTTAAAAACATTAGTGACATTATTAGTAATCAATATGATGAATTTATTATTTTATATTTACGAAATTATTAAATAATAATTATATAATGAAATGATATTATGATTAATAATAAAATTAATTTATTATTATAAATATTATAGTATTCATTATATTATATAAAAGAGGTGTTTGAATCCAAAATCAACAATCTCGAAAAGTTATAAAGGACCATAACCATATAAAAGTGGAGTTTGGGTATGATTTTATTTAATATATTAAGAATACTATTCTTAATGAAATGGTGGAAATAAATATAGTTAAATATAGTTTAAATTTTATATTATATATATATATAATTAATCATAAATTTATTAAAATTTTAATGAAACTGAATAGAGGGAACTTTCTAGGATATTATATTCATTGAGTATTCTTTAAAAAAACATTGTCTACAAAAAATCTCACCTTTCAACTCAAAAATCTGGCCACCCTCGTTGGAATTGTAGGAAATAGTTCTTCATTCAACCTATTTTAGAAAATTTTTCCATATGACAACATTTTACTATTCATCATTGTAGTTTAGTTCCAATTGTATGTCGGACCATTATTTCTATATTCACCATATTCGTTGTTCAAAATAAATAATCCAAATTATCCATAGATCCATGTCTATGAATATCAAAACATTCCTTTAAATGTGATGACCCCCATTTACATGACAGATATTGTGTTGCATCTCATTGACCCAGCATTCATTTCGTAAGCGAGTCAACTCAAAATCCCCAAAACCCAATTCTTACTCAATGTTTCTCACACATAACAAAAATACACTTACATGTTCATACAGATGTACTCTTATACTAATTTTATATTTATCCTCATGTAATTCCTATGAATGAACACTTTGTGTAAATAAAAACCACAAATAAAATAAATATATATATAAATTATAACTAATATTAAGCCGATATCAAATTATTTCAATTACGTAATGTGAAAAATAATTTCACAGGGAAGTATTATTATTTTTTCAAAATTATTTATTTCTCAAATCATATTAAGTAAAAAACTAGCAATATTCTATAAAAATGTAGACCAATACAACACCTCATTAAACAGCAAAAAAACCACACTTCAAAACCAAAATTTTATTAATTGACCAACACAAGGAAATTTCAATGATATTATTCAAAAATTAATAATTAAAAATTTTAATGAAAATAAATTAAAATTTTATCACCAAACCCCATGTTTTAAAAAAATTATAAAATGAATAAAAATAGCCATTTTGATTTGATAAATACTAAGAATAAATATTAAAATCCAATTTTAATAAAAAAATTATCAAAAATTTACATAAAATGAGGTCTAAAAAAAGAATCATTATTATTAATATATTAGAAAACTATCATGGAATAAGAGATCTGTGATTAAAAATAAATTCATATACGTTGTTATTTAATACTTATTATAAAAATTTTAAAAAATGAATAGAAATATAATAATAATTGTTTTGAAAATTTATCCTCATATAACCACTGGATTAATCTAGAGAGTTATAATGATTAAATAATGCCACTATGGAAGTGGAGGACATTTTTAATGAAGTGACCATAGCATCTTATAATAGTCTAAATGAATAATTTTTGATAGAATTGCAATACAAAATTTAATTACCAATGAATATATAAGAGGGTGACAATTTGAATATGTTTTAATTTTATTCAAATTACATTCAATATAATCATAATATTAACCCACTCTATGTTTTAAATATTGATTATGTATCATTATTATATAACATTTATGACAATTAATATGAGGTATCCACAAGAGAGGTGGATGTAATGTAAGAGAGGATAGAGGATCCCCATGAACTATCCACAAGGTTTTATATGGATAATGTAAATGATTTGGGGTTTTTATAGACTAATATTTTTAATATAAATTAGAATAAAAGGCACACAATGAGGTTTGATATGTAAATGGTTCATAGTAAAACTTCTCATAAAGAATGAGAAGACACTTACATCCTTCCACCATAATAATACAAGTTTCATTTAACCATAAGGTGTTGCAATCACAAATATATATCTAAGAGGAACTCTACCCCTAGTGTATTTTTATGAGTATTTGAATAAATGTAATGTGGTGGCTCAAAATATAAAATCATCACCCATATGTATAAATGGGTAATGAATATAATTGTCATTTTATTGATTGTTAAATCACAACCATCTTGGAAGAATAAACCTAATATTTCTCTTCAATTATTATTTCATTTCCTATTTATTATTTTGAATAAATTTATAATGTTACTTTTTTTATAGGTTATGAAAGAATAAATTAGTGGATATGTCCTTAACACTTTATAAAACATAAAAAACTATTTTTATTCATCTGACCATGTTATTGAAATTGTATATATCAATGTTGTACATATTTATTGATCAATTATTTCATAATTGTTTTTGAAAGTGTTGGGAATATATAATAAAATTAATTATAATTTTATTTATTTTTCTATATTATATTTCTACTTGTATTTGAATATAACAGTATTAGTAATTTTAACATAAATGTGAAAATTCTAATACATTATTTATGATATTATTTATTCTAAATACATGAAATTACTTGATTACTGGTATAAGTTATTTTTGTACTCATAATCATAAACTTGTGTGATTAGAATATTTAATAATTAGTATTCCATGATTTTACTATCCTTATTTATTATGACATTATATAGAAGAATTATATTCTTATTTCAAAACTTCTTCCATTCACACAATTTCTTAAATTTCATTAAACATGTAGAAAACTAGAATATTCCATCAGTCTTCCACAAGGGAATATGACTCATGTGTACACTTTGTTGTAGTTGGAGCCATGAATCTAAGTAAATTGTACATTAATATTACCCATGTATTCAATGACTTGAATATTTATAAATTACCTAAATAAGATTTAATTTTCTTCTCTATAAAAGTAGTGTGATAATGTCACAGAGTATCTATTCAAAGTAAGAGGTTATGAAATTCCCATATAATGATGATAAGTATCAAGTGTTATGAATTAATGAACAACATCAATATAATATTTAAATATTTTAGGGAATACATTTTTATAGGTTTTTTTTGAAAACGAGACTCAGATTTGGTTTTTGTATCTTGGATGTATTTTAAGGGTGCTTTATATAGGATTTGGGTCTTAGTGGGGGCCTCAGGTATTTATAAGAGAGTCATGGAAGCAAGAATATGGTCAGGTTGTATAGTTTTTCAATAATATACATGTGATGATCATGACCCAAATACCCTCTCAAATTGCAGCCTAAACAAGATTGACACAGACCCACAGGGAATTACCAATTCCTAGGGAGTGTTGACTAGCACCAAGGATATAACACAAACAACAAAGTATATGGGTAATTATTTCTCCCAACCTGAAGAAAACAACATGACATATACAAACATGTATATAAATAAATAAATATAGATAACATGAATATAATTGTATCTGTATGTTTCATAACATAATGAGAAAAAGAAAATAAAAACACCATAAAATATAGAAAAATAATTTATAAGAGATATTTGAATAAAAAATAGAGGAAAAACTAAAACAACCACTCTAAAAATCTCTATATGATAGTGTTGAAAAACCCAAAACACCTCCTCATTAAACTACTTAATCCCATCATACAGAAAACCTCATCACCTCCCTATAGTACCTTTCCATTCCATAGTTCGAAAGACATAATCAGATATACGCATCAATGAAGTTGAAGGAATTGTGTGAGTTAAAAGGTTCTATGGGTTCTCACCTAGGTGTTCCATATAATTTATCTAAAAGATAATCCAAACAAAATCTAATTTTAATAAAAAAAATAATGACATACAGTTTAAATGTTTTTATGAAAAATTGAAGAAACTGTCTAATTTCCCCATTTTCCAAAATTCAAACTAAATTACCTAAATTGGTCTCAAATAATATCATATACATATATCAAAATAGATATATATTTTAAACCTAAAGAGTGCATCAAATATCATATAAAATCCATGAAATTAAAATCAAAAATAGTTTGAGCCAAAAGTAGACCAAATCATCCAATAATACAGAAAAAACATCACAAGGGTCACACTCGGCCATGATATCTAGGTAAATAATGCATAAAAATAGACAATAGATTGCAAATAAAGCCTCTAGTCATATTCCTTGAGCCTAGGGAGTAGAGGAACACATCAGAAAGTGAACTCCCAATAGGTTATACAGGTCCCTAGAACAACATGATTAAGGACCATTGGAAATCCCCTTCCTAAAACCCATGGATAAGGGATATGGCCAATTAATATACCTTCCACCTAAGTGAATATGGATTCACATGCAAATTATTTTATACCCCATTTTATCATACCAATTTATCACATCATGCTTAGAACATAATTTCAAAAAATAAACCCATAATGCTTTGAAATAAATATTCATTTACCAATACTTGTGGAAGCCAATATTTTATAAAAAACAAATTTCCACACACACTCACCAGTAAAATAATTTAACAGTTACATTTCATTTAATAATATTTTTTATTATAAATAGGTGCAATGTATTTAACTAACACATGATAGAGATAGAACTACCATACCTAAAAACCTATTTCACACATCCCCATAATATAATTCACTATAAAAATGGTTTCCTCAACTACAACAGAAGACATATAATCAATTTAAACCTCACATAATTGATTCAATTTAAAAAAAAGGGTTTCTGTAAAATTGGAAACAACATATACCTCAATAATTCACAATTTCCAAGGAACAATAAAAAAAGGGTCTTCCCCCAGAGTATGATTTCCCAATGTATCTAGAAGTGATTAAAATTCATCAACAACATAGATCAATAAATCTAAAGATAGCATGAAATCACTACCATCATAAAGGGAAACAAATAAACACAAAGGCTCTCTTACATATAGAGATAAAACACAGCTTCGCCTCATTATGCAATGTCTTACAAATCAATCAATAATGAATGGATTCTCCCAAAATTTCCTGAGAAGATCCCTAGGACAAGAGCAGGGAAGGATATATAATAATGAAATAAAAGTCCTTGAATGTAGAGTCCTAAAATCATTATCTGAGAAATTTAAATAGCATGTAACCCCTATAGATGTTGTGTAATATAAGTGGTCTATATTCACAAAAAACACACCATCTTTTTTATAACTAAAAAAACAATATTTTAACATTACATGATGTATAACCCTTACACAACATGTAATCGTTCCAGTTGTGTACTCAACTCATGACTTTATCCTATTAACCATTACTCACCAAGTACCCCTTAAACTAGATGTAAAGTTTCTAAAGATATTGAAAACACAATATTATTTACAAAAACATCAACCAAAATTAGACATTCTATTAACATAGGGATAAACTTGAAATGTGATCAAAAAATTTATACATAGAATATTTTTATTAAAACAACCACACATCCCTAAAATTAAGTAATATTACATATAAATTGTCCTCCATCCTTGAGAGTCCCAAGATGCACAAATTAATGTGAACAAATAGAAATTATGAGGGAATTTGTTTAATGTGGGTAATTGTATGTTACAAACTCCCCAATATATGATTTTCCATCACTCGTAAGTCATTTGTGTGAATTATTTCTGCTAAATAGGGGAGGCCACTGCTCCCTCATCAATATATCATTCTCCCATGTCTCATGATAAACTTCTATATGATTCCATAACACACTGAAAAATGGAATCGACATTCCATGAAATAATTTCACTTTTTAGTTGGTGATTTTTAATCGATACTCAATAATAGAAACTTTTGGGTCTATCTCAATATCATCCTAACTCATAATGGGAGAGAGAAAAGGATTGAAATTAATGTGATGAGATATGTGGAAAAAATAATGATTTCCCATCAACTAAAATGTTAATTCAAATTGATGAGAAACCATTCCAATACAATCAATGACCTAAAATGGTCCAACGTATATCATAGCCAAAATTCCTTTTTTCAAGGATCCTCGTGACCCAACCAATGAGAAACATTCAGGAAAAGGTGGTTACCCAAGGAAAAATGCTAAAGGTTGAATATATTGATATAAAAATTATTTTTCTTGACTCTTCACTATAAATAGATGTAGACATATATCCTACATAGAAAAAAAAGTATCTAGAACCAATCTTAGTCCCATTAATGAATCTTCACCCACCTCTGATAAACATACTGGTGATACACACAAGAGAGAAAACAAATATCTGAAAGGATAAATTATGATCGACTGCTAATACATGTTTTTATATAAAGGATCAGACAGTTTAAGATGGATATCCCAATATATAAAAAAATTTCTAACATATCCACTAATCATATCCTCTAGGATCAGAATAGCATAGTCTATATGATTATATCTCTGTGGATACTATCTTTTACTCAATCTGACATGAGTCCCCACAAAATCTTATTGGGTCATCTAGAACCTCAAATTAATTATTGGATCCCTATATTAAAGAATTGAAAAAATATCCCTATGTGACCTAAAATATTATTACACACACATGTCACATAGATCTTCAACATAAATGATGTATCTGGTCTGAATGATGTGAGATTACATGGTCCACCAATCATCCAACATCCAGATAGAATTCCACTCTCAGGGATTCCACGTTCAACTGAACAAAAAATCCACATATACCATGAATATTTTTAAAAAAATTAAATTTAATAGTATTGATCATGAAAAATGGTTTATATTATCAGCTTTTATATGATGGTAGGTGTTACAATGTGGCACATAATAAGTAATTACATGATTCATACCCAAGAACCATAATTTCTATCTCATGTCGTAAAACAACTTCATAGTGCCCATATGAACATCCAATGAATAAATATGACATTAAAAAACAAAGATACACAATAATGTGGGAAGGAAAACATGATGCAAAAAACATATAATTCGATTAGATGAGAGTGACCATCCTGATATAGTCTCCCCAAAATATAGGATTTCAATAATTACACTAAACTCACCATCAAACTATTGAATCATTAGAATAAACTCATGGATAGGTGATGATAATCATACAGTAGAAAAAACCATAACTGAAACATCCTCATGAGAATAAATCTAAAAATGAGAAAAAAGTCGCATAAGGTTCCACTCTCCCTCCCAATCATGAACAACCAGTGATGACACATATTTGTTAAAAGTGATTGTAATAACATTTCATTTCTTTGGGGTTTCGAAAATATCAATGTTAAATTTATAATATCATACCACCAATAATCTCTATTTTAGATTCAATTATTTATGGGAAACGATATAACAAAAACTCGTACAGTCTGAAGATATTTTGAACCATTCCCCAAAAAGATAGTTCATCAAACAGTTTAGCACATACAAAACTATGGATAAATCGATATCATGAGTGGGTTAATTCTTCTCATGTTCTTGAAGCTAATGATAGTTTTACAATATCACGTAATCATCATTAATAATCACACCACCGAAATAAGCACTAGAACCATCATAAGAAACCACATACCATTTATTGGGATTAGGTTAGAACAAAATAGTATCTGATGTTTAATTTCATTTTAGCTCATTAAAATATGGCCAAAACATTACATCACATATTAATTTCACCACTCTCAATGTATGAGAAATATATGGTGATGTCAACATCAATAATCCATTGAAAAACCATCAATAATATCTTGAATAGTCATGTATTATATATATCTCAATGATATACCATGGTGGTTTACATGACATGAAAACATTCACATTCTTAGGATCAACTATAAACAATGATCAAAAATCACATGCCCCTTGAAATTATGTTCATGGATCTATGAATTTCATTTTAAATGATTTCCATAGAAATGAAGACTCCTCATGACTTCTAAAACAAAACCTAGGTCGTGATCATGCTCATGAATGGAAATTGAATAACCCAAAATTTAATCTATGAAAAATACCACAAGAGTATCATAATATTGATGGAATATCTGATTCACCAAATCAAAAAAAACTACAAGAGAATTAGTCAGAACAAATGACATCAGAAGAATTTTATAATGACCATATTTTCTACTAAATGTTGTATTCTGTAATATGGACTCCTAAAATCCGATATGAGGATAACCCGACTAATGATTGATATTTAAAAACCACTTTTCCCATTTTATTGTTCGAACAAATAACCCACATGATGGAAAATATAATTAATCAAAATAGTAACCTAGTTCATACTTTGATATTTTATGCATAATCAGATTTAACCGTCATACTTCTTAGAAAAGATCATCGGAACATCTAAAAGAGGATTATTGGGGAGAAAAAAAATATTTTCCATCTGGTCATCCAAATTAATATTGAGTGATTTCATAATGAATAGTTCCATACGATACGAAGGTATCAAAAAGGATGTGTTCCTAGAACAATGTTTTTAATAAAACCCACCTATCCTCTACGGGTATCTTGGAAAAATTTTATCAAGAAACCTTAGGAAAATCCCAAACATTTCTGGGAAGATAACCAGTAAAATAAATTTCATCAAGCTAAACTGGGACAATGAAAAAAATTGGTTGCTTTGGGTGGGAAGGACGTACAGGACCAAACCTCATTACACTTTATTCCTAAAACACCATGGACCTCCCTTCATATGAATGAAATGATACACACAGATGATAAAAAACAACCTATGTATGATGATAAATATCTCAATCCATCCAATTGATTTAAACATCTATATCTGTATTATGAAAAGGAAAATCCAAGATTAACTCCAAATTATTTACTGACAGAACAAAATAACACTGATACCACTACACTTTTATCATTATAAGATGTATTTATTACACAATAATAAAGGTCAAGAGATCTATTTATTTATATCAACAAAATTACTATATACACAGAAGTGGACGAACCTGAATCAAATATATTAGTTACTAAAGATGGTAGCTTATAATTTTGTTGGATCTGCATCTACCTCATCGTAAAACTCATGTTCTACATGAAGATGCTTTAATTATGAAGAATATTGCTTATCACCTATGTTCATTGTAGAATATGACTCCATCTTAGTAGCCTTTGGAACCAATGATCGATGATCATATCGAGGAGTATAAATATCCTGAAGTAAGTGATGAAGATGGTTGTAACATCCATAACTGTTACACATATTTGCAGGTGATGGAAAGGAATGATTGATGTATCTATCCTTTCCACACATATACTAAGGAAGAGGCACAATAATTTCCATAACATGTGGTTACAATGTGTCTGGATACTGAGAAACACCTCAACCAGTCCTCTATTGACCCTAACACTTCATTTTTTCATAGGAATTTCAATAATGCTACCACTGTGTAGAAAAAACGAGCAGAGTTTCTAACATTGAATTCAATATTAATTTATTCCTTCACATCCTTATTAACTACCTATGAGTATGTAGAATTCTATATAATAAATACTTGCAATCTGATATTTGTTTGTAAACCCTACACCTATATCTGATCATTTTCCTAGTCATTCTTGACAAACTCTGGAAAAAATGAACTGGATATACAAACCATTTGGTGTATGCCAATATAGGAATCACTCCCAGTTTCAAACAGAGGAACTCAATGGAATTCTGCATCATCAAAAAATCAGGAAAAGACTACATTTATAGGGGAGTCTCAAAAACCTTTTTTTCTAAGCCCATGGGTATATTCTCTTATAAAATAGAATCCCACCATGTCATTATTGGACAGTCAAGTATGAACACTATGATGTTCACCTTTATAGTCCAATGTCTATATATGAAGTAAAAAATATGAAAAATATTTTCAATACAATAATCTTCCTCTTGAGGATAATTTGGATATTTAAATAGTGGTTGATTATAATGAAGAACTCCCACAATCAATATATTTTTCCTACAGCCCCTGATTGTACCTCAACAACCACATTCAAAACATTCTATTCATTTTGATCGACATCATGAATCTCCCACATGAAAGATTCATCACTATTCTATTCTATTAGAGTATTAAATTTAGAAGTATCTATTTGAACTTCCTATGGAACTCGTCATACATGTCATAGAGGCATAACACAACACACCAAAATAGAAAAAAATACTATAATATAGAGTAATCTATTTTAATAACTAAAAACCATAATAAAAATATATGATTAACAGTATGAAAAAAATATGTGACAGGCATCCCAAAATACCATTCTTAGCTTAATCTCTTCACAACAAGAGAAGTATAGGAACCTACCTCAATATACATCTCAATTCATGAAAATCATATATTCAGTCTAGTAAATGTCCCATGAAAATGAATCTTCATTATATAACACATCAAATTCTAAAATATGTCAAACCTAATACAGATACCCCCTAAACTAGCACCCAACCAAAATTTACTCATTCTTGAATGGTATTCCCTATCCCCAAGAGGTGGAATATAGATCCATAACAACAAATGAAAATCAAATGGAATGATTTATCCCAACCTGAAGTAAACAACTTGAATTATATAAATGTGAATTGAATATAACATAAGTACATAACATAAATATATATATATATATATCATAATTAAAAGTGAAAAAAGTAAAATATCTAAAATGGTAGAAATACAATCTCAAATACACATATCCAATAACAAAGACTACAAAACTAAAATATCCACTCCAACTATTTCCACATGATAGCATATCAAAACACAAACCATATAACATTAATTCTACCTAAAAAAATTTGACAGAAAATGAAACCTCATCACAATGGATCCTTTCCTATTGTAATATTAAAATACATTACCAAGACCACACATCACAATGGGGTATGTAGGGTGTGAGAAACAAGCCTCCATGGGGTCTCAAGTAGGTGTTCCATATCAAGTATGTGAATAATAATCCAATATTTTTTAATAATAATGAAAAAATATTTTATATACAGATTAGAGTGTTTTATAAAGATAATGGAAATATGGTTTATTTTACACTTTTTTGAAACTTCCATATAAAGAAATAAAATCATTTTTAAAAGAAATTCCTAAACATAGGTCAAAATAGATATATTATTTTAAAATAAATCATGCATCACAAATCATATAAAAGCTGTGGGAGGGAAATCAAAATTGTACTAACCAAAATTATTCCAAATCACCCCTGAAGCACAGGTTACAACGTGCCAAGGATGAAACTAGGTTAGGATATCTAGTATATACATAACTAAACCAAGTCAATCATGTGTTCATAAATTCTCGAGAAATATGAATCAATCGTATAGTGTAGGGGAACACCACAGAACATGAAACCCTGTATAGGTCTTACAAATCCCTAGAAGAGTAGGCCTTTGGAGAAGAGGAATGCCCCATGAGAAAACCCCTTGAAATTGGAGAATAGCTATAAAAATTCATTATAACTATGTACACTGGGCTTCCCATGAATTCTGTTTTACAAACCATATCATGATACAATTCCATCAAATAATTCATTGAAAACTGTTATAAAAAACCATTTATAAATTCTTTAAAAAAGAATTTCATCAATCTAAACTAAGGGAGACCATTTTTAATAAAAAACCATGTCCAAACACATAAAAATCCTATTATTAAATCATTCATTTTCTTTAAGAAAACTATTTATAAAAAACCATATACATTTAGATCAAAAATTAAAACAAGAGATGGAACAAACTACCTCAAAACTCATTTTTCATAGACCTATAACAGAATCCAAAACAATAATGAAAAGAATGATGATAATATAAGACCTTGAATCAATATAATCATCTTATAGTTGATTCAATTTTATACAATTCACTATAAGATAAGAATAATCAAACCATACCTCATGAAATCACACTCTCCACACTAAAATCAATTAAGGATCAACCCCTAGAAGAGGATCACATAATGGATGTAGAAGTAAATCAAAGTAATAAAAACCATGGACCAAAAAATATTATAGAACAATGAAATGGATGTGAAAAAAATATGGGAAAAATATATAACTGATATTTTCCATTGAGAGATATAGTGAAAATTGAATGGTGATCCAACAATGAACAAATAAATATAGAACAAATGGAGGCTCCCAAAATCAATGAAGAAGGGCCATATGTGTTGGGATCACTTTCTGTATAATTTGTATTTGTTGTAATCTAGTGTCAATAATGGTAAAAATGAAGAAGTAACTGCAATGTGAATATAGATTGATTGAGGTGAATATTCCTGGAGAATTATTACGGATTCATAGCATTGGATGTCATGCTTTGGAAATTACCCCTTTTATTATAAATTAGACAATTGATGTGCTTCTCCAGTGTTCAAAGAACTTGTATCATGTGCGGTACAATGTTTACAACATTGATGTAGAATGATTTTAAGGATGATTGAAGTACATTGGAGTTTATAATCCAAAATGGAAAGGAAGGAGAATAAAAGAAGAATGTGGCATGAGAATGGAATTTGAAGGTGGTACCCATGCCTATGTGTTATAATCTATGGTTTCCATGCTAGTTTACAGTATTATTTTTTTGTGGCTACTGAAAAAATAGGTCACCCATGAAAGTCCATCTGAGGACTTAATCCTTAGGCCAATGTGACACATGAGGGTCAACCATGACTAAGGAAAGCCTCAAGGCCATCCCTACAAGAGGTAAAATGTGTGCGGGCCATGTATAATCCTATATGTGTGTGAACAGTGGTCAACTAGTGCGGAGAGTTCATAGTGGGAACATGGAGCACTCCTAGATGAGGTAACTTGGTGTGAATAGTGTGCCCGCAAAGAACTTGTGTGGGGAGGCACCAGTGGGGGAGATGAGAATTACGGAACAATGATGAGACGACTTGATTTATTATCTACACCTCTCCCGCATCTCCTTTTCGATGAAGGACAAAATTTTAATAACGTCGATGTAATCCTAGACGCTCGTGCCATCCCGCATCACGGTCAACCGGCCGATCATCCATGGCATTCGATCATCCAAATATTTGTCGATAATCTGATCTTGTGCCAGGTGCATTTGAACAAGGTCCATCTGATCCTCCCATAACATTCGATCCATACCTCCATAATCTTCTACCTCTCGATGCTTCTACTACCCACCAATGAAACTGCACTCACCAGAGAAGATGCCAGAACAAAATAGACAACCTCTGAATATCAAAGAAGGATCATTTCTGCACCTGGAAACCTACTGAATCAAACTGAGACCGAACATGCAATATATTTCTTGAATGCATGATAAATATCATTGAAGAAGCATAAACCTAGGAAAACCGAGTTACCGAGGCCACGTGGGTTCGAGCAAGATTCAGGAATGAGAATTTTGCACATTATCATGACTCCATGCAAGAAGACATGAGTCTATATTAAGAAAAAGAAAACACCTAAGACTTTCTACTTATCCTTGAACTCCAGTTTCAAAATCATGAAGCCAATGATCTCGGGCATTCAAACCCTCGATCTTAATGTTGGATACACATATGTAGAATGTGGAAGAGGAAGTATCTCTCGCCTATAAAAGGAGGAGCTCAAGCTTGATGAATGATGCTTCTCCCTCATTCCTAAGTGCTTTTGTTTAAAAAAAATAGAGAATCTCTATGCATAAATTCATGAGGACCAAGAAGAGCATCGTGAGCCTTCTAGGCTATGCAAAGAAGAGATCCCATAGGCCTTCGACAGTTGTTATGCACCCCCAAATAGATTTGCAAAGAACCAGAATCTAAAAAAATGGTAGGTTTCGTAAAATTCCTTATTTTTCTTTGTGAAGGCCAAGCCATCATGATCCAATGGTTGATATTTACCCTATAACTCTGCTTTGTGAAGAAGAAGACCCCTGCTACTTTTGAACGAAGAAGAACCGTGAATCTCGTGCCCTTCCTAAATCTATGCACCCTCCTATTTGCATGTTTAACCAATTTTTTGCAGGTGTTTGATTTTGGGTAAAGATGGATGTGGTAGTACGTGTTACTTTCACATATATGCATTGTTTGAAGAAGCCTTAGGCCTTGAAGAAGGAGTTTTCACAAAAAAGGGTCATAACCTTTCAGGTTTCAAGAATAGAACACATGCAACAAATTAACATATGTGTATGATGTAAAGGTATCAAAACCAAGTGAAAAGTGGAGGATTGAAGAATAAAATGAAGGGAGAGGAAGAGGCCATTTGTGCGTTCAAAGAATCATACCCGTTAGGGTTCCCACTCATGAAAATAAAGAGGTGAATGAATTATTATATGCATGCACATGCACACATAAAGTGACTTAAATAAATAATGAAGAAGTGTGTGAATGTGTGTAATGATGTTAAATAATGAAAGGGAAGAAAATGATCAACCTAAATACCATATGCATGTTCACATGAATTCATGGACAAGAGAGATTAATTGATTCAGATGATGCCAATAGATCTGATCATCGTTTCTTGAATAATCACACTTGTGAATGTGATTCTAGATAAGAATATAAAATATGTTTTAGTAATGTTGGTTATTTTACTAAGAAGAAGAAATAATATGTCTAGGGTAATTATTGTTTCACTCAAATTTAAGAGAAAAAAGAATGGATAATTTCATGCCTACTGATGTGAATGTAATCAAGTGAAGAACACTAAAGAATACCGATAGAATAAATTACCTTTTGAAGAAGGAAAAGGATTTTCTCCATATTCAGTATAAAGAACCAGCTATAGGATGCATGTTGGACTAGGCTATCACATGTAAAGGTATGAGGATTGTATCCCACCCCCTCCAAAGTGTAGGGACACACAAGGGCTAGAGGATTCTTTTCCTAGCCACTACACTATAACAACATATCACATTATTTTATAGAATCCATACATTATTCATTCCCATGCATGGAAAGTATTTAGATTCCCTAATTGAGTGGTGGAGCTTTTAAAAATATCATGTGCATATTTATACTTCTTTCTATTATTGTATGTGATAGGGAAAATATAATATGAGAATAAAGATACTAACAGGTCAAGAGGTATAGGGATATAAAGATGGAATTGGTATAAAATGTCATCAACACTGATTCAGCCCCTCTTAGTGTTAGGTATATTCCAAAATGGTCCACTCAAAAGTTAAAGAGAAAGGAATTCTATGAATAAATGAAATAATATTTAGGTGACGTGTCATCATAAAATCACAGTCTAGGAAATTTACATGTCGTGTAACCCCTTTATATGTTTTATATTACATGGAGTCCTTATACAACAGAAAACCCTCACATTTTTTTATTAAAACTAATATTTTTACATTACGTGGAGTTAATCTATTACAAATTGTGCAATCCTTCTTGATATATAACCATTTCATTACATTAGTTTGAAAAAATTACATATCATTTACCCCATATACAACATGTAATTTTCATATAGACAACAAAAATATGACATTCATTATGAAAACCACAAACCATCTCATAAATTCATGGAACATGGGAGAGCCTCAAAAATCCACTAACACATTTATACGCAGAAAAAATTACATCATACAAATTTTAATCTTTAAAAATTTGGTCATTTTTCATTGAAAATGTTCTATATATATATGAGTTCCAAGACAAAACCAATTAAAGGGGAAAATGAGAAAACGTGAAGTGAATTACATGAATATAGGTAAAATGATGTTGAAATTCCATTAATAGAATGAAAGATGAAAATAAAATCATTATTTTCTTTTAAGAAGGGGATTTGGTTTTTAATAGGCCCTTATATAGTCATTCACAATATGAAGTTGGGATTTACACCACGAAGGGTACCCTTTTGGGTGAGAAAGGACCCTTTGGTAACTTTTATATCATGAAGTAAGTATTTACACCATAAGCTCATCAAGATACAGGGGATGACTCTTCTTGAAATGGGATTCTTGATATAAACCACATGTTCATAAATTGAACCATGATGTGAAACATATATTTTTTGGGTCCTTCTGTTTACTTTAATGAGGTCTAATTATTGGAACCCCCTCAGGTTCTTTATTTTTAGCCGATTTAAGGAACAGAGAAACCCATGTTGGAACTCATCTAACCCTTTAGTCATTTTATTTTAATATTAAGTGATTTTGGATAGTTTCTTCACGTAAATCCTAGAAATACTTATTTGCCTCCCCTTATTCATTTCTTCATTCTTCTTTGGTCTCAATTTGTCACACAGAGGTTTGGAAGGGAAGATTCAATAGAGTATAATGAAACCATTATTTATGATATTTTCTATTAGTGGATCATAGAGGATATCAAAATAAGATTAAATTAATATTTTCTCCATTATTTTTTATGTTATATATTTTTATATTGGTTTATTTTTATTTTTTAGCAAATTTTTATAAACATGGAATTTGAATTGAAATGTAATTTTTGAAATTTTGTATGGCTTATATTCATTTGTGTGTCACTAGTGGACCACTCCCTATTTCTCAATGTTTTCGTTGCATGGTGTTACCGTGGTATTTTGGCTTCAATTAATTCATGTTTTATGTTTGGCTTTAGTTTTTTAACTGATTTTATTATATTTATTGATTAATTATGTGATCGTGGACTCAGAGGAGTTCAGTACGAGCATGAAATGAATTTTTGATAGGTGGATTTTGTATATGGCCTTTACAATACAACATCATTTGGACATATGATAATTTTATTTTCATGTGTGAGGATTTTTATTATCTAACTACGAATTCGATGACATTTTTGATATCTCCTCAATATTCAGACATACTCACATTATCCATATAATCATCATGAGTTGTATAGATTTCTAAATAGAATTATTGAAGTGCACTTGTTCAATGAGTGTTACTAGACGTACATATGTATTTCTCAAAGGAGTGATAAGTTTTTATTGGGGTATAGATTTAAAATTTATAAATATGTTTTCAAAAAGATGATTTGACTGAAATTTTAATGAAGAGAATTTGTGTGATTTCAAGAATGGTTTTTGAATGATATTTCAAATATCAAATGGGTTTCCTAAACAATGTTTTATGGGATTGTGGCCATGGTCCTTACATGAGTGTGATTGATTGTGATTCTTTTTATAAAGGGTGTGAAAAAATAATTTTCTTTATTTTTTCTATAGTTCTTGTTATTTAATTTTGTGTTACATGTTACATGAGGATATATGTTGTGTGTATATCCCATTGAGAAGATGCTTCCATAACAAGAGTATTAGGTTAGTTTATGTGGATTGAATAGATCCCTTATAGGGTTAATATGTGTTTTGGGGTGTGTTAGAGTTACTGTACTATATACTGATAGACTAGTATCATAGTTATGAGATTTTGAGTTATGTGATGGTGTGCGGGCCTGGCGAATGTTGCTCGTGTTTTTATAGGTTATTATGATGAAGTAGGTGAGGGATCATTAGTCTTGACAGTTACATGATTTTGAAGGCTTAGATCTAGTTAATAGGTCCTATCTGAAATTTGTATTGGGTGTAGATAAGGAAATATTAATGGGTGATCAATAATGGGTCTTGGACCTCCCATTAGATGGTTGGGTCATGGTGTGATGTGGGATAATGGACCTTGCCTTATTAGTCATGTCATAAAGACAAAACGTGACTGGACAAGGTTCTCTTGGGATATGAGACATGGATGATGGTCCTCCCTTAATTGATATGGGTTTGGATGAGGAATATGGATTTATGAACATGAAAACTTCTTATGGGCTGTGGGAAGCGGTTTTGGTGATATCTTACCCAATTTATTCATGTTTCTTACATGACATGACTTACAGTTTACATATAATCTCCCACAAGTGAGAAGGGACGGGTAATGGATTTAACATATGAAACCACCATTTTTTTTTTATTATCGATTAAGTATTTTGTTATGAACACTAATATTTATCATTAGGTATGGTCTGATTTGTATTATTTGATTACTTATACCATTGTACATGGGGCCAATGTATGTATGGTTCGGTGTTTTGGTGGTTTTACTAGCACACAATGACCTAACATGAAAGATTGTAACTAAATAATGTGTTATATTAATGGGTGAGATTGTTTCATAAGAATATAAATTTTCTATATATGTATTTCATTCACACTCATGTGATCATAAAATCACTCATTATTATTAAAGTATTGGGGTTTCCAAATGGGTATAAATAATCAATTCCTACCCATGTACTTCACCTGAGTTTCAGTTTACATAGGTATATGTTGGCGCCAAAAATCCGGCCCGAAACGAAGGGACGAAAAAGAGAGCCGGCGCGCTGCCCCGCGAAGCACAGCCGCGAAGCACAGCCGCGGAGCCCCGCCGCGAAGCGGCCCGACCTTAGCGACGCCGCGAAGCTCCAGAGGCGGTGATCCTCCGCGAGCGCGTTTGACGTTCGCGAACCACCGTGAAGCTCCAGAGGCGGTGATCCTCCGCGAGAGCGTTTGACGTTCGCGAACCGCCGCGAAGCTCCAGAGGCGGTGATCCTCCGCGATCCGGTTTGACGTTCGCGAGCCGCCGCGAAGCCCCGAAGGCGGCGCGCGAGCCCTGCTTCGCGGCGCCCCTTCCCTATAAATACTCGACTCCCACTGAGTCCCCGGGACGGACAATCCTACCTTTCGGCTTCTCCTCTCCCGAATCGCGAAGCAAGCTTTGCCCCGGGAATCATGAGCTCCGCGAGGTATTCCTACTTCGCGAGACGACTCTGATTTGTTTCGTCCTGAGCCCCTCTTCCGAGAGGGATGCCCTTCGCGAAGCCCAAGGGCGTTCGCAAAGGAAGGGGATTCCCAAGGGAACCCCGACAGCCGCGGAGCACTCATGCTTCGCGAAACACCCAACCCATGCTAGTAATCCCTATGCCAAGGCAGGATAACTATGCATCGTGAAGCACATTGCTTGGCAGGACCCTGCTTCGCGAACCACTCCTTCTTCGCGAGGCAGTGCTCCGCGAACACTGTTCCACTTCGCGAAGCACCTCTCACTCCCACATACGCCCCATGCTAAGGCCAAGGCACCCCACTTCGCAAAGCACACTCCTCTGCTTAGCGATTCCTCCTTCCGTGCGACCCTCCAGGTTTGCACGATGTGATTTCAAAGTCCCATGGACAACACCTCCCGTAGCGTTGCTTCGCCCAATGCTCCTTCGCATAGGCACGCTAACGGCTATTGCTTCTTCGCATAGCCACGCTAACGTGGACCCCTCGATGGCTCCTCCCTCGACCCCCCTCTACCATGGCCTTACTGGTGCCTTCCCTTCCCCAAGGACCAGAGGGTACCAGTTATGTAAGCCCTAGGGGTGTGGAGTGAACCCACCTCGTCCGAGCTGCAGGACGTTAAACTGCCAAGCACCGCGTCCCCAACACATGACGTTAAACTGTGACCCAACCTCGTCTCCCTTACGAAGGGTCCCCCCAGCTCGAGCATTCATTACACCGCTCGTCTCCACGGGAATGGAACTCTTCCGCACATGGAATGAGATCCTCCTTGTCGGAGTGGTGTATGTTCCCAGGGGAAGGGTCGCCTCAGAGCGTAAATCCCTAACCTTTGGTACGGATGATTGCACCCGTGCATCTCGGTACTTCCCCACTACCAAGGTCAGTGGAGGACGTGATAGGGAACGAGGCACCTCCCATTGTCGGACCAAGGTCCATCTTTCCCGCGCTTTGTCGCGCCATGGGCCTCCATCCTGGAGTAAGTCCCAACACCATGGGCCGCTCAACGCGTAAGCCCCTCTTCGCTTCTCACGGACGCACCCTTCGCGACGTGATCGTCAGGTCCTTGCAACCTCTTGTTTCTCACACCGAGCATGACTCACGTGGGCTTAGAGTGAGCACCGACCCTGACAAACCCGATCTGAACTACGAGGTCTTTGATCCATGTTAAGGCATGGTACGTAGGAAGCCTCCAAGAGGTTCAAGCCCACCCGTCTTTCACGTAGGGTTTCACCCCCGTCCAGCACGACGTTAAACTGCACCCCGGTCCAGTGGTAAGCCATTGCGACCCACCATTTGAACTACGAGGTCTTTGATCCATGTTAAGGCATGGTACGTAGGAAGCCTCTATGAGGTTCAAGCCCACCATCAGCGGACCAAGGTCTGCTTTCACATTTGAACTACGAGGTATTTGATCCATGTTAAGGCATGGTACGTAGGAAGCCTCTATGAGGTTCAAGCCCACCATCAGCGGACCAAGGTCTGCTTTCACGTCGGTTTACCGACAAACCCCCCATCTGAACTATGAGGTCTTTGATCCATGTTAAGGCATGGTACGTAGGAAGCCTCCAAGAGGTTCAAGCCCACCCGTCTTTCACGTCGGGTTTCACCCCCGTCCAGCACGACGTTAAACTGCACCCCGGTCCAGTGGTAAGCCATTGCGACCCACCATTTGAACTACGAAGTCTTTGATCCATGTCAAGGCATGGTACGTAGGAAGCCTCAATGAGGTTCAAGCCCACTCATCACCCAATTCACGTCGTGTTCTACCTACGTCCAGCACGACGTTAAACTACATTCCAGTCCAGCGGTAAGCCGTTGTGACCCATTCCCACCTGAACTACGTGGTCTTTGATCCATGTCAAGGCATGGTACGTAGGAAGCCTCCACGAGGTTCAAGCCCACCAATAGTGGATCAAGGTCCCTCACTTACGTCGGCTCACCGACACCCACCACCCGTCGTTTATTCACGTCAGGGTTCATTACCGTCCCGCATGACGCTAAACTGTATCATTTGAACTACGAGGACTTTGATCCATGTCAAGGCATGGTACGCAGGAATCCTCCCAGAGGTTCAAGCCCAACTCCCACCGGACCAAGGTCCACCCTCATGTAGGTACGCTGACGATGCCCATCGGACCAAGGTCCACCATCACGTCGGTTTACCGGCACCATCCTGAACTACGCGGACTTTGATTCCCTGCCACGGGGATACGTAGGAAGCCCCTTTAAGGCTCAAGCCCAACTTCGTCGTCACCACCCCTACGATGGTCCCATTCCATTCTCAACCGTCTCCGCGAGACGTTAAACTCGCGACCTACCTCGTGGTAAACATGAGATGCCTGAGGAAAACCTCGGATGGAACGCCTTTGGCGTAACCGTCTTTGCTAGACGTTAATCTTGCAAACATACCCTGTGTTGAACACGGGAAGCTGAGGAAAACCTCAGGTACGTGTCTATGACATGTAACCCCCCGCGCTCGATGTGGGATGCCTCGGGTTTCCACGGCCTCGAGAAGCCTTGTGATCAAGGACAACAGACAGACATGCCAGGTACCCCAGCATCCAGACACGCTACTGATGCCTCAAACGTGATTACTCCCCTGACCGAAGGTTGCTGCCCTGACTGGACCCTTTGGAATGTCCCGACAGAAGCAGCGTAATTAACCGGTGTCCATGGAAACATGGCACTGGGAAGAGTTTCACGAACTACGTATTAAATCTATAAGGGAGACCCGGACTAGGTGACGAGTTCTGAGGAGGAATCCACAGGAGGAAGAACCGACATCCCATCATCCCGTTTCGATCAAGGAGCAGACGTACCTGAACAAGGAACGAATGCCGCCCGCCTTTGGAAAGCGGGAATGCGGGGCAATAAAGCCGCGCGTCCCCCTCCTCCGCGGACGGATGCGCGCGCGCCCCGGCGAAAGCGTCGGAAACAGAAATGGTGAACCCGACGTGAAATTCTTCTCCTCAGCATGGGGATTAGTAGCGTTCGAGACACCGGTAGATTGACGTGTCACCGGATCCAGGTATCCGGTGCCTGGCCCCGCCAAGCAAATGGCGGGCCTGTCGTGGAACTCACCGGAAGTCGGGGTAGTAGAACGTGGGGCGCTCCGCTCTGCAGCGTGTTGGCGTGGATCCTTCTCACAGACATGGGGATGGAAGAATGCTGGGGCACTGGCTGTCAATCATTTTCCTCTCAGTACTGATGAGTTGATCCCTTCGTTTGTCAGGAATCAGGTTGCTATGCGGTCACCATCCGCTCCTCGCCCGTGCAGGGGCAGGGGCAACACCACTACGGCCACTCCACATGGCGCCACTACCGCCACGACGGCTGGCACGTCGCGGGAGGCGGGACGTCCACGTCCCCTTTCCCCATCAGAGGTCATCCAACGATGGGTGATCAACAGCCTCGTGCGCAGGTATGAGGAACAAGGGGTCATCCCGACCAGGGATATGGCCCGTTTGGACCTGGAGGCTTCCAGGCCCCGCCGTCAACGCCGCCCTAACAGGCCGCGCAGGGAGCCCCCGCTCCCCACCCAGACATTCAATCGTTTCGGGAGCCTATCCCCGGAACGCCTTGACGACTCTTCGCCTTATGCTGAAGAGGCAGGTGTTGTCCGGCTCAGTCCGCTCAGGGCCCTGACCCGGGACTCCCAGGCGAGAGCTCCCGTCCGGCCACGTCAGCGCCGCCGTCCGGCCCCGCAGGAAGAACAGGCGGACTATGTCCCTGCACCACCTACACCGGCCCGCCTGACCCGACGTCAGCGCCGGGCCCGGGCTGAGGACGCTCGCCTAGGCGCGTCCACGTCGACAGTAACAGTGGCCCGAGCCACCGCTGACGTACATTATGAAGCCCCCGCCTACATTGAGCAGGGGCACCCCTTCGCTCAACCAAGATTGAGACCCCAGCCGCCCCATGGGCAGGCCGGGTTGACGCTCCGGGTTGCAGGCCCCAGTGATGATCATCGCGAGCTAACCCGCGGTGATTCCACTCCGTACGGAGGTCCTCCCCGTACCACTACTCCACAGAGCGTGGGCCTTCCCCGCTCCGAGGTTCGTCGTGGAGGCATGCCTCATGCCGCCCCCATCCTGCAGGAAGACCTGCCCCGGGGCAGCGATGCTCAGCGCGTAAACACTTCCCGCGCCCACTGTATAGGGTATGAAGCCCATCCGTCTGAAGGCACCGTCCATCCGGTCCTTCGACGTGGGGGTCCCCCCTACGTCCTCTCTGCGACTGACGAAGGTCCTCCTCGCCCCAGCAATTCGAGGAGTGAAGGTCAGCCTCGCTCCACTCGCATCGACCGTGGAGGCCTTCCCCATGCTCCTGCCGGTTCCAACAGAGGCCCCGCCCACGTGGGTACTGTTCATGGAGGTCCTCCCCATGTACCCTTTGATATTTGCCCTGGTGCCCCTCGCACCTCGGCTGTCTCAAGTGGGGGCCCTCTCCGCCACGGCGCTAGCGCCGCCCCAGGGCTGCCTGATAGGGGTCAACCCTGTCCCGAAGAGCCACCCAGGGGCAGAAGAGCGGGTCGTCGCCACCACAAGAAGAATCCTGGGAAGGCCCAGGGGGGGATCAAACCTGCCCGCTTCTCCGATTCGGAAGCGGAATGCGATTCAGCGATGGAACCTTCTCCCAGCTCCTCCGTATCAAGGACTGGGGCAGGAACCAGACGTGTCAGCCTCGTTCTCCCGGAGTTTGAGGTCCACCGGATTCCCGTCTCTCTCCGCAGGTACATCCAGGAGGAAGAAATCCTGGGAATTCCGCAGGTTTCGACCGTGCAGTCACCGCCGCCGTCGCTCGAAGCGCCCTCTTCCTCTACCCGGGATCCCGAGGAGCTGTTTTGGGGGTCAACGATGGTAGAGCCACGACATGACCGAACACCGGTAACGGCGATTCCCGTACCCGAAGTAGCGGCTATTAGCCCGTCCTATCGTGACATCGTGGTCAGGTCACCTCGCTCTTCAGAGGAAGGCCCAGAGTACGGTGGCCAGTCTGCCCGCTTGCCGTATTCTCCACCGCCGAGTCTGCTATCCCAGAGGTCCGCCTCGGTGCCGCTACCGGTCCCTCAGCCACCCCCGGTTGATGAGTGGGTAAATGTAGGGCCGAACTCTGAGGATGAACCCAGGAGCTTCTGGAGTATTCTTGCAGCGGACTATTTCCCAGAGAAGTTCTGGCCCGCGGCAGCGTTGAATTTCCGCATACCCGAGTCGCTTACCCCTGAAGAAGTGGGATGCTTTTGTCGGACCCTGTGGGCGACGCACTTCCGCCTCCGTTGGGAACGGGTAGTGTACCCCAGGAGTCGGGAGCACTTCGAGGAGATTGGCAAACAGTGCCGCCTGATTGATGCAGCGGTGCTCCTTGTGGCCCAGCACCCCGAGTCGCCCGGTCATCAGGGTGCCCTCCAACGAAGATGCGTTCAGAGTTTCAAGGCACTCCGCAAGATTGTCAGGGAAGCTACCCCCCATGTGCAAGTCCGTGGTTGGGGACGGTATGCCGCTCTCCTCTTCGACCCTATCCTACGACAGCCTGATTCGCTATGCGACATTGAGGATATGCCCTCAAGAGGGGTCATAGTCCACATGGCCGACGTTGTGGATAAGGAAGATGAGCTTGAGTTCCTTGATGGGGACTTACCATCCGAGGGCGTACCGCCACTACTCGACCCATCAGGGAGAGTCACCCGTCATCAAAGGAACCTGCTAGGCCTCCCTGTACCCACCGAGTCACTGGCACTCGGTCGAAGCACTGGCAAGGGTAAGGAGCACGTCGGAATAGCCAAGCACTCCGACCCGTCCGCCTCTGTGCAGAAAACGGACGAAGATCCTGAGAAGGCCACGTTGCGCCAGCAGCTTGCGGAGCAGAAGAGGCTGGTCGACGAACTTTTGGCTGAACGCGCCGCAGAGCGACGACCCGACTATGGTAATCCCAGGCCGGGACAGCAGGGGCAGGAACAATTTCCCCCCGGTGAGATGCCTCCGGGCAACCCTGATCATGCTACTGCCGCGGACAGGGCGGAAGCCGGAACGTACGGCAAGAGGGCGCGATACGTCTCGCCAAACCCCCCTGAGCGACGGGGCAATCTGAAGAATCCAACCCGGGTTCCCCCGGTCGCCCAACAGGTCGTCCAACCAGTCAACCCGCGAGCAGCAGAAGCCGTCTACCGTGTTGAAGAACCTGGCAATGCGCTTGTGGTTAGGGATCCCCGTCAAGACAGGGACCCCCACCCGGAGGACCTTATTGCGGCACTCACAGCCCGCCTCGAGGCGTTGGAGACACGGCAGGTGGCGGTCCCACCCGATGGCAAGCCTTATCCCGCGTGGGTGGATGATATGCCCGCGCCTCCGGGTTTTGGGAACCCCACTTTCTCGCCTTTTAACGGGACAGGGGACCCACCCCAGCACTTGGCTCATTTCTCTTCCAGGTGTGGCCCCATGTTGGGGACCCCGGCTCAGCAAGAAGCCGCTAAGCTCCGATGTTTTGTACAGACGTTGGAAGGTCCGACATTCGTCTGGTACAGCCAGCTCCCCATCGGATCAGTGACCGGTTGGGAAGATCTTTGCCGGCAGTTCTTGTACCAGTTCAGCTCCACCACGCGGAAGACCAGCATCGCGGACCTCTTTAAGTGCAAACAGAGGCCTGATGAGCGGGTTGCAAACTTCATCGCCCGGTGGAAAGGACTTACGTATTCTCTCGATATGCCACTGACTCAGGAGTAATTACTGACGATGTGTGTGGGGAACGTAAAGACAGAGCTGGTACCCTCCTTGATTACCCAGAATTACCCTGGGGGTTCAGAGATTTCTCGGATAAGGCCCAGCGCCTCGAGGAGGCCCTGCAACAGGCTAGTCAGGCACGTTTGCTGCCCCCTATGATCCCAGCCAGGAGGGCCGCCAGGGCTGAACCCGCCGCAGTGGCTCAAATAGAAGCCCCGAGGCAGTTGGAATTGCTACCGGCGGTACCACCCCCGCAACCCCGCAGAGGTCCTCCACCTCAAGCACAGGCTCCTGCCCAGCAGCGACCGCCTCAGAACCGACAGGTTCCCCCGCGCAACGCGCCACCGCCACCTAGGCGAGACAACCAGGCGCCGCCCCCTCGGCAGGCCCCTCCGGTCCTTCGACAGGATCAGGCCCCCAGGGCTCCTTACCCGGAAAGAAAATACCATACCTATTCGTTCAACGAAAATCAGGTCCCTGGTTACTTCCGAAGTGCTCTGGAGCAAGGGATTGTGCGTCTGCCTGAGTGCAGGAGGCCGGCAGAGGCGCATCTCACTGATCACCCCGACTACTGCCCTTATCACCGGATCCTGGGGCACACCCTCAAGCGATGCTATGTGTTTAAAGACTGGCTTCAGGACCAGGTCAACAACAACATAGTCATGTTGGGCCCAGCGCCAGCGCAGGTGGCAGGCATCTTCGCGGGATCGGAAATCGGCAGTGACAGCGAGGGTGAGTGGCAACAGGTCCCTAGCCGCAGGTCCCAGAAATACGACAACTGGATGGCTCGAAAAACTGTCGTTCGTGCCCAGGGTATCATCCGGGCACGCCTGAAGCAGTCGGAACCTTCAGAAGACGTAGCCGGTGCCTCAGCATCGTCTTCACAGTCGATCTCTGCCCAAAAAGGCAAGCAGCGGCGACGCAAGAAGAAGCAACGTGCACCGCCAGTGCCGTCGTCATCCCGCACTCTTGGCGACTTTATGCCTCCTGAAATGGGAATTCCCCCCAGAATCCGCCCAGCGGTGGATGACTCTTCGAGTGATAGTCAAGGGTACGCTTCGGTTAACACCGTGGAGATGGTAAAGCCCTATATGACCCCCGACGAAGGGGAACCCCAGGCAGACCGCCCCAATGTTTCCAGCCGACGTCAACGTCAGCGGAATCGCAATCGCGCCGGTCACCGAGGTATGTCAGCAGGCATTTGCGACCAAGCCGTGCATGCTACCGAGACCAGGCAGCAGGCTCAGCGCAGATCTCAGCACGAGCAGGCAGCAGGATGTACCCAGTGCTAGCCGACCGCCAGTTCAACCAGTAGGACCCGCTATGCCTCCAAATGCCGAAAAACCCCCTGTAAGCAGAGGTTCGCGTTTGGCACGCAAGTATGATGTCCTAAAGCACTTAGCCGGCATTCTGGCGAGGCTTTCCATCCTTGAGGCCCTGCGCTTGTCGTCCGAAATGCGCGAGGCACTTGCCGAGGCCCTAAGGAGCCCCCTCCAGTTCGAGACGGAAGTGGCAGCCGCGGAGGCCTTCCATACCGAGACGATTGAAAACGCCGAATGTCAGACGGTTATCTCGTTCTCTGGTGAAGATGAAGACCCTCCTATACAGGGGCACATTCTCCCACTGTATATCACTGGCCACTTTAACGGTGTGGAAGTCCGTCGCTGCCTCGTTGACACGGGTTCTGGAATCAATCTAATTCCGACCCGGACACTACGAAAACTGGGTTTGTCCGAAGGTGATTTGACTCCCTCTGACCTCAGGATTCAGGGGTACGACAGGACAGAGCAAACCCCGGTCGGCAAGATCCGTCTGAAGACCCAGTTCGGTGGCTTAATTGCCAGCACCGAATTCATGGTTGTTTCTCAGGACACCGCCTACAACGCGTTGATGGGCAGGCCATTGCTCCATCTGCATGCAGCGGTTCCCTCGTCGTATCACCAGTGCCTTAAATACTCGCTCAACGGTCGAGTAGGCGTGCTCCAAGGAGACGCGTCCCCTTTCGCTTCTTGTGAGGCCCGCTATCTGGATGCGGGTTATTACAAAAGTAAGGACAAGCAGATCCTGGTCAGCGAGGATAAGCCCGCCCCGATCACAAGTGATCCCTGGGCAAGCATGGACGACGCCTATATCCTCCCGATCCACCGGTTGGAGGCCACGACCCCCGACATGGGACAATGTTTCGTTGTTTCGGGTACGCAAGGAAGGCATGTTCCCGCGTCCAAGCGACGGCGGAAAATCACCTCGTACTCCTACAACAACCAGGCTCGGGTCATCCCGGAATCTCCTACCCCTGTACGGTACCGGGATGTCAGGCTCATGACAACGGCGGTGCGCCATACGTGTCTATTTCACCGGGATGGAATCAACCGACTCTGGCCGACACGTCACCACTGCTTTGATATCGTCAAGCGTGGCCCCTTAGGCCGAAGGCCAGATGGGATAGGGTCAAATGCATTCATTGCTATGGTCTCCACGACGAGTGAGTCTCCTGGTGTGATGACCGCTGCTGCCCAAGCCGGCACCAGCTGCCCCTCGGGTTTTGAGAGCCCAGAAGCACCTTCCGTCACGGGAAGTCCCCCCCCCGGCTGGGGAGGAAGACTTGGAGGATGCTCCCCCAGCCTTTGAAGAAGGCGTCTCTACCACGGTTGATGAGCTGGTGCAGGTGAACCTTGGCAGCGAGGCAGATCCAAGACCCACATTGATCAATGCGGCCATGTCCCTCGAGGAGCGGCAGCAGTATGTAGACTTCCTCAAACAGCACCGCGATGTGTTTGCCTGGAGTTACGATGAGATGCCAGGGCTGGATCCCCAAGTGGCTGTCCACCGTCTGGGCCTCCCAGTAAAACATCGTGGGTTCAAGAAGCCTCCCAGGAAAATGCACCCTTCCCATGGCGCTATGGTTGAGGCCGAAGTTGATAAGCTAATCAAGGCCAACTTCGTCAAAGAGGTCCAGTACCCCAAATGGCTCGCCAACATTGTGCCGGTCAGGAAGAAGAATGGGCAGATTAGAGTCTGCATCGACTTCCGCGATCTCAATCGCCACTGCCCAAAAGATGACTTCCCACTCCCAGTGACGGAGCTGTTGATTGACGCCACGGCCGGATTCCAAGCCCTCTCCTTCATGGATGGGTATTCCGGGTATAACCAGATCCGGATGGCCCCCGAAGATGAGGATTCCACTGCCTTCAGGGCTCCCCAGGGTACCTTTTGCTACCGGGTAATGCCATTCGGTTTAAAAAATGCAGGTGCCACTTATCAGAGGGCTATGCATCGCATATTCAAACCGATCCTCGGGACATTGGTGGAATGCTACGTGGATGACCTTGTAGTCAAATCATATCAGCGCCAGGACCATCTCAAAGACCTTGAGAAAGTGTTCGGTTTCCTCCGTTCCCGTCACCTGAAGATGAACCCGCTGAAGTGTGCCTTCGGGGTCACCTCCGGGAAGTTTCTGGGCTTTGTTTTCAGATACCGAGGTATCGAGATCGACCCGGAGAAGATCAAGGCCATCAGCCAAATGCCTCCCCCGAGCAACATTCGGGAGCTTCGAGGCCTGCAAGGCCACTTAGCCTATATACGCCGATTCATTGCGAACCTGGCCGGCAAGTGTAAGCCCTTTTCTCGGCTCATGAAGAAAGGCGCTGCCTACGAATGGGATGAGGAGTGTCGGATCGCCTTCGAGGAAATCAAGCAGTACCTGCTCCAACCTCCGGTCTTGATGCCACCCGTCTCTGGAAAGCCGCTGGTCCTTTACGTGACCACCCTGGAAAGATCCCTCGGCGCGCTGCTCGCCCAGAAGAATAACGAGGGCACTGAGAACAGTCTCTACTATCTCAGTCGCATGCTTCTCGATACGGAGGTCAGATATTCCCTTATCGAAAAGAGCTGCCTTGCGCTCGTCTTCGCCGTGCAGAAGTTGCGACACTACCTGCAACACCACGAGGTGCAATTGATCTCTCGGGTGGATCCGCTGAAGTACATCCTGAACCGCCCCATGCTGACCGGCCGGCTAGCACGGTGGGCGGTGATTCTCCAGCAGTTTGACATCAGGTTTGTGCCTCAAAAGGTCGTCAAGGGACAGGCATTGGCAGACTTTTTAGCTGCCCATCCAACCTCCGCGGATCAATCCCTGGACCTGGATTTTCCCGATGAGACGATCCTCTCGGTCGATCATGTTGTCCCGTGTTGGCAGATGCATTTCGACGGCGCCTCCCGGAGCCCCACTGGTAGAAGGCTCAACGACCCCAAGCTCAACAGAGTGGGTCTGGGTATTGTTTTCATTACCCCGACGCAAGCCGTCCTGCCGTACTCCTTCCTGCTATCAGAAGGTTGTACGAACAACGAGGCAGAGTACCAAGCTCTCATCACCGGCCTCGAGTTGGCCCTCGAGATCCATGTACCCCATCTACATGTGAAGGGAGATTCTGAGCTGGTAATCAAACAGGTTAATGGCGACTACGTCGTCAGGAAGCCAGAGCTTGCACCGTTGCTGGAGTACACCCTCCTCCTAATGGCCCAGTTCTCTTCTCGGCCAGAGGTTACCCATGTCCCGCGGTCGCAGAACGGCCAAGCGGACGCCCTAGCTGGCTTAGCCGCATCGCTCGCAGAACCCGAGCAAGATGATTTGGTCATACACGTGGCCCACCGTAGAGTCATTGCTCACGTCACCCAAGAGGACCGTGATGGCCTGCGGGTAAGTCATCTCACCGCCGGACCCTCCGTATCGGGAGTCCCGGGTTCGTCAGACGCAGTGGTTGAAACGACCCCCGATTGGAGAGCACCTTTTGTCGAGTATCTCCAAAATGGTCAGCTCCCGGACAACAGGGCCGAGCGCGAGCGAATTCGACGCCGCGCGCTTCAATTTACCCTCCAGAGTGGCCCCAGTCTTGAGCAGACCCTCTATAAACGGAGTTTTGATGGTGTCCTCCTCCGTTGCATCCAAGGAGTAGAGATACCTCAAGTTATGCAAGAGGTTCACGCCGGTTCCTGTGGCGCCCATCAAGCTGGGCCGAAGCTGTCCCATAAAATCCGGAGGCTAGGGTACTTCTGGCCCTCCATGATCCACGATTGTATTGGATACGCCAAGAGATGCCACGCGTGCCAAGTGCACGCCAACTTCTTGCATCGGCCGCCAGAACCCCTCCACCCCACCAAGTACTCTTGGCCATTTGCGGTATGGGGACTCGATGTAGTGGGACCGTACCCGCCGGCAACAGCCCGCCAGTGTAGGTTCATCCTGACTGCTACAGATTTCTTCTCCAAGTGGGCAGAAGCAGTTCCGCTCAAAGAGGTCAAGGCCCGTTCCGTCGTTGACTTTGTGAGCTCCAACATCATCCACCGGTTTGGGGTCCCTCACGCCGTCCTCACTGACAACGGCACCAACTTCCGAGCAGCTGAATTGAAGAAATTGTACGCTAAGTACGACATCCGGTCAAACCATACCTCCCGCTACCACGCACAGGCAAATGGACAGATCGAGGCGTTCAACAAGACCCTCTCTAACATTCTGCAGAAGATGGTTGGTCAGAACAAGAAGAGTTGGCCGGACAAGCTCCCCAACGCCCTCTGGGCTTACCGGACGACGACTCGCAACTCTACCCAGGTGACCCCATATTCCCTGGTGTATGGAGCTGAGGCCGTCCTACCCATTGAGATCCAGCTGCCGTCGCTACGCACTGCAGTTTATGATCACCAGACGTCAGATGAGGTAGTCGAGATCCGTCTAGCTGAGTTAGAGGCACTGGATGAGAACCGGCTTCGTGCCCTGCACAATCTGGAAAGGCATCAGGACAAGATGGCAAGAGCCTTTGACAAGAAGGTTCGTCTCCGCTCCTTTCTACAGGGTGACCTGGTACTGGCCCTGCGAGCGCCAATGATTCCCGGAAGGAAACCGCCCAAGTTAGAACCCAAATGGGAAGGGCCTTATATCATCCATAAGGTTTACCCCAATGGAGCTTACTCCTTGGTGACCACAGATGGAGAGCGTGTAACCCCTCCCACCAATGCCAGATTCCTCAAGCGATACTTCGCCTAGGGCAAGAGATGGTCCCACATGACCCTAAACTGCGAGAGGGTCCTGCATGACATTAAACTGCATTGGTCCCGCATGACCCTAAACTGCGAGAGGGTCCTGCATGACATTAAACTGCATTAGTCCCGCATGACCCTAAACTGCGAGAGGGTCCTGCATGACATTAAACTGCATTGGTCCCGCATGACCCTAAACTGCGAGAGGGTCCTGCATGACATTAAACTGCATTGGTCCCGCATGACCCTAAACTGCGAGAGGGTCCTGCATGACATTAAACTGCATTGGTCCCGCATGACCCTAAACTGCGAGAGGGTCCTGCATGACATTAAACTGCATTGGTCCCGCATGACCCTAAACTGCGAGAGGGTCCTGCACGACATTAAACTGCATGGGTCCTGCACGACATTAAACTGCATGGGTCCTGCACGACATTAAACTGCATGGGTCCTGCATGACATTAAACTGCATTGGTCCTGCACGACCCTAAACTGCGACTTGGTCCCGCATGACCTTAAACTGTATCTCCGTCCTCACTGCAAGACGTTAAACTGCAAGTCAGTCAGTTCTTCCTGACCGAGGCTCAGCCTCAGGCCCCTCGGCCTCTTTGGGCCCCTGGCCCCGTCTCCACCGAGGTCTGGCCCCAGGCCCCCCTCGTTTCTCTCCGACTTACCCTCTTACGGGATTGTACGGTACAGTGTAGGACTACGTTCTCACGTTGAGATCATGACCATGCCGCACACATCCCCGAACGAGATGCCCCTCGTCCCGCATGACGTTAAACTGCATGTCAAGAACTACGTATGGCTTGATTCTCATCCTTATGAGATACGTAGGAACGCCCAGACATTTCGTCTGTTGGCCCAGCCCAAAAGCCGAAATCTTCCCCTCGGGTTAAGACACGGCAGGGTGCACATTTTTGCCCCGGCCCACGTCGAGCAAGCCTCGACCCGGCTGCACATTCCCCCCTGGAGGTGTTTGCCCCTTTCGTGGATGGATTCACACCCGGAGGGGCCCCCAAGAACGGCCTGGATACAAAGCCCAAGGGCTCTCCTACCGATACGGGCCAACGCCCCTGAGGGTTTCTCAAGCAACAAAATGAAACAAGTCCCGCGTTGCGAATTTGGTCAGCGGTCGACCCTCATTTGTTGCCCCCATGCGGGTCACCATAGGAACGCTGTGTTTCGAATATGGTCAACAATGATTCATTCTGCCCCATCCTGAGGTGATAAACTTCCCCCAGGTGGTGCTAGTGATCGGGACCACAGCCCATGATTCCTCACCCGGAGCGTACGGTGTGGTGTGGGACTACGTCCTCATTCACGTCGGGATCATGTACCACGCCGTACAACTCCCCTTACGAGGCCCAGCCTCAGGCCCCTTGGCCCCCTTGGGCCCCTGGCCCCCCGTCCTCATGTAAGACGTTAAACTACAAACCAGTCAGGCCTTCCTAACTGATGCCTGATCTTGGGCCCCCTGGGCCTTCTCCCCTATTTCTCACCTGGAGTGTACGGTGTGGTGTGGGACTACGTCCTCATTCACGTCTGGATCATGTACCATGCCGTACAACTCCCCTTACGAGGCTCAGCCTCAGGCCCCTTGGCCTCCTTGGGCCCCTGGCCCCCCGTCCTCATGTAAGACGTTAAACTACAAACCGGTCAGGCCCTCCTGACCGAGGCTCAGCCTCAGGCCCCTCGGCCTTTCTAGGCCGCGGCCCAGGACCTATCTTATAGGATTGTACGGTATGGTGTAGGACTACGTTCTCATTCACGTCGGTTTTTCGCCATACTATACACCTTGCTCAGGAGTATATTACTCCCCACCCAAGTCCCGCATGACGTTAAACTGCACTTCAAGAACTACGTGTGGCTTGATTCCCATCATAATGGGATACGTAGGACCACCTGGATGTCCAAAATCCGGGTCCAGCCCCATCTCTCGGGAATCCTCATCCCATCTTGGCCCCTTGGCCCATCCTTCCTCCATGAAGAGATCATATGGTGCGGTGTGGGATTATGTCCTCATTTACGAGGGTCTTGTAGTGACCACGCCATGTTTCCCGCACCACTGAGCTGTTTCGTCGATCCCTCTTTCGGCAGTTCACCAATGTGCTTAAGAGTACTCTGGTTCATTACCTGGAATGCCAAGCTTTACTCGGACACGTCCGCACCCGCTTTCCAGGCTTTGCGTATCCCCGCATCAGGGCTTTCACCATTTTTCACACCCGGAGGGACCCCCAAGTACGGCCTGGATAGAAAAGCCCAAGGGCTCTCCTACCGATACGGGCCAACGCCCCCCAGGGTTTCGGACGACAAATCGATAAAATCCCGCGTTGCGAATATGGTCAGCGGTCGATGCTCGTTTGTTGCTCCCACCTCAGGCTAACGCGATACAGACGCTGTGTTTCCTTCATGGATAACAATTTTCCTCTGTCGTCACGCCAACTCATTAAGCCCAAATGCCGGGTACACAATTCACACCCTTCATCACTTCATCGTGTCCAAGTAGAATTTCGGGACTCTTGGTACTTTTCCCCCGTGCACGTCTGCGCGTTTGAGGAACAAGCTACATCAAAGGTGTCCTTCGGAACTCTCTGCTGACTCCCCTTTAATGGATGCCCCAAGTGTTGCAATGAGGGTCCCCCCCTTGTTTCCCACACCGAGTTTATCTCACGTGGGCTTAGGGATTGGGTTGACCTCTGTGCTTACTTGGGAGTTGTCACCATCCACGGTCCGAGCTCTAAGACCATAAACTAAGACTCTCATCTGGAACTACGTTCAAGACCCCTTGTCTCCGAACCCAGCTTGAGTTCAGCAAATTTACCCCTCTAATCCTGCCTTCAGGACCCCGATCACAGGACTGCGTGGCGCAGTGTAGGATTACGTCCTCATTCACGTTGGGTACGCAATAGTTGCACCACGCACGCCCCATTCTGAGGTTCAGTCCTCCTATCCCCTGTCCTGCATGACATTAAAAGGCACCCTTTCAGAACTACATGTGGCTTGATTCCCATCCTAATGGGATACGTAGGACCACCTGGATGTTTAAGATTCGGGTCCAGCCCCACCTCGGGGAGATCTCCTGATTTCCCGGTCACCTAGACCACTTGGTCCATCCCTCTCCAGCGGGGGGTGCGTAGGTATGATACAAGGTTGTGGGCATCATGCCCCCCTTCCCCTGGGAATCTGCCATCTCTCGATCACCCTCAAGGTTGAGTCCCTTGGCTCCCCGCAGCGGTTCACCCATGTATTGAGAGTACTCTGGTCTAGGACCAAGTGTGTCAGATTCAACTTGGTCAAGTTCCTTCCACATGTCAAGCTTCGTGTTCCCCTCTATTCGGACTTTCATCATCTTTCACACCCGGAGGGACCCCCAAGTACGGCCTGGATACAAAAGCCCAAGGGCTCTCTTACCGATACGGGCCAACGCCCTCCAGGGTTACGGACAACAAATCGATAAAATCCCGCGTTGCGAATATGGTCAGCGGTCGATGCTCGTTTTGTTAGTCCTCATTTCAGGCTAACGCGACAGGATGCTATGTTGCGAACATGGTCAGCAGTAATCCTCTGTCGTCACGCCAGCCCCTTCAGTCCTTGAATGTTGGTTGCATGATTCACATCATTTTCAACCCCATCATGTCCAGGTGGAATCTGGACACTTTTGGCACTATCCCTCAGTGCACCTTTGCATGCTAGGGGGACAAAGCTACAATCTGGCGTCCTTCGGGACTCCCATGGTCCGAGCTCTAAGACCATAAACTAAGACCCATTCGGGACTACGTTCAAATTCCCATCCTCATGGGACACGTAGGACCGCCCAGACGCCCTGTCTCCGGGTACAACCCATTCAGGAAGCCAGTCTCTCCCCCTGTTTTACCTCCGGATGGCGTACAATTTGATGTGGGATCATGTCTCTGTCAAATGTGTTTTATAAACACTGCGCACATTTTCCGCCTAGCATCGTCTCTGCTACGTCTGCGCTGCATGACGATAAAATGCATGCTTGGTCCTATCATACGACCCTAAACTGTGACATTATCGTCCTGGCCGCACGACGAAAAACGGCACCGCATTGTGGTGACCTCGCTGTAGAGGACATCACGTTGGGTACTGGCCACGCGCCATGCCATTTGTCAACGCCCATCACGGCTTGATTCTTGTGGCGACATCACGACCTACAGTTCTAGGCCTGTCGCTTCACAAAAAAAAACCATTCACCTCAAAGAACAAACAAGATACATCAAATTCCGCTTCTTTTAGTGAAAGGGCCACGTCCGCACTTCCCCTTTCCCCTGGCACTGGTACCTTACCCTGCCACCTTCCAGAACTACGTATGGCTTGATTCTCATCCTTATGAGATACGTAGGAGCGCCCGGGTACTTCCCCGCAGGTCCAGCCTAACCCTGGTGTTCGGTCCCTCGACTCCAGCTCATTCACGTCAGGTTGTGATGTCATGCGTCCCCTGATCCCTTTTTCCAATCCATGGTCCGAATTCTATGACCATAAACTAAGATTTCCCCAAGGAAAAGGAATCTGCTCCCTCTCTCTAATACGTTTCGTTGACGTATTCAGATGTGTTTTGACAAAAAGCCCGAAGCATGGGATTTTCACAGGGACATTCCCCTCATCCCATGACCAAGCTTCGTGAGCTCACTATTTGGATCCTCATCCTCTTCCACATCCAAAAGGACCCTCGGACGACGTGGATACTAAGCTTAAGGGCTCTCCATGAATGCTGGACCTAAGGGCCCTACAATCGTTTCGGGCCAACGTCCCTGCGGATATTCGACAACATTTGTGACACGGTCCCGTGTTTCGAACATGGTCAACGGTCGACCCTCATTTGTTTGTCCCCATTTCAGGCTAACGTGATAGGATGCTGTGTTGCGAATATGGTCAGCAGTAGTCCTCCATCGCCACGCCGTCACCATCGTGATCCGAATCTCGAGCGTCATGATTCACACATTTCCACTCCCTCATGTTCAAGTGGAACTCCACCATACTCGGCTCTTTCTCTTCGCGCATCTAGATGCGCTGAATGATCGTGTTAGTGTCATTGGGCCGGTAGTCACCGAGCATCCCTTTGCCCTCACCTGCCCCTCTCTACGTCGGGAAATTCCCGCCACTACTGCTTGTTTCCCACACCGAGCACGACTCACGTGGGCTTAGTAGTTTTGGCTGGATGTGTACCAACACGGTCAGGCTGCTCCTCGTCCAGTATGACGTTAAACTGCGTTTCTAGAACTACGTGAGGCTTGATTCCCATCATCACGTGGGATACGTAGATACGCCCAGGCATTTCGCCTAGGGTTCAGCCCCAGGAATCACAAAATCCTGTTCCTCCTCATTTCCAGCGCCCCTGGTGTTGCCCCAATCGTGCATACGAGCACATTGGATAAACGGTAATTCGGCTATCCCGGAAGTTCCTCCCCCGATCAAGCCTTCCCCATCTTTCGGGAATCTGGGCTGGTTTGAGGGAATTGTCGTCAAACGTCCCGAAAACATTGTAGGGATGCAACAAGACAATTCAACAATGGAAATCGTGCGTGCTACGGAACTCAAAACAAAGGAGAAAGGAAGAATTGAAGCACAAAAGTGTTAATAAAAGTTTCTTCGGGTTCGCTACAATACTCGGGGGTTGACTTCCCCCATGGACGGGTTGACTCCGTCAGAAGAGCGTTGCAGCTCCGCCACCCGTTGACTTGCAGCGTCCAGAGCCTGTTGCCGCTGATTTAACTCCCGCTCCTCTTCAGCAGCGGCGGGGCGTAACCCGTCAACCCTGGCCCGGGCCCTTTCCACCTCGGCCTGGACGACAGCCATCCTTCCAGAGGTCTGCTCCATATGCTCCTCAGCCTTTGCCAGCTGGGCCTTCAATCGTAAGACCAGCTCAGACTGTGCATCGAGAGTGGCTGAAAGCTCGTTGGCCCGGATCTGCATCTGTTGGACCTCGCCTTCAGCCTCCTGGAGCTTCCTGATGCTGGTCGCCTTCCTCCGCTGCCATCCCACGCTCAGCCCACGATCATGCTCCCAGATCTTCTCAGCCACGAGGTCTCGGATGAGCGCGTGAGGGCGTTGGGCATCCACTCCCCCGGCACACAGTTCGCGCAACCGTGAGCGGAGCCTATTCATTTCGGCCAGCCATTGCACCTGGGGGGTGTCCCTGATAAAGCGCATAATCAGCTTCCACGACCGGCGGCGGACTATGCTGCTGTCTTCCTCGTCAGAGGCTGTTTCGTCCCAATCCGCGCGGTCAGCGGGCTCGTACACAGGATATGCCTGCAGGAATTCCTCAGCGGGATCCGCATCTGGTGTTGAGTCTGGTACGACACCTGACGACGGTACAGGCACGACAGGACTGGGACTGACCGGTTCATCCTCTTCCTCGGAGTCCACCTCGATGACTTCAGGTATGACCCTGCTGGTGATCCCGCCAGTGATGGTGTGCACCGCAGCTGGAGGAGGTGAAGGGATTATCGTCACCATCACCGGCATGCCCCTGGGAGGGACGCCGCCAGACATCCCAACCAGCCTCGCTACAGCAGCCCACGCCAGTCGGAGAACTGTATAACAGAAAGAGACATAAACATTAGTCGACATGGCCCACGTGTGGCAACGAAGAGACCGGTGAAAGAGACTTACGAAGATTGACTTCTGAGCGCTGCTCCTGGGCCGGTACTGACGGGACTCCGAGACGGGGCCCCCCGTATACTGCTGGAAGATCTGGAGAGTCCAGAGGAGCCACCTCAGACCCCCTGGTCCCACCAGATGCAGAACTGGACGCAGCCATAGGCGCGGGTTCTGAAGGCCCCGCATCGTCACCCGCCGAGGAGCGAGAACGAGGCCTACGAACAAGTTCCTCCTGCATGAACCAAACATTGGTGAGAAGTCCGTATGGATTCAATAACAGATCGTAAGAAGAGAGGTTCGGAATGCTACCTCGAGAGCCTCCACGGAGTCATCGGATTCTGAGCTTCGGTCTCCGACCTCGCCCTCCTCCAACGGGCTCCCTCCTCCCGCCTCATCCTCCCGAGAAGAGCCCCCTGATTCCTCCGGCAAGGGGAAGCGCTCCCTCAGATCGGCAGCCGATAGCTGTGGAGGGACCGTCTGATTCAACAGTACCCTCACCCGGTCTGTCATCGGGCGAGGGGCACCACTGGAGTGGATGTAATCCTCCAGTTCGTTCAAGTATTGCTCCGCCTCCGCCGGAGACACCATGAATCCGGCCCGGACTGGGCCTATGCCCGGCAGTCTCATCCCGAGGCGATTCAGGTGGGCCCACATCTCAGATGGGATGAGGAATTGCCGGTTGACATCCCAGGTGTCCCAAGCTTCCGGAAAAACAGCATCTTCTGCCATGTCAATGTGACGCAGCCGCTTCCCCGGAGCCTGAGCGGATATCCGACGGAATCCCCTCGATGGCCGCCCCTCCGGATGACCTTGCTCTCCCGGAACCACCGGATCCGCCGCTGCTGCCATGCCCTCGGCCGGTGCGGGTCCCTCTGCCACGGCAGCCCCGCTGCCACGGGCGGCCCTAGCTGCCCTCCGACCCCGACCTCAAGATAAAGGAGGCCCACCGTCACCAACCCGGATCGTTGGCTGCTTCAGCATCTCCCCGGGATAAGCGGCCTCCCAGCTAATGGCGTACTCCTTCACTAAGCCGAAGGCGGCAGTGGGTGGAGGCAATGTGATCTGCATCTTTCCATCCTCACGTGTGAACATGAGCCACAGCTGCCTCATCACACAGGGGTGCTCCTCGTGACGCACCTCCCAGTATACCTGCGGGGTCAGCCGCTGGAGGCACCGGAACTGCCTCGCAAAACGGTGCGGGGTGTATGGTTCACAGATTGGCTCACGATCTATCCGAGCCACCAAAACTCCACCTCGGAAGGCCAGGAGGTAAGCCCGATGCTCTTCCGTTCCCCGTCCATCATCAGTAAGCCTTCCCGTCGGCAGTGGAAAGGGATGAAAGTTGAACTCGTCCGCCCTCCACACCCTATTCAGCACCATCGGAACGGCCAGTTTGAATGGGAAGCTCCCAACTGCGTTCAGGATGGAAGGGCGAAAGTCTGATCCCAGCGGGGAAATGGGGTTTGGATACTCGTAAATCCCCCTGATGTGCGCCGCGATCCACCCATACAGGAGGTGGAAGGGCCCGCATATTCTGGGCGGCTTCTTGCCCTCGCTGATGCGTCGCAGCAATCTGTATAGCTTGGCGAGCATCGGGATCCCCAGGTTGATCTGCTGCCCCATGGCCAGCATCGATGCCATGATGAACGAGCTGGGCCGTACCCCCATGCTTGTATCTCTCACTGGTAGGATCCACCCACATATGAGGGCCGCGATGAACGCCGCCAGCCTAACTATTGGCTGTTGTTCGGTGCTGACGCTGAAGCCCCAAGTCTTCCATTGGCTGTCCTCCAAAACCCGCCAATACGAGTGCCCCTTACCCCGCTGGGCTGCCCTCGGGCAAGTTCGAGGCCTTGGAGGGATCTCTCGATTCTCTGGAAAGTTCAGGAAACACTTGAACCACCTCTTGAAGTGGACGTCCCTCACGGCCTCTTTGTCCTCTCCAGGGACAAGCGCCATCAGCGCTGACGCCAGCCGTGGCATTTGTTCAGCATCCCCCCACGCACTGATGACGGGGAGGAACTCGTCGTACATGGCCCCCAAGATCGGGACCCCAGAAACCTGGTGGACATCCCACAGGCTGATGCCCACCTCCCCGTGATGCAGATGAAAAGTGTTGGTCCTGGACGACCATCTACTCAGCAGTTCCGGCATCAGCTGCTTTGGCTGGTAAATGTGGAACTGGGAGGCCCATGCCGCCTCGTACAATCCCACTCTCCTCAGCTCAGCCTCGAACTCCTCGCATGAGGCGCCTACCCAGTAGGCCCAGGCCCAGTCGTCGGTAAAATTGCCGCCCTGGCGCAGGTCCCACTCATCGGACCATCCCTTCTTCGGATCCTGCAGAGCCGCCTTCAGCATGGTGCGGTAGAGAGGAGGGGATGTCTCCGGTTGCAGTGGCCTCCCGTCAATGTCGTTCACATGATTGTGGAGACAATCGGCGGTGACGGGTGTGAAATCCTCCCGCGCGTGACCATCGGCCGCCCTGAACCATTGGTGTTGGCACGGTGTGCTCCTGAACCAACAAGCTGGTTCATCCCTTCCCGCCTCAGGGATGAAGACGTCATCCCTCAGCCCAAAGCCGTACAACGGCAGCTTTTTGCACTGTGGATAGTCCTTCTGACCTTCCGACAGCAGATCTGTCAGAGAAGTGTGGTCTGAATGGCTGCGAACCATTTCCCCTAAGCCTGGACGGTTGGCCATCTCATCCCGGCGAGCAGCATCTGCGAGCACTCCCAGCACAGCTTCTTGATGGGCCATCTTTGAATGTCGACCCTTAGAAAAGTTTTTCTCCCTGGATCGCGAGGCTCGGCCGCGAAGCTCGGCCGCGAAGAAGGATCGCGAAGATCGGTCGCGAGACGAAGCCGCAAAGTCTGGCCAAGGCAGACAGAGGTTCGCTTGGCGCGGACGCGGAGTCGGAGACTCGCGGTTCGCCGCGAAGCTCGATTCGCGGAGTGCTGTCGCGGAGTACGCGGAGCTTCGCCAAATCGAGAGCGCACAAAAAGACAAGACACGTGAAGACAAAAGAGGGCGGACCCCCTATTTATAGGCGATGACCCCGGAGCATCGCGGCGCGCCTCACCCGCGCGATGCATCGCGGCGCGTCCGGATCCGCGGCCCCGATGAGCATCGCGGTCCCCCTTCGCGATGACGCATCGCGAACCACCGACAGTTTTTGGCGATTGTCCCTCAGACTTCGACCCTTCGCCCTCCGCGGCTCCAAGTCTGAGGGGGGGCATTTGTTGGCGCCAAAAATCCGGCCCGAAACGAAGGGACGAAAAAGAGAGCCGGCGCGCTGCCCCGCGAAGCACAGCCGCGAAGCACAGCCGTGGAGCCCCGCCGCGAAGCGGCCCGACCTTAGCGACGCCGCGAAGCTCCAGAGGCGGTGATCCTCCGCGAGCGCGTTTGATGTTCGCGAACCGCCGCGAAGCTCCAGAGGCGGTGATCCTCCGTGAGCGCGTTTGACGTTCGCGAACCGCCGCGAAGCTCCAGAGGCGGTGATCCTCCGCGATCCGGTTTGACGTTCGCGAGCCGCCGCGAAGCCCCGAAGGCGGCGCGCGAGCCCTGCTTCGCGGCGCCCCTTCCCTATAAATACTCGACTCCCACTGAGTCCCCGGGACGGACAATCCGACCTTTCGGCTTCTCCTATCCCGAATCGCGAAGCAAGCTTTGCCCCGGGAATCATGAGCTCCGCGAGGTATTCCTACTTCGCGAGACGACTCTGATTTGTTTCGTCCTGAGCCCCTCTTCCGAGAGGGATGCCCTTCGCGAAGCCCAAGGGCGTTCGCAAAGGAAGGGGATTCCCAAGGGAACCCGGGCAGCCGCGGAGTACTCGTGCTTCGCGAAACACCCAACCCATGCTAGTAATCCCTATGCCAAGGCAGGATAACTATGCATCGCGAAGCACATTGCTTGGCAGGACCCTGCTTCGCGAACCACTCCTTCTTCGCGAGGCAGTGCTCCGCGAACACTGTTACACTTCGCGAAGCACCTCTCACTCCCACCTACGCCCCATGCTAAGGCCAAGGCACCCCACTTCGCAAAGCACACTCCTCTGCTTAGCGATTCCTCCTTCCGTGCGACCCTCCAGGTTTGCACGATGTGATTTCAAAGTCCCATGGACAACACCTCCCGTAGCGTTGCTTCGCCCAATGCTCCTTCGCATAGGCACGCTAACGTCTATTGCTTCTTCGCATAGCCACGCTAACGTGGACCCCTCGAGGGCTCCTCCCTCGACCCCCCTCTACCATGGCCTTACTGGTGCCTTCCCTTCCCCAAGGACCAGAGGGTACCAGTTATGTAAGCCCTAGGGGTGTGGAGTGAACCCACCTCGTCCGAGCTGCAGGACGTTAAACTGCCAAGCACCGCGTCCCCAACACATGACGTTAAACTGTGACCCAACCTCGTCTCCCTCACGAAGGGTCCCCCCAGCTCGAGCATTCATTACACCGCTCGTCTCCACGGGAATGGAACTCTTCCGCACATGGAATGAGATCCTCCTTGTCGGAGTGGTGTATGTTCGCAGGGGAAGGGTCGCCTCAGAGCGTAAATCCCTAACCTTTGGTACGGATGATTGCACCCGTGCATCTCGGTACTTCCCCACTACCAAGGTCAGTGGAGGACGTGATAGGGAACGAGGCACCTCCCATTGTCGGACCAAGGTCCATCTTTCCCGCGCTTTGTCGCGCCATGGGCCTCCATCCTGGAGTAAGTCCCAACACCATGGGCCGCTCAACGCGTAAGCCCCTCTTCGCTTCTCACGGACGCACCTTCGCGACGTGATCGTCAGGTCCTTGCAACCTCTTGTTTCTCACACCGAGCATGACTCACGTGGGCTTAGAGTGAGCACCGACCCTGACAAACCCGATCTGAACTACGAGGTCTTTGATCCATGTTAAGGCATGGTACGTAGGAAGCCTCCAAGAGGTTCAAGCCCACCCGTCTTTCACGTAGGGTTTCACCCCCGTCCAGCACGACGTTAAACTGCACCCCGGTCCAGTGGTAAGCCATTGCGACCCACCATTTGAACTACGAGGTCTTTGATCCATGTTAAGGCATGGTACGTAGGAAGCCTCTATGAGGTTCAAGCCCACCATCAGCGGACCAAGGTCTTCTTTCACATTTGAACTACGAGGTCTTTGATCCATGTTAAGGCATGGTACGTAGGAAGCCTCTATGAGGTTCAAGCCCACCATCAGCGGACCAAGGTCTGCTTTCACGTCGGTTTACCGACAAACCCCCCATCTGAACTACGAGGTCTTTGATCCATGTTAAGGCATGGTACGTAGGAAGCCTCCAAGAGGTTCAAGCCCACCCGTCTTTCACGTCGGGTTTCACCCCCGTCCAGCACGACGTTAAACTGCACCCCGGTCCAGTGGTAAGCCATTGCGACCCACCATTTGAACTACGAAGTCTTTGATCCATGTCAAGGCATGGTACGTAGGAAGCCTCCATGAGGTTCAATCCCACTCATCACCCAATTCACGTCGTGTTCTACCTACGTCCAACACGACGTTAAACTACATTCCAGTCCAGCGGTAAGCCGTTGTGACCCATTCCCACCTGAACTACGTGGTCTTTGATCCATGTCAAGGCATGGTATGTAGGAAGCCTCCACGAGGTTCAAGCCCACCAATAGTGGATCAAGGTCCCTCACTTACGTCGGCTCACCGACACCCACCACCCGTCGTTTATTCACGTCAGGGTTCATTACCGTCCCGCATGACGCTAAACTGTATCATTTGAACTACGAGGACTTTGATCCATGTCAAGGCATGGTACGCAGGAATCCTCCCAGAGGTTCAAGCCCAACTCCCACCGGACCAAGGTCCACCCTCATGTAGGTACGCTGACGATGCCCATCGGACCAAGGTCCACCATCACGTCGGTTTACCGGCACCATCCTGAACTACGCGGACTTTGATTCCCTGCCACGGGGATACGTAGGAAGCCCCTATAAGGCTCAAGCCCAACTTCGTCGTCACCACCCCTGCGATGGTCCCATTCCATTCTCAACCGTCTCCACGAGACGTTAAACTCGCGACCTACCTCGTGGTAAACATGAGATGACTGAGGAAAACGTCGGATGGAACGCCTTTGGCGTAACCGTCTTTGCTAGACGTTAATCTTGCAAACATACCCTGTGTTGAACACGGGAAGCTGAGGAAAACCTCAGGTACGTGTCTATGACATGTAACCCCCCGCGCTCGATGTGGGATGCCTCGGGTTTCCACGCCCTCGAGAAGCCTTGTGATCAAGGACAACAGACAGACATGCCAGGTACCCCAGCATCCAGACACGCTACTGATGCCTCAAACGTGATTACTCCCCTGACCGAAGGTTGCTGCCCTGACTGGACCCTTTGGAATGTCCCGACAGAAGCAGCGTAATTAACCGGCGTCCATGGAAACATGGCACTGGGAAGAGTTTCACGAACTACGTATTAAATCTATAAGGGAGACCCGGACTAGGTGACGAGTTCTGAGGAGGAATCCACAGGAGGAAGAACCGACATCCCATCATCCCGTTTCGATCAAGGAGCAGACGTACCAGAACAAGGAACGAATGCCGCCCGCCTTTGGAAAGCGGGAATGCGGGGCAACAAAGCCGCACGTCCCCCTCCTCCGCGAACGGATGCGCGCGCGCCCCGGCGAAAGCGTCGGAAACAGTATACATTGTTGATTTCTCTTAAGATACAACTAACAATTGGATATGGTAATGTGAGTCAGGATTAAGGCTTTTTAGTATTCTTTGGAGTTATTATTAATCATATACTATCCAGAGCGACATTTATTTTTACGATGCTTCCATGTTTATCTATTATTGTCAGGTCATGATTTGATGGATCATATGTACTCTTTATTATATTCTATTATAGACTCTGTAGTCCATGATATCTCTTTTTTTATGTATATTTGTTTATTGGATGTCCATTATATAGACGAGTCATGGAAAATTTTCAAAATATTCATGTATGATCCTTAGTTATTATTTTAGATGGAATAGTTCCCCTTAATTATCTTAGGACATCATTTCTAGTTGGTACCCTCTTGTGTATGGGGAGATGTGACTAAATCATGCATTGAACTTGTCTTAGGTATCATTTGGGAGATCCATTCTGGAGAATTTTAAATTTGTATCAAATAATATTTTTGGATGGGATAGTGTATATATAGGATGAGTTTAGTTGAAAGGACTTTGGAGGAAGATTGATCATATTCATGGCCAGTATGATATTAGTTTAAATCCATGTTTCCAATTTTTGTTCGAAATCAATATTAAGTAATCTAGGATGAGTTATATGTGGGTTTAGCTAAGAATCCCAATATGAGATGGGTGAAAATTAGGATAATATGTAGGGTATAAGTGGTAGTACAATTTTTTTTTGCATCATTATAGTGGAAAGCAAGGGGCATGATGCACAAGCTTATGGGGGTGTGGTTTGACATGATTCCTTATCAAAATAAATAATTAATTGAATCTTCATATAATATAATTGACGTTTTCTCAATTATATTAAAATGTGTGGATAGAATAATACAAATAATGACAATGACCAGTCAAGATCAATATATCATTAATGGGGGTGGGGTCGAATCAGTTATATCATTTAATTTTACATTTACATTAATTTTATACAACCTTCATATCCTGTTAAATGTTTTTCAGTTTTCTGAAGAAAAAAACTTACATCCACTTGAACACAATAAATTACAAGGTTTACTACTCAACACATGAGGCTACATCCTTAGTATGGTTTTGAAACAATCTAATACCATAACATACACTATAAAATAATCCTTTTGTGTGGATAAAAAATGTAGGATATACAATTACACTTGTGTAGCATGATGATCAAGGAATTAGTGCATGTGATTTACATTTCATGAAATAATGTAATACAATTTTTTGTAAAATGTTAAGAAAGATACATAAATTTCTAAAAAATATGTTACTATGATACCCTGCCAACTATTAAAAATATAATATGAAAAATAATTCTTGACATTACAAACTAAAATCTGGTTTTTACTTATCTGGACATCATAATGATACTCTATCTGATATACTCATAATGAAATATAGGACTTCTAGAATACAACTAAAAAAATTTTAAACTTCTTTAGTCATATTTCTGAAATATCAATCTGGTTTCACTATCTAATGATCAAATTTTATATGATAACTACTAAATATGAATTTCTTTCTTCTTCATTATAGAAACAGTCCATCAGATTTCTATATCAAGATATTTATTCCCCATAAAACATCAAAACAACATTATATTCAACCACATGTGAACAATGTTCTATTCCATCAAAATTATATCGTAATATCTTCCTTTTATTGTCAAAATTTTTTTTTTATAATTAAAGATATTTCCCACTTAATTTTTTCCCAAAATGTGAAATTCCTCTTTATTTCAAATACATCTTTTAATTTCTCATCCCTTCTCAACACTTCTTTATTCATATCAAATGTTCTTGAATCAACTCATATATTCACCTCTATTTAGTATTTCTAAAAATTCTTCAGATCAATATCGATTTTAATATTTTTTATCTTCGTTATAATGAAGACATATGTTCACTATGGTTTTCTACAAAAAGTATTTAAATCATTGGACCTCCATAAATTTCATTACAATTCTTATCACCAACTGAAAACAATGCCTCATTCGGATTCTCTGTAATAACTATTATACATATAATTTGAAACCATTTTTGAAAACAAATACTTCTTGATCTCTATAGAATGGTTGTTTTTTTAATCATAGTCACACTTTCTAAATATTTAACCACTCATATAAATCATTTTTAACTGCTCCAAATAGTTCCCTTTATCTATATTTCCACAAGCCAATGATCCTATGTTCGAGGATGTGAAAAATATGAAAACTTTTTTAGTCTCATCAAGTGTAGGATGGATCCGTTTCTTCTTCTCATTGATGGATCCGTGTCAACTCTAGTCCAATGATTTTTATAAACATATTTTTCAATGACACCTAACCCATTCGCTGATAAAATGTAGTTCTTATTTATCTATTGATTCAGTTTTTAGGGAAACATGACCGGTTTCCATTTGGAAACAAATAAATAAAATAGAAAAAAAATTATTAAAAACGATTGAAATATTTTTATCTTCATCCAATTGATCTGTATCAACCATATGTCCATGAATCATTATATAAAAATTCCACATTTCTATAGGTCTTAACAATTTCCACATAGTGATATGATTCAACATTATTTTCATCCACTAATTCCCTTTTGAATCAATCACTTCATCAAATGGATTGTTTTCAGGCTCACTCTAATGGATTAGTGGAACACTATATATTATATACCAGTATCAAATAAAACTTCTTTACTTTCAAAATTATGATAGAAACAAACTATTAAAATTCAAAAAATTTATTATCCAAATATTTTTATATTATAAATTATTGTTCTCAATGAAAACCAATATCTTCTTCTTCTCATGTTACTAACATATCTTCACAACATTAAAATAGTTTTTCCTCTAGTAATATATCACAAAATAACTAATATTGCAATGATTTGAATTGTTTTGTCAAAAAAATATATTTTTTATCATTTATTCCTCCTGACCTTGAGAAAAATTATGATCGGAATACCGTCGGCTAAGTTACAGTGGAATGTTTAATGAAATTACATTCTTCTAAAAACTTCTTTATTTCTAACCAAACACCAATCAAATTGGTATCACTTGTTCTCCCCCTTTCCAATATAAAGATTACATAAGAAGTTTCCTAAAAAACATATGATTTTTGAGTACATACAAAATAAAATTGAATCATAATATTTTCATCAGAGGCATTCACACACTAAATTTTTTCCTCATTCGCAATCAAACATTCATTGTCGACTCGAGGGGAGTACATTGAATATTTTCTCCATAATCATATTTTCAAAATGGTGGTCTTTAATAAACAAATTTTATTTAATCTTCATAATAATTTTGATAATGATATTATAATTATGATGAATCCTTTCATCCTTTTCATCTTAACATAAAAAATTCAAATAAAAGTGATTTATTTTATTTGAAAACAAAATAAAATAATGTTACCACAAAATTATTCCATCATAAAAAAACAATTGTTTTCCAAGATGCATGAAAAAATCTCCAATATAAGTTATTTTTTTCAACCAAGATTCATAAATCAATAAATATTATATCATCAAGATATTGATTACTTATCATGGAATTCTAAGCCTATGTGAGCTAACTACTTGTAGGAAACAAAATTTATTGACTGAAAACCCACATTGTTCCAAAGTAGTGACTCATGAGACTTTTTCATATTTTCTTCTCCTCATTTATTATTAATTCTACTTACCAGTAAAAAATGATTTCGAAAACCACTCAAAAAAGCTGTTAGAATAGTTCACACATATACATGTCGGATTCAAAGCATACCCACAACCCCATAATATATTGATCCTAAAAATGATTAACTCATTTTAGTGGATAATGTTTTGAAAAAATTCCATACCATTACAATAACATAAAAATTCAATATGATATACGGGAATTTTTTTACCTATAACATTGGGAGAATGTTCTGGGATGCTAATATTAAACCTCATCATGAGAAATTATTAATTAATTAAATGATTTATGATTATTTCAAAAACTAGTACTAATCTGGGAACATATTCTAGTTTAAATTCATTATTATTCATAATCACTTTAATGAAATGTTATTTGATATCAATATCTTTTGAATGATAAAATTTTAACAAATTTATGATAAGGTTGATGTCCCATTGATTATCCCATCCCAAGAGAAAGCGAAACATCACATCAACATGTCTGTATTCTAATTAACTATTCATCCACATAAGTTGGGTAAAATTATGGGTGGGATCAACATACTCAACTCTACCCATTCTATGTGTTTGAGAAATTTGTTTCTTTTTATTCCAACTAAATCAAAATTTTGCAAAAAATAGGACCCCATATGATGGGGATACTATGAAATTAATAATTCATACCATATCATCATATGAATACCTAAAAAATAAATACTTTCTGAGCTATCATGCATGACTCTGAAATCTATTATGCCTATATCATATATATAAATACTTTTCCAAAAAATATATCTGATTATTTTTGAGAACGTTGAAATATTTCACCCAAGGTAATATCATCAAAATTGTCTACTATGAGGTAAGTCCAATAAAAAACATTCAATAGGCTTATGAAACTATTTATTGTCAAGTTCATTGCTATCTCCATTATTAGTCTACTAGGTACCCACTGAACATGGCTTAGAAACTAGTTTCAAATATTATATTAAAAAAATATTAAGGAGTTTCTTTATCATACATTTCAAGAAAAATAAATCTGGGCTACTTATATCATGAGATTAGTAACCCAATAAATTATTCCATTCAACCCAGTACAGAAATGTTGAACATGTTTTCCACCTCATTAAGAAATCATTCCCATTTTTTCATCAATCATTGTAAATATAATATCATAAACAAAAAATTTAGAATGGGGGAAAATTGATGTCTTTATTGGTTTTATAGATAACTATCAACCCGTCCTTTAATAAAGAAAATCTTACATAATCATCTATCAAATTTTGAATATCAATCCCATAGTGCTTTCATTATCCCAGATAAGTCATTAATCGATATCACACACAATTATCATCATTAAAAAATAAAAAACCAACAAAGGTGTTCAATTTAAAAATCCCTATCAAGTTCACCACGAAAAAATAATGATTTCTTAAACATTTGAATTTTTTTTAATATCATTTTGTAGTAACAGAAATAAAGATTCTAATAGTTTATAACCTTTCTATAAGAAAAAAGGGTAATAAAAAACAATTCCACCAAACCATGAGTAACCTAAGCACACAAATAATTCAATATTTTTTATAAAATCACAATTTTCATTTACCTTATTATATAATAGACACTTTTTACAAATATAATTTTTTTCATTTAGTTTAGGTTTGAGTTTCCCTATATAATTCTTCTCAATTTGATCAAAGTCTTCATTGATAGCTTAAACCAGTTACATATTCTCAATAGAATGATTCCCATCATTCAGCTCAACATTTGAATACAAAGATGTATGTGTAATAATTTTGGATATGCTTCTTCATTAATATTATTCATGTTGGTCACCAGTAATGTTTTAACCTTCCACATTATTTATCATTATTGGACTATATTTTAATTTTACCCATAATTAAATAAAACAATTGAGTGTAATTATTATTCATAAGTAGGATTAATTTTTTTAATGTAAATAATCTAATTATTACATCCTTGAGTTTGTTGTATGTCACAATTGGACTGTACACTGTTTCTCATGGTTTAAGTGTCATATATTATCCTATAAATTATGGCATTAATTTGGCTAGTTTGGGAGTCATGTTTTAAATATTTAATTAATTAATTTAATTATTTTTATTGATGAGATGTGTTCTAATTGACTTGGATAAGATTATTTTGAGATTTTCATAGAGTTAAGACTTACGTTTGAGGATTTTGGCCTTTAGATTACTATATCTCATATTTTATTAGTGATTTTTTAAATGTGTGAGCATTAATATTTTGTATCTTAATATTGTAAGACATGTTTTATCTCCCCATAATGTATATATAGAATCTTATTGGCCTATTAGTATACATATTCCATGTTCCTAGCCAAGTAGTTTTTTTTGTAGTGCAATCATCAATTCAGTATCAAATCCCCTCCTTATATAATTTTTGGTGGAATAAGAGTTTTTTAATGGATAATAGATAATATTTTTTTCAATATCATATATATATATATATTGAATTTATTGAAATGGGTTTCATTAAAATATGAGAAATTTTATGTACTATTTTTTAAATGGTATTTCTTAATATAAATGTTTTTTTAAATAATGATTAGTAAGCTTATTTCCAATGGTCTATATTGATTATGACATCATTTGATTACATATTTAAAGGGTTTAAAAGGGAAATTTTTAGGATTAAATGGGAAATAAAAAAAATTGGGATTTTTTGGTCCATTTGACATTGAATGGGTGATGAAAAAATTTTATAAAGAATTTTAACATTATACGTTCCATATATAAGGATTCGTTGAATTATTCTTGTTGCATAATGACGCATGTCATGTATGTTACCCTATTAAGACATGAATTCTGTATAAAAATTATGTGTTGTTCCATGGAGATGATATATAACACATAGAGTGTTGGGATGAGTTTTGAGATGTGTTCAAGATAAAATACTATATCATGAAAGAGTAGTTACATGGTAACAAGGTAGTGTGTTGTCTAATAGATTACAAACCCTATGTATGTTTCATGTGTTGTGTTAAGTGATTTACCTATAAAAGTTAGGGATCATGAAAACTATAATTTCATTTATTGAGATGGATTGGGACTTGGTATTAGTACCTTGACTCTACATGTAACACCCCAAGATTTCATAATACATTATTTCTTCAAAATAATTAAATAACTTGCACTAAACGCAACACCGAGTTCAAGCACACCACGACTTACCAATCTAGCCATTCAAAAGTGGTTATGAGAAGTATTAACTTCATTTTGAATTTTATATACTCTATACAATTTTATCATCCATATTATGTGTTTCTTAGAAATAATATAAGAACAAATTCAATTTTTTAGATAAATGAAGTATTTTTCAAAAAATAAAATTTTACCGCCTTTTGAGGGAAAAGCCATTTTAAATCCAATATTTGACACTTTATCTATCAAATTTGACGAAATAAACTTCTTATTTAGAATATGGAGTTAAATGTTTAGTTTTGATAAATTTTTTGTATTTTTCTGATAGCTTTAATATTTGGGTAAATAGTGAAAAATAATAAATTTTAATTAAAAAAACTTTTTTAATTAAAATATGTTATAGTGTTAAATTATGAATTTTATAAGTTTTTCCGTACATTTATATTATATTTTTATAATTTAATACAATTTAGGTCATTATAATTAATTTCACTTTGAAATTGGACGTAAACAAGTGTCAATCTTTTGATAGATATTGTTGCTTAAAAACACGCTATTTATTTTGACAATGGGAATTAATTTTAAATTAATTAATTAATCTTATATGTTTTGAATTTTTTTAAAATAGGCATACTTTTTAAATTTCTGAATATAAAATATAGCTTAGGATGAATTTTCGGTATTTTATTGAGAAACAACATAATTTTAGGAATAGTGAAAAACCCTGAGTTATTTGTAAAAACTGTCTTTTTATTTAAATAATTATTTATTTTCTTGAAATTTAAAATAGATACATAATACCTATATATGTTAAAAATAATTCATTGGATCCATTTTATAATATTTTTAGATATATAAAAATTTTATTGAACTTTTTACCGTCTTTTACCCAACTCCTAGGAGTATTTGCAAATTTGCATAAAACATAATTTTACCGCATCTATTAGTTGAATTTAAAAACTCTGAGAGACATAGTTAACCAAAGTATGTAAAATGTGGTTCAATACGATGAAAATATTTTTTTGGGTAATAGTAACTTTTGAGTTTTATTTACAGCGGTTAAAGGTTAATACGTTAATTCGAGGTAAAAAGAATATTTTAATAATTCAAAGTTACCTTAAAAAATGTCCTAACCTTATTTGATTAGTAATTTCTGACCATGGGTGTCCTTAGGTATATTGTTGGACCTCATGGTGCCACTTATGAATTATAATGTCACTTTAGATTAATTGATTTAAAGTAAAGGCCAAATTGACATAAACAAAAATCTTTTAGTAATCATTTTTTATATGGTGTTATATAAGTATTCGTTTTGACTATAAATATTCATTGGAAAGCTAGTAAGATTTCCAAAATCATGGTGTCTTTTTTTAATATATAGACATCAAATAAATTAAATTATATATGACACAATAATGATGCAGTATTTACATCATTAATAAATGATTTAAATTAATTAGATTATAAATATTAAAATAATATCCAAAACAAGGCCCAATTCTTATTGGATGATTTTATTCGACCATGAATAATCTTATCTTCAACCATAATGAAATTCAGACTTTTAGAAACGGAATACCAATATATAATAAAATAATATTTTCACGCTTTCCTAAAGAGCCCCTTCTCCCCCTTATAAACGGAGACCACTTATAACCAATTCCTCACACATCTCAATCCATTAGGCTCATCCAAACTCTTCAAATTATGCTCCCTACATCCATAAAATTCTCCTAGAAACATTACCTTTGGAAAAAGGCACTTTAATAAGTCCTTTTGGTTCAAACTAATGGAAGTTACCCAAATTAAAGGTAAAAGTTTCTCTTAACTTCTTTTATATTATTTTACTTCTCTAACCCCTAAAATAATTTTATTCCTTTGTTTTATAATAAAAACAGTATCTTCAATATTCTAGGACTTTTTTAAGAGAAGGATTAGAACTACACTTACTCACACCACTATCTAATGGATGAAGAACATGTTGTTTTTATGTGGATGGAAAACTAACGCTTCACGAAACGATGATTGTTCAATTACCTCCTACCGCCTCTCATGGTGGCCATTATGATGGAACTGTATTTATATATGATATATATTGTTTTTATGTATTCTTTATTATTCTGTATTTTTCTTTTATAGCATACCTTAATGGTTTCCATTATGGGTAAACACAATAATTTCATTTGAGGAAGTGCTGACTACCGCCCGCTCAAAGTGATATGACTCGTTAATACCATACGTGGGAAATATAAAGGATGTATTTAATAATATTATATATGAAATTATACTAGAATTATAATATACCTATTTATCATTATGTTTTAATTCCAATAAAATAAGAAATAGTAATGAATGTAGTGTTCATGCGTACATACGGCTTACCCTCTCTATGAACGGTGCATTTCATTTATTACCCCAAAATGATATGTACTATTATAAATATATATGTATACTAGATATATATTATATATATGATATCTAAATCATTAATATAATTCTGGATATAATGAAATTTTGACCATTTGAACAACTTGTAACTATAAGGTGTTCATTTTTTTTACTCAAGATCCAAATATCGACAAAATGAACGTTATTAACTTTAATGAATACATAATGTTTATAACATGGTAATAAGAGATAAAGGGAATAATAAACTTGCAAAAGGTTCTTATGAATGTTGAAATTATCTATAATTTTTTTATTCAGGATATTAAAGAACGAACTGGTCAAGTCGGATATGAGGGAAGGGGTATTTCATCTCAATTTTAATTCTGTGAGATTTCCATTGTTCACCACTTATTTATTGCATGTGGTGTATTTTGTACAGCCATTTAATATATATTATCATGATTATCTTTATACTCATGATATTATGTTATTTATTTGGTGGTTATTGACTATTTTTTATATGAATTTATTGATTTCAATGAGGTAAGGGTTAATTTCACAAAATATTTATTATTAGAGGTTGTTTTTACATAATTATATTCTGGGACATCTTTATCATCCAAATCCATGTTTATTAAAAATTTATTTCAAAACAGTTTTTATATTTACTGGAAAATGGGGTAAATACATTTATACGCTTATTTGACCTTATATTTTTTTAAACGAATCTTTTCGTCATTTTTCGAACAAGTTACTTTATGATCTTTTCGACAAAATTAAGGTAAAAATGTTTTTTCAACTTATATGGAGGGTGTGGCTATTTTCCGCCGTTATAACATCGTCGAAGCATCCCTTATAAACTTAAAAATTTTCAAAAATAAATATTTTCTTTATAATTATGTGACTCTTAAATGATTTCAAAATAGACTAAGATATTTCTCTAAAATAAGGACTTGATTTCATCTACGTCAACATCCATTGATGGATTTTAAGTTAATTTGATGTTGATTTATTATGATAAAAAAATTCCATATTGTATTGATGTTTTTGCGATATTTTTGACTATGGATATGATATTAGTATACCAATCAAGGTTTATGGTTAACATATTGACATTTCATGTGCTAGTATTAATAAAAACATTTATGTTATATTTCAACCATTTCTTGTGATTAATGTAATGGGATAGTATGTTCCAGGTTGGGGGGCTGGTAAAAGTAAGCCCTCTGGGTTTGGTTTTGGTTATAAGAGACCCTCCGGGTTGGAGTCCAGTTACAGAGGCTCTCCGGGTTGGAGACCGGTTACAGAGGCTCTTCGGGTTGGAGTCTGGTTACATAGCCTCTCGGAGATGGAGTCCCATTACAGAGGCTCTATGGGTTGGAGTCCGGTTACAGAGGCTATCCGGGATGGATTCCAGTTACAGAGGCTCTTCGGGTTTTGGTCCAGTTATAGTTATCCCATAGGTCCTGGCACGAGGCCTTGACATAGAAATTATGTTCTGGTATTATACATTCCCTCATTATGAAAATAATATTGATGGTTCATGTGTTCATTTGTCTAGTAGAATACCCATGATTATGTTTTATTATGGAATAATTTACTCAGCTCATATTCCTACCATAAAAGTATTCATTTTTATTATTGGTAAAGGAATGTGGTTTCAATTATTCACTATTCTTGATATTTATGCTACCTTCTAATGTATTTCTTACCCATATTGAGTGTTTGAGCTCACCCCATTATATGTTTTGTTTTTCCGAGGATTTCAAGAAGTGTATTGTGATTGATATGCATGGTTATGCAAAGGGAATAATGATGTTCATAAAGGATTATTATGTTCTTTTGTATGCTATAATGTGAAATGTAACATTCATGTATGTAATCTATTTTCCAAGACTACTAAATTGATTGGTCCTTCGGGACTTGATTCCTTGTAATCTTGCCAATGTGTTAAAATAATGCACCGACTTTGGGTAACTGGGGTTGGGGTGTTACAGTTGGTATCAGAGGAAGTTTAGCTACAACATTGGAAACTAGATTTAGTTAAACACTGATTATAACACATAGACCTAAGATAGATTTTGAGTATTAGTATATAATAACTTCATAGAATTTTGGTAATGTGTATATTTTGCGATTTTCCAAGAAAATAGAACCCTGTTTGGATACGAGCAGGTAGAGGCGGCTCTCGCACAGATGTAACTAGGGGTAAAACCCAAAAATACTGCTTTGAGCTATACTCTAATGGGAGGTCGTGCATGAAAAGGTTCCTTTCTGCACTCTTGGTTACAACACTCCTAGGGATATGATTAGGATAATTCTCATTTTCATTACAAATCAATACGAAGGGTATATGAGTGTATTATTCCTCGAACAAAACATTTTTATGATTATGGATTATATCCATAAACCGTTCAATTTATTATAAGTGTTTTACTAGTTTGGAATTATGTATTTCGATTCATAAACTAATCTATTTTATGCCATTGTATTGACATGGTGCCCAGTATAAGGAATGTGGACTCCATCAATACGTATGATCCAAAGAGTAAGAAGGATTATATATTTCATGGTATTAAACCAATATTTAGAAGGGAAATAGTATCCCAAGTATTCTAAACATAGAAAGAAATATTATCATGTGTTAATAAGCTAATTATAGAATTCTCTATGTCCTATGGCTTTGAAGGGAAGCAAGAGAAGAAAATGATGGAAGAGAGAAAGATGGATAAAGGGAATGGGAAAAAGAAGACTTTTCCCATATGTAATAACTGTGGAAATAATCGCCTTGCTAAATTTTTGAAGTGAATAGGAGTGTGATATAAGTTTGGAGAAAATGGACACCAGTTACGTGATTTCAAGGGTATGAAAAAAGTTTCCAATGTACGATGCTTCATCTGTAAGTTATTGGGACACTAAGTGAATCAATGTCCAAATCATCATAGTATACCCCAAAAGCTACTATTGGATAATAGTAATGTTATTATACTATCCAAGATGAAGAGGAATGATTAGATTTATTACATTGTTATTAAGGTATTATGTCATTTGAGTATTGTATTAATGATGTATATGTTATAGTGATTATAGAGTATATATGGATTATTCTGCAGTACTATTTCATTAAGGACTTGAGATTGTGTGGAACCAAGAAAAGTGACTCAATTGCTAGTTAATTTTTAGGAAAATATATGGTTGAGAGAAAGATAAACAATAATATGGTTCTGATATCGAGATAGTGGTTTTGGAATAAGAGATGGATGATTATAATAAATTATATTGGATATTCTTGACTTCCTTGGAACTGATTAATAGTTTATTTATTTCATCATTGTTTGAATATTAAATATTTTGGGATATATGGAATATATCCAGTATTATATATAGGATAAGGGAGCATTAATGTTATGAATAAGGTTTTATGGTAATTCAGGGTGTTACCATGTTTTAAAATAATACATGATGAAGGTGTTCACATGTTATTATGTGGAAACAAGGATATTCACTGTGTTTAAATTCCTTATATATTTTGTACTGTGAGTATGGATAGATTTATTTTGGACATTTCTAAAGTTAGTAATGGATTAAGATAATATTTTTAAGGTTGTTTTTTTATTTTTATAAAAAGACAACATGTGTACCGTGTGACAACCCGTCACGTCAGACAAAGCAGCAGGAATCAAACCCACAACCATAGTGTGATTGGGATTTATCGCCTACCACTAGACTACGTGAAGTCCCTAGATTGTATAATGTAGTTTCATTTTTAAAGGTCCTAATAGGTGAATTATAAATTCTTATTTTTTTAACCCTATGTGAATAGGATAAATAAAATATTTTTTATGTTCTATTATCTTTTAGAGTGAAAGATGAATTTGTTGAAGAAAATAGTTAAATGATGGAACCCTACATGTCAAGTATATATTTTCTTCTTCTATTATTTTATGAAGAAATTAATTCTTAAACATTAGGTAAGGGATATTAAAACTAGAAATGTGTTATCCAAATACCTTATGTTTTGTTGACTCGATGATATTTTAAATCATCATAGATTGATGGATTTGAGGCCCTTAATTCTACAATTGTTTATGACTGATGACCTCAATCACACTATAAAAATATTTATTTTTTCCTCTAATTATGTGTCTCTAATTCCCACCAATGTTCTCATAATAGAGATCATAATGTGGTGGTGACTTTTTCATTCCCCTTTTCCACTTATTAAGACTAATTTTGTTACCCAATTTCCGAAGTGGGTTTTACCACAAATGAATTTTATATGGTAAACCTTTTATTTTTGAAGAATAATTTCAAATTGAAAGGAATAAATTTATTAAATTTGGTAAGAATGTAACACACCATGATTTCATAGTATGTTATTTTTTAAAGTATTTCAATAACATTCACTACATACAACACTAAGTTTAAGCACACCACGACTTACCAATCTAACTATTCAAAAGAGGTTATGAATAGTATTAACTATATTTTGAATTTTATATACTCCATATAAATTTATCATACATATAATGTATTCTTTAGACATAATATAAGAACAAAATCAATTTTTTAGATAAAGGAAGTATTTTTCAAATAATGAAATTTTACAGGCTTTTGAGGGTGAACCCTTTACAAATCCAATATTTGAATATTTTATGTATCAAATTGGACAAAATAAACTTCTTATTTATAATCGTGAGATAAAAATATAGTTTTGATAAATTTTTGGAATTTTTTTGATAACTTTCATGTTTTGGTAAATATTGAAAAATACTAAATTTTAATTTAAAAAAAACATTTTAATTGATATAATTTATAGTGTTAAATTATGAATTTAATTGGGTTTGAAGTATAATAAGATTGTATTTTTATCATTTAATACAATTTAGGTCAATATAATTAGTTACACTTTGAAATTGGACATAAAGAAGTGTCAATATTTTGATAGGTATTGTCGCTTAAAAACACGCTATTTATGTTGACAACAAGAATTGATTTTAAATTAATTAATTCAACTTATATGTTTTTAATTTGGTAAAATAGAAATCATTTTTGAAATTAGAATATAAAATATAGCATAGGCTACTATTTTGGTAGTTTTCTGAGAAACATCAATTTTTGATGAATGGTGAAAAACATTGAGTTATTGGTTAAAACAGACCATTTATTTGAATAATTAATTATTTTATTTGAATTTATTTTAGATAAATAATACCTATATATGTTTAAAATAATTCATTGGAGTCATTTTTTAATAAGTTTAGAAATATAAAAATTTTATTGATCTTTTTGTCGTCTTTTACACACCTCCTAAGAGTATTTTCAAATTGGCATAAAATGTAATTTTACCTCTTATTGAGTTGAATTTTAAAAATCTGAGAGACACAGTTAACCTCAATAAGTAAAACTTGGTTCAATAAGCTGAAAATAAAATTTTTTGAATAGTAACTTTTGACTTATTTACCGCGGTTAATGGTAAATATTGTAATTCAAGGTAAAAATAATATTGTAATAATTAAAAATTACCTTAACACATGTCCTAAACTTATTTTATAGGTAATGGACGTCCATGGGCATCCTTGGTTCGATTTTGGGACCCCATTTAACAACTTATGGATGATAATGACACTAGATTAATTAATTTAAAGTAAAGGCCAAGTTGACAAAAACAAATATTTTAGTAATTAATTTTTATATGGTGTTATATAAGTAATGTTTTTGACTATAAATATCAATTGGAAAGATAAATAGATTTTCTACATCATGGTATTTTTTTATTAATTTTTAGACATCAAAAAAATTAAATTTCTTATGACACAATAATTATGTAGTATTTACCTCAATAATAAAATATTTAAATAACCTAAATAATAACTATTAAAATAATATCCAAAACATGTCCAATTATTATTGTATGATTTTATTCTGACCATTATTCATCTAATCTTCGATCCTAATTATTTTTTGTCTTTTATAAACTGAATGTCCATATATAATTAAATAATATTTTCACACTTTCTGAAAGAGACACTTCTCCCCCTTATAAAAGGAGACAACTTCCCACCAATTCCTCACACATATCATGCCTTTAGGCTCGTCCAAACTCTACCAAAATTGAGCTCCCAACATCCCTCTCCTCCTCCTGTAAGCCTTACCATAGGAAAAAGGCACTTCAAGATGTCTTTTTGATTCAAACCAAAGGAAGTTACCCAAATTAAAGGTTACAGTTTCTCTTAACTTATTTTCTTTTATTTTACTTCTCCAACCCCTAAACTATTTTTATTCCATTATTTTATAATATCACCAGTTATTCGATATACTAGGATATTTTTATGATAAGGATTAAAACAACACTTACAGACACCTCCATCTAATGGATGAAAAACATAATGTTTCGTTTGATGGCAAACTAACGCCTCGCAAAATGATGATTGTTCAATTAACTCCTACCTCTTCTCATGGTGGCCATTATGATGGAAATGTATTTATATATGATATATATTATTAATTTTTTCTTCATGCTTCTGTATTTTTCTTTTATAGCATACCATAATTGTTTCCCATATGGGTAAACGCGATAATTTCATTTGAGGAAGTGCGGACTACCGCCCCCTCAAAGTGATATTACTCATTAATACCATATGTGGGATGTATAAATGATGTAATTAATGATATTTACACTGGAATTATATTATTCCTATCTACCATTATGTTTTAATACCATTAAAATAATAGATAGAAATGAAAGTAGCATATATGCGTACATACGGCTTAACTTCTCAATGAACAGTGCATTTCATTTCTTACCCAAAAATGATATGTACTATTATAAATACATATATATATTGGATATATATGATATATTTGATATCTAAATCATGAATATCATGTGGGATATAATGAACTTTTTACCATGTGAATAATTTGTAACCATAAGGTGTTCATTTTTGACTTAAGTACCAAATATCGACAAAACGAACATTATTAACATAAATGATTACATAATGTTTATAACATGGAAATAAGTGATATAAAAATAATAATAAACATGAAAATGGTTCTTAATAAATTTGAAATTAACTTTAGTTTATTATTCAGGATATTAAATAATGAACGGTTCAAGTCGGACATGAGGTAAGGGTTTTCTCATCTCACTTTTAATTCCATGAAATTTCCATTGTTCACCAATTATTTATTGCATGTGGTGTATTTTGTACTGCCATTTGATATATATTATCATGATTCCATTTATAATTATGGTATTGTTTGATTTATTTGGTATTTATTGACTATTTTTTATACTACTTGTTTGATTACAACGAGGTAAGGGTTAATTTTATAATCTATTTATTATCTGAGGTAGTTTATACGTAATTATCTACTGGGACCTCTTTTTCATGCACATCCATTTTTCTAAAAAATGTATTTGAAAACATTTTTAGTATTTACTAGACAATATGGTAAGGTCATTTATACCATTATTTGACATTATATGTTTTGTAAGGAATCTTTCTCTTGTTTTCCAAACAAGGTATTTTATGTCCTTTTCGAAAAAATTAAGGTAAGAATGTTTTTTTAACTTATACGGAAGGTGTGGCTATTTTCTATCATTATAAAATCATTGAAGAATCCCATAAAATCTTATAAAAATATTCTGAAAATACATGTTTTTTTTATAATTATGTGACTCTTAAATGATTTCAAAATAGAAAAAATCATTTCTCTAAAAAAGGCCTTGATTTCATATATGTTTACATCCTTCAATGGATTTTAAGATTATTTGATGTTGATTTATTATGATAAAAAAATTCTATATTTTATCAAAGGTTTTGTGATATTTCTAACAATGGATGTGCTATTCATATACCATTCGTGGTTTATTATTAAAGTATTGACATCTCGTATGCAAGTTTTAATACGAATGTTAATCTTATATTTCAAACTATTCTTATGATGAATTTATCAGACTAGTATGTTCTAGGTTGGGGACCAGTAAATGTAATCCCACTGGATTGGGGTCCTGTTAGTATAGAACCTTCGGGTTGGGGTCCAGTTACAGAGGCTCTCTGGGATGGAGTCCGGTTACAGAGGCTCACTGGGTTGGAGTCCGGTTACAGAGGCTCTCTGAGATGGGGTCCGGTTATAGAGGCTCTCCGGGTTGGTGTCTGGTTATAGAGGCTCTCCAGGGTGGAGTCTGGTTGTAGAGGCTCTCCGGGTTTGGGTCCGGTTAATGTTATCCCATAGGTCCTGGCATGATTCCTTTACACAAAAATTAATGTCTGGTATTATACATACCCTCATTATGAAAATAATATTGATGGTTCATGTGGTCATTTGACTAGTAGAATACCCATGATTTGGTTTTATTATACATTATTTAAAAATACCATATTTCTGCCAAAAAAGTATTCATGTTTATTATTTGTAAAAGCACATGGTTTCAATTATTCACCATGCTTAATATTTATGTTATCTTTCGCTGTATTTATTAACCTTACAGAGCATTTGAGATAACCCCTTTCTATGTTTTTTCCCACAGTATTCCAAGAAGTGTATTGTGATTGATATGCAGGGTTAAGCTAAGGGAATAATGGTGTTCATAAAAAATTATTTATGTTGTGTTGTATTTTATAAAGTGTAATGTAACATTCATGTATGTAATCTATTTTTTAAGACTTCTAAACCGACCAGACCTTCAAGACTTTATTCCTTATAATAATTCCAATGTATTAAAATCATGTACTGACTCTGGGTTACTGGGGTCAAGGCGTTACACTACAAGGATTGGAATGAGATTTTAAACCTTGCTAAGGTTGATAATGGTTGGGTCATGGATTTCATGTGATAGGGATGTCTTTTGATGAGATGAATGGAATAAAAGTGGGTCTCCCTTGAGTGATATGGGATGGGTTGAGTATTAAGGATGTGGGACCATTCCTTATTTTTCATAGTGGTGGTTCTAGGATTTAATGATTCCATAACTAGATACATGGGTTTTAGGATTATTCATAAATAAAACTTTCCATATGTCATCTCTTGAGTGAGAATGGATGGTTCAAGATTTCAGCATAACACCATACCCAACAACATTGGATACGGGTTGAGTATATGGTTATGCACCCTTAAATATATCTTTTATTGTGTATTGATTGGTGTTATGTGATATATTAGTCAATATGGTATCGTTCCAGAATATAGAGAGATATGTGCCATGGTGTCCTGATTAGTACACAACAACATAAAATTTATTATTTGATATGAATTATTAATTTAGTTCTATGGTGGGAGTTCTATATATTCATGAATGTTCTATATATATATTTTAGGAAAATTCACTTCATTATAATATCACTAAAAATTGTCATGTCATTCAGGATACGTAGTAGGTTGTAAGACTCAGCCCAACCCTCAATGATTGCGTGCATTTTTATACACATGAATAAAATTTACTATTTTCTCCCTAAAAAATTTATCACTTGGATATGTACAAGTGGTATAGGTTTATAAGGATGTGTAGGCTTAGGATTTAATAAGATGACTATGGGCATTGGTCTAGACATTATTTAGTTTACTTTTAGTAATTTTAACATGTATTTTATGTTTCCATATTTATTTTATGATGATTATATATTTATATGTAAATCATTTATTAAATTTTTATTCTTAGAATATATTATTTATTATTTTTGGTTATAGACTTCATGGTCCATTTTGGATCCCTTCATAATGTCTATATATTTTTGTTATGCAAGTTGCATGGTTCATGCAAAATTTTTAGTGGATTAAGGCATGACCCTTAGGCAATATTTTAGAGGTCACAGTCTCCCGATGACTATATTATTCCCTCTCTTCAAATTAGTAGTTTTTGTAATATGGGGTGACACCCATGAGGTCATGTAGTTCCCCTCCTCATGTGTCTTTTGGGTGACCCTGTTCAGGGCCTTATATATGATGATATACATAAATTATAGCCATATGGGCAATTGAGGTCATACGATGGGATAAAGATGACACAAAATATCTGTTTGGTGTACTCATAGGCAGATGAAACTTTATCTCATAAAGGTTTCACATGGTAATATCCAAGAAAGTGTATTATAAGGATATACCCTCATGTTATAATTCTATATTTCTCTATGTTATTTGAAATTCTTCTCTTTGAACATGTCTATTGGTCCTTAGGCTTTTAGACTAATGAATATAATAGATTTCAGAGATTAACTTACTTACAAAATATCATTATTATATATAGATATGATGATATATGAAATACTGGGTGAGTGAAATATAATGTGTCATTAATGAAAATTTTGATAAAGAATCTATCACTTTTAGGACAAGACGATGTTATCCAACATACATTTATTGAAATGAAATTATCAAAAAGAAATCCATTACCAAGGTGCATGAGGTTTTCATTTTATGTAGTCAATGAAAGAGACATTGAGCATATATATTGATGTTGTTAATATAAAACCTATATTATTGGATATATCAATAAAATGAGACTATATTACATAGTGATCATTCTTACATGGTTTTCGTCAATGGTACATTAAATGCATCTAATATGGGTTTATTAACTTGTTACTACAAATTGATCATTGAAAATAGATAGGCACCCTTAAAGGCACATTAGAATAAGCCAAGTGCGTCAAACACTTAGTGTATATTTCAATCATAGTTAAATACTATTTGGATTTATGATTTGGAAAAATATTGTTATCATGACATGGAATTTTAATTTTTTTATAATATTTTGTTTCATCGCATATATATAGATAGTTATTATATTCAATATTGAATATAAATAGGTGTTTAATAATAAAAATATATTTATAAACATGACCATGGAATAAAATATATATTTATATAATTCTTTGATTCCGATGGTAATAAATAATATTTATTATCAAATACATTTTATAGTTTTGTGAATTTATATAAATTTCTATTTGTAAGACCACCGAATAATTTTTTTATTTATATTTGATTTCATTTCCTATAAATAATAATATTTATTATTAAATAAATATATATTTAGTTAAAATAATACTAAAATAAATATTAATTCATAAGGCCACAAATAAAAAAAATTCATATATATTTAAAGTGAAGAATATTTATTATATAGGGATTTATTATGTCTAAGGAGGAATGACAGACTATGTTAATGGTCTTATGAAAATTATATATTAAAAATAATATGAAAAATTATTATTTCATTAGAAATCATATTTATTTTATTATCAGGCTAAGTACAAATCAAGATAATAATAATAATACTAATAATAATAATAATATAATTATTATAATTATTATAATTGGGTAATCTAATGATTAAGTAATTTGTTAAGTTTCTATATAGAATTAATAATTCTTGACCATACTCTATAAATTCCTAGTTATATCATTTTGTAGGGTTTCTTATCTGATACATTGTTGTGCACAAAAAATCATCTATACATAATTATCACCCAATAAAGAACATATCTAGGATTTCTCTAGAGAAAAGGGGAAATTTTTCATGTCTCACATCCCCTAATAATAAGAGAAAAATAATCAAGCAAAGATGATTATGTTTTTATCAATAATAATAATGTAATACAATCATATCATCCAAATTAGCATCATATATTCCCTCAATTTCATTCAATGATTGTAGAGCATATGTGGCTTATAGTTTGAAGTATTCTATCTATGGTCATATTATTCTAATAACAGTTCAACATAAATTTGTTTGATTTTTCAATATTTACAACTATGAAAGATCTCAATTCCAAGGTCTTTTTCCTATTCATACATTAATAGTAATTATAATTTGTAAGATCCTTTTTCATGATTGTGTGTTACTTGACATAGGTTTTTAGATATATTCGTCAGACATGATGATTATTAATCACATTATTGTAAAATATTCATTGAATATAAAAAAGAGTGGGAATTTACAGCCATCCATGTTTACATTATGCTGAGAACCATCCAAATGGTATTTGAGAGGTCATTTTAAAATTTATAATAATTTAATTTTATTGATTTATATATACATTTTATATATTTTTTTCATTTTTTTCTTTGTTTGTATGAATGTTAATATATATTATTCCCTCACCATTACATGAACATTAATAGGGTAATAAAAAATGAGTAAAATTGGAATCTCCTATCCGGATGTTCCAGTAATTTAATACAAAACGACGTGGGATTAAAATTTATTAACATGATTATATGTGTTTTCCCATATTCATCCCATTGGGATATTATAGAAAAATAATATATTATCATGTCATTGATACATTAGTCATTTCATATAAGAATATTGATGTAAAAATGATGGTACATAGTTTTAATGACTATATGCCACATAATAATATTACACACTCTGTATTTTGTCATGGTAGCCCTAGGAAATTTATGGAAACCTTATGGAAAAATATGAATTGTATATTTATTTCATGTGTATAGGGACTTAATGGAAGGAAACATGACCAAAAGGAATTATATGTTCTATTGAAATTTTACATACCATGAAATATATAAATGCATAATTTTATTACATGATGAGCCACATGTCATGTATTCCAGACAAGCATAATAATAAATAAAGAATATTTTGAAAATTGTATACACCAAGTAACACATACACATTTATGTAGATAAAAAATATTCTATTATATACAAGTGATTATTAATATTCACAGAATAAAAAATAATTAGGTTATTATAACTAAGCTACATGTTAGGTAGTATTAAAATTTTCATGTGATAAGTTATTAAATATTATTAGATACTAATTAAATCCGCATATTTAATTTTAAAGTATGTGTGATGTGGTTGTTGTGAACAATGTGTAGAATCAAAATAGCCATCAAGGCAGTACACACTTTGTAGATTAATGTGTCAGTGTGTCAATACATTCAATGATGACTGCTCATCTTATATTGTGTAACTAAATTTATTTTCTACATGACACAACATGTACACCAATGTTGTTTGTATATATACTATATGTGATGGGGACCATGAGAGACATCACAAAGTATGGATGTGTATACGTTGTGTTTCTTTAAAATACATGATGTGTACTTAATTAAATTTAAATAAAATCACTATATTTAATATTTTTAAAATTCAGATTTGATTTAATATCTAGGACTATTTGGGTATATATTAATTTAATTAAATTAAATAATTAACTAGATATAAATTTTATTAATTCAGTTACATTATTTTAATAAATAATTAAATTATGGATTTTTTTATAATGTTAATTTGTTGCATGTATGTGAGAGATCATGAGAATGATTGAATAATTTATTAATTGTATTTATATTAATAATTTTATTATATAATGTTTTTTTTATTTCAAAAGTTGATAAATTGAAATGATGTTCTTTAAGTCATCCACTATTATTTCATATAGGGGATTTTGATTCAATGATTTATTTTATGTAAACTTTCCTAAGCAATTCCAAGGTTCCCCTTAGCTTCATGTGGGTAAATATTTGTAAATAGAAGGATCTCCTATGTTAGTGGTTGTAGTTCATGGTGGATATAAGGTGATACATCCAATAAAATCAATGATAAATGGTGTAATGCTTGAACTAGATACAAGAAAAAATTGATGAGTTTTTATCATAAGTTTATAGGATTATATATCATCATATTAGTAAATGAACCATTAGAAATATCATGAACAATTAACAGCGTGTATTTTAGTTGTTTTTATATGCAGTGTTGCATTTATGGATTATATATTATGATCAATTAAATTAATTAATTGACATGATTTTGATATAGAATAAAATTAAATAGAATTATATTTAAATTTATTATTTGGAACATTGTTAATTATTGATTTTTTAAGACATAAAATATCAACCAGACATTTAGAATGATAAAAGAATGAAATGTTCACATAGTGAACAAAAATACCTCAATAAAATATTATATGATAACATCCTTCTATTATATAAATTAAGACACCACTATATGTAATGTATTATTAAAAACATGGGTGGGGGTTCTTTTAACATAAAAGGAGTCTAAATAATGTTTTTTGGCTGAAAAAAGAAATTTTTTAATTTAATATCCATAGTCTATTCAATATTAATTTAAAGGCAAGTGTTGATGAAATGGGAGTTATGATTTCTTGATTTGGGAGTCTACTCAAAAGATCATTATGTTATTAGAAAGTAGATAGTGAGAACAACTACCTAAATATTTTTATTATTATCATGTTTATAGTATATTTAATTATAATGTTAATATGTATCCTTTCCACAATAATTTCTACATATCATGACATTCCATGTCTAAAATAGTGGCTATTGCGATCTAAAAAAGGGTGACAGACTAGTAATAAAACAAAATATTTTTCATCTCACATATTGTGGTAATAAAATTTAAAGTAATTCTAATATTATTTTATATTATTATAGATAATAAAAACTTCATTGATCTTTATATCCCTATTATATGTATTCTAGAAATAAAATCTTATGTTAATAAGTATATTTCAAGAGTGGTATTGTTTCTTTTTTTCTTGTAATATGAATATTGAGGAGGATTTATGTATAATAGACCAAAATATGTATAACAATTGATCTTCCTACTATGCATGAAAGTGAGGAATAACAATCTTTCTACCTCAATCACTAGGATTATGAAATATTATTATATTTTTTATATTGCTACCCATAATGAGTTAACATAATATTCCACACAAAAATATTTATGCATATTCTATACTCACCCATATCTATGACCATTTTCTGAATATTTCTATATATTAGAATTTTTACATCCACAAGGTACTATTTATGTGTACTCCTAGAGTGGGTGTTTTTTATTTACTTTATGTAGTTAAAATGGTTAGATAATTGAAGTATCAAAACATTCTGTGGATTAATATAAATGGTTATTTTGATAGAGATCACATAATTCCTTCCTTCCAAAATATTATTTATAGGTTTGTTTTCAATTTAAAAACGGAAAACATTGAGAATCCACTCCAATATCTTCTTATGATACATAACCATGTAGATAAGGACATGAATTCTCAAACCCCTCTCCAATTATGGAGAATACGAGTAAGGGAAAATATAATGTCCCATTATATAACTATAAGTATAAGGAATCTATATAACACATAGAAATTATGTGAATAATTAAGGGGAATTAAATGTAGAAGGATTAAATATGATTCTTAGGTGCAATGAATGCCCACTTGAACAAGAATTAATCATTATTGATAAGAGACTGGAATATTGTGTTGAATTAATTAACATGTGAAGTATTTGTTTTTTATATAAATTGGGTATTAGATACAACATGTGGAAATCAATTTTTTTAAATATAGTAACAGAGTAGATACGAAATAGTTTTTTAAGGTGAGTATGATCTAGAAGCATCCATTGATACGATATTAGAGACTACTATCTATATTTCCAACATGATTGATCTTGGATTTAATGAGTTGTACTTATTTTAAATACATTATTAGAAAAGATTTTATTTATATCCAATCATGATATGGTAGACTTGTTTTTATATTTAGAAATAAAATAAACCTCTTTCACTGAGATAACATATTTTATATTATGAAAAATTTATATAATTTTATTTATTTATTGGATTATGAAAACCAAGTGTTGGAAATTGGAATAGAATCAGTATTTCATGTTTCAAATTACACCAAAATATGGAATCACGAGCTAGGTTATTTGAATATACCATTAATAAATTATATTTTGATGGATTTTTGGATTCATTTAAACTAAAACCTCATAGTATATAACATTATTGTTTATAATGAAAATGACTAAATCCCCATTTAGTGGAAATCATGGAAGGACTATTGAGATTATTTAATTGGTTAATATGATTCTATGCATAATATTTCATGTTATAAAATGTGCTGGGATCCCGTTATATATGAATTTTACTGACTACTTCCATATAGGTGGATATGTTTTCTTTTTGAGGTATAAGTGGGATTATATAGAAATATTTAGTGAATAAATGAATGATTTGGAGAACCGACATAGTAAGAATATATGGAAACCTAGTTCAAAACATGATGAAAAATATATTAAAAACGATTTCCTTAATTATTCATGGAAGTTTGGAATTCTATCCTAATTCACACCTCCATAAAGATTAAATTAGAGTAGTGTCAGTGAATGGAGGAACCATACCATTTTATAAAATGGGAGATCAATTATGAGCCATGAATGCATTCCTTTATCATTTTAGGGATAATCATTATAGACAACAATGAACATACTTAATTCCATTAAAACTTAATAAGAAAATAAAATTCCATGAAAGCATGGGAATGTATGTAAGTCCATGTTATCAATTTTAGATGAGTGGGGATATAAAGAATTTATTGAAATAATATGTGTAAACAAAAATCTACCCCAATGCACTAAAATTATATTTAATGGGTGTGCAATATCATGATATATAAGAGTGATCATAATAACATATTCCATCATTCATTATAGAAGTGGATGCTCTAGAGACGCAAGGTCTACATTGGAGCACCAGAGAGGTTAAATAACTAGAGATATATTGTATTATTTTTACTGAGTATTGTGAATCAAAATTATTTTTTAATAATAAACTTTTGTCTTATATGGAGGAAGTAAGTGGAACAAAATATATTAACTGGGGAACATAATTGAAATATTAAATTGATTCTATGTACAATAATCCAATTCCATATTTTGGTATATCCTTCTTTGGATGTTTATGACAATGGTTGAAAATGGGTATTATTTAAGTATTTGAACATGGAATAAAAATTCAATACCTATAAATATTTTCTGGTGGTAAGACTGTTTGAAAATATTTAATCCAAGGACAACAATGAATCATTTTCTATAGTCACCATGATAATATCCATCAGAATATTACTTTCCATAGAAGCTTACCATGATTATAAAATTTGGAATATATATATTAAAATATCATCTACAGTGGTAAACATAAATAATATGTCAACATTATATCATTATATGGGTTCTCGGTAACACATTATGGCAATAAGTTATGTACATTAAATAGATCCATTTATGCATTAATTAATGAATCTTGATAATAGAATATTCACATTGAAAGAGATTTATGTGACATTGGATCCATAAATAAGGAATCTAATCCTTGTGTCAACATGATGTTTACTAGGAGTGTGGTTATTTTCCTTACATTATATGAAGATAACACATTACTATTTTGAAATAAGAGAGCATAAATACACTTTTTTAATATGTGAACTACAATAAAAGCACACTATAGCAACATTTTTTTAATATGCATGTGGTTTAAACCTCCAACACATGATTCATGGACCGTCCAAAAAAACTACCACTAAATTTGGTTTTTTCATCCAACACATGATGATTACTTCAACTTAGTAGTGATTTTTACGTAATTTTAAAGAACACATATTTAGCGGTGGGTTTGGGATTTTTCAGTAGTGTTTTCATGTGAAATAATGATGTATTTAGTGGTGGTTTAAACCACCACAATTGTTTTTCATTTTTTACATGAAAAACACCACTAAACCACCACAACCACTACAAAATAAATTAACTACATTTATTCAGTGGTGGTTTTTAATGCCACTGAGAAGAGAATATCAAACTATTGAGGTGATTTAAACCACTGCAAAATACGGTCCATTTCATTAGCAGTAGTTAAAACAACCACTAAATGTATATTTACAAGTACAAAATGTAACAAATTATCTATCCCTCCAACCATTACCCTAAAAAACATGTGCAGATATCATCTAATAGAATAATATAATCATTCTAAAAATGTTTTGTATTAAAAAATCTAACAATGTTTCATAAAAACATCCATGCATAGATAGCATATAATTGAATAATCTAAACTATATCTTCTCAAACATCTAAAAATGTTTCATATATCTAAATCTAGGTCATTAAACTATATATAATCAAATTATGAGCTGTAAGTATTCAAACTACATAGCATGAACATAGAAGATATATCCCTAATCCATCAAAATTAGAATGAATTATCACAGTTCTTGAGATAACATTGAAAAAATAATTAGGACTAAAAACACTACTACTATTTTTTATTTTGAACATTATGTTTGATACAGATTAAGTGCTTAAACAATAATCGGTATGAGCATCACACATGCATATAAGATAAATCCTATACTATAACACATGTATGAGGATGATGGTTTTTTAATTCAGGATGATGATTAATATTTGTGTATTATTTTTGTTTGGAAACTACATTCATTAGTTTATGAAGAATTTTCCATGGAATGATTTTTATCTTAATAAATATTTCCCATTAAATTCCTAAGGTGGAGAGAATGATGATTATTATGGAAACCGTGTTAATTCACATAGATAGAAACAACTATAATGGACTAATTGGAAATTTTCATAATGACTTCATGATGAAAATAAATTGTTATAATCAATATTTCATGTCTCAAACATGAAGATGAATTTTAAAACAGAGTTTTGATTTTAAACTAATTCTGGATGAAAGACTCATTCTTGAGATTAATAAGTGATCCATGAGTTGTAACGATCAGTAATGTGTATATTAATTCATGGAAACATAGTGGAAATGTGGTCCCTTGATGATCCAACCATTGGTGAATGATGAGAGTCATTGTTGGATTTATTGTTTTGCATGAAATAACGTGGTATTATTGGGATCTAAGGCTGTTTGATCAACATCTTAATTAAAAACCCATAAATTTAAATGGGAATCTCTTAAACATGTAAGACTGGAGTGGATTGATTGTTGCTTTTGTGATCAAAATTTTAATGCCTTAAGATATGTTTTAAAAATGTCAAATATTTGAGGGTAAAAATCATGTGAGTAATGGACCAGTCATTTTAAGGTTTTAATAGTTTTTGTGTTTCTTCATAATTGGAATTTGGTACTATTGTATTCCATGGTGCGTGACATGTAGTGGTTCAGATAAATAAATGGGAGAAGCTCGAGTTTGGAATTAGTCATTGTATACATTTTTATTATCTAGGAGTTTTGGATCAGGAATACAGTAGATTGGTTTTTATATTTGTGGCATAAATGATTAAGATTTGGTAACATCATAAAAGTCACTAGAAGTTGGTTACAAGAACTGGTGATCATTCTCAATGTGATATTGGGGTATCTTGGATAAAATGTGTCAGAATATGGCTTTAGATATGTAAACTATTAATGTTGAGAGTTATAAAAAAATACTCAACCAAAAGATATTCAATATGAGTTATTTTAGAAAATAGTATGTGGTCATTGAGGAACCACTAAAGGAACATGCTTGATTTAGATATGTTTATTTCAATGGATTCAGAGATATTTTAAATGAAAATATAGTGTCAACAGTATGAGATTGGTCAATTGGATTTACACTGTTTCAAAAAAAAAATTGAAGACCAGGGGTAATATCCTCATAAGTATCATATTAAATGTGTTAGGAGAACCGTTAAGACATTGAGGTCCTGCAAAAATTGGATATTATGATAGTGGGGGTACTGCGACTCAAAATTTACCATTAAAAATTATAATATATTTTTCATATATCAATACCCTAGTTGATAATATGATGATTACATGATTATATCTCTTATATATAGGCTCACTCAATTTTCTCAAACACATAGTGGAGTAGCTCCCAATTTTGATCTCCATTATCCTCCTAGTATTATTTTCCCCTACAGTGATGGGGCATGGAAAAAATAGGCTCATCTACCAACTATGTAACACAACAAAAATGATTTCTTACGATAAGTGACCATTCCCATGTTTCGAATGGGGTCAACAGTCAATCCAGCATTTGGGGGCCCCATCCTTGAATGACATGGTTGTGGGGCTTGTGTCTCCAACATGAATAAAATGAATGAATCAAAAAACACAATAGTTAGTCCAATATACTAATATACACATTCTATCATAAATCAAATTAAACTATTAAATATATCCATCTAACATATAGATCATAGATGACTTCATACTCCACTAACTTCGTATTTCACTAATTCTAGACTCACTACCTTACTAAATCATCAAGACATATCAAATTCCAATTCCTTTATCAAACATGGGGAATCATTAAAATGGAAGGACATGAAAATTATATAAAACTAATCTGTGCCACACATGATACATGATACATAATAAACGATACAGGAAAAAATCCACTATTTCAATATTCTTCATACATTTCAATGATTCCACTAATCACTATCCGATGATGAACACTACTTGTCACCCTCTCCACCTCCATCTAAACATCATATTACTGACACCGGTAAGAAAATTATATTTAATATTAAATAATATTGTATATTTATATCAAAACATAAATACAATAATTGTTTTCAAACTAAATTATTTTGATGTTGTGTTATTTACCTACTCACCACCCATCATCGATGAAACATCACTATGGATTGATCTAGTCACCTTTTGATATAAACTAAAAAATGATTTCTCCAAAGTAGATATCTGAGCCTCATGTTCTTAAATTATGTTTTTAATAAAAAAATAATTTCTATGATCATCTAGACTATAACCTAGAGTATATGCAGCTTCAATCCCCTATGTCCCGATAAAGACCTCATATAGTAAGGTCCCCAATCCCATCCTGAACACTCAACCAGGATTCTCCTTCCCAAGCACTTTATCAACTGTGTCATCATGGGAGAATGAGTAGGATTTCATGAGATTGGCATCCAATAGTTCAACATTTTTTACCTATAAATAAAATACATATCATATTAGAAGCAATATATGTTAACATAGTGAAAACTGATAATAATTAACAATAATAAAAATTGAATTCATAACACCGCTTCTTTGGCATGCTCAGTTACAAAACTCACATATTATTTTTTATGGACATCCAACCACACATCTTTTCGGGATCCCGGCTGCCCTAAACTCTATTAAAACATTAAAAAAAAGATAAATCAACAATTTAATATATTGAATAGATTAAATTATAATATAAATATTTAAACTAATGGAAATATTACCTAAGTCAATCGGCTTCTAGAATAACACTTTGACGCATAGTGTGAGGAATGAATTCCTTAGCCTGGATTGATGAATTATTCCTTGAATGATCCATAAATAAAAAAATGAAATTTAATATTAATGTATGCAATTTCATATCCATTTCATATACATGTGGGGATGTATAATGACATTAATATAACAATATATATTAAAATACCATCTGTTTCTCATCAAGATTATTGTAATTTAAAACATTACATTGCTCTCTATGTAACCCATTGGGTACACTGTAATACATCTATTGGAAACTCAATGAATTATCATTGACATAACCCCATAATCTCCATTTAAAGCCTTTCTATTTTTCTCATATTTTTCAATGTCAACCATCATGCTAGCACATCAATATCTTTAATGTGGAAAAATATATGTACAATGAAATTCATTTTGAATATATTATAATTTAATTACATAATGACATTCAATTACACCTAATGTATTAAAATTTATTTTATTTTTGAATCAAAAAATTCATCATTTTAAGATGAATGCATATGTCACCAACCATCATATGTAATTGTATGGGAAACTATCTCCAAATTCAGCTGACCTAGAATCTAGAAAATTAATCATGGGCCATCATCTATAAGGACACCATAGGAATGAAATGGGACAACTATCGTTAGTCTAGCCAGATTAAATACATATAATATTTTCATATATTTCTCAATATTTTCATTGTTTCTATATTTCATGAACAAAAAACTAGTATAAAAAATTTTCCATAATTATATTCTTATTAAAATGTGTGCCTATAATAGTAACCCTCCAGTATCCCTGCGAGGAACTAAGGGCGGCACCCAGCTCCCTCACTGTTGAGGCTTCTGAATGGGAATGTGTAAATGGAGCTGCTAATGGGATGCTCATGAAGGGTGTGATAAATGGTATGTGGGAAAGATGGAGTTTTAGATGCAGTATGGAGGGAGATAAGTGGATCATCATCTACCGATGTTTTTAAAGGAATAGTATAGAACTTCCTCTCAGAATTATTATCATTTAATCATTAAAATTAAATTCGGAACATATAATTAGAAAAAATTCATATAGAAATAAGTTTAGAAATGATAACAGATATACAGTACTAACAAGAAAAATATACTTAACAAAGATAAATAATGAAGAATTTTAAATAAGGATTTCTATTTCCTTCTTACTACACCCGGTTGTATGTAATTCTCTTGAGAATGGCACAAAATGTTCGTTGTATTTATAAAATATCTAAAAATGAAATTAAATGTTTTCTATGTCTAAAACGAAGTATCAAAGATGGTTTTGTACATCATGTTGATATACAGTTAAAGAAACTAAAAAATGGCATGACACCAATGGTAAATGATGAAATGGTTCATAGGTGGAGTATTATATATAAATGGTCAAATCCTGAAAGACTATTCCCATGGTGTGGGTAACATTGTGTTCCTAAGAGTTAGATGCCATATGTAGTGTATATGTAGTGGTGTGAGTGTTTTATGCTTGGTTGGAGGATTTGAGAGTTTCTCTGTGCCTATTTCACAAGGGAAGTGAGATCCATAATTGTTTAAAGGATGCCAAAGTTGACTTGAATTGTGGAATGTGTTGTTTTAGAAATGCTATGAACCATACTAATTTACAATAGGGACTTCTAAGGGATTATCTTTGAGAAATATACTAGTTAGTGTAGGCCCATAAGAATGATATAGTATAAGATATGTAAATATACGACGAATCTTAAAACTCCTTGAGCTAGAAGTTTGGGATGTGGGATTGGGTCGAATGATGACTGATTAGTAATTCATATTGGGGTATTTATGTAGGTGGATTATAGTAGATAATATTCACTCCCTTTTGGTGTGTTACGTCTAAATAAGTGATTCTAATTGGGTGAGTAGTCTCAATTGAGTGTGGGGATCTAGAGGGAGTGAGGAGAAATAATTAAATATGTAATACTTTCTAGTGAAAGGTTGTGTGAGACATATAGAGTGTTGAAAGGGGTACACCTTGGAGGAACATAGGGGATTTTGGTTAGTTATTATATGAACATTGTTCTTGGGAAGTCATGGGAAGGGGAACAAGAATAAGTTGGTATTCAGATAATGAAAAACCAATGAGGGTCATAATGAGTGGTATGATCATAGGTTTGAGTTGTGATGTAAGTGTGGAATAAGGGCATGTGATTGTTAGGGATACAATGTGGTAGATGATTATGTTTGTGATGAGGCTGAGGATTGGAGACATAAGGATCATAGTATAGATTTACATCTCCTAGGTTCTCAACATTACTTGAGTTATATATATGTGCTTATCTATGTCATATACCTCATGTTATTGTGGTTTATCTCGTACAGTAGGTCAAATATTAAGATTTGATCCTCAAACCACATCTAATAATTCAGGATCTATATGTAACTTGCCATGTGGTTTACCTTATACTGATATTTTTTTTCTAGTGTTGGTGGTTGGAAATTGATATATCAATCTCATAATAAATATGATGTTGACATGTGGATAAGATATGTGTCTATGGGATAGTACATAGTGGTAATGATTAATCATCTGAGAGAGTTTGGATATTGGGGTTCTGTCCTTAAATATCATGTTATATGTGATGGATTTTACGTATGATTATTAGTGGATATTTTGATGACCTTACCTTATGATTTTTATTATAGTTAGTTCATGATATGGAAATTCTATTCTCAGATGGAACTCTAATGACTTGAGGATACAATAGATGTATCACCAGAATTGATCGGAACAGGTGAGGTTATGTGTTGGGGTAACCTGGTAAGCTCCTGATGACCCAATATGGTTTATAGTGGAAAATTTTCAAGATGAAACCTATAATATAATTCCCAAATGTTTCATATGATATTTATATAAAATCTAGGTTATACATGTGAAATTTAAAATATGGAATCCTAAGGTAATTGCAATGAAATAAATTAATTAGAGAGAAACACAATTTTACCATATTTAGACACTAAACATTCTCTACACCGTAACCATAAACATGATTCATATCAAATCAATAACAATGTAGTATATTAAATAATTTTACATGTTTAGTATCAAAAATAATATTATTATAATTTATTCATATAGCAAATATAAAAAACCTCCTTAGGAAACCATATTTAACCTTCATCATGCATAATATAATTTATTCTATTATCGATTTACATCCATACCTAATAATTGTAATACATGTGAAGTTAATTTAATTTGAGAATGAGGCTTGTGATTAAATCTATAACTAATAGAAAACAACCATGCAAATAAAAAACACTATACATGATTCACATACCAAATCCATGCTCATTCATCACACATCATCACCCCAACCATGATCATCACACATCTATATCACAGATCATCCAATGTCACATATCATTCCAAACAAAAAAATCACTTAAAAACACACTATAACTCAATCAAAATTACCACCACTAATAATAAAATTCCCATATGGAACACATGTAGCATAAATCATGCATCAGTCATATAAACATATAAACGATATTTCATAATTCACAATACCACATTTCAAATTGAAAAAATGTAATTCATTACCTATCATAATTATTATGGTTTATAATTTGATGTAATTATAGATTTCTATAAAAATTGAGGGGTTCAAATGAATAATCATCCAAAAAATAGATAGGTTCCCATGAATGAACATCCACAAAAAAATAGAAAAAGATTGTGAAAGTGAGAAAAAGAAGTTACCTTGATTAATGGGTATATGTTTTCATGATGATCCAAGAGGTTAGAAGCCACAATAAACATGATTAAAGGGAGGGAGAGTGGAAAGGAATGGGACTAGTGGAAAGGCTGGGGATCAGTGTTGAGGAGTGGTAAGGGGCAACGATTCTTGGGACCAGAGGCAATGTAGGGTGAGGGTTGGGCTTCTAGGGTTTTGGGGGTCGGGTGAGTGTGGGGTTCTTGGGAGAAGTTTGAGGTTTTCAAAAAACATTACATTGAGTTTGTATAAGTTTTTAATAAACCGCCACAAAATTATTTTTAAAAAATTTAGTTTCAATTTAATAAACTTATATTAAACACTGATTTTGGTGTAGTTGTGTTTGAAAAATTGATTCTCTATGAATGACATTGGTGAAGCAACAAATATTCTTATGATCATGATCCATGTTGATAGATTAAAGTGGCTGTTTAGAGTATATGAAGGAATATAGACATAAAATTTACATAAGAGATTTACTATAGAACAATCTAATAGGGGATCACTCCCAATGACAAATAATATACATTTCTCACAGAAAAGACATCCTCAAAAACAAGATTAATTATACAGTATGACCAAGATCTATTTATCAGTGATAAAATCAGTCATGTATGGCACACATTATTTTAATCTTAATGTTTCCTTTACCATACACATTGTATGTAGATATCAGGTAGACTTAGGAGAAAACCACTATATATAATTCAAGATGATACTTATGTATATAATAAATTATAAGGATCTATTCATTGTTTTGGTAAGATATGTGGTGTTTATCATGAGGGAACTTATAAATTCTAGTTTTGAGATTGATTTGGAAGACCTAAAATAACAATTGGGATCTACTTTCTAACTTAATGGACAATTTTTTAATATGAATTTGTCATATCATCTCATCAAAGTTGATTATATAACATCTTTTGAATATATTATGGCTACTAATGAAAACATGTAAGAAGTGTGTAGACAAAAAATCATCCAAGATCATAAGGTGGTGACAAGTATTAAAGGAACTTACCACACTGTAGTGTTACTAGATAGTGTTAGTGGATATTTTTAGTAAGACAAGTTCACATACAATCATAATGAATATAATTTTTATGTATCATGTCTTGATGTATTAATCATAGAGAGGTTATGTCATAGTGATTAGACTGTCCAGAAAATGAAATGTCACAGAAATGTTGATTAAATGCTTATCTCAATAGATGTATGAACTTGATGTGACAGCTAGTGGACATAAAGTCCCTAGTACTTTCCTCTTCTGGATGTGGTGATCTGTTAAAGGTGATTCCCAATAAACAACTACTTTTGAAATTAATATTACATGTGTAATTAAAAACATGAATATTTATAAATATAATACCACGTAATTATATTCATTATATGAAACATTATCGTGATAATGTACTAGATAATCTATTGAAATGAAAAATCAATAGAAATATCCTAGTATAATGAAAAAAGTTATTTCTTATAATGATGGTTTTAAATTAATTTCATATGGTTGGATAAAATCATCTGGTTAAACATGAATGTGAATACCAAAAGGTGAGAGTATTCTTATGTGGATGAGAATTCATCTTATTAAGACCACACATAGAATTACATAATATGTGAGATTGTGAGGACAAACCTTCCAATATGAATAAAACATGTTTACACGTCATTTAATATTACAGACTACAATAATATGGAATAATCATTAAAATTTAGGATTATTATCAATTCATATCACGACATACATAAATTGAGTAATTCTACAAGGAAATAAATCATTATATTCATATTGATGTATGATAATTTGTGTTCCTCAAGAATTACATACCAATAATTAATAAGTCATTAAATATTCATCAAGAAAATAGGATAATGACATGAACATGTAAATTTCATTATTATAGATATGAAGACAAATTGATTATATTATATAGTGTGAACTCATATGCAGTTATCACCATGGTGATATTAATTTAATTATCTATGGTTACCATCACATGTTTCTCGATGAGGATTAATGAATTTTTGAAATATATCTTTATCCAATTAGGGAAGAGTCCTAGATGGCATACAAAATATTTTATCTATTAGTTTCATATAAATTTGATTTGAATTTAATAGCATGAATCAGTATCAATTTCAATACCATGTTATAATATATCTTAGTGATATATTATTTGATTTAAAATATTCATTCAACAATTAAAATATAGATTAAATATATATGTTAGTTGAATATTAAATAAATATTTATTATAAATAAATTATAATAATTGTTTTCCAATAGTTTTAAATCACAATATAACTAATATTATTTCTGAGTAAATAAAATTTTTTCTAGTTAATAAAATATTAAAAAATTATTTTTTTACATGATCTCTTAATAAAATATTTTTTCTATCTATTTTATTATTCACAAGACAATAAATTATATTTATTACTAAATAAATATATATTCATAGTCACATATAGTAAAATATATATTATTTCCATGTTCAGGAAAAAAAATATATAATTTTTTATTGAATGAAATATATTTATTATTCAGGGTTCGTTAAATGATAATGTGAAACAATACTCTAATTTAATGGTTTTGTGAAATGATATATTCAATATCATATAAATAAATATTTATTTGTTTATTTTATGAATTTTATTTATTTTTTCACCATACATTGTGCTAGTCCAAGAAAATAAACAGTAATATTATAAATATGGCCCTATATGAATTAGGATATTTGTTTTCGGTATATTTGAAATTACCAATTCCTAAAATAGCTCAATAAATAACCATTTATGCCATTTTATAGAGTTTTTCACAAGATACATTATTGTTCATAATTAATCCCCTATATATAATTTTATATTATAAAATACCATCTCTAGTGTATTATTTAAAAACATGATTATTATTCCACCTACATTATACCTCTCAAGAATAAATGTGTAAAATAAGCAACTTTTAAGCCAAATGAATCATATTATGATCAAATAGAGAAATTTAATAGAATCATACTGTATATTCTAGAACCTAACATTACATCATCTTTATTCAGTGATTGAGAATAATGTGGGGATTATTGAATGATATATTTAATTATTGACCAACCTTAGCATAATTATTATTTAACATAAAAGAGTTCAATAAATAAAAATAGACATTGAAGAAATATCTCCTAACTAATATATTTTTCATCTTATTTTATTAATAATAAATTTATTATGAAGGATCCCTCACATGGTTTATGATTATATTCTCCTGTTTCATTAGATATATTCATTGGAAATAATGATTGTTCATAGTTTTCTTATGGATTAGTCATTGAAAAATAAAAAATCCAATTCATGTATTTTCAACCACCATTTCATTTAACTCCACACATAAATAGTTACAATATGTATTATTGAGGCGACTGTGAATAAAAAATTAACATTGATATTTATTTTATATGAAACTTAAATGTTCCCCTAATTTATTTCATAGAGGCCAAGAAATAATTATTATGTAGGCTACATTGCACACTTATATATTGATGTAAACCTATATATTGGTTCATTTCTTGGAATATTTTTAGTCATCTGTGGTGGATATGGTGTCTTTAGTGTATTTTCTAGGATGATTCCCACTATTTTGGGGGAAAAGTATGGGTAATCATTTCATTCCCCTTGTAAAATATGGTTAGAAGCTAAATATTTAATTGTAATCATTGTTCACCTATTATACGATAAAAAATATTTATATAAAAAAATATTTATATAAAAAAATAATGTAATTTTATATATGATAAAAATTGTGTTTATAGTAATATAATTTAAAAAATGATAAATGGGAAAAATTACATTTAAGAAAAGGATACAAGAGTATGATTTTTTCATTGAAAATCATTTTCTATCTTATGATGTATCAACATAACATAGATGATAGGGTTTAAGTGTATTCAATATGGAATGATATGACCAAAAACCATAATTAAAGACAAATAATAAATATTAATAATTAGGTTTAATAAATTAGTCTCCACATTAATCCCCTAAAAAATTTATCATCAAAAGCTGACAAACCATAGAACCCAAAAAACTTATTGAAATACCTCTTATACAGTTCACTTTGACACTGGTTATATAGAACTTAAGATAATTGTTTTTCAATAAAATAATATATATACTCCGAGAATAAAAAAATAAACATATATGATGAACCATTAATTGATGAGAGAAAAATATTATTAAATTTTGGTCACTATTGTACATGGACAGAACTAAAAAGTTTTAAAAATGGCTACGAGAATGTGATTATTAAAGCTTATTTCATATATGAGGCATGATAAGAACTAATTATGAATGATTCAGTTAATATAATCTGCTTTGATTTATGTATTTGAACATGGGAGGGTAATGATTTTTTCATGAATCATTTATTATGTATTTTCATAAGATTGAAATCATACTAGTGTGAGGGAGTCACAAAAAACCAAAATTCACACATATATCATTTTAATTCATCGATGAAAATCCAATAATTTCAGAAAATTTATGCATTTCACAATATTTTCATTATATTTTAATATTTTTTTGTTTTTAATAATTATAACATAATATTATGGTTTCATTCACATAAATAATTCTTCTATTAAAACTACATCGCTATTCATTAAAAATGGTGTCCTTTAAATGATATTTGAAATTTAAGACTAAACCATCTACATTTGAATAAACTATATTTTTATCATATTTTTATGATTGAATAGGAAATTGAATAGATTATCTATGAATAAATGATAACCACTTATAAATAAATGTTAAAATTTCATGATTATGCAACATTAAATAAGGACACATATAATCCAATGATTATTTTCTTACATTATCACTTACCCAATGAGTCGAAATCACTATGTACAGTTAAATGGTGTATTTTGATGAATATATATGAATTAATTTGAACTATGTAAGATTATATAATAAATTTATTAGGTCTTACAAGTTTAAATAACACCAATGATTGATTAAATGAAAACTTAATTTGACCATTTGTGATTAAAAGGAAGCAGGTATAAGAATAATTAATATCATTAGAAGGATATGAGAGGTTTTACAGTTTTGTAAAAAGTGAGAAATCTAGACATAGAGTCTCGTGAATCAATGATAAAGAGAGAACCAACCGAGATTTAATGAATGTGTCATCGACTTTAATAAAACATATATATTCCATTTTTAATTAAATCAAGTAATCTATCAAAAAAATCTATTTGGAATGTGAAATAATATAGAGGAGGTAGAATGTTATATTGTTTACTAAATCTAAAATTCATTTGAGGATTACTGACAAAGAGAGGAAGAAAATAATGTTCCTATTTACAGATAATGATTACTCATGAATACCACATTCCTGGTGTAATGAGCCCACTTATTGATGGAGATAGAGAAGATGATAAAAATTGGGACATCACTGAAGAAATAAAATTTCAGAACCCTTGTTTGTATATCAGAATATTTTAACTTTTTTTTGTATTTCTTACCTTCAACCAAAATTATCAAAATTTCTCCATGTAGAACTGACCATGGTTTTTGGTTGATTTGTAAGGATGGATTTATTTATTTCTTGATTCTTTATTTAGTTTGAATATAATTATTCTACTAGTGATTTTAACTGAATTTGGGTTGATGCAGTATGGCATCCTACCTTTTTATTACATAACTTTTCATTACATTTTACATAGAAAGGATATTTAAAGTGTAGTGTTTTAGAAATCAATAACATAATACATGAAATCAATAGAAACATTTTTTTGATATACATGTAATGAATCATCATAGGATCATACTGTGTACAATTACTGTATCTCAAAACCTTGTAACACAAATCAAAGTAAAGGGTGAGCAGAAGCCCTAGTAATGAAAACATGGGAATCAGTTTTCTTGTGAAATCAATAAGAACTCAATAATAAAATACAAAGACATGATAAATGGGAGTATAGTCATATCATAATGAAAATAACATGAAACATAACTTTAATATGTGGCTACAACACTTAATTTATACATTAATGAACATATCACCAAGGTTCATCCCAAAGGTGTCATAAAACGTACCGAGGTTATTCACCAAGGTATCGTGAAACATGTCATCTCTAGAGATTAATTCTCTACCCAATGATTTGGAGAACTATCAAGTCATATACAAAATATGTCTTTTCATGTGATCCACATATATCAATATCAAACATTTCATAAAAAACCCATTGAGAACAAAATAAATATGTTCCATTTCAAATTTGTGATGTTTAAAAAGTTCATAAAAAAATAAGATCGTAGTGTCATTTATAACCTATGGAAACAGAGTGAGGGTTATATGTATGTAAATTATAGAATCCAATATATCACTTTTTTTTATTTATTAAAACCCATAGAAAATAAATAGGTTTGGTTATTCACCTAAATAAAACAAGATAATTTCATGAGATAAAGAGACAGGAATTATAAGATGAAAATTCTACAGAATAACGACTAGATAACATCCTTTTAGAAAACATTAAATAGAGAGGGTACAAGGGTAACACATTAATAAATAACCCATAATATAGTATAAAATAATAATAACATGGAGATAAGAATATTTTATGGATATTTGAATGTCATACCACATGGAAAGGAAATTTGAATGGTAATAGAAGATGCTATTTCTTTTACAAAAAAGTCTGCAGCCTAACGGTGTAACTTAAAAATTCAAAAAATCAAATGATAAGAGAATAAATTGTCTCTCATCATTTATGCATAAAATTTATAGTATTAAAGATATATAATAACAATCCCTAATATAATAAAATGGAACTATAATACAAAACCTAAAAGAAGTCATGACTTAAAAGGGAAGGGTGAAAGGCTCCCTTACTTTGAAGAGAAACTTCTAGAGAATGAATGTCATGACCTTGGGAGGCCTGAGGTCACCTTGGGAGGACTCCTTGGTATGTATAAATAAAATACCTTCGTTGAGGAGGATTTTCTAATGAATTTAATGAGGTAATTACTTGGTATTTATAGGAAAAGTGGGGGAATTTTTAATTAATTTCCAAGGGACACATCATCGGTTGTGTTTCAAAATCAATGGGCTTTCCCATCGTATTTTCCCATGGTATTGGCCACATGGGACACTAAATAACATATATTATTATTCAATAGTCAACCAGATTTATTACGTCATGATTACATCATCATTGATTTCATTAAACACCAGAAAATCAAAACTGTATTCTTAATATTCACCGAAAAAACTACTATTTCATAAAAATCCCCAAATTTAATTCTAACATAATATCGAAGCACTGAATTAAAAAATGAAATAAATTTTATGAAAATAATTTTCGAAATAACTTTAATTTAATTTTTAAATAAAATCATTATTTACTCCAAAAATACATCTTCAAAACTATAACTCATTTTGTAACACCTTAAGAAAGTAATCAAGGTCACAAAAAATTATCGTATAACCGTATGAAAACAAATTAACAATATATGATTACATTTTAGGAAAATACATTTCCATATTGAATTATGAAATTAATTAAAAAAATGTAAATAAAGTATTTATGACATAAAAAAATACATAAAATTATACTATGATCAAATTTTCACTTTTAAGAAGTCTAAAATGTATTTATAAATTCATAGGTGAAGTTTCTATTTTTTTGGTCGATTTACTATTCATTACTTTTCATACAGGTATTTTACGATTCATATTTTACTATTCCCTAAATATTATTTTGATCTTATTAGACTCTAAACTCCTTACTGAACATAACTGTAGAAAACCATTCATTGAAAATCAATTAACATGTTTAATTATTTTATGAATACAATAATATTTTTAAATACCCCTTTTTCCAAAATTCATCAAGAATATGGAACTTCTAAAAATTCATCCTGTATTTATCTGGATACTTGAAATTCATTAATATTACCATAATAATAAGTAAAAATATTATTTATACAGAAGGATTACTGAAAGTAACTGAAGCATCGTTACATAGCCCCTTGTAACACATGCAGAGAACCAAATTGTAAGGTGTGTTATGGTGATAGAATCTTTGGGTGGCTCAAACAAAATTGCTTGAGTGGTGATTTTTATCTGCATGAACTTCTTCCTTAGGAGATTCTGTTCAAGCTTCACATGTTGATGTTCGGCTTGGGCTTGGTCCAGAGAAAAGCCCAGTGATGCTACCTCCTTCCCAAGCTCTAACAGATGGGGTTCATATGACCCGAGTCTACTGGATGATGCCATCGACTCTTCTTTATGTATTAATTAACCAATATCATTTGAATTTATTAACAATAATTGTAATATTATGAGTTTAGTTTCCAACGGTCATATTGAACAATGATTATATAACAGTTGAAACCCAACAACATCATTTAATCATACTCACTTCATTAATTAAAGGATATACTATTTTTAGTATAAAATAAAATAAAACCAAAAATTATAAAACCAATATTATTCAAAAGTTTTGGTCATTACATTCTTTTCCCCTTAATAAATTTCATCCCCAAAATTTTAACTCGTACGGTATGAGGTGAAAAGGCATGTGTACTTCTACCACATAGATTTATCTGGCTCCCACGTGGCTTCTTCACATTTGTGGTTCCTCCATAACTCATTAACTAGGTGGGTAGTCTTTTTGCGTAGAACCTTGTCTCTACGATCCAATATCTCCACCGGCTTCTCCTCGTAAGAGAGGTCATGTTCCAATTGTACCACCTATATATTTAGTACCTGTGAAGGGTCAGGTATGTACTTTCTCAAGAGGGATACGTGGAAGACATCATGAACTTGTGATAGATTTTGAGGAATTGCAAGATGATAGGCCACTGCTACAAGGCGATCAAGGATTTTATAGGGTCCATTCTACCTAGGGCTAAGCATCCATTTCTTTCCAAAACTCATGACTCTCATCCAAGGTGAAATCCAAAGAACGACCTTGTCACCAACATCCAAATCCAAGTCCCTTCGAGGGTTGTTTGAATTTCTCTTTTGTCGACATTAAGAAGCCGAAATTGGTTGTTAGATGGAATGGACGTTTTATGTCATCTCTTTCACAAGATAAGACCCAGGAATCTATATCTCATCAGTTTCATTCCAACAAGTAGGAGTTTTACATCGCTTCCAATATATAGCTTCATAGGGTTCCATTTGAATGCTCAATTGGAAGTAGTTATTGTATGAGAACAAGACTAAAGGGAGATGTTGATCTCATCCACCATTAAATTCAATTGAGCATGTTCTCAGCATATCCTATAGTGTTTGAATAGTACTTTCAAATTGGACATCAGTTTGGGGGTGATATGTCGTACTGAAATTCAATTCAGTACTCAAGGATTGTTGAAGACATCCCCAAAATATTTATGTAAACCTTGGATCACGATCAGATTTGATAGAAAGTGGAACTGCATGTAGCATTTCCACTTCCTTCACATAAATCATAGAAAGTTGATCAAGAGAGGAATCTTCCCGAATAGAGATAAAATGGGTATTCTTCATGAGATAGTCCATAATAACCCATATTTCATTGTTTCTTTTGGAAGTTCTCAGGAGACCAGAGACATAGTCCATAGTGATATTGTCTCACATCTATGCTGGTATGGGTAGTGTTTGAAGTACCCTTTTAGGAAGTTGTTTCTCCACCTTCTCTTGAAGACATATCAGGAACCTTGATGTGTATTCAACAATCTCTCTTTTCATACTATCCCACCAATAATGATCAGGATGGTTTCTATACATTTTCATGCTTCCAAGATGTATAGATAATGTTGAGATATGAGATTCATCCATCAGATCCTTCATTATTTTTGAAATATATAGAACGCTTAGTCTTGTATGATGTTTCAGGACACCTTCATGATCAATATTGAACTCAGTAAACATTCCATCCTTCACATCCTCGAACTTCTTTTGTAAAAATGATCTTCTTTCTGAGCATTCTTGATGTTCTTTAGTAATGACGTTTGAGAAATCCTTTGGGTTAGGGTTAAGGATGTCCTTTCCCTTATAATTCCCATTTCTATATTTTCTAGGTTATTGATAAAAGTATCTCTATGAATCCTCATCAAGGAAAGAACAACTGTGTCTTTCCTTATTAATGCATCAACGACATTTTTTGCTCTTCCTGGATGACAATTAATTGAATAATCATAGTCATTGAGAAGTTCCAACCATCTCCTTTGTCTCATGTTCATTTCCTTTTTTGTGGAAATATACTTCAAACATTGATGGTCGATGTATATATTACATTTCTCTCAATAAAGATATTGCCTCCATATCATCAGAGAAAAAATGACAGCATCTAGCTCCAGATCATATGTAGGATAGTTCTCCTCATGAGTCTTCAAATATTGAGATACATAAGCAATGACCTTGTCATTTTTCATGAGGACGCACCCAAGCCCTTTCTAGGATTCATCGCTAAAAATAATGAATCCTTCTCCACTAGAGCCCAGAGTTAACATGGGTGAAGTAACCAATATCTTCTTCAACTTGTTGAATCATTCCTCATACTCCTTTTTCTAGATGAACTTGACCCCTTTTCAAGTTAACTTGGATAATGGATTAAAATTTCATGAAATGATTTTCAAAAACCTCCTACAATATCCTGCTAATCCAAGGAAACTAAAAATCTCGGTTATTGTTGTAGGCTATGGCCACTCTTCTACTACTGTTTTCTATACATGGTCAATTATGATTCCTTTATTGTTACCAATTTTCCCCAAGAAAGCAACTTGTTGCAACTAAAATTCACAATTCTGGAACTTCCATAAAAGCCTTTCCTTCTGTAGAGTTTTCAAAATAACCCTTAGATGATCCTGATTCTCCTCATGAATTTTGGAATGTATCATAATATCAAAAATAAAAACTGCAACAAAGTTATTGAGGTAGAACTTAAAGACTCCATTCATCAAATCCCTAAAAATAGCAGGTGCATTAGTCAGTCCAAAGGGCATAACAACAAACTCATAATTCCCATATCTTAATCGGAAGGCAGTTTTAGGAATATCTCCTTTATTCACCCGCAACTATTGGTAACCAGAACAAAGATAAATCTTATTGATGAATTTAGCACCACAATGTTGGTCAAATAATTCATCCATTCTTGGAAGAGGGTATTTGTTCTTTAATGTGATCCCGTTTAGTTATCTATATTCAATGCATAACTGCATCTATCCTTCCTTCTTCTCCACAAAGAGAACAAGTGATCTCTAAGGAGACACACCCGTTTAGATAAACACCTTATCCAAATGATATTTTAGTTATTTATTTATTTCTCCCAGCTCCACATTTTCCATCTTATACGGGGTATTTGATATCAGATGAGATCTAGGTACGAGTTCAATGGAGAACTCTAGCTCTCATTCTGGGGGAGGTCTGGGAAACTCCAGCAGAAATAAGTCCACATATTCCTGGATGATGGGGACAATTTCAATCCTCAAACACTCATTTCCTTCTTATTCTTCACTGATTAACTCCATAAATAAGGATATAAGAGGTTCTTCTAGACAAATTTATAGTTGAGATATCTCTCCTTGGAATATAACTGTATGTTTTCCATTCAAAACTTATGCAATTTCCTTACTTCTGCATTTGATCTTAGCATAATACTTCGAGAGCCAGTCCATCCCCAGTATAATGTTGAATTCCAGCATGGGAATGACTACTATATTTGAGACAAGATAGTGCTCACAAAAGTAAATACTACAGAATCTGTACACTGACAATGCTTGGATAATCCCACCAAGAGAATTGATTGATAAATCTACTTTTAGAAAAATGGGGTTTGATTGTAAATTCATTGCAAACTTGGAGGAAACAACGGAATTATTAGACCCAGAATCACCAATGTACTTTCTAGATTTGATAGATCAACAATATTACCCACCACCACATCATTCAGAGCGTCAAATTCAACTGTCATGATAGAAAAAGCACGACCTTTCTCCCTTGTCCTTTACTGAGGCTGATTGTGGTTCCCCTCCACTACCCTCATATTTGGAAAGTGATTGGAAAAGTACTCAATTTTTCCACATATAAATAACTAGACATCATGTAGGGAATTCACCATCTTCCCCTTGTCCTTAGTGTTTGGAAGTTTAGGATTCACCTCACTATGTCAATTCTTATAAATATTGCCTTCTCTTCCACACTTGTAGCATTTCCCGCTCCTGAGAAGAAAGTTCCATGAATTCTTCTTCCCACATTTATTACAAGTGGTACATTGCGCTTTCTTGCCTCCGTTTCCCTGATCAAAGTTCCTCCCTATGCTATAATCAATCAATATCTTATTTTCATTATATATATGTGACCACTGCATCTCACCAAACTCCAGATTGACTTTCATCGCACTGTTCATGATCTCTTCATAACTTTCCAAGTCTCAGTTGGCTAGTTTCTTCTGTAGATGAGGTCTCAATCTACCAAAGAATCTATCAACCTTAAAATTTTGATCCATGCAAAAGATAGAGGTGTAACTTGAATGCCTTGTGAATTTCATCTTTTGGCTTTTACAGATTCATTCTCCATTTTCTTAAGCTTGAGAAACTCCTTTCTCCATTGTTGTTTTCATGGAATGAGGGAAATACTTACTAAATAAAATCCCACTGAACTCTTCCAACTCCCTATCTTCAGCCTGTACACCTTTCCTCATGTATTTAATCAGTTCACACCACTGATCGGCTTCTTCTTCCAAGCAATAGATAACCAAGGAGACCATCTCATGCTTTGAATAGCGGTGTACAAAAAAGATATTCTCGATAGATCTGATCCAATGCTCTAACATTTGTGGGTCAGTAGATCCTCTGATTGCTGGTGTTAAATGATTCATAAATTATTCATCATAATGTTATTACTTTCATAGTTATATCATTCTCTTAGATTGATTCAATTTATTTCCCATAACATGAGTCAGTTGGTTCACCATTCGCATGAAAGTTTCCATTCCGGCTTCCATCAGAGGGTCATCAGTGCATGGTCCATTGCAGTCACCATTTGAATGGTTCCTCCTAATGCATACCATTTTTTAAAAGAATAAAACCTTAGTGAGAATATTTTTTCATTTATGAATCTTTTAACTATAAGGGATTTTTGGTGCTAAAACTTCTTTAAAAAATTAAATTTCTCTATAAATCCATCCTAATGATTCATAAAAATATTATGATTTACCAAACTTACCCTCTGGAAGTGTCATAAACAAGAGTGAAGCAAGGCCCATTGTCATGTACTAGGATACCCTGGGTCAAGCCAAGAACTCCTTGATAGTGTATTCACTTCTAAGTACATCTGTTCCAGAGCCACCTCTACCTGCTCGTAACCAGACATGGATGTAATTTCTCGATACACCTCTTACTCAGTACTCAGAAAAATACAAGGAAGTACTCTAATTTTTTTTAACATTTCTATAGGGTTATTAATAAATTTTTCATAGCCTAATTTACATAAATAACTAAACATTCCATTGATACAAACTATGGAATCCAGCATTTTTATTACATAACTTTTCATTACATTTTACATAGAGAGGATCATTAAAGTCTAGTGTCTTGGAAATCAGGAAAATAATACATGAAAAAAACATAAAAAATTATTTTAATATAGTTGTAAGGATTTATCATAGGTTCATCCTATCTACAATTACAACATATTATGACCTGGAGACATACATAAAATGAAAGGGTGACCAGAAGGCCTTGTAATGAAAACAAGGGAATCGCTTTTCTTTCGAAATCAATAAGAACGCGATAAACAACATAAAGTCATGAGAAATGGGAGTATAGGAATATCATAATGAAAATAGCTTGAAACATAACTTCAATATGTTGCTAAAAGACTTAATTTAGATATTCATGAAAATATCACCATGGTTCATCCCCAAGGTGTCATGAAAATTACAAATGTTATTCACCAAAGTATCGTGAAACTTGTCATCTCTAGAGATTAATTCTTTAACCAATGAATTAGAACGCTATCAGGGTATAACCTGAATATTTATTTTTCAAGTGATCCACACTGGTAAATATAAATCATTTCATAAAAATCCCATAGATAATAAAATAAATGGGTTTCAATTCAATATAGTGACGTTTAACAATATCTTAGAAAAATAAGATAATTATGTCATTTATAACCCTTAGAAAGGGAATAAGGGTTATATGTATGTAAATTGCAGAACAAAATATATATTAGTTTTGTATTTATGAAAAGCCATAGAAAATAAATGGCTTTGAGTATTCAAATAAATAAAACAAGAGAATTTATAGAGAGAAAGAGAGAAGAATCTTGAGATGAAAATTCTGCAGCATAACGACTACATAACATCCTTTTAGAAAACATTAAAAAGATAGGGTACAAGGGTAACCGACGGATCAAAAACACATAATAAAGTATAAAGGTATAATAACATGGAGATAAGAACATGGTATGGATATTTTAATGTCATATCACATGAAAAGTAAACTTTAAAGGAAAGTGAAGATGAAATTTCATTTATCAAAAATTCGGCAGCCTAACAACGTCAATTAAAAAATAAGAAAATCAATTGATGAGAGGAACAATGGTATCTCATTATGTGGACATGAAATGGAAATTTGTAAATATATATAATAACAATCCCCCAAACAATAAAATGGAACAGTAAGACATTACATAAAGTAAGTCATGTCTTAAATGAGGAGGGTGAAAGGTTAGCATACCTTGAAGTGTAACTTCAAAAGATTTAAGTTTGGGACCTTGAGAGGCTTGAGGGAACCATGGGAGGACTCTTTGGGAGTTATGTATACCATAGATTCTTTGAGGAGGATTTTTTAATGAAATTAATGATGGAATGTCTTGGTCTTGATAGGATAAGTCGGGGACTTTTTAATTAATTTCCCATGGACACCGCATCAGTGGTATTTGTCAGACCGTGGGCATGGCCATGGTATTTTCTCATGGTATTGGCCAAATGGGACACCAAAAAACATATCATAATATTCAAAAGTTGACCAGATTTATTACATCATGATTACATCATCAATGATGTTATTAAACACCCGAAACTCAAAACTATATTTTTACTATTCACTAAAAAACAACTATTTCATAAAAATCCCAAAAATTCATTATAACCTAATAAGAATTGTATGAATTCAAAAATGAAACCCATTTTATATAATAGTTTTTTAAATATTGTTAATTTAATTTTTATATAAAATCATTATTTATTCCAAAAATACATCTTTAATACAATAACTCGTTTTGTAACACCATAAGAAAGTAGTCAAGGTCCCATAAAATTATGGTATAACCATAAGACAATAAAGTAACAATATATGATTATATTTTATAAAAATAAATTTCCTTTTTAAATTATTAAATTAATTATAAAATTTTAAATAAAATATTTATGACATACAAATATTAAAAAACTTATAATATGACCATTTTCACTTTTAAGATGTCTAAAATTTATTTGTACATTCATGGGTGAAGTTTTTATTTTTTGGTCATTTTACTATTCATTACTATTCATACTGGTATGTTACAATTCATACATAACTATTCACTAAAATTTATGTTGATCTTATTAGACTCTAAATTTCTTACTAAACCCAACTATAGATGACCATTTTTTGAAAATCTATTCCCATTATTAATTATTTAATGAATACAATTTTTTTAAAATACCCATTTTTTCCAAATTCATCAATAATATAGAACTTCAATAAAATCTTCCTATATTTATCTGGACACTTGAAATCCTCAAATTTTAACCCAATAAGAAGTAAAAATTTTGTTTTTAAAAAAGGATTATAGAAAGTAACAATGTCTTTGTTACATATCCCATTATAACACCTGCATAAGACCTAAGTGTAAGGTGTGATATGGTGATACAATCTTGGGGTGGCTCGAACAACATCGCCTAAGTGGTGATTTTTATTATCTTGAACTTCTCCTTTAGGCGATTTCGTTCAAGATTCACATGTTGAAGTTCGTCTTGGGCATGGTCCAGAGCAATGCCCAAAGATGCTACCTATTTCCCAAGCTCCAATAGATGGGCTTCATATAGCCAGAGTCTACTAGATGATGCCCTAAACTCTTATTTTTGTATTAATTAACCTAGATCATTTTTATTTAAAAACAATAATTGTAATTTTAAGAGTTTAGTTTCTAATATTCATATTGACCAACGATCATATAACAGTCAAAACCCAACGACTTCATTTAATTATACTCACTTCATTAATTAAAGGATACATTTTTGTTGAGTATAAAATATTATTACACAAAATATTATGAATGAAATGTTATTCAAAAGTTCAGGTCATTATATGCATTATAGGAATTCATCACCCTTTCATTAACTTATTTGATTCTATATAATTATTTTATAGAAAATATCATAATTACATAGACCTAACTCACATAATATATAAATTAATGATGTTTTTTGGGTAGTATTGTGTCTCTTAAGAACTAGCACTTGGATGAAATTAATGGTTCAGGGTATCCAATGTACAACATTAACTTATCTAGATGGAGAATTTCTTTTGTATTGATTCTATAGACATTGTGAGGAACTTAGTGTGTACTATATAACTCTTTGATTATCATAATAACCTAGTATAAACTCATTACTATTATATGGTGTTAAAAATCAATCACAAAATAAATACATGGGTGAGTTATCTATAATCTTTGATACAATAAATGGACATGAGTGGAAAATGATATTTCCATTTTTTGGATTTGATAATGTGAAGTGGAATACTCTCAAGGATCATCCAAGGTTCTCACTAAATCATTTACCGATTTCCATTTTTTTTTTACTTTTGTAACACACATCCAATACATTAATTATTTCAATATAAATGAAAATAAGAAAAAAAAAATTTGAAAGTGAGTTATTTAGATGATTATTCAACTGAAAACCATAATGTCAGATAGTATGTTTCACTTCTAGTAGAATAAATATTTTAAGTACATATAATAAGGATTAGATCTCTTTCTCCTCTATTTATAGGGATCCATGTGTCCATTCAATAATTTTATTTCAATGTCAACATTATTCAATAATATTTTACTTTATTTTATATCCATTCATTAAAATAAGAGAGGATAATAAATATTATCGAAAGAATAAATATTACTTATAAACTAACTAATTTTTCTTCTTCTGAAGTTCATGATTTAAGAGATTCTTAGTTATAGGGACCTTGATAAGAATCGCAGAAAATAAATACTCAATCATCATTGATCACTAAATTTTTATAACTATAAAATGATTATTAGTTTTCCAAATACTTAGAGAAAAAGTGTTAGTAGAAGAAATTCAAACTCAAGTTATCATATGGAAGAACCTAAGGACGATGAAAAGGACTTAATGATGAATATAATTTTGTACCTTTCAATATAAAAATATTAAGAGTATAAAGTACATGTATTCCAACAAATACATTTTTCTATGAGTTATTAATAATCTATGAAAACATATTATGTGGATTTCTTAAAATAAAACATGCTAAATGATCCCAACAAAATTAATGGAGAAACATATTTATCATTTCACCTCTATTTAACTTGGCAATAAGGGGATTACATGGAGGTGACATAATTTATATTAGAGAGATAATATGGACCTCCTACCTCCTACTGTTACAAATATATTTCTCCAAGAGGAACTTCTCAAAACTGAATAGATCCCTATAAAACCCAAAAAGTGAAGTATATTATTATTATTATTTTGTAATGAAAATTTTCAAATTAGATATATTATAAAATTATTAACTCCTTATATCATTGAATTAATCTATATTGTGATAATAAATATTTAAAAACTATCATGGAATGGGTGGGCATTTTTAAACATGTAATTGTAACCATAGATAAGGGACTAAATGAAGAAATCCTAGTGCAATTTCTTGAGATTATTTAATTATAATATAATATCAATCATGAATAAAATTTGAATATCTCTCATTTCATTAATGTTTTATTTTTAATAAAATAGATACTTAGTATTTGAATATTGTAAGTGTTGATTCATCACCACAGGTGTAGTCCATGGATGACTCTAATGTGAAAAAATAAACCTATGTAGATGAAGTATAATATATGATATAAATTCCCCATGATCTTTACATATGTATTATATGGATGATGTTAATGAAATTGATTTAATTATAAACTATCCTTCTCAACTGAAACAAGATTCCATTCCATTTATTAAAATATCCAAGGCTACATTGGTGGATAATACATCTCAACATGACTTATTTGATGAGAACTATTTCCGTCCTCCAAAAAAATCAAATATAAAATTCTCTATAATAGTGGAGGATACAAAAAACCTTGATCAACAAGATCTATACACCTGGTTCATTTGGAAGAGAATTGGGATAATAATAATATGGCGGTTTAAATCACATACTTCTCACGTACCATTTTATTGATGAAGATTAATAGAACAAACCAATGGATGATTATTTAATCAAAACCCTTCTTAGTGGGTGGAATAAAAAATTATTTCCTTTCACTTTCGAATTTTATTTTATTATATTTTTTGTAGTAAATTTTGAAAATGTAGATATTTTTTTCACTATAATTTAAATTGATTTTACAACAATATTAGTCTCGAAATATCAGTTTTTTAGGTGAAGAAGATTAAAGTGATCTAAAAAATATATTTTTCTTGTTGTTTTTTAAATATCATTTAAAATATGTACACTGATAATTTTTCAAATATTTTATTTAAAAAAATATAAATATATGATTTTACACATTATATACTTATATAAAATAATGAAAAATGACCATCCACATCTTTTTTTAGATAATCTATGTGTAAAGTCAATTATCACATCAGTTATTAAGTAATAGATATGAAAAATAAAAATTTCAAAAATTATAACAAATTACATTTTCAGGAACTAGATATTATAAAATCGATAATAAAAGTAAATTATTTATATAAAAAAGATTGGGTTATAAATTAAATGTTAAAAAAATAATGATTTTATAAAATTGTATGTTAATAATAAAAAAATATTAACAATGATAGATGAAATCATATTAGAAAAAAAAATCGATTGATTTTTCCAATAGGAAACGATCATGGATAAATAAAAATAGTTATTCAAATATCAATACCATTTTAAAATTATTTTCCATTTTTTTCATAAAATAATGGATACCTATCTCTATATATAATATACAATTACTAATAATTGAAAATATATGAATGATGATTCAATGGAAAATTAAAACATTGAATAAAAAGTATATGTGTGTGATAAATTTGAAGATATAGGGACACAGTTATTCTTGAGAGGGAGATGGAAAAAATTTTTTGTGATGAAATTTTATAATTAGAGGGATGAAAAAATAATATTTTCATGTGTATTGGTCTCCATTTATATGTGGGAATTCAAACATTCATTTGATTGATTAGATAAAAAATTCATGATTTTTAAAATCACTTATTGAAATTGATGATGTTATAAATTCAAATGTTTTATACTTATTTACCTCAATTATTTAAATAACTAACATGATAAATATTTCCTTAAATATTTTCTACAATGGTTATATAAAAATAATTGAAAAACATCATAAATAATTGTTTATATCAGTTTTTTAAATAACCAATTTAAAACAAAATTTCAAAAAAATTATTTCATTTATCAAAATAATGCATATAAAAAATAAAATTTTTTATTTATCAATGTATATAATTTATTATAACATGTGAAAAACATTTTCAACTTAGATTAATTAGAAAATTATGTTCTGTAATCGACGTTTTAAAAAAAAATTTCACTTGTTTGATGATTTAGAAGTATTAGTGAGTAGATAGGATCATAATGCATGTATATACTAAAATAACCATTTTTTCTATCCTAATTTATTGTTTACATTTTTCCATTGAATATTATTCCTAGAAATTGAGGAAGTATTGGTTATTGTATTAGGATATTATGGGGGAAATTGTAAATATTGATCCAATATTTCATGCATATAAATATTGTAAATACTTTATAATTTTTTTAAAAATAAATTATAAACAATTTTAATTTAATTTTTATCTTAATAGGTGAATATGAAAATAATTTTTAAATGACCTACATATTATAAAATTAAGAATTAATTATTTTACACATATGTGTTATTTTTTTATTTCCATATTCATGACCTTTTGTGAGTAGGTTAGATAATAATTCTTATTCCACAAAGTAACTATCAACAGTTTTAATCCCATTCATGGAATTTATAAAAATCATATTATATTTATTCATTCATATACCCAATTTCAGGATATTAATGAAACATGTAGAGAATCATGAACAATAAATTATTATTGTTTAAATATATAGTATTATGTGGTTAAGAATATATGATTGTGTATATTGATTATTGCAAATGAATCTAAAAATTTAAATTTAAAAATATTTGACAAGTAGTTTCATGAGAAACCTACTTGGTATGATTCATTAAATTCCTATATATATTTTGTCGAACCCAAATCATAGTGAATCATTTCTTGTTTTTTTCATATGTGAGGGAGAAGTCATGTGCATGGTATCTCTTGAGAGTGGACTCACTATTTTTGGGAGATGTAATTTGAGACTCTTCACCGGTCCTTGGAAGTTTGGTCACAAGCTAGTTATTTCAATTTAATTATTTATCTATAGTTACTCTTAAAAATATATATATTTAAATATATATATATATATATCTCTAATAATATATAAAAATTATAATTAATAAGTAATGAAGGGGATGAATTGTTCCTTTATACTCATTATATATCTAGAAACCCACCATAATAACTATGACTGTTGGAGTTGTCTGATATATTCATGGAAATACTAGGTGAATTATTCTACTATCAGTAAAATTATATATAATTCACTACTCTTAAGAGATAAGACTCCTCATTCTACCTATGAACAAATTACACTTCAAATACATAAAAAACATGGAACCCTAAGACATCATATTTCACAAAGTGAAGAATAGTTCACTTTGACAATAGTAGTATAGAATATATTATATTGGAAAACCTATCATGGAATACTTATACTCAAAATTGTGAGAAACTTTCCAAGAATGTTAGTTGACTAGTTTACAAGGGAAAGAGTAAAATGTTGAAAATATGGGTGAGGGAAGGTGATGAAATATACCTAACTTATATATTAGGCATGATTAGTATCAAATGTGAATTATTCAATTAATTTATTATTCTTTGGATTGTTTATATTTTATTTGAAGGGTATTTTTTTTTCATTGAATTAATTATCATTTATTTTCATAGGAGTAGAGAATAATCAGTATGGGAGAGTGAAATAACCAACATATATATATATATATCATTATCTTACATTTATTGTAAACTAAAAATGTCTAAAATATTGGTTCATTTACTTAATTTTTATCTTATTATAGTATTTTTGATAATAATTTAAATGGGTCCAAATATTGAATTTTTTCAAATTAATTAAAGTTTTATTTTAAAATACCATTTCAATTATAAGGATCCAATCGTAAAACAATACATAATCTTGAATTAAATAAATAATTAACATTAAATATGTTTTTTGGTTTATATAATTAGATAATTAGGTCATTACTATTACATATCAACTTGGAAATTACAAGTAGACACTTCTACTTAGTATCCATTTTTTATAAAATAAAAACTATTAATAAAAAACATGTCAAATTCTATGTTTTATACAACATGACTTTTCCATGATCTCATATTTGACTTTATATATCCTTAATTCATGTGGAAAACATTTCAAAAACATGGGATGAGCATAAAAAGCTGTCTAAGGGTTATAAAATAAGTAAAGGAAACATTACCCCGTCAATAAATACAATTAAATTAAACAATTATTTTCAATCATAACAGACCTCGTGAAATCATAGGATTTATGAATAACACATTGAAATCATAAATCATAAAGGTGACTTGGGGAATAAATATCATACTTACATTGTAGCTTTCATAACTACATGTTAAGATAAATTTGTAATACCCATCACAATATGTTCCCAATATCTATTAGTAGAAACATTCATGTTTACCTCTGTCATGTTACCCAATGCATTGGAGAGCTATCTCGGGCTCACCCGCCCTAGGATTATCACGGAACAACCTGTATACATAAACAATGCCCAATAACCACAACATAATCATAACACATCACACAATCATTAATGAAATGTAACATTTCCACATTCCAATCACAATATATCAATTCAAGATATTGAAATAAACAATGCCTTATCAAACAATTTTCAAAACCATTTAAAACATTTAATAAAGAAATTTTTGAAATCAAATTGTCCCATACCAATTTGAAACTTTTAATGGAATTAACATTTTATAACATTTATTTCCATATAAATATTTCTCAAAACCATTTTTAAGACACATAAATTAATGTGAAATATTTATAAGAATAAATCATTAAAACATTTAAAACAATATTTTAGTTACAAAGTATTTAACAAAATGAGTGACTCTTGAATACAAAAAAATTGAGGAATAACATCAATCAAAGCATATAATACCATTATAAAAGATAGATTTATGATATAATAAATCAAAGGGCAGTATATAGAATATATAAAAGTGAATTTGTTTATAACAATAAATATGTTTCAATGGAATGTAAATTGTGAAAAATTCCCTTACAAAGATCATATAATTAGATTATGGACAAATAAATGTCATAATTATGCATGAAAAATACAAGTAAAATAAATATAAGTGAATATTAACTATAAAAAAAATTAGAGGACATTAACACATATTCATAACATGACATAATCAAGAAGTATAAGTTTAACCCATGGAATTGAAATTGGGTTAAGAAGTTATCTTACAGAAATTTGATATCCTACCATCATCACTTTAAAATTTATAAAATGAGTTGATGTGAGAAAAAATGGTTATACCATCACTTGGAAACACAATTTACAGCAATAATGATATATAATAACATTTCCTGACATAAGAAAGTGGAAATTAAAAGACATAACATAAATGAAGTCTTTGACTAAAAGAGTACGGTGAACGGTTCCCTTACTGATTTGGTAACTTAAGAAACATACACCCCATGAATGAAAGATAATAAAATAAAAATGTAAATACCCACAAATTATTATATATTACACAAATAATACAATCATGTATAGTACATACCCCACACAAAAGGAAATTGTGGATAATATTGCATAAATCTCACCAGAATAAAAAGTGAGATGAAAACCTCTAGCCACATTGTAATCAACCGAGTTATATGAAAAAAAGATAATAACCACCAAATGAATCATAAAAAACCTTGAATATAATTTTAATCATGATAATATATATCAAATAGAAGTACACAAAATACCACATGCAATAAATAAGTTGTGAACAATGGAAATCTCACAGAATTAAAAGCGAGATAAGAACACCCTTAGCTCATGTCCGACATGACTCGATAATTATTTAATCTCATGAATAATAAACTAATTTTAATTTATAATTTCTTGAAAACCTTTTTCATATTTACTATTCATTTTATATAATTTATTACCTTCTTATAACAATTAGTTAATTATTTTAGTTTATATCAAAAAAAATTTCAATGTTCGGAACATGAGTTAAAAATGATGTTTTTAAAAATATAAATTGTCCATGTGGTAAAAATTCCATTTTATTCAGAATTATATTCATTATTTAGATATAATATATATAATATATATCTATTATACAAATGTATTTATAATATTACATAACATTTGAAGATAAGCAATGAAATGCACCGTTCATTGATATGGTAAGTCGTAGATACGCCTGAACACTACATTCATTTCTATTTCATATTTAATGGAATAAAAAAAAATTGATACATATGTATATTATAATTCTAGTTTAATATAATATATAATTTCCTTAACTGTATCCTTTATAAAATCCTCATAATGCATGAACGAGTTATATCACTTTGAGGGGGCGGTAGTCATTAATATTTTCAAATGAAATTATCGAATTACATATATTGGAAAGCATAAAGGTATGTTTGTAAATAAAAATTACTAAATCATAGATAAAACATAAGAATAATATATATCATACACAAATACAGTTCCATCATAATGGCCACCATGAGAGGTGGTATGAGAATATTGAACTTTCATCGTTGCTTGAGGCAGTAGTTCGTCGTCCACTGAAACAATATGTATTTTACCCACTATATGGAGGGGTGTGAAAATGTAGTTCTAATAAATCTAAAACAAAAAACAAAGTCTATTGAGGATACTGGTTTTGTTATATAATAATGTAATAAAATGTGTTTATGGGGTTGGATATGTAAATAAAATAAAAGAACTTAAGAGAAGATGTTACCTTTACATCAGGTATCTCCATTTGGTTTGAACCAAAAGGTTTAACTGAATTTCCTTATGCCTATAGTAAGGATTTTATGAGGAGTATAGGGATTAAAAGAGATTAATTGGGTAGTTGTTGGATTGTCCAAGGGCTTTACAAGTTTGGGGAAGGGGATAGAAGTGTTTTCTTTTTATAAGGGGGGGAGGGGCTCTTTAGAAGGGCTTGAAAATATTATTTTATTATGAAATTATTTTCTATTTATAAAGGTCCAAAACTCATTAAAGTCAAATATTAGATGACTAATGTTATAAATAAAATCATCCAATAATAATTTGATAGGTTTTGGATATTTTTTTAATCATTATAAACTTATTTATTTTAATCATTCATTAATGAGGTAAACAGTGCTTCATTATTGTGTTATAAATATTTTTATATATTTGATGTATATAAATTAAAAAAATTATCATCATGTAGGAAATATTTTTATCTTTTAATAGAATATTAATATTCAAAGATATAACATATGAAACCTATTCAATAGTTTATTTACTAAAAATTATATGGTTATGTCATTTTGGTCTTTACTTTAAATTAATTAATATAAAGTGTCATTATCACCGCCATGTGGCTCCATGGGTTCCCAAAATCTACCCAAGGATACCCATGGTCGGAATCGTATAAAAAAATAGGATTAGGACACATGTTAGTGTAATTTAATATTATTATAATAATATTTTGTTTCCTTATTTACCAGATTTACCCTTTAACCATGGTAAATAAATTTTTTACTAAAGTATATATTCATAATGTCTAAAAATTAAAGTTATATATTTACACAATTTGAACCTCCTGATTCCAAATATGGAATCCATTTTTTGAAATTATAAACACAGAAGTGGGAATAATTATTTTAAAATTAATTCCCACAGTCAAAACAAAGTGTGTTTTTAAGAAATAATAACTATGAAAAGATTGACGCATATTTATGTCTAATTTCAAAGTGAAATTACATGCAATAACCAAAATTGGATTAAATATTTAAAACATAAAATACTTACACATTAAATCCAATTAAAAAGATAATCAATCCTTATAAATATATTAGATTAAAAGGAAATTTTGAATTGAAATATATTATTTTTCAATATTAATTAAAAAATGAATTTTATCAGAAAAATACCAAAAATATACCCAAAGTAAATATTGATATCCCAATTCTAAAAAATAATTTTATTTTCTCAAATATTACATATAAAAGTGACAAAAACTATATTTAAAGCGGATTCACAATCAAAAGGCGATAAATTGACCTTTTCATTAATATTAGTGTATTATGCTTTAAAATAGATTCATTCACATTTTTAGCCTCTAAATCTTATTGGATGAATGTAAAAATATTTGACAGACATGTATAATCATATTTTATTTAGTTATGTTCATTCCCACCATTACAATGGCTAGGCATTAACAAGCATTTAATATAATATAATTTTTTTATTTTTTTTCAATATAACTCCACATTGTGTGCAACGTAATATTTCAAAAAAACCCATTGTTGTGTTTCAAGTACGCCATCAAACATATCACATTAATTAATGAAAATTTTATATTTAATTCTCAAATATTAATAAATATGAAAATTTTATATTCTATATTTACCTAGGAAGTTACATCTTTCCCCAATTTTGAGAATTGCATCCTTGAAATTTTAAATTTTTTCTCAGAAACATCATTAAATGTCCCAGATCAGAAAAAGAGTAAATAATACTATCACATTAAATGGAATAAGAGAAGTACAAAGGTAACCCAAGATAAAACATTCTAGGATTCCCTAAAAACATGGATATGGATGAGAAACTAAGTGTTATGTTTTGATGGATACTGATAAAAACTTGATTACGAGAATGTTAACAACTAGAAAACCACAAACATGTGATGGGTTAAACGTTCATGGGTTTACCTATTGGAAAAGTAAATGGTCAACATTTTTTTATGTTCCTTTTCATATGGTTGAAAAACTTTATTTATGATCTTAACAGAAAAACATAAGGAAGCATACTTACTTGTTATGTATACTTTCTTACTTTACTAAATTTCTACCACAAACTCAACTTTTCACCAAACAATGAGTATTCAAACTGAATTATTCACACCTGAACCACTGGAGTAAACATCGTGAGTATCAAATAATTTAAAAAACATGTACTATATATTTTCCCTGTCTTAAGACATCAACCAAAACCAAAATGGTTAGTACGAGATCAGATAATCCCGAAAAAGAATAATCCTTTATAAAAAGAAATACTACTATTAATCTCCAAAATTTAACAAACATTACCCAAAGTTCAACAAAGACAATTCAATACACAATTATCTTTTAAATTATTCAATATGATCCAAACTATTATTGAAACCCAAAACACATAAAAATTTGACCACATAGTTTTGCACGATAAATCTTAACATCTGTCTCCAAATAAAATCAACTACTCTTAAAGTCTCATACTGAAGTGTAATTAACATAATCACATATTATCTATGAAAGGTTAATCCTTTCCATAAAAAACCCTAATATCCATATGTGCATAATCAAAACATAGATTCCTCCAAAATAAATTTTCAACCATTACTATGCAAATAAGATCCCATAATATTCTATTTCGCTTAAGCATATAATGTTCCCCAAAAGAGATAAAATCTTCCAAAATAACCATTATCACATAATAGCTAAATCGGTTTCCTATATTAATTATATCCATTTGATAAAGCATAAGTTCCCAAAATTAAATAATTCTTGATCCATAAAATTGTTTAACTAAAAATAATAATAATTCAAACTAACCAGGTACTTCATGTAGGCTAGTGATAGGAGATGTGCCCTTTCCGCCTTTCGTTTGTGGGTATAATTCATGAAGCTTTGCTGGATGTGATGAGTATTCACTGATATTACTGGTTTTCCTTTTTATAAAACTCAAAAATATCCCTAACGTGTTCTAACCTCAAAGGTTTTATTATACCTTTCATTTTCTTCCAAATACATTAAGACCGCATCATCTTTTATATTTTCATTTTTTTCACCTCCGTATTATAAAATAATACTATTCCCAATATAAATAACATCATACTGTGATCATGGTGTCCTTATGGTTTCATCATCTTCTTGTTCACATAGGTATAAGGTCCATGCATTTCAAAAATTATTTAGATATCCTTCAAAATCATGTTATTCCTCCATCCAAATACACCTTGTAAAACATGGGTCATATGGGTGTCCAATGAAAAATATTTTTGGAAAATAATCATGTATGACATATAATTTAAAAACATCTGATAAAACATGATTTTTATAAAATAGTCGGATTGGTTTTGACTTGAAACATTCAATTAATGGTCCTTTTAAAATACCAAAAGTAAGTGATGAGAGACTATATTGTAAAAGAAAATATAAATAATTTGCACAATGATCTCCTTCTTCAGCACCTATTTCAAAATCATAATATCTTTCAAAAAATTTACATAAGGTAAAATATTTGAAAATTCATTGATAATATGTACCTTTCATGAAAATAAGAGAATATGGAGAAAATAGGATTTGATTAAATACAACCCATGATCCATGATGATATTGATGTATATTTGAGGTGTTTGATATCTCAGACAACTTCTTGCAATTGAGTTTGATGCGATAAAATGTTTCAAAATCATCTGAACATGGAATTGAAATAATTATTCTATGCTTGTAGTCAGGAAGAGAAAGGAATGTTGTTTGAGATATTCATACTTCCATTTGTAACTGAATTTCCTTCAATAGAAAAATTTATAAAACAAGGATTTGACTGAAATAATATACATACGAACTAGCCATATGCTTAACTAAAACTCATAATCCCTGAAGTTGTCTGATCTGACCATTGATACCAACTATAATGACCCAGACTTTTAACCATATATAATCTTGATTTAAATGAATAATTCACATTGAGGGTTTTTTTAGTTTTAATGTTTTATAGAATTAGGCCATAACTATTACAAATCAACTTGGAAATTACATGTGTACACTACTACTCAATATCAATTTTTTACATAAAATAAAAACTGTTAAAATTAAACATTTCTAGTTCCATGTTTTAGACATCATAGCATTTCCTTGATCCCATCCATGACACTATTCATCTCCATGTCTTGTGGAAAATATTTCAAAAACATGGGATGAGAATAAAAAGCTCTATAAGGGTTATAAAATAAGGAAAGGAAACAGTATCCCAACAATAAATACAAATGAATTAATCCATTCTTTTCAATCATAACAGACCTCATGAAATCATAGGACTTAGGAATAACATATTGAAATCATAAATCATAAAGGTAACCTGTGGCATCCATATCATACATACATTGTAGCTATCATAGCTACGTATTTGAGATAGATTTTGAATACCCATCATAGTATATTCCCAAAATCTATTTGGAGAAACATTCATGTTTACCTCTGTAATGTTACCCAATGCATTGGAGATCTTTCTCAGGCTCACCAAACCTAGGATTATCACAGACCATCCCATATACATAAACAATGCCCAATAACCACAACATAATCATAACACATAACACAGTAATTAAGGAAATATAACATTTCCACATCCCAATCACAATATATCAATTCAAGATATTGAAATAAACAACGCTTTATCAAACAATTTTTAAAACCATTAAAAACATTTAATAATGAGATTTTTGGAATCAAATTGTCCCATACCACTTTGAATATTTTAATGTAATTAACATTTTATAACATTTATTTCCATATATATAATCCTAAAAATCATTTTTTTGACATAGAAATTAATGTGAAATATTTAGAAGAATAAATCTTTAAAACATTTAAAACAATATTTTAGTTAAAGAGTTTTTAACTAAATGAGAGACTCCTGAATATAAAAAATTGATGAATAACATCAATAAAAGCTTATAATATCATGATAAAAAATAGATTCATGATATAATAAATCAAAGACATGTATACACAACATATAAAAGTGAATTTGTGAATAACAATAAATAATTTCCAATGGAATGTAAAATCAAAAAATTCGACTACAAAGATCATATCCTTAGATTAAGGAAAAATCAATGTCATAATTATGCATGAAAATTACGAATACAAAAAATATAAGTGAATATTAACTATAAAAAAATTAAGAGGACATTAACACATTTTCATAACATGACATAATCAAGATGTATAATTTTAACCCAAATATTTTAAACTTGGTGAATAAGTTCTCTTACAGAAATTTGATATCCTAACGTCATTACATTAAAATTAATAAAATGAGTTGATGTGAGAAAAAATGGTTATAAATTTACATAGAAACACAATTTACTAGAATAAGGATATAGAATAACATATCCTAACATAGGAATGTTTAAATTAAAAGACATATCATAATTGAAGTCTTTGACAAAAAGTGTACGGTGAATGGTTCCCTTACAGATTTGGTAACTTAAGAAACATACACCCCATGAAGTAAATATCATAAAATAAAGATGTAAATACCCATTAATTAATGTATATTACACAAATAATACAATCATTCATAGTTCATACACCACACAAAAGGAAATTGTGGAAAATATTTCATAAATCTCATAGGAATAAAAAAGATAGATAAATGCATGTAACCACATTGTAATCAACCGAGTCATATGAAAAAAATGTTAATAACCACAAAATTATTAAAAAACTAACATGAATATAAAGGTAATAATGATAATATATATCATATGGAAGTAAAAAAATATACCACATGGAATAATTAAGTGGTGAATAATGGAAATATCAAGGAATTAAAAGTGAGATAAGATCACCCTTACCTTGTGTCCTACTTGACTCGATCATTCTTTAATCTCATAAATAATAAAATACAGTTAAAATATAATGTGTAAAAACTTTTTTCATGTTTAATATTCCTTTTATATCATTTATTACCTTATTATAACAATTAGTTAATTATTTTAGTTCATATCAAGAATTTTGTTGATGTTCGGAACATGAGGTAAAAAGGAACTTTTTAAAATTATAAATTGTCTATGTGGTCAAAATTACATTATATTCAAAATTATATTCATGATTTAAATATAATATATATAGTATATTTCAATTATATAAATTTATTTATAATATTACATAACATTTGGAAATAAGAAATAAAATGCACCGTTCATCGAGATGGTAAGTCATACGTATGCCTAAACACTACATTCAATTCTATATCATATTTAATGGAATAAAAACATAATGATACATATGTATATTATAATTCCATTATAATATCATATATAATTTCCTTAACACTATCCTTTATACATTCCACATAAGGCATTAATGAGTCATATCACTTTGAGGGGGCGGTAGTCCGCAATTTTTTCTAATGAAATTATCGTAATTAGACATAATGGAAAGCATAAAGGTATGTTTTTAAATAAAAATTACTGAATATTAAAGAAAAAATAATAATAGTATATTTCATATATAAATACAGTTCTATCATAATGGCCACAATGATAGTTGGTAGGAGAAGATTGAACCGTCATCGTTGCTTGAGGCAGTAGTTCACCGTCCACAAAAACAGTATGTCTTTTAGCCAATATATGGAGGTGTGTGAAAATGTAGTTGTAATAAATCTCAAACAAAAAAAAGTATATTGAGGATACTGGTTTGGTTATATAATAATTTAATTAAAAGTTTTTATGGGGTTTGAGATGTAAAATAATATAAAAGAACTTAAGAGAAGACATTACCTTTACATCAGGTATTTCCCTTTGTTTTAAACCAAAAGGTTTAATTGAATTTCCTTATGCCTATAGTAAGGATTTTACGATGTCTATAGGGATGTAAGGAGATTAATTTGGTAGTTGTTGGATGGGGAAAGGGGATTGATAAGTGTGAGGAATGGGTTATAAGTTTTGTCTTTTTATTAGGGGGAGGGGGTCTCTTTAGAAGAACGTGAAAATATTATTTTATTATAAAATTATTTTCTATTTATAAAGGTCCAAAACTCATTAACTTCAAATATAATATGACTCATGTTATAAATAAAATCAACCAATATTAATTTTATAGGTTTGGGATATTTTTTTAAATCATTTTTATCTTATTTATTTAAATCATTCATTAATGAGGTAAAGAGTGAATCATTATTGTGTTATAAATTTTTTTTTTTTTGATGTCAAAAAATTTTAAAACAAATTATCATAATGTAAGAAATATTTTTATTTTTTAAAGTAATTTTTATTGTCGAATATATAACTTATGTAACCCTATGAAAAAGTTTTTAACTAAAAGATATATGTTTATGTCATTTTGGTATTTACTTTAAATAAATTAATAAAAATTGTCAATATCCATCCCATGTGGCTCCATGTGTTCCCATAATATACCCAAGAATTCCCATGGTTGGAAACATATAAACCAATATGATTAGTACACATGTTAGTGTAATTTAATATTATTATAATATTATTATTTTGCCCTAATTTTCCAGATTTACCCTTCAACCATGGTAAATAAACTTTTTTACTTAAGTAGATATTCATAATGTCTAAAAATTAAAGTTACCTATTTAAAAAAATTTGGACATCCTGATTACAAATATGTAATACATTTTTCCAAAATTAAAACACATAAGTGGGATGAATTATTTTAAAATTAATTCCCATTTTCAAAAAAACTATTTTTAAGAAATAATAACTATGAAAATATTGATGCATATTTATGTCTAATTTCAAAGTAAAATTACTTCCAATGAACAAAATTGTATTAAATATAAAAAAAATAATATACTAACACTTAAAAACCAATTAAAAAGATAATATATCCTTATAAATAAATTATATTAAATGGAAATTTTGAATCGAAATATATTATTTTGCAATATTAACTAAAAAATGAATTTTATCCGAAAAATACCAAAAATGTAACCAAAGTAAATATTGGTATCCCGATTCTAAAAAACAATTTTATTTTCTCAAATATAACATATAAATATTAAAAAACTATATTTAAAGAGGGTTCTCCATCAAAAGGCGGTAAATCGACCTTTTCATGAATATTAGAGTATTTATGCATAAAAATAGATTCATTCACATTTTATATTTCTAAATTTTATTGGATATATTTAAAAATACTTAACTGACATGTATAATCATATTTTAGTTAGTTCTGTTCATTCCCACCATTACAATTGCTAGGATTTAACTACCATTTAATATAATATTATATTATTATTTTATTTTTCAATATAACTCCACATTGTGTGCAACATAAGATTTCAAAGAAACCCATTGTTGTGTTTCAAGTACGCCATCGAACATATCATCCCCTTTAAAGAAAAATTTATATATAATTAACAAATATTAATAAATAGAAAAATTGTATATTATAAATTTACCTAGGAAGTTATATCTTTCCTCACTTTTGGGAATTGCGTCCTTGACATTTTAAAATTAGGCTCAGAAAAATCAATAAATTTCCCACATTAGAAAAGGAGTAAATAATACTATCACATTAAAAGGAATAAGAGAAGTACAAAGGTCACCCAAGACAACACATGTTAGGTTTCCCTGAAAAAATGGATATGGTGGAGAAACTAAGTGTTATGTTTTGATAGAGAGTGATAAAAACTTGATTAGGAGAAAGTTAACAACTAGAAAACCACAATCATGTGATGGGTTAACTGGTCATTGGTTTACCTATTGGAAAAGTAAATGGTCAAAATTTTTGTATTTATATTCCTTTTCATATGGTTTAAGAACTTTATTTATGAGCTTAAAAAACATAAGGAAACATACTTACATCTCTTGTAGAGTTTCATACTTTACTAAATTTCTACCAAAAACTCATATTTTCTCCAAACGATGAGTATTCAAACTGACTTGGTCACACCTGAATCACTTGAATCATCTTTTTGAGTATCACATAATCTAAAAAATATGTACTATATATTTCCCATGTCTTAGGACATCAACCAAAACCAAAATGGTTAGTATGAGATCAGATAATCCCCAAAAAGGATAATACATTATAAAAAGATATGCTACTATTAATCTCCAAAAATTAACAAACATTACCCAAAGTTCATCAAAGTCCATTCAATACAAAATTATATTTTAAATTATTCAATATGATCCAAACTATTATTGAAACCCAAAACCCATAAAAATTTGATCACATAGTTTTCCGTGATAAATTTTTACATTTGTCTCCAAATAAAATCAACTACTCATAAAGTCTCATACTGAAGTGTAATTAACCTAATCACATATTCCTTGTGAAAGGTTAATAATTTCCATAAATAACCCAAATCTCCATATGTCTATAATAAAACCATATATTCTTCCTAAAGAATATCTCAACCATTACTCCACAAATAAGATCCCATAGTATTCTATTTCGCTTAAGCATATAATGTTCCCCAAAAGAGATAACATCTTCCAAAAAAACCGTTATCACTTAATAACTTAATCATTTTCCTATATTAATTATATCTATTTGATAAAACATAACTTCCCAAAATAAACTTATTCTTGATCCATAAAATTGTTTAACTAAAAATAATAATAAGACAAACTAACTAGGTACTTCATGTAGGCTACTGATAGGAGATGTGACTTTGTCGCCCTTCAGTTGTGGGTATAATTCATGAAGCCTTACCATATTTGATGATTATTCACCCATCTTACTTGTTTTTCTTTTTATAAAACTCTAAAATATACCTAAAATGTTCTAACTTCAATGGTTTTCTTATACCTTTAATTTTCTTCTCAATACATTGTGACCTCATCATCTTTTAAATTTTCATTTTTTTCATCTACATATGATAAAATGAAACTATTCCCAATATAAATAACATCATACCAAGATCATGGTGTTCATATGGTTTCATTATCATCTTGTTCACATAGATATAACGTCCATGCATTCCAATAATGATATAGATATCCTTCAAAATCATTTTCTTCCTTCATCCAAATACACCTTGTACAACATGGGTCATATGGGTGTTCACTAAAAAATTGTTTTGAAAAATAATCATGCATGACATATAATTTCAAAACATCGGATAAAACATGATTTTTATAAAATAGTCGGATCAGTTATGATTTGAAACATTCAACTAATGGCCCTTTTAAAAAACCACAAGTATGTGCTTAGAGACTATATTGTAAATGAAAATATAAATAAGTTTCAAAATGGTCTCCTTCTTCACCACCTATTTCAAAATCATAATATGCTTCAAATCTTGAGATAAGGTAAAATATTTGAAAATTCATTGATAATATTTACCTGTCTTAAAAATATTAGAATATGGAGAAAATAGGATTTGATTAAATACTACCCATGATCCACGATGATATTGAGGTATATTGGAGGTGTCTGATATCTCAGACAACTTCTTGCAAGTGAGTTTTTTGCTAGAAAAACATTCACAATCATCTGAATTTGGCATTGTAATAATTATTCTAAGTATGTAATCATGAAGAGAATGGAATGTTGTTTGAGATCCTCATCCTTCCATTGGTAACTAAATTTCATTGAATAGAAAAATTTATAAAACAAGGATTTAACTGAAATAATATTCATACGGACTAACCATGTGTTTAACTAAAACTCATTATCCCTAAAGTTGTCTAAACAGACCTTTGATACAAACTATATGGACCTGGACTTTTAACAATATATAATCATGAATTAAATAAATAATTCACATTGAGGGTCTTTTTTTAGATTTTTAGAGAATTAGGCTATAACTAATACATATCAACTTGGAAATTACATGTAGACACTACTACTTAGTATCCATTTTTTCATAAAATAAAAGCTCTTAAAATTAAACATGTCTAGTTCCATGTTTTAGACATCATGACTTTTCATTTATCCCCTCCTTGACACTATTCATCTCTAAGTCCTATGTAAAACATTTCAAAAACATGGGATGAGCATAAAAAACTCATTAAGTGTTATAAAATAAGTAATGGAAAAATAAACCATCAATGAATACAAATAAATAAACTCATAATTTTTTATCATAATAGACCTCATGAAAGAATAAGAATTATGAAAAACACATAGAAATCCTAAATCATAAATTTAGCTTGTGGAATACATGTCATAATTATATTTGTAGTTGTCACAGCTACATAGGGAGTTACATTTGGAATACCGATACAAGTATATTCCCAAAATCTCTTTGTAAAAACATTCACATTTACCTCTTTCATGTTACCCAATGCATTAGAGAGCTATCTTGAGCTCACTCGCCCTAAGATTATCACAGAACCACATGTATACGTAAACAATGACCAATAACCATAACATAATCATTATAAATAACAAAATAGTAAATTGAATATAAAATTTCCACATTCCAATCAAAATTGATCAATTCAAGATATTGAAATAAATAGGGCTTTATCAAACCATTTTTGAATCCATTTAAAACATTTAATAAAGAGATTATTGGAATCAATGTGTCCCATACCACTTTGAAACATTAAAATAGAATTATCATTTTAAAAATTTAATGTCTATATAAATAAATCCTAAAAATAGGTATTAAAATATGTACATAAATGATAAATATTTCAAACAATAAATTGTTAAAGTATTTAAAATAATATTTTAGGTAAAGTGTTTTTAACAAAATGAGAGACACCTAAATAAAATCAATTAACGAATAACATAAATCAAGGTTTATAATATCATGATAAAAGAGTGATTCATTATATAATATGGAAAATGGTAGTATAAACACAATATAAAATTTAATTGGTGTATAAAAATAAATAATATTCAATGGAATGTAAATTGAGAAAAACTCCATTGCAAAGATCATATCCTTTGATTAAGGACAAATAAATGACATAATTATGTGTGAAAAATAATAATACAACTAATATAAGTGGATATTAATTGAAAAATAATCATAGGACATTCAAACATATTCATAGCATGACATAATCATATAATATAAGTTTTACCCGAAGAATTGAAATTTGGTTAAGAAGTTATCTTGTAGAAATTTGACTACCAACCAACATCACTTTAAAATTTATAAAATGAGTTGATGAGAGAAAAAACTATTTTATTATCAAATTGACATGAAATTTACAGAAATAAGGATATTAAATAACATATCCCGACATAAGAAAATATAAATTAATAGACATAACATAAATGAAGTCTTTGACTAAAATTGTACGATGAAAGGTTCCATTACAGATTTTGTAACTTACAAAACACACACCCCATGAAGGATGGATCATAAAATGAATATTTAAATACGAAAAAAAATAAATTATATTACACAAATTATACAATAAAGGGTAGTACACACACACCACAATATTAAATAGTTGAAAATATAACAAGAATCTCACGGAAATAAAAAGTGGGATGAAAACCTCTTACCAATTGTAATCAATCGAGTCGTACGAACAAAAGTTAATAACAACCAATAGAATCATAGAATAACATGAATATAAATAGAGTAATGATAATATATATCAAATGGAAGTACACAATACACCACATGAAATAAATTAGTGGAGAACAATGGAAATATCACGGAATTAAAAGTAAGAAAAGAAACCCCTTACCTCGTGTCCGACTTGACATGATCATTATTTAATCTCATGAATAATAAACTAAATATAATTTATACATGAATTCGAACCTTTTTCATGTTTACTATTCCTTTTGTATATATTATTTTTTTATAAATATTTGTTCATTATTTGTGTTCATATTGGACATTTGGTCGATGTTCAGAACTTTAGTTAAAAATAAACTTGTTAGAATTATAAATTGTCCATGTGGTTAAAATTACGTTATATCCCGAAGGATATTCATTATTTAGATATCATATATATCATATATATAAAGTATATATATTTATTAATAATAGTGTATAGAATTTGTAGCTACGAAATGAAATGCACCATTCATGGAGACAATAAGTTGTACGTACGCTTGAACTGTACTTTCATTTCTATTTCATTTATAATGGAATAAAATCATAATGATACATAGGTATATTATAATTCAAATATAATATAATAAATAATTTCATTAACTCTATCATTTACATGTTCCACATATGGCATGAATGAGTCCTATCACATTGAGGGTATGGTATTCTTCACTTCCTCAAATGAAATTATCATATTTACACATATTGGAAAGTATAAAGATATGTTTGTAAATAAAAATTAAAGAAGTATAGATAAAACATAAACATAATATATATCTTATATATATACCAGGACATCATAATGGCCACCATGAGAGGTGGTAGGAGAAGATTGAACAATCATCATTTCATGAGGCCGTAGTTCATCATTCACAGAAATAGTATGTTCATTGCCTATTAATTGGAAGTTTTTGTAAGTGTAGTTAGAATAAATCTCATAAAAACAACCTAGTATATTGAGGATGTTGGTTTTTTAATAATATAAAGGAATAAAAAGAGTTTATGGGGTTGGAGAAGAAAAATAAAACTAAGGAACTTAAGAGAAGATGTTACCTTTAAATCCGGTATGTCCCATTGGATTGAACCAAAATATTTAATTGAAATGAATTATACCTGGGGGAATGATTCTAGTAAGAGTATTTGGAAGTAGTGATATTAATTGGGAAGATGTGGGATGAACCAAGGGGCATGAGAAGTGAGAGAAATGTGTCATAAGTGAGAGATTTTTATAAGGGGGATGAGCGGCCCTTTAAGAATGTTTAAAATATTATTTTGTTATGAATTTATTTTTGGTTTATAATGGTCTAAAACCCATTAATGTTAATAATATGATGACTAATGTTCTATATAAAATAATCCAATAATAATTGTATAGGTTATGGATATTTTTTTAATCTGTATAATCTTATTTATTTAAATCATTCATTAATGAGGTAAACACTGCATCATTCATGTGTCATAAATATTTTTATTTATTTTATGTCTAATAATTATAAAAAAATTATGATGATGTAGGAAATAGTTTTATCTTTAAAATTAATATTTATAGTCGAAGAGATAACATATATAACCCTATGTTAAAATTTATTTACTAAAAGATATATGTTTTTGTCGATTTTTTTCATTACATTAAATTAATTCATATAAAGTGTCATTATCACTCCCTTGTGTCTTCATGGTGCCTCAAAATCAACCCAAGGATATCCATGGTCAGAACTGTATTAGCCAACAGAATTAAGACATTTTCTTGGCTAATTTAATATTATTATTATAATATTTTGTCACCCTTATTTACTAGATTTATCATTTAACCATAGAAAATAAAACATTTACTGATGTAAATATTCATAATGTCTAAAATTAAAAGTTAAATATTTTAAAAAATATTACCAGATGATTCAAAATATGGAATCCATTTTATAAAATTATAAATACATAAGTAACCAAAATTAATTAAAAATTAATTCCCACTATCAAAACAAAAAAGTGTGTTTTTAAGAAATAATAACTATCATTTCATTTACGATTTTCATGTTTCATAATGTTTTAATACCATATTCCTACAAAATGTAATTTTATTGTTCAAGTTTTTTACAGTTTGATCCCAGCATATTTTTTTAGGTAACATTCTTCTAAGGTACTACAGGAATGGTTGCAGGATATTTATTTTCTTCTTTTTAGTTTTTAGATTTCGAGGTGTTTCAAAATTATGTTCATGAAATTTACATAGGAAGGTTTGAGATAGATGTTTTTTATGAGAATTAGAGTGAATTAACCCCCAATAAACCTCTATATGGAAGGTTTCATTGAACTATTTTTTCCAATGTACTTTCTAATTACTAAAAAGGTACAAATGAATATAAATCTATATAGTCCCTAGAAAGGAAATTCCTTAGTATATGAGAATCCCTGACGTTTTTTGGAATCATGATGTATCTCAACCACCAAGATTTGTAAGATAATATAAAATCATATTATTTCATAATATTTCTTCAAATATATCATTTATCAACAGTGTTTTTACTTATACTTGAATCTTATACAGTGATTATTAATGATGACACTAAAATAAATTCCTTGTTTTTTATATACATAAAAGGGAGGACTGATCCCCAATTACAAAAGGGAGTTGAGATAACTCTTTTATAAGAAGTGTAAAAAGATCCACATCATATCAGGTTGCTAGAAGTATCAAAAGGACACTAAAAGTTTCCCGGCATATTTTTTATCTAAGTCCCATTTGTTCACTAGTGTGGGATGTTAATGCATAATAATATTATGGGATCAAAAACTCATAAGACTTGTGATATGTGTTTACATATGGGAAACCTATATTGGGTTTTTAATGGAGTTTCTTACAACATAGGTAGATCCATATATACCCCTTTAATGGATCCTCAAGTTAAATATTGAAAACTAGATGATGATATGGTGATTATTTGAGTAGTTCTATTTATTCTATATTACATTTTCTCTTTTTTGATATATATTGTTTTGGATGATGATTATATTGTATAAGTGGGAATGAATAAATGAATTAAAAGTATTTTGGTTTATTATGAATCATGATAAATGTGTATAATGTATTTTTATCTTTTTTTTCTTATATTTGAATCATTAGGATTTGTTGATGTATATAATTTTTTTATAGTTTTCAATATTTAAATTTAGATATAGTTCTCAATATTCTTAGTGGGCCACTATAGAATATGATCTCATGTTGAAGGAATATATAATTCATGAATTGTTGAATACAGTATAGTATTACCTACGTTGAATCTTGGTTTTGTATACCGCTTGTAATACTTTTTTTAGATAAATTAGAGTTTCTAGTTTCAAATATTGTCATTTTTCGGTGTCACCCCAACAAAAAATTTAATAATTCCTTTATCATTTATTCATGGTTTAAATTGAATGATTATGAGGTTTATCATTGAGACATAATAGATCCCTCCTATTTTAATTGTACTCTGTATGGGGTGACAATCAATTATTTTGGGATATTACATTATGTAATTAACATCACCGGGTTTTAAGTGGTTTCAATTACTGGTTTTTTCCATAGTTTCATCATTTTCATATTTAATAGAAATCTAAACCACATAAATTTATATTGATCAACCAATTTATCTGGAACATTTTGAGGGTTGAATGTGTTATTGTGGGTATAATTGTTACACCATAAATATAAATTTCCATCTATATTATTTATTAATAATTTAATTTAATTTACTAGTGTTTTAAGTAGAATTCAATTATAATTTTATGTGTTATTATCTGAAATTCTAGTCACACTGACAGAACATGTTTAGTAATAACCACAAACCCTACCTTTTTATGTGTCATATCACATTTTAGAGGTGAATGATTTTAGGGAACATAGTTTTTTAATATATTAAGATAATTATTGTGGCTTCTAATTCAAATAAATTGAGACTCACATGACTGAAACATTATATTCAAATCATGTTGCAAAACCATGCAGTCAATTGGAGTTAATGAAAACATGACTATAAAATATTGACCATTTTTGTCTCTAATAGAAAATTCATCACAATAATTCCCCATTGGAATCACAACTCCCGTTAATTCAATCCACATGGTCTTACACTTCCCCCATGGAAATAAAAATATTTTCTTTTGATATAAGGACAAATAATCTAGGTATTCACATCCTTTCCTATCAATCTATGTCTTTATTTGTTTATTTTTATCTCTCCCTAGTGAGGTCATAGAGATTTAACGATTCATTTGGATTGAGGTTTGAATTCATTAACCCTTATTTTTTTCAGGTTTTCTTGAAGTTTTAGGGATTCATAGAAAATTTTATCAGGATTAACAACTATATTCGTGAAGGTGAAAAGATTAATTTCAGGTTTCTCCCTCTATTTGTCATTAAATATTAAAACATGTTATATTGGGTTTTAACCAATTATTTTTATATTATTTGAATATTAATATGTGTATACACTTTTAATATATAGTTATATTGTTATAAATATAATTTTATTAATTATGAATAAATTTTATTCTTAAAAATATTGTTAAATATATTTTCTTAATAATTATCACACCCAATGGTTGATGAAATTACCACTTTCCACACTTAAATTGGTTTCTTGATGAATAATATGTCATTTTCGTTTGAAAATAAATTAAAATTGTTTTACTCCTATCATAAGTTTCTTGTTGGAATCCCCTTATGAATCATATCATAAATTATTACATCAAATAAATATTTGAAATGGTTTATTTGATTTGGTTTTTATATTGTTTTAGGAATTTAAATTTTCAAATTTTGAATGTGGGGACCATTTGAAATCATCCAAAATGGTTTTAAAAAGTAAACACCCCATGAAAATTCCACTCATTTTTATAAAAATAATATTTAATATTTTATATTGTCAAGGATTCCCCAATGGGGGTAGTTTGTGTTTGGTTTACTATGCCAGAACAATGTGCATGTTTTGTGAGGGGTGTTTTGTGGTGACATTCAATGTTATTTATTGATATTATTATATGTTATAAAAATATTTTTTTACTAAACCTAAAATTTCCATGGGATTACATAGATATATAGGTGGAATAAAAATGCTAAATTTCTACCTCTGTGAATGATCAGACTCTAGATATTGGTCAAAATGTTTGATTTTTTAGATTTAAGAGTCTCCCCTAAATTAGGCAACATATGATACTACAAATTGTTAGGGTAGGTTATTGATACTTAATATAATGTATTTATATATATTTATATGTTTTAAGTGCATGTATCCTTCTTAAGGATCCTAGGTTCCCGTGATATGTGTAACTATTTCTTAGACATCTTGGTATATGAGTGTTTTTTACATTTCTAATATTTCGATTCATTGACCATTATTATGACTCTCAATCATTATACCATAATATTTTTTATATTGAACTAATGTATTTTTAACCATATTTTAAAATAATTCAAACTTCTTAATAAAATAATTTTAATTATTAATCATATTTATAAAATTATTTTTCTTTTAATAGGTCATAAGAGTTTCCAAATAAATCTAGTTTTTTTTGTTTTAATGGAAATTGGAAATCCTACTTTCATAATTTATTTCAAACAAGAAATATTATTTTTTATTATTCAAGGTCATAAATGCGGTGTGGTGAGGTTTCATGCTGGGAATTTTATTGAGACAGAAATTATATTTTAGGTTTAGATGATTCAAATTATATGAGATAGTTTATTATTAGAATATTTTTTTGGGGTGATATAAATGGTTACTAGAGTGGTTCAACTTGTTCTTATAGATGGGTATATATGGTTTTTTTCTTTTAATTATTTTCTATATCATCAATGTTTTGATCACCTTAGACATTTTATATATGATTAGATCTCGTTTTATTCTATATTGTGGTATAATTTATGTGATTATTGGTTCTGTCTTCTTAATATGGGAGATGAGTATGTTTTTCATGATTGTTTTGGTTTCTATTTCAATTTATCGTAACATGTATTTATGATGTGTACCTCTATAATATATAATGTCTATAATATATTTTCTTGAGATATTCCTTTACTAATTATTATATTTCTATGAAAACCCATTATCATTTAAACACATTGGATTTATTTCACCAACCCATGTGCACCGGGAATAACCATTGTACCTTTCAGTGATCCAACATTGTTTATCAATTCAAGGGTAGATGTAAATTATTTTTGACAGACATTACTAAATATTAATCTCATTACAAAGAGGAATTATAAGAATATTTAACATATTCTTACTTTCACTAAATACCATCAATGTTTGGGAAAAAAAATAGTATATTTCCAAGACAATAATGTAAAGGTATAGTATTCAAATTTTTTATGTATGTTAAAGGCTATCATTCATTGAAAAGGAAATTTGAAAATCCATTTAAAATTTTGGCAATACAGTCTAATCTATTCAATCATTAAAGACAATGGAATATATTCTTGTTAAGATGCATTAATATCCTATATATCATGACATAAAAATCTAATTGTTCATTTTTTGATAAAATGTTTACTATATGCAGGGGAGAACGTGTGTGAATGGTATATATTGTGAAGAAGCTCATTTTTTGGGGAAAGGATTATAGAGAATGTTCACTGGTCTCATGCAGTGTGGTCAAAAGATAAATGTTTCATTTTAATTCTTATTAAACTATTTATATCTAAAAAATGCTTATATAAAACATTATTATTAACAAATATAATAAATCAAAAAATTGATATTAATTAAAATTCACTTGGGGTTGTATGTTTATCATGTTTTTGAATAATTACATGACAATGTTGTTTGGAAGTATCCTAACTAGATTACGAAAATAATTAATATGGATGAAGAAGGATTGAGGTAGCTAGATATAAATTTCCTTATATGATTAAAACCATGCCAAAACACCTTATGATGTACAATGAGATGTGGTGGGTGGAGTTTGGCCTCTATCATTCAAATGGATTCCACAAATCAATGATAGACCATGCTAAAAAATCTTGGTTTGGATGGGAAATATTATTAGGTTATTAAGCCATAAAGTAGTTTTATACATCATAAAGTTATTTTCATAAGAATCATTAAAATGTGCATATATATCCATACTTTACCACATTGAGGAAAAAATATATTTGTATAAACGATGGAGTGACCATGATACAAAAGATCATATAATAGTCTTAATGGCATAGCCAATTTGGATACCATCATGCCGTGGTAAATGTACCATTCTATGAAGGATCTATAAAGATGTTTTTTTTATTTTTGTGAGATAGTGACCATGCCATATGGTTGACCTCCAATATGTCTACAAATCTATGATAATTTTAGAAACTCCTCAAATTGGGAATATCTACACCCTACTTATTGTGTCACACCACTGAAGGTAGTTTGAAGATTAATAATTCTAATGGTTTTACATCCTCCATATAGTGGATTATATGTTTTAAGTACCACCTATTTTAATTTCTATGTGATATTGAAAAAATATCTTCAAATTTATGGGTAGTTTAATATTATATACTGACTGAATTATTTGGATCTAGACATTAGCCAATCACCACATATTATAATGGAATCCTAATTAGATAAATTAATCAGATAGGATTAATTGTATTACAATGAAGGAGGCCACAATGTGGTGAAATGGTTTTCCAATTATAGGTCAGATATGAATTGAAGGGGATAATATTAGAATCCCTAGTATTAACATGGCCAAATAGGAATTTAACGGCCACATTATAATTCTTGAAAGACATGGAATCATTCTATATTTCTTAAATTTTTTGTTCCCATTATTCTTTAATTTTAGGGGTAGATGAATGAATTAGACATTATAAGGGAAAATATCGTTGGAAATGGTTGAGAAATGAAATATATAATACCCAAATTCACCCCATAATGAGGGAGTTATACGTTATTGGGGACAAAATAGTGGTAACAAAATTAATGTATCATGATTAATGTTTACCTCTGAAAAAATGATTGTATTAGTTTTTATTAAAAAGTGAATCCCAGTTTTTCAATGTTTCAATTTCCAGTATTGAGAAAACTATGGAAAAAATTACTTTCATTCATTGGGGATGGTTGCATACACATTAAATTTACTTGGACATTGTGATTGTACTGAGTGTGGATCCCTATTAGATAGGGATCACAATGTTTTGGATTTATATTCCAAGGTGATTACAAATTTAAGGGGATAATTGGAACACATAATTTATATAATGGTGATATATTTAACAACCTCTAATTCAGGGAAGGATAAAGTTGAAATATTTATGATGATGTTAAAAAAATTTAGGAAGAAATGATATAAGTGTTTTATTTAATATGTATAATAATTATCATATGTGTCTGCATGACACAATCATTGCATTCATTAATCCACCTAATGTTATCATTCAATATATATTCATACATTGAGATATAATTATAATTTAATAAATTTTAAGGATTTATTGAGAATATTAATTACATGATTCAATGAAATAGTAGCAGTGTCTGAAGATAATGATCCCCAAGTGGTGACTCAATATACACTATATAGTTATCTGGTTTCTTATAAGAAATAGAATTAAGATAATGAGTCTAGATCAACATATGGTCCTTATGAGACATAATTCGTGGAAATTAAGAAAAATTCATTCTAGGAACACCATATTTAATAATATATTAATGGAGTAATATCTATAATATCCTATAATTTGAAAATTGTTAATCAAAATACGTGGTTTAAATTCAATTTCTATATTAATATGTTTCAATGTAGTGAATCTTTCTTCAAAGTGCATTATAATGATTCAAGGTGGTTATTAAGAGGAAAACCCAATGATGAAACCTAAGGTGATAAAGTAGAATAAACCTTTGTAGAAATTATTCAAGAGAAATATTTTTTAATACTAAATAAGAAATATCAGATGTAATAAATGTGGAATAGGGATAGTTCTATAAAGACTGCAATGAATAATTAATCCCATCTATTATCAACAATTCATAAGTTAAGGTAAACAACAAAATTAGTTGTGAAATCAAGGGGATAATTGTCTATGATTCGGATGTAGAAAATTATCTACAATAAATTCATGTTCATGGGGACCAAACCAAAAAAAAAAATATTATGATTTGTCTATGAATATGAACTCAATATTTAGGAATAATAAGTCATGAAGAAAAAATTAAAATTAGATATTTAATGAAATAAATATAGATTCTATAGAAAATCGAATAAGAGAGTTGAGTTTCATAGTTTTTTTTAATAAAGATACTATATTATTGATTCCAGGGATTACATGTTTATGGAACATGTCCAAAAATAGAGGAAATTATAGGTGAAATAATGATATGTTGATAAAAGTGTTATGTTCATGAAAGTATTTTTACTCCCAACATGATATTAAGATGTTTGAGTTCTTCAAATACTATATAATAAGGAAGATTTAATGGAATTTTCTAAAAATATAATCCATTATCTATATGAAAATAACATCATAGTAAAATGATTGTTAGTTATGAAATGTTACCCGATGAGGGAATTAGTGTAAGTATGTGTAAATCACTTGGAAAATATACCTCTCTAGAAGATTGATTTTTGAACAACTCAAATGACATAAAAATCAAAAGGTAAAAAAATAAATACACTTGATGATTTTGGAATAATGGGTAATAATATATATATAATATCTATTGGAAAAATATTTTTCATATTAAAATAATATAAAAAATAAGAAAGTTTATTTTATTATTTGTTATGCTTTTACTAGAAATCACCATTGTGGGTAAGTTTACATCTATAATAAAGTGAGTTTCACCATAATGACATGATTAAGGGTACTAATGGATACATGGAACATGAAAAATAAATATCCAGATATATCATCAAATAAGCTAAAAATTAATATATTTATATACTTTTGGGATGAGTAAGAGGAGATGGATTAAGAAGTGAACCAAGGATGTTTTTAATCAAATTAAAACAAAGAAGTTTGTAGTGGGAACAATCAAAAAGTTGGGAGGACTAAATAAATGAAATTTCAGTGAGGGAAATAAATAGAGAAACAACATGGAAATTTTTTAGTATGTATACATACTATGTGAAAAAAATAAACAACTTTTAATTTTAATCAATGAACAGTGTTTTCCATTTTTGGAATCATAATGGGTTGGAAATGGATTCATCTAATAAGGAACAAATGCTTTGAATCAAATATGGTGAAAACAAGGTATGTTTATTGAAGCTCCTAGTGTAAAATTGTCAATGTGAATCAAGTGCATAACATACACAATGAGGTGATGTTCAAAAGGAAAAAATTCACCATAAAAGTAAGTGATGAATTAGTTTTACTATAATAAATTCATAAGAAGGGAAACCTAATCTCATTGATGAATGCAGTTAATAGTGTATGATATAAAAAGTGGAGGGAAACAAATCATGGTATAATTGGATTGTCCAATTGATCCAACAATTGTTTTGGAAACTAGTGAGAAAGGATGGATCTTGATACATCCCCAAGATCATGCCTGATCATATTGATTGATGTGACACTGGTAAAAAAAGAAATATTTCTTAAATTTCCTACAATCCATGGAATGTGAAATGAAACTGTTTCCCAAGATAGATTGTGTTGATGTAAGTCTTTTTTTTAAAAAAATCATTTGGTGAATTAATTTATTTTATCTTATTCATTGATGAGTTTAGTTGGATGGAGTGGTTTATGGTGATTACCTATATATCTGAGGCGTCTTAATTCATTACCCAATATTGGTGGAATTATAATGAAATGTTTGTTTTAAAAATTTATAATCTCTATAACAATAATTATTTCAAATTTAGTGACACACATTTGGAGGTATATCTGAAATGTCTTGGGGGTTTATAATATGTTTTATTATTGAGGTAAATTTAATAAAACTAATTTATTGAGAGGATGAACTCAATCATTAATTACATACCCTATATATTTTTATGAAGAAAAATATAATAAATACATATTGTAAGTAAAATGTTCTTAAATTACAATATATAGTCCACAAGGTTATACAATATTTTAATTAATAAAATACATCGTAAATGATTTGTTATTAAAATAATCCAACTCTTATGTACATTAGTGTATTAAAAATAAATCATTTTATTCTCAACTAATATAAAAATTGAATGTTTTAAACATATACTGATAATGGATAATTACGTTGATATTAATAAAAAAGGATAAAGTACATGTGCTATAATAGAGACATGGAAAAATAATTGAAATTTAATATGTAAAAATTATTTAGAATGATAAGAATTCACAAAATTATAAGCCGAATTCATAACATCGCATTAGTGAAATTTAATAGGTAATTGATTCTATGTTGAGTAGATCATGAGGAGGATATGGGGCATAAGTATAATTATATTAATAAATTATTGTTGAAAAGAAAATTGTTTGTACAAAAAACATAATATTGAACTAGTTATAGACACTAAATTAGGGATTGATATATAGTCATTGACTATGAATTTTTAGATCAAACATGAAGAATAAACTCAATAGAAAACAAAACTCTTATATTAGGTGGATCCTAAATTTTTAAAAGTATATATAAAGGATGATAATTGGTTAAATGTTATTCATGAAGATGATTACTAACTATAAAAGAACAAATCTTTGGATGGTGTAAAAATGTTGAAAAACAATAGTATCATCAAAAAAAAGTGTGTATCCCTGAATTAGCTCATTAATGATGGAAAAATTGCATTGAACAAGGAATGACTAGTTTTATATGGGTACTCCCAAATAAATGGTAGATATGTTGATGTAACATTTTTTATAGTATCCTCATTATAAAATTTTTGACCCTATTTTTTTATGGAAGGGTAAAAGATCTCTAATGTATAGAATATGGGAGTTAAATCAGTATTCCTTAATAGGTCTCCCAATTACTTAGATTACATAGAGAAAACAAATTTATTTATTATTGACCATGTTAAAAACAAATCATGTCATTTTAATAAACTTCTATATAGATATGAATATACACCAATAGAATAATGTTTTGTATTGAAAAATATTTGAGGTAGCATGGATTTGATAGGAGAGGCACTGATCATAAAATTTTCATCAAGAATTAACATAATCTAAAATGGTTGGTTCTATTTAATGTATATTAAATAATATTTAGAGGCTCAGATATTTCACAATCCTCTTAGTTTTATGAACACATGAGGTGTGAGTAAAAAATATATGTAATATTTTTTCATGTTAATTAGGTGATCCAAAAGAAGGATGGTATATTTATTTATGAAAATAAATATTCCATAAATGTTATAAAAATGTTCTATATAGAGTTTTCAAGGCCAACGAACCTTTTTAGCTACCTAGAAGATGTTATTAAGGGGTGGTTATGGAAAAGTGTTTAATATGATGGAATGAAGACAAATTATTGGGATATTTCTATACCTCACAATCACTTGACTAGAGGTCATATTTTCTATATTCTAAGCTACTCATACCAATGCAGTATGATGGAAAATACTATTATATTTATGAAATTGATACTTCTCTATGTCAAACATATGATATAAAATATGTGATTTTATAAGAGAAAAAAATAATGATTTATTGTCATATATAGAGCCATAATGAGATGCATCACCAAATGACTAGAATTTAATATCTGATAGTGAATTACATATTGTAAGTTCATTCATTTCATTTATAATAAATAAAAATGACAACATTCCTGTAAGATAAATATATTTTTAATATAATGTGGTGACTCGGGAATAAACTAAAAAACTATTGATTAAAAATAGAATAAAGGAATAAGAGGGGATGTGAAATACCCAATTGAAATAAAGTGTGACAACTGGTGTGCAATTAGTCTTATAAAAATTATCATTCATTATTCAAGGTTAAATTAGATTTAGATAAATAATAAATTCATCACGATGAAGGTAGATTAAGGGATAATCATGTTAGAGTGTGTTCAAACAAAAAATTATATTGTCAATATTCTAACAATGTAACAACCCTTGATAGGTTTGAAATTAATTAATTTGTTCTTGGATTTTTCCTTACACTATCCAACTAAATTAATTGGATAAGGAAACCCCACTATCCTCTAAGATATTCTATTTATATATATGTATGTTTACTCATATAAATTCAAGACATGGATTTATAATAATTGTCTGTAGAATTTTATATAAACAATGATTTGGTTTGATGAAAAAGGGGGATATACATAAAGACATTAGATTAATGGAAGATTATGTTTTGTAAAGCATATTTAAGGAGTATTCATTCATATTTTCAAAGGGGGGGAAATATTACGATATATTTTTAAACAGGGTAGAGTATTTGAATGTCATATTATGGGGACAATGTTTTACAGGTGGTGTATAATGGAATTCTTGAAGGTGTTTTCTTGGGGATCTTTTAATTTAACCATAGTTTCTAATATAGATCTATTCACATTTAAACATAAAGATGGTGACAAGTGAATAATTGAAATAGTCCTTGTATTAAATATGATTAAACAATAGTATATGTTCAATATAGTTTTCTGATTTTTTCCATGTAACTAAATTTTGAGTGAAATGTGGAATTTTCTATAAAATGATAATGGGAGATTGTTGAAAATTATCCAAATTGTGTTTTAAATGTATTTTTTTAGAAAATTAAATGGAAAGATTTTTTTGAAAACATTCTAAATAAATTATAAATTATTGATGGTGTATTATGATGGTTGGAAGTAACTCTTGATAAATCTACATGGATGACAAAAAACCATTGTAAAACGTTGTAGGTTATTTACTCAGGAATTTTGGTTTTAGTTTTGTATCTCTTTCATTATGAAGTTATTCACTCTACAATAAATATCTACACCAGTAATGATTAGTTTGTAGGGAATGTTTTATTTGATTTTTTTCCATTGAGACCTGTATGCGTCTTATACATCATAGAAGGATTTCTGTAACAATCATAAAAATTTTCATAAAGATACATGCTTTTATATGCCAAGGATAACAGATATTTGTTTCATGGATGGAGTGGCCATGATTGAAAATATTAGATATTATTTTTGGTTACCCTTATAATGTGGAATCATTTATACTTTGATTAATATATTGTTCCATATATTCTCAATGTGACTGATCTCATTGTTTTTTTGAGTAGGTTGTTGTGTTGTTTAGAAGAGATCAATGCTTTATAATAATTTTGAAGAATTTTAGCTGATCTCATATTTACGTCATACCCATACCACTAGAGCTATTCTATATGATAGTAGTAGTTTTAATTTATTCTTCCAATGAAAGAGGTGGTCATAGAGTAAATTATTTTAATAATATGTAGATATTGAGAAGATATAACCAAAATTATTGGGAGTTAAACATGCAATACTTACTAGAAGTTATGGTTCTAGTCCTTGACTGATCACTATAATGTGAAAGGAAGAACACACTATATAACTTGTTTGTATGGGGATCATTTATCTACAATGGTGGATTTCATATTGTGCTTATATTCTTCTCCAATTACATTTGGTTTTTTAATTTTTTGAGAGAGGCTTATTATACTAGGTGTCAAATTGGCTTAATGTGAATCTAATGATGATATTGTAATATTTAATATAGAAGAAGAAATCCCAAGTATTTTTAAATAGAGAATTAATCATAATCAATCGATTAAGGTTTTACTATTTATAAGTACTAAAAAAATCTTGTTGATGATTTTAGATAATATCAAATATTTGATAATTAAAATACAAATATATTAGGGAGATGTTTTATAGATGAGTGTTGGTATGTTAATGAAGGTATAATAAATCTATTAGGTATTCTCAATGGAATATTTTGGGAGATCATTATGGTTTATAAATATGAATAACTTTTTTACAGTAAACTTTTTTTATCATATTTTTATTAGTTAATATCAACTCAAAATTCTGATTTAAGTGATAAACTTCTCACTTTCATGATATTTATGAGGGATTATTTTAGTTTATTTTTAATTTTGATGTTAATCTATTGGTGTTCCCAATGTTTTTAAGTGAAAATGAAAATATATGGATTGGTAATCTATAGTTCACAGTTGGAACATTGTTAGGGGTAACCTTATGCACGTTCCCAAGATATTGTGTGGAAAATAATCATTTTGGAGAGTGGAAACCACACAAATATGGAATTCTATGGAAAACCCTATGGGTAAACTACTCATCATGTTCCTATTAGATAGTGAGGGATGCACATTTTCTTCGTGATTTTCAAAATCATGTGGGAAAACTATGCAACCAGTCTAGGACATTAAAATGTTGTATATTTACACTTCTACCCTCTAATATTTTAACACTAAATCACATCCCATACACCACATATGGGATTCTCGGCCATGGGAGGTTCCTTTAATCCATCTTGATGCCTTTGAGAATCAATATTTTGGGTGGTTTTCACATTATAACATCAATTAATCATCATGTAACTCAATGTTCTGATGATTTCTCCCTCATTAAAGGGTTTATATTCCCTCATTGATTTCATTTTCTCCATTCGGTTGTTTTACCTAATGAGGTTAGGATCATTAAATCATGATTGCTGTTGTTTTTTCTTGGTTATATAGGGTCTAGTAGTGTTTTTGTTCTAGTTTTCCACCCATTTTTTGATGTATTCAAATATAAGGTTGGTGGTTACTTGGTTTTAGATTATATGAGATGTTTTCATTCTTTATTAATAGATATATGTGTTATGTGTAGAATTTTTCTTGTGTAAAATATTTTTTGGAATGATTTTGAGATTATCATGTGACAGAAATTCTTCTTATAAAGGATAGTGGTCATGTTTTATTTTTTATTAAATTTGGTGTTTTTAAAAAAGGGTTTATGTGTTTTGAGAAATGTGATATATGTAGGACCCCAGGGCACCCTGAGATGGGAGGGGTGAATCCGGGTGACATATTTTTTTTAAAGTGATGGATCTTGTTTTCATGTTGGTAGGAACTTTTTGAACCTGTATGATCAATATGATCAGAAAGAAAACATTCACAAGCAGAGAGATAATATAGCACATTTTTCATGGTTCACCGTTAAGGGCTACGTCCAAGGAGCATACGCCGGAAGGTTTTTGGTCATACCAAATTCCACTAAACATCACTACATGTGGATTAGAGTGATTCTGGAATAGTCAATCTATTTCAGGCTCACTACCTTTACAACTTTTCAAGGATAGCTCACTACATCCCTCGGGTCACTCCCGTTGACTCCCCCTGGCTCACTGCCCTTGGTGATGTCTCACTCAGTTTATAGACATGAAGGTCTCTTCATCATTGCTAAATTAATGCATCCTATGTTGTATGTAGATGCTCTGTTGAATTCCAATTTGTACCCTTAAACAACTCTCACTTTGCACCAAAGGTATCAGGCAATCATCCAGCTTTCGTGCAGTTCCAAGAAGACCAACGAGATTCAACAACACCTGGAACGCTACTCTAAGCCTGGAGTGAATGTTTCAAGACGGAGTGAAAGTTTTGGCGCGCAAGTCCAAACCAGCACACAAGTTCATCTCTCACACTTGCGTGACACACACCTCTTCAACTTCAAACATTCATGACCAAAATCCTTTTCCACCTGTACCGGTTTTTTCCCACAAAGGTCACCTGTCACGCTACATCAAACCATTGTGTGCAAGTATCACCAAACTACCTGCGTGACTCTGCCTTCCCCAGCTCCAAACTTGCGCGACCCACCACCACTTGCGCGACCACAACACCTTCGCGTCGGGAGCTCTGAAATTTCTCTATGTCTGAACTTCGTACTGAATGAGGAGGGGTGGTCTTCTATTTATAGGCATTCAGATACCCAGCAAGGTGGCACACAAGTCTTCCCTCGGCACGCATGTTTCGGCGCACAAGTCTTCTGTCTCCATAAAATCTTGAATGACCAACCCAAAAACATGGGAGCCCTAACATCCGTTTCCATGTTTTGATGATATGATCATGAAGGACAAATGTCGCGCAAGTTTCCAATCCTCCCAGGTACCGGCGTGAAAGTCCTTTCTCATAACGCACGTCACTTCTGTGGTCAATCCAATACTTGCGAGACCCTCTTTCCTTTGCCATATTTTCATGTTCTCATTTTGAAAAACAACATGCGTGAAAGTTTCCTCTCCTTCTGGTAAATTGCGCGCAAGTCTTTTTTCCAAAACACATTTTCTCCATTGAACGATTTTTAGGCCCAAATTTGGCAATCACTAGAGACTGGTGCAACCTATAATACTGTTATCTGCATGTTCTGTATGATCACTTTTCTAGAAGACATTCTGAACTTCCACTAATTATTGACAACAAACACAAACCATACTATACTTCATGCATAGAACAACCATGGTTCCAACAATCTCCCCCTTTGGGTTTTTTGGGAATCAACAAATAAATTCAATAAAGGACCAGTCAAAGGAAAACCACAAACACATGAATCAAATCACCCAACACTCTATGTCTACGTGAGCAATTCTCGATGTAGAAAACAAGAGAGAAATCTTGAATTGGGTTCCCGTGTTTTCGAATTCACAATGACGACCAAGAAATTCTCTTACAGTAGTGTCACAGAAGCATTACATGTCCAATGTATTCCTTCTCTTCCTTCTCATCCTATGAATGACACTGAATTCTCATCGTGTTATAGAAGCATTACATGCCTGATCCTAAGTTAACATTACTGAATTTATTCCCTTCTCCCCCATTGACAATAAACCCAAAGACAAGTAATTTTTCGTTGTTCAACTCAAACCACACCCCCTGGATTGTATCTCCACCACAAAAATGCATCACAGCCACAAATAGATAAAAAGAAGTTAACATAAATGGGGAGATGGGTATTTCATACCCTCCTTATGCACTTAGAGGTGGTTGAACACCGAGCTTCAACAAATGATTCTCAAACATAGCCACTGATAGTGGCTTGGTCAAGATATCAGCCACTTCCTCATCCGTTCCCACATGATCCATTCTAATCACGCCTTGCTCAACTTTCTCTTTGATAAAGTGATACCTTATATCAATATGTTTTGTATGATAATGCTAAACATGATTCTTCGTAAGATCCATTTCAATAATGTTATCATAGTAAATCACCATTTTTTGTTTCACCTCATCACCAATATCTGTCAATTGTTGCATCATCCATAACAGTTGAGTGTATGCCTTTGTAGCAGATATATAATCAGCTTCAGCAGTACTAAGAGAAGTACTTTCTGGTTTCTTTCTCAACCAGCCAACACATTTATTCCCAATAAAGAATGCTCCACCACTGGTGGAATTTCTGTCCACTACATTGCCAGCCTAGCCAGCATCAGAAAATGCTGATAATTCACTGTCTCTTCCTGCAGCAAAGTTTAATTCACAATTGTGAGTACCTTGAATATACCTCATGATTATTTTTAATGATGTCATATGTTCTTTATTTGGATTACTCCGAAAGTGGGCCACTATAGTGGTTGGAAAGAAAATATATGACATATCGCTGTCGGGAACAGTAGTCTCCCAATTATCCTCTTGTACATAATGGGGTCTACAGATGCCCCATCCTCATGCTTTCCATGTTTGGTTCCAACAGCAATCAGAGTTGATATTGGTTTAGAGTCTTGAATATTGAACATCATCAGAAGATTTCTTTCATCCTTTTCTTGTGAAATGAAAGTGTAATCTAGACTTTGAATCACCTGCACCCCTAAGAAATATGTGAGCTCCCTAATCATAGACATTTCAAATTCTGATTTCACATGATAGGAAAATTCATCCACTGATTTCTGCTTGCTGCCCCCATATATAATGTCATCATTGTAGACTAGAACCACGAATTGATCTTTTGGATAATTATTCATGTATAGATTGTGGTCCACTCCTCCTATTTTAAATTACAGCTTCTTGATATGTGAGTCCAGTCGGGAATACCATCCTTGAGGTTACTACTTCAAAGCATATAGACCTTTCTTTAGTTTTCATACCATTGTTTCATCAGAACCACGAACAAAACCCCCTGGTTTTTCGATGTAGACTTATTCTTCAAGTACACCATTCAAGAATTCTGTCTTTACATCCATTTGATATACTTTATATCATTTTTGGAGTGCCATGGCAAGGAAAATCCTGATTTACTCATGTCTAGCCACTGGAGAAAAGGTTTCTTCAACATCAACGCCTTCAATCTGGGAGTATCCTTTCCATACCATACATTCCTTGTTTTTAATAACACTTCCATGCTAATAAAACATCTTCTTGTAGATCAATTTTGTACCAATCACATTGTGACCTTTGGGTCTCTTAACAAGATCCCATGTCCGATTCTTGTCAATCTGATCTAACTCTTCAATCATGGCATTCACCCATGATTCATCGATTGCAGCTTCTTCAGATGAGGATGGCTCCACAATTGAAAGAAATTAAGATTGTGTGTTATTACTCATCCTCCTTGTTTGAGTGGGTGCACTCTTGTACCCAATTATGTTAGATGGATCAATCTCGGCTCATTGATTTCTCCTGTGAGGTTCAGTTGCATTCTCTCCAGCCATAGTTTCTTCTTCAGATTCTTCTTCTGAGTCAACATCATGATGTGACTGCTGAGTGTTTTGTTCAACTTCCTAAATTTTCATAATGGTATTTTCTCCACGTTCACTTTCTTCTTCACTCTCTATTACATCTGTATAAGACTTCCTTGATGCATTTATGGTTTTCTCTTCAATTCTCTTAACATCAATGATTTCCACAATCCTTCCTAATTGCTTTTTGAAACACTTGTAGGCATTTTTGTTCATTGAGTATCCGAGGAAAATACCTTCATCTCCATTATCACCGTACTTCCTTTGATTTCATTCAATGTATTTTATGAAGCATTTACCTCCAAAAACACGAATGTTTTTCAAAGAGGGTTTTCTTCTATTCCATAATTCATATGGTGTCTTTGTCCCACCCATAAAGAATCATGTTCAATTTTGAATATAAACTGCAGCTTTAACAACCTCTTTCCAGTAATTTCAGGGAATACGACCCTCAATCAGCACAATTCATGCCATGTTGTTCACCCGCCAATTCCTACATTCAAAAAGTCCATGTATTTGTGGAGTTCTCATAGTTGCTAGCTCATGTTGTATCCCATGTTTCTCCAGATAATTATAACATTCAATGGACGTGCATTCCCCTCCATTTTCTGATAGCAACTCTTTAATTGTTCATCCAGTATAATTCTAAGCAATACTCCAATATGTTTTCAGGCAGTTAAGGACTTGTCGTTTCCTGTGAACGACCATCACACATGCCATTCCACTGTAATCAACTATGAAAAGGACAAAGTACCTCTCTCCCTAGGTTTCAACAACATTTATCAGCCTGCATACATCTGTATGGATTAGAATAAGAAGATGAGATTACCTTTTCTTCTTTGGCCGATATGAACTACAGAATAGCTTTCCATGAATGCAAGCATCACAAGGCTTTTCATGCTCACGCTTCAGGTTGGGAATGTCCATGAAAATCCTCAATTTTGATATTTTATCCATGTCTTGTTTATTGATGTGTCCCAGTCTATGATGCCACAAATTGTTTTCTTCATCCAAAGTCATGTAACCAAATTTTTCATTACTATCATCCTAATACAAGTTTCCTTTTGTTCGGCATCCCTTCATAAGTGAATTCCTTGTCATTCCCTTAATAGTGCAACATTTTTGATTAAAAGTAACTATAAGTCCTGAGTCAAGGAGTTGACTCACACTAAGTAGATTATGATGTAGGCCATCCACAGAGAGGACTTCTGTCTTCTTTATCTCTCCATTTCCTAATTCATTACTTCCGCTCCCTTGGATTTTCAGAGCTCCATCATTATCAAATCGTATTGTTCCATCAACAATCTTTTTGATATCAGTTAACATGCCAACATTACCTATCATGTGAGATGAACAGCTGCTGTCCAAAATCTAGGTACTATTGCTTTTTGAAGCTTTGAGGGCCACCTATACAAGGTTGGATTTCTCAATTTCCATCCTTTCATTCCATGATACATTGGATTGAGTACAATGTACTATTGGCCTTTCAATTATCTCATCAGTTTACATTGGTTCTTCATAGTCGATGTCCTCTTTGAGAGGAGAATTTTTTTTGAAAGAGCAACATAGTCTTGTTGATGAGGTTTGTCTTGTCTTGAACTCCGACATGAGATATCCATCTCCCTTATCTGCCTCCAATTAATAGCCTTGTGAACAATGTTAGAAAAACGAAAACATTATCCAAATAAACTATTTCTTCTATAAGATGGAGGATATGAAGTCATTCTCCTTTTCAGACGTCCCAGATTATCCCCATTCAAGTATCTCCTTACCTCTTCTCAATGTGACATGGTATGAACCAGATAGCCACAGAACTGACACTTCATTAGAGGAAATGTCTTCTCACTTAAATTTCATTTCATACCTTCTTCCATGGGAGAATAGTTTGACTGCCTGTCATTTCGGAATGTTTGAGGATAATTTTAAGTTCTATTATTAGTTTGGATGGGGGGTTTATTTTTCAGCACCACAGGTAACATTTCAACATGTCCAAATTTAATCTTGTCTTTATTTTGTCACTCTTTAGTTCCAGCATTTGATGTCTCAACTTCACAGCCAATTATACTCTTTCCCATGAAAGCGGGTCTTTAATCACGTAGGATTTCTCCAACCCCATCTGAACCACACAAGGCTCTTGCTAGTAATTCTGCTTTTGACAATCTTCCAACTATATTTTCTTCCTTGATTCTTTTGAGATTGATTCAGTCTCAAGTTTACTCCTATGAGTAAAAACTTCCTCATCAAGACCCTCAGTAGTCTTGGATTTTCCTTCTAGTCGGGATGTGAGGTCATTGATGACCTTTCCATTCTCTTCAATTCTTAGCTTTAGATCCCCTAAATCGTCATTTATTTTATGGATATTAGACTTTACTATCACAAATTATTCCAGTCGTTCAATTTTATCTTCAAGCTGATCAACAAATTCAGTTGATTCCACTAAAATTGATTTCCACTTATTGCAACACTTACATTTCGTCTTAATATTGATAACAACATCCTTATGTTGCAACTCGCGATTGTCACTAGTTTTTAACTGATTGTTTCCACTAGTATCTTCTGATTTTTCAATAGTGGCCATCATGGAAGCATGGTTTCCAGTTTTAAACTCCGGTTCTTCTTCATCATAAAATTCATTATCATCATCTTCTTCTTCACCGACAAAACTCTTCTTCAGAACTTTCTTTCAAGATTTGAAGTTTCCATTCTTGAAAAACCTTTTCTAAGGGTTTTAAATGTTTTCACCATCACTATCATCATCATCGATATTTATTATGCACTGAGAAGAAATGTGCCCGACATTACCACAACGAAAGAAAGCTAGAGGTAACTTCTATTTGAATTTCCCTTTTCACTTCTAGAAAATCAATTCAATGAGAGAATTAATTTATTTTTCCTCATAATCATCACCACTACTACCTTTTTATATTTTCAGTTTCTCAATGGATTTGAATGCCATTTCCTTGATCACTCAAGTCATGGAATCTTCTGGTTTGACTCTCATTTCATATGCCACCAGGCTACTCAACAGATCATCCAATGAAAGTTTGGAAATACCTATATCCTAAAGGGCTGACACCTTTTCATTGTACAGGGGTGGAAGTCTTATTAGTATTTTCTTCGCAATTTCAACATCTTTGATTTCTTCCCCTAGGCCCCGAATTGCTCCAACCACTTCAGTAATTTGATTTAAGGAGTCTGCATTCTCATCAGGATGTATATTCAAATCGTCGAACCTATTGTGCATCACTTGTAGTTTTACCGCCTTCACTTTGTTATCTCCTTTATCAATATTTTCATGTTTATCCCACATGGACTTTTTTGAGGTGAAACTCATCACTTTTAGATATATCTGATCAAAAAGGGCCGCAATTAGAGCATTTTTCGCTTTAGCATCTGTATCGATAATTTTCTTATCTACATTAGTCATAGCTAGTCCTGTTGGATCAGAAATGTTTATACCTTACATAGTGGAATCAAAAATTCCATTCCAAGGGATCTTCGATGAGATCTCATTCTGTTCTTCCAAATCTGAAAATTATCTCTATCAAAGAGGGGGACTCCCCTATTACTGGCTCAATTTTCCATGACGGTAATGGACAGATTCAACACCAGTAACCTTGCTCAGATACCACTTGTAGGACCCCGGGGCACCCTGAGAAGGGAGGGATGAATCGGGGTGAAAACATTTTCTCTTCGAGTGATGGATCTTGTTCCCAAGTCGGTAGGAACTTGTTGAACCTCTATGAGGAATATTTTCAGAAATCAAACATTCACAAGCTAAGAGATGACACATCACTTTTTACTTGGTTCACCACTGAGGGATATGTTCAAGGACCATACGCCGACAGGTTGTCGGTCATACCAAATTCCACTAAATATCAATTGATGTGGATTGCAAAGATTCGGGAACAGTCACTCTGTCCTAGGATCACTGCCTATACAACTGATCAAGGATAGCAAACAACATCCCTCTGGTCACTCCCGTTGACTCCCCATGGCTCACTGCCCTTGGTTATTTCCCACTCATTTTATAGACGCAAAGGTCTCTTCATCATTCCTAAATGAATGCATCCTCCGTTGTACGTAGGTGATATGTTGAAACCCAATTTCTACCCATAAAAAACTCTCACTTTTCACCAAAGGTATCAGGAAATCATCCAGCTTTCATGGATTTCCAAGAAGACTGATAAGATTCAACAACAACTGGAGCACTACTCCAATCCCATCATGAAAGTTTCAAGATAGTGCGCAAGTCTTGGAGCGCAAGTCCACACTGGTTTGCAAGTTCAGATCTCCCTCTTGCGTGACACACACCTCTTCAACTTCAAACTTGCGCGACCAAACTCCATTTCAACCCAAACCGGTTTTGGCCCACAAAGGTCACTTGTCACGCTACTTCACGACCTGGTGTGCAAGTATCACCAAACTACCTGCGTGAATCTACCTTCCCCAGATATAAACTTGCGTGACCCACCACAACTTGCGCGGCCACAACACCTACACGTCAGGAGCTCTAAAATTTTTCTATGTCTGAACTTCATACCGAAGGAGGATGGGTGGTCATCTATTTATAGGCATTTGGATACCCTGTGCGGTGGCGTGCAAGTCTTCCCTCGGCGTGCAAGTTTCAGTGAGAAAGTATTTTGTCGCCGTAGACACTTGCGCGACCAAACCAAAAAATTGGGCACCCCAACTTAATTTTCCATATTATGATGATCTGATCACAAATGACAAATGGCACACAAGTTTCCAATCCACCTAGATACTGGCGCGCAATTCCTTTCTCGGCGCGTAAGTAACTTTCACAACCAAACCAATACTTGTGCATCCCTCTTTCCATTGCCATATTTTCATTTTCTCATTTTGAAAAACAATAGGCGCACAAGTTTCCTATCATTCTGTTCAATGTCACGCAAGTCTTTTTTCCAAAACACCTTTTCTCCATTAGACTATTTTTAGGCCCAAATTTGGAAAACACTAGAGACCGGTGCCACCATTAATACTATTATTAGCATGTTCTGTATTATCACTTTCCTAGAAAACATTCTGAACTTCCACTGAGGATTGAAAAAAAAAACAATTCATATTATAATTCATGCATAGAACGACCATGTTTCCAACAATATATACCTTTTCAAAAATATTTAAATGTACAACTATTTTGAAAGTGATTTTTCCAAGAATAATGTGGGATTTTTTTAATTTTTTAATCATTTTTGTGAACCTCAAATGGATTTTTGATTATTTAATGTTATGTTAAGAGTTTTATAAAATGTATTTTATTCTAGTATGAAATTTAAATGGGATTTTCCATGGAAATGTATGGATTTGATATGAATTATTATTTATTTATTTCCAAATGGGTTAAAAATTTGTGAAATTTGTGAGATTTGTTTCCCAAATGGTTTTTTTGCATATAAAATGAAAAATGGGTTTGTTTAGGTAAAATTTTGTTTTCCATGGGGATTTTAATTGTTGGGTCAATTTGAAGATGTGAAATTTATAATTTCTTTATGTTCATATGATGCATGGTATGTTGCTGTGAATGTGATGACTTATGTGATATAAAATTTTTAATTTTATCATAAATGGAATTCATGATAACTAAATGGGAGAACTAGAACTAGTATAATAGTTGAATCGGTAGTGTCTTCGTAATGATTCATTATGTGGGATTGATGCTACAACATTAATTACACATTTGATATATTTGGAGGCCATTAGAAAATTCAATGTGATCCTCTCTTATTTTTCGTGCGGATGAATTTAGTTTGTATTAGATTAAAATGATACTTATGTTATGTGGTGTAGACCATTATTATTTGGTATACCTTTTTTGTATTTTTTTAAAGAAAGATTATTTGTGAAAAAGGGATTTCTTTCAAATTATTTCGTAAGTATTATTTCCATAAAATGATTTATTAGAAATGTTTCAAATGTTTTTATTTATCTCACATGTTAATTTTTCTTATAATGTTATAACATATAATCATTATCATAGGTGGAATCATTTTTTGAGAAGTATCACACACTATATAAACCCCTGGGTGTACGTAGACATTGTTATGTGGGAACTAGGTAAAGGAAAGATGTATTGTGGTGGTGATGGTGGATATGGGTTTTAGTGTTCCACTAATTGTGAGAATAGGTGGTGGTATAATGAGGGTGATATCTCAGTGGATGCATCATGGTTTTTGGTAGAGAATTGTAGTTCCAATTATATTTTTTTATTTTTTATTTTTGTTTAAACTAGTATGCTTTGAATCAAAAAATTGTAGAACCTATTTTGGATATGTTTATTAGTTATATGATGTTAACTCCTTTTGGATGTTTATGATTATAAAAATTTGTTAAATTATCTAAAAGTATTTTTTTGACACCCATTCAAAAGTTTCTAGCCTATGGGGATAGAGATATCTCAATAGTACTTGCAATGGATTTGGTCGATTTTCAGGTGGGACAAAAATTCAGTTTAGTTCATGAAAAAATGGTATCTAAGAAATTCATGCTCTCTTTTGTTCAATTTATTTGGTACGTGTCATGATAAACTGGGGCTTGGATTTTTAGGGCCTGAGGTTCTCACTACAATAAGGGTACTTGGCTAGAACAACACTAGAGAGGGCTCGAGTCACCATTGAATGTAGGGAAATTTTATATGAATTCTCTTCTAGGTAATATGAACATGAAAACGACTCTATATATAAACTTGGTGGGGTTTTAGTGGTTCATTTTGGCTTGTTATTTTATTGGGTATGGTTTTTTGAGGTTTATGGAAGTGTTTGACATTTATAGCTATTGTTGACTTTTTTCAAAAACAAATTTGATAGTTTTATTAATGGTATTTCCTTGTGATTGTTTTTTTTGTATTTAGATTCTTGCTCATAAATGTATTGTGAAGACATGGAAAGAGGATATATATAGTTCCTCCTCTATAATCGATCATACGATAGTGTAAGAACTGGTTTGTTAATTCCATGATTTGGGACAAGTTGGAGGCTCTATTCCTACTCTGTTTATAGAAGCTAAAATAAGTCCTAGAAAAGAAAAAAAGATCAAGAGTTCCATAAAAAATGCCTCGTTATTTCTTGGGTATCATAGAACCTCATGAAGTAGATGAGTGGAAGTAGAAAATTGAGTGTATGTTTGAGTTTTTTTGATACTCTTGAGGTGGTCAGTATTATGTGTTCTACGTTCATGTTGGAAGGTCCTAGTTGGACATGGAGGGAATAAGTGGTTCATTCCCAAAAGGATGAGCAGATTTTTTGGAAATATTTCATGGTTATCTTCAATGGGAAATATTATCATGATATTTTGGACTCCACTGGGTCCTGACAGTTTTTTTAAATTTCTACTGAGGCCAAGACATGATGTTGGATGCCAACCACATTGGAATGCTTCCTTAGTACACACCCGAGAGGGTTTCCAATGAGCAGATGAAGGCTCAAGAGTGTGATATGGGATTGAATATTTTAATATTCTTCCATGTATTTTTTTCAAGATGAATACTTCTACTGAGGTGGTTAATTTCTCTATGATGGTAGAGATTTATCATTGAACAAATTCTAGTTTCTCTAGATCAGTGTGAACATTATGAAGTGGTAGTTCATCTCAGATTATGAGAAATCATGATGATAAGGGGAATATGGGAGGTGGTAGTTCATCTCATCCTTCTAGGTGGTACTTTTAAATGGACATAGATGTGGATTATGTCTTGTTAAATCAGTGTAGAGGGGTAGGGAACATGTGAGTTGTGTGTTCATCTCCACATAGAGCATTCCATCAGTGTGGATCTATAGGTATTTTTTAGTGATTTTCTAGAATGGAACACCCATATCAGTGTGGAATAAGATATGTAGAATTTAAGGGGATGTCAATACTATCAGAGCAAGACAATGTTGTGGATATCTATTTGGATTACATTGTGGAAGGGATAGATATTCTTTTCGGCATGGTCATTTTAGGGAAGATCCACAGGAAAATGTTCATTCTTAGGATCTAGCAGAGATGAGGAAACTTAATACAATGGAATGTACACCGGAAATGATCAAGGTATTATTATTATTATAACATCTTTAGCAATTATATTCATTTAAAATTGTGTTTTTGTTTCATTTTTCTTTCATATTTTGGATGTGTTAAAGTTTCAGACTAATCCTATCATTTGTGTGATGGATTTGGTAATGAATCATGCTATAAAGAAAGATTAGAGTTTTAAGAGTCTATCTACTGCACTCATCGTGTCAGTGGTTATGCTGGAATGGGATTTTATTTTTTTGGATACGGTATTCTTCAAAGTGTTCCTTGGAATATTTTAGATGGAATTTTTTTAGGTGAACATCAATTTCTATGATGGTGAGTGAGTTTCATGGGACTTGTTGTAACTATTCTTGTTTTCAAGGTCAACGAGATCCTTTATCGGGATGTGATGGACCTCAAAATATGGAATTTGGAAATATTGTTTATCAATTCATGATGATCATGTTGGAAGATGATTATTATTATATTGAGGTTGTATCACCTCATGTGGTGGATTTGTTCTAGAGGGAACTCCAGAGGACATTTTAGGTTATCCTCTGGAGTAGGATGTGTAGTTCTCTGTTGATTTAACTCTGGAAACATAACTTATATCTCTTCCATTGTACTGTATGTCACCCACCGAGTTGACGGAATTAAAGGTAAACCTACACAATTTGGAATCTAATGGGTTAATTATCCCTAGAATCTCACCATGGGATTCATTAATTCTATTTGTGAGAAAGGATGATGGATCTCTCAGGTTGTGCATTGATTACCGGATCTATAATTACGTTACTATTATGAAAAAAACCAATTTCCCCGTATCGATTTACTATTTGATAAGTTTAATGGGGAAATGTGGTTTTCCAAAATGAAGATGAATTCTAGATATATCTATGTATTATTTATAGTTGTTTTTTGTTATGAGAATAGTATTATAAAATAGTTATATCCATTTTGAGTACTTGGCGACGCATTTCAGGTTGAAAAATTCTATAGTGGTCTCTATAAAACTCATGAATATAGTGTTCCACCAGTATCTTGATTCCTTTATTTTGGTATTCATGGATTACAAACTATTCCATTTGGTGAAAGATTAGGGTCCTAAGCATTAATTTACAATTATTCTAGTTTCCCTTCAAGATCATCATTTCTATGAAAATATTTTTAAATGCACCCTCTTGATCATGGATGTAATGATTTTGGGTCAGGTGATCTTGGAACAAGGTGTATTAGTAGAACGTGAAAATATTAGTGCAACCATGTTATGAGAGAATCTCAAGAATTTTTTTGAAATAAATAGCTTCCTAGGCCTTCAATGTAATTATTGGTGGCTTTTCTTGGATTTCTCCCTTCATGCATCGTCCATGAATTCCCTCACCTTAAAGGGGGTGATATTTTAATGTATCCTAGAGTGTAAAGAATACTTGAAGAGATTAAATAGTGGATTATATCTTACCCTATTTTGATATTTTACAAATATATAAATGGATATAGGGTCTATTTGGATACCCCTGGTATGTGCCTTTGGTGTGTTCATATAAAGTATGGTCATATAGTGGAATATAGTTCTTCCCAGCTCCATCCAAATGAAAACATTACCTAACCCATCACCTGCATTTAGCGGTGGTGATTTATTACTTTAATTGGTATAACGATTATCATTTTGAATAGGAGTTTCTTGTATATTTGGATCATAATAGTTCATCCAACATTTTGTCCCCGAATGATTTGAATTTATTGATATTCCATTGGGTTGAGTTCCTTCAAGGTTTTGATTTTGATATCATGTTTACCCATGGAAATGGAATTGCGGTTAAAGATTACATGAAAAAGAAAGTGAATGTGACTGCATTGAATGATTTTGGTGATGAGTAGACATTGATGTGGATCTTTTCTCAAACATACATGGAGACCAAGGAGCACATTGGAGGTGTGTCCTTGGTAAGTGTTTACCTGAAACATTCTGTTCAAGAGTTGATTCAAAATATTAAAATGAGTTATGAGTTATGTATCCATTTATTTACCATTCCTAAATAGTGGTTAGGTTTCTTGTTAATGTTATTTTTCTCATATTTGAGTTTTTGTTCTTTAAAGTCCATTTCATGGTGACATTGTCATTGATGAATAAGATGATATAGGATAGTCACTAGAATCATAGGGTCATTCACCCTACTTCAATAAAGATGTTTTATGATATATGTAGATAGTTCTTGTGTACTTGTATGAGTAGAGATATAACCCAAATTATATCAAGGTGTTATACATGTTAGCAGGTTAATGTAGAGAACCTAAGGCCCTTATGTTAGATTCAGCTGCTATTTATACCTATATTGAAGAGTTATGTGATTCTCATGTATTTTTTTATTGGATTATAGCACAAAACATGGGGAGAAATTCCATATGGGTCTTGATTGAAAGTATGACTTAATCAGCCCATTTTATTCCAGTAATCGAGTCATCCAATATGGATGAGTTGGGCAAGTTGTATGTTCAGGACATTGGGAGGATTCCTGGCATGTTGTCAGAAATAATTTCTAAAAGGGATCCCTCTTTTAACTCATGGTATTAAGAAGGGAATTATGAGGCGATGGATTCATAGGTCATGTTCAGTACAACATATCATTCTCAAATAGATAGTTGGATGGAATATGTAAACAATATTTTCAAAGTCATGATCAGAGAATCTGTTCTGCATTAAGGAGGAGCATGGGATAGCCATTTGGGGTTGGATATATTTTTTGTTTAGTAATAACAAATAATCTTAGACTTTAATGGTGACTTTTTAGGAAATTTATCATCGGTTGTTTTGGACTCCTTTGTTTTGTGATGAAGTGGGTGAGACATCATTGTCAGCACTGAGCCATGCAGAAGAAAAATATGATAATTTTTTATTTATTAGGTAGAGGTTGTTGACAGCGTAGAGTCACTATATGTCTTACTAAAATTATTGGTCTTGAAATTTTTATTTTCTTGTGGTCGATTGGCTTTTCCTAAAAGTGAAAACTCACATTTTTTATCATCAATTTAGTGATAATGGAATGATAATGTCATGGTAAGTTAGAATATTCTGATATTAGTGATGGAGTTGGTAATGTGTTATATAGGTTAGCATTTTCCCTATAGTTGATGTTAATTCATGATGTTTTATGTTTCTCTTAGCAGAATAAGTATAACCAAGATAAATACATTATGATAAATTGGGTAGAGTTTGAGTTGGAGAATGTTTTGTCTTTGATTGAGCATCAAATAAAAATTATATATTCTTAGTTAAAATTTCTTTATGGGAAGTGGATTCTATTAGTACCAGTTCTTTGGAAGCCTGGTAGAGATGAGCATGATACATGGGAGTGGAAGTCTAGGGTTGAGGAGGAGTATCTATTTTTTCTCTGATGAGTTTTCGAGTTGAATTTATGAGGGAGTAAATTTTTCATGTTTGGAAGATCTGTCACATCAATCATTTTATTTTGAGGTACTATTTAGTTAATTTTTTTCCAAGAGATTATACAATGGTTTTCCCATTATATGTTTTACTAAAAATAATACTTTTGGTATTGAGTGTAGGTGGCACATTGTTGCATCGTGGATAAGGGATGTAGTTTGACCTACCCTAGGATACAATCTGAATAATGTTTCATTTAGACAAGAGAAACCATAGGGTTGGATCAAGATTTTCAAAATCATGCCAGCTAACCAGGAAACATGTTCTTCTTGGATAGTGATGGGTCCACAGTTTCCACATTGTTTGGTATACTTTGTGGGAAAACCCAAGAAACTATCTTGGTTAATAAAAAGTGAAAATTTACTCTTTTACCCTATTTTTCTGAACCCTATGTCACCTACCATCTTCCATATTTTGTATTTTAATCAGTGGGATCTTCCTCCAATCAATCATAAAGAATTTAACCATCAATATTTGGGTTCTTTTAGTCTTTTAATGTCATTGATTCATCAAGTAACTCTATTTTCTTCTTATTTCTCCCACCTTATAGGATTTATCCTCCATGCTTCTTGGATTATTATTATCTAGTATGTTATAAAACCTAACAGGGGATCTATCATGTGATTTTGGGTGAAATCATGATGGTTATTTCTCGATCATTCTTTTATAGGATCTTGGGGTGGTGCAGTTGTGGTATAACACAATTTTATTAAAGTTTCTATGTGTATGGTAGGTGGTTCAATAATTTATATTATTAGAAGTGTTTGAATTTCATTAATAATTGTTTAAATGTTTTTATGGATTATTTTTGTGGTGTGAAATATGTTTTTGGACATGTTTTGAGATGCCTACATAATGAAAATGATTATTATAAAGGAAAGTAATTATATTGTATGTTTCCATCATTTTTTTGTTTCCTAAATATGTGTTATGCCTTGAATGATAGGAGATAAATGTGTTTTAAAATAGTTTTAATTGTGAAAATGGGTTGAAAGTGGATTATCGAAGTGAAAAGTAGTTTATCATGTACGATTCATTCTTGTAAACTTAAATACATGTTTGAACTATGGATGTGATGTGATCCTTTCTATAAATTGGATTTTATGTGATAAAAAATTTTAAAGTGTATTTTCCCATGTAAATGGTTGGATTGTATATGTATTCTTCTTATTATATTTCAAAAATGATTCTATAAATTTTGAAATTGGTTATATATGTATTTTCATATGGTTTGGGTGTGTGTGGGAAATATAAAATGGCTTTGTTTATGAAAAATGGTGGTTTCCATGGGGACTGTGATCATCAGATCAACATGAAAAATTGAATGGGGTGATTTCCTTATGTGTTTATGTTGATGGGATTTTATTTTTGAAATAGATGATTTAAGGGATATATGAAATGTAATTTTTCCACAAAGGGAATAATGTGTATCTATATTGGAGAACTGGAACTAGTAAAAAAGATAAATAGATAGCGGTGTGTCCCTGATTCATCGTGCACGATTAAAGCTACAACACTAACTAAACATGTGATTTTATTGGAGACAACTATATCTTTGGATGAGATCCTATCTTTTGGATCATGAAAAAGGATTATATTTGTATTGGATTATTATTCGGATAACACTATAACATTGAATGTGATCCTCTCTAGTATCTTGTGTATAAGAACATTGTTGGTAGTTGTGTTGGTGCATTTTACTCCCTGATGTTTGAGGTCCATAGGGTCCCACATGTGCTAATTACCTATTGATGTTTTACTATTCTGTTATTTTTGTGACGTGATTCATATTTGATTTTCTTCTAGTCATTGGTATACGGTAGACATTTTGTGAATTTTTATTTCATGAAATCATATTTGTGAAAATGGTTTTTCTTAAATTTTGTTTCATGATAATCTATTCATTAAATTGTTTTCATAGAAATGATTCAAATATTATTTTTAATGTAGAATGTTGAATTGTCTTCTAATTTTGAGTAATGTAATATTTTTCTTCAGTGGAATCCTACCATGATTTAGATCACACCCTATATACAATATTGGGTGTATGTAGGCACTTTTATGTATGACCTAGGTAAATGATAGATGTATTCTGGTGGTGTTTGTGGATCCAGTTGCTACTGTTTCACCACATTTTAGTTTTTATGGTTGTGGATTTCGGGTGAAGTACCTCTTCCTGAATGGAGGTTTTTTTGGATAGTTTTTTGGTTCTCAATCCATTGTTGTACTTTTAGGTTTGGTTAAAGTTGTAAACATTTAATTGTAAAATTATTAAACATCGATAGGATATGATTATCAGTTATGTGATGTTGATTCTTGTTGGTTTTATATGTATATCAAAAGAGTTTAAATCATTCCCATTGCATAGTTTTGAGACCCATGAAATTGTTTCCATCTTATGGGGATATGGAATGCCCATTGGTCCATCCAAAGGATTGGGTCGGGTGTTGGGTTGGATTGATCTCTGATTTGGTTTGTGACAACATTCCTTAAGATTTTGAGATCAGTTATCTTTAATACCATGATGGTTGTTTACCAAGAGAGTTAATTTGAGTTCTCCAAACTAGTAATATTAATAGAGTGATTATTACTATTTTCGGTTCATATGCACATTTCCATGCATGTTCGTTAGATTTTCTAGTTTCGGTGAATAAATTAAAATAATTTGTATCCCTTATTTATTAACTTATTAAATTATATTGTCCGAGTAGAAGAGAGGTAATTTATCATTAATGGGAATAAGGTCACTGAAAATGGAAAAGAAAATATAATTAAAATACATTTAGTCCCCCTCTCATAGTGGATTTACACATTATAGGGATCAACATATATATATATATTTGAAAATAAATATAAAAGAATGATGTTGTCAATGATAATTATTTTATGGAATTTTTTCTTCAAATATTTCACAGGATATTGGTTTTGGGAGTGGTACTGATAGAATGAGATGTTTAAACATATTCACTCTATCCAAAATTATATATCAACCATTATAATTAAGAGATAATTTATAAATTTATCCTCAAACCATTCTTCATAAAAAAATATAAAATCCCAGGAATAAAAAAACCCAACCAAAAGACATTATACATAACAAAAATTGACTAATGTAGTATAGTAATAAAGATATTGTAAGAAATATGGTTGAGTAAATGTATTCAATTATTAGCAAATACTCTATATAAAATGATCCCTTGAGTGTTGTGATAAATGTTCCATTAAAACTAAGCTTCTTTTTTGAATGATCTTGATTTAGACATTTAAATGATTTAGTGAGAGAGTTTGGTGTGAGAAAAATAAATTATCTATGAGTCATGATAAGTATCAATTATAAATGATTTATTTAATTCCATCTTTTATATTTTTTTTATCTGAGCTTCAAAGGCTATGCTTCTTAATTGATTTCATTATCATATATATTCATAGTGGTGAAAATTAATATGTGTGGGTGAGTGATAAAATCTAAAAATTCATAAATTTTGCATTAAAATAAATTTATTATAAGAAAAAACCTAAATATTAGTGAATTTAATAAATTTCCATCATATTATATTATTTTGTTCTTTATTTTAAATATAGTCAAATATTATAGGTTTATTATTTTAAACAATTATGTTTATTAAAATTCATTTTTTCTACTATAAAAAGAGAATCATTATTATTACTAGTGAAATTTAAGACAAGAACCTCAATGTGGTATTAAACCTATATTCATAAAATCTACGTATTTTTAACTATAAAATTATCTAAGTCACATATATATGTATTCAAACAAAGTATGAATAAATGGGTAGATTCCAAGGAAATATGTGAATATATTTGATGGTAAGGAAGCATAATAAGGTTTTCATAATTTTAAATTTATCTAAGGTGGAATTAATAGATATATAAGAATATATAAAAAATTAATAACATTGTTTAATAATAAATTCGATCTACATGGGTTTAAATAAATATTTGTGTTGGCTAAATTAGAGTAGTTATTAATTATTTATTAATAAGTAATGAATAGAAATGGATGTGTGTGATTATAAGGGATCCCATGTAATAATGAATCAAATCATCAGAAAGGTATATGTGGTCTTAATCTTTGTAAACATGGTGTAGATGACAACGTAAACACCAGAATCATATATAAAGAACTAGACTTAAAGCTCATATTTTCCAGCATCATTGATTATAATGTAATATTTATATTTCACTATATAACTAAATCTAGTAATATATCAATAGTATTCCATGTGAATGTTTATTTGGGATAGTTGAGAATATTGAAATCATAGTAAATAAATCCAATATTCAGTCATGGATTATGGATGAAGAAACGGAGGCCTTGAAGTTTCCATTTCCTTGTATAAAAATATAAAAAAGTCCACCTACTACATTTAGTGATCATGTTTCCCAAGGGAGAAAAATTAGGTAATAAATATTTAGGTATTCCTTTGGGAGTAACATTTATGAACCCTTAGAGATAGATTACTTTAATTTTACATTACTATGTGTTTGATTATTCATGGAATGCATCTATTGTTCTATTATTTCTCCAAGGAGAAATACCCACAACATGATATGGATATATAATGTAAAAGATACTTTTTTAAAAATATTAATACATTTTAATTGATTATTTTATATTATTTAACTATGATGGATTTAAAATTAGTTAAGATGGTGGTAGTATAGTAAATCAGAAGGCATTCATGCATTCCTTCACTTTTTATATAATCTAGATTTTAGTGAATCGTAATTATTATTTTGTAAATAAAATCATATATATTGGACTGTTGAATGTTATATATTGATGTGTTTCATGATATTAAGGAAATAGAAGAGAAGAAATTCTATGGGATTACCCTACAATGAATTCATTTCCCTTTTCATTGGTAGTTATATAGGTAGTTATTCTTGAACATTTTTATGGTAAATGTCATTTACTATGTAACTCTCCCATTAAAATAAAAATTTACGACCAGTAGACTTCTTTTGATGGGAATTTTTGCTCAATAATGAACTCTATTAAGGTGTATGTGATTTGATATCATGGACTCTCCCAATATGTGGGAGAGAATACATGTGTTTTCCATTTATAGGTTGGATATGATGAATTGGTAATCTGTATAAGGATCACTAATGGTTATATCTAAAAATTTAACTATTACCTAATTTTTAAAACCCATATTATTCCCCGACATTCAATCTTTTAATTAAAATAAAAATTCAAAAACAACATAACTAATTGGGGAATTGGGTGATTTCCTTGACTCTTTCAGAGACAATCTTGTGTTCAACTACAATACTACACTTTTAGGAGACTATTAAGATTATATGACTATATCTATGGTATAACCTAATTTTTTCCCATACAACAAACCATTTACACGATCTCTTGTGGAACATGTATAGGTCCATAAATTTTACCCTATAAATATGTTCCTAAAAAACATGGATTTACCAAGGTAGACCATAGAAATTTTTAACACAAAATAAATTGTAAATAGTTAGTTTAAATTAATACAATGCTTGAAATCCTTTTTAACATGCAATAACATTCATTAAGAGATCCATGATATACATTAAAAAAATACTATTCTTCAAATGTGACCATCATAACCTAGATGTCATATAGGAATAGATGAATAAAAAGAACAAAATAATAAAAACATGTGTAAATATTTTTATTAATTATTAGATAATTAATATGTTCTAAATTTTTAGTCTAGTCATATTATTTTAACAAAATGTGTTTTCTTCAAAAATATTTTTTTGTTCTATTTTTTGAAAACATTATAATTGTTTTCAAAAAAATTAATAAAAATTATTTTTGGTAGTTAATATTATTTCTTATATCACCATGTAAATATTATCTTAGGGTAATTTTTTAGAAATTTAAAAATATATTTATTTTTCAATGAATAATGGATATATTAATTTTAATAGAACTGTTATTTCATTTCATTTAAAAGACCCATTATGTTTTTAATTTAATCGTAAGTCAAAATAATACTCAATTAATTATATATAAAATATTTAATTAAAATTTCATAAACATGATTCTTGATTTTAGTGTTAGAATAATTTTTTAATATTAATTTTTATAAAATCTCTTTATATGAGAAATGTTTTATGTTATTTATAAATAAAATTAATCTCTCCTTATTCATATTTATAATGAAATTTTGATATTATATTTGTAATAAAATATTTAACCATTCATTATATTTCTTTTTCATGGAATAATGTTGATGAAAATTTAGTTTTATACTTAAAAATGAATTTTAATAAAAAAGGTATTCATTGAGATTTTCATGCTCTTTAAAATTCAATTATTCTAAATATATTAATTTATTATGGTAAAATGAATTTCATGTTTTTATCACAATAGTTAATATAATTTAATAGGTATAATTGTTTAAATATTGCATAGCAGATACATAAAAATTGGGTTACTATGGTTAACGTTTAAATGAGTTTATCAGGGGGTAGGGGTGGGGTTGAACAACGAGGGAATGATAGTAATGCCACATAAACAAGTATAAATATTAATTTAATTAACATTTTTAATTATTATCTTATATTATATTTTAACTCATATACAATTTTCTAATTTCTCATGAATTTTTCCTTCTGTTATTGAAATCATTTAAGAAATTCCAAGTGTATCCCTCCCTCACTTATATAAAAGAACATGTCCTCCTACCTTATTCACAAATTTTGTGCCTTGTATCTCATAAACATACATTTAAAAATCCTTAATATATTTGTTAAAATTATTATACATATTATTTTATTCTCATTAGAGATGTTTTTCAAGTATTAAGGTGAATGCCAAAGGAGGTCTTTCAAAGAAGGGGTATAAATCTAAACCGATTTATTTTAATATTATTTCTTCTAAAAACTTATAAAAACATTTTTAATCTACTAAAACATATCAATAAAATATATTAAATATATAAATATACCATTATGATTATTTCTCAATTATTTCCCTCCTCGTTTCCATCAAATGAGAATTAAATTTATTTCCCAAGTGTATGTTCAGATTAATAAATCCGCATAGCGCTTTGATTTATTTTCTATCACAAAATTTCATTATTGGTTATTATGATGAGTTTAAGTATTATATGTTCCCAATATGCACAAATTATTCCTTTCAATTATAATATTATATCTACATTTTTACCATTCCATCAGTTGAAAAATAATAACGACCCTCATGCATACTTTTATCCTTCAACCTATACCAAGTGATGTTGTTTATTTTAATTTACACTTTCATCTATTGTATTATATATTAATGATTATATATGATACTTATGTTATTTAAATTAATTTACTATGTTTATTTATAAATTACCCTTTATATATTCGATCCACCAAAAAGGGGAAACATCACCCATGCATATGTATATATTACTATATAAAAAAGCGATTTAATACATTTTTCATCACCTATTAATTTTAGTGGACAAAAGTGTTAATGTTGGGATTAAATGTCATGACCTGTCCTCGGGGCCCGTTTCGTTACTACCCCAAGCCCGCCTTCCATAGGCCAGGGGCTGGCGACTAGCACCAAAGGCGTAAAATCCCGATAACTGGGAAGGCATTGCACTTATATAACAAAACAAGCACCAAAGAGTACAAGAGGAAGCAAAACACTAAGTACAATAGAAATTACAAAAAGTAAATGGGCCAGAATACAAACCCAAAAGAAAGTACGACTACAACTGAACAAGGTACAACAACAAAAAGACAACAGCTGGAAGAAGGAAGCAGCTCCTGGGTCGTCCAACTCGGATCCTACCTGAAGGGTAGGTACAGATAGCGCAGCTCCTGGTCGTCCACCACGGATCCTACCTAAAGGATAGGTACAGATAACGCAGCTCCCGGTCTTCCACCATGGATCCTACCTGAAGGGTAGGTACAGATAGCCTCCTCCACGCTCTCATCCGTCAACCTCCTCTGTGAGTCGTCACGTCGTGTAGTCCACCTCCGGGTACTGACTCGTCGTGTAGTCCACCTCTGGGTACTGACCAGTCCTCGAACACTCGGCCTCCATCAGCACTGCCCATCGTCTGCAACCAACACAACGAGGTTCGGGCATAGCCCGTGCAGGGGTGAGTATAACGATACTCAGTAGGGACCCCGAGACCCTCAAGGTCTCACTAAATCAACAAGGATAACCACAAGAAGATCTCAACAGATAACCTCTACATAGATATATGCCCATACATATATCTAAGTTATCAAGTAACCCATCTCAATCATGAGGAAACCCAAGGATTGTGAAATCAATGGATAACCACTACCCAGGTATATGCCCATACATATACCTAAGTTATCAAGTGACCCATCTCAATCATGAGGTAAACACAAAGCTCAAAAGTATCAGCTCAACCAGGATTTTCATTATCAAAACCGTAACTACTGAAAAGCTCCGTCTCTGCAGTGTACAGTGGTCTTGTCACGTCTCCGAGGTACTGCTCACTAACCTAAGACTGCTGAGGTACTCCTCCTGTCGAGTACCGCGGGCCTGCCACCTCACACAGTAGTGCTTCCTGCCGGGGTCTGCCACCCAAACATAGTAGTGCTCCCCCCTCGTAGCCTACAGAGGTACTCCTCCTGTCGAGTACCGCGGGTCTGCCACCTCACATATTAGTGCTCCTCCGCTGTGGTTCTGCCACCCCACAAAGTAGTTCTCCCCACTGGGCTACGTAATTCACTCTGAAATCGAATCGGACAAGCAGTCTTCAGGTCTCTGCCGGCTACACGGTCTCCGTACTCCGTATGCTCATCTCTGGGAGGGTCCGCTCCACGAGCTACAAGTCGATAATCCAAGTATCTCAAAGCCCCACTAATAAGTATCTCAATGGACCGCCTCATCATAGGGGTCTCAATGTAACAGACGGCGCGTCAATCGGACGCCCGGTCTGTGAGTTATTAGCCTTTTCGTCCCAGGGGCCCAGTTGGTTTCGTAAGTGAACCAACCTGGCCGTATCTCAACTGTACCCCGAAGTCTCATAGGGTATACTCATAGGGACTGTTTCCCGATGAGATCAACAACACCGCAGACGGTTCGTCAAACGGACGTCCTGTCTGAAAGATATCATCTTTTTCCGTTCTAGTGGCCCGGTTGGATTTCGGGTACAATCCAACCCAGCTATAACCCAACTGCATCCAAAACTTGAGCGGAGGATGCTAAAAGTTCCGTATCGTCAACAGGAATGCAACGAGACAGATGGCGCGTCAATCGGACGCCCAGTTTGTGAGTTATTGGATTTTTCGTTCCAGGTGCCTGGTTGGTTTCGTGAGCGAACCAACCCGACCGCACTCCGAAGGCATCCAAACCTCGAGCGGAGTAAGCCAAAAGATCCGTCTCACTTAGAAGAATCCATTAAAGTAGACGGCACGTCAGTCGGACGTCCGGAGCTTACGATATAAGCGTTTCTGCTCCGAGGGCCCGGTTAGTTTCGTATCCGAACCAACCTGGCCGAACCCAATGTAATCTGAAACCTTGAGTGCGATATAACAAAACGACCTCCTCGATCCAAGGACCGCGTTGCCGCTGACGGAGAGTCGTTTGGTGGCCCGTAGCTCATGTTACGGGCATTTGACCGAAAGTGGTCCGAAAATGGGGGTCTGGGCCCGGGCCGACCAGGCGGGGCCCGGCCCGGCCCGGCGCGGTCCGGTTCGGTCCGTGCCGACCGGCCGGACGCGGCTCGGCCAGCGTGGCCGAGCCGAATCGCGGGCGGGGTGCGCGGATCCCCCGCCCTTCGCCGCTAATTGAGGTCGGCGATTCACCGGCCGCCTCCCTTCCGGCGGCGCACCGCCGCCGCCTTCCGCGGACCATCGGACACGCTCCGGTGGTCCGTTCCTTCTGGCGTCTTCGCCTATGGTCCCCCCGGGACCCCCACCTTCACTGCGAATGGATTCAAATGCCCAAACGGCCTGCATCATCGTCGCCCGTAAAATCCGCACAATCATGAAGAACAGTGGAGGGTTGTCGGCTGTGTTCGTTTGGCCTGCACCCTCCGCATAAGAATAATAACAACGAGAGAAATTATTCAACACATGAAACAACAATTTTAATAAATTAAAATTGTTCATAGAAATCCGGTTCTTTAATTTTAAATAAACGTTCACGGGAATATAAAAGAATTATTCACAACAACCCATACCTCATCAAGTCGTCGCCCGCGCGTTCTTCGCGGAAAGCGGGGATCGACGCGTCGTCGCGGTATCCGGCGTCGCGTCGTCGCGGAAGGGTGTCGCGTCGACGAACTCAGAGGTTCAAGAACAAAAAGATTTAATTAATAGTAATTAAATCCTTCTTGAGTCAAAAACCACAAAGGAATTTAAAGAATCGCAAACACTCACCTCAACGGATGATCAAAGGTTTTTGTTGTGGAGGAAGGAACGTCACCGATGAACATTGCGGGAGAGGAAACGTCGGTGTCGCGGCACACGGCGTCGCGTCGTCGATTTCCACGGGTTTGGCATTCTTCGTCGGAGGCCGGCGTTCTTCGCGTTCTTCATGTTCTTCGTGTTTTTCGTGTTCTTCGCAAAGAAGGGTGAAGGCACAAGAACTTCTGTCAAAAACCTCTCAAGGTGTAATCCTCCCAAAAGTCGTGTTGGTCTTATTTTATTATTACGCCAACAAACAAAAAAGAGGTAAGTAACGACCCATCAATTCGTAGAATTAATTTAATGAAAGAAACTGCCCATTTAATTCACGAATAAAACTGCCCAATTAAATGGTGCGTTAATAATTTAAGAAAACGCGTCATTTGACCTTCATAAAGATGGGTTTTCGCGGGTGCGTTACTTAGCGGAAAAGAAACGGCGGGGCTCGTGCGGGCCCCACCTTACAAATATACTACCAATAGGGTAGGATATTTTTGGATAGTACCCTATCTACATCAACTCAGCTTAAGCCACTTTAAGTGGCTTCAAGTGGCTTCCAAGTGGCTTAAGAGAAATAAAATAAAGTTTGTCGAACAATTTATTTTATTTCTTAACTTTAAGCCCAAAAATTAAAAACCACCACCGATGAAATGCAACTCCAGAAGAGGCGTTTCTAAGTAATTACCAGTGCTGCGATTCCATCGGTGCCCTCAGAATTCGATTCCGAGCACCGGTTCAAAAGTTAGAAAACCCCGCTTGTCCGTTCACTAAACGTACCCGAGCCAAACTTCAAAAATTGATTCCGGGCACACCGGGCCTCAGAATTAGGCGCCGTCAGAAACTTCGTTCTTGTAAAATTCCAAAGAAAATTAAGAAAAAACATTCCTTGGAATTTATGGGTCTTTACATTAAATTTTATAATTATTACATAATTATGATTACATATATGATTCATCTTGAATCCATGTACATTCACCAGAATTACTGATACAAACTATACTTGAGAAACATAGTAGTTAACACCCAAAATGATGTTCATAATGAATGATTGTTTATGAAAGGGTGATTAATCGTTATAGGTAAAATTTGTACTATATTATTGGTATTTTTATTAGTATTTAAGGATTTTTATTCAATTTAAGTTTGTTATACAAGAGAATATAATAGTTATAAATCTAGAGAAACTTTAGGTATGGGTTTATGATCTTTATTTTATTTGCAAGAGACACATTCCATATTCAACAGATATATCCTTTTTTGTGTACATATAGATAATGAATAAATTTTAATATTATTTTCATCAAAAGTAATAGTTATATAATATTCCATATAATTTTCTCTCTTTCATTAGGTTTTGATTCATATATTACCCAAATTGTAATGAATTTTCATATCAATTTTTGATCATAGAGAAATATTTTATGTTGTTTGGCAATTTATGTTTATGAATTGTATATAAAAATACATTGAAATGTTTACCCATGTATCCTTCTAAATTTTTCCTATCTATGTTACAAATAAATTATTTCATCCAACAATGTTTTATTGAAATGTTACACATGTGGTGATGGTTTAAAACTCAATCTATCTTCTTTGGGACATATTTTAAATTATCCACAAATATTATTTAATGAGGTGTATCTGATGACAAATTTTATTAATTAAATTTAATATTAATATTAATTTATGTATTTAATGGGATAAATGGATAAAAATTAACTAAATGTTTAGGGTTTTATGTTACAATCAAATTTTTACCTCTATTAGTTGTACTTATATTTCTGATGGTGTAATTATATGATATATCTCTCAAAAATATTATTTTTTCCCTTTCATAGTATTTATTTCTATAGATTACATGTTTTACTCTCATTGCACTCTCATTATGTCTACAATAGAAAATATGATTATTTTTCTTGGAAACTCGACACAATTTATATTTTTATTCAATTTTTTTTCTTATGTGTGAATATTTACCATAAATATTTATAAAAATAATTTTTCCTATTAAATATTGAATTAATTAAGTATTATTTAACCTAATTTTATTGTCAATAATTTTTTTTTAAAATTATCCTTATTGTCATTTTTCTGATTTCTACTTTTGATTTAAAAAAACATTAAAGGATGTTATTTTTAACATATGATGCTTGAGTAGATTTCCCCCCCATCAATACATATATTTTCATTGAACAATAATTTTAGGTTCCCACAATTATTTACAATGAAAATATTTTACTAAATCTTAGATAAATTTATGTACTTGTAAAAAGTGTATTCAAAATGAAAAGGTCATTTTCCTCATGAAATATTCTAGTGATACTATTAATATATTTTCATCTATTATAGCTACCTTTAATGTTAATTATGATTTATTTTGGATATAATACAATGATACAAACCCTAATATTTTTTGGATAGTTTATTTTTATGATGATGAGATGTTTACAGAACCCATTTCTTATCCAAGGGAGATTCTATGATGAAATATATGGTAGACTTGTATTATTTCAACATGTTATGTTATGAAAATATGGTGATTGATATATGATCTTATTGAAAACATATATATGGTTTTCATTTTGTGATATGTGGGCCTATAATTATATATCTGTCTAAATAATTTGGTAAATTGGGATATCTCATGATATAATAATGAGTAGATTTGGGAGTTACCTATTTTCGGTATGATAATTTTCTCCATAAGATAGTATTGGGAGATGAAATTGATAAATTAAATGATAGGATATAGAGTGATCCCAACCCACTTTGTTTGTTTTGGAAGGGATGCATGACTTTGGAACTGATTTTATATAGTTATGTGTAAGCCATAAAAAATACCTTATCATTATATTATGTTACCATTTAAATTAATTGATTATTGATGATTCTAGGTAATAAGAAGTATGACTTTTGTTATGAAAACTATTTATGTTATGATTCAAGATTAATTATTCTTATCTAATTGGGTATGAATTTTGTATATTATGACCAGGTTATCATACACATATTTTTAACTTATTATCATATGATATTATCTATTTTTATCTTTTTTTTAACCTTCCTGGTCATTTGAGCTGTTTCCTTCAAATGTTTCCTTTCCCAAAGAATAAAATTTTCTATGTAAGGAATGTTTTTCATGATATATATTTGGGATGAACTAAGATGTCGATAATATGGGATGGATAATTTTGACATCAATTGGATATTAATCAATTAATTTGTAATATATATATATATGTAAATATTATGTCAATATAGTTGGTGCAATATAATGGTCAAACTATTTTTTTTGAAACATTTTTGGGATAATGTTTTGATAACCATTAATATAAAAATAGTTCAAATAAAACATCCTTTTTTATGGACAATAAAAATAGTGTGGCTATACTATAAAATAAATCCACTATTGGAAACTCACAGTTCGATACAACTACAAAAAATGCACCTAAGTGTAACAATTATGAATGTGGAATATTTATTATTGACTCGACCATCACTGGTTCATCATTAGTGGACCTATGAGTGCATGGATGGATAAAAATACAAGGGGTCATTTATAGGTTCATCCACATTTTGTTTTTTCCATTATAATGCATTTGAAATGATTATGAATATTTTGTTTCAGGATAAAAATATGTTATCATGTATTGTATAGATGTTTTCATGATTTAGATAAATACGGAATTGTATTTCATGATTATAAGATTAATCATTATAATTATTGTTTCAAACTATATGAATTTTTATTTTCATCATTTTTTGGAACACAGAGGATTCATGATAATGATGAATGTGATGGATGACACATTGATTTTCCTCTTGGAAAAGAAAACTAAATAGGATATAAAAAGATATATAGTTTTATTACCTCTATCCAAATATTTTGAATTGCGATTAAATAAATGGACATTGGTGAAATTATGGATGAACAAAATAAGTGAAAGTGGATATTTTATGACTACCAAGGAGGAAATATGATTTATCATTATACATGATAAGAATTTCGGTCAGTGATATAAGGGAAGTATATTAAAATTCTTATAAGATTTTTTTGGGTTTGTAAAAGAAGCTAATAGAGAAAGTAATTATCAATGAAACATGGATTGTTTTGTTAATTTAATGGATGTCAATAATGGTTTCGATATTGTGCCATCAACGGATATATATTTTAAATTTAGAAATTGTGGGGATTATGAAAATTTATTTCCATGTCATAAATCTCAAGAAGAATATCAAAAATGATGTATGAATAACTGTTTTACAATTGATGATCAATTTACTGCATTTGACATTTGAAATATACGAGTACTTTTATAGTATTAATTATGTCAAATGTAATAAGAATGAATAAAGTTAGGTTTATGAATATTAGTACATGATTCATATTTTACATTATATCAAGATATATTAAGGAATGAGATAATGAATTTTGGTTAACTGTTTATGAATGAAGACTAATGGTTAATGCATTTAATCATCAGTTGAAAAATAGATAACGTTGCTCAAGCGTAGGTATGAACTACAACCTCTATGTGGTGATATGATTATTTTATAATTTTTATTTTATGTGAATGGTGATAAGAATATATTTTATTACTATATTTAATATTTATGATATTATAATTATTTTATAATGAGAAATGTTTGTATACCTTTTCTTATATTTCATCCATATAAATTTCAATCCTTAGTCATTTGTACGTACGAATAACGATCTCCAAATAGTTATGTAATAGATTTTTCATAACCACATTGTATTAATGGTTATAAAAGTGTATATATTGATTAGGTATTATAATTTCAACAAGGTAATTATTATAGATAAAATGTAACCATGATCATTGTACAAGGACTGAAACTGTTGAAATACACACACATGAGAAACCAAATAGTTAATAATAGAAATGATGATGATAGTGGTATATTGTTAATAAATGGGAATTAATCTTTTATAAGTAAGAAATATATGTTTTAAAAGGTATACATATTTTTTGATTGAGTTAATATACATATGAATTTATTTTATAAGAATTTAGTGTTTTTACAAATCAAGACAGACTTGAGTTATGTATTTCTCCTCTCACATCAACTGTTTTGAGACATATGTCATTTCCAAGACATGTTTCCTTTATGTTGTGTATATATTTATGACTAAATTTTTATGTTTTTTTCCAATTAAATTATTGGGATACAAAGTCTATATATGTTTATCTCTTCCACGATGTTAAAATTTAGAGATTCACGACTGTGTAAGTGTTCTTCAACACAATATTGTATCATTGATACGTACTAGATGTTAGGAACCTATTTATTTTTATGGGTGTATATAATAATAATATGACACATTTTAACATGGATCATTATTTATTTATGTCATTTAAATTTGCAATTAAAAATATTTTTTCCAAGGGTATTTTATTCAAATGTTACCCAAGTGATAATAGTTTACATGGATTGCTATTTATTTATGTTTATGAGTGTATTTAATAATAATATGACACATTATAACATGGATCAGTTTTTAAATTTATAATTGAAAACATTTTTTCCAAGGATATTTTTTTCATGGATCATTATTTATTTATGTTTATTAGTGTATATAATAATAATATGAAACTTTTTAATATGGATTATAATTTATTCATGGGTGTTATGAGTCAAATTTTTTCAAAGAGGTAAGGGATCTCAGCTATAATATTATTTTTCCTTGGATTGTTTATTATAGAATTTATAATTATATAATTATATGAAATATGTATCCCAAAATTTAATTATTTTTTTATACTATACTTATTTTTATATATTAATTTTCTTATTTAATTATTCTCCATTTAATTATTCGAAGAACATGAAGAACATGTTTATGGAACACCATCATTATTTTAGTCTTCGATTGGAAATAATTTCTTCCATGTCCATATATTATTTAAAATATTTTCTTGTATTTTTTAATATTATCTAAAGAGTTATTAAAATAATTTTTTCACATTTTAATTTAAATATTTATTTTCTTTGTAATATAGATTCTATTTTCTGAACAATGTATATTTAAATCTTTATTGAAATCATTATAGTATTTTTTATTTAACATACACATCCTGAGAAACTTTTCCCACCAATAAGACATATATTTTTTAATGATTAATTGAAAAGTTTCTATAGATAATTAAAATGGTTTTTTTCATTAATAATTTGGATATTTCCTTCTATTAATGAAAAATAATTTCAAAAAATAAAATGGATTTTTTATCATGAAACGTTATACAAATATTTTAATGTTATTTTAATGTCTATAAATATCCATTTATGTTACTTGTGATTTAATCAGGATATTGCATAATTATACCACCCTTGTTCTTTCTCTTTATGGATTACGATTATGATAATGAGATGGATTAGAAACTAATTTATTTTTCCATTTTTTATGAAAAGATAATATATTTAAATATTTACCTAAATCATTTCCTTTCAATGGGTTATGATTTGATAATATGATAAATGTTTTCTGATATTGTCGAAGACATATGTATGGTTCTAATTATGTGATGGGTGTGACCAAAATTGTATTTTACTATAATTAATTGGGCAATGAGGGATGTCTCGTGAGATAATATGGAATGTAATGTATATTTATCCCAATTTTGAAAGGGAATTTTTTCTAATAAGATATTTTTTTGAGTGAAACATGACTAAGGAAATGATGGAATAATGAGTAAACCAAACCCACTATTATAGTATTGGAAGTGATCCTTGACTAATGAAATTACTTTATATACTTCTATTTATTCCACAAACTCATGATTTATTCTTATATTGTATTATTTCAGCACAATATCTATTATTGAGGATTCCAAACTCTCATGACTTATTTATTATATTATGCTTAATTTTTATTGCATGAATCATGATTAATGAACCTAGAATGGTAGATTATGAATTTAAAATGTTATGATCAAATTATCATATCATAATTATTGTCGTTTTATAATTTTTGATCATCAATTGATATCTATTATTATTTACCTTAAAGATTATATGAGGTCACCCCATTTTAAATTTCCTTTCATCAGGTTAATAAAAAATGTTTTATGTATCATATTTTATATAAGTGTTCTAGCTATTAATAACAATGTGATAGATAATGTAGATTTTTATTGTAGTTTTTTATTTATTGATGTTTATAAAAGTAGTAAAACTCTAAATTTATACCATGTTTCATGCCTATATGTAATGAATATTCATCAAATATGATGTAATATTTATGTTTTTTCTATTTGGGTCTCTATAAACACTCTAGTAATCAACCTTATGTGAAAAATAGATATTCAATATCTTCTTTTGCATGAATTTTTATCAATTTTGTAATTAAATTAAACATTATATTTATAAGGACTCAGGATATAAGGTAGGTGATTAGACCCCACCATTGACCACCTAACTTGATAAATCGCTTTTAAATTATTTAAACAAGGCTACTGTAATTTAACTAGCTAGCTAGCTAGTTTCCTTACAATTATTAAATGGATTATTATGAACAATTATTTAGAAAGTATCAAAGTTATTCTATATTTTATTTTTTTTAAAATAATGAACAATTAAAATATATTATTACTCAAGAAAATTTGTTGCTAAAATTATAAACTATGTATAATTTTATTAATCTAATATTAATAAAAATAAAAAATATTAAAAAAAATAGTTCCAAACCAAACATCAAGTTACCAAATCATCTTATTAAAATTTATCTTCAATTCATTATCCATATTCCCTATATAATAATGATAAAATTTAAATGAAAAAGGATGAAACACGAATTTATATGGAAACATTGAAAATAAAAAATTCACTATTTCATAAAAAATATTCACCCAACTATAAAAATCATATTTCATGATCATTATAACCATAAAAAAATATTTATAGGGTCATTTACAAGATTATATTTAAAAAAATTTACCATATAGTATGAATTAATATAAATTACCTTAAAAATATAATACCACAATATTATGTTTTTGAAAAATTTCCCCTTAAATGGATATGACTGTTTCACTGAAAGAACCTTACTATTATAGGAAGGTTTTATAGGTAGATATGCCTGTGGATTTAAAAAAAATGGCATATCATTATCATTCAGAATAGAAACTGTTTATTAGGTATTTTATCTCGGTATATTAATAAAATTTATGTTGGTAACCCATAGAGACATGGAATCGTCTAATCAGATGACTGATGACATTTAATATAATTTTATTAAATATTCTCATCACTGGGGATTTGTATGATAGTAATGAATTTAAAATATTATTTCATTACGGTTTCTAGAACATGTAAATATTTTCTATAATTTACTATTAAGGAAGGTAATTGTACAATTATTAATTAATATGTTGAAAAAATATAAGGTTTTTAGGAAGTCCGGTTTTAGACATTAAATGATATAGTTTTTTTTTTGAATGATCTAATGATGTTCCAATTTTTTATAATATGATGGATGATATTAAATTGAAGATGGATAAATCTTATTAAATGGCCGAGAATTACATTAGATAAATAGGGATTCATTTTATATTGGCTTAAATTTCGTTGATCAAAGTTAGACACAAATTATGAAATTTAATTATATCAAAATAAGTAGACAAAGTTGTAAATTTGGGTCTTATAAAGAAGTGGAAAAAATTAATGATTTTTCAATGGCACTTATGAAAATCTGTGTATAATATAAGGATATATTATTAACGCAAATTCAGGAAAAAATATATTTTTATATAGGTGGATAACATATATATTCATTAGAAGTGTCCCATATGATAGAGAATCAAATTCTAGGGGTGTAACAATTCACCTATAGTTATCCAATAAAGAATCCATTAATGGAAATGAGTGTTGGAGAGCATAAAATATTAATGATTGTTCCCTAGATAAAATATTATTTTATTCTTTTTATTTACCTATCAAATATTATATTTTATCTATTAGAAATGATGTCTACATTTCATAAGTTATTGGCTTAAAAGAATTGGGACTCATTTCCATGATATTCATCGATGCAGATCTCCATGATAAGGGATTATGTGGACATAACTACTAAGATAAAACCATATATTTTCTATGTAATTGAATGTTTTTATCAACGATTTTTTTTTATTATTCCTCATACTTAACAAAATTAATAACCTTTATCATGAATCTTGTAGTGAAATAAATGATAAAATCTATAACATATATAATCATAGAGTATTATTTTTTTTCATTTTAATCATTGTTTCTTTGACATTAAATTAATGTTAAAGAGAATATATTTCCCATATTATTTAAGGTAGATGATATGATGTGCTATTTTAGAGATTTTTTAGTTCGTAAACAAATTCCACATTCATTGTGATCATAAAATAGTTAATTTCATTAATTTAGGGAAAATTTGGTATGATTCTAAGAGAAATTAAAAATTTATAAACCATTCATTATGTGATATTAATACAAAATCTGATAATATTAAATTATATCATTCAATGGAAGGTAGTATTTATCTGATGCAAATCATTTTAAGTGGTTTTATTAATGATATATTAAATAATTCTCTTGAACTATGATTTTGTCCAATTTTCATTAGGAATGGTTTCCAGAGGATTACAAACTATGTGTTCCAAAATCTCATTTTATGTAGTTGAATTTAAGTGCTACAAAATAATTTTGATCAATGTATATTAAAGGTATATAGATCATGATCCAATAAAAACTTATTCAATAGAAGGGTAAGAATAAATAATTTTATTTCAAAAAATACTTACAAATTATTATCTCTTGTATTATTAAATATAAGAATTATTTAAAACCAACATAATTATATTAAAGTTTATGGTTTTAAAATTTTAATGGAAGGGTATTTTCAGATTTAATAGTCCACGAAATATATTTTGTGATCTCCTAAAATAATAATTAATTTTTAATTAATTTTTTTAATAAGATATATTAGATGTTTTTGTCACATAAAATAGAAAAGGTAAATATTTTTCTAAAAAGTGACATGAGTTTTTTTATGTTTTAATCCCTTAAGATGAAATTTGTATAAATATTTAAATTTAATAAAAAATAAAAAATAAAAATGCATCAAATAATTTATGGTTGAATATATTTTTATTAAAGTTTCTGATCATGACATAGAGTGAGAATTAGAGAGATTTTATCCATATTTTATATCAAGTTACATATATAGTAACTAGATATATACCTACACAATCATCATAAAAAGTTAAATATATATTAATTTGACAATGATAGTTACAAATATATCAACATTAGTGACTTCATATATATTGATAATATATTGATATGACTTAAGGAACTCTAGTTTATATTCTTGTGGTAATAAAAATGCAAATGATGAGTATTCGTTAAATGAAATAAAATATTTTAATGAAACTATATTTTAAGTATTTAATATTAAAATATATGTGTTTATTGTGTTAATTTATTTTTGTGTCATTAATTTGATTATTGATTTCATTCTTATGATTTACATAAGAGAATATTAAAAATATATCATAACTCATATTTTCATTGTTTGTTGATACCTTTTGTGGTATTATAGGAAGAATATATAATTTATAGTTATTATCTTCATATGATATAAAAAATCATCATGGTCTCATTATTGTCACAATAGTGAAGAATTTATATGAATCATTGTTTATATTGATAATAAGGATAAAAAATATAGACATTGATTATGAGTAATTAATCTCAATGATTTCATCGATCCTGGATAACATCAATAATTAAATGGTGTCCCACTTAATTATAATGTTCTCGGTGTTTGATAACACACTACATGAAATGCTATATCTAATGTGGGTCAAAAACATTGTAATGTTATATTCTCCACATGTCATGTAACATACATCATGTCATGTAATTCATCACAATAGAATATTCACTCATCCATGTATCATTTGGGGCATAAAACACAATGTATTATTACCACCAAAAAAGACATTATGAATACACTAAAAGTACTATGTGGGCAACAAACCATGTTTTTTATGGATTTATACATTGTTCACATGTTTCATAGTAAAAAACTAGTCACAATGTCTATAAAAATCATGCAATACATGACATGTAGTTTACTCAACACACTGTGTTTATATGTTATTATAGTTAAATATTATTTCACATTATAGTACTATTGATATATTATATATATTTTTAAACATATATGGTCAAATATGTGCCCCTAATGTAATTTTTTTTAAACTATAATCTTTTATTTAAATAAATTTTTAAATAAAATGGGTTAAAGAAAACACGATCTCAATTGAAATAATACCAAAATAATAACAGTAAAGATTTAATTAATTATTTTAAATAATCATGTGAGACCACTGAGATATGTTTTATATTAATATTCATTATGATTATTATGTTATGGTAATTGAATAAGAACTAGATAGATAAATGATTTTTTTTTTCATTTTCATTATTATATATAGTTTTTTAATAATATTTATACAATAATGTTTTCATGATATATTAATTATCGATTAATCTATTATAATACAGGGAATAATGTATTTGTGGTTAATTTATATTAACCCACCCTTGTGTGTGAGTAAATTTATAAATTATGGAGTTTCAACACATTAGAGATGGTATATGTATCGAGTTGAGTTTATTATTAAAAAGGATAATGACAAGAGAATGGGATTAAACATAAATCGACACAAAACCAATATGTTTTCCATTAACTTATATGTTTTTTAATCATAATTCAATGAAACAACTAATATGTAAAATCTCATGGAAAACTATTTCTGATAGAACTATGATAATATAGTTAACTTTCAAGTCTATATCTAATTAGAATTATTATACCAAAAAAATTAAAAACCCCATAAAGAAATTTCAAATCATAACATATCCTACATCATTTTCATTGGAATAAAAACATATTTTTTTAATTTATTATATTTTCAATATCACTTACATTAATATGAGATTTATAATAAAAATGTTGGGATGAATTAACATGATTTTTAGGAAAAGCAGCGGTTGTAGTCTACATCGTTGAATTTAGAGGTAAGAATTAAGTAAATAATTGAATTCAAATTATATATTTGGAGTTTCTACTCAAAGGATCAATAATTAATTAGTTAATTGTGTTATATCGAGAAAATTCAATAACCTAAAATTTTAAAATATAAATTCTATGAAGATAATAAATGTTCTCTAGTGTATGATTCATACAGCACTGACCCACAATGAACCGTAGGAAAATATATAACCTTTAAAATGTATCGTTAAAATTGGTGGATAAAAATACATGTAAACAAAGTATTAAATATATTTAGAATCAAATTTTTTTTCTTATTTTTAATTATAAGGCAATGATATAATTTCAATTTGTGAAAATAAATAACCAATATGAAGGATTCATCCATTACAATGTAACCCTTATCAAATTGAATTTTATGGGTATTATTTTATGATATTATATATATTATGGATAAATATATTAATTTTATTATTTATATGATTACACCAAATTTGAATAGTAGTTTATTGGATTTAATAATAAGAAAGGGTGATATATTTTAAAATTCATATCCTATGAAGTCAACATTCATTATATATTTATGTTTTTATTTAAAAGTTAAATTAATAAATTTTTTAATTTGAATACAAACAAAATCAATTAAATATTCAATGTATAATAAAAAAATTACCTCAGTATATGTATTTATAAAGTTTCAATGAAGGTAAATTTTTATGTGACGAGTGAAAGAATAAAGTTTCTTCAAAAATTCTAAAGGCAACGAGTTTATCATTATATAAACAACACTTTGATGAGTATAAATGTTTTTAGGTAAAATTAATATTTACTACGTAAAACTATATATTTTAAAAATATTATTATCAATTATAAAAACAGTTAATATAATTTTAAGGAAAAAGTGATATTTTTCAATGAAAACAAGCTTTCTACATTTTATTTACTTAAATATTATTTTCATTAATACTAAGTTTTAGACTTCATTTAAATATATATAACATTTATTTTTCCATAATAAACCAATTTATAGTATGAATATAAATTAAATATTTAATTTTACACTTGAAATATATTTTATACCTAAAAATTCACATTTTAATAAAACAATGTTTTACTTGTTACAGACACTAATTTTAAAATTGATTTATCTTACCCATAAAAATTAAATTTGATAAAATATATTCATATATATTAATCAGTATGCACAATTTCTTAATCTGAGTCATTTTAATTATTAAAATTAAATTAAAACAGTATAAATTAATTTCCACTATAAAATAATAATTGGTAAAAGAAATAATTTTAAGATTAAAGGACATGAAAAGTAGTAAACAATATTTATTCAAATGATATATTGATGGAATCTTAACATTAACATTTCCCCCAATATATAATTTTTCATTTTGACTCTTCTTGAAATGTGAAATATGTCCACATATTATATTATGTCTAAATAGATACCCACCAAATTTATTCCTACAACATACAAAAGGGGTATCCCGCCACCCCTTCTACAATATTCCGTAAATTAGATTTCATTTAAAATTAAAAAAATTTCCATTCCCATATAATCCCATTCTCCTTTACATTATCCTCTAGATATATGAAATTTAATGTTTTTGATATTTTCAAAATTTATTTGTATATGATACAAAAGGCTTTATTATTTTTTCATTTTCATTTGAGGCATACAATATAATATTTAATCGTTGTTGCTTCTTTTCATTCATGATGAATGAAATAATATTTTATGAGTGAAAAAAATATACTATATGTATTACACCAAATAAATCATTAATATATATTAAATAATATGTAATGGATTCGGAATACATCATTCATTACTTTACGAATAAGTTGGATAAATAGTATTTACTCATGTGCTATAGGAAAACTATTAATTGAAAGAGACCATGGTTAATCCTTGTGGTGTATTTTTCACTATCATTTGATGGGACTTGGTTGTATGAATCCATGATATTTTTTAAAACTTATATGAACCAAATTTCCTCTTTCACCTATATCCTTAGCACCACAATTCACTAACACATTTTTGAGGATGGAAAGAATGAAATGAATGTCACATAATTTCTTTTATCCCGTTGATAAATGTTGAGATTAGAAGTCATTCAGCTACCCATTTTTGTTATTTATTAAGTAAATTTTAATTTCTAAAATAGAGGGGAATGTAAGTTAATATCACTTCAGTGAAATTTTTATGTCATTCACTACATTTTTTTCATTTTTTTTATATTCCCAACTTGGGAGAGACTATAAAATGTGAATAAACTGATTTATTTTGATATAATAATTATAATTAAACTCATTTTATTATGATCATTTATATAATATGGAATCTATGTTATTTTTGAAATAATTCATGGTAAATGATGAAAAAATGAAAATAAATCATTAATATTAAGTTTTTTAAAATATTAACATAATGAAACCCTTAAATAGTAGGGAAATGTGAAGGTATCTATGGAATTGTATTTACATACATGTGTTTTGTAAAGGTAACCAATGAAATACCCATACATGAGACCCTATATAAATTTATTTGAGGTTTTCTTAATGATTCATAAAGGTAAAAAATAAATTACCTTTATGATAAGGAGTTATCTTACAATTATTGAATTGTTTTAAAGACTTTCATAATTATTTTGGTGTTACCAAGAAAAAAATGGGTTTTATAATTATTTATGGGTTATTAATTTTTTAATGGTTTACATAATTGTAGATCAATTCTTACCATTACATGAAATATTCAGGAAAAGGTATATTTTGACTTAGCTTTACATATGAGGCCTTATGTATAGATATAATTTTCTGTAAATTTACATTGAATTGATTTTTTTCAATTTTATGGAAGTGTAATTTTATATAGACTATATATGTAAGGTGATTGGGAGGTTACCCTTGCACAGAATGTGGATTTTGTGTAACATTAATCATAAATGTTTAAAAACATTATGACATTTAAATAATTTAATGGTTATCAAAATGTCTAAAACTCATTCTATGTGGCATTTGGGATATTTTAATACATACATATTTTATAAATTGACTGTTTAATTATATTTTTTTTATTTTAATAAAAAAATAATTATTTTAAATACCACAAAAAAAATTATACAGTATGTACTATCATATAAAAATGATTTTTAATTTACAAAAATTGAATGATAATTTATGAAGGTTAAGACATTGTGAAATATGATCCAAATGTAATGTAAATTCCATTAAAAGTATAGATTTTTCATTAAAAATTATCATTTATTATTAAAAATAAATGGGATCCTTATTTGGATATTATTTAATCTAAATCAACGATATTTTTATTAACAAAAAGAATAATGATTAATTGATGATTATGTATACGATATTTATATTATAAAAAATTGTAAGGACCCCAACCCTAATTCCTCGGATCCACTGCCTTATTTTTTTACATCTTCATATAAACAAGGAAGTTGTATCCCAATAGATTGAATAGTTTAGTATCACTGGAAAACTAAAATCATACATAATTGTTCCATTACATCGTCAAATGAATTAAAAAATAGTAAAAATATTCAATAAACCATAAACTTCTATATTATCCTTAAAATTCATAAATAATATATATATTTACATCATAGGGAAAAATAAAACAAAAGAAAAGGGTGATCTCAGATTCTCAAGAAGGGTAAGTAATACATAAGAATAAAAAATATAAAGCATTGTGAATAATTAAAAGTGCACATGAATTTAAAATAGAACATTGATCATAAATGGAAGTAATTCTAAAATGATAATTCCATAATAAAAATTTAACAAGGATATTCTTCTCGTCAAATAATCACATGGGAAAAAATCGTTCTTCATAAAGAGGGAATTTATAATGTTGTACATCATAATCATACAGTTATGTCCTCGACCAAGACACCATACATAATGGGTAAAAACCTAATCTAGTTTTTATCACGAGACCTATCAATGTATTGATGGGATATAGTAGGCCCCACATATCAATTACTATATCCATTTAATTCATTATATGTATGTATAGAAACATAAAAACCATATACATTCATATTAAAACTCACATATGATATGTAAATAACTTTCCCCAACTAATAAAAATAACCAGTAACCATTCAGAGTAATATGTTAAATGTTATGATGATAGAACACACACAATCAATCTAACCATAAAATATTCAATAAAAAATTAATGATTATATCATAAAAATGTTATTCCCTATTTAGAATAATAATAAATAGGGGTTTTTAAATATATTGAACTACTCTTATAAACAAATTGAGTAATACTTGAGAGAAATAATATTTTAATTTGAAATGTAGTGTTATTTTAGAAAAAATTTGAATAAGACTATAAGTGAAATAATATATTTTTTCCATAATAAAATTAGGTATTTTATAAAAAAAATTAATGATGGAATAAAATATATTATAGAGTGTACATGAATATATGTAAGAATTTGATAAGTTCCCATGGATCAGGCTTGTTTATCTATAATAACATGAGATTGACCCTTCTAAAACATGTTACTACCATTAAAATTAAGAATTATTTTGATTAGTATATATATATAATTAATACATAAATAATTAGTATTACTTAGTAATAAATAAAAAATCAATTTGGGTAATGGGTGAAAAACAGTAACTCGAATGAAATTTCAGGTTCAGGTAGAAAATTGTTACCTTGTGTCTGAATGTGTTCACCATTTCACCATAACATCCTGGATAATCAAATTAAATCCATTGATTAGTTAACTTATAAAATTTTATACATTGATTTGATTTATTAAAATTTTATTATGTTTATTTTTGGGCTTTTTGCAGTGTTATAAGATACAATGTTATTGCTCAGAGCATTCGTTTCCATGGTTTTCATGATTGGTATATATGTATATGATTATGGAAGTTGATGTCGAATGGAAATTATTATTATAATTTAATTTATATGATATTAATGAAAAATAGAAGTTTAATTTTTATTGTTGATTATTTTTTCATATATGAGGATGAATCAGTAATGATAATCATTTATCATAATTTTACTGGTTTTTTTATCACAATGATATAGTTTTTTTCTATTTTTTAATATCATATATATACTATCGTTCCAAAACATTACGTAAGATTTAGAAAATATTTTTTAATCTGGTTCAACCTTGAAAATGGTACCATGACTGAAATTTATAGGGAAATTTATGAACAAAAGTTCATTGTCTATGAAGGTTGTAAGTAACCACCTCCGAGATGATAATTTCCTTTGTTAAATTGAGAGCGATATATTGAGATAATGAGAGAGATAGAGAGAGAGTAAGGGTATTTATGATGGATATTTCAATAACATGATATAACTCTAGTATAAAGATTATAATCTATTTATCATGATAATTTGGATAGAGGAGATTAGAAGAGAACATGTAAAAAAATTAAAATAAAAGGAAAAGAAAAACAAAGAGGGTTTAACTCTTGAACTATCCTCCTTGAAAACCTTTATAGAGAAAGGTGTTTTGGACTTATCGATAGAACTAGAGCTCTAGGACATTGGTCAGTGTCTAGAGAAGAAAATTTTCTCACAATTTAATCAAGATTTGATCCTTTTAGTGGTGATAATAATAGCGGTAGGGGGTGATTTTTATAGTGGAGGAGAGGGGTGATTTCTCTTTATTTTATTCATTAATTTTTTTATTTTTATAAAGAAAATAAATATTATTTATTCTTATGGATAAATATTGAATAAGGGCATATTATTACTAACCATTTTTATTACATAATCCATGACTCAATTAATACTGTATTTAGATTCTAGTGTATTTATATATTAAATTACCACAATTTACAATTCACTAAAAAATCATGTATTTTAGAAAAATTCCAAAAAACAACTATAACAATTTTTTGACATGTAGAATTAAAAAATGATCTCCATTTTTTGAAAATTATATTCTAAATATGAGAAGTTTAATTTCTATTTCAAATTATTACTTACTCGAAAAATATAGTATTAATTTTATAACTACTTTTATAACACTTTGAAAAATTAAATAAGGTCTCACAAAATTATCCTAAAATCATTATAAAAAAATATTTATATATTAATAGATTTTATTTAAATTGAATTTTATTCAAATAACTTTATTAATTACAAAATTTTAATTAAATATTTATGGGTTACAAATATACTAACACTTAAATAATATTTTTTAAAATAAACATTTATAAACACTATGATATAATTATATAATAATTTCATTTATAAGATGGAAAAATATAATTTATACATTCATCGGTGATTTTACTATTATATCAGCATGCTTACTATTTATAAGGGTCACATTACTATTTTAAAGGGTATGCTACTATTTAAATGATATAAGTTCTCCAACATTAAGGAATACCTATTATTTCATTTATTATTAATTTATGATGTTTGTATTTAGTTATATAGTTTGTTTTATATGATATATAGTATATGAAATAGTCATAAGAATGGAAATTTCATTGATTGAGTTCTGCGTCGTTACATTCTCCCCTCCTTCAATAATATTTTCTGTCAAATTTCTATATTGTTTCCTCATAAAAATATTTGGGTAGTTCTTCATCATAAGATCCTCAAGGCCCCATGTTGCCACTTTAATTTTATGACTTCTCCAATTTACCATTACTATCTGAGTCATCAAATTACTCAAAAAATGTTCTATAGTGTCCAAAATTTGGATAGTCTCTTCAATGTAAGATAAATCGGGTTGTAGATATATTCATTAGAATTGAGGGCACACATTGGTTTTGGCATGCACTTTCCTGACAATGAGGCATGAAGCACATTATGTAATTTAAAAAGTCTAGGATGCATCACAAAACAATAATCCATATCTCCAACTGTATCCATAATTTCAAAAGGACTAATGTATATGGGGATCAATTTCCCTTTCATTACAAATCATATAATACAATTCCATGGAGATACATTCATGAAAATGTGATCCCCACTTGAAATTCCATATCCTTACTTTGATTGTTTGTATATCCCTTTTTTAATTCTTTGAAAAACATTGATTAGGGTTTGAATAGTATTCACCATTGTCTTTTTTCATCCCCATGCTCTACGCCAACAATATTCCATTCACTAAACTAATTCCAACATATTGTCAAATGACATCTCTTTTCATTCAATACTTCAAATTGTCTCATTTGAATGCTACAATGGAAACTATTATAGTATGAAAACTCTAACAAAGGTAAATAAAGGTCCCATAAATGCTGAAAATATTGTGAGAGTGATTTCAACACGTCTTCTAATGTTTGGATCATCCATTCTAATTTTCTATTAGATTGAGGGTTAAAAGTAGTAATCAAATGAAGCATAGTATCAAAGCATTCTGAAAACATTTCCATAATTTCAATGTAAACCCCGGATCACGATCAGATATAGTTGAGAGTGATTCTCCATGAAGTATTACTACGTCATTGATATAGATTCATATAATGTTCTCTAGTGAAAAAACATCCCTTATAGTGATGAAATATGTAGATTTGGCAAGCTGATCAATAATTTCCCATATTGAATAATTATTGTTTGTTTTTTTGGGTAATCCAATAACAAAATCCATAATTTAATTCCATTTCCATGTAGGAATAGTAATATGTTGAAATACCGTTATAGAATATTATCTTTCAGCCTTTAGCTATTGAAAAACTAATCATCTTAATACATAATCTACAATTTCCCACTTTATATTATCTGACCAGAAATGTTCCTTCAGATCTATATACATCATACTTATATAAGGGTGTTTAGATAAATTCAATCTATGGGTATCATCCAATAACTCCATTTTTATCTTGGGGATAGTCATAACACATAGGCTCCTCCCAAGATTCCAAATTCGATATTCATACATAAAGTCTTCCAAATTCCCATCATTCATAGATTTAATTTTCCTTTTAAGATTCTCAATATTAGGCAGTGAAATTTTAATCCTTTTTAATAATTATAGTTCAAAAATCAATTTATAAAGTAGAGATGTTTCACCTTATTTGAAAATTTCCGTATTCTTCCTTGCTTGATCCATTTATATATGATCTTTATCAATTCTCATTTTGTTATGAATACCATAATACATCATTCTCAATGCATTATCTTCCATATTTTCCTTCCATAGTGATCGTGTATTGAAAAATAATAATCCTCAAGAATCCTAAGCTATTTCCATGGAATAATGTTGAGCTCTATCTGTGAGATGATATCTTTCAAGCTCCTATGATCTGTATATATCTCACATATTTCACTATAGAGATAACGTCTACATATCATAATATAGTAGATTTTAACAAAAAACTCAAGATCCTGATTTGGATAGTTCAATTCATCAGTTTTTAACTATCTTTATTACTAGAAAATAACTCTATCATTCTACAAAAAATACACAACTGAGTAATTTCATTGTTGCATAATAATAAATTGCAAAATCACCATTTCACGATGGTAGTGTTATGATTATAGAATTCACTGAGCTAATATTTAATTCTTCAAAACATTTATCACATTATTCTATCGATATTAACATAACCCCCTTATGATTAATCTTGGTTAATGGGTTATCTAATCAGACTTAGTTCTAAACAAAACATCGATAATTACCTACTAAATCAATAAAACTACATACCTCAGTTCTGTTCGATGGTGTAAGGAATTCCTTACCAAATTTTGTATTCAATGGATCAACTAAGAGTATATTCTTAGAGAATATTTGGAATAGAAAAGAAATGAATTTGATGCCAATAGTCACACTGTAGGTTCTAGGCGCAGATGAAGCACATTGGTGGGATTTCCAAACATTAATTTTAGCGTTAAACAATGTTAAATCCGAGATCCGTCATGATATAAAATGTTGGATCATCAGAATGGAATGAGGAAAGAAAAAGAAAATACGAGTCCCAAAACCATTGAGATAGGATCATCATATGTTGGTTATAATTAATTAAATTAATTCACAAGAATTACCTTGGTGGAATTATTTCTTCGTTGATGTCTCCGGTCATGATCCTGTGATCCGTCGTTGTGTCGTAGAATCCAATTATAGGATTCCTCAAGCAGTGATCCACATGTTCTCCACGTATCTCTAGACGTCGCCGGAGGGATCTCTGGGTGCTAGTGCGGAAGAACCTTAACTTGCAATGTTCTCCTTCGACCGCCTTGATCTGGTGGAGGATCTCGCTCTCATAACTTCAAGGCGTTCTTAGTGGAAAGGGAATTACCACTTGGCTTGACAGTATTTCTAAATCCATTTTGCACAACCAAAAGTGTCTCGTTCAATGTTTTGGGTTTGTGAGGATATTTATAATCGGGTTTGAGGTTAATAGAGTTATGAAAATAAATAAATGTGTAACGCGTTTTATTTATTTCATTAACTCTTATTGAAAACCCCCATGTTGAATCATTAATTCCTTGACATGAGCCCACACTGATTATAATAAATATCATTTAATAAATCAATATTATATCCTCAAAATCCCGACTAGAAAACTACACGGCATGTAATAATTAATACATGGCATGTACTTATTTTCCATAAAACTACACGGCATGTATATTTAATATACAAAGCATGTACTTTTATTTTCCATTTTTATCCACCACATTTATTAGACCTTGAGTAATGGATATATATTTCTTAAATAAATGTATCTGAATGACTCACTAATAAATATATTATTTCACCCACAATATATTCTCTCGAATAACTACTGTCGAAATAAATGCGACCAGGCTTGCTTAAATAACTATTAATCCAAAATCGGGAATAATATGTGTTTAACATGTTAAATTAATATTTAACTGAGATACAAGGAAAAACATAGTGTGTGACCCTATAGGACTCTTTCTCAGTGGAATTAGGTAGAGCATGCCTAAATTCCAAGGTTAGCATCTAGCAACACGCCAAGGCACCAATAGTGAAAGAAGATAATGCCGCAATGACATGTCACCTCATACGAACGCTTACCGTGTAATATAATCACTTTGTCTCGATATCTCTAATCAAGCGGGTTGTATGCTAGTGCCATCAACCCATGTGCTCGATCGTTCTATCATTGACATTCCAGAATTTAACTCACCCATACCTTCCCATGGCCATGGATTTATTTAGGCTATATCAATTCCATCAAAGGGCTTGAGATATCTACTTTTGTTATGGAACAAAAGGTACAAATCCTTTCTCGCATTATCTATTAATGCAGTATTACTCGTGACGCTCCCAACATATCCTACATCGCTGCGAACAGTGTGTCATCACATTTTTTGTCAATACATCTAATTCTGTGAGTTGTAATACCTATTAATATTATTCTTAAAGTCTAAGGACCAATACACAAGTCCGTAGAGAGGAACATCCAATGACACTATGAAATGTGGATTTCCTACTAGTGGGTCTCGTTCTCATAATATCTTCCTGTATTTTACCAAGCGTGCACACCATGAGAAGGTGCTTCAATGTTTTATGAGTACTCACCCCTAATGACCTGTATTATTTGTGTCCCTCAAATAACATCATCCGGCCATAGAATATATTCAAGAACAGTGTTATGGCACTTTTGGGTTCTCATCATAGCAGGGATCCGCTATGAACCATTAATGAAACAACTGTCTTTAGGAAATTATCACTTGCATTGTTACGCAGAAGAACAATCAAGATGTGATAAGGCATTTATTAATAAATAAAGTACAATGTAGTTGGTTCTAGGCCACCAAATCTAATAGAATCCCACTTGGACTAGAGCCAACTACTAACAACCTTTAACCCACTAGCTCTCACATGATATTCATGCTTCTGCTGAGATAGGCCTTTAGTCATGGGGTCCGACATGTTCTCTTCCGTGGACACTCTGCTCACTACAACTTCACCCCTTTGATAGAAATACCTCAAGAGGAGATACTTACGGAGTATGTGATTTTTTCGTTGATGTGACCTTGGTTATTTTGCAAGAGCCACCACTGCAGTATTATCACAATACAATGTAATGGGATATATACTGCTAGGCACCACATCAAGCTCCCAGACAACGTTCTGAATCCAGAAGGCTTACTTGGCTACATCAGAAGCCGCTATATATTTGGACTCCGCTGTACAATCGACGACAGCTAGATGCTTTGAACTCTTCCAGTTCATGGATCCTCCATTGAGACAGAAAACATATCCAGATTGCAACTTTACATCATTTGGATCTGTCTAGAAACCAGCATCATCATACCCTCTGATGACAAGATCCTCATCTCCTCCATACACTAGGAACATATCCTTAGTTCTTCTCAGATACTTAAAGATAGTCTTAATAGAAATCCAATGTTGTTCTCCTAGATCTGCTTGATATCATCCTACCATACTTAGTGCATAGGCAACATCAATATTGGTACATAACATGACATACATGATGGATCCTATAACTGAAGCGTATGGGATCTTACTCATTTTATATTCCTATTGTCGTGTCTGAGGACACATTTTGGTAGAAAGATGTAGGCCATGTGACACTAGAACCAATCCCATCTTGGATTGTTCCATACTAAATATTTTTAGTATCTGGTCAATATATGTACGGTGACTTAGTCCAACTAGCCTCTTGGATCTATCATGAATGATCTTGATCCCTAGAATGTTGCCTACTTCACCCAAGTCCTTCATGGAGGAACACTTGTTCAACCAGTCCTTAACTGACTGTAATACTGGCACATCATTTCCAATAAGCAATATGTCATCAACATATACTTCTAGGATAATGATCACATTCCCATTAAATCGTTTATAAACACATGGCTCACATTAATTTTTAATGAACCCAAATTCGTTAATGGCTTCATCAAATCTAATTTTCCATGACCTGGATGCTTACTATAATCCTTAAATGGATTTCTACAACTTCTAAACCCATTTGGCTTCACCTGGTGTCACAAACCCTTCTAGTTGTGTCATATAGGCATCTTCTTGAAGGTTCCCATTAAGGAATGTTGTTTTGACATCCATCTGCCAAACCTCGTTATCATGGTAAGCTATTATGGAAAGTATGATTCTTATGGATTTAAACATGGCAACTGGTGAGAAGGTTTCATCGTAGTCAATTCCATGACACTGTCTAAACCCATTAGCCACTAGCCTTGCTTTATCGGTGCTAACGTGACCTTCCATGTCCAGATTTCTCTTGAATACCCATGTTCATCTAACAGGCTTTACATCAACTGGCACATCAACTAGAACCCATACATGGTTCTCATACATGGAATCCATCTCAGAATTCATACCTTGTAGCCATCCTTCAGCATCTAAGCTTTCTACCACTTCCTTGTAGGAGATAGGTTCATCATTGTCCAACAATAATGATTCACCATCCTCGGTGACTAGGAAACCAAATCTCTATGGTTCCTTTACCTCTCTTGAGCTCCTACGCAGTACATGTGTTTCTGGAAGCTCTTCCACAGGGACCTGTGGATCTTTTTCCTGTACCAACTCTTGTGTATCTTGAGCATCAACTTCGTTGACGTTAATCTTTCTTCCACTATCCTTCTTGAGGATGTGCTCCCTCTCAAGAAATACAGCTTATATGGCGACCGTCACATTCTTTTATGAAGGATTATATAGGTAATATACATTTGTTTAAATGGGATATCCTATAGAGATACACCTCGTTCCCCAGGGTGCTAGTTTGTTCCCTGAGAAGGCCTTATCAAACGCGTCGCATCCCCATACATGTGTGTGCGACAAAGTGGTTTTCCTTCCATTCCATAACTCAGATGGAATTCCATTTACCGCCTTAGTTGGAACTCGGTTTAATGTGTATGCTACAGTTTTTAATGCATATCCCCAAAAGGATAATGGAAGACCTAAATGACTCATCATCGACCTCACCATATCAAACAAGGTGGGGTTCCTCCTTTCACTAACACTGTTCTACTATGGTGTATAAGGATGAGTGAGATGAGATAGAATCCCAGACTCTCGTAGAAGATCGAGAACTCTTGGTTCAGATATTCTCCACCTCGATCTGATTGAATATTCTTTATCGTCTTACCATGATGATTCTCTAGTTCATTTTGGAATTCCTTAAATTTCTCTAAGGCTTCTGACTTATAACTCTTTAAGTATACATAGCCATATCAACTCAAATCATCACTAAATGTAATGAGGTAAGAATATCCACCTCTATCTTCTACTGGAAATGGTCCACATACATCCGTGTGTACTAATCCTAGAAGCTCTATGGCCCTTTCACCCTATCCACCGAAAGGCGGCTTGGTCATTTTACCTTGTAAAAAAGTGTGACATCTATCAAGTCTTTTTAGCTTCGTAGATTCTAAATATCCATCTTGACAGATATTTGTCAATCGCTTCTCGTTTACATGGCCAAGGTGGTGATGCCACAACTGGGTGATGTATGAGTCATGTGAGTTTGTTTCATTATCAATTGACAACACTTGGTTTTCCTAATTTAATACATACAAAACATTATTCAAATGTACCATACCATAACATACGTTGTTCTTATAAAAGAGACAACCCTTATTTCCAAACATGAAAACAAATCCATCCATATCCAAACAAGATACATAAATTATGTTCCTGGTAATAGTAGGCACAAAATAATAGTTTTGTAAAACCAAAATCATGTCACTTGGCAATGAGGGGTGATAGTCACAAATAGCCAACGCAGCTAGCCTTGCGCCATTGGCAGCTCGAAGATCCCCCTCTCCTCTGGCGATATTTCTAAATCTACTTGGTTCCTGTATTTGAATATATATGTGATCCTCACAAGCTATATCTAATACCCAATGTGTAGAAATAGAAAGATTGCACTCGATAAAAAACACGCATTTAGCATCCCCACGCTATTGGGTGTAGTTCCTATTCTAGAGGCACTACATTCCACATGCAAAACACACTGCCTCCCATTCCTTGCCCTGCCTCTGGATCTTACCCTTCTTGGAGGGATGGTGCTCTGGGGCTTTATACCATTTAAATGTCGTTAGCCCCTTTTCCTTGTCTTTCCTTTTCCTCTTCACAATAAGGACCACGGGTTGCTCACGCCCCATGTCCTTATCTTCCTGCAAAATCAAGGTCAGAAGCTCTGATAGACTCTTCTCATTTCCGCTCATATTATAATTGACAATGAAGCTAGAGAAGGTCTTGGGCAGTTATTATAGGATGAGATCTATACACTAATCATCTGGGAATTCAATCCCTAAGATGTCCAGGCATTCAATGTAGCCAATAATCTTGACTACATGAGGCCCAGCTGGTGCAGACTCTCTAAGCTTAGTTGTAAAAAAATCATTGGAGATCTCACACCTCTCTTGTCTCGCCTTATCTTGGTATAGATCCTTAAGATGAGACATCATGCTATATGCATCCATGTTTTCATGTTTCTTTAAGATCTCATTGGACATGGATGATACCATGAAACAGTGGAAATCTCGAGCAAAATACATGTGTTTCATATAGATAGATAATTCCTCATCATTGGCCGCTTTCCCAGGCGCAACTAGAATTGACTCTTCCAGCACATACAATTTCCTTTCATGGTGAAGGAAGACGCGTAAACGCCTCTACCACTCTGGGAAATTGGTGCCGGTGAGAAGGTTTTTGTTCTCGAGTATGGTTCTCAATGATATGTTTGAATTCATTTTCGTGTCGTTTCTATAATTTTATAAGAGCAATGGTTTAGTACTTTATTACAAAACTGAGACAAATAAATAAATTAATAGTTATTAGTCTCGCACTATTTTATCGAAATTCTATATCCCTCACCATTGATTTTAGAATATTTTGTTGCCTGAATATTCTAGTGGTAATGATCTATATTTCCATTTGCATTACCCCAACAAAGGTTGGTCAAAAAACTTTAAGGGTTTTTAGGTAGGCATTCATAATTCCAACTACAATTACTCGTAGCTCCTTGATCTACAGAGTGGACTCCCTAGTCCTGAAATCCTTTTATTTTGGATTTCCTCAACCTTTGCCTCTGGGTCACACCAAGTCCTGTTGTGGCAGTCAAGCCTGGACGCGAACCAAGTGAAGTCAAACCAAAACCTTGAATTAGAATTCCTCGATAATTGAAGTCACCCCAACAAGGGTTGTTCAAGCACTTTGAACTATGGTTCGATTCTAACCAAGATTATGGAAGGCTATACCGACTTAATATTTCATTGAGGAATTTTATCCTTATACATAAATTTTCAATTTATTATCTTTTATTACATTCTTGTTAATATTAAGTGGGATAAACTTAAGTGATTAACCATGTATAAGATAATATTTACGTATAAGCCTGTTTTATTTTAGTTCCATCTTGCATGATCGTTTAATTTATTAATTGTGTGATCGTGACAACACACCAATAATAAATAAACCATGAAACTGACAGAAATAAAATAAAAGGTATGATCATTTTCTTTTTCAATTGGTTAGTTTATCTAGAAGTTGATAAACTAACCCAAGACCTAGGGGAGAATCACCTTGAATCTTTTGGGTTCGTGTTTACAGCTTTCCACCTATCCACCTTTGTATCTCCTTGGATTGGTTTCACCTTAGCTCCTGACATGAGCTGCCTCCACTAGCTTGGGAGCTCCATCCATTACTTATGCATTTATCACACATGCAGGTGAGGGGTAAAAAGGGGTTTTTACATAAAAGAGTCCATGGGTGCGCAGGACCAACATATTAATGTGGAGAAGGCTCACAGGCCAGCAAATTTAACAAAAATAAATAAATTAAAGAAACCATTCACATACAAAGGTCTTGGTCTAGCTCATGATCATCCATACAAGCAACGATATTACGCATAAATAAAATTTTCTTTCAATTATTTATTCATTCTTGTTTAAGAAAAATATTGCTCGAATTAATTAATTATCATTAATTAATCAATCCTTTTATCTTAAAACCTTTTCAAAATTTCCTTGAGATTCTCATCCATCATAATTTAAAACAAATAAATTCATTTAAAATTATCATTGTACGTAACTTGTAACTTGGAGGAAACCTGGTGAATTCCCATTTATTACGCAGATGTTAAATTAAACACATATATACAAAACACCTATCACGTGTTGTGCCTCAGATTTAAACCTGCACTATGGTACACATCTCAAGGGTTTGCATAATATAATATTAACTTTTAATAAATCTGCGTAATTTGGGTGAGTATAGGATGTGTAGTTATGACTACACAGCGTGTACTTTTCTTCGTCGTCCATCCGAAGTACACGCCTGGGGACATTTCATGTTAATGTACTTCTGAAATTTTCAGAGTACAAAGTGTGTACATTGGGACACACACCGTGTAGTTTCTGTGTTACATGGTTTCCAGTCGGGCTAGCCGTGTACAGGGTACACGGTCCAACCCTAACCCGAAGAGACTACAAGCTGTGTTTAGTTGGACCACAGGCGTGTAATCCGAAAACCACGTTCCTACTATTTCTTCTCAACACACGGTGTCTTAAATTCTTATAAAGGATCCAATACATGGTCTGAATTGGCGTATCAGTCAATGCGTTGAACCTAGACTACACGGTGTGTACTTCCGAACACACGCCGTGTATTCTGGTGTTGTATGGCCAGAAATGTTTGGCTCCTCCGAATGAGTTCCTCTATTTTATATTAATCAAAATTAAAAGAAAAATTTGTTTTTGTGTAGTGAACAAGAAACGAGGGAGGAGGAATAGATCTCGAGATTCATATTACCAGAACAATTAAACAAGAATTGAAATAACAAAATTATTAAATGTATAAATTACCAACAAAAACTAAATAATTATAATCAACGATATGGCCGCTCTGATACCACTTGTAGGTTCCGGGCACAGCGGAAGCGCGTTGGTAGGATTTCCCAACTTTAATTTTAGCATTAAACAACTTTCAATCTGAGATCCGTCATGATATAAAACGTTAGATCTTTAAAATGGAATGAAGAATTAAAACGAAAAGAAGAGTCCCAGAACCATTGAGATTGGATCATCATATGTTGGTTATAATTAATTTAATTAATTCACAAGAATTACGTTGGTGGAATTATTTCCTCCTCGATGTCTCCGGTCACGATCATGTGATCCACCATTGGGTCATAGAATCCAAATATAGTTTTCCTCTAGCGGTGATCCACACGGGATCCACGTATCTTTAGACGTCGATGAAGGGATCTTTGGGTGCTAGCATGGAATAACCTTTGCTTGTGATCTCCGCCTTCGACTTCCTTGATCTGGTGGAGGATCTCGATCTCGTAACTTGAGGGTGTTCTTGGTGTAAAGGGAATTCTCTCTTGGCTTCAGAGTATTTCCAAATCCGTTGTGCACAAATAAAAATGGCTCTTTCAAAGTGTTGGGGTTGTGAGGATATTTATAATCGGGCTTGAGGTTAATAGAGTTATGACAATAAATAAATGCGTTACACGTTTTATTTATTTCATTAACTCTTATTGAAAACCCCCATGTCGAATCATTCATTCCTTGACATGCTCCCATACTGATTATAAAAAATATCATTTAATAAAACAATATTAATTCCTCAATATCCAGACTAGAAAACTACACGACATTTAATAATTAATACATGGAGTGTACTAGTTTTTTATAAAACTACACGGTCTGTACTTTAATATTCCATTTTTCTCCACCACATTTATTAGACATTGAGTAATGGCTATTTATTTCTTAAATAAATGTTACTGAATTACTTGCTAATAAATATATTATTTCACCCACAATATATTCTCTCGAATAACTAGTGTCGAAGTAAATATAATCAGGCATCATTAAATAATTATTAAACCATAGTCATGAATAATATTTATTTAACTTCTTAAATTAATATTTAACAGAGATACGTGGACACACTTAGTGTGTGACCCACTAGGCCTCTTTCTCAGTGGCATTAGGCGGAGCCTACCTAAAGACCGAGGTTAGCGTCTAGCAACACGCCAAGGAACCCATTGAGAATGAAGTTAACGCCGCAATGACATGTCACCTCATACGAATGCTTACTGAGTAATATAATCCCTTTTTCTCGATATCTCTAATCAATCGGGCTGCATGCTAGTGCCCTCAACCCATGTTCTCGATCATTCTTTCTTTGAATATCTGGAATTGAACTCTCCCATAACTTACCATGGCCATTGATTTATTTAGGCTCTATCAATTCCATCAAAGTGACTGAGATATCTACATCTGTTATGGAATAGAAGGGACAAGTCCTTTCTCGCATTATCTATTAGTGTGGTATTACTCATGACACGCCAAATGTATGCCACCTCGCTGCGGACAGTGTGTCATCACAATTTTCATCAAAACATCTAAGTGTGTGAGTTATAATACCAATTAATAATAATCTTAATGTCTAAGGACCAATACACACGTCCATAGATAGGAACATCCAATGACACTATGAAATGTGGATTTCCTACTGGCGGGTCTTGTTTTCATAATATCCTCCTGGATATTACCAAGGGCGCACACCATGAGAAGGTGCCTCAAAGTTTTATGGGTCCTCACCCCTAATGACCTGTATTATTTTTGTCCCTCAAATAACATAATTCGGCCATAGAACATATATTTAAGAATAGTTTTATGGCACTTTCGGGTTCTCATCATAGCAGGGATCTGCTATGACCCATTAATGCAACAGCTGTCCTTAGGATATTATCACATGCATTATCATGAAGAAGAACAATCAAGATGTGATAAAGAATTTATTAATGAGTAAAGTAGAAAGTATTTGGTTCTAGGCCACCAACTCCAACACACACTTGTTCAATATCACATATAACTCATTCATTCTCAGAGTCTTTATATCAATACACAATTGATTCTCCTGATCTTTGTAGCTATTGGATTATACATAGGTATAGTCAATTAATTCCTCAAGAAATTAATTATGATATTCCTTGAAATCACTATTCATTAGATCCATAAAAAATAGAGGGTGCATAATTCTTACCAAATGGAATTACTATAAACTCAGAATACCATTATATGGTTTGAAGTGATGTCTATTGAATATCTTTCTACCTCACATGAAGCTGATTATATATAGATTGAACGCCTATATTAAAAAAGTGTTCAAATCATGAATTTTATCAAATAAATAATCAATTGGAGGTAGGGGTACATGTTCTATATCGTAAGAGAGTTTATTTCTCTATAATCAATCAGTATGCTCATATATCCATCATAGTTTCATGAAAAATATAACAAGGGATCCCCACCGAGAAACTCTAGGGTGAATAAATTCTTTTATCACTCCGTTCCTCTACTTATTTATTTACTTATACTAATTGAACATTGGAAATTCTATAAGTAGTGATTTATATAGATCATGGTCAAGGAATTATATAAATTTGAGAACTCAACTTCCTGCACTAGAGGATGATTAGGTGAATCCTTTTAAAATACATCAATATCTTCATTCAAAAAATCTACATCCTAAATTTTAATATTTTATTACCCACAAATATATATTTCATTCTCATCATCCCTAATAATCCCATAATGTATAGAAACACATGGGTGTATCTAGATAAAACTCATATAGATGGGAGTGTACTCAAAAGATACTGTATTCTACAACATTTTAAAAAAAAATTGTAACATCCTTATTCGTGCAATATATTTTTGAATCACAATTTTAAATCCAATCCATATTCATTATAATATATAAATCAATCATGGTTATGAGGATAACATCAGTAACTAAAGAATTTTTTTTCATAAAGGGGACTGATTGACACATCTGCATTGTAATAATATTTCCTATAGAAGATTTAACTGAAACCCCCTTTATCATGTAAAAATGAAAATATATTATTTTTATGGAAAACTATGAAGATATAAAAGAAGGATATGATCTAGAATCAAGTAATTCGTTAGATAAGATTGATTAAATGATTAAATTATAGTCTACGACATCATTAGGAACTTCAATCTTAGTATTTGTGACCACATATACAAGGCCTTCTTACCTTGTCCTTCATTAAGGATAATTACCTTGATGCTTAGGAAAATAATTTTCAAAATGTACCATATCTTTGAAATTTTATCAATGAACATTGGTATGTTCATTATTTTCTTTACAATCATAATCACAGTGGCATTTCCTCCACTCTTGTATCAATCACCCATACCCTTTGAGCATGCACCAAGATGATTCTTCCCAAAATTATCATAGGATATTAAATAAATTCTTCTATTCTTCCCCTTTTCCTTACTTTTTTATAGTGTTCAGAACCCCTCTTATTCTATTTCATTCATTTGATATAATATGACATAAAGAATCATTTTTCTATATTGATAGCATATTATACTATATATTTATATGATGAGAAATTTTGGGAGATAAATTCCATTCGGTGGAATGGTATTAAAACATAACAGAATTGATCAACCGTGATGCATGGATTAAATATGTAGACAACATAATGACTTCCTAATCATATAAACATAGATTCATACATAGAAAAAATTCCATCCTCTTTTTTCCTAAGATTTTAGAATTTAATTTCCATATCCTCTCTTTTTTCACAAAGAAAATATTTTTCTTGGAAAATTTATTTAAAATCCATTTGTTCCATAGTTTTTATTTCGTCTTCCTCCTTTATCTTTTGTATTAGTTACAACTATTTAAATGCATCACCCGATAGTTAATAAACTTTAATTGAAACCTTTAACCTTTCAAAAATTTCCAAATCAATAAATATCATTTTGAAGGAGCATATCCACTACTCTACTGAAATTGGTTTCTAGTATCATTTAATGATAGAGATTGTTGTTTCATAAAAGGATCATACATTGATCCTCCACTTTGTGGATTAGAATGCTCTATATAGGAAATGTTATTGTTCATAACCAGAGTCAGTTGTCCCAGTATAGTTATAAGTTTCTCAGCACCCGTCATATAGCATATATTGACATCATTATATTTCATAAGAGGTAAATCCCTACAACGGATATTTACATTAATTTGATTTTCATTTCTTCCACTAAGATCCATTTATAAATAATTCATACAATAAATTAGGTTTTTAATCTTTATGTATAATATAAAACTACAAAAACACTCAACGAAAATTTATATTTTATGTCTGTCTAATCTCATTATAATAAGTATGGTTTTTTTGGGACATATTTACATTTATATCCTTCATAATTGATTCTAAAGAAAATTTTATTTATCATATTAATATCCTCAGGGAGTTTCATAATAAGTGCACAGTACAACCCATTGTAATGTACCAGGTTACCCTGAGTGAGGCTTGATACACCTTGTCAGAGCTATTACGAATATCTACATATGTTTCTAGAACCACGTCCACTTGTAGTATCCAGTTAGGGATGTATTGATAAATATTCCACACGATATCTTTATTACCAAATTTCTTGGATGTTTTCTTATTCTTTTCCTCAATGACTATAGTAGGGTTTTGATTTCTAATCAACATTTTCTAAATATGGTTTCCAAGGTTTCTACTAAACCTAATAAAATTCCAACTAAAAATACCTTAACCCCAATTTATCTTAGCCTAGGCCATATTTTTTTCATTGGAATATAAAAAAGTAATTCATATCATGACAGAATGAATTGTTTAGTAGTATTAGTGAAATAGATCCATACATATTAGTTTCATTGCTACTTGAAATTAGGTACAATATAGTATCATTACTGGAAACACCAATAATCTTATTGATTATCCCAAAAATTAATTCCTAATATATATCATCACATCTGAGGAAAAAAATAACATAATAAAGGGGTGAGATCAGATTCTCAGTAAGGGTATTTAATATAGAGGATGAAATAACATAAATCATGGTGAATAACAAAAAGTACTCATTACATTAAAAATAATCTTGAGCATAAAACTACAATAATTAAAAACTAAAAATTTCTTAATAAATCATAACCATGGATATTATAATTCTCAATTAATAACATGGAAGAAAAATTAATAGCTTCATCAATATGGAAATCATAATTTTGTGCATCTTATTCATATGGTAATGGCCTCGGCCAAGAAACGTTACATAACTGTTAAAAACCCAAGCTACATTTTATCATGAGACCTTCAATGCAACGATGGTATATAGTAGCAACAACACATATGTTTCCCTCGGACTTTGGGGAAGACCACCTTTGATGGGAGGTTCAAACATTCCGATCGGTTTCTAACGGGTTTGTTCGTAGAACCAGAAACATCCAATGATTCCGCATCCATTCAGACCTACTTTGCAAAGGTAAGTGCTCATTGGTTTCTGGACAAATGAGGCTTAGGAATTTTCATTGGTCGAGAGGATGGGAGGTTGGACTCATCACACCATTTTGAGGGAAATTATTGTCTACTCCGGGACTCTCTTTATATATTTAAGTTATGTTCGTGAATCCTTATTACATTACCAAGTATAAAATGAGTTTTCCTTTAGATCTGACAATCAATTATCGATATGTAGGAAATTTAGAGAATCTTTATATGTATTCGAGGTTCTTCACTGATAAAGAATCATCTGTAATTGTTATAGATTCTTATTCAATGTTATCCTTTGATACGTAAAAGTCTCTTGGTCCTTATGATGACCATACTGGTTTTAAAGCCACTCAGTGGGGCACTTGATGTTTATTGTCACTTAGAAGGACGTGAATTATTTCAGAGTTGGGATCGAACCCGAAGATGGGCTACCAACGTATCCTCTATTTAAAAAAGGAATCAGAACCCACATAGTTCGAGTAAGGGAGTATGATGTTTATGATTAATGGATCAAAGAAGGATGTCATAATTACCTTTACACTCTAAGCTCACGTGAGTCATGCTCGATGTGAGAAACAAGAGGTATTGGTAAAAATCAGACAATTGTGCCATGAAAGATGCAATCATAAGAAATAATGTGGGGCTTATGTATCTATGACACCCCAGATAAATGAAGATTAGGTTTCACTTTAGGGAAGAAATCCAGGAATAGGGTCCATAAAGGTATATGTGCTTCATGGAGATTTGAATACTCTAACTTGGGGCTTACTCCTGAAAAGGAGGACCAGATTATGAGAGGACTTATGATTGGTTTTTACTCCTGAAAAGGAATCCTAGATCAAAGGTAACTTAGGACTGGTTAAGAGAAATTATGACTGGGGCTTACTCCTAAGGAGGATGCCTAGATTAGGGGACTGGGGCTTACTCCTAAGGAGGATGCCATGGTTAATGAGTTATGTCATCATAAAGGATGAGGTTGAATGAATGAAATCTCAATCTTTAGTGACATAAAGATGTGTAAATCACTATATTTTGAGAGTTATTCCACAGAATTCCTTTCAGATAAGGATTTCAAATCAAGAAATCATGCCATAAATAGCATTAAAGAGTGTCTTGAAGACTGAATCTTGAATAGGAGAGGTAAAATGAAATAATAGTGGTGAAATGGGAAAAGAAGGGCACCCATGGAGGCAGAGGCGCGCATGTCTTGGAAGGCACACAAGTACTACGTGGGCGCGCAAGTCCCGGTCGCGTAGGTATACCTACGCGACACATGGTTACTTCCGCGACGGTTAACAATCAGGGTAAAACTTGAGAGACTCTTTGTTAATGCCTTTAGAATATTCTTGAGGTTCTTCCAGAAGAGGGGTGCACAAGTTCTATTGAATGAGTAAGGCAGCACGCAAGTGTGGCCTTTTACCTTAAGGGTTGGCCACTCAGGCGCGCAAGTGTTGATGAGTTTCAACACTTTGGCCTTCCTCCCCCTCATTATAACTTCTCTTCTCGGTATGAAATTACCTTAGAAGTGTTTCAGAATCTTTGAGAAGAGACTAGGGCGCCGGGAGCCCAAATCTGAGTTTCTAGAAAAAAATTCCTCCTTTCTTCATGGGGGGCCCACAGGGTCTATTTATAGGCTGGAGAAGACCCCGAGCAGTTATCCTTTAGTGCGCGCAAGTGACTTGCACGACCAACTTCGGCGCGCAAGTGTACTTGCGCGACCATTGCGGCGCGCAAGTTTACATGCGCGACCATTGTAAAACTTGTGCGACCCTTGCACAATGTTCTTCTTATTCCTTAAATTGTCAATTTTATGATAATTTTCCAACGTATGAATCAATTTGAGCTAAGATATTCCCCTTTTCCAATCTTTATATTCTGTGATGAAATGAGCGTCAACAAAAGTCCCGCACATAGTTGGATCCGGAGTGAAAAGAGGATTTGACTCTGAGGAAAAAAGAGAAACCAGGGGTCTTTGTGGTTATTGGAAGTTTAAAGTCATGCATTTCAGACATAAAGAGGATAATGTTTAATGTCGATATAGCTTTGAGAGAATGAATTAGAATTGACTCAATTTCTTGACAATTCATCTGAAAACATAGTACCATACTCAAGTATAAAGGGGGGTGGGGGTAATGTAAACTATGGCATTAAGAATATTTGAATCTGATGAATGATATGAAAAAGTGCTAAAGACATTAGAAGAAGTAGTTCCCACGAATGAAGTTACCATTATTTAACAAACATGTTAGGGGGTTGAATTATGTACGGCCACCTAAGGGAATTGGCTACATAGTTAAATAAAATAGTATCTTTTGGCTAACAAGTCTGTTATGTAGACTATTTATGAAAGGCCGCCTATGGGCACGTGCTGCATAGTTAGGCAAAAGAACTCTCAGAAATTTACTTTACTAGTGCTAAAATCCAGTGAATGTTTATGGAGATTCAAATTTTCCAAATTATATAGTTGGTGCTATAGAAAGAGGTAATTGAATATGGAGAAGATATTTCCAAACAATATTATCGAAGAACTGAATAGATATCACTCCTACGAAGGTCTGACCCAAACATAGGGAAGCAGAATATAAACCATAGACTTGAATAATTTTCATATCATGAAAAAGGATATGGGACAAATATGTTAAGGATGGTTATTTTTGTGAATCCCTACATACTGTCATTTAAGACAAATAAGGACAAAGGAGGCATTCTTCCTAAGAATGAAGTAACCACTATCCGAAAAAACCCGTTAGGGGGTTGAATTATGTAGGGCTACCTAAGGGCATTGGCTACATAGTCAGATAATAGTATATTTTGGCTAACAAGTCTGTTATGTAGACTATTTATGCAATGATGCCTATGGGCACGTGCTTCATAGTCATGAAAAATAATTCGCAGATTTTTGACATTTTTGTGACCTAGAAGTCATGAAAAGGTTTATGAAGATCTAGAAATATTTAAGGTTATGATTATGACACATAAATATGGGTATTTTCCAATGTATACAGAGATACACAGATCAATGCTAACCATAATATTGTTGTGGCTGGGTCCTGAATTGAAATGTTGGACTTCACTATATATCACATAAGGATGGGAATCAAGCCATACGTAGTTCTTGAACTACAGTTTAACGTCATGTGGGACAAAAGGATTATAGATATTAGTATAGGGTCATAGATCTTGGACCATTATAATAAATACACAGTGGGTGATTTCATGGGGACTTTTCCACCAAGGGACTGAAAGTGGAATTTGGGGTTAGGCCCAAAGACTTGGGGCTGGATTCGAGGGACACTCGAACATTCCTACGTATCCCATAAGGATGGGAATCAAGCCCACGTAGTTCTAGAAATACCCTCTGTACAAATTTGGTTCGTACATGTGGAGGGTGAAAGGGGATTTTAGTATAATGATGGTTTAACCCAAGATAAAAGGTTTGGGCATTATCATGTATTCACGTAGTCTTTGAAATGAAACATGATTGAAAAATAAATGTGAATAATGGTTCCCTCTCAGGTGAGGGTATCAAAGAATATTGTAGTTTATTGTCATGCTGGACAAAAGTGTTGTATAGTTTAATGTCGTATAGCAAGGATGAAAGTGAACCAATGTAAATATATTGATTCTAAGAGCGGTTTCATGAATTAACATCGTATGAAATGGAGGAGAACCGATGTGAAGAGATTTATTTTGGGCTTGAACCAGGGGAGGTTGCCTACGTACCGAGCCTGGAAGGCAAGGATCAAAGTCTGCGTGGTTCAATTAAAGAATGAATTAATGATCAAGTTGTTCTTGGGGACAACGACCTAAAAAATGGTGTTTTTAGGACTTACACATGGTTAGTAGCCCAAATAGAGTGTTATGTTTGAGGTTTTATCTATGCTCACATGAGTCATACTCAGTGTGAGAAACAAGAGGTAACAACAACCTTAACGATGCATAGTTTAATGCCCTGTAGGACATATAAAGAGACTATGCAGTATAAAGTCTTGCAGTTAGGACTATTGGTGTTGCACAGTTTAATGTCATGTAGCAGGGGAAAAGTACATTTTAATGTCATGTAGGACATATCAAGGACTTTCTGTACAGTTTAGCGTCATGTAGATAGGATGATGGGGACAATATAGTTTAACGTCATGCTGGACGAAAGGGGGACTGTGCAGTTTAATGTCATGTAGTGAGGACAAAAGAGTACACCATTTAATGTCATGTTGGACACATTGGGGACTTTTTCCACAGTATAACGTCATGTTAGACGAAAGTGCAAATAGTTTAAGGTCATATGAATGGACCATGGATGGTGCAGTTTAATGTCATGCTGGACAAAAGTGCATTTTAAGGTCATACATAACCTTTGATGATTATGTAGTTTAACGTCTTTTCGTACGTAAGGGACTTCTATACAGTTTAGCATCATGTAGTTAGGACATCACAGTTTAACGTCTTGCTGGACGTAAGGGACTCTCAAATAGTTTAGGGTCATATGCATGGACCGTTGATGATGTAGTTTAAGGTCATACAAGACCATTGATGTAGTTTAAGGTCTTATAGGACCTAGTTGCAGTTTAAGGTCATACTTGACCATTTAGAGAACTTTTTCATAGTTTAATGTTGTGTGGAATGAAAGTAATACAAATAGTTTAAGGTCGTATTTATGGACCATTTCCGTATAGTTTAACGTCATATATCAAGGAAAAAGTATAGTTTAATATCATGAAGGACGTATTAAAGGACTTTTGTACAGTTTAGCGTCATGTAGCTATGACGATTTAGGTTTTGTGTTTATACAAAATACTTCATCAAAAATCTGGCATTGGTTGGAGTAGTGATGAGTTCTCCATCCATCGAGATTAATGAATAAGCTCCATTGGAGTAGACCCTATGTATTGAATAAGGTCCTTCCCATTTTGGCTCAAGATTGGGAGGCTTCTTTCCTGGTATCATTGGAGTTCTGAGAACTAATACTAATTCTCATCGAGTGAATGAACGAAGGTGAAATTTTTTATTAAAAGCTCATGCTATTCGATTCTGATAGAATTCCATGTGGTGCAAAGTGCACAATCTTTTCAAATCTAACCATTCCAATTCATTCAATCGCTTTTGAGAATGTTCATCTGTAGATGATTTATCACAAATGGCAACTCTGAGCGAGGGTAGTTGATATTCAATGGGCAAGACGACTTTCGTTCCATATACCAATGAATATGGAGTTGACCGAGATGCAGTGCGGGTGGTAGTCCGTTAAGACCATAAAGCATGAAAGAGTTTATCAGGCCATAACCTCTTTTCTTTATCCACCATATTTTGTAGTATATTTGAAAGAGTCTTATTAAAGGCTTCTATCTGGCCATTGGCCACTGCATGATACCGAGATGAATGGTTGGATTTGATGTTGTATTTTTTATACAACTTCTTCACCTTGGATGTACAGAAGATGGTGCCACTGTCCGTCAATATGGTATAAGGGACACCAAATCTGGTAATGATGTTAGAATTTATGAAGCTAACAATGAATCAGGACTGACTTCCTTTAGAGGTATTGCCTCTGTCCATTTGGAAAAGAATTCAGTAGCAGTGAGAATTTACTTAAACTGCTTGGTCGTAGCCGAAGGGTAAGGTCCCACCACATCCATTCCCCATGTGGAAAATGGCCATGAGTATTTAGCTTTATGAAGCAACTCTGGAGGTTTATGAATGAAGCTGGCATGTACTTGGCATGAATGACACTTCTTTGTAAAATCGACACAATCTCGTATCATTAAAGGCCAAAAGTATCCAAGCCTTCGAATCTGATCAGACAGTCTATGTCCATACTTGTGGGCACCACAGACTCCTGCATGCACTTCTTTCATGACAGCCATTGTCTCTTCACCATCAATTCATCTGAAGATAACTCCATCAAAACCATGTTTGTAGAGAATTTTCTCTAGGTGATCTGGGGTATCATAAAGAGTAAAATTGACCACATATCGCCGGATTTGTTCTTTCTCAGCTCTATCAGGTGGAAGTGTTCCATTTTGATAGTATTCCCTGATAGGTGACATTCATCCTGTAGTATGACCATATGGTTCGGGAATGGGACTAATTTCATTAATTTCCACTGTTATGATTCGAACATAAGGTGAAATTGCACGACGGTGGGAAATACTGATGGTAGTCTCATCCCGATTTGGATCTTCCAGAGCTATGGCTATATTATTCAGTGCATCAGATTGAGCATTTTGTGATCTTGGGACATAAGAAAATGTCGGTTCCAAAGGGAATTCTGCCATTAACTCTCTGATGTAATCATACAAAGCGATTATTTATTCTTTTCTCATGGCATAATCCCCATTGACTTGTCTGATTACCATGTCTGAATCACCTTTCAAAATTAAGTGATTCACTTGTGCTTGAAGTGCTAATTCCAAGCCTACGATGAGAGCTTAGTATTCTGCTTCATTATTGGTAACACCTTCCCACAATAAGAAAGAATAAGGTAACACTGCCTTTTCTGTAGAAATGAGCACAATTCCTAAGCCAACATTGTTGAATTTTGGATTTTCCATTTTCCTCTCTGTTGGACTTCTGGAAGCACCATCAAAATACATTTCCCATTCATGAGGAAATTCTTGAATAGAGAAGACTTCCTCATCAGGGAGTTCACTATCTGAAGATGTGTCTTCCACTGAAGGGTGTTCAGCTAGGAAATCAGCCAGAGCTTGGCCCTTTATCACCTTTTGAGACACATACTGAATGTAGAATTGCTGCAAACTAACTACCCACCTTGTCAGACGTCTTGTAAGCATTGGTCGACTAAGGATGAATTTGAGAGGGTTATTGCGAGATACCAATTAGACCTCGTGATGTTGCAGGTAGTGTCTCAACTTCTGAACTACAAATATTAATTCCAGGCATCACTTCTCAATACTTGAATACCAGGTTTTTGCTTCAAGCATAGTTCAACTGAGATAGTAGAGGTTGTTCTCATTCCCAGCATCATTCTTTTGAGAAAGAAAGGCACCCAATGATCGCTCTAGAGCTGTCACGTAGAGGATAAGTGGTCTTCCTTCAATAGTTGGCATGAGTACCGGTGGACTCAAGAGGTATTTCATGAGAATGTCGAATGCTTCTTGACATTCTTCAGTCCACTGATATGTGATTCCCTTTTTCATCAATTTGGTGAAGGGTAAACTTTTTCCTGCTAAATTGGCGATGAAACACCGAATATAGGCTATGTTTCCTTGAAGACCTCTTAATTCATTAAAAGTTTGAGGAGGTGACATACCAAGGATAGACTTGGTCTTCTCATGATCAACTTCAATACCACGATGGCTTACAACAAAGCTGAGAAATATTCCTGAGGTTACCCCAAAAGCACATTTTAAGGGGTTCATCTTCAAATTATGTTGTCGAAGCTTGCGGAATATGACTTCCAAAACAGACATGTGATTAGAACGTTGTTTGAATTTAACTACCAAATCTTCTGCATAGCATTCAACAAACTTCCCTAAGAATGGTTTGAAGATACGATGCATGGCACGCTGATAAGTTTCACCTGCATTCTTTAAGCTGAAGGGCATTACCCTGTAGAAAAACACACTTTAAGGGGATCTGAAGGCTGTAGATTCCTCGTCCTTTGGGGCCATTCAGATCTGATTATGTCCGGAATATCCATCCATGAAGGAAAGGGCTTCATAGCCAGTTGTTTCATCAATTAAAATTTCTATAATTGGAACTGGGAAATCATCCTTAGGACAATGCCGATTAAGATCTCTGAAATCAATGCAAACTCTAATTTGTCTGTTCTTATTCTTTATAGGGACAATATTTGCCAACCACTTGGGATATTGAACTTCTCTGACAAAGTTATCTTTGATAATCTTATCCACTTCAGCTTCAATTTTGGAAGCATATGTTGGGTGTGTTCTTCTCGCGGCTTGCTTAAATCCTCGATGTTCTTCTGGTAAACCCAAATGATGAGTAGCAATATCATGATCAAGCTCGGGAATTTCTGTATAGTTCTAGGCAAATATATCTCTATTTTTCTTTAGAAAAGAAATATACATCTCTTTCTCTTCAAGATTCATGGCCGCACTGATTAATGTGGGGCGTGGATCTCCTTTTGTACCCAGATTTATTTCTCTGAGTCATCCACAGTGGTAGAGATACCCTCTTCAAATGTTGGAGGAGCATCTCTGAGATACTTCTCTTCTTCTTCATCATGTATTACTTCTTCAATTTCTACGTGCATATTAGATGATAATGTATGATTTTCATGATCAGAAGAGATGTCAAAATTTTCATATCTTGAAGAAGAAGCTTCCATTTCCGACCCGATTGATGATGAAGGGTCTTCTTTGGGTAATAAATAGGAGATGATGGATTGAGAATCGACATCATTGTTCACCTCTGATGTTGCTATAACTTCTTCTGGCCTAATTGGAAATGCATATACTTGTTGGATTTCAGCAGATGAAATGATGAAGTCACCATTTTTTCTTTCATCACTGCTTGGTAGATTACCAATTTCTCCCATGTTTTCTGGTTTGATTGCAGTAACTGAAATTATGGATCTTTCCATAAGAGTATTTTGATTTGGGTCTATCTTTTCAATTTGACTGATAAGAATCACATAATCTATACTCACATGTGTAAATGGATTTACTGGAATTTTCTCCAAACCATATGGAGCATTAACTTTGGTAATCTCCATTGTTGTGGATTTCTCCCTTCCCTTCATGTGATAGAATTCTGCCTCAATGTATTGAGACTCACATGTCTTGAACGAGGCCTTATCACCATAGAATGTCCCAACATTACCATTGAAACAATATTTGAGACATTGATGGTATGATTAAGGGATAGTCGCATGCTGATGTAGCCAGCGTCTTCCAAGAAAGATGTTGAAGGCTGAGTCATGATCGACAACCATGAAATCTGAATTGGATACAAGATCACCAAACTGAGATCTGAGTGTAACTTTGCCCAGTGGTTGTAGTTCATTTTTATCATATCCTTGTAACATCATGGAAGAAGGAGATAAATCAGATTCTGTGAGGCCCAATCGAAGAAGTGTACGAATGGGCATGAGGTTGACTCCTGAACCATTGTCAACGAATGTTCTTCGTACGTCTACGCCATTGACCTTGCGATACAAGTATAATGGTCTAATTTGTCCATGAACAACATCATCTTCATCTTCTTCAGTAAAAGATATTATTGCATGGAATTCTGTAGGATTATTCTCTATGTGATAGACTTAAGCTGGAGAAATTTCATTTTCAAACTCCTGAGGACTTTACAAAGCCTCGATGAGTGCTTCCCAAAAATCTTTTGACAGATTCAGAGCATCCAGAATTGATAACTTGGCTGGTACGTGGGCCAAGAGTTTCAATATATCATAATTGTGATCCAGAGTGCTGTGTTTCCCAATAGGAATATGTTTTTTAGCAGGTACCTTGGAAGTAGATGTTTTGGATGTTGATGCATCTTGTATCGGGATAGGAGTTGGCAATATTCCTGGTTTTGGAAGATTAGACTGATTAGATCCATTTACTTGCTGAGAGGAATAAGATGGAACTTTCAATCGGTCTTCCAAAATAACTGTGCCATGACTAAATTTGCTATTGGTAGAAGAACTTTCGTGTTCTTACTGAGCTTGCTGAAGGGCTCTACCATGAGTTTCTGCTGCATACACAGTTCTAGTAGGGGTAGAATTGGAATAGTGGCTTCCAAAAGATCCACGTCTTCCCCTGTATTATGAGCCCCTGGAACATCCTCTGATTACCATGTTTGATACAGGGAATTCAGGGTCATTGAAATCGAAACTACGACTGGCATATGGATCTGTTAATTGAATAATATTAATAGAACCAAAGATTAACTCTTCGTCTGATGAAGACTCGGCCTGATTAGCCTTTTTAGGCTGTGCCGTTTGGTGGGGCGATGCCTGTGGCTTTGAAGTAGAAGGCATGAATTCCGCCAAAGTCAAAGACAACTTAGGCTTTCACACATACTCATCTTCTTCTTATTCTTTTTCATTCTTTGAATCGTTCCATTTCTTTGAGGACTTTCCCTCTGATGAAGAGGGTTTTTCTACAACATACATGGCAGAAGACACAATTGGTTTCTTTAATTGTGTTCCCAAAATATCATTACTTCGATTGATTGTCTTTCTGACCATCCAATCATCATAATTCTGTGCATTTTTTCTTTTGATTTATTTCCATTCACCTTTCTCCTCTGGAACTATAGCAATAACCCATGCTACCTGAGCTGACGAGCCTTTCAGTTTGACTTGTCCCGATTTGACCATCTTTTGCAGGAGTTCGTTGAAGACAAAACACTCCTGGATGGGATGACCCATGATTTTATGAAAAGGGAAATAATTGGGACGGTCTTCATCTCCTTTATTTTTGACCTCTTGGGCATTGGTAATTGAACCAAATTGTTTTTCAGAGCCGAAATGAAATAACCAAGAACTTGTTAATTTCAGAAAGAGTATGTTTTGCTCTTCAGATCCTCAAATTGTTTTCGTCTTTGATCTCTTTGATCGTCTGGGCGAAATGGTCTTTGTTGTTGGCACTCAGGAGGTGGAGCCCTTCGAGAAGATGAAGGTTTTGAGGTAGAAACAGGTACAGGTTCTTGATTAAGCATAACTATAGGAGTTTCTTCTTTACCCATCCTCCTTCTTGGACCTGATGGAATTACACAAGATTTAGCCTTTGCCTGTATAAGGGAATCTTCAATCTGCTGAGCAATTGAAGTAAGGTCTAGAAACCCCCCTGTGTATTTCAATGGGATTAATGGCGTGTGTAATTCATCACGCAGATTTTCCACATAGATTGACAACAATTCTTCTTGATGGAGTGATAATCTTAGGGAATATGTTAATACCTTCTAGCGAGCAATGAAATCAGAGACCCTTTCATTATCCCTTTGCTTATAGTTTGTAAGATCGAAAACTGTTGTCTTTGGCAAAGTTGAGTTGAACTGAAGGAGGAATTTTTGGCGAAGATCCTGCCATCCGGTAATTGACCGGGATTGCAAGCTTGTATACCAGACAAAAGCTGGTCCTTGCAAGGTTCGCACGAAGCATCTGAGTTTCACTGCTTCTTGTTGCTCTGGATTTCCCATCATAGGATCGCAACAAGACACGTAATGCATCAAATGTTTTTCAGGATCGCCTAATCCTTTGAAAATAGGGAATACAGGGTTTCCAAAAATGGATAGAGGAGAGATTGAATCTACCCATTCAGGGTAAAATTTCTTTTCTGGTTGAAATTGAACACGTTTCCCTTCCATAGTTTCTAACCGAGATGTTAATGACTCAATATTAGTTATTAACTTTTGAGAAACATCTGGTTGAACTTAGACTTTGGTAGGTGCAATGAATGGAGCTTGGACAGATGTGGTGGTTGGTGCTGCAACTGATTGTAGCACTGCCAACTGTTGTTGCACTTCACCCGTAGGATTAGACCTGTGAGGGTGTACTGATAGAGGAGGATATTCTTGATCCATCTCAGTAGCTGTAAAAAATTACTTTGGCTGACTGACTCTAGCATGCTTAAGAAGAAGACTACTCTGAAGTAGTTCTACATTGAAACTTCTTAATTCCTTTATTTCTTCCTAATGTTGTGAAAACCTTTTCTCTAGTGAGAGAGATTGACTTTCTCCAGAGGAAGGATATGTAACCTGGTTTTTTCCCTTCCGTTTGTTGGATCCTTTTCGAAGAGGGGAAGTGGGTTACTCGAAGGATTACCTTGGTTCTGTGTAATCCTTTGACTTCGTGTATGCACACCTTCTTCATTTGTGTCGGTGCGTACATATTCTTGAGCAGGAACCTCTTCATCTGAGTCCCCTGAGTGAGCATCATCTGGTGGATCAGTAACAATGTCAATGATGACATTGATTGATGCATAACTCATCACATCCCCTCTATCAGTATTTCTGTGATATTGTTTTCTTCCATGTATTTGATGAGACATTTCCTTTTGTTGATTCGATCCCTTAGGAATTTCTTGATGAACCGTAATTGGGAGAGAATCTCCTGATAATTTGGCTCTTCGTTCCTCTGGAGGCTTCTTCCCAAATCAAGAAATGACTGGCTTTCTCTAAGGAGGGGATTGATGATTTGAAAAAGTCCCAAGTCCAGTGGACTGGGGCTGTTCCTTCACAACTCCTAGAATCTTATTTGTTGATTCCGAGGGTTGGTTTAAAAGAGTCCCTAGTCTGGAGAGCTGGTGTAACACCCCAAGATTCTACAGTATGTTTCCCTTTGAATAATATAATAGCGTGTGTTGTACGCAACATCGAGTTCTAATACACACCACAACCGATCAAACTAGCTGTTATGAATAGAAATACCTACCTTTTGAAATTATATATATTTTATATTTCAAAATGAACTTCATTTTTGGATTCAGAATATCGAAATTATCTTAAGTTGAATTTTTGGTATTTTTCTGAGAACATCCAATTTTTATGAATAGTGAAAATACTTAAAAACAACTTTTTTAATAAAAATAATTTATAGTGATAAATTATATTATTTAGTGGGTTTAAAGTATAATTAGAATATATTTTTACCATTTTATCCAATGGTGTTCATTAGAATTTATTTCACTTTGAAATTGGACATAAATAATTGTCAATCTTTTGATATATATTGTTTCTTAAAAACACGCTATTTGTTGTAACAGCGGTATTTAATTATAAAATTAATTAATGAAACTTATATGTTTGGAATTTTGTAAAAAAGACTTCATTTTGGAATTCGGACTATCAATTATAGCTTAGGGTGAAATTTTGGCATTGTTCAGAAAAACTTCAATTTTTGATGAATAGTGATACTACTAAGTGGTAGTTAAAAAACAGAATTTTTCATAAAACTTAATTCTACCGATTCGGTGATTGGAATTTCAAAAATCCGAGAGACACGGTTAATATCAAGCAGTAAAATGTAGTTCAATGAGATGAAAATAATTTTTGGTGAATAGTTACTTTTTACTTTTATTTACCACGGTTAAAAGTAAATAGGGTAATTAAGGGTAAAAATGATATTAATATTACCCTAACACATGTCCTAATTCTATTGTACAAGTGTATATCGACCAAAAACAACCTTAGTAATAAAATATTATCATTTTGGTCCACTTAGAGTAGATTAGGACATTTATTATTTAATTCAAAGAAGAGTTAAAAGAGTTAAAATCAAAGTTTATTTACTAAAACATTATTAATATAAAGTTATACATAAGATAAATTCTATTGTAAATATTAATTAGAAAGATAAAAAACATTCCTACACAATGATATTTTATTTATAATTTTTAGACATTAAATAAATTAATTTATTTATGACACAATGATGATGAAGTAATTACCATAATATTAAAAAATTAAAATAATTGATATTATAAATACCCAAATAAATATAATTTCAGACTTTTAATGAATTACACTAATTTTAGAGGATAATATGACTTATTAGGATTTATTTAATTGACTTTTTTCTAAGTAATAATTCTGTTATGATTTTAAAAAAATTCAATTATTGAATAGTGTCAAAATTGACATAAAAGAGTTTTTAAAACAAATATTAAATTATTAATTGATATTAAATTCCTAAAATTGTAAGGTTCTGCCAAAAGACTTATATCGTGATAGGTGTATCATTAATGGACCACTTGGGGGTCTCTTGGAAATATATAGTATGTTTATTAACTATATAATATAAAAATACAAAGAGAAATTGTAAAAGTGAAAGTAATTAACTAAGAGTTAATACTTAAAGATAAAGTTAGTATAATAACCAAAACCTGTCTAAATTCTATTGGTTGGGTGGTTTTCGACCTATCCCCATATTAAAATTTAAATAATCCACTTTGGAGCCATTATAAACCGAATATGAATTTATTAAAAAATAATATTTCTAGCTTTTCCAAAGGTGCCCCTCACCCCTCTTATAAAAGGGCACTTTCCCTTCTCATTAATCACACCTTCAAAGCCTTTTGGCTCGGCCAAACACTACCATAATACTCTCTCAACATCCCTCACTTCATCCTAGAGGCCTTCCTTCTATCATAAAACCAACCTAAGATCCCTTTTGATCAAATCAAAAGGAAGAACCCGAAGAAGAGGTAATGTTTTCACCACCCTTTTTCAAATTCATTTCTTCTTCCACTTCATTATTCTTTGTTATTACCATTCTAAAATAATAAATCCAGTATATTATATATACTGTGATGTTATTATAAATATGGTACAACCATATTCAGTATTCTATCCATCCTTTGAATAACATGTCATCATACGTGCATACGTACGGCTTACCGTCTCCACGTCATGGTGTAATTGTTATTCAATAAATTATTATTTGGATGGGTATAATAATTATGTGTAACTCATGTAAATAATATATATAACATGATAATTATTCTTTATATATGATATACCATCCAATTATATATCAAAAGAATTATATTGTCGCTCGTGCGTACGTACGGACTACCGTCTCCACGAACGCGATGAGATTCATTCTCCATCGTATCCATTCAAGTATAATTATCATTTGATGATTTAAAAATAATTTTTAAGGACTTGATATCATTATGGATATGAATAAGATACAACCTATCCATGACAAACATGGCTTACGTAACAAAACATATAAAATAAATTGAGTAAGTTAACACCCAAAACAACGATAATACTAAGATATTATTAACAAATAAATGTTCAAAGATCTTATATGATATCATATTAATGTATATTATTCTTGTATAATTTAATAACAATTATTTCACCATTATATAGGAGGTTAACCTAACCCCAACCAAGGAAAAGTACAAGGTAAGGGTTATTTAACAATCTCTTCATTATCCAAGGTTGTTTATACGTAATAATCTACTGGGATTTCTTTATCATCCACATCCATGTTTCTTAAAAATGTATTTCAAAACATTTTTAATATTTACAATAATATGGGTTAAATTCATTTATACCCGTGTTTTAATTTTTATAAGAGGTCTATAAAGGAATATTTCAGTCGTTTTCCAAAAAAGGTGCTTTTTAACCTTTTCGACAGAATTAAGGTAAGACTGTTTTTTTAACTTATACGGTGGGTGCGGCTATTTTCCACCATTATAAAATCTTCGAAGCTTCCCTTAAAATCTTATAAGAATATTTTCAAAGAAAATGTTTATTTTATAAATATATTACTCTTAAATGATTTCAAAATAGAAAGAGATATTTCTCTAAAAAGAGTTTTGATTTCATCTATTTCAACATCCTTTTATGTATTTTACGCTTATTTGAAGTTGATTTATTATGATACAAAAATTCTATATTGAATTGATGGTTTTGTGATATGTTTGACTATGTATGTGTTTTTTTTACCATTCATGGTTTATGGATGAATTATTTACATATCGTATGCTAGTTTTAATATGAATGATTATGTTATGTTTAAACCTTTTCATATGGGAATGCATTTGACTTAATATGTGCAGGGTGGAGCCCGCTATAGCTCTTCGATGCATCGTTAGGTATCATGAGACAAACTAGTGTCTTGGCATAAGGCCTTGACAAAATCTTATTTGTGGTCTTGGCATGAGGCCTTGGCTATGTGGTTATGATAGTCTGGCATTATGCATTCCATCATTATGAAAGTGGTTATAGATATTGCATGTGATTATTTGATTAGTAGAATATCCATGTGAATAAGTAAATGGATTTATGTCATTTTATTTTTTCCATACTATTTTGAAGTTCATGTTGAAAAGGATTTTGTTTTAGTTATACACTTCCTTAAATGTTTATTTTTATTTATGAATGTTTCTGGTATATTGTTATCCTTACTGGAAATTTGAGCTCACCCCTTTTCTATGTTTTATTTTTTCCAGGATGTGAAGATGTAAATTTTGAATGACCATCAGGGATATTATAAAGGGATAATAGTGTGGATTATGGAGACAATATGTTGTTGTAGTAGTTTTTCACTTCCTGATGTAATGTAAAACTTTATGAATATATCTAGTGTTTCCAAGGCTACTAAACCAATCGGTATTTTGAGATTTGATCATTCTTGTGATCATGCCAATGTTATGTAATAATGCACTGACTCTGGGTAACTAGGGTCGGGGCGTTACAGTTGGTATCAGAGGAAGTTTTGTACAAACCTTGGAAGCTAGATTTAGATAAACTCTGATTAGAGAACGTAGACCTAAGATGAACTTTGAGAATTAGTATAGAAGAACTTCTAGAATTTTTGTATTGTAGAGATTTTGTGAGTCTTCTGAGAAATACATCCCTGTCTAGATATGAGCAAGTAGAGGCGGCTCGGGCACAGATGTACCTAGGGGTAAAACTCGAAAACTCCGCTTTGAGCTAGACTCGAACGGGAACCGGTGCACAACAACGGGCCTTACTGCACTCTTGGTTGCGACACTCCCAGGGGATATGCTTAGGATAACTCTCATTTTCTTTACAAGTCATTATGAAGGGTTTATGAGTATATACTTCCTCAAAGAAAACATTTTTATGATTATGGATTATATCCATAAATAGTTCAATTTATGTTAAGTGTTTTATAAGTATGAAATTATGTATTTTGATTCATAAACTGATCTAGTTTATGCCATGGTTTAGAAATGGCGCCTAGTGGAAGAAATGTAAACTGTATCAATGCATGCACTCAATGTAGGGATTTCCCTCTTGCTCAAGATAATTATAGTGGAGTTGGTGATGCAATCGGTGCCGATCAGCTAATCACCATACTGGGAAGACTCACTCAGGTTATGAATAATAACCTTACCCGTATGGAGCACCCTGATCCGCAGCATTGAGGATCACTGTTAGATCGATTCATGAGGCAGAAACCACCAACGTTCAATGGGTGTAAAAATCCCTTAGTAGGTGAGAAATGGATAAATTCCTTAGAGAAAATATTTCAGGCTATGGGGAGTAGTGAAAGGGAAAAAGTTATCATGGTAGTTTACCGCCTCACTGGAGATGCTGATCAATGGTGGTCATTGATTCAAAACACGAAGGAAGATGATGATGTATCAAATATGGAATGGAGGGAGTTCAATGATCTGTTTTTAGAAAAATACTTTCCTCGTGACCATCAAGCAGATATGGAAAGGCAATTTCTGAGTCTGAGACAAAAGGAGGATGAGAATGTCGCAAAGTACGAGGCTAACATTACAAGGTTAGAAAGGTGTGCTGGATATTATATACATAACCCTAGAAGTTAGATTTATCGTTTCTTTGATGGGTTAAAACCATTTCTCTGTTGAGCATTAGTCTCACAGTCCTTCTCGTCGTACGAAGACATTGTCTCATGTGCTATCAAAACAGAAATGGAATTCTATAAGTCTTGTGACTTTAAAGAAAATAATGAAAAGAAGATATCTTCTAATCAATATGGGAATGGAAATAAGGGTAATAAGGGAAAGTTTGAATATACATCCTGTTGTAAATGTGGGAAGAAACACCCTGGTACTTTTTTGAAGGGAATGGGTGTTTGTTACACGTGTGGTGAAAAAGGCCACCAAGCTCGTGAATGCAATGGGAAGAAGGAAGATACCAATGTTCAATGCTACAATTGTAGGGAGATTGGGAATTATGCAAATGAATGTCCTCATCATTAGGGGAACTTACCTCAGAAAAGGACAAGGGATCAAGGCCAAGCTTATGCTATCACTACTGCTGAGGTAGAAGTTCCAAAAGACGTGGTGGCAGGTAATTTAATAGTTTCCTAAAGTTTAGCAAATGCATTATTTGATTCTGGATCATCGCATTGTTTCATATCTTCCCAATTTGCTAAGAAAATTAGATATTTCCAATTTGATTTAACAAGGGAGTTGTCAGTTAAAACTCCTAATGGAAGTATCATTGCAACAAAGTTTTGTGAATCAGTCCCCATTGAAGAACATAAATATTCTTTATCTGTGGATCTCATCGTCATACCAATGATTGAGTTTGATATAATCCTCGGTATGGATTGGATTTCGGGCTATGATGCGAAGATTTATTGTAAGAAGAAGGAGGTTATGATTTTTGATGATGATAATAAGGAACACCTTATATTTAGAGAAGAATCATCACCACCTAATTCTTATCTAGATCCACCCCCAGTAGCTCAACTAAATTCAATTATTGGGGAGGAAGAGAATGAAATTACTGTGGGTGAGGAAAGGAATGTTCAAATAGAGGATGAACCTATTGTGAAATAATATGTAGATGTGTTTCCAGAAGATTTACCTAGACATCCTCCATAACGAGAAGTTGAGTTTTCCATTGATTTAATTCCCAGATCAAGGCTTATATCGAAGACCCCTTATAGAATGGCCACTGTAGAACTAGTTGAACTAAAGAAACAACTAGAGGAATTTAGTAATAAGGGATTTATTCTCCCTAGTGTTTCTCCATGAGGATCCCTTGTTCTTTTTGTTAAAAAGAAAGATGGATCTATGAGGTTATGAATCGACTATAGGAAGATAAATGCTATAACAATAAAGAACAAGTATCCCCTACCTTGCATTTATGATTTATTTGAACAACTTCATTGAGATCAATACTTTTCAAAGATCGACCTTCAATCTGGATATCATCAGTTGTGTGTAAATAAGGAAGACATTCCAAAGACAGCATTTCGAACCTGGTATGGGCATTACGAGTTTACTATAATGCCCTTTGGATTGACTAATACACCATGTGTATTCATGGATTTGATGAATAGAGTTTTCAAGAAATATCTCGATGAATTTTTGGTGGTATTTATTGATGATATCTTGGTATACTCTAAAAGCTAAGAGGATCATGAAAGTCACTTGCGCATTATCCTGAAGACTCTGAGGAGACCTGAATTATATGGGAAGTTTAGCAAGTGTGAATTCTGGCTTCATGAGATTTCTTTTCTTGGCCATATTTTCTCTAAAGGTGGAATCTCTATTGATCCTTCTAAGACCAAGGCAATCCAAGAATGGCCATCACCTACGAGTATAACTGAAGTACGCAGTTTTATTGGTTTGGCAGGTTATTATCGACGTTTCGTCCAGAATTTTGCCCGATTGGTAAACCCATTAACGAAGCTCACACGTAATGGGGTTAAATTTGTTTGGACAAAAGAATGTGAAGAATGTTTTAAAGAACTAAAGAGAAGATTCGTCAATGCTCCTATATTGACTCTACCATCGGGGAATGATGGGTTCGTTATTTATAGTGATGCATCGAAGAAAGGACTTGGGTTTGTCCTTATGCAGAATGATAGGGTTATTGACTATGCATCACAACAATTGAAAATTAATTAGAAAAACTATCCTACTCATGATCATGAGTTAGCAGCTGTGATCTTTGCTTTGAAGATATGCTGGCAGTACCTCTATGGTAAAAAATGTGAGATTTATACTGATCACAAGAGTTTGAAGTATATTTTCTCACAAAAATAACTCAACATGAAGCAAATGAGATGGATTTAATTACTCAAGGATTATGATTGTATGATACACTACCACCCGGGGAAAGAAAACAAGGTGGCAGATGCTTTGAGTAGAAAAGATCATGGAGTTTTGAACAATATGAGAATTGAAATGGATCCAATTTTCATGGATCTAGTTTAGATAGACATGGGAATAACCAGGAAAGGTGAAACATCAATTCTTTTTCAAATGGTTGCCAAACCATCTTTACTAGAAAGGATTAAGAGTTCTCAGATCGATGATGAAGAATTTAAAAAGAAGATTAAAGTTGTGAATGATGGGAGATTGAGAGACTCTGTGTATGAAGAAGGAATTTGGAAATTCGAGAAGAGGCTTTGTGTTTCCGATATACCTGATCTAAAAAGGGAATTGTTGGAAGATGCTCAGAGGTCCAATTTCTCTATACACCCTAGGAGCACCAAAATGTATATAGATTTTAAGGAACATTTTTGTTGGGACAACATGAAGAGGGATATTGCTGATTTTGTGTCATGATGTATTGTTTTTCAACAAGTGAAAGCTGGAAGGCAACAGCCTGGAGGAGTCATGCAACCTCTTCCCATACCGGAGTGTAAATGGGACAATATTACGATGGAATTTGTCATGGGACTACCAGAGACTCCTAGAAGGAACGATTCAATAAGGGTTATTGTTGATCGTCTTACCAAGTCATCACATTTGCTTGATATAAGAGAAGATCTACCACTAGAACGTCTAGCAATACTATATATTGATGAAGTTGTGAGACTTCATGGAGTACCCCTATTGATTGTTTCTGATCGTGATCCTCATTTTACTTCAAGATTTTGGAAAAGTCTTCAGAAATCCCTGGATACTAAACATCATTTGAGCACTGCCTACCACCCTCAAACGGATGGACAATCGGAACGAACTATTCAAACCTTAGAAGACATGTTGAGATCCTCTTCACTTGACTTTCAGGGTATGTGGGATCAATATTTATCTCTGGTAGACTTTTCCTATAACAATAGCTTCCATTCGAGTATTTAGATGGCACCATATGAAGCATTATATGGAAAGAGATGTCGCACACCAACCTTTTGGGATGATGTTGGTGGAAGAAAACTTGTAAGTCCAAAACTGGAAGAGGAAACAATGGAAAATGTGAAGGTAATCCAAAATCCCATCAAAGAATCTCAATGTAGGCAGAAGAGATATGCTGATAATCAAAGGAAGGATTTGGAATTTCAAGTTGGTGATCTTGTTTTCCTGAAGGTATCTCCATGGAAGGGAGTCATAAGTTTTGGTAAGAAAGGTAAATTGAGTCCCAGGTACATCGGACATTTTGAAATTCTAGAACGAATTGGGGATGTAGCTTACCGATTGGAAATGTCGCCATGTCTCTCCAAAGTTCACGATGTGTTCCACGTATCTCTATTGAGGAAATACATGCCTGACCCAACGCATGTACTCACCTATGAAAAATTAGAACTAGAACCCGATCTGTCTTATTGCGAAGAGCCTGTCATGATTCTTGGTACGAGAGAACAAGTACTGAGAAACCGGATGGCTCGTATGGTAAAAGTCTTGTGGAGAAACCATAAGATGGAAGAGGCAATATGGGAACCTGAGGAACTTTTGATGAAGAACCACCCGAGTCTTTTCATGTGGTATAATTCTAGAAATTTCGAGAAGGAAATTATTTGAAGGAGGGTAGAATGTAACACCCCAAGCTTCTACGATACGTTTCCCTTTGAATAATGTAATAGCATGTGTTTTATGCAACATCGAGTTCTAACACACACCACAAGCGATCAAACTAGACGTTATGAATAGTAATACCTACTTTTTGAAATTATATATATATTATATTTCAAAATGAACATCATTTTTGGATTCAGAATATCGAAATTATCCTAAGATGAATTTTTGGTATTTTTCTATGAACTTCCAATTTTTATGAATTGTGAAAATACTTAAAAACAACTTTTTAATAAAAAGAAATTTATAGTGATAAATTATATTATTTAGTGGTTTTAAAGTATAATTAGAATATATTTTTACCATTTTATCCAATGGTGTTCATTATAAATAATTTCACTTTGAAATTGGACATAAACAATTGTCAATCATTTGATATATATTGTTTCTTAAAAACACGCTATTTGTTGTAACAACGGGAATTAATTATAAAATTAATTAATGAAACTTATATGTTTGGAATTTTTTAAAATATACATAATTTTTGAATTCGGACTATCAATTATAGCTTAGGGTGAAATTTTGGCATTGTTCAGAAAAACATCAATTTTTGCTGAATAGTGAAACTACTAAGTGGTAGTTAAAAAACAGAATTTTTCAAAAAACTTAATTTTACCGCTTTTGTGATTGGAATTTCAAAAATCCGAGAGACACGGCTAATATCAAGGAGTAAAATGTGGTTCAATGAGATGAAAATAATATTTGGTGAATAGTAACTTTTTACTTTTATTTACCACGGTTAAAATGAAATAGGGTAATTAAGGGTAAAAATGATATTAATATTACCCTAACACATGTCCTAATTCTATTGGACAAGTTTATCTCGACCAAAACCAACCTTAGTAATAAAATATTATCGTTTAGGTCCACTTGGATTAGATTAGGACATTTATTATTATTTAATTCAAAGAAGAGTTAAAAGAGTTAAAATCAATGTTTATTTACTAAAACATTTTTAATATAGGGTTATATATACGATAAATTAGATTGTAAATATTCATTATAAATCTAAAACGATTTCCTACATAATGATAATTTATTTATAATTTTTAGATATTATATAATTTAATTTATTTATGACACAATGATGATGCAGTAATTACCATAATAGTGAAAAATTTAAATAATTGATATTATAAAAACCCAAATAAATATAATTTGAGACTTTTAATGAATTAAACTAATATTCTAGGATAATATGACATATTATTATTGATTTAATTGACTTTTTTAGAAGTAATCATTCTGTTATGATTTTTAGAAAAATCAATTATTGAATAGTGTCAAAATTGACATAAAAGAGTTTTTAAAACAAATATTATATTATTAATTGATATTTAATTCCTAAAAATATAAGGATCGTCTAAGAGACTTATATCATGATAGGTGTATCATTAATGGACCACCTGGGGGTCTCTTGGATGTATATATTAAGTTTATTAACTATATAATAAAAAAATACAAAGAGACATTGTAAAAGTGAAACTAATTAACTAAGAGTTAATATTTAAAGATAAGGTTAGTATAATGACCCAAACCTGTCTAAAGTCTATTGGTTGGGTGGATTTCAACCTATAACTATATTAAAATTTAAATAATCCACTTTGGAGCCATTAGAAACTGAATATGAATTTATTATAAAATAATATTTCTAGCTTTTCCAAAGATGCCCCTCACCCCTCTTATAAAAGGGAACTCTCCCTTCTCATTAACTCACACCTTCAAAGCCTTTTGTCTCAGCCAAACTCTGCCCAAATACTCTCTAAACATCCCTCAATTCATCCTAGTGGCCTTCCTTTAGTCATAAAGCCAATCTAAGAGCCCTTTTGATCAAATCAAAAGTAAGAACCCAAAGAAGAGGTAATGTTTTCACCACCCTTTTTCAAATTCATTTCTTCTTCCACTTCTTTCTTATTTGTTATTACCATTCTAAAATAATAACTCCAGTATCTTATATGTATACTATGATGTTATTATAGATATGGTACTACCATATTCAGTATTCTATCCATCCTTTGAATAACATGTCATCAAACGTGCGTACGTACGGCTTACCGTCTCCACGTCGTGGTGTAATTGTTATTAAATAAATTATTATTTGGATGGGTATAATAATGATGTGTAACTCATATAAATAATATATATAACATGATAATGATTCTGTATATATTATATACCATCCAATTATATATCAAAATAATGATATTGTTGCTCGGGCGTACGTACGGACTACCGTCTCCACCAACGCGATGAGATTCATTCTCCATCGTATCCATTCAAGTATAATTATCATTTGATGATTTAAAAATAATTTTTAAGGACTTGATATCATTCTGGATCTGAATAAGATACAACCTATCTGTGACAAACATGGCTTACGTGACAAAACATTTAAAAGAAAACGAGTATGTTAACACCTGAAACAACGATAATACTAAGATATTATTAAAAAATCAATGTTGAACGATAATATATGATATCATTTTAATGTATATGATTCTTGTATAATTTAAAATAAATTATTTCACCATTATACAGGAGTTTAACCTATCCACAACCAAGGAAAATTACAAGGTAAGGGTTATTTCACAATCTCTTCATTATCTGAGGTTTTTTATACATAATAATCTACTGGGATTTCTTTATCATCCACATCCATGTTTCTTAAAAATGTATTTCAAAACATTTTTAATATTTACAAGAATATGGGTTAAATTCATTTATACCCTTGTTTGAATTTTTATAAGAGGTCTATAAAGGAATATTTCCATCTTTTTTCAAATAAGGTGCTTTTTAACCTTTTCGACAGAATTAAGGTAAGAATGTTTTTTTTAACTTATACGGCGGGTGCGGCTATTTTCTGCCATTATAAAATATTCGAATCTTCCCTTACAAGCTTATAATAATATTTTAAAGAAATTTTTTTATTATATAAATATATGACTCTTAAATGATTTCAAAACAGAAAGTGATATTTATCTAAAAAGGGTTTTGATTTCGTCTATGTCAACATCCTTTGATGGATTTTACGCATATTTGAAGTTGATTTATTATAATACAAAACTTCTATATTGTATTGAAGGTTTTGTTATATTTTTTACTATGGATGTGTTATTTTTACCATTCATGGTTTATGGATGAAGTATTTACATTTCGTATTCTAGTTTTAATACGAATGCTTATTTTATGTTTAAACCTTTTCATATGGGAATGCATTGGACTTAATATGTGACGGGTGGAGCCCGCTATATCTCCTCGATGCATCGGTAGGTCTCATGAGACAAACTAGTGTCTTGGCATAAGGCCTTGACAAAATCTTATTTGTAGTCTTGGAACGAGGCCTTGGCTAGGTGGTTATGATAGTCTAGCCTTATGCATTCAATCATTATGAAAGTGGTTATTGATATTTCATGTGATTATTAGATTAGTAGAATATCCATGTGAATAAGTAAATAGAATTATTTCATTTTATTTTTTCTATACTATTTTGACATTCAAGATGAAAAGGATTTTGTTTTAGTTATACACTGCCATAAATGTTTATTCTTATTTATGAAAGTTTCTGCTATATTGTTATCCTTACTGGGCATTTGAGCTCACCCCTTTTCTATGTTTTATTTTTCCCAGGATGTGAAGAAGTAAATTATGAATGACCTGCATGGATATTATGAGGGGATAATAGTTTGGATTATGGAGACAATATGTTGTTGTAGTAGTTTTTCACATCATGATGTAATGTAAAACATTATGAATATATCTAGTGTTTCCAATGCTACTAAACCAATCTGTCTTTTGATATTTGATCTTTCTTGTGATTATGCCAATGTTATGTAATAATTCACCGACTCTGGGTAACTGGGTTTGGGACGTTACAGCTGGGGTGGCCCTCAACTTGCTATGTCTGATACTTTCTTAAAAGATCTCCTGATCTTGTGAACCTTAGTCTAGAAATTAGCTGGATGAATTAACCTGTATCCACTTTTATCAACTGGTTAAAAAGTCCGTTAAATTCCCGACACTTCTGTCACTTGATGATGTGCTTGCTCCATACGAGAGGCATGTTCAATATTCTCCTTTACATGATTCAGGAGTAATTCTAAAACTTGTTCTCTGTATTCTTGATTTTGAGAGGAACTAGTTGAGTCTTGTTCTTGGGAAATATTTTGATTACAAACAAAGCCTGGTATTTGTTGCCAGCCATGGGCAATAACATTGCATGAGACCATTTTCGGCGGGCTTTGCTGACTGGAGAGCACCGTGAAATGTAGTGCTCCATGAACACCCCATCCTCTGACATGAATACCAGATGGGGCATTGGCAATTAACTGATGCAATCTTCTTAGTGCGCCAAAGCATGAACTTTGAAGGGCTCTCTGCTGCTTTTTAGCCTTCGGATATCGATAGACTGATAGAGATGCCAAATCAATATGACATTGTAACCCTTCTATTATCTTAAGATGATTTTTATTTTCATCATAAGATTATACTTTCTTTTTCAACTGACAAAGAGTTTTCCATATGTTGAGACGAATATCATGAATTTCATCTTCCGTTAACATTTCTGGAATGTCATACTGAGAGTCAGCCAGAGGGAAAAACATGACTGGAACTTCACCTTTTTCCAGTTGTTTTCTCATGTTCAGCATTTCCTCTTTATCATTTGATGAAGAATCTTCTACCTGATTTGACCAGAGTTGGTGTTTCCTTTTTGCTTCATTGGATTCAATAGGATTGGTAGAGAAATCAATGATCAAACTAGAAGATGCATGAATTAGGGGTGGTTCGGAGAATGACCTACACCCTGGGCTATCTTCTGATTGAGAATGTATTTCACCTGCTAGTGATGAAGCATCATACATGACTGGGTTTGCATTTGCAAGTGCCTCAAGATAATAGGGCTTTCTCGGCACTACATTGTCCACTTGAGCATTTTCCGGGCAATGTGCATCACTACTGCGGAGAGGACTTTCGCAGCGAAATTCATCATCATGGGGAGGACCACTATAATGGGTTACAGCAAAATATGTGATCTCTTGCTCCTTGGTCATATGACCACACAGAGGGTTCCTGTGGCTCTAATCTGAAGATGAAACTTCGAGATAGACCGAATTGTCATGAAGTAGGCCTTCATGAGGAAATTTCTATTGAAGACCTTCGGAATTAATGTTCCCACTATTGGGAAATGAGGGAGTAGAATCTTAAATTCCAACAGATAACTGTCTGAGGGTTTCAAGAACTCCAGCATAGAGCAAGGCCTTGTTACAGATTGGCTCTTGATCTTCTAACTGTGTTGGGCGGGTCTTTTTCTTAGACGCCTTCTTACTCTCCTTGGAAACCACTTGTTGACGAAAGTGGCTGCTCTGAGCAGGTGTATGTGCCTGATCATGAATGATGGTCAGGTTAAGCTGATGATCTTCACTCAAATCAGGTGTATGTTACTGACTTGGTTGTCCGTATGATATGGGGGTGTATGCCCCACAACCCTCTTGGACTGGAACAGATGTGTGTGTCTGTTCTGGAGTGAATTTATGATGTGTCACTCCACTAGTAGGGATAGATTTATGTGTCTTTCCCTGAAATTTCACTGAAGTTGTTATAATATCCTGGCAGGCATCCAGAATATGAGCAGGGATTTTCTTCTGCTCTTTCACCATTGATAGAATATTCTTGGTGACTTCAGCTGTCGGAATGGGAATATACGTCCATTCCGGGCTTGGCGTAGGTGTATGTTCATGCTCCTGTCCTCCTTTTCCTACTAGTGAATCCTAACATTACTCAGCTGTGGGGGAAGAGAGTTGATTCTACCTCCTATTTGTTGTCGGGGCTTTCCGACTAACTTCTCCGAATGCTACCAAGTGAGACTGTTGGTAGGATTGATTAGTACTAGCAGGTGTATGTGCCTGCTGATTACACTTCTCCGAACGTAGTTGACGAGATCCACCATATGTAGTCAGACGAGCCTGCTGACTAGCTGATGATGTATAAACAGGTGTATGTTCCTGCCTATAGTACTCCGTCAGAATTGCCTAGCGGGATTGTCGTGATGCTGCCAGAGGAGTCTGCTAGACAATGGAATTAAAACGGGCTAGTGTGTGTGCCTGCTCATTGCTCGCCACCAAGTTAGGTTGGTGGACTTCTCCGGATATGGTAGAGATGAGAACCTACTCACTATTAACCATACTTTGCCTCTAGTGATTCGTCTTGCCTACTCGGGTTCAAGGAACCTGAGCCGAACGCCTGGATTCGGTACCCTCATCATGCTGAGGGTGCACTGCCGCACGATTCTGGCGGTGATTGTTGTTGGGAGCCCTCAAGAAGGACTCATGTTTGCTTTAATTAAGGCCCTGAGGGACCTGCTCATTCACCTACCCAGAATAAGGGAGTGAATGGTGATTGCGTTCCAGGGATAACGACCCGAAACGGTTGAAGACGGTAGTCAGCACGGCCTGCTTCTTGATCACTGTTCGTCGTTTTCCAGACGACCGATGTGAGTTGTTCACTTGGAGGGCTTGTCGGGAAGCCTCCGGAGTTGGAATGGTATCGTGTTGATGGTACTCCTTAACCAGTGCATTTGATACCCAGTGTTGAAGACGATGAGTAGGTGATATCATCCTCAGAGTGGACGATGATCCAGCAGGAGTAGCAGCAGTAGCAGCAGTAGCATTTGCAGCAGCAGTATTCACAGGTGTGAACTTGAGAGCAGCCATTATAGAAATGCAGAAGATCTTGGAAAAAAGTGCATGTTTGATATAACAGACGTAATCAAGATAAATTCAGTTACTACATCTTTTGGATGAGTACATATGTCAATTATTTTTTTTGTTGTCCCTCTTATTGAGTTTTAAATTGGGTCCTAACAAATAGGTAAAACATCAGTTTAACATTGTTAAGTATTCACGTCGGGTTCACCATTTTTGATTCCCTCGGACTTGGGAGATGACCTCTTTTGATGGGAGGTTCAAACATTCTGATCGGTTTCTAATGGGTTTGTTCATAGAATCGGAAACATACAATGATTCCACATCCATTCGGTCCTACATTTCAAATGTAGGTGCTCATTAGTTTGTGGACCGATGAGGCTTAGGAATTTTCATTGGTCGAGAGGATGTGAGGTCGGACTCCTCACACCATTTTGAGGGAAATTATTGCCTACTCCGGGACTCTCTTTATAGATTTAAGTTATGTTCGTGAATCCTTATTACATTACCAAGTATAAAATGAGTTTTACTTTAGATCTGACAATCAATGATCGATATGTAGGAAATTTAGAAAATATTTTTTATGTATTCAAGGTTATTCACTGATAAAGAATCATCTGTATTTGTTAGATATTCTTAGTCAATGGTATCATTTGATATGTAAAAGTTTCTTAGTCTTTATGATGACCATACTGGTTTTAAAGCCACTCTGTGGGGCACTTGAAGTTTATTGTCATTCAGAAGGACAGTAATTATTTTAGAGTTGGGATCGAACCTGCAGATGGGCTACCTACGTATCCTCTATTTATAAAAGGAATCAGAACCCACATAGTTCGAGTAAGGGAGTATGATTTTTATTATTGATGGATCAAAGAAGGATGTCATAATTACCTTTACACTATAAGCTTATGTGAGTCATGCTCGATGTGAGAAACAAGAGGTATTGGTAAAAATCAGACAATTTTTCCATTAAAAGATGCGATCATAAGAAATAATGTCGGGCTTATGTATGTATGACTGCCCAGATAAATGAAGATTAGGATTTACATCAGGGATGAAATATAGGAACATGGTCCATAAAGGTATATGTGCTTCATGGATATTTAAATACTCTAACTTGGGGATTACACCTGAAAAGGAGGCCCAGATTAGGAGAGGGATTATGATTGGGTTTTACTCCTAAAAAGGAATCCCAGATCAAAGGTAAATTAGGACTGGTTAAGAGAAATTAAAACTGGGGCTTTCTCCAAAGGAGGATGCCCAGATTAGGGGACTGGGTCTAACTTCTAAGGAGGATGCCCAGGTTAATGAGTTCTCACATCGTAAAGGATGAGGTTGAATGAATGAAATCTTAATCTTTAGTGACATAAAAATGTGTAATTCACTAGATTTTGAGAGTTATTCCACATAATTCCTTTCAGATAAGGATGTCAAATCAAGAAATCATCCTATAAATGGCTTTAAAGAGTGTCTTGAAGACTGAATCTTGAATAGGAGAGGTGGAATGAAATAAGAGGGGTGAAATGGGCAAGAAGGGCACCCATGGAGGCAGAGGCGCGCACGTCTTGGCAGGCGCGCAAGTACTGCATGAGCGCACATGTCCCTGTCGCGCAGGTATACATGCGCGACACATGGGTACCTACGAAATGGTTAACCAGCAGGGTAATACTTGAGAAACTCTTGGTTAAAGCCTTTAGAATCCTCTTGAGGTTCTTCCAGAAGAGGGGAGCACATGTTCTATTGAAGGAGTAAGGCGGCGTGCATGTGTGGCCTTTTCCCTTAATGGATGGCCACTCAGGCGTGCAAGTGTTGATGAGTTTCAACAGCTAGGACATCCTCCCCCTATTTAGATCTTCCGTTCTAGGTAATAAATTACATTAGAAGTGTTTCGGAAGCTTTGAGAAGAGACTAGGGCACCGGGAGCTCAAATCTGAGTTTCTGGAAAAAATTCCTCCTTTCTTCTTGGGGGGCCCACAGGGTCTATTTATAGGCTGGAGAAGACCCCGGGTGGTCATCCCTTAGGGAGCGCAAGTGACTTGTGCGACCAACTTCGGCGCGCAAGTGTACTTGTATGACCAGTGCGGCGCGCAAGTATACTTGCGCGACCATTGTAAAACTTGTTCGACCCTTGCAAAATGTTTTTCTTATTCCTTCCTTTGTAATTTTTTTTTATAGTTGTCCAAAGGTTGATTCACTTTGATCTATGATATTCCCCTTTTCCAATCGTTAGATTTTGTGACGAAAGGAGCGTCAACAACATCACATAGTAATTACAATTAATTACTCACATAAAATGTGATAAAAATAAAGAATATGTAAATTAATATTGAAACTAACATATGAAGTTTAAATAATGGTCCCAAATTTGTAAACAAAAACACTAACCATTCCAAGTAATATAGTGAATGGTATCAAAATAATTCATCTATAGTCCATATATTCATAAACCATTCAATAAAATATGTTTTTATATATCAAAATATATCAATCCCAAGGTAACATAATAATCTTTAAGAATATATAAATAGAATGAACTACTCTTATAAAATCATCAAGTAATAATTGAGAGAAATAGTCATTTACTTTGAAAAGAATATTTGTTTTAGAAAAAACATATATGAAAAAATGTAGATATTTAATAATAAAATTATAGATTCTATATTAGATAATTTTAGGGAATTTAGATAATATAATGCCCATGAAAATAAGTAATAATTCTTGATGTTCCATTGAATCGGTCATGTTTAACAGGAAGACCATGAGAAGGATCCTTATAAAAAATATAAATCCTCATAAAATAGAGAAGGGTTCTAACTATTATTATATATACTTAGAAACTCTACACATTATATATGAGTATTACATTATAACAATTAATAATTTTATTTGGGTAGAGGCCAAAAAATAGTAACCTGAATGAAATTAGAGGTTTGGGTAGAATGCCTTTACCATATGTACAAATGTGTAAAACACTTAACCACAACATATTTGATTATCACATTAAAATCCATTAATTAATTAATTCATAACCTTATAAACATTTAGTTTATTTATTATAATTTTAATAAGTTCATTTATGGATTTTTTTTTGATGAGTTGTTATTGGTCAGGTGCATTCATTTCCTTTGTTTTCATGATCGGTATACTTGTATAAGATTATGGATGTTCATGTGGAATGGGTATAAATCAATAGAATTAAATTTATATGATATTAATGAACACAAATTTCTTTAATTAGTATTATTATTATTTCCATATATGAGGATGAATCATTAGTGATAATAGTTTAAATTAAATTTAGCTTTTTTGGATCACAATGAAATACTTCTATTTAATTAAAAAATATCATATATATACAATGGTTGCAGAACCTTAAATAAGATATCATATATTTTTTATAATCTTTTCAACCATAAAAATGTTTTCAAGGCCAGTGTTTTAGTATATATTAAAGAACAAAAAATCATTATCCAAGAAGGTAGTAAATCAGCACCACCAAGATGACGATTTCAGTTTTTTAAGAGAGAGTAATGATATTGATTCTGAATATTCCATTAAACTAGTGTAATTATATAATCTATATTATAATAGAGTTATCATTATAATTTTTACATAATATTTGTGGAGAGTATAGGAAAATAAAATAAATTGAAATGAAATTAAAAGAAAACGGAAGAGGGTTTACGTCATGAATTGCCCTCCTTGAAAACCTCCTTAAGGGAGGGGGGTTTTTCTATTTTGGAAAGAAAAAGAGCTTCTATAGGTGGTAGAGATACTTGAAAGATGATTTTTTTATAATTTTTAAAATGTTCATGGATTGTAGGTTTGAGGAGAGGAGTGGGTGTGGGGTGGATTTTGTAATGCATGAGAGAGGTGATTTTTCATTATATTGTTCATGGTTTTATTATTTGGCTCTAGACAAGAAATAGTATTTATTATTTCGTGTATATATAGTAATAAGTGAATTTGAGTTCTAAACATGTATGCTTAAATAATCCACGACTCAAGTAATAGTGTATTTATCTTATAATGTATTTATACTGTAAATTACTATATTGTTCTTTTTACTAAAAAATCATGTATTTTTAAAAAAAATCACCATAACCATTTTTTTGTATAACATTAAAAAATGAACTCCATTTTATGAAACTAATTTTTAATATATGTGAAATTTAATTATTAATTGAAATAATTATTTTCATGGAAAATATAGTTATATGTTTATAACTGATTTTATTAGACATTAAAAAATTAACTATGGTCTCATAAAATGATTCGAAAAATATAAGAAAAAATTGATTTGTGAATATTTTATATAAAAAAAATTATTTTAAATCATTGTTTCTAACACTTTCACCAGGGTGTGCATCCGCTCTTTGCAGGATGCACTGTTTGTTGCCATGGATTCCCTCTCTCCATGGTGGGCCGCATCGTGAACTTATTCTGGGAAAATTTCTCCTTGATTAGAATGGGATGATGGGATGTTGGATCCTCCTTAGGTAGATTCCTCCTTAGAACGCATCACCTATTCTGTGTCTCTCATAATGATTAAGTCGTTGTACATGAAATTCTTCTTAATGCCATGTCTTCATAGAGTCCGATTAATTACGCCACTTATGTCTGTACATTCCTAGGGGTCATGTTAGTGAAGAAAACCTCGATCAGGGGAGTACTCATGATGGACATTACTGGCATGTCTTGATGCTAGAACATTGACGCCTCTATGTTTCTTTCCCTTATGATAGGGCTTCTTGAGATATTAGAATCCCAAGGAATACCACGCCGAATGCGTGGAAGTATATACCATAGTCATTTCTTTGAGGTTCTCCTCATCTTCCCATGATTAACACTGGGTATTCTGTGAGTTTAACATCTAAAAGAGATGGATTGGACTGATCGGAACACTGATATGAGTGGATTAGATGGGTGCATCCCCATGATGGAACACCCGGGTGTTGTACTAAAAAGGCGAATCATAATGTTTAATGAATACGGATCTGAGGGCTCTTTGGTCCCTATAATGGAGACTCATGGGGTATCTGTTTTACTAGGATTTAACCATAGGGTTTTTTCTATTGTATGTTATCCTGGGAGAGGAGGATCAAACGTCTTATTTCAATGTGGTGGTAAATCGGGGTGTGCTCAAAGGACAACGACCCAGAGACGTGTTGGGGAATACGCATGGTTATAAGCCTGGGTACTGCTAGGAGTAGTGAAGGGGTGGATGGCATGATTTCACTGGGATGTGTTGGCCTAGGTAAGAACCAGGATGGATATGGATGGATAGAGAAGTGGATGGAGAATGATATGGAACCGGCATGGGGACAATTGTGATGGGGGGCTTGATCCTCGAAGATACCTCATACGTATCCATGTGGCAGGGAATCAAAGTCCATGTAATTTGGTGGGGTGATGGGATTAATACAGAGATGGACCATGAAAAATGATTCATAAATGGGACCTGGAGAAAGAGTAAACTCTATGTTGGGGAATTGCCTTCCTGAAATAAATAGGCATACGAGAGAGACTAGGATGGGACATGGATGATGGACTTCATCCCAAGGGAGGCTTCCTATGTATCCCTGTGATAGGGAATCATTGTCCACATGGGTTAGGGTGAGGCATATGATTTGGTTATGCAAGGAGGGAAGAGGCCTAGAGATCATGATGGGGCTTACTTGTGGTTATTAACCCAAAATATGGTCTAACGCCACATACGGGGACCAGAGATATGGGACCCAGAAAAGGTCACTACAATGGTGTACCATTAGATGGGGCTACAATGTATTATCACTGGATGAGACCACAATAAATTAACATATCATGTTGGTATAATAGTATAACGATAGTTATGGTTACAATGTATCACTGTTGGTTGGGGTTACAATGGATTACCATTTGTTGGGGCTACAATAGCATAACGCTGGTTGGGGTTAAAATGGAATACAGTTGGTTAGGGTTGAACCTCATGGAGGCTTCCTACGTACCTTGGGTTGGAGGGAGGGATCAAACCCCATTTAGTTTCAAGGTATACAGTTTAGTGTCCTACTGGATGAAAGGGGGTGTACAGTTTAATGTCAGGCGGGACATGGTGAATCGACATAAGGTGGTCAGGTCCAACAGGTGATCGGCTTGAACCTCAAGGAGGATTCTTACGTACATTTCTTCGAATGGGAAAGGAAGGAAGTGAATGTTGTTCGGAATGGTGAAAATAGTTTAAAATCATGTGAGACAAAGTTAACCCGGTGTGTAGTGGTTGGGATATTTATGTGTTATGTTTGAACCTCAGGGAGGCTTCCTACATACAATGCCTGGAAAGTGAAATGATCAAAGTCAATGTAGTTCAAAATGGTGAATATATTTTTATATCATGCAGAACGAAGGTGAACCGATGTGAAGGAGTTGGGAAATTATGTGTTGGGATTGATACTTAGGGACTCATCCTAAGTACCTTTCCCAAAAAGCACAAGGATCAATGTCCACGTAGTGCGGAATGGAGAATATAGTATAATTTCAAGCAGGATAAAGGTGAACTGATGTGAAGGGGTCATGAAAAGTTGGTGTTGGGCTTGAACCTCCGAGAGGTTTCCTACATACCTTGTTTGTAAAGTTAATGGATCAATGTACATGTAGTTCATAATAGAGAATACAGTTTAACTTTATGTGGGATGAAGGTGAACTGACATGAAGGGTTCGGTACAAGTAGGTGTTGGGCCTAAACCGCAAGGAGGCTTCCTACGTACCTTGCTCAAAAAACTCAAGGATCAAAGTCCATGTAGTATGGAAGTGTGGCTTGGGACTTATACACTAATGTGGCTAATGAAGGATGTTATTTTTGGTTTTTACTCTAAGCCCACGTGAGTCATGCTTAGTGTGAGAAACAAGAGGAAACAAAGAACCAATGATCACCTCACAAAAGATGTGTACGAGGGTAATGAAGCAGGGATTACGTGTGGTTAGCGGCCTAAAGAGAAACATGGGCTTATGCGTGGTTAGCATCCTAGGGAGATGGATATTGATACTTACTACCTGATGGAGTCCTGGAAGTGACAAATCCCAGAGGGAGAGGGACTGGGTAACGAAGGTATCTACACCCATCTATCCTTTAGTCATTAGCACCAAAGAAAAAAGAAGCATGGGTGATACCTCCTTAAAGAAATAATAGGGGATTATGTCAAGATTGTTAACCGTTCCCATGGAAAGATGTAAATCTAGAATTGATGATGTCATTCCATGTGAGAAAGATATCACTCCCTTGGAGATGAGCGGGCATGGAGAATTTCTGAGATGGGGCACCCCATGTATATTTCATGGGGCGAGGCCACAGTTTAACATCATGTGTTGAGGAAGATGGTGCTTTGAAATTTAATGTCATGTATCTCGTACAAGGAATGTTTACGCTACACCCCTAGGAAATACATGACTGATAACTACCCACCCCTAGGGAAGGTAAGGCATAAAAAATTCCATGGAAATGTGGTGTTATGTAGTGATCCACTGAGGGGCTCACATTAGAGTGGCTATGTGGAAAAGTAATATTTGGTAGCATTCCTATGCGATGAAGCGTAAGGCTATAGAATGCAACCTAAAGTGCCATCCAAAGGTTCTTGAAATCACATCATATGAACATAGAGGGTTTCTGGGAATAAAGGTGTGTAGTATAGGTGGGTTGTGCATAAGAGGTGCCAGAAGATGATGTCCTGGAAAGAGTCATTGAATAAGTTCCCAAGGGTGAACACAAGTATGGAGAATTGCTTTCAAAATAAGGGGTTTGGGAAAATTAGGCATGAAATTGACTACTATTTCACGCAATAATCTAGGTTGTGCTGATAAAGTAGATGTATGCATAATTGGGGTAGTTTTGTGCCTAATTGGATGAGGTCTGTGTGAAAATGTATTATCAATAAAGGAACTAGGTGAGTGTCACACCCTAGTGGCCCCACCCAAAGGCAGACACCTGGGAGACCTATCGCATACAATAATTTACATAAATGCCCTATTTTATGCGTGGAAGTCATGTATTACATGCATCATAGATGTTTGAAATTATTTTTCCTTCATAATTGAGTGGTACGCTTTTATTTATAGGCTTTCAGTGGTATCATGGGTGAGCAAAATGTGGCTAGCATAGAAAACTATACTAATCCATCGGTTGTACGTTATTTTATGTGTCGTCATGCAAAAAATAAAAACTAGCCACACATGTTTTCACAAAATTGATCTATTTTCCCTAAAAACATAGGATATTTCACGCAACGATTCAACCCATTCCAGATCTATTCGCTAAGTCAAAATATGCCTTCTGTTTTCCCAATAATATCTCTCTAGGGCCATCGGTACATTTCAGCACCTACAAATTCCCCCTATGAATTGGAATTATGAGGGGGTGTAAAGCTCAGATTCTAAGATAAACACTAATATGCATGGACACATTGAGGGTGGTGATTGAAAAATGACATATTTCATGTGTAGTGACTTTCGTGAGTGCAGAATATGTGATGCATGCCTATAAATACCCATGGGATCCCGTGGTCTATATAATATTTCTCCCAAGATAAGCCTCAAAGCTCTCGTGTGTGTAAATAAAACCCACCCATACACAAAATATGTTATGTTCTGCGTATAATCCATGAATTTGGTCTCTATTGTTCATGCACCAACCATTTTCAGCTTTAAATCCCGATTTTTGAATAGCCTCTTGGCTGACTACAAACATTACCAAAAAATGGCTACTAAATATAGTGACACTGGGAGAGAAACTCTCTACGCCAATCAAAGGGCTGAGATGATTGAGAACCTTGAAGTTTATGATTCCATGAATGTTGTATCTGATAACCAAGCCCTTTAAAATATGTTGAGCCAATCGCCTATGGAATTTGTGCTATCTGATTACCTACCGATATGGGACTACTCTATTTTAGAGGCGGTAGCAGTGTCGGGATATGATGTCAATAAACTGTGGTCATTGGGTGATGTGTGAGGATGATATTCCATGATATAACATTACAAAAAATTCCCATCGTATCAGAGAAACCATGTACCAGGAAATTTATGTCTTGAATCGAAGGACCAGAACCATCATGGGAAGCGAACCAGTTTCCATGGATTCTCTAGAACATTATGTAAGTACCTTTCAATATATCATCACTGATGAGACCAAGGGCTGGATAAAGGGTTGGTACCGGAGTTTTGCAAGAAATTTTACGAGTGAGTGGACCTAGGCATATTGGGTATGCCAATCATGCAAGCATTACAGAGCAGAATTGCGGCACATCAGACTGTTCGAGTCGGTCTAGATGTCGCAGTTCCATTTCTATCGCCAACAAGAACTCTGGCTGGAGCTGTTAAGTCAGTGGTACCCAAATACCAACACCTTCCATCTCCACCATGGGGAGGTTGGAATTAGTTTTTGGTATGTTCATTTCAGCCGTGTATCCCTCTTGATGAACATCAGTATGACATGTTTCTTCTGACGGAGAATATTTGGGGGGACCGGTCACATACTCCCATCCTAAACTGGCATCTATTATATTTGGCCATGGAGAGGCTAGAGGTCAAATAGATTCTAAAATACATCCTTTATTCAATGTAGTTCAGCCTATTTTTACGCAAATACACATATATAAAGATTTCAGGGTGAGGAAAATGGTTTTCAACCATGCCGTATAGGTCCAGGAGCGGGTCATTTTTGAGGATCTTGGAGATGGGGGAATTTAAATCCTAGGGAATTAGTGTGGATGAAATTCGAGGCATGAACATCCGATAAGAATAATTTATTGAATATTTTTTATGTAGGAGTGTATTTATAGTAAGGGACACTAGGATGGAATTCCTTCCTACAACATTAGTGATGGATAGCATCATTCCATCCAATCAGAGGTTTATACTGGTGGTCCCTATACTGGCCTAATAGTATTCCATTTTGGGGAGTATTTCAATAGGGGGACCACCGATGAGGATATGTGGCCTCTTCCAAATCCTTCACGGTTGGATTAATGTTCACTGTGGTAGGTACACTTTTCCAAATGTCATTCGTCCCCCAGGTAACGATCTGCACCCTTCTTTGTTAAAAATTAACAGAACCACACCATTGACACTTAATAAAGAGGAGAGAAGAATCTTGATCGGTAATCAATCAAACATTACCATAATATATTCCAGACCCCGGTCGACCATATTATAGATAAAGGTAAAGGCTCACTAGAGAAAAGAGAATAATTGAATAGTATAATAGGTGGGGTGTATGTGGCCCGGGTTGATGGGCAGATCCTTTCTGAGTCATATGTGCCGTCAAGGTTTCCAAGGCAGTTTAGATTCATCCAATAGATATTGAAGAAGGAATTAATTGATGTCTTGGGAGAGAAACATCCTTCTGTTCTTCAAATGTTGATGATGTTTACAAATAAAATCTCTAGTGAGGTAATTACATTTCCCCCTATTGGAGTTGATATATGACTATAAATAATGTATGTCGAACATTGGGTGGAGATATATCCTAGTGGGATGTGTGGAAGTGAGTTCAGTAGCTCAAGGAGTCTAGTGTATAAACAGGACGATGAGAGAGGATACAAGGTGCGACATGGGAGGAGAGTCCGGGAACAATTTGGGATGTTGGGTCAGTACATGTTGTGACTTCAGCTATAGGAATGTCACATGGTGTAGCCATACCCATGTAATCCGTTGGGAGGGGTCCCATGAACAACCTCATGGAGCATAAGGGGAGATTTCTTGGAAGTATATAAGGTATCTTCATCATCCTTATAAGGATGCAATCTTCCGTGCGATGTTGTCATCCTGACTGAACCTAAAACAGTCAAGGATCCCCGATGCCCTTTGGAAAAAAATAGTGTGATGCGGGATCCATCTACTAGAAATTGGACTAATTTGGATTGGTGATAAGGTGAACATTCATCGTCGGCTTGAATATTTTGTTGGAGTTGGTGGACTAGAACCAACTACATTATAATTTATTCATTAAATAAACACCTTATCTCATCTTTATTGTTCTTCTACATGACAATTCATGTGATAATGTCCCAATGATAGGTGTTTCATTAAAGGGTCATAGAAGAACCCTGCTATGATGAGAACATGGAAGTTCCATAACAATATTCTTGAATATATGTTATATGGCCGAATGATGTTAATTTAGGGGCACAAATAATACAATCCATTATGGTTGAGTACTCAGAAAACATTGAGGCACGTTCTCATGGTGTGAACCGTACGTAATATCCAGGAGGATATTATGAGAAAGAGACCAGCCATTAAGAAATCCACATTTCAAAGTGTCATTGGATGTTCCAATCTGCAGATGTGTGTATTGGTCCTTAGACATTATTATTATTATTATTAATGGGTATTAAAACTTGCGAAATTTGATGAATTGATGAAAACTATGATGAAACATTGTTCTCAACAAGGTAGGATATGTCTGGTGCGTCACGAGTGATACTGCATTAATAGATAATGCGAGAAAGGATTTGTCCCTTCTGTTCCATATTGGAAGTAGATATCTCTGGCCCTTTTATGGAATTGATATTTTGTAAATAAATTCATGTCCATGGTAAGGAATTAGAAATTGAAATTGCAGAATGTCAAAGAAAGAATAATCAAGAACATGTGTTGATGGAAATAGCATGCATCCCACTGGATACACGATATCGGGATAATGGGATTATATTACACAGTAAGTGTTTGTATAAGGTGATATATCATTGCGGCGTTAACTTCTTCCTCTATGGGTGTCTTGCGGTGTTTCTAGACGCAAACATTGGACTTCAGGTAGGTTCCACCTAATGCCATGGAGAAAGAGGCCTACAGGGTCACACACTAAGTGTTTCCATGTATCTCAGTTAAATATTAATTTAATAGGTTAAATAAAGATTATTCCCCACTATGGTTTCATAATTACATAAGGATGCCTAATAGAATTTATTTCGTCACTATTTATTATAGAGAACATATTGTGGGCGAAATAATATATAGTTATTAGTGAGTAATCTAGTTACATTTATTTATGAAATAAATAGCCATTACTGAAGGCCTAATAAATGTGGTGGAGGAAATAAAGAAAAAAGAAAACAAGATAAATAGGCCATGTAAATATAATGTACACGCCGTGTAGTTTTCCGGGAAAACGAGTAAATGCCATATATTAATGATTACATGCTTTGTAGTTCTTCATGTCTGGATTTTGAAGAAATGATAACGTTTTATTTAATGATATTTATAATAATTAGCATGGGAGCATGTCACGGAATTAATCATTCAACATGTGAGTTTTCAATAATATTTAATGAAATAAATAAAACACATAACACATTTATTTATTTTCATAACTCTATAACCTCCAAACTGATTATAAATATCCTTACAACCCTGACACTATTCAAGTGAGAATCATTGTGCACAACAATTCTGGAGAATTCTTTCAAGACCAAAAGAACAAATTCCTCCAAGAACGCTCTCAAGACTGAGAGTGATCCCCCTCCATTGGATCAAGGAGGTCTAAGGTGGAAAATGGAAGAAAAGGATTCTCCATACTATCACCTGAAGATTCTTTTGGAGATGTCTTGAGATGCATGGTGTATGTGTGGATCACCACCAGAGGAATTCTACACTTGGCTTCTGCGATGAAACGATGAATGACATCGATCGTGACCGGAAAACATCATCCAATAATGAATTCCATCAAGGAAATTCTTTTAAATTAATTAAATTAATTATAACCAACATATGATGATCCTCTCGATGGTTTCAGGACCCTTCTCTATGTTTTCTTTCTTCATTCTATTCCGATTACCTGTATTTTTATTATCGTGAAGGATCTCGGATTGAACGTTGTTTAACGCGAAAATTAATATTTGGAAAACCCACCCATGCGCTTCCGTTGCGCTCGGAACATACAAGTGGTATCGGAGTTTTCATATCGTTGATTATAATTATTTAGTTTTTCATTGGGGATTTATGCATTTAATAATTCAGTTGTTCCAATTCAAGTTAATCATTCTTTAAATCTGAATCTCGGGATATGTTCCTCATCTCTAGTTTCTCGCTCACCTTACGAAAATGAATTTTTATTTTATCTTTGATTAAATTAAAATTGAGAAACTCATCTGGAGTTTCTAAAAGTTCCTGGCCGTACAACTCCAGAATACACAACATGTATTCAGAAGTACATATTGTTTATTATAGGTTCAATTCATTGAATGATCCCCCAAATCGGGACGTGTATTTGATCATATCTATGTCATTTATGACACCGTGTGTTGAACATGAATAGGTGGCACACGGTTTCTGGATTACACGCTGTGTGGTCCAACTGAACACGGTGTTTTGTCTCTTCGGGTAAGGATCAGACTGTGTACCCCGTACACGGCCTGCCTTGCTGGAAACCATGTAACATAGATACTACATGACATCTGTCCAATTAAACACATTGTGTACTCCGAGAATTTATGAATTACATCTTCACTCCATGTCCCTAGGTGTGTACTTCAGATGCATGATGAACAAAATTACACGCCATGAATTTAGAACTACACACTGTGTACTCATAGAAATTATGCAGATTTTTTAAAATTTATTGTTATATTATACAAACCCTTGAGACATGTTCCATAGTCCAGGAATAAAGCATAGGCACAACAAGTGATAGGTGTTATATATATATATGTGTGTTTAATTTAACATCTGCGTAATGAATGGGAATTCACAGGGTTGCCTCCAAGTTACAAGATACGTACGATGATAATTTTAAATGAATTTATTTGTTTAAAATTATGAGGGATGATAATCTCAAGGAAATTCATAAAAAGGGTTTAATATAAAATTATTGAGTAATTAAAGATAATTAATTTATTCGAGCATGATTTATCTTAAGAAAGAACGATTAAAGAATTGAATGCTAGTTTTATTTATGAATACATATCGTTGCATGTATGGATGATCATGAGCTAGACCAAGACCTTTGTATGTGAATTGTTTCGTTTAACTTATTTATTTAAATTAAATTTGTTTTCCTGTGTGCCTTCTCCTAATTAATATGTAGGGCATGTGCGCCCAAGGATTATTTTATATAAAACACCCTTTTACCCCTCACCTGCATGTGAGTTAAATGCATATGTAATGGATGGAGATCCCAAGCTATTGGAGGCAGCTCATGTTATGAGCCAAGGGTAAGCCAATCCAAGGAGATACAAAGGTGGATAGGTGGAAATTTGTAAACAAGAACCAGAAATGTTCAAGGTGTTTTACCACTTGGTATTAGGTTAGTTTATCCACTGCTATATAAACTAACCAACAGAAAATCTCAATACCATACCATTTATTTTATATCTATCATTTGTATGGTTTAAATTTATTATGGGTGTGTTGTAACGATCACACAATTAATGAATTAAACAATAATGAAACATGGAACAAAAAGAAGACCGGATTATGTGTAAATACAAACTTAGACATGGTTAATCAAATAAGTATATCCCACTTAATATTAAAAATCATTTAATCAATGATAACAAAATTGGAAATTTACATATGATGATTAAATACCTCAAGGAAATATTATTTTTGTATATCCTTTCATAATATTTGTGAGAATCGAACCATAGTTCAAAGTGCTTGACCAAAAAAAGTTTGGGAGCTTTAAATTATCAAGGAAATTATAATTCAATGTTTTGGCTTGACTTGACTTGGTACACATCAAGGGTTGACTACAACAGTAGGACTTAGTGTGACCAAGAGGAAATGGTTGAGGAAATCCAAAATAAAAGGATTTCTAGATTGGGGAGTCCACTCAGCGGATCAAGGAGCTGTGAGTTAATGCATTTGGAATTTGGAATGCCTGCCTAAAATCCTTCATGTTTTTGACCAACCATAGTTGGGTTAATGAGAAGGACAATATGGATCCTTGACACAAGAATATTCAGTCAAGAGAATATTCCACACTCAATGGTGAGAGCTATTGGATTTTGATAAAATTGTAGGAGACTAATAAGTAATAATTTATGTATTTGTATTAGTTTTTTTAATAATGTAATAAAACCATTTCTCATCTTAATTTGTATAAATTTCCAGAAAAATGACTTCAAACATATCTTTGTGAACCATACTCCAGAAGAAAAACGTTCTCACCAACACCAATTTCCAAGAGTGGCAAAGGCGTTTACGCATCATCCTTCACCACAAGAGGAAGTTCTATATGTTGGAATATCCTATTCTAGTTGTGCCTGGAAAAGAGGCCAGTGATGAGGAAATATCTATCTATATTATACACATGGATGACGCCATAGATGAAAAGTGTTTCATGCTATCGGCCATGTCTAATGATCTCTAGAAGCAACATGAAAACATGGACACGTATAGCTTTATGTCTCACCTTAAGGATATCTACCAAGAGAAGGTGAGACAAAAGAGATATGAGATCTCCAATTATTAGTTTACAAATATGCTTGGAGAGTTTGCACCAGCTGGGCCTCATGTAGTCAACGTTTTTGGATACATTGAATCTTTAGACATATTAGAGATTAAATTCCTGGATGATTTGGGTACAGATCTTATCCTATCATCACTTCCAAAGACCTTCTCTTGCTTCATTGTCAATTATAACATGAGAAACAATGATAAGGGTCTATCAGATCTTATGACCTTAATTTTCAAGGTAGATAAGGGCATGTGGAAAGACAAACACTCATTCCTTATGGTGAATATGAAAAAAAAGGACAAGGAAAAGGGGGAAAAGGCTTATAAACAGTCTGAATCCCACGAGCGACATCCCTCCGTGAAGAGGAACATCCATATGCAGGGATAGGAATAAGAGGAAATCTATTTTTCATGTATCAAGCAAGGCCACTAGAAGAGGAACTACACTCAGAAGCTTGGGTACATTAAATGTGTGTTCATTATCGAGTGTAATATTTCCTTTTCTACACATTGGGTATTAGATACAGCTTGTGGGGCTCCCATATGTATTCAAATGTAAGAACCAAGTAGATTTAGAATTATTTCCAGAGGGGAAGTGGATCGTCGAGCTGCCAATGGTGCAAGGCTGGCTGTGTTGGGTATTTGTGAATACCACCTCTCATTTCCAACTAGGATGATTTTGGTTTTACATCACTGTTATTATGTTCCTAGTGTTACCAAGAAAATAATTTATGTATCTTCTTTTTATATTGATGGATTTATTTTCATGTTTAGAAATAAGGGTTTTCACTTTTATGAGAACAATGTATGTCATGGTATGGCACAATTAAAAAATGGTTTATATGTATTAAATTATGAAAACCGCGTTTTGGTAATCGATAACGAAACAAACTCACATGACTCATTTATCACCCAGTTGTGGAATCACTGTCTCAGTAATGTAAATGGGAAATGCTTAACAAAGCTCTGTCAAGATGGCTATTTAGACTCTATTGAGCTAAAACCACCTGATGGATGTCATGCTTGTTCACAAGGTAAAATGGCCAAGCCGCCTTCCGGTGGATAGGGAGAAAGGGCCACAAATCCTCTAGGATTGGTGCACATGGATTTCTGTGGACCCTTTCTAGTAGAATATAGAGGTGGATATTCTTACTTCATTTCTGTTTCTGATAATTTGAGTAGATATGGCTATGTCTACTTAATGAGGTATAAGTCAAAATACTTAGAGAAATATAAGGAATTCAAGAATGATGTATATAACAAGCTTGGTAAGAAGTTAAAAAAGCTTCGATCGAATCTAGGAGGAGAATATCTGAATCAAGAGTTCATCGATCTTCTACGAGAGTCTGGGATTCTATCTTAGCTCACTAATCCTTATACAACATAGTGTAATAGTGTTAGTTAATAGAGTAACTTCACCTTGTTAGACATGGTGAGGTCAATTATGAGTTGTGCAGATCATCCATTATCCTTTTGGGGATATGGATTACAAACAGCAACATACACATTAAACCGAGTACCAACTAAGGCGGAAAATAGAATTCCTTTCGTGCTGTGGAATAGAAAGAAACCCATGTTGTCGCACAAACAAATGTGGGGATGTGAGGCATTTGTTAATGCATTCTCAGGGAACAAACTAGCACCATGGGGAACGAGGTGTATCTTTATAGGATATCCCAAGGAAAAATAAGGATATTACCAATATAACCCTCAAGACCAGAAAGAAATTGTTGCCAGAAAAGCCATATTTCTTGAGAGGGATAACATCCTTAAAAGGGATAGTGGGAGAATGATTGAATTCGACGAAGTTGATGCTCAAGATACACTTGAGTTGGTACAAGAACAAGTTCCACAGGTCCCCATGGAAGTGGTTCCAAAAACACAAGTACAACATAGGAGCTCAAGAGAGGTAAGGGAACCAGAGAGATTTTTTTCCCTAGTCACTGAGGATGGTGAATCATTATTGTTGGACAATGATGAACCTCTCTCCTAAAATGAATCAGTAGAAAGATCAAAAGCTTCAATATGGATAGAATATACGAGTTCTAAGTTTGATTCCATGTATCAAAACCAAGCCTGGGTTCTGGTTGATGAGCCAGTTGATGTAAATCCTATTGGATGAAAATGTGTATTCAAGAGAATAGTGGACATGGAAGGTCATGTTAGCACCTATAAAGAAAGGCTAGTGGATAAAGTATTCAGACAACGTCGAAAAATTTATTATCATGAAACCTTATTGCTAGTTTCCATGTTTATATCCATAAGAATCATAATTACCATAACAGCTTACCATGACTACGATATTTGGAAAATGGAAGTTAAAATAACATTCCTTTATAGGAACTGTCAGTAGGATATCTATATGACACAACCAGAAGGGTTTGCAAACCCAGGAGAATCCAAAGAGGTTTTTAAGTTGCATAAATCTATTTATGGATTAAAGAAAGCATCCAAGTCATGGAACATTTGATTTTATGAACCCATATAGGAATTTGGATTCAGTAAGACCGAATGTGATCCATGTGTTTATACGTAGTTTAATGGGATTGTGATCGTTATCCTAGTAGTATATATTGACGATATATTTCTTATTGGAAATGATGTGCTAGTCTTAGAGTCAGTTAAAGACTTTTTGAAAAAGTGTTTCTCCATGACGGTCTTGGGTGAAGCATCCTGCATTATAGTGATCAAGATCATTCTGGATAGATCCAAGAGGCTTCTTGTAATAAGTCAGGTTAAATAAGTTGACTAGATACTAATGATATTTGGTATGGAACAATCCAAGAGAGTATTAGTTCCATTGTCACATGGCCTACATCTTTCTATGAAAATGTGTCCACATACACAACATGAGAAAGATAGAATGAGTAAGATCTCTTACGCTTCGGCAATAGTATCCATCATGTATTCCATGTTATGTACAAGGATTAATGTTTCCTATACACTAAGCATGGTAGGTAGATATGAAGAAGATCCATGAGAAAAGCATTGGACTGCTATTAAGACTATTCTGAAGTATCTAAGAATAACTAAGGATATGTTCCTTGTGTATGGAGAAGATGAGGTGGTTGTCATCATATTGTATGATGATACTAGTTTTCAGACAAACCAGAATGATCTAAAGTCACAATATGGATATGTTTTCTATCTCAATGGAGGAGCTGTGAGTTGGAAGTATTCAAAGAAGCCAGTTCTCGCCAATTCTATAGAATATTACAAATATATAGTTGCTTTTGATGCATCCAAGGAAGCCGTATGTATTCAAAACATTGTCCAGAACCTTGATTTGGTGCCTAGTAGTAAAGATTCTATCACGTTGTATTGTGATAATAATGCAGTGGTGGCTCTTGAAAATGAACCAAGGTCACATCAATGGACAAAGCACATACTCCATAAGTATCACCTATTGATGGATTTCTATCAAAGGGGTGATGTTTTAGTGAACAGAGTGTCCACAAAAGTGAAAGTGGTGGACCCCATGACTAATGACCTATCTCAGCAGAAGCATGAATATCATGTGAGAGCTAGTGGGTTAAAAGTTGTTAGCAGTTGGCTCTAGTATAAGTGGGAGTCTGTTGGATTTGGTGGCCTATAACCAACTAATTTTTACATTATTCATTAAATAAACACCTTATCACATCTTGATTGTTCTTATTCATGAAAATACATGTGATAATGTCCCAAGGATAGCTGTTTCATTAAAGGGTCATAGCGGATCCATACTATGATGAGAACCTAAATGATCCACAACACTATTATTGAATATATGTTCTAGGGATGGATGATGATATTTTAGGGACGCAAATTATAAAGGCCATTAGGGTTGAGGACTCATAAAACATTGAGGCACCTTATCATGGTGGGTGCCCTTGGTAATATCCAGGAGGATATTATGAGAACGAGACCCACCAGTTGGAAATCAACACTTCATAGTGTCATTGGATGTTCCTATCTATGGACGTTTGTATTGGTCATTAGACTTTAGGATTATTATTAATGGGTATTAAAACATGAACACTTAGATTTATGGATGAAAACGTTGACGAAACACTGTTCTTGTTGAGGTAGGATACGTTGGGTGAGTCATGAGTGATACAAGATTAATAGATAATGTGAGAAAGGATTTTCCACTTCTATTCCATAACAGAAATAGATAACTCATGCCCTTTGATGGAATTGATATAGCCTAAATAAATCCATGGCCATGGACAGGAATGGGTGTGTTTAATTCAATGTCAAAGAAAGAATAATCAAACACATGGGTTGATGGAACTACCATGAAACCCTTTTGATTCGAGATATCATGAAAAATGGATTATATTACACAGTATGCGTTCATATGAGGTAACACATCATTGAATCATTAACTTATTTATCTATAGGGGACTTTTCTTGTTGTTAGATGCTAACCTTGGACTTTAGGAAGGCTCCACCTAATGCCATTGAGAAAGACTCATAGAGGGTCACACACTAATTGTATCCATGTGTCTCCATTAAATATTAATTTAACATGTTAAATAATGATTTTTTGCAAATGTGGTTAAATAATTATTTAAGGATTCCTGATCAAGTTTATTTTGACACTAATTATTTGAGATAATATATTGTGGGAGAAATAATAAATATTTATTTGTGTGTAATTCATTTAAATTTATTTAAGAAATAAATATCCATTACTCAAGGTCTAACAAATTTGGAGGAAGAAATAAAGACAAATTAAAACAAGAAAAACATACCATGTTCATTGAATGTACATTCCATGTAGTTTTCATGGAAAATGAGTCCACGCTGTGTATTAATGACTACACGCTGTATAGTTTTTCCTATCAGCATTTTGAGGAAATAATATAGTTTTATTATATGATATTTATTATAATCACCATGGGTGCATGTCAAAGAATTAATCATTCAACATAGGGGTTTTCAATAAGAGTTATTGAAATAAATAAAATGTGTAACACGTTTATTTATGGTCATAAATCTGTAAACTCAACCCCAATTATAAATATCCTCCCAACTCCAAACATTTATAGTGATAATTGTTGTGCACAAAAATTATGGAGAAATCTCTCAAGACCAAAAGAACTCCTTCCTCAAAGAATGCTCTCTAGATCGAGATAGTTTATCCACTATTGGATCAATATGATCTAAGGTGGATAATAGAAGTGAAGTATTCTCCACACTAGCACCCGAAGATTCCATTGGAGACATCCAGAGATATGCGGTACACATGTGGATCACTAATTGTGTAAGTATACACTTGGCTTCTGTGATACAATGACCAATCACATAATACCGTGACACAAAAACATCATTGAAGAAATAATTCCATCAAGGTAATTCTTTTAAAATAATTAAATAAATTAAAACCAAATTATGATGATCCACTTGATGGTTCTGGGACCCTTCTCTTTCTTTTTGTTCTTCGTTCTATTCTAAAGATCCAGTGTTTTATTATCGTGACAGATCTCAGATTGAAAGCTATTTAATGATAAAATTAAAGTTAAGCAAACCCACCAATGTGCTTCAACTGCACCTCGAACATACAAGCTGTATCAGAGTAGTCATATCGTTGATTATAACTATTTAGTTTTTTGTTGGTGATTTAGGTATTTAATAATTTGGTTGTTTTAATTAAAGTTAATCATTCTTTAAATCTGAATCTTGAGATTTGTTCCTCCTCTATCATTTCTTGTTCACCTTACAGAAATAAAATTTTCTATTTATTTTGATTGTAGTAAAATAGAGGAACTCATTAATAGGTGCCAAAATCTCTTGGACATACAACACTAGAATACACGGTGTGTATTTGGATGTACATTCCATGTAGTCTTGGTTAAATGCATTGATTTATCCACTAAATCAAGTCGTGTATTGGATCCTATCTAATAATTTATGACACTGTGTGTTGACCAGGAACAGGTGGCACATAATTTCTGGATTACACACTGTGTTTTCCAACTAAACACGGTGTGTAGTCCCTTCAGTTTCCGATTAGACCATGTACCATGTACATGGATTTCCTGGATAGAAATCATGTAACACGGATACTACAAGGCATGTGTCCAATTGAACACGCAATGTACTCCAAAAATTTCCGAAGTACATTTACAATCTATGTCCCCGGGCGTGTACTTCGGATGAACGATGAACAAAAGTACACTCCATGTATTTGGAACCACATGACGTGTACTCATCAAAATTACACAGATTTATTAAAATTTATTATTATATTATACAAACCCTTGAGACATGTAACATAGTGCAGGTGTAAAGCAGAGGCATAACACGTGATAGGTGTTTTATATATATGTGTTTAATTTAATATCTGTGTAATGAATAGGAATGTACTGGGTTTCCTCCATGGTACATGTTACGTACAAAGATAAATTTAAATGAATTTACTTGTTTAAAATTATGATGGATGTAGATCTCAAGGAAATTCAAAAAAAAGGGTTTATGATAAAAAGATTGATTAATTAGTGATAATTAATTGATTCGAGCGTGATTTATCTTAAGCATGAATGATTAAAAAATTGAAATCTAGTTTTATTTATGTGTAAATATTGTTGCATGTATGGATGATCATGAGCTAGACCAAGACATTTTTATGTGAATGGGTTGTATTAATTTATTTATTTAAATTAAATCTGTTGTCCAGTGAGCCTTCTCCTCATTAATATATAGGGCCTACATGCCCAAGAATATTTTATGTAAAATCTGATTTTACCCCCCACCTGCATGTGAGTTAAATGTATATATAATGGATGGTGCTCCCAAGCTAGTGGAGGAGGCTCAAGTCAAGAGGCAAGGTGAAACCGATCCAAGGATATACAAAGGTGGACTAGTGGAAAGCTGTAAACATGAACCTGAAAGGTTCAAGGTGTTGTAATCCTAGGTCTTTGGTTAGTTTATCAACCGCTTGATGAACTATCCAATATAAAAGCTCATGATCATACCATTTATTTTATTTCTGTTAGTTTCATTGTTTAAATTTGATGTGGGTGTTTTGTCATGATCCGACAATTAATGAATTAAAAAATCCTGCAAGATGGAACTAAAATATGACTGGGTTATGCGTAAATATTATCTTAGACATGGTTAATCACTAAATTATATCCCACTTAATATTAAAAGGCATGTAGTCAAAGATAATAAAATTAGAAATTTACATATAAGGATAAAATCCCTCAATGAAATATTAAGTCTGTATAGCCTTCCATAACCATGGTTAAAACTGAACCATAGTTCAATGTTCTTGACCAACCCTAGTTGGGGTGATTTAAATTATCAGGGTATTCTAATTGAAGGTTTTGGGTTGACATGACTTGGTTCGCATCAAAGGTTGACTGCCACAACAGGACATGGTGAGACCAAGAGGCAAAGGTTGAGGAAATCCAAAATAAAAGGATTTCAGGATTGGGGAGTCACTCAGTGGATCAAGGAGCTTCAGGTTATTGTAGTTGGCATTTGGAATGGCTACCTAAAATCCATCATGTTTCATGACTAATCCTAGTTGGAGTAATGTGAAGGGAAATACATGTCCTTGCCACTAAAATATTTAGGCAACAGAATATTCTGAACTCAATGGTGAGAGCTATTGGATTTAGATAAAATAGTGGGATACTAATAAGTATTAATTTATTTATTTGTCTCAGTTTTTATAATAAAGTACTCAAATCATTTCTCATCATAATTTGTAGAAAAGAAAAGAATAACGACTTCAAACATATCATTTCCAACCATAATCGAGAAGGAAAACATTCTCACAATCACCAATTTCCAAGAGTGGAAAAGACATTTACGTGTCGTCTTTCACCACGAGTGGAAGTTGTATGTTCTGGAAGAGACTATTCTAGTTGCGCCTAGAAGAGAGGCCAGTGACGAGGAACTATCTCTCCATATGAAACTCATGGATGATGCCACAAATGTCCAGTTTTCATGCTATTGGCCATGTCTAATGAGCTTATGAAGAAACATGAAAATATGGATGCGTATAACATGATGTCTCACCTTAAGGAACTCAACCAAGAGAAGGAGAGACAAGATAGATATGAGATCACAAATTCTTTGTTTACTACCAATCTTGGAGAGAATGTGCTAGCTAGGACTCATGTAGTCATGATTATTGGATACATTGGATATCTAGACATCTTATGGACTAAATTCCCGGAGGAGTTGTGTACAGATCTGATCCTATTGCCACTTCCCAAGTCCATCTCTTGATTCATTGTCAATTATAACATTAGCAACAATGAGAAGAGTCTATCAGAAATTTTGAAATCAATTCTCTAGGTAGATAAAGACATGGGGCATAAAAAACATGTAGTTATTATGGTGAATAAGAAAAGGAAGGACAAGGAAAAGGGGCCAAAAAATTATAAATGGTCTGAAGCCCCTGAGAGCCATCCCTCCAATAATAAAAAGATCTAGAGGTAGGGCATGGAATGGGATGCAGTTTGTTTTGCATGTGGCAAGTAAGGGCACCGAAAGAGGAACTGCACTCAGAAGCATGGGGATACTAACAGTGCATTCATTATCGAGTGTAATCGTTCCATTTCAACACATTGGGTATTAGATATAGCTTGTGGGGATCACATCTGTATTCAAATGCCAGATCCAAGTAGATTTAGAAATATTTATATAGGAGAGGCGGATCTTCGAGCTTCCAATGACCTAACGCTGGATACATTGGCTATTGGAGATTACCACCTATCATTACCAACTAGGATGATTTTGGTTTTACATAACTCTTTTTATGTTCCTAGTGTTACCGAGAACATATTTTCTATATCTTGTTTGGATAGGGATGGATTTATTTGCATGTTTGAAAATAAGGGTTGTATCTTTTATAAGAAAAACATATGTTATGGTATGGCACATTTAAATAATGGTTTTTATGTATTAAATTATGAAAACCAAGTGTTGGAAATCGATAACGAAACAAACTCACATGACTCATACATCACCCTATTGTGGCATCAACATCTCAGTCATATAAATGAGAAAAAAACCCTTTAAAAAGCTCTGCCATGATGAGTATTTGTACTCTACTGAGCTAAAACATCTTGATAGTTGTCATGCTTGTTTACAAGGTAAAATGACCACGCCACCTTTCAGTGGATAGGGTGAAAGGGCCACAGCTCTTCTAGGATTTGTGCACACGGATGAGTATAGACCACTCCCAGTAGATTCCAGAGGTGGATATTCTAACTTCATTTCTTTTATTGATGATTTTAATAGATATGGATATGTATACAGAATGAGTTATAAGTCCGAAGACTTAGAGAATTTTATGGAATTCAAGAATGAATTAGAGAACTAGATAGGTAAGAAGATAAAGAATCTTCGATCTGATATAGGTGGAGAATATCAGAACCAAGAGTTCATTTGTCTTCTATGGGAGTATGGGACTCTATCTTAGCTCACTCCTCTATATACACCATAGTGGAATGGTGTTAGTGAAGGGAGGAACCACACCTTGTTAGGCATGGTGAGGTCGATGATGAATCATGCAGATCTTCAATTATCATTTTGGGGATATACATTATAAACTTATGCATACACATTAAACTAAGTACCAAATATGGTGGAATATGGGATTCCAATCGAGTTATATAATGGAATGAAACCCATTTTGTTGAACAGAAGTGTATGGGAATGTGGGGCATTTGTTAAGGCCTTCTCAGGTAAAAAACTAGCACCCCGAGGCACAAGGTGTATATTTATAGGATATCCCAATGAAATAAAATGAAATTACCTATATAACCCTCAAGACAAGAAAGTTATTTTCTCAGACAAGCCATATTTCTTGAGAGGGAGAACATCCTCAAAAGGGATATTGGGAAAAAGATTGACTTCGACGATGTTGATGCTCAAGATACAGAGATGTTGGTATAGGAACAAGTTCCACATGTCCACATGGAAGAGGTTCCAGATTCACAAGTATTGTGTAGGATCTCAAGAGAGGTAAGGGAACCAGAGAGATTTGGTTTCATAGTCACGGAGGATAGTGAATTGTTATTATTGGAAAATGATGAACCTTTCTCCTACAAAAAATTAGTAGAAAGCTCAGAAGTTTCAAGATGGATAGAAGTTATGAATTCTGAGATGGATTCCATGTATCAGAACCAAGTCTAGGTTCTAGACGATGAGCCAATTGACGTAAATCATGTCAGATGCAAATGGTTATTCAAGAGAAAACTGGTCATGGAATGTAAATTTTACACCTATAAAGTAAGGATAGTGGCTAAAGGATTCAGACCACATCCAGGAATTTACTATAATGAAACCTTCTCTCTATTTTCCATTTTTAAATCCATAAGAATCACACATGCTATAGCATCTTACCATGACTACAAGATTTGGAAAATGGATGTCAAAATAGATTTCCTTAACATGAACCTTCAGGAAGATATCTATATGACACAAACAGAAGGATTTGTGACACCAGGTGAAGTGAAAAGGGTTTACAAGTTGTTGAAATCCATTTATGGATTAAAGAAAACATCCAGGTCATGGAACATTTGATTTGATGAAGCCATATAATAATTTGTTTTCATTAAGAACTAATTTGAGCCTGGTGTTTATAAGAGTTTTAATGGGAATGCGACAGTTATCCTAGTAGTATATTTTGACTACATATTGATTATTAGAAATGATGTACTAATATTACAGTTAGATAAGGGCTGGTTTAACAAGTCTTTCTCCATGAAGGAATTGGGTGAAGCAACCTACATTCTAGGGATCATGATTTTTCGTGATATATTCAAGATGTTGTTTTGACTAAGTAAGGGTACATACATTGACCAGATACTAAAGAGATTCAGTATGGACCAATCCAAGAGGGGATTAGTTCCAGTGTCACATGGCCTACATCTTTCTAAGAAAAATTTGTCCACAAACATAACAGGAGAATGATAAAATGAGTAAGATCCCATTCGCTTCAGCTATAGGATCTATCATGTATGCCATGCTATGTACCAGGCTTGATGTTGCCTATGCACCAAGAATGTTAGGTAGATATCAAGAAGATCCATGAGAACAACATCAGACTGCTGTTAGGACTATCCTTATGTATCTGAGAAGAACAAAGGATATGTTCTGGATGTATGGAGGAGATGAGGAGCTTGTCATCAGAGGGTATGATGATGCTGGTTTATTGACAGATCATAATGATCTGACATCTTAATATGGATATGTTTTCTATCTCAATGGAGGAGCTGTGAGCTCAAAGAGTTCAAAGAAACCAGTTTTCATTGATTATACAGTGGATTCCGAATATATAGTGGCTTCTGATGCAGCCAAGGAAGTCGTCCGGATTCAGAACATTGTCCAGGAGCTTGATTTTGTGCCTAGTAGTAAATATTTTATCACATTGTATTGTTATAATAATATTGCAGTGGCCCTTGTGAAATACCCAAGGCCACATCAACATATAAAGGACATACTTTGAAAGTATCACCTTTTGAGGTATTTCTATTAAATGGGTGGAGTTGTAGTGAGTAGATTATGCACGAAAGAGAGCATAGAAGACCCCCTAACTAAAGCCCTATCTCAGCTGAGGCATGAATATAATGTGAAAGCTAGCTGGTGAATAGTTTTTAGCATTTGGATCTAGACCAAGGGGGAGTCTATTGTAGTTGGTGGCCTAGAACCAACTAATTTGTACATTATTCATTAAATAAATGCCTTATCACATCTTGATGGTTCATTCTGTGTGACGATGCATGTGTTAATGTCCCAAGTATAGTTATGGAATTATATGGTCATTAGCAGATCCCTACTATGATGAGAACCCAGAAGTTCCATAAAAATGTTCTTGAATATATGTTCTATGTCCAGATGATGTTATCTAATGGACACTAATAATACAGGCCACAGGCGGTGAGGACACATAAAACATTGAGGAACCTTCTCATGGTGTGAAACCTTGGTAATATCATGGAGTATATTATGATAACGAGACCCTCTAGTACGAAATCCACATTTCATAGTGTCATTGGATATTCTAATTTGAGGACATGTGTATTAGTCCTTAGACTTTATGAATATTATTTATGGGTATTACAACTCGCACACTTAGATGTATTGATGAAAATTATGACGACACACTGTTCGTAGTGAGTTTGGATACGTTGGGTGCATTACGAGTGATCTTGCATCAATAGATAATGCAAGAAATGATATTTCCATTCTATTTCCTAACGGAAGTAGATATCTCATGCACTTTCACGTAATTAATATAGCCTAGATAAATACATGGCCTTGGTAAGGAATGGGCGAGTTCAATTCTAGAAGGTCAAAAAAAGAATAATAGAGCTCACGGGTTAATGGCACTAGCATGCAACCCGCATGATTTGAGATATAATGACAAAGGGATTATATTACACATTAATCATTCTTATGAGATGACACGTCATTGCATCATTAACGTCTTTTTCTATGGGTTCCTTGTCATGTTGCATGATTCTAACCTTGGACATTAGGCAAGCTTCGCCCAATTCCACTAAGAAAGAGGCCTATAGGGTCACACACTATGTGTGTCCATGTATATCATTTAAATATCAATTTAACTAGTTAAATAAAGATTATTCCCAACTGTGGTTTAATAATTATTTAAGGATGCCTAATCGGATTTATTTCAACACTAGTTATTCGAGAGAATATATTGTGGGTGAAATAATAAATATTTATTAGCAAGAAATTTTGTTACATCTATTTAAAAATTAAATAGTCATTACTCAAGGTCTAATAAATATGGTGGAGGAAATAAAGAAAAATGAAAACAAGGTAAACAAGTTTGGTACATTAATTTTACACACTGTGAAGTTTTCATAGAAAATGAGTACACATAGTGTATTAATGATTACACGCTGTTTTGTTTTTCTAGTCGGGATTTTGAAGAAATAATATTGTTTTATTAACTGATATTTATTATAAAAAACATGGGTGCACGTCAAGTAATTAATCATTGACATGGAGGTTTTCAATAAGAGTTTATGAAATAAATAAAATGTGTAGTGCATTTATTTATTGTCATAACCCTATAACCTCAAACCCGATTATATATTTCCTCACAACCCCAACATTTTTCCAGTGAGAATCGTTGTGCACAATAATTCTGGAGAATTCTCTCAGGACCAAAAGAACTCCATCCTCCAAGAATGCTCTCAAGACAGAGAGATATCCTCCTCCATCGAATCAAGGAAATCAAAGGCGGACAATGAAAGTGAAGGATTCTCCATGCTAGCACCCAGAGATTCCATTCGGAATGTCCAGAGATACGTGGTGCATGTGTGGATCACCGCTAGAGGAAGTCTACACTTGACATCTACAACACAATGATGAATCACATCAGATCGTGACCAGAAAACATCAATGAAGAAACAATTACATCGAGGTAATTATAGTCAATTAATTAAATTAATTATAACCGACATATGATGATTCTATCGATGGTTCCCGTACCCTTCTCATTCTTTTCGTTCTTCGTTTTATTCCGATGATCTGGGGTTTTATTATCGCGACAGATCTCATATTGAACATTGTTTAACGCTAAAATTAACATTGGGAAAACCCACCAACACGCTTTCACTATGCCTGGAACCTACATATTTGATGGCCATTGATTTATATGGATGCCAGCGGGGGAGGCGTGAGGAACCACCTCTCTGGGTAAAAATGATGCTTGCCCAAGAACATGATCTTGAAAGAATGTAATTTGAAGATGACGACGATGATGAAGAGACATGGGAAACTGAATCAGAAGAAGAAGAAGAAATAGGGGAAGCTGAAGTAGAGCATGGAGGTGAAGGGTTTTAAGGGAACTCCCACCAAGAGAGTACTAAGTATATTAGTTATATTGCTGGCTCTGTCATGTAAATGGATGAGAAACTCGAGGTATGCCTCAATTTATATCCTGACCATTCCTGTTTTCCATATTCCTAATCACCAATCTAACTTTTATCCCGATTTGGAGCATCTTGGAACTAGTGGTTAGGAAGCACCATCTACAAGGGTTGAAGGTGCACATTTAGAATGAGGTGGGGATCCAACACCCATTATTGAATTAACAAGTTTCAAATGATCTCTTGTAGTGGTAGATTTTTTAGAGACTAAAACACGGGAGTTTGAAGTGCTGAGCTCTTGTAAGTTTCGTTCCTTATATTACTGTATCTTTCATCGGAGTGCTCGGGAGATCAAGGAATTCATCACTTATTCTGTAATCATGATATTGGTGGCTTGGATGGCCATTTATATCAGACCATCTATAGATAATCTATTGAAGACCGTACCAACCCACTCAAAACCCAATTCTCAAAACTGAGTCTGCAATGATACCTACTGAGAAAATGGTTATAGACACCGGTGATATCACTATCGAGGTTGGGTGTAATGTTGGAAGGGATTAAATTAATAAAACTGAGACGATTGAGGAAGGTTTCTAAAAAATTGAATTCCTAAACACATGGGAGGAATACAAGATAGAGACCCTACTGGTGATCTTTTAGCTACTTTTTCTAAGTATTGGCATGGACACCCTGAGGAGATAGATGATTATGATCTTGAAGCAGCATAAGAAAGTCATATGACACCTCCCAAGGGGTGAAAGTGTATTGGGAACTTCTTAAAACATCCTATATCTGAATGGGTTCCTTGAATGGGATCATTTCAAGCCTAGTTTCTCCTTCTCTACACTGGTGGTGTGGATACTATCATCTTTATATGATGATATCGGATTAAATGGATGAGAAGATGGAGGAGAGTAACTGATGTCTTACTGACGAACAGTTCCAGAATAAATTTGATAACATACATATGTTACTTGAGGATAAGAGAGAAGTTCAGCATCTTGATGATCATGTAAATTAGTGAGAAATATTCATCACAAACCAATCCGAGATTATTGAGCAGTTGAAGGCCCAGATGTATGAAACCTAGTAACAAAAGACATAGGAAAATGAAAAATGGATGGGATTGAAGCTATGTGGGAAAAATGAAGATCATAGCTGACATGCACCTCTCCATAGAGGGTGGTGAAGAGAGGGATATCAAGGAGATGGATGTAGTTTTGTAGGCTACAAGAGTGAAGGTTGTAGCACTAGAGCAATCCATCAAAGTGGTCGATCCTTAAGGGCACTGTTTTGGCCCATCACAGAAGCCTGTCCTTCTTTATTTCAATTTATTTTGAACTGTGTGCATCAGTGGATTATTTGTTTTCTCATTTGTTTTAACTCATTCTAACAACAATCTTTAGGTATTTAGCAATCGATATTTAATATCACATTGGTTGTGCCTGATTTGTGAAACAAGGGATGGCCACATTGTTACATCATTTAAATGTGGGAGTACCCACCATTCTTTAGGAAACTGAGGTATAAATGACCAATCCAGGTTTCTGATAAGAATGAGGGAGGCATAACTGGAGAATGGAGATCTTAGAATAGTCAGATTGTTGTTTTTCCAATGTTCCCTAGTGCGTGAGAGGTGTAATGCCAAAGGCATTAGAATCGATCTGATCATATAGGAGTGGGATATCTGAGTAATGATATCCTAAATTTGTGAAAATATAGGGATAGAATGACAATGAAGGATTACTATTGACCATGTTCAAAACAAAGTATCCCTATTGTGTTATCCTGAATGGGGAAAACATTGAAGGTCGACCGCTGACCATGTTAGAAACAAATGGCATGACTCTAAATGTCATTCATAGTCTTCTGGAAGGTTTCCCTAGGATAGTAGGAGAAGCATTAGCTGATCATCCTTACTATCAGGGGGTTCATTTACACATGAATGAGGGTGAGGATCTATATAAGGGGAATGATATGCATGGAGGGTGGAGTTATGGGTTGTTCAAATGGATTCCAACACTCTTGAATTTATGCGACCAAGAAGAATACAAATTAGGTGAGCGTATCGGTCTGATTAATGATTTTAATTATTCACTGAAAGGATCTGTCTAGGGAGAACCTAAAGTGACCCGTGGTTTTATGTCATGCCAATGAGGATGACTTGCACGTTGTCTGATGTTGTTCATTGAGGATGATGCACAGAATAGTTTAATTTCATATGACCTGGAAGTCACACATAGTTATAAGGTCACACTACACGGACCAAGGATAATATTTAAAAGCCATGTGTAACTTACTATAGGCTCATAGATTATGGTTGTAGAGGCTGGATTGTGATCGGTGCTATGGGGAAAGAAGGGTTAATGACCTTGGAACTAGGCCCGAGGCTATTTTCCCAAACGTCACTACATATCCCATAAAGATTGTAAGTTATGCCAAATGTAGTTCTAGAGCACTGATGGGTCAGAGGCCAATGATGGTATGGGAAATACGTTCCGAAATGGATGCTGACATATCCCATAGTTATCATGGAGCATCCTGAATTTGATCAGGGTAGAACCGCAGTTTAATATCATTCATTGAGGAAATGGGTACCATGAAAAGAAATTCATGGTGCGGTATATATACCAATGTGAATTTGGACACAAGACCATACAATCCACACCACATGTTCTCGATGGGATTATTTAATCGAAGATTATAGGTGGCCTGACATAGGGCTTGACCTGAAGAATTTATTTGGGGCGATTCTACGTACCCCATTATGATAAGGATCAAGACATATATTGTTCGAGGATTAATTTTTGACGTAATATAGGATGAAAAATTAATTTTCGGAACAATTGTTTTATTTCACATTCCACCAAAATAACTAATCCCCCATGAGTTGTGCTCGGTGTGGGAAACAAGGACATTGAATGGATTTTCCTTGTACAAGGAGAAGCACATAAAGTGCAATGGAACTCTAGGTGAACGACGTCCCAATATTGTTGATCTGACTACATAACGCACATAAATACATGAAGAGGTAAAACCAAGTGCATTGTAATTACATTTAAACATAAGGGAATGGAATGGTGTGAATCATGATGCCTGAGATCTGAAACATAATGATAGTACTGTGATGATAGAGGATAACTGTAGACCATTTTCAAATCAAAATATATTTTTCACGTTATCATGTTATGGGGATAAAAAAATAGTGTGGGCCACTGACCATGTTCAAAACATAGGACCGATCACAAATATCATCTAGGGTTTTAGGGGTGTTGGCCAAAATGGATGGTGATACAATTTGGCTTGAGACTAAACCGAAAAGGGGGTACCTTTCGATGTGGAAGATGTTTGGGATCCAAATAAAGTGGTCATGAAGCATGGACATGAATCGATGGGATTCCTATGTGAGAATTACACACATTATTCTCCTTTACATGACACATTTCAGTATTCCATTATGACGTGTTAGATATAAGTAGTTGAATCCCTTTCCCAGGACAAGGGTCCTAGGGTCTCAATCTTCCAGCTTAGGTTTGTAGATTGGACCATTAAGAGGGGACCTAGTTCAATGAAATGTGCACATGGTGGTAATGTATCCCAAAACGATGTGTTGTTCCCCTAGGAAGATCATAGTTTAGGGTCGTAGAACTCAGACGAATTTTGGAAGAGACAAGGGAGACACATGGTGTGGTTGATGTAAACCAAAAGAAGAATAATTTCCCAAGAGGTGCTCGCCACACCACATACTCCCAAAAGAGTTCAGTTTAAGGGGACAAAAATGTGGAAGGATTTAAGATTCCTGGGGCTGGACATGCAGATGGAATGTCTCGGTGTTCCTATGTTTCCCATGAGGAATAGAATTAAGCCACAAATAGTTCTGGATATTGTCGTGTAGTTTAGTGTTCTGTGACAAGGACAATTTGATCTTAGTATTATGGTCATAAATCTCAGACCACAGTTAGAAAGGGTAGAGGGAGGCACATGGTGCGGTAATTACAATACCTGATGTGAACAGGGATAGTAGGTGTCCAAATCACAATATGTGATCCCTAGAGAGCTTTTATGTTGAGGGACTAAAAATTAAAGTTGGGATGGGCCCAACTAAAAGTGTGTGGGTGCTCCTATTTAACCCAATTTGATGGGGATCAAGACATACATTGTAGAGACCCAATCTTTTCAAACATGGAAATTACATTACATTAGCGGAATACTAAATACATAACAAAAATAGACACCCTGGGACCGTAATAGTTTAGTGTCTTTGGAAACTCAGAATATAATCTTCTAATCATGGTGAATGATCTTCAACATCTCCCATAAAGATATTATCCTTTTTGTTTTCATACCTAAAACTTTTCTTTTTATCCTGGGGAAAATAAAACAAATAAAGGGTGAGCTCAAATGCTCAGTATCGGTAGGAATGGAGAAAATAAAACAAACCATATACATTTGAACTCAAAAAAAACATGAACATAATGTTTAAACATTAAAATATTGAATTATGAACTAAATCTTGGTAGTACATAAGGCATAGATCATTGAAAAAAATCATTCGTGATAAAATAGCAAGGGAATAAAACATGTAATTGTATCAAACCATTAACCACATTATATGATTTCGATATTAGCCAACGCATTGCTTCCAAGACCATCATATTGGACAAAGTCCATTACTGAATTAGGTTTACCCACTGTTCTAGCCTTGTATTACTAAACAAGACTTACTTTACATTCCAACCATTTCTATCTCATGAGATATAAATCATTACCCAATGAATTGGAGGGAGATATAGGTCCCAACCATCTCATAATGAAACCATTGTTATGTGTGCCACTAAATCATAAACCATACATCATAGCACAACCCATGTAATAAAAATGGGATTCTTAAACATCATGCAGTCATAACATATTTCATATAAGATAAAATGACTTCATAGAAATAATTCCATCATAACATAATCAAATCAATTTAATAATAGGAATAGAAATTGAACCCTATATTATCTTAGATGGAAAATTATTTTTATAAAACACTAGAACTCCATTCTTGTGAAAAATATTCTTTCTACTTCAAAAATATTTTTCCTTTCTCAACATGTCATATAATTTTAAACTAAAATATTTAAATTGAAGATAAACTTGAAAACATGTAATGGTAGCATAATTTAAATAAATTTCTATGAAATCATAAAAATCCATTCATGTCGTACATGTTAAAAAGAATTTTTCTTGTACTTTTTCTGGAAATTTCAAAAAGTACCTCATATGGTAAACACAAGAAATAATCCTTCCATACCTTCTAGTAAAAATCAAAAAGGGTAAAAATGACATTAAAAAACACGGAATGCTATTAAACATTTTATGAAAACATCTTTATAAAACATGGACATGGATGATAAATATAACCCCAGTATATTCAGAATTATAAACAATCTCATATAAAAGTGAGATTGCGAAATTTTACCATATCGTAGGTCCAATTTCTTCTTTACATGTCCAAAACTCTTGTATAGTGGGTTTAAAAAAATTATTAAATTTTAACATAACCATAATAATATTTATGATATCATTTATGACTCACTAATGACATTATATTACCTGTTCAATTGTCAATTCCATGTTAAAGCTGTGTTTTGGGTAAAATCGTTTCATTTATCGTACATATTTGGACTTGTTGTTATTGATATAATTATAACTTATATCAGGATTAAATTACTTCCATAATGTAAAAAATTATTTAGATATAATATATATTCAGTATATATATAACAAATAGATAAATGAAATGAAATACAGCGTTCACGGAGACGCTAGATCGTACGTACACATGAACGCTATTTTCATTTCCTTATTGAATTGAATAGAAGTAAGTTGATGAAATATATATATATAAATCTAGTAGAATTATTATCTCATATATTTCATTATTATTTATTATATATGTACTTCATAATCATTCTTGAATGGTTAACATGGAGAATGAATCTCATTGCATCATGGAGACGGTAATCCGTACGTACGCACAAGTGGTGATATTGTTCCCATAATTATTGAATGGTATTGGAGTGGATGATAAAATATATCATAATTTGTATCATTTTATAATAATTATATATATTTATTCTTTACACCATTATACCCATCCATGTAAGGTGGTGGTGGAAAATAGATTACACCACAGTGTGGAGACAGTATTCCGTATGTACGCAGGCACGATGATTTCATTTTTTGTTGGATGGGTAGAAGGTGGAATAGGGTTGTTTAATACTTATAATAACATATAATTATATTAGTGATAGTGATGTTATTACTTTATTATTAAACAATTAAATAAAGGGAGGTAGAATAAGAAATGAATTTAAACGAATCGGTAAATGATATTATCTTTTCTTTGACGCGCCTCTTCTAAACCTATTATTATGGCATTGAAGTTGGTATTTGAAGAATACTAGGACCTCTAGAATGTTTCGAGGGATTTGGAGAACAGAAATATGTAGGTGTTGGCCGATCTTGATGGCACAAAATTGTGTGAGGAGGAGAGGGATGATGTGCCCTTTTATAAGAGGGGAGAGGGGCACTCCTGGAATCCACAAAAATATTAATTTATAATAAATTGAATCCCGACATAAAAACTACCAAAAATTACTTAAAAAAAATATTAGATGCTTTAGGGTTGTAATATTATCAACCAATAACATTAAAAACATGTTGGGAATTTATTTTAAACCTTATCAATTGGATATATTCTTATTTAATGTAGCTAATTTGTTTGTGGTAATAATATTATAATTTTTAAATTGTTATAAATAATTAATTTTGTTTTGTGAATTGTCTATAATTGGATAATTTATGACATTAGAGACCGTATAATTTAAATTTATAATTTTAATATAATTTTGTAAATTTTTAACAATTTATTAATATATTATTTTTATAAACTGACAATACTGTCAATTTTAATGCTATTCATTCATGTGAATTTAAATAAAATACACACAAAATAATATATTCAAACCAAAATTTTTAATAGGTTCCTAACATATCATATTCATCTAAAAATTCGTTTAGAATATTAATTAGTTCATATATTGTTTATTTTAATATTTTTAAAACCATTTATTTGATATTTCTCTAAATAAAATAATTACTACATCATTATTGTATAATAGTTTAATATACTTATTTGTTTCATTAAAATTAAAAATAAAATACTATTATTAATATAAATATAATATATTTCATAATAATACTTTTAATATAATTTATCTCCTAAAAATCTAACTTTTAAAATGTTATGTTTATTAAATTATGAAGGCGACAATTTTGACAACATTTAAAAGAAAATAAAATACGTGTCATAATAACTTTTATAAAGCTCCAAATGGTCAAAAGTTAGAAATTTGGAAGATTATGGTTAATATATTCACGACCAATTTGTTTTGGTCAGGTATTTGGGCCTTTTATGGGTATTATTACTTTTATAAACACTATATTATTGATTTTTTACTAAATAAATAATTTCGGCATCAATAATGTATATGCTATTAAGGTAATTATATATTTATTAAAAATTACAAATAAGTTACCATGATAAAGAAAATCAATTTATCTTTCAAATTATTATTTATAATTGAATTTATATTCTGTATAATCATATATTCAAAATAATTTAATTATTAAAGTTTAGTGAGACATATTACACTTTCATTTAAAAAAATAAATTAAAGGTCTTAAACACATAAAAGTGGGTTCTAATAGATACCATTTCGACCAAAGAATATTCTAGGACAAAATATAATCATCAAATTTTATTAATACATGTTTTAGGGTAATTTTATAAAATTATTTTTACCCTTAATTACATAATTTAACTTTAACTGTGGTAAATCAAATTTACAGTAGTTATTATTCAAAAGGCCCAAAAAAAGTTATCGTTTTACCCAATTTGAACCTCCTGATTCCAAATATTGGATCTATTTTTACAAATTCAAAACACAGAAGATGCATTAATTAATTTAAAATTAATCTCGTTTTCGGAAACAACGGGTTTTTGTTTAAAACATTTGCAAAAGATTGAAATAATTTTACCTATGAATTCAATGTAAAATTAATGCTTATAACATTAACTACATTAAATGGTAAAAATATATTATATTTATACTTTAAAACCATTTAACATTATAATTTAACCATATAAATTATCTCGATGAAAATGTTGTTTTTACATAAAATTTAGCGTATATCTACTATTCATCAAAATAAGAATGTTATCAGAAAAATAACAAAACATTATCAAAAGTAATTGTTTATATCCTGATTAAAAGGAAAAATATTATTTTGTAAAATAGAACTTATAATCTATTCAAAAAATAGATTTAAAATGGGTGCGCCATCAAAAGGTTGTAAAACTGCATTTTTTTAAAAATAGTAATTTTATCCGAAAAATTGATTTTGTTACCATACCACATTCTAGAAAATGTGTAAGATGAATTATAATTTTATTAAATTCAAAATTCAGTTATTATTATTTATAACATCTAGTACACAATATTATTACAATATATCATTGTTTAGTGAAACTCGGTATTGCGTACAACACATGCTATTTAGGAAGGTCGCTTTAGCATGCAACACAAGACAATAACAGTGTTTGCGTATAATACAAGCTAATACGGTGTTGCATATAGTGTAGATAATTTTTTTGTAGTGTACAACACAAGACAACAATGAAATTAAAAATAATATTTCCCATAACATCTCGAGGTGTTACATTCTACCAACGTTAAAATGAATTTCGCCCTCGAAATTCATTGGGGTTATAAATGGTTTACTACATGAAAGTTTCTTTCATAGAAACCCACATCTTAAAAAGAAATAAGAATTCTTAATTTTCAAAACTAAAGTATGAAACATAATGGTTAACCAAATTAACACATCACAGGGATTCTATATAAGAGAACATAGGTGAAAATAGGGATATGGAAGAGAAATATAACCATCATGTCCTAATGGAGAGTGGTAGAGAACATGGATATGAAAAAGACAACAATCACAAAGACATAAATTTGTGATGATCTAAGGTACCATCTAATTAATCATATATGAGGGTACTAGGACAACATTGTTTGTTTTCAAGATCATTTCCCTAATGTTGGTGAATTTTTTCATAAGTATAAATACTTACATGATTTCAGTGTAATATCATCATTGGTCATTCCATGAACAATTTCCAATTCATCTCTTATTTGAAGAAATTAAGTTTAATTTTTTCTTCTTGAAATGTTAGCAGATTGATAGAATGATAGGTTATTCCATCTGTCTCAAAAGTTTTGCAAAAGTTATTAAATATACATAAGTCTATCTATGGTGAGATTAACCATATATGATTCCAAAAATGTACTTATACATCAACTATCATACTGTATAATAAAGTAAAACTAATTTCTACTAACCACAGAATTCATGTAGGCCATTGGTGGGTGATAAAGGCATGTCACACATCGGTTGTTGGTTTGATTCTCGCAACGTTGTCCGACGCGATGGGTTGTCGCCCCTCCTACATGTTGTCCTTTTTAAAAAAATACTTCCTTATAACATTTGAGAAATAATATCTGAAAAAATTTCTTGACTTAAAAAATATTATCTGATGTCTAAATTAATCCATTCCAATATTTAGGATTATCGAAAATACTCATATCCAAACTCACAGTATAAATAAAACGATTACTAGAAAGGTCATCTACCAAGAATGTGATTACAGGAATTTATCCTTTATATATCATAAGATATATCATGTTGGTCACATTCCAAACATGTGAATAACTTAATCATATATTCTATAGAAACAGGAATTAACTTAGAACCTTAGTGAAAACATGAATGCTGTAAAAAGTTAATTATTTCCACATACCAAAATCCCAACATTTCTATATAATCAAACCATGATGTCACTTTGTCCTTATATCAATAATGAGCTCATCAATTATATTATTTTCTCTGTATCCCATCATTATGGTCATATCATCTTCTTTCAAAAAAAATTTCAATCACTTTTCATGGTTACATGTACCATACAATTATTGAAAACCAATAAATAGATTTTCCAATATTCCATAATACTATAAATGAGATTCCACAACACTATTTTGGAATCTCGTTACATATACACATAATTATTCCACCACATCATTGTCTTTTTCAAAATCACCAATATTGATCGCATGTGACATCCCATTTTCCCTTTTCCTTAAGAGGTTGATTATTTCAATAATCATTAACCCTTGGATTAGTGTATTGGTTAGCATAATTCCCCATTTCCTTGCACATGTAGCATTGAAGTGTTGGTGGTGCGCTCTCTGTAGCCTTTTCTCTATTCAAATAATTAGCTACCTTTTCCCATTACTTTGACACTCAGCTGCTCGATGACCATTTTTTCCACACATAAAAAATTTTCTAGTCCCTTTAAGACAATCTCTACCATGATTCTTTCCACACTTTGAGCATAACGAAACATTCAACTTCTTTTTACCTTAGTTTTGTGATTTTTCTTTGAACTCCATCATTATTTTCTTGTCAAAAACAAGAGAAGGATATGTAACACCAACTTCTAGTTATACCTTGATAGCACAACAGACAATTTCATGATAGCTACTAGAGTCTATTATATCTAATGCCCTTCGAGGAATAGGTTTTAAGCCACTAAATAATCGATCAACTTTACTTTTAGGGTTGATGATAATGCTAGATGCATACCTTGTAAGCCTTGTAAAATTCACCTCGTATATCCCAATAGAGTCAGCATCCTTTTGCTTAATCTCAAGGAACTCCATTTCCATATTTGTACGAAGAATACAAGGGAAGTAATTATTGAAAAAATAATTCTTGAAGTCATCCCATTCCATGGATTCAATTTCATCTTCGGGCCTTGTCTTCTTAATTAGAGTCCCCCACTTGTCTGATTCACCTTCTAAATGGTAAACATCTAAAATGACCTTTTCATGGTTTGATCAACGAAGTATGGAAAATATATTTTCAATGGTACTGATCCATTTTTCAGCAACAAGTGGATCAGAAGACCCACTAAAATAAGGTGGATGTTTCCTCATGAAGGACTCAATATAATATTGTTCCCTTATCTGCTCAGTTGGATGTCCAGAATGATTCAAAGCTTGTTTAAGTATAGCAATAAGATTGTTCACTCCATTTCTCATAACATATGGTTGTTCCGGGGGACAATCATTGCATTTCCTGGTGCATTGATCATTAACACGGTTCCTTCGGTTTCCAATCATTATCTAAAACCCAAAAAGATTATCGTCAGAGGCAAAAATAATACTTTGAAAACAACATAATCAAGTGGAGTAATTTCAATCCTTAACAACATATGTTTAATCCAAGTTTATTCATGATCGTTATCATAACTCTAGGATTGTATCCTATACATAACCTTATGGACATCCCTAGACATAACATATAAATATCTCTAGGGCTCTCACTAAAGTTTTCTTATCCTAGTTTCCAAAGGTTAACTAAACCTTTCCTCTGATACCAACTGATGAGACCCAAGCTTGACATACATGGAAATTTCCTTAATTTTAGAAGAATACTTAATACATAACCAAAATAGACACCCAAGTACCGTAATAGTTTAGTGTCTTTGGAAACTCAAATCATAATCTTCTAATCAAGGTGAATGATCTCCAACATCTCCCATAATGATATTCCCCTTTTTGTTTTCTTACCTAAAACCTTTCTTTATATCCAGGGGTAAAGAAATCTTATAAAGGGTGAGATTAAATGCTCATCATGGGTAATAATGTAGAAAATAAAACAAACCATATACATTTGAACTTCAAAAAACATGAACATAATGTTTAAACATTAAAATCATGAGTTGTGAAGTAAATCTAGGCAGTACGTAAGGCAGAGATCATAATGGAACATCAATCATGATAAAATACCATGGGAATAAAATATGTAATTTTGTCAAACCGTTATTAACATGATATTATTTCCATAGAATCCCAGTCATTGCTTCCAAGACCATCATATTGGACAATATCCATTACTGAACTATGTTTACCAGGAGTTCCAACCCTGTATTTCTGAACCAGATTTCTTTGTCATTCTATCCATGTATATCTCATTAGATATAAATATTTACACAATTTATTTAATGGAGATATAGATCCCACCAATATCATAATGAAACTATTATTATGTGTTCCACAAAATAAAAAATCATACATCATAGCATAACCCATGTAATAATAATGGGATTCTTAAACATCATGGCATCATAATATATTTAATATAAGATAAAAATACAGCATAAAAATAATTCCATCATAACATAATCAAATCAATGTAATAATAGGGATAGAAACAGAACCCTATATTATCTTAGTTTGAAAATAATTTCGATAAAACACTTGAACTCCCTTCCTGAGGAAAATGTCTTTCTACTTCAATTTGTTTTCCGTTCTCAACATGTTATACAATTTTAAACTAAAATAATTAATTTGAAAATAAAATTAAAAACATATAAAGGAAGCTTCATGGAAAAAAAGATCTATGAAATCATAAAAATCCATTGATTTCGTATAAGTTAAAAAAACAATCTTATTGTACATTTCCAGAAAAGTCAAAAATTACCTTGTATGCTAAACAAAAGTAATATTCCTTCCATACCTTATTATAAAAGTCTAAAAAAGTGTAAAAATGACCTTAAAAACATGTAAGAATATTAAATATTTTATGAAAAAATCTTTAGAAATAATGTACATGGATTATTAATATAACCCCTGTAAATTCTGAAATATAAACAATATCGGATAAAAATGAGATTTTGAGATTTTCCCTTACCTTAGGTCCAATTTCATCCATGCTTGTTTGAAACTCTTGTATAGTGTGTTTTAACATATTATTAATCAGTAATAGAACCAGAATAATATTTATGATATCATATATGATTCACATATGACTTTATATTAACCATTCATTTGACAATTCCATGTTAAAGCCGTGTTTTGGATAAAATCATTTCATTTATCGTATGTGTTTGGACTTGTTTCTATTGATATTATTATTACTTATATCATGATTTTAATACATAAAAAATGTAAAAAATGATTTATATATCATATTATATATATATATATATACTAGATAGATAAATTAAATGAAATACACAGTTCATGGAGACGGTAGATCGTACGTACGGATGAACGTTGTTTTCTTTTCCTTAGTGATTTGAATGGAAGTAAGTAGCTGAGATATATATATATTTCCAGTAGAATTATTATTTCATATATTTCATTATTATTTATTATATATAAAAGTTATAATCATTCCTGAATGGTTAACAGGGAGAATGAATATCATCGCTTCGTGGAGACCGTAATCCGTACGTATGCACGAGAAAAGATATCATTATTATAATTATTGAATGGTATGGGAGTGGATGATAGAATATCTAATAATTATTATATCTTTATAATAATAATATTTAGTTATTAATTACACCATAATACCATTCCATGTAAGGTGGTGGTGGAAAACAGATTACACCACGGCGTGGAGATGTTATTCTGTACGTACGGACGCGCGATGATTTTGTTTTTTGTAGGATGGGTAGAAGGTGAAATAGGGTTGTTTCATATTTATAATAACAAATAAGTATATGAGTGATACTTATGTTATTAATTTATTAATAAAAACCAATATAAGAGGAAGTAGAAGAAGAAATTAATTTGAAATAATTGGTAAAGGATATTACCTCTTCTTCGGCGCGCCTCTTATAAACCTATTCTTAGGGTACCAAAGTCGGTGTTTGAAGAAAAATAGGACCTCTAGTATGTTTCCAGGGAAGTGTAGAAGAGAAATGGTCCAGGGTGGGCTGAGCTTGAATGCAAAAAATTGTGTGAGGAGGAGAGGGATGAGGTGCCCTTTTATAAGAGAGTAGAGGGGAACTCTTGGAAACCTCTAAAATATTAATTTATCATAAACTCAAAACCTACATTAAAACCTCAAAAAATTACAGAAATACGATGCTTTGATGATATATGGTTGTAATATCATCATCCAATAATATTTAGACACGTTTGTAATTTATTGTAAACCTTATCAACTTGATTTATTCTAATTTAATCTATTTTATTTTATTTGTTGTAATAATATTGTAAATTGTAAATTATTATATATAATTACTTATGTGTTGTGAATTGTCCAAAATTGGATACTTTATGAAATTATAGTTCATATAAATTTCAATTTATAATATTTAAATAATTTTGGGATTTTTAAACAATTTAATAATATCTTATTTTTATAAAATAATAATAGTGTCAATTTTGACACTATTCATTCATTTGAATTTAAATAAAATGAACCCAGTGAATATATTAGAAAAAAATATTTAATAGGTTCCTAACATGACATATTCATCTAGAAAATTCTTGGATAATATTAATTAGTTAATATAATATTTATTTTAATATTTTTGAAACCATTTATTTGGTATGTCTCTTAATAAAATAATTACTACACCATTTTTGTATAATTTTTTAATATAATTATTTAGGTCATTTTAATTATAAAAATACATTGTATTGAAGATAAATATAATATCTTTCATAATAATAATTTTAATAGAATTTTTCTTCAAATACACAAAACGTTTAAAATTTTATGTTTATTAAATTATGAAGATGACAATTTTGACATCATTTAATATAAATTAATATAAGTGTCATAATAACTTATATATGGATCCAAATGGTCAAATATTTTACATTTGGATGATTACGGTTTATATATAAATGACCAATATGTTTTGGTTAGGTATTTGGGCTTTTTAGGGGTATTATTTGTTTAATTAAAACTATATTGTTGATTTTTTACTAAATAAATAATTTCTGCCTCATTAATGTATAAGCTATTGATATAATTATATATTTCATAAAAATTACTAATAAATTACCATGATAAGGATTTTGTTTATTTTATATGAGTATTTATACACGAATTTATATTATATATAACCATATATGAAAAATAATTAAATTATTAATGTTTGAGTGAGACATATTTCAATTTCATTTTAAAAAATAAATTAAAGGTCTTAAACACATACAAGTGTGTTCTAATAGATACCATTTCGATGAAAATATATTCTCGGTAGAAATATAATCATAAAATTATATTGTAAAATATGTTATGGTAATTTTATAATATTATTTTTACCCTTAATTACCTAATTTACATTTAACTGTGGTAAATAATATTTACCGTAGTTACTATTCATAATGCCCAAAAATAAAAGTTATCTATTTACAAAATTTGAACCTCCTGATTCCAAATATGGAATTTATTTTTACAAATTCAGAAAAGAGAATATGCAGTAATTAATTTAAAATTAATCTCACTGTCTGACAAAAAAAGGGCTTTTGTTTAAATCATCGCAAAAGATTGAAATAATTTTAACTACGAATTCAATGTAAAATTAATGCTTATGACATTCGTTAAATTAAATGGTAAAAGTATCTTCTGTTTATACTTTAAAATCATTAAACATTATAATTTAACGACATAAATTATCTCGATGAAAACAAGTGTTTTTAATTAAAATATAGCGTATTTTTACTATTCATCAAAATATGAATGTTATCAGAAAAATATGAAAACATTATCCAATGTAAATTTTTATATCCTGATTAAAAACAAGAAGTTTATTTTGTGAAATTGAACTTATAATCTTGTGAAAAATTATATTTAAAATGGGTGTGCCATCAAAAGTCTGTAAAACTGCATTTTTTGAAAAATACTTCTTTTATCTGAAAAATTGATTTTGTTCTCATACCTCATTCGAGAAAATATGTAAGAGGAATTATAATGTTGTAAAATTCAAAATTATGTTAACATTATTCATAACAGCTAGTTCATAATATTATAACAATATATCATTGTTTAGTGAAATTCGGTATTGCGTACAACACACGCAATTGAGGAAGGTCACTCTTGCATGCAACACAAGACAAGAATAGGGTTTGCGTATAATACAATCTAATACAGTGTTGCGTATAGTGAGAGCTAAATTTGGTGTGGCATACTACACCAGACATCAGTGAAATTAAAAATAATATTTCTCATAAAATCTCAAGGTATTACACAAGTAGTTCTAGAAGTAGAATTGTTGGGTACCAATATTAGGGACAATACTATCATGCAGGTCTGTCCCACAGACCAAAAGAAGTGTCATTTGATAGATCTTGTTTGTTCTTTACAATGGATATGCATTGTTTTTTGTTGTAGAAAATATCCTAGGATAGAGAATCCAGGCGTCACTACAGGAATCAAGCTATATGTAGTCATTGAAAAATGGTATGGTGGATAAATTATACCAAACATGATGTCCCCTAGAGAGGGGACATCATAATGAGGTATCATTTTTCATCTTTCCGATAGGAATATAATGTTATTATTTAGGTTCAAATGATCAGACCAACCCCTGAATTTTGACATTGTTCTCTAAATACCCAATAATTTAACGTCATGTGGGACCAAGAAGCATAGTTTAAAGTTATATGGCATAGAGGTGTACAGAAGAAACAAATTATTAATGGGGAATGCACATGGCGTGATAAATCACACCCAAAGTGACTTAGGACAGTGTCCCCACTACACCACTCTCAATTATAGGGAATAACCTTTTTCCCAAGGAGACAGAAAAGGTTAGATAATATTGTATTGACCCATTGAAAAAAATGAATAAGTGTTTCTACCTATCCCATTACGATGGGAATCATGCCATATGAAATTCAGAGAGTGCAGTTCAGTGTCACGCAGGAAAAAAGGCAGGAGATACTATCTCCCTAAAGGGCAGTACGTGGTGTGGCTATTTCACCCCCGATGAGAATGAGGGCATAAGACTACACATGCCACACCACACAATCCTATGAATGTTAGGGCCAAAATGACTTAAATATGCGATAATTTGTGGAACCTGAGCTGAACACAAAGGCAAGATGCTTATGTGTTCTTATGTATCCCATAAGGATGGTAATCAATCCATACATAGTTTATAAGATGTGCAGTTAAACATCTTCATGAAATGATGTTGGGAGATCATAGTTTAAGGACATAGAGCTCAGAAAATAAATGTGAGACTCTTCCAAATAGGCGCAAACCTTGACGAAATACATAAGCCCACATGAGATGTGATTGATGTGGGAAACATGGGATGAGAAAGTCTTCACAACACGTGGAATACATGAAAAGGGGGAAATGGTGTCGAGCCTTGAATGACACCTCACTATGTCTTTGTCCTCTTAAAGTTAAAATGTGCACTGAGGAACAGAACCCATATTGTCGATGTTCCACTTGGACATAATGGAATTTAAAAGGACATGTATCATGCCACCAATTTTTAGGAATTAACGCGGTTATTGTGATGATGGAGGATAACTATTGACCTTGTTCGAAACAAATCATCTATATCGTATGACCTAAAAGGGGAAGAAAAAATGAGCATCAACCCCTGGCCATATTTGATATGTGGGACTTGTATCAATTTGTCATTTGAAATTCTTGGAGATATTAGTCCAAGATAATAGGAGAGAACTAGGGACTAACATCCATGCTGTTTGAGGGTCCATTTGAATGTGAAATATGATGAAATCCCAAATTAATGGTAACATGATGCATCAAAATGGTTGAAAACATGACTATGTAGAATCCCACACACTATGTCCTCAACCACAATGCACTTAGAAACATTGGTGAATTTATTAAGAGGGTTGAGGGGCACAAATCAAGAGTAGCTAACTCAAAATGATATGTAACAAAAAGGGGGTGATGATCTCTCAAGAGGGATAGGTACGTGGTGTGGCTATTACAAACCCGATGAGAATGAGGTAAAAATCCCACGCCACACCAGATACCTGCAAGGAGGACTTAAGCAAAGGGGCTAGAGATATAAGGTGGTTTCTAATAAATAGGGCCGGACTCGAAGGAAAAACATTCAGGTGTTACTACCTATCCAATGAGAATGGGACTCACACCACACATAGTTCTGGATGATGGATTGAATTTTAACATAATGCAATGAGTACAAAGATGGGAGGGGCATATCTCGATGAGGAATGTGTATTTCACAGATAATAACCCGACGTGAATGAGGACATAAGCCCTCATTCACCACACCATTCCTAATTCCTGGAGTGAACTAAGGCCAAGAGGATAATGCAATAATAGATGAAATTGGGACGAACTCAGGGATAAAATGTATTGGTTTTACTACGTATGCCATAAAAAATGGGAATTGAACAATACATAGTTCTCGATGTTCTGTATAGTTTAACATCATGTGACATGGATGTAGATAGATCATAGTTTATGGTATTAGAGCCATGACCGTATATTCCATGTTTAATGTCATGTGTGTGGGATAGTTGGGTGGAAATGGTGAATCATCATGCCTACCATGAGGGAAACCACATAATGGAAAAAATGATCAAAGATAACTACTGACCATGTTCACAACATAGTATCTGTATCCTCTCAAAAAATGGAGACAAAATATGATTTTCGACCTCTGACCATATTTTCAGCGCAATACATGTATCAATGGTCGTCCCAGATCCTCAGGGATGATGGCCTGAGAAGGTAGGACAGACCTAGGGCCTAGCATCCATGCGGTTCTGGGGACCTTTAGAATGTGAAAGATGATGGAAACCCAAATTAAGGGGCATGCAAAGCATTGTAATACCTATGTCACTCAACGTATTCCAGCAAGGACAGAGAGGTTGAAATTTTTAAGGAGGCGAACACATGGTGCAGTTGTGATAAACCCGACATGAATGAGAACATGATCCCATAGTACACCAACCGTTTTGAGAAACATTTGGGAAAAGGGGTCAGACCATAGGGGAGATCATGATGTTTGGGGTTGGCCCTACGAACGAATTGTCCAGGAGTTCCTTCATATCCCATGAGAATTAGAATCAATCCACACATAGTTCTAAATGGGACATGCAGTTTAACACCATGTGTTGTGGACATGGTAGAATAGAAGAATGGGAGGGGAACATGGTTTGATCATTTAAAAACCATCCTAAATTGGACCGAGGAAGTATTCAATTCACTTTGTGCTGTCTTCCAAGAGAACTACACACTGGGGGGCAGTTAATGAGTAGTATTTGGGGGATATACTCTAAGATGTAGAATTCGAGCATTCCTAAGAATCACATGAGGATGGGAATTAGGCCATAAATAGTTCTTGAGAAGAGGAGAGTTTATTTTCATACATGAAAAAGATATAAGGAGACCTTAGTTAAAGTTTTTAGATCTCGGAACATTTCATAGTTTATCGTCATGCAGGATGAGTGTTGGGTAGTTTTAAATTTTTAATCATGGAAGGATCACCCATTTTAACACCACGAGAAATAAATGAAATAGTTTAAGCTCATGTGGGACCAAATATAGTTAAACATCATGTGGTATAACATAATGATTAATGTCATGCGGGATAGGTGATTAGTAGTTATATATCCTTCCACTCGAAATAATCATGCAATTTAACGGAATGCTGAAAATACATCATAGTTTATGGTCATGTAGGACTAGGTTAATCAGGAAAAGTATTTCTTAAGGTATTTGTAATTTGTGGGAGAGGTAATATGCTCACCATCCTTTGTAAATTGAGAGTATGATCCATTGGGGTAATCCATGTGATTGATGTAAGGTCCTTCCCATTAGGGTTCCAATTTGGGTGGTTTCCAACAGGGTATCATCGATGTTCTCATATCCAACACCATGTCACCATGAAAGAATGAGCTGGGGAAAACTTTCTTGTTGAAAGATATGGCTATCTTGTTTTGATGCCTCTCTAGATTGTGTAGGGCACAAAACCTATTCTCATCATGTTCTTCCAATTCGGACAAATGGATTTCGGATACCTTATCTGGTGTCTTGTGATCATAGACATCTCTGTGTAATGACGTTAATTGAATATCGATGGAAAATAATGCCTATTTTTTATACACCATGAAATATGGGCTCAAATGAGTTGAATTGCGAGTCATCATCCAATAAACCCAATGAGCATTGGGGAGTTTTTCTAGCCATCTCTTCTTGTTCTAATAAACCACCATCTAGAGATTGTTTGATATGGTTTTGTTGAACACCTCAGTTTTCTTATTTTTCTATGTTTGTTAGCTGGTGGTATGGTTATAACAGATGTTGTACCTGACATAATACTTCTTTAGTTCGACTGCCTGGATGTTGGTGTCATTATCCGTGAGGATGGATGGAGGGAATACAAATCAATTGATGATATTAGAGCAAAACAAAATCAATGATATAATGGACCTTGACTTGCTTGAGTAGGTCTGCACCTACCCACTTGGATAAGAAATTAGTAGTTTTTAAGATGAACCATCATTGGTAGGATGTCACTGACGGATATGGTCCCACATCAACGAGTCTCCAAACCACAAAGGGCCAATAGTAATTGGTTGGGAGGAGTGGCTCTGGTGGCTGATGAAAAATGTTGTCATGGATTCAACATGCATAGCTCCTCTTGGAAAACATTTTACAATCACATGCCATAGAGGTTCAAAAATACCCAAACCTCCAGATATAGTGAGATAGTTTTGAATCCATCTAATGATCCCCGTAGGAATGAGCATGAACTCCCTACTTCACTTAACATATCTCACCAAACTAAATGTAATGGAGGATAATCCCATCTAACCCATGGTTTTAGAGCATATGTTCATGACTGAAACCACTCTTAAGTGGAAACTGCAGTGCATGTCCTTGAATTTTCTCACACTCGTCTCTATATACAAGAATAATACTATGTTGGAGGTACATGATTACAGGATTCCTCCAATTAGGAGTCACTTAAAACACTGCGAAAGGTGGTCCTAGGGGTCCTAATTTGTAGGAACCAATGGTTAGGTGGTTTAACTCAGGGCTATCATAATCATCTGGACTGGAAGGAGCGATATCTCTTGGGTGATCCACAAGAATAATCAAATCATCACAGTTAGGTTCTGCAAGAGATGCAACCAAGCTACACAAGGTGTTGGCTTCACATTTCTATGAACAAGGGATATGAGTAACCTATGTATAATATGGTAAGTGGGCTATAAACAATATAGTAGGTTCCAATAGTGGTATGAGCTGTAGATTTATGAAAAAGTGGTCACTGTTGATCTAATTAATGAACAGTTCAGAGTCTCTATTCAGATGACAATAGAGTACATAAATCTTGAGTGATAGATAGACACTAGTGACTAGAGCCTGGTAATCTGCTCCAATGATTGTAAATCCTTTAGAAAATAAGAATTAATATTGAAAAACAACTTGTGGTGGCATGATGAAGACAATATGAAGGCCCACCATGTTGAGTCTGGTATCATTGTGTCTCTTTCCAGTGGGACTCCGGGAAGAATTGTCAAAGTGAATTTTCCAACTCTGAATTGCTTGGAATTCAGAGAATATTTCATTATCATGAAATCAAGAACTATATACTGGTCTAGAGATATGGATGGGCGGAAATAAATATTACCAATGCCTATCCCTTAATAGCCTTCTAGAGGAAAAACCTAATCTCGAACTGCTAGAGGTTCACAATCCATCGAGCAAGAGGGCCTGCCAATATAGGGTGGTTTAGAATGTACTTGTGTAGATCCAATCTGGACACTAGTTGCACCTCATGATGTTGCAGGCAGTGTCGTAATTTATTCCCTGCAAATATGAGCGTGAGGCATCTCTTCTCGATTGAGGTGTATCTTGTCACTATATCACGGAGCATGTGGCTGGGATAGTACAGAATATTATATGTCTCTTCATTATGTTTCTAGGAGAGAATTCCATCGAGAGATCTCTCTACAGTGGTCACATAATGGACCAGTGTACTTCAAGAAATGGGTGTTATTAGGACCTGAGGTCATAACAGGTAATGATTTATCACCTCAAAAGCTATTTGACACTCCTCATCCCATTGATAATCTTCCCCATTCTCCATGATCATAGAAAAGGGCTTAGACATACCAACCAGATTTTCGACGAGTCGATGTATATAAGCTATGTGTCCTTGAAAGCCTCAAAGAAACTGAATTTTTCTCAGAGTAGGTATCTGAATGATGGAATTTCTTTTAATCGGATCAATCTTGATGCCTCTATTTCTGATAATGAAGATGAGAAGTTTTCCATAGGTGACCGTAAAGGCACACTTCAGTGGGTTAATATTCACAAGGAGGGACCATAATATGTCAAAAAAATTATCAAGATCTTTGATATGGTCCTCGTGTTAGAGAGATACAACCACCAGATCTTCCACATAGCATTCCACCAATGTCTCAAGGGTCAACATAAATATGTGATACATGGAACGCTGATAAGTGGAACATGGATTCTTTAGTCTGAAGGGAATCACCCAGTAACAAAAAGTACCATGTCGATCCTAGAAGGCTATATAAAAATCATTCTCAAGGCCATTTTTTATTTGGTTATACCTGTAATACCCATTCATGAAGTAGAGTTCTTGTAACCCTGTGGTCACATCAATCAATTGTTATGTTGCAGGAAGGGGTAAATCATTCTTCAGACATTGATTTTTAAGATCCTGTAAGTCGATGAAAAATCTGATCAGTCTGTTCATCTTCATTTCATTCAAAATGTTAGCTAACCATCTAGGTTATTGGACCTCCTTGATGAAGATGTCTCTTATGAGTTTTTTACCTTGTCCTTGACCATGGCACCATGATAATGGTGCATCTCTCTGGGGGGCTGTTTAAACCCACTATAATTTTCTGGATGACCGAGGTGGTGGATAGAGAACTGAGGATCTATTCCTAACATTTCATCATAACTCTAGGAAAATAAAACTTGATGAATCTTCTGGAATTCCATGTATCATTTTTTTTCTTCAATTGGAATAGAGGCACTGATCTATATGGGTTTCAGATCAGACGCATTACAGATGTTCACTTGTACAGATTCATAGACTATTGTGGAGAAACACCTTTAAAAGTGGGAGGAGCATCTACTAAATCCACTTCTTCATTTATAGAGGAGGGATACTTTGTAGGGAGTGATCCCTCTGATCCAACATGTCATAATGGTCCACCGGTGCCATGTTTAGTAGTGGTGGAGATTGCATCAAGGGGCTCCAGTGATGCAGAAACCGTAGAGGCCAAAGTTGTCTACCTGATCCTCTCTAGCCATAGGCCTTTGGGGGATTGCATGATGATGTCAAAAACATTTATGGGTTGTTTGATTGAGCCAATTTATCCTAGACTTGAGAAATATGAAATTATGATGTATCAATGTTTCCACGGGACAAACATCCTGATACCTTATAAGAGTACGAGGCTCTGGGATTACCCAATCCTGATTTGTATAGGAATATAAGGTTATCTCCTGGTATCCCCTATACATGGGAATGTGCTTCCCCCTGATTCCAGAGACAAAAAATCATCTCCAAAAATCCCGATTTGTTGTCTCTAGTGGTTGTATCGAGAACACATATGCATCATCTAGGCCTTTCAATGGGTTGGACGTAGTTATAGAAAACTAAACCTCGCTTGCCTAAATCTTCTTGTAATTACTCTTATAATAGTCAGCATCCATGTAGTGGGAATCAAAAGAGTCAATGTTAGATGCATCACGTTGGAGTATACCTACTCAACCATGAAGGGAGTAATTAAGGAATTGGTGATACGAAGAGGGGACCATCGTGTGAAAATGGAACCGTGTCCTACCAATCAATGCGAAGTAGGCAATGTATTCGGAGACAACCATGAACACAAGGCTATATAATATACTACCAAACTAGATCTTCTAAAGGATCTTTCCAACTGATGTCTATTATTTCCTCTTATTACCATGAATTTTTAGGTCATAGGGGCTCAGATCATCCTTATGCATCCCCATTATTCTTGGTGTCTTGGTTGGGATAAGTTTGATCCCAGAACCTATGTCAAAAAGACATTGATGAACCTCCACACCATTAAAGGGTCTATTGATGTATAGTGGGTGGACGAGACCTTACAAGGGAGAGCCTATATCTTTTCTGGAGAAAGATATTATCGCTTGAAATTCTGCTTGTTCGACTACCTCAACATGGAAGGCTTCTGCGGGTAATACCAAGATCTCGAACTGGAGGGGGATTCTTAATGCCTTGTCATGGCCTTCACATATACCCAATGATAGTTGAAGATCCTAGATGATATATAGCCTCGTATGGATTCTAGAGAGTTTTTTAATAATATAATACTTAAGTTCCAAGTGCGAACTTCTACTGACAGAAGGCCCCTCTTTGGTAGGGGTATATTGGGCCCTTCCGGTCAAACCAACTTCTGAATGATGCTGAGAGTGTCCTACTAGTCAATAGATGAATCTCATAGTGTGACTATCAGATGAGGTCTAGAGGACTGAGTCCAATTCGTAACATAACTTGGATGGTCATGGCATGGTCGGGGTGCCTAGTCTTGATCTATTTACACAAATAGAGGTGAAGGTGGACCTGGTGAAACAAGATGAGAAGGTTTCATTTGTTGATATTCACGTCGAGCATGTTGTATGGTTTTATTGGAATTCATATCCTGGATATAATTATTGGTTGGGTAGTTCCGGTGAATCAAATAACCATAACACCATTGAAGTTGGTGATGACTAGGGACATTGGGAGGATCTGTCTGGCATTCCTCGTCTTCAGGCATCATGTAGGGGTTCATCATCTCTATAGTGTTATCCTATTTGGACCATTGATCATAACCTGAGGAATCTTAAAAAAACCAGATGAATCATGTGGGTTAATCTCTATATCTATAGGGATGAAGTTGATGAGAGTGTGGGATGAAAATAGAATCATTCAGAGAACTTTTTTCCCTTTGTGCCTTCTTCTCGGTGGGGGAAGGTTGGGAAGCCAATGTTGAAATAGTAGTTGTCGATGATGCATCAACTTCATAAAGATTGGGATTATTCAAATTTTCCTGGATAATTCCATGGGAATAGAAAACTTCCTTATTGTCCATCTAGTCGCCATATTTTTGGGATCCGGGATTAGGAACCTGCTTTTATTCACCTTCGCTTCTGTTGTCACCATCATGCTATATGAATACATAGTGTACTTGTATTAGTGATGGGTCTAACTAAAATATGTTGTTGTCAACCTAGTCTTTAATCCATTCTATGACACATAGCACTTCGTGAGGTTGTCCCTCATGATCCCGTGATAGGGGTAGTAATTAAGGTGATCAGTGAGATACAGTTCATTGGGCCTCCTGCATTCCGGAAACTATAGAATTCTTTGTTCCTAGGAACTTTAGAAATAACTGGGAACTTGAGCCTCATTTAATGAGTAGTTTATATTCCATTTATCTAGGAAGGGGGATATGGGAGCCTGGACCTAACGAGGGCCTGAAGGATCCTATCGAGGAGGGGAACCTAGTTATCTCACTTGGGTGGTGTGGCTCATTATACGAGGGTGCCTGCCAATTCTAGGGTGGTCACTACATGGACGGAGGTGGTGCCTATGGTGGAAGGCCACTAAGAGGCTATATAGGTGGCTACACCAGTAATAACCCACGTTTCATGGGGTCATCTATCAGGGCCACCACGATGGTCTCAGCCTTAGTGTACCTTCTTGCAAGAACTACCGGAGGCAATGTGCATGCTTGTTTAGCCTTCTATAAGGCTTTCTCTAAAAGTTGGTCCATATAAAATAAATCATAGAATCCCTAGTGGTTATTCTAGGTCATCAGATATGGGACCAGTTAAGTCTTGAAATTTCCCACACACATTTTCAACAGTTGTTCCAAGGTCAGCGGGATGTCAAGGGAATAGGTAAGGCATTTCAACCAAGCGACGAAGTCCACGAATTGCTCATCAGGCTTCTTCTTATACGTGATGTATTCTGAAATACTCGTCTCCCTGGAGTTAGAGATGACCTAGTAATGAAACTAACTTCACAGATCTTCTACAATAGCTACTGACCCAAGGGGTAGCTGGTTGTACTCGATAGATGAAGGACCTTCCAATGTTTATACGAAACATCGATGCTTGGCAGCCTCCGACAATGCAAGAGTTCTCAGCATTGGTCCACACCTTGAGATAAAGTGGGACAGATGATGTAATGGATGGACCATCCCGTTAATGGTGGAAACATTAGGATATTAGTAATTGGGGGTTGATAGAATATCATCCACCCATTCTAGATACAAATTTCCATCTAGAAGAATCACCACCTCTTGAGCTTACAACACCTTGAAAAGAGCAACGATCACCTCTATTAGATCTTCTAGGAAGTTATTCCATTCTCCACAAGGATAACTAACCACTATTTCATTTTTAGGCTCGTTATCATGATAAAAAAGGCCTGACGTCTCATGGAGCGGCTGGTGGGATGGCATGTGAGACTATTGGGGGGGACCTGAACTGCTTCCCAAGAAGTGTAATCACGCAATTTAGCTGGATTTGGATAATAGTATCACTCCATCTTGCAATAAGCTCTGGGATCTATCTTTTCTATGATGGCAGTTTATTCAGGGGCACCTGGAGGTAACATGCCAGGGGAAGTTGCACCATCCCCTACTACCCTGGTAGAGGATCACAGTAGTCTGGTGACCGCTCCACAACACGTTCAACAAGGATGTTAATTACCATATTCTTATGCTATGCGAGTCATTGGTGCAACAATGACTTTTAAAGATCATCTTCCATCTTCGGAACTGATCCATATGGGTCAGAGGGTTTGACGGCCCTATGATTCCCTTTTCCCTTATAGGGATTTTGGATGAGGGATAATGACACAATAGGTACGATATTACCGAGTAAATATCTTTGATGGTGAGTTATCCTTCCCAATGGATCAAATTGGTGTGGAAATCCCTTTGTTAGGGGGGGTTATGTCTTCTCCAATGAGTTCTAGCTCGTTCTATCCCTCTGGTAGGTCATCCATGTTAACTATGACTCTTCCTGAAGGAATATCCTCAATATCACCTGGAAATTTGGGTTTGCATTGTATAGAACTGAAATGATTGTCAGTATACTTCCCCCAAAAAACTGACCTAAATGTGGGGGGATGCCTCTATGATAATCATGTGGAGTAATTTAAAACTCGAACACATCATTTCTAGAGGGTTTGATGGCTACTGGGAAACTTATTGTGCTAGTCCACATGGGTACCAGCCATGTCAACCATACAACATTGATTCCCAATATATTCAAAGTGTGCATGATTTTTGGAAAAATCTACAAGTTAATAATGGAGATGGAAGTGAATATCCCAAAGGGATTAGTGAAAAAATGTGACTTCCTCTTGTGTAAGAGATTCTGGAGCACTGATGTATTTGGTGTCGATTAGCCACAACAACTCTAGGAAATGGTCCACTGTGTGGATGTCCCGCAAGATCCTTGACTCAGACTCAGAATGTGGCCCTTGATTTCTCCATTCATCAACAGGTCCAGCTGCGAGATTGGTAATAGCACAGATGAAAACCGCTACGATGGTAGAATGGCTGGCGGAGAATATGGTGAACGGGCTGACACGCCACCACATCCGAGGTTGTCTTGTGAAGAGTTCAATGACTAAGAAACCATATCCTAATATGATAGAATAGTGATCACAACATCCTATTTAGGGGATGAAAATAATGATGGTTGGTCATCCTATTGTTCATCTTCTATCGGACCCCAAAATAACTCTTCGTGATATGCGGTTGAGGTTGAGAATGACCCTATTGATGATTGGGGATATTGCATGACCATTCCATGTAAGGAGACCATAACCTTCTTCTCCTAGATATATCTTTCGTTGGAGGTGGGAATCCAAAAGAACTCACATTCCGGACAAATAAGGCTTAAACACTTTATTCATGTCCTGACCCCTGACATGAAAGATCGAAGTGAGGGTTCCATTTTCGAATTGAATTCCACTTATGAATATAAGAATCATATGGGTTTAATCGATGTCTGGAACATCTTGGTATTCATTTTATGGCTAGAGTGACCCTCCATCCAGTCCTAGGAGGGTTGATTGGGACTAGGTATGTTTTCAACTTTAGGAGGCCCTTCAGTAGAACTGGTGCTAGGGAAGAGAATACTTCTGCCTAAGTGAGATGGGGCACATGGAACACCTGGAAATATGTCTAAGGGAAAATGGGTGGGGGGGTAAATTCTTCTTCCATTGGTTGACATGTAGTGGGAATCTCCCTGGGATGTGCTGGGGTGGGTAGGACCTCTACTGGAAATGGAAGTTGGACTAGAAATATCTCCAGGCATTCTTCCCCTAATAGTGATGGAACGAGGTGGGCCTTTTTACTAGTCAAATAGAACATGTGGAAGGCCTCTATGTTTGGTGACAATGAAACAGGGTATACCTCCACTTCACTAATAGCTGGGATAAATAGGACCTTCTTCTGTTGTAGTAAGAACATGGGGGAGACTACCACACTGATTTCTGACCAGAAGAAGGGGATGATGACATCAGCGACATGAAGGGAGCTTCTTGTGGGAGTGGGGAGAACCTGCAATATCACTGGTTGTGCCATAGGGAGGAACTCTGTGTTGGATTTTTCCACTATGGGTTGGCCCATGATGGGCGTCGTTTGTGTCAGCCACCATAAGAGTCATCCCAACATGTCGATGGGGCGGTTGTGGCCTCGATGCAAGTCGTAAATTTGAATTCCTCGGTTCAACATAAATAGGGGATTGATGGTATTTGTTGGTGGTTCAAGGGGACATAGAATCCATTAATGATGATTCTCCTTGACGTGCATCATCTTCAGATTGTGTCTGCTACTAGGATCAGGTTAACCAGACAGGGGCTGGTAGAGCACGCGTGGAACTCACCTGCTCCTTAGATTGTAGGGCTGGGTGGTGGCACTGACATGGCCTGGTTGGAGCTCTCTGTAGGGTCCCCCAGTATGGGATTATATTTGGTATGTCTAGGATAATGCTCACCTCATTGTTGTATGGGAGGGAGGCATCGAAGCATTCTTGTGAGTGGCCCCAAAAATGGTTGTAGGACGGAGTGGGAAGTAGTGGCTGCCTATGCGACCCATGGGGGAAGTGGTGATGGCGAGGAATAGAATAAAATTCATCATTTTGTTCCATATCCCAGGTTGGGATAATCCCTTCTTCCTTGTATTGTCGAACTAAGCCATTAATCACCCTCCTATGGACTATTTCAGATGGGGACATGGGGGTGTGGATGCACAAAGACTATGGATTTAGAGTTCGTCACATAGGTGATGAGGTTGAATGGGAGTGCTACATTGATGTTGCCTCGGCCCCCACATCAGTGGGTTGGTGGTGATTGGTTTCCCATCACGACAACATGGGTCTTGAAAAGGTGGGAAAATTAACCATCAAAATTGAAAGAAGGAAAGAGATGTCTAGTTCCCTAGTGTCATTCCATCTTCCATGGTTTGTAAGAAGGATCCACACTCACAACATCACAGAATGGAATGTCCAACATTCACTTCCCAAATCTATGGTGTGTTTCACGGAAAGCCAACTATTTTCTTGGAGGGACATAGCACCAGATAACTGGATATGGTGACATGTTTTTATACTGATGTCTGGAAGACTACTTATATCCACAATAAAGACAATTATTTCTTGTCGAGTACACCATTTATATTTTTTATGCTTTCTCCGGGGTGAACATCCATTATTTGGTGGATGTAAATTTTTTCCCCAGATTTCCACTTTCCAATGGTGTGCGGCATCCGTCTCTTATTTAGGAATGTTTTCTCATTGATTGAAATGGGATGATGGGATGTCAGCACCTCTTTCCTTGGATTCCTCATCAGAACTCATCACATAGTCCAGGTATCCCTTAATGATTAACGCATTGTTCGTGAAACTCTTCCTTGTTCCAGGTTTTCATGGAAACCAGTTAATTATGATGCTTCTATCTGAACATTCTAAGGGGTAAAGTCAAGGCAACAACCTTCGATCGGGGGACTAATACTGTAGGAAATCACTGGTGAGTCTATACGCAAGAAAACCGATGTTTCTAGGATTCTGTCCTTTATTATAGGGCTTCTCGAGGGAACAAAAGCCTATGGAACCCCACATTGAATGCGGTTAATTATATACTATTAGAATCTCTATAATATTTTCTTTTTCTTCCCATGTTTAACATAGGGTATACCAAGATTTTAACATCTAGCGATGATAAACTAGACTGATCAAAGAACTGATAGGAGTGGATGAGATGGGTGTGACCCTAGAAAGGAATTCATAAGAGTCCGACTAGATAGGTGAATCAAAATGTCTAATGAAGATAGATCAAAGGTTTCTTCCTTCCAAATAAACGAGATGCCTAGTGTTTAACTGTTTACTGCGATTGATCCTTGGAGAGGTTTCCTACATACCGTATCCCGGAAGACGGCGATCAACCCCACATAGTTCATAGGGGTGGTAAATAGGGTTGTTCATAGAGGAAAATGAATCAGTGATGTGTTGGGACTTATGCATGGTTAACGACCTGGGTAAATATCTTGGAGCAGTGAAGGGGTGGATGAAATGACTTAATCGAGATATGGTGTCCCATGTAAGAATCTTGATAGATATGGATGGTTGAGAGATTTGGATGGAGAATGAGATGGAACTGACATGAGGACAATAGTGATGTTGGGATTGAGCCTTAAAGAGACCTCCTACATATCTCCATGGAAGGGAATCAATGTACATGTAGTTCGGTGGGACGAGGGGACGCTGGCAGAGGCAGTCAGTGATAATGGATGCCTGGATGGGACCCGAAAGAATTAGAACCTCTGGATTGGGTCATGACCTTCCCGAAACATAGTGGATAAAGGGAAAGACAATGATGATACATGGATTTTGGGATTGAACCTCAGGGAGGCTTCCTAAATATCCCCATGGTAGGGAATCAAAGTCCATGTAGTTCTTGGTGCGGCCTAAGATCAGGGTGTGAGTGGAGGACATCGACCCAAATATGATGTTGCGGATTACACGTGGTTAGCATCCCTAAAGTTGGTCTACCTCTAAGTAGTTTGACTATAGATAAGGTCCCTAATAAATGGTACTACAAAAACATACCTCTAGATGGAACTTCAACGACTAACTACTGGATGGGGGTACAATTACTTAACTCTAGTTAGGGTTACAATGACTTACCGCTGGTTGGGGTTATAATGACTTAATACTGGTTGGGGTTACTACAGCTTACAACAAGTTGGAATTGAACCTCATGAAGTCTTTATACATACCCTTTCCAAGAGATAGCGATAAAAATCCACGTAACTCAATGATATATAGTTTGGCGTCATGTGGGACAAAAGGGGGCTATAATGTTTAACATAATGTAGCACATGGTGAACCGACATGAGGTGGTCGGGTCCAATGGGCGATGGGCATGAACCTTGAGGAGGATACCTACGTACCTATCTCAGAAAGGTCAAGTATAAATGTCCATGTACTTTGAAATGGTGAGAAAGTTTCAACATCTTTTGGGATGAAGGTGAACCAACATGAAGGGGTCTGGACAAGTAGGTGTTGCCCTTGATCCTCAAGGAGGATTCCTATATACCTTTCCCGGAAAGAGAATGGATAAAATTCCACAGAGTTGAGAATGATGAATTACTTTTACTATCATGCGGGATGAAGGTGAACTGATATGAAGGGATTGGGGAAAGTAGGTGTTGAGCTTGAACCAAATGGAGTCTTCCTAAGTACCTTGCTCGAAAAGGGAATGGATCAAAGTCTACATAGTTTCGAATGGTGAATATAGTTTAATTTCACGCAGGATGAAGGTGAACTAGCATGATGGGGTTGGGACTAGTAGGTATTGGGCTTGAACCTGAGGGAGGATTCCAATGTACCTATCTCGGAAAGGGAAAGTATCAAATTCCACACTGTTCAGAATTTTGATTAAAGTTTAATGTCATGAGGGACGAAGGTGAACTGATGTGAAGTGGTAAGTACAAGTATGTGTTGGGTTCGAACCTTAGGGAGGCTTCCTACATACCTTTCTAGAAATGGGAAAGGATCAAAGTCCATGTTGTTCAAAAGGGGGGATTATGACTTACATGCTAAGGTGACTCCGAATGTTTTTTATGGTGGTTATTTACTCTATGACCATGTGAGTCATGCTCAATGTTTGAAATAAGGAATAGAAAAGACATGATTATCAAATCATGAAAGGTGCATACATAGGGAATGAAGTGGGAATTGCACATGGATAGCGGCCCAAAGAAGAAATAAGGGCCTATGCGTGGTTAGCGGCCAATGGAGATAGAGATTGAGACTTACTCTAGTATAGTGGATTGATGGGATCAAACATTAGAGGGAGATGAATGGGTTAATGAAGGTCCCAGTGGCCATCACTCCTCTAGTATTTGGAAATGAAGAAGAAAGGAGGAGCATGGGTTCTTCCTCCCGCAAGAACAACCGGGGGCTTACATTGATATGGTTTTCCATCCATATGGACATATTCTGTTGCAAAAAATAGGATATCATTCTATGCGATGAGGATCTCACTCTTGTGGTGATGATCAGACATGTAGAATATGTCACATGGGGAAAACCATGTATATTTCATAGGGTGAAGACAAATATTAATGTCATCTGCTAAGGATGATGGTGTTTGGCAGCTTAACGCCCTACAACTTGGACGAGGTGGGTTCACTCCATTCCCCTATGACATAAATTATTGATAACATCCCATCCTTGGGCATGGGAAGACATCAACAATTTCATGGACAGGTAGTGTTATAGAGTGATCCATTTGGGGGCTCACGTTTTAATAGATATGGAACGATGAAATAGCCATTAGTCTGCCTATGTGATGAAGCATAAGCCTAAGCAATGTAATGTCAATCACCATCCACTGGACCTTGAAATGACTTCATATAAACCTGGAGGGTTTTATGAGATAATGGTGAAAGGGATAGTTGTGTTGCATATAAGAGGCACCTGAAGATGATGTCCAGGCTAGAGATGTTGAATTCATTCTCAAGGGTGCACACAAGGATATAGGATTGCATGAAAAAAGAATGGGTTTCCATGGAATAGGTGCACAAATGAGAAATTTTGTGTGAAATAAGATAGGTTGCATCGATAAAAGAGGTGTTCATGCAATTGGAGTAGTTTTTCCTTAAATTGGAGGAGTATTGAGCACAAATGGATTATCATGAAATGAACTGGGTGAGGGTCAAATCCCAGTGGACCTACACAAAGGTGGACCTCTGATAGACTTGTCTTTCAAAATCACATACATGAATACCATCTTTTTCATGCTGGAGGGATTAATTACGCGCATGAGATATGATTCAAATTCTTTTGTTTCCAGAAGTGAGGGGGTTTTCTTCTAATTATAGGCGATCACCGTCAGCGGGGGGGGGGGGGGGGGGGATGCATCCGATACAGAAAAAAGTACCAATCCATCATCTTCATGGGACGTTTCATGCCAGCGCACAAAAATCCAACCTGGCCACGCATGTTTTCTTGTCTTGGAGCAATTTTATGCACAACCCTCAGATTTTCCATGCATCGTTCCAAACAATCCCAGAATAGTTCACCAAGTCATGAAATGCCTTCTGTTTTCCCAATAATCTATCTTGTAGGCCTTCAGCCGATTTTAGCACCTATAATCATTTTATTAATTTTAATATTGTAAATAAATATTTATGACATAAAAAAATAAAAAAACATAAATATTATTTTTTAAATTTTTTTATTTACTTAAAATATGATATAATTATATTATAATTTAATTTATAATATGGAATTTTTTTTAATATTTCATTGATAATTTCATTATTCTATTGGTTGGTTTACTATTTATAGGGTCACATTAATATTTCTATGGGTAAATTACTATTTCATTGGTATAGGTTCTTTATCGTATAAGAGTACCTCTTATTTAATTAATTCATTATTTATGATGTTTTTATTGTGTTCTATAAGTGATTTTATATAATCTATATTAAATTATTTAAACATAATAAGATAAATTTCATTAACAGAGTTTTATGTCATTAATGACATATTTATATAATATAATTTAGATTATAAATAGTCTATAATAAATTAAGAATCATATATATATCATTTTAATGTCATATAATGAAGAATATGAATTAATTAATGTAATAGTGGACATAAGGTGTTTATATTTAATATGACAGAAGAACTATAATATTGATTTAATGATATAAATGATTGTAATTTTATTTTACTTATTAATTTTTCATAAATAGTTTTCACATATTTATGTATTTTAATTATTAAATTTTTAAAATTTTATTCCCAAATATATACAAGTTTGGTAAATTTTTGGATAAATTTGTTTTTTCAAAATTAGGAAAAAATCATTTTTTACTTAAAATGGAAGGATATGTTTATTTATTACAATAGGGGGCCCCATTACATGTTTGGTATTGATAATGAATTTATTTTGTTTCCACATTACTTAACCATCTTTTGTAATTGATGTTATTGGATTTAATTTAGTTAATGATATAATATTTCTATTTTAAGAGTACTATTTTTGATGAATTGGATTCTATCCAAAGTAAAGTATCACTAGGTAGAGTAATATAGTGTTTCAATACCTTCCTACCTAAAGTTTTTTCTGATTCCTACAATGGTTAATGGGGTTGCCTATATCTCACTCTGAGATTATTAATATGTTTGTTTTCAATTTCTTAATGCTTTATAACATTACATGTATTGTTCATTTCATTTATATATATAATTAATTCATATATGTATGAATATAAGTAACATATTTTTATGTTCAACAATGTAAATATGTGGGTTTTTTCAAATATTTACACATCAATATAGTTTGAAAATATTTAATTGGTAGAGCGAATAAGATTCAATACTGAATTACAAGAACCATGAATACATTAAAGTTTATAACATGAGATATGATAGAGATATTATGAACCCCTTTGAATACTATGTGTGATATTACATCCAATTTATAACTTTTTATGACTTTGTTTATTAATTTTTTTTCAAGCTCTATATGAGTACCCCTAGACTGTCTTGTGTAAACTAAGAATATTATTTGTGAATTTGGATTATGTTTATTGTATTGTTGACCTCAATAGATTAACCCCATGATTATTAATTGTTATATTATTTTTTGCTCTTACTTTTTTTTACGCATAAATGGGAAACCAAAATGGTGAAAATTCTAGAGTAATTAATTTTTGTGTATCCATATGAGGGATTATACAAAGAGTTTTATGTTCAACTATACAGGATTGATATTTGATATGACTGAAATTTGTGGTCTTATGGAGATAAGAATGTCTTATTTTCTTGATAACCCAGGTAAGTAATTTTTTTTATATTTCTCTTGGTATTCTAGAATATATGATTTTTTTTATGTTTTTCATCATTTTTGTGGGATACAATTTAACGAAGGCATCATTCAATAATTATAATACCAAATAATAATATTTTAAAAGCATATATTGTAGATAATACACTTATCATCATCACGATAAACCATATTATTAATCATAGTAAAGTATAAGCTTTAAGTATGTACCTTTTGAGTCTTGTAATAGAATAAATTTCTTATGAATGATTTGTGACTTATAAAAAATTATTAAGGATACACTTCAGGTTATATAACAGTTTCTTCTTGAGTAACCAATTTTCGAAATTATTTATTAGGTGAAGGATGATTCTTATGTAATCATGGATCAATTCATTAAATTTTTAAAAGGAATTAGTTGAAAAATGAACAGATAATTCTTATTACTCTCTCATATGCTCAATATGGTAGGGTATATTAATTTTTTAAAGGAATTTTAGTTTAATTTTTTTATAAGATTAGGTATGTCAAATGATATACAATATGATTAAATATGGTGATAAAATAATGAGAATAAAGGTTTCATGAAAACATTATTGGTTATTTCAAAAGATTCTATTATTATGATAGATATATGATATCACCTATATGTCAGTAAAAATTTAAAAATGTAATAAATGAGTAAATGGTGAAAATTAGTTGAAGCGTATAGATTGATGTTTATCATTCATGTAACAGAAAAAGGAGTTACTACATTGGTATCTTCCATACTTCAAGATAGTAATAAAATTTCATAATATTGGTATTTTAATTTAGTTATTGAGAAGATCAGGTCAACAATAGTGGTTTAAATCAAATGTTATTATAGTTTTTAAAACTCATGGTTTATGGTTTATCTGATTTAATACTAATATTTTCAGGGACACTAAACAAGGCCTTTTATTATAGTTGAATTAATCTTAGTTTTATTTAGAGAAATTCTCAATGTATTTGGAATATATATATGAACATGGTATATGATGTCTAGGTTCTAAATTAATATATAGACAGTACATGAAAGTAAACTTTCACAACATAAATAAGATATTTTTGAATATTTCAACAATCTTTATTCAATAATCCAATAATGTTCCTTGAAATATTTTTTTCATATAGGTAGAGTAATAATTTATCATGATTTTATTATCCATGATATACTCGAAGGAATTTCTAAAACTCCATTGATTCTCTATGTCAGGTACAATTTTTATTGAAATTAATTTTTAAAAAATGAATGCTTTGTGTCAATGAGTGTAAATATTATAAATTTAGGTAAATATAAATGATTTAAAATTTAATGGAAGAATTGGATGAGGTTTTAGTTAATATTAATGAGATGACGTAAATAGTAATGACATTAGGGCCTTAGATATAATGGTTACATTGATGAACAAATAAAACTATATAAAATGATTGTATCTCAATCTCATTTATCACATGTGATATATTATTTATTAATAAAGAGTTTTTATGAAAAGGTATTGTATGACTAAATGTATACAATGGTTTTATGACTTGTTAATTTGAATATCATGTTTTGGGAAGATGATATGTGTAAAAATGTTTTATCGAGTAATTTGTTTTTCAAATGTTTGTTGAAATATGAGGGGATGTTTGTTTTTCAACCATTGGTGGAAAATTTTGATAAAATAATCTTTTCTATTAAAAATATTTCAAACACATTGAATATAGAATATGATTTGTAAGTTGTAGTTTATTTATTATGTATAGCCATTAAAAAGAAATAAGTATTATTTCAAAAAAAAAATTGTATCTTAGAAATATATTCTAAAAGGAAATTAATCTAAAATGGAATAGAGGGAGTATATTTTTACATAATATATTTTTAAGGTTTATATATTATACTAGTATTATATAAAAGATAATTTCACTTAATATCATATAAGATTTTAAGATGTATTAGTATAAAATAATGAATGTAGTTACAATATTTTGAGGAATGATTTTCATGGATTATGCTTCCTCTGTTGATGATGTAGAACTTCGAATGATATCGATGTAGATAGAAAATCTAGACAATATAACCACTCATATTTTCAATATTTAGAGTTTGAATATGTTCAGGAAGATTAACATTTAGAAATATGATTCATAAATATCACGAGTATTCAAATATTCTTACTTTATAGATTTTACTCACTAAATAATTAAAGGGATTGATTTATTATATAGTTTCATAGAGATATTATAGGTATTCAAAATTATTTAATTAGTTAAAAATCCAGGAAATTTATAGAATCCTAAGGATGATCTGGCAGTTTTACAAATAAGATATGCTAAACATGTGTTGTTGTTATGTATTTTGAATATTCTATAATTTATTCAAGAGTATAAAACATATCATATTAAATGGTAACATCCAATTTATCATTATTTTACTTGGTTATATATATATAAATCTCATGCAAAATAATGATAATTTTTCTCTCAATGTACGACTATGAGTTTATCTATAACTCATGTTCATAACAAAGTATTATAGGTTGTGATAAAAAATTTTGTTTAAACTGATTTTTATTCTTATTTAGTGATATATTATTCTCTCATGAGGAAAAAATAATTTATTATGATTCCGTGTGTTCATAGAATGACCTACTATGTATATAACATATAATTACATACATAAGTATTTGGTGTAAAGATAACACAATTTATAGTAGTTCCATATTTTAGTTTTATATTTATTTTAATGTATTTTCAATGGTAGATCCATAAGAAATGGTTTTAATATTTTACATATGATATGTTATTAATTATCAGAATTATTTTTATCCAAAAAAATTTCCTTAATACATAAATTTTCAAATATTCTTCCAAGAAAAGCCAAATTACTCAATATTAGAACTTTTTTCTTAATTGTTTTGCCTATTTATTTTTAAATGAAAAAAATATATTTTTCTAATTACTATATAAAATTATAAGAATTTTTGTAAGAGGAAATGTTATTATTTCAATGTAAGAACTATTAATCACCATTCTCTTTCTTATTATGATTAATTAAACCATCATTCATGCATTGGGTGAACTATTTCCTCACCAAAACTATGAAATACATTTATTACAACTATTTTTATTCACTGATTATATGGGTGAAACTATTGAAAATATATGATATGTATAATATAATTATGATTGTTCAAATAATTATTTAAATCCAATTAATTTCTCTCTCAATATTTTGGGAAATGAATGCATTAATTGTGTGAATTACTAACTCGATAGAATAATGTATTTATTTTTTCCTCTAATTCCATTTATATTTATTAAAACCACGAGAAATATGATTCATCACATTCACATTACGCTAACAATAAAATTATTATGACTCTTTAATAATATTATTATTCCAAAATTATACCACTTTCATAATAATAATCATCTTTTAATTATGGGAAGTTCATTTTAGGGTCACTATAGCCACCTACTTGAACAATGCTATAAAACAAAATATTGCATGACTATAAGAACATAATTATTTATCCCAATTTATTTGAATACAATAAAACATTAATATTTTGATTCATGATCCTATAAGTATTCATTGTATTTTGGATTATTTGAAAAATCATTCCATATTACTGGGGGATTAAACATTAAATATTAATCACTACCTTGATATCCTAGATTATCAAGTTTTGTTGGAATATTTTTCTCCCAATGCCATGCCTTAACGAATACCATCATTTTAATTACATTTATGAAATAAAATAACCTTTATATCAATAAAAAATTAGATTTGGGGAATTATTGACTTAACTAGATACCATTTATCCATATGGTATTATTTTGGGTAAATTTTAAATATATTTATAGTCTATTTATTGATTGGGGAAGTACCAACAATCCATATACTTGTTATTCAAATAAGGATCCTTGTTTATTATTAAGGATTATTTGATACTTATTTTATATATTATTCATTCCATTAAATGATAAATTAAATAGACGTATTTAGTGACTCGTGGGAACCGTAATGGCCCTATAATTCAATGGAAGGACTTATAAGATAAGCATTCGTAGGCATTTTGGTTTCTTGCTTCCAAAAAAAATATTTCCTAAAAATAGAACTTTTTGGTTAGATCGTGATGTTTAATTACATACTGAATTGGATTTCGGAATGCTGTCATCTAATAAGAATTATAAAATTTCAGCATAAATGGTAATGGTTATTCCCGTGATTTTTTATATTTTTATGTCATCCCATGATTTATTTCAACCACATGTGTTCAGTTACATGTAATTATTTTATTATTATTTTATACTCCAATATTATTCATTCCAATATACCCGAAAATCCAGGATCTAGTGTAAGCCGGTCCTAATAAAATTAAATAACGAAATAGAGTTAAAAGAGTCAAGCATACAGGGGAATATTACAAAAGCGAGTGCGCACCACCCCACACCTATCTGCCTCCACCAGTGGGGCGCAATAGTCTGGGGTTGTAAAAGACCACATCTCTCCTGCATCAGTGAGCGCCCGCTTTGCCAATGCATCTGCCACCTGATTCACCTCTCGGTAGACATGTGAGACCTCCACCCGCATCCGCGCGATATCATTAAGACAGCCCACCCTTTGCGGCAGTACACACCAAGGAACCTGGCGCGTCTTGGTGCTAAGGGAGTGGACCGCGACCTGAGAGTCAGACTCAATCCATATATGTTCCCAGTTAAAGCGGACAACGTACCTGATGGCATATACCATGGCCCAAAGTTCTGCTTCAAACGCGGTACCAATTCCAATGGCCTGATGATAGCATCCTTTCACGAACCCACGGTAGGTACGAAACACGCCTCCCTAACCCGATGTGCCAGGAGCACCCAACACAACCCCATCATCATTAACCTTTAGGAAGGGTCCGATGGGTGGGATCCATCAAATATAGTTCATTCTCTGATGCAAGCGAGGTCGCCTCGAGACACCAAGAGTACGCAGAATTTGCAGATCTGCAACGGTGTTAGACATTGTCCCATTCTGCACACAAGAGGCTGCATATACATCCCTATGTATCGCCCTCACACCTTGCTGAACAGTAGGGAAAAAATCAGTGAAAGTGGCAGCATTGCGGGCTTCCAAAATGATAGCAACAGCCACCGCAATTATAGTCAAAAACAGATTAAATTTTTTTTGCTGAACCTACCATGAAAAACAGCAGACAGCAGTTGGCAAACCGGGCTGCAGGTGTCAACAGTCACCCCAAACACAAACCCGATGTAATCCCACAGTTGCTTTGCATGATAGAAGCCCACAAAAACATCCTAGACTGTTTCCTCATCATCTTTACACATGGAACATATGGAGGCCATGTGGAGCCCAGCCTTCTTGAGAGCATCCGATGTAGGTAGATGATTTTTCCAGATTCTCCATATCAGAGGAAATCGAGCAGGTTTGATGAAGCGTGCTCAGTAATTCAGCAACCATGAAGGTGTAGGGGAATTATCCCCACATGTGATCCTGTAAAAGTCTATACAATTGAATTTCCTGGTTCTTCTATGCATCCAGATCATAGTATCCTACTTTATGAAGACGTAACCAGTTACTTCATGCTCAACCTGCACATGAGCACTAATAGAAGCAGATTGTAGCTGTGAGAGAAAACTGGAAATTGTCAAATTGGCTGCCTCAGGTGGTACATTAGAGTCACAAAGAGGCTTTGTGAGCCACCTTGTGCTTCAGCAGTTATGTATGGAATCCCTGCAAACCAACCAGCAGGTATCGTGCATGATTATGACATAGGCCTACTTGATAGAAGTCCAAACCGACGAGGAAAGGTGCCATTTTTGTCCATTTAAGAGCCTCCTTGTAATCCTGTTTGAGAGAAAATCATCATCAGCTTCATGAGTAATCAAGTTCCAAGTGAACTTCCTAATCAACCCATCATTAAACGTCCGGAGGTCCTTGATTCCTAGGCCCCCCAGCTCCACCGGTTTGATGCATTCCTTCCAAGCCACTGTAACCAGCTTCCTCTCATGGGGGGACCCCGTCCATATGAAATTCTGTACTATACTCTGAAGTTCCTTGAGAAGAACCCTCGACCATTGATAAATGGAGAAGGATTATACAAATTTCGATGTGATAAATGAAATCACAAGACGGACCCTCCCGGCCATAGACACAACTTTCCCCTTCCAGCTTGCCATCTGATGAACAATCCCAGCAGAGATTCCTTCAAGGTGTTGTCTTTTCACTTTTCCCCGAAATAGTGGGACTACAAGAAATTGGAAGGGTAAGGAGCCTCTCCTCACCCCAAGAAGTCTGACAATTCTATTCTGTTTCCCAACTGAAATTCCATTTCCATAAACAATGGATGATTTGTCCCAACTAATGGCTTGTCCAGAATCCTCCTCATAATGACTGAAGAGGGCTTTAATAGGGGAGATAGTTTTCCTTGACGCCTGACCAAGGAGTAAGATATCATCAGCATAAAATAAGTGCGACGGGGTATACTCACTCACACCAGCCCTAATCCTTTTATAAAGACCCAAATGAGAAAGATCATTGATACACCTACTCAGGTAGTCCTCTGCCATAGCAAAAACAGGCCAGATACTGGATCACCTTGCCGCACCCCCCTGGTGCAAGGAAAGAAGCCCCTAGGGGCACCGTTGACAAGAACTGATAATCTGGATGACTCAAGAATGGTACGGATCAGATTCACAAAGTCATTTGAGAAGCCATATCTTTTAAGAACATCAAGAAGAAATCTCCACATAAGAGTGTCAAAGGCCTTGGAAATATCAATTTTGATGGAAAAATTTCCTTCCTTTGTGCTCCTTCTCATAAGATTGACACTCTCCAAGGCCATAAAAAAGACACTTTTGAATTTCATTCCAATATATATTTTGATTTACATGTTACCTTTTTTAATAATACTATATCCCCCTTATTATGTTTTAATATCCCTAGTTTATGAAGGAATTAATTACACCTTATTTTTCATAAAAAATACATTCTGTGGGGAATTTTATTACGGTTTTGTAGGATTAATATAGATTAATTCGATTCTTATATAGTAGAAAAGTTATAGATTATATGAAAATGAATTAATATATATAAGTATTATATTTTTCCTAATACTCTAACTAAATTAACAAAAAATTTCATTAGAATGTATGTAATGTGATATTTTATTTTATTCATTTATTTATAAAATATTTATACTCATGAATTTATTGTTGGTATCAAATCTAATATGTAAAAAATTTGTTTTTGAACATGATCAAGGTGTTCCAGTTCAGGGAAATAGAGTTAGTATTAATGGTGGTTTTATATAATATTAGATATTAGGATGTTATCTGTTGAGGATAACTAAATAGTTATAAATTACAACAGTGGTCGATAATTTATGGTCAATCCATATTTAAATAGTATATATAATCTTTTAACCTTAATTGACATGATATTCAACATTATAGTGGTCTGGATAACATGAAATAAGTGAAAATCCTTGGAACTTTTTTAAGTGATAATTATAAGTATAGGAAAATAATGCAATGTCTTGATAATGTTGAGATTATGTTGATCCCCTAGAAATGAAATCCTTTTTGGGACACTAGAAGGTGGATTTAGCTATGGAAAAAAAATTCTAGGGGAATTCCAAATGAAAAAGGATCATTTTTTATCAACTAATTCATTAATATACTTCACAATGTGTGTGTCTGAAACTGTACCCCTGAAAAAACACTCACATGGGATATGTTTTTGGTAATCACGTTATCATTATAAGCCATTTATAAGGATTGTTTTGTTAAGGAATTTGGTTATGGAATATTAGATAACCCATCAAAAAGAATCATTTATTGAACCAATAGTCATATGAGTTTAATTTAATGCTACTGTAATATTTTCAAATAGCAAGACATTTTGAGGATCAATTCATCATATAAATATATTGTAATAATTCTATTATAGTGTCTATCAATCATGATTAACTCTTTTTGGTTGTAATAATATATGAGTCTATAGGGAACCTTGTTCACAATATATTTAGTGGATGTTATTAATGTTGTAAAAATGTGATAACAACTTGGATTAGAACACAAGTGATATTTTTTGCATTATTATAGAAAAAGAACCAATTATTATGATTTAAAAAATTTACATAAATGATTCATCAAACAAACCAATAAATAGAAGTTTGGAGTCTCACAGAAGTTCCATAGATGCAGTTGATGGCCGAATAAATGTTTAATTTTTTTAAATAAAAATTGCAAGAAAAAACAACCAAGGGATTGTCTCAAGGGAACTGTAAGACTATTCATGTGATCGGAATGTGGGAACAAAGAAACACATTAAAAAGTATATATGAATCTCTTGATTATGATGATGATAGATAGAGTTGTGACCTCAATCCATAACAACTATATTAATGTAAAAACCTCATTTGGAATTATATCATGTGTTTTCCTCTCTTTTAAATACACACAACAACATTTATTTGTCAAGGATAATTAAAATTATGAGAGCCAAATTTATTTAATGCTGTGAGAAAATTTAATATCCCAATATTTGGAATTATACATTCTCTATTGAATGAATATGTTTGATAATGTGTGATACATCCAACACAAAACCATAATAAACTCAGAAAGAATATATAACCGTTATAGGATAACCATAGATTTAGTGTGTAAAAATAGATGAAAATTAATTATTACATATAGACAAAAGAAATCTATTGTTCAAAATAAATACTAAGGTATAAATAAAAAATTAAATAATATATTAAAATAACCAGCAACATTTATTTGTGCTATTAAATGCCACCTTTGAAAAACTGTCTATTAATATATTTATATTATAATACAAAATATATTATAGACAAGAGATACTATTCATATGAATAATATGTATATAGTAATTTTGGATTCTAATTCTTATAAAAAAACAATTACAATTGCTAATGTATTCAAAAATTTATTTTCCAGTGGAAGATGTTTTCATTATAAATTTCGTCTTCTATTTATACGTTAACATATAAAATTTTTTAATGTGAACCTGAATAAATTTTAATCATGTTTATATTTATAGTAAAATCATTATTTTTTACGATTTATTTGTAATTTTGCTGAAATATTTGATTCCCATTTGAATAGTGAGAATATATAATTTTTACCAAAAATTTAAATTTTTTATATTCATAAATATATAAAAAAACCTAAAAGGGTATAAAATATTTAGAAAGGTAAAATAATTATCTAATATGTAAAACTATAATGTTAAAAAGTAATATTTTGATTTTAGAAAACCAATGAACAATATTTTAAGTACATAAATTGTATTTCTTATCAAACACTATTTTCATATTTTTTTATTAAATATTATATTGGAATATTTTATTCTTAGATTATATTTTATCCACATAATTGTTTTATAATAAAAAAATTATATAAAGAAATTTTAGTGTATTTATAATTTTACCCCTCATAGATATTTTAAACTATTAAATACACCTTCTGTAAATTCATTTTTACATGTTAAATATGACAATGTTAATATTAAATATTTAGAATCATGTACGTTTTATTTCATAAAATTGAATTAAAATTAGAAATAATTGTTTTTTAGTTATGTAATAACACCCATTTTATTTATATGGATTAAAATTAAATTACTTAGGTAAAAACATGTTAGCACACCAAAATCAAAAATGGTACAAGTGAAGATTCTAAGAGTAATAAACATAATATAATTTTCAAAGGATGCGAAAAAAGATATTTTGGATATATTAATAACCTTATGTGATAACCTCATACCATTATTATAAATTTTTATGTCTTATTAACATTTGTGACATGTTCTCTCTTCATATTAAATTGAAATATTTAGAAAACAATGTCATTATCACCACTTATAAAAGGGGCCCCTCACCACCCCTTCAAGACAAATCCATAAATTACATTTCCTCTTTAAATTATACCCTTTTCCATTCCAAATTATTCTATTAATTTTACATGTGCATCTATTCCAATGAAATTGACCCAATACCTACAGTTTGAAGGAGTCATCCAATAGGAATCCAAAATCCTCATTGTTCATAAATTATTGCCAATTTCATTTATTTTCATTCATATTTTAACTATCTAATTTTAAGTTCTCTTATATTTATAAAAATATTTTTATACTAAATGTTATTAGGATATGGGAATAATTGTTAACCACATTTCCATATTTTCTATTTAGAAATGGAAAACATCACTCAAGCATGATGTGGTCTAAACACTCTATTAAATGATGACTTTCATTTTTCACCACCACCTATATTCACTGATTACTTGGATTAAATTTAATAATAATTTTTAAATATATAATATAATAATAATTATTTAGCGAAATTATATAATCAAACTTCATTCCCTATTTTTATTCTTGAAATGTAACATTTATAGCGTGTTCAGTAGACTACTACCTCTATGAAGTAACGTATCTCATTTTTCATTAATATTCATTCTATTTTACAAAACCTATCTCACCCCAACCATGGACGCCTATTTTTTAATTCTTTTCTTGGTCCTACATCTATTTGACAGAATTGATTTTGGGTTTGGGTTTGAAATTTTTGAAACATTGATGTTTTTGGTTGGTCTCGGGCCGGTAGCCGGTCACCGTGTGATTAGCGTTGCCTGTGCATTCGGCCCTGGTGAATGTGTGGTTGCCCGATACTTAAGATAACTAATTTTCATATAAATGTTTAAACATCTATGATAATATTATTTATTTATATAATAATAATAATATCATTAATTAGATATTAAAATTATTCTTATTAAATTTTTATTTGTATTTGTTTTGTTAAATTTTCATTAATATTATTATTACTATTATTAATATCAATATTATTATTATTTTTATAATTTTGGTATTATTATTAATATTATTACTAATAAAACTATTATTATTAAAATAATAAAATGAAAAGAAAAAAATACCCATACCCTAGTCTATCCCATCGCCCCCTCTCCCATTTCCCTACTCTGCATCACGGGCCGCTTTCCTCTTCCCCTGTTATCCTGTACACAACTCCCGACCACCAGCCCACCGGCTGACCCAGTCTCCTCGTCCGGATTTCCCTCCCTGCTCACCTCTTAACATTCGCCCGAGATCTAGCCTCCAGCCTCCCACCTGTTACAGATCATGAGCCAGCATAACTCCTCCTCTTCCTCAGTCCAGCGAAGCCGTATACCCCCCTCCCATTCGTCCGTCGGCGCGCACCGAAGCCCCAGCCAGCTCCGCCTGGCCCTAAGGGTTCCCACCGCCCAACCTCACAGTCTGACGGAACCCTACCCATTTGGCGCGACCTCACCCTCCCCCATCTGGCATGACCTCCCTTATCTGGTCAGCTTCCGACCGACCTCACCTCATCGTGTCCCCGCCTAGCAACTGATGTCCGAACCCGACCCCCTTCCCAACAAACTTCTGGTGAACCCAACATCTTCCATCTGACGATCTACTGGTGCAAACCTGAATCCCGTTGCGCATCTTCTCAGTGTTTCTCCATCATTTCCATGAATCCCCACGTCAGGTTTGTGAAGGGAGTCCCGGATCATATCAAACTCCATCCCGTCAACAGCCGGCGAAGGTGAAGTGATTCGGATCTCCTCAGACAGCTCTCCATTATTCACGGGGTGTGTTCTGTCTTTCCGCATGTTTTGGTTCACCTCTACCATTAATGGTGGGAGTTTTGTTCTCACATATTCATTTAATTTATTTTCGTCATTGTGTTTTGAAATACTTCTATTTTATTTGTAGTGGAGATAATGATTTTGGTGTGCAATCTTTCCTTTCTGTGTTCTCATGATCATCGCTGAAATTTGAAGTGATGTTCTTCATCACTATTTTTGTTCTGAACTTTTTTAGGGACTTATGGTTTATGTGTGTCCCTGGTGTTTTTTTGAATGTGTAAGGTTCTTCGACGCACTAATTTTGGGTGTCGGGATTTATTCCAGGGAGTCGAGAATTCTCCCAGGTGCGCACACACATTTTTCCCAGGTATGAATATATATATATATATATGTATACACGTCTTATGAGAGTGTGTTCCCTCATGGCGTAGGGAACTCGAGCATCAGTTTAAATGTGTATATATATATGCATTAAAGTGTGTGCGTTCGTGCGAGTGGGTTGTTTATTGAGTTTTAAAGTTTCATCTTGACCACCCTGAGGTAGGAAAATCTATTCACTTACTTTCCATTGTTTTTCCTTAATTCTTGACGATTTTTCTATATTATAATCTGGCTATGCATCTCCATGGTACCTCTTTAAAGCATGTTGTGGTGTTCTAAATTTTTTTGGTGTTGTTAATGATAGGGTTTACATGAATCTTTGTTTATACCATGTATATGATTACAAATGTGTTTTTAAATTTCCACTTGTTCTTTTTGGATGAAATTTGTGGTTTTTTGGGGTTTTTCCAATAGTAATATTTTTTTAAATTGTTTTGAAATATGTTTTGGATTTCGTGTATGAAATGTGGTGTTTTCCCTAGATCTGGTTTGGTGTTTGTCTAAAAACAGGCTTTTTTTTATAAACATGTGTGGTATTCCATAAGTGAGTGATATGGGTGTTTTTGGGATGAAAGAAAAGCGTGTATTTATGAAATTTGGCTTCAAATATTCTGGTTGGTTTTAGAGTGTTCCTCTTGGTTTGGCTCGGTTTTCCTTTGAAACATGCTAGGTTGATTTGTTGGAAGATGGATGTGGCATTTCTTTTTCTGGGTGTGTTTGGGTGAAAGTGGTATCTGATGCCCATTTGGCCTTTTGTGAAAGATAGTTATCTTGTATGTGTTTTGAAGGCCCATTTGGAACTTTCTTAGGTGTTGTTGTTTTTATCTTGACTTAAACTGGACTTGGGAATGTTTTGGTAAATGTTTTATTTAAGGTACAGTTTCGTCACTTTGGTATAAAGAGAGTAAATTGTGGTTATTTTTAATTGGTTAATAAATTTTTTGATAAATAGATGAGCGTCGTGAAGCTAAAGGCTCATTTGGCATGTTCGATTCGATTTTTACAAAAGGATTGATATGTGTGAATTGTATGAGGACTGTTTGGAATCTTTGAAACTATATGTTTGGAAAACCCCTCTATGGTACCTCCCATTGCCTCATCTTTCGATCAAGTGATAGGAGGGTCCTCGGTATGGGCCTCCTTTTGAGAATATTTTTTTACGGCATCGGACTAACCATGAGGTGGTCAGGGTAGTTCTGGTTTGTATCGCATGCTGGATTATATTTATATGGCTTATTATGTGAATGTGTGGCACACCTATCTGTGAACATAGCATAAAAACATAGCATAGTAAGGGGGTTTACTATGAATGATTGTTGTACTTGTTTAGACTATGCACTGGATAGTGACCCTTAGTACAGACCATACTCTGCTAGGGGATTGTGCCCCTCAGTTAGGCCAGGTAGGGCGATACTGAGCATATGAGCATTATGACGTCATCATGATTAGGCATGCCTTTTGGATGAGTCCCATGTATAGTATGTTTTGTTATTCCTCTGAGTTCCTATTTTTTCCTTGATCCTTTGATACGAGCACAGTTTGTACCATTTCTCTTTTTGTGTGTGTGGAATCATACCCTAGAAAATGGTTTTGGTGTTTTCTTGAAATAACTTTGTATGATAGGTTGATTTTAAAAAGGATTTCCACGTAGCGATTTGGGAAAATATTGTGTGATACCTCTTTATTTCATTACCATGTTTTTTGAATTATAAGGGCAATGGAATTGTGATTGTTAGTTTTCAAAATCTGTTGTATATATGAAAACCTTATTTTCTATAACTGTAGTTGAAACTGGTATTATTGGACTGTTTTGGAATTGGAAAATTCATGGATTATGTGGTTCATTTATGGAATCCCTACTGAGAATCTCTTCGCTCACACCTATTATATCTTTTCAGTTATAGGTTTAGGTTCTTGTTTAGGTTTCTGGTTCAGCTACTCAATATTGGAGAAGACTTGGTTCTGAGTAGGGTGGTGACCTGAAGAGTCACAATGAGGTATGTACATTTATATTATTTCATCTGAATGTTCTATATCAACATTGTCAATTTTTATTTATTTGGTTACATTTTTTCTGGGGAAAATCGTTCCCAACTATTAGATTTGGTTTCCTGACACTAGTTTCCAACCCAGGGGGATCGGGAATGCCCTTCGGGCCATGTCATGGGCCAGCTTGGGTTACCGGTTCAGGTTCGACCTATGTTAGTTCATGAAAAAATGGTGTTAGAGGAGGACCTTGTTATTTTGGGTGTCCGGTAGAAGGATATTAGGACTGTCAGAGCTCAAGAGGTAGGTTACAGGTCGGTTCCGGATCACCGCTACTCGCGACGAGACCTGAGATACCAGGGGTAGTTTGGGATTTGAGTTTTTTTCATGGGTGGTTTCGGATTGAGGGATGACAATGGAGGTGAATCAGTTCACATTACGGCCACACATGGGGTGGTGACCCATTTGATTATTATTATCTTTATGGGGTATATGATTCAACTAATTACAATTTGTAAGGGATTTCTTAATCCAATTTTTATTTATTGGGAAAAATTATATATCATTGAGTTTTTCGTGATTAGAACATGTTTGAAATGAATATTGATTTCCATAAGGATAATTTACACTTTTTAATGTGGAAATATAGAACATAAAAATAATATAATCATTTTATGAACAAGTTAAAAATGATATGATATTTATAACTAATGAAAAACTGAAGCATGCATCTATCTTGTATCCAGGAATTAATGTTCTGATAACCCTCATGAAGATACTCCAATTCACTTATTTATGGAAAGAGACTGAGAAATTGAGGTGTGGTTTTGATTCAGTAAACATAAAATGCTTGATATTCAAGTCACATCCCAGGAATCCTTTCACACAAGATGTTTTCAAGGCACTGAGAAAAGAAAACTAGTGAGGAAATCATGAACATGTGAGATGAAGGTAGGTTGTTGGATTTTATGGGATGCCATAAACAATGCCCTGTATGAGGGTGTGACCTATTCTAATCTCTCTTTTTTTGAATAATGTGATGCATCTCATTGTATAATGTTATTAGTTTTTCTAATAAAATGGAGGCCCCACATTCATGGATATATCTCTTATAGTATGATGACACAATATAGTGATACCACACCCTTCGGGGTGGATCAGATGCATCTTCTGAGGTGTGGCCTCAAACCTAACATAAATGTATCTTGTGGTATTAGAATGAGGTGTTTAGGTAGTGTTTTTTTTTTGAAATTCCAAAGGACACATTTTTATTTCCTTCCATTCATCCATTTCCTATGAAGATTCTCTTCTGGAATAGTCTCAAGAAATGATGTTGGGATTTGAGTTATGTATTAGCAAAAATAATGATCTTGAAGTGGGGGAAGCTATCTCCAAATCGATTCAAAACACTTTTATTAGGATAATAAGTATACCTTGTAATGTAACTTATTATATCAGCAAATTAAAGAAGATTATCAATAATGGTGTGGAGATCATTCACACTGGGAAAAAAGGTAATATAGTCAGACATTTCCTTTTTTCTCAGGCCCCTCAAGGAACAACCATTAAATATTTATTCAAGTTGAGATCATTACATCATAAGGGTGTTGAATTAATGTGAGGGTATTACCTTAGGCAATATTACTTTAGAACATTTTGTGACACATTATTTTTACATCAAAATTTACTTATTTCTAGGTAATAATATAAAATAATAGATTTGGAAAAAATTTCCCTTAAAATACTTTTTCAATTCCATGAACAGGTTTTCTATAATTGTTTCCAAAAATAATTTTATCATTATACAATGTATTTTAATGTTCTTTACTCAGTTTTTAATTAATATTATTTTTTTCAAATGTATATTATTTCTTGTTCTATACATTGTTTTTTATGTATTTTCCTAAAAAATATTGATAGGATACTTTTTGAATATTATATGGAATGAGTATAATTTACCTCCATTGTGACCACTTAATGATTTAAATATTATTTTATATATTTACATGGTCATTTCTAAATATGTTCTTTTATAATTGTGTATCATTTTAAAAATAATTTATATTAAAAATTGAAAAGATAATTTTCTAAATAAAATTAATGATTTTACCAATGAAAATTCATCTATGTAACCATCGTTTATTTAATATTATGCATCATTTTGGTAAATATTTTATCATATCATATAAAATATTTATTAAATGTATAGTGGCCAGTTTGACTAGAAATGTGATATTTAAATATCGTTCACAAAATAGCCTTGTATGGTTTTTGATTATGTTATCTAATTTGGGAAAGTTATTTACATTCTTAATCTAGTTTCAAAGAAAAAATATATATACATGTTATTTATGTTTTACCCATTTAATATGATGAGTGCATTAGATATATAATTTGAGGGGAAGGGACCTCTATATCCCTTAATGCAATGGTAGGTCTCATAATACCCACTAATTTGTGTATTGGATTTTTTCTTACCCATTTATTTATGGTGTCTTGGCCAAAACCTTGATGGTATGATTATGACATTCAATATTATTAATTTCTTCGTTATGATATTTTTTTTAAATTCCATGTGGTTATTCAATTATTAAAATGTAAATGGTTAACTCTCAAAGATCATGTGATTATTAATATGGTGTTATTTGTAGATATTTTACTAATGTAATATTATGATCAAATTGTGATTTAGGGACATGTGTTTAAATTATTTACCTTTATATAATTTTTATCCCTTTTTTATTCATATCTTGCACTATATACTTACCCAATCAACTATTTCAGAGCTCCCCTTTCTAATTTTTTATTTTCAATAAGATACAAGGATGTTTTTTTGATTTATATGCAAGGATACTCTATGGGAACTTTTTAATGTCAAAAATAAATTTCTTTTTTTATTTTAGTTTTCAAATATAATGTGAATTTAATGAATCTATTTACATTACCAAGAATACTTAAATATTTAACCTTTCTGAATGTGATCCCCTATATCATATACAAATGTAATAATGTAACCACCGCCTTTGGGTTACTGGGGTTAGTGTCTTTATAGTTAAAATTATAGACTTTTTTAGTTGAATCATTGGGAACAGTAATTGGGAAAACATAGGTTAGAGAATGAAACCCTATAATTGAATCTAAAAATACTCCCAAGGAAACCAAAGTAATTATATACAGATTATTTATTAATATATTTTAAATTTATGATAAATAGTTTTGAGATTATATATTATATTATGATTCATAATATAGTGTATTCCACAATTCATAAATGGATCCATTTAGAATGAATAATAACAACCTCAATGAATGTCATCTAATGATTAATAATGATCATTTCATTTATGGAATTAATATAATACATTGAAGAAAAATAATCTACCAAAACTTATCATAATATGAAGACATGGTACCATGTGTTAACAATAAAATGATTGAATGGTCGATGTATTGTTGTTTCGAAGGGAAGAAATAAATAAAGTGGACAAATGGTAAATGATGTATAAAGGGAAAAAAGGAATGAATGATTTTTCAAAATGTTATCATTGTTGATGGAAAAACAAGGGTACCTTATTAAAATAAAATTTACATTGGTTCAATTCAAATGAAAATGGTAACCATTCTCATGATTGTTTGGGAAGGAAATTTTTTTCCAATGTGTATTGCTTTAACTGTAGATAGATGGGGCACTATAAAAATAAATTCCCCATTTTGTAAGGAATTATACATTACAAGAATCTAAGGGACAAACTTTTATCTTACTATATGGTTATAATTGAAATGAAATGATTAATGTTCTTTTGTTTTTTGATCCAAAAAGTTTGTTGTATGAACTTATCATTACAATTATTATGAAACATAATTTTTTTTATTACATTTTCTTTAAGTATTTTAGATCAATTATTATTGGTAAAATGAACTAGAAAAGTGACTCAGTTGAATGTTGATCTGTTAGAAAAAATTAATGAAGGAAATATAACCCTTAATATATTTTGGATACTGAGATACTTATGTATGGATGATGATATGGTTTGTGTTGATAATTTAAATTCGATATTACTAACTAACTGTGAGGTAAGTAATGATTTTCATAAAAACTAGGTTATTCTACAATTGATGGAGTTGAAATGATTTTTGGATTTAAGTAAATATCTAATATTCTAACCCCCTGTGTTTTTTGAACTTTTTTTAATAACTGAATCTTCATTGAGTAATTGAATTTAAATAAGTCAAAAATTTATTTTTTATCAAACCAACTTGACATAGTCTACATGATATCAACTTGTCTAGCGTTACACGCAACAATGACTTAACATCTGTTACACACAACACCAAGTGAGAAATGGAATATAAATACCCAATAATTTACTATTTATTTACTATATTAAATAAATATAATATATTCAATGGATTATTATTCAAACCACAACTTTTTATCTTGTGTTACATGCAATAAGAATTTTCATTGATTCCATACACTACACATGAGACAAAATATTAAAAAATATATAATATTATTAAAACTATATTATTTAATTTAACAAAATAGAAGATATCCATTAAATTAGTATTTAGGAATAGAATATAATAACTTATAAATATTTAGGGTGTATATAACTATAAAATCAATTCATTGGATTCTAATTAAAATAAAATAAAACTATGAACTCAATGAATATAAAAATGAAATATTATTATTTGTTCATGCTTCTAAAAATGTTTTTTCTTGATACCCTTAATTAATACAAATTCATGATTGATTTTAATGAATAATATATGTAATATATTAAAGATAATAATGTTGATACTCATCCAATTGTTTTGATAGGAATATGATAAGAACAAACCCAATATCACACACAAAAACCAATTTTTTATAGGGAAATTTTCCACCATTGAGTTGTGGGGACTTTTTAAATAAAAATTTGGACACTTTAATAAATTTAATATTTTCATATAATCTTATTATTCGGACGTTAAAAAAAATTATCATATGAAGAATATTTGATATTTTTCTATGAAGATGAATTTTTCAATCAATATTGAAAAATACTGAATTTGAGTTAAACAATTCCTTATAATGTAAATTCTTTATAAGGATAAAATCAGGTTGTGATTTGTTTAAAAGTTTAGTTATATATTTTTTATCAATTAACACAATTTAGGTCATTTTAATCAATTTCAATTTTAAAATTACTATAAAATCATAGAAAAAATTCTGATGATTTTACTTTAAAATCCTGCAATATCGTCCCTCTTAAATGATTAATTTTAAAAAAATTATACTTCTTCTATGACTTCAATTTGTAAAAATGGATTCCATATGGTGAATAATAATAATTTATAATTTAATATAATACCAACTTTTTTTTAAAACAATATTAATGAACGTGATTAAAACTAATTATAATGACTGGGGTTAATTTAGAATAATAAGGGACTAATCCTCAACCTTATGGCCCTAAATGACCTCTAAAATTGTCCAAAAGCTATTTTATGCGAATAATATTAACCTATACTACAGTTTCTCAAATTGGTTCCATTGTTTTATCCACCTGAAATTTGAAAAAAATGTGTATAGAATTCGTTATTCATTAGATTTTAAGAGCCACACAACTCTTGCACTATAAAACGCCACCACTTCTCCCACTTCCCCACACCTATCAAACCACATATTTTTTGCCATGATAATCCTAGATAGATTCACATAGTAATATTACTATACCTTAGATCCTACTCTTGGTCATAAATCCATCCAAATAATCCCTTTGGTATAAACCAAAAGGTGTTACCTGATTTTAAGGTAACGTTTTCAAATAATCACTTTTCATCCATTTCCTTCTCCACTCTCAATAATCTACATATTACAAGAAAAAATAAAAACATCAGTACCCTCAATATTAGAAGAATTTTTTTATGACTTCTACCTACACTTACACACACCTCCATCTAATGGGTAATAAAAATATTGTTTATGTGTATGAAGAACTGTTGTATCATGAAACAATGATTGTTCACATTTCCATTTACACATCCCATTGTGGAAATTATGATATAAAATTACTTTATATATGATATAAATTATTTATTTTTTATTTTTTATTCTTTAATTTTTTATAATAGAACTGTATGATCTCCATATAGTGTAAATATGATAATTTCCTTTGAAGAAGTGTGGACTGTCGCCCCCTCAAAAATATTTTACTTCTTCATTACATATATGGAATGATAAATTGATTGTCTTAATAAACCTATGTAAAATATATAAAATACATATTATAATGTAAATATAATATACATATATCATTTACATTTAAATATTTTAATAAAACAAGAAAATTAAAGTAGTTTTCATGTGTACGTATGGCCTACCATATCCATGAATAATGCATTTCATTTCATATCTACGAGCATTATATATTATTTTAAATTTGTATATATTAAATATATATGATAAATAAGTCAGGATTTAAATTTTGGATATGATAAAATCATGATATATGTAATGGGTCAAGAATATATAATGTCAAAACATACTTTATAAAACTAGGCAATTAACACCAAATTATTGATAATAATGAACTATTGTTAACAAATGGGTAATAAGATGTTTTAAAAAGACAATATATAATATTATAATCAATAGTATGGTTATGTTATAAGTTAGTAACATATTTTAACCCACTATACATGAGGATAAATACCAAATAATGAATGTAATGTTAAGGTTAGGGAATTTCATCTCACTTTTTATTTTTTTGAGATACATGTTTATTCCCCACACATTTAATTTTTTTTGGTCTATATAATTCTCATGCACGATTATATTATTATTATAAATATAGTTTTACGTATTTAAATATCCATTTTATGATATTTATATATTGTTATTTATGTTTCAAAGTAACAAAATTACTAATGAAATTTTATCTCAAGTTTCCTTGTTCGAGACAGAAGTCGTTTTATGAACCAATTTTTTTCAAAGACATATATATAATACAATAAAAATTGTGTATAATAAATTTACATAATTTAATGATATTTAAAAATATATTTAATTCAATTTTATTACATGGGGAGTATGATTCACGTTTTTAAAGAGGTAAATGTTTATCAAAACAATCTAATCACTTTTTGAGATTGTTTATGTTTATACTTCCTCTGAAGAAATATTATGTTCAAACACTTAAGATATCTTTTGTATTTTGTAACCCTATATTTTTTCATGATATATTAGTTTAGTTGTTCCATTTTTAATCTCTTTGTTAAATATTATAGTGATTACTATTTTCAAGATATCTAACATGACCCTATATTTGGTATGAAATATATCATCCTTCATAACCATGTATTCTAAAAACATTTTCCAAGAATATTATTATAATATTCTATGATGATTAAAATAAATTCTTCCTCATTTTTTATTTTTCCAATATTTCCAAAGGAATCTCCTTGTTTATTTTAGAATGAGGAAATTTTCTAATCTTTTTACTCTAAAATATTTTTACCTCATACAACATGTATGAATTAACCCCCATCAATTCATAATATATTTATTTTTATTTATAAAATGATAAAGGTTAATAGTTTTTTGTAAATTAATTTTTCACATTAATGTATTTCCAATTTTTTTGAATCAACTTTTATAAGTTCTAAAGGAAAATGGTTTTCAAGATCCTTTTATAAGATATCATGGAAAATTGTTTTCAAAATATTTTAATGATTATTTAATAAATTTTCAATGATTTTTTGTCAAAATGTTATCACGATTTATTTATATGATTTCGAGTAAAAATCCTTCCATTAGGTTTCAAATATTTTGTTATAATAATTCAATTTTATATTCAATAAAATGGTTATAAATTTGTATTTATGTTTAAAGTATAATTTTTCAAATAAGAAAAAATATTTTCCAGGAAAAATGTTTTCAAAAAATGTTTCCCAATTATTTTCCACCTAAGATGAAATATACTGGTGTAAATCATGCCCATATAAGGTATTATCCAAAGATTTTATTCTTATTCATTAATGTAGTGCTTATTTTATGATAGAATGGTCTTAAATACACCCATGCCTCTTCTATGGATTACATGATTTTGAAACCTTATTCTTTTCATGTGTAATGTTGTTGTTGAAATAATTATAAAACATGAGTTTTTCTATAGGATTGGAAATGATTACATGTTAATGATTACCATTTAATTTCATGGGTTATGATATGATTGTTTATGATTTTTAGGAACATGTGTGTGTGATTTAATTATTAGATGGGTGGGACCTATATCTACATATAATGCATTGGGTAATGAAAAATAAATTATGAGAAGAAAGGGTAAATAGGAAGGCAAGCCAATCTGTAAATAAGAGTGTACAAAAGGGGACATCCCAATACTGAAACAAGAGGGTATACAGGAGGACATCCCATTCCCTAAACAAGATGGTTCATGGGAGGGAATCCCAAGCCTGATGCATGTACATGGGTCATTAGCCCATCTCTAATAGGTTACAAAGGTATTGGTATGAATCCCCGACATCTGATTTTTATATTGAAATATATATGTCAAAAATTCTGTTATTTATTCCTACTTAATTCTTTTATGAATGATTAACTTATATCATTTATGATCCATTACTTATAAAGTGCCAATCATTATAATGATAACTACTATTTAGGTTATTACCTTCAAATAATATGCCTATATTGTCTACACATTGATCATGTTATGATTACACATTTCATTTATTTTCCAATACTGATCATCTGAGATCATCCCTTTCTCATGATTCCTTTCCATAGGTCAAGAATAATTTTTGTGTACACTATGACATGATGTTCTGGGCCTGACTTGGGGTATTATAGTACATGACAATGTACCATTCTTGAGACAAGTTTTGGATATCTGGTGGGATATGCTATGGTAATTGGAAACTCAATAATGAACCATTATGAAGGATTTCAATATAATATAACATTAAAAACCCTATAACAAGCCTAATGTGTCATAGATTATGGGTGGTGTCATAATTTAAACATCCTATAAGTAATTTTTTATTGTTATTTAGTTTTCTTCTATGATATGTGTTTCCCACCCCATGCTTTCTAGTTTAAGACTATATAGGGAACTAGAATTATCATTGTTAAAATATAATGTTTTAGATGTGAAACATATGAGATTTATGAATATCTGCTTCAAAAAGTGGAAATTTCATAAAGAGAATAAGGAAGATGGAATGAGTATTGTTTTGACTTATAAAGGTAGAGAGACCACAAACAATATGTGAAAGTTATGTTGCGTTCTTCTAGTATTTTTATATTATTCATATGAATCATTATTAAGTTGAGGTTGAGAAACTACAAGAAACGACTCATATATTCTTGAAAAGAGGTTCTATGGAATAAGTTACTATAGCCTGAGTAATGGCCTATGATTAATACTGGATGAATGAAGTACATATGATTCATAATTCAATGAATATATTATATAAATCATCAAATATATAAAATATTTTTAGTATAAGTTTTCAGAATAATTTGAAAAGGATATGTTTATAAGAGATGAATTCATAGAAAAGTGTTATTTTTATTAAGGGAAGGTAACCATTAATGTTATCAATATTTTTAGAATATTGGGTTTCACTTAGTTAGAGTGGTGATTGATTTGGAGAAAGTAAATTGGATAGCACTGATTACACTAGTTTAATAACTATTTATAACGTCTTCTTTTTCACGTGGGGTTTTTAGAATCAATGTAAAAATCAAGAAACATTGATTTTTTTACAATGTTTCTTTTATTAAATCCATGAAAAACACATTTAACCTTTTTTCACGTTGGTTATATAAGAACTGATGTGAAAAATAAACTTCCATGACTTTTTCATGTGAGTTTTAAATAACAGATGTGAAATATCAATCTTCATTACATTTTATCATTGATTATTAAACAAAAAATGTGAAAAATGTTTACAATCTTGTAGTTCAGTTCCCAATATTTGATTAAACTTTCCTTGGTTCTCAAACTGAGTTACTGATCAATGGATATGGTCATCTAAATTTAAAGATCTGTAAATGATGACTTACATAAGTCCAAATTCTGATTGCCCTAACTTTTTATCGGTAACTTCATTTGAACCCTATGACTAGTCAAATTGATGTTTAGGATATGAAATAAATTTTGTTAAATTGTTTTTTTATTTTTATAAAAAAATCGATGTGAATTTTGTACTTTATCTTCAGTTCTTTAAAAAGTTGACGTTAAAAGATACTTTTCCATCCTAGTTATCATAAAAACAATATGACTAACTAATGCATCATGCCAGTTTTATTAAAAATGATGTAAAAAATGATAATTTTAATATCTTTTGCTTATGGTTATAAAAAAACTCACATAACTAGTAATTTTAATATTATCCTATGCGGAATTAAAAAAATTTTATAGCCCCACATAGAAATTTTCAGTTGTGGCCTAAAATTTACAATACATCATTTTATTTTACCATCTCATTTATATGCATTAATTATACCCAAATATTAATTTAAATATGAATTCATTCTACCATCATCATAACACCAACTCAAATCATTAAATGTTCATCATGAACCATAGAGAAGTCCAAATTTCGATGGCCATATCTTTTGATCTGTAACTCCATTTGACCTCCATGACCAGTCAATCAACGATTTGGAAATGAAATAGATGTTTATAAAAATTGGTCACATTGGTAATTATAAAACAAACATGAAAAGTTTCATTTTTACATCAGTTATTGAATGAAATAATTGTTCAAATCTAGTTTTCCACGTTGGTTTTATGATAACTAGTATAGAGAATAAATGTTTTAATAAATTTTCATTTCAGTTATAATAAAAAAACACGAAGGATAACTGTAACATCATATCTATGTATAATTCAAAAAAATTTACTACACAACATTGAAATTTTAAATTTCTAATTTTTTTTAATATTTTATTTTCTTTTACAACCTCATTTATACGTTTTCATTATAAAGATATATTAGTTAATTGATCAATTATTTATAACACTATCATTACACAAACTCAAATCTTTTGATCTACATCGTGAACCCAATATTTCTTCTTTCAGCGATCACTTCCTAGTATTTGTAATTATTTTCCATGATTTATGTTTTTAATGATTATTATTATTAATTGATAAACTTATGAATGATTATTCTTATATTATATCAAAGAATAATTATTTTTATCATGGTAAAACTAAAAAACTTATTTGTAATTCTGAAATTCTATCTAAAATAAAGCATTGGTTTCCACATGAGATATTTCCTCAGAAACAATTATATCCCACTAATGACTATCATATAATTTGATACCTAACTCAATTAGAGCTCTAAAAAAGTCAAATATAGTCATAATAAATTATATACATGTTTGTAAACATTTTAACATAGGTTTTTTAAAAACCAACATGAAAAATAATCATTCACATCGGTTTTTGGCAAACTGATGTGTAAATTGATTTTTTATATAATTTTTTAAAACTCATATTAAGAGATGTATTAAGATTTTTTTTTAAAAAACACATGAAAAATCATAATAAATAGATTTTTTACATCAATTATTAAAACCAATGTAATGAAATTAAATTTACAATATCCCCTTCAAAGATGTCTTCTTAGGGACTGATGTTAAAAATATTAAAAACTAGATGTGAAAAACATTTTTTGTACTAGAGTTTCATGATAAATAATAATGGATCAATTGAAAATGTTTTCTATATTTTTTTGGATGAATTTTAGAACTTCATTGATTTACAAAATATATCATGCATCCTTTAAAATAAATATTCATTCATGTTTTCCATAAGGATTTAAGATAATTAACGCCATTACCCTGTTTCAAGAGAATATACAATGAGGATATTCACATGTTGGAAATGTAAAAACAAAGAGATACTTTTAGATATATGGGTATCAATGTTAAACTGATTTTGTGTCATTATATTTAATTATTTTTAATTTCGTTAATTATAAGGTTTATAAGGTTAACTATTTATAGGAAGTTTAAGTTAAACATTAGACGAAGTTTGTGATATTGAATTATTATATCACCACATGAGGAATTATCCATATTGGATAACCTAATATAAATATTTTTTGTCTATGGTAACTAATGAGGGATTGGATGATTTAACCAAGATCCCATCATCAAATACTGCTCCAGGAATGAAAAATTCACCTTCCTTTTTTGAGAGACAGGTAATGTGGAAATTGTTGAAGATATGACCAAATGTTGAGATTTTACTTATGAAATGGACTAAAATAATGCGTGTATAACTTATATTGAAATTCATTTAACCTCAGGGACATGTTTTTTACCAAAGGGTGTTATTTAACATACGGATTTAAGATTTTTGAAATTCTCCAAACCATGTTCGTTATCATTCTCCATCAGAAAATGATAGTTATATTTATCATTCATATCCATGTTATCACTTCTCACCTATGTTCTTATATTGGGAAACATATTTAAATTTAACATTTGGTAACCATTATGTTTCTAATTATTCTTCTATTAATATATGTTTTACTATTCATTTTTATGTTGATGGATTCCATGAAAGGAACATCAAAATATTAATCCTTTGATAACCCAGATGTATTTAAAGGGTTAATTCATTTTATGGGGATAGAATGTAACACCCAATGTTTTTGCGAACTATTTTTTTGGAATAATTAAATTTTCCTTAAACTATTCCATTTCAACAATTAAAGAATTCCCCTCACATGACACCAACTTTGAAAGTGCTACATGACTCTAAATTCTCTTATGTTACATATAACACCAATTTGGATTCTATTATAGGAAACACCAAGTGTACAAGGGATTATAATAAACCAATATATTTTGATATATTTACGATATGAAATAAATATAATATAGTATATGTCTTTTAATGCACTCCAAAACTATTTAGATTGCATTTAAATAATAGGATACTTTCTTTGATAACATACACTACCAGGGGGACTCAATATTACAAGACATTGATTATTATCAAAAAATTATTATTTCATATAATAAGATATAACCCAGTGAAAAAATATGTATTTATCAATACTAATAATTAAATAATGAAAATTATTTTTTAATAATAATATAAGATGAAATTATTGGTTACCAATTAATTATAAATGAATCTAAGAACCAAATTAATATAAAAATTAATATTATTATTATTTTCATGCTTCCAAAAGAGATTAGTCTTGAAAAACAAAATTAGTCATAATTAGTGAGTTATTTTAATGAAATATATAAGTCATATATTCAAAAAAATAGTAATCCTTTATGATTGATAAGAATAATAATGTCATATGTAAAAACCAATATTTTTATAAAGGCAATTTTACTACCTTTTAATAGATATCCTATTTTTAATCCAGATTTTGACCCTTTTATAAATTTAATATTTCAAAATAAAAATAATATAAGTAATTTAAAAATAAAAATTATCTTACAGTTAATTTTTGTTATTTTTCTATAAAGAATCATTTTTTAATGAATAATGAAAAATATTGAATTTTACTTGAAAATTTCATTTTTGTTAATTTTATGTATATCATAAAATTAGTTTTTATATTATATTTAGTGATTAATAATTTCATAGTTTTATCAATTAATCATATTTAATTCATTTTAATTAATTTCAATTTTAAATTGAATAATAAAAACAAGAATAACATTCCATCATTTATACATTAAAAACATACATTGTTGTCCCACATGGGGGTGAATTTTAAATTAATTTATAACACTTATGTGATTGGAATTTTAAAAAATGGATTCCATTTTATAAATCAGAATAAAATATATTTTCTAATAAGCCCAAATTTGTTTTTTACAAAAAATATTAGTGAAATTCATTAAAATTAATTACACTGATTAATGTTAAATTCATCATAATGAGGGACTAATCCTTGTCATTGAGGTCCAAAATAATGTATTAAATTGTACAAGAGCTATTATCTAGACATTTCTTGACCCTGTCCTCACTCTTATCGAATTGGGTATACTATAAGAGCCACGTTCAATGTGAAAAATGTGTATTGATTTCCTTTGTCTAAATATTCCAAGAGCGCAACTCCTCCTCCACAATAAAAGGCCACTAGTTATCCAAAATCCTCACACCTCTCAAATGACATAGTATTGTCCAATAACCATCCAATTAGAATCCAAACATCCCACACCTCTTCTTGCAAGACTCCTTTTCTGAATAGATCATTACAAGGAAGCCATTTGGTATAAACTAAAATGAGTTACCTAATTTTAAGGTACCATTACCAAAATGAAATTATCCTTCATTTTATTCTATAGTATATATACTCATATTATTCCATGATTAAATAAAAAAAGTATAGAAAATATACTAGGATGTTTTTATACAATTATTTCTACCTACACTTATACACACCTACATATAATTATTAATGAACATACTATTTCTATGTACGATAAACTGTAACCTCACGAAATGATGATTGTTCATTTTTCCTTTACCACCACTAATGGTGGCCATTATGATGGGAAATATATTTATATATATGATATATATGATATTAATAATTAATTTATTCATTTGAAATTTTTATTTATAAAATACCTTTATACTTTTGATCCTTTGTAAATATGATAATTTTGATTGAGGAAGTGTGGACAACCACCCCCAAAGCGATGTGACTTGTTCATGTCATACATGGAATGTAAAAAAGTTGGTTTTATTAAAAATCATAAAAATATATAATATTGAAATGATACTAGAATTATAATATATATATATTATTTTCCATTAATTTTATTATTAATATAATGAAATAATAGTAGTGTTCATTCGTACGTACGACATACCATCTCTACAAACGGTGCATTTAATTGCTAATATCCAACCATTATTTATTGTTATAAATAAATAAGATACAAAAAAAATTATTATTCCATTTTTTACATTATACAGTTTATTAAATAATTTTCTATGTAATAGTAGAAGTAATTAACTTGTCAAAAACAAACTTGAGAAAAGTAGGAAAATAACTCCGAAAATAGGGAAAATAATTAATGATTGTTAAAAAACAGGTAAAAATAAATTATAAAAATATGACATATCATATTATAAACATGGTTATGGTTATGGTATAAGATATTAAAGTTTTTTAAACCACAATATAAGATGATAAATACCAAAAAAACAAAAGTATGGTTAATGTAAGGGAATCTATTCCTGCATTTTATTTCCTTGAGATACATACTTAATTAATCACACATTCTATTTTTGTTGTGTGTTCACTAAACGTGGGTGTACTATATTATTATTTTAATTAATCTTATTGTTATTTAAATATCCATTTTATGGTATTTCAAATATTGGATTTATTTTTCAAATGTTACCAAATCAGTAATTTAATTTCATCCCAATTTTCATTCTTTGTGACACAAGACATTATATGCACCTATATTTACCATGAGGTGTATATACTAATATTACTGTGTAATATAATTAATATATTTATTTTCATGATATTTTAATCTTCATTTAATTAAATTTTATTACATGGAGAGTATGGTACAAGTTTACCCTTTGGTAAGAGTTTATTGAAAAAATCTCATCACTATTCGAGATTGCTTATTTTTATGCCTCATTAGATGAAATTTTCCATCCATATCTTACTAAATTTGTATAATTTTATTTCAATCTATTAATTCAAGATAAATTCATGTATTGGTTCTATTTTTACACTCTTTGGTTCATTTTATAGTTAAGAAAATATTTTTATAAAATCCCAACATCACCATATCCTCAGTCAGAAATACTTGTCCCATCAAAAACATGTTTTCTAAAAAGGTATTACAAGAATATGCTACTAATATCCTATTATAATGAAAAGAAAATTTTACCATTTTTTACTTTTAGTAGTGGTTTCAAAGGAAAGTAATTTCTAATTTCTAAATGAGGAAATTTTCAAACCTTTTACGGTAAAAAACTGAATGTTCTTTTTACGGTATTTGAAATGTATGTATATAACCTCAGTTGATTTTTTATGGTTTAGTTTCATGTATAAAAGGTTAGTTTTTATGATTTTTTAATTATATTTTCAAATTAATGGGTTTCACATTTTTTTCAATATTTTTTTATATTTTTTAACAGAAAGGTTTTTTTAAAAAAATATGTTCAATCTTCATTCATAATTATTCTATGAAAATTATTATCTAAATTTTTTCAAGATTAATTTATGAGTTTTTAAGTAAAATTGCTTTCAAAACCTTTTCAATATATCATTATATATTTTGAAATAAAATAGTTTCCAAAATCTGCTAAATGTTTTTATAATTATTCATGTTTATTTTCAACGAAATGGGTTTAATATGTATTTTATGATTAAAAGTGACTTTTCAAAGTTAAAGGGATGTTTCCCTCAATAAATGAGTTCATAATATCTTACCAAGAAATTTTCCATAAATGATGATTTTTTTTATAACACTTATTCCCTTAGAAGAATTGAAAAAAAAATTCATTCATATCCATCATAAATCGGTTATGATTTGATGTAAAAATGATTATGAAACATGTTTCTATTTCTCATAATATATGATTTTGAAACCCAAATAATTTGATGGGTTATTATTTTGATGAAATGATTTTGGAAAATAAATTTTTCCATAGGTTAAGAAATTATTACATGTTTGTGACACTGATTTAATTTCATGGGTTATGATATAGTTTTTTTTATGATTTTTCGGAAGATGTATTGATGATTTCATTATGAGATGGGTGAGACCTATATATCCCTACAATTAATTGGTTCATTATAAATGTTTTATGATTTCAAAGGAATATGACAGGGAATCCCAGTCCTAAAACAAAATAGAACACTGAAGGACATCCCAAGCCGGATACAAGCAGGTATACTTGAGGGCATCCCAAGAATAAAACAAGAGGGTACATGTGGGGGGGGGGATCCAAATCATGAACAAGGTACACATGTTATTATCCCAGCCCTAAAATGTTACAAAATTCTTTTCAGAGAGCCTTAAAATAGCCTTTCTATATTTCTATGTGTCATACAATAATTCCATATCTTATTCATATGTAATCCTTTCATGAAATATACTCTTAATTATCTTATGATATATGTCTTATGAACATCTAATATTTATTATGTCCTCTAATTTATATTGTATGATCATTAAATGTTATACTTTACTTATATACCCTTTTCTCATGTTATGCATACACATTTCTTTTATTTACCCTTATTTAGCATTTGATCTCACAGATTTCTGTTGTTACCATTCCCTAGGTAATGAAAATGTTTTTATGTATAATTATTAAAACTGGATATCTATGTGGGAGATTTTTATGATATTTCACCAAGATAAAAGAATATTTTTCTATGTTTTCAAAGACAGTATACTATAATAGTATTCAATAATGTATTTTTTAAATGTACTTAATATTCATATAAAATGATGTAATATCCAAATATGTTAACCATATGTAATTGAAAATAATCTATTTTTAATTAAATAATAAGGAAGCATGGTTGTTTTTAATAAGTTTTTTTGGGTAATTCGTGTAATTATAAATTCTCTTGAGAATAAATGGTGAAGGTATTAACATGTTTTGTATGTTATTATTAAGAAGAAATTCATGTTTTTGAGATATTAATGATAAGATGATTTTTAAAATTTATGGATCTTCATTTTAATTTTTTGGGATTTATTATTTTGGAAGGATTATACGGGAAACCCTTTATGAAACATTGTACATTGAATATTTCATGACATTTTATAGATTAATTTATTACTAAAACATATGAATAATAAGTGTATTGGGTTAATTAGGATAACCATTTTCTTATGGTGATTACTAGAGTTATAATAAATGACTTTTCATTCATTATTGATCTTTTTATCAAGTAGTTCTAAAAGAATTAAAATATCAACTTTATTTATAACTGTAAGAAATGAAGAATAAATTTATCAAGTAAAGTTATAGGAGTGATATTGTACTTTAAAAATAAAATAAAGTGATTATATCTTCTCAAAGGTTTTTTTAATTTTTTTTAACATTATCTTCATTTCTGATGGAATCAATGAAATTTTTTAGAAATATTTGGTGTACAGTTTTGTGGTAAATAAAGTTATATTAACCATTTCTTCTGTAAACCTCTATTAGAACATGATAGTTATATTTTATTTCTATTTACATGTTTCCAATTCCTCTTAATTTTCCCCTATATGGAAACTTATTTATTTGGTGACCTTGACATTCTCATTTTCTTTATTTTTAAGATATTTTTTTATTAACACTTTTTTGAGATGGGATTTACATAAAATAATTTTTAAATTTTAACTCCATGATTAACAAACATATGTTAAAATTTTTAGGATGAATTTTTTGATGGCTGGGTTAATTAAACAACCTGATATTTTAATAGAACACTTTTTTGATAGCTTTTGTTGCACCAAAAACAAGCTTAAACAAACTCCAAAATATAATTATTTTAACACGGTCATTATAAAATAGTAGTTAAATTTTAGGGAGTAAATTAAATAAACCAAATAATTAAAAATTTAATTTCCCAACTCATTGTTACATTATTAATTTACTCTTTCAAATAAACACATATTTCTTAGGAAAGTAAATTTGTTCATCAAATACCCGTTTTGATCAAAAATCAATTATTTTTTGGATTATATGATAAAATAAATAAATCCATTTTAATTTTTTTTTCAAAAAATGTTTTTGTAAATAGAAAATCATTTTATGGATTCATCATGTCAAAATTATTTTACTATAAATTTTTGATATTCCTCTGAAAAGATTAAGATTCCAGTGAAAAGTAAAAAACTCGCATTATTGTAAAATCCCTTCTATTAAATAAATGAAGAAATTTAAAAATATCATTAAATTTTAAATATTGTTTTCAATATAATTTTTATTATTTAATTTTATTTAGTACACAAAAAAAATTTTAATCAAATTTATATATAATTTTATTATAAGCTTATTCTTTTATTTAAAACATGATTTTTTGAAAACTATTTTAAAATACATAATGTATATCCTTTATTAGTAATTGAAATAATACCTAATGGTGTATGGTTTCAATTAACTGGACATAATTTGTATCATTATATATTAATTTAGTTTCTTACAATAACAATTATTAGTAATATAGTTAATATAAATTATCCATTTTCTTGAAAAATAATATTCTTGAAAACCATATTTTCATTTCATTTATTTAGATTGATTTAAATATAATTTTCCAAATATGTGAATTAAATTTTGTAGAATGGATTTAATATTTATAATATAAAGTTTAAAATTCTCTTTTAATTTCATTTTCATTTTTTGAAAATTCAATGTTACCATGGTAAAAAAAATATTTATTGAATTATATATAAAATAATGAAATTATTTATTCTCAAAATTTAAAATAATAAAATATAAAAAACTACAAAATTAAATGGTGGATGATTTGTTTTTCGAAAATAAATATCCTAAATACGGTAATTATCATTCCAAATTTTTGTAATTAATTCCACCCTAATTTTGATGGCTTTAAATATAAAATACTCATTACTAACTCACTTAAAATAACCCCTCCTAAAGTATAAATACCATTCCTATGTACTCCTATTCTGTTAAAAATCTATAAAGATCCTTAAATAAATAAAAAACACTCCTCCTCCCCCCCAAATATTAAATTTATGATAGTCTCAACAAATAAGTAATTAAAAGTCATTTAAGGAATCCTTCAAGGAGGTGGTATTCAAGAGGTATTTTTCTCAAACCGTCTCTGTTATTTTAATACCTTCTTCTAACTTCCCCTCACCTCATTCTTTCATGAAGGAATAATAACTCTAAAAACATGTACATAAGAGAGTGTTATGTTTCTATTGAAATATTTTAGGACCATACAATTCTATTACCTCCTCTTATTCAATAAAAAGAAACCATTGTCCAAATTACGATGGTTAACTATCTCTATGAATAATTATATTTGTTTCCAATTAATTCCATAAAGGATCTAAATAAAATTATTATTCGTGTTAAATTATATTTTAAAAGATATATTATAACCTATTTTATATTATTAAACAAATATATATACATAATATTAATAAAAAGATGGTTTATAATGGTTAGAACTCCACCTAAATAAATTAAATATTTATCTATAAATTTTTTTCAAATTAATCAAACTCATGTAAAAAATAACAATTATATATGGGAACGTGTAAAATTGTTTGAGTTCATTAATACCATTTCATTTCACTTATAGTTTTCTATTTCCATATTATATGAAAATATATAATTATACACAAATGATCCTATCATGAAACTATTAAAAGAATTCACCCCAAATAATAAATATAATGAAATATTATTAATGATTGGGTGGTAAGATGTTATAAATGTATAACATAAGATATTAAAAATATTATTATACTTTGAGAATGAATTATTAAAACTATTTAAACCTTTATACAGGCAGTTAATGTATAAAAAACTAAACGGAAGTGTAAGGTAAGGGTTTCTCATCTCACTTTTACATCATCAAGATATATAAATTATTCATAACTTATATACACATTGTGGTGTATATTATACCATTTGATATATAATATAATTAATATCATTATATTCATGGTAATAATTATTATTATATAGTTTTTATTTTATCATCTATACGATTAATCTTATTATAAGTGTTAATTTATTTATTAACTCAATCTCAATTCACTAGTTCAAACATGTAAATAAATGATTTTATCATGCTTTGTTTATCTGTGAAAGGAATCTTGATTACCTTTTATTGTTTTCAACTTAATTTCTTTGTATTTATAGTGGATAGATAAAATTAATTCATTTTATTAATAAATAATTCAATTCTATGATATTATTATGAAACTTTATTTAAAAAAAATCGTTTTTTATAGTTTACATTAAAATGCACGTTTTTTCCATGACCATGATTTCAATAATTTTTTCCAATTTTTTCAATTATCATATGATTTTTAAAATTCATTTTACTAATGTTTTAATTTTTACCTAATGGTTTCAACGCTATATTTTTTTATTTTCTAAATAAGTTTCTTTGCTACCTTTCCAACACAAATACAAAAGGAATTTTTTATATATAATAACGAAGTTTTTTCTAGTAAGAGAATGACCATGATGCACAATTGGAAATTCCAGATGGATGATTTTGGTGGAGTTTATTTCTTTCATTATCATTAATACTAGGATATAATTATAATTATCAGTGGAAACTCTCAATGCTTCCCTCGTTCATAACTTGGTAAAGACTATATTTTTGAAGGAAGATATTCAATTAGGATTTTAAAGCCATTGACATTAATGGATTCACATCGGTCAAGTTGATGGGATATTGAGCTCAACACACCCTATTTTGGGGAGTTTTTTCCACTTCGGAGACAATATTATAGATTTATGATATGGTCATGAATGTCTTCTAAATCCCAGTACAAGATCGGTTGCCCGAAAAGAAAATTATTATTGATTGATTTTGTTTTTATACTTAAGAAAATAAATCTCATTAAAGAATAAAACAAGGGGTAATTATTTAGTGAATCCATTTAAACATATCTGAGGTTCATCGCTTATTTCTCAATGATAAGTATATGCTCTATATGTTAGAGACATATTTCATGATCTTTTTAATTTGTTTCCTCACATAGAGTCGGTTAATATTCTAAGGAGATGATTGGGCCATTATGAGGAATCCAATATATCATGAATATTTCAGGAAAAACTGCACATAGTTTTTTTATAAAAATGAATTTTAATGTCATGTGGAGATAATTTAAGTCTTAGAATATAAGAATTTAATACTTTAGCTTGGGTATTGAGGAGACGTCCTATGTATCATGGTTATAGAAGGAATCCGAGTAATCATAGTTTGATCAAGCCCTTGGGACTAGCCCCGATGTAGATTTCCTTGTATAGGGGAGGTTTTATCATGCAGATTATCAGGGCGTACATATAATGAATTCCCTAACTATTAAAAATTTATGAGGTTAATTAGATGATTATAATAAATAAATATGCCCAAGTGAGATATTATCAATGTTAAAAACAACAGTTATTAATTAATCAACCTCACTGCATTTGGATGAAAGACATATGTACTGAGAAAACCATTGAGTTTTCATATAGATCTCAGGACTCAGAGAGGTTTTCTACGTATCATGTTTTTAGAAATCATCATAGTCACAGTAGTATGGTGATTTGTTAGCATACTGGGGGATGAGGTAGAAGGATCATCCCTTTGGAATTATTGGTTCAGAGTGGTTGAAATACCATAGAAATAATTGTATATACACCAAGGTAAATTCCCATTTATATTTGGGATTAGGCCATAGGAATGTATTCTATGTATTCTACATTTGAATGTAATTAAGGTCACCATAGGTATGTTAGATCAAAGAATACACAGAAAAGTTTCCCAGTACCTTACAATGGTTATTGATTTAAATTATATGATCATTTCATCATTAATAATCCAATTTGATCTATGATAAATGTAGGAAAAAGGAATGATAAATAATCATTCTCAATGCTTATAGATGTTGGACTTATGTATTGAGACAACCCATGAGATGGTTACAGCTATATCCTCTTCATGTCAAACTACATAAACTCGTAATATCAGGAATCACAATTCTCATATTTCATATAGATTGGATATTACATAATTAAAATTATAATTTGTTGGGGTTTACATGATATGGTTATTGAATCTTGGGATACCATTATCTTCCTTTTTCTTCTTCCTAACCTTCTGAACTATCTTTTTGTCATTCCTCATTCACCAACTTGACATGTCATAAAACATCTTACTAACATGTCAAAGTACTATCACATGATCTAGTTGTCGTGTATCAGGGATGATTTTCATATTTGATAGGATGTTTGATGGTTATCATATGATCATGGTTGACTTTTCTGAAGGACATCGTAATTCCTGGTAGGATGTTCTTAGAATCAATTCCATGATCCTAGGTGATATGTTCAGTGGGTGTCAGATGATCTAGTTGACTTGTCCTGGATTCATCGAATATGATGGATGATATATATTTCTAGTATTATAAGATTAATTGTTACATGCCTTATAGGGCATCACATGTCATGCATGACATGTCTTAGGGACATCAAAAGATCTAGATGGTGTTCTTCGAGGATGTCGTCAGATATATTTAACATGCACTAGTACTATAGTGAGACATGAATTTCTTGAATTGAAACATCAATGTGGGTAAGGAAATATGTGTCCAGATCACCACAATAAATGGATGGAAAGCCCTGAGGGCTTCACGAGGTGTAGGAGGTATGCCCATGGGTGTTCCAAATGGCTTTCTTTTACATTCTCATGGTACTTCACATGATCATAATTTTGTACCAAAGGTGTGTTGTATGATCTGGGTGGCATTCCCTAGTGTAGTTTCATGACCAGGATGGTCTATGCGATGTAAATTAGGATCAGATTATATTTTCACAGCTTAAGTCTTCATTATTTTACTATTTTTTTCTTTCCATTATATTGATAATTATTTAGATTTGTTTAGTGTTAGCTTGTTTTCAGTATTGTCTGATCGAGTATGTGTGCGGGATGTCCTTTATGTGTCCTATTGGAGGTCTGTCAGGTGATTTATGAAGATCAAATGATGTGTTTGTACATTCCACATGATCATTCTACTTGGTCCCCAGATAATACCTAATTTTATGATTCTTTTTCCATGATATTATCTGCTTGGAGAAATCCATTGTAGCCTTAGTGTATGGTTCCAAGGATGTGTTCATCTACGTAGATCTAAATATGATTTTTTTCATTATTGTGGTGGGGGGGATTTATATAACTCCCCACCAAAGTTGTTTACTTTTTACAGTTATTCATATTTTATGAATCTTGGATAGAGTCAGCACTGGGATTTGGTTCCACGGGTCTTCATGAGTCTCTGTCGTGGATAGCTCTGAGGGAGTAGCCTAATTTTCAAAGCTTGTGAGTCCCTCACATCAACACCTCCAATATTTTATTACATGAATTTAATTGGAACTAGTTTAATGGTGAGGGAATATACAGGGGATTCAACACTGAAATTTGGAAATGTGCAGAGAAATTTTTGATATCATGGATTATTGATAAAGGTTATCAAATGATCTTTGGAGAATTGTTTATTACTTTTCGCAATATATGGATAGTTTTATAGGGGCCTTCACAATATCAATATTGATTTTCAAGGATTCATTAAAGATCATTCCATGTACATTCTTAGCTCATATTACTATTTTCAATACATTATGAGGATCTATATTCATCTTGTATTTATTTCCTTTTTAAAAAAATATAGGGAGTAATGAAATATATCAGTTGTAATGCTGAAGACAAATACTATGTCTCTTAGTGTTGTGTCTCATTACCAATAAATGTACAATGAATAAGAACCATCATTTTAGTGAATGTAACATATTATTGACTTTAGGGAGTGAAAAATAAGATCATGAATCTACATAGAAATACCCCATGATCTATGCATTATGAGGACGACAAAGATGAAAGGATTTCAAAAGGTGAGGCAAAACATGTCCTTAGAGTCTTGTGAAATAAGGTGGATTTCTAGAGGCACATCAAATGTTTTTTATGACCAATATTGGATCATATATCCATATTTTTTCCTTTTTTTGTTTTATAAAGGCTCAAGGTATAATGAGTTTTCCCAAATATTTTCTAGGACAAAAATTTTCTCCATCGGTGTTAAGTTGCATGAGACTTTAGGTCCTCAAGAGGCTCTAAACTTTTTTATATTTTTCCCATTTTCGATTGACTTTTAGATGGTTTTCCTCGAATTATATTATGTTCAAGATGTTTTTTTTGTGGTCTCTCAATTTTCATCAACCACATGATTAGGGATTGACTAGGAAACATTCTAAAAAGAAAAAGGACTAGTTGAAGGGACATCATGGTCCATTTTATGGGTTATGTGCTGCTCATGAATCATTCGCATGGACTCATGATAGTCACATGACTACCTATCTCCTAGAGGCACATGTTGTTCATGAGTCATTGTCCAACTTCTTCCCCATTTTCATTATATGGTAAAGTACTACACATATTCCTTAAATTACTCATTTGTGGATTTTTATGTTATCATTTGGTTGATTTCAACAAATTCCAACCCTCAGTAGTGATATATATTGGGAAAACAGATCATTTATAAATAATTTTAATCTCAACCTTAGACTTTTTCGTTGTTATGAGTCAGTGTATTGGGTGACGTCTGTTATTTTATGAGATGCTTGTTATTCATGATAATTCAATATATATAAGGGAGCAGAGGTTGGACACATTTTTCATCCAGTCTATTATTACAACTCTCTCTCCATTTTCCATCACATTTCCTTTTTACTAGAACATTTTTTACAATCATTGGACACTACCATAATTTTGTTTTCTGGATAACTTCACTAAAAGACCTATTTTTTATTGTTGGGTCGGAGAGTGAGGGCAAGAGGGGGGGTGAATTGCCTTTTAAAAAAGTTTAACAATTTAAGAAAATGTTAAAGCGCAGCGGAAATAAAAGAGGCAAGACACAAAATTGATAACGGAGTTCGGCCTAAACCCCAAGCCTACGTCTCCGCTCCCAACTCAACCGTTGAGAGATTTATACGACAGCTTGCTTTTTAATGGTTGTAGCAAGAAACCCACTGGACTTTAAGGCAGCCTAGAAACCTATTACAGCTTGATTTTTATTGGTTGTAGCAAGAAACCCACTAGCCTTCTTACAGGTGAAGGCTAGCTCACCTATGACTCAAGTCTTTTACAGGGAAGACTTGACTAACCTCTTCACACCTTGAAGGTGGTGTGAAAACCCAAACAAAGGGAGGATGAGAGAAAGAATGGTTTGTATGCACAAACTCAAAATAATGCTCAAAATGATAAAACAATAAAAACCGTAAAGAGGAGAAGTCTTGGGAGCCAATGGATTGATTGGTGATGATAAAGAGCGCTCCCAAGCTTCTATGGGGGTGCTCCTTGGTTGTGGAAGTGAGTTGGAGCGGGTGGGGACCCTTGAAGGAATGCGCCGGAGGTTTGCCAAATGATCGAAAAATGTTCCCGTGGGCTACTATATGTTTCCGGGGCTTCCTAGTCCTCTATTTATAGGAGAGGAACACCCAAATGGCTGTTGGGGGTCTTCGGAGCCGTTGGAGAGGCCTTCGGAGCCGTTGGGAGTCAAAAGTACAAGTCTGGTCAAAGCGCAATGACTAGTTTGACTGGGCACACCGGCTGGCCGGTGGTGTCTCACCAGCTGGCCGGTGGTCCACCGGCTGGCCGGTCCTGAGCCACCAGCTGGCCGGTGCTCCAGACAGAGAGCAAGCTCTCTGCCCAGGTTCTACCGGCTGGCCGGTGGTCAGCCACCGGCTGGCTGGTGACAATACCGGCTGGCCGGGGAGCTCACACCGGCTAACCGGTGGCTCTGGACAGAAACCATTGCTACTGCCAGAGACCACCGGCTGGCCGGTGGGAATCCACCTGTTGGCCGGTAGACTCAGAGAGTCTACTTTCAGTCGTTCTTGGCCTAACTCCTTGGCAACCTTTTTCCTATCAACAAAAACACTTGAAAACAAGTTAGAACAAAATAAGAGTGATTGTGATCATTAAAATCCAAGACAGAGGGGTACAACAATCTCCTCCTATTTTGATGATCACAATCACCAAAACAAGCAATGTAAAAGGCTGAAATGAAAGGCATGCTTTAAAGGATAAATTGAAAAGTAAAGAAAAGCATGAGAGAAATATTTATCCCCCAATCAACCAAGGAAATCTCCCCCTTTGTGATTATCAAAATAGCACGGGGCATAAAATTTGATTGAAGGAAAGGATTGAAAAACAAGATAGAGATTTTAAACCAATTGAAATTTTTGAAATTTGAATTGAAAGTTTTGAATTCAAAGTTTTGAATTGAAAGTTTTTAATTGAAATTTTTGAAAGAAAAATAAAAAAGGCTTAAACGATCCTAACTCCCCCTAAATAAAAACAACAAATCACCAGGGAAAGGATTTTAGAACCGAGACAAATTTTGGTCTGGAGAGACTCGCTAAAAGGGATTTTTCAATCCAAACTTGTCTTGTGGCGGGTCTCCTCCTATGAAATTCATCGTTAAAGGAAATGGTTTTGGGCCTTCCATACCGGGCATTTTTGCAGTCGCACTCGTAAATTAAGTGCCCGATCTTTTTTCAATAGTTGCAAAATTTATATTGGGAGCTCCCCCTTACAAAAATAGTAGGAGCATGGGAAGAGGAATCTTGCTTGGAATAGCCAAGCCCTTGGGTGGTTCTAGATAAGCATTGGGAACCAAGGAGCTTAAAAAGGTTATGTTCACCTTCGGTGAACTTAGCTAGGGATTTCCTTAAATCCTTGATTGTTGATTCCATAGAATCAACATCGGGAAGGTTTTGGATCTTGTGGGACAAGTCTTCCTTCTCTTTGAGAAGTTGATCCTTTTCAGAAGAAAGAATTTTGAATTTCTTTTTTAAAGCAATAAATTTGGAAGAAAGTTCGTGAAAACCTTCCTCCAATTGATCTCTCGCATGTTGGAGATCCTCGTAAGATAAATGATTGAATGAATTGGAAGAACAAGAGGAATAGGATTCGGAAGAGGTTACCTCATGAAATGCCATTAGACATTTTTTACCGTTGTCTTTTGAGGAGGAGGAGGATGAGGAGCTATCACTCCAAGTGACCTTCAATGCCTTTTTCTTTTCCTTTTGCTTGGCCCTTGTCTTGTGGAGTGGGCAATCGGGATTATAATGGCATTTCTTGCCGCACCCATAGCATATTACCTCGGGCTCGGATTTTTCGTCGAGTTCTTCCTTTCGAGCCTTGCGAGATTTCTTCTTTTTGTTCTTCTTCATGAATTTGTGCATCTTGCGGGCAAGGTTCTCGATTTCTGAATCGCCGCTTGAAGAGGAAGAAGATGAGGAGGAGGAGCTTTCTTCTTTTTTAACTTTGAAGGCGATGTTATTTGGAGTTGTGATGAGTTTTCCTTCCTTTTCAGCTTGCCTCCTCATGGTGATCTCGTAGGTCATGAGGGATCCGATGAGCTCTTCGACCGGCATTTCTTTTAAATTCTTCGCTTCTTGAATTGTCGTGACTTTCGGTGCCCATGAACTTGGTAAGATACAAAGGATCTTCTTGACCATCATCTCTGCAGAAACATCATCTCCAAGAGACTTTCTCCCATTACAAACATCAGTAAAGCGAGTAAACATATCAGTAATATTTTCAGATGGATGCATGGTAAAAGACTCAAAATCTTGACGGTACATATCCAATCGAGTATCCTTAACTTTGTTGGTCCCCTCATGGGTAACCTCCAAAAGTTTACAGATTTCATGAGATGAAGTGCATGTGGAAACTCAATTGAATTCATTACGATCAAGGCCGCAATGAAGATCATTCATGGCTTTGCCATCAAGCTCAAAATTTTTAATATCGGCTTGAGTCCATTTGGATTCATCGGGAGAAGAGAGAGAGTAACCATGCATGACAATTCTAAAAATAGGATAACCTATACTTCTAAGAAAAGTAGACATGCGGGTTTTCCAATAGGTATAGTCAGTTCCATCAAAAAAATGAGCACGACCCAATGAATAACCTTCGGGGGCGAAAGAAGATGAAGCCATCATAATGGATCTACTTGCTCTGATACCAAATGTTGGGTCGGAGAGTGATGGCAAGAGGGGGGGGGTGAATTTCCTTTTAAAAAAGTTTAACAATTTAAGAAAAAGTTAAAGCGCAGCGGAAATAAAAGAGGCAAGACACAAAATTGATAACGGAGTTCGGCCTAAATCCCAAGCCTACGTCTCCGCTCCCAACTCAACTGTTGAGAGATTTATACGACAGCTTGCTTTTTAATGGTTGTAGCAAGAAACCCACTAGACTTTAAGGCATCCTAGAAACCTATTACAGCTTGCTTTTTATTGGTTGTATCAAGAAACCCACTAGCCTTCTTATAGGTGAAGGCTAGCTCACCTATAACTCAAGTCTTTTACAGGGAAGACTTGACTAACCTCTTCACACCTTGTAGGTGGTGTGAAAACCCAAACAATGGGAGGATGAGAGAAAGAAGGTTTTGTATGCACAAACTCAAAATAATGCTCAAAATGATAAAACAATAAAAACTATAAAGAGGAGAAGTCTTGGGCGCCAATGGATTGATTGGTTATGATGAAGAGCGCTCCCACGCTTCTATGGTGGTGCTCCTTGGTTGTGGAAGTGAGTTGGAGCAGGTGGGGATCCTTGAAGGAATGCGCCAGAGGTTTGCCAAATGATCGAAAATTGTTCCCATGGGCTACTATATGTTTCCGGTGCTTCCTAGTCCTCTATTTATAGGAGAGGAACACCCAAATGGCCATTGGGGGTCTTCGGAGCCGTTGGAGAGGCCTTCAGAGCCATTGGGAGTCAAAAGTACAAGTCTGGTCAAAGCCCAACTGCTAGTTTGATTGGACACACCGGCTGGCCGGTGGTGTCTCACCAGCTGGCCTGTGGTCCACCGGCTGGCCTGTCCTGAGCCACCGGCTGGCCGGTGCTCCAGACAGAGAGCAATCTCTCTACCCAGGTTCTACCGGCTGGCCGGTGGTCAGCCACCGGCTGGCTAGTGACAATACCGGCTGGCCGGGGATCTCACACCGGCTGACCGGTGGCTCTGGACAGAAACCATTGCTACTGCCAGAGACCACCGGCTGGCAGGTGGGAATCCACTGGTTGGCCGGTAGACTCAGAGAGTCTACTTTCAGTCGTTCTTGGCCTAACTCCTTGTAAACCTTTTTCCTATCAACAAAAACACTTGAAAACAAGTTAGAACAAAATAAGAGTGATTGTGATCATTAAAATCCAAGAGAGAGGGGTACAACAATCTCCCCCTATTTTGATGATCACAATCACCAAAACAAGAAATGTAAAAGACTGAAATAAAAGGAATGCTTTGAAGGATAAATTGAAAAGTAAAGAAAAGCATGAGAGAAATATTTCTCCCCCAATCAACCAAGGAAATCTCCCCCTTTGTGATTATCAAAATAGCACGGGGCATAAAATTTGATTGAAGGAAAGGATTGAAAAACAAGATAGAGATTTTAAACCAATTGAAATTTTTGAAATTTGAATTGAAAGTTTTGAATTGAAAGTTTTGAATTGAAAGTTTTGAATTGAAAGTTTTGAAAGAAAAATGCAAAAAGGCTTAAACGATCCTAACTCCCCCTAAATAAAAACAACAAATCACCAGGGAGAGGATTTTAGAACCGAGACAAATTTTGGTCCGGAGAGACTCGCTAAAAGGGATTTTTCAATCCAAACTTGTCTTGTGGCGGGTCTTCTCCTATGAAATTAATCGTTAAAGGAAATGGTTTTGGGCCTTCCATACTGGGCATTTTTGCAGTCGCACTCGTAAATTAAGTGCCTGATCTTTTTGCAATAGTTGCAAAATTTATATTGGGAGCTCCCCCTTACAAAAATAGTAGGAGCATGGGAAGAGGAAGCTAGCTTGGAATAGCCAAGCCCTTGGGTGGTTCTAGATATGCATTGGGAACCAAGGAGCTTCGAAAGGTTATGTTCAACTTCGGTGAACTTAGCTAGGGATTTCCTTAAATCCTTGATTGTTGATTCCATAGAATCAACATCGGGAAGGTTTTGGATCTTGAGGGACAAGTCTTCCTTCCCTTTGAGAAGTTGATCCTTTTCGGAAGAAAGAATTTTGAATTTCTTTTTTAAAGCAATAAATTTGGAAGAAAGTTCGTGAAAACCTTCCTCTAATTGATCTCTCGCATGTTGGAGATCCTTGTAAGATAAATGATTGAATGAATTGGAAGAACAAGAGGAAGAGGATTCGGAAGAGGTTACCTCATGAAATGCCATTAGACATTTTTTACCGTTGTCTTTTGAGGAGGAGGGGGATGAGGAGCTATCACTCTAAGTGGCCTTGAATGCCTTTTTCTTTTCCTTTTTCTTGGCCCTTGTCTTGTGGTGTGGGCAATCGGGATTATAATGGCCTTTCTTGCTGCACCCATAGCATATTACCTCGGGCTCGGATTTTTCGTCTAGTTCTTCCTTTCGAGCCTTGTGAGATTTCTTCTTTCTGTTCTTCTTCATGAATTTGTGCATCTTGCGGGCAAGGTTCTCGATTTCTGAATCGCCTCTTGAAGAGGAAGAAGATGAGGAGGAGGAGCTTTGTTCTTTTTGAACTTTGAAGGCGATGTTCTTTGGAGTTGTGATGAGTTTTCCTTCCTTTTTAGCTTGCCTCCTCATGGTGATCTCGTAGGTCATGAGGGATCCGATGAGCTCTTCGACCGGCATTTCTTTTAAATTATTCTCTTCTTGAATTGTCGTGACTTTCGGTGCCCATGAACTTGGTAAGATCCAAAGGATCTTCTTGACCATCATGTCTACAGAAAAATCATCTCCAAGAGACTTTCTCCCATTACAAACACCAGTAAAGCAAGTAAACATATCAGTAATATTTTCAGATGGATGCATGGTAAAAGACTCAAAATCTTGACGGTACATATCCAATCGAGTATCCTTAACTTTTTTGGTCCCCTCATGGGTAACCTCCAAAGGTTTCCAGATTTCATGAGAAGAAGTGCATGTAGAAACTCGATTGAATTCATTACGATCAAGGCCGCAATGAAGAGCGTTCATGGCTTTGCCATCAAGCTCAAAATATTTAATATCGGCTTGAGTCCATTTGGATTCATCGGGAGAAGAGAGAGAGTAACCATGCATGACAATTCTATAAATAGGATAACCTATACTTCTAAGAAAAGTAGACATGCGGGTTTTCCAATAGGTATAGTCAGTTCCATCAAAAAAAGGAGCACGACCCAATGAATTACCTTCGGGGGCGAAAGAAGATGAAGCCATCACAATGGATCTACTTGCTCTGATACCAAATGTTGGGTCGGAGAGTGATAGCAAGAGGGGGGTGAATTGCCTTTTAAAAAAGTTTAACAATTTAAGAAAAAGTTAAAGCACAACGGAAATAAAAGAGGCAAGACACAAAATTGATAACGGAGTTCGGCCTAAATCCCAAGCCTACGCCTCCGCTCCCAACTCAACCGTTGAGATATTTATACGACAGCTTGCTTTTTAATGGTTGTAGCAAGAAACCCACTAGACTTTAAGGCAGCCTAGAAACCTATTACAGCTTGCTTTTTATTGGTTGTAGCAAGAAACCCACTAGCCTTCTTATAGGTGAAGGCTAGCTCACCTATGACTCAAGTCTTTTACAGGGAAGACTTGACTAACCTCTTCACACCTTGAAGGTGGTGTGAAAACCCAAACAAAGGGAGGATGAGAGAAAGAAGGGTTTGTATGCACAAACTCAAAATAATGCTCAAAATGATAAAACAATAAAAACCGTAAAGAGGAGAAGTCTTGGGCGCCAATGGATTGATTGGTGATGATGAAGAGCGCTCCCAAGCTTCTATGGTGGTGCTCCTTGGTTGTGGAAGTGAGTTGGAGCATGTGGGGATCCTTGAAGGAATGCTCTGGAGGTTTTCCAAATGATCGAAAAATGTTCCCGTGGGCTACTATATGTTTCTGGGGCTTCCTAGTCCTCTATTTATAGGAGAGGAACACCCAAATGGTCGTTGGGGGTCTTCAGAGCCGTTGGAGAGGCCTTCGGAGCCGTTGGGAGTCAAAAGTACAAGTCTGGTCAAAGCCCAATGGCTAGTTTGACTGGGCACAGCAGTTGGCCGGTGGTGTCTCACCAGCTGGCCGGTGGTCCACTGGCTGGCCGGTCCTGAGCCACCGGCTGGCCGGTGCTCCAGACAGAGAGCAAGCTCTCTGCCCGGGTTCTACCGGCTAGCCGGTGGTCAGCCCCCGGCTGGCTGGTGACAATACCGGCTGGCCGGGGAGCTCACACCGGCTGACCGGTGGCTCTGGACAGAAACCATTGCTACTGCCAGAGACCACCGGCTGGCCGGTGGGAATCCACCGGTTGGCCGGTAGACTCAAGGAGTCTACTTTCATTATTTCTTGGCCTAACTCCTTGGCAACCTTTTTCCTATCAAGAAAAACACTTGAAAAAAAGTTAGAACAAAATAAGAGTGATTGTGATCATTAAAATCCAAGAGAGAGGGGTACAACATTCATATCACCCCATTTGAATCAACTAATAATTTCTTACTATTATAAACATTTCAACTTTGGGCATGAGTATGTGATTGTCTTGAGGGTTATTTGGGGATATTGCTACAACAATGTATGATCTTGTTTGTCATTATTATGCTTAAATTCCCATTTCAATGTTATTCAATCATGATTATTTAAGGGGTCATGTGATTGGGTGATGCCTAATGGGGTTTTTGCGACCTATGATACCTCTGGTTGTAAGTCGATTTGAAATCTCCTTTGGTGATTTTTGAATGACATTGCTTATTCATACATTGGAAAGGATGATGTTTGAATATTTTTACATGTTTCTTTTCACAGTATTTACATTCATAAGTATGTTATATGCCACCTAAAAAATTTAGATTCCTTCCAACTATTGTTTTAGTTCATCTTCTATGACTTAGAAAGAGGAAATGGGAGTGAAAGACCATTTCAATGCAATATTATTGAGTGTGGATCCTACTTTTCACCACTCGGTTAGGTTTGACAAGAATAGTCTTGTAATATTTATGGGATTGAAATTAATATAATATCCTCTTTGAAGAATTATTTCCCATTTACATGTTTGGTATCACTGACGATGCTCCCATTCCACTACTTAATTCATCTTTTATACCCTCTTCTAATATTCAATGTAACCAAAACATCTTACAAGTAAACATATCTCATGGGATATATTTTATCTCATAGGGGTAATATGAATATCGGACAATATTTACATTCATTCACAAATAATTCGATGTGAATGTCCACACACTTGATGAGGAGGCTCAAATGTACTACTCTTTAATGGGGATTTACACCTCCATTCTGATGTTCAGGTGCGTTTCAACAGTGGATTTTGATCGGGAGGTACCTATGGACAATAATGGGGATAAACCTTATGGGTTCAATAAATTGTCTCTAAATTTTCTATTTGTTTGAAGCATATTAGAATGTTTGATTCATTATGGATATCAAATATATCTTCATACTGAAACATGGGTTTGGCAATAGATCTATTCAATCATTAGAGACCAGACATGTACACTTTCCAACTCATGAATAGAGAGTTGGGTATAAGACTTTGGGAAATGTAGGAGACATGTGGTAGAACTATATTAGGTGGGATTCATTATGAGTTATTTCTCCCACAATCCACTTGGAATGATTTAATACAGAATCTTCCTCTGACCTGAGAGCTAATTAAGATCGTTTAAGAGGACCACTATTAGGAGGCACTAATTGGAACATATATTCCATTCAATCCATTAGATGATTTTTTATCAAGAAGAGCGGTTCTGAGATAGAATATTGGTGGTCATTGGACTATCATTCTAGGGAATCTCATAGTTCCTCAAGAAATAAAATGATGTTCTTTGAAGAAGAGAATTTTGGAGAATGGGGGTGGTAAGGTGTCCCATATATTGACTAGTTTTTCCATCTAGATGTTGTCCTCACTATTTACATAAGTGGATATTTAATACCCATGAAGGAAAAAGGTAGAGTTAGTGTCTCCATTTTCATGATGGTGGCCTATATAGACTAGAAGTGACTTTTGGGTTTGTTTCCCATGTTATTCCAAAAACTTATCACATTTTATATCATGTTTATCATGTAAAAGGCCCATAAAATATCACGGGCCACTCGAAAGTATTATGGGGTTTGATAAGTTATTACCATAGAGGTTATTAGTATGTGAACATCAATTTTATCCCCAATTTTAGATTTATACCCGACTACCACTACATTAGTTGGTTATTACCATTACACATAAATAATGGGGCGTTCGGAATTATGGGAGCTGCTATGATTATTTATCCTTCACGCCATATGTTCCAGTTATGATAGGTGACATCATCAATAATGGATAGGATAGTTGTGATGCACAGTTTTATGTGATGTGGCTTCAAAAAAGGATTCCATTCAACCCATATCAATGGGGAACACATCTATGAATGGTACACACCCTTCATATTCAACAACCAATTGTGATCCTTCTAGTAAATATGTGAATGCTCTGTTTCTTTTCAATTAAGGGATAATTTTATGGTATCTTTCAAATTTTTGTTGATGTTTACTAGGGAGGATACATCTATTAGGATACAAGATCCCCCTCATAATGCAGTATTCTATTTATCTTTCATTTATTCAGATGTTTGCATTCACTCATATCTCAGTGGGAAATTTTTCTGATTGGTAAGTGAAGCTTTCCAACTAAAGGCACATGAACACAATCCCAATAATGTAAAGAAACTATATTCCAGAGGGATAGTAGCTCCAGAAACACATCATAAAGATTTAATTAATTTTTGAATATCTTCATTTTTGAAATAAGTATCAATTGGATAAACTATTATGAACAAAGTTATGGAGGTTGTGGATACATAATATTTTTTACTTCATGTCTCACTACAATAGTGGATGGTTTGGATGTCGCAAAATTTAGAGGATAATATTTTGGGTATATTACATTGAGAAGAGGTTCTGTTGAGGGTTTTAGAAATATCACCTATCCTCTAGGTATCATTATTGGATACATTACTAAGGAGTAAAGGGACCTCAATTGATACCATGAAAAATATTTGGTGAGTGTCCAAGGTTGGTTATTTTTTTCCTCACAGCTCATCCAAATGGTTTTATTGGGTAGTCTAAAAAATTTGATGGGAGAATAATAGTGTATTATAACTAGGGATGTCGTATGTATGTGATCATATCTATTTTAAATGGTTATAATTCCACTGCACATGTGGTAACATCTTTTATGAAATGTTTTCGTATAGGGAATCTTATGAAGACGAGCCAATCCTTCCATATACTAAATATTATCCATATGGTACTGAATTGTAAGAATAATTTGGTGGTGATCATCCGACCACTGATGAATGGTCCCTGGGTCATCATGCATAGATGGGGACAGATATTATAGCTCCTAGAGTGATTTTTTTTCATTGTACATTATAAGAAGACTTCTTCAGAATGGAGGAACATTTAGAAAAGGATTTGACAAGTACTGTTAGAATACTCTCATCTTGTGTCATCATGTAAGCATTTTAATTAAAATAGATCATTCATTGTATTATTACGGGAATATATTCAGACTGGTAAAAAATATGCAGGTCCCCACTATGCTCTCTTATAAGAGAATGTATCCACTCATGGGGGTGCGACTGAACTTTTTTGTTTCATCGGAAGCTCCTTCACTATTGTGCCCAACCCATCGATTTGTAGAGGTAGATGAGGTGTCATCGTGATCATTACCATTTATTGGTAGAATTTTTTTGATCGTACCATTTTATCGTGTGTAGGAGGACACCATTACGGAGTCTACTAACACTGGAAGCTTTTCTACTAAAGTTTTAGCCATGTTAGAAGTGTGTTTTATAGAATATGAACACTTATTTAATACTAGGCACTTTTCTCATTTTCATATCACCTAATGTTATATTTTTTTCCTACAATATTAAAATGATGTGATTGGATCTCACTATTATAAAAGAGAAATGAAATTCCCAGAAACTTATCAACCTAATAAGGAGTTAATTCATCAACCGAGGATGAGAATGTGATAATGTATTTTTTGTAGTGGAGCAACCAAAAAGGTTATGTTACTATAATTTTTCATATTAGTCGATTTCCTGGTGATACCATGCTGTTTATTCTATGACTAATAAATCATTGTACCCCTTGTTATAGTGTCACCACCTAGGATTTTGGAGGCTCTAGTCTTTACTCCATTTGGGGTTCTTATGAATGGATCAAACAATGAAGAGGCTGGATCTCACTCCTCGTCATTAAAGACTATGAAAAAAACCCTCAATAATTGCAATTTAGTCCCAAAATAAATTATTTCCAACAAAATAATTCTAGACCAAGGCCAAGGTATCCATCACATTATTAGTAAGTGGGACTAAACATATGAAGGAAGGTTTATATTTTGGTGACAGAAACCCCATTGTAAAAAATGAAGGAGATATTGGGTCAACTTCAATTAATGTTTTCCACCCTTGGTTAGGAGTTTTTTGAGTATTCCATCATTCAAGACTACGTAATGGAAGTGGTCTCCTAGGAAGAGTAAAAGTGGGGACTTGAATCAAGAGAAGTAGATTTTGAGGCCTCCTCTTTAGTGAAGTAGAACATGGATGAATTTGTTAATGATGCATCCAAACATCCAGTTAAGGTGGATACTCATCAGAACATGGTCAATATCGGGATGATTTAAAATGGCCACCTTCATTATGAAAGCATTTGTATTAACTGTATAATCATCTTTCTTTGGGAATAACTATCCACTCTTCAATATTCTTTTCAGATATTACGAATAACCATATTGGTTTAGTATGAACTCATCAATGTAGTAGAGAAATCTAGGATTTATGTCATTGCCAGAGCATAGGAGAAACAACAAGTAACAGAGGCATAAAAATAATCTTTTGATCAACTATTACAATCTGTGGCTTCCCTAGAGAAGAGTATACTAGAACATAAGTGATCCTCCAATCATATGTTGTGACAGAATCATAATCTTGCAATAATTATTTGTATCTTCAATTCATAATAAAGTTTTCAACATATATGGATCCATCCATTCATTGAATGATTTAGCAGTTAAAGGGGTATTGTGAATATTATATATGTTTTCTATTTTTCAATTTATTTATGACGTGAATAACCTTTTCAATGACTTAATATTATATGAACCATTAATGATACCCATCCTTTTCATAATATCATCCAAAAATAAATTCAAGTACTTGAATATTGAAATCCTAATATATTATATTCATGAAGTTCCTATAAATCCTACCAACAAGAGAATATTTATTGATATATATGCTTCAACTATCTTGAGATCACCTGACTCAATGATGGGTCATTTATGTAGTATATATGTTCCCAATGTAGATTTATCATTATTTTTCAAAATATTATTGTCCTTGAAAGAGAATCATGACATTTTCCATGTCCGTATGGTGGGACTTTGTCTATCCATGCTGGTAAAATAAATGTTGCGATATATTTTAGGGACTTTTATCTAGACCTTCATTCACTATAATTTATGGTCTTTCAACTCAGACCATAAAATTTTGTGGTGTAGGTTCTTTTATGATGTTCCATTAATCAATGTAGTTTAAGGCTTTTATTTCAGATATGTTTTTATTATTGTATGTGTTATATTATCTCATGCCATCAATTTATATAATTTATGGTCTTTTATCATAGAAATTCTGTCAATGTAGTTTTGGGTCATTGAGCATAGACCTTATATTGCTGTAGTTTAGTTTCTTTTAGCTAAAAACTTATATTTCTTTAGTTTTGAGTCTTTTTTATCATACATTGTATTATATTATTTTACGGTCATTTTTCATAGACTATTTATTTCTTAGTTTAGGTTACTTTATATCAGAGCATATATTTCATTATTTAATGTTCTTCTAGATTGGACCACATATCATTGTAGATTAAATAAATTTAGCACGAACCATTTATCATTGTATTTTATGGTCATTAAGAACATACTTTCTATCATTGTAGTTGAGGATCATTTATCTTAGACCTTCTGTTGATATAAATTTGGGTCTTTTATATTGAACATTCAATATATTTATTTTATGTTCTATTACCTCCTACATTCTATTATTTAATTTTAGGTTCTTTTAGCTCAGAATTTTTATTGATTTTAAGGCTTTTAGCTCAAAACATTTTTTGTTTTAATTTATGATCTTTTAGATCAGACCTTCAATTTCCTTATTTTAGGGTATTTTATCTAAAGATATGTATTTCTTTAGTTTAGGGTATTTTATCATAGACCATACTGGTGATCCTGGGGTATGGCACAGACATTCCAGGATTGACCTATAACACACTGAGTTGATGGGTTCTAGAGTGGTGTTGTCAGAGGACACAAGGAAAACAAATAACTTTTTATGAAGAGATAAATTTTTTCCAACCATAGGTGCATATGATGATGACATAGGTATACATTTATTTTTAATAAAATTGGTTTCTTGAGTATGGATATGTTTTCAACAGCCCATAGATGATTTTTGATGTAATTATTGGTTGATGGTTAAATAAATGCTATTGTAGGTCTACATATATAGCTAGAATATGCTAGATATCAGCCATAACCCAATGTTTTGAGCCCTTGGATATCAGATGGGGTGGAATTATCAAGAATGTACCATGACATTATTGGATTCCAGCTTAAGTTGTGGTGTTTCTACGGCTCACAAGGATTGAAGCTTCATTTTGTAATGATGGAAAAACCTCTAATTTATGGGTCATCTCACTTACACATCGATAGCATTGTCAAGTGAAATATGTTCTCAACTCCTTTTTGGGGCCAATAAATATTTGTGAAGACTCAAAAGTCTAGATGATAAAATTATATATGGGAGGAGATATATCCAATAAGGGTTTCTTACACTATGATAATTCATCTCTTGAACATGATGCTCGATTGCAACTCTATGCGGATTCGAATCATGATATGTTGGACATTAAAGAATTAAGAATAGAGTGTCGCCTTCCACCCTTGATTAGTGGTACCAATCACATGGTCATAATGTCAGAGATGTTGATTACTTTCTAATAGATTGGTTTATATTATTTAAGTCATTTTCCAAAGTTGTATGATCCAGAGGATGATATGGGAAAGTAATAACTAGAGTAGTTTAGGCACACTGAGGTGTTGAGGTTGGACACCATGATGTCAAGACTAATAAAGATAAGAATGTCATTTCGGTAGAGTGATTCATTTAGTTGAAGACTATAGGCACATATCTATGAACCATTGAAATACATGAATTATTAAGAAAAGGATCCCTTGAATACAGTTAACATTTCTAAATGACATATAAGGTTCATGATGATTCGAGGCACCCAAAATTATGAACAATGATATTCAGAAAGTGCAATATCCAGGGAATGATTGATCACACTAAAATATGTTTCCCTACTTAAAAAACATATTATCATTGTGAGGCGATGAATGAAATCATAAATATATCTTTTTTTAATACAGGGGTTTCAATGAGAATATCTTGGAGTTAACTAGGGATAAAAATCAGTCCCAATGATATTTATTCCTTAATAATTTTCACCCTAATTATTTCATAATTTCTTGAGATGAAGGGGTTTTTAGAGATAAAAATCAAATTATGCTCCAGATTCCCCTGGCATGTTTTCATCCTAACATGTTCTAGCATCTCTTAACACTATTACTATATTGTATTTCTGTATTGACAATTATAGGCTTATGTTTTAGGTCATATATCTTTTTGAAAAGAACAAAATGTTTAAGGCCTTCACACACATAATCCTAATACAGGGGATGAAACAGATAAACCTAATTGGGAAATCTAGGGTCAAGATTAATCAATCATAATTATGAGTGGGAAATGAATTTGTTTTAAATCATGGATTCAGATTTTAAAATCATGACTAATTATATGGGGCAATCATACATTGTGTAGTTCATATCACACTGAGATATTGGGTTATTACATTGTGAAGTTAAGGCTTCCAATAATCAAAATTTACTTTTATAGTGTTTTTATATGGTTTATTAACATATTCACATATTCATGATCCATTTTCATAAATGCATAGTCAGGAAAGGAGTTCCATGAATGTATTTAACTTGCCCGAGGCTATGTAATATTCGTTGAAACCTGAGTTACTAGTGGCCTGAAGTATGGTTTATAGATCAAGTTTCATAAATGATGGTTGAAGCACCCCATACTATGGTTGACAATGATAGGGAATCCATAGAACAGTGAAAAGGGATGATCATGTATTCTAGTCTTCACATTTTAAGATCATGTGGTCGGTGCATACTTTCTTTAAAGTAGATTTATTTCATGAGGTAAGGAAACGATGTGTTTGGTTTATTGTCATTTATTAAGGACATGTGTCTATGAAGATTAACATACTGAGATAATTATGTATTTGCATAATTTTACCAATATACAGTAATGACATGTTTCTATGATGGTCAATTTCATTTAGTAAGGACATGCTCTCATGTAGTTTGACATCCTGTGTTAAGGATGTGTTTCCATGAAATTCAACTTCATTTGGTAAGAATTTGGGAACTGATGATAATTTTTGCGTGATTCATATTATAAGAACAATCCACTGATGGATATATATATGAATCTTATATAGAAAAATTGATCTTGTATGACCCACTCTCAATCCTATTTTTTTTAGGTGCATTTTTTGTCGATTATTATATCTTGGCCCAACATTAAAGACCCAATCGTCACTACATATAATGTGATTTCAGTAATAATGATAGAAAGTTTTTTTGACTGTCAAACATTCTTTGTAGCTCTTACCCATACATAGATCTGGGCATTTTGTCCATTGATTTTTGGATCTGGGATTGGGATTTTAGATTTTTGTGTCACTAAGTATACTGTGATGAAAGGAATCAAGCCCATGTAGTTTTCATTGAACTTTGATGTTTTAAATCATGAGAAAATGATCTTGGGTTTCAACATGAATATAGGAGTTCTGGATTGACCCATGTATATAAATATGGGTGCACCAACATATCCAATGATGATAAGAATAAATCAATACATAGTTATTATGGAAGGACCGTCTTGTGTACGTCTATCCTGTATGAAGATAAGTAGAATTTGGTTGGTGACTAGACTCAAGATTGATTATTCATGTGTCTATACATATAATCTGGAATCTGGAATCAAGTAATACATAGTTTTTGAATTGAGGTATGGTTGGAGAACAACATTAATAACAGTTGTGTTCTAGGTTGGGGTCCTAGTACATGTACCTTTTTAATGCAAGGGACTTCAAACATACAGTTTAATGTCAGGAGATGAGGACATGGGGTATTCCATTTATGGTCTTGAATCTAGTAGCATTCTGATCAAATCAAAAGCATCAATTCATTGTTTGTGTTGGCTGGCCCCCACCAAATTTATTTACCACATGAGATCTATGCTCAGTGTGAGAAATAAAGAATGATAAAGGGTCCTTTTATTATGCAGAGACAATTAAGGACAAGAAAGAAATATTTTAGATTATGTGGTTGTCTGAACATGATATAAGATCTTGTAATACCTACATTTCTCCTTAAAAATGAGAATCAAGACATACATAGTTCTTGAAAAACTTTGCAGTTTAGTATTGTGCGGAAAGAAAATATACCATGAAATTGAACATCTTACATTAAGGATGTGGGTCAATCATTGTGAAATAGGGGTAATGTTGTAGCTGAACATAAGAATGGAGGTCTGTGGGTCACTTCATATCATATTATGGCCCGAATCGATCCACGCTGTGTTCTAGAATACCAGTGAAGTTTAACACCTTGTGGTGAGCACAAATTAGGGAAGTTCATCATTGTGCAACTTGGACGTGATTGTATAGTTCAGTTTCATGAATCCATGATGAATCCATATAGTTTAACATCATCTAGTCAGGATGTGTTCATGCAGTTCAACATCATATACTCATGATGATATTGTAATGTTTAACGTCATATACTCTGGATGATTTTTCTGGTGTTATACTGATGTGGATGGACTAATTGATGAAATATATTAAATATATTTCTAATGACATATCCCATTAATGTGGGGGGGTAACATTCACCACATCCATTATGTACAATAAGTAATCTATACAGTATTAGACCTTGTGAATAATGAACAGACCTTCACATTTGGGATCTAGCTTCAGAGTCTTCATTCCTGGTATCATTGGACTCAACACCATCACCCCTTGGAGGAATGAAAAGAGGAAAAATATTTTTTTAAGCTCATGTTATCCAATACTTAGGGACATAAATGTTAGGAAATATGTGTAACCTATTATCATTGATCCAATCTGACTCATCCAAATTCTTTGATGATTTCATATCATCTAAGAGTTGTTTCAGAAATACCTATTGAAAGAGAATACATCTATACATATATTGGTAAGACTACTTTAGAACCATTAACTAATGAGTATGGTCTTTCTTGTGTAGAAGTACACATGGTGGTATATAAGTCCAATAAACCATAGAGGAGTTTCTCCAGTTAGAGTTTAATTTCATAAGTCACCATCCTTTTAATTATATTTGACATTGTGTTATTTATTGACTCTATCATTTCGTTTTTTACTACATGATAGTGTGATGAGTGACTGGACTTGATAATGAACTCTAGGTGTTGATTCATAAACTATGTAGTATATATGTTAATGTAATTGTCTATCGATATTGGGTGAGGTAATCTTAGCTGGTGATGATATTGGACATTATAAAGTTGATAATGTCATTCTTCCCAACCTACTTAAGGGGTATCTCATCTTCCCATTCGGAAGGTAATTTTACAATTGTAAGGATGTACTTGATCTTCTTATCTATGTATTGGGTGTTATGGCCCCACAACATCAATTAAAAATAAAAAATTTCTAGGCACCTTTTGATATGTGTATGAATTATAGGGGTTTGTGGAAGATGTTTTCATGGATCTTTGATGGATGATATATCATGGTGAATTCCACACAGTCTTGTATCATGTTTTATATGTTACATTTGTAGCCCCTAGTTATTTTTGGAGAGCATAGTTCCAGATTGATGGGCTTTATTGGAGACACCATGGTCTAGTTCTCAGACTGTGAGAATATATACTTCATATATTCATCTAAGGATGATTTTATCAAATCCACTATTGTAGACGGTCTTTTGATCATTTGGACAACTATGGAGTTTAATGTTCATAGTATGACACAGAATCTATCCCCTTACGACTATATTTGTCAGAAGAGTCCCTTTCTGGAGTTAACTGAGTATAGGGTCCATCAATTTGGGGGTCGATGTCATTTCATCACACTTGGGGGGTGGTTCTGAGTTGATTTATTTATTTCATGTCACATAAAATGATCGATGAGACTAGTATTATATGTGTTATACGAAGGATTGGTTCCTCCTCATCAAGGAAGTCCAAGATTTAAGACTAATTATATAATGTGTCAGCATAAGAATTCTATGATTAGGGAACATGATTAAATGTGGGCTTAAAAAGGAACCCTTCCATGAGTCCCCATACATAGACAATGAGAGGATTTGGTTATTCATTTTCAATGGATCATTCACCACCGATCTTCTTTATCACTAGTTTTGAACCACATTTTATAGTTAGGAAGTATATATGAAGTTTGTAGGGACATCTCCAACCCAGAAATGTGGGATTAGTATTCATCCTCGTTATTTTTGAAACCATTAGTTAATGAGAAATAGTAAGAAAAAAAATTTAGTATGGAGAGAAAAATACAATCCCCAAATCCATCCTGATTATGTTTATGATATTTAATTCTTTTACTGACATTATATCAAGAGGATTTATCAAAATAACTCTCCCATGTGTGCAATGTGTCATGGGAATAGAATAACCTCTCATCTCTAAGAATTGTGTCCAGCATTTTATTCCCTAGAGTAGGAAGTAATACATAAAAATAAGTTAGTGTTCTTTCACCAATTTCTCTGATATGGACTCAATATTATATTATTGGAAATGAATTGTCATTGGGAAAAATCATGGTAAATATTTGATGAATAAGGATGTACTTGAGTGAATCAATAAGATATACTAGATGGACTTCAAGGTGATGAAATTAATGCCTCTGCTTTGATACAATGACGATGTGTGCAAAGAATTTCTTCTCAACATTTGAAAATCAGGTCACATTACCTATCATTGTTTGGATGAGGTAATAGAGAATTTTATCACTCTCTAAATAATTTTTATAGGTGAGGAGTGCTAAAAGTGTGTTTTATAATGTGTCCACAAATAATATGGGTGTCCTCCATTTCACTAGAGGCTTCAGGACTAGTGGGTGAAAGAAATAATATTTGACACTTTAAAATGATTCCTTCCAGTCATCATCCTTTTCATAGGTAGATCTCTTGTTTATTATCCTGGTGAAGGGGTAGTGTTGAATGCGGTGGCTTCCTCATCATCCAGGGACATCTTTGTTGGAATTTACTGAGATTACTCATCCCTTATGGAAAGGGCATGAAAGCCAGCAATTTCTTCAATAAAGAGTTCTATGATCAATAATAAAAAGTTTTACATTGGAAAATTTTATTTTAGTTCCCTAAAATTTGAGGAAAATTCTAATAGTCAAAGTAATTTTCATAAATTGAATGTTGTTGGAAATCTATCTTGGGTATTTCCTTTCACAGAAAAAGTGTTATATGATCATTTTTTTCAACTTCATTGTCTACATTGGTTGAATGAGTGGTGTGTATTATCCTGGATGCCTACATGAAGCCTCAATGCTCATTGGTTAAGCTGATATGGTGTGTAGTAACATATAAATTAAGTCATGGAATTTTCTTATAGTTGGATGTTATCTTATAATGGTACTATCTCATAAATGAAGCATACAAATATTTCTATCTGAGGGGCATGGTGGTACTAATCAGTGTAGACAAGAAGTCTTCTTTTGATCACAAATTTAATTGTATTAGATAGTTAATGGTGGGAGAGACACCTTCCTTGAATGTGATATGGGAATTCGATAGGTTCGTATCATCCTCTTTGGTCAATGCATCTGTGGATAAATTTTCAGAAAAACATAGATATTTTATTGCTTATCTATCACTATTAGGGTGTGGGAGGCCATGAGATGAGAAATTTTCATCCCCTACCACTTATTTCGTTACATAAATATGAAAAATATTATTCCCTTTTATACAATATCTTAGGTTGAAGGATCTTGGACATATAGGGCCATGTATATTTCCTAGACTATTTTTAGGGGAAGCACATACTCTCCATCGATCACGCTTCTTGAATTTGTAGGGGTAGTCCTAATAATATTTGGGGATATTCCCTATATATCATCATCCAAAATTATCAATTTTCCTAACTCATTGTAGAAATATGATTCAACATATGTGTATCCACATGTCTTGAAGGTTTCATTATCAAAATACAGTATGATGACCTTTAACTTCATGGGGTACATTAGGCATTAATGGAACATTGAAGGAACCTCCAAATGACTATGGAGTCATGACCTTCCAAGAATGACATGGTATAAAGCGTCTTTCTAGATAACCATAAAATCAAAATCATACATGATATCTCCAAACATAGATTCATGTTAAATCTTCCCAATATGGCTTTTACCATGATTATCATTCCCTTGAATGGTTAGATTCGTGCAATAGAGTTCCCTTCACCATATCTGATACATCGTACAATTCAAATTTGGATGAGCTTGATCCATGAACAATTATCAACCAGATACCATTGGAAATTGAAAATAATTGAGTCTGACCAAAACATATAGGGCCTTTCTATTCCCATGAAGGACTTCCTTATTATCCTAGTTGGTGATTGATATGGAAGCATAGAATTCTGCAGACATGGTCTCCAGTCTATAAACATCATGTATAGCAAATTATATCTCAAATTCAAGTGGCATCATGGGGTATTCAACATGTTCCTACCAAAGCTCTTTTAAAATATGTAGTGAGTTGAGGATTGGGATTTTGGATGTGACAATATCAATTTGTTTCTGAGTTTCATACATTTGTGTTATAGTTCAACGCATCCCTTTGTGGGACTATTATGAGACATGAGGATTATGAGCTAATGCATTTGAGGAGGATGTACTTGGATCATGTATAGAAGTCAAGGGATAGTATTCTTCCAATGGTATATTTTTTTTCAACCTTCCATGTATTCAACGATAAATATATAATCAAACCTACATCAGGTAATCATGTAAGAGAATATGATACATGAGACCACTACATTGTTCGAGGACACATCTCTGTCTCTTTTTCTCTTGTTGGAGTACATTCCCAAAAGTATTATCTGCATATATGTTCCCCATAGAACCTGAATAGAATTTTCGGTTCGACCAGATCTGTGATATTTCATATATCCACTGTTTTGGTACATGTGGATTTCCATTCCATAGTTATGTGAGGGAAACTCCTATTCTAAAGCATATTCATCATTTGATAAGGTTTCTACCCAATGTATCACATTAATAAAACCATTTATGATCTCTCCATTGAATTAAAATTCCATTTGAGGGAGATTCTACTGTGATTCAGATGTTTTAGGGAAGAAATATGCAGGACTTATATCATTCCATAGAGTATAATATGACACTTCTTCTTTTTCTTAATCCCCTTTTGATGATCACACCTAATTTTAAGAGGAATGTCTAAGGTTTCCATAGGTGGTGGAGTTATTTGGGACAATGTTGCTATTATCTCATGGTTCCATGAGCTCGGTAAACTATTAATCGGGTCATCTATTTCTCGAATATTTGCACATGATTTACTAGAACATTATTCTAATTACATTATTCTATTAAATGGGAAATTGTTATGTGGGGTAATTACTCAAAATAGTTATCAAACACCAACTATCTATAATTGGTCATGCCTTGAATCCAAATACATGATGATGATGAAGTCCAAAATGTTATGATCTATCCTTCTTTCAAATTCTGCGAAACTAGTATGGTTGGTGAGGTTTCCCTCACCGGGCTTCTTAGCCTATGGTAGCATGATAATTTTATTTTCCATGGATTCCATGAAATTACAGGGTAATTAGTCATTATTATAGGAGTGTTATTTATTTATAATTTCCTCAAAATACCATACTACTCTGATTTATCTATGCATCTGGATGAGGGAGATTATGTTGGTTTCATCGCTCGGATGGATTTTTTGGGTGGTTTGTGACCTTCTTGGGTGCTTGGATGGGCACCACTATAGGATTGATAGTGAAAGACATATCATTTTTTGCGTAGAATTTTCCCATGTTTTAGGGTAATTAGTTGAGTATTTCATGTGGTTCTATAAATGGATTCCTCGATATGATGATATCTTTCAGTGAACTCATGAAAACCACTTAGATAATTCATTAGGATCATAGGTGTCAGCAACTCATGTAGATGATTTTCATCATAGAGTTGTAGTAGTCCATACTGTGAGATAGGGATGCTCAGTTAATAGGTTAATATTTTCCATATATATATAATGTCAAAAATCAAATCTCATTGATGTTGTTTGGAGTTAGTCTGGTCGACGATCATTAATTTCCTAATTGTATAGATGAATTGGTAATGAAATTGGATGTGATGGTATTATATTCCTATAACAGATCATGTGTTCATGTTATTATACCATAAAAAATATATATCTGTCAATTTCATTACAAAACACCTCATCTTTGTTACCTCCTATTGATATCAAGGGAATATAATCATACACCAATAGGATAAAAAAAATTTGTGAGATTATTTCCATGGAAAATGAACCATCAAAATTGGATAAGGTATGCTTTTAGAAATTTGGCGGAGGTAATGTATAATCCAAAAATATGGGATATAACTTCCTTCTAGGCTACATAGGTTAATGTTACCATTCCATTGATTCCATTCACGTATTTTGGGATTTGATCACATTTAGAATATAGGGGGGTGATGTATGAGTAACCTCATATATATACATATATATGTAGTAGGTGGGGGTTGATAGGTCACCCCATTTTCATCACCCACTAATACATGATTTGTCCTAATAATTAATGATCAACCCAGATAGGGAGAGGATATATTTTGAAATTTAGGGAAGTCATGATCATATTCAAATTGAAATTTATATAATTGGATTATTGGATCTGGATCCACTATGATGCTCAAATACCACTATATCTAGTGGATAAACTATGGTTGGTATAATATTCCTATCTTTTTTAGGATGATACCTATTAGGAATATACCCATGATATGCTCCTCAATGAGTCGTTTGAGAGTTTGTATCTCAAACTCATATTCTCAGAACAATTCCTCTTTGGGACAAAACACAACTCTTCTATATGGTTATCATAATATAAACACACATTTAATTTTTCATTGGAAATATTATTTAAGATATGTTGAAGCTCGGTACATAGTGGTTTCAAATTTTGGATCCATCTTTGGTACTGGGTGTGTGGAACCATAGTTAGTGCATCCATTTCATCCTCTTCTCAGGGTAATGTTTCCATGCTGTTCCCCATTGAATTTTTATATTGATCTACAGTGTCTGCCTTGTTGACATTGGTGATGTTTATATAGTCATAGTAGGTAATGGTGGTGATTATATTACATTCTAGATAATAATATGATTCTTCTCTACCTTCATTAGGTTCATTATTCAAACTCTTACTTATATTGGGAAGCTTTAGATTTCAATCCTAGCATGGTCTGATCACCTTTTAATTATCCTCCTTCTATCATCGATTTTGAATAGTGACTTTGAGGGAGTTTATGGTCATGACAACTAAGAAGGCCCTAACTAGCATAGGGGTTCATTATAGTGGGATGAACATGTGGGTGCCAACCATTTATTTTTCCCTCCCAACCTAGTTAAGAAAAATTATCTCTATGGTGACGATGATGATGAAAATGACCCCAATAATATTGGTTGATGGTTTTTCTTAGATGCATGTGGAATTGTTTTGTCCTATTATTGAGTAACCAATGATTAATTCTTGTGAGTAGATGAATCCAGGGACATAGATGAATATATAAATACCCCCATTCCAATAGATTCGGGCTAATCTGGAATCATAGTCCATATCCCTAGTACCCTATTGGTGGGTGATGGACCTATTTATGTTTATTGGGATATGAATGTACCCAGCTTTTTGGCCTGGGATTTGTTTAAAGCTTCGACCAGTATGTTCTATATTCTAATAGAAGTATAAGATCTAATAGGTGGAGGTGGTTATTGATATTTCCCTATCCCGGTGAGTTGGGTTCTATCTTGAATGGATGATAAGAAAGATGTTAATGTGACACTTTTGATATAGAAAAGCTATCCTTATGTGAGATAGGGGTGATAGCAGCCCATTATTAGAGTCATTCATCATTGGAAATTTTATGGTTGATCAAAAATTTGTATTATTTGTCTAAAATAAATTCCAATTACTTTTAGGGGTCTCATTTAATGTCATGTATACTATCATCTACTTGTGTTCAAGGTTTTTGGTAATTTTTGAAGTGAATGAATTCAATTATAGTTACAAAATACCTTGAGCATTACACAGTCACTTGATTCTTCTAGAGGCTATGACATTACAAGATTATGTAATATAGGGATTTTTTTGTTCCATGGGTGAGACAATGTGAAATTCATCATACTATCCCCATCATAGAATAAATCAACATGATGTTTCTTCATAGAATATCTACGAAAGTGTCAAGATGAAATGGAGGAATGTGTGCTACAGATTTGGGTTTTTATTTTCAGGTTTTGGATCATGACCGATAGTGATAATATCTTGATACCACTAATAACATATTATATTAATGGTTAAAGGTGGCCCTCATATCCCAGATATGGGAGGTTTCTATCCTTTATTCTCTGATGATTCACCGTCCTATTATGGGATGGATATGACATTCACTCCTTTCCTAGATCATTTGGTATCTCATATTAAGAATTGGTAAGGGGTCAAAACAAGAAGGGGGTTCAACTAATTATCCCCATATTGAAATGTAATTCCACTCTTAATTCTATGTACAAGCTCTATCATATCATCCAATATAAGATTCTTATGAGAATTGCATTCTCACTGGAGTGGAGTGATGCTGGATATTTATGGGGAACTATGTTTTGTGGACCATGAGGTTTTATGAACCTCTCTATAAAAACGCATCATATATTAGAACACCACTTTTATAAAGATGTATGAGTTTTAACACCTATCTATATGAATGATTTTTATCATGTTGAGTATTTCCATGTTTGTGGGAGATATCGTTGTGGTGGGGTTGACGATGGTGGGTGTCAGGAGTAGATTTCATGTGATAAATATCCACACTACTATAAAGAGGAAAATCATGATAATGATCTCATTTTTATTTGTATGAAGAGATGATAAACAATTATGGTGCTGATAATGTGTCTCAAATGACCACAATGAAGCATGAATTGAGAATATTAAAAATATGAGTCATTTCCTAAATTTAAGATAGAATATTCTGACTATTTGTTTTGGGATTTTGTTGGGATGTGAAAATTCTATATGATAGTTGTTTGAACTTTATCTTAATCATGTGGTGTTTTAGGAGTATGAGACCACTACTATAATGTTCACGAATATACAAATGATCTATCTAATTATTGTTGGGAATATGATTAAATCCTAATGGATGTTCCATTATGACCTGCTGGGCCTCCATTAGGATGGAAGTATGAGCCCGATTCAGAGGACTTGGAATGGTTCACTAGTCTATCATGGAAATAATATGAGGATTCCCCTGAGGAATGTGCCTCTCTGACTTGGGGAGCACCTGTTCAAGTAGGAAAATGATCTTTTTCTGAATATTAATTCCATTCAATAATATTCCAATTAAGCTATATAATAGAATAAGGAATATGATCCTCTTCTTGTATTTCCTTGTAATGATGATGGTGTAGTCTTTTGATAGAAAATGTAGGAATATATGTTTGGATTCTGTGATATGATGGAATATGTTGGACATATTCCCTTAGTATAATATGATAATGTCTCGAGTCTTGTTTTATTTTCACATGGTTAGTCTCAACATTAATGGGGGATATATACCCAATAACGGGACATTAGAGTACTTTAATGGAATGCGTCGATAAATATATGGGTATATATCAAGGATTAATGCCCTATATCTTAGTGAGAGCAGGCCAGAATGGGTATATGAGTCTGATCAGTGGCCTTTGAAAGACACTTATAGATTTCTTCGATAGGTATGCGCCATTTTACTGAGGCACGGGCCACTATCACATGGTTAGACCCAGTTGGAAGGGGAGTTTGATCCATGTTCGATGCCTAAAACCTAATCTGAATATGACAATAATTATCATGGATTTGAGATATAATTTCTTCTTACTATGGCAGAACCCCTTGTTCACGATGATTAGAGTGTTGAGTTCTCTTGTCTATAGTGATATGAATATACACATAACCCTTTATCTGTAGTTGTGAAAAAATATTCTACATGAGTTATTCAGTTGTGGATAAAATATATTTTCATTCAATAATGTTTTGGTAGGGATATAAGCATGAACATTTACCATATCCAAAATTTATTGGAAGATATATTCCATTGAAGTGGGGATATGATCCTACTACAATTCTAATTGTGTGTTGCACCCCCGGTTTCAGGTATATAACTCCTTTATTTTATTTTTAAGCATGTAAAGTGTTTGGATGATTTTTGGATGGTTTTTGTTAGTCTATTATATTTTTTTGGTTATTTTATAAAGGTTCATGGTTGGATAATGGTTAGTGGAATCTATGAAACTTTTATAGAAATCTATGTATAGGGAGACACTGGATAAGGGAAGGCACACGTATAGGCACACAATTTTTCAAAATATTGTATTCACCCAGGGATACCATGAAAAGTGTGATAGATATATTTTTCATTCATGCTGCATAGTTTATATAACAATGTAGTACAACCATAAGAGGTTATCCTTGATTACTAGGTTGGAATATGGTTAGTGTATAGTTTTTCTTAACAATTTAACAAACCATGCACTTGTTTAAAAACAATATCCCTAACTATAAACCCCTCTATTTATCCAATTCAACACTAACTAGATATTTCTTCCTCCCAACAACTATATAACCTTTCCTCATTAAATCCTATGAATTTTAGATGTATTTTTTACAGTGTTGAAGCCTGATTCCCTTCGTAAGTATCATTTCATGTTAGTTTTTCATTGTTTATCTTATATCTAATTACCTACTCCTCATGGTTTCTAAAATATAGTCTGCTGTGGATAGATATAAGGTATGTAAATCCAATAATTGTAAGATGTTTTTATTATTATTATATGGGAGGAAATCTATCATGGTAATCTTGAGATTGAACCTGGTTTTCTGGGCATTTTCACATCGTTCTTCATTTTCATCATTATTCTTAAGGTATGTGGCTTCACTCTCAACTCCTATTATTAGAAAATTAAGCATAAGAATAAAATTTAATGTCTTGTTTGATTTTTTTTGTGAAATTTGTGTGTAAATCATGGTATAAACCTTCTTTAGTGACAATTTGTGGGTCTTGAAATTTTTTGGAAGTGTTTTGAATAGTTCTTTGTTTATTGATGTTAAAATGATGATTTTAACCTTTTTTTTGCTTGATTATTCAAGAAAGGGTTTTTTTGGAAAGGATTTCAATAAAAAGATTGATTTTTTAAACCGTTTATAAAATTAATTTGGCATGGTTTTGACATAATTGGTTGGCATGTGTTCATTTTAATTGATGTGACCCTATAGAAGGGGTGTGTGCCATTGGGGCACTAGTTTATTGTTACCTTATAAAACAATTTATAGATCGAGAAGATACCTCACACGATAATCGAAATCCCACTTAGGAATAGCTGAGTGGACATCTAGATATGTTTAATGGGATGTATTATTCCAAAAAATAATGATAAATGTATTAATTATTTAGGGGATTTCATTGAACAAAATTCATTTGGTTGGGAAAACTATTTTTTGTGAAACCTTTTCGATTTAATAAAAACTGTGAAACTATTTGAAGTGTTTTATAAACAATATTATATAAATGTGAAATTTTTATATTTACAAGAGTCATGAGTAGGGTTGTATTTTTTTGAAAACTAACCGAGTTTATTACTCACCCCCTTCATTAGCACATTGGGGCTTTTGTAGATATTTTTTAAATGGAAAAATGAAAAGGAAAAGCATAAAATATATTTATTAAGCCTTCATGATATTTAAGTATTATTATAGAGTTGGAGAATAGATCATTTAGGGATATTGGAGATATTTTGGGAGTCTTTTGATTTTGTCGGTTTTGTCTTCCACTGTGTACATTGAGATTTAGTGCCCTCAATTCTGGTACATTGTGTTTTTTTTGTTTTTAAAATAATTTGTAATATATTAAGTAGTATTACGATGTAATAAATAATATTCCAGTGGTTATTTTTTACGATATGTTTAGTTGGTTTGACATATTTTCAAAATGAAAATCATCACCCATTTTTTAAGATGCGCTAGCCATTTATGTCTAGCCTTTGGCATCATGAGGATCTATCATTTGGCGTCATACTATCCATACACCTTCTCAATCTAATAAGTAGAAGTGGTATGTTACAAGGTTACACAGAGTAATTTGATGCTTCCGGATATGGTTTGGGATGTGTTATCATGCCTGGATAAAATGTTGTTCTTTATTGATCAAGGAATTTATGGTTTCTTTAGAATAACTATCAACATATTATTTTGAGTTAGCTTCTATACTCCATGATTTTAAAACATGGTTTCATTAATTCTTTTTTGAGAAATTCATATTGATTACATGTCCTTAGAGTTTGAATCAAATTTATCACAAATTTATTTTAAACTAAGGGAAATAAAATGTATTAAGTTTATACAAATGTTGGACATTGACTTAATCTATACATATGGCACTGAATATATGATGGATGATGAATTAAGTTAAAATTTATAGGCTGGGTTGGAAAAAGGTGATTCAGATTAGTGGGAGATTATGTCAGTGAGAGTAGCTATGAAATTGGAATGTGAGGACTGAGGTGATGTTACAATTCTCATTCAAATTTCTGTTTTTTCTAAAAAATTTCTGTAGTTAAATACACACAAACATCTTATTATGAATGTGTTATAAAGAGAAAAAAACTAACTAGTGTGGAGACAATTGAGGGATGCAACCAAGATGAGATTCTAGTATTATGGATTTGATATTGGATGGTAATACCATTGGATTTTTAAGAAAACTTTCTTTAATCATAATACCATTAAAGATTTGTTTTTTATCCTAGAATATATAATATGTATAAAGAACTAAAAGAATAGTTTTTTTGGACTATTTGAAAAGGAAGGTGGTTAGGTTTGTTTTGAGATTCTTAATATTTCATCATGTTAAGGTAGAGAATCAGGGACAATCAGGTATGTTGTATTATTTATATATTCATGTCTAGAAATGGGAGCATATAGCCATCAATTTTTTAACACACCCCACAATGAACAGTTCTGAAACACGATTCTATATGAGTGATAGTGGATCATCTCACTATGTCTGCCTATTTTATCCCAATTCGTGAATCTAATATTGTGGAGGTCTTTTCAAAAATTTATATTTGATAAGTGGTAAAGATGGATGTCATAGAAATTTTGATATTATCCAACCATGGTTTGTGGTTTATTTCTTATCTCAATAAATCCTTATAGAAGTAAATTGGATTAATTAGACCAAGATTATGTCATATCTTCTTTAAAATAATGGGGAAATTAAAAAGATAATACAAATATATGAATACATGTTATGGGCTTGGGTAATGAATAGTGGTGGTTCATTGGAAGAGCATATGGTGTTGGTGGAGTTATCATATAACAACAAAAAAAATTCCATGATACATATTGATCCTTTTTAAGCATGGAATGGGATTCCTTGTCTTTATAGTCATTATTGGGTGAAAATGGGTGAGATGTTAGTTGTTATGGTAACCCATTCCCATGAAACAATAGTGAATATTGAGTAGATCATAAAATGGATGGAGACTGCACAATGTCCATAGAAATCATATGCATATCATCATCAAAAACCGTCTTCATTTGAGGTGAGTGATCATGTTTTCATTAAAATATACACAAGGATTTTTCATCATCATTTTGAAGGGATGTAATTCTATCTCTAAGATTGTTATACACTTTTGAGATACATGAACGGGTTGGTATTGTTTAAATCAGTTGAAATTTCAACTAAAGATCATTTTTTGAATATTGTGTTTTGATGTCTCTTAATTGAAAACGAACTAGCCTAATAAAAACCATATGATTAAATGGGATATTTCTGAAAAAGTGTCTGATGCTTCATTGGTACATGTGCCGATACAGATTGAGGATAGGCAAGAGACAGTACTGTATTAGAAAGCATTGGTCCAGTGAGTTTTTTGTGGGAACATGATTAGATTAAAGGGGAGACATAGTAATGGTAAATTAAGTGGTCAATCAATGGTTTTAATTATTTTAGGACTCCATTGGTTTTCTATATTTAGTTGATTTATTGTCCAATGATGGGGAGTAGGTAGCAACCATTGTTTCATCTATGTAACCATTTCCTTATGTGTTTTATGTACTTAAATTGTTTAGTTGATGTTTGGGAAGGTTTTTAATACATTTGTAATGTTTTTGGGGGGGGGGGTTTATAAAGAATCAATGTTGGAGAAAGTTTAGTGGAAACTATGAAACTCTTATTGGAAACCATTCATAATGAGGCATGGGATTGGGGAAAGGCATATGGGTAGGCAGAGAGTTTGTCCATATATTGTGGCCACAAATGAAAAACCCTGAATTTTTTGACAAATAGATTTTCCATGGTTGGTGTATGGTTTATATAATCTCTTGGGACAAATGTGTGATGTGATCCTTGAGGTAGAGGTTGTCATCTGGATAGAACACTCTTTTTCCTAATCGAGGAAGTAACCATGCATGGTCTATGAAAATCATTCATAAAAGGTTGATATGGTTTGGGAATAACTAAAAACCAATATATGTTTATCAAAATAAAAACAAAATTAATATATCTCCCCCCCAAAGGCTATAAAACCATTCTCCATCAAATTATAAGAGATCTGGATGTGTGTCTTTGTGTGTTGAAGAATGATTCACTTCGTATATCTCTTTTTGTGGATGTCTTGAATAGTTATTCTTAGATATAACTTATCCTCACTCATGGTTTCTTAAATATAGTAAATTTTAAATATATCTATGGTTCTTGACGATGATGATTTTTAGATTTGGTTTTTTTGATGCTAGGGGAAGATATTAAGAGTGGGAGGTTTGATATCCAACCCTGTTTTGTAGTCGTTTTCATGACATTCTTCAATTTTATCTTAATTCTTAAGGTAGTTGGATTCAATCCTGACTTATATTTTTAGGACATGGGATAGTATTTTTAAAAATTTATATTAATTTAAATATATTGAAAAATTTATAGGAAAATAAATGTTGAAACCAAATTTTTTATGGTTTGTGGACATTTTAAAATTATGGAATTGTTGTGCAAAGTGCTTCGTTAATAGACTGTAAAATGATGATTTACTTTTTTTGGATGGTTCAAAGAAATTTTTTTTGTGTAATGGTTATCAATAAATGAAATTTATATCGAAATGGGTTGGCATAAGGTTTGGAATGGTTTTATCATTATGGATTGGCGTGATTTCATTTTCATTGGTGTGACCCTGTGGAAAGGGCATGTTCTATTAGGGAACTAGTATATGGTTACCTGGTGATGACACGGTAAATCTATGAGATACATTCCATAAATATAGAACTATTATCTGGGGATTCATTTGGGGATGTGTATATATATATGGATATGTGGATGATATGGGATCTTCCACAGTGGAATGTTAAAATTTTACAAGTTTTATTTTCATCCCTTGAATAATATGGTGTGGTTTCAAAAAATATTATGGTGTGAAACCATATTCCTTTAAGGTAAACATTGATACTATTAAAAATGTTTTATATAAATTGTTTTAAATAAATATGAAAACGTGTTCTGTCCTAGTTGCATTAGTAGGAAAGTCATTTGTGGATCATGTTGGTTATTTTTATGATATTTTTTATCGGTAAACATGAAAAGTTAAATAATCACACATGCATAGTGGTAAATCATGATATTTGGGATATAATTTCGATTGGGAGAATCTAGAGATTTTGGGAGTATAGAGTTATGTTTGGGGTCTCTAAGATTTTTTTGGTTTTTTCATTCATTGTGTACTATGTGATTTATATTATTCTGCTATGGTAAAATATTTTTTTGTTCTGATATCAATAGTAATACATTGAGTCATTTTATATTATTGTCAACAATCATTTTTTTGTTACTTATTGTGAAATTTTTGGTTGGGATGATTTAATTTCAAACTCAAAATAACCCCCATCTGTTAATGAGTCCCATGTCAATTACATCTAGCCATAGGCATCTCGGTGAAGTCACCTAAGGCCAAGAAATATCCTTCCACCTTCTCATGATAGTGAGGAGGGGAAGGATGTCACTTTTTAAAACTAAAATATTCTGATGGATTTCAATCATGTGGTAGGGAAATGAACCTCCCCTTTAATTCTATGGGAATATGAACCAAAAACATTTTATGATTGAGTAGGGTTATTCCCTAGCATAATGGCTACTCTCAGAACATGCTGACAGACCTAATAAATAAGAGTGGAGATATGATAACTCTCATAAATATCAGCATATTCCATCCTTTATGAGTCATAATTGTGGCCAATTTTTTTCCCTTAGAAGAGACAGTGTGTTGGGTGGTACCCTTTGTAGGAAAATGGATGGTACTGGGGGGATGATGATGGGGACAGCGGTAGATAGGAGCCCTTCTGAGAATTCCATAACCCAGAAACGAGATTAAATTGAATATTTTTTCACCTTCATTAGACATTTAAGGTGGATTTTTTCACACTCTAGAGATAATATCGTTAATTTTTCTATCATGGAAACGAGGGTCTTTTACTAAGATCCAACATTCCCTATGCGATGTAGAGTCACTGGTTTTGATTATTGGAGAACCTCCTTGTAATATTAAAGGATTGGGATCCTACCATGAATTTTCTACTCCATGACCATCATGCTTTCCACATAAATTTGGAGTTTTTCGGACGTTTATATCATTTTGATACCCACAGGGGTTTCATACATATGAGATTTTATAGAGAAATCACTGAACACAGAAGCCATTTTATTGGATCGGCATGGTGTGGATGATAAATGTATATAGAGTCATGTATAAAAAATGAAAAATTTTACTGATTAGTAAAATATCATATTCATGATTTTATCAATCAGTTATTCATTATTAATACAATTTTTATTTTATTCTCGATTTTTCCATTATTATCTTACAGACTTATCAACATGAGGATGCACTTATTTTATGAGAACCTCGATTACATATGATTTACAGTAAGATTCATGATAATATTTTTTTATAGGATATGTAGAAAAATGTGTATTTATTCCTTATTTTACAATAATTTGGTTATTTAAGTGATTCATGTCATTATTATTAATATTGTTTTCATAGGATATGCAACACAAAGTGTCCTAACACCTGATTAAATAATCATTTTTTGTTGGATATATTCTATTTAGGTTCACTATTTTTGTTTGTGTGTTGTGGGAAAATGAAATGTCACAATGGATAATAACCCAATCATTTTTAATTGGAGAGATCCCTGTTTGGTTCAACATTTCTATTTTTTTGGGATACCCACAAATGTGATAAATTTTTTGTTTATCTAGATAGTTTATTGTGGGGTTTTATTTCTACCACATTCATTAAAACTAGGATATCATTGTCATTCATGATGGAATCTCAAAATGGTCCCATCATCCATAACTGGGTACAGACCTGCTTTTTAAATTTAGGTGGTCAATTGGGGTTTTAGATCCATCTACATTTTATTACTTATATTACTCGATAAGATATGAGGGTGTGGTCATCATACCCTATTAAGGGTGTTTTTTCATATTCTGGGACTCTCTATTAAGTTTAATATATGTTCATAAATATGTTCTAAATCCACATATGATATTGTTTACCCAAAAAATTGATTATTGGTTACCTATATTTATATACAACATAAAATAGATCTCATTAATAAAAGAGGGTAACTATTTAATCAATAAATATATATGTATTCACGGTTCTTTATATATTTTATCATGATTGGAAGCATATTTATATTTTGAATACATATTAATCATTGCAACATAATTTTCTTCTATAGATGAACATGATGTAACTTTCAATGATAGCATGAACAAAGAAAAATAACATCTCAACAAATGAGTTTAGGGCATCACGGAAAATAAAAAGTAAAAGGGAATCGTGTGAGGATTACGTGAGTGTTGTGAGTCAACCTGATAGATCTGATGATAACAACTATGAAGAATGATGTTAGCTTTATCACATTGGTTTTTTATAACTGACGTGGTAGAATATCTTTTTAATGTTTATAATGTCTTTTATTTAATAACCGACATAGAAAACAATTTATCACTATGTTTATAAAATAACATACGTGATATATGTCGCTTTATATCGACGTGATAAATTGATGAGATTAGCTTTATCAAGTCAGTTTTTTATAACCGACATTTTAAAGTGTAGACCTTTCCTTTATCAAGTCGGTTATAAAATAACGGACGTGATAAAGTGCGCCAGATTTGATTTTCACGTCGGTAATACAATAACTGACGTAAACAAGATAATCTCTATATATTTTACATCGGTCATAAAATTTCCGACTTATAAAATGGATCCTGATCAATATATTGGGTCAGTAATAAATGAATCGATGTGATATATCAATTATTAATGCTTTTCATGTTGGTTATATAGAACCGACGTGAAAAATTCCAACATGTTAAACATTTTTTACACTAGTGTGAGTTATTCATTTAATTTTTATATGTTGTATTATATTTCAATATTGGATTATCTATGGAAAATGATCCGAATAACATTCATACAATCTGATAATCATTATTATGATCATCTAAAACTCAAAAAATCCCCCTAATACCTCCAATTCTAAATATTTTTTTAGGGAATACCAATGTCCATTGTATGAGTACATTTTTTTAAATGTTTTATTTTCATTAATACTTTTTAAAATATATATTCCTAATTATTATATAAATAATTTTTTAAATTTTTATACTAAATGTTATAATTCCATTGGAATTACTAGAAATCATCTTTCCCCATTTTTATTAACAAAAATGAAACTATTATTTGTTCATCATGCAAGCATCTAGCTCCCCGAAGTGACATTATCTATTTTCCACTACCTCTTCTATTTGAAGACTATAACTGAAAAATTAACAAATATTACTGATATGTATAACATAATTATTATTATTATGATAAAAATTAAAATCCAATTACATTCCCTTAATTCTTTGTGAAATGAAAACATTAATGTTCATTGTGCGGAATACCACTACCATGTAGTAAAGTATCTAATTTTTCATAAAGTTAATCAAATATCTTTTAAAAAAACATTAATTAATATTACACAAATTTTAATTACCTATATGTTTCCATTATTATTCATATTTCATAATGATATTATCATAAAAATAAACCACTACCACAATCATAATAATCTATTAATTATTTGATGTTCATTTTTGGGTCGGTTTATCCTCCAAATTGAGTCGTGAAATAAAAAATAACCATGCATGACTATTAGAACATAATTACAGATATCATATGTCAGAAAAAAATAAAATAAATGTTTTACTTAGATTTTATGATGAAAACATTAATATTAAAATTTATAATTTTGATACCAATATTCTTTCGTGAAAAACCATCAAAACATGGTAATCACTAATTATATTATTAAATATAATAACCAAAATTACAATAGAAATAAATTATATCATTATAAATAATTATGAATTACACATTATAGTTCATTTTATGATCTCTAAATGATTAATTTGTGGTGAATAAGGATAAAAACACCGATATTATGAAACTAGTTCAGAACTATCAGGACTACTCGTATATGATATTGGTTGTTGAAAATAAATAACTAATAAACATGTAGAAAAAAATCATAATGTTATTTATAAAAGGTTATATATTTGATTTTTTTCTGAAATATGAAATTATGATATCTATTTTTGTTATATAGATGATTCAAGTGCTTTAGTGTAATTTAGGAAATAAATTATGGGTTTCTTGTTTCAAATTTTTACCCCTTGAGATACATTTCTTATTAAAGAAAATGTTTTCATTCGAATACGGTATATAATAACTCTTTAATAGTTTGGATTAATATTCAATTATATTTATATGATATTTTAATTATTCATACATTTTCTATCTCTCATGGTGTACTGAATCCAAATAATTAAAAATGTTTTAAGGGTTTTTGTGAACTTAATTTTTTTTCATTAGCTTTAAACATTTTTATTGATTTATAAAATTCTATGTATTATCTATTCTATCAAATGTATAGTTCTTATTTAACTTCCTCAATATTTTTTAATGGTATATACATATTTATTACATCGTTATTATCCATTTATTTGTACCTGTAATACTATGTGTCTTCAAAGCTATTTCATTATCTCAACTCTTGTATTCAGATACATCCTTCTTGTTATGTAGAAATTTTATTTGATATAGTTTATATAATAACTAATTTTTATAAACTCAATTACCTTCCATGGTATTTTATTTTCAATTTAGAACTCTTTTTTATGGGTTTTGATTTAGATGATACGTATGCCTTATGGGTTTCATTTTTTCATTTTCAATTACTTAAAAAATGTTTGATATTGTGAACCATGTCTTTTTAATATTATGTATAAATTGGGAATTTTAGATTTTATATCATGAATTATATTTTTCCCTTGATCATTTATGTTTAATTTATTTCTGTCACTATAAATGAGTTTGGATTAAAATGTAACTCAAACTATAAGGGTTTGAGATGACTCAATTTCCCAACATTCAGTTAGAAAAATGTATTATTAGTCTTTATATTTCGATATTTTATTTATTCTAAAAATTAATAATATACATAATATTTCTGTCATTCTTTATGGTTTTATACGATTATTCCTTATAACCTCATTATCAGATTATTCATACATCAATTATTATTTTACTAGACTGTGTTTTCTTATCTCTTGTTTGAACCCCTCTAGACATATTTATTATAATACTACATATTTTCATTATTTTTGGATAAAATACCTTGATATTATTTTCTATCATGATCCTATCATTATTTATTTAATTTATGAATCATATAAAATTCTACCGTTTGTGGTGTTTTTAATCAAATGGTTATAAATTCATATGTGTTATTTATATCCAATTTAAATTCCATATTACATGTTTAATATAGTGAAATATATTCTCATTTATATGAATTGTTGACATACTTATTTCCTTATATTATATTGATTATATTTAATTTCCTTATATTTTAAATTAATTTCATCCCTCTCTTGTTATTTTAATTCATGAATTACTATCTTTATAAGGGTTTCTGCATTTTAATTTTTTTCATTGAAATATGGATTCTATTTACCACATATTCCATTTTTTGTGGAATATATATATTCACTCTGTATTAATTTCAAATACTAAACATACAATATTACTTTGGGGGATTAAACATTAATAAATTCATTGCATCCTTTCATTTCCAAATCTTCTTCATTTGTTGAAATATTTTTCATCAAATTCCTTTTCTCTAGAAATACTATATTTTACATTAAATTGTTTTTAGGGAAACCCACTTGATATCCGTACGTAGATTTATTGAAAAAATCATTTAAAAATCATATAAAATTACTCTATGTTGTGTTAGTTTGATGAATTTTTACATAGAACACTAATACATATATTGATTGGTGAAATAATAAAAACCCACAAACCTCTTACTCTAATTTTCATATTTATTGATTATTAAAGAATATTGGACATTTATTGTCTATATTATTTATTCATTAATATTATAAATTAATTAATAATATAGAGGGCTTGGTGGAAACCTCAATACCCCTTGACGCATTAAATGGTTTCATTAGAAAAACATTATTATGTATTTCTGTTTTTTTCCTGCTTAAAACGAAATATTTAATAAACACATGCCTTGTTGTTCAGATCATGATGTTTATGATAATGATTTGTTGGATTATGGCATATAATTATATATTTGGATTATAAACTACAACACTTGGGAACTAGTTATAGTTATTTATTTTATTTTTTGTTTTTTTATTTCATTGAAGAGTATATTTCAATATCATTTTTTAGTTATATGTAATTATTTAACCCATATTTATCCCTTACATATAATTCATTCCATGATACCATCTAATATAATTTTTTCTCCAATGTATAATTTAAGCTCACAGTTATTATGTTCAAATATACCCATGTTTTAATGAAATGTGTGACACCTGATTTTTCTAACCTAATATCTTATAGGGATAATTTTTTTTGATTTATTGTTGAATTATTATGGATTAGTTCATTTTTATATTTTGTAAATACTATCCAGTAGTTGAGAAACAATCAATCTTTTTTATTTTACATTTTTTCATAATTCTCTTAATATTATAACGTAAAATGTCTTCGAAATGTATGTATTGTGATATTTTATTTGATTCATTTAATTATGGTATATTTATATACATGAAAATAATGTTTGTATTAAATAAAATATGTAATATATGTTTTCATCGAAATAGGTCCTAAATTACCAGTTTGGGAAGCTAGAGTTGGTATTGTGGTGGGGTTTTGATGATGTTTGTGATTAGGATAGTATCATTTGATAATAATTTATGTGTTATAAATTCTTTCAAGGGTTCATAAGATAAGATAAAAAATGATTTCAAAGCTATAGATAATAATATAATAAAAAATGATATTATATTGAATATTAAATGGATTTAAAAAATATGTTTTTTTTTTAAATTGTTGGGATCTATTTAAGGAATATGTCTATGTATAAGAAATAATTGAAATGTTTTTATAAAGTGGTTATTATGTATTTTCCCTAGAAAATTATTCCCCGTATAGATACAATATAGTGGATTCGTCTTTGGAAAAAATATATATAGTGATAATCACAATGAAATGGATCCATTCTAATCAACTCAATCTGTACACTAATTAATGATGACAATGTCTAAACCTCCACACCTCGCAAGCCATTAATATGGGATAATTTGTAATTAATCACATTATTATTAAAATATACTACAAACAATTTGATTTGTTTACGAATTATGTTATGGAATATTAGAGAACCTAAACCAAAGAACCAGTGATTGAACTGATAAGTAAACAATATGAACTCTAAGATAATGTAATAATTTCGAGGAGTAAGAAATTATTCCAGAGGAGTTTATAAGGAAATTATCTTAAAATAATTATATAATGGTGTTTCTCACTTATTATTACCTCCTTTTGGTTTTAATAATTTCTGAATATTTTGGGAAAACATAACAATGGATTCCATGGAAAATACTGAAGTTCATCTAATTAAAAACCTCACGGTAAAGGAAAAAAGTGGGAAATTTTTTATAATTGCAAATAGGCTACCGATAATTATGACTCACAACATGGACATAGTGTAATTATAAAATAAAAAATCAATATAAGTATTATGCCACGTGGAATTTTATGAGATTAATATGATGAATGAAATAATGTTTAAATTATGTTATATAAATAAATTGAGAAGAAACACCCATGGTATTTTTTGAAAGGTATAGTTGGACACATCATGTTTAAAAAAGGATAGAATTTAAAAAGTCACAAAATAAAAATAAAAATTTGATTAACTTGCTGAAGGTAAATGATTTTATTAATATTCATAGATAAGATATAAATGTATACACCTCATTTGGAATTATATCATGAGTTACAAATCTCATTTGTATACCCCTAAAAAAATTTATCAGTAAGTGGTAAATATATTAATAAGGAAGAAATTTTTTTAAGATATCAAATTATCGTAACATCTTGATATTTTAAATGATGTCTCCCCTAATGAATAAATATGTTATTTATTATTTTATACATGCAAAAACAAGCCACAATAAAGTGAGGAAAAATATATAGCCATTATACTGTATCCATATATTTTTTTTGGTAAAAATATATATGATTGAACTATGAGATATATATTGAAATAAAACAAAATGTCACTATATATATGTATCAATTGATAAAAAATTAATTAACGTGGCTAACTATATAATAAGATTTATTTAGGATTTAAAATGTCACCCATATAAAAATAGATATAATGTCCTTTATTTTGTAGTGCTCAATATGATACAGATATAATATATTATTCATATGAATAATATCTTTACCAAAAATTTGGCTTGTAATTTATATGAAATAACATTATGACCTATTAACATTATTGAATGGTTTTTTCCCAATGAAAATCATTTTCATTATAGTTTTCCATTTTTTTATAAAAGCTAAATTATCAACTATTTTAATTTTAATTTGACTAAATTTTTTTCATTTTTATATTTATAATTATATATTCAAATTTAATAATTTTTTTATATTTTATGGAATATATGATTTTGAGGAAAATCATGAATAAATATTTTTTATATAAAAAATGTATATTTTATGTCATTATAAATATATAAAAGACTCCCATAAGTTTATAAAAACATTTTAATATTTAAATATATAGATATTATGTATAAGTATAATTCTAATGAAATAATAGTTTAAATTTAGAAAACGAAGAATTAACAATTTAATGACGTAACTAATATTTTTGTAATAAATACAATATTTTTATTTTTTTAAATATAGTTTTTGTAAATTATATTTTTTGTATTTCATTAACTACACATTTTTTTCATAACATAAAAATTTTAAATCTTGGAAATCAATCTCGTTCATAATTTAACACCTCACAAAAATTTTAATCTTAAAATTACATTTTTTCTAAAAATGGGTTTTTACATGTTAATGCCCTAAAATTAATATAGATTTTTAATAATATAATGAATTATACAAAAAAATATTTAAAATGTTGAATAATTTAGTAAAAATTATTTAAAAATAAACTTTTTATCTTTTTAAATTAAATATAAATTATATAGGTAAAAGTTATTTATCACAGTAAAACTAAAATATGATAAATATGAAAATTCCACTGATAATATACTAAAAAAAATTTAAAAAGATCTCATAAAATGATTGGTAGATATATTATTTACCTTATATCATCCCCAATCCATTAATATTTTTTTTATATGTACTTGAAATGAGAAACATATTCAATCATTATGTTAAATACAAAAAATTATAAAACAATTCATTCTTATCACTTAGAAAAGTGGCCTTTAACCAACCATTCAAGTCTAATCCTCAAAATAGATTTAAAATTTAAAATGTAGCTTTTTTGAAACACTATAATGAAATTAATGTTTCTTGATCCTATAATAATAATAAATAGTGTTAATACCTACAGTTGGAGGAGTAATCCAGTAGATCTACAAACTTCTCAACACATAAACTTTTTTCCTAATTTCATCTCTTTTAATTGATATTCTATGAAATATAATTTTATTTTTCCTTTAAAATGATATCAATAAACTATGTATACTTATATTTATTATGATATGGAAGTAACAATTTTCCTCATATAATTGTATTTCTATTAAAAAAATGAAACCATCATTTGAGTGTTGTGCGGACTATCACATTCATGATATGATGACATTAATTTTTCACCAACACAACTCTTCTAATATAATAAAGGGAAAAATTTAAGATAAAATGTTAAATATATAACTTAATAATAATTATTAATTCAAAATTATAATACACCTTCATTGCCTCTTATTATTTCAAAAATGAAAACATTAATCATTTGTTCTATGGACTAATGCCACTATGATTTAATGTGTCCCATTATTCCACAAGATTATACTTATTATTTAAATAATGGTTCAATAAAATTAACCAAATTAAATGTATGTAAAATTTTTAATTATTATCCTGTAACACAGTTATAATTCCCATAATAATATTCTTTCACTATCAAAATTGTCCACTAATTTTTGTGGGTCCATGTTTTGGATTGATTACCCATGTACATGAACAATGAAATAAAATAATATCTTTAATGTCTAAAATAATATGGTTAGTAATGATATATAATTTCAATAAAAAATTAAATATTTTCCTTTTTTTATTGAAGGGTAACATTAATATTAAAATAATTAATTAATATTGAGACATTAATTCATGGAAAATAACCTAAACATGCTAAAAACCAAGTTTATCTCCATGTACCGCAACCAAAACTACCTTAGAATGAAATTATATCAAAAGAAAATATCATGAATTATCAATTTTCAGTACCATTTATTACTTTTAAATTATTAACTTTGAGAGATAAATGAAGAACAATGTCGTTATTATGAAGCAAGTTCAAAATGATTATGATTACTCACACCTAGGAATGAATGTAGATAAAAACATGCTAATATATTTTTACGGAACAATTACAATTTAATTTTATAAAAGGATTCATGTAAGAAAAATGTTCTTAAATTGTTGTTTAATAAGGATATTTTTTATATAGGTGGTACTTTAGTAGTAGTCAATAACTAATGTAAGGATTTCTTATCTCAAATTTTCACCCCTTGAGAGATATTTCTTAATATACAAGATTATTTATATGGAATTATTTATCTAATTATTATTTAATATTTTTTTATGATTATTTTTTAATATTCCATAATATTTAATGTTAAATTATATTTTCATCATCTTATGAGTTTTTTACTAAAAAAGTTAAGAATGTTTTATGGGCCTGTGCAAAATCTACTAATATCCATTGAGAAAAAACATTATTATTGAGCTATATCATTAGAGATGTAATTTATAATAAAAAAATGAATACATTTTATTTTAGTTCATCATCCATTTGAAGGGTTCTAAAAATCATCCTTATATCATCATTATGAAATAATTATTACCTAAAATATTTTCTAATATGGAACGAGTTTATTATCCTTAATTAATATTGTCTAGAACGTGTATCTTATTTTGAAAAAATTTTATTTTATATGGTATATATAATTTATAATTTTTATATTATAAAATAATTTATCATTAATTATATTTTTTTCATCTTCAAGAGCTTTTTATTTCATGGGATTCTATTTAGACGATACTCTTTCCATAATATATATTCATTTATTCTTTTTTATTTGAAGTGGGATGTTTGATATTTTTCACGAAAGTTTATTTATGTGTTCTATACAAAAAAAATGTTACATTTTATAACAATAATGTTCAATTATTAATTTATTTTTAAATTCAAGTTTATTTCCTAATTTTAATAGCACTATGAATAAAATATTACCCAAACTATAAGGGTTTATTGAAACACAATTTTCATCAATTGTCTTGAAAATTTTATTATATAAATCTATCAATCATGGTTTTATTTCTTCTATGAAAATTATATTTTATATGATATTTCATACTTCCATTATATTTTTTTATATTTTTTTCATATATCCTGATTATAAAATGATTTTTACCTGAAATGTAATATTACATGGAATGGGTTTCTTGTCTAAATTTTCACCCCATTGATATATATTTATTATTATAGAACATGATTTATTTTTTATGTTGTATCTACAACACCTAAAATATTTTTTATCATTATCATTTAATTATTAATTTTATTAAATGTTTCTTTTAATATTCTATCATTTATTGAGGTTTGATTCAAAAGTATATAATGTTCTAAGTGTTATTTTTCACTATTTTTAATTCCCTGACAAAGTTTGATATTTTGAAACATAATTTTTTTATATAATTTATTCAATAACATATCCACCTAAAGTGCATTAAATATATATAATATAAATATATTTTAATCCGGGCATATCCTTTTTATGTTCTCTTTATTCTTATTTTGACATTAGCATAATAGTGTTCTCATATCAATTTTTTTCATTGATATATTATTTGAATTTACCAATTGTTTCATTTTTTTGGTTTATATATTGTTGGTGGATTAAATTTTAAATACATTCATAATAATTTTCTTTTATGGTATCATGCTTCTGTAAATCCATTTTTTACTATGTCTTTCTAAATCACCCTCTATTAGAGTGATGATTTTTCTTCAAATTGCTTTCCTTAATGAATACCTTATTTTTCATTAAATTGTTAGATGATAATCCTCAACGACATCTATACAACTATTGATTGGGAAATGTTTTAAAATAATCATTTCCCATTACTCTGAATCATGTTAGTTTTAGAAATACATACAAAGAAATCTATTCAATTTATAGACTGGTAAAATATAGAAATTTCATATAATGTTTATTCCAAGAGATATATTTATTGATTATTATGGAATATTTGTTTTGTGTCGTATAATTTTTTCATTCCATTATATTATGAATTCATTTCAGTTAATTAGTTATGGGGGACCAAAATATCTCCCCTAATTAATTTATAGGTCTCATAAGAAAAACTATCTTGGGTATTTTTATTTATACCTTAACATAAAAAATTATTTTTTAAACACAGGGTCTTGAATATAAGATCTATGTTTCTTGGATTGGGTATAGAATTAGCGTTTGAATATTATATATTTCATCTCTTAGGAACCTGTTTTTATTAAGCATGTAATTTTTATATTGTTATTTCATCTGGGGATTTGTATGAAGATCTTGTATTTAGAAAAAGAATATTATCAGACTCTTATATATTATTTAAATATTATTCATGCCCCAATAGCTTCTGATATATGTTTTACCTTAAAATGAAATTTATAATAATTACATTATGTTTCCTTTACCCAATTTTTAAAGAAAATTATTATACATAATATGTTTCTCATTAAATTTGGTGTGGATATTTTTTGATAGAAACTGAGTACTTATTATGGATTCAATATGTTTTTATATATTGGAATACATTTCAATTCATTGATAATGACATGATATTTATTAGTTTATGTTCTTCATGATCATCTAATGCTATATGCATAAATTTTTTTTGGAATGTATGTAATGTAATATTCTCTCTAAATAATTAAATTATCAAATAACCATGTCAAATAATTTAGATTTTGTTTCAAAAATAGTTAATATTTCTTGTGTAATTCACACCATATCCAGAAGTTTAGGTTTGAGGAACCAAATTAAATCCAACATAAACATCTTTTAGTAATTTCATGGTTAGTAGTTCTAAGACATTTCTAAAATTTATTATTAAATGATATTTCATAATTTTAAAAGTGTAATAAGCAATTAAAACCTCTCATTCAATCACCTGGTCTCCATGAAGCCTTCCATGTTCCCAACAACCTGACACCCTACCCAACAATTTTCATATTAGGACTATGAATTATGACCATAAAACTCACAAACTCCCATGTGCTTCAATGTTTTATGATCTAACATGTTCGAGACCTTAATGTACTTGTTTTAACCCCATCATAGTTTTCTCATAATATTAAAGATATTTAAATAATTGTGGGTGATTAAAACGGTATTACCAGTGAATATACTCTATTTTCCTAGAAGAATATACCATACCTATACTTTTAATGGATTGTTTTACGTATAGAGTAATAGGATGTAACCCCAACTGTGATTAAATAAATCCTAATTCACAAACATGGCTTCCAATTCCTCCATTGTTTCATACAAGTGAGACAATATTTAAAGACCTAAAGGATATTATGGAATGTTTATGTATTTACATATGCTAATGGTTTTAACAACCCAAGGATTTTTGAAGGACCAATTTAATCATTCCATTATAATTCTATGGTGAATTAGTCTTATAATGAGAACCATTATGGAAGTAATTCATTTGGTATTCAAATAAATAACATTACATGGTTTCACATTAGTTTTGAAATTCACCTAGGGAATCCCAACAACCCCAATGGGGTGCCAATTTACAACTGAAATACGAAGTGTATCACTAGGATTTCAATTCATCTATGGTCCTTAAGAAGAGTACCTCTATGGTACTAATTCTCTTATACACTCCAAGAAAAACCATTATGGTGTCAATTATCTCAGCGTACATTGGAAGTGATCCACAAGGTTTCTAATTCTTCTAAATCTCATACACATTGTTATATAAAGGGTTACCACTCATAGATTCCAAATATCCTCATTGATTAATCATGATAGGAACCGAAGACCACACATGGGTACCATATTCACCCATACTCCAATCCTAGGAATCATAATTACCTCAATTCCCAACCATTGAAAAAATAAAATCATATAGCCTTAAATGCTAAAAATATTTATTTGACACTATCAAACAATGATCGACGCCTCCAAAAGGATTCCTATTAGGCCTAAATTTAATTTAATAACTGTTCAAGGAGGTTTAAACCATGATGTAAACCAAAATACATGTTTCTTATTAAAATTCATCTTTCCCAAAAATATCTTATTCACTAATAAAAAGGTGCAAATTTAATATTAAATTCTCTCATCATAAATAACATTAAATATCAATCACATATGTGGGGATGTAAACAACTAGAACACAAGGATTTTAATTGGTTCTCCACTATGTTATAATTTAAGGGGGGTTCAAATAATGATGTTAAATAGTACTAGAATCCACTATCACACACCATTTAGTGGGTATATTATTTTTGGATACAAACCATCCATGATAAGGAACACTTCTTTAATGAGGTTTAAAAATGATACAATGCTGATCTAAGGGTAAATCCACCATTATATCCTCTACATGCTGAGTGGGTGAAGTAATTTCATTTTATATAATTGTGGGTCACATTATAGTTATCATGTTTTTTTCATGAATAATAGATATTCAATTAATTATCTATTGAAATCACTGTATTAACAATACTCATCATCATTGATGATATATGAGATTACGTCCTCGATGTGACAAATAAATAATTATCATTCACATTAAACACCATGTGAGAGTATCTTATTAATTAGATAATTTTCTCTTTGTTTTGTAATTAATTTTATATTTTATTAAAATTATTATAGAGGAAGATTATCATGTAGTCGAATCATATTTATGTAGCCTATCTTATTCCTCAATAATCCAATCTCACAAGGGAATATCTATATTATTCTTAGAATTTTTCTCTCATTTTTTTTTATTTTGATATATATTGAAATCTCTTCTACGTCATTTCTATGAAAATATGATTTGTAACTTATTTCCACATTAGTCGATTTTTTCACAACATCTATAATATTTTTATATAATTTATTCTATTAATTAATGACCATATTTTAATGGACTCGACCAATATTTATTCTCTATAACTCTATGACTTTTCCAAGGGCCACTCCTGTTTAATGAAATTAATAATTCCTCTTCATGTTGATTAAAAAACAAAAATATTCACATCAGTTTATCCGGATTTTAATTCATGAAATTTCTATTTACTTATTCGGAATCAATTTCACCAGTTTGTGGAAACTCCTCGAAATAACAATATTTGGATAAAAATCAACTATGTTCATTAAAACCAATGACATTATATCTTGATATACTATGTTTTTAAAAAAAATCCAATAATTAATTTGACCAAACGATGATGGAACATGATATGGTTCAACAATAATCATGGTATAGTACTACTCCTAAAAAATACATCTTTAAACTATATTACAATTTCCACCATCCCATTTCCACATCATCTCCAAAAATAATGATATATTAAAGAACTTTCTCCATATCATGATAACACCAAATTCCCTGTTTCATTTAATAGGAAAAGTTTCGTCAACAATATTTCTTGAATTGATGATATTCTTATAATATTTTAATTTATATTACTTATATTACAATATGTCTTATGAAATGACAATATTGGGTTTACCCATTTTTCATTGGGATTTCTTATCTCAAAAATGAAATTTCAAATTTTATGGTCATCATTATCTCCCAATTTCAATACATTCTTCAATAAAAAATAAATTCATAATTCCATGTGTAATGGGAACCATTTCATTTAGATATATATATATATATATATATATATATATATATCTTTAGCACTATCCAAAGATACCAAAAAACCTTGTTCTGGGGAAATAGATTCTATAAGACTTCTCCATTAACCTTCATCACAGTAGGACATACTTCCCCAAAAATACATATAACATGAAATTTTTATCCTATGAAATTTATTTACACTATGGTTTTAATATATTACAAAATTCCATTTAAAATTAATGAATATTTCCATGACCTAAAAAAATTTCATAACTCCATCATAATCATCATTTAATGGTTCAACCTAAAATGGATATTCAAAAAACAATCATGGTGACGTATCCACCACTAATATTCTAAATTTAATATTCCAGTGAACTAAAATATTCCCACAATATGGTAAATTCTATAATATGCCAATGTAACAAAAATTCAACTATTATTAGTATGATTCACCACTGTGATTCAAATACCGACCATCACTTTACTACTGTACCATTAAAAAATATATTGATATAGTCTACCTTCCACCATATATGTTAGCATAATTAATATATTATAATAATCCCACATATATCATCCACTCCATGGTATAGACATTAAAATTATTCCAATAATCTTCAAAATACACTCTCAAGTTGTCACAGTATCAAATATTTCAATATAATTGGGACCCAAATTACTTATATATCTTATGTAAATCCAATCCATACGTGATTATCAACAAATAAATCCCAAAAAATATTGTTACCCAAAACCAAATTTTCTGAAAAAAGCCTATCTCCTAACCACCTATCATCGTCAACCATTACTGGTTATTAACTTGTCCAACACACAACCTCCTAGTTTCAATAACCCCCTTGGATTTCATTAAAAAACATCTATAAAATTCATGCTCTATCAAGAGGTGGATATAACCTCTCCCCCTTTCATTTCACTTCAGAATCATCCAATGTTATGTATTTTATGCCATTATTCCCTCTAAAGTGGGAAATAAAATAAAAGGATTCTCATTTATATATTCTTCATTCATTCAATCCCTTTGTTTTTAATAGTTATTGGGGTGTCTTTATCAACATTAATCCCCCTTTTCATTATTACTTTTTACTAGATTAAGAGAATAAATACCACCCATTGATATCCACATCATCAGTCTATTTGATTTGAAATCAATGAACATCATGATATTATTACTAATTAATGTAAAAAGTCTATATTTTACAGAGTATTACGCTCCCCTTAAGTTTTGAAATCCTTCAAAATAGTCTTCTAATTTTTTTCATCTAAAACATTGTGCTATTTCAAACATTATTTGATTAGAATAATAACATTAGGAATATTTCATTCCATATTTATTAAAATTTCAACTCTAACCATCTTGACCTTAAAATGTATTTTCTGAAAATATTTTTAGCGAGTAAATTTTCCATTTGAAAATTAATTTCTAATAAAACATTTAATCCTAATAAGTTAAAACTCAATATAGGAAGTATGATTCGAACTCAATAACATAATTTCTAAAATTTAACACACATTTATTCATAGAATCATTAAACATGATCCATTTTGTTTCATTAATATCAAACATATGGTGATATCAATCATACATACAAAAGACCTTTAATGAAGAAGTAATATAAGAAAAAACTATATAATCCTTTCCCGTGTTGAACTAATTGATAACAAATTCTGAGGTAATATTTTCATACCAATAAATATTAATGATATTAAATTATTCATAGGTCTTATAAATTTTGTATAAGGATATCTAAAAATATATATTTTCATTTATTTACTTTAATCACTTTAGAATATATATCTAAATTCAGCTTTGACATTCGTAGGGGTAGCTTGATGTCCCATACTAATTTTAATTTACCATAACACCAGTGGTGTTTTCATCAACACAAATATTTGAATTTATTTACTTTCATCATGTACACCATATATATCATATCACCCCCTTAATCCTACTCCTCATAAAAACTTCACATATAGAAGTTAATCATAAGTGGGGTTGGGTAATTCTAAAACACAATCATGTTGAGGAATTTGGTTGGCCTTATAAAACTAACTAATTATATTATATAATGATTCCAAGCCATTACAGTGTTCTCATTTTAATAAAATCACATTTTAAAATATCATTATAGATATCTGATTTTTATTTCTCTATCCTCAACAGCATGTGTATCACCTACAATATTATAGTAATCAATCCTATATATTTTTCTTCCATAAGTGCGTCATTTTTTCACACATATTTATACATCATCATCCATAGAATACACTTTACACTATCCATCCCCAATTTTCTTATTATATAATTACTGATACCATGTATTATTTTTTATATTATTGAAATCTATTTGATTCACCTCGTACATATTTACTTCGATAATATATCTGGAAATGTTTATCTTGCATCATCATAACTATAGTTTGTTTTTTCCTTTTAATCTAAATATGATTTTATCTTCTTAAGATGGATATTGTGGGAAATTTATTATTTTCTCCATTTTCACATATAATTAATCCGTATCATTTCAGTCCTTCGAGAATGTAAATATATTTTCCATAAAAAGGATTTATTAGTGAAAATCGTCATTACATGTTTCATTGGAATATAGGATTAACTTATTATGTTTTTTATCCTTTCATAGTTCACTTTCTTACCTTAGTTTTATGGTTATAACAATTAAAACATAGCACATTAAATTAATAATTCTTATATTTATTCCATGATATATATTATAGGGTAGTAGATTTTCTTCCACCCTTAAGCCCTTAGGCATCTATACAAAGACTATTGCATCCCACAATTAAAAAATAGCAGCAGTTCGTAGCTACCTTTCATGGAGTATCATCTATTCTAGATTCACCAAGAATCATTTATTTGATCATTGGTTCCTTATTTTCTTCTCAGTTTAATATAAATATTTAGGATTCTATATTATATATCTTAATTATACAATTTATGGATTTTGACACTATTTTATGTTTCTTGGTCATCATCTCAATATCCTTTAATTATAAAAACATTTCCTTCAATATTGAATAGGTATCCTTCAAATATTTTATCATATCCCCAATTTAAGTTTATAGTGGAATACTAATAGATTTTAAAAATGAAAATATGTCCATATTTTCACCGATATCATGTGAAATTTCATTATGTCACATTGTCCATTTGAATGGTAGTAATGATCATAATATCTTCATTTCTAGAAACCACTACTTTCATTAATCTTATATTATACATGGAAAAATATTTTATTATTTCATAATCTACTTCCTAGATAATCTTATTCATATTAAAATTTTCAAATATAAATTTTCTTTCATCTTTGGTTCTTCACGAACAACCTCTCAATTGAGGAATAGTTTTCATTGGCACCTAGTCAATAGAGTCACCACTAATAATCATATCTATAGGAGAACCCGAATATTTAAATTTAAATTTCCTGAAAAAAATTAAAAATTTGTCAATCATCAATATAAATACCACTTACATATAGTGTTATTTTCTTTGCCAAAATAGTATTATTCATATTCCTTCTCTCCAATAATTTTGATATAATACAGTATTAACCATTTTTGTTAACTAGTTTCCCATCACCAACAAAATGAAAATTTTTCCATGAGTTATAATCCAAAAAAATTGTATACATCACTAATTTCATATAGATATCCTCTAAAACCGAAAAATATCAATATAACTTGTACAATGTATGATTTTATTGAATACCAAATTAGATATATATTTATTTAAATTTTTTAGATTATTTATCATGGTATAATTTATTTTATTTATCAAATCATTGTATCCTTGCAATTCATCCATGATATCATAAAAAAAATCCAATAGAAACATATACTACACCTTCTCTATAATTAAAATTTGTAGCACAAGAAATAAGAGGCTTCGTCATTGAATCTATGCAAGAAAAATATTCAAAAATTAATTTATAGATTCAACTTATAATCTTAATTTTAGGGTAAAATATGAAATTTATGCACCAAACTGTATATAATAACTGTAAAAGGGGAGGTGTAGAACCATAAGCACTCTAAATAAAAAAATTCACTGATAAAGTTCCCTTTCCAGTAACGATATTTATCCCTCATAGGATGGAATGTTTTAAATATTACATTCTCTCATTTCCAATCACACCAAATATCAAAAAAAATTATGATTTTACATGGTTCCTCATCAACTGATCTACTTAGGGGGAATCATGGATATGTTTCAATGAACCTAACATGACTATCAAATGATATACATTAGATACAATCATTTTAGTCAAAATCATTATACAGTAAGGTAAATATCATTTAAAACTCTATATAATGACGAATTATTGATATTTACTTCATAACCTGTTATTATACTCTATACACTAACAAGGGATGTCTTTGTCATTTTATATAATTTAGTGTTGATCAATGTTTATCATGTGTTATTTTCTAACATTATTACTCTAAAAATGATTCTCGATTGTAATATCCAAGTTCACTAAAATATTTATCATTAAAGATTGTGGATATAAACCTCTACATTTTATGGGTTTGAACTTTATCTTATACATCCAATATCAAATGAGAGGGACCTCGTACTGTGAGGATTGATTTTTTGGTACTAACATACTTTATCTGATCATTAGAACACACAAAGATAATCTAGTTTTATTATGATACTTGTTAATAGAATATATTTTTGGGAGAACGTTTAGAAATAAAACATTAGAACATGTGTCCACAATGTGTACTCTAACCACTTTATTAAACCAATGTTAAGTGAGAAATCCTCAAAATCCAATGGTTTCATATCTCTTCTTCCCTGAAAAAATAAAATATAGTGTAAGATATAATGTCTATTAATTGACATAATGATGACACATGCCCAAAATAAAGATCAAATCAATTATATAGGCGCCCTTCATTTAATGAATGTTGTAGATCATTGAATGTCGATGGTTGTTGGCCAGTATGAATTACTAAAAACATAATTGACAAATAGAATTGTAATCATTGACTATTTTAACAACAATAATTAGCTATTATGACATAAATGATTCATCCATGTTATTCATAGATAATTATAATCCACATTCAATATGTTTTAGTTTCCCATGTACATTGTGAATCACTCGGGTTTTTCAAAAAGCATCGGGTTAGTTTTAATGGATAAATAGTGAAGTTGAACTAACATTTTATGGGGAATTTGATTATACGATATGATGAATATTTTCACTATAGATGAGGTGGTTACAGTTTGAGTGGGGATTTTTTGTCTAGCAATACGATTTGGTGTTTCCTACAGTTTTGGAGTAGCTGATGCGTGGAGCATCTGTTTTTTTTAAGTCTTGGACTGTATTCTCTAGAAGTTTTCATATGTATAGAAGATATATGAAACATTATTGGATTTGTTTTGGTGATCTTATTTGGGAATAGAGGATAAATCTTATTTAATACCATTTCATTTTTCCCATTTATGGGTTAATTGGTTCTCTCCTTTGACCATGACATGGATTATGGTCATTCCATTGGTGTGTAACCATTTTAATGTGGAATTCTACTTCACAAAATATTTTTTTTATAATTTTTGACTCATTTTTTAATATCCATATAGGCTACATCTTAAATTCAGTTATTAAAATTTACAAATAATTTCTAATATCCCCAAAAAACCTTCAATTTCCTCATATTGTTAGGACATAGCCATCCAGGGAATGACTAGATTGAAATAAGCTGAGTTTGAAGACCAAAGACCACCTCAAATAGGATAGGCTGTAAAGAAAATTGCTGAGTGGGAGTAACACTGAAAGGGGAGTCCATATCCTAATGTACCTATACTTACACACACAACAAGTTCCATGAAATTCTATGGAGATAATGTGAAATACTGAAACACATTTGATTTTAAACTAAAATGTTAAAACCTATACGAATGTATCAATGTTACGTAGTGTAATACATATTACTAAAAGAGAGAAAATACATGTCCATCATTGAAATTAATTATTAACAACCTAAATACTAAAATAGGTGATGGATTTATTAGATCGTGACTGATATTTTCCATATTTGACCAACAAACCTAGTCAAAAACACTAATTTCAACACTCCTCAACTAAATTCAATATATATCATCCAATAATCTTTATAATACAAAAAAAATTTGTAGATCCCATGAAGGGGTGATAATATACATACTGAGAATGGAGGCTAGAAATGAATAAGGGAGAAACATAAATAAGAAATATTTGTCAACTAGCCCCATAATTGAAGATGAAATAAAAGAACACAAAAAATATGATGATAACAAATCCCATGTGAGTGAGAAAGCGAATCCCCACCTCTACAGCTCAAATAAGAATGATGTCTCATTATTTAGATTCTGAAGGTCTATCCTGGATGAACAAAACTATTTGAAACTACTCCATAATCTCTATGTAGGATCCACACCACACCACTACACCCCACATACCTGGGAAATATATATAGTTTTAGACTTACATTACATCGATGCTCGAAGACATGAGTGTTGTCACTCAAAATATATCAGTGTTCCACCATTGTGTCCTATATGGAAATACACTTAGTATAGGATTTCTACTGGCTCGATTCCATATCATGAAGAAGGATATACACAATTTAGAGACCCATACTAAAAAATAGATGGCATGTATAGGATGACAATTGTATATTCTTCCTATTGTGGGTTTAATTGTGTCTTATCTCCCATGATCATATACATGGACAAGAATTCATATAGTATAGTTGTACCTCAATACATTTGTCATGCCTATTTACCTTTTCCATGTCCGTGTACAAGGTTGTGTCTATATACTCTAGTTATGCCCATGTATATGGCCATGTCCATACCTAGGTAATTTGAAATTACAAAATTACCCACCAGTACTGGTTCACATGGAATGAATGGGCCATACAAAGCATGTGAGGTTTAACTTCTCATGAAACCATAACCATAATAGTAGTGGGACTAAATGATGTGTGTTTATCAGAACTACATGAAATGTATGTCAATATTTTCTGGAAAATGATTCACTCTGCATGAATCATATCCACACCATAAAAACCCCCATTTCTTCATCAAGTTTTAAAAAAGAACTATGATCTATGGATGATTGATCTTGATCTATTATTTGGGGATAGATTTTGGCCAACTAATCTATCTCTTCTTAGATCTCCTAACACTATTCTTCTATTTTACCTAACCCATGAACAACAAATCTGAATAAATTATTGTTATATTTCAAAAACACTAGAATCAAACACTAAATCATTATACAATCTTAATACCATGATCTCCAACTTGTTAACACATCCACCCCAAATCATGGGGTTGGATAACGCTCGAATCTGGCCAAGAAATATTAAACAATGACCTAGTTGGAAAAAAATAGAGAGCTCAGTGAACAATGATTTTATATTCAAAATATTATGTTGAATAAATCATTGGATGATGTGATATAAACAAATTTTATAAATACATCATCCATTATTGTTATTATGGATCAAAAAATGAATCACAAGATCAAGGATATCAAAATAACTAACCAAAAAATATATATGAATGGGGAAACAAATAAAATATATAGCTTCGTATTCCAAGACCATAAATAGAAAAAATATTTAAATAACAAGAAATAAAATTCACTAACAGGGAAATGTATTTATAAATTTAAATAATTCATACACTTGGGAAAATGACGATGTCCCCACTATATTTTTTGTCCATATTATGATTTCCCTCAACTGTTCACTATTGTTCCTTGATCAAGATCTTCAACACCAAAGAATCCTACTTCCCCTATCTAATATCCCATGAATATTTGGTTATCCTTAGATATTTATATAAAAATTATTAAATAGAATATTATTAAGGTTCTTAATGAAAATATGTAAATTAAAAATTATTTTATTTTATTCACATAACGCACTTTCCAACGACAACCCACAAATGAACATTCTATGCTAACAATATTTATGGTACACCAAGGGTGAACCCAATGTTTGAGAAACAACCATGATCATAGATTTCCCATTCATGGTCTCAACCAATAGGAATGTCATGTATATAAATAACATTTGTGTTTGTACATTAATATATATATATGATATATTAATTCTAATGTCCAGAAAATCTAAAACACATCTCCAACATTGGTAAAACATCTAGTGATATATATTGAAATATTTAGAGGACTAAAAAATTAGATTTGTTAAATTATCCCAAAATTTATGATTATTCACACAGAAATGAATAAGACATACAAAATAGTGGAGGCACTTTACCCTCCTCAATCTCTAACCCTCCTATGATCTCTACTATACACTCCTACACAACCAAAGAACATGAACAAACATTATAGTATATTCACCCATGATCCTCTGTTACCAATCATTGATCTTCAATATGTAGAGACCCGAAGCTTGACGTACATGGACTTTACATTACTTTTGCGGAATACTTAGTACATAACAAAAAAATACACACACAAGGATCGTAATAGTTTAGTGTCTTTGGAAACTCGGAATATAGTCTTCTAATCGTGGTGAAAGATCTTCAAAATCTCCCATAAAGATCTTCTTTTTTTTTTACCTAAAACCTTTATTTATATCCTGGGGAAAAGAAAACATAAAAGGGTGAGCTCAAATGCTCAGTAAGGGTAAACAAAAGAAATATAAATCACATCATATACATAAGCACATAACTTTTGGAAATATTAACCTGCAAAAGAGCTCATAATATCATAACATGGGATAAATCATAGAAGTGAAATGTAATCCCAATAATCATAACATAAAACATGAAACTTTGTGGCATTCACACATAATCATAGAGAATCCTTTCTTGTTAGTCAATACTCATTGCCAAGACTATCTTAGTGGACAAAGTCCCTTTCTGAATCGAGTAACCCTCATTTCAGTCCTGTTTCACTGAACCGGTATAACCTACCATTTCAGCCATGTCTATCTCATGAGATATAAAATCTTTACCCAATTCATTGGAGGGATATATAGGTCCCACCCATCTCATAATGATATCATTCTTATGTGTGCCACAAAATCTTAAAACATACGTCATTGCATAACCCATGTAATAAAAATGGGATTCTTGAAACATCATGACATCATAAAACAACACATATAAGATAAATGAATTCATAAAAATAATTCCATCACAACATAATCAAATCAATGTAATGATAGGGATAGAATCAGAACCCTATATTATCTTAGATGGAAAATAATTTTGATAAAACACTTGAAATGAATTCTTGAGGAAAATATCCTTTCTTCTTCAAAATCAATTTCTTTTCACAAAACATCATGAAATTGTAAAAGAAAGAGATTTTATTGAAAATAGTCATGAAATCTTTTTGATGAAGCTTCATGAAAATATGGCTTTATAAAGTCCTAAAAATCCGTTCCTGCCGTATAAGTTAAAAAAACCATTCTTCCCGTACTTTTGTCAGAAAAGTCAAAAAGTACCTCGTACGAAAAACGACAAAAGATTCCTTTCATATATTTTACTAAAAACTCACCGAAGGGTAAAATTGGATTTAAACAATTGTAGTTGGATGGAAATAATATTATATATTGAGTAAACATGGATGTGGATGATAAAATACACCCCAGTAAATGCCAAAGTAAAAACAATCTCGGATAAAAATGATATTGTGATATTTTCCCTTACCTTAGGTCCGATTTGCTTCGTAAGGGTCCTAACCTCCTGTATAATGATTTAAATAATGTCATTTACTTATTACAGAATCATATTCATTGTTATGATATCATATATGGTTCACTTATGACTTTATATTACCCGTTCTTTTGTAAATTCCATGTTAAAGAGCGTTTTGGGTAAAATTGTTTCATTTGTCGTCCATGTTTTGACTTGTAATTATTCATATGATTACTTAGATCATGATTACTTAATTCCAGAACATAAAACATGATTTATATATATATATTCAGGATATACATATATATAATAAATCATTAAATGTAAATAAATACATCGTTCATGGAGACGGTACTCCGTACGTACGCATGAACGCTGTTTTCGTTTCCATATTGAATTGAATGGAATTAAGTAGATGACATACATATAAATATATAAATAAATACAGTATCATTATTATGTCATATATTTCATTAGTACATATTATATATACTTTATAATCATTCATGAATGGTTAATCATTGAGAATGAATCTCATCGCGTCGTGGAGACGGTATTCCGTACGTACGCACGAGCGATGATATCGTTCCCATGGTCGTGGAATTGTGTTGAAGTGTATGTATACTATTTAATTATAAATATCACTTTATAATAATCATATATAGTTACTCATTACACCTTTATACCCATCCTTGTAAGGTGATGGTGGAAAATAGATTACACCACGGCGTGGAGACGGTATTCCGTACGTACGCACGCGCGGTGATTTCCATTTTCCGTAGGATGGATAGAAGGTTAATTAGAGTTGTTTCATATTTATAATAACATATCAGTATATTATAAATACTGATGTTATTACTTTATCATGAAACAACTAAAGAAGAAGAAGTTGACGAAGAAAGAAATTGAAAAGATCGGTAATGGATATTACCTCTTCTTTGGAACGCTTCTTTCAATCCTCTACATAGGGAACTAAGATTGGTCTTTGAAGAAGACCAGGACCTCTAGGATTATTCTAGGGAAGTGGATAAGGGATTTTGTCAGGGTTTGGCCGAGCTTGAGTGCTCAAATTGGTGTGAGGAGGAGGGGGAGGAGGTACCCTTTTATAAGGGAGGAGAGGGGCACCTTAGGAATATCTCAAAATATTATTTTACATTAAAGTCAAAATCAGTTTATAATGGTTCCAAAGGGACTTATGTCGAAGCTAAAGTGGGGATGGGTCGCAATACTATCATCCAATAGGATTTAGACAAGTTTAGGGTGTTATTGTAACCTTATCAATTAGATTTAACTCTAAGTTAAATAATTTAACTTTTACCGTGTCTTTTTGTTTTTTTTCACTATATGGTTAATAAACTTACTATAACATGCCAAAAGAACCCCAAATTGTTTATTATTAATATATATATCCTTATCTAAGTCAGTTGGCCGAACCTTAGATTTTTAGGAATAAAATAACAATTAATAATATAATATTTGTTTTAAAAACTATTTTATGTCAATTTTGACACTATTTGGTACATGATTTTTATGAAATTCATAACAGAATGATAAGTTCGAAACAAGTTACTTAAATCAACAATAACATGTCATATTTACCTAAAAAATTAGTGTAAGTCATAAGAAGTCTCAAATTACATTTATTTGGGAATTTATAACATCAATTATGTCAATATTTCATTAATTAGAAAATTATTGTATCATCTTTGTGTCATAATAAATGATAATTATTTAATCCCTAAAAATTCTAAATAAATTCCTATGATGTAGATAATTGTATTAGCTTTCTTGAGACTATTCATGTTCGATGTTTCATGAAGTTTATCACTAGATTAAAATTATTCTACTTATAGGATTTATGAAACTGACATGTTGTCACATTCTTTGGTTTTAATAATAATTAAATTATTTTCATTGAAAAAATTTAATTAAATTAATATAATCTGACCCTTAGGTGACATGGGTAGTTTTTTAGTCATACAATAGGATTTTGACATTTTTTAGGGTAATTTTAAAATATAATATTTACCCTTAATTACCCGATTTACCTTTAACTATGTTAAATAAAATTTACCGTAGTTACTATTCATAATTCCCAAAAATAAAAAATATCCTATTAACATAATTTGGACCCACTGATTCCAAATATGGAATCCATTATTTAAAATTCAAAACACAGAAGTTGCAGAAATTAAATTAAAATTAATCCTGTTGTCGAATAAAAACGGGTTTTTGTTTAAAACATTGCAAAAGATTGAATTGATTTAACCTACGAATTCAAGGTAAAATCAATGCTAATGACATAAAATATATTAAATGGTAAAAATATATTATATTTATACTTTAAAACCATTCAATATTATAATATAACCACATAAGATATTACGATGAAAAAAGTTGTTTTTAATTAAAATATAGCGTGTTTTTACTATTCATTAAAATGTGAAAGTTACCAGAATAATATGAAAAATTTATCCAAAGTAAATTTTTATTTCTTGATTCCAAAGAAGAATTTTATTTTGTCAAATTGAACTTATAAACATGTCAAAAACCAGATTTAATGTAGGTGCGCCATCAAAAGGCAGCAAAACTGCATTTTTTGAAAAATACTTATTTTACCCAAAAAATTTATTTTGTTCTTATACCATGTTCTAGAAATGTGTATGATGAATAATAATGTTATAAAATTCAAAATTTAGTTATTACTATTCATAAAGGCTAGTTCATGACAATATTATAATAATATAACATTGTTTATTAAAACCCGGTATTTCGTACAACACACGCTATCGAGGAAGGTCGCGATTGCGTGTAATGCAAGCCAAGTCAGGGTTGCGTGTTGTGAAAGAATCCTTCGTTGTTTCGTATAACAGAATCCAACCATATTTCATTTATACATTTAATATATATATATATACTCAATTTTGCGTAGAATAACTATTATCAAAATTCTGTGTAACATGGTCCAAAATAGTGTTGCGTATACTGCAAGCTAATACGGTGTTGCGTATAGCGCAAGGTAATCTTGGTGTAGAATACAACATAAGACATTAATGAAATTAAAATAATATTTTTCATAAAATCTCGGGCTGTTACATTCTACCCCCCTTAAAATGAATTTCGCCCTCGAAATTCATTGGGGTTATAAATGGTTTACTATTTGAAAGTTTCTTTGATAGAAACCCACATCGTAAAAAGGAATACCAAAACTTGGATTTAAAAACTAAAGTATGAAATGTAACGATTACCCAAATAAACTAATCATTGGGTTTCCACATAGGTGAAAATACGGATATGGAAGAGAAATCTAACCATCATGTTCTGATGGAGAGTGGTAGAGAACATGGCTATAGAAAAGCCAGTAATCACAAATCCATAGATTTGTGATGATATAAGGTACCATCTGATTCATAAGGTATAAGATCACTAGGACAACATTTTTGGTTTTCATGATCATTTCCCTAAAGTTGAAAATTTGTATTAGAATAAATAATTTCTTTATTTTGGTACAATCTCACTGTTGTTCATGCCTTGAACAATTTCCACTTCATCTCTTAAATAAATGAAGTTGAATTTGTTATTCGTGAAGTGTTAGCAGATCATGTGATAGAATGACGGGTCATTCCATCTGTCTCAAACAAAAGGTTAGCAAAAATTATATACATAAGTCGATCTATAGTGAGATTAATCATATATGGTTCCTAAAATGGACTTATACTTCATATATCATACTGCTTAATATAATAAAACTGGTTTCTACTAAACAGGGACTTCCTGTAGGCCAGTGGTAGGCGATAAAGGCCAGTCGCACTTCGGTTGTGGGTTCGATTCCCACAGCCTTGTCCGACGCGATGGGCTGTCGCCCGTCCTGCAGGTTGTCCTTTTCTAAAACTACATTACTATAACATCCCATCAATAATATCGAATAAAAAAACTTCTATCCTTAAACAATACTCACTTATGTCCAACATAATCCATTTCAATCTTTAGGCTTATCCATAATACTGCAGTCCACTCTCATAACATAGTGAAAACGATTACCAGAGATTTAATACCATCGTTGATCCCCATACATCATAAGATATGTTTTGTTGGTCACATTCCAAACATTCAAAGTCCTTAATCATGTATTCTCTTGAATACCTTAGTGAAAACATGAATGCAGTTTAAATTTAACACTTTCCACATACCAAAATCCTCAAAATTCTATATACTCTAACCATGATATCACTTAGTCCTTATATCAATCATGAGCTCATGAATACTGTTAAACATTTCATTTTCTCATTTTCCCTTCATTAGGCGCATATCGTCTTACTTCCAAAAATATATCAATCACTTTGAATACCACATTAGACCAATACATAAATATTCCAATACTCCATGATACAACATTATTTTGGAATCCCATTACATAAACACTTTATCATTCCACCACATCGTTGTCATATTCAACATCGCCAATAGTGATCGCATGTGACTTCCCTTTATCCTTTGCCTTAAGCGGTTGCTCATGTTGATCATCACTAACCCTTGGATTAGGGCATTTATTAGCATAATGCCCCATTTCCTTGCACTTGAAGCATTGAAGTGTTGGTGGTGCGTTCTCTGTAGTGTTTGCTTTATTCACATCATTAGAAACCCTTTTTCCATTACTTCGACACTCAGCTGCTCGATGACCTTCTTTTCCACACTTGAAACATTTTCTACTCCCTTTAAGACAATCTCCACCATGCTTCTTTCCACACTTTGTGCATAAGGAAACATTCATCTTCTTTTCACCATTATTATGAGATTTCTCCTTGAACTCCATCTTTCGTTTCTTGTCAAAACGATGAGATGGATATGTAACACCATCTTCCATGTCTACCTTGATAGCACAACGCACAATTTCTTCATAGCTACTGAAGTCTCTTATAGTTAATGCCCTTCGAAGACTTGGTTTTAAGCCACTGAAAAATCGATCAACTTTACTTTCATGTTGGATGATAATGCCAGATGCATACCTTGCAAGTCTTGTAAAATTCGCTTCGTATATACCAACAGATTCTTCATCCTTTTTCTTTAGTTCAAGAAACTCCTTCTCCATCTTTGTTCGAAGAATACGAGGGAAGTACTTATTGAAAAATAACTTCTTGAACTCGTCCCATTCCATGGACTCATTTTCATCTCTTTGCCTCGTATTCTTGATAAGATTCCACCATTGATCAGCATCTCCTTCAAACCGATACACTGCTAGGATGACTTTATCATGTTCAGATCATTGAAGAACTGAAAATATCTTTTCAGTAGTAATAATCCATTGTTCAGCAACTAATGGATCAGTAGACCCACTGAAAGAAGGCGGACGCTGCCTCATGAAGGACTCAATAGAATACTGTTCCTTTCTCTGCTCATTTGTAAGTCCAGAATGATTCATAGCTTGTGTAAGTATAGCAATAAGATTTTTCACTCCATATCCCATAACATTTGTTTGTTCAGGAGGACAATCATTGCATTGTCTATTGAATTGATCTACACGGTTCCTTCGGGTTCCAGCCATCGTCTAAAACCCAAAAAGAATAGCGTGAGAGGAAAAAATCATGCTAGGGAAAACAACATAATAAAGGGGGAGTACCTTGAATATCTAACATCTTAGGTTTAATTCTATGATCGTTAGCGTAGTTATAGTACTATAACCTATACGTATACTTAACCTTAGGGACATCCCTAGACATACCTTAGAAATATCTCTAGGGATCTCACTAACGTTTTCGCATCCTAGTTTCCAAAGGTTGACTAAACCTTTCCTCTGATACCAACTGTAGAGACCCGAAGCTTTACGTACATGGACTTTACATTACTTTTGCGGAATACTTAGTACATAACAAAAAATACACATACAAGGATCGTAATAGTTTAGTGTCTTTGGAAACTCGGAATATAGTCTTCTAATCGTGGTGAAAGATCTTCAAAATCTCCCATAAAGATCTTCTTTTTTTTACCTAAAACCATTCTTTATATCCTGGGGAAAAGAAAACATAAAAGGGTGAGCTCAAATGCTCAGTAAGGGTAAACAAAAGAAATATAAATCACATCATATACATAAGCACATAACTTTTGGAAATATTAACCTGCAAAAGAGCTCATAATATCATAACATGGGATAAATCATAGAAGTGAAATGTAATCCCAATAATCATAACTGAAAACATGAAACTTTGTGGCATTCACACATAATCATATAGAATCATTCCTTGTTAGTCAAGACTCATTTCCAAGACTATCTTAGTGGACAAAGTCCCTTTCTGAATCGAGTAACCCTCGTTTCAGTCCTGTTTCACTGAACCGGTATAACCTACCATTTCAGCCATGTCTATCTCATGAGATATATAATCTTTACCCAATGCATTGGAGGGAGATATAGGTCCCACCCATCTCATAATGATACCATCTTATGTGTGCCACAAAATCTTAAAACATACATCATTGCATAACCCATGTAATAAAAATGGGATTCTTGAAACATCATGACATCATAAAACAATGCATATAAGATAAATGAATTCATAAAAATAATTCCATCACAACATAATCAAATCAATGTATTGATAGGGATAGAATCAGAACCCTATATTATCTTAGATGGAAAATAATTTTGATAAAACACTTGAAATGAATTCTTGAGGAAAATATCCTTTCTTCTTCAAAATCAATTTCTTTTCACAAAACATCATGAAATTTTAAAAGAAAGAGATTTTATTGAAAATAGTCATGAAATCTTTTTGAGAAAGCTTCATGAAAATATGGATTTATAAAGTCGTAAAAATCCGTTCGTGCCGTATAAGATAAAAAAGCTATTCTTCCCATACTTTTGTCGGAAAAGTCAAAAAGTACCTCGTACGAAAAACGACAAAAGATTCCTTTCATATCTTTTACTAAAAACTAAAAGAAGGGTAAAATTGGATTTAAACAATTGTAGGTGGATGGAAATAATATTACATATTGAGGAAACATGGATGTGGATGATAAAATACACCCCAGTAAATGCCAAAGTAAAAACAATCTCGGATAAAAATGATATTGTGATATTTTCCCTTACCTTAGGTCCGATTTGCTTCGTAAGTGTCTGAACCTCATGTATAATGATTTAAATAATGTCATTTACTTATTACAGAATCATATTCATTGTTATGATATCATATATGGTTCACTTATGACTTTATATTACCCGTTCTTTTGTAAATTCCATGTTAAAGAGCGTTTTGGGTAAAATTGTTTCATTTGTCGTCCGTGTTTTGACTTGTAATTATTCATATGATTACTTAGATCATGATTAATTAATTCCAGAACATAAAACATGATTTATATATATATATTCAGGATATACATATATATAATAAATCATTAAATGGATAGAAATACACCGTTCATGGAGACGGTAGTCCGTACGTACGCATGAACGCTGTTTTCGTTTCCTTATTGAATTGAATGGAATTAAGTAGATGACATACATATAAATATATAAATAAATCCAGTATCATTATTATGTAAAATATTTCATTAGTAAATATTATATATACTTTATAATCATTCATGAATGGTTAATCATTGAGAATGAATCTCATCGCGTCGTGGAGACGGTATTCCGTACGTACGCACGAGCGATGATATCGTTCCCATGGTCGTGGAATTGTGTTGAAGTGTATGTATACTATTTAAGTATCAATATCACTTTATAATAATCATATATAGTTACTCATTACACCTTTATACCCATCCTTGTAAGGTGATGGTGGAAAATAGATTACACCACGGCGTGGAGACGGTATTCCGTACGTACGCACGCGCGGTGATTTCCTATTTCCGTAGGATGGATAGAAGGTTAATTAGAGTTGTTTAATATTTATAATAACATATAAGTATATAATAAATACTGATGTTATTACTTTATCATGAAACAACTAAAGAAGAAGAAGTTGAAGAAGAAAGAAATTGAAAAGATCGGTAATGGATATTACCTCTTCTTTGGAACGCTTCTTTGAATCCTCTACTTAGGGAACTAAGATTGGTCTTTGAAGAAGACCAGGACCTCTAGGATTATTATAGGGAAGTGGATAAGGGATTTGGGCAGGGGTTGGCCGAGCTTGAGTGCTCAAATTGGTGTGAGGAGGAGGGGGAGGAGGTACCCTTTTATAAGGGAGGAGAGGGGCACCTTAGGAATATCTCAAATTATTATTTTACATTAAAGTCAAAATCAGTTTATAATGGTTACAAAGGGACTTATTTCGAAGCTAAAGTGGGGATGGGTCGAAATCCTATCAACCAATAGGATTTAGACAAGTTTAGGATGTTATTTTAACCTTATCAATTAGATTTAACTCTAAGTTAAATAATTTAACTTTTACTGTGTCTTTTTGTTTACTTTCACTATACGGTTAATTCACTTACTATAACATGCTAAACGAACCCAAAATTGTTTATTATCAATATATATATCCTTATCTAAGTCATTCGGCCGAACATTATATTTTTAGGAATAAAATAACAATTAATAATATAATATTTGTTTTAAAAACTATTTTATGTCAATTTTGACACTATTTGGAACATGATTTTTATGAAATTCATAACAGAATGATAAGTTCGAAAAAAGTTACTTAAATCAACAATAACATGTCATATTAACCTAGAAAATTAGTGTAAGTCATAAAAAGTCTCAAATTGCATTTATTTGGGAATTTATAACATCAATTATGTCAATATTTCATTAATAAGAAAATTACTGCATCATCTTTGTGTCATAATAAATGATAATTATTTAATCCCTAAAAATTATAAATAAATTCCTATGATGTAGATAATTGTATTATATGTTTTGAGAATATTCATGTTCGATGTTTCATGAAGTTTATCACTTGATTAAAATTATTATACTTATAAGATTTATGAAAGTGACATGTTGTCACATTCTTTGGTTTTAATAATAATTAAATTATTTTCAATGAAAAAATTTAATTAAATTAATCTCATCTGACCCTTAGGTGACATGGGTAGTTTTTTAGTCATCCAATAGGATTTTGACATTTGTTAGGGTAATTTTAAAATATTATATTTACCCTTAATTACCCGATTTACCTTTAACTATGTTAAATAAAATTTACCGTAGTTACTATTCATAATTCCCAAAAATAAAAAGTATCCTATTAACATAATTTGGACCCACTGATTACAAATATGGAATCCATTTTTTAAAATTCAAAACATAGAAGTTGCAGAAATTAAATTAAAATTAATCCCGTTGTCGAATAAAAACGGGTTTTTGTTTAAAACATTGCAAAAGATTGAATTGATTTAACCTACGAATTCAAGGTAAAATCAATGCTAATGACATACATTATATTAAATGGTAAAAATATATTCTATTTATACTTTAAAACCATTCAATATTATAATTTAACCACATAAGATATTACGATGAAAAAAGTTGTTTTTAATTAAAATATAGCGTGTTTTTACTATTCATTAAAATGTGAAAGTTACCAGAATAATATGAAAAATTTATCCAAAGTAAATTTTTATTTCTTGATTCCAAAGAATAATTTTATTTTGTCAAATTAAACTTATAAAAATGTCAAAAACCAGATTTAATGTGGGTGCGCCATCAAAAGGCAGCAAAACTGCATTTTTTGAAAAATACTTATTTTACCCGAAAAATTTATTTTGTTCTTATACCATGTTCTAGAAATGTGTAAGATGAATAATAATGTTATAAAATTCAAAATTTAGTTAATACTATTCATAACGGCTAGTTCATGACAATATTATAATAATATACCATTGTTTATTAAAACCCGGTATTGCGTACAACACACGCTATCGAGGAAGGTCGTGATTGCGTGTAATGCAAGCCAAGTCAGGGTTGCGTGTTGTGAAAGAAAACTTCGTTGTTTCGTATAACAGAATCCAACCATATTTCATTTATACATTTAATATATATATATACTCAATGTTGCGTAGAATAACTATTATCAAAATTGTGTGTAACACGGTCCAAGAATAGTGTTGCGTATACTGCAAGCTAATACGGTGTTGCGTATAGCGCAAGATAATCTTGGTGTAGAATACAACATAAGACATTAATGAAATTAAAATAATATTTTTCATAAAATCTCGGGTTGTTACACAATAGGTACTCGAATAACATGGATCAATTATCGATGGATGACCTTCCCCCGTCAATAACGTGTGTTTGGTCTTGAATGTATCTTTTCTATCTGAGAATCGTGGATGTCATCATATACACTATTAAAATATAACGTCAATTCAACAACACTCAAATGTGTCTTCAATGGCCTAACAATCCTCGGGTATATATTTCTTCCCCAATCAATCCTCTATAATTCTCATTGTCAGTAGACACTCTAGAAATTATATTCTCCTCAATTGACCTAATATAGCCCACACCTCTAGTTTGTGGAATATATTTATCCTATTTTGGATCTCCTATAATGCTTTGGATAACTTATACCTTTTCTTTTATTGCCTACAATTTCTATTTCATGACAATAGATATCTCAACAATTGTATTTCTTTATAATGGTGACCAACAAATATTACTACACAGGACCATCCACGGTTGATGAGGGTTGTAGAGGAATATCTACTTTTAGATGAAAACTATATTATTGGAAAGTGATATTCCCAAATATACCCAAAGTCGAACAAAAAAAGTCCCTCAGTAAATCCTCCAACAGCTAGATTGTTTGATCAGTCCACCTAATTTATTGGGGGTGAAACACTATTCTTATCCTCAAATGGGCCATGAAATCCTCCTATAGGCCTCTATAAATCCATGATATGAACCAATAATCACATTGAAATATGACCATTGTTGTAACCCCATGATGTTCTATGATGTTTTAAATGAATATCATTTCTAATCACTCAATCGGTCTCTACTCCTTGATGGAAAAAAGTGTTACAACTTGTTATTTGGTTCAAAAACCACCCATATATCATTGTGGACCCTTGTTTCCCATATAATCCCAATCCAAAATTCAATTGATATTCTATCCCATATCCATTATGGGATCATAAATGGTTTATTAAAAATGTATGTAATGTGGGTTTCAACCTCCATATACAATCATATGATACACAAATAGATTGACTCAATAACATTCCAAATCATTCCAACCCACTAAGACGCCCATTAATGGTCCACATATAATATCACCACACCCAAATTTGAATCCAAAGGGGTAGTATGAAAATTCCTTAACATATCCTCTCATAATATGTATAGAACCATTATATGTCCATAGTAAGGGATTATATTTTCAACACCATCCTAAATTTATTCTAGTACATCTCCTAATGAAATCTGGTCTTAAAGAACCTCTTAGTATGTCACCCCTAACAGAGTATCTCTTACCTGATAAAGGATACATGGGCTCACTACCATATTCTGAATATAATATCCAATCCTTCCCTCCTCCAGGTTTACTACAGTTAAACAAACTACTAGGACATCCCATCCACTTTGTTAAAAAATAATTTCCAATAGTGGGAATATACCGCCACATTTCACTTCCTTGGACTATAGAATACCATAAAGTTATACTACTATAGGAACTCCATGTAATTACTATGTGTCTAGATGAGGTATTTTTTATAATAGACGAATATGATCCTCTGATGTTCTATGTAAACAAAAAAAATACTCACTGAGAGGATGAGGCCTCCATATCTTGAGATAGAATACTAAAGCTCCAAAATCTATGTCATGTGTCACATAATTATTCACATGTATTTTTGACATACTTGACCTATAATTGATCACTTCCTACAAATGAATCAATACATAACTAACCCTATCTATATAGGAATAAATAATACTAGGTACTTGATACCCTCCATTAGTAGTCTCAACAAAGGAGTTCTAGTAAATGTCCAACTCAGAACCTATAAGGAAGTATGAAACAAGTTATTGTAGGTAAAAATATTCATCTTCATATTAATGTGTTCAATTGTGAGACAAACCTAGAAAATATTGACATGAGATTCATATAGTACCCCAGTAAAATGAGAAGTCTCTACACAACCTAATCTCTCTTGGTTGGTTCCCAATAAAGCATACATCAATATGTTCCAAATATAACACGTAACCATTCAACAAAATCACATTTTGAATATAATGACCCTTATGGATCACAAAAATAGCACTTTCAGAGCTTATTGTATAGGTTATGATCTCAGATTAAGTCTTTTACCAACCTGAAATGCTCTTCATCTTCCTTCTATGATTCATAGTTTATGGAAACATCATCAGTGAAGAAATGGAGGAATTGATATAGGCATGTATAGAAAAAAAGTTCATAAGGGACATGAATATAATAGGGGGACTCATAAAAAAATTACATCACTCTTAATTAATATTTTCTATAGTGACATAATATTGTCGTCTGTATAATAGCATCATTTTGAGACCTCAAGTGATGCTAGCCCGACCAAATATTGATCTATGAAACCAACTTTCACCTTTCAAAATGATGAAATGGTCATCAATACAAAATAGTACATTATTTTATTTATCATTTAATAATCTACCTGATGATAATATACACAAATCCTTAGTCTCCCATTATCATTTTCATGAAAAATTAGATCTTCTTAGTGGAAAATGATGTTTTTGATACAACCTTTCTCTTGAAGGTCTTACAAAAACACCTCAATTTTTTGGTTCTCAATAGGGGAAATAGAATATGTCAACAAATATTCCTAGGATGTATGTCAATAAATAACTAAATCTCCATCCTCATAGTAAATCTTTTCACCTATTCATTAAATTCATCCATACAATCCTCCAATATTTATATAATCTGGATTCCATATGATCCCACTACTTAGAGGGACAAAAACTCCAAATAATGTGTGATAGGATTCATCATGCTACATAGAATCCCTACCTTTCCAATAATAGTATATCTCTTCTCTATGAAAGATATTCTTGTCCCATCTATAATATGTTATATAAATCTTTTAAGATGAAATTGTTTTCTGGTCAAACACTGTAGAAAAGCACTCTATATCGAGGATGACATCATAAGGTTTCATGACAACGACCAAGTGGCCCCCTAAGAAGCTATCCATATTGAGTGGAGACTCTAAAATATAAAATATCTTCTAAATAGTAGAGTATCTAGATTTAATAATATCTAGATATAAATGTTGGTATATGTACTCAATACATAGCTATATCTTTTGAACACGGGATATGGTGATGAATGAATGACTCATTCATAAGTATACAAGTAATAATGTTGTAGTAGAAAAGACACATAACATAACTGGAATCATCTCATGTTGAAATTGATAATACCATTATGTATCTTACAACTACCCACACTGTCATCCCATTATCCTCTATGAATTTTATGGACCACCTAGTTGTAGTGGTGGATTTTTTCTTAAGGCCATCCTCCACTTTCATATCCTTACTCTAAATACCCACCTTTTTTGATATCAACACTATCTCCCAAGTGTTCACCCTATCCTTTCTTAGGAAATACATGACAATTATGCTACCACATAGTTGGAGGTCCATCCACAATTTATGTACCATGCATATTGAATTTTTTTAGGAAACCAAAATCCATGTAACCTTAGTAGTCATAAGAATAGTAGTGCCCCGGTACTGATTGACATGATCTTATAAGGGATCTATGTGATGTAGACCCACATGTGTGAGTCTTGGAGTGGGGGGTGTCATGCGTTGAAGATCCAAATGACTAAATATTTCAAGGTTCTACAGATAACTCGGTGTCATGCTGTATAAAACAAGCTCTAGTCCCAAAACATCCCTCTAATGGTAATCTATCAATAACCAGATCTCACTCTAGTAATCTAGGATAATTTAGAATTAATAAAGAGGCCATTCTATAATTGATTTATCTTAAGAGAATACTCTCAAACATTCTCACCACGAACAATCCATCCAAGATAATATCAATGTAGTATTATGTGATATCAGTCAACCTCATGAAGTACTATACCACATTAAAATTACCCTCATGAAGCTTGAGAAGATTTTAAATCCATACAATGCTCAAAATGGAATGGTAGTACTCATATTATAATAGCTTCTAGACGTCTAAAAATAAGATTTTTTTCATCATCATGAGTCCATGTTATAGGACTCCACCAATTCCCTACTAGTCAATGAGAATGGTTGGATGGAGGCATAACAATTTGATTAATATGGATCCAAATATGCTAGGAAAATCAGACACATCCTCATTCCAATCATCTACAACATTAGGGTATTCTGTGTAATGAATAAATAGATGTCTCTTTCTATAGAACTCAAAAAACATTCTTATCCTATTTGAATCATCATCTTGACCTTATAGAGTTATCATATATACAAAACATCTTCAATCATCTACATAGACCACATGAGGGAACACCTCATGTGTATATCTCCAAACTATGGTCTCGTAACTCGAAATATCATCCTCATGATACTGTATTGGGATCCTAGCATGATATTGTGACACATGCAACCTGAATTTTAATAATATGTACCAAAGTTAGGTGAGAATATATTTGGGATCTAACTCAATGGGGACCCTAATTTCAGATGAACCAATCCAATATGATTCAATTACAATTGGTTTCCCCAAAATGGATCCCCTAGTAGGCCATGTTTGTAAGCTACTTTTTAGATTCATGGTGTATAGATACATCAACCAGTTCCAGAACACCAGGTTTCCTAGCCTGATATCTAAGCCTAGGCCACTTCGACATTATTTCTATATTACCATAATACCGTTATTACAAAAAAGTTACAATTAAAAATGTAAACTCAATAGGAATGACTACCTTTGATTCCAATATTTCATGATCCACCCCCTATGTTCATCTTTCCTAGTGAGAATTTTATTGTGACACCCCAATCCTACCTCTAATAGGATAAGGGATTACAAAATGTTTTGAGTATTCATTATGATAAAATGGGATTCCTTAACCTAAATAACCTATATACAAGCACACACCAAGCTCAGTGAAAAAGTACAATGATAATGTTAATGCATAAAAACTTCTTGAATGTGTACCATTAATGTAAAAACTTATTAAAAGAATTGAAAGTGGATAAGTTTAATACATATAAATAAAAGGTGTAAAAATAAATGAGGATACATAAAACGATTTCCCAACCTAAAAAACACTAGAATAACGGAAAAAATTGGGGTCTGAACTGAAACTCTCCATGGACAACCACCAAACATTCTTAACAACTCCAAGTACTACAATGCTCTAACAAAGTCACCATTTATTTTTGTTTCATCAGCAAAAGACATACCACATATAGGTAGATCCCATATAGGACTGAATATTTACATAACCAATAGGAAATCCAAAAAATCAAAAGGGGTATAATTGAAAAAAGTAATAATATTCAACTCAACCCAAAATTAAAGGGGGTAAAGGGATACCCATGAAATATTTTCATAAGAAAATAAATTTAATAGATAAAGGGTATCCCCATCTCCATAACCTAGATAAGAATGATTATTCAAGAAATAGATCACAAATTCCATTATCAAATGCCCAACAACATGCATAACCTCCCCATAATTTCATGTGGAGAGGCCATTCCTCACCACTATCCTCCATTATCATGTTGAACTGCTAGTAGTGGAGGACATGATCCCTGTTGGAGCTGAAATATGGGTGGTCCACTATATTTATAGAGGAAAAACACCATCTATATTATGAAGGAGTAGTAAATCTACCTATGTAAAGAGTAAGTGCGACATGTACCATGTTGTTATAGTGAGTTTGTGACCCTGGAATCTCTTTGATGATCAAACCCAATCACTTCCATTATCCAAGCATCCTAAAAATTATCCTCCTTCTCATAACTTCTTTTTTAATACATATAATTCCAAATCCATGTCCTCTATTTAATCCAACATAGAAAACCATATTAAATAGGATAATAATGAGCCTGAAATTATGTTCTTAAGAAGGAGAAACAAAAGGTAGAGGTCTATTGGGGAATGTACAGTACATTTACATGGTGTAAATTGTTTTCATAGATACATCAAGTCTTCTCGTGTATAGCTTATAATGCATCTACACATTGGCATGTCCCTATGTACTATGGTCCTAGATATGTACCATATTCATGTATGGGAAGATAGACTATATGCGAGAACATCATACTATCCAAGAAATATGATCATACCTGTGTATTTATTTGGGTCAATTATCATGTACCCGCATTTTACATGCTGATTAGCTAGAACTGGGTCACATGAATTTGATACATCAGACATAGGGTGTCAAATTTTACTCCATGAAAATCTATTCATCCATTCTGAGGAGACTATATGGCATGCATTCATCAAAAAAACATGTCATGTATCTATGGATTTTAAATAATATAATTAAATCATTACACATATTTACCATGCCTCCACTAGAACTATATATGTGTAAAATGCACCAAGGAAATTGGATCTCGGGATGGAAAATATCAATTCATCATTGGTGGAATGATTATGGGCATAAAATCTGTTGCTCGTTGGATCCTTTCATGTTTCTCCCCAGTTCACCAAATTCCATGAATGAAAAATACAGATCTACCTCAAATCAATGTCACCAACACATGTATCTCACCCCACATAAAAATACAATAGAAAAATAATAATTTCGATAAAATTAAATTATTCACTGTGAATACGCGGGATCAATATCCCTCGAATTTGAACCTTTAATTTTGAACCACAACCCTATGGGTAGATGGTGAAGAACATGAATAACTGTAGAAAGAAATGAAAAAATAACAATTTTAAACAATCGTTGGTTGATGTGAAATAAATTTTTTTTTATAAATGTTGTTTCCAAATGTGGTATCAAGGAACATCAAAATTATATTTGGATAAAGTATTTCAAAATATATAAACATTCTAATTCAAAGAATAAAGAAGCCCATTATATAAGTAGATGCATAATCTACTATATATAATTGAAAACAATATGGTGTGAAACATTAAAGGACATGCACAACCTTGAGTTTGGATTGATATTTTTTGATGAACGCATCCACTATACATGAACATGATTATCCCATTTCATTTATGGTTCATCTTACAATTCCCATCAATCGTTCACCATCAATCCCCTTTGACAATATGCTAATACAAAACTAATCTCTCATCCTCCTATCTAATCACCCAATGTTAAGTGGTTTTCGCTATCTATTTACAATAATGGTTCTTAACTAGAATATTATTAGTGTTATTTTATTTAAAAATAATTAAATAATATTTTATTTAATTCAGATAATTAAACACCCAATAGATTCCCTCGACTGAATGTCCAACGTCGATTGAAATTATGTCGTGGATAGGGTACACATAATATTATAGAAAAAAACATTTTATCATATTTACCATTCAATATCTACACCGATAATGAAAAAATTATATAGAAATCATGTACATGAAATATATGATACATATGATTATTTTTAATATATACATTCTCGGGACATATGATGCACAAATCACAACACTAACTCTGAAGAAAAATAAAGATATATATATAATTTTTTGAACTACTGAACAAAAAATTTGGGGTTCATGGCATGAATTTCCACTGAAACATTGAATGAGACTATGTAATAATTAGGATAAATTTTATCCACCAAAATATTCAATTCATCGATGATATTAGAGAATCAATTATTGGCATTCATAGTCGAGTTCTGATTCTACTCTACATGGTTTCCTTCCTCTATAGGGATGAAAAAAATATTTCATATTATGTCACCATATATTTTATATTTAAAATACATTATGTACTCTATGATGAATTTAAATTGGTTATATAGATACCCAACATGTGTTTTAGAGTCAGATGGAGTACATGCATGTTTTATTTACTAATCCCCCTTAAATGAACTCACCTTTTGGCATTAATGAAATTAATGTAATAAGGTCCTCACTATAGAGAACATGTCTACAATTGTTTCTACTTAAATATTATTTGATTTGAGTGTGTGGATTATGAGAACAATATTTGATGTTAATATTATGTGTCTATGTGTGTCTGTATAGCCTATGAGACCCATTTTTGATATTTATCACTTGTGTGTGAATGTGTATCCTGAAAGAGCCTTTTTTTATATTTGATTCAATTTTTTGCGTACATTTGTATGGTTTTTGAGAATCACAGATTATATTATATATTTTACCTATGTATGCAATGCCGTATTTTCATTGAATTCATGGTCTATGAAGGTTACAATTTAAGTAGAAAGTGTCAGGTGAACCATGATTGTTTTATTTTTCCATAGAGTGGAAGCATTGATTACATTATATGATGATGAAAGAGGATTTATGAATTGGGATAGGGTTTGATGTACATGTGACCTATCAAGATATTGGGACTGTCTATGAAGGTTGTTTATAATGATTTCAACTAGGACCACATGAATCATTTATTTTTTTACTTGAATTCCTTCTTTCAAATGGAGAGTGTACTCTTCCATTATGAATGGAAATTTCAAAACCATGATAGAAATGGGTTGATGTGATATTTTTTCATCCTTTCATGAGTTCCTCCTCAGAACTCATCTCATATTCTTGGTCTCCATCATAAATTTGATCTATGTTTATGAAACTCTTTCTCAACAGTCTTTCATGGTGGATAATGGTAAATTATAGTTTCTTTTTCTCGACATTGAAAAACATTTGTTATAATAGATAGAGATTTTGGGAACATCTAAGCATCTCATGAAGATAGGCGTGTTGGGAATATATATTATATTCCATTTTCGAGATTGTATTCATTTCATAAAGAGACATCTTGAAAACAAATCCAAAATAATTACATCTCAACCATGAGGTAGTTGATTCCATGAGAGTATGTAATCTAAGGATTTTACCCTTGGGATCATATGATTGTTAAATGGTTTAGAATATTTATTGGGTCAGCAATTTAATTTATTTTGGTGATTAGAAGGTCATGATTTTAACATCTTATGGGGATAGTTAGTTCACTATATTAATAACATTTGGAGACTGTTAGGTCACTAATTTTATGTCATGTTTTGATAAGAATGGAACATATTTCACATATTGTTGGGACAGTTGTCTAACAAATTTAATTTATTGAGGGGATATATTTGTTGTTTTTTGTGTCCGTAGTAAAGAAAATTATAAAAATTGATGGTTTAGATAGGTGTTCCTCAAAAGGGGAAGATATTACTCTTGGGGGAGTGTACATGTGTTTCTTTGGGGGGATGATAATCACACTTTAGGGTCTAGTTAAGTGTTCCCCTGGGTGAAATATGAGCACACTTGATGGTTTGGATAGTAATGTTTTTGGTGTTGGGATTTCACTTTTGAGAGGTACCCCATGTCTATCGGTAGGACATGATTGAACCTCATGGTAGTATCATATAAAGCCTATTGTGAAATAAGGATAAAAACCTATAAGGTATGATCTCCCAGTTTAGGGTCACATGATAGGATTGGTCAAAGAAATTTAACATTGTTTTGTAAGGATGCTCAGGTCACGAAAGGAGAATTAATTTGGGATTGTGTTGGTTGTTCCCTTGGTTGTGTGATATATGTTTTGGGGTCATATTCTAGGAATATACATTCAGCTCGGTAACGGAGTATCAACCCTATGGTGGTGGATGATTGGTTTGTGCTTACACATGGGTCCAATATAGTGTAAGATTTCAATCCCTTAGCGGGGAAGGATACTGAGTTCCATGATGATAATATATGGGGTATCCCACGCTTATATTATGGTATAGGAGGCTAGGGGTCATCACATACTAATCATACACATGGAATCATGTGTACCTCAATCATGGTAATACTATAGTTCAGTTCAATGTACTAAGGAAATTGTCATGGAATTTAATGTTTTACGACTAGAATATTAGTAGAGGTAGTTTATATGAAGTACCTCGAACTTTTTTGGGGACTAAAACAAGTGTGACCATTTCAAAGTAAGAGAGGAAGATTTGGAATGATGCATCCACAAGAATATAGTTGGATTGTTTCCAAAGATGATTCCCCATTTTCAATTTATGATTCTAGTGATCATGATCCACAATGAGGGTAATGGAATAAAAATAATCATGGATGAGGGAAAATAATGTCTCCCATTATTAGTGTGTGTATTCATAGGATAAATATGCAATATTCTGACAATGTTTATGAAAAAAGGCATGGAAATGGTGTAAGATACGCTTAAAGAAAAGGGGTTGGACACATGGTTTAGTGATAATGGTCACATGGTAATTTTATGCGTGGGTGAACTTTTTTAGAGGAGTATTGGGTGTCCAGACACTCAACATTCATGAAAGTGAGTTTGATAAAAGGAGGAAACATGGATAGGAACATTGGATGGGTTTCAGGTAGTTTTTATGTTTGTGATATTTCAAGAATTATGAATGGGAAATGGTCTCATGAAGGTGTACCTTTAATTAAACATGTAATCCCTACCCTAGAGTAATTTATTTCTTCTAATAGGTTTAATTTAATGAAGTACAATTCTCTCATGAAATAAGATTATCCACAGAAAGATTTATTATTTCAAAAAGAGTGAGGTTCTTCATGTAATGTATCCCAAAATTGTTTCTATATACTTAGAAACCTATATAAGGATTATTCATTCAAGATTTAGTCATTGGGAAATTTATCGCCCCTTTAGCTAATGATGGACAGAGTTCCCTAAATTCAGATATTCAATTGGATTTACAAATGCTGTGTTGTCTAAAAAATGATATATGGGGAAGAATATATATTTTCAAAAATTAATGTGGAATCTATTTCTTGAAATATAATGACAGTCGCATAATATTATGACTTTCGTGATGGGAAGTGTGTTCCGTGAATATTAACACACTGCACCGAGGTTACTACCTCTAGATCAACATTGCTGGGCGATTTAGTGAACAGATATAGAATTTTTAGATGTCACTGATTTAATATCCATATTTCTAAATAAATTCAACAAATATATTTACATTTTACATATTTTACAACCTTATGATCTGTGCGGTCAGTGATCATTTTGAGACACCACCATTCGTGAAGGATTGGATCTTCAAGAGAATAACCTCTTAAGTTGGGTTTTGAGTGATTTTCCATAAACATTCATTGAAATTGAAAATTATTTTTCAAAATAACTCTTGAAATTTTTATTTAATCTCTAACAATCCCAATCATATTTAAATCTAATAAGGAATAGCTGGGTCAAAACTAAGGAAAAACAACAAAAAACATGTCATATATGAGCCCTGATCAAAAAACTAAATCTTACCATGAGACTATATGTAGGGGTGGTGGTCCCTGGGGGTACCATGATTGAATCAAAATATCATATCCCAATCCATTATTTTAAATAAATTCAAAAATATCACATTGTTTTCTTATTATGATTCTTCACTCTCATGAAACATTTATATTTTTTGAACAAAAATTTCAAGACCAATAATCCTTGAGCTAGTGAACATATGAAAACATCAACTTCATAAACTGTCCATTATGAAAGATATACCATAAATTACTAAATTCATGATCTATGGAAAAAAAGGTGTTTAGGACTTCACTAATTGAAGGAGGGATATGTCCAGGAAACACATGATTGGGAATAGCTTCAAAAATTCATCTAAGAATGATAAAATCACTACATTTCTGATAGAGGATCATCGAAAATTTCTATTTTTAATGAGCCTACCATTATATGTTTTTGGGTTGACAAAAAATGTGTTCATCCATAGTGAAAATATACAGGAACCCCCTTACTTGTTTAAAAGAATGTATTGGTAGTACAAATTGCCTAGAGCCATTGGGGGTACCATTGTGATGGACCATTAATAAATTTCCACTCCCACTCTATGAAACCATATTAAAAGATTCAATAGTGAGGTGATTGATGATGATATATCCCCTTTTTAGTATAATATCACTCTAACGGTGTGTCTGATTAACACCCTCCTAGACTAGAATGAAAAAATGGTATTTTCAAAATGGATAAAATTTTATAGATGAGTGGGCCTTAGAATAATATATATAGAACTTATTTCATTATTTTTAGCCATATATGATTCATTTCAAGATTTATGTAGAAGAATTACCATCATAGTTTCATGACTAACATCATAAAGATATCATGTTATAGTTTTTGATAAGGTGGTCACTAGGGACCAAAATGTTTCACCTACAACAAGGATAGGTCATCATTGGTTTATGGAAACCCTAATAAGTCATATTCATCCCCATCCAAAAGGAGATGTATGATCTGAATCTTTGATATGGAGAAGTCTAGAACAACCTAGTGAAGATTTAAATGATATCAAGGCCACTATTGGGATTAGTATAGGGGTTTAGTGAGAAAAAGTATAGTATTAAGTTCAACACTTTAAAGTAATGGTTTTGTTATTTAATGAGTAAATATTTGGTTAGGATACTAGGATATCTACACCAATTTCCTAATGAATATCAAAGAGGAATGGATGACACATACTAGATTCTACTTGATATGATACAATGGAAACTATAGGGATATATTGTGAACCCCATGCCTCTCATCTATTTGTATATAGGGTTTATTTACAATTTTATCTATAGGTTTATGCCTCTAGTTTGGGATATTCACATGGGGAGATTGCTAGGAACCCTTATCATGGTTGTGATGTTGGTGATGTGGTAGCACATAAACTCAGTATTCTCAATGATAGTGAAATTATATAATGTGTTATGTCACATTATCTATTGGATGAATAAAATTAATTTTTGAAGGGATTTTCTTTTAATATAATGTTTTGAAGCTTTATAAATGGGGTATTTGAATACACAATCCCTATTTGTCAACTTGCAGGAATTTTTGGCCATCTATCGTCATCATTAAAAAGTGTCAGCCTGTCAACCTAGTTTTAGATGACTTCCTTATAGGGATTAGGATAAAAAAAATTTATTCTTCCATTTTCTTACCCTTCACTTGGGAATGGGGCTCGAGGATTCATCATGTTCTATAAATAAGAGATCAAACCTCCTGGCATTTCAAGGAAGATTATTGGTGGCTTGGGTATATTTTAATGGGACTTGGGAGACGTACACTGCACACCAGTTTTAGGGTAGTTCTAGTGACTCTAATGGCTCACCCCAAAGGTTAATATCATGATATAGAATGGAAAACACCTCTCAGTTATTTAGAAAAATTAGTGCATGTTCGAGCATGAATGTGGAATTGGTAAATTCACTACCACCACCAACTGCCACTTATGATATGATCCATGAATAGACACTAATCGTGGAGGGCATGAATAAATGGGACATAATAAGAAGACTAGTGAAAATGTAGAATTTCAAAGTAGTGCCAAATCCATGGGATTAGAGGAAACATTCCCCATACTCATAAAAAATGGATCGTGTGATGAGGGTAAACCATTTATAGTCATTCTAAGGGATTAATGCTACGCCCTGAGGAAGTGACTATGTCGTTCAGAAGTACCCAATGATGCTACCATTTGTGATTATTGGGATAGTAAGGGCATCAAAATACTACTCTCATATCATAATAGGATACAGTATCATATAAATATTGATCGGATAAACCGTTCTAGACAATATCATGAAAGGCTATATTTTCATGGTCCTCAAGTTGTGGTTTAGTAATACATTTCAAAGATGGAAGACTTGGTACACTCCCATTGCGTCACCAATCCCCTGACCAATTGGGTGATGGAGCTACTGGTTATGAATTCTCCTCTAGATATTCGTATATATAAATTTGATGATAAAATGACAGATTTCAAGGGATCAGTTGAAGCGAAGTAAAAGTTAAGTGACTCCTACAAAGAATATCTGATGGAGGGAGATCCTACCATTGATCTGGTGAGTTATATAATTGTATATCTTAACCAATACAAAAAATCTATTGTTTCTTCATAATTATTTTTTACATATGTTTGGTTCAGTGAGCATGGTGAATGGGGGTTCATGATGATTACCAAGGATATAATGATTAATATGCACAACCAATGATGTGTTGTGGGTGGGGCCTCCCCAGAAAATTTAGACACTGACAGACACCCATGTTTTATTGAAGTGGAACATGTGGATGAGGTGACAACACAACAAACCCAATTATTTCTTGATAACCCCCTAATCGGGATATTAGTTTCTGGATATGTGGTTGAAACTATATTTCATATTTCATTTTATTATATATATATATATATATATATATAAGTCTTCTAACCATGGGGAATCTCATTAAAGATGATATATCAACTATTTCGGTGGTGTTGTCACCAGGTAGTCTATCAACAAACCTTTCTGCATTACTCAACAGGTCGTATAACTTCTGAAATACCTATACCATTTTTAAAAATTCAATTGGGTTTTAAAAACTATATTTTATTCTTGGATAAACCAATACATAAAATGGATGTTAAAATCATGTTTAAGGTTAAGTGACTACTGTTTCTTCCCATGCTAGTGAAGACTACAGACAAGATATTGATGAGCGATGGTGTAATATCATCATAGATGGTCGAGGTTGTTCATTTGAAAAAAAAATGACTAGGTATCGGTATTTAGGCCCATAAATGATATGATTATGGTCATACCTTCTTGATCCAAGGGCTCAGTGGTGGTGGTCTAGATTGTGCCACCAATAGAGATTGACGGGGATGTTATGGTGGCTGAGCCTACCTTAGAGATGGGAAATAAGGTGGGTTTTTATGCATATATGGTTGAAGTGTTTGTAATGTATGTGTTTCCCATAGAATTATATCATAAAAATCATAATTTCATTCTTGTGGATGATCATACTACTATTGTGGTGATCTTATTCCCTCTGTATGATCCTATGTTTCCCAAGGACTTCAATTATTCTGTCATGTAAATTTTCATGGATAACCCAATCTCCAGACATAGGTAATGAAAGAGTGTGTGTAATTTTATTACACCAGTCTAATATCCGATAAAAAGAAAATAGAGGGATCTATATTATATTAGTTAGTCATCCTGGGGATAAGAGGTGCAGATCATGGGGCCTTCATGCACTAGATAAGAAATTTATCACTAAAAATGTGTGTTTTGAGTAGAAAAAATTACACATCTCAAAGAAAAAGAGGATATATGAGGTTAAAAAAATGCTCTAAGAGGATAAGGAGGTTATATATCAGCTGAAATATCAGTCTTGAGGGAATGCATCTGTCATTAATGATCAAATGGATATCATTATCCAATTGAGGGATTGATTGGAAGAATCTGATTCTTGGGCTACGAAGGATGAATATCTAGTAGCTAATTGCCAATTTGAGATAAAACAGTATTAAATTCATGAATATGATGTCTTCCCTACTCCTGGGATAAAATCATTCATTATATCTGATTGAATGTAGATTTTGGTGGAAACATGGATAAGGGTGGATGATTTTGATAACTCAATCACAAAGTCTATGATTAGATAAAATTTATATCAATTTTCAATAAAGGATATGCTTTGACATCTGGACGAACATCCCTATCATTTTGGAATAGTTTTTTTAAATTTTATTAATTCTTAAAGGTACTTGTTTTTTTCGTCTCAGTCATATCATTGAGACAAAAAACACTAAATCCCTACTCGCACATGATTCATGCCCTGTGTGGGAATAAGAGACATGAAAAATATTTTACCATTTTTACAAGCTTTATAGAAATGAGCCTAACACTTTCTATTGAATTTTTCATTATCCAGTAGAAGGACCCTGAAAGGAAAAAATTTAGATTGAAAATGAGGCTCTGAATAAACTAAAAAACATTCTAGAAGTGCTCTAGTACATAAATGGGGTTACACCAGGGGAACTGCATTCTACTCAATCAAAGTTATTTAAGAGTGTGAATCATGATATCATGGATCTAGAGAAAAATATTGTTATAAAACAATGTATTTTTACTGTTGACCATGGTAAAAATCATAGATTCCATTTTCATTGTACCAAGTATGAGGATAAAAAATTAGAGTTGTTAGTTGACTATGATTATGATTCAAGGACTACAAAAATGATGTCAGAATTCATTTGGATAATGTTTCTAGGATTGTAGGTATGCCAGTGTTGACATAACGTTTGTTTTTATTGGGGGGGGGTTTGAAATTGATGATAATGAGGACCCACGTTAAAGAAGTACTATTATTTGTTTTGGGTTGAATTAATGGAATTTACGGATCTAGTTAAACACTCAAAATTATGCCACCAATGGTTTGAGAAAATTTGATATGTGAATAAGTTTGAATGAAAGTTAAACTCATCTCTCAAGGTGAGTGTAATTTTGGATGCCAAGAGATACTCAATAAACTTGAATGGTGTAATATATTACGAACAAAATAAGAAAAAGGTGGCATTAAGTGAGTTATTAAGAAACGTAATAGTTTTATGTATTTCCTGGAGGATAGAGGGAATGATGTTTAATGTCATGATGTGATGGTGTTGAATGAAAATTTTATCATATTAAATCTATGATTATGCATCATAATGTTTAAACAAGGGTGAGTAGGATTTTTATAGAATAATATCTATTCTTATGAATAGGCAATGTAAACTATCTTTATTAAATCATTCCCTATCATGATATTGGGATGCACAAACAAAAGACATAGTGAGTGGAACCTTATAAGGGAACTCATTATGTAATAAAAGATAATATTTCCCTCTAAATGTTTCTCAGACTAATGATGTCCAACATGAATAGAATATTTTATTTTAGGGTTCTTGGTGTGTCCTGATGGAATTGTTACATTTTATTTGTGCCCTCATTTTTTCCATTTCGTGAGAGAAACCTAGAAAGTAAGATTATGATTTTTTATAAATTGACCCCTATTGGTTTTATACAGGTAGACACAAACAACTCTTTCTCAAGGTAGTTTATTGTTATTACTATCAAACCAGGTTTGATAGTTAATGGTTATATCTTATGGAGATATATTTAAATATAGATTATGTTCATAATGATTAGAATGCGAGATTCAAAGGCTTTAATTTTATAATTTGTGGACGATGATTTGAAATTAGTTTAAGGTAATAATGTTTGTAAAATGTGTGTAAAATCATTTAATGTCGCGATTATTAGACTAGGTAGTGCGTGCCTCTAATGATTGTGTGTGGAACTTAATAGAGGTGACCTGATATGAATTGGTACCATGTTTTCTCATCCCCACAAAAAAAATATTTCTTGGACACCTTCCACAATATTAAAGGTTTCGATTCCTCGAGCTACACCCCTACTATAAGGAAATATAGTTTGGACTAAATATGTGATTCGTTATTTAATGAATTACTTCAAATCTTGACCTCCCATGGGGAAATTACTCCTTGAATCTGATGCCCATACAATCCATTCTCAATTTTATAAATAATGAGCAGTAAATAGTTACCATCATTTTTAGGGAAGAAATCAAAAAGGGGAAAAGTAGCCAACCTTTGTAATTCCTCAAAAAAATTCGGTTTATTTAGTCACTATTCTGGTGTCTGTGGGGAAATGACACACAAGGTATTGTGATTCTTACAAGGGTGAAGGGAAGTTTAAAGAAAATTAAATCATGAATTATATGACTATGATCATATAAATGGTATGACTGATGGGTGGGGAATAACTATCGATCATGCTCGAAACACATGTTTGTCACTCACATCAGTTAAGGATGGGAAAAAATTTAAGAGTAATCATTATCCTTATTCAAAATATTGGAACCATCATCTATTACTATCGACATTTCATGGAACACACCTGGGATGGTATGTAGACAATTGTATACAGTAACCACTATAGATAGATGGAATTTTCTAATTAAGGGGATGATGAGGATACTAAAATATGGAAGCATGAATTTTAAATATAATTATGGAAAATTCCATCGGGGTCATTTAATTCTATGGGATCTATCATAACATCACTTGAATTCACTAGATAAACAATAATGTTGGAAAGGATCAAGCCCAACCTAGTGGTGGATGATCATTAAATGAGTTGGTAGAGATTATAATCCCAATATTAGTGATTGGTGTATCACTACATATACCATTTCAAATTTGAATCAACCAACATGTAGATCATGAATGAATCTTTATTGCTGACCAATGATGAAAGGATTGTTTCTTTTTTTAAGATGATGATGAATTGTCTTATAGTTATCATATGATGGATCCTATGTTTATAAAAAAAATGTAAGTATATCATTTTACATCGTGTGATTCGGAAGTTGGTTTTAGTGATCCCATATTGGTCATATAAGGTATCATATGTTTTTCACACTTAGTAAGGAAACCATGGATCATCATATATTAAGGATGCTAGTTTTGTTCAACCCATATCTTTCATATGGATAATATGATTTTCATAACATATGGAAAACATATAGTTTAAAATCATGTGTTGAGGATGTTAGGATTTTTATTTTATGAACACACAGATCGAACTATTATGGTTTATAGATTCTATCCATAGAGTTTGGACAAATGGGTATAGGTGTCTTGAAGAGGATTATATGTCACACAATAAAAATAATTCAATATTAAAAAGGGGCAATTAAACTAGTTTTTCTGATAGATTCCATGAAAAACTATAACATGACTAAAGAAATGATTCTAGGGGTGGTAAATTGAGTTAATGGCGGGAGACAGATCTAGTAAATGATATTTAGGTGTCACAATGTATCCAATGGGAATATATATCAAACCAAACATAGTTATGACACATGGAGTGGTTGTAGAACAAGAACAGAATGATGGTGTCCTTTGGAACAAGGATTCAATGAGAAGATAATGATTCATTAGATTGATGAAACACCAAGGGTGAAAAACACTATGTCAATGAGGTGACACAACGGTACTTATGTAAATAGTTTATTCTCATAATGATTGTACATAAAATGTAGTAGATTATCTTAGGATACATTCAGGATGAAAAAGAGTTAAAACATAATTTGAACAAGGATCTATGGAGTAACTACACCAAAAAAACGTAATCCTAAACTCAGTTGCACACTATTTAATGTTATGAGGCTTGGACTATGGTAGGATAAATAAATATAGCTTTGTTGAGTCATAGATCATGATTATGGATCCCAGAGTTCCTACACATCTTATTAGGAAGGGGAATCAGTAATGTGATGTGGTAGGAAATTGACACTAGTTGGGTGACTTCCTCTCGGGCAAGGATATTTAATTATCTTATAGAGACCGAATAAGGAATCTAATGCTCATGACATGGGGTATGGATGTAGTTTAATATATTATAATACGTATATTAGATTTTCACATTATTTATTTTCTATAATATGATTCCTATGTACATTGAATACTGTAAGGCTACATATTATCATCATGTGTTGAGGTCATCAGTGGTGAAAATGCATTGAGAATCACATTCAATCATCCTTCACCAAAGTCATGAGGGCATCTCAACTAGCTTAATGATTGAGCGATATGATTGTGGATTAAACCCAAAATATAGGATCATGGGGATAATATTTGTCTCATTTAGTAAGATCTCATGAATTTATTAATTTTGAAGACATACACATTTTATGAGAGGAATCTTGTTTCTAGGACTAAAGATAATGGGATCCATGAATCACTATGTATCCCACTATGCAGGGAATCAGGGAACACATTGTTCTACAATGTGGTATTATAGGAGATGGTTTCTAAGGTGAAAAAAATTATCCACATTGGATAGGACCTCTAGTATAATTTAGTTTTACATCAGAAAATAACAGATTTATAACATATCATATTTATCAAAAGAGGCATCCAATGATTATCACAGAGTGTGAGGATATAGTTTATCATTGTTTGCTAAGGTAATTGGTCTTGGTTATCCCATATTTATCATATGAGGCATCCTATTTTTATTAAATTGGGTAAGGCTAATTTTTAATGTCATGATATTATGATTTTTTATTTATTCGCCCCATATTTATTATATGATAAATCATATGTTCATCGTATAGGGTAAAGCTATATTTTGACATCATTTCTATGAATGTTGGATTTTTTCATTCCAAATATATCATATATGTCATTGTACATTGATCACATATGATAAGGAAATATTTTAATATCATGTGATGAGGACATTGGAAGGTGTAGATAAATTTCATATACATTAAACTAAGGATGATACAAGCTGAAGGCCATGGAGTGTAGACTATGGGGTTGAAAATAGTTTAAGTCATAATTTTTGGTCCAAGATGATTTAGTTTAATGTCATATAGCTTTGAACATGGGTTTCAATGTACCTTTTGAGAAACCTTGAATTAGTAGGGGTGGTGTTCCCCCTTCCCATTGAGATTAATGATTAATAATCCATAAAATAGAGATTTTGATTAATATAATATCATTTATACTTGGGATACAACTTTGGTGGATGGATTCCTAGGTATCACTAGTGTCTTGTTAGCTAGTTCCTTGTCCACTAGAATGAAGGAGTAAAGGCACCAATTTTGGTTGAATGCTCACTCTATCCTTTTTTTGGTTTATTTCTATGATGATTAGTTCCAATAGCATATTTTATTAAAAATTTTCCAAACCACTTAGATGGAATTAATCTCTCATATATAGAATCATCTGTTCATAAAAATCTATTTAGAGTGACATCAGCTAAACCTAAATAGGTTTAACTGCATCTGTTCCATACTCTAGGGAGTATAGTGTAACCTAGGTGGAACATCATGTTGTCATATGATAGTCCAATATGTAATTATAATTTCTATTGGACCTACCAATTTTATAATATCCCATAATTTTCTGTAAGATATACTAGAGGGTTTTATTGAAAACTCGATTTGGTCCATTTTCCTGTGCATGATATAAGGATTTTTGGTTTCCCAAAAAGTTATAGTTGATGTAAAATTTAATCTACTAATAATCATATAAATTAGTACCATTTTATGTTAGAATTGTGATAGAAACACCAAATTCATGTATAATGGGATATTTCACAAACTTGATCACTAACTTGGTTTTAGTATATTAAGAGGAATAACTTCTTCGCACCCTGAAAATAAGCTTGAAGTAGTCAAAACAAATCAGTACTATCATGATATTGCTAGTGGGTTGGGACCCAAAATATTGAAACCCCATACTATAATGGTCCATGATTATTTTTTAGTGTGGAGATTCTCTAGAATTTATTACACACGACTGCAATGGATCTGATAGTAGGACACCTTCTAAAGAATTCATTGTATTCATGAAACATTACGGGAGAATAATAACCCATCCTCAAAATTTGGGGGGAGAGCTTCAATTCTACTTGATAGCGTCAAAAGGACCCTACATGGACCTCCTCAACGATCTAATTTATCTATATCTTTTGGATTCAGTGGAGGAAGATTTCAGGAAGTATATTTATTTAGAGAGTCTTCTCAATTTTAGGGCCACTCTGGATGGGGAATTGCACTGCAATATGGGGTATTGGCTCATTATAGGGACATCCTAGAGGTATAAATACATGTTGGGGATATTCAATGAAAGGAGTCATTCGATCAAACATTACCTCATACATAGTTGAAATTTTTTGAATCCTTTCATTAATTACCATTGGACAATTTAAATGCAAGATGGTTTCCAACATATTAAGTAGCAAGGGTGATGACCCTCAGTTGTGCCACATCAGTGAAAAATTCATCATAGTCATGCTCTTCATGGGATGCATCTTGGATTTCCTAATCTTATTTTAAACCATTTTTTTATCGAGTGACATGGGAAAAACATTTAAATGTAGGGAATCAATCAATTAGATGCCGAGTCAATTTCAGAAAGGGCACAAGTTCTTTCATTCTAATAACGTAGTCACTGTGGATCTTCACGATGGCCAGATCACAGTATCCCTTCACATTTAAATATTGGAAATTGATATTGAGGTTCAAATGGAGAAATATAACAACATATCAGTACTATTCAATATTATTGGTGAAAATTTTGAACAATAATAATTTGTATGAAGGAATACCAATTCCAGAGTGATGAAGGTAACTCCCTGGCCAACCCTATAGGTATTTGAGTCTTTGAGACGTCTCTGAGCTTGACTCCATGATGAACCACAAATATTCATCTTCAAACCTGGTCCATCCTGGTCTAGTAAAAGTATAAAATCATTTGAGAAATCAACATCCAGGGGTAGTTCCTCGGGGGTCTTATGTGTGGCTAATATATATTCCAATGTCTAGACCTTGATATTGTTCTATGTCAAAAACAGATTTTCAAATTTATAGATAATTTATTTCAAGATCAAAAATATCATGATCAAAATGTGGAGGGTGGGGATGTAATTTAGTGGAAAAATTTGGAAACTATCTGTATATCATGCTGATTAAATAATGATATAATTTTTTTGACTATGACTACCAGTGGGAGGTAAATCTTCTATATTAGCGAGTATTTGGACTCCCTGATGAGGAAAATGTGGTTGATATAATATAGTTTCTTATCTTATCCCAAATTATTATTCACACAAAAAGGGTTCCAATGGATAATTCTAGTGTGGCCATATAGAGGACCATTGGGTTTCCTTGGATATGTGGCATCAGAACCATATGATTCTAAAAATAATTTTTAATATATTGAGATGTGGTCTACCAGTCCTCAACACATAGGTAAATGGAAACTATTCATAATACTCAATAAGGGATTAAACATTCCAGATGGATTTGAAATAAACCGAGGAATATGGGAAAAGTAGCGATGGACTCCTCAAAATTATCGCAGGTTATACATAGGATAAATTTTGTTGATGCATGTGATTTTATTAAGATCAATATTATTACATCCATTCCATATGGTTATTCCAAGAAACTTTCTAGGGGAAATCCAAAATACACACATCAAAGGCTTCATTTTTATGTGGAAAAATTGAGGAAGGATAACATGTTCTCAATATATTTGAGGTAGTCTTATTGACGAAGATAATTAACCACCATGTCATCTACATAACACAACACCAATTTTATGATAAGTTGTTTGAATATATTTTGAATCTACCACTGATAAGTAGAACCCAAATTCATCATACCAAAAAGAATCATCTATTATTGTAAGGTCCCCATGGGTTTCCTGAAGGTTGTCACTTCTTCATCCCCAATTCCCAATATGATCTGATTTGACCAGAGAATTTATCCATTAATCATATGGTCAAGAATCCATCCATTGCATCAATTCAAATTATATTCACATTAAGTGGAAATATGTCATTTACGTAATGGTGATTTAGGTATCTAATGTCAATGTAGACAATTATTTTTCAATTCTTCTTTCTTATTTGGAAAATATTGTCCACCTATCATGGGTATTGGACAACTTTGATAAAGTTATCTTTGATAATATTGTCTACATTGGCCAAAATGATTTAATCATAAGAGGGGGGAATTTTTATAAGAGGCTATTTAAAACAATTGTGACCCACTAAAATGTCAATTAATTGGAAGAAACTATATGTATGAAATCCAAACATGTTGTTATATATCCAAGATAACACATCACAGTGTTGTTTCATGAAGGCCACATATTGATTCTATTCCTCTGATAATATGGATTTGGTGATTAGTGTCTACATTAGATTATACACAGTGCCTATGTTTACATAATTCAACTCATAAATAGTGGTTGCTACACCCTTTTAAAATATAGGAGGGGTATTCACTAGATCCTCAATATATTTTGTGATATCACTGTTATAGGTATGAAGAGACACTGCTGAATGTGAAGATTAGGGGAAGTAATTAGAACCTGATATAATGGGGGAAATATTTTCAATAAGGGACACATACAATATTGGCACTATATCAATAATGGTTAAAAAATCAATAACACATGATTTCATAAAATTTTATATGTGTAATTGATGTGATAGAAATAATAAATGTATGATTTCGTTCAAGTTATTTATTTTTTATGGAACATACAATATTTATATAGATCAGTGGTCATGGAGTGAACCTCTAGGAATTTTACATGGGTAATTTATTCCATTATTTTTTGGTCCTACCCACATTTGGAGTATGAAATAATATGAGATTACACCTTCTTCATGGGGAATAAGAAACAACTTTCCTGGTTAGTGGTGGTGGTTTTCAACAATATTTTTGGGTGGATGAATCATTCTTTCATGTCTTCCATATGATCTATTGTAGTGATTGTCAGATTTTTTGTGGGATTGATACTCTTAACCCCATCAACCTGGGGATCTTTTCCTTCATGTTTATAGTAAATAAAATTTATATAATGGGTTTAAAAAGATTCCAAGGTAGAATAATCACCTTAGATTACACATACTCAACTGTCAAGGTATTATTTGTGGTCCTGGTGGTATGAAGTGGGGAACACAAAATGTAAATGTTCCAAGGAGTTCCCATAATTTAATTGATGTTTTTATCCTATGACATCACCATAAATTTAGTGCATACTAGAATAATAGTAAATTGGGAAATCAATAACATCTTTCAATGATGCATCATCTTTATATTATCACATCCCAAAATAATCATGTTAGAGGTGATCTAATCCTCTTCCATGATCCCCATCTTGGGGAGTGTTCAAGTCATTATGGTATTTATCACAAAACTAGTATCTACTATTAATTGGTTTATTTACATTAAATTGAACAATAGTGAGATATTTAGTGGGCTTATAATCCCTTAGATGGTAGAGACATCATCATCTTATGTAAAATAAATTTTGGCACACCATTCCACAAATTTGGTTTCCACTACATAATAGGGCTCGGTGGATGCTAAAATAATTTGTATTTAAAGGGGATTTAGGCCTTCAATTAGGGATTTACATATCCCATTTGGTATAATTAGAAAATAATGTATCAATAGAACCAATAGATTGATATAAAAGATTTTTAAACTAACATACAATTATGTGAGGGTTTTTTTTATATATAGAAGGTCGTTCTTTAATAGGGATTATATTGAAAACTATAAGCTATGGAACTTAGACCAAGCTAGTGTTGACTATACTATTTTGTTGAATATTTTTTTTTCATTAAACAATTAATGAGAAAGAAGAAAATGACTATGTTTAGACCTTGGTTGGGAGTACAAAATCACATTGTGGTCATAAATGAATCATGGGTTCAATTGATATAGTTTGTGGTAGAGGTGCATCCAACTGAGTGGAATGGGGGGGAGTATTTAATGATCACTAAGAGAGGTATTCTATAAGGAATCAACAACATCAATAAACTTGTTAATATTTCTAACTGGAATATTTTTTCAAAATAAATATCCAATTCATTTCCTATGTCAATGTACGCCAAAGGATCTTAAGGGTTTCACAATGAATTCTTCATCATTTAGCATCATAAAATGATCCACCTATTCTAAATCATTCATAGATATTTATTAATTCTCTATAATAGATGACTATTCATGTGATTGATGAACTCCTCGTGCATCTCCAAACTTATGAGTAATCAATTTTCCAATTGTGTGGACTAGTTTGAAAACCAAAGAGGGTCTTTGATTTACATTATTAAATAAAAATTTGTTCATATGATACTTAGAAGACTTTGAAACATAAGTATATGAGAATCTGAAGGAGATGTGCTAACTACGAGAGGTTCCATTGTACTTATGTGGGAAAAACTGATACCATGAGATGAGGTGACTATCATACAGTAAAACTATAAATTTTACATATGTGTTCAAAATTCAGAAGAATATTTCGACTCAATAGAGTCTTCAACATCACAATTGAGGCTAGTGGATAAATGTTCTACCTATGCGGTTACATCGACCAATTAAACCAAACGACAATCAAAAATTTCCTAGAGAATATATTTGAAGAAATTTAATTCTTTAACAATATTTCTTAGGATGATATGGAACATGAAGTGATTGACACTATTGGTAAGATCAACCTATTAAGGTCTTCTATAGTCTAAAAATCTTAGGATCTCCTTCTCCAACTTACAAATGAAATATCTTATTATTTTTTCATTTTAATGAGTTGGTCTTCCAATTACATTCTATTAATAGAGACTAGGGTTCCTGGAAATTGTGGGGGTTGGAGAAATTTTCACATTATAAGGTTGAGGATGAAAAAGATACATCATCCGAGTATATGGTTAGTGGTGATGCACCATGGGTGGTTGATCTAATATAGGGGAAAGTTAATGTACTAAATTTGGAGCCAAAATATTTATAATGGTAGATGTATCGACATTCATATTAGTTCATGTTGGATATGGGAGAGTTTAGAGGAGGGATCATTTCTTGGCCTTCTAAAAGGATTCCATTAGATGCTAATATTTTTAGGATATATTTAAATCCATTAGGATAATATAGGGAGATTATTTTTGAAACCAATTCATATTTTACATTCTCCATGAAATTCATAAGAAATTGGTATTGGGATGTGATATATCAAGTGAGTACATGAGTCTATTCCCTCTATAAATATTGTTATCAACCCACTCATCAAAACTATTCTTTCATTTGGATAGGTTGGTGATACTATTACAGCATTAGGTGGAGCTGAACTAGTATAGGAACTATATGTGGAGATCCACCCATCCCATGATGGATCTCAGGATAAGTTGGATGCACCATATGAAAGTATGTCATATTGTGTTTGGAGAAGATATATGTTCCTAAAATCTTACTAATGTTCCAAGGTCCCCAATATTTGGAAGAACCGTGATACATAATAGATTAGAAGCTATAACAGATCACTCGTACTATTGAACATGGTGAATCATTGATTTTATAATTTTTTTCATGGGTTCATCTGGTCTACCCAAATCATATATTCCATTACATCAATTTCTAATGACACGTGTATTGTTTCCAAATCAACAAGGATGGTAGTGATAGTATCTATCGCCTCATCCTGATGTGCATTTATCGTCCCCAGTGCCCGGATTGGATTAATAACCCAAGAGGATTTAAGACATTGATATTAAGGGGGATGAAAATTATTATCATTTTGAGAGGTTGGATCAAACATAAATCATTTACCATAATCCCATGATTCCACACTAATTAGATGCATGAGGCCACCAAATTTCAATACGAGTTCATGTATATGTTTTATAAGGTTCTATGTTATTGGAAAGATGGGGTACTTTTTGTCATTTTCAAGACTGAAGTGGTTCTTAGGAATTAGATCAATACTAATATTCTTATAGCCCTTCAGTTCAGAGTGTAAATTGGCCATCCTTGAATCTAACTTAGTTTCTAGTAAAATCATGGAAAAAGTAGTGTGCTAAGTGGGACTCTTTACTTGTTTTTATTTATTTGTGAAAGGTGGAAATTTTTCATTGGGGTTTTTTTTGAGTCCCAACTTCAATATATGATGATGTTTGAAATCACCAGTTAGGGGATCCTCTTGGTATAATGACTATCCATGTTGAGGATAGTCCCTGTCATACCCTGTCACTAATGACTAGTATAATAGTTTACTAGTAGCATTAACAGTGACCATGTTCACTATGGATGTAGCGGAAGAGGAAAATTCTCTATCAGTTGGTAGTCTAAATTGATGATCTTATTATTTTCGTGATATTGTGCTAAAATAGATGGAATTGTACAAACCTAAATTTATCTGTATAAGTTGATATGCCTCTATCATGATATGTCAAATCATAGTGAGGTTCTTTTGACTGGACTATTGTAAAACATGGTTGTATTACTACAATCTAGGGAGATCTAATTCTAGTAGTGTTGTGATGTCAAAACTTTTAAATTGTTTGTGGATGACACCAAGATGTTCGTTGCCTCCCAAGTAAGTTAGATGATGACCATTAATGTGGCTGAACATCACGTAGATGTTCTTGAGAAGGCATTCCATATAGACCTTAGTGAGGGTCTCTAATATAATAAATCTACTGGTTGTATGTGGTTAGATTGTGATAGGTAGCTGATCAATGACTTGGAATACCCAAAAGTCCTCTTGATCTTTTAATTTATAATTATAAATACTAAGATTGGTGGAATCTGATTCTAGTGATTTCTTATAAAAATTTGGTGGAACTGATGAAGACATCTATTTTTGTAAAAAAATTTGGAATGTGGGGAATCATGCATCCAGTCAACCCCTAAACATTATAATTTATTTTAGAGTTTCATCGAACATCAATATCATGTCCATGCATTATTGGTTGTTTCTTACCTCCTCATGTGTGATATGGAAACATATCCTTCGAAATCAACAAATTTTTCACCATCATTTTATGGCCTCACTCCAACAATTGATGAATTTACCACTTCTTGTATGGACGTGGATAGGTAGTAAGATTGCGGTGGATGTTATGGATTCACATGAGTCTAGGAAAGGAGGTAGTAAAATCCTCAATATTTGGTTATCTAAATAGGGATTTAGGTCTTTTATAGATGACATATTTATGTATTGTAATCAACAATTTATTTCCCTATTCCCCTAGTAGTTGTTATGGGGTTGAAGGACCCATCATTGTGTCGTCTATTTTTTCGATGTCTGGGGGGTCGATGGTAATCCAATGGTTCCTATAGTTTTTCCTTTGAGGGTATGGGAATTATCCATGTTACATTCTATAATGGTCTCTAGTTAATCCTCCATGCACATTGTTACCATCAACATGGGTATAGGCCACACAACTTATATTCTCCCACCTATCACAAAAATTATTTTCAAGTAGAGAAAATATTTTGAATGGTGAGGTAATCGACATTGATTGGTGTTAGTGCACGAAGGCCCTCCACACTGGTTTATGAAAGCATAGAAATGACCTCATTACATAAATTAATCAAAATGGGATAGATCAAAATGGTTATAGGTGGAATCAATGATTGAGAAAGTGTAGTTGGTATTCCTTAAAGGTTTATGGGGTGTTGATCCATAACAGTCAAAAATAGATCCACTTCTAGTAGTTGTAGCCCAATAATGGGATATTCAAGAGGTTTTAGGGCTCACTAGAGTCATGGAAGATTCCTCATCCAGGGAATTATTATACCCCCATCATTAGTGTTTGGTGACATGATTTGGGGTAAGCTGAGTTTAGGTGGATTCAACCAACTGGTCGACTTGTGGGACCTATCAATTTTGGCACTGATGTGACCGGTTGGGATCCCTCCTCGGTGGATCATGACTATTGACCGTGATGCGTATGGATCAAAAATACCTCCACTACTAGGAATGGGTAATGAATTCATAATAAAAATCCAGAGAGAGAACCCTAAAGAAGTTTGTAGTGAAAGAGGGTAGTGATTTCTTCCTTCACAACCCACAGTAGTGGTGATCCCAACAAATTTACAATGATTAAAGATCATAAAGAGTTGGGTTATTAGTTTAGATGACAAATTCTTGTTCATGTTGACATACAGTGTTACTAATTACCCACCTCTGGATGATCATGGAGGATGAATAGGGAATGGGTTTCCAATATTTTAAGACAGAATGGATGTCAGGATAGGGTCATAATAATGTGGGATTTTAAAAACCACAATTTTCCATCACCCACACATGTTAGTATTAGGTAATCATTCTCCTATATCATATGTCATGTATGTCACATGGAATAAACAGTTAGTACCAATATATTAAAAGTTATTCCTAATGAAATTTCATCATCCATTATTTTGATGGAAGATAAAATATCAATGCCAATTAGGTATCAAGATAATGATTCCCAAGGGATTCAACCCTTGTTGTTAGGGAGTTTCATGCTGGGACCACCACTCATTCTCTGGGACCTCGAACAGAATATAGTGATCAAGTGAAATGAAAAGCTGATTTATAAGGACTAGACCATATTACAAACATAATCTTGAGTTTAGTTAAGAAAACACTTCCTTTTACGTTGATGATCTTTTCAAGTTTAGAGATTTAGAGAATGAGGACAAAACATTCATAACATTACACATTGTTACAGAGTGGATACCATAAAAACATTTTCCATTTTTCTCAAAATATAAAACATTAAAACATAAAAATAAACTCCTTGAAAATTCTTCAACATTTTACTTGTCTTCCTTCCTTGTATTACACATCCATTAACCTATGAAAAGTCTTTTAAAAACAGGGGATGAGCACAAAGCTCAGTAAGGGATGAAAAAGGAAGGAAATAGAACATTTGTCCATGAATAATCATAACGTATGAAAAAACTTTCAGAAGACATGCTTTTCACTCATATATATATACTTTGTATAACATGAGATTATCACAAGATCCACACATACATTAGAACATAAATATAATCATAGAGGTTTCTTGGGGAATTACTTACATAATCTTGAAACCATTCTTGGCTACCTTATAATCTGTAACCCTCACAACAACCTTACATTATGTAACCATCGTAGTTACACTTGGAGTAACCATACGGACGACCTCCAAAATACGCATAACCAATGAATTGGAGGGATATATAGGTCCCACAATTAATCATACATAATTCCCAAGTACCAAGACATAATCATTCATCATGAATAATTCTATAAAAAACATTGGTTTGGAATTTCGTAAAACCAAATTAAAAAAATAATTTTTAAAGAAAAGCCCTAATAAATAGCGTACAATTGAAGAGAGACTTAATATAGTGGATGGAGTATGTATATATATTTTAAATACACATAATAAAACAGAATATAAACAGAACCCATCACACAAACAATTTAAATAGAACATAAATAATGATGTAGATGTTTAACCCAATGAATGGAAATCTGGTTAATAATTCCCTTACCTCGGGTTTGTCTTACTTCAAACTTATTTAAACCTCTTGTATGATTGTTAAAAGAGTGTTATTAATATTTTAAAGAAACATGTTCATGTTTATAAAATCTTATATGATCATTTAATAACATCTTTTCATCCTTAATTGTTGGTATTTTTCCCCTTGAAATGTTTTTGGTTGAATTCTTTACATGATTTCTATGATTGGTTCATGGTGGATATTCTTCTAGATTGGAAGTGAAACTAAAAAATTGGAATGGAGTCGTATTTTCATATAACCAGTAACCTGAATTATTCCATTTATCATTTGAAATTCTTACATGAGGATGATTTATAAGCTAGAACATTAATTATGTTCGTCAGGATCCTTTTAGTGGTTCTTAGAAAATAACAACCTCATTTTGTCTTATAAATAATAACCATGAGTACAAAAGAATTCCAGAACCATGGGTGAGTCATAAAACATATATTATAACCTGGTTCGACCATATAAATGGTTTCATGACCATACATGAAAGAATTAATTGAAATTGAATTCACATCGTCCACGATGTCGATAATTCGACACAAACCGACAATGTTTTTATTCTTTAAATAAGTGGGAGATAAGAAGAATAAAGATGATTAATTTTTCATAAACATCATAATATACATATTATAAATGATTTATGGAAATTTCATGCCTCCTGGGTAAGGATATATTAATAAATAATAAGGAATGAACTCAAAATAAGAGAAAAAGTGAGAAATCTCTTACAAAAAATTCGGTAGCCTAACGGCTATAGAAGATGGTTTTAGAAAAATATTAAAAAGAGAGGGGAAAAGGGTCACCCATCCAAAAATGAATCATATTATGTAGAAGATCAATAATAATAAGGAAATAAAATCATGGTATAAAAACATGAAAATTATACCACATAAAAGAGAATTTGAAAGGAAAAAGAAAGAAATTGAGAATTTTCTTACCTTGTAGAGTAACCCTTAGAACATGAAGGTTGGGACCTTGGGGGCTTCAGGAAACCTTGGGAGGACTACTATGAAGGTAAGGAGGCTATATATTCGTTTGTGTAGAATTGGGAATGAATTAAATGAAGGGAAGAGTTGGTATTTTTAGGAAAAGTGAGGGATTATTTTAATAATTTTCAAGGGACACCTCATGGGTGGTATTTACAAAACCATGGGCTTGCCCCTGGTATTTTCTCATGGTATAAGCCAATTGGGACACCTCACATATTATATAACTATTCAAAATTCGACCACATTTATGACATCATAATTATATCATTAATGATGTCATTAACACAATGAAACTAAAAACAATATTTTTTACTATACACCAAAAAATCAAATGTTCCAAATAAAATTCCCAAAATTCTCCCAAACCACTTAACAGTGTGTAGATTTAAAATAAGATGTACATTTTTTAAAAATAATCTTCTAAATATTATGAATTTAATATTTTAATAAAATCATACTTAATTCAGAAATTATCAATTCTAATTATGTAACTACTTCTATATCACAATGAAAAACTAACCTATATGCTATTATCTTAAATCCTTAATAAAATAAAATAATAATAATAATTACTATTCATTAGGGTCATATCACTATAAATATTACTATTCATAAGGGTATGTCACATTTCACAAAAAATATTTGGTTCTAATAGACTCCAAATAACATACTAAACACAAATGTAGATGATAGTTTCATGAAATTTATAACATAGAAGAAAAAAAGTTATGTTGTAAAGGCTAATTGAAATTTTCTATTTAAAACAATGTTCCATGAATTTCTATTTATTTTTATAAAAACACGATGTTTTACATGATTTTTCCACAATATAAATATTCATTAGAGTTAAAGGTGTATATTCTTAAAACGGTTTCTCTGTTTTTAGTTCTTACACTCTCAACTAGGTACTACTAATTAACATGTATTTTTTCCTACATTTATACATTCCAAAAGGAGTGGACACTTCCACTCTGAATGGTGATGTTGTTTTCTTCATGAAACTGTGATGAATGGATGTTGATTACTTTTTTAGGGATCCAACCTTTAAACTCATCACCAATACCGATTCCCATCATAGATTTGAGTAATGTTCCTGATACACAACCCCGAAAACTTTTATATGTTGTAACACATTAAATAAAGTACTTCAATTTTGAGAGTAAAAAATATTCTATTAGAATAGATAGAATTTTTTGGCATTTATATGCATCTCTAGACATTGGGTGTGTCCAGATTATGTAAATTATTCTTCTTTTGGGGTTGGAGTCATCTCTCATATAAGGCTTACTAGGCACAAATCCCAAGTCATTCTATGTCGACCATGTGGTAGTCGACATCATGGGTGTTAGTAATTTGAGTATTTTTACAACAAGAATACCCTTTTATGTGTATGTGGTATCAATTTCTGGAAGTTCATGTGTTTAATATATTGTGGGGGTAGATAGATAACATATTTAATGTCATTTTGGGATCATGAGATCAAAAAACAAACATCTTCCTTTGAATATTTGTTCATATAATTAACGTTTTTGTGGGGATAAGTACGTCATATATTTACCATCTTTTTGGGATTTATAGTTCATGGATTCTATAATTTTTGGGGATAGGTAGGTCGTTATGTGCATTTACATGGGTGTAATGATCTAACATGAGTGTTTAGTTAAGTGTGTACACAAGGGAGGGGTTATAACACTTGATTATTTCACCAAGTGTGTCCCGAAGGGGAAGATGATCACACTTGAGTGTTTGGTTATGTGTTCTCCCATGTGGATGAAAATAACACTTATGGTATTGGATGGTGGTGTTGGAGTGTTAGGATTAAACCTCAAGGAGGTATACAATGTGTAACAGGATTTCAGGCTTATGCCTCATAGTGGATTCATATGTACCATATATGGAATCCAGGATCAAATACCATATAGATTTATGTACCCATTTAATTTTGTTTGATAATACCAATTTATGTAGTTTAACATCATTTAGCAAGGATTATCATGTCATGTTAGGATTATAAGTGGCAGATGGTATGAGGAATACCCATGGAATTGGACTTAATGTATGGGGGCCCTTTCCTAGGTGTGAAGATTCATCTCTGGCATGTAGTCTTATATAATGGTGGTATAAGAAGGTTCATGGAATATGCATGGGATATTCCTAGTGTAAGAGTTTCATCCCATGGCGGGGAAAGAGATGCAATCATATTATGATCACACATCAGGTGTCCTGGTCATCCCATGACAGTAATAAATAATGAATGCTATATTCAAAAAACATGGAAGGACATGATTTTAATACCATTTTTTGATGCGGTAGACATGATTTTTAGTGTCATAAAATTAATACATTATGATAGAAAGTTTTACAACATGAAAATAAAAGATTTTTAGGCCTACACCCAAGGAGACCATTTTGAAGTATGAGAGGAAGATCTCACATTGAAGCTCCATACTAGGAAAATTCTATAGTTTCAATTGAGGATTACACCATAAGGAATTATGTTACTAATGATTAGGTTCCATTGAGTGGGGCCTGTTGTAAACACTACTATATAAGTGTTTCAATTATGAGACCAAATTTTGGGTTCTTATGATTCGGATAAATTGAAATTAGGGTGCCTATGATTACGAAAAAAAGGAAAGCTATTATAAAAGTGCATGCTTCAATAAAAAATGGTATACCCAAGGGTTTATGATACTGGACACAAGGGAAATTGAGGTATTGTTTAACAAGTTTTGGAAGCATATATGGTCATCTGACTCTCACCCTTTCAAAAAATGTGATTACTAAAAGGATTCACCATGGAGAGGCATGGTTGAAGGAAAGGTTGGGGGTTTGTTAACAATATTTTAATTAAAAAGTTATTGTGTCTAAAAAATGTGTATCCTTATAAAAATAGGTTTTCCTTGACCCAAATTCAATAATTATTTCCATTTGGGATTTCTTTACAAAGGATGATTATCTCATGAAACCCCAATATACAAAAATCAATTTCTTCAGCCACGAAGGACGAGGTTCGTCACAGAAAGTCTTCTCAACCATGGTCCAATGTACGCAAGAGCCTATAGGAGGGTAAATCATGAAAGATAACTATAATTCAGAAATCCATATACACTTTACATCATGAAGGATATTGTTTCATGTATTTATTGATTTGTATGGTATTCTAATGATTGTTTCTTTGCAATTACTAGACCGGGGGAAATATTTATAGTTCTAGTAGAGGAAATGGAATAGTTTTGTGAATTATAATGGATTTCAAGGAATATTATGATGGGAGCATGGTTCTGTGATCATAAATATGATCCGTTGAGGCTACCACATCATGCTCTGCATGGATGGAGGATTTCAAAATCAGAAAAATATTTTATAGAGGTCACTGCATCATGATAATTAGGACATGATAAATTGTGTGAATAGTAAAAAGTTTCATTGAATTTACCACCTCAATTTACATTCATCCGGTGAACCTACAAAGGGTCCACATTTTACGAATATGTGGACCTTCATGAGAACAACCCCTTATGTGGGGTTTTTAACAATTTTTTCCTAGATTTTCTTCGAACTAGATATTAATTCATATGAATATATTATGACACGTGTATATTTCCATTTATAATGGTCTTGTGGTGTGACCCATGATAATGATTGTGTATGAAGTCCTCGATTCCTGGCCCATGATGGAGATAAGATATGGAGGAAATGTGGCCTCACTTGTGGATAACTCAAGGCATTATGACCTTATCACATGACCCATCACATTTTTTCATTATGGATACTCATATTTAATGTTGTATCCTTATGTTAAAATACGTTCATCAATTTGTTTTTGAATTAAATTCTATTCTGGTGCTTGATAATGTATAAATAGTGTTTGTTGCAACTTCGTTCACACTCTCCCACTCAACAAATGTTTTTTTTTTACTAGATCTGTTCATTTTATTTTTTCCATGGAAGATTCCTCTTATGAGAGTGAAATTGTTCTACGGAAGTGTTCTTCTAATTATAATAAGTTCATACCCACACTATTTATGGGAATAGTTTTGTGGATGTGGACATCATGACCATGGATTTGGGAAGGGTAAATATCCTAGTTACAATTATATATTGTTATGTATCTTCATGGTTGGAGGTGGTACTAGGATAGAATATAGACTATTGAAATGGAGTCTTTAGTCATTTTCATATTACATACATCTTCATTGGTTTACCTTTCACAATTGGGGTCCTTAGTTTATAATATTTCATGACTATATGATACCTAAAATTCCATTTTTAGAATTTTTTATATTTAGGGTCACTATGAACATTTCTTTTAGCTTGATATATTTACTTTTTATTATTTTTCTATGCGTAAATTTATATTGAGGGTATAGTTTCAAAATTATGTTTTAATGTCCCTTTTTACTAGATGTAGACCTCTAGAAAATGAGAAGTATTGCATGATGTAATTTTATACTTCAGTTTATACTAGTAGATTCATGTATGATATTTATAAATTCATATCAATGAAGGTTTTCCATTTCTTTTCAACCTAACAATGTTTGGGAACATTATAACAGAGTTATTAAATGTTTAATATGAGAAGAGGAGTCCTGTATGCACATGGAAAACTATTGTATGATGGACACATTAGTTTCCTTTTATGTGATTACTGTTAGAGTAGTTATTTTATAGTTTCATGATGGTTATGATTATGTTATGTTTGTAAATTAAATGGATTTTTAGTGTGTCTTTCATCATAATTAGTCACATATAATCATATTTTATGTATAATAATAAAATTATATACATGGTATTCCATTAAATTAAATATTATTATCTTTTCCTTTTTAATATATGATACATTATTAAGATATTTATATTACTTTAAAATGAGAATGCTTGTTTTAATATGTATTTAACTATGAAAAACATGCAGGTTGTATGAACTGGTATTGAACCATGGTTATTTATAGGATTCCTAGGCCATTCAATTTTGGGTAATATTTGTGGATAGTTATATATTTAGAATCCCTTGTGACTTTTTATCAACTATATTAGTTTTTATATTGAGTAAGATGTTATAAATGTTTTATGAAAATATCTTGAATTATAGAAAATTCATTGAAGAATACATCTGATAGACCCTCTGATGGAAGAAGTTTTGAATATACCTATAAGGGAGATATCTCCTATTCTTGTTGTAGTTGTATTAGTGCATATAGTTTAGCATTCCAAAATACATGATCTTATGGTTCAGGTAATTGAATTGATATCACCATGAGTTATCCAAATAGTTCATGTTAAATTTTTTTGTGTTCCTTGGTTAATAGTTGATTATTCACGAGACTTATAACTCTAGAATACTATATCCTTTTAGAGAATTAGAAGCCCTAGGGATGTTGAGGGATGTATTGAAATCATTAAGGGGATATTTAATCTACTGGAGACCTAAGAGGATTGTTTAGTAAATTTGGATTAATTCATTGTTTTTGGACACGACCAGAGAATTTTTTATTTTGTGAATCAAGTGGGAATACACATGGGTGTTACATGGGAGGCCTTCTAGTACCCATACATCAATGTGGTTTTATAATGTACAATGATCTTGTCCCATGTTGATGTGTTTTTATATCTTTGGTAGGGAATTATTTTGGTGTATTCGTAATCTACACATTTCCTAGAGTTTCTTATATTAAATTCTCTCTTTTTTTGGGTGGAGGGATAAAAGGATTCAAAATTTGAGATCATGTTTATATTGGAGTACATTCCTTATGTTAGGATCTTTGTATTAATTACATATCTAAAGGTACATTATAAAAAATTTATTATTTATAATGTTCTGACGAGGATATTATAGTAGGTAATCATTCATCACAAAGTGTATTGGATATAAGAACATCAAATTATATAGTGAGTTAGTATTTTGTTAGTAAGATGTAAAAGCATATGGAGTTTCAATAGAGATGTATTAATAAATCAAAATAAGGTATCCTTTCTTTATCCCCAAATATGCAATGAGGAGGTCCCTGATTTATCAATTGTGGGTAGAGTGTGAACTACCACATATTTTTCCATGACATGATAATATGTTTCATTAGTGTTTCAATATTGTTTATCTCAACAAGCTATATTTTAGAGAATTTCAAATAGGTTCTCATAGTTATCTATTGTAGAAACATACTATGACTGATGGAACTAGATGGGGTCTTTAATACAAGATTATGATTATATAGAATTCAACAAACATGACCAGTTATGCACAATAGGGGTGATACCGTGGATATAGGGATGGTAGGATATTATTAGTGGATGGGTTCTAGTCAATAGTGGAGATGGACCTTTGAATGTGAGAGGTATACTCATCGTTACCTCTTTTTTTTCATTTAAATTTTTTTATATAAGATATTAAAATTCATTTGTATCTTCTCACATTTTTGTTCATATTGACTTTTCTGTCGTGTTATATATTAAATTTTTATCCATTGACATACCCATGGGGTAGAATTTGGGATTTATTTAGTTATTTACAAGATGAGAAATTGTAGTTTATATCTATAGATATCTATTGTATTTCGTGATCTTGTGAAAAAAATATTTGATGTGATATTTTTCATTGACTAGTTAATAGGTTACCAGGAAGAGAAAAACTATTTTATAAGACATGTACCCTTAATCATTCCTAGAGAGTGATGTTTTTTTGACCATTGAATTGGATGTTAGAGTAGGAATAAATTTTCTATACAAGATCTATCATGGAGTAATTATGTCATAGGTAGATGGCATGACAATTATAAAGGATCCAATAGTTTCCTCCTCTATTCCTCACGTGGTTGACCTATATTAGGACATCATTCTAGATGATTTCTCATAAATGTTGCCTAATAGAGAGACATAACTAAATATTGAACTAATCCTAAGAGGGAAACATATATATTTCTTCATATCATACTTTCCTGACTATATTGATAAAAATCTAGGTACATTTAGGTGAATTTGATGCATAGGGACTCATTAGGCTAAGAACATATATGTTGTGTTTTTTAATATTGATAAAAAAATTTCTAATGGTATTATTAAGTTGCGTGTAGACTACATAATGTTAAAATATATGATCATGAAGAAAAATGAAACATTTATTGGGATCAATGAATTGTTTGATCAGTTGTGGGAAAAAATGGTTCTCTAAGATTGACATATAATTTGTTTTCATACTACATTGTGTCAAATAAAAGGATATTCCTAATATATCTTACATGATAGTTTCATTTTATATGAGGTTATTTTCATGAATTTTGGGTTGAAAATTCAACAAATGGGGTTCCTGGATCTCATAAACATGATGTTTTATCTATATATTGAATCCTCCATTAAGGTATTTATTAATGATATCAATTGAGTGAACAAGGATTTTCATAAAACGACTGTACATATTTATAGATGAATATTCAATAAAGTATAGAATCACACACTTGGGGATCATAATAGAATATTTTCATTGGATACAAGGTATACAGTCATCTTATACAGTGATAGATCATCAATTATATCACAAAGATATTTCTATTTAGTACTCCAAAATAATATACCAAGTATAAAACCTTTCATCAGAACCTAGAAATAGAAACATAAGAAAATGTGATCATAGATGCTTAGAAAAGGTAAAATTAGAAAATATATTATCCTAACATGAAAATAAATCCATTACAACGTGAGGATAACATATGAAAACCATAACATGCATATCAAATATCAAAATCTTGAGTCATGACATAAATATTATAATTCATTAAATTATTATTCATAATAAAGTCAAATAACATGGGTCATAATAACATAACATTGGAATAATACAAAGTATTATACAATAAACATATGAATAGAAAATAATTTCCATAGTAGTTAAGGATTATTTATAAAATATATTCAGGGGATACCTGAGTAGCTATGACTACTAAGAATGGTATTCCACCATCCTCATTGAAAACCATTCTTCATAGTGGAATGGGATCACTCCCCAAACAGTTATTGTAGTCAACATTCACTCTAAAGATCATCATATGGGGGAAGTCATGTTCTAAACTATGTTTATTTCCAATTCAATCCCTATCTATCTCGAACTATATAATTATTTACTTAATTAATTGAAAGGATATATAGGTCCCACCTATCATGTGATGAAAATAATATACATGTGTACCACGAGATCTTAAACTTTTCCCTATATCATATCCCACAAAATGAAATGGCCTTCATAAACATCTCATTATGTCATAACATATGGAAAAGGTGGTATGTTATATAATTATTTAATCATTACATTATCACCAAATCCATGGAGAATGAAGTGTTTTTCAAATAAACTTTCTCTCGGTATAACATAGATAAGAGAAAATGTTTTAAAAAAAGCATGTCATCATAAAAAAATTATTTAGTGAAAGAAGAATAATGGTATCCATAGTGCATATCCCCACCAAAGAATAAGTTACATTAAAATATTTTATCTTTAATGGATAATGATTCTGAAAGATAAATTATTTCAAATAGTTCCATAGGAAGATAAAATTTATTTTTAAGTATCCTTTCCAAACTAAAAACCATAATTGTTTTATGAATCCTTGTATTTGAAAATAGCAGTGAAAACTTATAATTGATGATTTAATTTTCATTTAAAATAATTTAAGATCTCAATAACCATTCTTCTTTGAAAAAAAATTTTTTGGAAAAAAAAATTGGAAAAAAATTTCATTTGAAAATTATATTGAAAGTGTATAAATTAGTACTCAATCCTAATAATGGTCATGATGATTAGAAGTTCCGTTCATTCTGTTCATGTTAAACTAATGGTTCATATAACATTAAAATTAAAATTCAAACATGAATTGTTTGGAATATTTCAGTAATTTTTATTTCTATTTTTTTACAAATCAGTCATGGGTAAAAAATTATTTAAAATACCATAGGTTAATAGAAAAACAATAACAAATATATTTTTATGAAACATTTGTTTGGATAAAAATGGATTCTGACCATTGAATGAAATAATGTAAGATATTCCCAAAAACATGTTAGCCTATATTTAAATTAAAAAATATTGGAAAAATGGTACTACTAATATAAAAAGTAACCACAAGATAGTAAAATTAATGTGTTTCCTATGAAAAGTATCAAATTATTTAATCATCGGAAACATAATCATAACAATCCCAAAAATGATGACATTGTAACATAAAATAATTACCCCAATATAAACATTTAAAGTTAATAACCATGAATTAATACCATTAAATGAAACATTAAATATATTTATGAAAAATAAATTAATGGCATTACATGTCAATGGGGTTGTATATACACCTTGTAGGGGAAGATAGATAAATAACATAACATATGTCTAAAAGTAGGAAAATTTAGACAAAAACCCCTTAATGATTTGATAAATTTTAGACCATAAACACCATGAAATAGATATCCTAAAATTTATTTAAAAAATAATAATTTATGTGAGGATTATTATAAAATATATTCATGGTTATTATATATAACACATAATCTAAACATAAGAGTGATATGAAAATCCCTTACTATAAGTCTTGACATACTTTGTATATGTTAGAAGGCCTTGTATAATAAATATATGATTATCATAAATATATTATTGAACCATACCAAACTATATAATACAGTATATAATAAACTTATGTCCTTTAAAATATGGTGTATTTACATTTCCATGTTAAATTCCCATTTTAAGTAATATCTGCTTAGTTTTTTTGTATATGTTGTGATTTGTTATTTTAATTATTATTAAGTCGATCATGGTTCCATTATCTCCATTAAAATAATCATAAAATAGTTATCACGTTTATAAATAAATTATAATTTCATGTAATTTCATAAAATATGGGATTCATAAAATAACTATGTTCCGATCATTAGGGCAGTCAGTCATACGAACTCCAGACAAAATTTTCTAGTATTCAATTATCATTATGAAAAATAGGTAAGCAACATATTTTCATTAAAAATAAAAGATATATCATATTATTTTTTGAATAATAAAAATTCATATCATCCATGATTTGTGGTGATTAAAATAATTTTGTGTCACATAATGAAGGCAGTAGTCCAAATTTACATGAAATAATTTATCATCTTTCTATGAGGGAAAAGATAATAAATAAAAAGATATATTATCCATCACTAATGAAAAATATTACATTAATAGAATACTTATGTGATTTTTATTCCATATATTAATTGAATATTTCAATATTATATTACTTGAAAAGAGTTATTGAAAACGAATCACATCGGTTTGAAAGGAATAAGTCTGCCATACACATGCACGACATTATCTATTCTCATAAAAAATTGAAAGTGAAATGATATATATGATATAATGACTCAATATGTATAATAATATTATAAATATAATATACATATATATATATACCCTATATATCCATCATCATTACCAATTGTGAGAGGTGATAATGGAAAAAGGAATGAGATCAGTTCGTGAATTAGACGTCCTCCACACAGACAAACGATGAATTCTTAACCCATTTAATGGATATGGAGATGTTTTTAGGTAATGAAATTTAAAAAATATCTGATTATATTGAATATACTATTAATATTATATTATAAAATTTTCATAATAATTTAATTAGGTGGAGAATAAATTAAAAAATGATCGTTGATGAATGTCACTTCATCATTGTGTATTGTTGTAACGATTGTGCCAAAATCCATCATACATAAAATTTAGAAATAATATAAGTATCCTAGGAAGGGATAATGGAATTTTTGATGTTATACGGGAATGTATAAATTTAAAAATAATGGTTTTGTGTTGCGGACATGAGAGGAGAGTGTGTTCTAATATAAGAGAGTTGAGTGACACACTGGTAATTATTTAATAGAATTCGGTGTATCTACGTTTTTATCATAAAAAATGTCAATAAAATGTATTATTATAGATCATTTGAAATTATATCATCAAAATATGGCCATTAAATATATTTTAGAAATGTTATGAGAAAATTGTAACCATTATTTTATTTTGTTAAACGTATTTTAAACCCATTTTACATTATCCGTGATAACTAGATTTGTCTATTATTAATATACAATTTGGTAATGTATTATTTTAAAATTTTAATAAGATATTAATTATTTTTAATCAATATATTTAACTACTTTCTACTAATTTAAATCACACAAGTGGATAAATTTAAATTAAAATTTAATCTTATAGAAGCAACAATAAATAAGTTTTCTAATAGAAACTGGTCAAATGTTTTCAATGATATTATATCCAATTAAAATATGGAATTATATGCCATGAACTATATTGGATTAATAGATATATAATTATTAAGATATTTCATAAAAAATAAAAATAATATTTATCCTAATAAGTAATTTAACCATAATGGTAGTTTTCAATTAAACTTTATTGTTTTTCACCATCAATCATAGAATTAAAAATTTTAGAAAATTATAAACATTTTACCATTGGATAATCTATTTTTTATAATTTAAATAATAAATATTATTTTTGTAATTAAAATTTTCAAAATGTTTCAAAAAATAATTTGAATATAATTATTTGAAAATGAGAAATAAATTAATTTTAGAAAAATATAGTTCTAAGCCTAAAATTTGATTTATTCAAATCTCTTATATAGAAAACACATAAGATGAATGTTAAAAAAAATTAAATATATAATATATAAATTTCATTAAAATTATTTAACAAGAGATTTTTTAGTTTATTACTATTAAATATGTATTTTTGGTTAAAAATTGTTTTCCAATAAAATATTTCCTTTTATATTAAAACAGGTTTTGTACTCATTTTTTATTAAATTTTCAAAAAACGTATTTTATATACATGTGTAAAAAATATATTTTCAGAATTTATTTCATCAGATTAATTCCCTAAATTCTAACCTATTGGTGATAACAATCAAATAATATAAAAATATCTTCAAAATATTTCACGCTTCATTTAAACTCAGTGTTCTGTGTAATGAAATAAAAACTTTTTGTTCCTTGTAACACAATATATATATATTGTTTTTTGTAATGATATCCAGAATTGGTGTTTCATGTAATGAATGGAAAAATCTATATTATTTGTAATAAAAAATATATAATGATTAAATATATATTCAATGAAATTCACAAAATCATACAGTGTTACATTCTTCTTCAATTAAAATCATTATCACCATTAAAATTCATCATTGTCATCAATGGTTTCAAATTTTATAATTTCTGCATATAAAACAACATCATAAAAAAGTTTTAAAACATCCAATTAATTACGAGAAATGCTGATTTTATTTTTTTCTAAAATAACATATACAGAGTATACATATAGGATAACATAGGTCGGATGTGAAAACATAGACATGAAGAATCCCATAATTAATTATAGAGAGTGATAGATATCATTTCTCATAAAAATGTGGGTGATAATGATATGGGTAACATCCAAGAACCCATAAAAATGTGTGAAAGTTTTTTTGTTATCATGTATAATGATGATAATAGGAAAAAAAATTATTCAGAATCATATTCGTAATTTTGGGGAATGTTTTTGATAATATTTGAAAATATACTTACTTTCTATGTTTTTAATTTAGAGGAAACATTTCATCCTTTGGTTGCGGATTGATAAATTACCACTTTACCATTTACAATAATAGATGAATATTTTTTCATGTATGATTCAATAAGTATGATCCATAATGGAATGATAATTATTTCCTCAAATATATAATTAAATAATGTTCGCATTTGAAATTCAATATGGATAAATCATAAAATGGTCGAGTATTGTAACGCCCTAACCCCAGTTACCTAGAGTCGGTGCATTATTATATATCATCGGCCTGATCACAAAGGATCAAGTATCGAAATAACGATTAGTTTAGTAGTCTTGGAAACACTAGACATATTCATAAGTCTTACGTTACATCATAAGGTAAAAAAACTACAACAACATTTTGTATTCATATCCCCTCATACTACCCCTGCAGGTCTTTTATAAATTACTTCTTCACATCCTGTGAAAAGTAAGACATTGAAAGGGGTGAGCTCAGATGCTCAGTAAGGATAACTATATAGCAGAAGCTTTCATAGATAAGTATAAACACTTAAGTCAATGTATAACTAAAAAAAGCCTTTAAAACATGATTTTCAGAATAATATAATAATGATAAAATGAAATAATGCGATTTATTTATTCACATGGATATTCTACTAGTTCAGTAATAAATTGCAATATCAATAACCACTTTCATAATGGTGGAATGCATAATGCCAGACTATCAAAACAATATAGCCAAGGCCTCGTGCGGAGACTACAAATAATATTTTGTCAAGGCCCCGTGCCAAGACACTAGTTTGTCTCATGAGACCTACCGATGGATCGAGGAACTATAGCGGGCTCCACCCGTCACTTACTAAGTCCAATTCATTCCTCATATGAAAATTTTGAAACATAACATAAACATTCATATTAAAACTAGTATACGAAATGTCAATACTTTATCCACAAACCATGAATGGTATAAAAATATCACATCCACAGTCAAGCATAACTCATTCGATACAATGTGAAAGATTGTACTTTATCATGTTAACCTCAGTCGAGAATAGTGAAGGATGTTGACATAGATGAAAATAATCATCAAAACTATTAGTGATAAATATCCCCCTTTTTCTTGAAAACATTTAAAAGTCACACTATTTGTCAAGAAGTCATTTAAAATAGATTTTTGATTCAAATTGTCCCATACCACTTTGAAACTTTTAAAAGGAATATTGATTTGAAAATGTTAACTTCCACATAAATAAATCCTTAAAATCATTTTTAAAACATGGACATTAATGAGAAATATGTATAATAATAAATCATTAAAACATTTTAAAATGATATTTTAGTTAGAGTTCCTAACCAAAATAGAGACACTTGAATACAAATAATTGAGATCATAATTTTTTTAATATCATGATAATAAAGGGATTCATGATATTCTTTGTCAATGTAAATTATATACACCATATAAAAGTGATTTGGTGTATAACAACAAAGGAGTTTCAAATGAAATGTAAATTGAGATGAAATCTCTCATAAAGTCAGTATCCTTAGGTTAAGGATAAATCAATGACATAATTATGTGTGACATATATAAATACACTAAATATGATTGGATATTTCGTGAAAAACAATCAACATACATTCACACATATTCTTGTAAAAACAACACCAATAAATTTGATGTTTATCTCAATAAATGGAGATTGAGATAAAATTACTCTTATCAAGTTCATATCGATGACTTGAGAATTTATCAATGTAATGATTATCTGTATCAAAATTATATCCATATAAAGGGGATTGTAAATTATGACATAAGAAAATAAATAGTGATTCCACACAAAATATTTGAGTAAAATAATCAATGAAGTATTCGTAAAGCCGAATGAGTAAAAATTGAAATTTCAAATTCCCATATCGATTTGGTATCTTACGAAACATAGACCCATGAAAGAAGGATGATACAATGATGATGTAAATATCCATAAATTAAATTGTATTACACAATGAATACAATCATGGTCCATACACACAACCCATGCAATAAATAAGTGGTGAACAATGGAAATATCACGGAATTAAAAGTGAGATAAGAAACTCGTTAAATTGTAAATTTTCATTGGTTGGCGGTAGGTTAACCTCCTGTATAATAGTTAAATAATTGTTATTTAATTATAAAAAAATCATTTACATTAATATGATATCATTTATGATCTTTTCACATTGATTTGTTAATAATATCTTAGTATTATCGTCGTTTCGGGTGTTAACGAATTCGTTTTCCGTTATATTATTTGTTATCAAAGACGTATTTGTTATGGATGGGATTTATCTTATTCATATCCAGAATGATATCGTGTCTCTAAAAATTATTTTAATTCATCAAATGAAATTTAGTCTTGAATGGATATGATGGGGAATGAATCTCATCGTGTTCATGGAGACGGTAATCCGTACGTACGCACAAGCGACAATATCATTATTTTTCTATTAAAATAATATAGAATTGGATATTATATCATATATAAAGAATAATTATCATGTTATATTTATTATTTTCATGAATTAAACATCATTATTATACCAATCCAAATAATAATATATTGAATAAAAATTACACCACGACGTGGAGAGGGTAGGTCGTACGTACGCACGTATTGTGACATGTCATTAAAAGGATGGATCGAATACTGAATATGGTTTTACCATATTTATAATAACATAAAAGTATATATAAGATACTGGAGTTATTATTTTAGAATGAAAATAAGAAAAAAAGAAGAAGTGTAAGAAGAAAGGAACTTGAAAGAGGGTGGTGAAAACATTACCTCTTCTTCGGGTTCTTCCTTTTGATTTGATCAAAAGGGATCCTTAGGTTGGATTTCTGATAAAACTAAGGCCACTATGTTGATGTTAGGGAAGTTGACAGAGTATTTGGGCAGGGGTTGGCCGAGACAAAAGTCTTTGAATGTGTGAATTAGTGAGAAGGAGGAAATCCATTTTATAAGAGGGGTGAGGGGCACCTTTGAAATGCAAGAAATATTATTTTATAACAAATTAATATTCGGTTTCTAGAGGCTCAAAAGAAAATTATTAAAATTATAAGATGGGTATGGTTCGAAATAATTACATCCAATAGAATTTAGATAGGTTTGGGTCATTATATTAACCTTATATTTTAGTTTTAACTCTTAGATAATTAGTTTGACATTTACCATGTCCCTTTGTATTTTTATATTATATAGTTAATAAACTTACTATATACATCCAAGAGACTCCCAAGTAGTCCATTAATGATAAAAATATCATGATATAAGTATCTTGGCCTAATATTAGATTTTTAAGAATTTAATATCAATTAATAATATAATATTTGTTTTAAAAACTCTTTTATGTCAATTTTGACTATATTGGGTATTTTGTTTTTGATAATTTCATAACAGCATTATTACTTCGCAAAAAATTTATATAAACAATCCTAATATGTCATATTAACCTGTATAATTATATTAATTTATAAAAAAGTCTAAAATTACATATATTTGGGTATTTATAATATCAATTATCTTAATCTTTCATTAATACTATAATTACTACATCATCATTGTGTCATAAATGAATTAAATTATTTAATGTCTAAAAATTATAAATAAAATACAATTATGTAGGAAATATTATTATCTTTATAATGAATATTTAAAGTCAAAAATATAACATATATACCCCTATTTAAAAAAAATTCTAAAAGATATATGCTTATGTCATTTTTGTATTTACTTAAACTTAATTAATATAAAGTGTCCCTATGACCTACAAGTGGCTCCATGGGGTCCCAAAATCGACCCAAATATGGCCATGGTCGGACATATATCCACTAATAAGGTTATGACACGTTTTAGTGTAATTTATTATTATAATAATAATATTTTTTACCCTTATTTACCGGATTTACCCTTTAACCATTGTAAATAAAATATTTACCGAAATAATTTTTCAAAATGTCAAAAAATAAGAGTTAACTATTTACACAATTTAGACATCTGGATTCCAAATATGGAGTCCATTTTTCCATATTAAAAACACATAAGTGGCAGAAATTAATTTAAAATTAATTCCCACTGTCAAAACAAAATGCGTGTTTTTAAGAGATAATAACTATCAAAAGATTGACACTTGTTTATGTCTGTTTTAAATGTGAAATCATGACCAATGACAAAAATTTTATTAAATGGTAAAACTATATTTTAAATATACCTTAAAACCACTAAAATTCATAATTTATCACTATTAATTATTTCGATTAGAAAATTTGTTTTTAATAAAAAATTAGTAATTTTCACTATTCATCAAAATATGAAAGTTATCCGAAAAGTACCAAAATTTAACCCTAGGATAATTTTGATATTAAAAATCCAAAAATGAAGTCCATTGTGAGTGATAAAATGTATAAAATTTCAAAAAGTGGGTATTACTATTCATAACTGCTAGTTTTATTAGTTGTGGTGTGTGTTAGATCTTGAAGTTGCGTACAACACACGCTACTGTATTATTCAGCAAGAATCATACCGTGGAAGCTTGGGGTGTTACATTATCCCATCCTTCATTAAATTGCGTCTTAAAAATTTTTAAAATTGTGCTTGGGAATATAATGGAAGGTCCCACATCAGAAAAAGGGTCAATAAAACTATGACTCTAAAAAAAGAAAGAGAAGTACAAATGTCACCCGAGATAACATATACTAGGATTACATGTAGAAAAAAAGGGATATGGATGATAAAATAAGTGTCATGTTCTGATGTAGAGGGATAGAAAAAATGATCAGGATAAAGTTAACAACAAGAAAACCACAAACTTGTGATGGGACAAACGGTCATTAGTTTCCCAATAAGAAAACTAAACGGACAACTTTTTTTTTATTATTTATTTTTATGATAAATTGCATAAATATGAGGAATTAATTTCTGATATTGACTAAGAACATAAAGATATATACTTAAATTTTAAGTAAATTTTCATTCTTTAATAAATTTCTACTACTAACTCATTTTTAAATGATGAGTATTCCGGATGACTTGGTGACACTAGAAGAGATAAAATAAGATTCTAATATAATCACATGATTCACGAAGAATAAACTATATATTTACCTTGCCTTTAGAGATTAATCAAAACCAAAACGGTTAGTATAAGATCTGATGATCCCCCAAAAGGTTATTTCATTAGAGAAGGAAACACTAATCTTAATTTCTAAAATTAAACCAACAATACCCCAAAGTTAAATAAATTGCATTCAATAACGAATTGTCCTTAAAATCCTTTAATAAAATACGAAATAATATTGAAACTCAAAACTTAGAAGAATTTGGTTATGTAGTCTTCCACGTTAAATGGTATCTCTAAATTACATCAATTACTCTTAAAGTCACAAACATAAAAGTAATTAACCTAATCACATATTTCCTATTATAGGATAATAATTTCCATAAATAATCCAAATCACTAAAAATACACAACAAATACATATATAAAATCCACCATTACTCCTCAAATAAAATCCCATAATATTCTATTTTCCTTGGGAATATAGTGTTCTAAACATAGAGAACATCTTCCAAAATAACATTTATCACTTAATCACCAAATTAATTTCCTTTACTAAGGGTATTCATTTGATAAGACATGAGATCCCAAATCAAATTATTATTGATCAATAAAATCATTTAACTAAAGATAATAGTCACACTAACCAGGCACTTCACATAGTCCAGTGGTAGGCGATAAATCCCAATCGTACTTTGGTTGTGGGTTCGATTCCCACAGCTTTGTCAAACGCAACAGGTTGTCACACGGTCTGTGTGTTGTCCTTTTTCAAAAACTATATTTTATAACATTTCCAAAATGAGATAAATTCCTCAAAATAACAATAACATAATTTAACCAGAAATATTATCTCATACCTTTCATTTTCATCCCAAATTATAATAACTTGTAATTTCCTCAAACCCAATGATCATATAAAACAAAATGGTTATTTATAACTATATCCACAAGAGAAAAGATAATTCTTCCTCAAATATCATTCTCACATGAAAAACTATAGGGTTACAAATACAAGAGAAAATTATTCCAAAGTAAACCCATCAACAATGAGAACTAATACTTTTTAAACATTTCTCCAACCATTTATTTCCACATAGATTCTTCTTTGGCCAAGAAAATTTCTTATAGAATAGGGCATTCACTCGGGTAATGGCCAGGTCCCCTACATTTATGGAAAATGACTGTAAATGGAATCTTGGGAAAAATTTTATCTTCTTCCATAGTACTCTTCATTTTTCTTCGACAATTCATCACTTTATGTCCTTCCTTCCCGCATGTAAAGAATTTCATTGTCCCATTGAGACACTTTCCTGGGTGTCTCCTTCCACATTTCATGCATTATGGAAATTGAGGATTCCTTTTTCCATGATCTCCACTACTGGAGCTCTTATCATTCATCACCTTTCACTTCTTTTTTGAGCCCAGGAATTGGTTAATATATATATTGTTGATCATATTTTTGGAAATTTGATTTGGCATGAAGACGATATCTTTTATGCCTATCAATATTCCATTTTGTTGCTCATTTCAACCACTGTTCTTACCTTGTACATCATTCTCAAAGTCACTATGACTTTATTGGAATCTAGCCATTGACTAAAACCAGAAAACATTGTGTGAGTAGCAGTAGTCATAAAATCATTTAGACAATATCATGTCACCATTTTCTAGATTTGAAACACATTAAGATTAACCAATGTCATTTACTCTCATCTTATATATAATACTTCAAATCAGTTTGTAATGAAAATGTATATTATCCTAAGTATATCCCCCAGGATTTTCGTAACCAGGAGTACAACAAGGCCCATTGTCGTGCACCAGTTCTTGTTCGAGTCTAGCTCAAAGTGGTGTTTTCAGGTTTTACCCCTAGGTTCATCTGTGCCAGAGCTGCCTCAACCTGCTCGTATCCAGAGATTGATGTATTGCTCGGAAAACTCAAAAAAATCTCTACAATACCAAAATTCTAGAAAGTTCTTCTATACTAATCCTCAAATTCTATCTTAGGGCTATGTGCTCTAATATGAGTTTATCTAAATATAGCTCCCAAGGTTTGTACTAAACATCCTCTGATACCAACTGTTACACCCCGACCCCAGTTACCCAGAGTCGGTTCATTATTACATAACATTGGCATGATCACAAAGGATCATGTCTCGAAAGACCAATTAGTTTAGTTGTCTTGGAAACACTAGATATATTCATAAGTCATACATTACATCATATGGGAAAAAAACTACAACAACATCTTGTCTTCATAACCCCCCATACTACCCCTGCAGGTCATTCATAAATTACTTCTTCACATCCTGGGAAAAATAAGACATTGAAAGGGGTGAGCTCAGATTCTTAGTAAGGATAACAATATAGCAGAAGCTTTCATAGATAATAATAAACACTTAAGGCAATGTATAACTAAAACAAAAGCCTTTTAAACTTGAACTTAAGCATAATATGGTAAAGATAAAATGAAATAATGACATTTAATTATTAACATGGTTATTCTACTAGTTGAATAATCACTTTCAATATCAATAACCACTTTCATAATGATGGAATGCATAATGCCAGAATATCATAACCACGTATCCAAGGCCTCGTGCTGAGACTACAACTAAAATTTTTTCAAGGCCTCGTACAAATACACTAGTTTGTCTCATGAGACTGACCGATTCATCGAGGAGCTATAGCGGGCTCCACCCGTCACTTACTAAGTCCAATGCATTCCTCCTATGAAAATTTTGAAACATAACATAAACATTTGTATTAAAACTGGCATATGAAATGTCAGTACTTTATCCACAAACCATGAATGGTATAAAAATATCACATCCACAGTAAAACATAACTCATTCGATACAATATGAAAGATTGTATTGTATCATATTAACCTCAATCGAGAATAATGTAGGATATTTACTTAGATGAAAATAATCATCAAAACAATTAGATAGAAATATCCACCTTTTTCTTGAAAACATTTAAAAGTCGCACTATTTGTCAAGAAGTAATTTAAAATAGATTTTTGAATCAAAGTGTCCCATACCACTTTGAAACTTTTAAAAGGAATTTTGATTTGAAAATTTTAATTTCCATATAAATAAATCCTTAAAACCATTTTTAAAACATGTACATTAAGGATAAATATTTAGAATAATAAATCTTTAAAACATTTTAAAATGATATTTTAGTTAGAGTTCCTAACCAAAAAAGAGACACTTGAATACAAATAATTGAGGTAATAATTTTTTTTAATATCATGAGAATAATGGGATTCATGATATACTATGTCAAACTACATTATATATACCATATAAAATTGATTTGGTGTATAACAACAAAGGAGTCTCAAATGGAATGTAAATTGAGATGAAATCTCTCATAAAGGCAATATCCTTAGGTAAAGGATAAATCAACGACATTATTATGTGTGAAAAATATAAAGACACTCAATATGAACAGATATTTAGTGTAAAACAATCAAAGTAAATTCACACATATTCTTGTAAAAACAACACCAATGAATTAGATGTTTAACTCAATAAATGGAGATTGAGTTAAAATTACTCTTATCAAGTTTATATCGATGACTTGAGAATTTATAAATGGAATGATTATCTGTATCAAAAGTATATCCACAGAAAATGGAGAGGAAATTATTACATAAGCAAATAAATAGTGATTCCACACATAATATTGGAGTAAAATAATCAATGAAGTATTCGTAAAGCCGAATGAGTGGAAATTGAAATTTCAAATTCCCTTATCGATTAGGTAACTTACAAAATATACACCCATGAAAGAAGGATCATACAATGATGATGAAAATATGCATAAATTAATTTATATTTCACAATTAACACAATCATGGGCAGTACACACACCACATGAAATAAATAAGTGGGGAACAATGGAAATCTCACGGAATTAAAAGTGAGATAAGAAACCCCTTACATTGTACTTTTTCCTTGGTCGTCAGTAGGTTAACATCCTGTATAATAGTTAAATAATTGTTATTTAATTATTAAAAAATCATTTACATTAATATGATATCATTTATGATCATTTAACATTGATTTGTTAATAATATCTTATTATTATCGTCATTTCGGGTGTTAACGGATTCGTTTTCCTTTATATTATTTTTTATGCAAGTCGTATTTGTTATGGATGGTATGTATCTTATTCGTATACAGAATGATATCATCTTTCTAAAAATTATTATTATTAATAAAATGAAATTTATTCTTGAATGGATATGATGGGGAATGAATCTCATCGTGTTCGTGGATACTGTAATTCATATGTACGCACGAGCGACAATATCATTATTTTGATATTAAAATAATATATAATTGGATTCTATATCATATATAAAGAATAATTATCATGTTATATTTATTATTTACATTAATTAAACATCATTATTATACCCATCCAAATAATAATATATTGAATAACAATTACACCACGACGTGGAGACGGTAGGCCGTACGTAGGCACGTATGGTGACATGTCATTCAAAGGATGGATATAATGCTGAATATGGTTGTACCATATTTATAATAACATAAAATTATATAGAAGATACTAGAGTCAGTATTTTAGAATTTAAATATAAAAGAAAAAGAAGTGGAAGAAGAAAGGAACTTGAAAGAGGGTGGTGAAAACATTACCTCTTCTTCGGGTTCTTCCTTTTGATTAGATCAAAAGGGATCCTTAGGTCATATTTCTGATCAAACTAAGGCCTCTAGGTTGAATTGGGGGATGTTGAGAGAGTATTTGGGCAGGGTTTTGCTGAGACAAAAGGTTTTTAATGTGTAAATTAATGAGAAGGGCGAATTCCCATTTATAAGAGGGGTGAGGGGCACCTTTGGAAAATCTAGAAATATTATTTTATAATAAATTAATATTCGGTTTCTAAAGGCTCAAAAGTGGATTATTAAAAGTCTAAGTGGGGTATGGGTCTAAATACTTTCATCCAATAGAATTTATACAGGTTTGGGAATTATATTAACTGTATCCTTTAGTTTTAACTCTTAGTTAATTAGTTTGACATTTACCATGTCGCATTGTATTTTTATATTATATTATTAATAAACATACTATATACATCAAAGAGACTCCCAAATGGTCAATTAATGATAAAAATATCATGATATAATTCTCTTGTCCTAAAGATAGATTTTTATGAATTTAATATAAATTAATAACATAATATTTGTTTTCAAAACTCTTTTATGCCAATTTTGACAACATTGGGTATTTTGTTTTTGATAATTTCATAAAAGTATTATTACTTCAAAAACAATTTATATAAACAATCCTAATATGTCATACTAACCTATAAAATTATTTTAATTTATAAAAAAGTCTCAAATTAAATTAATTTGGGTATTTATAGTATCAATTATCTTAATATGTCATTAATACTATAATTACAACATCATCATTGTGTCAAAAATAAATTAAATTATATAATGTTTAAAAATTATAAATAAACTACCATTATGTAGGAAAGATTTTTATATTTCTAATCAATATTTATAGTCAAAAATAAAACATATATAACCATATGATAAAATTGTTTTTCTAAAAGATATATGCTAATGTCATTTTTGTATTTACTTAAACATAATTAATATAATGTGTCCCTATCACCTTCAAGTGGCTCCATGGGGTCCCAAAATCGACCCAAATATTCCCATGGTCGGAAATGTATCCACTAATAAGGTTAGGACACGTTTTAAGGTAATTTATTATTATTATAATATTATTTTCTTACCCTTATTTACCGGATTTACCCTTTAACCATGATAAATAAAATTTTTACCGAAGTAATTATTCAAAATGTCTAAAAATAAGAGTTACCTATTTACATAATTTGGAAATCCTGATTCCAAATATTTAGTCATTTTTCAAAATTCAAAACACCGAAGTGGTAGAAATTAATTTAAAATTAATTTCCGCTGTCAAAACAAAAAAGCGTGTTTTTAAGAGATAATAACTATCTAAAGATTGAAACTTGTTTATATCTGTATTAAATGTGAAATCATGTCCAATGACCAACATTGTATGAAATGGAAAAAATATATTCTAAGTATACTTTAAAAACACTCAAATTCATAATTTATCACTATTAATTATTTCGATTAAAAAAATTAATAAAATTTTTGTAATTTTCACTATTCATCAAAATATGAAAGTTATCTGAAAAGTACCAAAATTTCACCCTTGGATAATTTCGATATTCCGAATCCAAAAATGATTTCCATTTTGATGATATAATGTATAAAATTTCAAAAGTTGGGTATTACTATTCATAATGGCTAGTTTTATTAGTTGTGGTGTGTGGTAGAACTTGAAGTTGCGTACAACACAAGCTACTGTATTATTCAGCGAGAAACGTATTGTGGAAGCTTTGGGTGTTACAAGTATAATGTTAATATGTAAAACCACTTATAAAGTTCATCTTAAAACATTCTATATATGAGGAAACTTATATCCCTTAAAAAATTAATTATTTATATTAATGTCACCAAATTTACCAAAATAAAAATAACATTAATTCCCCATATATAAAAAAGTATATCTTTATTGTCACATACCAAATACGGATGTATTATAGTCTTATATTTTATTATAACTTAGTAATATCCAGAATTACCATAAAACCTTAATAAAATCATACAAAAATTTGTCATTCCTTGAATAGAATAAATAAATTTGAACATATTCCAAATATCCAATAAATTTTTTAGACACCAACAATTATAAGTTATAAATCATTGTAAAAAAATGCATTAATTGTTCAGATTTTATCAAAACAACGAAATTTACTCTATCCAAATCAATCTCTTATTTATCAAAACTAAACACCATTTTCATTACTCGATTAAAATTTTAAGTGTTTTCTTCCATTAATTTAATTTTCACATTTCTATTAGAGCACTTTTATAAGTAAAAAATTCTAATCAATATATTATATAAAATCCTTAATGAAAAACAATAATTGGAAATTAGATTATATATTAGGATTCATATGGTGTAATTTTAAAATTCCAAAACATAAAAATATCAAATATTTATCTGAATCATTATCAAATAAATAGGATTCATTATCTAATTACTCAATACTCCGTTCATTTCATATATCATTTGTAGTATCTAATCCATCAATAACAAAACCATCACTCCTATAACCATGATGTTTTTCTTTATCAGCAATCAATATTAGGAAATTTATTTTCAAAATTCACATGTAGTACACATTTAATGCATTAATCTACTAATAATATAATTGGGATACAATGATGCCCATCTATTAAGTTAACCAAATTGTTCATTATCCCTTAATAATTTCTTACACTATAAGATTTTTCTCCATATGGAAAATAATTTATCGTTCGATTAAGTCATTCCCAAGAGTGATTCTTACCACAATCTTGATATATATAATATTGAATATGCATCACCCCATGGTATCCACTAACTAAATTCTACGAAAAATATATCCCTATCACTCATAGTGAATTCTATAGTTTGTTAAGTAGAAAATTTATAATCATGTTTCAAGATAAATGATTACATATAATCACATTACCCTACATGTAAAACATCATACCATGTGGATTCTCAACCATAAATTTTAAATCATATTAAATGTTAACCCCTTTCTTTCTTGTTCCCTTGATCAACTAAAACTAAAAAACAATTGTGCAAGAAACATTAATTCGAAGGAAAAAACCACATAATCCTAAAAAATCACATAATGGAGTTCTAAATCATGATTCCTTCTTTTTTCATCTATTATATCATAGGTTTATCCTTTGTCATTCATATTCATAATATATTTGAATCTTTTATGATGGTTCATAATGAGTTTTTTAATTTCCAAATCATATCCACAATGTATGTCAAACTTGGTGTGCAATAAGGCCCATTTTCATGCACCAAGTGACTATTGAGCCCCTATAAAATGTTCCACTTTCATAAACATTTTTCTTTCATAAATAAAAACATTTTTATAAATAATAATATTTTTATCATTTTTTCATAGCTCCAATAGTGTGTAATTAACATTAGTGAATGTTATCTTAGTTCAAGAATGAATTTAATGATAAATCATTTGGATTTTTTCATGTGTAAGATAAATATTCTTTAAAAATATATTCTTAAACCTAAATATTCATAAATATTTTGTACATAATTTTCTTTATAAATTAACCTTGAAAATATATAATGGAAAATTTAGAAATCATTCATGATATTTCATAAGGAAAATATCTTTTCCTATTAAAAAATATAAATTTTTAAAATATTTTTTTAAAATAAAATTATTTGGAAATAACATAGATAACATATAAAGGAAGATAGAAACCATATAATGTTAATGAACAATGTGTGTTTATTTAATTTATTACACACTAAACCAATGATTCGTTTTTATTTTTGATAAATGAAAAATGGGTATTGTTTAGAAAAATAGATGAATATTTGGTTAAATTTATTTATGTGTACTCAGACATGGTTAAAAATGATTGTTAAATATAATAGGATAATTTAAAAATAAATTTTTTTGAAGGAAAACAGATTTATGACCAAAGAGTTAAATAATGTTTTATTTTCTAAAAAAATATTCTATATTAATTTACGTACCAAAAAGTATGAAAATGGTACTATTAATACCATTAATTACCATAGAATAATAAAATTCTTGAATATCATGAGAAGTTGATCATAATATTCTATCATCAGAAACATAATCATGACAATCCCATTAAATATTGAGAATAATATATAAAATGTTAAACACTTTAGAAACATTAAACGGTAAGAACCACTATGGAATATCATTAAATGAATCTTATAATATCATGAGAGTAAATAAATTCATTAAATTAAATCATATTGTTTCTTCATATAAACCCCATAATGTAATATATTCGTGTACTATATCATCTGTCTTAAAGAAGGCAATTTGAGACAAAAATCTCTTATTGATTTAAAAACATTCAGACTATAAACCCAATGAAATATTAATACTCAAATATATTTTAAATGAATAAAATTCATGATAATTTTCATAAAATTCAATAATTTGATTTATATATACTACATATAAGACCGTTTTGTTGAGTATGGCATTTGTCTCATATAAAATAAAAGATAGATGAAAATCACATACCATAATGATAGGATTACATCATACATCTATGAAGAAAGTGTATAATAAATATTATTTAATAATTATTTTATTATTTAAAAATAAACATATTTATCAAGACATATATTATTTATTTATGTATCTTTATTACTCTTTTATTAACTATTCTATGTTAAATTCACGTTTTTGGTAACAAATGATATATTTCTTAATTGATTATTTGTTATTTTTGGGTACTCTTATTATAATTACGATCCCATAATAAACATGTAAATAATCATGAAATAATTATCATATATATACATCAATTTTAAGACTATAACCAATAATGGAAGACAATTTTTGAGAAATGATGTACATTAAGATCATAGAGAAAGTAGGATGTATGTTCACATTAGTAACATTTGCATTTTTTAACGATCATTATATAAATTAGGTATGTAATATTTTTCTTTAAATATTAATAATAATACCATATTACTTCTTTAGAAAATATTATACATATCATTTCAGTTGTGTGGTGATGAAAATAGAGTCTTATTAGTTTATGAAGAGGTAGTCCACACATATATGAATGAAGTTATCATTTTTTAATTAGTGACAATGTAATAAATACAATGATATATTATCTTTTATAGATGACAAATATTTAACTAATATTATTGTTGTATCATTTAAAAAACATTTAATAATTAACATTATCTTTATTATCTTCCAGGTAAATCATTAGTGAAATTGAAACACATCACTTCTCAAGGCGGTAGTCCCCCATACACATGAGAGAAGTTATCATATCTCCGAAAAAAGGAATCTAACAAAGGAATATATGATATATTTACTAAAAAATGAATAATTTTTATTATGATTAAAATAAATATAATTTATATACATAATCATACCCTACCAAGAGTGGTGGTAATGGAGAAAAAAAAGACTTCAGATACGAGGTTGTAGTCCTCCGTACACATGAACGATGATTTTTAGACCCATTTGATAGGGATTGAGAAGTTTTTAGATCATGAAATTAAAATAATCCACACATGTATATGGAATATACTGAGGTTGATATATCATAATTTTTTAATGGCAATTTAATGAGTTTTATGAATACATAAAAAAACCCCTCATTGACGAACATTACCTTTTTTTCGGTATCCTCCATAGGTTTACACCAAAATTATTCCTATGTTGGATTTACTAGCACAATATGGATTCTAGAATGAGAGTAGGGGTTTGTTAATGTAATTTGTGAAGTACTATGTAGAACCAAAAGGGTTTTATGGTGTGAATAATAGAGGGTTGGTGGTGGCCTTTTATAATATATTTGAGTGGCACACATGTAATGTTTTCAATAAATCTGGCATAATAATGTTTTTTTAAGAACAAAGCCATACAAATGATGTATTTTAAGGAAATTGACATTATAGGGTATATATAAGTCAAAAAAATTTCTTTTCTAAATTAGATTATTCTATTTTAAAAGTTATATTTTAGTTTAACCCATAGGTAACCCCTTTTGTACATTAAATTGCATAATTAATTTTTATTTCTTTTGAATTTGATTTGGGTAAAAAATTAACTTGAAAATATTATAAAATATAATTTATTATTATTAAAAATATATGCTGATTTTATAAAAATTAAATTCTTATAATTTTCAAAATTCATTTTAAAATTTATATCATATATGTGATTAGAAATCTAAGAGTCACAGAGAGAATGTCCCAATGATTACAATGTTTTTCTATCCAATTTGAAAATAAAATTAAAAAAAATTCAAAAATAAGATTAATTTTTATTCAATTGAACTAATTTTATATTAAAATTATATTAAAATAAAATTTAACTTTATAAATAATTTAAATGAAAAGACATTTTTCAATTATAAATCAACAATTTTCATTATTCATCATAACACTAATCATTACATAAAATTATAAAAAATTAACCTCGAGATAATTTTGATATTATGGTTTAAAAAATTAAATCTTTTTTGAAATACATATTCCAATGTTCTAGTAAATTAATTTTAAAATAAGTGTAAAAAAAGTGAGAACACTTTTTTAATGTACTTTTAAGAAGAAAAAAATCAAATTATTCATAACTCTTATTTAAAAAAACCTAAAGATGAATATTAATAAATTATTTAATATATAATATACATGTTTAATTATAATTTTTCACTAAAGTGGTTTTATTATTTTATTGGGGTAAAAAGCGTTTTTAAAAAAATTATTGTTGGAAATGATTTCCATTATTTGTAAAAGATTTTTTATTTCCATTTTAAATTTATTTCTCACCAAATAATTAATTTTATATACATGTGTAACTAATATATTTTAATTATTTGTTTCCTTCTATTAAATCATTCCATTCCAATAACTGTTTGATAACTATCATATTATATAATGATATTTTCTTATCATGGCATATTTTATTTGAACATAATGATATGTGTTATGTCATATAAACTTAGTTTTATTTGTAACTCAATGCAAACTCAGTGTTGGGTGTAACATAATCCAGAATCAGTGTTGCATGTAATGAAATAAAAAATGAATATAATTGAAAATGAAAATTATTTAATGATTATATTTATATTAAAATAATATTTTACAAAATTTTGAGGTGTTAAAATCATATTGTACTCATGAACCAAAATTATACCCTATAAATTTATATATTGTTATGATTAAATATAGAAAGTAACAGCTCTAATCTACTCTCTCATATTTTCACCTCTAGATACACGAGTTGTGCTTTTTTGAGTATTTTTTATTTGTATGGGTAATTTCTAGGGGCCCCAAGATGGTAGAGGATACCATCTACTAAAAACCCCCTAGAAATGTGTCTATGATCAATAGATTCCTTAGATTGTCCGGGTGATACAATTTGATCCTTTAATATATCATTATTTTTGTATAATCATTGACATGAATTAAATATACGGGGTTGTGTTTGAATCGATTGATCAGTGTGAAGAGACCTTTCAATATATCACATGCTAGTTTATGGATTGGGATGTTTTTGAGAAATAATGTAGTATATTATGGGTTTCACTATCAATGATCCCACAAGGGGAACAATCATACACATGTCATGGACTTGGAATCTATGGCCTATGATATGAAGTGTTAGAACCAATATATCATTAGTGAGAAATTTTTTAAACATAAACACAAAAAGATCTTATTTAACATCATTTCTCAGTGGATAATGAATGTTTTTAAGTGACATCAGTTGGATTTTTTGTATATTAATTTATTCTAAAATGGATTATTCTTCAAGAAATAGTAATGTTGTAGAATATTATCTCAGTAGTAAAGAACAAAATGATAGAGACATACCATCAAAAGATGAATAAGTTTTTATAATACTATTGGATGAATGGTTGGTGAATTTATATGATTAATGAGGGGTGATTAAATATAATTCATTTGGTATCACTTTGATGTTGGAATAATGTATGAAGACCATCTAGGAGTGCGACCCTAAATTATTAGTGATGAGGGGTAGGTTTTTATGTAGAATCCCTGTTATAGGAGATCCATAGACCGTGATTTTATGATCTATGTTCATAGGATATTTATTTTTTCAATTAAATAAGTAATTAAGTGATTATTTAAACCCATAATTCTTAGTGGGAAGTTTATCTTGGCTCGATAATGATATATTGTGACATTAGACCATGATTCTAGTGGATGATGATGAATAGAGATGTCACATGATTTTTCCTTCTTAGCATGAAGAGACATATAATAAAGTATGTGGATATATAATTGTGATGGTTAAATAATACAACTTCCATGCCTATGTGGAAGTCATAAGAGATGATGATATATAATATAACAGGGATTAAAATGACCCAGAGAAGTCTAGATGTTGTACATGTGATAGTTGATCAACAAAAGAATGTAACTCACCTCTTTCCATTTTGATAGTCTTGCTCTATTGATGAGTTAGACATCATTTTTTCTAAGATATTATAAGATTTTATGGAGTTCCATATAGTACTATATCAAATAGAGATGTTTATTTTATGTTTTTGTTTTTCCATCATATATAGAAGGATTTTAGGAATTTGTTAAAATCCAGTATAGTGTATCATTAATAGATCAATGTATATTCTGAGAGGAATATTATGATCTTATTGGTTGTTCTTTTGGAATGCTTCTAAGACTTTTACATACTATGGTATGATCACCAATCCTTTATAGAGTTCAATTAATAATAATGATTCTGGGATTTGATTCATATCGAACACATTTAACAACATTCTAGTGGGCCATTTCTCACACCATTGTGTTGGAACATGGTAGGTGATGATTTTTTTGGACTACATATTCTATAAGAGACCTCAAAATTTGTGGAATTTATCAAAACATAATATATTACAAACCAAAGTAGACAATGATCATGTTTTTATTAAGGAGAAAATATTTAGTGTTCACATAGGGTGAGTAGGTTTCCATATGTGTGTCGCTTCTGTAGAGGAATTTATATTCATGGTGGCATAGGAAGATAGAACTGTGTCTTTTTTCAAACCTTTTTAGATTATGGAGTGTGTTGGAGTGTTGAATTTCTTATTGGTCCTTCAATCATGATATCAAGGTATTCATAATGTTTTCAACAATTTTCTCCTTCAGGATAATGATCCAAATCTTATACACTTGATATATCATTAATGATGTTATGTTGGAACATGATACATAATTTGGGGATTTCCTAATGAAATTATATACTACAGTGATTGGGTGTTGAGGGGGAATAATGTACCACTTATTTGATATATTTGATAGAATGGATGAATCCATGGGGAGACAAGGGAGTGGGAGTCTCATGTTTAGGCTTAATTTCCTATATCGTTTATGTATGATAATTAATGGGTTTTCTTGAGGATGAGAATTAATAAAAGGGGGAAATTTTTCTCAACATTGTTTTTAAATGAATACCATATGGTTGGGATTTAATGATATTTAAGGATGTGGAATTTATATTTGAAAATTATATGATATTTAATGAATAGTAAATATATTTTACCATAGAGGAAAAAGTTGTTGTGTGGTTTCTAAACTATAGCATAGTGTTTATATATAGTCAGTCATCCCATTTTTTTCATAGCAATGGAATAGAGAATCGAACGTGATGAGATGCCATGGGAAATAGGGTTGACCTATTCTAAAAAAAATTATAGCTAAAACATAGTGTGTTGGTTTAGCAATAGAGATATTGTGAGTGCATGTAATATATAATGTTATGGACATTGCATCACAGTCCATTTTATTTATTAATGGGATCTCAAAATTGTAAAAAAAGTTGATTATATATAGGCATTTGACTAAGAACCATTTAATCATGGACGTCTCTTTTAGGTCAAGTTTTTTCTCAAATTAGTAGCCCATTGTGGTATAGACCTATATTTTGTGTGATGATGCATGTATTTCTAAATTGACTATTAATTCTTAAGGCCCCTAAAAATCATTAATTTTACTTACATTCCTATTAAATTGAGGCCATACCTAGGTATCTTATTGGTAAATTTCATCCCCAAAACCTTATATTCTTCTACTAAATTAGATGATCAAATATTGGTAATTTTACATGAGTTACTATAACATTATACATTGATTTCCCCACATCAATTAGGTTAAATAACACATCTATGATAATTTTAATATATTAGTCTCAATTATTATTCAAGAATTCCCAAGTGTAGAATCTATATTATTTATAGGGTTTCTTAGTTTGTGGATTTGACCATGTTAGTGGATGGGAGTCATTGGTATCAATAATCTTTGGAAATAATTGACATTTAAAATTAATACACATAATTTATGAACATTCGTATCTTCTAAGGCCTTATATAGATGTTTTTTCCTTTTTGATAATTAGATTGTTTTTTTATGTGATAAATCTATATGATATTTACCACTTATGTGTGGATTTGTATCTAGTGAGACCTGTTATTTATATTTATCACATGTTTGTGTTTGTGGAGCATGTGAGATCCATGCTTAATATTTATCTCTTGTGTTTGTGCGTGTGTGTGGATGATTAAACCATTTCATTAAATGATTTATTTTGTAATATTCTTTATATTAAATTTTTGGTGTCAGTGTATGAATTTTTTTATTTCATCTTGTAATAAGTGATAGGTGGACTAGTGTGCCTTGGTTATCCCCTAAGGGGGCATAATTTATGAGAATGAATGATTATGATGATTACAATTGACTCACAGAAGGGTTTTTATGTTCTTTTGTCCTAGAGAAAGATATATGTAGGGTGTGATTCCCATGTGGAATAACATGTTATAGAGATAGAGTAAGACCTACTTTTATATTGACACATGATAGAGATGTGGTATTATGGCCTTATGACTTTAATTGTGGTTGATATTGGGATAATAGAGCTTCTGTCTTGACCAAATACTTGTTGTTCATTTATATACTCATGAATAATTGTTGTATAATTTTGGTTGATAATTATCATGACAACTTTTTTTATTGTGTTTCAAACATGGAGCTAAAGTAGGTTTGGTCAGATTTTGTGGTAGCTTGTTTAGTTCAGAACTAATCAACCCATGGGTATTTTTTTCTTCATTGTTGATTTATTTTTATTTCATTGAATAAACCTCATATTAAAATTTACATGAGATAAGGATATATTTTTTATGTCTTAGGGGGTTATTGATCACACCGTGAATTCATATATTAATGTGTCTAGAGATTTCATGAATTGGGATCCTGAAAATGGGAAAGAGCTAAGTCATTATGATTTATGGAGATGTAATTTGGAAATCAGAGGTGTTCTTAGGATTTAATGTAGAGTCACATAATAGTGCCTATTTATTTTCCCACTATGTACTAATTATATGATTGGACTACCACATCGTAGGTCAGTGATTTATCATGTTGTATAATTTTAGGACAGCTGAAAATCTATTTGTTTTAATATTTACTATATTTGATTCCACAATTCCATTTAATTTCCGGTTATTATTTTCCATTTTAATTATTCTATGATATCACCATTTATACTGAGGGTATTGTCTTAAATTTTATTTTTTTGACCCTCCCTTATATTTGATAACCTCTTGTGATTTGGGAGGTGCGTATAAGGTTATGTGGAACTCCGGTCCAGACTGGGTCATTCGTTTCTAGTCATTAATCACCTTATATCATATATAATATATAATAAAGTATATATTAATGTATTACATAGACATTCCCATTCATTTAGTGATATAACAATATCGTTTTTTATGATATGAAAAAATTTATTTGGTGAGACCTATAACCACTAATTATTTCTAACAAGTAGAAACATGTGTCATTTATATGATATTTTCAATGGAAATAGATTTTAAATTCTCTTATTATGTATAATATAATGAACCATGTAGGAGAAATTACATGAGATTATTGGGAAAAATTACCCAAATCTACTAGGGTGGCACACTGTGGGAATTGGAACAATAAATGTAGATGTAGTGAATAGAGGATGAGGGACTCTCTAAATGAAGTCCTTCACGACAAATTTTGGATCATTATTTATTTAACCCATATCAAAAATATAGAAAAATCATGAAAACCCATATGGTAAATGTGTGATTTCAATTATGAGACCTTTTATTACCTCTAATTTTTCATCTTCCACTATAATTTCGCTAGCCAAACAACCACACCATCATTAATAGAAAGATGAATATTATCAATCAAGTGAATGTCACATTTTTCCTAAGGGAGTGAGTCAATATATTCTTGATGGGGGCCTATTATGATATCCAAATAATTGGTTACCACACCCGACACAATTATATTCAAATCACTGTAGAAAGAACCATAATAGATTTTAAGTGTAGGTTTCAAAATAAAAATAATTTCTCTATTGTCTGCATGAAAAAAATATTGTATTATTATCACTAGACCCATCCCATATGATGTGTAATTTATCATGAGCCTATCATTCTTCATGAATCGATTTTCATCTATGAGACTTAGTTTCCAAGTAATAGTAATGAATATTTCATCATCCCAACCATCATAATGAATAATTTATGATTTTTGAATTTCAGTATGAAGGTAATTTATTAACGGGAAAGATGAGGGATAGTTACTAATTCACTCTATGATGTTTTTATTCAATTTTCATGGATTTTATTTCAAACATAAACATTTATGACTATATGATGGTTAATTAAGTGAGTTGTATACCATGGATAAGACATTTTCATTCTTCAGACTTCCTTTATAAAATAAAAATTCATCTCATTAAGTAGTAATGTTATGATTTGAAGCATTTATGGGGAATGATCAGATAATGATCATTCCATAATAGAGATAAATGTCTGAGAATTATTGGTGGTAATCTTATTTCTTCCCTAACAGATATAGAAATGACCCAAGATTCCACTAATTCATATCTTATTATTACATCAGGTAAATCATTCTCAACAAAAACCCAAATACAAGAGCCTGTTATATGAAATAAGCACATGGAAATCAACCATAGACTTACTTGATAAAATTTATACTTTTTAAAAGTTATCAATGATTGTGTTGAATTCACCACTTAAGAACCATGAACTGGAACATATATTAAAATATTTTAACTCCTACCAAATATCTTTTCTTTCCTCAACAACACATTTAAAAAAATGTTATATGAAGTAAGATGATTCGATTTCCCATATTATGATAGTAATTTGATGATAATTGACAATGATGTATCTATCTAAATCATATTATAATATAAAATCCATATACGATTATTGAGAGTGCTTCTATGTGAATGATTATTCATATGAGGCATAAAGCATGATCCTTGATTATCATTTTTGTGAGTTTTCGTTCTATAATAGTAAACAAACAGATATGTTTAAACCAGATTAATTTAAATATATAAATATATTTTTTGAGGGTCTAATTGCCAATGAATTACCAAATAAGTGCATAATTGTTGTGGAAATGGAAGTATAGTATTGGATAATTGAGGTACCTAGGATTATATAAGTGTACAATAAATTTCAAGATGAGTACTTGGATACGGTAATCATGAACATTGTGGAAGAGGAGTCCTTACTGGTCTTCCTATTGTTACATTTAGAGTGTGAAGGAGTATACATTTCATCATTAAAAATAATTTGGATCAAAATATATTTTATTTTTGATGTTCTCATCCATAGAAGTTCCCTTAGGGATCTATAACTTATAACATTGGAAAATAAGGTTCTCTGAATTCACTATACTTATCACCCCAAAGTAGTGGATGTGAATGAGAACTGGAATAATTCTATTTTTGTTTTAGATGAAGAAATTTACAATAAGGAATTCAATAATTGGAACCAATATTCACAATAACAAGAGGAAACTAGATGAAGGATATAATAAATAGGAGAGGAAGTGATGGCCTTAATGGGTTCACCCAACAATACCTTTCTTAGATATCCATTGAGGGAAACAGATTTCATGGAATTTCATGATTCATTGCCTAATAAAGGGGGAGTCATATAAATAATAGATGTTAATGTAAGAGAAGTGGGTCATGGATACTGAACCACCCCTAAGTCTGATCTTCAAATGGGAGGCACTGAGGACGACCACAAAGATGTATCCCTAACTTCAAAGGGGTTCCCATGCAGTGTATGCCGATAAGAAGAACTCCTCCTATATAGATGAATGATAGCCTTATATTCCAAAAAGGGGTACAATATTGATCATTGATTCATGTATGTCAAACTTGTATGGTTCTTAATGTTGAAATGTGAATAGAAACTGATATGGTTTAATAATACCCATATTTTTCAAGAATGAAATGTTTGATCCTTTGTGTAGGAAGATGAACTCTAGGAGAGGATATGTGAGGTCCATTTTCATACATATGTGAGCCACCATTGTACTTACATCTGATGACAGGCATCATGAATAAACCCAAAGAACCCAAGTGTTTTTCCTATGGAAATGAGAATGTATAGGTAATGAAAATAAAGAGGAATCCCTAGAACATATTAGTACAAACAGGTTGAAATAAATTCCCAACCACGGGGAATATGATGAGACCATAGACACAATAGGAAATTCCTTATCTCATAGAAATTACACTCTTTTAACAAATAATGTGTGATGTCAATGATAGAAATTCCATTTTAAATATATTTTATTCTAATTTAAATGATTTAAAAACCACCATTTTTTCTTTAATTTGATATTGAATCATTTATGGAATTTTGATGTTTTTGGATCTAAATTGTGAAAATGCCCTAATTCTGGAATTTTAACTAATATTCACCAGTTTGTTGTCTTTTACATATATATTTTATATTGATCAAAATAAATTGACTAATTTTTTGGCTTCATATATTACAATTCTAATTTTATTTCAACTGGTCTTGGTTTTTATTTGAACATCTAGCGGACTAAGGAAATCATGATTTGTGGAATGTTTTTTTGCATGGAAGAGTGGAACCACCTCAATCAATGGGTCATAACTCTAGATAAAGGTGTCCAAATCTATTAATTTAAATTGTATATTAAAGAGCACTCATTTTAAGACTTACATTATTACTGTGATGATGAAATTAAATAATTAATGTGTTTATTGGGTGAGCCAATCTTGTTGATGATGAAGGTTTTCCTTGAGTCGAAATTGTTTACATTAGTAATAAATTAAAATAGTTTTTACCAGAATTATATGTATTTTGAAAATTGTAGATTATATATCAGGATGAATTTAGAGAATCTCTCTAAAAGAACCATGGGGTGATACATCCTATATGAGGCCCTCAATAGGGGAAACATTCTGGGACATAGATTTTTGACAATAATTTCAACCCCTTCCACCTCTTTATATTCTCATCTCAACATCTTTACAAATGGGTTAGAAGGGGGAGTGATCATTTCCAGAGGATATTTTCTAGATAATAGGATTTCCATGTATGATAAATAATGAATGGTAGTTTATTCTCAATGATGTTTTTGAAAATGAATATCTGATTATTTCCCCCTTTTGAGTCAGCATTCTTCATTATAAACTATTTTAATTTTGAAATGTCCTAGATTTTTTTTTATCATTGAAGGATTTATCATTCGATCCAGTATTCATTTTATTCTATTTTTTTTGGATTTTTTATGAACATATGATTGTAAAATAGTTTTTTTTTGTTTTTTAAACATCATTGTGTTAGGTCTCCCCATTGAGCACGACAAGGACAATTAGTTTTGGTTGCATGGAGGTCTTCGGGAAATCAAATCACATTCATAAGTAAATAAACACCAATAATTAATGTATCATTATGGTTCTTGGTAAATATATGTTCCTAAATTGATTTATTGAGTTATATATAAGATAAATTAATTTTAATACATTGGTTGACAATGATAAATGGATTGTATGGGGATCAAATATGGTTTAATGTTTCCCTAATTGATTTGTTTTCTCCAGTTTGGTTTTACTTTAATTTTTAATCACTAAGGTTGATTTATTGTTATATTTTTATTTTATATCATTTTACATAGTTTATGAAATTTTAATTCCCTAATTTTTTTATCAGGAAAAAAATGAAAATTATCAATCTGACATTGTGATACCTTAGTCTACGACCTCCTCATGACACACCCCATGGTTACCACTGCACTGCATTTTATGTAGAAAATATTGACTGGCATTTAATGAAAAATACCCCATAATCAGTCGATATTTTGGAAAAAATGAATGTAGAATGATAATAAAAAAATGGAAATTGAATTTGTCTCAGTAAGATTCCAATATCGAATGATCCACTCACTATACAGATGTGATGGTTAGTTGAACCATAACTGATAAAAATGAGATCATTTGTGATATTTAAAAGTAGCATCGATATCATCCATATAAATCCTAAACATTGGATTATCCTTCATAGATTCAATTATCGTTATAAATATGAATATGGGTGGATCAGGGGGAGACCGGCCTTCTAGGGTGAATAATATTGGCTAGTAAGAGATGCCTTAAAATACCTCTGGAATTGAGGTTTTGGAAATGTAAATTATGAGCACGATTGAGGGACTGAATAAGCTTTTCAATCTGAGATGAATGCCATTTCTAATTTAGGTCCCATCATCTAGTAGCTACAGACACTATGACGGTTGAATAGAGTGCTAGGAAATCCATTTTTAGTGGAGGAGGTCTTCTATATGGACACCCAATGAGCCTAGAATTATTAAATGGTAGTGGCATATAAGGCACATTCAATGAATTCATTTTCACCACTGAATGTATTACTCTATTCCATTTCCTATGATATGAATAACATAAATATTATGGTTTATGGTATGATTGAATATTATAATATTATTAGTAATATTTTTGAAATTTACCATTAATCACCCACTTAATATAAATTTCCATTAAAACTTTTTAATAAACCAAATACTCTATTTTAATCCATTAAAATAGGATTGGATGTAAATTTTATAAACCTGTATTATTTTTGTGAGAAACACTTTGTCCAAAATTATAATTCCTATTCCAAAGACTAACTGACTGACCCTATGAGGAATTTTTTTATTGAAATAATAATTAATTCTCTAATTCTTAGATGTAACCAATGATAATCCCATAGAAAAATTCTTGTTATACTAATTCGATATAGGGTTATGATGTGATCTCTTTCAAACACACACAAATATATACCTGAAAATTTCCACTAATAGATATATCATATAAATCATATTTATAATTATATGATCCCATTCATAATATATGAAGAGGCCACTAGTCATGGAAAAATGCAATTTATTATAGAAATTATCATTTATCCATGATTCTCCAAAAAAATGATCAGTAAAAATGAATACATTATTTGGTTTTCATCAATATCTTAATGAACACCACATGTCACTAAACTAATAATTTCCATTAATTTACACAATCTCATTCAATGAAGGTCTCATATGTATTTCCTCATTCTATGTGTATAAAATACCATCTAGTTAGACCTCTATCCCAATAAACAATTAGAAATATAGAATACAATCGTCAGAATAGTTATTCCGCAAGGGATGCATTACAAAGGTATCTAATTATGAATGTTTTCATACTTGTGATCTCACCAACCTCATGTCATGGGGATTCCTTATAAGAATACACCCCTATGTATATGATAGACCATATGATATTCCATGTGATATACACTACTATACACTCTTTATAAGAAGTATCAAATTATCATCTCCTGAGTCCATTATTTTTATATCACACACAACTATTCATAATACATATTTATTTAACTAACAAAAATATTAAAATATTATAAAAACCAATAATAGCCCATGATGATTACCAATTAGGAAAATATTAAATCCACACTTTGAGGGAATATTATCATTACAATTATTATATAATTCAAATATAGAACACATTAATGAATTCTAAAATAATATTACCTAATTTTATAATACCATGGTAGTTTTTATAAGCATCATATCCAATCTTGTTTGTATCTAATACCAAAATATTCAACAAGAACCTTATTATTTTATCACAAAAATAGTGTTTTCAATGAATATCTAAATTTTCTTCTTTATCCACCAAACATATATTTACATTAATCATCATAAATATCCCTTTAATAATATATTATTTGTGGAAATTTAGTTTGGTACAATTTTGAGATCAGGTATATTTTGTCTATGAAATAGTTTTGTTGTTGTCAAAATAATTTTTAATTCTTCCTTTGATAACGATAATTTATAATTCCTTTAACAAAGGTTATTTAGATAGAAGCATAGAACCATGTGGACAAATAGTTCATGGTGGTATTTTATTTTGTGGGATTATAACAAAATATGGTAGGTGTGTTTTTTAATTATTTTTTTAGTCATTATAGCTGCTGAAAAGTTATATTCATCTATGGCGGACCGCATAGCACATTTCTCGGTGAAGGATCTACCAAATATAATTTTTTGTTATTTAATATTAGTATATTTTATGGATTTATTTACTTATATAAAGACCCCAAATAATATCATCAAGTGTAGTAAATTTCATTAGAAAAAGCATCATTCTAGGAAGAATGTGATGTTGTCGGATTTAGATTCTGTGGAAGGAATTTTCAAAGGAGGAGATGTCAATGAAGGCAGATTGAAAAAGGGGTTTTAGGGATAATTGTAGCTTGAAAACGAATAAAATATTATTAGAAGAATTAGCCATCCATTTAGTTAATTTTTTCTGAAAATAAATCCTATTTTACAAAACATTTTTTGCATGAAATTGACTTTTACAGGGGAGAATCTATCTGTGAAGTAGAGGTAGTTTGATAATAAGCGGTCATACATGAATCACTCCATCCATGTGGTGAAAAGTAGTCCATGAAGGATTCAAGGTAATTCATGGAAGAAGGAACGACATTTTTAGAGGGAATATAATAGTATGTGTAGGAAATTTCTAGAAACTAGAAATTTTTAAAATATTTTGTTTCATCTATATAGTGAAAATATGAATTCATGGAATGCTATCAAGTGAAACTATTTTTTGGTTATCATATAAGGAGATATATTTCTGCATTACCAAGCGAACATTATCATTTTTGTACATAAATTACAATGAAGAAGAAAAGGGTATTGGATCTAACTGATTATACTATATTCAAAGAATGATTTTATTCACTACTATATTCAAAGTAGTGAAAGGATGACTGGGCCTCTTTTTCAGATTTTTCCAAAGCATGAGGAGGTAATTTATTTGCCTACAAAAACAAGAATTACAATCTAGTTGAATAGAATCACGATGTTCTACATTCATTTGTTTTCAAAAAAGTGTAAGATCATCCCTAAAATATGTACATTAATAAATCATATACTTATAGTTAAGGATGAATAAATTTTTTAAAATGAAATTCACTCGATGTCCGTAAAAATTGGATTAATCCATTCCATGTGTAGGGATCAAAGTAAGTAGAAGAAGATGATACATTCCACCTATAGTGTTATAGAGAAACATACATAAGGTGTGACGCAAGGGAAATTAGTGAACTAAACCTAAACCTTATAAAAGTATTAATCCTATTCATAGATTTCATTTATCCTAAGCATTGGAATTCAGTAATGAGAATTATTATATTTGGTACATTGGTACATTTAGGTTGTATACTCCATGGATGTATCCTAATGAGGGAAAGCCATGTGAAAATATGTGGGTCTATGTGATTTTTTACCTTCTTTAAATTCTAAAAACACTCGTCAAATATATTTCAAGAGGATACAATAAATATAAAAACTGAAAACAAAAAAGTAACCCTTATAATAAATGGGTCAAGATGCAGTGGGGAACAAATAATTAAGAAATGCATATTCATAGCCTAATTCAACCCATCCCATGATACTAGGAACCACCCTATTTTTAGTGAGGACCATCGTGATCTAGAAATATTACATTTCAGAATCTGATGAAATTATGTACATTTCATGTTCTTTCATTTCCATAATGGTGGCATACATAAAAGTATTCAATATAATAACTCAAATAATTGTGTAAAATAACTAGATTGAGATCAGCTATAATTTTTTCAAATTGGAATCTAGAATCAATATAAGCACTTAAAATGAAATTATCAACTCCTCTGAAAAACATGAAGATGTTTTTACTTATTCTTTTGTAATGAATGAATTCCCGATAGAAATCAGGTGACTCAATCCAATATTGTACTGGTGTATAATTATTTTTCTAAAAACATAATCAATATTTAGTTTAGTAAATAAGTTGAAAATTTTTAAAGATCATATAGAAGATTCCTAAGGAATTTTATCCATCTTTTCCAAATCACTATAAATATATTTAATCTAACAAAAATGCATTTTAAAACATGTCTGTAAAGGCCCCTTATTTTTTTCGCTTGATAAGATATTGTGTCACTTTTACAAACATACATGTTTTCCTCTTTAATATGTTTTTATTGATTATCATGCCCCATATGTCAGATACTTTACCAATTTATTCCACTGATATCTATTTTGTAACAACTAAGGTTTTTATAATTTATTTTTCAAAAAATATAATTTTCATTGATATATTTTATCACAGACAACACTGATTTTATCTTTTAATAAAAAACAAAACTAAGTTTTAACAACCTATGATATATTTATAATGTCATTTTTTAAACATGAACATTATAACTGCAACCTCCCTTATAATGATAGATTATGAATATTTAATATTTAGTAATATTTTTGAAATATATTTTAAATTTAAAATCAAATGGATCCCTTTTACATTAGCTTATACAACACACAATAGTGAGTTTCTTCAAAATAATTTGGTTCACGCAAGGAAAAGTTATAAAAAACAATAATATGTTGTTAATATAATTTTTTAATATATTAGTTATCGACTAACTATTTTATTTCTAGGAGTGAAGAGTAAAATATATATTATATGTACATATGTTTATATTTATTTTTACATTTTCTAGTTATGTATGTAGACATACATAAAAATAAATCCAGGTTTGGGTTTAAAATATCTGTTTTTATAATTAAAAATTTATTACCTTATTATGGTTCACCTATTTTAATAGTAAATTGTAAAAAATTTATTATATTTATATGAAAAAATAAACACCATTTTTCAAAATTGGAATTTTAAAATTAAATTTTTCTATTAATTTTTCTGTGAAGTTTCTTATTATCATGTATAGTAAAAAATACTTAATTTTAATTGAAAAAATATTTTTTTGTAATGATTATTTAAATAGTTAAATTATATATTTAATTAGTTTTAAAAAATAATTAAATTATATATAAATCATTTAATCCAATTTATCTAACAGGAATCATTTTAATAGTGATTTTAGTTATATAAACTTATCAAACATTGGAACATATCACTTTAAAAACCTGATTTGTTGTCCCTTCTGTGGGATTGATTTAAAATTAATTTCGACCAATTTAGTGGTTTTAATTTTGAAAAAATGGATTATTTATTTGGGATAATAATATAATTTACACTGTGGTGGTGATATTTTCTACAATAAATATTCGTGAACGAGATTAAAATTATGTACAGTGATTAAGGTTTACATGTGTTTGCATAGTTGTCAAATATAAATCATACGATTCCAAATAACATAGAAAATTTTTCAAAAATTATTTTATTGAAATAATTATAACATATAACATATTTAAACTTATTTTTATCATTATTTTAGGGATATTATGTAAGGTATACCTCCCAATAGTTTTTACAATATCATATTTATAAGAATGCCACTGCTCCTCCACTATAAAAATGTAGCTAACCTCCCCCAATTCTCCAAAATTATAATGATTTTTCAATTATACAATATATTGCCTCGTAATCTCAAAAAATCACTCCTATAACCCTAGAGTAACAACATTGGTCATAAATCCAACCAATGAATCCCTTTTCATCGAACTAACAAGAGTTAACCGAAAAAGAGGTAACATTTTTCAACATGCGTTTAGGTTTTACTTATTTATCTACCCATTGAAGTATTATTATTACATGATTATATAATAAAATATTTTTACTCAATATATTGATATTTTGTTATGTTATAGGTTTGACCTACACCTATACACCCTTCACTCATAAGGGTATCAAAATTTCCCCTTGTGTGTATGGCAGACTACGGCCTCACAAAATGATATCATTCATTTTTCCTTTACTGCATTTCATATTTTGGATTTATGGTAGAAACAAATTTCATTATATATATATATATATATATAATTTATTCATAATTTTGGAATATTTATTTACAATAAATTCATGGTTCCAATTTATGGGGAATACATTAACATTCTTTTTGGATGTGTAGACTAGTGCCTCCTCAAAGTAGTGTGATTTGTTCACACAGTGCATGTATGTTTTTTTATGTATGAGTATATAAAAAATATTTAAAATATATATTATATATATTATGATAATTAAATAATTAACTTTATTTAATAATAGTATATCATTTTAATTATTACCCATTTCACGCACTAAAAAATGTTATAATGTCGTTTTTGGATGTTTGGCCTTCCACCTACCCAACATGATATGACTAATTTTAAATCACAAAAATTATATATATATATGTATATATGATTAAGTAATATGGTATTTATGATATAATTATAATTATGGAATGATAAATTTTACTTACCTTTTTTCTATAATGATCATTTTGAAATTGTATCTTTACTCATGCAAATATACCACCTACCTTCTCCATGATAGTAACATTGGTAAATTTATCATAACCATATTACATGAATGGTTTTGAATTTATAATTGATGAATAAATGTGATAATTATATCATCATTAATATTATGTAAATGTTTTAATAATTACCCCTTTACCATAGTTGACTTACCAATTTTTATTGACACATAAAATGAATATATTAAAAATAGCTAACATAAATATAATCATTCAAGTAATTGTACACAAAATTTTAATAAGTAAAATAAAAGTAATGAAAAAAATTAAATTCATTTATGAATAAATTAAATTATGAACATATTTTTATTATTCAGGATGGAAAATAAATCTTTGAAAATTCGAACTAAAGGTGCGGGATTCTGTGTCATTCTCCTTTCACAGAGATATAATTTACTAATACTAACCCACCATATTTTATGAGGTGTATAGACAGAAAAATTTGATATATTATATAATTAATTAACATATATTAATGATATTTTATTTTTTTAGAAAAATTAATCCTTCATGGGGCTTAGAATTCAGATTTATGAAATATGTATATGACAAATTTGTTTAAAAATCTATTTTTAAATGTATAAATAATTAATTTGAACATATTATTCCATATTTAAATATTCAAGATATTATATTAAAAATTTATTTATATGGATATAAAATAAATATAATGTACAATAGATGTGTATTTTATAATTTGTCCTCCCCTTCACAGATTATTGTTTTTAAAAGAAATCAAAAACCCACTTTTCATTCTTGGGGATTTTTATGAATGAAAATGGGTTTTGAAAATGGATTGATAAATTTAGTAAAATTTAATGTTTTATTATCAGTTAAAATAATATATTATGTGTCACGTGATGAATATTTCATTATTTTATGTGTTATGATTATATAATAGTACTTGGAAATTTGATAGGTGGTTCCATGGTAAACCATTGACATGTAGATCTGTGATAAACCCACCACAGATGAGTCCATGATATCCCTTCAATGAATTGGTTATGTAAGTCCATTGTAGGTCTATTCGTTTTTTCAAAGTGACTTGTATATAAATTGACCACATGGTAATTCCATTTATAAGAGTAAAAATGTATAATATTGTCTTAATATACCTTTATGTATTTTTCTATGATTTCTATGGGTTTTATGGTAATATTGTGATTTGAAAAAGGGTATGAAATGGGCTTATTTTTACATGAAAGAATTTACTACTTCATAAGGGTGAAAATTAGTAGTTTATGATAATGACTTCAGGGGTTTTTGTGTTTATCTATGTAATAATGGTTTCCTCCACATCATATCTCCTACTAAGATTTTTATTCTCATCCCAATTTTTGTTTCTTGTTCAATGGTCTTAAGGTTGATTTATGGATGGGAAGGAGTTGATGTTGAAAGTCGTGAAGATTTCTCATAAAATATATCATGATTTATTTTCAAAAAAATTAATATAGAAAAAATGGATACTATTTGTATGTGTCCAGTTTTTATTTTAGGTCTTTTATGTATGATTTATGGATTAATTCCCAATATCTCCAAAACTTAAAAGATCCTCAATGTTAATGAAATTAAAATACTTGAATAAAAATCAATATAATGTAATTTTTTAAGGCCAGGTCCTTATATTTTTAATTTTTGAAAAGGTTTTGAATAATTTATAAGTTTGGATAATTATAATAGAATCAACATAGAATATTTTATTTTATAGTCATGTGGGGATGAAATCACATTTAAATATTACCATGTTGATTCATCTAATATATGCTCCTTCAAAATTTGTTTCTATATAGAAAATAAGGAAGGTGTAGTGGGAAGTCACCGAGAGGAAAATATCCTTCAAAATCAGTATTACGATATATTTGGAATTGGAACTGAGTAATTTTTTTTCAGTAATGGATCAATTGACATAGGCTATAAACTCTGGTGGTTTCTATGAAATAGAGAAACTATATCTAACCATAGATGAACATGATTACAGTAGATCATTTAATATGGAAACATCGCCCATCATTTAGAGGATCATCTAAACCTATGCCAGCTAGAGGATGGATTGAAGACCTAAAAATATATTTGATGTCATGGGTAGTCTGGATCAAAAAAATTAAACTCTTTCAATTTATAATTTTAAATTTGAAGTCGAGAAGTGGTGGTAAATGGTTATGAAAATCAGGGAAGTTTAATTGTTTTATTCCCTCCAATTGGATGCATTGAGGAATATTTTCCTTAATAAATATTTTCCTAAAGATATTATACTTTTTGATTATTAAAAATTACTTTAATTGAGACAGATGAGGAATATTATGTGGATGAATATGAAGAAAACATCACACGATTGGTGTTGTGCAACCAAATTTATATCCGAAATACTGATAGTTATATAAAGTAGTTTTAATGTGGTTTAAAACTATGATATCAATGTTTATTAGATTCTCGTGAGTTCAAGAGTCATAAAAATCATTTCGGATGCACTAAAAATGTTTAAATGGGGTTTTCCTATGATCAAGTCTCACAGGAAAACAAAAACATATAGATATAGTTATAAGACAATGAGAAAACATTCCTCAAAGATGTTTATATGTAAGAACAGAAAATTACCATATAGGGGTATGAGTGGTAAGAACAATCATGGTGAATTTCATTCAATGTCTTAAATGGTCTTACAATGTGGTAATTTTTCTTAATATTTCATGTCAGTAAATAGAAGACAATCAGGTATGAAATTTAAAGCCATCAGTAAGAAATTTTATTTGAAATGTGTTATGGTATTATGCCAACGTGTATCAAATTATATATATCCTAGGCTAAAGACCATAAATATTGAAATAAAATGGGATTGGGAAAATATTTTTCTACTACTGTTGTTGATGTTGGGCCATTAAATTAAGTGGTTACATGTATGTTACTTGTTCATTCAAATAATTCCAATACTTTATTTGACTATATATATTTTAATACATTCATTTATGAGATATTTTCTTGAAAATTGGTAACATCACCTCCTAAATGTACTTTAGTACTTTTGGTAAAAAAAAATTAAAGGAAGTATTAGAGAAACCATGATTTATAAAATCATCGTATTGTTATTAGCAGGATGAAATTTCCAATAAATACTATTCAAAATCCCATAGTGGATTTTCATTTAATTTTTAATATGGATATTGTTTATTTTTATAATACTAAAAAATATTGTAAAAAATGTTTTATTAAATTATTTAATATCATTTATAACATAAAAAATGTTGACAATGTGATTAAATATTGTAGTAAAAGTTATCTAGACAATATTGTTTAAAAGAAAAATACATTTCACTTTAAAAACATAACATTAGTAAATGAATTTATAGTTGTTTCAATGATGAATTTAATGGAATTGTCCCTCATATAGATGTTAAATGTTTTGTTGATTTTGTGAAAGTGGTTAATCATATTTATAATCCTCCTTATCAAATAGATAAAATAGAACATGTGTAATTGAATAATATATTGACATAATTTCTTTTTAAAGGATCCATCTGAAGTATCACATAACCTGGGGGTGGTCTTGTTTAATCTGTGAAAAGGATTGATGGTTCCATGAGACTTTTAATTGATTATAGATCCTTGAATAACATCACTTTTAACAAAAAGTAACATTTTCTCATATAGATGATTTTTTTTATCAGATCCATGCCGATCATTATTTTCTAGATATTCATATGATGTCTGGGTACCAATAGCTTTAGGTAAAGAAGGATAAAACTCTGAAGACAATATTTCCATTTAGATATAGGTATTATGAGTTTGTAGTTATGTGCTTTGATTTATATAATTAACATACTTTATTTATGAATCTTATGAATAGATTCTTCCATCAGTTTTTTGGTTCCGTGTGTGGTTGAGTTCATAGTTTATATTTTGGTATATTCTGAAATTCATGAGGAGACTAAGAGTCACTTAAGAAAAATTTTAAATACATTAAATGAAAATAAACTATATAGATTGTTGGGTAATATTGATTTATTTTGCAATAAAATTTCTTTCATTAGTCATAGTTTTTCTAAATATGGAATAATTTTTGACCCTATTAAAAATATTTTTTGACGAGTGACCAATATATAATAATTTCATTCATATTCATAGTTTTCTAATATTTGGATGTCATTACAGATGGTTTATTGAAAACATTTCTCGATTATCTAGCCCACTGAATAAGTTAACTAGAAATTGAGTTAGTAATAGTTGTACATAAATATATTGTGACAATTTCTATGAACTAAAATGATGATTTTCAAATTACCTATATTATCCCCTCTTTTTGGGAAATGGTAATTTTTTTCATCTATAGTGATGATTTATTAAAAGGAAATGCTTGTGTATGGTTTCATAATGACTAGGTATATTATTATATGTCACTGTAGTTGAAAACTCAGGAGTCAAATTACCATCCAAATAATTTGTAGTTAGCTACTATTTTGTTTGAATTAACAATTTTGAGGCATTATATTTATGGAGTGAAGTGTGAAATATATACCAAAAAACCTCATGTAAATAGTCTCTCAGAATGAGTTGACCGTGAGATAGATAAGATAGATATAACCAATGAAGAATTATTAATTTAATGATTAATTATAATTGGGGAAAATAAAATATGGTTGCCAATGATTTTAATTAAAAAATTAATGCTACATTAACCATCTAACATTTGTATTTTTTACCATCTAGTTAGTGATTCGACATATTTTTTCCTAGTAGTTATGGATGTAGGGACATCATCTATTTTATTTCATTATTAGTGAAATTTATTTTTTTTGGAAATAATTAAGAGAGAACTGATGGTAGATAAGTATTTGAAAAATATGGAGGTGTTTTTTAATAGTGGTAAGTTCCCATATTTCAGTATTGATGGAGATGGTGTTATACGATTTTGGAATATATTATGTTTTCCTTGTGATTCCATGTTGAGGAAAGAGTTTTTGATTGAATCATATAGTTAACTATTTTCTCTTCATATGAGTGGAACTAATATATATAAAGGCCTTCGGGAGTATTACAAGTGTATGGAATCAAAAGAGACATTTCCAATATTACCATGAAGTGTTTACCATGTTAGCTTGTGAAAGAAGAGGGACATGGACCAAAGGGGATGATTCAACATTCTCCCATTCCGGAAAAAAGAATATAGTAGAATATATAAATGGATTTTTTACTATTAAAAATGAATTATCAATTTAATAAAACTATTTAGCTTATTATTGATCGAATAAATATTTTTTCACATTCACTTCCCATTGGGATACAATGTCATTAAGTCATATTTATCGAATGTCTCTAAAAGTGGTTGTTAGGATACATGGAGTACCTCTCTCAATTATATCATAATATGATACTAGGTTCACATATAATTTTTGGAAAGGGATTTGGACATCCAGTGGTATTGTATTAATTTTATGTACAACATTTCATCATCAACACGATGGATAGTCTAAGAGAAGAATTCACAACATCCAATGTATGCTTCGTTCTTGAACAATGTATTGCCAAGGATGTTGAGATCAACATATTTCTTTGGATTAGTTTTAATACTATAATATTTATCATTACAATATATAAATGGGACCCTTTAAGAATTATATGGAATATAGTTTTTGACACTGGAGTTCTGGGATGATGAAGGAGAAAGGAAGTTAATCAGACCATAGTTGGTAGAGGAACCAATATGGATAGTGTAGGTAATTCAGTGACATGTGAGTATAGATTAGATTAGTAAGAACATTTAGGAAAATAATCAAAGGAAATATCTTTATTTTAAGGTAGTTCATCTTACCATTTTTATGTTTCTCCATGAAATTGTGTGATGTGTTTTTATAAGAATGGGAATATGAGTCCCTAGATCATTGGGCCATATAAGATGTTGGAGAAAGGTGGATAAACTACCTTCCAAGTCTTTTTACCCCAGGTATATCCAAGGTATAAAATGTTTTTCATGTTTCAATGGTAAGGACGTATGTACCATTTTCTTCTCATGCATGGGGCTATAAAGTAGGTTATTTGGAAGGGAACCTTTATAATGAGGAATAGCATGCTCATGTTTATGACTGTAATGATAAAGTGTTGTAGAATTTGGTAATTCACCAGATTTTGTTTTTATGGAAAAATATATGGTTGAATAGGAAATCTATGAATATTAAAATTTTATTAAGGACAAATATAACAACTTATTTAATAAGTGACTAAAATTTCGTGGATATTGTTTTCAAAATTCGGGAAGGATGTAATAGGCCAAGTTAGGAAAAAATAATTCATTTTCACATTTATTATGATTTATTAATTAGATAGTAATTTTTGAATAAAATTTATTATATTTAAAATTGAATTCTCAACACGTGATAATGATTTTCTTCGAAATCCCATGTTATATGCAAGAGTGAGATATACCAAACAATAATATACTATTGTTTCTTTTCAATATGGGAGAATTATTCTAGTTTTTGTATCTGTGTGAATGAATAAGAATAACTATATTATGTTTAAAATCATTAATAAAATGTTTTAAAACTCATAGAATAGGATTTTTGAGGATATGATTAGAATAAAATTAGTATTATGCTTATAATATCTATTTTTTGGAAACAACATTTATTGCCTTTTAATGGAGAACATTTTTTTCAAACTAATTTTTTTTATTTTTTTTTATTTTCATGAAAAAATAAATTTTAATTTAAATTGGAATACAAAAATTAAATTTGGTTGAATGTTTTTTTCTAAGAAGATTTATATTATGATGAATAATAAAATATACCATATTTTAATTTAAAAATACTTTATTGCTTTATTTCTTTATATTTTCTAATTCAAATATTAATTTATTAAAATTATAACTAAATAAATGTTTAATAATTATATTCAATTTGGGTCATTTTTTTCATTTCCATATTGATATTAGATATTAAAAATTGCAAACTTTTAAACATTTTTACTTTAAGAACCAGCATGGTCATCTTGTCTTTGAGATTAATATTAAAACAATTTCTAACACTATTAATGTGCGAATATAAAAAATTTATTCTAGTTTTTTAATAATTATAATTTATATATTATTTTAAGGTCAACCTAATTTTTAATCAAAAATATTAGTGAATCCAATAACATTTAATTAGAGGGATTAAGGTAAAAAAATTATATAGTGATTAAAATTTGATCTTAACAATAGAAATGGCTGATTAACTATTCTGAAACCCATTTTTTAGGACATGATTCGACAATATCCCATATTGGATAAAAAAAATTCATTATTGGATGATCATGTTTTATGGTAGACCGCCCAATTTGTTTTATGTTTTTATTTGTACAATAATGACACTCATCTCCACTATATAAAGGCACTCAACCACACCTTTAAATTACAGCTATTATGACCTTTTTATCATCCCAAACAATACCAAATAGGATCATAAAATCCATGACCTATCCCTAGAGGCCTCACTATAGTCATAAATCCATCCATGGAATTCCATTGGTTCCATCAAAAAGAAGATTAAATAATAAAAATTAATGTTCTCAACATTTATTTCTGTTTTATTTCCTTCTACATCCATTAAATTATCCTTAATTCATGCTTATAAAATTATATTAGTGTCATAAATATATTTATAATTTGTTATGCGATGTTTTTTACCTACAACTACACACACCTCCATCAAACTATTAATGAAATTATCGTTCATGTTTATGGTGGGATACCGCCTCGCAAAATGTTATCATTCCTTTCTCCATTATCACATATCATGTTTTGGATTTATGATGGAAAAAATATCTTATATTATATATTTATGATATTTATGATTAATTTGTATTTTTTTTATTTTTAAATATGCATATCTTCATGCTTCCCATTTTTTGGGTATATGATAACATCGTTTGTGGATGTGTGGACTACTACCTCCTCAATTCGTTGTTATTCGTTCTGAAATTACTTGGAATTTATTAATGATGGGTTTAATAAAAATATGTCACTTAATAAAATCATTATGTAATTAATTAAATAGATACCATTAATGAAATAAAACATGTTATTTTATTTTTTACCATTTTAATACACTACAAAAGGTGATAGCATCGTTTGTGGATGTGTGAAATGTCGCCTCCTCGACACGATTCAATTCATTTTAGTACACAATAAATATATATTAGTATATATAATTATATAACATGGTGTTTATGAAATTATGTTTTTTATGGGATGATTCATGTAACTTACCATACACTTATAATGATAAGTGAGAAATGGGAACATTTCTCATGTGTATGTACGTCCAACTGTCTCAATGACTGTAATGTTGGTTCATTTTTCAGAACCACATTGCCTGATTGGTTTTAAATTAAAAAAACATTTATGAACCCATTATTTATTTATTATTTTTATTATTACGGAGATGTTTAAATAATATCCCATTTTTTCATAGTTTACCTACAAAAGTCATTTGGTCATATAATCTGAATACAGACAAAACATACGACATAAACATAATTTTTTATAGTTTTATAAAATATTTTAACAAATGAAATTAAAGTAATTATAGATGTTAAAACGTTTATAAATAAAGTATATAATTATTATAATTTAACTACTTTTGATGATAAATACACACTTAAAAGGTTAGGCTCAATTTAGGGAATTTCTTCCTAATCTCCTTTCACTAAGGTATATTTTTATGTTATACACCCACATTACATTACATGGTGTGTATAAAACAACTTTCAATGTATCGTATAAATTATTACTTATTATCATGTTATAAAAATTATTTTTCAATTATTTTTTATTCATGTTGATTATGATTCAACAATTTCAAACTGGTATGTGACACATTGAATTAAAAACATCTTTTTTAATGTTTATGGATTTTAATTAAAATTATTTCCCTATATATGAATAGTATTGATATTATTTTACATATTTATTTATTTTTATATTGAAGAAATATATATTAAAATATATATTAAAATATATTTTCATTTTATATTTGGATTTATCTAAAATCCTACATGTTTTTAGATGAAAAACATACCCATCTTTTCCTTTTAAGAGAGTTTTTTTTTGAAAATTGGTTTTGAAAATGGATTTATAATTTCAATAATCAGAAATGTATTCAAATAATAGGAAATGAAATATTACGAGTGAAATATTGATGATTTATTCTTTTAGGTGTTATAATTAAGTAATGAATCTTGGAATTTTAATTGGTGGTTTTGGGAAAACTAATTATCAGTGCTTCCATGATAATCCTATGATGGGTGGGTCTATGATAGACCTCCAAGGCATTGGGTATGGGAGTCATCCATGTGGATATTACATTTTCAAGAGTTACATGGATGGAATTTAGCCACATAGTTAACAAATTTATATGATATAAAATTATAATAAGGTCCCATGATACCTTTATCTGCTTTCTATGCATATTATGGGTTTTATAGTAATCATGAGTCTTAAAATAGGTATGCAATGGGAATATTTTCATAGGAAACTATTTACAACTTAAAAGGGTGTAATTTATTAATTTATGATAAAATTTACAATCTTTATATTATATATCAATGAACAAATGGTTTCTTTCTTTTTTACGTCACTTACTTAGATTTTAATTCACATCACTAGTTTTAAATGATTGTTACATGACATATGGATTATTAACATATTAGAAGATGTCATGTTGAAATATTTGAATATTTTTTATAAAAGATATCATGATTTATTTTAATTGATTTAGGTTATGTAGAAAAAAACATTGTTCAGAAGTTTACACTGTGTATTTTATGCATTTTATGTATGAGTTGTGGACAAATTCTCTAAAACTCTTAACCTAAAAATATGCTCATTTTTTAATGAATGAAAAATTAATGAATATAACTCATGTACAGGTATGTCATAAGGGTAAAATCATACAATAATCTAGTTGTTAAACAAAAATATATGAATTGTAATATGTAATTTAAAAATATTAAGTATAATGGTTTTATATAAATAAAAAACTATTGATAGAAATAATTAATTTTTATAAAACCATTTAAATTTTTCCAAAAATAATATTTTTTCAGAAATATATTGTTTATATTATGTGAATATATTATAAAATATAATATTCAAGTTATTCAATATTTAATGTGTAATATAATCTTTATAATATAAATCACAATGTCAGAATAATATTAGTGGAAATGTTTTAGAATATTTGTAAAAGGTAATAATTATAAAGAATAGTGAAAAAAATACTATGTTTTATTAAGAATTATATATTCAATAGAAGAATTTAAAAACATAAGACTAGTTTTGTGGGGGGTTTAAGTGTAAAATTTGATCCATTATAAACAAATTAAACAAATTGACATCATTTGGATATTTTTTTTATAAAATTTATATGTCAATAAATTCCCCACTTATGAAAATTTTTTATTTGAAGACTCATTTCTCATCTTATATGCGGGCTTTAATTATAAATTAGATTTCTCAATTTATATGAGTTTAATATTTAAAATTCTATTAAATTTTATTAATAAGAATAATTTATATTATTAATTTATATTTTATTATTTTTTAACTATAAAACCCCAAAATTTCATAGTATTTTATATCAATAATTTAATTCAATAGCTTATACTATAGGCATCACTGACTTATCTTGCATTATACACAAGATTGAGTTTCTGTGAGACAACAAATCAGTATTATAATTATTTAAACAATATATATATATATCAATTAAATATTGTTATATTAATTGTAAAAAATAAATTTTTTAATGTTATTTATAATGTTTTCACATAAATAGAATTTATTTTTAATGAAATATATATGTTTTGTTAAAATAGTTATATGTTTACAAAAAAACATTTTCATAAAATAACTAATTTTTATCTTCCTTTGTGAATGTTAATAAAATTAATATCAGACAATCCTAAGCATTTAATTTGATAAAATAGACTTCATTTTTGGATTCAAAATATCAAAATTGTCTTGGCATGAATTGTTTGCTTTTTTCAGAAAACTAGAAATTTTTTATGAATAGTAAAAATTACTACATAGTACATAAAAACTGACTTTTTCATTTAAATATTTATTTTTAATTTATCATTTATCCTAAATTAAAAATAGATACATAATACTTATATTAGTTTAATATAAGACATTTGAGTCATTTTATAACAAGATTAGATATATAAAATTTCATTGAACTTTATAACCTCTTTTACCCACCATGTAGACACACTAACCGATTTTTAGAAAACGTAATTTTACTACATCTGTGAACTGAATTTAAAAAATTTTACATTCACTGTTATCATTAGTATATAAAATTTCGTTAAATATGATTAAAATAATTTTTGGTGTATAGAAACTTTTTAATTTTTTTACCATAGTTAAAAGTAAATATTATAATTAAAGGTAATAATGGTATTATAATTACCCCAAAAAATCCTAATTATATTGGATAAAGGAATTATGGCATAAATCATTCTTTGGAAAAAAAATAGATCCTTTTATATCATCTTTTATTATATTAGGTTATTTATTATATATTAATTCAAGAAGAGTTAAAAGTATTAAATTACATTTTTAATAACAAAACCTTTTTTTATATAGGGTTATAAATATGATAAATTCAACTATAAATATTATTTAGAAATATGAAAAGATTTAATAAATCATGGTATTTTATTTATAATTTTTATACATTATATAATAAAATTTATTTATGATACAATGATGATGTAGTAATTACCTAATTAATGATAGATTAAAATAATTGATATTATAAATATTAAAATAAATGTAAATTTAATCTTTTGATACCAAAAATAAATTTTCTTGTTTAATAGGACATGTTATAGTTGATTAAATGTATTTTTTTTTGAAGTAATCAAGTTTTTATGACTTTCACAAAAACCAAATACATAATAATGTCGAATTTGACATAAATGAGTTTTTAAATCAAATAATATTTTATAAAATTATATAATAGTCCTTATAATATATGGTTTAAAAAATGACATATAAATTTTAGATATGTCATTAATTAACCACTTTATGTTTACTTTTCCTTTTATAGTAACTATATTAACCATGTAGTATAAAAATACAAGAAGACATGGTAAAAGATAAACTATTTAACAAAGACTTAAATAAAAAAGATAAGGTAAATATGGTGACCTAAACATGTCAAAAACCTATTGGTTGAGTGTATTTCGACCCATATCATTCTTATCCTAGAAATATATCCATTTTTAGATAGTAGGAACTGAATATAATTTGATAATAAATTAATGTTGCATGCTTTTTCTAATGTTCTCCTCAACTCTATTATAAAAGGGTACTTCCCCTTCTATTTAATTAACACCTCAAAAAAAAATTGGTGTGGCTATACCATGATGAAATCTCCTCCCAACATCTATCAATTTAACAAAGAGTCCTTAGATTTATCAGAAGTCCAACCTAAGGAGACATTTTTTCTAATTAAATGGAAGCACCCAAAGAAGAGGTAATTAATTTATCACCTCATTCAAAGTTATTTTCTTATTATACTCTCTCTTTATATGTTTTTTCCAAACTAAAAATCAAACTCATGTAACTTCTATATAATTATTTGGTATTATAAAAATGGTACAACCATATTCATTATTATGTCCATCCTTGGAATTATAATATCACCATCAGTGCATATGTACGACTTACCATATCCACACAGTAGTGTAGTTTGTTATCCAACACTACATTATTTGGATTGGTTTAATAATGAGTTTAATTGATTTAAATAATAAATAGAACATGTTAATGATTATGTATATATAATATACCATTCAATTATATATGATTTCCCCATCAATAGAATGATATTGTCATTCATGCGCACGTACGACTTAATGTATCCACGATGTTATGCAATTTCATTCCCCATCATAACCATTCAACAATAATTTTTATTTTATGATTAAAAAATAATTTTTATTTTATGATTAAAAAATAATTTTTAAGAACTTAATATCATTCTTGATATGAAAAAAATACATCATATCCATAACAAAAATGAATTCTGTAACAAAATATATAACTAAAAACAAATTAGTTAACACTGAAACCATGATACTACTGAAATATTATTAACAATGATATATTATAGAATCATATATGAAATGAAATTTATAAATTTTGTTCTTTTATAATTTAATAAAAATGATTTAACTATTATAAAAGAGGTTAAAAATACCCTCGAATAATGGAAATTATATTGTAAGGGGGTTTTTTCTCGCTTTTTTCCCCCATGAGATTCATTCTATATTTTCCACTATTTCATTTTGTGTGGTGTATGTACCTAAAACATTATATTATTTCTATAATATAATTTAAATTATGGGCATTTAAATCTTTATCTTATGATCCATTTTTCATGGGGTGTATGTTTTGTATGTTACCAAATCTGTATGGGAATTTCTAATTTCAATTTTCTCTCAATGGGTTTTACACAGACATCATTGATTATTTTACTCCATGATAATGTTTTAAATCACTATTTATTTATTTTTGTATTAATTTAAACTCCCTTTTGGGTGGATATAGATTTTATACACATAATATTTCCATTGAAAAATTCGCATATCATTGATATGAACATGATAAGGATAACCTAATTAAATTTCCATTCATTGAGTTAAACATCCATGTCATTGGTTTTTTTTACAATAATATGTGTGAACCTCCTCTAATTGATTTACAATAAATATCCAGTTATATTGATTTTATTTATATTTTTGAAACATTATTATGCCATTTATTTATCCTTTATATATTGATACAGGCTTTATAATGGATTTTATTCCAATTTACATTCCATTGAGACATCATTGTTGTTATGAACTAATTCACTTTTATATGGTGTATATACAATCCTTTGACATATTATATCATGAATCCCATTGTTCTCATGATATTATATTGTTTTGATAAATTTTAGTCCTCAATTTGTTTTATTCAACTTTCTTTCATTTGGTTTGGAGCTGTTTTACTAAAATATATTTTTAAATGTTTAAAATATTTATTCTTCTAAATATTTCTCATTAATGTCCATTTTTTACGATTCTTATAAAGATATAAATATTTGGACATTAATATTTTAAATTTAAAATTATTTTTATATATTTCAAATATTTATGGGACACATTGATTAAAAATCACTTTTAAATAACTTCTTTGATAATTATTGAAACTATTAAATGTTTTTAAGAAAAATGTGATATTTATCTCAAATAGTTTTACTATTTATTTTCATCTATGTAAATATCATTTATTGTATTTTATACATTTTTGAGGTTGATATATAATAATATAATCTTCCATATTGTGTTGAAAGAGTTATGTTTGACTGTGGATGTGCTATTTTTATACCATTTATGTTTTTTAGTAAAATGATTTCCATTTCACATTCTAGTTTTAATATGAATGTTTATATTATGTTTCACCCTTTTCATACAAGGAATGAATTGGACTATGTAAGTGATGGGTTGGGCCTACTATTGCCTCTTGACCCATATGTAGGTCTCATGAGACAAACTACTGTCTTAGCACAAGGCCTTGACAAAAATTCTATTTACGGTCTTGGAATAAGGGCTTAACATTGTGTTTAATATGTCCAAAATTATGAATTCCATCATTTTGAGATTAGTTATTGGTGTAAAATAATATTATTTGACTAGTAGAATGTCCATGTGAAAAAGTAAATAGAATTATTTAATTTCACTTTTCCATATTATGATGATGTTTAAGTAGGGCTTGTGTGTCAATTTTATACCTCTCCATAAATTTTTATGAATATTTATGATAGCTTCCATTATATTTTTTATCCGTACATAGAATCTAAGGTCACCAATTTTTTATGTTTTATTTTCCCAGGATTCCAAGAAGTTTATTATGATATATATGCATGTTTAAGTTAGGGGAATAATCTAATTATCAATAGATTATTTATGTTTTTTTCATCTTAGAAATTGAAATGTAATGTTCATGTATGTACTCTATTTTTCAAGACTGCTAAACTGATAGGTCATTTGGTACTTTATTCCTTCAAAATGTTCCAATGTTTTAAATGAATTCACCTGCTATTGGTTTATAGGTTTTGGGAGTAATAGTTTGTAGCAGAGGAAGTTTCTCAATAACGTTAGAAACTGAATTTAGATAAACACTGATTAGGTAACATTACCCTAAGATAGACTTTGAGGATTAAAATAGAATAACTTCTTAAAATTTTGGTAATGTATTGATTATTTGAGTTTTCCAAGAAATACATACCTGTCTGGATACTACAAGTGGACATGGTTCGGGTGAAGATGTACCTAAGAGTGAAACATTAGGCAAGGAGTTTTAGGCTTGACATGGGGTATCCTAGTACATGACAACGAGCCTTACTACGCACCTGGTTTGAAAATAATGGGGGATATGCTTTGGATAATTCACATTTTCATTAAAAAATTATTTGAATGATTTTAATATAAGATGAGAATAATTAACAATGGTTAATCTTAATGTGTTATATATTGAAAATATTTTGTCAGGATTTTATCTAAAAGATTTTATGACTATTGTTAATCACTCTATGATTTCTGGTATTTGTCATTGGATAGATTTCAAGGAAGTCATAGTAACATTGAACATGATGTAAAAGGTAGGAATAATGGAGGAAATGAGAAATGAAATGGAATATTGATAAGCTTAAAGGATATCGTGTTAATGTCGAATCATTTTTTCAAAAATATAGTCACAAACATATACATTAACCAACTCCCAAACTCAACAAAGATGATAAATGAGAAGAATGATATACGATACATCATTGGAAACCATGGAGAAAAAATTATCTATTTCCATCTTGTTTTAAATGTTGAAGGAGACACCCGTTAAGGTTTCTCAATGGAACAAATATATGATTTATGTGTTTTAAAGGATATAAAGAAAATAATTGTGGAGGAAAATGAAGAGTAATATGGAAGAAAATAATATCCTAACAATACATTTATAGCCATTTTCCCTAAATTTAGGGCACCTGGGCATTACCCGAGTAAATGCTTTATTCTATAGGATGAACAAAAGGTCTAAAAAAATATGTGGAAATAAATTGATTAAAGAATTTTTAAATGTATTAATGCACTTTGTGGATGTAACACCCGAGATTTTTATGAGTAATATTTTGTTTTTGTATATCATCAAAGAAATCTTTCACTACACACTTGCTTGGCTTACTTTACACGCAATCGCGACCTTCCTCGATAGCTTGTGTTGTACGCAATACCGAGTTTTACTAAACAACGATATATTGTTATGAACTAGCCGTTATGAACAGTGTTAACTAAATTTTGAATTTTATAACATTATTATTCATCTTACACATTTCTAGAACATGTTATAATAACAAAATAATTTTTTTCGGGTAAAATAAGTATTTTTCAAAAAATGCAGTTTTGCCGCCTTTTGATGGCGCACCCACATTAAATCTAGTTTTTGACGTGTTTATAAGTTCAATTTGACAAAATAAAATTATTCTTTGGAATCAAGAAATAATAATTTACTTTGGATAAATTTTTCATATTATTCTGGTAACTTTCACATTTTAATGAATAGTAAAAACACGCTATATTTTAATTAAAAACAATTTTTTTCATCGTAATATCTTATGTGGTTAAATTATAATATTGAATGGTTTTAAAGTATAAATAGAATATATTTTTACCATTTAATATAATGTATGTCATTAGCATTGATTTTACCTTGAATTCATAAGTTAAATCAATTCAATCTTTTGCAATGTTTTAAACAAAAACCCGTTTTTATCCGAAAACGGGATTAATTTTAATTTAATTTCTGAAACTTCTGTGTTTTGAACTTTAAAAAATGGATTCCATATTTGGAATTAGTGGGTCCAAATTATGTTAATAGGATACTTTTTATTTTTGGGAATTATGAATAGTAATTATGGTAAATTTTATTTACCATAGTTAAAGGTAAATCGGGTAATTAAGGGTAAATATAATATTTTAAAATTACCCTAACAAATGTAAAAATCCTATTGGATGACTAAAAGTCGACCCATATCACCTAAGGGTCAGATTAGATTCATTTAATTAAATTTTGTCAATGAAAATAATTTAATTATTATTAAAACCAAAGAATGTGACAACATGTCACTTTCTTAAATTATATAAGTATAATAATTTTAATCTAGTGATATACTTCATGAAACTTCGAACATGAATAGTCTCCAGAAAGATAATACATTTGTCAAAATAATAGGAATTTATTTAGAATTTTTAGGGATTAAATAATTATCATTTATTATGATAAAAAGATGATGCAGTAATTATCTTATTAATGAAATATTGACATAATTGATGTTATAAATACCCAAATAAATGTAATTTGAGACTTTTAATGAATTCCACTAATTTTCTAGGTTACTATGATATATTATTGTTTCTTTAATCAACTTGTTTATAACATATAATTCTGTTATGACTTTCACAAAAATCATATATCAAATAGTGTCAAAATTTACACAAAATAGTTTTTAAATCAAATATTATATTAATAATTGTTATTTTATTCCTAAAAATATAAGGTTCGGCCAAATTAATTATATAAGGATATATATATTAATAATAAACAATTTGGGGTTCGTTTGGCATGTTATAGTAAGTGTATTAACCATATAGTGAAAGAAAACAAAAAGACACGGTAAAAGTTAAATTATTCAACTTAGAGTTAAATCTAATTTATAAGGTTAAAATAATACCCTAAACTTACCCAAATCCTATTGGTTGATAGTATTTCGACCCATCCCCACTTTACCTTCGAAATAAGACCCTTTTGAACCATTATAAACTGATTTTGACTTTAAAATAAAATAATATTTTGAGGTATTCCTAAGGTGCCCCTCTCCTCCCTTATAAAAGGGCACCTCCTCCCCCTCCTCCTCACACCAATTTGAGCACTCAAGCTCTGCCAACCCCTGCCATTTTCTCCTCTCCACTTCCCTAGAATAATCCTAGAGGTCCTGGTCTTCTTCAAAGACCAATCTTAGTTCCCTAAGTGGAGGATTCAAAGAGGCGTTCCAAAGAAGAGGTAATATCCGATCTTTTCAATTTCTTTCTTCTTCAACTTCTTCTTCTTTAGTTGTTTCATGATAAAGTAATAACTTCAGTATTACTTACATACTGATATGTTATTATAAATATGAAACAAACCTAATTCACTTTCTATCCATCCTACGGAAAAATGAAACCACCGCACGTGCGTACGTACGAAATACCGTCTCCACACCGTGGTGTAATCTATTTTCCACCACCACCTTACAAGGATGGGTATAATGGTGTAATGAGTATCTATTTATGATTATTATAAAGTAATATTGATACTGAAATAATATATATATACTCCAATACAATTCCACGATCATAGGAACGATATCATCACTCGTGCGTAAGTACGGAATACCGTCTCCACGATGTGATGCGACTGGTTCTACATGATCATCATTACATAGTAATTATATCAATGAATTGAATGAATAAATATGATATATGTTACACTAATACCATTCTGGATATAAGGTATCTATAACCTTAAAAGAAGAATTAGAATTTATTAAGCAAAACACGCATAAGAACAAAAGGCAATAAAGACCCGAGTAACAAGTAACAATGAAATATTACTAACAAGAAGCTATGAATATGACCATATATGACATCATATCAATATGTATGATTCTGGAATAAGTCAATAACAATATTTAAACCATTATACAGGAGCTTCGGAAACGTACAAAGCAAATCGGACCTAAGGTAAGGGAAATATCACAATCTCATTTTTATCCGAGATTGTTTATTCGTAAGTATTTACTGGGGTGTATTTTATCATCCACATCCATGTTCCCTCAATATGTAATATTGTTTCCATCCACTTACAATATTTTAAATCCAATTTTACCCTTTGGTGAGTTTTTAGTAAAGAATATGAAAGGAATCTTTTGCCGTTTTTTCATACGAGGTACTTTTTGACTTTTCCGACAAAAGTACGAAGAATGTTTTTTTTAACTTATATGGAATGAATGGATTTTTAAAACATTATTTCCAAGAAACTTCCTTTACATGTTTTCAAGTTTATTTTTAATCAACTTCTTTTATTTTAAAGTCGTATGACATGTTATGAAAGGAAAAATGTTTTTGAAGTAGAAAGGATATTTTCCTCAAGAATAGAGTTCAAGTATTTTATCAAAATTATTTTCCATCTAAGATAATAAAAGGGTTCTGTTTTTATCCCTATTATTACATTGGTTTGATTATGTTGTGATGGAAATATTTTTATGAATTCCTTCATCTTATATGAATTGTTTTATGATGTCATGTTGTTTAAGAATCCCATTTTTATTACATGGGTTACGCTATGATGTATGGTTTATTATTATGTGGCACACATAAGAAAGGATTCATTATAAGATGGGTGGGACCTATATCTCCCTCCAATGCATTGGGTAAAGATTTTATATCTCATGTGATAGACATGGCTGGAACGGTAGGTTATACCGGTTCAGTGAAACAAGACTGGAACAAGGGTGACTCAGTTCAGAAAGGGACTTTGTCCACTAAGATAGTCTTGGCAATGAGTCATGACTAACAAGAAATGATTTTCCATGATTATGTGTGCATGACACAAAGTTTCAAGTTTCATGTTATGATTATGGTGATCTCATTTTCACTTCTATGATTTATTCCATGTTAAGATATTATGATCTCTTTTGCAGGTTATGATTTTCAAAAAGATATGATATGATTTTTATTTCCTTTATTTGCCCTTGCTGAGCATTTGAGCTCACCCTTTTATGTTTTCTTTTCCCCAGGTCAGGAAGATGGATATTAAGTAGAATATGCTAAAAGGGACCCTAGATATCATGAAATAAATGGGAGACATTGTAGAAGATTTATGAACCAGTTGTTTATGTTTCCCAGTTTCTAAAGACACTATACCTATACGGTCCTTTGTGGTTTTGTCATATGTTGTAATAAGTGTGCTTCAATTTTGAAGTATTAACAATGTATGTAATGTATGGGTCGTTATATTTGGTATCAGAGGAAAGGTATAGTCAACCTTTGGAAACTAGGATGTGAAAGCCTTAGTAAGAACCCTAAGGATAAGTCTAAGCATAGAACACAATCTTAGTGTTTTAGAAATGGCCATGAATACCCTGGGATAAGACCTTAAGTGTGAAATTTTATTCTTGATTATGTGGTTTTCCTATTATAATTAGTGTTGCTCACACTATTCTTCTTGGTTTTAGTCAATGGCTGGAACCCGAAGGAACCGTGTTAATGCGGAATGCGATGGGCAATGCAATGATTGTCCCCCTGAGCAACCCAACGATATGGGAGCTGGAATGCAAAATCTTGTAGCCATTCTCACAAAACTTTCTCAAGCTATGAATCATGCAGGACTTCCAAACGAGCAAAGGAAGGAGCAACATTGTGTTGAATCCTTCATGAGGCAGCATCCACCTTCTTTCAGTGGGTCTACTGATCCATTAGTTGCTGAACAATGGATAAGTACTACTGAAAAGATATTTTCAGTTCTTCAATGTTCTGAACATGATAAAGTCATCCTAGCAGTGTATCGTTTGGAAGGAGATGCTGATCAATGGTGGAATCTTATTAAGAATACGAGGCAAAGGGATGAAATTGAGTCTATGGAATGGGACGAGTTCAAGAACTTATTTTTCAATAAGTATTTCCCACGTATTCTCTGAACAAAGATAGAGAAAGAGTTTCTTGAACTGAAGCAGAGGGATGATGAATCTGTTGGTACCTATGAAGCAAATTTTACAAGACTTGCAAGGTACGCTTCTGGTATTATTATCCAACCTGAGAGTAAGATCGATCGATTATTTAGTGGCTTAAAACCAAGTCTTCGAAGGGTGTTAGCCATAAGGGACTTCAATAGCTACGAGGAAATTGTTCGATGTGCTCTCAAAGTCGACATGGAGATTAGAGTAACCCATTAGTCACATGGGTTTGATAAGAAGAGGAAGATGGAATTCAAAGGAAAATCTAAAGAGCACACTGAAAAGAAGTTGAGCTTTCCCTTATGCTCAAAGTGTGGAAAGAAACATGGAGGGAGTTGTCTTAAAGGAACAAGTAAATGTTTCAAATGTGGAAAGGAAGGTCATCGGGCATTTGAATGCCGCGATAATGGGAAGAAGATGTCTAATGATGCAAACAAAGGAAGGGATACACAGAATGAACCTACTACACATCAATGTTTCAAGTGCAAGGAGATGGGGAATTATTCCAATCAATTCCCAAATCCAAGGGTTGATGATGATGGTCGACGTCAACAAAATCATAAGGCTAAAGACAAAGGAAAGTCACATGCAATTTCTATCAACGATGTGGAGTACGATAACGAAGTGGTGAAAGGTACACTTACCATCCACTCTAAAGTAGCAAATGTTTTATTTGATTCTGGATCCACCCACTCTTTTATTTCTAAAGAATTTTCTAAGGGTATCACCGTATTACCTCAACAATTAGATGTTGAGTTAGTTGTGACAACACCTAATGGCACAACAGTCGCATCAAAAGTTTATAATTCTTCTCCGATCGAAGTTTGTGGGAAAGTGCTTCCTGAAAATCATGTGATACTTCCTTTAGTGGAATTTGATGTGATTCTTGGCATGGATTGGCTTTCTCTACATGGAGCTCATATCAATTGCCAAATAAGGGAAGTCACATTTCATATTCCAGATCAATCTGCGATCGTCTATCGATGCAAGGATGAATATAACCTTCCAGTGGAAATCTCTTCCATCTTATGGGTCTTGATTCCAGTAAATGAAGGTTAATTATCTCAAATGGTTGGTGAGAAACTCACGATTAAGAATATGCCCATTGTACAGGAGTTTGATGATGTCTTTCCGGAGGAATTACCGGGTCCTCCACCAAATCGTGAAGTTGAGTTTTCAATAGAACTCGTACCGGGTGCTTTGCCTATTTCAAAGACACCATATAGAATGGACCCAATTGAGTTGCAGGAATTGAAGAAGCAACTCCAAGAGAATCTTGATAAGGGATTCATACGCCCTAGTGCGTCACCTTGGGGAGCACCTGTTCTATTTGTTAAGAAGAAAGATGGATCAATGAGACTCTGCATTGATTATCGAGAACTTAACAAGATCACTATCAAGAACAAATATCCTCTCCCACGCATTGATGACTTATTTGACCAACTACACGGAGCTCAATACTTTTCCAAGATTGATCTTCGTTCAGGGTATCATCAATTAAGGGTCAAAAGGGAGGATATACCAAAGACGGCTTTCCGTACAAGGTATGGACACTATGAATTTATAGTGATGCCATTTGGTCTTACTAATGCCCCTGTTATCTTCATGGATCTAATGAATAGAGTCTTTAGAGACTATCCTGATAAATTTGTGGTAGTCTTTATAGACGACATTCTTTTTTATTCAAAGATCAAGGAAGAGCATGAAGAGCACTTGAGAATTATATTGAAGACCCTGAGAAAGGAGAAGCTTTATGCCAAATTTACCAAGTGTGAATTTTGGCTTCAAAAAGTTTCATTTTTGGGGCATATAATCTCAAAAGAGGGGATATCTGTGGATCCAGCAAAAATAGAGGTTATCGAAAGATGGTCAAGACCAACAACAGTAACTGAGATCCGATGTTTTCTTGGTTTGGCTGGATATTATCGATGTTTTGTAAAGGATTTTTCACTATTATCTAATCCACTCACCAAGTTGACTCGGAAAGGAGTTAAGTTTGTTTGGACAGAGGAATGTGAAGAGAATTTCAAGGAGTTGAAAAGAAGGTTATCCAGTGCACCTGTGCTCACACTGCCTTGTACTGGAGAAAGGTTTGTGATCTACAGTAATGCATCCAAGAAGGGATTGGGGTGTGTTCTTATGCAAAATGATATGGTGATAGCTTATGCCACACGATAGTTGAAAATCCATGAGCAAAATTACCCAACACATGATTCGGAGTTGGCTGCGGTAATCTTTGCATTAAAGATTTGGAGGCATTACCTTTACGGTGAAAGGTGTGATATTTATACTGATAATAAAAGTTTAAAGTATATTTTCACACAAAAGGAGATGAATATGCGTCAAAGAAGATGGTTGGAGCAGATTAAGGATTATGACTGCTCAATCCATTACCACCCTGGGAAAGAAAACAAGGTGGCAGATGCATTAAGTCGACAAGACCATGCTAGTTTATCCATGATGAGGATCACAAAGGATCCAATATTTATGGATTTACAAAGGATGGATCATGGAATTATAATGGAAGGGGAAAAATCTTATCTTTCTAAAATAAATGTTCAACCATCTATACATGTGAAGATTAAAGAGGCGCAGAAAGAAGATGTCAAGTTACAAAAGAAGGTGAGAAATGTTCTTGAATTCAACCTTGATTGTGATGGGATAATAAAGTTCAGGAATCGGGTTGTGTTCCTCCCATCCCCGAATTAAAGAAGGAGCTGCTGGATGAGGCTCATAGTTCATCATTCTCTATTCATCCTGGAAGCACGAAGATGTATAGGGACCTGAAAGAGTACTTCTGGTGGGATGGCATGAAAAGAGATGTCGTTGAATATGTCTCTCGATGCTTGGTTTGTCAACAAGTTAAAGCTAAGAGACAAAAGTCTAAGGGGATGTTACAACCATTACCCATACCCGAATGGATATGGGAAAACATCACTATGGACTTTGTCACAGGACTTCCTAAAACATCCAAAGGCAATAATGCTATTTGGGTCATAGTTGATCGTCTTACAAAGTCTGCACACTTCATTGCTATTAGAGAGGATTTCTCTCCAGATCAGCTTGCCAGGATATATGTAAAGGAAGTGGTAAGATTGCATGGAGTACCACTTTCTATTATATCTGATCGGGATCCGAGATTTACCTCGATGTTCTGGAGAAGTCTTCAGCATACTCTGGATACAGAGTTGAGTTTTAGCACTGCTTATCATCCTCAGACAGACGGTCAGTCTGAGAGAACAATTCAAACCCTAGAAGATATGTTGAGAGATTTCTCTATGGATTTCAAAGGAGGTTGGGATCAACACCTACCTTTGGTGGAATTTTCTTATAATAATAGCTTTCACTCCAGTATTCAGATGGCTCCTTATGAAGCTCTCTATGGAAAGAAATGTAGGACTCCAACTTGCTGGGATAAAGTTGGGGAAAGAAAGCTATTAGGACCTGCTCTCGTTGATGAAATGGCAGAAAAGGTCAGATCTATTCAACAACACATAAGAGTAGCTCAGAGTCGACAAGAAAAGTTATGCCGACAATCGAAGAAAAGACCTAGAGTTTGAAGTGGGCGATAAAGTGTTCTTACGAATATCTCCCTGGAAGAGGGTTATGATATTTGGAAAGAAGGGGAAGTTGATCCCTAGATATATCGGTCCTTTCTAAATACTGGATCGTGTTGGAAAGGTAGCTTACCGATTGGCGCTTCCACTGAATCTCTCTCAAGTTCACGATGTGTTCTATGTATCTCTCCTAAGAAAGTACATACCTGATCCTTCACATTTACTCAGCTCAGAAGTTGTACCGCTGGAGAAAAATCTTTCTTATGAAGAACAACCGATAGAGATTCTGGATCGTAGCGAAAAAGTCCTACGAAACAAGACCACTCGATTGGTGAAAGTTTTATGGAGGAACCACCAACTTGAAGAAGCTACATGGGAGCTTGAGGATATGATGAGGGAGAAGTATCCTCATCTGTTTGTTACAAAGTGACGAATTTCAAGGACGAAATTCTTTTTAAGGGGGGTAGAATGTAACACCCGAGATTTTTATGAGTAATATTTTGTTTTTATATATCATCAAAGGAATCTTTCACTACACACTTGTTTGGCTTACTTTACACGCAATCACGACCTTCCTCGATAGCTTGTGTTGTACGCAATACCGAGTTTTACTAAACAACGATATATTGTTATGAACTAGCCGTTATGAATAGTGTTAACTAAATTTTGAATTTTATAACATTATTATTCATCTTAAACATTTCTAGAACATGTTATAAGAACAAAATAATTTTTTTCGGGTAAAATAAGTATTTTTCAAAAAATGCAGTTTTGCCGCCTTTTGATGGCGCACCCATATTAAATATTGTTTTTGACATGTTTATAAGTCCAATTTGAAAAAATAAAATTATTCTTTGGAATCAATAAATAAAAATTTACTTTGGATAAATTTTCCATATTATTCTGGTAACTTTCACATTTTAATGAATAGTAAAAACACGCTATATTTTAATTAAAAACAATTTTTTTTCATCGTAATATCTTATGTGGTTAAATTATAATATTGAATGGTTTTAAAGTATAAATAGAATATATTTTTACCATTTAATATAATGTATGTCATTAGCATTTATTTTACCTTGAATTCATAAGTTAAATCAATTCAATCTTTTGCAATGTTTTAAACAAAAACCCGTTTTTATTCGACAACGGGATTAATTTTAATTTAATTTCTGCAACTTCTGTGTTTTGAATTTTAAAAAATGGATTCCATATTTGGAATCAGTGGGTCCAAATTATGTTAATAGGATACTTTTTATTTTTGGGAATTATGAATAGTAATTATGGTAAATTTTATTTACCATAGTTAAAGGTAAATCGGGTAATTAAGGGTAAATATAATATTTTAAAATTACCCTAACAAATTTAAAAATCCTATTTGATGACTAAAAGTCGACCCATATCACCTAAGGGTCGTATTAGATTCATTTAACTAAATTTTGTCGATGAAAATAATTTAATTATTATTAAAACCAAAGAATGTGACAACATGTCACTTTCTTAAATTATATAAGTATAATAATTTTAATCTAGTGATAAACTTCATGAAACTTCGAACATGAATAGTCTCCAGAAATATAATATAATTATCTAAATCATAGGAATTTATTTATAATTTTTAGGGATTAAATAATTATCATTTATTATGATTCAAAGATGAAGCAGTAATTATCTTATTAATGAAATATTGACATAATTGATGTTATAAATACACAAATAAATGTAATTTTAGACTTTTTATGAATTCCACTAATTTTCTAGGTTACTATGATATATTAGTGTTGCTTTAATAAACTTGGTTCGAACATATAATTCTGTTATGACTTTCACAAAAATCATATATCAAATAGTTTCAAAATTGACACAAAATAGTTTTTAAATAAAATATTATATTACTAATTGTTATTTTATTCCTAAAAATCTGAGGTTCGGCCAAATGACTTAGATAAGTATATATATTAATAATAAACAATTTGGGGTTCGTTTGGAATGTTACAGTAAGTGTATTAACCATATAGTGAAAGAAAACAAAAAGACACGGTAAAAGTTAAATTATTTAACTTAGAGTTAAATCTAATTGATAAGGTTAAAATAATACCCTAAACTTGTCTAAATCCTATTGGTTGATAGGAATTCGACTCATCCCCACTTTACCTTAGAAATAAGACCCTTTGGAACCATTATAAACCGATTTTGACTTTAATATAAAATAATATTTTGAGGTATTCCTAAGGTGCCCCTCTCCTCCCTTATAAAAGGGCACCTCCTCCCCCTCCTCCTCACACCAATTGGAGCACTCAAGCTCGGCCAACCCCTGCCATTTTATCCTCTCCACTTCCCTAGAATAATCCTAGAGGTCCTGGTCTTCTTCAAAGACCAATCTTAGTTCCCTAAGTGGAGGATTCAAAGAGGCGTTCCAAAGAAGAGGTAATATCCGATCTTTTCAATTTCATTCTTCTTCAACTTCTTCTTCTTTAGTTGTTTCATGATAAAGTAATAACATCAGTATTAATTACATACTGATATGTTATTATAAATATGAAACAACCCTAATTCACCTTCTATCCATCGTACGGAAAAATGAAATCACCGTGCGTGCGTACGTACGGAATACAGTCTCCACGCCGTGGTGTAATCTATTTTCCACCACCACCTTACAAGGATGGGTATAATGGTGTAATGAGTAGCTATTTATGATTATTATAAATTAATATTGATACTTAAATAATATATATATACTCCAATACAATTCCACGATCATAGGAACGATATCATCACTCGTGCGTACGTACGGAATACCGTCTCCACGATGTGATGCGACTCGTTCTACATGATCATCATTACATAGTAATTATATAAATGAATTGAATGAATAAATATTATATATGTTACACTAATACCATTCTATATATAAGGTATCTATAACCTTAAAAAAAGAATAAGAATTTATTCGGCAAAACACGCATAAGAACAAAAGGCAATAAAGACCCGAGAAACAAGTAACAATGAAATATTACTAACAAGAAGCTAAAAATATGACCATATATGATATCATATCAATATGTATGATTCTGTAATAAGTCAATAACATTATTTTAACCATTATACAGGAGCTTCGGACATGTACAAAGCAAATCGGACCTAAGGTAAGGGAAATATCACAATCTCATTTTTATCCGAGATTGTTTATTCATAAGTATTTACTGGGGTGTATTTTATCATCCACATCCATGTTCCCTCAATATGTAATATTTTATCCATCCACTTAAAATATTTTAAATCCAATTTTACCCTTTGGTGAGTTTTTAGTAAAGAATATGAAAGGAATCTTTTGTCGTTTCTTCGTACGAGGTACTTTTTGACTTTTCCGATAAAAGTACGAAGAATGTTTTTTTAAAATTATATGGCATGAATGGATTTTTAAAACATTATTTCCAAAAAACTTCCTTTACAAGTTTTCAAGTTTATTTTTAATCAACTTCTTTTATTTTAAAGTCGTATGACATGTTATGAAAGGAAAAATGTTTTTGAAGTAGAAAGGATATTTTCCTCAAGAATAGAGTTCAAGTATTTTATCAAAATTATTTTCCATATAAGATAATAAAAGGGTTCTGTTTTTATCCCTATTATTTCATTGGTTTGATTATGTTGTGATGGAAATATTTTTATGAATTACTTCATCTTATATGAATTGTTTTATGATGTCATGTTGTTTAATAATCCCATTTTTATTACATGGGTTACGCTATGATGTATGGTTTATGATTATGTGGCACACATAAGAAAGGATTCATTATAAGATGGGTGGGACCTATATCTCCCTCCAATTCATTGGGTAAAGATTTTATATCTCATGAGATAGACATGGCTGGAACGGTAGGTTATACCGGTTCAGTGAAACAAGACTGGAACGAGGGTGACTCGGTTCAGAAAGGGACTTTGTCCACTAAGATAGTCTTGGCAATGAGTCATGACTAACAAGAAATGATTTTCCATGATTATGTGTGCATGCCACAAAGTTTCAAGTTTCATGTTATGATTATGGTGATCTCATTTTCACTTCTATGATTTATTCCATGTTAAGATGTTATGATCTCTTTTGCAGGTTATGATTTTCAAAAAGATATGATATGATTTTTATTTCCTTTATTTGCCCTTGCTGAGCATTTGAGCTCACCCTTTAATGTTTTCTTTTCCCCAGGTCAGGAAGATGGATATTAAGTAGAATATGCTAAAAGGGACCCTAGATATGATGAAATAAATGGGAGACACTGTAGAAGATTTATGAACCAGTTGTTTATGTTTCCCAGTTTCTAAAGACACTATACCTATACAGTCCTTTTCGGTTTTGTCATATGTTGTAATAAGTATGCTTCAATTTTGATGTATTAACAATGTATGTAATGTATGGGTCGTTATAGTGGATGGGATTATTTTGGAAGAATTTTCTATTGAATGTGTAACTCTGCACTTAATTTTGTATAAAATTCTATATTTAGAAGATTTATCTCTTTTGTGTCGATATAGTAAAAAAAACCTTTAGTGTTTATATGATACTTGAATTTGAGACAATTATAGGATATTACTTTTGGGTATGGGATAACAACTTTGGTTAATGTATGATATGGTTCTTTTAATGAATTAATCTCATTTTGGTTATGTATTAAAATTATATATTATTTTAAAAAAGAAAACACAAAACTCTGTGACAACCCAACGTGTCAGAAAAAGTTGCGACAATCGAATATACTACCAAAGTGTGACTGGGATTTATCACCTACCACAGGACTACGTTGAGTACCTAGTTTTTATGACTAATTATTTTTAGTTAAATGATTTAATGGGATATTTATATGTTTATTTAGATAACTTATGATTTATCAAATGGATATCCTTAGTATAGGAAATTGATTGGGTGATTTAGTGATAAATGTTCTTTGGGAAGATTTTATCTTTTTTGGGAGCACTATATGACTAAGGAGAATAGAACACTAATGGAATTTAGTTTGGGGAGTAATGGTGGATTTTTATTTAGGAAGAATCTATGTTTTATTTTTCACTTATTGTGATTTGGGTTATTTATGGAAATGATTATCCTAAAATATAGAATATATGATTAGGTTAATTAATTTTAAGTATTAAACATTAAGAGTAGAAACTTTTATTTGGATATAAATGTTAAGATTTATCACGGAGGACTATGTGATCAAATCCTTATGAATTTTTGGTTTAAAAGGTAGTTTGTATTATTTTAATGAAATTTAAGGAAGTTTTTTTATTGAATGGTCTTTTTTGAACATTTATCTTTGTTTGTTTAATTTTGGAGATTAAGAGTAGTATTTCATTCTATAAAGGATGGTCCTTTTGGGATCAACTGATCATGTACTAACCATTTTGTTTTTGGTTAATTTCTAAAGACAAGAGAAATATATATTTTATCTTTTTTGTATTATGTGATTCCTTATACATTGATTCTACAGCTTTAGGTGTGACTAATTCATCTTGACTAGTTATCGTTTGGAGAAATGATGAGTTTATGGAAGAAATTTATTAAAGGATGAAACTCTACTTGAAATGTAAAAATATCTAATTATTTTATTATTCAACCTCATAAATAAATTACACAAAACCGTGACAAGTAAATTAAAACAAAAACATTTCCATTTTACTCTTCCTATAAGGTAATCAATGACTGTTTAACCAATCACAGGTTTATAATTTTTTGGTAGTTAAATTTCTCTTGATCATTTCTTCTATCAATCTCCCTCAAAACACGATGGTTTGTTTTCCCTTCTATATAGATGTTTTCCTACTTGGAACCCTAGTATTTATTATCTCGGGTGACCTTGGTACTTCTCTTTCTTTCTTTTAAAATGATATTTTTATTGACTCATTTTTCGATGTGGGACTTTCAATGAAGTTTCCAAGCACAATTTTAAAATTGTGAGGGCAAAATTTACAAAAGTTGTGAATAATGTAACACACTAATATTTCATAGTAAGTTATATTTTTAAAGTAATTTTATAGCTTATACTACATGAAACACTAACTTGTCTTACGTTCTACACTAGATTGAGTTTTTTTTGAGATAACACATTAGTATTATAATTATTTAATATATATATATATATATATATCAATTAAATATTGTAATTTGAATTGAAAAAATAAATTTTAATGATATTTATAATGTTTTCACATAAATAAAATAATTCAACAATTAAATTTATATGTTTTAGAAAAATAATTATATATTTAGAAAAAATATTTTTGTAAAAGAACTAATTTTATATGTCATTTTGTGAAAAATAATAAAATTAATATTAGACACTCCTAGAAATTTTATTTGGTAAAATAGACTTCATATTTGGATTCATAAAATCATATTTAGCTTATGGTGATTTTTTGTATCTTTCTGAAAACATTCAATTTTTGATAAATAATAAAAAATACATCATAACAAAAAAACCCAACTTTTTAATTCAAATATTTATTTTTTTATCATTTATCTTAAATTCATAATATATATATATAATACATATATTAGTCCAATATAAGTAATTTGAGATATTTTATAATAAGATTTGATATATAAATGTTTATTGAAATTTTTAACGTCTCTTACCCACCTTCTATGAAAATTAAAAAATTTGCATAAAACGTAATTTTTCCACTACTGGGAATTGAATTTAAAAAATACAATATACAATGTTTTCATCTGTATGAAAAATGTGGTTCAATAAGATTCAACCATTATTTTTGGTGAATAGTAAGTTGAATTTTATTTATCAGGGTTAAAAGTAAATAGGGTAATTTAAGATAAAATTGATAATATAATTACCCCCACACTTGTACTAATTCTATTGGATATGTTTATTTATACCAAATTAAACATTAGTGCCAAAATATAATCCTTTTTGATCCACATGTATTATATTTAGACATTTATAATATTTTATTTAAGGAATAGTTAAAAGTGTAAAATCCAAATTTTTATATCTTCACCATTTTTATTATGTGGTTATACATAATATGAATTTATCATCCAATATTAATTAGAAATATAAAAATATTTCCAACATAGTGGTATTTTATTTATAATTTTTTGACATTAAATAATTAAATTTATTTATGACACAATGATGATTCAATGTTTATCTTATTAATGAATGATTAAAATAATTGATATTATAAATATTATCATAAATATAAATTGTAACTTTTTACGCCATCTATGAATTTTATATGTGAATATGACATGTTATTGTTGATTCTATTTATTGTTTCGATGAAATCATCTTGTTATGAGTTGCACAAAAACCCAATACCAAAGAGTGTCAAAATTGACATAAATGAGTTTTTTTTAAAACAAAATACTATTTTATTAAATTATATAATAGTACTAAAAAGGATATTGTCCCACCAAATGACTTATAAAATTTCAGATATGAAATTAATTAACCACTGGAGTTTTTATTGAAATTTATAGTAACTATATTTACCACGTAGTATAAACATACAACAAGACATGGTAAAAGTTAAAATATTTAACAACGAGTTAAATCAATTCAACTAGGATAATATGGTGATGTAAACATGTCTAAATCATATTGGTTAAGGGGAACTCTACCCATCCACACCTTATCTTTTAAATAAATCCATTTGGAGATATTATAAATGAATGTAATTTTTTAGTATATTAAAATGTCAATCTTTTTCAATTGTGCCCCTCACCACTCTTATAAAAAGGTACATTGAGTTATCTTTAATTCACACTTCCAAATCCATTTTCCATAGCCAAACCCTCATCTAATATCCTTCCAACTACAATCACATAAACTTAGAGGATTCATATTAATAAGAAATCAATTGTACAGAGACCTTTTGTTCAAATAAAAATGAAGAACCTCAAGAACAGGTAATTATTTAATGACCTATTTCAATGTTATTTTATTCTTAACATCCAATTTCATTGATGTTAAATAATAAAATAATAACTCCAGTACTTTCTACATACTGATATTTTATTATAAATATGGTACAACAATATTCATTTTTCTATCCATCCTGTGAATGATATTCACCATGAGTGCGTGTGTATGACTTACAGTCTCACGCCATGGTTTAGTTTGTTATTCAACACTATATTATTTCGATGGGTATAATAATGAGTATAATTGAATTAAATAATAAATATAAAATGTTAATTATTCTATATGTATGACATAACAGCCAATTTTATATGATTTCTCCATCAATAGAATGATATTATCATTTGTCTGTTGGTTTGGCTTACCGACTCCACGACGCGATAAGATTTCATTCCCCATCATAACCATTAAAGAATAATTTTCAATTGATGATTAGAAAAATAATTTTTAAGAACGTAAAATCATTATATATATGAATAAAATAAATTCTATCTATAACAAACTGGACTTGTGTAACAAAATATATAATGGAAAACTAATTAGTTAACACAAAAACAATGATTCTACTTAAAGATTATTAACAAAGAAATATTAGAGGATTATATATGAAACCATATTTACGTATGTAGTTATTTTATTATGTAATAAAAAAATTTGCCAATTATATAAGATGTTAAACTTAATTTTGACTAAAGGAAAGTATATTTTAAGGGGGTTTCATCTCACTTTTTATTCCCATGAGATTCCTTCAATATTTGCCACCATTTCTTTTTATCGGGTGTATGTACTTCCCATGATTGTATTTTTTGTGAAATATAAATTAATTTATGGGTATATACATCTTCATTTTTTTTATCCTTCTATAATGGTGTGTATGTTTCTTATGTAACTAAATCAATAAGGAAATTTCTAATTTCAATTTCCTCTCATTCAGTTTTACGAACTCTTCATTTATTATTTTAATCCATGATTATGTGTGAAATCTCTATTTATTTATTTATGTTGTAATTTCCACTACCCGTTGTGTGGATATAATTTTTATACACATAATAATCCACTGATAAATTCTCAATTAATTGATATGAACTTGATAAGGGTAATTTTAACTCAATTTCTATTCATTGAGTTAAACATCCAAGTCCTTGGTTTTGTTTTTATAGGAATATGTGAGAATAACTTCTGATATATTTACACTGAATATCCAATAATATTGATTTGATTTATATTTTTTACATAGACTTATGACATTGATTTTTCATTAATCTAAAGATATGGTTATTATAAGGGATTTCATTTCAATTTACATTTCATTGAGAATTATTTGTTGTTATATGACAATTCACTTTTATATGGTGTATATAATGTACTTCGAAATATTATATCATAAATCCCTTTATTCTCATGATATTATAATGTTTTGATTAATTTTATTCCTCAATTATTTGTATTCAAGCGTCTATAATTTTGTTAGGAACTCTTTAACTAAAATATCATATTAAATGGTAAAAAAAATTATTATTATAAATATTTCTTATTAACATACATGTTTTAAAAATTGCTTTAAGGATTTATTTATATGGACATGAATGTTTTCAAATAAAAATTCCTTCCAAAATTATCAAAGTGGTATGGAACACTTTGATTGAAAAATATAATTTAAATGACTTCTTCGATTAATAGTGGGACTTTTAAATGTTTTCAGAAAAAGGGGATATTTCCTGGAAATAGTTTTATTGATAATTATCATCTATGTCAATATCCTTCATTTTATTTTATTATTTATTTAGGTAGATTTATTTAAATATAAACTTCAATATTGTATTCAATGAGTTATTTTTTATGGTATATGTGTTATTTTTATATAATTCATGGTTTGTGGTTAATGTATTGGAATTCTATATGCTAGTTTTAATACGAATGTTCAGATAATGTTTCACCCATTTCATAAGAGGAATACATTGTACATAGTAAGTGATGGAAGGGGCCCACTATGGCCCCACGATGCATTAGTAGGTCTCAGGAGAAAAACTAGTGTTTTGGAAGAGGGCCTTGAAAAAATTTATATTTAGGGTCTTGGCACAAGGCCTTGAATTTGTGGTTAAGAAGTCTGACATTATGCATTCCATCAGTATAAGATTGGTTATTGATGTTACATATTATTATTTGAATAGTATAATATCCATGTGAATAAGTAAATGGAATTAATTAATTTATCTTTTCCATATTATGTTTAAATAGATTGTGTTTCAATTTTATACTATTACATAAAAGATTATGATTATTCATGATATCTTCTGCTATATATTTTATCCTCACTGATAATCTAAGCTCACCCCTTTCTTATATTTTATTTTCCCAGGATGCAATGAAGTGTATTAGGATTTATATGTAGCTTTAAGCTATGAGAATAGTGGAATTTTAAAAAGGATCATCTGTGTTGTATTTTATGTTACAAATTGAAATGTAATGCTTAAGTATGTGAGCTATATTACAAGATTGATTAAATGATCAGTCCTCCAGGACATGATTCCTTTTAATCATGCCAATGTATTAAAATAATCCACCGAATCTAGGATTATAGGGTCGGGGAATTACATAAACTATATTTTATATTAAGGATCATAATAATTATATTTTGTGGTTTAGGTAATAATAGGTCTACCACTGGCTAATCTAAGAAGAAAAGTATTTAAAATGATCCAAAACATATAAAAAACGCCTCAAATGGATATATTTTTAAAATATGACTTCTTTGTTCTAGAATTTACCCTTTTTAGCCTTGTTTCTTGTGAAAAACAACGTGTACACATTTTTGGTTTTAAAAATTATAGGTGTGCTACTCACCTCATATATAAAAGGCCAAGACATATCCTCTCTTATTTACAAATAAAAAACTATTATATCAGAAAATATCAGAGAATATACTTTCAATAATTCACTCATTTCACTATGTAAGTCTTATTTTGTTCATAAATCCAATATATGAATCTTTTTTGTGTAAAGAAAAATATATTCTTTGAATTAGAGGTAAAATCCTTAACCGAGCATTTTATTTTATTTCTTCCTCCACCTCATTCAATTATTATTAAACCATTATGATATAAATATCATTATATTACATATAATGATATGTTATTATAATAATTTAACAACCAATATCACCATCCTCTTCCATTATATATGGTACAAAATCATCATTCATGTGTACAGAGGGCCACTACCTCATAAATCAATCTTATTCATTTTCTATCACATCCAATTACGAATGGATTAAATGATGGATTAAATATTTCTATGTAGATATTATTATATTATTATAATTTTTAAACTATTATAAAAAATATTACTTTTTATTAACCATTCTATGTGAATCCCATTACGTCTCAGGTTTGTACTATAGACTTCCAACAAAAGAAATGATGTAATATATTTATGATTTACATGAAAGGTTATAAAGATGGGATTAATGAAAATATGATAATAAAGACCAAAAATTTATTATTAAATGCTAATATGTTATTTATCCTTCATTCATTTTATCCACTTATAAAATGGAAACAATGTTCATCCATATGTATGACTTACCGTCTCCATGAATAGTGTAATTCATTATCTATATCTAAATGTTATGGATTACTATAAATAAATATATAATAAATATATATAATAACTATTTCATGGTTATCATTATCTATATTATGTAAACATGATCAATGTAATAGGTATTAAAATAAAAAATAAAAACATACAATAAAAACAATGCAGTTATTACCCAAAACATTAGTTTTTCAAGGATGTATTAATAAATGTGAAATAAATGGTCCTAATTAAATCCTATATTGTATTATAAAAGTAAAAAAATTTCTATAATAAATTTATAATAAATTTATTCTTTCTATACATGAGGATTTTATGTTTATTTTTGAATTTGAGACTCAAGGTATGTTATTTTCATTTCCCTTTAATTTTTTGTGAGATGCATGCCATATTTCACATGTGTTTATTTTATGTGGTGTTTAATATTCCCAAGAATTTATTTTATGATGATTATCAAAAATATTTTCCATATTTCAAAATACATTTTAGGATATTTATATCATGGGGATTATTATTCATCATCACCAAAGTGTTAATGGTTTTATGATATACTCTCATCGATTTTTTAGGATTGATTATGATAATGTCTTCGATGATGAAATTTTGTTATCCATATATTAAGAAACACATGAATATTATTATCCTAATATTATGTCATGATAATACATTTTTTTCCACTAATTTCCCACTCATTATTTTTTCAAGATGGTAAATAAATGTTTTTAAGAGAAATCATCGTTATTTACCTCTTTATTTAAAAACATCGTTTTCTTCCAAAACCATGTTTTATAAAAATGTTTTAATTTTATAAATATATTAATGACTTATAAAATATATTTTTAAAAATGATATATTTTTTATTTTTTATTTAAAATGTTTTTTTATGTTTACTTCCAAACAAGTTGTTTATTGATTTTATTAAAAACATGAAAGGAATCTTTATTTTTACGTGTACAACATAAAAAAAATTTCTCAATCTCATGACCATTGTTTTTTAATCATATTTTATATGTTTTATGGGTATTTTTAAGGAATTTAATACCAAATAACCATATCAATTTTCAATTTTAAAAAATATTATTTTTATATAAAGGTTATTTTCCTCCAGAAGCATTCCAACTGATTTATCTTTCCAAATCACTTACATCAAATAAGAAATACTATGATGTTACTTATGATTTACTAGGAATATTATCCCAGACTAAAAATATTATTTATTCTTTGAATGTTTTATGATTATGAATATATGATTATTATGAAACCCACTTATTTTTCATGGATTATAATTTGATGAAAATATGAAATTATTAAGAAGCCTATTAATTTTCCATAGGTTATAATTTATTGAAATGTTTGAGAAACCAATTTATATTCAAGGTTTTTATATTTTGGATGTTTTGTTATAGTTTGGAACACACATATATGTTTTTCGTTATATTTTGGGTGGAACCTACATCATACTAAATTAAATTGGGTAAAGATGTATAAAAAATGAGTTAATATGATATCTGGGAAACTAGTTACTTGTTCATAATGGAATCCATTTACCAGATTACATTTCTATTGTGTTATGAATAGACCAATATTTTATATACATAAGGTTATGTGTGGACCTGGTTACATGTCCAAAATTTTATTTGAGTTATTCTTTTCATTTACATAACATAATGTTTGAACCAAATTCTATATATACATGTCAAAAATGTTATAATCTTATGTTTATACCAAAAATATCAGACATATTCCAATGTTATGTTCTCATGTTTCTGGTTATTTTCTTCTATTATGGTTCATGTCTTATGAAGTGTCATTATTTTTTTCCCATGACCCGTGTTTCGGATTGTTGACAGGTCGGGTATGATTTTCAAATGATAATACCATGTTCTCAAACCCATATGATCATGATATTTTGAGATCAATATTGACTAACTGGAAATCTATTTTCACCATAAATTATTTCTTTTTTCCCCATGATTTGATTAATTCTACAATTTATCATATAATAAAGAAGGGTTTTAGTTATTAAGAACACAGTGGGTGACAATGTATCTCATTTATAGACTAGTTGTTTATGGTTCTATGTTTCCAAAGTCTCATGACCTAAATGATTCTGGAATGGACAATTATGTTATATAATTAATATTCATATATTAACATGTAATATGTTTATCTGATAATTTTGGGTTTTACAGTTGTTATTATATAGATTTTTAGTTAACATCTTGACATTTGGATGAGAAAACTATATAGTTAGATTGTTGGGATTCTTTCCTGGAATATATATATAGTTATATTTGTGGAAAAAGTATAAAGATGAGTTAAATTATAGGAAAGTGTCCTTGTATTATTGTAAATTATTGAGTGAGTGGTTTCTAAGAAATTACATCCTCGAATGGATACTAGTAGTGGATGTGTCTCCACCAGAAGGTCAGCTCGGGTTAATAAATCCTTGAAGGGACCATTGATCATGATTTGATCGTCACATGGTACAAGAATGTATGCCCTAATAAAAACCTGGATTTAGACTCCAAGGAGTTATTATTTGGAAATGAAAAAAAATTATGTACCATCATGATGAATTAAAATAGGTCATGACAAGAAAGGATTGGGTATTAACCTATGGAGTAATAGATTAAAAATAAAGTTTCATGATTTAGGCATCATATAGGTACTTTTTTCATGGTCGTGTGCATTCCAAAAATTATTATATATTCGTAATCTATTGTTTTTTGTTTTCGTTAATAGATGGATCCCGAAGGAACCATGTTAATGCAGAGGCTGATGAAAAAGAAAATACTATCCATCTAAGAAAACCAATTTTATTGGATATGAAATAAAAAACTTCATTTATATTCTCAAGAGAAATAATCAAGACATAAATCATTAATAATATCCAAATTTGAAAAGGAGATTAAAAAATTATATTAAATCTTTCTTGGAATAATTTCCATCTCATTTCAGCGATTTTATTGATCTGATAGCTTCTGAGAAATTGATCAACCTCTTAGAAAATATTGTTTCCATTTTCCAATGTTTGGAACATGAGAAAGTAATTACTTCTATATATCATTTGGAGGTTAAAGTGGACCAATGGTGGAATATCATCATTAATAAAAGGGAACATATTGAAATCTACTATATGTAGAGGAATGGTTTTACGATATTATTATTAATTAAGTACATTCCTCACATTAATCACATAATAATGGAGGTCGAATTACGTGTGTTAATGAATATAGATAATGAACATATTAATACATGTGCTGATAGTTTTTAAATACATGTGGTGTCTGCTTTTGGTCTTATCATCCAACCAGAATGTAAGGTTGATTGATTCATAAATATCTTAAAACCATGTCAATGAAAGGAATTATCCTTATGCTAAATATATTGCCATGGATAAATTGTTCTTTATTCTATCATGGTGGAAAAAGAGTTTGGTTTAACCCATTAATGACATGGTTTTGATATGATATGGAATATGGGGATCCAAGGAAGCTCCAACAATATGTCATGGGGAAGGAAAAAAATGTTACAAACTCTTACTAGCCAAAAAAACTGTAAGGATCACTAAGGAGAGTCGTTGAAATGAATTAGAAGGCATTTTAGATGTGTGAATCTTATCCTTTGAGCAAATGAATTCAGAAGTGGAGGGTGGAGGCAAGTTAATGAAATGAATGGAGAGAGCTGTCATCATAAACAACCAACCATACTCGGGTGTATCAAATGAATGGATTATGGAAATTATTATATCCAATATTCAAATCTAAATTTTAATGATAATGGTTAAGAGCAGAAACATCTTGAGCAAATAGGCAATGAGAAATCTCATAAAATCAATATTTATGTCAAGGGGCATGATAATGACATGGTGAATGGTACACATACCATCCACTCTAGCACAATTATAGTCATATTTTACTCTATATCTACCAATTAATTAATTTATTTATATTTATATAAGGGGGTAAATATGAAAGCCAAATTGATATATGTATAATTAATTGTGACACCCCTATTGGTTTGACAGTCATATCTCATGTATAAGACTCCTCTTCAGTTGATATTTGTGGAAATTCGATTCCTAAAAATCATTTCATTCTCCATCTTTTTGAATTATATTTTATATTAAGAATATATTGTATTTATATACCTAAATCCCACATTAATTATAGAGTTGGGGAAGTAAATTTGGATATTCCAAACCAAACATTTATCATCTATAAGTGTTATGATAAATAAGAACTTCTAACTGAAATAATACCCAACATGTTGTCTATGATCTCAATTCAAAATAAGAATTTATCTCAGAAGGTTGGGGGGAAACCGAACATTGATGATATTCCCATTGTGTGGATGTTTTATGATGTTTTTGTTGAATATTTTACAAGTCATCCAAAAAATAATGATGTTTAGTTTTCAATAGAAATTAAATTTGGCGCTACATCAATTTCAAATAATCTATATATAATCCTAAAAATTATGTTTAATGAATTTATAAATCAAATCCCAGAGAAAAAAGACAATGGATTAAGTCAAAAATGTGATCCACCTCATGGTGCACCTATTGTTTTTGTTAAAACGAAGAATGGACCAAGGATACATGTCATTGATTTTTAGGAGGTGAACAATATCATGATCAATAAAAATTATCCTCCACTTCGTATTGATAAACTATTTCATCAACTTCATAGAGATCAATTAATTTATAAGATTTAAATTCATTCTATATATCATGAATTTAGGTTCTAAATTGAGGATATATGCATGAAAATATAACAAATAATTAATGTACAATATTAATATATAGTGATTCCATTCTGTCATAATAATTCTATGACTATAATAATTATTTTAATAAATATTGGCCTTAGATATTACTTTAATCAGTTTGTGGAAATCTCTAAAAAATATATTCATATATGTTTAAACAACATTTAACCGATTGAATATTTCATTATAATTTAAATGAAAACACAAAATTTAAGAAAACTATATGAAAAATTAAGAATGTGTGACTTTCAGCTTCAAAAGGAATCATTTTTTTGTTATATAATCTCAATAGAGGTGATTTCTGTAGATTCATCAATGAAAGAGGCAATTGAATGCTGGATGGGACTAACCATGAGACTTTGATCCACAATATTCTTGTTTTAGATGGATGTTATTGATGGTTTCTGGAGAATTTATCATGAATATATAATCCTATCACCATGTTAACTTGGTAAGAAGCCATGTTTCTCATGACAGATAAATATGAGACAAATTTTAAAAAACTAAAGAGAATATTATTTAGAGAAACAATGCTTACCTTACCCTATGGGGTAGAGGTATTTCCATTATATAGTGAGCTATACAAAAAGGTATTGGGATGTATTATTATGTAGAGTGACATATTTATATCTTATGACTCTCGAAAATTTATGTTTCGTGAATAAAAATACTGTCCACATTAATTAGAGTACACTAAAGTAATTGACTCAATAATGAAATGGAGGCATTATCATTATTGAGAAAATAGTGATATATATACAAAATATTAAATATTAGTGTATTAATTTACATGGATGGAGTTAAATATAAACTAGAGATGAGGGTTATAAATGATGAATGATTGTAACTACTCAATATCGTACCTCCCATATGAATGAAAATAGTGTATCAAATTATCTGAATCAAAAGGTCAATGCTATATTATCCATTATGAGGATAAAAATGATAAACTATATCTAGATTTTAAAATAATGGATATTGGAATACTTATGCATGGGGATAAATTAAATCATACTAAATTGAATGTGGAATGATCTCCCTATATGAAAATTAAATAAGTGAAAAAGAAGATGTTGACATAAAAATAAGGTTAGAAATGTTCCAATGATAATCCTTGACCACGATGGAATTATAAGGTTCGGGAAGCATATATGTGTTCCATAAAAACCATATTTAAATATTGGTTTGTTAGGGAATGTTTATAGTTCTTCACTATCTATTCATACTAGATGTATGAATATGTTTAAATTTTTTCAATTTTATTTATGGTTGGAGGGAATGAATAGATATGTAATTGATTTTTTATCATGGTGATTATTATAGAATAATTTTATGGATAAAAGATAAATTATAATTTTATGTCACATCCACTTCCCAAACAATGATGGAAATTGAAAAACATCACCCTATATTTTGTTTTTAGAATCCCCTGAATTTCTAAAAGGAATAATGATATGTGGGTTGTAGTTTATCACCTTAGTCAATCATAACACTTCCTTTATATTAGGGAATATTTATCTTGTGATCATTTTTCAAAGATATATGCTACATAATTTGTATATTTTCATTGTGTACCACATTTAATATTTCTGATTGGGATTTGAGGTTTTCATAGAAATTCTAAAAAATACATCATATTGAACTTATTATAGATTTGAGTTTCACTACTTCATATCATCCTCATATAGATATTCTGGACAATAAAAAAATTCAAAACCAAAAGGATATATTGAGAACAAGTTGACAATATTTTAAAGGTTATTGAGGTCAAGAACAACCTCTAGTTGAGTTTTCATTATAATATCCTTAACTCTAGCATTCATATGATTATTTATAATGACCTCAATTAAAAATAGTTTATAACTCCAATATACAAGAATCAATTTTGGTAATTAATGATACATGTAACATAGAAATATGATGGAATTGAAGATAAGATTATAGTCATTTGATAACATATAAGGGTAGAACAAAGTGAGACGACAAGTAATGTAGATATTTATTGGCGTGATATGGAAGTGGAAGTTGTTAACAAGTTGGATCTGTTAATTTATCCAAGGAAGTTGGTTATGAGGTTTCTGAAGAAATGGAAACTAATCCCTAGGTATATCAGTCCATTTTAAATTTTCTATGGAATTAGGACCATAGCCTGTATCATGGTGTTTTAAAAAAACCTCTATATAGTCTAAGATATGTTAAATGTACGCCACTTGTTAAATTAAATACATGATCTTTAACATATAATAAAATTAGAGGACATTACCCTTGGGGGAAATCATTTGTAGGAGGAACAGATCATGTAGTTCGGGATCATAAATAAAATTTTCTATGAAACAATATCACTCACCTAATCAATATTTTGTGGTGAAACCACTATTGTGCATAAGTAATGGGGGACCTAAGGAAATGATCAGGTAGTAATATCTATATTTTTTGTATCAGATTATCAAATTTTGAGGAGGAATTTGATTTTAGGGGTGGTTGAATCTAAAAAAAATAGTTATTATTATTTATTTAAAATAAATTAATAATATATGATAGTTACATTACATGGAACACCATTCTTAGCTTACATGACTCGTGATATTGAGTTCTAACAAACCGTGATATATTATTAGTATTATTTAAAATTGACCATTATCTCTTAGCCCAAAAATAGATATATAGTAAAATTATTAAATAATTTATAAATATTATATATAATGTTTTTATATAAATAAATATACTGATAAAATTATACATAATTAATTAAAATGTCATTATATTTTATTAAAATTCTATTTTCATAAAAAAAATATTTTTACTAAAAAAATCATAAAATTAATTTTATAACACAGAGAAAATGTATTTAGAAAAAATATAAATTTATTTTATAATATAAATGTCAAAATTTTCCAATATATAATTTTTCAGAATTTTTTGAAAAGATGTATTTTTAGATGAATAGTGAAATATACAGGTTTTATTAAGAAATCAAATTTTCATTGAAGAATTCAAAAATATTAAAAATGTTTTATTATTTTTTTTTAAAAAAATTAGTTCAATAATATTTAGGATAATCCAATTTGGGTAATTAGAATTAATTTCATATTTAAATTTTATATTAAAACATTCTCTACTTATGGAAAGATTTTATTTTGGTGTTGGTTTCTCAGTGCATGTATGGGTTTAATTGAAAATTGAAATTATCTATTTATATGTGATTCATTTGTAAGAATTTATTATATATTAGGAACTAGAAAATTTTATATAATATAACTAGTTCAACGTAATTCTTGATCACAATAAATAATCATATAGTAAAATTCTATATCATGATTAAAGTCAAAATTAATTTAAAGGGGGACAAACTAAAATGGTAAGGGTTAAAAATAAAAAAAAATCATACCCCACACTCATTTTAAGGAATTTGTAACATCCCAGTTTGAGGTGTCATCCTGAGGAGCCCCGTACCCGGTTGGGCTCGTGTCTTCAAGCAAATTTCCCTGAATACTAGAGGATGTCAAGTTGTAGTGGGGTTCTTCTGTGAGATAGTGGGGAAACAATGTTTGTAAGGCCCCGAGATTTTTTGACAATTATTTTATTTAATTTCATTGATGTATTCTATTGTACACTACTCCATGATTAGTTGGCACTATAAGAAACATTGTATTGGCTTGTAGTATAAGCAACACTATTCTTGGCTCGTGTTACACACAATTTCAAGTTCGTATTATGAAAATCATTCTACCCAACATTAAGTATAGATTTTCTTTAATGTATAAATGAATTAAGTTTTTATTATGTTATATGAAAAACCAAAGAGAGATTTCACTACATGAATCCCAGACTTGGCTATCATTACACCCAAGAAAGACCTTCTTCGATAGCGTGTGTAGTACGCAATACCGAGTTTCACTATATGAGATATTATAATAATATTATATAAACTAGCTGTTATGAATAGTAATACCCACCTTTTGAAATTATATAAATTTTATATTTCAAAATGGACTTCATTTTTGGAATCAGAATATCAAAATTAGCCTTGGGTGAACTCTTGGTATTTTTTTGAAAACATTCAATTTTTGGTGAATAGTGAAAACACTGGGTTACTATTTAAAAACTGAATTTTTATTTAAATAATTATTTATTTTATTTAAATTTATTTTAGGTCAAAATTATACATAATACCTATATAAATTCATTGTAATTCATTGGAATAATTTTATAATAATTATATATATATATATATATTATTGAACTTTTCACCATCTTTTACCCACCTCCTAGGAGATTTTGAAAATTTACATAAAACATAATTGTATCACTTATGTGAGTGGAATTTCGAAAATCCGAGAGACACGGTTAATATCAAGGAGTAAAATTTGGTTCAATAAGATAAAAATAATCTTTGGTGAATAGAAACTTTTTACTTTTATTTGCTACGATTAAAAGTAAATAGGGTAATTAAGGGTAAAAATGATATTATTTTTACCCTAAAACATGTCTTAATTCTATTGGAAAAGTTTAATTATGACAAAAACAACATTAGGAAAAAAATATTACCCTTTGGGCGAACTTGGATTTGATTAGGACACTTATTATTATTTTATTTAAAGGAGAGTTAAAAAAGTTAAAATCACAGTTTAATAACTAAAAAAATTTAATATAGGGTTATACATAAGATAAATTCGACTATAAATATTAATTAGAAATAGAAAAAGTTTTGATACATAATGGTAGTTTATTTATAATTTTTAGACATTAAATAATTTAATATCTTTATGACACAATGATGATGTATTAATTACCTTATTAATGAAATATTAACATTATTGATGTTATAAATACCACATTAAATGTAATTTGAGACTTTTTATGAATTAAACTAATTTTATATGTTAATATAACATTTTGTATTGATTTAATTAATTTTTTTAGAATTAATCATGCTGTTATGATTTTCACAAAAATAAATTATCAAATAGTTTCAAAGTTGACATAAAATAGTTTTTTAAGAAAATATTATATTATTAATTGTTATTCATTTCCAAAAAATCTAAGGTTCAGCCAAATGAGTTAGATAAGATTATATGTATTAAATATGAACCATTTGGGTTTCTTTTGGATTGTTATAGTATGTTTATTAACCACATATTTTAAGAAAACAAGCAGACACGGTAAAAGTTAAATTATTTAACTTAGAGTTAAATCTAAATTTTAAGGTTAAAATAGTAACCTAAACATAAGTAAAACCTATTTGTTGAGAATATTTCGACCCATACCCACTTTATATTCTAAATAAATTTATTTTGGGATATTATAAACTGAATACGACTTTATTATAGAGTAATATTTTATGTTTTTCCTAAGGTTCCCCTCCCTTCCCTTATAAGAGGGCACCTCCTCCCTCTTCTATTTTTACACAATTTTGATAATTAAATCTTAGTAAAACCCTACCCATTTCACTTATCAACTTCCCTAGAAACATTAATGAGGTTATGGTGTCCTCAAAAGACCAACTCTAGCGCCTTAAGAGGAATCTTAAAAGAGGTGCGTCAAAGAAGAGATAATCTCTTCTACCAATTCTTTCAAGTTTTCTTTCTTCTTTAACTTCTTTTTCGTTAGTTTTTTCATTATATAGTAATAAAATAAGTATCTATAATATTATTATATTTTATGATAAATATGAAATTACCCCATTTCACCTTCTATCAATCCTACGGAAAACGAAATAATCGTGCATGCGTACGTATGGAATACAGTCTCCACGTCGTGGTGTACTTTGTTTTTTCCACCACCACCTAACTTGGATTGGTATAATGGTGTAAATAATAACTATATATAGTTATTATAACATCATACTAATTCTTCTATATTATATAATCTACCCCAATTCAATTCAATTATTATGGGAACGTTATCATCGCTCGTGCGTACATACAGATTACTGTCTCCACGATGTGATGAGGTTCATTCTCCATGTTAACCATTCAAGAATTATTATAGAGTATATAAAATGAATAATAATGAAATATATGACATAATAACACTATTGGATTTATGTATATATATATATATATATTTCATCTACTTACTTCCTTTCAGGTTAATAAGGAAATGAAAACATCGTTCATGCGTACGTACGACCTACCGTTTCCATGAACAATGTATTCCATTTCATTCATCTATCTATTATATATATATATATACTGAATATATATGTTATAAAAATCATGATTTACATTATGGAAGTAATTAATCATAATATTGGTAATAATAATATCAAGAACAAAAAGTCCAAACACGTACAATAAATAAAACTATTTTACCCAAAACACTGCTTTAACATGGAATTAACAAAAGAACAGGTAATATAAATTCATAAGTGAACCATATATGATATCATAACAATGAATATTATTATGTAATAAGTAAATGACATTATTAAATCATTATACAGGAAGTTAGGATATGTACGATGCATATCGGACCTAAGGTAAGATATATTTATTCCAATCTCAGTCTTATCCGAGATTGTTTATTTGTAAGTATTTACTAGGGTTATATTTTTTATCCATGTCCATAAAAATGTTTTTCATAAAGTGTTCAATATTCATCCATGTATTTTTAAAGTCATGTTTAACCCTCTTTTACTTTGACATTTTGTTATGGAAGGATTATTTCTTTTGTTTACCATATGTGGTAATTTTTTACTTTTCCATTAAAAGTACAAGGAGAATGTTTTTTTAACTTATAAAAAATGAACGTATTTTTATGGTTTAATAATGCCTTATTTTCATGAAGTTTACTCTACAAGATTTCATTTTTATTTTCAATAAAATAATTTTCTTTTAAAATTTCATGGCATTTTGTGAAAAGAAAATGATTTTGAACAAGAAAGGATATTTTCCTCAAGAATTCCTTTCAAGTATTTTATCAAAACCATTTTCCATAAAAGATTAAATTATTTCATATGTGTATGTTTCAAGTATAATTTCACTGTGATTTACATGGTTCCACTTTTCTTATGATGAAATTATATCTATTTGTCTTATATGGATTATGTTATAATGGGATGATGTTTATGAAACTCACTATATTCTTTGGGTTATGATGAATGATTTATGTTTATGTTGTGGAACATGTAATAATGATTTAAATATGAGATTAGTGAGACCTATATCTCCCTCCAATTAATTGGGTAAAGATTTATATATCACGAGATAGACTTGGATGGAACAGTAAGTTAATCTGATTCAGTGATACAGGACTGGAACGAGGAGTGAACTCGGTTCAGAAAGGGACTTTGTCCCCTAAGATGGTCTTGGAAGCAATGCCTTGGAAAATATGGAAATAATATCATATGCTTAATGGTTTTACACAATTAAATGTTTTATTACCATGATATGTTATTAGGATTGATGTTTCCTTATGATTTATGCCTTACGTACTGCCATGATTTATTTCACAACTCAAGATTTTGATGTTTAAACTTTATGTTCATGTTTTAAAGTTAAAATGTATATGGTTTGTTTTATTTTCTCCATGATTACCCTTACTGATAATTTTAGCTCACCCTTTATATGTTTTATTTTCCTGAGGATATAATGAAATGTTTTAGGTAAGAAAAATAGGATGATCTTTATGGGAGATGTTGAATATCTTTCACCAAGATTAGAAGATTATATTATGTGTTTGCAAAGAAAATAAACTGTTACAGAAATTTGGTGTATGTTTTTTTATGTATTAGGTATTTCTCAAAAGTGATGTAATGTCCATGTATATCAAGATTGGGTCTCTACAGTTGGTATCATAGGAAAGCTTTAGTTATCCTTTGGAATCTAGGATACGATAACTTTAGTGAGATCCCTAAAGATATTTATAAGTTATGTCTAGGGATGTTCCTAAGGTTAAGTATAATTATAGGTTATAGACCTAGAATTAAGGAAACAATATTAGAATTAAACCTAAGATGTTAGATTTTGAAGGTACTCTCCATTTATTATGTTGTTTTCCTATCATGATTTTTCCTCTCACACTATTCATTTTGGGTTTTAGACAATGGTTTAATCCCAAAGGAACCGTGTTGATCAATGGAATAGATAATGAAATTATTGTCCTCCTGAACAAACCATTTTTATGGGAGATGATGTGAAAAATATTATTGTTATACTTCCATAATCTATGAATCATTCTGGACATCCAAATGATGAGAGAAAGAAACAATATTCTATTGAGTCCTTCATGAGGAAACATCCACCTTCTATCAGTGGGTCTTCTGATCCACTTGTTTTTGAAAAATGGATTAGTAACAGTGAAAAGATATTTTCGATACTTCAATGTTCAGAACATGAAAAATTCATTTGGCTATTTACCGGGTAGTAGGTGAAGTAGACCAGTGGTGGACTCTAATTAAGAATACAAGGCCCCCAGATGAAATTGAATCCACGGAATGGAATGAGTTCAAGAACATATTTTTCAATAAGTACATCCCTTGTATTCTTCGAACAAAGATGGATAAGGAGTTCCATGAGCTTAAGAAAAAGGATGATGAATCTGTTTGTATATACGAAGTGAATTTTACAAGGCTTGCAAGGTATGCATCTGGATTTATCATCCAACCTGAAAGTAATGTTGATCGATTCTTCAGTGGCTTAAAACCAAGTCTTCTAAGGGAATTAGCGATAAAAGACTTCAGTGTCTATGAAGAAATTGTGTGTTGTGCTATCAAGGTATAATTGTAATTTGGTGTTAAATATCCATCTCATGGTTTTGAAAAGAAAAGAAATATGGAGTTCAAGGAGAAATCTGATAACAATGGTGAAAAGAAGATAAATGTTTCTTTATTCTCAAAGTGTGGAAAGAAGCATGGTGGAGATTGTATAAAAGGTACTATAAAATGTTTTAAGTGTGGAAAATAAGGCCATTGATGAGTTCAGTGTTGAAGTAATGGGAAAAAGGTATCTAATGATTTGACTAGCCAAAAGATTATGAAGAACACTCCACCAACATTTCAATTCTTCAAGTGCAAGGAAATGGGGAATTATGGTAATGAATTCCCTAATCCATGGTTTAATGATGATCGACCTCAACAACCTATTAAGTCAAAGGACAAAGGGAAGTCAGATTTGATCACTATTGGGGATGTTAAATATGACAACAATGTGGTGGAATGATAAAGTTTTTATGTAATGGCATTCCAAAATAATGTTGTAGTACTGTGGAATATTTGAATATTTATGTATTGGTCTATTGTGGTTTTTAATAATTTTATGGTACAGATAACCATGAAAACCATGAAAAATGATTGAAATATTTTTGGAAAATAGACGACATGCGCATAATGAATGGATAAGGGGGAAAGAATATGTTTTATAGTATTCATGAGCTCATTACTGGTACAAGGAAAAAGTGATATCATGGTTTGAGTATACAGAATTTTGGGATTCTGGTATTTGGAAAGAGTTATCTTTTGATAGCATTCATGTTTTCATTAAGGTTCTATGGTAACTCATATTTCATAAGAATACATGATTAAGGAATTCATATGTCTGGAATGTGACCAACAAGATATATATATCTTATGATATACGGGCGATAAATGATTGAATTCAATGCTTGGTATATGACCTTTCTAGTAATTGTTTTATTTATACTATGATATTGGACATAAGTATTTTGGATAAACCTAAAGATTGGAATTGATTAATTTAGACATCATGTAGTTTGGTTTAAGGTTATAACTTATTTATATTATTTTTGTAATGTTATAATAGTATTGTTTTAGAAAAAGGACAACCCGTAGGACGGGTGAAAACCCGTCGCGTCAGACAAGGATGTGGGAATCGAACCCACAACCAAAGTGTGACAGGCCTTTTTTCCTACCACTAGCATACTGAAAGTCCCTAGTTAGTAGAAACTAGTTTTATTTTATTAATAACTATGATAAATGAAGTATAAGTATTTTTTTGGAATCATATGCAATTAACCTCACTATAGATGGAGTTATGTATATTTGATAACTTTTTATAACCTTTAATTTGAGATAGATGGAATGGCCCATAATTCTCTCACATGATCTTCTAACACTTCATGAATGACAAATTCAACTTCATTTATTTAAGAGATGAAGTGTAAATTGTTCAAGGCACAAACAACAGTGATATTGTACCAAAATCAAGTAAGTATTTCTTTTAATTCAAAAAATTCTTCAACATTAGGGAAATGATCTTGAAAACCAAAAATGTTGTCATGGTGCCCTAATATCTGATTAATTAGATGGTACCTTAGATAATCACAAATTTATGGCTTTTGGATTGTTGTATTTTTCATAGCCATGTTCTCTACCACTCATCATCCAAACATGATGGTTAGATTTCTCTTCAATATCCATATTTTCACCCATGTGGAAACCCTGTGATGAGATAATTTTTTTAACCATTACATTTCTTACTTCACTTTTTAAAATTATGTTTTAGTATTCCTTTTTATGATTTGGGTTTCAATAAAAGAAACATTCATGTAGTAAACGATTTATAAGCCCGATGAATTTTGAGGGCGAAATTCATTTTAAGGGGGGAAGAATGTAACACCACGAGATTTTATGTGAAGTATTCTATTTAATTTTTTTGAGGTCTTCTATTTTTCACTACACCATGATTAACTTGTACTATACGCATCACCGTATTAGCTTGCAGTATAAGAAACACTATTCTTGGCTCATGTTACACACAATTTCAAATTCATTTGTGGAAATCATTCAACACAACATTATGTATATTTTTGGTTTAATGTATAAATAAATTATGTTTTGAATATGTCATACGCACCACTAAATGGATATTTCTCTACACACAGCCCTGACTTGGCTTGAATTACACTCAATCAAGACCATATTCGATAGCGTGTGTAGTACGCAATACCGAGTTTGACTAAATGTGATATTATTAGAATATTATATAAAATAGCCGTTATGAATAGTAATACCCACCATTTGAAAAGATATAAATTTTATTTCTCGAAATGAACTTCATTTTTGTATTTGGAATATCAAAATTATCCTAGGGGAAATTTTTGGTATTTTTTTGAAAACTTTTAATTTTCAATGAATAGTGAAAACACTGGGTTACTATTTAAAAACCGACTTTTATTTAGATAATTATTTTGTTTATTTAAATTTATTTTAGGTCAAAATTGTACATAATACCTATATAAGTTCATTATAATTCATTGGAATCATTTTATAATAATTTTATATATATATAAATTTTATTGAACTTTTCACAGTCTTTTACCCACCTCCGAGGCGAATTTGGAAATTTACATAAAACATAATTTTTCCGCTTCTGTGAGTGGAATATCGAAAATCTGAGAGACACGGTAAATATCAAGAAGTAAAATGTGGTTCAATAAGATAAAAATAATATTTAGTGAATATTAACTTTTTACTTTTATTTACCACAGTTAAAAGTAAATAGGGTAATTACGTGTAAAAATGATATTATTATTACCCTAACACATGTCCTAATTCTATTGGATAAGTGTAATTCAACCAAAATCAACCTTAGGAATAAAATATTACCCTTTAGGTCCACATGGATTATATTAGGAAACTTATTATTATTTTATTTAAAGGAGAGTTAAAAGAATTAAAACCAATGATTAATAACAAAACATTATTAATATAGGGTTATACATAAGAAAAATTCGACTATAAATATTCATTAGAAAGATAAAACGATTTATTATATAATGGTATTTTATTTATAATTTTTAGACATTAAATAATTTAATTTATGTATGACCCAATAATGATGCAGTAATTACCTTATTAATGGAATATTAATATAATTGATGTTATAAATACCCAAATAAATGTAATTTGAGACTTTTAATGAATTCCACTAATTTTATAGGTTAATATGACATTTTATTATTGATTTAATTAATTGTTTTCGAAGTATTCATGCTTTTTTGACAATTATTTTTATTGATTTTCAAAAGCCTTTTTAAAGGGATCAGGTACCCAAGTATACAAACTCAAGAAACAAACAAGAAGCAAACAAGAAAAACCCACAAACACAACTTACATGTCCTCAAAGCTGAGATCCTCTCTGCTTCCCCAACCGGACGCATCTTCTCCAGTGGCATAGGTTGTTTCCCAACCTAAAGGCCTCCAATAGTGAGCACTCTGAACCCGATCCCTGAGCTGCTCCAGTACTGGAAGGTCGGTCAATTCCCTTTCTATCACGATATTCGTCGCAAAAGAAACGGTCACCTTCTCTTTCCTCTTATAGGCAGAACGGGTCTTCATCGGCCGCAGAAGACATGAGTAATCCTTCCTTGTCCAGCTTCTTGGGGTTGCAGAAACAGGCCCTTCCACAGCCACCGGATTCTTCTTCCCATTCTGCACAACATCGCTAAAGGACCGACCAGTAAGTCCACTTACATTCTCTTTACCGCCCTCGGGGATCTACCTTTCTTTGCCAACTTGATCCCCCAAAACCGCCTCTGGAGCAGTGTTCTCCCTCAAAGGTAGCTGCACCCCCACAGGGACAACATTGTCCACAGGAATCATCGAAACCTCCATCACGTCACCTGCAGCCTTCTCTTCCTGTATCGTAACAACTTCCACCTGATTGGAGCTCTTGCCCTCAGGAAAATTGTCAGCCTCCATAGTCTCCTCTCTGACCAAACCGGCTCCAGTCTCCAATCATCCAACCGGATGAGCCTCTGAGACTTCTTCACCAATCATCTCACCTAAATTACCATCTTCTTCCTGACAATAATTCATTCCATCATCATTCAAACTCTCAAATCTATTACTCGGGGATATAAAAGGAGGAGCCAGAGGATCCAAACCCTTGAGCCCCCTAGCACTATCCATGTTCAGGATAGTCTCAACCTCTTTCTCAACCGGAGTACTAGTACCAATATTATCCTCACCAGCCACCTTACAGGCCTGATTTGAGTCACCATCCATAGTAGAGTTAGCCACCTCAGAGTGCCTTCCTCTAACCTTAGGTTCCCTCGGCCTCGGTTCAGGACCCCCCTCTGCCTCTGAATGAGAATTCATATCCCTCTGCAAAGGGATATTATTCCCTTTACTAGTGAACTCCCTCGGTCTAGGAGGAAGTCCCCTGTGGTAATTCTCAACCGAATGCCCCAACCTTCTGCAAGAACCACAAAATCCTATCCAATCCTCATAAACAACACGTTGTTTATAGTGATACTCTTCACCAATAGTAACAAAAACAAAATCAAAAGGAATATGAGATGCAACAATCACCACACACACTCTGGGATTCACAGGGTGACAATGTGCCTCAGTTCTACTATCGGAACACAGATAGTGGTCGACCATGTTGCCAAGCATCCTAATAATTGAAGGGTTTTGAAACGGTAGTGGGAGCTTAGGGAAACTTACCCAAACCGCAATTGAAGTGGGATCCCGCTTCATGTGTCGATCGAAGGACCATTGGAGGAGAAGAAATCGAGATCCCTTGTAGAATTGAGGATCCCTTGACCATGCTTAAATGAGATCAGTTTCCGACTCAAAGAGAATCATTATCTGCCTGTTGTCCAGCAAATCTACCACCACGCGCTCCTGGAGATCCCACGATCCAAAAATGAAATGGTCAAACTCATACACAGAAGGTCTCCTATCCTTGAAGCGAGCAACCAGAGTATGGTTGAACAGTTTAGCGGATTCTGAAAACTTAGATTATGATAACGGTAGATTCGGCACCCCGTCAACCAAATTTGGGACTTTAGGGTTTAACGAGACTTTCAGAAAGGGTGGGAAGAATTCAGGATTGCAGAAATGAAGGAAGGTCCCCGCTCTCCCATGGGACGACGATTCTCCCTCCCCCATAAAAGGGGGAGGGACCGGCGTGGTGTTCGTCGCCATCACCACCAGAGGAATGCCATCGAAGGAAGGTCCCCGCTCAATTTCTCTTTTATAATTTTCACAAAAATCAATTACCAAATAGTGTCAAAATTGACATAAAAATGTTTTTAAAACAAACATTATATAATTAATTTTGATTCTATTTATAAAAATATAAGGTTCGACCAAATGACTTAGATAAGGTTATATATATTAATAATTTACCACATGGGCTTCTTTTGGCATGTTATAGTATGTTTATTAACCATATAGTGTATGAAAACAAGAAGATATTGTAAAAGTTAAATTATTTAACATAGAGTTAAATCTAAATGATAAGTTTAAAATAGTAACCTAAACTTGTCTAAAACCTATTGGATGGGAGTATTTATTCCCATACCCACTTTATCTTCTAAATAAACCAATTTTGGGCTATTATAAACCTAGTATGACTTTATTATAGAAAAATATTTTATGTTTTTTTTAAGGTGGCCATGTCCTCCCTTATAAAAGAGCACCTCCTCCCTCTTCTCTTTACACAATTTTGAGCATTCAATCTTAGCCGAACCCTACCCATTTCCATTCTATAATTCCCTAGAAACATTATAGAGGTTATGGTCTCCTCAAATGACCATATCTAGTGCCTTAAGAGGAAACATAAAATAGGTGCGTCGAAGAAGAGGTAATCTCTTCTACCGATTCTTTCAAGTTTTATTTATTTATTCTTCATCTTAATCTTTTTCAGTTGTTTCATTATAAAGTATTAACATCATTATCACTAATATAATGATATGTTATTATAAATATGAAAAGACCCCATTTCACCTTCTATCCATCAAACAAAAAATGAAATCACCGCGCATGCGTACTTACAGAATATCACTCCACATCGTGGTATAATCTATTTTCCCACCACCACCTTACATGGATGGGTATAATGGTGTAAAGAATTAATATATATAGTTATTATAACCTAATAATAATTCTGATAAATTATATCATCCTCCCAAATTCAATTCAATAATTATGGGAACAATATCATCGCTCATGCGTACGTACGGATTACCCTCTCCACGACGCGATGGGATTCATTCTCAATGTTAACCATTCAAGAATGATTATAGAGTATATATAATGAATAATAATGAAATATATGACATAATTAAGATACTATATTTATTTATATTTATATATATATTTCATGTACTAACTTCCATTCATGTTAATAAGGAAAGGAAAACATTGTTCATGCGTATGTATGGCATACCGTCTCCATGAACGGTGAATTTCATTCCATTCATATATCTATTATATATATATACTGAAAATATATTATATATAAACCATGATTTACATTTTTTAAGTAAGTAAATCATGATATAAGTAATAATAATATCAAAAACAACATGTCTAAACGCGTATGATAAAAAAAACGATTTTACCCAAAACGCTGCTTTAACATGGAATTTACAAAAGAACGGGTAATATAAAGTCATAAGTGAACCATATGTGATATAATAACAATGAATATGATTCTATAATAAGTAACTGACATTATTTAAATCATTATACAGGATGTTAGGAAACGTAAAAATCATATCAGACCTAAGGTAAGGAATAATTATTCCAATCTCGTGCTTATCCGAGATTTTTTATTCGTAAGTATTTACTGGGGTTATATTTTTCATCCATGTACTTAAAAATGGTTTTCATAAATTGTTTAATATTCTTCCATGTATGTATAAAGTCTGGTTTACCTCTCTTTGACTTTTACTTTTTGTTATGGAATGAATCATTCTTTAGTTTACCATATGTCGTACTATTTGACATTAACGTTAAAAGTACGAGGAGAATGTTTTTTAACTTATACAGCATGAATGGATTTTTATGGTTTCATAACACCATATTTTCATGATGATTACTCTATAGGATTTCATGTATATATTCAATAAAATCCTTTTCTTCGAAAATTCAATGGCATTTTGTGAAAAGAAAATGATTTTGAAGAATAATGGAAATTTTATTCAAGAATTAATTTCAAGTGTTTTATCAAAATCATTTTCAATCCAAGATGAAATTATTTCATATGTGTATGTTTCAAGTATAATGTCTTTCTAATTTACATGGTTCAACTTTTCATATGATGAAATGATATCCATTTTCATTATATGGATTATGATATGATGGGATGATGTTTATGAAACCCATTTTATACTTTGGGTTATGATGAATGATTTTTGTTTATAGTGTGGCATATGTATGAATGATTTCAATATGGGATGGGTGAGACCTATATCTCCCTCCAATGCAGTGGGTAAAGATTTATATCTCATTAGATAGACATGGCTGGAATGGTAAGTTAATCTAGATTAGTGATACAGGACTAGAATGAGGAGTGAACTCGATTCAGAAATGGACTTTGTACACTAAGATGGTCTTGGCAGAAATGCCTTGGCTACTATGGAAATAATTTCATGTGTTTAATGGATTTCCACAATTAAATTTTTTATTCCCATGATATTTTATCATGATTTATGTTCCTTTATGATATATGCCTTACGTACTACCAAGATTTAGTTCAAAACTCATGATTTTGATGTTTAAACTTTATGTTCATGTTTTGAAGTTCAAATGTATATGGTTTGTTTTATTTTCTGCATGATTACCCTTACTGGGCGTTTGAGCTCACACCTTATATGTTTTCTTTTAACCAGGATATTAAAAAAAGGTTTTAGGTAAGAAAAAAATGTTAGATCTTTATGGGAGATGTTGAAGATCTTTCAACAAAATTAGAAGATTATATTCTGAGTTTCCAAAGACACTAAATTATTATGGTCCTTCGGTGTCTACTTTTGTTATGTATTAGGTATTCCGAAAAAGTAAATTTTTCCATGTATGTCAATATTGGGTCTCTATATTGTTTTCGTTAAATGAGTAACACATCATAAATAAGTAGATAATTGCAGAGGAATAAGTAATAATAATACAAAACCATAAAAAGTAGAATACTACAAGCAGATAAACTACTGGATAACATATATAAATGATTCATCTCACATATGTCTTGGAATGAATCCAAACAAGTCACAATGCTGGAATACAATACTAAACCAAAACACAATAGAAAACAAGTAAATAATTCTAGAAGCATCACAAGCCTCAGCTTGGTCCCATGCTCTCCGGCTCCACAACAATCACGTACCTGAAGTAGAAGGGTGATTTTCCATATCCATACCTGCACCAATATAATCTATTTGGGCCCAATATCTTGACCAAATTAGGTGTGAGATGAATCATAATAGGTGACCACCCAATGATCTGTTCCTAACTGTAAGTGAAATTTTGTGGTAGGAAACATGCAATATGATGTAATAAGCAAGGAAGTACTCAAAAGTAAATAGAATTAATGTTTCAACTACATTCATTTACATTTATTAAAATAATCAACCAATAAAATACAAGAAACCCTTTGGGATGTACTCATAGTATATCCCCTATGGTTCAGCTTAAACAAAAACTCTCTGGGGAAGCACTCACCATCAATTATCCATGTGGTCTCGTAACGGTAAACTACAGAAACTATGGGTATCATTCAATGTCAAATTCCCCATATAGACTCACAACGTGGAACTACAGACACTCTGAGGGAGTACTCATGTCCATCCTCACTATGGTCCCGCTACATGAAAGTACAATAGACACTCTGGGAAATCCCTCAGCATGTATTTCACTTATGGTCTAACTACAATAGGTTCCCACAGCCCTGTGTAAGTCAATCGTGCACAAATGCTACCTAGTAGATAATGTACATCACAATATCCTACATTGATAATCAGCTGCAAAGCATTGACTAATAAAGTCAGATAATATCTCTCCATCCTAATAGCACTAGTCCTGGGAAATATAGCAGCCTAATAGGAAAAATTAGGACCAGTGGCCAATATTAGTTCAATGATTGGAAAACACATCCATAACAATGTAATTAAACAAAATTATCAAAACAAGAGTCCTAACTCAATAAATGAAGGCATAACTAGTCTTAAAGGGTTAAATTCACTATTCATGCAATACCCTAAACTAGGATATTGGGACCTTTTGAAAATATAATTTAATGACGATCTACAAAAAGGCACAAACCACCTAGCTCGATGTTGTATGATCGATATAGTCGAACCCCAACATTTTATTCAACCTAGAACATTGTTGATCTTAAAAAATGACAAAAATATGAAGAAATATTTTCTAATGGAAGAGGAGAAATCATGGGATGAGGTTATATAAGAAGGATGGACTCACCGAGGAAATTCCAATGAAATTGATAGTGTTTGATTCGGATCACATAAGGCGGGCCAGGGGCTTAGGGAAGAACCATTAGCTTTAATTTCTCTAGGATGAGACGAAGGCAAGATAACACCATTTTGTGAGTGAGATGTGACACCAGTTAGATAAAAAAATAAAAATAAATATACATGAAAAGTTCCATAAGGATACACGGTGTGTATATGTCTTCTCTGGTCCCTGCCTTTAGTATCATTTCAGTGCTGTCACATGGTTGTGTATGTGGCCGTGAAATTCCCAGACATGGCTTAGACATGGTGCTAGAGTACACAGTTTGTACAATGAAGTACATCGCGTGTACCCCTAAAATATTCCTTCTTCACCTTTTCCTCAAATACCCCATGAAAAAAACTCATACCTGAAAAGAATGTTCGGGTTCTTAAAAACATTCCCCCTTAAAGAATTTCATCTCTGAATTTCCATAAGAATGAGATGAAGAAGAATCCTCAAACAGGTCTAGCCACTGCGATCGTAAATTTTCCACTCTCTCCCAAGTCTCATTATGTACTTGCATGTGCTGCCATAGCACCCATATCATAGGAACAAACCGACCATGGAGAACCTTCACACTTTGATCAAAAATCCAGATATGATTCTATTAGAACAATGAGTCCACCTCCTACTCAACCTCCTCGAGTTGAAAAACATGAGATGAGTCTGAGAAGTAATGGTGTAGATGAGAAATGCGGAAGATGTCATTCATAAATCAGTATCTCTAAGGTAACTACAATTGATAGGCAACTGATCGGATGCCCTCTAAAACCTCAAATAGAGTAACGTTCCTCAATCGAAGCATTCCATGTTTCTTTATCCTCCTGTGTCCCAACCTCATTATGACAAATAGGAAACCCTCATCTCTAACCTCTTACTCTAGAGGTCTTCTCCATCGATCAGCATAAGACTTCTTTCGTGACATTATAGTATCCATCCTCATCCAAATCAACTCTATCTACTCTGTGGTCTCCTGGACCAGACGAGGTCCCAACAAAACATCCTCTCCTACTTCTAGAAAACATAGGGGTGATCGGGATGGCCTACCGTACAAAATCTAAAAAGGATCCATCTAAATGGTTTCTTGAAATCTATTATTGTTAGATAACTCCACCAGAGATATGTGCTTCTCCAAAGAACCTCTAAAATCATGGATGCATGCTCGATGGAGTTCCTCTAATATCTAATTGTTATTCTTGGAATGCACATCTATCTAGGGATGGTAAGCTGTACATAGAATTACCTGTGTACCCAATGCCCACTTTAGTCCTTTCCAGACCCGAGAAGTAAAATGGGAACCCCTGTCTAAAACAATCGAGTGCGGAACCCCTTGAAAATGTAAAATCTCAGGAATATACCACCTCCCCATCTAATCAATAATTAATGTTTCCTTGATTAGTAAGAAGTGATAATCCTTTGTAAGTCATTCAATGACAAACCAAACAACATCATTTCCTCTAGGTGATATTGGAAAACCTATCACGAAGTCCATCACGACATCATTCCACTTCCACTCAGAAATGGGTAACTGCTGTAAAACTCATACTGGACGCTGAATCTCCACCTTCACTAGCTTATTGGTGGATCATCTTGTGAAAAAACATGCAACATACCTCTTCATTCCTGGCCACCAATACTGACAGTGTAGATCTCAATACATCTCGGTGGCACTAGGATGAACTACCCAAACTGAAGAGTGAAAATCCCACATGAACTCCTTGTGTATGTCTTCTGACACCAATATGCATCATGAAAATGAAAGATCTCATACTCTCCTATGGTCCATCCAAGAATAGGGTCCTCTCAAGACACACTCTTCAGTATAACTAGTCCTTCATCATCTGATAGCTTCCACATTCACACTCAATCAAGAAGAATAGATGTAACTGCTACAGAGGAATGAAACGTCTATCCCTTTCTACCATGCACCTCCAAATGAATCTTAAAGAATAGATCCACAAGCATCCACTCCTTAATGGCCTTCTGAACTACCTGTATCTGAGACCTCATGATCTACACATCTGCCACTGCATTTTTTTCTAATCATGTAGGTATGATCAAAGAAAAATACTAAATGTACTCAACCCACATTCAATATCTGAGATTCAGATCACACTGAATTAATTTGTTCTTAAACTTTTTGGGTCAGTGAAAACAACAAAATTTTCTCCCAAAAGATAATGTCTCCAATATCCCAAGGCAAGAACAACTGTAGCTGTCTCAAGATCATGCGTCAGGTAATTTCTCAAATGTGGCCTCAACTTCTGAGACCTATAATCAACGACTTTTTTCCCACTGCATAAGCACTACTCCCTTCCTGTTACCTAAGGCCTCAATATAAACAATACATTTGTTTCGTGGATCTGAAAAAACTATTATCCGGGCTGAATTCAACATCCCATTCAGCTTATGAAAGGTGGAATTTCTCGAATATATCCACAGGCTGAAGGATCGAAACCTCCCTCAAGTACCACTTTGTAACATCTCGGTTCTGGGTTCCTCCTAGAGGTGCTCCATACCCATTAGGTCACATGGAATCAAGAAAATTTTTTCAAACTCTAGAGGAATCTTACTTGTAGTGAGGGCCTTTGGTGTGATAATGGGGAAACTATTCCGTCATTGTATAAATAAAACAGCGAAAATAAACATTAACAGTAGCAGAAGTAGCAATAAGAACATGAAAAGGTAAAAAACTAAAGACATCAAGTAGATAAACAACTGGATCATGTATATAAAGGTTTCATGTCACATTTTTTCAAGAAACCAACCAAACAAGTCCTTGTGCTAGAATATAGTACAAAACCAAATTACAAAGGAAAACATGTAAATAACTCTGGTACTATCACAATCCTTAGCTTGGTCACATGCCCTCCAACTCCACAATAATCAAGTACCTGAAGTAGATGGGTGATTTCCATTATCTATACCAGCACCATTATAATCTATTTGGTCCAAAAACATGACCCAAATAGGGTGCGAGATGAATCCTAGTAGGCAACAGCCCAATGATTTGTTCCTAACAGTTAGTGAATATATATGGCATGAATTGGATAAATGATGTAATAAACAATGAATTACTCAAAAGTAAACAATCCTACAGTTTCAACAACACTCATTTACATTTGTGAAAATAATTAAACTTAATAAAACCTCTAGGATGTACTCATATTCTAACCCCTCTTGTTCATCTTAAACAAATACTCTCTATAGAAGCACTCACTATCAATTCCCCATATGGTCTAGTACTGGTATCCTATAGATACTCTAGGTAAGAACATAACATCCAATTCCCCTATCATCTCTCAATGTGGAATTATAGAAAATCTGAAGGAAAACTCATGTCCATCACCCATATGGTATCACAACGTGAAATTATAAAAACTAATTTGGGAAATCCCTCAGCATCTATTTCCTCTATAGTCTAACTACACAAGGTTCCCAAATTCCTATGTATGTCAATCATATAAAAACTGTATCTAGAATCCAATGTAAATCACAATATACTACTTGGTTATACTAATAAATAGCATGGGAAAAGAATTATGGATAATATCACTCCATCCTAACAGCACTAGGCATGGAATATAGAGCTTCGTAATTGGAAAAACTAGGCCCAGCGGCCAATATCAGTTCAAGAATTTTCAAATACATACATAACAATTTTATGAAATCCTACTCTCAAAAATGATACTTAACTCATGAAATCAAGGCATAACAGTAGTAACATGTTAAATTCCCTAAACACACAATACCCTAAAATAGGGTATTGGGAACTTTCACACACATAGTTCTTTGAATATCTACAGAAAGGCACAAAGCACCTACCTCGATGTTGTATGGTCTATATAGTAAAATCTTATCCTTTTACTTGACCTAGATCACTATAGATCTACCAAAACGTATAAAATTTTTAACCAATAATTCCTCACAAAAGAGGATAAATCATTGGATGAGGCTCTAGAATAAGGAAGAAATCCCAGAGAGATTCCAACTCAATTTGTAGTGTTTTATTTAGAGCACATAAAACGGGTGGTGGTCTTGGATAAAATCATCAGATTCAATACCTCTTGGATGAAATGAAGCCAAAAGAAGAGCTTTATGTCTATGAAATGCGATCCCAGCCCAATTTAACAAACAAAAATAAAAAACATTTCATGTTCCATAATGATAAATAGAATATATATGTCTTTTCTAGTCCTTACCTTAAGTGGGCCTTCTGTTTCGTTACACGGTCGTGTTCGCGATAATGACATGAGCAGACATGGCCTGAACTCAGTTCCAGATTACACAACATGTATAAGGAGGGACACATAGAGTACCCCTAAAATTTTCCTTCTTCCATTTTCCTCAAAAACAACTTGAAAATAAAAATCATACTTGAAAAGAATGTCCGTGTTCTTACGAAATTATTTTGACCATATCTTTTCTATTATATATAAGGGGTTTTTTAGAGGCTTTTGATAAGTTAATAACAAGTGTACACGTATTTCATTTTAATAATAACATTTCATCCAATCACCTCACTTATAAAAGGCCACCTAGTCTCTGCTCCTCTTCATGCATCAAAATATATTTGCATCAGAATGTCATAGAAAACATTACATCCATAATTCCAATAATTCATCATAGATGTCTTATATTGGTCAAATATCATTCATTAGTATCTTGTTTGTGAAGACCAAAAAAAGTTGACCGAAGAGAAGGTAACATCCCCAACCGAGTGTTTTATTTTTTTTCTTCATCCACCTACATCCATTCTTGTTAAAAAAATTAGATATAATAACCTCATTATATTCCGTATATTTAAACATTAATTTTTAATGTTATAACCTAAATAATTCTATTATTGCATTATATTGGGTATGAAATTATCATTTGTGTGTCTGTTGAACTAATACCTCATGAACTGATTATTTTTTCCATAACAACTTGTCGCACATCAACATAACAAGGTATCAATTTATATATTTATGATATTTATGATATTACTATTCTCATTAAATTATTATATCAAATATGACTTTTTAATTTTCATTTTTTAGGAATTGGATGACATCGTAAGTGTGTACAGTGAACTACCCCATCACGAGGCGATGTGATTCGTTCACATGTTACATGGAAAGTAATAAATATTGTATTTACAATATAATTAGATATATATTACAGAAAATTTATTCAGTAATGGTAATATATTACTTACCCTTATTTCATTTTGTCCATCATGAAAATGGAATCAGCGTTAATGATTACGTATGACCAATCAACTACATAGAACTGTTTATTTAATTTTATATCTTTAATTTTTATTTATTATTATAAATATATATATATATATATTATTTATAGAATGGTTATAAATCTAGAGTTTTTTTAAGAATGGTCAATGTTAGAGGACCAAAAAAATAAATAAACACATAAATGAAAAATAAATTCGTTTTTAAAAAAAATTAATGAGTCATTGTTAAATTAACGGGATATAAAAGCTCATTAATTGATCAAATATAGAATAATATATATTCTTATAAAATTATTTGTTTAATAAAAATATGTCAATTATACAAGAATTTTTAAGTGTATGATAAAAGCTGAGACCTAATGTATGAGATGTCACTGTCACTTTTATTTTCTGTGTGACACATGAAATATTTTCCATAGGTTATGAATTGATGAAATGAAAAAATGATTATGAAACTGGTTCCCTTACACCATTTTTTCTTAAGATTAAATTTTTATAAAATGAATTTATAGTCATCAGTCATGATATGAATGTTATTTTAGCATCCCCTAGAACACAAATGTATTTTTTTCATTATATGTAGGGTGGTACCAATATCTCCCACCAATTCATTGGGTAATTATGGATAAGTTGTGAGTAATTTTTATATGAGTAAACCAAATTAAATTTTCACTATTTTCGATGTTAACCAGATTATATTTTCAAAGATGTATTTATAGAATAGTATTTTAGGTCCATAATGTTGTACATGGACCTTGTAACATGTCTATATGTTTTTTTGAGTTCCTTATTTCATTTCCTTTACTTATGGACTGATCTTATTTCTAATTACACATTTTAATAATGTTATAATCTAATGTGTAAGACAAAAATCAATGAATTATTCCAATTTATTTTTCTCAATGATTATTTTATTGGAATACATTATGATTAATTTTTTTAAACGTCCATTATTTAGACTACGACTCTTGTTTATGATGTATGATGTGTTTGGAATTGTTTTCCAAAGAGATTTTCATGTTCTCAGACACTTATGATCATTATATGTTGATATGTCCCTTTCTTATCAATGATGAGAATTTGAGATAACCCTTTATTATAATTCCTTTTCTTAGGTTATGATTAAAGGTATTATTTACGATATGTCTAATAATGGGTCAAGTTTTAATAAACATAGTGGGAGATGTCGTAGCTCACTTATGAACTGATCTTTTATGTGTCCATGTTTCCAATGGTATTTGACCGAATCAATTCTAGAATGGATTGTTATGTTATTTAATGAATATTTTTCAATTATGTCGTAATATTTATGTATGATATTTTTGGGTCATTACTCATTTTACCAACCACATCCTTAGTGAATATTAACATGGAATTTTATTTTCGATAAGGAGTATATTTTCACGAGAAAATATGAAAAATATTATATGAGTCACATTATGTTTCTTTTATAAATAATATAAAATTATGTTAATTTGGAAGCCATACCCTTTGATTTCAATATTTAACCATATGTTCCAACTCTAAGAGGATTAAATTAATCTAAAAATGAGTAATTGTAACTTATGAACCCTATAAGAATTATTAGGTACAAAAAAACTTATTCTATAATATATACTCATTTGTCACTATATTACTATTTATAAAAGAAGTTTTCCAACCACTAGTAATGCAACATAATCCTAATAATAATATATGTATAATAATATCCGAATATATATTATTATCTCAATAGGTGATAAGTAATCTTCATAGTCAATACTATGTTTTTTTGCAATTAGTTTCCAAAATGTGTGCTTTAAAGTTTGACATGCCTTCATATGTGTCATTGATTTTTAGAAATCCCACCTATAACCTATATGTATAACCCCTTCATGTGAATCAACCATGATCTAATATTGGGTATTGGGCAGGGATTAAAACTCATATTTTAGGGAAATCAATTATTTATTAAAATTGGATCTGTTAATGACCTCTCCATGTGTAGTCAGTTAATAATATATTAAAATTAATTCATACTCACTTTATAAAAAAATACATATCTCTTTGGAACCTAATGAATCATAATAGTTATTTTGGTTCTTTTGTAACATCAGTCAGTTATTCATTTTGGATTCATTTTGGATTTAGAACATATTCCATTTTATGAACACTTATTTTTTATTTTTGTTGTACTTTTCCAAAGTCAAGATTTCAACCAACTATATACACAACTTATATATTAATTCAAATGTAAATCACATTTATGTGATACATAATAATGTGATTACATTGAAAATTAAAGTTTCATCTAACAGTCTCTATGAGAAAACAAACAAAAATGATTTTATCTAATTTGTGGACTTGTTTTCCATAATTAAAAAAATTTACATATGACTAAAAACCTTATTTTTTTTAAAAAAAACTATTGGGAAATTTACTATATTATATATCATATAGTTTCTTTAATATTATTTACTATAAAATTTTATTAACTACGGGTGTGTTTTTTTTAATATTGTCTCTATAGAATTAAATAAGAGGGTCACAGTGAATCATAACTACTCAGAAAATGTACAATAAGGAATGGTTATTAATATTAGTTACATGATTACACTATCATATTCTATGAGGAGTGAGTATTAAAATAATTCCATAATATCTTAGATGATCAGTGAATTATAAGAATAATATATTCACCACAAAGATCTATTTGTAGAATCCTTTTACTGTTAACAAACTGATTTTCTACATCATTCTAAATGTCTTCATATTTTTAATATTTTTCAATCATATATCCCATAAATTACTGATAACCACAAAAACTAATTCTATCAGTAATGGTTATGATGAAACTATAACCACCACTATCTTCAGTAATCATTGGTCTATATACATTACAATATATTAGGTGATTGTTTTCACTAACCTATTATATTTTTCACTAAAATTTTATTCAATATTTTTTTTCATAATGAACAATATTTCTAGTTATCAAATGATTTCTAATATAATGATTCCTATAATCCAACTCTATTGATTATTTTAATGTGATTTATTTTTTTATACACAATGTAACAATACCAATTTATTTTTGGGTTTGAATCATTCCGAACCATTTTATTTTTTTATTATATAATAGATTATCCATTTTTAGAAATATCTAAAAATTTTATTATACTAAAATTTCTATATTAAATTTATTTCAAATATATAGAACAACCCTTGTTATTAATAATAAAAAAACCAATACATTCATCTTTATATTCATAAATAAATTTTTTCATAAACATAATAATAGTTCTTGGATTTTAAAATTAAACCACTAAGTAAACATAATTCATAATCATTTTCCCCTGAGGAATTTTTTTTCTCGTTTTCAACACGTATGTATATTTTTTTGTGATTTAAAATTTTTTTATATCCATTCCGTTTTTATTATCAAAGGTTTATTATATGCACCCAGTATACAATATCTAGGTGATTTAGTGTCCTCGATAAGAGTGAAATGAGGAGATTTGGACCTTGTTCTGGTCTCTCTTCCTTCGTTTTCGATATGGTCTCATGGATGACGATCCGATATTTTAGAGAGGATGAGTCGATGCCACACTTTTTGTTTTTTTGGTAGAGCTTCATTTGGATCCTTTGACAGGAGTGTGATGGGGAAATCACTAATGATATACTCCATTACACTACTTCTAGTGACAATTGATTGGTTTCATTTAATCAATATATTTTGATCCCATGGGTGCCAAAACGAACTCATGGGCTACTGCAAAAGGTGTTTCTTTTGTGGAGTTCCTCTGTTTGAAGCATCTTGTAGATGATGGAATAGAGGTTTCCACTACGCCTCTAGTATTTTCTAATGTCGATAATATTTATGTCTTTTTTAATCGAATATCCTTTAATGAACGGCTATATTCCCACCGGTATTTGTTTGTTGGAAGGATGATCATGGAAAAGGTTGACAAACCACTGACAGTGGAGGATATAAATGGTACACATAGTCGAATCTAGGGATTTGATTGATGGGAAATCATCCCCATTTGTATGTGGAACTTCTATTTAATCATTCAATCCAAATATGAATGTTCTACAGCTTAGGGTTCTAGTTCTTATAACCTGAACCAAGTTATCCAATGAATTTCAGAATGGAATTTTAGTTTTAATCCACTTCATCAGAAGCATAGTTATGCTCAAGTTTGGGTCAGATTTCAGGACCTCATTAGGGTTTTTTTGGAACCCAAAAATTTTAAAGGAAATTTCCTCTTGTATCGACACACCTCTCAAGATTGATGTTAATACAATTGAATGAAAATTTGGTTTTTTTGATAGAGTTTTGGTTGATATTGAATTATTGATTCCCAGCCCGGATTGTGTGTATATCATTGTAAATGGTGAAAAAATTGAGATTGAGATTGAGTATTAATTCTTTACTGATTTCTATAAATTTTGTATGTTCTTGGGGATGATATATATCAATGCAGATAGTTTGAAAAGATCAATTCCCTACCACCCAAAGTTATAGGGCATGGACTTAAGCGAGGTGATGCATCATCCAAGGAGTCTACTAAAGATGATAAAGAAACACCCTTCCTTGACCATCACATCCCAACAGGCATGGGCAAGGTATGTGAATCCACCCTAAATGAGGTTTCTTGTGTGAATGAATGTGTTGTTTCAGAGCATGAGAAGGTTAACGCATTGAGTGATACTACTGTGGAGCAGTGCACTACTTTTAATGATTATTCACATACTATAATAGTTCATCGAGAGTCTCTTCCTAGTGACTCTGGTACAGGTCGAAGTACTAAATCATTTCTACAAGTTTCTCATGAAGGAAAGGTGATAAATGATAATTCTATGCACCATGAAGACGATGATAAATATGTGTGTCTTGATAATAAATGTGACTCTCAGGTTGGAGCCAATTTTCAATTATATCATGAGGAATTGATCACCTCTTCTGATCACAATGGGAATAAAAAAGTTATGTCTATGTGCAGGTTAATCTATCTAAACCGGCTGAGGAAAATAAAAGAGATACACTTTTTGATGATTTCATGGATAGACAGGGAAGGTGTGAAACTTCTAGGCTTAATGTGGTTCAAGAGTATCCAAACTCTGGTAAAAAAATTAGCATTTTTAATATATTGAACATGTAAAAAATTAATGAAATATTTAGTGAGGAATTTGGAAGTGTTCATGATGCTCTCTCGATTGATGGAAGGTCTTAAACTACTGAGACTAAATCAACCCTGGAGGATGTCCCATTAATGGAAAATTATGGTGACTGGAAACAACCTAAAACATGGATGTAGGGCCGTCAACCAAGGGAAAAGGGGTGATGGTTTATCCTATTTATGTTCCCCTATTTTCTTTGAGGTGTTTCTTCACATGTTTCTAATACTCGTCTATTTTCTCCATTATAATATTTGTCTTTTATTTTCAATAAATTTTGAAATCATTGGCTATAACCCATGGTTCTCACTATTCTAATTATAGTATCTACAAGTAAGAGTTGGAGAAATTTATTTATATAACATTAAAACTAAGAATATCTAAATCATTGTCTTTGAGAATATTTATAATCCTTATAGTCAAAATTGTGTTAATTTATTGTTCATACCAATTAGAGGATTAAAATGATAAAAAGTATTCCTTCCCTAATATATAATAAAGTCATATCTATAAATGAGTGTCATGCTTTCTATGTTTTGATCATGAAATTTTAATTAATGTAATCCTAAAAAAATGATGGCCTCTATACATCATATCAATTGAGTTGTCCAATATCCATATATCACCATGTTATGTACTATTTAATCATGTTATTAATTAATGAGTATATTATGTAGAAAATAATTTAAATCATATGACATATGACTCTTAAATAGTTGAGTTGATAATTCTTTATTATTTTCCACGATAAGGATTCACTCAACTCGATTCCTCAAGTATCCTAATGGTTATGGTTTCCAAAATAAGTGTAACCAAATCCTTACATTAGATATATTAACCAAATGGATATTAAAACCTATAATATTCATTCATTATATAAGATTATTTATGGTAAAATAATGGTTAGGTTCACCCATATTGGATGCTTGCTGTCATTATTATTTTTGAATTTTTATGGAATCTCACAATAATTATTTATGAAATTTAATATTCAAGTCTTAAAACATTAATACATAATTTAATATTAAATCTATAAATATTTTATTACATGAAATATTTAATATATAAATTTTTTAATTATTTACATATTCATTTATATATTTATTTAGTTTTGAAATACTCATTCCTTTCACCAAATTAAGACGATGAACCCATATTAATATATACATCTATATGAAACTCGTAGTTTTTATTACTTACCCACATGAAGAATCCAAAACAAAATACACACATATATATTAATTTCATGCATAAGGTACATGTAATGTATTACAATTACATGAAATTAAAAATCCCAACATGCTAAATCTTATATCCACAAATAGTTTATACACTCTTTTATAGACATGGCTTGAACCACATGTCCATGGAGATGTCCACCTCTAAGATCCAATACAAAATTATACATTAAACAAGATTGATTTCAATTCCATCATAACTCTGACACCTAATTTGTTACAAATTTTTTAAACCCATATTCAATATCTAAATTAATTCTTATAACATCACTACAAGCAGATGTCACGATAAATCGGAATAAAATCTTTTGTTATCCTAACTATTTTGTAATACCTGGAATGTAAGATTTACAACAAGAAATTTATCATGTAAATTAAAGACTACAAAATATTTATACCATGTATAAATTAAAAAGAAAAAATATTTAAAATTAAAAAAATTAGCATTTTTTTATTTTACAATTATTATATATAAATATAAATAGTTCATGTTTAATTTAGTTATAAAAATATTTTATTTATATTTCTTAACCATAATTCAATATAAAAATTTATAAACTACAATTAGTTCTCCTATAATATAAATATCTATTCATTTTTGTCATATATAGTAATTTATGGTAGATAAATGCTCAAATCAACTTTAATTTTCATTTATAATAAAAGAAAATGATTATCTCATGTAACTTGTGAATATATTATAATATTATAAATGAATCTTCTATATCATAAAAAAGATTCAAATCAATTTTAACATCTTACACAACCCGATGATGTATTTATTGATAATGAAAGATTTAAATTTTAGTGAAACTGTGGGTGTGGAATTATTACTATTATTTTCGTGCTCTACTAGCTTATTATAGGAAAATAAGTGTCCATTATAATTATAGAACCAAAATATCCATAAATTAAAATATATTACATATCATCGTATTTTTATGATCCCCTATGTTAATCAACAAAAATTATTCTTCAGTATCTATTATAACCTATATAATCCATTATTATATTAAAAAACCATGTGGATAGTTGAATCATACTATACTACTCATCCTATCATCTTTTATGACCACATATAACACAAAATCACATGGTATATATCCAATATTATAGAGAAAGTTTGATAAATACAATGAATTTCATTCATCCCCTTCATATTCTATGTTACATTATGGTATCTAGCACTATACAATAAACCTCATATTAATAGAATTAGTAGAATTTTTTTTCATTAAAGGTGATGATAGATTATATATGACTAGTATGTTTTTAGGATCATTTCATGAACAAAAGAGTGGAAACCCCCACTTTATTTCATTTTTTGTCATCATAAAAAGATCATGAGATAAAAATTATGAAACAGAAACATTCATACACCAATCACATCATGAGATATCATTAATGGTCTTGTTTTAGTATGCAGAATAATGTTCACCATGTTATAGCTAATGCACTATCATGTCTATTGGAATGTGTATTGGCCAATATAATACTTTTATAATATGACAGGTCCCAATGAACAAAAATGGTGTTGTAACACCTTTTCCATAAAATAAAAATGGAGAACTAGTCTAGAATAGAGATTCATATAGGGATAGATAGTACCACACACGCCTTAAATTGCTGTATTTTATGCTTATATAAGCCTAAATAATTTAATTAAGAAGTCCATGTGTTAGCATCAAATTTTTGGATGGTAAATAGTGTTACCAATACAACACAACTATTTATTATATAATTTTTTTAATGACTCCAATGAATTTAACCTGGTTATAATTCCAAACATGAATCAGCATGGTGATTCATTACTAAAGGAAACTATTTAGAAGATATGGTCATATCCATTCACTCGATGTGAGATATTATAGGCATATTGTAGTGTAACCCAAAAAAAATATCTCCCTATGATTGTGATATTTATTATATGTTAATATGAATATTGGAGAATAGATTTCAATGATCAATGTTTAGTAGTCCTCATGACATTAGATACATGGAAATTACATTACCTGATGAAAAAAAACAGTACAAATCATTATTACATAGTATAAAAGATATGGATGATCTTGTATTGTATTCCACTTCATTACCTAGGTAAACAAATCCAAGATTAAAGTGTGATATAGAAATATTAGTAAGGGGGTGTTTAATATATAACTAACATGGTATTAAAAATATAATAGGGATAAATAAACAATTTATCCCATATTAAATATTAAATATTTATAATATAATACATATAATAAAAATTAAACCAACTACTAAATGATCATAAAAATATGTATATTTTAGTAATACAAAATTTTAAACATAATAAATATACATTCGAGATCTTATAAAAATGAATCATCATTAATGCATAAAGATAATCATAGTAACCTATATAATACTTGTTTTAGGACCTACCAATGCACTGAGGGGAATTATAATTTTCGGACCCACATATAACATAATATTATAATGCATTTCACCACATAATATATGTACATGGATTTATATTCATGAATGAGCAGTATATGAATACATAAAATAAATTCTCAATGAATATTATATTATAAGATATTATTTTTATTAATATTATATAGTAATGAAAATAGTTTTCTCCATTCAATGAATTAATATTGATATATAAATGAATAACCAAGACCTATATAAGGAGTAACTATGGATTCAAATGTCAAAATAAGAATTCAAAATATGTGAGTAATATAACATCATAGTTATCGGGTACTTGATACAAAAAAGATGATCAAGGGGTATATATAATTGGATACCTATATTCAAAATATTTTGTGACCACTATATTGGTAAAAAATACATTAAAGAAAATATATATTCAAATCCATCACTTTTATTAGTAAAGGGAATGAGAATCATCTAAAGGATATCCTTTTGTCGTGTTAATCTAGATGTAATTTTGAGAACAATTGTTTTGATCTAAGTGAAAACCAAATTATTACTGGACCAACCATTTTTAAGGTTATGACCCATAACATCATCTTTTCAAGATCCATCATCCACATTTTTCTATTCAAGGAGGAATATTATTTTTTTTGAAAACAATACACACTTTTATAAAAATTTAAGGTATCATTAATTGTATGGAATGCTTCAGTGATAGATTAGCATATCAATGTTTTATAAGGAATGGAATGGTGTTCTATCATTTAAAATCTTATAATTAACTTATAAAATTAAATAATAATTACATTTCAAAATTAAATTAAAATATTATTATATTATTATAAAAAAATGTAGATAAGAGGTGAGAAAACCTTACGTTGAATGGAAATGTCATAATGAATGTTAATAGAATCATAAAACCTTTTAAACTCCTTGTATATAATATTGAGAAATAAAATTATGGTGAAATCATTTAAAATAGATTTGGATAAGAGATGAATGGGATATTTTATTGATATTTATTAAAAATAAGGGATATTGATTTATTTAATTCTAAACATAGCCCTTTGAAATATAGGTTATGTAAAATTTAAAACAAATAGATTACCCATTTTTTGGATCACAGTATTTAGAATTTAAAATATTATCTTTAAAATATTAGTTTTTTATAATATAGATATATTATTTTGTGTTACTTTTTTGACATGGGAACTTAAATTTTCAATGAAACATTTTTTTAATTTTAATTTCTATTTTATGATTTTCCAGGTAAATTATATGTTTGTGAAAATATTTTAATTTTGTAAAATAGAATATATCTAAAAAAATTATTTTCGGAATGGGATTATATTTTATTAGTATTTAAACCATTTTTACAACATAATCATGACATATTATTTATTTTATACACCTAATTTATTTTTCAACTTAGAGAAACATTTCATTGACTCAAAAAATTATGAAAAATTCAACATATGCTATTTTTTACACCACGAGACTCGATATAAAATAAGGTTTCTAAAATTAATCCTATAATTTTATGTGTCTTATCATTTAAATATGGAACATACACACGTTAAAAATGTTCTATTAAGGTTGAAAGTTTTTCATTTTAAAAATTAATAAAAAATTTAATGATCGTTAACCAAGATATACAAAACCCCTAATAAAAAATAAAAAACACTAAGGGTGAGGTGTGAAATATTGGTAATTTCAAGGGATGGTTTGGCCATCATTGATTTAGTGCTAATTATAAATTACATGAACCTCTCCAGTATATGATTGTATACCATCATTAATTGTTCTTGTTCTATGGGGAATGGTCAAGTGGAAACCCTATTGATGTTACTAGTATCCAAGTTATTGATAAATTAACTTCATATGGTATGATATAATTTTTCAAGGCCACAGTTCTTCCCTTTATGGAAAATTAACTCTTTTCATCACCCTTAATATAAACTAATCCTCATAGTATATTTTAATGGAAATACCCAATGGGCATACAACCTAATGTATATAATGAATAATATTTATAATGTGATTAATTTATTTACACTTAATTTTAATATAATAATATATAAAAATATCTTCAATCATGCCTCTCATTTTTTATACTTTCAATATTTTTATTCCAAGACTTTTATTATTTTTATTTTTCACTATTCTAATTATTACCATAAATTTTACTAGGGAGTATGAACTAGGTTACATCTGCATTGTATGTAGATTATTTATCTTTTTTTATTATCCTACATTAGGTATATTTTAATTAATAAAATTATATTTCTATGTAGAAATTTATTATATTATAAAAATTTATGTTTATTAATTACACCAAAATCCCATGTAATACATTCTCACAGCTTAATAAATTCAAACCTCAACATTATAAATTAATACAAAAATGTTTATAATATTATTCCAATGCATCATATGGTTCCCATGCTGGCTCTTATAAAATGTGTTTCAATAAAATAACCTTCATTAGCATAATCATTAAATTATGAAACACCTTGTCATTAATATCAACAAATAGAATTGTTTCTTCATTATATAAAGTTTTATTTTTTAAATGAACATTATTCCCCATAAAAATATGTAACGGTTGTAGAATATACTTCTTTTGAAGTAATATATGGAAGATTTTAGGCATTTGGTATGTGTTTGGTGTCATGAAAAAACAATTTTCCTCCTCTCAAATCAACTCTAATATTTAAAAAACCCAAATATAACCTTGTCTTATCTCCCTTATCTATCTATATTTCATGACTACTTTCCATTGAGATTGAAAAATCTTTTTATACTTCTTTATTTTGATATACAATGAATTGTTTATGTAAATTAATTGACAAAACATTCAAAAAGGTGATTATTGTCATGTTTTATTGTAGGTTAAACATTTTGATTGAAAATGATCTTAACATTTATTAATTTTGGACGAAAATGATGTCCCATGACACATTAGTTGATAAATTTAAATTTAATTTAGTGTAAGATGAATATAAAAAAGAAAATATAAGATATTGTGTCAGGTAATGATATGAGATTCTTGAAGATAGGTTATGGCTGGTGGGGAACTATAGAAATTGGATGAGGTTAATTTAGATCATATATTTTTTATTATATACTGATGTTTTTTTGGGATATTTGAAAATTTACTTCATCAATTATCATTATATGAAAAATATTTTACATCATAACATTTTTGTTTATGTAGTAATTTCAGTGAGAAAAAATATGGGACACAATTTGGTTATGTTTTAATCATCATTTATTGTGTAAAAAACATTTCTAAGTACTAAAAATGCAGAATTATGACAGGGACTGATTATTCATGTCTAAATCTAATCTTAAACAAAACAATATCAAGTAGGGATTAAGTGAGATTTAATAGAGACCTTAAATATTTGGCCATGATTGGAGCTACAGAATATCATTGTCCTAAAACAAAATTTCACCACTCATATTTGGAAATCAAGTCAAACATAAGAATTGTAGAGGTCTATATATAGTTGAACATGTTACTACTGGTAGGGGGATCAATCAATAAGGTAAGAACTATTCAATGTCCTATGTCTTATTTATTTTCCTAATTTTATTATTCTATATTCAATCATTCATGTGATGACTTTTTATTATCATATTAAAATGATTACCTCGCCCATTCTAGGGAATTTATTTTTAATGATCAAGAAAGGGATGGTAGGATGAACATGTAATGATTTATTTCATATTCTTAAATTTATAAATCCCATTTTTTATTATTCAATATGGTTTCAATTATTAAATTTTTATTTTAAATATTGAATGATGTTGTGTTAGGTTTTTATTTTGTTAGTTTCAACTGTATATATCAATGATAAATAATCACCCTTAACCAAATAATAGTCTACATAAATTGAAATAGGTTGGGGTTTTGTGATGAATGATACATGATTTCCAGATCTTTTGTAGAATTGTGGAAAGAACTATTGATAGTTAGGTATTAAAAATACCAGGTAAAAGATTTTCCTAATTAATAAAAAGGAAAAACTATAATGTGTTCTCATATAATAAGGATGGTAGATAAATGATAGGACCCACGTAGGGATATTCTCACCCCCACTATTTATCTTATTATGATAGAGGTATGGTTCATGATATCCATATAATTCAAGTTGAGTAGAAAAATATTATTTAAAATTTTGATTACAAAGATATAGTTACTATAAGGTAAATCCATGACAGATATAATAAGCACTTCTCATCAAGTTTTGTGAAAAAATTTATTCTATATGATTTCTAAAATTCTCCATTTCTCAAATCAAATAAAAATCAATTTTAAAAATTAGTTAAAAACCTAATAAAAAATAATTTCATTACTCCTCTTTTGAATACTACATTATGTTTAACCATTATATGATACCTTAGAAATAAATTTTTTCCCCACACCCAATAAAGGGGTTTTTTTAACATGCAATTAATTTTCGGGAGTTTGTAAAAGAAAACCCTAATAGTAGTTTTGAATAAAACAAATTTCAAAAGATCGTTTAATTTATTATTATCTATATATAGAAAATATGAAATCCCATTTATGAAAAAAAACATAAAAACATACTTTTATGAAATTATCCTCATAGATTTAAGTGACACTATAAAGTGTACACATTGAACATAAAATGATGGATGTAAATCCCAACCATACATTACACGGTATATACACCCAAAAATTTAAAAATAAAAAACCAACAAGTTATTCCATCTATTGAAATGTATTCTCAATTTGAATTAAACTTATATAGGTCCTTACCAAAATTCATAGTCTTATAAGAGAATGCTCGAATATGAATATTAATGAATTAATTTATTTATTCTCAATATTCCTACCTCAAGAAGTCATCAACGCACAATTTCTGTGGAGGAAATTCCCACTATCATTAGTGGGATATACAATGTAATTTTTGTATAAAATAAAATATAGAGAAGTTAGTGACTAGGAAGACCTAAAAAGATGTATAATGTAGAGATTTTTCCCCACCTCCCAAAGAATGTAGATCTAAAAGTATATCAATGCTATTTTATAATCAATCAGAGATATAGTCTATCAGTACTGGGAGAGGATCATGATGATTCACCCTAACTACCCACATCTGACAATTGTAGAGAACTAGTTCTTCATATTATTTTTCCATGTATTTCTATAAATTTACTATAATCCATGAGATGTGTCATATAGAGGAACCCTAGTAGTTAGATAAAAATAAAACGAAAGACATCTAATGAATAATAATAAGCAAAAATCAATTAAATTCAATAATAAAGCGCACATAAGCCTCATCCCGATTGGTGAGGACTCAGTAAGTTCATCTATGAGATCATAGATTAAATCTGGGTGGAGACATAATTATAGGGTACTTTAGTAGTACTATAGGAGTCATTGTAATATGAATTTTTCGGTACTTTACCATACAGAACTATTCGTCCATCATAGGCTTAGGGCCACTGGTTTGGTCATCTAGGCCAGCAAGGCCCTCGGTTCAACCAAGGACATTGGATTAGTTGTCTTTCATGGCCTTCGGGCCACCATCAGGCCTTCAAGCCATCCTATGTACTTCAAGACACATGAAAAAAAATATGGACATCCAATGGGTTTTGGATAAGTTTATAGGTCATTTGAGATCTTAATTATAAGTTTTATTACCAAATTAAACACAATTTGGTGTTAACTACTATGATTAATTTTAATAACAATAACTAATAGTTTTGGTAAAATATTAAAATAGTATTATTAGGATATAAATATTAGACTAAATAAAATGGTTTATATATGATTTTTTATATTCAACTCCTAAAGAAAAAAAAATTAATATTAGTTCTAATCCAGCACACGGGACAAAATAGTGTGGTTTTAAAGTAGGAAAAAGTTCAAATGTTGGTTAAGATTTCATATTCATGTAAAATTTTAATTAATTTAATGAATTAAATTATTTTTATAGATGTAATATTTATCTAATTTAACCTTAAAAATATTGAGAATATAATTTTTCATTAATAATAAATTTGGTAAAATGGTTTTTTTAACTAAAAAGAAATATTTTTAACTATTCATCAAAAAACAAAGTTTCTTAGAAAAATTTTAAAAATTTATGCAATGAAAATTTCAATGTTATGAATTCAAAAATGAATTTTATTTTGTCAAATTCAATTTATAAATGTGTGTAAAATTATTTTGAATATTATAAGATATTAATTCGATGGAATGGAACTTCTAACATAAAAGGATTATACCAAAAATAATATCATTCATTCTCAAAATGATTCCCATCCATCCCTCCAAATTTAATTTTTTTATTAAAAAGCCACTTTAAGGAAAAGTGGGAAACCATTGTTCACAAAACACAGATCACTATATGCTGAAGGAGCTCACAAAATTATTAAACACAAGACTAAGATGATTCAAGTCAGACACACTATATAATTCCCAGTGCAGGGTACTAACCTGAGTGTCTGGATCCTCCTGATAAGGACTTCAAGATGAGAGATCATTCTTTCCATTGTCTGAATGAATTCTTTTATGGTGATTTTTCCTTCGTTGAAACCTCAAGCAATGATTCGATCTTGCATGTCAATCCACTCTCCTTTCTCTTTATTGATCTCAACCTTCACACTTCTTTCGTAAATTCTTCAAATATCCTCATTAGAGGCATTGGGTCTAAGGTCTTTCCCAGGCATTTCTTCCTTGGTGTGTATAATGAGATTCAAAATGATTCCCTATATAAAAAAATTGTAACTAGTATTTTAAGATTATTTATAACTATTAATATGAATATTTGTAATGGTTATGTTATAATTATATGATTTAATTAATTATATACATATGAAATAATGTTTCATAGAAACTCAGTGTTGAGTGCATCATATGCCATGTCGGTGTTGCTTGTAGTGCAAGCCAAGTTGGTATTGTCTGTAGCACCATAAAAGTTAGTATTGAATATGAAATTAAAAATTTCCTCAATTTTTAAATATATATATATATATATATATATATATATATATAAAGATGTCCAATGTCATGTGAGTTGAAAAAATATTGAAAAGATAAATTAATTCAAATAGTATAATTCTCTAAATATCATGGGGTTACATTCGTACCTCATCTATAGTTTTTTTTTGAGTTTATTTTTACTTCTCATTCCATATATGTATATATTGATGTGATCAACCCTTCATAAACCATCTATATATTGTTCTGTATGACCTATTATTTTATTTTTGTCGGTGTAAGGAATTTATTGCAATTAGACTTGTGTACTTTTCTGCTAATGTAGTATTATGCTTCCACAATTGCATCTTGTTTATGGTTCTATTCTATTATGGTATTCATTCATTGTCTAATATATATAGCAGTATTATTATCACCATATGAGGGTATAGTCTCCCCTCTTTTACCTCTTTATGCCCTCAATGCTAATTGGTAGCCTTTGGAGCATGGGGAATTAGGACTAATGCCTAGTGATCAGCTGACCCGTAACAATGTTTAAAGTGGCATCCAATATGAGTTGATACTAATGGTTTTATTGTTATTTTATTTTCTATTGTTGGTTTTTTGTTTTTTAGTTTCTATTATTGGTATTAAATGGATTTTTACCTCCATTTGGGTAATACTATTTGGGTGGTATACAAGAGATTAGGGTACAATTACAAATAGGTAAAGAGATCATGCTTTTGTGACTACAGCCCCATGAACAGGGGATTTCCCATGATTATAGGGGCTGTAAATTGTTGATATTCTTTTCTCGTTTATATTTGATATTATTTTCACCTCTAATAGAAACCATTGATTTAATTGTTTTTATTATATGTATTTTCCCTTGGCTCTATATAGAGAGGAACAGATTCATTTGCGCGATGATTCGATTTAAGTAACATATCATGTATTATTTAATATGATCTTACTTTGAAAATATATATATCTTTGAGGTTTTGGGCAGTAAAGTGTTAAAATTAGGGAGAAAATAGTGCTTTCCTACATTGCAACTCTCTGGTGGCACTCTACTCATCCAAACTTGTGTATTGATCCGATAAGATCTATCTTTGATGGTTATGCCTGTTATGTATGTTAATAAAACTGATAAGGTGGGATGGGGTAATTATATTGGGTGAGTTGTTTAAATTTTCTAAAAATCAGCTAAAACTTGTTTTGATTTATAGCCTGTTTGGTGCCATTCTATTAAGGTACCTTAGAATATATATGATTCCTGGCTCTATTATGGGACGATGAGGGTCCATGAGGACTGATGATGCTTCATGCCTGATTTCAATGTGGGTAGGTAGGGGTCCATATGTATGGGTTACATATGATACATGAACCTGATTTGGGTGGCCATAATGCCTTATGTTTGGTTGTCTTATGAAAAGGTACAATAGGGGTGGTGGCATGTAAGGGCAGGGAGCTGTGTTTGATGTTAATATTTTCCCATATCTGTGATATTTAGATATATACTATTATGTTATTATGACCATGGTATTATTAATCTATACTATTCCACATATATGGGGTATTGTGTATAATCTACATGGAGGTGATGTGTCGATACATGTGAGTGAATTAGATGAGGCCAAATAGGGTTTTGATGAGGCGTTGAAGGGTGTAGTTGACCATGAGGAGAATTTTATGGCATATGTATAGGATATAGTATTGGTGGGACAACAACAATATATGGAATGTTTTTGGACATTGATGTATGAGCTTCTCAAGGAAAACCTGGTTCGGGTTATATGGGGCATTAATAGGCGAGATCATGGAGCTCAGTAGTATATAAAATATTTGACATAGAAGTTTCAGTCATAACTCCAAATTCAATATCATGGCTATGGTGGACCATTGGTTGCATATAATTTATCCAGTTGGTCTAGACCATCTCAGACCAACTGGACACACTACTAAGCCAGAGTTTGAGGTCGACTACACAAAATATCATAGGACCGCAAAAGCACGGGTGGGATTTCAAAGTACATATGGGAAGTGAATAATGCCTATTTTGGAATGATTTACTTCTCATATTCTAAAAAAACTTCTTCCAAAAATTATTAGGGTAGTTTGAGGCCTTTATCTCATCAGTCTATAACAATGGGATTGTTCTATTATGGACAACGAAGACTACATCATTGAACAGTCGTGATTTTCACATGAGATGGTCGGTGATGACATTGTCATGGTGCAACACTTTGAAGATGTATTGAAAACCCTATCCAGGTTAATTTCATGATATATAAGATGATTTCCATTTCTGAGGTAGTCAACCATGAGCTGATAACTACAGTTAATATAAAAAATAGATTATATATGAGATGGATCACAACTTTAGGTGATTATATTATTGATTCTTCAGGAAGAAGGAATCAGGGATGGGTGGATTCTCTGTAGGTAACTCATGCTAGAGATTTAGGATGACCACTTAAGAATGGGTCTTTAGTGGTATGATTCTGGTATGGGTATCTAGGACCGGTCTAGACTCAAGAAAAGTGGCTTTCTAAGGACTGTCAGACATGTGTTCAGATCCAAAATCTCAATAGGTTCTCCAATAAGCCTTCGTATGTTTCTAGGAGTCGTAGTAAAGGTTAAAAACATGCATCTAATGTATGGATGGGATTGATTCCATTATTTCATATATATTATTCATTTGGAACTTGGTTTCACGGTATAGATAATGGGACCATACAATTTGGTCAGTGGCCAATAGGTGGTGTAGCTTTGTTGGGAGGCCAATCCTTAGGTATTCAGGATTCAATCCAAGTGTACACAGTGGAGATACATAGTGCATTAAAAGTTATGGTTATGAATATAGTCAAAGGTATGTCCTGATGAATATCTTTAATGGTATTTCAATTTGTTTTTTAGTGGCATGTTTTGGTGAATGAGGTGGACATATGTATGGTTTTTTGACTAACAGGATACTACTAAAATGCTTTCATCAATTATTATGCATGAAATAAATTTATAAGGTTCATGAAACTGGGATTATTGATGTGGATTGATGTGATGAAACATTTATTTTATTTTATTTGGAATATGGTAATTATGTTATGTTGTTTATGTATGTGGTTTTATGAAATATGACATCTTATGAGTTTCGGATGATATTTGATGTCTCTATTTTTTGATGTGGGACATGGGTAAGGGTTGATAACTGATGAGATTCATGAAATTATTGGTTTCAGATGAGTCACATGAAAAATATGACTATATGATGAGGTGGAATAATGATTATCCTTCATTTTATGACATTTTAGTATGGGGATGATCGGTGGACCATCAGATCATTTGAGTTTAGGGTTCAGAAGAGACTGGTTATGTAATTATTAATGTGGAGAGAACCTTGAGGGTAGTTGACCAATGAACTAATGAATGGGTTATACTAGGTAAATTTTATGATATGGGTATGTTCGTTACCATTTTATGGTAATTCATGATACATAAAAACTGTGATATGTTATAGTGGAGAGATTATCATGTACTTGTTTTTTGGAAAGGTTCGTTTTCCTGGTAAATTGGTACATTTCATTTTTTTAGAGTTTTCTTTTCATTTACATGGTCATTCGAACCAAATATTGGGTGTTTGATTTACCCAAGGCCTGGTTTTTATATAGTTTTAAGGCTCATCACGTGAGTTGTGTTATTAGGTGGGTTTTGGGTGAAACATAAGAATATTACCCAACATTTCAGAGTTCATAAAAAAGGAGCACGTTTTGGAAAATTTATGGGGCCTAGAAGGAGAAACTTTGAAGTCCTCTAGATTTATTGACCACTATTTTTCAGATGTTGTAGTTGGGGGAAAATACATGATATACTTTTGTAATGTTTAGAAGATGGTATTCACATAGTCTGTGCATGTTGGGAGAGATTGTGTACCCTGATAATGTTAGGCGGTGTCTTGGATAGTGGATTCTATAAAACTACACCCAATTTGGTAAATCATTCCCATAAACATGAATTGGGATTGCCATTTCAACTATGAGTGTTCGCAGTTGGTGCACTATAATCCAAACTACATTTGTTAAACATGATTTTTATTTAATAGTGGGAAATGGTGATTTTTTTCTCGTTCCCAATTTCCATTATTCCTTCCATTCTTCTGACATTCACCCATTCACAGTTGGTGGTTCCTAGAATCATTATATCATTGTGCTTTGATCAAAATCCCACATTCGAGCTCAAATCTTTTACCTGTTTGTGATTACAAATACATCATGGTGAGACTTACGATACACTAGATTCTATTTATATTTTCGATTTTTATACGCTGAAATAAAATTGTGTTAGTTGTTTTACCCAAAAACATGATGTTTCTTAAGAAATTGTAGATTTATATCAATTTTTATGAGTTAGTGGATGATATCACACAGTAATACTTGGAAAATTTAGTGTCGGTGGTTCTTAGATTTCTCAATGTTCTATATTTTCTTTGTGGGTGAACTTTATATGCAACATGAGGGTCAAATGAGGGACACCCAAAATAATTAGTGGATTTCCTAAATTAATAAATTTGTTTTGTGATATATTTTTTGTGAAAAACCTTAATAAAATATGATATGGCCCTGATGTATTAGGATCATGGACCATATTTTGTAAATTGGGTTGGGTGTATAGGTTGGGTTAAATAGAATTTATTAAATAAATTAGTTTATATTGAATAGAATGGTTCTTGGGGAATTTGATGGGTATGACATGAGGTTTGAAGTGTTGTTTTCAACCAGGACTAAGGTGATGTATTTAGTTTGGTTGAGAATGTCCTAGATACATGGGGTCATGTTGATCACCAGATTGGATGACATGGTCATCATATTTGGTTGATGTGACCATCCTTATAGGGTCAAATCCCATGTCATATTTGAATGTGGTGACCAACATGATGTGTGACATTATCACATGGGTACGATTATCCATCGTGATGTAGCATAGGTTGTTTGGAGATTTATAATAATAATTATGGACCAATATTCCATTAGGGTTGTGTGTACAGATATAGTAGTATGATCAATGTGGTATTGAACATTAATGTTGGACGAATCCCCACATTAGTCTTGAGTATTATGATGGTGTTGACAATTAGTGAGGTTGTAGGTACATACCATATAAATCCACATGTATGGTGATGGACTAGCAGTTGAATTTGATGAGACAATTGGTTGGTGGTTGAGGGTCACTATATTATCTGATATTCTTGGGAAAGGTTATTGGGAGGTTATAAATAAAAATTACTTGGGAAGTCGGACTAATTACTGATTGTAAATTTTGAGTGGGGTTCTCTGGTATAAGTTAATTATAATTATTTGTTCCTTTTAGATTCTAGAGCTTCATTTATGGCATTGGGTGTTGGGGGAACATTTTTAGGGGTAGACTAAGGGTTCACCTAGGATGAATTTTCAATAGGGAATGCCTTGGGTTATATTCCACAGATACTCACCATTGTGGTTATATATATTCTGATAGATGTTATATTCCTTATATATAATTTGGTGTGTGTTTTTAGACCTTCTTGTTAATGGTTGAAGTATGTGATCTCATCCTTGTGGCGGTTAAGCCCAAGGAAAGTGCGAATTTATTTATTGTGAATGTGTTGCCTATTTATTTGTATTAATAAAAATTACATTACTAAGGTTGAAAGATAATATAATGTAGGTAGTATACTACAGATTATAATTCCCACACCCTACATGGGACCTTTGGGACACATGTATTTTTTGTTGTATTACATTCAAGTCATTGATTGAGCCCAAGAGATGGACCATAGAGGTCTGGTAGGACAATTATCATTAGATGGATGGAAAGGGAAATAGAAGTTCTTAAATTAGTTGGAGATTTATTTTTGTTTCATTTTTATAATATAATTCCTTATATGTGTTTACTATTGTGGTCAGCTATGTTAGATCCTTATATTTATTTCTATGTATGAACTGTTATGGAATGTTTTCTATGTATGGTATTTATTTCCATTGGATATGTTTATTTTTTTTCCGGGTGTTGTGTTATTATTCAACGATTTCTTATGGTTTATTCTTCCACTATGTTATATTATTTTTCCACTATTTTATATACATATACCGTTGTCATTATCACTATATATGGGTATATTAACCCTACTATTACCTCATTGCACCCTTGCTACATGTTTTAAACCTTTTTCGTATGGGCAGGCATGCCAAAGTATTTTTGGTCAATAGGCCCACAACATAATAAATGTAGGGAATATATAATAAATGATTAAATGGTCATATGATGATGAAATTCTATTTAATTCAAAATTTCAGACATCATAAAAATACCATTGATGCCTTGGGAAAATACATCACACATAAATCATAAGGAAACTCCCATTACCATATCATTGTCGTCTCATGGGACTTACATGTTCACTGAGGGATAATTTAATTCAAATCCCTACACATGAAATTAAATACCATTGCATTCCATCACTTAATAAATACATATATCATAATGGTAAATAATGGAAAACCTAACAACACATATATTAAATACACAATTAGTGTTATCTTAAAATATTTTTATGTATAGAATAAATGATTTTATAATCATGAAAATATATTTCTCCAGTGAATAAATTAATGAGTTCATCAAATTGAATAACCATAACTCATTTAATGAGTAACTATGGATTCAAAATGTTACAATAATCGCCATTAATAAGTAATGAGTATATAATTTTAGTTATGTTATACTTGAATAGAATAAGATGATTAAGGTGTTTATGTAATATAATACATGTATATTCAACATTTGGAGACCTATTTAGATATTGATAATAATGAAATGAAAAATAATACTTATAGAACCATCATTTTGTTATGTATAGATCATTTCAATTAACAAAATCATAACCATCAAGAGTTTCAAAACTACAGTAATGTTAGGAACACTTATTTCTAACCATGTAAAGATAAATATATTACATTGTCAACCTTTTGAATATTTTTACCTATAGGTTTGTCTCTTCGAGATTTTATATCAACTTTTTAATATCTAGATAGAGATGTGGTATTTAGGAAAACCACACACACTTTACATTATAACTTTTTGGATGGTTTTATTGCATTTGGAGTGTGATACCATTATAATATATTATGAATTTATTATCATCATAGGGAATAATAATATATCATTGATAATTTAATAATGAATTTATAAAATTTAATCCTAATAACATTTCTCATTGAACTGAAAATTATATTGAAGGATTTATAATATAATTGTATAAAATATGTTATGAACAATTACTTTGCATGGATTATTTTAATTCTTGAGAATATAACCTTAGAAAAACCAAAATTCCATGAACATATTATTGAGAGATAAAATTATAGTAAATTTTTTCTTGATGGATCTTGTGTAGAGATCAATAGGGGAATGGATTTTTAGTTATAGAAAATTTGGGCTAATTTTTTATTAATTTCTAAACATAAGCCTTTGAAATATAGTTTGTGGAAAAGGAATAAAAATTGACTTATAGATGGTTTTGAATAATTATTTTTGGAATTTAAGACTTGGTTTTTATATTTATAGGTTTTTGAAATGATATTGTTTTTTTATTTTAATTTTTTCATGGGAATATAATTTTATAAAATTATATTTTTTTGAAATAAAATTATTTTTATTATGTAATGTTATATATCAGTTTTGAAAATCATTTCAATTCATTAAAATATTTTATATTTTTAAAATAAATTAATTTTGGTCATGGATTATCATGTATTAGTAATTATATAATTTTCCATTATAGACATTTCATAATATTTTCTGCATATTCTTGTTGTATTATAACACATAAAGATAAATTATAGTATCTTATAGAACATTGAAAAAATCACCATACGTTATTTTTAAAAACCTGATTTTAAATATACAATAAATGTTATTAATCTAATAATATAATTAATAAAATTTTAAAAATTTTATAATTTTTATACATATGATAAATAATTGTTCTTGGACTAAGAACATTTTTAAAATATTTAAATCCTTTTTTTAATTTAACCCCTAGATATATAACCCCTTGATGTGATATAATAATAATTAATGGAGTGGCATGAAATAGTGTTACATGCATGGGTAGGTTTCAAAAACCATAATATATTGTTTATTTATACAAACATGATCTTCTCTTATAGTAAATTATATTATATAACAAGTTATTTATGTTATGATGGAGCTTAGTAAGGGGTCAACCCTACTTATTCTTTATCCTTATCATGCATAGATAAATGATATAAATATGGTTTTTTCTTACTGGTGGATGTGTGGGTTCCTCCATTCTATAGTAATCAACACTCCTTATTTCATTAATATAAAATAATTTCAATAGATAATTTTTATGGTAATTTCCAATTGTCATAAATATCAATGACTATAATGGATAGCCATTATAATGTTATAATAATTTTTACCTTACATCATATGTATTAATCTAAATTAATCTCATGGAGCATACATCTCAATTTATATTCATTCAATATGTCTATATTATGGTGTACATATTTTTATGGTGTATTTGGTTTATTGATATGTTTTCTACTGGGGGAACATGGGTGAGATGAAATGTACATTATACAATTATTATTTTTATATTTATCTATTTTATGTTATTAATTTAAAAAATTATAAAACATTACAATTTATGACATCTAATGTATTACTTTAAAATAAAATTTGATTATTCATTATTATAATTTCATTTGTATTACATGATAAATAGTCATTCAATTACCTAGTAAAATATGAGCACGTCATAACCATTAATATTAATCACAAGCATACCAGGTCTTATAAAATCATGAAATTGAATAATATAGAATATATTATTTTTTCAGTATCCAACACTTTCTATATTCAAAATAAAATTTTTATAACATCATAACTCCATAATATATGATCCCTGGATAATTCCATTTTCATTTCACTCTTTGTATTAAATGGTAGAAGTTATGAATTCATCAATGTGAGGGTTGAGTCATTATCATCCACTTTCAATGAAAGATATTAGTGTTATCTTAATGTTATGATTAGCTCATTGTAAGTAAAAAATTAATTGTGAATAAATTATTACTTATGAATAATATCTCACATTTTCATAATAATATTTCAATTTATCTTGATCTTAAATAGTTAGATAATATAATAAAAATTATTTTTTATTCTAAGCTCTCTTCTCTTCTATAACTCTTTACACCGTATTTTGAAATCACTAATTATTACATTATATAAACAATTTAAATTTATTATATTTTTATCTCCTCTCTTGAACTAATTTATGATGTTTTTATTAAGAATCCTCCAAATCCAGGATCGTATTTCATTGGATCAAATCAATCTTCATTCTCCATTTATCCATGATTTTCACAGGAATGTTCCCACAAAATGTGGCCAATAATTCCTCTTATTAATGATATTTTTAAAAAAAATACCTCTAAATAATTTGGGTTGTAATTCTACCAATTTCCCTCCACCTATCGATTTTTATGTTCACTGTGACATAAAAACACACAAAGTCACGTGTTTTGGCCTCTTATGCAATAATGGGTTGTAATTTACTCAGAATGATGTCCACAAATCCTGAGTGTTTGTAGTCATTTTAAAACATCAATCTTATCAAATAAAGGTTCAAAATGGGCTTGTACAATGGTCACTAAAAGGTCATGCTCATAAAATAAAAATACAATCGAAGATGGATTTCTCCATGTTAGCCTATAATTTTCTTCTATAAATCCATTATTCCAAATAATCAAAACATCTTTCCCCATGATGGGTTAACTCTCAATATACCCAATTTATTTAATTGTATAAGAAACTTCAAACATTTTATTAACCATATAGATAGTATAACATCGTTAATAAAGCACACATTTTTGGGTATCCTCATTAAGCACATATATTTTTAATCTGACTAATTCCATGTGTATGTGTGTGGTCCTCATTATTATCCTAATTCAATTGAGTACTAGGTTACTACTTTATATAGAAAAACATAATTAATGAATAACATAACGGTTTATGTTTTATTGGTCGTTACTATTATCTCATGCTACCGAAAAAACCATATACCATTTGAATGGACACTATTATTTATATTTTATTCTCAGTATTTATAATATTATAAAACTCTACATAAAGAACATAAAACTCACAATTTTACTTCCTTGAAACACCAATGACCAAAAAATAGAAATCATGGTCACCTTCAAAAGAAAATATAATAGATTTTGATTACATTAAAAATTCATGTAACTCCACCATAATCATTCTTTCATCGTTTACAGTGACATATATATTAATAAAAGTTTTATGGTGAGGTATCCATAATGAAACATGATGGAATATAATCAATGTGAATTTATATATTTCCTCAAAATCCAAAAAATAAAAAATTACTCAATAATAAATATTCTCCTCATCGTATTGAGAATTATGAACACACATCATATATTGATCTCCAGTTTAATGCAAAACCTTTCAGAAGCATGTAAATCCATTAATATAGTCTTCCACCACATAAGGTTTCAACCATAAATTTTTTTCAATGAATCACCAAATATGATATATATTCTATTATAGAAACATAATACTTAATCTATAGATCATTAATAAATTCTCCCAATGTATCACATCATTATGAAATCAAATATAATTTTTACACACTTGATCTCTATATCTTCAATAAATTTATTCCCTTAGTGGAGGTATACCAATACATCTGATAACCTCTTAGTAACATACATACTCTTTGACAGAATAATCAAATCATACAACCAACCAAAATCATAAATATTTAATAATTTTGAAAAAATAAAACACACTATTTGTATTCCAAAAATTATCTTTACTCTATCCTCCTCCATAGACCCCTCATATTTTTATTCCATCCATTTTCTACATCCATATTTTTTTCATCTATGTACTCATTGGATAATGGATTTTGGGCATCAAATGACAGATCTGCCACTGATTTTTATCCATAATCACAAGGATTTAGAGGGTAAATGTAGTCATATAAATCCATGATTCGGTGGATCATTATCCATTGGAAAATGGTGAATGGTTTATGTGATCAGTCTATCAATGTCACCATATTTGGATATTCTAATCCAAAACCATGTTCACTAAACTCTCAATTGATCCATCACTTGGATTACATTTCCTAATAATTAATCTATGTGCATAAGTAGTGGCCTTGAAACAAGTCAAATAACTGACATACCATTACATATCTTTCCTATTACATGAGTCCTAAAATAGATTAATATATATTAGTCCCACAAAAGCAATATATTGGTTCCCTTCTTATATTATTTAATTATACATTACATTAAATTAGTATAAATATATAATAATTATATGATTCTAAAGTATAAAAATGTTCTTAGACATGTAAAGTTAATAGAAACTTCTTCGGTCTATGAATCCTAACCATAAAAGGAACATCATTGTTCCTAGAATCATAAGGTAAAATGGAACTTATTTGTTCTTAAAAATAAGATCATAAAATGACCTTCAATGGATAATTATGTATAACCATAATATAAAACTTGTTAGTTCTTTTAAAATAGGAAAAATACATAAGACATGCCACACATGGAAGCATTTAAATTCATAGGTTAGGTTTTCATTTATGGGTATAGGTAGTATATACCTCTTATGGGAATTATCATGACTCTATAACATATTACACATCCTAATATGGTGATAAATTCAAGAATTACTAATTTTTTTATTTAAAATTTTGAATAACATAACCCAAACCAAGGAGATAGAGAAACTCCCATACAAATTTATGGAGAAACTATTATACAACTACATGTCAACATAGATATTTGATGTTAATTCATCATTTTCAGCATGACCATAACCAATATTATTTTTAGAAAGGATTTCATGAACATGTCTCATATCTAAAAAACATCCCTGAATGGGAAATAATCTTTTTTAAAGGATTATTTGACCTCTCCTCCTTTGGTTTTCAATGAGAAATTTAATGTATCAATATCAAATAATAATGATCATTAAAATTTAGAAGTAAAGACAGTGGGAAAAATAGAAATCCATGAGAAGGTTTCTAATTTATAAAAATAGTATACATTATGAGAAATAATTTACTAATGAATGTGATTGATTGGATCATAAATTTTAGTTATGTTTCTACATTGATGGATACCTTTTTTATCCTTTCACATATCCCATAAAATGAAAAAGGAATTTTATGCAATGATATACTCAAACACTAAATTCACCTTATAGGATTGAAGAAAATACAGAGAAACCTATATATCTGGGAATTATCAAAAAATATAATTATGTGTGTATTCTTGTCTGTTAATGGTTTTCATGACACTTCAATCATATTGAATCATTTTTGAAAAACTATCATCATTAATAATTTGTCGTGAATTCGAATATTCATTTTTATAGTCATAATGAAATTATTTTATCATTGGATGAGGTATACAATAACCTTTAGGAAGTGAATCCCCATAAGACATCTCTTCAATGAAAATCTGTAAGGAGGTATGAGATCATTGTAATTATGTAAAATCACTTCAAGGGAATATTCAAAAACTGATAAAACACATACCTTCTATATAAATGTTTTGGAGAGTCAGATACCCACAATTTTAAGGATTTTCTCAAGAGCTTCTTAATAGGGGTCTTGAGATCTATAGCCATTTTTTGTAAATACCCACCTCAACCACAAAGGAAAATGAAACCAATGTGATTTTTTTGGCCCAATTACAAATAATTAAGACTATGCAACAAAAAATGAGGGTCCCATATCACAGTCCAATCAATGAGGATAAATATTAGAAATGTATGGTTCTTACAGTATAATGTCATCACCAAAAAATGACCCTGAACACTTCATAACATGATATTTAATCTTTTATTCGAATCACCCACACTTGTTGTCGATGGAGGGAACAATGAGGAAATCTAAATTGTATGTAAAAGGGGAATATTTAAACAAATATAACTATAAATAAATTTTAATATCATCATTATATCCTCATAATTATTGGAGGCTACATTATGATAATCTTGTCCAAAACACTTAGGTTGTATTGAGGAATGTTTCAATTAATATTTCATCCAATGCTTCATTATAAAAGGAGATCAAAAATGAAAAAGGACTACATTATGGCCTATAGAAAATTAGAAAATATAGAATTAATCACCATATTCCACAATATAACCATCATCCTCATAAAAATATAATGATTATAGATGGATTAAATACCCATGATAAGTCATAATTTAATAATTACAGTGGTTATCCCTCTGATTCATATTTGTGAAGACTCTTGGTGTGCCATTATGATAAAATAATAATGAGATTCTATTATTTTATGTCAATCCAATAGCTCTGTAGTCACTCAACATGTTTTTCATTGTGAAGGTTCTCATTATAATGTCATGAATAATGATGAAAATATCAATTTATACTTTTTAATAAATAAATATAAAACTTCTAAGAACCTTCCCATGGTTACTAACTTGATATACTGAGAACATGTCCTCATTATAGTGGAGAAAATTAAATTAACAACCACTTATTCTCCCTCTTGGTGATAGGTAAATCCTAAATCATATAGGAACCTTGAACAATTATTAGTAGAGTAAATCAAATTTACATCCCAAAAGAATATATTGCGAAGGACTTTTCTGTGAAATTTTTTTTAAAAAAAAGTGAAGGTCCTTACCTTGAGTGTAATAAACAAATTTGTATTCTTGGAGGTAATACCTTTGTTTATCAAAAAATATCTAAATTAAGGTCCTTATAATGATATTTTATTGAGAACTAAAATCCCTAAAGCCTCCCCAAAAATAATTTTTTAATGTATTACTCAAAAGGATACATATCTGTAACATAAAGGTCCTCCATGTATTACAGTAATTTCAAAGTGTTCCTTGTAATGAGATGATTTTATAAATACAAAATATACTAATCTAGGAACTCAACCATAAAAATAGTGATTCATCAAAACCAATGCATATAATTAGGAAATCATCATCATTCCTGCCGTCCTCAGAGAAGAAAATGGATCTCATTGAAATAATATAATAAAATATATCCCCTCATGATAATATGGTGGAGAAATGACATTTATTATCAAATTAGACTAAATAATAACCTGTGGAATATGAAGAAATATATAATATAATATAGAGATTATTGGATGAAGATAATGTCCTAGTCATGTTCTAATCTACTACGACTCCCTAATATACCATTCTTGTGACCATGTAAGATGAAAAAATGTCTTATATCTACCACAACCAATGGGTTACCTTTCATCACCTAAAATATTAGAACCCTAAAATTAATGATTTTGTTAATCAACATAACTAATATAATGTGAACTGTATCCATATTGATCTAGTTACCCTTTTGATGTATTTGAATGCAAAATAATGAATCTCCTTTGAAAATATGAATTAATAGTTGAAAACTCCCCTATAAATATTTTTTGATATTCCAATTAATATGAATATCATTTTGTGTGATGAAATAGGGGATTTTAGGCTCACTCTAATAAGATGTTAAAATTTTCCTTTCAATAATGATTCATGAAATATAAATTCCCCTTGATTAGCCATACATCCATGATTTCGGGATTTTAAAAGGATTATCTAGCATAACTCATTGTCCCTATATCTCATATAAGAATAATTTTTATGGGTATGAGATATGGAAAATATTATAATCTAAGCTGCTAAAAAGGTGAACTGGGTAGATAATTTATGGAATTAAAAACTCACAAGAGAACAAAAACATTTAAAAATGAGTTCTTGTAGAAAATAATAAATAAGGGATACAATACACACAAATCATTCAGGGATACGATCTAGAAAGGAAAAGGGGATAGATTGATTTCGCCTATGGACATACATTAACAACCTCTGCCCTATAGGGAAAGGGGAATACATTCATTTTTCACCGCACCTAATGTAATCATGTATCCTATAGGGTGTAGTCATAACTATAATAGTATAGAGGCAAACCCATTCCACATGGTTGGGATAATTTATTCTTCCCCAAATAATGAGAATGATCATTTTCCAAGGATGAGATTAATACCACATGAATCAAATTTATGGTTTACTCCACTATAATTTCATAACCAGCCCCCTCAATAGGTGTTTTAGGTAAGGGAAGATGTATTATATTCACATAGAGTAACTATTTATGAGAAAATTACTAACTCTCCCCAATTATTGTTCTACTGGGGGAGGTAAATCATCAGAGGCGAACCAAGTATAATACATATTATTACAAGAAAAAATAATAGGATGATTACAAACTACCCTATAGGTAAACAAAATAGATAATGACCCCCATTTAAATTTTATTGCACCCAAACATTTTATGAACCATTTTTCATGAATAAATTCAATTTTTTATTTATATATTGAAATAAAATAAGTAAAATATTCCATTGAAAAGTAACCAACTCATTGAATATTAAACGAAACATTGAATCGATGTACATTTCATGGACAATTGATTTATCATGTGTTAAATGAAACACTAACATGGGATACACTACCTGAAACCAAAATGTTTTAACTAAACATCATTCTAAATTTATAACTCTTTAAATGAGATAATTATACCCTAGACATTAAACATTTTTATATGACTAGTAATATCAATTTTCAAAAATTATTTATAATTTTTTCTTCATTAATAGAACTTATTTATAAGGAATGATATAATGTTTTTTGTAATGTCCTTATAAATTTAAAAATACAATTTTCAAAAATGAAATTCTTATATTGTAAGGGTGGAAAAAATAATAAAATTAATTTTACAGACAATTATAATTTTATTTTCATAAATAAACTTCATTTGTTGAATTTCAAATATCCAAAATATCTTTGGGAGAAGTTTTGGGATTTTTCTAAAGAAAACATCATTTTTGTATGAATACAGTATAATATCGTGAAAATAATTAGTAGTTTTATAAAAATAATGGATTCTTACATGATTTGTAGAGAAAATGTAAGGAGGAATAAAATAGTGGTGTCCAAGTGCATCCCCTCAGAACAAATCCATCACCTCTGAGAAAACATTACCCATGTCGAATAAGAAGGTGATAGAGGAACCTGGCAGACCTTTAGTAGTAATAATTTCATCCACTTTGTTACCTTCTCACCAAGTGTGGAACACATCAATGTTGTTGAGTATGTAGCCCTTTCACATACCGATGGGGTAGATGCTATTTCATAGAATGTTGCACTAACCAATTAATATGGAGTGGATAAACATTGAGTCTAGATCAATAGAAACAAGAGCATGTTTTTGGTCTATACATTACTCTAATCCTATCAGAGCTACCCTCTTCTTGTCTTGAAGAGAATCTTGAGGTTTTAAAAAGCATGTTAGTAGCGAATGATGATGCCCCTGGTGTTGAAAACCACACCAATGTTTTGTATTCTAATGATAGCACATTATCCATTCTAGTTTAATTTAAGGTCAGGCCAAGTAGGGAACTATCAATCCCAGTGTCTCTTGGGAGAGCCCAGAATCAGTCACAGAGTGAAATTCAAGATGAAAACACTAATAGATTGGGCATCCCACCCATCCTTGAAATATTGTGAGAGGTCGAGTAGTAGGCACCAGATTCTACACTCCGCGATGCGCTGCACGAATGTCTTGTTATTGAATCGAGCATTGTTCGGAGCCTCCCAAAACACCCAGCATCAAATCGCAAAACCATAGATCTAACCATGAACATATAATTTTTAGACTCCACCCCTTCAAATCACATCGAGAATAACGAGTTAGAAGAAAAATATTGGGGGAGATCCTTGTGTATAAGTCGAAGCACAACCATGCAGTCTGAGCCCAATCACATTAGGAAAAGAGATGAGACATAGATTCATCATCTTGTGTTTTGTAGTAGGAATATTATGACACTATGGGGATACGAGTTTGTTAGAAAAAATGTTTTGTTGGAAGAACCATATTCTAGGTGTTTCAAACTAGAAATTTGTGTTTGGATGGTAGAGCATTTCACCTAAGGGAAACGTCCCAGTTGTCTTCCTCTGATGGACTGTAATGAAGTTGTTATAATTATTTCTATAAGAAAGCTTCCAATGATGAACTATAAAAAATTAATTTATATTAATAATTATTTGTTTCAAAATGATCTAAATGTTCATGTTTCTAATCATTGAAAACTTATTAGAATAATGGTGGTTGTTCTTTTTCATGTCTAAAAGTCATGTGTTGCACCAGGCACATTGGAAAACCCAACAAGCTGCCTGCCTAGTTCAGGAACCATATGTTAACATATCCTCTGATTAAGATCCTCCTAAAGTAGTTATGAAGGAAGAAAAGATTAAATTTAAAAACATTCCAAATAGGATAAATATGAATTTTATATACTGATGCATGAATACCATATATGGATCACATGGTTCTGCCCATAGTGATCATCCCTCCAATGACACTCTTTCAAGTATTCCATGATAACTTTCCATCTCTGTTGACAATATCCTAATAGTAAGGCTTCTCTTCAATACAGGATGGGCCATCTTACTCCCTGACACCCAGTGGGGCTTTCCATCAGAGTGATTATCCCAAATGAATACAGATATGGTTTTTTTAAATTCACGGAATTACACCATTGGGTGACTTGATTACATAGTGGATGATAATAGGAATAGAAGCGAGGATGTTGTATACCATTGTTATTCAACCCCCATGGGATAAAAATTGATTTTTCAAGTTTTGGATTTGATCCATGCTCTTTTTCACTGAACTATTGATGTGATGAACACAAATAATTGAGGTATAATTTTGAGCATAAAGATTGTCTATTGGGAATGGGTGCATAAACATCCACATAGTTCATTCCAAAAGATTCACTCACCTATCAGGACAGTGGGATGGTAAATAAATAATTCATTTATCATGATTGATCATATATATTATCCATATATAGTAATCCTCAAGGATTATGTTAGGATTTCATGAAGATAACTTGGTTCCATTCAGAAAAGTGATAGTGTTGTCTACATACATTATGTGAGAGATCAAACAACCCAGATTCTTGCACTAGTATCCACCAACCCGGACATAAAATTATTTTTTTGGATAGTGGATAATTGTATCCTATATTAGGATGGACATGGTTGGTGAAAGAGGGTATCCATGTCTAAGAACACAGATATATTTGTAAAACCCACATTTTTTCCCATTAATGAAACACAAAACCAAGGGGAATAGAAGGACCTAATGAGAAGGTCGAACGCACATAGGGAGGAGAATACGCACCCATGTACTCTCAGAATGAAATTTTATTTGATTCTATCGTATTAATTATCCATGATGATTTTGATAATCAATTTCGAACTTCTATATTTCATATTTTTGTCCCTAAATGTTTCATGATTCATATCGATATACCCTTGGATCGACTCCCCTAAGATGAATTCATACTAGTATTCTAAAACCCATGCTAAGAGATGAGAAAAATGAATCTTTTTAAGAACACATGACAAAAAATTATAGGAGAAGTTACACATTCTGATCAGTTGGTAGTGTTTAAAAGAGAAATGATCTTTAATATTTGGAAAAAGAGTGATTGTAGTAGTACATGCTTCATGCATGATTTTCCCACATCTAAAAAATACATAACCACATATGATAAATCTCTACCAACGCTATCCCAAGAACCCATATAGAGATAATCTTGAAACCTGTTAGGACATTAGAAAATTCTGGGGTTGAGGCACTCAACTACCTCAATGATTTCAGAGTAGTCTAGATCAGATTCAATGTTGTGGTTGTATTCCAAAGAGACCAAGTGATAGATAATTTCAAAGAGTTCAGTGGAGACTTGGATATTCCCTAATTTTATACAATTATTCACATCTACTAGTGGATCCATGAAGTAATCCTCATCACTAGTTCCAAAAATATCACAATCATTATTGAAGGTTCCACCCTAAAGATGAATATTCGGTCTAATGCACCTTTTTCTCTCTTGAATGCCTACATGAAAAAACCTTGTGTTTTTTCTCCTTCTGATATCCTCCTTATATGGGAATGATCATGAATAGATAATTCATATTACATAATATGTAATTCTAGGTATCCCTTTTTTCAGCCATGTTTATTGAATATATTCTCATCCGTATAGAGTTCGAGCATAGCCTCCATGATTTCCACATCTCAAAGGAGAGTGTCTAGGTCATGGAATTGGGGAGGAAAATTTTTTAACTAGGATTCAAGGAAACCCTTATGATGGTGAAGTTTCGTACGTAATGATGAACATCAGAAATGAAAAACATGTTTATTCCATGAAGAACTCACAACCTCTTGGAAATTAGGTTCAAAAATTAATAATTTGATAAAACAAAAGCCATGTCTATTGCAGGATCTAATGGAAATCCAAACCAATAAAAAATAGTGGTTAAAGATAAATCTATGAAGTTGAATGACCTTCGTCTATAGAATGACAGTGATAGAATGAAGGTTTTCGTCATAGAGATTGAGGTGCTCAACATTTTTGTTTAGTTTGTGATTGTTACACCTGGTATAACAGTGTCATGAGAATCCCATGCCAACAAGGCCATTACTAGCCATGAAACCAACAGACACCTATCTCACTAAGATAGGGAAGTATCTATTACCCTTCATCCCTGAGCTATCTGCAATGACAATAAAATCACCACCCAACAAACATAGGACATCACCATGTTCGAAGTTCCCATGTTCGTCCCACAAGAGTTCTATATCATCCATAGCACATTTAGCATAGATTAAAGAGAAGAGGAATTTGGACGAATCATTATTGACCCTCATAGTGATAAACTACCCAATGAATGGATAAGATCCACATATAGGTAGAGTTATAGAATAGAAAAATTCGGAGGTTATGGGGGAAATCACGCAGAGAAAAATAGACTCTAATCCTGTGAGCAAAGTGAGAAATTCTGGATGAGTCCTCAATCATCTCAAGAATAGCCACCATATAGATCTGGGATTTTGATAATTAATTGTAGGTGAAGTCAATCTTGAATCAAGAAAAAATACCTCAATAATTTCATATAAAAAAATATGTCACTGAAACAATGGTTTTCTTAAAATTATGCCTGGTAATGATGAAGCCTTGATAGAGGAAATTGAAAAGGATAGAAGGGCCTTGTTCATGGATCTGGTTTGGAAAACATTAGGTGAGGATATATAGAGAGATTTTGTAATGCCCCGGCCCTAGTTACCCAGAGTCGGTACATTATTACATAACATTGGCATGATCACATGGGATCAAATCCTGAAAGACTTGTCAGTTTAGTAGCCTTGGAAGTAATAGATACAAACATAAGTTTTACATTACATTATTAATTTAAAAAGAACAAAATTGTGTCTCCTTTTAACACATTCATATCCCTTAGAATATCCCTACATTTCAGTCATAATATACTTATTCACATCCTAAGAAAAATAAAACATAGAAAGGGGTGACCTCAAGTGCTCGGTAAGGATAACAATATAGCGGAAACATTCATAAATAAGCATAAAAATTAAAGTAAATTAATTAGACTAAAACACAATGATTTTAAACATAAAGTTTAGCATAATGTGGAAAAAATAAATCAAATAATTCATTTTACTTATTCGTATTGATATTCAACTAGTCAAGTATTAATTTGTTATATCAATAGCCAATTTCATAATGATGAAATTCATAATGTCGGACATCAAAACCATAGAGTCAAGGCCTCGTGACAATAATACAAATAAGATTTAGTTATGGCCTTATACCACGAAAATATTTTGTCTCCTAAGACCTACTGATGCATTGAGGATCTATAGCAGCCTCCACCAATCGATTACTAAGTCCAATGCATTCCTCATACGAAAATGTTGAAACATAATATAAACATTTGTATTAAAACTCATATAAAAATGTCAATACTTTTTTTATAAAACATTAATGGAATAAAAATAACACATCCACAGTCAAACATATCATAAATCAATCAATACAATATAGAAGATTTTATTGTAATAAATCAACCTCAGTCAAGAATAATATCTTGAAAAGGATATATACATAGTTGAAAAAAGATCAGTAAAACTCATTGAGGGAAATATCATGTTTTGTGAACTCATATCATGTCATGTATTTATAATGAAAGTCATTTAAATGATATTTTGGAATCAAAGTTCCCCATACCACTTTGAATATTTTAAATGGAATTAACATTTTAAAACAATCATATCCATATAAATAAATCCTTAAAATTATTTTTAAAACATGGACATTAATTAAAAGGATTTAGAAAAAAATAATTAAAATATTTAAAATGATGATCATGATAAAGTTTACCTTCCATAAAACGATAAAATATTCATTTTGGAAAGAATTTTATGAAACATGATCATGGATGACAAAACTGTCCTAGTAAATACTTACATACTAAAAATCTCTGATAATATTGAGATTGAAGAATTAAATCTAACATTGTACTTTTCCTTGGTCGAGGGTACGTTAACCTCTTGTATAATAGTCAAATAATTTTTATTAAATTATAAAATAACCATATGCATAAATATTATGTTATGTATGATCTTAAAAAATTTCTTTGTTAATAATATTTCAGTAGTATCATTGTTTCGGGGGATAACTAATTCATTTTCCTTTATATTCATTATTACATAAGTCATGATTGATATGAATATGATGTATTCGATTAATATCCAGAATATTATTAAGATATTTAATCAATATTTTTATTCATAAAATGAAAATTATATTTTAATGGTTACGATGGGGAATGAATCTCATCGCGTTCGTGGAGATGGTAATTCGTACGTATGCATGAGCAACACTACCATTCTTTTGATGGTTAAAAAGTATGTAATTGGATGTTATATCATATATAAAGAATAATTAAAATATTCTATTTATTATTTATATCAATTATACTCATTATTATACCCATCTCAATAATGAATTGTTGAATAAGAAACTACACCACGACGTGGAGACGGTAAGTCGTATGTATACATGTATGGTGACCTTTCCTTCATAAGAGGGATAGAATAATGAAAATGGTTTTAACATTTTTAAAATAATATCAATGAATGTATAAGGTAATGGAGGTATTATTTTGGTATGGAAACAACAATGATAGTTGAATTTGAATAAGAAAAGAAATTTGAAAGAGGTGATAAAATTATTACCTCTTCTTCGGGTGCTTCATTTTGAGTTGATCAAAAGGGCTCCTTAGGTTGGCTTTATAACCAAAGTAAGGTCTCTAGGATGATGTGAGTGTAGTTGGGAGGAAAATTTGTAGGATTTTTCTAAGCCAAATGGATTTTTGGTGTGATTTTGATAGAATGGGATGTAATATTTTATAAGAGAGGTGAAGGTCACTTTAGGAAAGAATGAAATATTCGTTTTATTATACAATATTATTTATTTTATTATGTCTCTAAAAGGATTTATTTCATGGATATGGTGGGTGGTGGGTAGAAAAAAACCTCAAAAAATATGTTTTAGATAGGTTAGGATCGCCATATTAACCTTATCTATTATATTTAACTCTTAGTTAAATTGTTTAACTTTTACCATGTATTTTTGTATTATTATATTAATTGGATAATAAACATACAATAAAAATCCAAGAGAACCCAAAGTGGTTAATTATTGATATATCTAACCTCATCCATGTCCTTTCTCCAAACTGTAGATTGTTTTAAATATTATATCAATTAATAATATAGTATTTTCTTTAAAAAACCATTTATGCCAATTTTGACACTATTTGGTATTTTGTTTTTGTGAAAGTTATAACATCATTATAACTTCAAATAAAATTTAGTTAATCAACCCTAATATGTAATTTTTACATATTAAATTAATTTAACTCATCAAAAGTCTCAATTTACATTTATTTGGATATTTAAAATACCAATTATTTTAATCTTTCATTAATAAGGTAATTATTGCATCATCATTGTATCATAAATAAATATACTTATTTAATGTCTAAAAATAATAAATAAAATAAAATTATGTATGAAATTTTTTTAAATGTCTAATTAACATTTATAGAATAATATATCTTATTTATAACATGATATTAAAAATCGTTTAGTTATTAATCTATGAATGTAAGAATTTTAACTCATCTTTAAACAAAATAATAATAAATGTCCTAATATAATCCTAGTGGAACAAAAGAATAATAAATTATTTTTAAGGATTATTGTTGTCAAAATACACGTATGAAATAGAATTAGTACATGTTTTAGGGTATTTATAATATAATTTTTACAATTAATTACCCTATTTTAAAAATCGTGCTAAATAAACGTCAAAAGTTGCAATTCACCGATTTATTATTTTCATCCTACTGAACAACATTTTACTTACTATTTTCAATTGTGTGTCTTTTATTTTTTAAATTCAATTAATATAAGTGATATAATTGTGTTTTATGAAAATTTCCAATTGTGCATAGAAGGTTGGTAAATGACATTAAATGTTCAATAAAATTATATATATATAATCTTATTATAAAATTATTCCAATTAATTACATTTAAAACCTATATATATTATGTTTATATTTTTACCTAAAATAAATTTAAATAAAATATCTAATTATTTAAATAAAAAGTCAGTTTTAAACAATAACATAGTGTTTTCACTATTCATCAGAAAATAAATCATTTCAGAAAAATACCAAAAACTCACCCTAAGTTAATTTTGATATTCTGAATCAAAAAATTAAGTCCATTTTGAAAAATAAAATTAATAAAATTCTAAAAAGTGGGTATTAATATTCATAATGGATTGATTTATTTGTCGTGGTGTGCTAAAACTCCATGTTGCATACAGCGCAAGCTATTGCATTATTCAAAAAGAAGTGTAACATGGAAGAATAGGGTGTTACATTCTTCCCCATTTCAAATAATTTTGCTCTTAAAATTTCTAGAGTATTACTGCATAAAAATATTTGGGTAGTTCTTCATCATATGTTCCTCAAGTTCCACATTACCTCTTCCATCATATTGTTTCTCCATAGATATTTTACCAGACAAGTCGTCTGTTTTCTCAATAGTTGTTCTCTAGTATCAAGAATATTCACAGGCTCTTCACAATAAGACAGATTGGGTTCCAGTAATATTTATTCATAGGTGCGTACATGCATTGGTTCATGCATGTATTTTCTCAATAGTGGTAGGTGGAACACATCCTGAACTTTAGAGAGACTTGTTGGTATTTCCAAAAGGATTTCTACAACTCCAATTAGTTCTAGAATTTCGAAAGGTGTGATGTACCTAGGACTCAATTTACCCTTCTTACAGAATCATAAAACACCCTTCCATGGAGATACCTTTACGAAAACATGATCTCTTACTAGAAATTCCAAATACTTCATTCAGTTATCGGCATGACTATTTTTCCGACTTTGATATGGTTGGATGTGGGTTAGATAATGTTAACCTTTTTCATGGTTTCCTCAAAACGTTATGGGCATATTAGTTTTCTTTCACCAACATCAGCCCAAAATGTTGGTTTGCGACATCTCTTTCCATATTTTGTTTCACATAGTGCCATATGATTCCTTAAATGGAAGCTATTATTGTAAGAAAATTCTACCAGAGGTAAATACGGATCCTATAATGAAAGTCAAGTAATCAAGATATTAACATGAATTATAAGGGTTGAATAGTTTGTTCTAATTGTCTATTAGTTTGGGGGTGGTAGGAACTGCTCAAACGAAGTTCAGTATCCAGGGATTTCTGAATACTTTTACCAAATGGTGATGTAAAATGGGGATCATGATCAGAAACAATCGATATGGGTAAACCATGTTGTCTTACAACATAATTAATATATAGTCTTCCAAAACATTCAAGTGGTAAATCTTCTCCTATAGAAATAAAATGTGATGACTTGGTAAGACGGTCAACAATGACCCATATTGAATCATTCCTTCTATGAGCCTTTGGTTTCCCCATGACAATTTCCATCCTAATATCATCCCATTTCCACTTAGGTATGGAAGGAGGCTTCATGACTCATCTAGGATGTTGTCCCACAGCCTTAACCTATTGAGAAACCATACGTCTTGACACATAATCTACAATCACCCTCTTCATGTAGTCCCACCAAAAACGTTCCTTCAAATCTCTATACATATTAGTGCTACTAGGGTGTATAGAGAAATTGGATCTATGATAATCATCCAACATTTCCCTTTTTAGATATTCTTTATTAGGAACACAAAGTCTCTTCTTAAATTTCAAATTTTCATCTTCATTTACGAAGTCAATAAATCTCCCTTCATTCACATCTTTAATTTTCTTTTATAACTCCTCATCATTAGTCTGGGAAACTTTTATCCTTTATATTAAAAGTGGTTTGGAAACATTTTGAAATAGTATTGATGTTTCAACTTCCATGATTATTCCCACACCCATATTTTCTAGATCCATGAAAATAAGATCCCTTTAAACTCTCATCTTGTTCAAAACTCTACGATCCTTTAAGCTCAAAGCATCGGCCACCATATTTTCCTTCCACAGGTGATAGTTTATAGTGAAATCGTAATCTTTGAGTAGTTAAAACCATCATCTTTCCCTCATGTTGAGTTATTTTTGTGATAAAATATACTTCAATCACTTAGTATTGGTATATATCTCACATTTTCCCCATAAAAACATTGTCTCTAAAATTTCAATGAAACAATTTCATCTGGTAACACAAGATCATGATTAAGATAGTTTTGTTTATGTATTTTTTTCTGTCATGATTCATAGACAATAACTTTATCATTCTCCCTAAGGACACAACCAAGTCCTTTCATTGAAGAATCACTATAAATAACCAACCCATTATTCCCTGATGGAATATTAAAATAAAATCTTTGGAAAATATTCTCTTCAATTATTCAAAGAATTATTCACACTCTTTTGTCCAAAGAAATTTAACCTTTTTTGTGAGAACTTTGTTAATGGGCTTTCCAATCGGGAATTTTTTTGGGTGAAATGCGGATAATAACCTACTAAACAAATAAAACAGTGAACCTAAGATATTCTTGTCTATGATGGCCATTCTTGGATGGCCATGGTATTTCAAGGATCGATAGAGATTCCTTCTTTGTGACAATATGGCCAATAAATGAAATTTTTGGAAGCTAGAATTCACACTTGAAAAACATCCCATATAATTCATTTCTTCTAAATGAATTTAGAATAGTGACCAAGTGATTTTCATGATCTTAAATGATTTTTTAGAATACCATGATATCATCAATCAATACCACTAAGAATCCATCAAGATATTCCATGAAACTCTATACATTAGATCGATGAAAACAGATGGTGCATTTGTTACTCCAAAGGGTATTACTGTAAACTTGTAATGCTCGTACCTCATTCAAAATGCTATTTTCAGAATTTCTTCCTTCTTCACCCACAATTGATGATATCCAGATGGAAATTCAATATTTGAAAAATATTGATCTCTATGAGGTTGATCGAAGAAATCATCAATGTTTGGTATGCGATAATTGTTATTTATTGTTATAACATTGATCTCCAGGTAGTCAATGCACAACCTCATAGATCTATATTTTTTCTCAACAAAAAGAACATGGGCTCCCATGGAGAAACACTAGGGTGAATATATAAATTCATACTCAATTCCACTAGTTGGTTCATTATAACCAATAATTATAAAGTGTCTATTCTATAATGGGTCTTCGATATGGGACGTGAACTAGGAATTAAATCAATAGAAAACTCGATTTCCAATTTTGGAGGATGTCTAGGTAAATCCTCTCAAAACACATTAGCATATTATTGCACAATAGGTACATCCTCCATTTGAACATTCGTTTCCTCACCCATAGTTATTTAACACTCTTCCTCCCCAATAATTGAATTTAGTAGATGTGTAGGGGGAGGATTGAGATAAGATTTAGACCGTGACATTTCTTCTCTAAATATAAGGTACTTCTTATCATCATCAAAAATTGTAACCTCCTTCTTCTTACAAAAAATTTCCACATCATGGACTAAAATGAAATCCATAATAAGGATTATATCAAATCCAATCAAGGATATGATGATGATATCAGTAAATAAAGAGCATTAACATGCCCTAATGGGAACAAATTCATAAAACGTTATTGTAATGATACTTCCCTTAGGAGTTTGGAATGAAAAATCCATTGATAAATTATATTGGAAATATATAATTTTCAATGCAGACTTAGAAGATATGAAACAAATAAACGATCCAAAATCAAATATATCATTGGATAAACTGGAGGAAGCCATTAAATTACCTACCACCATGTCATTAGAAGATTCAACCTCAGTATTATTCATCACATAAGATAGATTATTCTCCCTTGGCCTTTTCTGACGTATTTTTCCTATGTTCTTATGAAATTCATTTTTATAATTCCCCATTTCTCTAAAATTGTAGAATTCAACCTTGAAAACCTTTTTCTATACATTGAAATCACAAGCTCGGTGTCTTGTTTCTCCAAACATGTAATAGAATCACATTCCCTTCAGACAACTACTGAGTTTTTTCTTCCCACATTTACCAGAAGATCGAAATTCAACTTTTCCCTTCATCCCCTTATTTACAATTCCAATGTGTTTAGAAGATATCGTATTCACTTGCTTTTCTTTAAATTCATAAGATGTATAGAATTACTTTTCTTTCTTGATAGCACATGTGACAATATCTTCGTATGATGAGAAGGATTGTGAGATAAATGCTTGACTGAGAAATGGTTTTAACCCATTAATGGATCGATCAGTCTTACTCCTTGGGTTATGTATATAATTTGATGCATGCCTTGCTAACCTGGTAATGTTATCCTTATATTTAGCGACATTCTCATCCTCCATTTTCCTCAAACACGGAAATTGTCATATCATATCCGCTCAATGGTGTCAAGGAATGTATTTTTATAAGAAAACAAATTTAAACTCCCTCTATTTTATATTTGATACTTATTCATCTTCATTTGGGTTTTGAATTAAGGACCACCATTGATCTACATCTCTCGTGAGGTGAAAAACTACCATGACATGTTTTCCCTTTCGCTACTCCCCAAATCATGAAATATATTCTCTAAGGAACTTATCCATTTCTCATCTACAAATGGATTTTTAGTCCCATTGAATGTTGGTTGTTGTTTCCTCATGAAGTGGTCTAGAATTGATCCCCCATGTCATATATTAGGGTGCTCTATAAAGGTAATGTTAATATTCATAACTTGAGTGAGATGTCTAAGTATGGTGAAAAGATAATCAGCCGCAGTTGCATCACCAGTTCCACTATAATTATCTTCAGTAGGAGGGAAATACCTACATGAATTACATGTGTTGATACAGTTTCCTTTCCTTACACTAGGATCCATTTCTATAAAATCTCATACACTTTATTTGTTTATGAATCACAATACATAATTCCAAACATGTAAAACACTTAACAAAAATTGAAACGTTTATGGAGATAATCTATAATAATAAATATGTTTTCTTTGAGGAGGTATATACTCATAAATCTTTCATAGTGGTATGTAAAAAAATTAGAATTATATTAAGCACATCCCCCAGGAGTGTTTTAAGCAAGATGTCATCAAGGTCATTGTCATGTATTAGGATACATCAGGTCAAGCCCCAAAATCATTGTCAGAGTATTCACTCATACATATATCTAGCCCAGATCTGAATCTACCTACTTGTTTCCAAACATTTATATATTTCTTGGAAAACACACAAAATCACTACATTATCAAAAATCTAGGAAGTTATTATATATTAATCCTTAAAACTTTTCTTATGGTAATTTTATCTATGATTTTTTCTAAATCTAGCTTCCAAAGATTGTACTAAACTTCCTCTAATGCCAAATTTAACACCATGACCATACTTACCTTAGACTTGTTGCATTATAACATAATAATTTCATGGTCACATGGGATCCAAATCCGAAAGACCGATCTTTTTAGCAGCCTTGAAAGTACTAGATACAATCTTCAGTTTTACATTACATTATGAATTGAAAAACAAAAATATTGTGTCTCATTTTAACACATTCATATCCATTAGACTATCCCTATAGGTTATTCAAAATGTACTTCTTCACATCCTGGAAAAAATAAATCATAGAAAGGGGTGAGCTCAGGTTCTTAGTAAGGAAAACAATATAACAGAATCTTTCATAAATAAACATAATCATTTAAGGAAATGTATAAGACTAAAACACATGTCTATTAAACTTAAATATCCATATAATATGGAAAATATAAATCAAATAATTCCTTTTAATTATTCACATTGATACTATACCAGTCAAATAATGACATGTAACATCAATAGCCAATTTCATAATGATGGAATGCATAATGTCGGACATAATAACCACATAGTTAAGGTCTCGTTCTAAGACTACAAATACAATTTTTTTCAAGGATTTGTGCCAAGACACTAGTTTGTCTCATGAGACCAACCGATGCATCAAGGAGATATATCATGATCCACCCATCACTTACTAATTCCAATGAATTCATCATATGAAAATGTTAAAAAAATATCATAAACATTCATATTAAAGCTAGCATAAAAATTGTCAATACTATTTAAATAAACCATATATAGTATAAAAATTTCACATCTATAGTAAAATATATCATAACTAATTAAATAAAATATCAATGATTGTGTTATAATAATTCATCATCAGTCAATAATAATATCCAGTAAATGATCTTGACATAGTTGAAAATGTTCAATAAAACTCAATGAGATAATTATCCCTTTTTTTAAATCATATAAAAGTCATGCATTTATAAATATAGACATTTAAATGATATTTTTTAATCAAATTTTCCCAATCAACATTGAATGTTTTAAAATGAATTATCATTTTAAAACAATATAGTCTATATAAATAAATTCCTACAATCATTTTTAAAACAAGGAAATTAGTTAAAAAGATTTAGAAAAATAAAACATTAAAGCATTTAAAATATTTTATTGATAAAGATTACCTTCCAAAAAACCTTAAAATATTTTATTTTGAAAACATTTTTATGAAACATGGACATGGATGATAAAAATGTCCTATTAAATAGATACACATAAACAATCTCTGATAATAATGAGATTAAGGAATTAACCCTAACAATTTAATTTTCATGGGTCGAGGGTACGTTAACCCCTTGTATAATAGTTAAATTGTTTTCATTAAATTATTAAAGAAACATATACATAAATACTATATTATAAATGATCTTCTAATATTTATTTGTTAATAAAATTTCAGTAGTATCATTGTTTCGGTTGTTTACTGATTTGTTTTCCATTATATGCTTTGTCATGTATGTCATGTTTTATATGGAAAGGATGTATATGATTGATATCCAGAATGATATTAATTTCAATAAAAAAAATTTATTCCTAAAACTAAAATTATTATTGAATGTTTACAATGGGGACTGAATCTCATAGCGTTCGTGGGGATGGTAATCCATATGTACGCACAAGCAACAATTCCATTATATTGATGGTAAAATCATTTGTAATTGGATGGTATATCATATATACAGAATCATTAACATGTTATATTTATTATATACAACAATTATACTCTTTATTAAACCCATCCAAATAATGAAGTGTTGAATAACAAACTACACGACGACATGGGGATGGTAAGCCGTACGTACGCACGTCTGGTGAATTTTCATTCATTGGATAGATAGAATAATGAATATGGTTGTAAAATTTTTATTAAAAAATCATAGTATTAAGAAGGTATTGGATATATTATTTCGGTATTTAAACAACAAAAAGAGAGAAATTGGATGAAGAAAACAACTTTTAAAGGGGTGATTAAATTATTACCAAATTTTCAGGTACTTCATTTTATGTTTATCAAAAGGCCTCTTTAGGTTGGCTTTCTGACCAAAGTAAGGCCCATAAGTTGAAGTGAGGGTAGTTGGTAGGTTATTTGAGCAGGGTAAAGCCAATACAAATTGCTTTGGAGGTGTGATTTTGATATAAAGAGATGTACCCTGTTATAAGAGAGGTAAATGTCACTTTAAGAAAAGTTTGAAATATTATTTTATTATACAATCATATTCAGTTTATAATGGCTTCAAAAAGAAATATTTCGAGGCTAAGGTGGTGATGGTTCTCAAAACTCTCAACCAATAGGTTTTAGATAGGTTTAGGTCACCGTATTAACCTTATCTTTTAGATTTAACCCTTAGTTAAATATTATTTCCTTTACCATGTATTCTAGTATTATTATAATAAATGGTTAATAAACATACAATAAAAAGCCAAGAAAACCCTAAGTAGTTAATTATTGATATATATAACCTTATGTATGTCCTTTTTCAGAACCATATATTTTTAGGAATATTATATCAATTAATAATATAATATTTGTTTTTAAAACGCATTAATGTCAATTTTGACACTATTTGGTATTTTGTTTTTGTGTATGACATAACAACTTTATCACTTGGAAAAAATTCATTAATCAACCTTAAAATGTCATATTAGCCAAGAAAATTAGTTTAATTTATCAAAAATCTCCATTTATATTTATTTCTGTAATTATAATAACAATTATTTTAATCTTTCATTAATAATAAAATTATTGCACCATCATCGTGTCATAAATAAATTTAATTACATATTGTGTAAAATTTATAAATAAATTACTGTTATTTAGGAAATCAATTTATCTTTATACTGAATATTTATAGTCTAATTTATATTATGTATAACCCAATATTAAAAATGGTTTAGTTATTAAACTTTGAATTTAACACTTTTTAATCTTTAAATAAAATAATAATAAATAACGTAATCTAATCCAACTAGACCAAAAGGCTCATATTTTATTCTTGAGGTGTATTTCAGTCGAAATAAACTTATCCAACAGTATTATGAAATGTGTCAGAGTATTTATAATATCATTTTTTACCTTTAATTACACTATTTAATTTTAACCATGGTAAATAAAAGACATAAGATACTATTCCCCAAAAATTATTTTCATCCTATTGAACCACATTTTACTAAATAATTTAAACCATGTATATTGGATTTTTTTAATTAAATTTATAGAAGTGGTAAAATTACGTTTTATGAAAATTTGCAAATGTGTCTAGAAGGTGGGTAAAAGACGTTAAATTTTCAATAAAATATTATATATCTAATCTTATTATAAAATGACTCCAAGGAATTACATGGAACATATATAGTTTTTATATATCTATTTTTAACTAAAATAGATTTAAATAAAATAAAACATTATTTAAAAAATGCCATTTTTAGACAATAACGTTGTGTTTTCACTATTCATCAAAAGATGAATGTTTTCAAAAAAACCGAAAATTATCCCTAACATAATTTTGATATTCAGAATCCAAAAATTATTTCCTTTAGGAATATTAAATTTATAAAATTTCAAAAAATGTGTATTACTATTCATAACGGCTAGTTTGATTAGTCATGGTGTGCTAAAACTCCAAGTTGTGTACATCATAAGCAATTGCATTCATCAAATATAAGTATACAATTGAAGATTTGGATGTTACAGGTGTGGGAAAAAGGGAATATGTTTCCAAAAAGTATAGAAGGGTAATGTAATTGGACGTTGTAGAGGTGGGATTCCAGGTGCAGAAGCAACCATTGGGGAAGGTGGAGGAATCCATGAAGAATGGGGGAACTGGATAAGGGGACACTCAGGAACATCAGAAGATATATATAGATAAGGGAGAGAAGGATCAATCGCTTGATAGAGAAACATATTGAGGTTTAGATGGGATATGATGAAGGGATACGAGGATAATTGGTGAGGAACAAAGGGCTGGAATAGGTAGAGGCCCTTGGATAGAGGTTACGGGAGAAGGGAAATTGGGGAAGGGGGAAGTGGAGGGGGAAGAGGACAAAATATAAAGTTTGGGGGATGTGACATAATTAGAATGCAACATGCTACAGAATGGGGAGTGTAGGGAAACTAGAAGTTCAATCCTACTGTTGGGATATGTAAGGGGTACTTTTGTTTTCTGCATGCCTCATAGGAATGTCTATGAAACTGTCACAATTTACCGAACTACACTGGAGAAGGAGGAAAGAGCTTATGCCACCCAGAGCTGGAGCTAGCCTTTATAGCACATCATCCAAGATGGGGGTGGATAAGTCAACCTCCACATAGATCATGGAAAAATGAATCTAGTAGTCGAGAGTTGTGATCATCCACACATATGAAGGGTCTAGTTGCATCAACGATGGAGCAGAGGAAGGTGAGGTTGTGGAATGTAAGGGTTCGGATAGGGATATTGGACAACAACATAACCTAAGGCGAATCATTGTTGTATTGCACACTTATAGGCCACCTAAATAGGTGGAAGCACCATGATCCGAAGGAGTTGGACTTAAGGGATCAAGCCCTCATGAAGTCCTTGCCGGATGTGTGGATGATGTAGAAAGAATGTCGGCTCAAGATAAAGATATGATCCAGGTCCAATAAACCCCAAGTTGAAACTACATTCTGTAACAATGGGGGTGGGGGACCCACTCACACAAATCATTCCACCAAGGTCCATTGAAGAATGGAGGATGCCGATGAGAAGGTTTCTTTTGGGAACATTTGCACTTGGGATTTGAAGGTGACCTTTAGGGGAATCTAGTCCAAAGGGACTTTCGAGATATGGGAGAATAAATCTACCAATGATGGGGAGGGACAAAGCTGGATGTACTTCGAAGATGGGTGGGAGCACCCAAAGAGAAGAGGCCCATGGAAGGGCCCAGATTGTCGACCTGACTGCTCGATTAAAACCTAGAAATCGTTTTAATGTTTTTACATTAAAAACCTGAATTATCGATCTGACTGCATTATTAATTTTGAATTACTTTGTTCCAATTTTTTGTTTATAATTTGTAATAATGGATTAAATTATTTGAATTATAGTTATTTATAATTTCTAATATTCTCAACATATTTTTTAACCAAAATCATTAGTAATTTTAGTTTAAAGTAATTACCTCGATTAAGTTAAAATTTATCATAACTAAGGACTAAACCATAAATTTATGATCCAAATTGACCTAAAAATTTTAAAAGAGCCATTGGATAGACATATTTGGACCCTATACTCCCATATATTGACTTGGGTCTATTATTGGATCCACTTTCCTAATAAATAACATGAGTGTGATTCTGTTTTCCAATATTTACAAGAGTGTCACTCATCATCCACCATCAAAATGCCTCCCATACTACCACATCCTCATAATTCTAAATCCATATGTCTCTCTTAAAAACATAAAATATATGTTCACAAAATCCCTCCCTTACTCCTATAATCCTTCCCTTGGATAGAAATAAACATAATTAATTATTTTGGAACAAACCAAAAGGAGTTTCCTGATTTAGAGGTAATATATATTATTAAGCTTCATTATTTTATTTTATTTCCCCATACCTCCACTATATTTATTCAATTCTTGTATATAAAAAAATTATAATAAATATACTAGTATTTTTTTATTATAATTTTTTTACCAACGCAAATACACACCTCCATCTAATTGTTAATGATTACTATCTTTACGTGTACTGAGAAATGCCACCTCAATAAACGATGATTTTTCATGTTTCCTTTACCGCCAATCCCAATCAACATTATTTTTGAAAATTTATTTATATATGTAATTTATTATGTTTATTTTTTATTTAATATTATTTATTCATATTAAAACACATATCATTTTTAATTTCTACTTGGTGTCAATATGACAATTTCATTTGAGGAATTGTGGACTACCACCCCCCTCAAAGTAATGTGTTTCATTCACACACTACCTGGAAAGTATTATGAATATGTTTAGATAATGTATATGATATATATAAATATATGATTCTAATTTAATAATATTATATTAACATATACATGTATTTCATTTTCATTATTTATTTTAATATTAAAATAAAAACGAAAACAATGATTATTAGTATGTACGACTTACCATATCAATAAATATTGTATTAAATTTCATACTTATATATCACACTGATAATTATAGTACACATATAATGAATATAAATTATATTTATGTCATTTATTACCCTTTTTAAAGCTAATATTAACCCCTGATATATGAAATTAAGACAGATGCGATGAATAAAGATGATATTACCCAATGTGAATCCTTTTCATATGATTATAAACAAGAGGGTAATATAAGGTCATAATTAAACCATGTAACATATTAGATATAATAATATGGCTATGTAAAATAATTAAAAAATTATATTTTTTATATAGTTGTTTTGAATGAGTATTATGACAGTGAATACACAAGGTAAGAGAATTTCATCTAACTTTTTATATCCCTAAGATACAAGCCTTGTTCAACACTCTACTACACTGATTGTTATATATAAATTACATGAATTTATTATATGATAATTATTATAAAATTTATTTTTATTTACTTATCCACACAATTGTCTTTATTTCACGGGGTTTATGTTACAAGAGTTACAAAATTGGTAAGATTGTTGTATCTCAATTTTTCTTCTCCAAGACACATGTTTTTTTCTGAACCAACATTATTTCACAAGGTGTATTTCCCATGTTTTATTTGGAATATTCTTATTTACATGGTATCCTATTCATTGAGTAATTACATTTTCTTACATGGATATTATTATCTCATGTAACCAAGTTGTAAGAGTTCATTGAAATAATCTTATCACTTTTTGAGACTGTTAATGACTATGATTACTTTTATGAAATGTGATAATTAATCTCTTAAAAACACTATTGAGTTTTCTTATCCTCTTTTTATGATAGTTATTTCAGTATATATGTATTATTTTTCCACAATTTTGTACACAAAATTATTAATAAACAAATTTATGAAAAATTTGATGAAATTTCTCTCTTAAGTGGGAAATTAGTTTTATTTCAAAACCCATGTTTAAAAATATGTATTCTAATTTTTTTTCAAATTATTTTTGAAGATAATTTTCATAAAAAAAATTTAAAAATGGTTTATGTTTTTAGAATCACTATTTATGAATTTTCAATTTTATATTCAAATAAAAAGGTTTTCAAAAACGTTTTATGAATTAAAAATCATTTTCAATGGTGAAATGATATTTTCCAAGAGAAATGTTTTTAATATATACATAAAACTATTTCCCATATAAGATAACATTCATTTGTTATACTCATTCCTTTCTTGGAAAATTATTCAATGTTTCCATTTATGTTATTTCATTCAATTGATTGTGTTTTGATGGAATAATTTTGATGAAACATGTTTCTGTTTCTCATGTTATATTCTTTTTAAACCCACTTTTTATCATGGGTTATCTTTATGATGAAGTGATTACCAAACCTATATTTTTCCTAATGTTATGATAGAATTACAAGGTTATAATAAAAATTTCATTTCAGGGGTTCTGATATCGTTTTTTATGATATTTTGGAACATGTATATATTATTTTACTATTATATAGGTGGGACCTATATCTCCCTCTAAAGAATTGCATAAATTTTTATATCCCATGAGATAAATAACGATGGTATTCGTAATTAACCTTGACTACAATGATGAACATGAGAGTAATCCTAGAATGAGAACTGAACTCATGCTACTAAGATAGTCATGGCTGTGAACCATGAATACAAAGATGATAAGGGTAGTGAACCCATAATACCTAGATTTTTATGAAAGAGATTCAAAGTATAATATGAAAATAAAAAATATATTCTTACGTGTTTTCCATAATCCCATTTTTTTATTCCAATGTAATTATTTCATGGCTTATGTTATTTATTTATACCTGATTTATGTCTTATAAACCTCCAATTAATATTCCATGATTCATATTTATAATCTTTGATAAGTAGAGACTGATGTTCTATTTTCATGATCAGACTTCCATACCCAAATGACCATTTTTATCTGTACATGCTTGCCTTGTTGAACATTACGGAGAATCCGAGGTCAGCATGCTAATATTTAATTCCCAATGTTATGAATATATCTATTATGTTTGATCTATCAATTAAGGTCTATAGTCAATAATAATCTATTGGGAGATAATTTATCTCACTTATATACCAATGATCATGTTTCCAAAGGCATTAGACTAGTACTGTCTTTGGGTGACTATTTGTATAATGTTTTAAGTATAGGAAAAATGTAATGTAATAGAAATGTTTGAAGAGAAAGGGCCCCTATAGTTGGAATCAATGAAAATGTATAATTAATTTCTAGAAACTAGGATGGGAAAACCTTAGTGTAAACTATGAGGACATTTATTAAGATATGATAAGTATAAGGTATATTATAGTAAAATGTCTTGGAATATTGATAATTAATAAAGTAATTGGTTTCCTAGAAATATATCTCTGTCTGGATACTACAAGTAGATATGGGTCTAAAATAGATTTACCTAGGGGTAAGACATGAAAAAGTTGTTTCAGGTCTGACTTGGGGTAATATGTTACATGAAAATGAGCCACATTTCACATCTATTTTGACACTCATGGGGGATATGCTTTGGGAATTCCCATGATTGTCAAAAACTATAATGAAACATTTAAATATAATTTTTCTACTAATAAACTTGTATAAAACTAAGGTTTTATAGAATAAATATGGTTTCTTATTTTAGACATCTTATAATTTATTTTTCATGATTATATGGTTCCTCATTATGATTACTATTTCTTACTCTATGGTCTTTATTTTAGACTGTTGGTTAGAGTAGATCACTCAAGTGGGGGTGAATTGAGTATCAGTAAAATTATCTATTAAAATTGGTTGTTTGAAAAAATATCCCCTAATAAAAATATAATAAAAATCAGTTTTTAGTGAATTTATAAAATTCACGAATGTTAAATTAATTTCTCGGAATATTGATTAGTTATAAATTACCAATCTAATGATTAGTCAAAATTTTGAAAATAATATAATGATTCAAAATGGATATAAAAACTTTCTAAACTAACTATCAAAGTTCAATTTAAATTTATATGAAATGAAACAATCACATCTTATATTAAACTGAAAGATAAATACACAGTGGATAAATATAAGAGGTTTAGTTTGAAGTTTAGACTTAGTCATCTCCACTTGGTGATCATCTACCACAATGAATTTAATATTAATAAAAAATTGATCCACACCCTAGATCGGGGTACACAATATCACACAAGGCTTCCCAGGTCACACTTGACCTCTACCACAGTTATTCATGTGAAAAATAACAAACAGATCACACATGATCTCTTCCGCAATTCTACATGGGATTCAAGATTAAAAAGAGGGTGAGTGTGAGGATATTAAGTATCCTCTAGTTATCCACAAGAGATATTTTGTGTGAAACAGAAAGATGCACACATGCTGCTCAAACAGGTAAATAGAATATCACAATAGAGTTATAAACAAAGAATAGAGTTTAGAAGTCTCTATGTGTTATTAAGTGAATCTTAGAACTAGATTTAAGGAGAGAAATATATATTCAAGTCCTCTTTGGAAGATGGATTTAGAATAGTGTATTATAGCCTCGATATTCTATCTTCCAGGTGTGTAAAGCTCTTCGATGTTTGGATGTTCATATAAGATCAACACATTCTTTCTGGTCTTATTAAACTCCTTGTGTACTCAACATGGAGTTCTTACACTGCTTTTTGAGTTCTTCTGTTTATAATATTTAGCACATTCACCTGGTCTGTATCACATGCATTCTCTTCAAATTTTACCTTGTAATCCTTTTATACTTCATGTTGCAAATGGCATGACGATCACCCCATGTGCATGTAACTCTTACTCTCTACATATTGTCCTACATACAACATTAAATAATGTATGAAACAACAATTTGTCTAAATATGACCATTATAAATTAATTTAAAATAATTAATTTGAAATATAATTTATGAATATCACTGAGTCATAAGTACTAGTGACTCATATTCATCAGTCTTTCAACATTAGTCTATAAGAATTAGTCTCTAAGCATGAGTATTTCACCATCGGTCTGTAAACATTGGTATGTCTGCATCAGTGAACCTGAGTATCAGTGTGTTATTTCCATCAGTATAGGTGACTAAGTGTATCATTGAGTCATTTGTTCTATCATTCTGTCGCCCGTGAGTGAGTCATTCATTGGTGACTCATCCATCAGTTTGTCAACCATCGGTTTGTCATCCATTGGTGAGTTGACCATCGGTGTTTCTTCCATCGCTGAGTTGATCATCGGTGTGTCTTCCATCAGTGGGTCGATCATCGGTGTGTCTTCCATTGGTGATTCGATCATTGATGTGTCTTCCATTGGTGAGTCGATCATCTTTTTTTCATCCATAGGTGTGTTGATTATCGTTGTGTCATCCATCGATGTGTCGATATTCAGTGTGTCATCCATCAGTGTGTCAATCGTCGGTGTGTCGTCTATTGGTGTGTCTATCATCAATGTGTTTTCCATCAGTTCTTCGATCATTGGTATATAAATTAAACAAATGGTTCCAGGGACTCTGAGAAACTTATGAAGTGTCTGTCTTAAATAGAACACTATTAAACTAAGCAAAATCTATAAATACATGGAAATATACAATTGTATGTATATTGAATCATAAATATAGTATATTGAGTTATTGAAATATATTGTTCATTATGACATAATTGATATTAATAGAGATAATAAATAACATGAAATAATAGAATATGTAGTTTGACATTATTTGTGATTATGAAATTCACTATATCATAAGGGGTCCAATAATCTCCACCTTTTTGATAATAACAAATTATGGCATACATGTGATGTTAAGGAATAGTAATTACTTGACTTAGAATTTCTCATAGAATATGATTTCTCAATATAACTAAAACTTTCCCATGTTTGTGTTTTTTAAAACATAGCTCCCCCTCAAATATTAGGTAAGAATGAATATATGTAAATACATTCTGGTGAGTGCATTCCATGTTGCCAATGCCGGTGTTTCTTCCCTTGAAATGAATAATTTATTCCTATACCTTTAATTAACAATGTATGCATATACCTTTGATTAATAATGTACGCCTATACCATTAATTAATAATGTATACCTATACCTTTCTCCCCTTATTTGGATTAGCAATAAAAATTTAAGAGAAGGAGATAGAAGAAAGGGAAATTACATAAAGAAGATGATAAACGCATTGATGATAAAAACAGATTTCAATTAAGGGTCAAAAGTGTACAATCAACAAAATAAATAACAAATCCCTATCAAATACACAATCCACCACTAAGGGTTTAGATTCTGAGGAGATTTTCCTTTATCCGATGGATCCGAATTAGGATGAGATGGTTTTGGATTCACAGTAGGTTGAGGTGTTCTAAAGATAGTACCCTGAATGGAAACACCATTAGGGACATTTTTAGTAAGGATAGGTCTTAATTATGACAACACATGGCTATGAGGTTGCTTTTTAAGGACTAGTTGAATATGAGAAAGGGCCTAAGAGACAGTCATTGGATAAGGAGGCCGAGACATAGTTCCAACGGAAGAAGTAGGAGGAACCACAATTGATTCAACTTGAACATGCAGATCTGTCTTGAGGATATTGATTAAATCATTAATGATTTCAACAGAATACTACATGGCCTTCTTAAAATCTTCCTTTTTATATAGGAATTTATCTAGCAAAGTGGTAAACTCCTTTAACTATGCAACCTGTGTCTTGAAGGATACTCTAACTGGAGGAATTATATGCTTTTTTACTAAAAACATGATGCTATTTATGAGATCATTCATGGTATAAATCTTAGTAATGTACATATCCACATTCCCTCTAATATCATTTTGAGCAGAAAAGGATTAATTTTTGCACTGCCTTACCATGATGTAAATAAGATATGTATTTCCATGTGTCTTTTCCAGAGTTTCTTTTTTAGAATCACTCTAAAGATTCTGTATTTCTTCTCTTATTACAGCCTTAAGAGACTCCAAATTAGAAACAACGCCTCTACCTCCACTATAATTGGATGGACCAGTGATCATCCTTCCAATATCCTATTTGAATTTCTTTAAACATATAATCAGTAGATGTGTCACTATGTTCCTAGGAACATCCATCACACCACTAAAAGAATTCTTGAAATAAGTGGTCAGAGTGTTCAATTCATGATCATACTCCTTACTTCTCCTCTCAGATAATTATTATTTCTAATGATGGTTTCTGTTGTGGTAATGAGATTAGGTTGAATCTCTTGGATCACTATCCTTGTAATTTTTCCAGCATCATAATCTGAAATACTCATTGATGTAGAGGCTTCACTTCTAGATCCAATTGAGGCTCTTATAGACTCACCTCTATCATTTTTGAATTACTCTAAATCATCCTTAGTAACATAGTCACTAGGCACTGACTATGTAAATGGCTCATCTACTAGAAGTGCACCTTCTGAAGTAAGTACAACCAGTTCTGATTCAGCTTGAACATGAGGAGAAGGGGGTGGTTCTGCTATCTCTTCATCAGAATTATATTCCAAACCAAATAGAAGGTATCCTAGATCTCTATTCCATTCACGAGTATAAGTCCAATCTCTTTTCTCAATAGTGTTAATCCTGAATCTTCTTCCCTAGGGGTCAGGTACTACTTCATGTTCCTCTTCTTCTTCATCCTACATTATTGCAAAAAATAACATTGTTGTGAATAGGGACCAACTAAACTTGAGGTTCTACATGTTCTCCAACCACTATAACTTCTCCAGAAACTTCCTCAATCTGAGCCACCTAATCCTCAGCCTCTTACTCATGGACACGAGCCATGATTTCATTAAACTCTCGAATGAGTTCTTAAATTTCAACAACCGGATGATGAGGTATGTCCTCATAACCGGCATCTCCATGATCAAAAACCTGATTTTTAATATGATCAACACCATTTTTATCTCCATGTACAAATTCCTCACAATATCTATCAACAACTTGTTGTCCCACATTTAAGGAATCGCTGACATGCTCATCATCTCCTACATCATCACCATCATCAACATCATCATCATCAGACTCCTTATATGACTTACTAACATAGACTTATACACCAGTGAATTTTTTATCTTCCTCATCCTCTTCACCTAAAAAATATTCCCTTGAGTATATGTGCAATGGTGGACTAGCTAGTCCATAATACATGTCTTTTGGTATTTCAGCAATATCATGATCACTCCAGTCATCAATAGGGAATCCTTATAACCTTGGAAACTCAGCCTCAGCTTCCTCATCAAAATATACAGGCTCCTCCCTGTGTTTTAGGCTAGGATAAACTTGATCATTAGGACTGGTAGGATCGTCAATCAGATTGAACTCCTCATATAGACTTTCCTCATATCCTACCCAAAATTTCTTCCATGAGTTTTTGAAAATCTTAAGTCTTTTGTAGATATCTTTCTGAATGTAGAAACAAATAAAGGCACTTATCATTTCATCTCCATATTCCACACAACACAATTTCTTTAAAATGAAAGAGATAATCCTTGGATAGTACAATCATGTTGCTTTCTTGAAGGGTTTTATCATATTAGAAATATGCACCATTAGATAACTACAAAGATTTACCTCTATCCCATTTTTCAAGAGGTAAATCAAGAATACATCCGAATACATCACATAATAGAAAATCCCTTCCTAGGGAATATTTGATGTTGAATAAACTTAAAAAGTAATCTTGAATCTCCATCAAATTCACTGGCAGTAGCTCTCCTTGATTATTCACTTCCAATCAACTCATTTAGAGCTTCTTCATACGAAAAAAAATTAGAGGAAGGTGGAATATTACCCTAATAATCAGAATATACACCATCATGAGGTATTTCAAAGCATACATCACATTCCTTAGATGAATGAGATATATCTTTTCCTATCTCTGCTAACGTCAAACTTGCTTCCTCAGCTCCATCCGGGGATATATGTATGTGTAGATAAAAATCATGTACTAGCCGGGGATAATAAGGCCTTTCATTATTTGAGAACCAGCTCATCCACCCATGATATTCTAGTACACTCAACAAAATTTACTTTCTTTAAAAAATCCATGTATTAGACACTACCTTCTTAGCTATAACCAATAGCATTTACAAAAATGGTTTTACAGTACAACTAGACTCTCCTTTCTGATGGTTAGCTAATGGATATTTTCTCGGCACCTCCACCTCAAACATTTTCCTTAACATTTCAAGGGTATAGATTTGAAAGTAGTCGAAGGGTAAAGGGTTGATAGATAGAGTGTCAATGATAATAAGGTACAAGGAAGAGAGGAAGGTGAAAGGTCATGATAGATTGAAGTTATTATATCATTTAGGTATTGTAAACTGTAAAGAATAAAAAATGAAAAGAGGTAAAAGGAACATAAAACGGTGTCATTTTATTTAAAAAAAGATAATAACAAAAGGGTCATGAAGTATTCTGTTTCACATAATCGGTTTCAGGATATTGGTTTCATGAGATTGGTTTCATGAGATCGGTTTCTTGGGATCAGTTTCACGAGATAGGTTTCATGGGATCAGTTTCACATGATCAGTTTCACTGATCAGTTTCACTAATTGGTTTCACAGATTGGTTTCACTAATAGGTTTCACCAATCAGTTTCATTGACTGATTTCACTGATTGGGTTCACTGATCAGTTTCACTGGTTTTTTTTCACAGATCATAGAGGTTTGATGGTACTTTAGATATTTACCATTCCTAGTTCATTCTTGATGTTTTTTATTCACTCATAATTTACGGGTTTGTTGAATATGTCTGAAAATTGATTCTCAGTCCTGATAATGTCAAGAGTTATATCACCTTTTTGATAATAATATCATAAAAATTGATGTCTTACATCAATATTTTTTGTTCTAGAATAAGAAATTGGATTCTTAGAAATGATAATATCACATGTGCTATCACAGTTTATGGGGATATGTCTAAATTGAAATCCATAGTCTAATAAGGTGTGTCTCATCAGCAAAAGTTGTGTACTGCAACTACCAACAGCAATGTACTCTGATTTTAGCAGTTGATAATGAAACTGAATTTTTCTTTTTTACTACACCATGATATTAGAGACATTCCAAAAATGTGACATGTTCCATAGGTACTCTTACTATCTAACTTACAACCCCCAAATTCAGCATCTTAAAAACTAAATAAATCAAAAGGTTGTCGTTTAGGATACAACATGCCTAAATTTTCTGTATACATGATGTATTTGAAAACTCTTTCAACAATATTTAAATGTGACTCTCTTGGGGTTTCATGAAATCTAGCACACATACAAACACTAAACATAATATCCAGCCTACTACTAGTTAAGTACATAAAACTCAAAATAATTCTTCTGTATGTAGTTCATCAATACATTTTCCATTTTAATCAATATCTAAATTACATTAGAACTCATAGGGGTTTCTGTAGACTTAATGATATCAAGGAAATATATTTTCAAAATATATTTAGTTTATTTACATTGTTTTATAAAAATACCTTTTTTATTATGAAATTTTTTGAATCCAAGAAACAGATCAAACTCATTGCAAACTCACCTTTAATTATTTTAGAAAAATCATTTCATTAAGTATTTTTACAACAATATAAAGTTGTAGATGAAGTTTGATGTCCATTTGTGCTTCATAGGCATGTAAGATTCTAATGGATTCATGCCTGGATACTTGTGAAAAGGTTTTTTAATAATAAATTCCTTCTTGTTGATTATATCCCTATGCAACCAACCTAGTATTATTTCAAACTATATTTCCATCTTTATCCACTATATTTCTAAACACCAATTTTGTTCTTATAGTCAACATATCCTTTGGTATATCTACATGTTTCTGTACATAATTTAATTCAAATTGGTTAAGTTCTTCTTGCATGGACATTACCCAAAATTCATCACTTATTGTATCATTGATATTTTTAGGTTCATGTTGTGACAAGAATTATTAATGTTCAACCTAGTATCTCAAGGAATCTATAGTTTTTGTTCCTCTATCTAAATCTCCAACAACAAAATCTATGGGATGATTATTAAGTGTCCCTGTAGGTCTTGTAATGGTAGGACTGGTTATTTAAGGTTTCTTATTTTGATCTGGTTCATTATGGATCAGATCTAGAGAATTTATTGGACTGAGAGATTTAAAACATTTCTTCAAATGATGATATAAGGTTTTATCATTAATATCTAGATTGGAATTATCCTCTAAAATATTTTCTACTGAGTTATTAGGGTCATGTATTTTTGTTTCATCAAACAAGACATGTACATATTCTTCCATGCACATTGTTTTTCTAAAGATTCTGTACTTGCATGATGTTGAACTTCTAGGAAATATTCCTTCATCACATTTGGTCGAAATTTAACAAAATTATCTTTACTGTTCAGTATATAAACTTTACGTCCAAGAAATTTAAAATAACTTAATTTGGGTTTCTAGTTTTTTTACATCGCATAAGGATTTTTGTAAGGATGGGTCTAATTAAGACACAATTTATTATGTAACAAGCTGTATTAATAGCTTCAGCCCAGAAATAAATTGATATGTGGTATTCATTAATCATTGTTCGGTAAATTTGATGTTGGGTTCTATTTCTTCATTCTAACACAACATATTCTGGAGGTGTCCTAGGAGAATAAAAGTTATGATTAAGCCATTTTATGAGAAAAAAAACTTCAAAATATTGATTCTCATACTCATATCCATGATCACTTCTTATTGATTTTATCTTAAGTCCATTAAGAATTTCTATTGTCCTAGCATACTTGGTGAAGTGAGAATAATATTCACTCTTATGAGTTAGAAAAAATGTCCAGGTATACCTAGAAAAATAATCTACAAGGACATAAACATAGTGCTTCCCATTATCACTAGAAACTCTAAATGATCCAAAAAACCCATGTGGTCCAACTCAAGAGGTTGAGAAGTACTTACCTCATTCATTAGTTTGAAAGAGGATTTATGTTTCTTTAATTTTTGACAAGGATTGCAAAACTTATTGTCAGGAAACTAAAATTTGGGTAGTTCATTAACTAAACCATTTCTAGTTAACTTCTTAAGAGAGTGTATGTTGCAATATCCTATTATTATATTCTAATTCCAGGACTCTTTATGAAATTCATTTAGAAAAGAAACACTCTGTAAAGCTAGTATGTCTAAATTAATAGCATATATATTATCATTTCTAATATCACAAATGTAACTACCCAAATCCGGAGCCCCTACACTGGTGCCCCGTACTCGGTTCTCCATATGACCTCAATCACGTTTCCCCAAATGCCAGAGGCTGCCGACTAGCAGCGAGGGACTTGGTGAGTTGGTGGAAAAACTGTGTCGTCATTCAGTAAAGTATACAACAGAAGAACAACCAGACAAAATAATGTAAACAATAAACAACATACAACAACTGAACTGAACTGTGGAAGCGATGTATAAAAAAATAATGATGCAACACGGTACATATGTCTATGGAAAGTAGTAACAACCAACATGCAGAAGTACATATCAAAAACAAAGTGCAAAATAAAAACAATGTAAAATCCTCTGCATCGCAATCCACCACTCGGTCCCATGATCTCCAACGCCAGTGAAATCAAGAACCTGAAGTAGAAGGGTTTTTGACGTTATCTATACCTTCAACAAAATAGTCTGCTTGGGCCCAAATCATAGCCCAAACAGTGTGTGAGATACAATCCCAGTAGGAAATCACCCAAATATTTGTGCCTAAAAGTCAAAGAATACAAGGAAAGTAAAAGTACAGGAAACAGTAACAGAATAGCACACAACAGCTACAATCCACAGTTCTAGCATATAAAGTGCCCAAGTAAACAACCAACAACAAGAAGAAACAGGTAACCCTCTGGGTATCTCTCATAGCCTAACCCATATGGTTCAACATACAAGTACTAGCAACCCTATAGGAGGAACACACAGTCTCACCCATCTTGTTCATCTAAGAATAGAGTTTCTGAGGAACCACTCACTGTAAATTCCCTCTATAGTCTCTTATCGTACTAAAGGATCTCTGGGGAAGCACCCAACGTCTCATTCCCCCTATGGCCCAGGTCGAGGAACTATAGACTCTGTGAGTAAGCACTCATCATCAATTCCCCCTATGGTCTCGCATCATAATAAAAGACACTCTAGAGAATCCCTTATGTCTATTCTCCATGTGGTCTACTACACTAGGTTCTCATATTCCTGTGTGTAGAAAATATGCTCAGCGTGCATATATCGCCCAAGTAAACCTCAAGAACTACTTGGCTATCATTCTAATGCTCAGTAGAAAAATAGCACAACAGTTCCACTATCCTAAAAGTAGGCATGGAAACTGTAAAATGCCAAACAAGAAAAACAAGCACGGCAAGCATCCAAAGTACAACAGAAACTACTCTATTCACAAAGGTGAACCTCTACAATAGAAATCAAACAAAGAATGCAATACAACAAGGGAAAAAAATGCACAATTATCATTCAAGGGACTTGGCACAATTGCGCATGATACTCATAGACTTTATATATAAAGTCACAAACCTCCTACCTCGATCTTTGGAGATCGATATACTTGGACCACGATGACTGATTCTCTCTAGAACACCATATATCTAAGAAAACTGAAAAAACTTTCAACCTTAGATAACATGAGAAGGACGAAGAATTGGAAAACAATGCCCAAGAAGAAGGGAGAACTCACCGTTGCGCTTCCAACGCAATCGACCGTGCTAGAATCAGAAAATGGATGGAGAGGCGAGGGCTCAGGGAAGATCCGGTCGTACAGGACGCTCTCAGATGAAGAACCTGGAGATGGGGTGTGTTCTGTCCATCAGGTGCGACCCCGGTGTGTTTAGTGGAAAAAATAAAAGTACAAGGTGTGTACATTTATAGTACATGGTGTGTAGTAGGATTATCCGTACTCTGCCAATGTCAGCCTCCACGTCACCCCTACACACTGTGTGTGTGGCCTGGGCATGACCAGCACACGGCTTCGAGCTGGAGAAGAGTACACAGCATATACTCAAAAAGTACACGTAGTGTACTTTGAAATTTTCAAGAAACTCCATTTTTCCTTAAAAACTCCAGAAAAGGGGAAACATACCTCAACGAAGGTCCAGGTTCTTAAAATCTTCCCCCATTAAAGAAATTCATCCCTGAATTTCCCTAACGAGGCGTGGAAGAAGAAACCACGAACAGATCTGGCCATTGTGATCGTACATTGGCCTCTCTTTCCAATGTCTCGTCTTGCACTCGCACGTGATTCCATAGCACCCATACTAGAGGAACATGCCACCCATGGAGAACCTTTGTAAAATGATCGATAATCCGGATGGGATTCTCCTCAAATGATGCATCCTCTTTGAGATCAACCTTATCAGGCTGAAAAACATGATATGGGACTAAAATGTAACGTCGAAGATGAGAGACATGGAAGACGTCGTGCATGGCTCGGTACCTCAAGGGTAGCTGCAACCGATAGGCGACTGGCCCAACTCTCTCCCAAACCTCAAATGGTCTGACGTATCGTAGTGAAAGATTACCCTACCTCCAAACCCTCTTGTGTCCCAACCTTGGTGCGACACGCAGGAAAACCTAATCCCTGGCCTCAAAATCTAGAGTTCATCTCCGTTGATCAGTATATGACTTCTGCCAAGACTATGGTGTAGCCATCCTCTTCTGAATCAACTCTATCTTCTCTGAAGTATCCTGAACATGAAGAGGTCCTAGCAATGATGCCTCTCCTACCTCAAGCCAGCATAAAGGTGATCAGCATGGTCTACCCTACAAAGCCTCTTAAGGTTTTATATTAATGGTCGCCTGAAAAATGTTGTCGTAGGTGAACTCCACCAGAGGGATATGCTTCTCCCAATAACTGCCAATGTCCAGGATGCAGGCTTTGAGAATATCCTCAGTCACCTGGATCGTGCGCTCGGACTGGAAATATATCTAGCGATGGTATCATGTACTGAAAATTATCTATGTACCCAAGGCCTTCTGATGTCCTTTCCAAAACTGAGAGGTAAAGCGTGCATCCCTATCTGAAACAATAGAGTGTGGAACTCCATGTAGAAGTACAATATCTCTGATGTAAATTCATCCCATATCATTGACACAGATGGTCTCCTTGATCGGAATGAAGTGAGAAACCTTCTTGAGCCTGTCGAAGACAACCCAAACTACATCATTCCCCCGAGGCGACCTCAGCACACTAGTCACGAAATTCCATCACAACATCGTTCCACTTCCACTCCGGAATGGGTAACTTCTGTAAAAGGCTTTCGGGTCACTGATGCTCCGCCTTCACCTAATAACAAGTAGAGCATCTCATGACAAAATCAGCAACATCTTTCTTCATACATGGCCACTAGTACTAGCGATGAATATCTCGATACATCTTGGTGACTCCAGGATGAACTTCCCAAACTGAGGAATGAAAATCCCACATCAGCTCCTCGCATATGTCTGCTAGAACCCATACACGTCCCTGTAAACGCAAGATCTCATCCTTTACCACTATCTATCCAGGAAGAGGGTACTCTCCTAACACGCTCTCTCGCAGGACTAAGCCTTCTGCATCTGATAGCTGCCTCATCCGTACTCGATCAAGTAATGTAAAGGTAATAGCTAAATAAGCTAGAAAAGTCTATCCCTGTCTGTCGTGCACCTCCAAATGCATCTCAGAGAATAGATCCATAAGCTGCCACTCACTACTAGCCTCTTTAACTGCCTGAATCTGAGATCTCCTTCTCAACGAATCTGCCACCGCGTTGTCCTTTCCCGGCATATAGGCAAGCTCGAAATCAAAATAATGAAGATACTTGACCCACCTGCGCTGATTCATATTCAGATCACGCTGAGTGAAGATATACTTGATACTCTTGTGGTCGTTGAAGACCACAAATTGCTCTCCTAGAAGATAGTGTCTCCAACAGCATAAGGAATGAACAACAGCTACCAACTCCAGATCGTGCGTCGAGTAGTTACTATCATGCGGCCTCAACTGCCGAGAGCCATACACAACGACTCCATTTCCCTGCATAGGCACAGCGCCTGGTCCAATACCTGAAGAATCACAATAAATAGTGTAGCTCTTTCATAGCTCTGGCAAGACTAGTATCGGTGTTGACATCAATCTTCCTTTCAGCTCCTGAAAGGATGACTCACAAGAATCTAACCATAAGAACATCACCCCCTTCTTGGTCAAAACTTTCAAAGGTTCTTCTTGGCATGAAAAGTCTTTAATGAAGTGTCTGTAGTATCCAGCCAGCCCTAGGAAACTCCGTACCTCAAAAACGTTCTTCAGCTGCTCCCAGGAAACTACAGCTCTCACTTTCTCTGGGTCCACAGATACTCCTTCCTCTGGGATGAAATCACCCGAAAAGTGAATCTGATCCATCCTAAAGTGGCACTTTAAGAGTTTATCATAAATCTAATGCTCTCTCAGTGTACTCAAAATGATCTCAAGATGGGTAGCATGGTCATGTCGAGTGTGAGAGTAAACTAAGATATCATCCACGAAGACCACGACAAAAGAATCCAAGTATGTATGGAACACTCGGTTCCTCAGTACCATGAAAACTGCAGGCACGTTCGTGAGACCGAATGACATTACTGTATACTCGTATAGACCATACCTGCTCCTCAAAGCTGTCAGAGGTATATGCGATGGTATAACACGCAACTGATGATAGATGGACCTCAAATCGATCATCAAGAACACCCGGGATCCTCAAATCTAATCAAAGAGGTCATCAATCCTTGGCACGGAATATTGGTCCTTGAACATCAACTAGTTCGGCTTCCGATAATCCACACAAATCTGAAGGGTACCATCTTCTTTCATTTCATATAGGACAGGAAAACCCCAAGGAGAAGTATTGGGTTGGATGAAACCATTTTCCTGCAACTCCTCCGACTACTTCTTGAGCTCCAACAACTCAGGTGTAGAAATCCTATAAAGAGGAATGGACACTGGTGCTGCTCCTGGAAAGAGCTCAATAGAAAATTCGACCTCACGCTCTAGAGGCAAACCTGAAAATTCCTCTGGAAATACGTCCCTGAAACGATCCACCACTTGAGGAAAGTTCAATTTCGAAGTCCCCTAATCATCTAGATAAAGAATAGAAATCTGGGTTGTCACCCTTCCAAGCCCATGATGTTGTAGTCCTGCTTGACTCACCTGTACATCCCATTCGCCTCTATGAAGAAAAGATTCACCCTCTAGTGAAACGAAACTTACTCTACGACGATAACAGTCGACAAATGCCTGGAATGGAACTAACCAATCCATCTCGAGAATGACATCATAGCAATGTCATCTCTAGGACATAAAGATCCCATATGAAACGATACCCTACAAATTCTAGAGGGGACTCTCTACACTAGCGTACACTAGATGTACTCGTCCCCAATGGTGTGTCTAGTGTCAACGAGTCGGCAGAAGAAAAGATTCAGAGCCCAAGGCTCTCCACAACAGCAACAGAGATAAAGCTATGCGTAGCACCAGTATCGAAAAGAGTTGAAGAGAAAACTGAGGCTACTAAAATCGTACGTCGCACTGTAGAAGGGTCGAGATCCTGCTCTTGATATGTCTGCTCCACAGTGAATGACTGGCCTGCACCACGCCCCTCCGCCCCTGGCTGACCACTCTAAGCTGACCCACCTTGTTTGTGCGGAGGGACTGGTGGTTGACTGCCACGGCCTCGGCCTACACCTCGGCCCGAACAGCCAAAAGCACTCTAGTTCCCTGACTCGTGGGAAACTGGTGGTGTTGCTCCAGAACGAGGAGTCATGGAAGAACCCTGATCACCAGCTGTTGGTGAGAAAACCTAGAAGAAATGTTGAAGGTGACCCATCTTGCCGCAAGATCAGAACTCAACGGGGTCCCTCTGGCACTGAGGCCTCGTGTGCCCTGACTGGCCACACTGGTAGCATACCACCTGGCTTTCTGACGATGTATCTCGCTTCCTCGGATCACCGCGCGTAGACTCCCTACGGTGCTTCTTACTGTCATCTGAAGGAAAACTAGCTCTGGAAGCCGAACCTCCCTATCTCGCAGCTCCGGAGTCTCTCAGATTGCACTCTGCAATCAGTGCTTGATTGACGATGGAAGTGATGGAAGTCAACTGGAAAATATTCACCTACAGGTAGATCTCCCACGTGAGACCATCCTCAAAATCCCTTGATAAGAAAACCCCACTCCCATCCCGGAGGGGTGTGAAACGCTGCAGATCGGTGAAAAGAGAGGAATAATCCATGACAGAAATAGTACCCTACTCTATGCTCATGAACTCCCAGGATTGGTCGGCCCTCAAGGTCTCCGGGTAGAAGTAGACATAAAAGACGCGCTAAAACTCCTCCCAATCCATAACCTGCTGATGACCGCCTATTAGATCACATCCCTACACCTATTGGTGGAGTCTCGGAGCATGTAGGTAGCGATCATGACCCGCCTCTCTAGATGCATCTCCAGATGCTCGAAGATAGTCATCAAGGCTTCCAACCATGACTCTGCAGCATGTGGCCCTCCTTCCCCTGAGAAAGTGGGAGGATGCTGCTGTTGGAACCCATGTCAATTCTTCCATAGTCATGGCAAGAGGCGGTGCTCCCTGGAAGGTTTTTATCATCCTCATAAAACCTTCCCTGAACTGCGCATCAGTGCCTGCAACTACTCTGACAGCCGGTGCCAAGGCCGGCTCGACTGGAGGGTTGGAAGGAAGTCTCTGATCAGCCATATCTGGCGTCTGATCACTGCCTGACGACATACATGAAACCGAATGACGTCTCAGAGGCATAGTTCTAAAGGATCAAAATTACACCTTAGATCAGAAAAAACAAGGACAGAGAACACAAGATTACAAAATGGGAACAGGAGAGGAAAAACACACAAGTTTACACAACACGACTACATGGAATGTATAAAAACTACATGACGTGTCCACTTAAGCCACTAAAATGGGCGTGTACTCTGTCCCTACAAGTCTTGTATCACCTCAAACTACACTGCGTGTTGACCAACTCTCGGCGTGTACTTGGAAACTGTTCCCCTACCCGGGTCTCCTTACATGGCTAACCCACACGGTCTGACTTAACCCGAGACTACATGACGTGTTCTAAACAGACACGGTGAGTAATAGACAAGGCTTCAGCGGCCCATGTTGTTAAATACATGTCCATCTACATGGCTGAACCTTACACGGCGTTTTCCAAAGTAACACAGCTTGTATAGGTGAAGATGACATCGTCCCGTGTTGTTCGTGACACGGCCAGTGTAACGACCCAAAGTTTCATTAATGGAAATGCCACTTGATTTAATTAAATGTATCTATATGTTTATATAAAATTTCAACTTATTTGGTTTTATGTTAAGAATTTTGACCGTTGTTAATATAGACGTTGAATAGTGATAACATGATTAGTATAAATATAGAGCTCTAACAAATCCAATTTAATCAGACAAAAGAAGTGATGACTCATCCAGTAGAATTTCTCCATACGAAGCCCATTTTTCGGATCTCAGAAAAGAGGTGGAATCCTTGGGCTTCACTCTTGACCAATCCCAAGCTGAGCTTCATCAATTCAATCTCGAACGAGACCGTCTATGGGAAAAGTGGAAGTTGATAGAGATTACCACTCGAGCAATGTTACCCGAGCCACCCCAAGAGTCTGTCACCATCGCACACCTTTCCTTTAAGTCTTATGTGGATGTTTTAAGGGGTTATATAAAAAATATATAGTACTACTTTCATGTAAATTATTTTTTGTATATAATAATTTATATACGTTATAGTCATCATTGATACATTTTAAATAGTTTTTAAAGTACAAATAGTGTTTTTAGTAATTATTTAATTAAGAATTCTATTTTATTAAATTAAGGGATTTTTGAATTAAATAATATTTTAATAAAATATTATTATTAAAGTAAATTTTATTAAATATTAATGATCTTATAATTTTATGAATGCAATTATAATTTTTATTATGATTTGAAAGCCATTTTTGTCAAAACCCGTGAATTTTCCATAAATGTCAGTTTTTATTTTAAAAGTCCAAATTAACATATTTAGAAAATTATTTAGATAAAATAAATGTTATTTATGGAATTAGGATGTCGAAATTATCCAACGATGAATTTTTCTTAATTTTCTGAGATAGTCAAATTTTTGGGTAAAATTGTAACACCATTTAAATATATAATGTGTTTAATGACATCATAATGACTCAATGGTGATGTAATAAAATACTATAAACTTTTTGTACGGCCAATATATGTTTTACCATTAAAATAATGTGATTTTGGGTTTGTTTGACCTATTTTTCAAATCATTAATGGACCCCTCAAGACTTATTAAACATATTGTCTTTTTAAATTATTTTCCATGAGAGTGTGACTCACCTCCACATAAGAAACCCTATTATTTTAAGAAGTTAGGACTTTGGCCTTATAAAATATTTTTTTATTCTTCCCTTTGGAAAAAACCAAGGGCAAAAATCACGGGATGGTTTGTGGTTTGGATTCATTTAATATAAGGGTTCCCAAACCTAAATAATAAACAATTCCCTCACCTTTACTATATAAACCCACCCAAGATCCCACTTCCTCCTTACTCAATGACTTTCTAGATCATCCAACCTCTGCCCTAATCTCTCTAGAATCCTCCCAAAGTTCCCCAAGATCCCAATAAGCCTCTCACAAGCATCTCTCTAGCCTTTGGTAGCACACTTCCAAGTAAGGGGTTTTCTTCCTTTCTCATTTTTGTCCAATTTTCTTCATATTGTTATGCCCTTTTATTTTCAATTATAAATGTTGGGGTATGGTTTCACACCTCCCCCAAACTTCCCTATTATTATTTTAATAATTTAAGACCCCTTTATCTCTCATTAAATTCCTCCCATGTACACCTGTTACTATGCCGAAATTCCGAAAGAAACTTCTCTCTCCTCATTTACATTCAAGCAATACTTTTGTATCATGAATCTAAATTCCATTACAATTGATGGGACATGTATCTATATGAACTCATTATGGTCCATTACAGGTAAATATTATGAGGAACCCCTTTCTCTCTCATCAACCATTTTTATGAATTCTTATGTCACGTTGTTATGCTACAGAAATTGCACAGATTTTCTAAGCCAATTCTATTGGGTAGTAAATACCATGCCCATTTCTCCATCAAGAGTATTCAACTTTATGCATATTTACTTATTGATTATAAATCTTCATGTATGAATTCCACATTCTTTTATCATGGAATAAATTATTATGTTTTATGAATCCATGTTTTATGATCCATGTGGCACACTTATGCATGAAAGGAAATATTTAAGAAGGGTGTGCCCTTATAGCGCTCCAATGCATTGGGTAATGAATAGTATCATGATACGTCATGTGAAATTAGTTTTGACACATTCTAATTCAAGTTAAATGAGGTTTTACCCGTTCTTCATGTGAAATGAGGATTTACTCATGCTCCATGTGCAATGGTCCTTGGCTCATGTTAATTACATGTAAAGTGTTGTTGCCACATTTCCTTGTTATGATTATCATGATTTATCATGCCTTTGTGTTCATGTTTATCTTGTGATCTATTGATATGCCTAATGTCTAACATGTATTTTACTCCTCATTTAATTTCATGTGTATTCCCTTATTGGGCTTTATATCTCACCCTTTCTTATGCATGTCCTGGGGTTATCCCATGCAATGCTCAGTATGAGGGAATGTAGTGGTCATGTAGAGGATATTTTCAATAGTAGATGTCGTATTTCATGTTTCATGTTTTTATTTAATGATCCTAAGCCCCAAAGACACTAAAACTCTCGATCCTCTTTGTTGTCTCAAGTGTCTTTTTATGTAATAAATCATGTTTCAGTTTGTATAAAAAAGTAGGGTTGTTATAGTTTGTATCAGAGGATAGGTTAAGTTATTTTTGGGATTAGGATTAGAAAAACCTAGTAAATCCTTAGAGACAAGACTAAGTATAATAAAAACATTCCTATGTTTTATTAAGTACTGATTAAGTGGTTTATCAAGCAAATACATGTAACGCCCCAGGTTTTATAAACTGGATCAAGTAAACAATGTTGTGCCTTTCAATGACATCTCTTGTTTTATTTTATTTTATGGTTTGTGTGCTGATAAAGAATTCGAGTAGAAATCAAACATGAAGAAAACGATAAACTGTTATATATTTAAAAGATACATTACAACAAGACCCGTCTAATTGAAAGTACCCTGCACAAGACCTAACACGACCACAGCAAGACTACAAAGAACCACAACACGGGAAATCGGATAGTCGTCGTCTTCAGGATCCAACAGTGTGAAAAGTATAACCACCAGAATCACCACGCACGCACTCAGCACCAGAGGTTTGAGAAGAGCCATCCGCCAAGGGTCCGGTGTTTCGAAAATATAAAACACTCTACCCCTTGCTTTTATAATGGACCTTTAAAAGGAATATGACCGTTTTTTTTTTGGACCGTTGGGTTCCAAGGGATAAAGTGCATCTTTTTATAAAATTTGGTCTTTTTTACACTTTTGTAATATTATGGTATTACAATATTTTAATAAGTACAAAATATTAGTGTTATATCTTCAATTATTAAAATAAAATATTATTCTTGTAAATGAATCTATTTTGATCATGATGATATTTATATGATGGAAAACTTGGTATTCTTTAAAAATATGACGAACATCAAGTCTACAATGGTATCAGCAATAATTGAAAAATGTATCTTTTCGGACCTCTAAAACTATGTGTTTTGAATTAGAGAAAAAACTACGGGACTTTTTCAACATAATAAATAAACAAGTAAATCAAGTTATAAATTGGATTTTAATGATTATAAGATCATAGTGGTTATAAAAGTATGGTATTAAAATATATCTTTTTTTTAAAAAAAATTAATAATAATAATAATAATAATAATTATATTAAATAGTATCATTTGTTTGCTTAAACTAAAATGGGATTTTTCTGAGTTAAAAGTACTTATTAAGTTTTATACAAAATCAAATTATAATGCTCTGGTTATATATGTATATATATTAAAAAAAATGAAGTAGTACAATGTCTAGTTTTAGAATTTATTAAACTGTTTTCTTTTAAAAATGCACTGTTCCTGTTCGGCGAAACTGGGCTGGCCGCGCAATAGCCCGTGATTTCTCCTCCGTCCGATCTCCCCTAGGAAGATCCCGGCCGTCGTTGTGTTTTAAAAATTCTCAATTCATCGCAGCCGTCCGATCACGCCCTGATCGAATCCAAGCCATCGCGTTTTTTCTTTTTTTACTGCTTCTCCGCGTCTTCTCCTACCTCGCGACGGGGACCCGCGAACCAGTACCTGGATTGCCCGAGACGCCTCCTTCACCACCGCTCACGTTGACCCTCGCACACCCCACCTACATAGGACACCATAGGCTCGGCCTAACCTCCCTCGGATCGTCTTCCTTTAAGAACTGAGAAACCATTGTGAAATCGGGACCTCCGGAGCCAACCTGCACCACCGGCCACCAAGCTTCTCCTGGTTCTCTGGCCACCCGGCAAGACTCCCTCCAGCGAGTATACCCATGTCTCGAGCTTCATCCTCAAGCGAGGTAAGGGTGTTTTGGTGTTTTTTTTCAGTTTTAGGTAAAACACTATATATACTCGGTATATATATATGTATATATACGTATATACATATCCAAATTATTGATATATGCACATACTCAACATGCAAACCCCACGGTTTAAGAATAGCACTCCCCTCTAAGGGTGTTTTCATGTTTTACGGAAACCTATACTATTATACCCACAATATATACAGTATATATATATATATGTATATACAACTCATATGCTTTGGTTTTGAACAATTTACAAGGGGTGTTTTCCTTCATGTTATAAAAGGGAATATCACTTTTAAGTTTGTTTTAATGACCCTATTTTTTTTACAAACCTGAAACTCAAGTGTATGGTGTTTTATATGGTTTTGAATATATATATATATAAATATATACATATGTATATACATAACTCAAACCCAATTATCTTTAGGGTACCGAAGATTATTCAATATCTTTTCACTAAGAATTATACTTTTGAAAGGGTATTTCTAAGCCAAATCCTAGCATATATGATTTTATGTAAGCTGCATATATATATAACTATATATTTATATAAGGTTATGTATTGGAATGGAAATTGGTTTTGATTTTTATGGGATGAACACATATCTTTCAATGATATTTTGATGCGAACTTGGACTTTGGTTTAAGTACATTTATGTTATAGTTAAAAACAAAGTTTTTATATATATTGTATTTATAGTTACAGGAACATTTAAACCCCCCATGAGGTTTTTGAATTTCAAACTAACCAATAGTTAGTGGTAATAAGATTCTAAGTGTACCATGTTCAATTTCTGAGGAAACCTATATATTTGTGTATATATATATCCTTATCTATGTATGTGTTTTTACGATTAATATCTGAAAACCCTAGTTTCAAGAAATGGTTCTTAATATCTCTATGCATGTAGGATTTTAGCGCTTGCCTATGCTGTTTTATATTTTTGGGTCTAAGTATACACCAATGAACTTGTTTAATGTCACCCTTGAACTGACATGTGTGTTTTTGTTAAGGATATTCTTATGCATGTTTTGAACCTTTTTCTTTGAAAAGAATATGGATTTAAGGGTTATGTTAATATGTTGAAATCCTCTATTATTTTTATACCATACTCGTTGCAATGATTTTTAGCGGGCAGAGTGTAACATCAAATTCTATGACCAGAGAAGAATAATAATTAATGAAAGGTATTATTTTTAAAGTGGTTTATTTCCATGTGTCGGAATTTTTAAGATTGCAAGTGTTTATTATTTTTATACCAAGCATACCGCAGTAATTCTTAGCGGATGGAGATTTGTTGCAAGTACTATGACCGGTGAAGTACAATATTTAATGCCAAGTAGTTCAATTCCATGTACTAGTATTTTATAAACTCATCATTTAATAAACCTTGGGAGCAAGTCTCACACATTCATCATTTTATATGCTTAAATAATTGTTCTACACACATAGTATGCTTGCTTAACCATGCCTTCTTTTATTCCATATTTTCAAGTTTATCTGTCATATCATGCATTTGTAAACCATTTATGTAATTGTTACCTTATTCATATTGTTCATGCATATGACTCAACATGATAATGAACTAAGAACTAAAATTACCCAAAGTGGTATGGGACACCTTGGGTAATGAGAAATAAAAATGGTATTACCCAAAGTGGTATGGGACACCTTGGGAAATATGAAATGAAAATTAAATGTTCAAAGTGGTATGGGACACCTTGAATATCTGACCCCATCAGCATGTGAGAAATGTATGGGACTACCCGGAATGGGGTCCGGTAAGAAGAAAACCCTCCAGGTTGGGGAATGGTTAAAGTAAGCCCTCCGGGTTCGAGACCGGTAAAAGTAAGCTCCTCGATGCATCGATAGTTCTCGAGACAGTCGGGTTGGGTTTTTACCCTTAGGTCATGGCACAAGGCCTTGACATAGAGATCATGAGTCCTTCAGCATACATTTCTTTGATTATGACCAACCTAGTGATTATTCCGATTAGAGGAATAACCTTGGTTATAGAACCTTACCTATGAGTATCAGATTTAAAGAAAATATACAAGACATATGATATGGAAATGTTGATGCATGTCCAGTTTCTTCTCATGATTTTTATTACAAATGTTGCATTACATTTATCATGTCATGATGTGTTTTTTTTAGATAATGCGCTTGTGCGCGACTCTGATAATGTTTACCCCTTGTTGTTCATGCGCACCTTTCTTGTTTATGGACACTTTACTTCATGCAACCCATGCCTTTTTATTTTTATGCTTATCTTGTTTACTAAGTGAGTTGACGCTAAGTGTTTTAGTGCAAACGTATGAAGTACTTTAACTCTATTATATCAACCTTTGTTTAGTCTTGAAGTTTTTCTTTTAAAACTTTCTAAGTATGGAAAAGTATTCTTTTTCAACGTAGTTTTCAAAAGCTGTATATAAGTATTTTTGAAAACCCCTTACTGAGTATTTCAATGCTCACCCTATGTTTTATGTTAAACTTTTACAGGTTGATAGAGCCTTTCCTAGACTTGGATGCTTGTTCCTAGCTCAGAAAGTAAAGAAGCAAAGCTGTTGTCTCTGATTCTCCAGGATCTAAACCAGAAAGTTCCTCCTGATGGGTTATGATGTGCGACTTATTTGTTTCATTTGGTGCGAAATAAATTGCACACCATAACCGAAGCACCGACACCGGGCTTCCGGGGTCGGGGCGTCATAGTTGGTATCAGAGGAATGGTTTAGGCAACCTTGGAAAATTAGGACAACACAAAAACATTAATAATGTTTTACTAAGTAGGGTTTGTTCTTAAACTTTTCAGATGGCAAGACAGCGAACCACACCTAGACTCTTGACTCTCCCTACAGAAATCATAGAGACTATTGTAGCAAAATCCTGCTCAACATGTTACCAACCTTTTGTTAACTTACGACTCACGTGCAAAACCCTCTATGAAATATCGAAAAGCTCGAATGTCCTTCGAATCTTCCGAGGGTTAGAAGTTGTGTATAACCTAATGGCTAGTGCGCTGTTTGAGAATTATAAAAAGAAAGGAAATTACTATGAGGGACTTTTCCTGTGTTTCACCATGAATAATAAATGGTTGGCCTTCCCGGCATTTGGAGAAGCTGCAAAGCAGTTGGACTTCCGCGCAGTCTTTATGTACCAAATCATGTGCTTCAGCATGCTTGGGGAGCTCTGTGATTTTGTATCTTTCCTAGAATCCTTCAATTATGAAATGGTTCGAGAGATCTTTAGGAACCAGATCCAAGAGGATGTCACGAAGCTTGATGTCACTCATTCTCATCTCTGGAAAACTACCTGTATCAAACGGGAGCTTGGCTTCAATGACGATCCACTTTGCCAAAAATGTGTTTGGGAAGAGGAGACCCACAAGCTCTGCTCAGCCCTGGGGATTGAGTTGAATAGTAACTTCTTCCATGGGCCTTGGAGGTAGAGGGACATCACCAAGGGTGATAGAGAAGCTGTGTGAGTAAGTCAGTGTTTGTACGCCAGTCGAATTGCGGGGACGCAATTCTTTTAAGAGGGGGATAATGTAACACCCCAGGTTTTATAAACTGGATCAAGTAAACAATTTTTTGCTTTTCAATGATGTCTCTTGTTTTATTTTATTTTATGGTTTGTGTGCTGATAAAGAATTCGAGTAGAAATCAAACATGAAGAAAACGATAAACTGTTATATATTTAAAAGATGCATTACAACAAGACCCGTCTAATTGAAAGTACCCTGCACAAGACCTAACACGGCCACAGCAAGACTACAAAGAACCACAACACGGGCAATCGGATAGTCGTCGTCTTCAGGATCCAACAGTGTGAAAAGTAAAACCGCCAGAATCACCGCGCACGCACTCAGCACCAGAGGTATGAGAAGAGCCATCTGCCAAGGGTCCGGTGTTTCGAAAATATAAAACATCCTACCCCTTGCTTTTATAATGGACCTCTAAAAGGAATATGACCGTTTTTTTTTGGACCGTTGGGTTCCAAGGGATAAAGTGCATATTTTTATAAAATTTGGTCTTTTTTACGCTTTTGTAATATTATGGTATTACAATATTTTAATAAGTACAAAATATTAGAGTTATATCTTCAATTATTAAAATAAAATATTATTCTTGTAAATGAATCTATTTTGATCATGATGATATTTATATGATGGAAAACTTGGTATTCTTTAAAAATATGACGAACATCAAGTCTACAACGGTATCAGCAATAATTGAAAAATGTATCTTTTCGGACCTCTAAACTATGTGTTTTGAATTAGAGAAAAAACTACGGGACTTTTTCAACATAATAAATAAACAAGTAAATCAAGTTATAAATTGGATTTTAATGATTATAAGATCATAGTGGTTATAAAAGTATGGTATTAAAATATATCTTTTTTTTAAAAAAAAAATAATAATAATAATAATAATAGTTATATTAAATAGTATCATTTGTTTGCTTAAACTAAATTGGGATTTTTATGAGTTAAAAGTACTTATTAAGTTTTATACAAAATCAAATTATAATGCTCTGGTTATATATGTATATATATTAAAAAAATGAAGTAGTACAATGTCTAGTTTTAGAATTTATTAAACTGTTTTCTTTTAAAAATGCACTGTTCCTGTTCGGCGAAACTGGGCTGGCCGCGCAATAGCCCTTGATTTCTCCTCCGTCTGATCTCCCCTAGGAAGATCCCGGCCGTCGTTGTGTTTTAAAAATTCTCAATTCATCGCAGCCGTCCGATCACGCCCAGATCGAATCCCAGCCATCGCGTTTTTTCTTTTTTTACTGCTTCTCCGCGTCTTCTCCTACCTCGCGACGGGGACCCGCGAACCAGTACCTGGATTGCCCGAGACGCCTCCTTCACCACCGCTCACGTTGACCCTCGCACACCCCACCTACATAGGACACCATAGGCTCGGCCTAACCTCCCTTGGATCGTCTTCCTTTAAGAACTGAGAAACCATTGTGAAATCGGGACCTCCGGAGCCAACCCGCACCACCGGCCACCAAGCTTCTCCTGGTTCTCCGGCCACCCAGCAAGACTCCCTCCAGCGAGCATTCCCATGTCTCGAGCTTCATCCTCAAGCGAGGTAAGGGGGTTTTGGTGTTTTTTTCGGTTTTAGGTAAAACACTATATATACTCGGTATATATATATGTATATATACGTATATACATATCCAAATTATTGATATATGCACATACTCAACATGCAAACCCCACGGTTTAAGAATAGCACTCCCCTCTAAGGGTGTTTTCATGTTTTACGGAAACCTATACTATTATACCCATAATATATACAGTATATATATATATATATATATATATATATGTATATACAACTCATATGCTTCAGTTTTGAACAATTTACAAGGGGTGTTTTCCTTCATGTTATAAAAGGGAATATCACTTTTAAGTTTGTTTTAATGACCCTATTTTTTTTTACAAACCTGAAACTCAAGTGTATGGTGTTATATATGGTTTTGAATATATATATATATAAATATATACATATGTATATACATAACTCAAACCCAATTATCTTTAGGGTACCGAAGATTATTCAATATCTTTTCACTAAGAATTATACTTTTGAAAGGGTATTTCTAAGCCAAATCCTAGCATATATGATTTTATGTAAGCTGCATATATATATAACTATATATTTATATAAGGTTATGTATTGGAATGGAAATTGGTTTTGATTTTTATGGGATGAACACTTATCTTTGAAAGATATTTTGATGCGAACTTGGACTTTGGTTTAAGTACATTTATGTTATAGTTAAAAACAAAGTTTTTATATATATATTGTATTTATAGTTACAGGAACATTTAAACCCCCCATGAGGTTTTTGAATTTAAAACTAACCAATAGTTAGTGGTAATAAGATTCTAAGTGTACCATGTTCAATTTCTGAGGAAACCTATATATTTGTGTATATATATATCCTTATCTATGTATGTGTTTTTACGATTAATATCTGAAAACCCTAGTTTCAAGAAATGGTTCTTAATATCTCTATGCATGTAGGATTTTAGCGCTTGCCTATGCTGTTTTATATTTTTGGGTCTAAGTATACACCAATGAACTTGTTTAATGTCGCCCTTGAACTGATATGTGTGTTTTTGTTAAGGATATGCTTATGCATGTTTTGAACCTTTTTCTTTGAAAAGAATATGGATTTAAGGGTTATGTTAATATGTTGAAATCCTCTATTATTTTTATACCAAACTCGTTGCAATGATTTTTAGCGGGCAGAGTGTAACATACCAGAGAAGAATAATAATTAATGAAAGGTATTATTTTTAAAGTGGTTTATTTCCATGTGTCGGAATTTTTAAGATTGCAAGTGTTTATTATTTTTATACCAAGCATACCGCAGTAATTCTTAGCGGATGGAGATTTGTTTCAAGTACTATGACCGGTGAAGTACAATATTTAATGCCAAGTAGTTCAATTCCATGTACTAATATTTTAGAAACTCATCATTTAATAAACCTTGGGAGCAAGTCTCACACATTCATCATTTTATGTGCTTAAATAATTGTTCTACACACATAGTATGCTTGCTTAACCATGCCTTCTTTTATTCCATATTTTCAAGTTTATCTGTCATATCATGCATTTGTAAACCATTTATGTAATTGTTACCTTATTCATATTGTTCATGCATATGACTCAACATGATAATGAACTAAGAACTAAAATTACCCAAAGTGGTATGGGACACCTTGGGTAATGAGAAATAAAAATGGTATTACCCAAAGTGGTATGGGACACCTTGGGTAATATGAAATGAAAATTAAATGTTCAAAGTGGTATGGGACACCTTGAATATCTGACCCCATCAGCATGTGAGAAATGTATGGGACTACCCGGAATGGGTTCCGGTAAGAAGAAACCCCTCCAGGTTGGGGACTGGTTAAAGTAAGCCCTCCAGGTTGGAGACCGGTAAAAGTAAGCTCCTCGATGCATCGATAGTTCTCGAGACAGTCAGGTTGGGTTTTTACCCTTAGGTCATGGCACAAGGCCTTGACACAGAGATCATGAGTCCTTCAGCATACATTTCTTTGATTATGACCAACCTAGTGATTATTCCGATTAGAGGAATAACCTTGGTTATAGAACCTTACCTATGAGTATCAGATTTAAAGAAAATATACAAGACATATGATATGGAAATGTTGATGCATGTACAGTTTCTTCTCATGATTTTTATTACAAATGTTGCATTACATTTATCATGTCATGATGTGTTTTTTTTAGATAATGCGCTTGTGCGCGACTCTGATAATGTTTACCCCTTGTTGTTCATGCGCACCTTTCTTGTTTATGGACACTTTACTTCATGCAACCCATGCCTTTTTATTTTTATGCTTATCTTGTTTACTAAGTGAGTTGACGCTAAGTGTTTTAGTGCAAACGTATGAAGTACTTTAACTCTGTCATACCAACCTTTGTTTAGTCTTGAAGTTTTTCTTTTAAAACTTTCTAAGTATGGAAAAGTATTCTTTTTCAACGTAGTTTTCAAAAGCTGTATTTAAGTATTTTCGAAAACCCCTTACTGAGTATTTCAATGCTCACCCTATGTTTTATGTTAAACTTTTACAGGTTGATAGAGCCTTTCCTAGACTTGAATGCTTGTTCCTAGCTCAGAAAGTAAAGAAGCAAAGCTGTTGTCTCTGATTCTCCAGGATCTAAACCAGAAAGTTCCTCCTGATGGGTTATGATGTGCGACTTATTTGTTTCATTTGGTGCGAAATAAATTGCACACCATAACCGAAGCACCGACACCGGGCTTCCGGGGTCGGGGCGTCATAATACATCCCTGTCTGGATATGAGCAGGTAGTGGCGGCTCTGGCACTGATGTATCCTAGGTGTAAAACCCAAAAAACACCGCTTTGAGCTAGACTCGAACGGGGACTAGTGCACGACATTGGGTCTTGCTGCACTCTTGGTTACGACACTCCTAGGATATAAGTTATGATAAATTCACATTCATAGTATGAACCCTTATTAAGGGAATTAAAAAAATGCCCCTAAGAATTTATGTTAGAAAGTAGATCATGAAAAGCCTAGATTGAAGTCTATAGATTCATGAGTTAAAGAAATAAATGTTTATTTATAAGTCATCATCTTTTGTCTTTGGATTACCTGTTTTGTGTTACCCCTAACTTTCCTTTTATTCCAGCCAATGGCTGGTAATAGGAGGACTCGGGCTAACAACCGATGTGAAGATTAGTGTGATGACTATACTAATGAGATTCCCAAACCAATGGGAGCAGGAATCATGAACTTTTTCATTCTCCTCTCTCAGCTAAATCATGTTTTGAATAGAAACACAAGTAAAGAGGAACGTTCAACCCCCCCCCCCCCCCAAGAGAGAACAAGTTACTATCGTGATCTTCATGAGACAAAGGCCTGCTAATTTTAGTGGATCATCTGATCCCACAATCACTGAACAATAGATAAACTCCATTGGAAAGATCATCTCCATCCTTCAATTTTTTGAACAAGAGAAGGTTCTCCTTGCGGCTTATGGTACAGAGGGTGAAGCTAATCAATGGAGGTTGTTGATCAAAAATACGAAGCCTGAAGAGGAGATCGAGGCGTTGGAATTGAAGGATTTTGGGAAGATTTTTTCGATAAATATTTTCCGCGCACCCTCCGGCATAAGATGGAAGGGGATTTCCTTTCACTCAAGCAAGATGTTGAAGTATTAGTTGGATTGTATGAGGAAAACTTCAGAAGTCTTGCACAATACGCTTCCGGCTTTGTCGTTACCCCCGAATGCAATGTTGACCACTTCTTTGGTGGGCTGAAGCATAGCTTGCGGAGAGCATTGGTGATCCGTGACTTCGTCAACTATGAGGAAATTGTCTGATATGCCCTCAAGGTCGAAATGGAGATCAGAGAATCGCAGGGGTATCATGGGGACAAGAAGTGAAAGGTGGACATCAATGATGGTGGTCCGATGGATAAATACAATGGTGCTAAGAAGATCCAGCACCCCACCTGCCAAATGTGTGGAAAGAAGAACCCTAAAATTGCCTTAAGGGGGCGAGGAAATGCTTCAGGTGTGGAATAGAAGGGCACCTAGATATTAACTATCGACAAGAAAGACTTGTAGCTGTGACAGAGGAGAGGAATGCTCTGTTCGAACCTCAACGCATTGTTCAATGCTACAAATGCAAAGAAACGGGGCATTTTTCAAATCGGTGCCCTAATCCAAGGGTTTTTAGAGGCAACCAACAACCTCCAAGGCAGCAAGGAAGAGAGTTTTCCATCACTTCTACCAAAGTGAACCCTGACAACGAAGCAGTGATAGGTACGCTAGTTATTCATTCAAGAATAGCAAACATACTTTTTGATTCAGGTTCTATGCATTCTTTTATATCTCAAGAGTTTATTAGAATAATCTAAGCACCACCACAAATCATGTAAGTAAAGATTTTGGTGAGTAAGAAAAATGGGGCAATCATTGCATTCCATGAATATAAGTCTTCCCTTGTTATAATCTCTGGATTGAATTTCCCGGTGATCCTTATTATACTCCCTCTGGTTGAATTTTATGTAATTCTTTCATGGATTGGCTTTCCTTATATAGAGCCAACATAAATTTTCGGGAAAGGGAATTCACACTCCATATGGAGAATCGACCCCTGATTCATTAAAAGTGTGAGGAGGAAGATGAATCTGTTTTAGCTCCATCATCTCAAGTATGGATATTAATGCCCTATGAGCACCCGTATCTGGCCCAGATGATTGAGTCCAAGTAAGAAACCCTCCTTGAAGAAATGTCTATTGTGAGGGAATTCACTAAAGTGTTTCCCAAGGAACTGCTCGGTCTTCCTCCTAGAAGAGATGTTGAATTCTCAATTGAACTTATACTTGGGGAATTACCAATATCCAAGACACCATATAGAATGGCTGTTGTAGGGCTTGACGAGCTGAAGAAACAACTACAAGAGATTCTGGATAAAGGGTTTATACACCCAAGTGCTTCACCATGGGGTTCACCAGTCCTCTTTGTCAAGAAGAAGGATGGGTCAATGTGACTTTGCATCGAGTATCGTGAACTTAACAAAATCATGATAAAGAATAAGCATCCTATCCCACGAATTGATGACTTGCTCTATCAGCTGCATGGAGCACAATACTTCTCCAAGGTGGACCTGCATTCGGGACATTATCAAGTAAGGGTGAAGAAGGAAGATATCCCCAAGACTCCTTTTTACACAAGATATGAGCACTATGAATTCATAGTAATGCCTTTCGGACTGACTAATTATCTAGAAATATTCATGGACATAATTAATAGATTCTTTAGAGATTACCTCGATAAATTTGTGGTAGTATTTATAGATAATATTCAAATATACTCTAAAACCATGGAGGATCACGAGGAGAATTTATGAACTGTACTAGAGACTTTTTGCAAGGATAATCTCTATACAAAGTACATAAAGTGTGAGTTCTTGTTGAAGGAGGTCTCATTATTTTTCCATATCATCAAAACCAATGGGATATCTATGGATCCCTCCAAAACAGATGCAATTGAGGGATGGCTGAGGCAAACATTGGTAACAGATATCCGTAGCTTCTTGGGGTTAGCTGGATATTATCAACGATTTATGGGAAATTTCTCACGATTGTCCAACCCTATTACCAAGCTAAATCGAAAGGGGGTAATTGTTTCTTGTAGTGATGAATGCAAAGAAGGTTTCAAGGAGTTGAAAAGGAGGCTTATCACTGCACTTGTTCTCACATTATGCTCAAGTGGGGAACTTTTTGTGGTATTCAGTGATGATTCAAAGAAGGGCATTGGATGTGTGCTGATGCAGAGTGATAAGGTGATATCCTATTCCTCAAGTCAGTTTAAAATACAAGAACGAAACTATCCAACGCATGATCTGGAGTTAGTGGGGGTGATCTTTTCCTTGAAAATATGGCGTCATTATCTCTATGGGGAGAAATGTTATATATATACTTACCACAAGTGTCTTAAATATATATTCACACAGAAAGATATTAATATGTGCCAGAGAAGTTGGATAGAGCTCATCAAGGATTATGAATTTTCAATACATTACCACCCTGGGAAAGTGAACATGGTGGCAGATTCCCTATGTAGAAAGTACCCAGCGATTCTATCAATGATGAGAATTGAGAAGAATTCAATATTATTAGACTTGATGAATATGGACATGTGAATCATAAAGAAGGGAACATCATCAATCCTTTCACAAATGATTTCTCAACCGTCTCTTTAGGAAAGGTTAAAGGATTCTCAAAAGGATGATGTGGGAATTGAGGAAAAGGTGGAAGCTATCAAAAAAGGGAAATCCTCGGAGTATAATGTTAATGAAGAAGGAATTGTGCAGATTGGAAAATGACTTTGTGTTCCATCATGTCCAGAGCTGAAGAAGGAACTTTTGGATGACGCACATAGTTCAAATTTCTCTATTCACCTAGGGAGAAAAAATATGTATCGAGATCTTTGAGAAAACTTTTGGTGGGGTAATATGAAGAAGGAGATCGTTGAATATACATCAAAGTGACTGGTGTGTCAGCAAGTGATGTTAGAGAGGCAGAAGTCTAAGGGGATGATGCAACCACTGCCCATACCAGAATGGAAATGGGAGAACATCACCATGGACTTTGTCCCTGGACTTCCAAGGATATCCAAAGGAAACAATGCAATCTGGGTTGTTGTGGATCTTCTTACAAAGACTGCACATTTAATTGCTATTCAGGAGGATTTCTCATCGGATCAACTGGCACTCATATATATCAGGGAAGTGTTAAGGTCTCAAGGAGTACCACTATCTATTGTGTCTGACCGAGATCCAAGATTCACCTATATGTTTTGGAGGAGTCTTCAACATGCTCTGAATACTGAACTAAACATCAGTATGGCTTATCATCCTCAAACTGATGGCTAATCCGAGCAGACTATCTAAACACTTGAGGAAATATTGAGAGCATGCTCAATGGACTTTAAAAGAGGATGCGATCAACATCTTCCACTGGTTGAATTCTCCTACAACAACAGTTTCCAATCAAGCATCCAAATGGAACCATATGAAGCCCTGTATGGGAAAAGGTGAAAAACACCGGCATGTTGGGATGAGGTCGGTGAACGTAAACTGATTGGACCAGAAATGGTCGCAGAAATGATGGAGAAGGTGAAAACCATTCAGCAGTATATCAAGGTATCCTAGAGTCGAAAGAAGAGTTATGTAGATAACCATCGACGATACCTTGAGTTTAAAGTTGGAGACATGGTTTTTCTACGCATATCTTTGTGGAAGAAGGTCATGAGGTTTGGAAATAAAGGGAAGTTATGTCCAAGGTACATCGGCCCCTTCGAGATTCTTGATCGTGTTGGGGTTGTGGCCTATCGACAAGCACTTCCACCTACCATGGCCAAAGTACATGATGTCTTTCATGTATCCCTCTTAAGTAAGTACATACCCAACCCTTCACATGTACTCTCTTATGAGGTGGTACAATTGTTAGACGACCTTTCTTTTGAGGAGCAACCAGTAAAGATCTTAGATCGTAGAGAAAAAGTTCTATGAAATAAGACAATGCCCCACGTCAGGTTGTTGTGGAGAAACCACAAGTTTGAAGAAGCAACATGGGAATCAGAGGAAATGATGAAGCTGAGTTACCCACATCTGTTTTAGTGTGGGAAAAGGAAAATTTTGTGGGTGAAATTTATTAAGTGGGGAATATTGTAATGAACCAAAGTTTCATTAATGGAAATACCTCTTGATCTAATTAAATGTATCTGTATGTTTGTATAAAATTTTAACTTCTTTGGTTTTATGATAAGAATATTGATAGTTTCTAATATAGTCATTGAACAGTGATCACATGATTAGTATACATATAGGGCTTTAACAAAACCAATTTACCCACACAACAGAAGCAATGGCCTCATCCAGTAGAATTTCTCCATACGAAGCCCATTTTTTGGAGCTCGGAAAAGCGGTGGCATCCTTGGGCTTCTCTCTTGACCAAGACCAAGATGAGCTTCATCATGTCAAGATCGAATGGGACTGTCTGTGGGGAAAATGGAAGTTCATAGAGATTACCACTCGAGCAATGTTATCCGATCCACCCCAAGAGTCGGTCACCATCGCACACATTACCCTTAGGTCTTATGCGGTTGTTTAAGGGGTTATGTTACAAATCTATAGTACTATGTTCATGTAAATTATTTTTTGTATATAATAATGTATATACGTTCTTTTCATCATTGATACATTGTAAATAGGTTTTAAAGTACAAATAGTGTTTTTAGTTATTATTTAATTAAGAATTATATTTTATTAAATTAAGGGATTTTTGAATTAAATTATATTTTAATAAAATATTATTATTAAAATAATTTTTATTAAATATTAATGATCTTATAATTTTATGAATGCAATTATAATTTTTATTAAGATTTGAAATCCATTTTTGTCAAAACCCGTGAATTTTCGATAAATGTCAGTTTTTATTTTAAAACTGAAAATTAACATCTTTAGAAAATTATTTAGATAAAATGAATGTTATTTCTGGAATCAGGACATCGAAATAATCCATTGGTGAATTTTTCATAATTTTCTGAGACTGTCAAATGTTTGGGTAAAAATTAAATACCATTTAAATATATAATGTATTTTGCGACATCATAATGACCCAATAGTGATGTAATAAAATACTATAAGCTTTATTTTCGACCAATATATGTTTTACCATTAAAATAATGTAATTTGTGGTCTGTTTGACCTACTTTTCAAAGCATTAATGGACCCCTCAAGAGTTATTAAACATATTGTCTTTAAATTATATTCCATGGGAGTATGACTCACCTCCACATAAGCAGCCCTATTATTTTAAGAACATATGACATTGGAAATATAAAATATTGTTTTCCTCTTCCCTTTTCCAAAAACAATTGTCAAAAACCATGGGATTGTTTGTGGTTTGGATTAATTTAATATAAGGGGTCCCAAACCTAAATAATAAAAAATTCCCTCACCTTTTCTATATAATCCCACCCAGTATCCCACTACCTCCTCACTCAAAGCCTTTGGAGTTCGTCCAACCTCTTCCATACTCTCTATATAATCCTACCAAGTTGCCCCAAGCTCCCACGAAGCCTCTCACGAGCCTCACTCTAGCCTTTGGAAGCACACTTCCAAGTAAGGGGTTTTTCATCCTTTCTCATTTTTGTCCAATTTTATTCATATTGTTATTCCCTTTTAATTTCAATTATAAATTCTGGGGTATGGTTTCTTACCTCCTCCATACTGACCTCTTATTTATTGAATGATGGGAGACCCCTTTCTCTCTCATTAGATTCCTCCCATGTACACCTGTTACTATGCCGAAATTCTGAAAGGAACTTCTCTCTCCTAATTTTCATTCAAGAAATACTTTTTTATCAGGAATCTAAATTCCATTAAAATTATTGGGAAATGTGTTTATATGACCTCCTTACTGTCTATTAATTATAAATATGATGAGGAAACCCATTCTCTCTCCTCAACCATTTTTATGAATTCTTATGTCACGCCGTTATGCTGCCAAAATTGCACCGATTTTCTAAGCCAATGCCATTGTGTAGTGAATACCATGCCCATTTCACCATCAAGGGTATTCACCTTTATTCACATTTACTTATTTATTATAAAGTTACATGTATTAATTCCACATTATTTTATCACGGAATAAATTATTATGTTTTATAAATCCATGTTTTATGATCCATGTGGCACACTTATGCATGAAATGAAATGTTTAAAAAGGGTGTGCCCTTATAGTGCTCCAATGCATTGGGTAGAGTATAGAATCATGATACATCATGTGCAATGAGTTTTGACTCATTCTAATTCAAGTGAAAAGAGGGTTTACTTGTGATACATGTGGAATTAGTATTTACTCATGCTCCATGTGCAATGGGCCTTGGCTCATGCTAATTCCATTTTAAGTGTTGTTGCCACATTTCCATGTTATGATTATCATGATTTATCATGCCTTTATGTTCATGTTCCTATTGTGCTCTATTGATATGCCTAATGTCTAACAAGTATTTTACTCCTCATGTTATTCCATGTGTATTCCCTTACTGGGCTTTATAGCTCACCCTTTTCTTATGCATGTGCTCAGGTTATCCAATGCAATGCTAAGTACGAGGGAATGTAGTGGTCATGTAAAGGATGTTTTCAATAAAAATGTTGTATTTCATGTTTCAAGTTTTTATGTAATGATCCTAAGACCCAAATACACTAAACATATTGATCTTCTTTGTTTTATCAAGTGATGTTTTATGTAATAAATCATGTTTAAGTTTGTATTAAAAAACAGGGTTGTTATAACCGGGTAGTGAACAAGACTACATAGAGTGTCTAGAAAACAACACAGTGTGTTGAAGAGAAGGTGATGCCGACCTGTGTTGTTCGTGACACGGTGGGGTACCTGAACAGGACTACACTGCGTGTTCCCTTACAACACGGCGTGTTCTACTCAAGCTTCCCCAACTCGTGTTGTTAGTGACAACGACCGGATACACGACTCCGAACTACACGGCGTGTACCAACCGTACACGGCGTGTTCTTGAAGTTAATTCTACAACAGTGTTTCCCTGCTCACACGGTCAGTGACACGGTCTAAAAACAACATGGCGTGTAGCCAAAAATTACACACTGTGTATTCTGGGTTTTTCTATGCAGTACCTCAGAAACTGCACAGAAGCCCAGAAAGCACAGAAAACAAGGAAGAGAGGTTCCAAATTCCGATTCGTGAGGGCCCATATTCCCCGCGAATCAAAACATGGAATTTATTTAAGCATGGTAGAAAAAAAACAATCTTCTAACAAGGAAGCAGATATTCTATCATGCATATATCACAACAGCATTCATAATCTACACAAAGTCTATCACAACAGCATGTAATCTATAATTCATCCTAGATGGCATGACAAGAATGCATGGCATGTGATTTATACAAGTGCCTATATGATGCATGAAATGACATACCCCCATCTCATCAGGTTGCAATAGAAATAAAACCGCAATATTCAAGACAATAACAACACAAAGCATTTGAATGACTCTAAGTGAAATCATATCAACCGTAAAATCTCAGAACTAGAAAACTGCAATAAAAGAGGTAGTATGGCTTTACCCTGTACACGGGTTTGCTACTCCTAAGCACAGATTAATGCCAAGTATCGAATCTGTCCTATCCCTGGCTAATGTCTCCAAACAGAAAAGTAAGAGAAATGAACTCCTCTGATACCACATTGTAACGACCTGAATCCGAAGCCCCTCCACTGGTGCACCATACCCGGTTCGCCACATGAACTCATGCACGTTTCTGCAAATGCCAGAGGCTGGTGACTAGCAGCGAGGGCCTTGGTGAGTCGGTGGGGAAACAATGCCCACATTCGGTAAAGTATATAGTGGAAGAACAACCAGATACAATAGCGGAAACTATAAACAACATACAACAACAGAACTGAACAACGGAAGCAATGTATAAAATAATAATGATGCAACATGGTACATATGTATATGGAAAGCAGTAACAACCAATGTGATGAAGTACAATTGAAAAACAATGTGCAAAAGAAAAACAAAGTGAACTCCTCAGCATTGCAAGCCATGGCCGAGTCCCATGCTCTGCAACTCCAGTGCAATCAAGAACCTGAAGTAGAAGGGAACTTTCTCATATCTACACCTACAATAACATAGTCGTCTTGGTCCCAAAGCATGGCCCAAACAGGGTGTGAGATACAATCCCAGTAGAAAAGCACCCAATGATCTGTGCCTAACAGTCAATGAATAAAGGTTAAGTAAAAGTATAGGAAATAGTAACAGAAAATGACACAACAGCTAAAATCCACAATTCTATCATATAATGTGCACAAGTAAACAACCAACAATATGAATAAACAAGTAACCCTCTGGATAGCTCTCATAGCCTAACCCCAATGGTTCAACCTACAAGTACTAGCATCCCTATAGGAGGCACACACAGTCTCACCCCTCTGGTTCCGCTAGGAATAGACTTTCTGAGGAAGCACTCACCGTCAATTCCCCTTATAGTCTCATATCGTACTAAAGGATCTTTGGGGAAGCACTCAACGTCTAACTCCCCATGTGGCCCGGGTCGAGGAACTACAGACTCTCTGAGGAAGAACTCATCGTCAATTCCCCATGTGGTCTCGCATCGTATTAAAAGACACTCTGTAGAAGCCCTTATGTCTATTCTCTGTGTGGTCTACTACACTAGGTTTTCACAGTCTTGGGTCAAACTAACATACTCAACGTGCATATATCACCCAAGTAATCCTCAAGAACTACTTGGTTATCATTCTAAGGCTCAGCAACAAAATAGCACAACAGTTCCACTTTCCTAAAACTAGACATGACAACTAGAAAATGTCAAACAAGAAAAACAAGCATGGAAAGCATCCAGAGTACAAAAAAAACTACTCTATTCACAAAGGTGAACCTCTACTATAGTAATCTAGAAAATAAGGCAATACAACAAGGGAAAAACAGGAAAACGCGCAATTCCTGTTCAAGGGAATTGGCGCAATTGCACAAGATACTCAAAGAATTTCTACAGAAAGGCACAAACCACCTACCTCTATACAAGGAGATCGATATACTTGGACCACAATGACTGATTCTCCCTAGAACGCCAAAGATCTGAGAAAATGCACAAAACATTCAACCTTATTTAACTTGAGAAGGAGGAATAATTGGAAAACAAGTCTCAAGCATAAGGGAGAACTCACCGTTGTGCTTCCAACGCAATCGATCGTTCTCGAATCGCAGAACGGACAAAGAGGCAGAGGCTCGGGGAGGATCCAGCCGTATGGGTCACTCTAGGAAGAAGAACCTAGAGAAGGGGTGTGTTCTGTTCGTTAGGCACGACCCCGTTGCATTTATTGGAAAAAAGAAAAGTACACGGTGTGTACTTTTAGAGTACACAACATATACTAGGTTTTTCCATACTCTGCCAAAGTCGGCCTCCACGTTACCCCTACAAACCATGTGTGTTTCCTGGGCACGACCATCACATGGCTTCGAGCCGAAGAAGATTACATGGTGTATACTTAGAAATTACACGCTGTGTACTTCAAAATTTTCTAGAAACTCAATTTTTTTCTTAAAAACTCTAGAAAAAGTGAAAACATACCTCAACGATGGTCTGGGTTCTTACAACTAAATACTAAGTCATTCAATGTATAAACAAAATGGAATGAATAATTTCTGAACTTAACATTAAATCCAAAATCTCATAATTGAGTTATGATAAGAAGGATATACTTTAATCAATCAAGATAAATTACATTGGAAATTGCAATATAGTTAGGGTTACCAATCTGGATTCGACCGATTATTTTTCCTTTACCATTATAACCAAAGGTGAAATGTCCTCCATCAATATTGATAAAACTTTTATATGTTGAATAGTCCCATATCATATGTCTTGAACACTAACTTTCCATGTACCACAGATTTCAGCAGGATCTCTTTAGGTATTTTACCAACAAACTAGTTCATCCAAGAAAAGATTTTGGTACCCATATTTATCTGGGTCCACATACATTATTGATAAAAGCTTTAGGAACCCACAATTGTCTTATGGGATTCCTCTATGTAGAATATAGAGTGTCTGAAAAATAATCTCTGTTTGGTCCTGATGAATTAGACGCACTAAAAGAATTCTCGGAACTAGAACTTTCAATGAAATTTTAGTTTTTGAAAAAAGTAGCAGATTTTCCAAATTTGGTTACAAAATGTGGTTTGGATTATTTCTATTGACCTAGTTGATATCCTATCCCATAATTATATATTGGAGCTATTATTTTACTAATAATTTGAGTTAGGGTATGTTTCCCACTGGTATACTTTTCCATGTTCTTCTTTAATTACTATCTAGACATTTTTAAGTCACTTTTTTCCTTGAGTAGTTGATCATTTTTTTCTTTTTCAGTTTCAAGTTCATATTTGGCAGTCATGGTAAAAGCATGATATTTCTTCAAAAAATTATACTTATCTTTTAAATCATTTTATGCTTCTTATATCTTGTTGCAATATTCAAATAATTCGTCATTTTTCATATTCTAAGACACACTAAATTTTTCAGAATAATAAGAATTAAGTATAGGAGAGTATAAGGTTACCTCAATTGTGTTTTTCACAAGGCACATATAATCCATATCATCATTATAATTATGAGAAGAAGAAGATTCACTAGAGCTATCCTTAGAGGCACTCCAGGTGGCCTTCATTTCTTTCATATACTTTCTATACTAATTTTCATACTTATTATTTTATTTCATCTTTGGACAGTCATCCATGACATGTCCTATCCTTTTACATTCATAAAAAATTATCTCTTATTATTTATCATTTCTCTTCCAATCATTTTTCTAATTTCCCTTGTCATTATAATTTTTTTGTAATTTTTCTTTCTCGAAATAATCTTTTTCCTATAAAAGTTCATGGATATTTTGGATAGATGGGCCATTTATTCATCAATATCGGAAGCATATTCTTCACTACATGATCTTTTAACATCAGTTTGAACTTTCTCCTTATCATTACTTTTAGAGGAAGTATTCTTGAAGGCTTCACACATTCATTTTGTCTCATTCTATCCTTTCTTTACCTCCATTTTTCCTTTATACATCATTAATTTTTCAATCAATGCCTTCACTGCAATCATATCTATGTCAAAAAATTATCTAATGGATACAGATTTTCATCACCATATCTCTTGTAATCATCACAGAAGCCTCATAATATGCTCTTTAGTTGTTACTTATCTTCCTAAGAAAATTACGGTATTCAAAATTTTATTGAACCGATGATACATATCATAAATAGATTCATCAGACATCATTCTGATGTTGTCATATATAATATTATAAGTATTAAATCTCATTAATTTAACATTATATATTTTCCATCATGATAAGAAGAAAGCATGTCCCAAATATCATGTCCAATTTTATATGATGAAATACAATTGAACTCTTAATCTCTTAGTGCATAGTACATAGCATTCATTGCTTTACAATTATTGTTATAGGAAATCTTGGTAGGTTCATCCCAAGCATTTCTACCAGTTTTAGGAATTTCATATTTACATTCAATAGCAACCCAGATTTCAAACCCAATGCATTGTATATGTTTTTTCATTTTAAGCATCCACTATGTATAGTTATTTCTATTAATTAAAGGTGGTGTATTGGTAGCATCCCTTCAAAATCTATTATCCATTATATAGATTGTTATTAAATTTCAAAGTGATAAAAATTTAGAAATAACAGAAATTTTAAGATCATTAAAAAATATCTATAATCACTGTTGAAAAGATTTGAAAACTAACAATAATTATTAAACCCTTTGATTGCAAATGTTGGTCTGTGTAGATCACTCAATGGGTGGTGAATTGAGTATAAATAAAAAATTCATTTAAAATGAGTTATTCGAATAAATATCCCCAATAAAAATATAATAAAAGTTATTTTGTAGTAAATTTATAAAAGCCATGAATGTTAAATTAATTTCTCAAAATATTGATATTTTCTCATCTTTACCAATCTAATGATTAGTCGAACTTTTGAAACTATTCCACTTATTCAAAATTGATATAGACAATTTCTAAAATAACTATCAATGTTCAATTTAGTTTTATTTTATATGAAATGAACATGGATCAAATTAAAATAAAAGATAAATACACAGTGGATAAACACAAGAGGTTCAGTATCAAGTTGAGACTTAACCCCCACCACTTGGTGATCACTTACCACAAAGTAGTTTATATTAATAAATTGTTTATCCACACCATAGATCAAGGTTCACAAAAGCACAAAAGGTGTTCCAGGTCACACTGGACCACTACCATAGTTACTCGTGGGAAAAAAAACAAATGTATCACACTTGACCTCTTCCACTATTCTACATGGGATACAAGAGTAAATAGAGTGTTAGTGTAACCATATTATGTATCCTCCAGTTATGCATAGAATAAAGTGTGTGTGAAATAGACAAATGCAACCACACTACTCGAAAAAGTAAACACAATACCACAAAATAGTTATAAAAAATTATAGAGTTTAGAAGTATTTCTGTGCTATGAAGTGATGATATAGACTATATTAATGGAGATAAAAATATATTTGAGTCTTCTTATAGAAGATGGCGTCAGAACTGAGTATTGCAGCCTCTGTATTCTAGAATCCAGGTGTATAAAGCTCTTTTATATTTGGATGTTCATAAATTTCCAACATGTTCTTTCATAAATTATTGAACTCCTTGTGTACTCATATTTGAGTTCTTTCACTTCTTTTCATGTTCTTCTATTTATACTATTTAGCACATTCTCTTAGGCAGACTCACTTGCATTATCTGCAAGTTTTTTCTTGTAATCCTTTTATACTTCAAGGTCTAGCAGGAATGAAGATATCCCTATGTGCATATACCTCATACTATCTACATATAATCTTATATACAACATTAAATAATGTCAGAAACATTAATTTTTCTAAATATGACCGTTAGAAATAAATTTAAAATGATAAATTTGAAACAGTATTTATGACTCCTAGTGAGTCATAATTATCAGGGACTCATATGCATTGGTCTGTCATCATCGGTCAGTAAGCATCAGTTTGTAAACATCAGCCTGTTAGAATCGGTGACATTGAGTATCAATGAGTTATTTCCATCGGTATCAATGACTTAGTGTATTGGTGAGTCATTTGTGTTATCGGTCTATCGCTCATCAGTGTGTCGCTAATCAGAGACTCATCCATCGGTGAGTTGACCATCAGTGTGTCATCCATTAGTTAGTTGATCATATGTGTGTCATCCATCGGTGAGTTGATCATCGGTGTTTCGTCCATCAGTGATTCAATCATTGGTGTGTCGTCTAGCGGTGAGTTCATCAGCGGAGTATCATCCATCGGTGTGTTGATCATCAGTGTGTCATCCATCAGTGTGTTAATCATTGGTTTCGCGTCCATCGGTGTGTTGATCATTGATGTTTCATCTATCGGTGAGTCAATCATTAGTGTGTTGATTGAATTAATGGTTCCAGGGGCTCTGAGAAACATAGTAAGTGTCTGCCTTACATAGAATACTACTAAATTAAGTGACATCCATAATTAGATGGAAATATTCAATTGAATGTATATTGATGAATAAATATTTTTTTTGATTTATTCAAATATATTTTTCATTCTGACATCATTTATTTACATTGAGATATTAAATGACGTGAAATAAAATAATATGTAGATTTACATTATTTGTGATTAAGAAATCCAATATATCATAGAAGGTCCAATATAGTCCATTGATGGAACCTGAAATAACTGTGTTAATGGTGATTGTGATAGACAATGGAATTATTTTTCTCCTATGAAATTGAATTCTAGGGGAGGTGGAAAATAAACACCCATTATTATGATGACACATCTTTCTCAAGCTTGAATCATGGTGGACTTCCAATTGATAAAATCATGAAATAACATTCTATTGAGTCTATCATAATGAAATATCAACCTTCTTAATATTGAAAATATATTCTCCATTATTCAGTTTTCATATAATGAGAAAGTTATAATGGATATCTTTGTGTTAAAATTCAAATAAGACCAATGGTGGACTCTAATCACGAATAAAAGGAAGTAAGATGCGATTAAATACATGGATTGGGATGATATCAAGAAAATATTTTTTCAATATATACATTCATTATATTATTCATATCGTGTTATAGAAAGAGTTCCTTGAGATAGAGTAAAGGGATAATCAATTGGTTGGTACCTAAGAGGCTAATTTCATGATACTTGTGTGGTATGATTCTGAAATTATCATAAAACATGAAACTAATGTTGATAGGTTTTTTAGTGGCTTAAATACGAGTTATATAAGGTCACTATCCAAAAGATACTTTAGTATATATAAAGATATTTTTCATTATTAAATCAAGATTGAAATAGTGATTTAAGTCATGTATCAACTACATGGTTTTTACTCGAAGAGGAAGGTGGTGATTAAAAGAAAATCTAAAAACCATGAAGTGAAGAAGATGATATTTCCATTTTCATCTAATTGTAGGAATAATCATGGAGGTAATTTCCTTAGCGGTTATAATAAATGAGTTATATGTGGAAGGGAAGGCCATTAGGAATTGGATTTATGAAGGGTTGGGATGATGATAGATAATGTTGTGAATTGGTAAATAGCGGAATAGAATACACTTTCCATTATGTAGTGATACATGTGTAAGAAGAATGTGCATTATGAAAACTACTACCCAAACCCAAGGGCTGGTGATAATGATCAATTTTAGAAACTTCTTATGACAATGGAAAAAGAAAAATATCATGCAATAAGTATTTATGATGTCCGGTGAGATAACAACATGATGAAAGGTACACATACCATCAACTCTAGAACTAAAAATGTCATAATTGATTATGGGTCTACCCACTCATCCAAATATAATGAATTTTCTATTGGTTCTATGATTCCACCAAAATATTTAGATTTGAAATTAGTACTGGAAACCCATAATAGAATAATGATTTCATCTCACGTCTATAATTACAATATGGTGGACATTTGTGGAAATATACAACCTGAAAATCTTGTCATTATTCTTATAGTTGATATTGATGTCATATTAGGCATGGATTTTCTTTATCTTCATAAATTCAACCTAAATTTTCGAGGAATTGAGGTTGTGATTTATATTTAAACCCCTAATATAATCTTCCACCAATGTAATGATAAATATGAGATTCCTATGGATTTTACATCTAGTGTATGGGTATTAATTCTCATTCAAAAGGTTTTTTATCTCAAATGGTTTGGGAAAATTATCATCAAGGATTCATATATTATTGGGTATTTTTTGGATGTATTTTAAGAAGATATTCATCACCTTGCACCAAAACAAAAAGTTGTGTTATCAATAGAAATCATACCTACATCCCCACCAATTTCATAGACTACTTATAAAATGGATCTAATTGAGTCGTAGAAATTGAAGAAGCAACTCAATGAAAACCATGATAAGGTATTCATTGAAGCACGTGTTCCACATTTTGGTTAAATCATTATTTTTGTGAAAAGGAAATATGGATAAATGTGACACTGTATATATTATCGACAGTTGGTCAAGACCACAATCAAGAACAAACATCATCTACCCCATATCGATGATTATTTTGACCCACTATGTGGACGTAAATACTTTCCCAAGATTGACCTTGGGTAGGGATAACATTAATAGAGTGTAAATAAGGGGGATATACCCAAGATTGAATACTATACAAGGTATGAAAACTATGAATATATAGTGATGACTTTCGGAATTACTAATACCTCTGCTATCTTCATGGATTAAATGAATGAAGTCTTTATAGATTACCTCAATCAATATAAGTCAGTAATTATAGATGATATTATTATATATTAAAATATAAACTAAGAGCATGAAGATAACTTGATAATTTCACTAAAGACCATATGGAAGGATAAGATATATGATGATTTTACAATGTATGAGTAGCATATGTAAAATGTTTCATTTTTGGGTCACATAATATCCAAAGATGGTATAGAAGTATATCCACAAACTATGGAGGCTATTGAATATTGTACTAGAAAAAACACACTGACTAAGATCAGTAGTTTTACTGGATTAGGTAGAAATTTTTTATGGTAGGTGGAGCAAATATCATGAATATCTAATCCTCTAACCAAGTTAACTTAGTAGGGTCAATCGTTCCTTGATAAAAATGAATGTGAGGAAAATTTCATGGAATAGAAGAGAAGGTTAGTTAGTTCACCTATTCATACATTACCTTGTAGTGGATAAGGGTTTGTAATATATAGTGATTCATCAAAGAAGTGATTTTTATGTTTTCTTATATAGAACAACATGGTTATCAATTATTACTCACTACAGTTTACTATTCATTAGATAAATTACAAAACTCATGATATGGAGTTAGTTGTAGTAATATTATGCGTTAATTATATAGTTGAATTATATCTATGGAAAAAGGTCTGATATATATATATATAATCAACATAAATATCTGAATTATATATTCACATAAAATGAGTTCAAAATCCATGAATGAATATGGCTAGAGTTGATAAAGAATTATGAATGGTAATTAAAATACCACCTCGAGAAGGGCTGCCAACTAGAAGTAAGGGTGTAAACAGGTATAGTGTTAAGGCTATACCCTCTTAGAGGAATAAAATGGTACTATTCTGAGTATAATAATAAATATGCAGGAGAAATAAATGACTCAACATAGTCAAAACAGACCTGTAGAGAAGAATCACATTCCATATCAATCAACAGTGAAAGTAAGATATAAACAACTATAGAAATAGGTAAATAGAAAAGAATGATGAGTATCATGTGTATCCTCTATTGAAAAACAAAACATGCATACAAAAAAGGTCATACAAATCCATATAAAAAGGGCGCTAATGACAAACCAATTATAGCTATAAATTAAACAAGAACACTAATACAAAAAAAAATAAACAAGTAAAATCCTACTAGGCATGAACTCAAGGTCCATACAAGTCTCCATTCCAATCATCAGTATGGTCCATCTCTGGAGGATGACTATTTTCCACCATGTATGTTCATAATTTCTATATGCATCCCAAAGGGATTATGCAGTGTGTGGGATGAATCTTAGTGGGATACAACCCAATGGTGCATACCTAATATAAGAGTTTAAAAAGGAATTCATTTATAAGTAAACCAGTAAACAATATGATGCACAAATACACATAATCTACACTTGTTCTCTTTAGACACCGTGAAGTTTCACCTACATCATCCAACACCAGGAACTCTGTCATGTAACCCGGCACCATGTGCCCCCTGACATCGCGTGTCTCAAGCACCGACATCCAAAAGGCATGCCCTAAAAGTAGTAACTTGGATGAATAATGTAACGCCCCAACCCCAGTTACCCAGAGTTGGTTCCTTATTACATAACATTGGAATGATCACAAAGGATCAAGTCTCAAAAGACCGAATAGTTTAGTTGTCTTGGAAACACTAGATAAATTCATACGTCTTACATTACATCATAAGGTAAAAAAAATACAACAACATCTTGTCTTCATATCCCCTCACACTACCCCTACAGGTCATTCATAAATTACTTCTTCACATCCTGGAAAAAATAAGACATTGAAAGGGGTGTGCTCAGAAGCTCAGTAAGGATAACAATATAGCATAAGATTTCATAGATAAGCATAAACACTTAAGGCAATGTATAACTAAAACAAAATCCTTTTAAACATGAACTTCAGCATAATATGGTAAAGGTAAAATGAAATAATGTCATTTACTTATTCACATAGAAATTCTACTAGTTGAATAATCACTTGCAATATCAATAACCACTTTAATAATGATGAAATGCATAATTCCAGACTATCATAACCACGTATCCAAGGCCTCGTGCCGAGACTACAAATAAGAATTTGTCAAGGCCTCGTACCAAGACACTAGTTTCTCTCATGAGACCTACCAATGCATCAAGGAGCTATAGCGGGCTCCACCCATCTCTTACAAAGTCCAATGAATTCCTCATATGAAAAGTTTGAGACATAACATAAACATTCTTATTAAAACTAGCATACGAAATGTCAATACATTATCCACAAACCATGAATATAATAAAAATAGCACATCCATAGTCAAACATAACTCATTCGATACAATATGAAATATTTTATTGTATCATATTAACCTCAATCGAGAATAATGAAGGATATTGACATAGATGAATATAATCATCAAAACTATTAGAGAGAAATATCCCCCTTTTTCTTGAAAACATTTAAAAGTCACACTATTTGTCAAGAATTAATTTAAAATTGATTTTTGAATCAAAGTGTCCCATACCACCTTGAAACTTTTAAAATGAATTTTTATTTGAAAACTTTAATTTCCATATAAATAAATCCTTAAAACCATTTTTAAAATATGGACATTAATGAGAAAGATTTAGAATAATAAATCTTTAAAACATTTTAAAATGATATTTTAGTTAGAGTTCCTAACCAAAAGAGAGACACTTGAATACAAATAATTGAGGTAATAGAAACTTTTTAATATCATGAGAATAAATGGATTCATGATATACTGTGTCAAAGTACTTTATATACACCATATAAAATTGATTTGGTGTATAACAACAAAGGATTCTCAAATGGAATGTAAATTGAGATGAAATCTCTCATAAAGGCAGTATCCTTAGGTTAAGGATAAATCAAAGACATAATTATGTGTGTAAAATATAAATACACTCAATATCATTGGATATTTATTGTAAAACAATCAAAGGACATTCACACATATTCTTGTAAAAACAACACCAATGAATTAGATGTTTAACTCAATAAATGGATATTGAGTTAAAATTACTCTCATCAAGTTCATATTGATGACTTGAAAATTTATAAATGGAGTGACTATGTGTATAAAAATTATATCCATATAAAGGGGAGTGTAAATTATGACATAAGCAAATAAATAGTGATTCGACGCATAATATTAGAGTAAAATAATCAATGGAGTATCCGTAAAGCCGAATGTGTGGAAATTGAAATTTCAAATTCCCTTATTGATTTGGTAACTTACAAAACATACACCCATGAAAGAAGTATCATACAATGATGATGTAAATATCCCTTAATTAATGTATATTACACAATTAATACAATCATGGGCAGTACACACACCCCATGCAATAATTAAGTGGTGAACAATGGAAATCTCACGGAATTAAAAATGAGATAAGAAACCCCTTACTTTGTACTTTTTCCTTGGTCGAAGATAGGTTAAACTCCCTTATAATAGTGAAATAATTGTTATTTAATTATAAAAAAATCCTTTACATTAATATGATATCATTTATGATCTTTTAACATTGATTTGTTAATAATATCTTAGTATTATCTTCATTTCGTGTGTTGACGGATTAATTTTCATTTATATTATTTGTTATGCGAGCTGTATTTATTAGGGATGGGATGTATCTTATACATATCCAGAATGATATCATGTCTCTAAATTTTTTTTTTATTCATCAAATAAAATTTAATCTTGAATGGATATGATGGGGAATGAATCTCATCGCATTCGTGGAGACGGTAATCTGTACGTACGCATGAGCGACAATATCATTATTTCGATATTAAAATAATATATAATTGGATGTTATATCATATATACAGAATAATTATCATGTTATATTTATTATTTAAATTAATTAAACATCATTATTATCCCCATAAAAATAATAATATATTGAATAACAATTACACCACGACGTGGAGACGGTAGGCCGTACGTACGCACGTATGGTGACATGTCATTAAAAGGATGGATAGAATAATGAATATGGTTGTAAAATATTTATAATAACATAAAAGTATATAGATGATACTAGAGTTATTATTTTAGAATGGAAATAACAATGAAATAAGAAGTGGAAGAAGTATGGAACTTGAACGAGTGTGGTGAAAACATCACCTCTTCTTCGGGTTCTTCCTTTTGATTGGATCAAAAGGGATCCTTTGGATGGCTTTATGATAAAACTAATGCCACTAGGTTTAAGTGAGGGAATTTGAGAGAGTATTTGGGCAGGTTTTTTCTGAGGAAAAAGGCTTTGAATGTTTTAATTGGTGTGAAGGGGGAATTACCTTTTATAAGAGGGGTGAGGGGCACCATTGGAAAAGCTAGAAATATTATTTTATAATAAATTCATATTCGATTTCTAAAGGTTCCAAAGAGGATTATTAAATGTATAAGGTGGTTATGGGTCACAATTATTTCTACTAATAGAATGTAGACAGGTTTGGGTCATTATATTAACCATATCTTTTAGTTTTAACTTTTAGTTAATTAGTTTCACATTTACCATGTTGCTTTGTATTTTTATATTATATAGTTAATAAACTTACTATATACATCCTAGAAAATCACAAGTGGTCCATTAATGATAAAAATACCATTATATAAGTCTATTGGCCGAACCTTAGATTTTTAAGAATTGAATATCAATTAATTATATAATATTTGGTTTAAAAACTCTTTTATGTCAATTTTGGCACTATTGGGTATTTTGTTATTGATAATTTCATAACAGCATTATTACATCAAACAACATTTATATAAACAATAATAATATGTCATATTAACCTATAAAAGTATTTTAATTTATAAAAAAGTCTCAAATTACATTTATTTGGGTATTTATAATATCAATTATCTTAATCATTCATTAATACTATAATTACTATGTCATCATTGTGTCATAAATAAAATAAATTATTTAATGTCTAAAATTTAAAAATAAAAAACCATTATGTAGAAAATAATTTTATCTTTCTAATTAATATTTATAGTCAAAAATATAACATATATAAACCTACGTAAAAGTTGTTTTTCTAAAAGATATATGCTTACGTCATTTTTGTATTTACTTAAAATTAATTAATATAAAGTGTCCCTATCACCTACATGTGGCTCCATGGGGTCCCAAAATCGACCCAAAGATGCCCATGGTCAGACATGTATCCACCAATAAGTTTAGGACACGTTTTAGGGTAATTTATTGTTATTATAATATTATTATTTTACCCTTATTTACCGTATTTACCCTTTAACTATGGTAAATAAAATATTTACCGAAGTAATTATTCAAAATGTATAAAAATAAGACATACCAGTTTACACAATTTGAACATCATGATTCCAAATATGGAGTTCATTTTTCCAAAATAAAAACACAGAAGTGGAAGAAATTAATTTAAAATTAATTCCCTCTGTCAAAACAAAAGAGCGTGTTTTTAAGAGATAATAATTATCAAAAGATTGACACTTGTTTATGTCCGTTTTAAATGTGAAATCATGTCCAATGACCAACATTGTATTAAATGGTAAAAATATGTTCTAAATATACTTTAAAACCACTCAAATTCATAATTTATCACTATTAATTATTTCGATTAAAAAAATTGTTTTTAATAAAAATTTAGTAATTTTCACTATTCATCAAAATATGAATGTTATCCGAAAATTACCAAAAATTCACCCTAGGAAAATTTCGATATTACAAATCCAAAAATGAAGTCCATTTTGAAAGATAAAATGTATAAATTTTGAAAAAGTTGGTATTACTGTTAATAACAGCTAGTTTTATTAGTTGTGGTGTGTGTTAGAACTTGAAGTTGCGTACAACACACGCTATTGTATTATTCATCGAGAAGCATACTGTGGAAGATTGAGGTGTTACATTCTCCCCTCCTTCAATAAATTGCGTACTATAAATTTTTAAAATTGGCCTTGGGAATATAATGGAAATTCCCACATTGGAAAAAGAGTCAATAAAACTATCACTTTAAAAGAAAGAAAGAGAAGTACAAATGTCATTCGAGATAACCTATACTGGGATTCCATGTAGAAAAACAGGGATATGAATGATAAAATAAGTGTCATGTTCTTATGGAGAGGGATAAAAAACATGATCAGGAGAATGTTAACAACAAGAAAACTACAAACTTGTGATGGGACAAATGGCCATTAGTTTCCCAGTAGGAAAAGTAAACGGACAACATTTTTATTTTATTATTTTTTTTAAGTTACATTACATAAAGATGAGGAATTAATTTCTGAGATTGACTAAGAACATAAAGAGATATACTTAAGTTTTTAAGTAAAGTTTCATTCTTTAATAAATTTCTACTACTAACTTATTTTTAAATGATGAGTATTTCAGAAGACTTGGTCACACTAGAAGAGCTACAATAAAATTCTCATAGAATCACATGATTCACGAAGAATATACTATATATTTACCTTATCTTTAGAGATTAATCAAAACCAAAATGGTTAGTATAAGATCTGATGATCCCCCAAAAGGTTTTTTCATTAGAGAAAGAAACACTAATATTAACTTCTAATATTAAACCAACAATACCCCAAAGTTAAATAAATAGCATTTAATAATGAATTGTCCTTAAAATCTTTTAATAAAATCGAAAATAATATTGAAACTCAAAACATAGAATAATTAGGTTATGTAGTCTTCCATGTTAAATGGTATCTCCAAATGACATCAATTACTCTAAAAGTCACATACTTAAAAGTAATTAACCTAATCACATATTTCCTATTATAGGATAATCATTTCCATAAATAACCCAAATCACTATAAATCCACAATAAAAACATAGATAAAATCCATCATTAATCCTCAAATGAAATCCCATACTATTCTATTTTCCTTGGGAATATAGTGTTCCCAACAAAGCGAACATCTTCCAAAATAACATGTATCACTTAATCACCAAATCATTTTCCAATACTAAGGGTATTTATTTGATAAGACATAAGATCCCAAATCAAATTATTATTGATCAATAAAATCATTTAACCAAAAATAATAGTCACACTAAACAGGGACATCACATAGTCCAGTGGTAGGCGTTAAATCCCAATCGCCCTTTGGTTGTGGGTTCGATTCCCACAGCTTTGTTCGACGCGACAGATTGTCACAGGGTCTGCCTATTGTCCTTTTTCAAAAACTATATTTTATAACATTACCAAAATGAGATAAATTCCTCTAAATAACCATAACATTATTTAACCACAAATGTTATCTCATACCTTTCATTTTCATCCCAAATTATAATAACTTGTAATTACCTCAAACCCAATGATCATATAAAACCAAATGGTTATTTATAACTATATACACAAGAGAAAAGATAATTCTTCCTCAAATATCATTCTCACATGGAAAACTGTTGGGTCAAAAATACAAGATAAAATTATTCCAAAGTAAACCCATCAACAAGGAGAACTAATACTTTTTAAACATTTCTCCAACCATTTATTTCCACATTGCTTCTTCTTTGACAAAGAAAATATCCTATAGAATAGGGCATTCACTCAGGTAATGGCCAGGTCCCCTACATTTACGGAAAATGACTTTAAATGGAATCTTGGGACCATTTTTATCTTCTTCCATAGTACTCTTCATTTTTCTTCATCAATTCTTCACTTTATGTCCTTCCTTCCCGCACGTAAAGCATTTCTATGTCCCATTGAGACACTTTCCTGGGTGTCTCCTTCCACATTTCTGGCATGATGGAAATTGAGGATTCCTTTTTCCATGGTCTCCGCTACTAGAGATCTTATCATTCCTCACATTTCTATTCTTTTTTGAGTCTAGGAATTGGTTAATATATATATTGTTGATCATATTTTTGTAAAATTGATTTGGCATGAAGACGATATCTTTTACTCCTATCAACATTCCATTGTGTTGCTCATTGCCACCACCATTCCCACCTTGTACATCATTCTCAAAGTCACTATGACTTCCACGGAATCCACCCATTGACTAAAACCAAAAATCATTGTGGGAGTAACAGAAGTCATAAAATCATTTAGAGAATATCATCTCACCATATTCTAAATTTGAAACACATTATTATTAACCAAGGTCTTTTAATATCATCTTATATATAATACATCAAATCAGTTTGTAATGAAAATGTAAATTATCCTAAGCATATTCCCCGTGAGTGTTGTAACCAAGAGTGCAACAAGGCCCATTTTCGTACACCAGTTCCCGTTTGAGTCAATTTCAAAGTGGTGTTTTCGGGTTTTACCCCTAGGTACAACTGTTCCAGAGTCACCTCTACCTGCTCGTATCCAGACAGGGATGTATTGCTCAAAAAACTCACAAAATCACTACAATACAAAAATTCTAGGAAGTTCTTCCATATTAATCCTCAAATTCTTTCTTAGGGCTATGTACTCTAATTAGAGTTTATCTAAATCTAGCTCCCAAGGTTTGTACTAAACTTCCTCTAATACCAACTGCAACGCCCCAACCCCAGTTACCCAGAGTCGGTGCATTATTACATAACATTTTCATGATCACAAATGATCAATTCTTGAAAGACCGATTAGTTTAGTAGTCTTGGAAACACTAGATATATTCATAAGTCTTACAATTCATCATAAGGTAAAAAAACTACAACAACATCTTGTCTTCATATCCCCTCATACTACCCCTACAGACAGGTCATTCATAAATTACTTCTTCACATATTGGTAAAAATAAGACATTGAAAGGGGTGAGCTCAGATTCTCTGTAAGGATAACAATATAGCAGAAGCTTTCATAGATAAGCATAAACCTTTAAGGCAATGTATAACTAAAACAAAAGCATTTTAAACTTGAACTTCAGCATAATATAGTAAAGATAAAATGAAATAATTCCATTTACTTATTCACATGGATATTCTAGAAGTTAAATAATCACTTTCAATATCAATAACCACTTTCACAATGATGTAATGCATAATTCCAGACTATCATAACCACGTAGCCAAGGCCTCGTGCTGAGACTACAAATAAGATTTTGTCAAGGCCGCATGCTAAGACACTGGTTTGTCTCATGAGACCTACCGATGCATCGAAGAACTATAGTGGGCTCCACCCGTCACTTACTATGTCTAATGCATTCCTCATATGAAAAGTCTGAAACATAACATAAACATTCGTATTAAAACTAGCATACTAAATGTCAATACATTATCCACAAACCAAGAATGGTATAAAAATAGAACATCCACAGTCATACATAACTCATTAGACACAATATGAAAGATTTTATTCTAATATATTAACCTCAATAGAGAATAATTATGGATATTGACATAGATGAAAATAATCATCAAAACTATTAGAGAGAAATATCCCACTTTTTCTTGAAAACATTTAAAAGTCACACTATTTGTCAATAAGTCATTTAAAATTGATTTTTGAATCAAAGTGTATCATACCACTTTGAAACTTTTAAAAGGAATTTTGATTTTAAAACTTTAATGTCCATATAAATAAATCCTTAAAACCATTTTTAAAACATGGACATTAATGAGAAATATTTAGAATAATAAATCTTTAAAACATTTTAAAATGATATTTTAGTTAGAGTTCCTCACCAAAAGAGAGACACTTGAATACAAATAATGGAGGTAATAAAAACAATTTAATATCATGAGAATAAATGGATTCATGATATACTATGTCAAAGTACATTATATACACCATATAGAAGTGATTTGCTGTATAAAAACAAAGGAGTCTCAAATGGAATGTAAATTGAGATGAAATCTATCATAAAGGCAGTATCCTTAGGTTAAGGATAAATCAACGACATAATTTTGTGTGAAAAATATAAATACACTCAATATGATTGGATATTTAGTGTAAAAAAATCAAAGGACATTAACACATATTCTTGTAAAAACAACAACAATGAATTAGATGTTTAACTCAATAAATTGAGATTGAGATAAAATTACTCTTATCAAGTTCATATCGATGACTTGAGAATTTACCAATGGAGTGATTATGTTTATCAAAAGTATATCCACAGAAAGGGGAGTGTAAATTATGACATAATCAAATAAATAGTGATTCCACACATAATATTGGAGTAAAATAATCAATGAAGTATTCGTAAAGCCGAATGAGTGGAAATTGAAATTTCAAATTCCCTTATCGATTTGGTAACTTATGAAACATAACCCCATGAAAGAAGGATCATAAAATGATGATGTAAATATCCATAAATTAATTTATATTACACAATTAATACAATCATGGGAACTACACACACCCCATTCAATAAATAAGTGGTGAACAATAAAAATCTCACGGAATTAAAAGTGAGATAAGAAACGCCTTACTTTGTACTTTTTCCTTGGTCGACATTAGGTTAACCTCATGTATAATAGTGAAATAATTGTTATTTAATTATAAATAAATCATTTACATTAATATTATATAATTTATGATCTTTTAACATTGATTTTTTAATAATATCTTAGTATTATCGTCGTTTCAGTTGTTAACGGATTCGTTTTCCTTTATATTATTTGTTATGAGAGCCGTATTTGTTATGGATGGGATGTAACATATTCAAATCCAAAATTATATCATGTCTCTAAAAATTATTTTTATTCATCAAATGAAATTTATTCTTGAATGGGTATGATGGGAAATGATTCTAATCGCATTCGTGGAGACGGTAATCTGTACGTATGCACGAGCGACAATGTCATTATTTTGATATTAAAATAATATATAATTGAATGTTACATCACATATACAGAATAATTATCATGTTATATTTATTATTTACATGAATTAAACATCATTATTATACCCATCCAAATAATAATATATTGATTAACAATTACACCACAGCGTGGAGACGGTAGGTCGTACGTACGCACGTATGGTGACATGTCATTAAAAGGATGGATAGAATACTGAATATGGTTGTACAATATTTAAAATAACATTAAATTATATATAAGATACTGGATTTATTATTTTACAATGGTAATAACAATAAAAGAAGAAGTGGAAGAAGAAAGGAACTTGAAAGAGGGTGGTGAAAACATTACCTCTTCTTCAGGTTCTTCCTTTTGATTTGATCAAAAGGGATACATAGGATGGATTTATGATCAATATAAGGACTCTAGGTTGAATTGAGGGAAGTTTATAGAGTTTTTGGGTTGGTCTTGGCCGAGCCAAAAGGCTATGAATGTGTGAATTAGTGAGAAGGTGGAATTCCCTTTTATAAGAGGGGTGAGGGGCACCTTTGGAAAAGCTAGAAATATTATTTTATAATAAAAACATATTCAGTTTATAAAGGCTCCAAAGTGGATTATTAAAATTATAAGTGGGTATGGGTCGAAATACTTTATACAAATATAATTGAGACAGGTTAGGTTCATTATATTAACCTTATCTTTTAGTTTTAACTCTTAGTTAATTAGTTTGACATTTACCATGTCGCTTTGTATTTTTATATTATATAGTTTATAAACATACTATATAAATCCTAGAGATGCCCAAGTGGTCCATTAATGATACAAATATCATGATATATGTCTCTTGGCCGAACCGTAGAATTTTAGGAATTGTATATCAATTAATAATATAATATTTTTTTTAAAAACTCATTTATGTCAATTTTGACACTATTGGGTATTTTGTTTTTGATAATTTCATAACAGCATTATTACATCAAAAACAATTTATATAAACAATCCTAATATGTCATATTAACCTATAAAATTATTGTAATTTATAAAGAAGTATCATATTACATTTATTTGGGTATTTATAATATCAATTATCTTAATCTTTAATTAATACAATAATTACTACATCATCATCGTGTCAAAAATAAATTAAATTATTTAATGTCTAAAAATTATAAAGAAAATACAATTATGTAGTAAGTATTATTATCTTTCTAATGAATATTTATAGTAAAAAATATAAAATATATAACTCTTTGTAAAAATTGTTTTTCTAAAAGATATATGCTTTTGTCATTTTTGTATTTACTTAAACTTAATTAATATAAAGTGTCCCTATCACCTACAAGTGGCTCCACGGGGTCCCAAAATCGACCCAAAGATGACCATGGTCGGACATGTATCCACCAATAAGGTTAGGACATATTTTAGTGTAATTTATTATTATTATATGATTATTTCTTTACCCTTATTTACCGGATTTACCTTTTAACCATGGTAAATAAAATATTTACCGAAGTAATTATTCAAAATGTCTAAAAATAAGAGTTACCTATTTACAAAATTTGGAGATCCTGATTCCAAATATGGATTCCATTTTTCCAAATTCAAAAAACAGAAGTGGAAAAAATTAATTTAAAATTAATTCCCACTGTCAAAACAAATAACGTGTTTTTAAGAGATAAAAACCACCAAAAGATTGACACTTGTTTATGTCCGTTTTAAATGTGAAATCATGTCCAATGACAAATATTGTATTAAATGGTAAAAAATTATTCTAAATATACTTTAAAACCACTCAAATTCATAATTTATCACTATTAATTATTCCGATTAAAAAAGTTGTTTTTAATAAAAATTTAGTAATTTTCACTATTCATCAAAATATGAAAGTTATCCGAAAATTACCAAAATTTCACCCTAGGATAATTTCGATATTCCGAATCAAAAAATGAATTCCATTTTTAATGATAAAATCTATAAAATTTAAAAAAAATTGTATTACTATTCATAACAGCTAGTTTTATTAGCTGTGGTGTGTGTTAGAACTTGAAGTTGCGTACAACACACGCTACTATATAATTCAGTGAGAAGTGTACCATGGAAGTTTGGGGTGTTACAAATAATGATGCCTATCCTAAAATGACTAATCATAGGGAAAATGATGTATGACCTAAATAAATTAATAGGATGATCAGTGATGTCTACCCTCAAATCATTACCCTAAGGAACAACGTTGTCTACCCTCGAACCACGACGAACCTCTTCCCCCAACCTAATTACCTCGATGCGGTTACCTAAAGGCTCATCAACATCCATGTGGCTTCCTATGTCATGCACCCTAAAACAAAGTACCAAAACTATAACTAATGGGGTCCTCTACCCACACGAGTGGTCAAAACCACCTCATCAAAGAGTCTCTATGTGTTCACACTACACAAAGTTCTGGGTGAGAGGTAATCACTAAAATAAGGTCCCAATACACAAACATTATTGCCCCAAATTCCCCTAAGACCATGCCGCTCAGTATCTAATTTCCTTTACATCCTTGTAACTTGGGGCATTCCCAACCTAACAGTCTCACTGCCTCAATCCCGACATCCATGACGCACTATCATGTGGTCAAAACCACCCAATGTAATTCGGTTCAAGCCCAACTTGTGATTGAAATCACTCAAAAATATTCGTGTCATGACCAACACATCCTAAGGGGGTTCATTCACATGAAATTCCAAAATTACATATATAATTAAAATAATCAATTTTAAATAGGCAATACAAACTAAACAGATTGAAATCACTATCCAAGTATTGTCCCATACCATCACTGAGGTCTTTAAAGCCTATAACAATTCATATCATAACATAATAAATAAAACTAAGTTGATTAATCAAAACCATTCATTATAATGTATTTTTGAATACTTGGAAAAAATTCCCCAATTGAGCAGGGGCCTCTCGCCTAGCCCCGCTCATGAAAAATAAGAAAAAGGGGAATACCCAAAGGCATCCCACAGTTCGAATAAGAAATATAATATACTATATCTGATAAAACAGGGTGTCGTTAAAAATACTGTTATACACACCAAAGGTATCATCACCCAAAATTAGACAAAAACATGAATGAAGGTATGACCAAACTAACTAAGACTTGTAGACACATGCACATTTGATATTGATACCCAATTTTAAGTCGAACGTCGTAGATCAAACTTTCCATCAACTCCCAAAAATTCTGCACAGATGGAAATTGTGATGTGTGAGGAAAATGATCAAGAATGGAACAAGATGCATAGGTTTACCCTTTCTGATGCAATCCAGCAAGCACCAATAGATTGAAAATGGACGTCAGGTGAAGAATCTGGGAGAAGAAACATTTTCAGCATCCCAGAGCATCAAAGTCCAAAAATGGGGAAGAATTTTCTATTTATAAAAAATAGATGTGTTTCTCATTAATTTAAGTTAATAAAAATTAAAAATACATGAGTAGAACTCATAGTTCGACACATGAGTAGAACTCAGACATTATGCAGAAGGAAAAATGCAGGTTGTGTCAAGTAATAATACATGTCGTGTAGTAGGAAACCCTTACATGGTCATCTCCCAACATATACTCGACGAACACATTTCTAGTACATACATAACCCCTACAAAGCAGGTAATCTGGAAATTTCTAGAACATCCCATATTTTCCATGTTTTTCTCAAAAACATGACAAAATTAAAATAGGGTTGGGATTTTGACCCATTTTAAAAAAAACTCATGTTATTAAAATCTCCCAACATTAACATTTCTCATCTTAGAGCTATCAAATGAAAGTCGGAGTTGGCACTGAGCATACCACCCTGATCAAAGTATCCCGAACTACCCCGGTTTAAAAGTATCTAGCAAAATCCTGAAGGGTCTCCCCTCTAGAATTTTCTAACTCAATCCCATCTCGAAAAACTCAAACCTTGTAAAATTTGACTAACCTCTCTTCGGACTCATGGTCCTCTCATGATGTATCATCACCCATGTGACTCATTGGTGTATCTATGTCTCTTCTAAAACCCCAAACATCTACTGCACCACATTGGTGTCTACTTCTACAAGGTCTTGCTACCCATAAACACTAAAAAAACATATAAAACCCGATACCAAGAACCTCCAGTAATCTATATCCTTGATGTCCTGATGCCCAAAACACCTCAAGTATCCTATATCTAACGATTCTCCGGATTTCATGAACCTCATTCATATAAATAAATTTATCAAGCACCCAATATGGGCCCAATCCCACTATCCAACATTTGGTAAGTCCACATAAATCATGTGCTCCTCGTCGGCACAATGTGGACATTCCTCAACAGCCCATGAAAAAACATGTAAAAACAATACATATCACAACCACACCCTCAGTGTACCTCTAAATGCCATCAACTCACCAGCGTGCTCCGCCCTAGGAAGCTTCACAATGTACACCTAACCTGATGTACAAATTCCTGATGCCTGGCCTCCCTATGGTGATACTCCAATCACAGGTCACTAAACCCTCAGATGGGTCCCGCTGTCTCTATCACGTCATCCACGTGTAGTTGAACCTCGATTACCATCACCTGGTACTGAACCTGAACAAACTCCAGATGCCACTTTCTTCCCTGGTTCATGCTTTCTGGTTGTCTAATAAGGCTTCATGCAGAACTTATCTAGATTCCTGACCTATCCACATGCAAGACACTCTTTCATATGCCTATCGCACTGAGTCCGAACATGCCCTGGTTGTACACACTAAAATAAAAACAATGAAGAACTTCTATGATGTGGTCTAGCTAAGCCCTCGGTCAGACTTCCCTACATGATCTCATCATGTCCTCGCATCCTTGTATCTGATCCATCACCTGAAGTCTTCTTCCATCCTGAGTGAGATCTCCCTTTGACAATTCCCATTTTCAATGAGTGTCTGAATCACTGTCTATGAGAAAGAACACAACCTGAAGATATTTACCCGGATCTGAATGGCGTGTTGTAAGACTTCATTGAAGTTCCTCACCCATGTCGAGTCATCTCTTACCATAACAGGTGAAAAGAGAGACAACTTTGTGAAAGTAGCAGCATTGTCCATGATGGACATGTCTCCCTACTGAAGGCTCAAAAACTCCTGATCTCTCTTTACCCTCAGTGTCTCTAGCTAACAGTGCTCAAAAAACTATCCTCGAAGCCTTTCCATGCTATTCCCTCATGTATGTGAGTCTAAACCTACACATCCCACCAATTCTTTACTAGTCCTATCAGCATGTAAGTCTCAAGCTTGACCTTCTTCCCAAGAGGAATCTCGAGCTTCTTGATGTTCATCTGCATGCTCTCTATCTAGTACTCAGTAGCTTGTGGACCACCCTCACCCTCAAAAAGTGGCAGGTGGTACGACTGGAACTCCCACGTTAGTTATTCCATAGGTTTCTCTATACCATGCATACCTTTGTTGATCCCTTGAAATACATGTACCAGACTAGACTGGAGTTGCTCATCGAGTCGTGGCCCAAACTCTACCAAACCCCGTTGTTGTCCTGTGAGAACTGGATCTTGAACCAGATCATGTTCTTGAACCTAAAACTACGACTCATGCTCAGCCTGCACTAGATCAAAAACCTGATCCTACTCTTGGGGTGATGTACCATATCCCACATGTTGATACAACTATGTAGTCAAAAAGGAACCTGTTGAATACCATAAATAGTCAGACAACCCACAGACACATATATATACAATATATTCACGCATATAAGAAAAAGGTGTAAAAGGCATCGCATAACTAGTACCCATACACTCCCCACAAAAAATCCATCCCACAGAATCCAAACCGCATGGACTCCTTACATACCCCTCAATAGAACAATGTATCAAAAGTACCTCGAGTCTTTCTCGTCCCAACAACCAACGTTGCCTCAAACCGATGATCGAGTAGCCCAATCCAGACAGTCAAACTGCCTCAAACTGAATTCCTGGACACCCAATTCTGCTGATCAAGATCACCCAAACCATAGTAACTTCCTTCTCATATAAGATTCAGGCCCAATATCTCCTCTGACAAGCAATTAACAATATATAATAACCATTGAATTGTACATTTTTATAAACTAGAAATTTTATCAGGAATTTCACCTTTTCACATTTCATTGCATAAAATAAATGTAAATTGATATTTTTGAAATGTAATTATCACTTCACAATGCATAAATGTAAAGACCCGTAAATTTCAAGGAAATTTTTTTCTTAATTTTCTTTGGAATTTTACAAGAACGCAGTTTCTTACGGCGCCTGATTCCGAGGCCCGGTGTGCCTGGAATCATTTTTCGAAGTTTGGCTCGGGTACGTTCATTGAACGGACGAGCGGGTTTTTCTAACTTTTGAACCGGTGCCCGGAATCGAATTTTGAGGGCACCGATGAAATCGCAGCGCCGGTATTCTCTTAGAAACGCCTCTTCCGGAGTTGCGTTTGCTCGGGTGTGGTTTTTAATTTTCGGGCTTAAAGTTAAGAAATAAAATAATTTTGCGACAACTTTATTTTATTTCACTTAAGCCGCTTGGAAGCAACTTGAAGCCACTTAAAGGCGGCTTGAACTGAGATGAACTGGATAGGGTGCTATCCAGGAATATCCTACCCCCTTGGTAGGATATTTGTGAGGTGGGGCCCGCATGAGCCACACCGTTTCTTTTCTTCTTAAGTAACGCACCTGCACCCCCCCCCCCCCCTATTAAAAGAAGTCAACCGTGCGTTTTTCTGGTTAAGAAACGCCCCATTTAATTGGGCTGTTAATTTGTTACAATTAATTCTTTGAGATTAATTGATCGTTTCTTTTCTTTTGAAATTCAATTTCTTATCTTGTGTTAATAAAATAAGACTTGGGCTTATTTTATTTTTTTTGAGTCTTGTCTCGTTGGGAGGATTTGGGAGGCTTGAAGAACATCTTCTTCAACGACGAAGAACGTGAAGAACGAATCGGTCTCTGACGAATAACGTCGTCACGTCCTTCTTCCGAAGAACGACGACGCGCCATCCCTAGTTCTTCTTTCCACATCAAAGGAAGGGAGACACCGTTCCACCTCAGACAACCTCCATCTTCGTCTACGAATCCTCTTCCGCGACGATGCGATGCCTTTCTGCGACGACGCGACGATCCCCCTCTTCCGCGATGAGCCTTTCCGCGAAGAACGCCCGCGCGCGACGATCAACGAGGTAGGGATTTTATAATTTTGGAATACCCCTCTTTATATTCCCGTGAACGTTCTTTAAAAACTTAAGAGCCGGTTTCAAATGAACAATTTTATTTTATTAAAATTGTCGGTTCATGTGTTGAACAATTTCTCCCATTGTTGTTATCTAATGCGGAGGGTGCGGGTCAAACGAACACGGCCCGGCAACCCTCCGTCGTTCTTCGTGTGTTGCAGATTTGGCGGGCGACAACGGAACGTGCCGCAACGGGTGTTTGATGATCCTGCAGTAAAGAACGGAACCCGGGAGGAACAACGGCGCAGACGGGAAAAAAAACGGGCCACCGGAGCGACTCCGGCGGCCCGCGGAAGCCAGGGGTGGCGCGGGTCGCCGGCGCGGCGGCGCCGGCGGCCGGAGGCAGCGGCACCCCGCTGGTGCCGCGGGGTTGTCACGCGGCACCCCGCGGGTGTCTGGCCGACACCCCGCGGGTGCCGCGGGGGTGTCACGCGGGGCGGCGGCTTTCCCCCGCGTCGGCCGCTCGGCCGAGCCGAGCCGGACCGGCCCTGGCCTGGCCGGGCCGGGCCAACCGAGTCGGACCCGACCCGGTTCGGGCCAACCAGGGGGGGTCGGGCCGGGTCGGCCCGGGCCCGGACCCCCCCCCCCCCCCCGTCTTCGGACGGACTTCGTTCAAATGGCCGTATCTTGAGCTACGGGCCTCTAAACGACTCGCCGTCAGCGGCAACGCAATCCTTGGAGCGAGTCGGTCGTTTCGGTTTATCGCACTCAAAGTTTCGAAATACTTTGGGTTCGGCCGGGTTGGTTCGTACACAAAACCAACCGGGCCCTCGGAGCGGAAACGCTCATATGTTGAGCTACGGACGTCCGATTGACATGCCGTCAGCTTTGTTAGTTTCCTCTTAGTGAGACGGATCTTTTGGCTCACTCCGCCCAGGGTTTGGACGTAAGTGGAGTACGGTCGGGTTGGTTTTGCCCTAAAAACCAACCGGGCCCCTGGGACGAAAAAGCCAATAACTCTCAGACCGGGCGTCCGATTAACGCGTCGTCTATTGCGTTGAGTTCCTCTTGATGAGACGGAACTTTTGGCATCCTCCGCCCGAGTTTTGGATGCAGATGGATAGTGGCCGGGTTGGATCGCACTGAAATCCAACCGGACCCCTGGAATGGAAAAGCTGATATCTTTCAGACCAGACATCCGTTTGACAAACCGTCAGCGGCATTGGTGATCACGTTGAAAAACGGTCCCTATAAGTATACCCTGTGAGTGTTCGGGGTATAGTTGAGTTACGGCCGGATTGGTTCGCTCACGAAACCAACCGGGCCCCTGGGACGAAAAGGCTAATAACTCACAGACCGGGCGTTCCATTGACGCGCCGTCTGTTGCATTGAGACCCCAATGACGAGGTGATCCTTCGAGATACTTCCTTGTGGGACTTTGTGATACTTGGAGTATCGACTAGTAGCTCGTGGAGCGGACCCTCCCGGAGACGAGCGGGCAGAGCACGGAGACCGTGTAGCTGACTGAGACCCGACGACTGCTGATCGAACGACTCGGTGTGCGACAGAGGTGCGCTTGGTTGTAGCGGCACATGGGAGTGCTTGGTTGTAGCGGCAGACCCACGACAGAGGTGCGCTTGGTTGTTGCGGCACATAGGAGCGCTTGGTTGTAGCGGCAGACCCACGACAAAGGTGCGCTTGGTTGTAGCGGCACATGGGAACGCTTGGTTGTAGCGGCAGACCCACGACAGAGGTGCGCTTGGTTGTAGCGGCACAGGGGAGCGCTTGGTTGTACCGGCAGACCCACGACAGAGGTGCGCTTGGTTGTAGCGGCACAGGGGAGCGCTTGGTTGTAGCAGCAGACCCACGACAGAGGTGCGCTTGGTTGTAGCGGCACAGGGGAGCGCTTGGTTGTAGCGGCAGACCCACGACAGAGGTGCGCTTGGTTATAGCGGCACAGGGGAGCGCTTGGTTGTAGCGGCAGACCCACGACAGAGGTACGCTTGGTTGTAGCGGCACATGGGAGCGCTTGATTGTAGCGGCTGACCCGTAATACTCGATAGGTGGAGTACTACAGCAGTATTAAGTTAGTGAGCAGTACCTCGGAGTTGTGACAGGACCACTGTACACTCCAGAGACGGAGCTCTTCAGCAGTTACGGTTTCGATGATGAAAATCCTGGTTTGAGCTGAGACTTTTGACCTTGTGTTTGCCTCATGATTGAGATGGGTTACTTGATAACATAGGTATATGTATGGGCATATACCTAAGTAGAGGTTATCTGTTGAGATCTTCTATGTGGTTATCCTTGTTGGTTTTAGTGAGACCTTGAGGGTCTCGGGGTCCCTACTGAGTATCGTTATACATACCCCTGCACGGGCTATGCCCGCACCTCGTTGTGTTGGTTGCAGACGACGGGCAGTGCAGACAGAGGCTGAGTGTTCGAGGACTGGACGATACCTGGAGGTGGACTATACGACGAGATGGTTCCTGGAGGAGGACCTCACGACGAGATGGTACCCAGAGGTGGACGTGACGACGAGGCAGTACCCGGAGGTGGACCACTGGGCGGGACATACTCGGAGCGGACGACGGGACCCGAGGAGCAGAGGAGATATCTGTACCCACCCTTCAGGTGGGATTTCCAGTGGACATCCCGGCGTAGCAGCTTTACTTTTCAGTTGTTGTTTTCCCTTTCGAGTTGTACTTTACAGTTGGGCTTGTATTTCCGGCCCCTTTATACTTTCTGCACTTACTTTTGTACTCGGTTTTTACTTAGTATTTACTTCTTCCGCTTGTACTCTGTGTGATTGTTTACTTTAAAAAGGCAATGCCTTCCCTTTTTACTGGGATTTACGCCTTGGTGCTAGTCGCCAGCCCTGGCCTATGGAAGGCGGGCTTGGGGTAGTCACGACACGGGCCCCGAGGACGGGTCGTGATAGATTGGTATCAGAGGAGTTCAGTTCTACCGCGAACTCTGATCTTTTCTATGTGAAGCAATAGTGTTTAGCGTATTGGGTGTGGTTATCAGTCCAGGGAGTCCAGTGTTGGTGCGGCGGCCGATGTATCCGTACACCAGGACCCTGACTTCTGATTTCCGAATTAATTCACGAAAACATTGATTGCATGTGTGTTTCAAGTTTTCCTTGTGATTACTTGTGTCAGCTCACCAGGTATACTGTCCTGACCGTGGCGCACCTGTTTCTTTCAGGATGGCCCCACGACGACAGCCAGCTAGGATTCCGAGAGTGGAGTGTGATGACAGCCCACCGAGTATCGAGGACTCGGTAAAGGGCCCTTTGACAGCTGAGGCACCGGCGGTACCTATACCCGCCGAGGCACCGATGCTACCAGCCCCAGCCGCTGACGATGCACGTCGCCTTAGTGCACTGCATGAGTTCCAGCGCCAGCGACCGCCCAGGTTCCTTGGGGAGACGGACCCTCTGGCCGCCGAGGACTGGCTGGAGGCAGTTGTTCGGGTTTTCAGATTGGTGAGGACACCAGCAGACCTCATGGTGATCCTCGCAGTGAGTCTCCTGCACGTGGTAGCAGGCAGATAGTGGAGCTTGATGCTCCAGGTGCATGATGAGGCATCCCTCATCTGGACGGACTTATAGAGCCTCTTCCGCTCAGATTTTGTCCCGGCCACCCTCCGTTCGGTGCGCATTCAGGAGCTTCTTCAGCTGCGGCAGGGCAGCTTGACGGTAGCCCAGTACGCGGCGAGGTTCACCGACCTTTCTCGCTACTCGACAGACATGGTACGGGACCCCTTCTTCCGGGACCGGACCTTCGAGCAGGGATTGAGACATGAGATCAGGGCATCGCTGATCTCCCTCAGCATCCCGACCCAGGCAGGAGTGCTAGAGCGAGCCCTTCTAATCGAGAGCTTTCTGGCTGATTCTACAGCGAGGCCTACCGTAGGGCAGCAGGTGGCGGAGTCTTCGGCAGCAGGTAGCCGACGGATGACTCAGGGTTCCGACAGACGACCTCGAGACAATGGCTCAGCAGTGCGGGGCACACAGCGCGAAGCCAGCCTTCCGAGAGGCAGGCAATACTACTTGTGCGGCGGGCAGGGCCACATGGCTCGTGACTGCCTGACCAGCCGTACCAAGGAGCAGCAGACGGTGGAGGGGCCACCCAGGCAGAGGCAGAGGGTCGACCGTGGCGGTCCGCAGGGAGGAGGCGGACGAGGCAGAGGAGCTGGCCGAGCAGTAGGTGGTGGGCGATGCTTTGAGGCTCTGCCGCCACCACCCCCAGGCGGTCCACCCCGACCGCAGGGGACAGGAGGACATGGGAGAGCTCATCTTCAGGAAGTTGAGGCCTACGATCATGGGGCTCCGGGAGCAGATGGACAGGAGCGGGACTAGCTCCAGACCTGGAGACTTTTGTTCATGTTGCTTCTAGTTTTGTTGATGTATGTTTTTAGATGCTTTGTGTCTTTGTACATGAGCTGCAGTAATAAAAGACACCTTTTCTTGTGGCATTTACTTCCCTGTCCTCTCTTGTGTTGTTACTAAGAGGTTCCGGTTTTGACTGTTGACTTGACCCTCACTTGTGAGACATCTACTGGAGGAGACCCAGTTACCACACACTGATGCCGACAGTGTGACTCAACCCTTGGAGGTGAGAGTAACGGTTGGATCTCTTGGTAGTAGCGTCAAGGCCTTACGACGACATCCTTGGTATGGATTAGTATCATCCATGTCGGGATTGACCGTATTAGGCGAAGAACGTGGTTCATCCAGGGGATGAGACCAGATGTCTCTTATTAGAAAGGAAGAAATCATAGCAGCTCTAGTGGGACCAGAGGTGGTCTGAGCCACGATAGAGAAGGTCCAGGTGAGCACATGGAGCGGAAGGCTCAGATGCGTGCTCAGTACCGCCTTTGTATCCCTAGTTTGTGTTGAAGCTTTACGGGGACGTAAAGCCCTGTGGTGGGAGTAATGTAAAGACCCGTAAATTTCAAGAAAAATTTTTTTGTTAATTTTCTTTGGAATTTTACAAGAACGCAGTTTCTGACGGCGCCTGATTCCGAGGCCCGGTGTACCCGGAATCATTTTCCGAAGTTTGGCTCGGGTACGTTCAGTGAACGGACGAGCGGGTTTTTCTAACTTTTGAATCGGTGCCCAGAATCGAATTCTGAGGGCACCGATGAAATCGCAGCGCTGGTATTCTCTTAGAAACGCCTCTTCCGGAGTTGCGTTTCCTCGGGTGTGGTTTTTAATTTTCGGGCTTAAAGTTAAGAAATAAAATAATTTTGCGACAACTTTATTTTATTTCACTTAAGCCACTTGGAAGCCACTTGAAGCCACTTAAAGGTGGCTTGAAATGAGTTGAACTGGATAGGGTGCTATCCAGGAATATCCTACCCCCTTGGTAGGATATTTGTGAGGTGGGGCCCGCACAAGCCCCACCGTTTTTTTCTTCTTAAGTAACGCACCCACACCCCCCCTATTAAAAGAAGTCAACCGTGCGTTTTTCTGGTTAAGAAACGCCCCATTTAATTGGGCTGTTAATTTGTTACAATTAATTCTTTGAGATTAATTGATCGTTTCTTTTCTTTTGAAATTCAATTTCTTATCTTGTGTTAATAAAATAAGACTTGGGCTTATTTTATTTTTTTTGAGTCTTGTCTTGTTGGGAGGATTTGGGAGGCTTGAAGAACATCTTCTTCAACGACGAAGAACGTGAAGAACGAATCGGTCTCCGACAAAGAACGTCGTCACGTCCTTCTTCCGAAGAACGACGACGCACCATCCCTCGTTCTTCTTTCCACATCAAAGGAAGGGAGACGCCGTTCCACCTCGGACAACCTCCGTCTTCGTCTACGAATCCTCTTCCGCGACGACGCGACGCCTTTCCGCAACGACGCGACGATCCCCCTCTTCCGCGACGAGCCTTTCCGCGAAGAACGCCCGCGCGCGACGATCAACGAGGTAGGGATTTTATAATTTTGGAATACCCCTCTTTATATTCCCGTGAACGTTCTTTAAAAACTTAAGAGCCGGTTTCAAATGAACAATTTTATTTTATTAAAATTGTCGGTTCATGTGTTGAACAATTTCTCCCGTTGTTTTTATCTAACGCGGAGGGTGCGGGTCAAACGAACATGACCCGTCAACCCTCCGTCGTTCTTCGTGTTTTGCGGATTTGGCGGGCGTCGACGGAACGTGCCGCAACGGGTGTTTGATGATCCCGCAGCAAAGAACGGAACCCGGGAGGAACAACGGCGCAGACGGGAAGGAAAACGGGCCACCGGAGCGACTCCGGCGGCCCGCGGAAGCCGGTGGTGGTGTCGGCGGCCGGAGGCGGCGGCACCCCGCGGGTGTCCAGCGCGACACCCCGCGGGTGCCGCGGGTGTCCAGCGTGACACCCCGCGGGTGCCGCGGGTGTCCAGCGCGACACCCCGCGGGTGCCGCGGGGTTGTCGCGCGGCACCCCGCGGGTGTCCAGGGCGACACCCCGCGGGTGCCGCGGGGTTGTCACGCGGCACCCCGCGGGTGTCTGGCCGACACCCCGCGGGTGCCGCGGGGGTGTCACGCGGGGCGGCGGCTTTCCCCCGCGTCAGCCGCTTAGCCGCACGGCCGAGCCGAGCCGGACCGGTCCTGGCCGGGCCGGGCCGGGCCAACCGAGTCGGACCCGACCCGGTTCGGGCCAACCAGGGGGGTCGGGCCGGGTCGGCCCGGGCCCGGACCCCCCCCCCCCCCCCGTCTTCGGACGGACTTCGTTCAAATGGTCGTATCTTGAGCTACGGGCCTCCAAACGACTCGCCGTCAGCGGCAACGCAATCCCTGGAGCGAGTCGGTCGTTTCGGTTTATCGCACTCAAAGTTTCGAAATACTTTGAGTTCGGCCGGGTTGGTTCGTACACGAAACCAACCGGGCCCTCGGAGCGGAAACGCTCATATCTTGAGCTACGGACGTCCGATTGACGTGCCGTCAGCTTTGTTAGTTTCCTCTTAGTGAGACGGATCTTTTGGCTCACTCCGCCCGGGGTTTGGACGCAAGTGGAGTACGGTCGGGTTGGTTTTGCCTTAAAAACCAACCGGGCCTCTGGGACGAAAAAGCCAATAACTCTCAGACCGGGCGTCCGATTGACGCGCCGTCTATTGCGTTGAGTTCCTCTTGATGAGACGGAACTTTTGGCATCCTCCGCCCAAGTTTTGTATGCAGATGGATAGTGGCCGGGTTGGATCGCACTGAAATCTAACCGGACCCCTGGAACGGAAAAGCTGATATCTTTCAGACCAGACATCCGTTTGACGAACCGTCAGCGGCATTGGTGATCACGTTGAAAAACAGTCCCGATAAGTATACCCTGTGAGTGTTCGGGGTATAGTTGAGTTACAGCCGGATTGGTTCGCTCACGAAACCAACCGGGCCCCTGGGACGAAAAGGCTAATAACTCACAGACCGGGCGTCCGATTGACGCGCCGTCTGTTGCATTGAGACCCCAATGAAGAGGTGGTCCTTCGAGATACTTCCTTGCGGGACTTTGTGATACTTGGAGTATCGACCAGTAGCTCATGGAGCGGACCCTCCCGGAGATGAGCGGGCGGAGCACGGAGACCGTGTAGCTGACTGAGACCCGACGACTGCTGATCGAACGACTCGGTGTGCGAAAGAGGTGCGCTTGGTTGTAGCGGCACATGGGAGCGCTTGGTTGTAGCGGCAGACCCACGACAGAGGTGCGCTTGGTTGTAGCGGCACATGGGAGCGCTTGGTTGTAGCGGCAGACCCACGACAAAGGTGCGCTTGGTTGTAGCAGCACAGGAGAGCGCTTGGTTGTAGCGGCAGACCCACGACAGAGGTGCGCTTGGTTGTAGCGGCACAGGGGAGCGCTTGGTTGTAGCGGCAGACCCACGACAGAGGTGCGCTTGGTTGTAGCGGCATAGGGGAGCGTTTTGTTGTAGCGGCAGACCCACGACAGAGGTGCGCTTGGTTGTAGCGGCACAGGTGAGCGCTTGGTTGTAGCGGCAGACCCACAACAGAGGTGCGCTTGGTTGTAGCGGCACATGGGAGCGCTTGATTGTAGCGGCTGGCCCGCAATACTCGAAAGGTGGAGTACTACAGCAGTCTTAAGTTAGTGAGCAGTACCTCGAAGTTGTGACAGGACCACTGTACACTCCAGAGACGGAGCTCTTCAGCAGTTACGGTTTCGATGATGAAAATCCTGGTTTGAGCTGAGACTTTTGACCCTGTGTTTGCCTCATGATTGAGATGGGTTACTTGATAACTTAGGTATATGTATGGGAATATACCTAAGTAGAGGTTATCTGTTGAGATCTTCTATGTGGTTATCCTTGTTGGTTTTAGTGAGACCTTGAGGGTATCGGGGTCCCTACTGAGTATCGTTATACTTACCCCTGCACGGGCTATGCTCGCACCTCGTTGTGTTGGTTGCAGACGACGGGCAGTGCAGACCGAGGCCGCGTGTTCAGGGACTGGATGGTACCTGGAGGTGGACTATACGACGAGATGGTTCCCGGAGGAGGACCTCACGACAAGACGGTACCCAGAGGTGGACGTGATGACGAGGCGGTACCCGGAGGTGGACCACTGGGCGGGACATACTCGGAGCAGACGACGGGACCCGAGGAGCAGAGGAGCTATCGGTACCCACCCTTCAGGTGGGATTTCCGGTGGACAGCCCGATGTAGCAGCTTTACTTTTCAGTTGTTGTTTTCCCTTTCGAGTTGTACTTTACAGTTGGGCTTTTATTTCCGGCCCCTTTATACTTTCTGCACTTACTTTTGTACTCAGTATTTACTTAGTATTTACTTCTTCCGCTTGTACTCTGTGTGATTGTTTACTTTACAAAGGCAATGCCTTCCCTTTTTACTGGGATTTACGCCTTGGTGCTAGTCGCCAGCCCCTGGCCTATGGAAGGCGGGCTTGGGGTAGTCACGGAACGGGCCTCGAGGACGGGTCGTGACAATAAATGTAGTTATGAAATTGAAATACCCTAAAAATGTACCTATCATAACCCAAAAAATCACACCTTACCATATCGGGACATGGTCAAATTCTCCCTTAAAACACCTGGTCAAGGGTTACATATCACAATCAATAACATCACACACCAATTGAGCCACCGAGGTTGAAATCTTATAAACTGTAATATGACAAAATATAAAATAACAATTCCCAACCATAGAAACATCATCCATCCCTCGTACATGGCTCTACGAGCACCCAAAAACAAGTATGAAACCCAGTTCCAATAACAACCTATCTCCAGTCTACCATATCCTAAATAGAAAAAGCAGTACTAATAAAATGATAAGTCTCAATCTCCTTACTATCCGGGAAATCCCTCCTATTATATTCATGTCACGAACACCTCTGATACCACTTTGTAAGGACCTGAACCCGACCGTCAACCAGAAAAGTGCTAAACGGGTCGGGTATTGCACCCTTAGGCGTACCTCCCCGAACGCCAAAGGATACCAACTAGCAGTGAGGGTGTAAATATTTATAGTGTGGAGGCTATACCCTCCCGAAGGATTAATATGGTACTAGTATATATATAATAATAAATATTTAGTAGAAATAAATGACTCAGTAGACTCGAATCAGACCCATAGTGAGGAAGAACATTAAATATTAATAAATAGTCAAATAAAGATATAAAGAATTGCAGCTTAAGGTAAACTTAACAACATTTTGAGTATCACGTGTAACCAAAACTAAAAAACAAAACTTGCATCCAATACAGGTCATATGTATCCATATAAAAAGGGAGCAAATAGAAAACCAACTGTAGCTAAAAGAAGTAAGAATGCTAAAACTAAATGAAAATAAACAAGTAAATGATTGCTATGTATGACCTCAAGGTCCATAAAAGTCTCCATAACAAATATCAGTGTGGTCCATCTCTTGAGGTTTACCATTTTCCTACACGCATGTTCTTAAAGTCTACACTCATCCCAAAGGGCATGTGAAGGTTGTGAGATGTATCTCAGAAGGATACCACCCAATGGTGCGTACCTAATATAAGTGTTTAAACAGGCATGCATTTATAAAGAATGCAGTAAAAAATACAATGAAAAAATAAACATAAACTCCACTGGTGGTCATCATCCACCAATAAGTGTCACCTACATTAGCCAACGCATGTATCTCTACCATGTATCCCGGTACCATGTTCCCCCTAACCTCGCGTGTCTTAGTTACTAACATCTCGAAGGCACTACCAAGAAGTACTAACTTTGTGGAACATCGATTTCTGTCCTCAAATATGTAATCAGAGGGATAATGATGTCTTCCCTCAATAAACTATCCATCAGGTCAGTGATGTCTTCCCCAAAATTAGTAACATGATGGACAACAATGTTTTACCTCAATCCAGTATGATCCACTGCCCATAACCCGATATCCTCAGTTATATTCCATGAAGTCTACACACCTTCCATGTGGATTCCTATTGAAAAAACCATCAAACAAATTGTACCTAAACTGAAACTAACTGGGGCCTCTACCCACACGAGTGGTCAAAACCACCTCATCATGGAGCCTCTCCATGTGTACACTGCTCAAAGTTCCGGATGAGCATTAATCTCCAAAATAAGTTCCCAAACCACTAAATCTTTGGCACCTCAGGCTCTACTGATGATGTCTCTCCATATCTGATGGCCTCTTCATCCAATTAACCCGGTCCATACCCAAACTGATAATCTCACTACCACAATCCCAACGTCCAAAATGACTTATCCCATGGTCAAAACCACCCAATGTATTTTGTGTCAATACCATCCTGTGAACAATATCACTTAAGAAAATTTCTGTCACTCCCCACACAACCCATGGGGGTTCCAATACATGCAATTCAAACATTACATATGTAATCAAATGAAAACCTTTTAAGCAGGGAAAAAAACTAAACAGTTGGAATGAACTAACCAAGGGTTGTCTTATACCAACACTGAGGACTTTAAAGCCTCTATAAATTCATATCATACCTTAAAAAAATAAACTCAGCTGTTTAATCGAAACAATTCATTTTAAAAAAAAATCCATAAGCGGTCAAAATGCCCCAATTGAGAAACCTCCCCTCGCCTGGTACCACTCAACCAAAATAGTAAAAAGGGGCCTACCAAAAGGAATATTATATGTCTAATAAGCTATTTAATATGAAATATTAGATAAAACAAGGTCTTGATCAAAATACCCAAATACGCATCAAAGGACGCATCACCAAAAGTCCGTGAAAACAAGAAAGATGGCCAAGGATGTTACCCGTGACTGAAAAGCTGATATGGGGAGTTACCCCATACAACCAAGATAGTCATGGAATCAATTCCATGTGTACTATGGAAATAGTATTATATGTTTACCTGTGTTCCATAATTCCATGTTCTATTCCAATGTTATGCTTTAATGTATTATGTTCTTTATTTCCTTATGATTTATGTCTTATGAACCTCCAATCAATAACCCATAATTCCACTTTATGATCTTTGATATATAGGGCCTGATATACTATTTTCAGGATCTCACTTCCTTACCCCTATGCTCATGTTTAAGTGTCCATGCCGGCCTTGTCTACCCTTACTGAGCATCTGAGGTCGATATTGTTATATTTTGTTCCCAAGGTTATGAGTATATGTATTATGTTTGATGTGTCAAATAAGGTCTCTAGTTAATAATAATCTAGTTGGAGATAATGAATATAACTTATGTAAAAGTGATCATGATTCCATATTTCCAAAGGCAATAGACAAGTAATGTCTTTGGGTGTCTATTTGTATAATGTTTTATGTATTCCCAAAATGTTATGTAATAGTAATGTTTGAAGAGAAAGGGTCCCTATAGTTGGAATCAAACAAAAAAATTAGATAATATCTAGATAATAGGATGGGAAAACCCTAGTTTGAACTATGAGGACATGTCTAAAGATGATTCAATTGATAAGGGAAAATATAGTAAAATGTTATGGATTATTGGTAATGAAATGAGTAACTAGTTTCCTAGAAATATATCATTGTCTGGTTACTACAGGTGGATAAGGCTCCAGAACAGATGTACCTATGGGTAAAAACTCTGAAAAGATGTTCCAAGCCTAACTCAAGGTAATATGTTACATGAAAATGATTCATATTTCACACCTAGTTTGACAATCTTGGGGGATATGCTTTGGAAACTCATAAAATTTTCAAAACCTATCACAAATGATTTAAATATAATATTTCTATGAATAACCTAGTATAAACCAAAGATTTCATATATTAAGGAAGGTGTCTTATGTTATGCATCATATAAGTTATTTTTCATGATTATGTGGTTCGTCATTATGATAACTGTTTCTTACTCTATGGTCTTTATTTTAGTCCATAGATGGAACTCGAAGGAACCATGTTAATGGTGATTGTGACAGACAGTGGAATGATTGTCCTACTAAGAAATAGAATGCTATGGGAGATGGAATACAAACCCCCATTTTTATGTTGACACAACTTTATCAATACATTAATCATTGTGGACTTACAAATGATAAAATCATGGGAAAACTCTCTATTGAGTCTTTCATGAGAAAATATCAACCTTTTTACTACCAAAAATATATTCTCCATTCTACAATTTTCACAACATGAGAAAGTAATTCATGGTAACTATCACATAGAAGGAGAATAATTCCAATGATGTACTATTATCAAGAATAAAAGGTATTAAGATGAGATTAAATCCATGTATTGGGATGATTTCAAGAAAATAATGTTCAATATGTGCATTCCTTATATTATTCATACCATGCTGGAGAAAGAGTTCCTTGAGATGGAGCATATAGATAATGAATTTGTTGGTACCTATGAGGCTAATTTCATGACACTTGTGTCGTATGATTCAAGAATTATCATAAAACATGAAAATAATGAAGATAGGTTATTTAGTTGCTTAAATCCAAGTTAGAGAATGTCACTATCCAGAAGATAATTTTGTAGCTATGAATAGATTTTTCATTAAACAATCATGGTTGAAATAGTTGTTTGAGTCATGTATCAACTACATGGTTTTAAGAATAAGAGGAAGATGGTGTTTAAAATAAAATCTAAAAACCATGAATTGAAAAAGATGATATATCATTTGTCCACTAATTTTGGGAATAATCATGGAGGTAATTGCCTTAAGGGTTATAATAAATTATTTTTAGGTGGAATGGATGTCCATAAGGTATTTTATTTTGGAAGGTGTAGGATAATGTTATATAATTTTGAGAATTTCAAAATAACAACCCAAAATACACCTACAAATTTTTAGTGATACAAGGGTATATAAAATGTTAATTATGCTAACTACTACCAAAACCCAAGGGATGGTGATAATGATTGATGTCAAAGACTTCTTATGCCGATAGAAAATTAGAAATCCCATTCAATCTGTATTTATGATGTGGGGTGAGATAACATCGTGATGAAAGTTACACATACCTCAACACTAGAACTACTAATGTTATAATTAATACCCGATTGACCCACTCTTTCATATCTAATGAATTTTTTATGGGTGTTACGATTCCACCAAAACAATTATAGGTGGAATTAGTAGTGCAAACCCATAATGGCTCAATTATTACATATCATGTATTTAATTCCAATATGGTTGACATTTATGGAAATGTGATTCTGGGAAATATTTTCATTATTCTTATAGTTGAAATTAATGGCATGTTAGGCATGTATTGTATTTATCTTCATAAATGCAACCACAATTGTAATGAAAAGTATGTTTTGAGTGATATATAAACCCCAAATATGATCTCCCATAAATGTAATGATAAGTATGAGATTCATATGGAGTTTACATCCAGTTTATGGGTATTAATTCTCATTTAAAAGTATTTTTTATTGCAAATGGTTTAGGAGAAAATCATCATCAATAATTGTTGTATTATTGGGAATTTTTAGGGTGTCTTTACAGAAGAGTTTCCTCACCTTCCACCATAACAAAAAGTTTTCTTCTCATTATAATTCATACCTAATTCTACTCCATTTTCATAGAAACCTTATAAAATGGTTCTGATTGATTCATAGGAATTGAAGAAGCAACTCAAAGAAAACATTGATAACAGACACATTCGAATAGGTGTTCCATATTTTGGTTAAGTCGATATTTTTGTGTAAAGTTAATATAGATCAGATTGAACCTATATTGTTTATCAAGAGTTTTTCAAGATCACAATAAATAAAAAGAATCATCTTCCCCATACCAATGACTTGTTTGACCAACAATGTGGAGCTCAATACTTTTCCAAGTATGACCATTGATCAGGATTACATCAATTAATTATAAATAAGGTGCATATAACCAAGATTTAATTCCAAAAAAGGTATAGAAACTATGAATATATAGTGATATCTTTCTGAATTTTTAATACCCCGACTATCTTGATGGATTTAATAAATAGAGTCTTTAGAGATTACCTCATTTAGTTTGTGTCAGTCATTATAGATGATATTATTATCTATTAAAAGAGAAAGGAAGAGCATGAAGATCACTTGAGAATTGAATTGAATTTCATATGGAAGGAAAATATATATAATGATTTTGCAAAGACTGAGTTCTAGAAGAAAAAGGTTTCATTTTTTGGTCACGTAATCTCCAAAGACGGTATAGTAATATATCCATCAAAGATGGATGATATTGAATGTTGTAATATAACAAACACACTGAATAAGATCAGTAGTTTTCATGGATTATCTAGAAATTATCAACAGTATGTGAAGAATATATCATTATTATCTAATCCTATATCCATTTTAACTTGGTCACGATTTCCTCAGGAAAAATGAATGTGGGGATAAATTCATAGAATAGAAGAGAAGGTTATTTGGTTCACCTATTTTTACATTACTATGTACTAGGTAAGGGTCTATAATTTAAAGTGACTCACCCAAGAAATTATTTTTATGTGCTCTTATGATTAATAAGATGGTTATAAATTATTCATCATTACAGTTTACTATTCGTTAATTAAATTAAAAACTCATTATTTGGAGTTATCTGTAGTAATCTTATGCATTAATGAAATAGATTAATTATCTCTATGGATAAAGTGGTGATATATATATATACCAATCATTAAAGTTTGAAATATATATTCACATAAAATGAGTTCAAAATGCACCAATGAAGATGGTGTGAGTTGATAAAAAAGTTTGACTGGTAATTAAATTACCACATTTGATAAGCGAACAAGGTGTTTGATTCATTAATATGGATGGATCATGCTAGGGAATACATGATGAGGGTAATAAAAGAAACAATATTTCTATATTTATAGATGATGGATCCGAAAATCCAACAGAAATCGGGAAATGTTATATTTCTAAATTGAATATTCAACCATCTCTCTGAGTAAAGACTACGGAGGAACAGAAGGTAAATGTTGAGAAGTAAAAGATTCATAGAAATGTTCCTGAGTTTAACCATGATCAAAATGGATTTATGAGGATATTGAACCATGTATGTCTACCATTGATGCCAGAATTTAATAATGAGATATTCTATAAAGATAATAGTTCTTCATTCGCTATTAATCCTAGATATTCTAAGATGTAGAGGGATCTGAAAGAATACTTCTGGTGCGATGGAATAAAGATAGATATCAAAGAGTTTTTATCTTAGTTCTAGGTATTCCAACAATATAGTGTAGAAAGACATATGTAAAAGGGGATGATGCATCCATTACCAACACCAAAATTAAAATGGGAGAACATCACTATGGATTTTGTTATTGGACTACCCATAACCTCTAAAGGGATTAATACTATATTGGTGGAATTTTATTTCCTTACAACGATGGAACACTACATCACTATTAGATAAATCTTATATTGGAATCATCTATATAGGATATACATTATAGATTGGTAATGTTTCATGGAGTAACAAATTCTATAGTTTCATATCGGGATCTGAGGTTCGCCTAAAAGTTGTAGTAATGTCATTAGTAATCACATGATACAGAATTAAGTGTCATAACCAATTATCATAGTGGGACATATGGTTAGTCTGAAAGAAAATTTTAACACATGATGATATATAGAAATTTTTTTATGGATGTCAAAGGTGGTTGGGATCAACACCTTCCCCAACTCACGTTTTCATTTAAAAATAAATTTCACTAAAGAATTTACAGATTACCATATGAATATCTCTATGGGAAGATATGTAAAGATATAACATGCTAGGATGAGGTTGGAGAAAAAATCTATTGAGACCTAATATTTTTAATGACATGGTTTAAAATGTTATAACCATTCAACAGCATATCAATGGAGCTCAAGGTCATCTGCAAAGTTATGTTGATAACTAATTTTGTGATATAAATTTTGATGTTAGAGGAAATGTGCTTCTATGAATATATCCCTTGATGAAGGTTATAATATTCATAACAATAGGGAATCTAAGACCTAGGTATATCAGTCCCATTGAGGTTCTTGATTGAATCAGGGTGGTAGCATATTGTAACGTCCCAAACATGAACAGACACCTTAACAGTGCTAAACAGTTCGGGTGTTACTACCTTAGGCGCGCCTCCCAGAAGTCCAAAGGATTCCGACTAGAAGAGAGGGCGTAAACATGTATATTAAGGATGAGATACCCTATTAGAAGAATAAAATGGTATTGGTTTGAGAATAACAATAAATATTCAACAGGAATAAATGACTCAGCAGACTCAAAAAAGACCTGCATAGCAGAAGCTCATTCAATATCAATAAATTACTAATGAAAGATATAAAATACAATGAAAAAAGGTAAAAAGAACCGAATGATAATTATCACATGTAACAACTACTAGAAAAAAAAACATGCATCCAAATAAGGAAATACATCCCCATATAAAAAGGCCCCTAATTGATAACCTATTGTAGCTACAAAAAAAAGAAAGAAAGTATGCTGATACAAATAGGAAACTAAACAAGTAAATGCATGCTAGGAATGACCTCATGGACCATAACAGTCTCCATGCCAAACATCAGTATGGTCCATCTCCTGAGGATCACCCTTTTCTACAAGCATGTTCATAATGTCTACACGCATCCCGAAGGACCTGTATAGGGTGTGAGACGAATTTTAGTAGGATACCACCCAATGGTGTGTACTTAATATAAGTGTATAATTAGGAACGCATTTATATTTAAAAAAGTAAAAAATATGATTAATAAATAAACATAAACTACATTAGTGCTTAGCATCCACCAAGAAGTGTCACCCACTACGGCCAATGCCAGAATCTCTGTCAAGTAACATGGCACCATGTGCCCCCTATCACTACAAGTATCAAGTACCAACGTCCCAAAAACAGGCTCAGGATGTAGTAATTCGGATGAAAATTTATGTATGTTCTCAAATATGTAATTGTAGGGACAACAAGTTCTTCCCTCAATAATGTACCTAAAGGGATATTGATTTCAACCCTCAAATATGTAACTAGAGGGACAACAATGTATACCCTCAAACCAGAGTGTGCCTCTTCCCACAACCCGATAGCCTCAACGCTATTCACTGAAGGCTCATCACCTTCCATGTGGCCTCCTTAGACATGCACCCCAAACCAATATTACCTAAACCGAAACTAACAAGGGCCTCTTCCCAATGAGTGGTCAAAACCACCTCATCGCAAATTTTATCATGGTTCATGCTCCTTAGAGTTTCTAGTGAGCGGTAATCACCAAAATAAGTTCCAAAGCCACAATATATATGGAAACTCATTCCCATGTGACCATGTCCCTTAGTATATGCTCTCCTTGACATCCATGTAACTCGGGTCATTCCCAACCTGATAGTCTCACTTCCTCAATCCCAACATCTATGACGCACTATCCCATGGTTAAAACCACGAAAGTAATTCGGGTCCAGCGCAACCTGTGATCAACATCACTCAAGAATATTCAGGTCACCCAATACATCCCATGGGGGTTCTAGAACATGAAATTCAGAATTAACATATATGATCAAAAGAAACAATTTTAAACAAGAAATGCAAACTATGAAGTTGGAATGAACTAACCAAGTGTTGTACCATACCAGCTCTGGGATCTTTAAAGAATCTAGCAATTCATATCATACATAAACAAATTAAATGTAATAGTTTAATAAAAACCATTCATTTTAATGAAATTTTGTATACCTGGTCAAAATTCTATGATTTATAAAGGGACCCTCACCCAAACCCTCTCAATTAAAATAGAAAAATGGGGATATCGGAAGGCATCCCACATGTCTAATATGAAATTTAAAATTCTATAGAAGATAAAATAAGGTCATTAAAAAAATACCCAATTGCGAACCAAAGGCCACATCACCCCAAAATCTACAAAAACACTAATGAAAGTCATCACCACCTACCTGTGACTTGTAGACGCAGGCATGTTCGATATCGAGCTCCAATTTTATGTCGATCTTCGTAGATTTACTTTTCCGTCAAATTCCAACAATTCTAATCGAATGGAAACTGGGAAGTGTGAGGAAAAGGATCGAGAATGGAATAGGGTGTGTGGGTTTAGCCTTACTGAAGTGATCTCTCATCCACTAACAGATTTAAGAATAGACGTCAGATGAATATTCTAGGAGAAGAAACATTTTTGGCTTTCAGAGAGTTATGGTCTGATAACGTAGAAGAAGAAGGTATTTATGAAAAAGAGATGTGAGAATCATTTATTTAAGAAAATAAATATAAAAATACACAACATGTATAAAGGAATACATTCCATTTAGTATCCTTGTCCATACACTGACTTATGTGGAGGAAGCCACAGGGCTTGGATGCCTCACACGGTTCGACACATGATTAGAACTGAACCGGTACACGGAAGGAAAAAACATGGTGTTTTAAGCAACACTACACGGTGTGAAGTAGTAAATCCTTACATAGAATATACATAGCGAACAGAAAGCTGGTACATTCCTAACCTCTACACAAAGTGTACTTTGGAGTACATGGCGTGTAATCTGGTAAATTCTAGAACTTCCCAGATTTTCCCAGTTTTTCTCAGAAACAAGTCAAAATTCAAACAGGGTCAATATTTTGACCCATTCCAAAAAATTCAGGTTCTTAAAATCTCCACACCTTAACATAGCTCATCCCCGATATATAAAATGAAACATGGAGTTGGAACCAAACATACCACCCTGATCGATGTAATCCAAACTACACAAGGCTTAGAGGTTCTTAGTAATTTCTTCAAGGGTCTCACCACCTTACAAATTTTCTAACTCAGTCCCAACCTGACATACTCAAACCAAGTAATTTTTAACTAACATGTTTCTAGACTCAAGGTCCTCTCATGGCGTATCATCACACTCGCACATTAATGGTGCACACATGTTGTTTCTGACACTTCAAATGTCTCTCACAATACATCACTGTTCTGCTCTATGAGGTCCAGCATCTGATTGACACTAAAAAAATAAACCCTGATGCCATGAACTTATAGTAACATGCATCATTGATACCCTAATGCCCACAGAACCTCAAGTAACATGCATATAACGATTCTCCTAATGTCAGGCACCTCATTTATATATATAAATATATCATGAAACCGATATAGATCCAATCCCACTGGCCATCATCTTCTCAGTCCACCTAAATTTTGTGCACTGCATCCACTCAAAGCGGAAATTCCCCAACAGGCCAAGAAAAAAATAGTAAAAACAAAATAGATCATGGCCACACCCATGGTGTACCTATAACAGTCCTCACCTCAGTAGTGTTCACTACCACTAGCAGCTTCATAGTGTGCACAAAACTTGATATATGATGGCATGATGCCTGACCTTCCTATGGTGCTGCAACAATCACTGAGCACAAACCCCTCAGATAAGTCCCACTGTCTTTGGAACTTCCTCCTCGTGCAGATGAGCCTCAGTTACCGTCACCTAGTACTGAAACTGAACCAACTCTAGATGCCACAGTCGGTCCTAGTCCCTGCCTACCGGCTGTCGGAGAAGGCTGCCTGTAGAACCTTTCAAGATTCCCGACCTATCCCACATGCCTAACACTCATTTGAGGCCTATCACACTGAGTACGAACAGGCTCTGGATGACCACACTAAAAGAAAAGCACTGGAAAACTACTATGAGGTAGTCTACCAAAGTCCTTGGCCTAACCTCCCTACTGGAACTCACCTCGTCCTTGATTCATACATTTTGAACCATCACCTAATGTCATCTTCTGGCCTAAGTGATACCTCTCTTTATCATTGACCTCCGCTATGAGCGCCTGACTCACTACCTCTACAAATAAACCTCACCTTAATATATTTACCTAGATCCTAATGGCGTGTTGTAAGACATCATTGAAGCACCTCACCCTTTCTGTATCATCTCTTACCATACTAGGTCCAAAATCAAGAATTCTTAGTGAATGTATATATGAAGTCTGTGATGGACATGTCTCTCTGCTGAAGGCTCCTGAAATCCTGATCTCTCTATGCCCTCATTGTCTCTGGTTAAAAGTGCTCGAAAAAAATGTCCTGAAAGTCTTTCTATGCCAGTCTCTCATGTCTTCCAACCTGGACTTCACATCCCACCAACACTTCCTCAGTCCTCTCAGCATGTACACCTCTTTCTTGAACCTCCTCCTAGAAGGTTTCTCTAGCTACTCAAAGATCATTTTCATGATATCTGTCCAATTCACAATCGCATGTGGACCACCCTCACCCTAAAAATGGTGGCTGCTATGAGTGGAACTCCCACGTAAGATATTCCACTGATGGATTTGTACCCTATGCACCTCAGTCGATCCCTTGAAAGTCACATACCATAGTATATTGCAGTTGCTTGTCAATCCATGAACAAAATGCTGCCAAACCCGGATGATGTCCTTACATAACTGGAACTTAAACCAGATCATATCTTTGAGCCTATACGTGCAGCTCATGATCTTCCAACACCAGATCCAGAACCTGATCCTAATCATGTGTCACTGTACTATCTCCCACCTGACACTCCATCTATGTCGATATAATGGAACCTGATGAATAACATAAATGGTCAGACAATCCACAAATATATATATATACACAATATATTCATAGAGATAGGGAAGTTAGTAAAAGAAATCGTATAACTACTACCCTTACTCTCCCCAACCTTAAACCATGCCCATGGCATCCCGACCTCATAACCTCCGTACCCGCCACCCAACATAGCCATGTATCAAAAGTACCTTGGGTCACGACTGTCCCAACAACCAATGTTGCCTCAAAATGACGACTGAGTCGCCCAATCCTGACAATCAAACTTCCAAAAACCAACATCCAAGATTCCCTATCCTAGTGATCAAAATCACCCTAACCATTGCACCTACCTGCTCATACAACGGTTTGACCCAAAATCTCTTACGATATTCAATTACCAATATATAATAATAATGAATTAGTACATTGCAATAAACTAGAAATTTTATCAGGAATTTCACCTTCTCACATTTCAAATCATAAAAATAATGTAAATTTATATTATTCACATAGAATTATCACTCAAAAAGAATACATGTAGTTATGAAATTGAAATACCCTAAAAATGTTCCTATCAAAATCCAAACAATCACGCCTTTCCATATTGGGCCAAGGTGCAACTCTCCCTTACCGCATCTGGTCAAGGGATACATATCACAATCAGTAACATCACAGACCAAGTGAGACAACGAGGTGGAAATCATATAAACTGTAATTTGAGTTGAAGGAAAATAACAATTCCCACCCATGGAAACATGGTCAATCTCTTGTACTTAGGGCTGCAGGCACCCATGCACAAGCAAGAACCCCAGTTGCAGTATCAACCTATCTCTAGTCTACAATATAAAAAACAGTAAAACTAGCATAAATAAAAAAGAGATGTCTCAATATAATTAAAATCTAGGAAAACAAAACTATTAAATCCATTTCAATAAAACCTATAATACCAATTTGTAATGTCCCAAACCCGAACATCCACCTGAAAAGTGGTAAATGGGTCGGGTGTTCCTACCGTAGGCACACCTACCGAAACCCCAAAGGCCGAAGACTAGAAGTGAGGGTTTAAAATTTTATAGTGGGGATGCTATACACTCTCAAGGGAATAAAATGGTATATGTCCATGTATAATAATAAATACGCAGCAGAAATAAATGACTCAGCAGACTCGAACCGGACCTGTAGAGTGGAAGATCAATTAATATAAATAAACAATGAAAGAAACATAAAAACATTTACAGTGAAATGTAAACATAAAAACATGCTATGTGACACGTCTAACTACTACTGAAAAAAACATGCATCCAATGCAGGTCATAGAGAACCATAAAAAAAAGAGCCGATGGGAAACCAACTATAGATACAAAATAAGTAATCATGCTAGGCATGACCTCAAGATCCATACTAGTCTCCATTACAAACATCAGTATGGTCCATCTATTGAGGCTTACACTTTTCTTGCACATGAGTTCATAAAGTCTACATGCATCCTAAAGGGTCTGTGTTGGGTGTGAGAGGTATCTTAATTGGATATGAAACAATAGATCATACCTAATATGAGTGTCTAAACATGAATGAATTTATATGGGAAGCATAAAATAGTACATTTCACAAATAAAAATATACTCTAATGGTGCTCAGCAGCCACCAAGAAGTGTCACTTGCATCAGACAACGCTAGAATCTCAACCATGTAACACTGTACCATGTGCCCCGGACACTGCATGTATCATGTACTGATGCTGCAGAGGCACACCCAAGAAGTATTAACTCGGAGGAACATCGATGTATGTCCTCAAATATGTAATTAGAGGTACAACGATGTCTACCCTCAATAATGTAATAGTAGGGTCAGTGATGTCTACCCTCAAATTAGTAACTAGAGGGATAGTGATGCCTGCCCTCAAACCACAGTAATCCTTTTCCCCCAACCCGATAGCCACGACACTATTCCATAAAGGCTCCTCACCTTCACTGTGTCTTCCTATGAAAAGCACCACTAAACCAATAGTACCTAAACTGAAACTAACTGGGGCCTCTACACGCAGACATGGTCAAAACCACCTCATTAGGGAGTTTCTCTGTTTGCTAACGGCTCAAAGTTCCGGGTGAGCGGTAAGCACCAAAATAAGTTCCCAAACCACTAAATCTCCATAACTTCAGGCCCCAGTGACCATGTCACTCCTTATCTATTGTCCTTTCCATCCATGTAACATGGGGAAGACCCAACCTGACAGTCTCACTACCTCATCCCTGATGTCCATAACACCCTATCCCGTGGCAAAACCCACCCAATGTAATTTTCTTCATGCGTAACCTATGATCGACATCACGCAAGAATATTAATGTCACATCCAACAGAACCCAAGGTGGTTCTAGCACATTAAATTCAAAAATTACATAAATATAATCAAAATAAAAACATTTAAATAGGAAAAACAGTCTAAACTGTTGGAATTCACTAACCAAGTGTTGTCCCATACCAGAACTGAAGACTTTCAAGCCTTTGACAATTCATATCATACCTTTACAAATTAAATTCAGCAGTTTAGGAAAAATAATTCATTTGAATGCAATTTAGTGTACCTGACCAAAGTGCCCTGATTGAGCAATGTCCCTTCCCCCGACCCCGCTCGAGCAAAATAAGAAAAAAGGGGCATAACCAAAGGCATCTCACAGGTCATAAAGGAAATTTATTATGAATTAGAATATAAAACAAGGTCTCTCTAAAAATATCCAAACACACACCAAAGGCCACATCACATAGAATTCCATGAAAACATGAATGAATTTATACACCACCTACATGACATGTCAAGATACACTACACGACGTGTAGTAGGAAATCCTTACGTGGTTATCTCATGACATGTACTCAGCAAGCAAGCGGCCAATACATGAATAAACCCTACACGGCGTGTACATTGGAGTACACGACATGTATATTGGATTACATAGTGTGTAATCTAGAAATTTCCAAAACATTTCAGATTTTCCCAGTTTTTCATAGAAACATGTCAAAATTAAAACATGATTGGGATTTTGACCGGTTCCAAAAAAACCCAGGTTCTAACACCTATCACATAGAAATTCCTCCAAATCTCTCTCAAGTCCAATATTTTTTACATGTGTCTCCCCTAATGAGTAATATACATGACCATTCAAATGTATTCAACTTAGAAGTAATATTGATAGAGAGGATTCTTTCATACGAGGAACAACCAGTTGATATTATGGACCGTATAAATAAATTTCTAGGAAACAAAGCAACACACATAGTAAATGTTTTATGAAGAAATCATTATTAATAGAAACCAATGTGAGAACTTGAAGATATGAAGAAGCATAAGTATCCTCATATTTTTACAGAGTTTACAAATTTCAAGGAAAAAATTTATTTTAATGTCAGTTGAATGTAACACTATGAGTTTTAATTGACATTTTTTCACGAATAAATTAAAATTGTCATTCATGTATTTCAATGCACGGATAAAATATTCCATTCACTTGGAAGAGAATGGGAATACATTACAAGAAAAATCAACACATATTAGATTACATAGAACATCAACTTGGCATATGTTACATGCAATATCGGCTTGGAATACATTACACAGAACCCCAATGTTTCCCAAAAACAACATTTAATGTTGTAATCACTTAAATATGATAATTATAAACTATCCATTATATGTTGTTATATGAATAGTAACATATAATTTTAGAATATGGTCTATAATTGATTTATCTAAATTGAATATATTTATAATTAATTATATAATATTTTTTAATGTCTGTATATGTTTAACAATAATATTATTTGAAATTAATTTCTTTTATTGTCTGTCTATGAAAAATAATTAATTTAATCATAGAAAAAAATTAGAAGATGAATTTTATAAAATAACCTTAATTTTGAAATTTATAATGTCTAAAATAGCTTAGGTATATGTTTTTTGATTTTTCTGGGAATCATTATTTTTTAGATGAATAGTGAAAAATACAAGATTTTAATTCTAAATATCATTTTCATTTATTTTATTTTAAGGATAAATTATAATTAAAAATGGTTTCAATTTTTAATTATATAATATTTTTATCAATTAATTCAATTTAGGTCATTGTGATCAATTTAATATACAACATGGGTAAAAAAAACATTGCAATCCTTTGAATATTTTTACATTAAAAACATGCATTACCGTCCCGACTATGGGATTAATTTTAAATTAATTTATTCCAATCCTATGATTTGAATTTATATATATTTTGAATCAAAATAATTGATAATTTAAAATTATTTCAACTTATTTTTTCACCAAAATTTTTAGGTAATGAAATTAAAATTAATTACATCGTTTAAGGTAATATTATGCTAAACTAAGGACTACACCTTAAATTTGAGACCCAAAATGATCTAGAAACATTTCCAAGAGACCTTTTATGGAAATATTTTTACCCTATAATTAATAATGTTTATTTGATTCCATTATTGGATGCACGTTCTACATGAAAACCCTAGGTGGAATTCTCTCTTCAAATATTTACAAAAGTGCCACTCATCCTCCACTATAAAGGCCATCTTCTCTAAAAACATACTCACAACTTTTAATACACTTGGATAAACTAAAATATTCCTAGATAATATCCCAATATCCCTCCATTACATATATAAGCCTCTCATTGGACAAAAATTTTAAGCCCTCAGCCTTAAACATTACATAATATTGATTTAATTCATGAATTCACATTGAGGATATTTTCATGTTTTGAGTTTTATAGAATTAGGTCATAACTATTACATTACATATCAAATATTAAAAAGTATAAAATTATACTCTAAATAATTTTTTTAATAACAATAATACTCATTAAATATAATAAAAATTCTTTTCTTGATAAAAATCTTCTTGATTTATTCTTTCTCTTACCCTACCTTATACCCTATGATTTTTTTTTTCAAAAACATCGGATGAGCATAAAAATCTTAGTAATGTATATAAAATAATGGAAGAAAACGTTATTCCATGAATACATACAAATCATTAAATCATACTTTTCAATCATAAAACATAATCTCTATTAAATATCTCAAGAAATCAAAATATTTGTGAATAACATATTGAAATACTAAATCACATAGGTGACTTGTGGAATCAATAAAAAATTTAAATTTTACCTTTCATAGCTACATATGTTGTTACATTGGGAATATCCATCATAGTATATTCCCTAAATCTATTTGGAGAAACATTGAATTTTACCTCTGTCATGTTACCCAATGCATCAGAGAGGTATCTCGGGATCACCTTCCCTAGGTTTATCATGGTACCACCCATATTATGTTTATTACATAACCACCTATAAAATTTATAAGTACCATTACATAATCATAAAACGTAATTGATTGAAATTATCAGAATTTAAGTCATCAATATATAGAAATAAATTCAATATATTTAAATATTCAATTCATTTTGAAAACCATTTAAAACATTTAATTTTGATATTTTTGTATCAAAGTACCATAACACTTTGAACATTTAAAATAAATTTGAGATATAGAATATTAAAACCAATATGATCATATAAATAAATTCTTAAAACCATTTTGAAATTATATACATTGGTGATATTGATTTAGAAAAATAAATCTTTAAAACATATAAAATGATGTTTCAGTTAAAGAGTCTTGTAACAGGTGAGAAACACTTGAATAAAATTATTTAAATAATTACATCACACTAAAATTAAAAAATCCGGATAATTTGTCTATAAATGTTATAAAATGTCAAAATGGTTTTATATACACATTATATGATATTAAAGGTGCACAATATCGAGATATTCCTCAATGAAAGAATATTGAGACGTAGTCCCCTACAAATATTGTAATGCCCCGACCCTAGTTACCCAGAGTCGGTGCATTATTACATAACATTGGCATGATCACAAAGGATCATGTCTCAGAAGACCGATTAATTTATTAGTCTTGGAAACACTAGATATATTCATAAGTCTTACATTACATCATAAGGTAAAAAAACTACAACAACATCTTATCTTCATACCCCCTCATACTACCCCTGCATGTCATTCATAAATTACTTCTTCACATCCTGGGAAAAATAAGAAATTGAAAGGGGTGAGCTCATATGCTCAGTAGGGATAACAATATAGTAAAATATTATATAGATAATCATAAACACTTAAGGCAATGTATAACTAAAACAAAAGCCTTTTAAACTTCAACTTCAGCATAATATGGTAAAGATAAAATGAAATAATACCATTTACTTATTCACATGGATATTCTACTAGTTGAATAATCACTTGAAGTATCAATAACCACTTTCATAATGATGGAATGCATAATGCCAGACTATCATAACCACGTAGCCAAGGCCTCGTGCCAAGACGACAAATAAGATTTTGCCAAGGCCTCGTGCCAAGACACTATTTTTTCTCATGAGACCTACCGATGCATCGAGGAGCTATAGCGGGCTCTACCCGTCACTTACTAAGTTCAATACATTCCTCATATAAAATGTTTGCATCATAACATAAACATTCGTATTAAAACTAGCATACGAAATGTCAATACTATATCCACAAACCATGAATAGTATAAAAATAGCACATCCACAGTCAAACATAACTCATTCGATACAATATGAAAGATTGTATTGTGTCATATTAACCTCAATCGAGAATAATGAAGGATATTGACATAGATGAAAATAATCATCAAAACTATTAGAGAGAAATATCCCACTTTTCTTAAAAACATTTAAAAGTCACAATATTTGTCAAGAAGTCATTTAAAATAGATTTTTGAATCAAAGTGTCCCATACTACTTTGAAACTTTTAAAAGAAATTTTTATTTGAAAACTTTAATGTCCATATAAATAAATCCTTAAAACCATTTTTAAAACATGGACATTAATGAGAAATATTTAGAATAATAAATCTTTAAAAAAATTTAAAATGATATTTTAGTTAGAGTTCCTAACCAAAAGAGACACTTGAATACAAATAATTGAGGTAATAAAAACATTGTAATATCATGAGAATAAATGGATTCATGATATACTATGTCAAAGTACATTATATACAGCATATAAAAGTGATTTTATGTATAACAACAAAGGAGTCTCAAATGGAATGTAAATTGAGATGAAATCCTTCATAAAGGAAGTATCCTCAGTTTAAGGATAAATCAACGACATAATTATGTGTAAAAAATATAAATACACTCAATATGATTGGATATTTAGTGTAAAACAATCAATGGATATCCACACATATTCTTGTAAAAACAACACCAATTAATTTGATGTTTAACTCAATAAATGGGGATTGAGTTAAAATTAATCTTATCAAGTTCATATCGATGACTTGAGAATTTATCAATGGAGTGATTATGTGTTTCAAAAGTATATCCAAAAAAAGGAGAGTGGAAATTATGACATAATCAAATAAATAGTGATTCCACACATAATATTGGAGTAAAATAATCAATTAAGTATCCGTAATGCCGAATGAGTGGAAATTGAAATTTCAAATTCCCATATCGATTTGGTAACTTACGAAACGTACACCCATGAAAGAAGTATCATACAATGATTATGTAAATATCCAAAAATTAAAGTATATTACACAATGAATACAATCATGGACAGTACACACACCCCATGCAATAAATAAGTGGTGAACAATGGAAATATCACGGAATTAAAAGTGAGATAAGAAACCCTTACTTTGTACATTTTCCTTGATCGATGGTTGGTTAACCACCTGTATAATAGTGAAATATTTGTTATTTAATTATCAAAAAATCATTTACATTAATATGATTTAATTTAGGATCTTTTAACATTGATTTGTTAATAATATCTTCGTATGATCGTTGTTTCAGGTGTTAACGGATTCATTTTCTATTATATTATTTGTTATATGTGACATATTTTTTATGGATGGGATGTATCTTATTCATATCCAGAATGATATGTGGTCTCTAAAAATTATTTTTATTCATCAAATGAAATTTAGTCTTGAATGGATATGATGGGGAATGAATCTCATCGCGTTCGTGGAGACGGTAATCCGTACATACGCACAAGCGATAATATCATTATTTTGATATTAAAATAATATATAATTGGATGTTATATCATAGATAAAAAATAATTATCATGTTATATTTATTATTTACATGAATTAAAAATCATTATTATACCCATCCAAATAATAATATATTGAATAACAATTACACCACGACGTGGAGACGGTAGGCCGCACGTACGCACGTATGGTAACATGTCATTCAAAGGATGGATAGAATACTGAATATGGTTGTATCATATTTATAATAACATCAATGTATATAGAAGATACTGGAGTAATTATTTTAGAATGTAAATAGCAAAGAAAGAAAAAGTGGAAGAAAAAAGGAACTTGAAAGAGAGTGGTGAAAACATTACATCTTCTTCGGGTTCTTCCTTTTGATTTGATCAAAAGGAATCCTTAGGTTGGATTTATGATCAAACTAAGGCCTTTGGGTTGAAGTGAGGGAAGTTGATAGAGTATTTGGTCAGGGGTTGGTTGAGCCAAAAGACTTTGAATTTGTGAATTAGTGAGAAGGGCGAATTCCCTTTTATAAGAGGGGTGAGGGGCACCTTTGGAAAAGTTAGAAATTTTATTTTATAATAAATTCATATTCAGTTTCTAAATGCTCCAAAGTGGATTAAAAAAAGTATAATGTGGGTATGGGTTGAAATAATTTCAACCAATCGAATGTAGACATGTTTGGGCCATTATATTAACCTTATATTTTAGTTTTAACTCTTCGTTAATTAGTTTGACATTTACCATGTCGCTTTGTATTTTTATATTATTTATATAATAAACATACTATATAAATCCAAGCGACTCCAAAGTGGTCCATTAATGATAAAAATATCATGATGTAAGTCTCTTGGCCAATCCTTAGATTTTTAGGAATTGATTATCAATTAATAATATAATATTTGTTTTAAAAACTCTTTTATGTCAATTTTGACACTATTGGGTATTTTGCTTTTGATAATTTCATAACAGCATTATTACTTCAAAAAAAATTATATAAACATTCCAAATAAGTCATATTAGCCTATAAAATTATTTTAATTTATAAAATGTCTTAAATTACATTTATTTGGTTATTTATAATATCAATTATCTTAATCTTTCATTAATACTATAATTACTGCATCAGCATTGTGTCATAAATAAATTAAATTATATAATGTATATAAATTATAAATAAAATAACATTATGTATTAAATCGTTTTATATTTCTAATTAATATTTATAGTCGAAAATATAACATATATAACTCAATGTAAAAATTGTTTTTCTAAAAGATATATGCTTATGTCATTTTTGTATTTACTTAAACTTAATTAATATAAAGTGTCCATGTCACATAAAAGTGGCTTCATGGGGTCCCAAAATCAACCCAAATATGCCCAATCTCGGACATGTATTCCCCAATAATGTTAGGACACGTTTTAGGGTAATTTATTATTATTATAATATTATTTGTTTACCCTTATTTACTAGATTTACCCTTTAACCATGGTAAATAAAATATTTACCGAAGTAATTATTCAAAATGTCTAAAAATAAGAGTTGAATATTTAAACAATTTGGACATCTTGATTCCAAATATGGAGTCAATTTTTCCAAATTCAAAACACAAAAGTGGCAGAAATTAATTTAAAATTAATTCCCACTGTCAAAACAAAAATCGTGTTTTTGAGAGATAATAAGTATCAAAAGATTAACACTTGTTTATGTTTGTTTTAAATGTAAAATCATGTCCAATGACCAAATTTTTTTTAAATGGTAAAAATATATTCTAAATATACTTTAAAACCACTCATATTAATAATTTATCACTATTAATTATTTTGATTAAAAAATTTGTTTTTAATAAAAATTTAGTAATTTTCACTATTCATCAAAATATGAAAGTTATCTGAAAAGTACCAAAATTTCACCCTATGCTAATTTCGATATTCCGAATCTAAAAATGAAGCCCATTTTGAAAGATAAAATGTATAGAATTTCAGAAATTGGGTATTACTATTAATAACGGCTAGTTTTATTAGTTGTGGTGTGTGTTAGAACTTGAAGTTGCGTACAACACACGCTACTGTATTATTCAGCGAGAAGCGTACCGTAGAAGCTTGGGGTGTTACATTCTCCCCTCCTTCAATAAATTCCATTCGTGCAATTTTTAAAATTGAGATTGGGAATATAATGGAAAGTCACACATCAGAAAAAGAGTCAATAAAACTATCAATTTAAAAGAAAGAAAGAGAAGTACAAATGTCACCCGAGATAACCTATACTAGGATTCCATGTAGAAAAACAAGGATATGGATGATAAAATAAGTTTCAAGTTCTGATGGAGAGGGATAGAAGACATGATTAGGAGAAAGTTAACAACAAGAAAACCACAAACTTGTGATGGTGAAAATAGTCATCAGTTTCCCAGTAGGAAAAGTAAACGGACAACATTTTTTTTAAGTTACATAACATAAAGATGGGGAATTAATTTCTGAGATTGACTAAGAACATAAAGACATATACATACTATTTAAGTAAAGTTTCATTCTTTAAAAAATTTCTACTACTAACTCATTTTTAAACGATGAGTATTCTAGAAGACTTGGTCACACTAGAAGATCTACAAAAAAATTCTTATAGAATCAGATGATTCACGAAGAATAAACTATATATTTACCTTGTCTTTAGAGATTAAACAAAACCAAAACGGTTATTATAAGATCATATCATCCCCCAAAAGTTTAATTCATTAGATAAAGAAACACTAATATTAATTTCTAAAATTAAACCAACAATACCCCAAAGTTAAATAAATAGCATTCAATAAAGAAATGTCCTTCAAATCCTTTAATAAAATCCAAAATAATATTAAAACTCAAAACATAGAATAATTTGGTTATGTAGTCTTCCACGTTAAATGGTATCTCTAAAAACATCAATTACTCTTAAAGTCACATACTTAAAAGTAGTTAACCTAATCACATATTTCTTATTATAGGATAATCATTTCCATAAATAACCCAAATCACTATAAATCCACAATAAAAAAATAGATAAAATCCACCATTACTCCTCGAATTAAATCCCATACTATTCTATTTTCTTTGGGCATATAGTGTTCCCAATAAAGAGAACATCTTCAAAAATAACATTTATCACATAATCACTGAATCATCTTCCTATACTAAGGGTATTCATTTGATAAGACCTAAGATCCCAAAACAAATAATTATTTATCAATAAAATCATTTAACTAAAAATAATAGTCACACTAACCAGGGACTTATCATAGTCCAATGGTAGGCGATAAATCCCAATCTCACTTTGGTTGTGGGTTCTATTCCCACAGCTTTGTCCGAAGCGACAGGTTGTCACACAGTCTGCGTGTTGTCCTTTTTCAAAAACTATATTTTATAACATTACCAAAATGAGATAAATTCCTCAAAATATCCATAACATAATTTAACCCCAAATTCTATCTCATTCCTTGAATTTTCATCCCAAATTATAATAACTTGTAATTGCCTCAAACCCAATGATCATATAAAACCAAATGGTTATTTATAACCATATCCACGAGAGAAAAGATAATTCTTCCTCAAATATCATTCTCACATGGAAAACTATAGGGTTACAAATACAAGAGAAAATTATTCCAACGTAAACCCATCAACAAGGAGAACTAATACTTTTTAAAAATTTCTCCAACAATTTATTTCCACATAGCTTCTTTAATGAACAAGAAAATATCCTATAGAATAGTGAATTCACTCGGGTAATGGCCAGGTCCCCTACATTTACGGCAAATGACCGTAAATGGAATCTTGGGACCATTTTTATCTTCTACCATAGTAATCTTCATTTTTCTTCACCAATTCTTCACTTTATGTCCTTCTTCCTGCACGTAAAGCATTTCTTTGTCCCATTGAGACACTTTCCAGGGTGTCTCCTTCCACATTTCCTGCATGACGGAAATTTAGGATTCCTTTCTCCATGGTCTCCACTGCTAGAGCTCTTATCATTCATCACATTTCTCTTCTTTGTTGAGTCTGGTAGTTTGTTAATATATATATTGTTGATCATATTTTTTAAACTTGATTTGGCATGAAGATGATATTTTTATGCCTTTCAACATTCCATTTTGTTTCCCTTTTCCACAACCGTTACCAACTTGTACATCATTCTGAAAGTCACTATGACTTCCTTGGAATCCAGCCATTGACTAAAACTAGAAATCATTGTGTGTGTAACAGTAGTCATAAAATCATTTAGAGAATATCATGTCACCATATTCTCAATTTTAAATACATTAGGATTAACCAAGGTCATTTACTCTCATCTTATATATAATACATCAAATCAGTTTGTTAAGAAAATGTAAATTATCCTAAGCATATCCCCCGGGAGTGTCGTAACCAAGAGTGCAACAAGGCCCGTTGTCGTGCGCCAGTTCCCGTTCGAGTCTAGCTCAAAGCGGTGTTTTCGGGTTTTACCCCTACGTACATCTATTTCAGAGCCGCCTCTACCTACTCATATCCAGATAGGGATGTATTTCTCGGAAAACACAAAAAATCTCTACAATACTAAAATTCTAGGAAGTTATTCTATAGTTATCCTCAATGTCCATCTTAGGGATTTGTGCTCTAATCAGAGTTTATGTAAATCTAGCTCCCAAGGTTTGTACTAAACATCCTATGATACCAACTGTAACGCCTCAAACCTAGTTACCTAGATTCGGTGCATTATTACATAACATTGGCATGATCACAAAGGATCAAGTCTCAAAATACCGATTAATTTAATAGTCTTGGAAACACTAGATATATTCATAAGTCTTACATTACATCATAAGGAAAAAAAATACAACAACATCTTGTGTTCATATCCCCTCATACTACCCCTGCAGCACATTCAAAAATTACTTCTACACATCCTGGGAAAAATAAGACATTGAAAGGTGTGATCTCATATGCTTAGTAAGGATAACAATATAGAAGAAGATTTTATAGATAAGCATAAACACTTAAGGAAATGTATAAATAAAACAAAAGCCTTTTAAAATTGAACTTCATCATAATATGGTAATGACAAAATGAAATAATGCCATTTACATATTCACTTGGATATTATACTAGTTGAATAATCACTTGCAATATCAATAACCAAATTCATAATGATGGAATGCATAATGCCAGACTATCATAACCACGTAGTCAAGGCCACATGCCGAGACTACAAATAATATTGTGTCAAGGCCTCGTGCCAAGACACTAGTTTGTCTCATGAGACCTAATGATGGATCGAGGAGCTATAGCAGGCTCCACCCGTCACTTACTTAGTCCAATTCATTCCTCATATGAAAAGTTTGAAACATAACATAAACATTGGTATTAAAACTAGTATACAAATGTCAATACTTTATCCACAAACCATGAATACTATAAAAATAGCACATCCACAGTCAAACATAACTCATTCGATACAGTATGAAAGATTTTATTGTATCATATTAACCTCAATCGAGAATAGTGAAGGGCATTTACATTGATGAAAATAATCATCAAAACTATTAGAGAGAAATATCCCCCTTTTTCTTGAAAACATTTAAAAGTCACTCTATTTTTCAAGAAGTCATTTAAAATAGATTTTTGAATCAAAGTGTCCCATACCACTTTGAATCATTTAAATGGAATTTTATTTGAAAAATTTAATGTCCATATAAATAAATCCATAAAACCATTTTTATAAAATGGACATTAATGAGAAATATTAAGAATAATAAATCTTTAAAACATTTTAAAATGATATTTTAGTTAGAGTTCCTAACCAAAAGAGAGACTCTTGAATACAAATAATTAATGTAATAAAAACAATGTAATATCATGAGAATAAAGGGATTCATGATATACTATGTCAAAGTACATTATATACACCAAATAAAAGTGATTTAGTGTATAAAAACAAAGGAGTCTCAAATAGAATGTAACTTGAGATGAAATCTCTCATAAAGGCAGTATCATTAGGTTAAGGATAAATCAATGACATAATTATGTGTAAAAAATAAAAATACACTCAGTATGATTGGATATTTAGTGTAAAACAATCAAAGGACATTCACACATATTCTTGTAAAAACAACACCAATGAATTAGGAGATTGAGTTAAAATTACTCTTATCAAGTTCATATCGATGACATGAGAATTTATCAATGGACTGATTATGTGTATCAAAATAATATCCACAAAAGGGGAGTGGAAATTATGACATAAGAAAATAAATAGTGATTCCACACAAAATATTAGAGTAAAATAATAAATGAAGTATTCGTAAAGCCGAATGAGTGGAAATTGAAATTTCAAATTCCCTTATCAATTTGGTAACTTATGAAACATACACCCATGAAATAAGTATAATACAATGAGTATGTAAATATACATAAATTAAATTATATTACACAATGAATACAATCATGGGCAGTACACACACCCCATGCAATAAATAAGTGGTGAACAATGGAAATCTCACGGAATTAAAAGTGAGATAAGAAACCCTTAATTTGTACATTTTACATGGTCGAAGGTAAGTTAACCTCCAATATAATAGTGAAATAATTGTTATTTAATTATCAAAAAATCATTTACATTAATATGATATCATTTATGATCTTTTATCATTGATTTGTTAATAATATCTTAGTATTATCGTCGTTTCGGGTGTTAACGGATTCATTTTCCTTTATATTATTTGTTATGTGAGCCGTATTTGTTATGGATGGGGTGTATCATATTCATATCCAGAATTATATCATTTCTCTAAAAATTATTTTTATTCATCAAATGTAATTTAGTCTTGAAAGGATATGATGGGGAATGAATATCATCGCGTTCGTGGAGACTGTAATCCGTACGGACGCACAAGCGACAATATCATTATGTTGATATTATAATAATATATAATTTGATGTTATACCATATATAAATAATCATTATCATGTGATATTTGTTATTTACATGAATTAAACAACATTATTATATCCATCCAAATAATAATATATTGAATAACAATTACACCACGACGTGGAGACGGTAGGATGTACGTACGCATGTATGGTGACTTTTCATTCAAAGGATGGATATAATATTGCATATGGTTGTACCATATTTATAATAATATCAAAGTATATAGAATATACTGGAGTTATTATTTTAGAATGGAAATAAAAAATAAATAAGAAGTGCAAGAAGAAATTTACTAGAAAGAGGGTGGTGAAAACATTACCTCTTCTTCGGGTTCTTCCTTTTGATTGGACCAAAAGGGATCCTTAGGATGGATTTCTGATCAAACTAAGGCATCTAGGTTTAAGTGAGATAAGTTGAGAGAGTATTTAGGTAGGGTTTGGCCGAGCCAAAAGGCATTGAATTATTGAATTCGTGAGAAGGTGGAATTCTCTTTTATATGAGGGGTGAGGGGCACCTTTGGAAAAGCTAGAAATATTATTTTATAATAAATTAATATTCGGTTTTTAAAGGATAAAAAGTGGATTATTAAATGCATAAGGTGGTTATGGGTCTAAATACTTTCAACAAATATAATTTATACAGGTTTGGGTCATTATATTAACCTTATCATTTAGTTCTAACTTTTAGTTAATTAGTTTGACATTTACCATGTCACTTTTTATTTTAATATTATATAGTTAATAAACATAATATATACATCCAAGTGACACCCAAGTTTTCCATTAATGATAAAAATATCATGATATAAGTCTTTTTTCCTAACCTTATATTTTTAGGAATTGAATATCAATTAATAATATAATATTTGTTTTCAAAACTCTTTTATGTCAATTTTGACACTATTGGGTATTTTGTTTTTGATAATTTCATAACAGCATTATTACTTCAAAATAAATTTATATAAACAATCCAAAGATGTCATATTATACTATGAAATTATTTTAATTTATAAAAAAAGTCTCAAATTACATTTATTTGGGTACTTATATTATCAATTATCATAATCTTTCATTAATACTATAATTACTGCATCATCATTGTGTCATAAATAAATTAAATTATTTAATGTCTAAAAATTATAACTAAACTTCCATTATGTAGGAATTGTTTTTATCTTTCTAATGAATAGTTATAGTCGAACATATAACATATATAACCCTATGTAAAATAATATTTTCTAAAAGATATATGCTTATGTCATTTTTGTATTTACTTAAACTTAATTAATATAAAGTGTCCCTATCACCTACATGTGGCTCCATGGGGTCCCAAAATCGACCCAAAGATGCCCATGGTCGGACATGTATCCACCAATAAGTTTAGTACACGTTTTAGGGTAATTTATTATTATTATAATATTATTTGTTTACAATTATTTACCGGATTTACCCTTTAACCATGGTAAATAAAATATTTACCGAAGTAATTATTCAAAATGTCTAATAATAAGAGTTAAATATTTACACAATTTAGACATCCTGATTCCAAATATGGAGTACATTTTTCCAAATTCAAAACACAGAAGTGGCAGAAATTAATTTAAAATTAATTCCCGCTGTCAAAACAAAAAGCATGTTTTTAAGAGATAATAACTATCAAAAGATTGACACTTGTTTATGTCCGTTTTAAATGTGAAATCATGTACAATGACCAACAATTTATTAAATGGTAAAAATATATTCTAAATATATTTTAAAACCACTCAAATTCATAATTTATCACTATTAATTATTTCGATTAAAAAAGTTGTTTTTAATAAAAATTTAGTAATTTTCACTATTAATCAAAATATGAAAGTTATCCGAAAAGTACCAAAATTTCACCCTAGGATAATTTTGATATTATGAATCAAAAAATGAAGTCCATTTTGAAAGATAAAATGTATAAAAATTCAAAAAGTGGGTATTACTATTCATAACGGCTAGTTTTATCAGTTGTGGTGTGTGTTAGAACTTGAAGTTGCGTACAACACATGCTACTGTATTATTCAGCGAGAAGCATACCGTGGAATCTTGGGGTGTTACTAGTAACATATAATTAGATTAATGATAAATCTATGACATAACTGTGGGTGGAAAATATAAACAACCCCAATATATATAGATATTAATTGTAAAAAAATCATAGGACATTCACATACATTCTTCAAAAAACAAAATTAATGACAATGATATTTAACTCAATGAATATAGATTGAGAAACAATATCCCTTACAAAGTTCATGTAAATGATGTAAGAATATGTAAATGGTGTGATAATGTGAAGAAATAGTATATGTAGTCAAAAGGAAGTGTAAATTACAACACATATAAACAAAAAAAGATTCCACACATAATCATTGAATAATATAATCAATGAAGTATTTTTTAAATCAAAATATTGGAAATTAAGTTTAGAAATTCCTACATAAAGATAATTTTTATATAAAATATATTAAATATGTGTATTCACTATAAGAAAACCTAAATCAAGTATAAATAGAAGATAGTAAATCAAATTTCATTTCTCATATAATCATAGCACGACATAATGAAGAATTAGAAGATTATCCCAAAGAAAGGAAATTCGGAAAGAAGTTCCCTCATGAAAATTTTGATGCCTTACAACGTCATATAAAAATTTAGAAAATGGGTTGATGAGATAGAAAATCAGACCCCATTAATTTTAAATAAAATTTATAGAAATAAGGAAGTATAAGAATATATCCCAAAATACGAAAATAGAAATTAAAATACCCAACATAAAAGAATTCTCTGATTAATAGAAGAGGGTGAACGAGTCTCTTACCTAGAGTCCTCCTCAACACGTATGTTCCTTGTTTTTCCTTAATAATAAACATAAGATAAAATATAGTTTCTTCAATACCATTTTCACTTTTATTATTCCATTTATATCACTGATTACCATGTTATATGCATTATGTAATTATTTAAGTCAATATCAGTTGTTTTGTCGATATTCAATACTTGAGTCCAAAATGAACTTGTTGTAATTTCAAATTGTCCATGTGATGAAAATTACATCATCAATAGAGTGATATTAATGATTAAAATATCATAATTATCCATTATATATATGTATTTATAATATTAAATAACATTTGAAGATAAGAAATGAAATGCACCGTTCATATAGATGGTAGGCCGTATGTACGAATGAACGTTGCTTTCATTTCTTTGTCATATTAGAGTAATGAAAACTAAATGATACATGGTTATATTATAATTGAAGAATAATATCTATGTTATATACATACATAATTTCATTAATTCAATTCTTTATATCTTCTATTTATGTCATGAATGAGTCATGTCACTTTGAGGGGTCGGTAGTGATCACTTCCTCAAATGAAATTATCATATTTACACATTATGGAATGCATATAGGTATGATGTAAATGAAAAATACAGATGAATATTAACAATATAAATATATTATATATAATATATAAATACAGTGACATCATAATGTCCACCGTGATAGGTGGTAGAGGAAAATTGAACAGTCATCATTTTTGAAGCAGTAGTTTGTCGTACATATAAACAGTATGTTTGTATCAATTATATGGAGGTGTGTGTATGTGTAGATAAAATAATTATCATTAAAACATAATTGCATATTTCTTAATATGTGTTTTTTTATAATAAAATAATATGAATATAATAGGGAGTTAAGATGTAAAATATTAGAAAGGAACTTTAGAGAAGACGCTACCTCTAAAACGTGTAAGTCCCATTGATTTGAGCCAAAATAATTTATTGAATTGACTTCATTCTATTATAATTATTCTAAGAGAAATATTGGGATGTTGAGAGATTATTTGTGTTGATTTTGGACGATCCATTGTGCTTTGGATGTGAGATTAAATGGGTAGTGGTGATGCCCTTTTATAAAAGGGATAAGGGGAACTTTAGGAATGTTTTGAATTATTATTTTATTATAAACTTATATTAAGTTTCAAAAGGTTAAAAATTCGTTTATTTAAAAGATCAGATGTTTTGGGTAAAACTTATTTATACCAATAGGTTTTGGGAATATCTAGGTCACAAATTTAACCTTATCTTTTCACTTTAACCCTTAGTTATCTAATTTAACTCTTACCATTATTCGTGTATATTAATACGATATGGTTAATATAGTTACTATAAAATACAATTATAACTTCAAGTGGTTCTTTATTGGAATTTTAATCATTATCTAAGTCATTGGGTCGATTCTTAGATTTTTAGGACTGTTAAATGATTTAATAAAATAATGTTTGTTTTATAAATTCATTTATGTCATTTTTTATATTATCCCTATAATTACTTTTTAAAAATCCATTACTGATTGATTTATTCAAAAATATTTGTTAATTAAAATTTAAAATTCATAATAATACATAAAAATAGTTTATGGCATAAAAGGGTTTATAATAAATTTATTATAATATTTATAATCTCATTTATTTGAATCATTCATTAATAAAGAAATCATTACTTCATCATTCTTTCTTAAATAAATTTACTTATTTTATGTCTAAATAGTATAAATAAAATACCATGATTTATGAAATATTTTTTGAATTATAATTACTATTTATAGTCGAATATATAACTTATATAACCATATATTAAAATTATTTTTGTAAAAAAGAGATGTTTAGTAATATTTTTCTTTACTTCAAATTAATTTTTATAAAAATTCATTTTCACATCAATGTGGCTTCATGGGGCCCCATAATTGTCCCAAGGATGATTAGGATTAGAAATATATCATGATATAGGATTAGTACACATTTTAAGGTTGTTTAATATTATTATAATATTATTGTTTACCCTTATTTACCATATTTACCCTTTAGCCATGGTAAGTAAAATAATTACTGAAGTTACTATTCCAAATGTATAAAAATAAAAGGTATTTATTTTGAAAATATGAACCTTATGATTCCAAATATGGAATCCATTTATCCCAACTCAAAACACAGAAGTTTCATTAATTAATTTTAAATTAATTCCTCTTGTCAAAACCAAAAAAAATTTAACAAATAATAAATATCAAAAGATTGATATGAGTTTATACACAATTAAAATGAGAAATATAATAAACTAAACATAATAGGATTAAATGATACAAATATAATCCAATTATACATTAAAAACAATAAAAATGATAATATAACAATATAAATAAATTAGATGAAAATGCAGTTTTGAATTAAAATGCATTATTTTTCACTATTCATTAAAAAATGAACTATATCAGAAAAATAAAAAAAATCCATCCAATATAAATTTTGATGTCCAGATGCTAAAGAATCATTCTATTTTGTAAACTATAACATTTAAAAATGACAAAATCTAGACTTAAAAAGGGTTCTCCATCAAAAGGCCATAAAATTACCTTTTAAAAATATTATAGTATTTCTTGATTAAAATATGATTCATTCTTATTTTAACCCTCAATATACTATTTTATAAATTTAAAGACATTTAATAATCATATCATATTAGTTATATTCATTCTCACCAATACGACGACTAGTATTTTTCTACCATTTAAAATAATAATAATATTTTATTATTTATAAGTATAAATCAAATTTGTGTGAAACCTATGGTTTCAAAGAAACTCATTGTTGCGTGTTGAGTATGATATCGAAAAAATGATTCCCATTAATGTTAATATAAAATCATATTTATAAATATTAATGGAAATGAAATAAAGTATTATTCTATAAATACCTTGGTGGTTAAATCATTTCCCCCTTTTTGGAAATTGCATCCTCACAATCTTAAAATTAGGTTTGGAAATTTCATTAAAGCACCACATATGAAAATGTTTCAATAAAAATATCACATTAACAGAAATAAATATATGTACAATGGTCACCCATGATATCCCATAGTAGTATTACATGTACAAAATTTTAGATATTGAAGGTAAACTAACCATTAGGTTCTGATGAGGAGTGATAGAAAATAAGATTACGAGAAATATATCTACAAGAAAACTATATATTAGGGTTGCATTAAATGGTCGTTGATTCCCCAGTAAGAAAATTGAATAATTAGTTTTTGTTTTAAGTTACTTTTCTTAATTTTTCAGAAATTATTTATGAGATTTACTAAGAACATATGAAAATATACTTACTTTTCAGGTAGAGTTTCATCATTTAATATATTTCTACCACAAACTCTTATTCTATCCAAATGATGATTATTCAAGATTAGTATGTTTTATCATATGTTCTATAATAAACATATAGAATCACATAATACACAAAAGAGGAAATAAATATTTCACCTATCTTTAGAAATTAACCAAAACCAAAATGGTTAGTACAATATCAAATAATCCACAAATAATATAACCTTTTATAAAAACATTTCTACTCATAATCTTCATAATTCAACAAAAAATACACAATGTTCATAAAAGACAATTAAATCCACAATTGTCCTAAAAATTCTTCAATGTAATCCATCTAATATCGAAACCCAAATCTCAAAAGGAATTAAACACATAGTCCTCCAAATAAAATATTAACATTTATCTCCAAATAACGTCGTCTACTCATAAAGTCTCATACTATACTATAATTAACCTAAACACTTATTTTCTATGATAGGTTAATCATTTCCATAAATTTCACAAATCCCCAAGTTTCCATAATAAAAATATAGATTCTTCCAATATAAAAATTCAAAGATTATTGCTAAAATTAAATCCCAGAGTATTCTGTTTTCCTTATGCATAATGTATTTCTATAAGATCATACATCTTCCAAAGTAACATTAATCACATAATCAACAAGCCATTTTCCTTTACTAAGGATAACCATTTGATAATACATGAGTTACCAAAATCAACATTTTATTAAACCATAAAATTATTTAACTAAAAAGAATATTTCATACTAACTAGGTACTTCACGTAGACCAGCAGTAGGCGTAGAACCCTTATCTCCCTTCGGTTGTGTGTTTGATTCACATGGTGTTTCCGAACATGACATGTTGTCACACATACTGAATTTTGTTCCTTTTTCTAAAACCATATCATTATTATAACATTCTAAAAAATAATATAATTTCATAAAAATACCCATTACCCATTTTACCCTCAAAGGTTATCTAATACCTTTCATTTAGAATCCCAAAATGTAATAACCATTTATCACCTCATAAAAAAAATATCATATGAACCCCTAAGGGTATCCCTTATTTCCACAAAATAAAATATAATTATTTGTGGAAAAAAAATTAACATGTCATTTTTCTGGGTTAAACATACTAGAAATTTCCTTTCAATGTAATCCCATAATCAAAATATCCTTAATAATTTTAATAATTTCATCATCCTACGATATACCATAACTTGTGAATCCCTTATATATATACTTCTTACTAATTAAGTGCTCTTGATAATCTATTAACTAATAATTTCCTCCTTATTTTTTAATGCATCGTTCATATAGATCCAATATCCTCATCATTTATACATATCAATCCAAAGATGATTCATTATTTATGGATACGATAATAAATCATACCTTGAATCCAGATATCATGATCTTTAGGATGTTCCCTTTCTATTTCAGTATGTTTACCTACATTCAAAAAGTAAACATTCACTCCAATTATATACTTTCACATTTCGATAGAGTAGGAAAAGTTGAGATAACTAAATCAAATCAAAAAATACCATGACTCATATAATTATTTTAGAAACTAGTTGGAGTTGGATAACTCAAACAATTTCTTCTAGTGATTTTAATAATCAAGAATCTATTAAAATAATTCGAACATGAATTCTAGATAATAGTATTGATGAAATCATCATAGAGGGATAAAAAAATTGTGCGAGATCCCATTCCTTCCATCTAAAAAATTAAACCTTAATCTTCTGAAAAGAATCAACAATTAAACGAATTATTATTATTAAAAAATAATCCTTTATAGGGGAAATATAACATAAAAACTTTTATATTACTCTCTTACATCAACATTCTTATATTTATATTGTTCAGGTTTTTTTCTAAATAACATATTTTACCATAACCCACCAAAAATGACAATATGATAATAACCGAGTTAGTTATATGAGAACATTTACTAACAACATGATAACACCCTATCCTTTAAAGATATCTAAGATAAACATTGATACCAACTATAATCCCTAGCATTAAACATTACATAATCTTGAGATAATTCATGAATTAACATTTATGCTCTTTTTAGGTTTATAGTTGTAAAGGATTATGCAATTACTATTACATTACATCTCAAATATTACTATGTAGACAGTTTTACAACAACTTATTTTTTTCGCAACAATTAATCACATTAAATAAAACAAAAATTATTTTCATGATAAAAATATTATTCAATTCATCATTTCTCATACCCTTCCTTATACCATGTGAGAAAAATTTCAAAAACATGGAATGACAATAAAAAGAACTGTAATGGATATAAAATAAGGGATGAAAACATACCTCCATGAATATATACAAATATATAAATCATAATTTTTAATCATTAAACATGATCCCTTTGACATACCTCATGAACTCATAAGATTTATTATTTACACAATGAAATTGTAAATCATAAAGGAGAATTGTGGAATCCATAACATACATACATTGTATCTTTCACAGCTACATAGGGAGTTATATTTAGAATAACCATCATATTATATTCCCTAAATATCTTAAGAGAAACATTAACATTTACCTTGGTCTCATTACCCAATGAATTGGAGAGTTATCTCAGGCTCACCCACCCTAGGTTTATCATAGAACCACCCGTATTTGGTTTACTACGTAACCACCCATAATATTTCCAACTTCCACTAAATAATCATAACACATAATAGATTAAAATTATCAACATTTCAGTAATCAATCAGAATAAATCAATTCAATATAATAAAATATTCAATCCATTTCCAAAACCATTTGATACATTTAATAAATAGATTCATGAATCAAAGTTTCACATACCACTATGAAACTTTTTAAAGAAATTTGATAGTTATAATTTTAAAACATACATGTGAATATAAATAAATCTATAAAATCATTTTTAAAATAGGGATTTTAATGAAAAAAATTTAGAATAATAATTCTTTAAAACATTTATAATGATGTTTCAGTTAAAGATTCTTGTAACACAGGATAAATAGTTAAATTAAAATAATTAATTAATTTCATCAAAAAAACAATAAATATCATGAGAATATAAAATTTAATGATATAAAATTTCAATAGTTATATATATACACCTTATAGGATATTGAAGGTGCACAATATCGACATATGCCTCAATGAACGGAGATTGAGACGTGGTCCCCTACAATGATTGTGTCATTATATTAAAGATAAATCAATGACATAAATATGTGTGAAAAATATAAACACACCCCATATAAGTGGATTATTATGTTTATAACAATCATATGACAGTCACAATAGTTATTGAAAAAACAAAACAAATGACATGGATATTAACACAATGAATGGAGATTGATTAAATATTTTCCTTACAAAGTTTGTACAAATGATGTAAGAATTTATCAATAGGGTGATTATGTGGAGAAAAAATATATCCAAATGAAAGGAAGTGTAAATTACAAAATAAATAAACATAAATTTATTATACATGTAATATTGGCATAATATAATCAATGATGTATGTGTAAAACCAAAAGAGTGGAAATTGAGTTTAGAAATTCCCTTATAAAGACCATTTTCTAAATAAAATAGATCGATTATGTCCATTCATGATAAGTACACATAAATCAATGAAAAATAAATAAAATAAGTACATAAAAAGTTATTTCTCACATAATCGTAGAACTACATAATGAAGAATAATAAAATTAACACAGAGAATGGAAATTGGGTTAATAAGTTCCCTTATGAAAATTTGGCAGCATTACAATGTCACTTAAAAATTCATAAAATTAGTTGATGAGATAGAAAGGTTCTATCATCACAAGGAATTAAAATTTAATAAATATGTATATTCAAAAACATATCCAAACATATGAAAATTTAAATTTAAAAACATACCATAAAAGATGTCACTAACTAAAATAGAAGGGTGAAAGGGTCCTTTACTTAGAGTCTGACTCATCCTGAATGTTCCTTCTCTCCCATAATAATAAACATGTGTTAATTTATACATTCCTGAGAAACTTCTTGAATTTTATTATTCTTTTATATCACTTATTACCATGTTATAAATATTACATAATTATTTAAGTAAATTTTGTTTGTTTTATCGATATTTGGTACACGAGTCGAAAATGAACTTGTTATATTTACAAATTGTCCATGTTGTTGAAATTCTATTATTTAATGAATGATATTAAGGATTTTTATATCATATATATCCTGTATATATGTGTATTTATAATATTACATAATATTTTATAACAATGAATTTATTGTACCATTCATAGAAATGGTAGGCTATACATAAACGTGAATGCTACATTCATTTCACTATCATATTAATGGTATGAAAACTAAATGATACATAGGTATATTATAATTATATTATAATATAAATGTTATATATGTTTCTTAATTTCATTAATTTCATCCATTATACATTCCATTTATGTCATAAATTATTCAAATCAGTTTGAGGGGGCGGTAGTGTGCACTTCTTCAAATGGAGATATCAAATTCACACAATATGGAATGCGTAAAGGTATGATGTAAATGAAAAATTCAAATGTAAAGAGAAAATATAAATATCATAAATATCATATATAAATATAGTGACATCATTATGGCCACCATGGTATGTGGTATGGAAAAATTGAACAATCATCATTTCGTGAGGCACTAGTTCTCGGTGCAAAAAAAACAATATGTTCATATCCATTAGATGGAGGAGTGTGTATGTGTAGTTAGAGTAAATATAATAAAAAATCATAATATATGGAGGAAAATTATTTTTTTATTTATTAAATAATAAAAATTTAATCATGAGTGAAAATATAAAATAATGGAAGGGAACATTAGAGAAGACGCTACCTCTAACACTTGTAACTCCCTTTGATTTTAGCAAAAAGTCATTCTTGAATTGCCATCTAAACAAATTATGGATTATAAGATGAATAGAGGTATTTTGAGACCTTATTTGGGAAGTGGTTTCATGAGACAAGAGTCATTAAAGGTGTGATTAAATTGGTAAGGGAGATACCCATTTATAAGAGGGAGGAGGGGCACTTTAAAAATGATTCGAAGTATTATTTTATTATAAAATTATTTTCGGTTTCAAAATGTCCCAAACTAATTTAATTTAAATATATGGTTATTTTTGTTTGATGAAATCCCAAACCAATAGGTTCTAGATATTTATAGGTCACAAATGAAACCATATCTATTTTCTTTAATCCCTAGTTAATTAATTCTACACTTACCATAACTTCTTGTATATTAATACTATATTGTTAATATAGTTACTATAAAATGACAATATAACCCCACGTTGTTAATTAATTACATGTGAAAGATTATAAAATTCATATGGTCGAATAATATATTTTTAGGACTATTATATCATTTAATAAAATAGTATTTTTTTTAAAAACTCATCTATGCCAATTTTTATACTATTCATATCATGGCTTTTTAAAAATACATAAAAACTTTATTATTTCTAAAAAAATTCTTTAATTCAAAGATATTATGCAATAAACATCAATAAAATTATTGTATTGCATTAAAATTTTCAAATTCAATTTATTTTAATATTTACAATCTCATTTATTTAAATCATTCATTAATAATAAAATCACTAAATCATCATTTTGTCATAAATTAATTTATTTATATGATATCTAAAAATTATAAATAAAATAAAATGATATAGGAAATGATTTTTTATTTTTATTTACTATTTTTAGTCGAATAGATCACTTATATAACCTTATATAATTTTTGTAATAAAATGACATGTTTATGTCATATTTTTCATTACATTAAATTAATTCTTTTTAAATGCCATTTTCACATACATGTGGCCCAATGGGGTCCCAAAATCTACCAAAGGATACCCATTTTCAAACATATATAATAAAATATGATTAATAAATGTTTTTGGGTAGTTTTATATTATTATATTATTATTTGTTTACCCTTATTTAAACGATTTACCACTTCACCATTGTATATAAAATAATTACTGAATATACTATTCATTATGTCTAAAAATAAAAGGTACCTATTTACACAAATTGAAAATTTTGATTCCAAATAAGGAATGATTTTTTAAAAATGCAAAACACATATGTTACTGTAATTTATTTAAAAATAATTCTCGTTGTCAAAACCAAAAGCAGGTTTTTTAGAAGTAATAACTATCAAATGATTGTCATGTGTCTGTAAAATTAAAATTTAAAATTACATAAGATGAGAATAATTGGATTAAATGATAAAAATTTAATATAATTTTAAATTAAACCCACTTATAATTATAATTTAACAATATAAATAAATTAAATGAAAATGTAGTTTTTAATTAAAAAGTAGTATTTTTAACTATTCATAAAAAATGAACGTTATCCGAAAAAACCATAATTTCATCCTATGTAAATTATGATTTTCTGCTTCTAAAGAATAATTTTATTTTTTCAAATATTAAACATAAAAGTGGAAAAACAAGATTTAAGAAGGGTTCTCAATCAAAAAGATATAAAATGTCCTTTTAAAAATATTAGAGTATTAGATGCTAAAAATCAGATTCATTCTTATTTTAAGACATTAAAATTTATTATATAAGTGTAATTAAATTTAATTATGAATTTTTTTTAGTTATATTAATTCCAACCAATAAAAATTATTGGCGTTAACTACTATTTAAATTAATATTATTATTGTTTTATTTTTCGGTATAACTCAATATTGTGTGCAACATAAGAAAAATGTTGTTTCGTGTAAAGTACGCTCTCTGAAAAAACATCCCCTTTAATGTAAAAATAATATCTTATTCAAAAATATTAATATAAATGAAAAAATATTATTCTTTAAATACATGGGTTGTTAGAGAAATAATCACAAAGAATCATTTTCGCTAAAACCAAAAGGAGTTTCATGATTTAGAGGCAACGTCTTCTGTCAAACTCCCTTCATTGATTTTATTTCTCTACCTATAAAATATCTTTATCTCACATTTGAATAAAAAATTTATCCAAAATATACTTTCTTGTTTTTTTTAATGGTTTTTACATAAACATACAAACACCTCCATCTAATCGGTAAAAAATATATTGTTTACCTATTTGACGAACTACTGGCTCACTAAATGATGATTGATCATTTTTCCTTCACCACATATCATGGAAGAAATTATGATGAAAAATATATCTATATATTTAATATATTATTTTTATTATGTATTTAATGTTCTTTATTATTTTTAAAACACATAACTTTTTTACTTTCCATTTGGTTTAAAGATGATATTTTTTAAGAATCTGTGGACTACCACCCATCAATATGAGGTGATTCATTCACACACAACATGAAATGTATTAAGGATGGGTCTGGTGAACATAAATGATATAAACATAATATTATAATGATAATTTAATGATATCATATACAAATATACATATATGTAATTTTCTCACTTTCTTTCAATATGACAATAAAAACGGAAACAGTGTTCATGCGTACATAAGGCTTTCCATATCCATGAACGATGTATTTAATTACATAAATATAAGTTATATAGATTATTATAATAAAAATATACTGAATATATATTATTTTTAAATTATTTTTTACAATAATGAATCATAATATAAGTATGTGTACCAAGGATTTTGCAAGTTAAGGCAATGTGAAGACCAAATCTGATATTACCTGATGCTAAACCTTAACATATGATTTTTAACAAGAAGGTAATATAAGATCAAAATAAAACCACATATGGTATAAATATAATAAAATGGATATATAAAATATTTTAAATAAATGTATATTTATTATAATGGTTGTTTTAATGAGTACGATGACAGTCAAGACACAAGGTAAGGGAAATGCATATCACTTTTTATATTCATGAGATAAATTACATGTTCACCAATATTCTATATTGAGTGGTGTATATACATCCAATTAATTTTTTATATGATTGTTATTAGTATTTTTAAGGTCATTTACATATCAAATCAATGATATTTTTTCATGGGGTTTGTGTTCCAAGAGTTACCAAATTAGAAAGATAGTTTATTTCTCAATTTTCTTTCTTTGAGACACTTGTTTAGTTTGGAACCTACATTAATTCATAAGGTCTATTTGACTTGTCATATCATGAATATACTTATTTTTAGGATATTTTAAGATTTATTTAATTCCATATTCTTATGTGGATAGTATTATATCCTGTTACCTAGTGTTATGAATTTACTAAACAATGTCATAACTTTTGGAGATTATTAATGATTATGGTTCCTTTAATGAAATATTATCATGAATCTCTAAATAACCCTCATTACTTTTATTATAATCTATTTATTAATGATATCCCCATGTATAAGAGCCATTTTCCCCCGCTTTGGTACATAATATGAGTAATAAAATATTTTTATGTTAAGTGTGACTGTATTTCTCTATTCAGTTAGAAATCATATTTTTCCAATTAATGTGTATAATTTTTTCCAAAGTTATTTAAAATAATCCATGAAGATAATTTTCAAGGAAAATTTATTTTCACATTTTTTAAATTATATTCATTTATATGTTTTCATATTTATATTTAATGAAACAAATTTTGTAATTTTTTTTTGAATTTTAAAAAACATTTTTAATGAAGAAAGGGTATTTCCACAAGAAATATTTTTAAATGATATTTGAAAATAATTTCCTATCTATAATAATATAAAATGTTGTTAATCATTCCTTTATGGGTAAATTATTTAATTTTCCCATTCAAATTATTTCATTGAATGAATTATGTTTTGATGGAATGATGTTAAGGAAACTCATTTCCCTTTAACATGTTATTTTCTTTAGTAAAAAACTTATTTTCATGGGTTATTTTTATGATGAAATGATTTTAAAACAAATATAGTTCTAAATAATATTATATGATTAAATTTTTATAATTACCATTTCATTTCATGGGTTTTGCGGTAATTTTTTATGATCATTTTTCATATGTATGCATGATTTCACTATAAGATGGGAAGAACCAATGAATCCTTACAATTCATTAGATAAAGATTTATATCTCATTATATTGACTAAAATGGTATTGGGAATGAACCTTGACTATTAAGATGGCCATGGGAGTGAACCATTTCTGTGAATATGGTATGAGGAGTTAACTCATGCATTTAATATGGTCAGGGGAGTGATTGATGACTATCAATGTGGTATGGGGAGTGAACCCATAATAATATATAATTTTTTTAATCATTCCTTCACTATTATAAAACCCATATTATATACTTATATATCTTCCTGAAATCCATATCTCATTCCTATGTTATGATTTCTGGGATTATGATCTTTATTTCCTTATGATCATGTCTTTTGAATAAACTATATTTATTCCATGATTCTTATTTTTTATATTTTATATGTAAGATATGATCTTCTATTTCAAGATAACATTTCCATACCCCTATTCTCATGTTTATAGATACATGTCTCCCTTGTCTGCCTTTACTAAGAATATGAGTTAGCTAATTTTTTTGATTCCTTAAATAGTTTATGTAGATATATATTGATAATTAGGTGTCTAAGAAGGGTTCAAGTCAACAAGAATCTATAGGGAGATAATGTATCTCACTTATGTACCAGTTTTCATGATTTCATGTTTACTAAGGCACTAGTGTAGTACCATCTTTGGTTTTCTATTTTTATAGTGTTTTATGTATTTTTAAAAAAATTAATGTTATCGTATGAAAATAAGGGGTCACTATAAGTTTTATATAGACAAATTTTTTCGTACAGCCACATGATTATCATCAGAAAATGTTTATGATAAAAAATTCGTATATAATACAAATAATTCCATTAATATTGATGATCATATTGAGGAGGAATCTATTTGGAATGTTTTTTCCTGATGTAATAAAATAATTTTCCCTTAGTCAACAGTAATTATATCCCCAATACAACGGAACTCATCTTAACATCCCTCTTTCACCCACTTTATGAGTTTATTTTAATCAAAATATGAACGGTATGTCTCTATCTATGAAAAAATATTGTTCATAAGAAGATGAACCACTTTCTATTACGTAATGTAATTTTTAGTATAAAACTTGGACATAAAATTTTAAGGAACATAATTTCAATCTACACAGAAGAAATATACTTGCTAAGTGTAACAAAAATGGTTAATCCATTATGCCTCTTCCAATGGACCCTTCTCCAAATATAAAAATCTTACACGACTAATGTGGGAATACATTGACATTATATCCACCATAAAATAAAATATATGTTTATTTTATTCTAGCATCAGTGTATTATCATTAATTTCCTTTACTGGAGATTCAACCACCCCCAGTTTTAGAAATTCAAGCTAGAATGACTTATGATTTTATTAAGTTATTGGTGTAAATAGAATACCAATATTAGGATTCAAACATTTTCCTCATTAAAAAATATAGTCATTTTGAAGTCCAATAATAAATTATTGAATCAATTAAATATGTTGTTGATCAGATAGAAGCTTCAGAGGGGTGATGTGAACTAGTGCAACCAAAAATAAAGACACTCTATGTTGGTAGAATTGACTCACCCTCTACACAAATTTTTAAATAATAAATTCATAAAGTGATATGGAATATTGGTTCTTGAATAGTGTCTAATAGAATTCATGTCTTAATATATACGAATGTTAATGATCTCAAACAATCTGTAGGCAATAAATCCCCAATTATTTGTACATACTCTAGGGGTCCGGTAATTTTTCATATATAAAGTGCTAGCACCTAGATCTATTAAAGGTTGGGAATATCTATAATTTTAATTTATTAATCAACATTTCATAACACATGATAATACAATCATTCCTGAACTCTTGAATTTATAGTTGTGTGAAAGTGATAGTATTCTAAATTTCATTGATATATGCAAATGATATACTCATTCCATGAACATGAATCATGAATAAGAATTGTTTCTATATATAGGAATATATAATTTATTACATGAGATGATAAATATCACAATCCATTAAAATGTTATAGAGGATTTTGGGTGTCCGTTACAATAACATAATTGTTAACAAATTCCATTCAGCACTCAAAATCTAAATATGGGGCAATATCACCATCATAATTGAATAAACATGGAACAGAAAACCCTAACTATAACTCTCTAACCATCATAGGATATAAATATAACCCTGAAAACATATAAATATAATGTAATTACTTCTTCTAAGAAACCAAAAATAGTGGAAACACCATCTTAAAAAATACACAAGATGAAAATAAAGAAGAAAACCATTTTAATTTTTTTTTAAAAATTAGAATTAAATAAACTATTTTTAATGGGATAAATTATTAGGGTATATAATTGATAGATTAAAATATATTTTAATCTTATTTTTATAGGTTTAAAAGATAATAATGTAGGTTTTAATGATATCCCTTACTATTAATCATACTACTTGATTCAATGACACTCTATTTTAGAATTAATTATCTTCAAGGACATGTTATAGAGTATGAAATATATAAAACATATAAATCTAGGAAACACAATAAGACTGGTTTTATTATGAATCCACTAAAACACAAAAATAAAAAAGGATGTTTTAAGAGTTCAAAAGCAGATTTGTATAGAAATTTGGTGATTGTATTATTATAAATCTGTTAACCAAGTGCATGAAATCCTTAGGGCATGAATGAATCAACCAATCATTACCCAAATTCTATTAAAAAAATCCAACGATAACTCAATATAATTTGAAGCCTTTTAAAATTTGACACAATATATTCCTATAAAATAAATCATAGGAAGATAAGATCTTGTTCAAGTGAAAATATGTCAAGACCCTTCTTTATATTTACCCCGCATCTTTATGTACATGATAACATCACTAAATTTTTTTATTTTCATATGATTAAGAATGAAAATATTTCTTTTTCAAATCAATCAATATGAAACATACCTTTGATAATAAAGAATATTCTAATTAAAATATTTCATTTCAAATTGTCATACAAGAGGCCATCAAGGATGGGGGAGGTGACATTTTGGTGAACATTACTATTTTAAAATTATTACCATTAAAATATAATCATAGGAGAAATATAATGGTTGGTACATCATATATTCAAATAAGAAGATTAGGGAATTCTTGAATGTTCTATGGTTCATTATGAATAAGTCGAATTGGTAGAGTATTTATGAAACAATAAGTAATCTGAATTAGGAAATGAGAATGTTAGTATAGCCGAATCTTTAAGAACAAAATTCCCCAAAATCATGTCAATTGAGGGGAGCACCATCAAATCCATATCTATATTCCATAATTCAAGATATAGAGTATAAAAATTGCAATAAATGATAACCTCTAGCTAATTAATATTATTTTTTTAATAATCTCCTTACCATACATATTACGATTTAAATTTAATATGTACTTCACCTATCTAAGGAACATAAAGAAACTCACATTAAGGCCCTATTATTCCACCTATGGTTTCAAGACATTTGGTGCTTCTACCATGATATTACATACCAAAATAGATTCTAATGTGAACTAGATAGTCATATATTATAATACTGTAGGATGAATTTTCCTCCATAAAATAGAACAGTAGTAAAAAATATGTGTCATGAATGATTTATTATTTCAACAGTCATCAAACCCTAGTTAACAACTTTAAAAAATCATCCACATCTTGGTTTATAACACAGACTATACAGGCTAAATTGAAGATAAATTATACACTTCCATCATGATGAATGAGACTTAAAAAATTTATATACAATCCTTTAAGGTGGAAAATGATTTTGACCTATTATGGATACCTTGTATCTGATAAAAATTTCACAGTGTTTTAAAAGGATACTGAATACAACCTCATAATTGAAAGGGAATGGATTAATTCTCCTGAAATGATTCCCTTTAACTATCAAAAATTATTGAGATATTATTTTGATGTGTAGATTGGGGTTATATGTTGTGATAGATGGTATTTTGAATCAGTATAATCTTACTGCATCAACATAATGGCAAGTAATAACTAATGAGTGCTTCCATATATATTTCTAAATCTAATGTCCAAGAAGATTCTTCCACTAATCCAAGGATATTGTTAGGTGATTATTTTTAATATATGATCCACCAAATCAAAGGAAAAATGACATATTTTGGAAATCAATATATTTTTTTAGACAATGAAATAGATCTTCATATATCCCCACACATCAATAATGGGATAACAGATTCTTCTTTTAAACAACCACCATAAACTAAGTATGATATTCTCAATAAAACAATGACAATAAATCATTACTCTAACCAATATTTTATAAATCAATCTAGACTTATATAAAAATATTACAAAATATTAGGATTTTATTGGTTATATATGAAAATTAGTTATTAAAAGGGGGTTTAAGTGACTTTACCTCTATTATTATACTGTTAGCTGGCCTAACATACACTAACACTCATCATAGGTGTTTGATGTCTGTAAAAATGATCCAAGGAATTTAGAATCTTTTAGATATCTATGAATAAGCCCATATTCATCTCCAAAAATAGGTAATAATATGGTATCTAGGATGTTACAACAGGAATCGAGGAAGGTATTTCAACGACTAAAGATGATCTCTGTTAGGTGGATTTGGGAAATATAAAGAGATATGGCCCAAGAAAATTAGTGTAGATATTGATTTCAAGGAGCATGAATAATATAACACTTTCCATAAACAACAATATTTCCAATTTTCATGGAACTACACTAAAATTACACGGATATACATCCCATTATTTAGTATAAATCCTAGGCCTATCGATATACTATAAATGAAATTTAATGATAGAGAGGAAATTGCATTTGAACCATGGCACCAAAGAGTATGCAATGGTTAATAAATAGATCTAGTTGAATTTTATCCATGAGGATCAGTACATGAAGTGGAACAAAAATATTTTTCATGAATGAGTAAACATATTACAATTACTTTATTAATTAACATTAATAATTTAAATCAATGTTATCCAATGGAATATTTTATGGTGGTGATCACATATTTTTTTTATTAACTCAATGACTATTTTTCAATCTACCTCATTTATGGATGGTATTTTGGTTATACAAATATCCCAATAAATCACAATGTTGAATAATACACTACTTTTAGGGATCTATTGACTATATATTTACGATAAGTAATTCTTTGTGTGAAGATTAATTTTAAAACCACATACAATAATTCATTTAATGGCATCTTCAAATCCTTTCATATGAATATTGGGTTATTCTTAGGGGATGTTTTAGTGGTTGAATACCACCAACTTTAGGACCATATTAACAACATAGTGGTAGTTTTCAATAACTTATGATAGTATTTAATGAAATTTAACCCCATAAAATGATTCATCAATGTAAAAATAGGAATTTTGCAGGGTTCATGGTCTTCCATAATGATATTGAGGTAAAAAATATGGAAAAAATTATAATACATATCATAAACCCACCAAAAACAATTTTGAAGTGAGGAAACCTAAGATAAACATACCTAAAATAAAAAACTTCATTGAAAGTCAAACTGAAAAGTGTTTTTTCTTCACAAAACAAATTATGTAAGGGACCAAATACTATAGGGATGAAGATAATAATAAGTCCATTGATGACTGTAAAAATAATCTTTTCACCCTTTAATGATGATGATTCCTATAGAATAAAAGATAGTTATCCCCAATATTGAAATGATAAAGTAGTAATTTGTTTCAATTATCACAAATAATAATGATTCAAGTAAATAAAAATCGAATATTATGTTATAGTAATAATATTGGTAGCTAATAAATAATATATAAATAAAAAATGTACAAACTATCTTTGATATTTTTGTTATAAAAGAATTATAATTATCTATATAATCATTAGGTATAGTTTTATCCTATATATATTTAGTCCAATAAAAACACAATATTTAAAAGATAACAAAGATTATTTCATAGTGTGATGTTATTATTAAATAATAAAATATTCAATTCATCTCAAAAAAGAAATTTTAAGGGAAAGGGATCACTGGTTTACTTGTAAGATACCCCACTCCTATGGAATTTTCAATTATCATGGTGCTTACTGATGAATAAGTATTCTTTATCTTCATAACTTATTTTTCATGGGAAATATAATTTATGATTTGTCTTAAATCCCAATTATAAATATGATTATGGAATCATCACTCAACTCTGATGGAATAGGAATTGTGTTTTTTTCCCAATAAATTCATGCATGATTTACTCTTTAGTACAATGAAATGGATGATATCAACATTATTAATAACAATAATTCCTCACCATATGTTTTAATATTGACTTGAAAATATATTTTTCATTATTAGATATCAAATTTCATTCATATCTTGTAGTCAAACAAATAACTGGTGCTATTACATTAGGATAGTGGAGTTGATTTCCAAACTTGATTTCTTAAGGATCTACTATTATTTCCTTTTAGATATGACATTGTTGGGTATTCCAAAAACAAATAATCACCAAGATAATTCACTTCCCAATGATTCCACCACCTATGTGGATTCACTTTATGATGATATATTTATTTTTATAGACACGGTAGGACATTCCATCTATTTTTTAGAAACGATATTGACAAAATCAATGAATATAATTCCACCAAATGTAAAAATCAGTTATAATATTTTTCAACATATAAAATATACCTTTTGTTGTATCATATTGTCTACTACCTTAGTGATGGGACTCTTAAATATTAACAATCCATAAAAGGAGAGAATTCCTCCATGGTTAGATAATATCATCTTTTATGATGGTCCAAATTAAGAAAAACTCTTCAATAAATTACACTAAGATGGGGGGTCCTTATTATATTCCCAGTGAAAGATATTCCCTCTCCATTATACAACAAGTTCATGTAGATTCGTGGCATGATTCCCAATAAAAGGAGAAGCTCTTCCATAAAATTTGGAAACATAGATATTATTGTCCCCCAATGATACTAGATTTCATGTTATTCACAATGAAGTTACATACATGTTTGTTAAATTCCAAATTTATTCATTAAACACAAAAATAATTGCACACTACCAAATACTCTATTCCAATATCTATTTAGGATCATGGTTTATTTTTTCCATTACCTTTAACCTTAATGGATAGTTAAATTTTTTCATCCTTCTACTGACTTATTCATGAAAAGAGGTCAAAGTTGTACACCTAAAAGGGGCTATCCAAAAGGTATCAATGAATTTCCAAAAGTACAGTAACATCACTAGGTTCAATGTCCCTTATACAATTTGTAATAAAAATGAAAATAATTTTTTCCACAACCAACTAATGAAGTTGTAATGGAGAACAATGTTTAGTCCTATAATTAATTTCACTATCATGTTGTAATGAAACTGAATATAGATGAATTCAATAATAAATTTCAAAATACCCTCTATATGGTGTTATATATGTAAAAATAGTTCTAACTGGATTAAGAAAACTTTATTTTTAGTATTTATTGTAATATATCACTTACATTGACACATATGACCCCATATTAACTTGTATATGATTTAAAAGTATCCATTCCCTTAAAGGGTTAGATTACTACACCATACTTTTCAATCTACAATTAGATGTATAAATAAAAATAATAATCCCAAATATTTATTGATTAATTGGAATATCATGATATGAGTATGTTTCACACATTGTATAATTAATATGATCATCAAAATAATGTCAGATGAGCATTCAAAAATAAGTTTTTCCATCACAATTTTGTTCAAGAAGAATTGTTATTATACCCTAGAACATTGATGATACTCAAGGAGAATCCCCTGAATCTAGAGATAAAATTGTAATGTAACTATTTTAAAAAATGGTTTAATCTAATGGATAATTATTTATTATAAAATTAAATATGGATTTTATCGTTCCCACTTCTGATGTAATATTTCTAAATAGATACATTCTATAATCCTGGGTTCACTTCACTATATTCCTGAATGCCTATATTTCAACTTCATAACATGTGGTCCTCATCACCTTACCATAAACTACATCACACTATATCCTTTATCTCATGATATAAGAAAATAATAAATGTGTTCAAAATAATATTTTCTTTAGATTCTATGCAGTGGTGTGTTCCATAAGACCAAACTATTTTTGATAGGAAATATTGGCAAAAAATTAGGTGGGAAAAATGTAAACATAAATATGATAGAAAATTTTTCTCCCAATTAATGAATATGTATTATGGAATATATAATTTCTAAATTAATATTATTGAAGTAAATGTATGTAGTTTTAAATACCATTTTTTTAGTTAAATTTCTTGACTAATAATCAATGTATTATAACAAATCCAAATATAAATCAATAAACCAAATAGAAAAAATGATGTTTTGAATAATAATCCTAAAATCCAAAAATGATATTATTACCAAAATGAATCCATTCAAGGGATTCTTTTGATTTTAAACTAAAGAGTGATATAGTTTGTTAATCCATACAAATGGGTAGAAGCTTTAAACTTGTAGTTTTATAAATTGTAAACCATTTAGAAGGTATTATGTTATAATACATGAGCATCTATCATTATGTTATTAGACTGTGATTCTCTAACCATAGATCATCTTTGATCTTCTAAATCAATAGTAATTAATAACCCTTCACTTAGTGAAAAAGAATTCATAAGATAAAACATCATATAACTAGAATCACTTTGATCAAATTATCGAGATGATGTAGATTCTATATCTAAATGTAATCAAACATCAATATCTAAAAATTAATAATTATATCAGAAAACCAATAGATTTATAATGAACATTAACAAAATTATAGCATTTAGAAAAACTCAATCAATGAAAAAATAATAACTGGAAGCATTTAATGGATTAAAGATATTGAATAATCAACACAAATAAATGATTAATTAGAATAGGTCTTAATCCATTCAATAGATAACTTATTGAAATTTATAAATACAGGTATAATTAACATTAATGGTCATATTCTATAAGCCTTTTCTTCAATTTCAACAACATTGAATGAACTAGTAGAATTAAATTTATCTTGTGATCATTATATGATCATATTTATCTATCTTTTCAATGATTTATTTGATCACAAATTTAAAATGATTTAAAATTTATGATTATAAAATTAGTACCCTTGATCAAAAATATAAATAAAAATGTAATTTATAATATTGATAAAGAATACTAAAAAAAACCGCAATCTAAATCATATTAATGTGAGTGTATATTGTTTTTTAAAAAAATTATACAAAATACTTTTTATTCACCACTATCTTCACTACATGTGATCCATATATGTCAATTTGTTCCACAGGTATAATATCCACTTATATAAGCCTTTAATATGATAAAAATTTCCTCTTATAAAAATTATATTTTGTTAAATTTTTTTTCCTAAAGGATATATTGACAATCTAAAAAATATTCCTTATGAGAAACCATGAATTTCATACATTCTAAATATATACTCCATTTTATTGTTCAAGGCCTTCACCCATTAATATAAAATAAATTATCATACATAAAATTTACGAAATATTTTTATTTTATATATTATTGAGATAATTAAAATTCACCTTGACATTCAGTCTTCCTTCTCTCACCAATCCACAATCCATTTCTCCCCTACTCCCCTATATAAGAGCTAAATCTAAATATTTAATTCTTTCTTATTCTATATGAGAGTTGATTCCTATTTATACATGATATAGAATTATTATCTACATCCCTTATCTTGAAATTTATCACAAATTCATTCTATTAAAATCACCATAACATCCTTGAATATGGTTTATTATTGAGTCTCACTTAGTATCCAACAATAAACCAACACTTGGATATAAAAATACCAATTTATCCTATATATATGTTGAATCTACAAAAATACATCTTCTAAGAATTATGTGCGGAATTATTCATCCTCTACTATGATATATAGTGAATTACGATATTTTATCACAGACCTACCAAAAAATTAAAAATTTATCTCAACCCTAACTATCCAAGAACATTGAAATTCGAATAAATTTAATTTTTTATTTCATTAGATTGATATTAGGAAAAAAAATTATCTCTTACATAAGAAACATGTTTGGATTAATTCCAAATTTTTCAAGATGTTTGGTGATGTTTGAATTTAATACTCTAATCAAAACCACAAATTTCACCTCTATAAAAACCCCCTAATAAATAATTATATCCCCATTCAAATTAAGTCCTATAAAAATTAACCCTTCATTAGAAAAAGACATATTTTATTCAAAAATATATGAATTTTGACTTCCTATTTTTTTAGTAAATGTATCAATATATAAATTATTTAATATATAACCAACCAAAAGTCATCATGTATTTCCTCTCACCTATGTAATCTATAATATCAACATCTGGGTTGATTTCTAGATTAAATTTTAAATTGAACATTTGAATTTACACTTACAATATTCCACAATTTATACCATGAGTTTTTTAAGGGCCAACAATATTTCATTAATACTATTAATGAGTTGAACTAACTCATAAGGGTTACCTGTATTTAGTGGTAGAATTTAAACCACATATATTACTCATATATAAAAAACTAAAGAAATGTTTTTTTGTCCAAATGTGAAGACACAATAAAACCGTGTTTCATCAAAGATAAATCGTTGAACCATTTATAAAAATGTGATTAACCAATATAAAACATGTTCTAAAATAATTACATAGTAATTGATACACTATTCAAATAGGGTTACTGGTATTCCATTTTAATCTATTTTTATTTAACCTAATACTATTTGAACTAAGTAAATTTAAGAATTACATTAATATCATCCTTATTACAATGTTTATGAAACACATTCTACCCTTTAACCAATAATTTATTTTGTTATATTATTTATGTAATAAGGGATATGAAATTATAATTATTAGACATTTCCACGTGGATAGATCTACATGTATTTGGATCTATATTATTTTTGGCCTTACCTTGTCCTTATTTCAATATTGACCATCACATCCTTTGGTCAAAGAGGTATGGGAAAAAAATTAATACTTTCTTTGGTCCAAGTGTGGAATCTTTAAATTGAAGTCACCATTCCCCTAGACTATCTATACTAATATTTTTCATTCCATTAACATAAATTTTACATTTCAATCATCACTACATGAATTTTCACATTGATTTAGTCAAATTTATATGATCATAATTACAGGGATTACTATATTCATGGTTATATTACATTAAACATGATCATTGACTCAATTAATGATATTATACCTTAGATATCATATCTTATTTGGTTAAATATATAGGAAATCAAGAATCAGAACACCAATGCTGTAAAATTTCATGCCTAAAACTACTATAGGATAGATACATTGTATATACATTAATGGCCAATTGAAGACATATATGAATATTAAAAAAAATAGTTTAATATCCATTAAATTTTACAAATGCACGCCTGAGGACCATATTAGTTTAGTGCCTTTGGAAACATGTATTACATTCTTATTTATTTTTATAAACCTTAATCATTTCCCAAAATGATCATACCCATTAGTACTCCTATGAAAATTATTTCTTTAATACATGAGGAATGGAAACATAAGATAGTGTGAGTGTAGATGCTTAATAAGGGTAATCAAACAATAGATGAATATATGAATGTAAAAACATTAACATAACATTTGAATATCAAAATATTGGGTAATGAAATAATTCATAGCAGTTCATTAGGTACAAATAATAAATGAAAATTATCCCGGATAACATAGCACAGGCATAAAACCTGAACTTCTGGAAAACACATAATCATAGAAACTCATTTCCATATTTTCCAACCCTCATAGCCAATTCCATCATAATATAAAAATTTCATTACTGAACTGGGTTTACATTCCATTCCAGCCGTTTACTATTAAACTAGAATTACTTCTAATTCCAGTCACGTCTATTTAATGAGATATAAATCTTTACCCCATTCATTTGAGGTTGATATAGGTCTCACCCATCTCATAATAAAATCATTCATATATGTGACATAAGAAAATAAATCATTCATCCCATCATAACCCAAAAAATGTGATTCTTAAACATCTTTCATCTTAATAAATATAAAATAAATGGATTTCATAAAAAAATTACATCATAAAAACAATCTAATAAATTTAATAATAGGGATCGAAATATAACCCTATATCATCATAGATGCAAAATAATTTTGATAAAAAAACCTGAATTTATTTCTCGGGGAAATATATTTTCTTCCTCAAAAATATTTTCATTTCTCAAAATACCATAGAATTTTAAATGAATATAATTTAATTGAAAATACACTTGAAATCTTGTAAATTAAACTTTATGGAAATAATGAATTATGAAATTGTAAAAATCCATTTATTATGTATAAGTTGAAATAACTTTATCCTCATACTTTTTCAGACATGTCAACAAAGTACAACATATTGAATAATGAAAACATATTCCTTTTATACCATTTAGTAAAAATATACCAATGGGTAAAATTTACTTTAAACAATAATGGAGGAATAGAAATATTATTACATATTAATCAAACATGGATGTTGATGATAAATATGTCAGAGCAAATAATTACGTATAAACAACCTCGGATTATAATGAGATTAAAAAATAAACCCTTACCTTATGTATGATATTCTTCATATGAATAAAAAATCATGTATAATGATTAAAAAATGTTATTAAAAAATTAAATAATTATAATCATTTTTATGATATCTTATATGTTTATTTTATCATATGTTTGTTAGTAACATTTCAATGTTAGATGTTATTTAGATATTAAATGCTTTATCATTTTATGAATGTTTTGTAGGATAAGTTCATGTTTTAATGCTTATGATACATTTATAACATTTTAGAAATTATATTAGTATAATAAATATCATATTTATTAATTCCATTCATTTATATAGTCATTGTCTAAAGATCATGTAGAATGAATCACATTGCATTGTTGAGATTGTAGACCATACATACGCACGAGAGAAGATATCATTCACTAAATGGTTAAATGGTATGAAATTGGATGATATATTAATTATAAATAATAATTATCATGTTAAATTATTTTTTACATCTATTATACACATTATATTACCCATCCAAATTACATTTTGTTAAATAACAAATTACACATCACGCTGAGACGGTAAGCCGTACGTACAGAGAAATGGGGATATTGTAATTCCTATAATTTATAAAAATAGGTATAAGTTTGTACCATAATTTTAATAACATCTCAAAATATAAAAAATACATGATTTATTACTTTATTATGGAAATAAAATATTAAGAGGAAGCAGAAGAAGAAAATAGTTTTAAAAGATATGTTAAAATAATTACCTCTTTTCTGAGAATCTCTTTTTGAATTGAACAAAATGTATCCACTGGATGGATTTTTTTTCCAAAGTGTTGTATCTAAGAAGAAGGGGGGGATTTTAGAAACTTATTTGACAAAAAAGTTGATGATCAAATGGGCTTGATATGTGAGTATGTGGGTATATGTGGTGGCCTTTTATAAGAGGGAAGAGGGGTACTTTATGAATGTCTTGATATATTATTTTATTATAAATTTTTTTTCAAATTATAATAGATACAAAGTCATATATTTAGATTCTAAGATAAAGGTGGTATTAAAAAACTCATCCAATTATTTTTAAACATATATTTATTTTATTTTGTACATTATGTTTTTAGTTTACCCTTAATTACTCTGTTTTAATTTTAATTGAAGTGACAACATTTAAAATATTACGAGGATATTATGTTTATTTATATGGGGTAAATTTCCCATAATTGGAAAATTAATTAACGTTTATACCATATCAAAGACACATTTTTTTTTTAAATATATATACTCTATATAAATAATTTAATAAAATATTCTTTTATAAAAAATCAGTTATGCCAATTATTACACTATTCAATTAATTGGATTCAAATAAAATCCAAACTGATATTAAAATCGATTAAAATTATTAAATAGTCTTTTAGAATTTTATAAGATATAATAAAAATCGTTTATGACTAAAATTATTTCAAATAATATTTAATTTAATATTTATAATATCATTTATTTAAAATTTCTCTTACTAAATTTATTTGTATCACTATTATGTCAATATTTTTGGTAAATATTTAAAATATAAAAATTCTAAATAAATTTTCATGATATTGATAATTTAATTATATATCTTGATACTATTTTTTTTTGATGTTCTATCATGTTTATATCTACATTAAAATTATCATATTTATAAGTGATAAGAGAGTGACAAGTTTTATCTTTCTTTTGTTTTAATTATAATTACATCACATTGATGGGAAGAAAGTCCATTAAATGAACCAATTCTAACCCTTAGATGGTTTTTGTATACTTTGATTCATCCAAATAGATTTTGGAAGGTGTTAGTGTAATTTTATTATTATAATCATATTATCTGTTACCCTAATTTACCCAATTTACCATAAACTGTAGTAAATAAAAATTACCGTAGTTACTATTCATAATATATAAAAAATAAAAGTAACCTAATAACAGAAATTAGACCCAATGAATACAAATATAAAATCCAATTTTCAAGATTGAAAAATCAAAATTTGTGGTAATTAATTTAATGTTAATTATCATTGAAAAAGTAAGAATATGAGTTTCATAATGTAAAAAGCATCAAAAGATTGATGAAGGTTGATATCTAATTTCAATGTTACATTAAATCCATTCAACAAAAATATATTAACTTATAGAAAAACAACATAATTATACTTTGAAAACAATTAATATTATAACCATTAGTACAAATAAATCAGATGAAAATTTTGTTTGAAATTAAAATGTAGTATTTTTCACTATTCATTAAAAAATGAATATTATTAGAAAAATACCCAAAATTCAAACAAAGTAATTTTTATGCCCTTATTCAAAATATAAAGATTATTTTTTCAAAAAAGAACTTATAATAGTGTAAATAATAGATTTAAAATATGTTCTCTATCAAAAGGCACTAAAACAGCATTTTTTTTAGAAAAAAGGCTCATTTTTTGGATAAATTGAATTTCTTCTTATATCATGACTAGAAAATATATTTGAATAATTGTAATCAATAAATTTAATATATTAAATATATATATCACTAATTGAAATTATATATAGTGATTTTATTATTTTATAGACTCACATATTTCCATTTAAATATATTTTTATAAAGAAGTTACTACTATTCATACCAGCCATTATAATGACCAGGATATAATATTTTGATATTAAATATACTTAGTATTTATTGAAATTTATTATAACAGAATTAATTTAAATTGTGTGTAACATTGTCCAAAAATACTATGGCGTATGCTACAAGCAATGATGGTATTGTCTATAGAGAATGTTAATCTTGGTGCAGCGTACAACACAGGACATCAAAAAATTAAAAACAATCTATCCCAAAAAATCTCAGGGTGTTATATGCTACCCCCGATAAAATTATTTTCACCATAATAATATTTTAGGGTTATTAAAGTATTACTACTTGAATTTTTCTTTCATAGAAACCCACATCGTAAAACAGAATACTAAAACATCATTACAAATAGAAAAGCTAGAAACCTAATGGTTAACCAAAGTAACTCATCTATGGGGTTACACATAGGAGAAAATAATTGTTATGTGAAACTTGGATATGGAAGAAAAATCTAACCACCATGTTCTGATGGATATAAATAGAAAATAAGGTTTGGATAAAGTTAAAAACTAGAATCCAAAAAAATATGTAATGAGTAATGTGACCATATGATTCATCAAATAAAAAGTTAGAAAGATAAATTTTTTTGTTTTCACAATATTTTAACTATATTTTAATATAATGAGAAAAAATACTGACATTATTTCAGTGAAATCTTACCATTGGCCATGCCTTGATCAATTTCCACTTCGTCTCTTATTCACCAAAATGAAGTTGAATTTTTCATTCATGATGTGATTGATGATCGTGCAATCGATAAAAAGAATAATAGGTCATTCTGTATTTCTAAATAAAAGGTTAAAATATATTATAAAATAAGTATAAGTGAACCTATAGTGAGATAATATATTAACCTAATAAAATTCAATTGGAGTATAACTTATACAATCCATAATTGGATAACATTACAATCCTTCCAAAAACAAAAAATCTACAACATTGGAAAGAGGTGAACTAAATCGGTTTAATATTTATATCCCATATCCATTAAAGTTATTCTTGGTTGTCACATTATAAACATATGAATACCATAATCATGTATTCTATAGAGTCACAGTAACAACCTGGACTATTATATATCCTTATTAAAAACATACATGTTTTCTTATTCTTAAGTACAAAAAGCTATAATATTCATCTAATATAGAAAAAACGACATGTTAATAAATCCTTAACTAGTTCTTTGTTAAATAATATCATCAAATTTACTTATTCATATCCAACATACCATTATACTAATATAAGTATCTCAAAATCATGTTCCTATTAAGGGTTATCCTTCCCTAAATCATGTGTTTTCCAAAAACATCATCTTATTACCCCAATAACTTCTCTTGCATACTTGTACCACTCAAAATATACTTTCAGATACATGTGTAAAACCACAGTGGTCAACTAGTAGATATTTCATTATTTCTTAATACCGTGAAGGTAATTCTAAAAAATTATTATTGAATCAAATTACATAATCACTCAATCTTTCCATCACTACATTTTCATACTCAACATCATCAATAGTGATCTAATGTAATATTTATTTTTCATTGTCCTTAATAGGTTTTTAATGTCGATCATCATTTATCGCAAGTACATGAGGAAGATTGATATGAATTTTGATATTTTTAATATACTAAAAATACTGACCATTTCATACCTAATTTATAGATAAATTTGATTAAAACCCTTATAAGTTTGTATATTATTTGAATTTATTAATAATTAAAATGTTTCAATATCAATTATTTCAACATTGATAAAAAAATTTACATCAAATTTTTGGAAGGATTTTTAGTAGGTAATGGTTATAAATCTTATGTTTTTCACTATTTAACATCCCCAAATGGATGATTTCTCCATGAAGAAACAAAATATAATTAATAAAATTATTAGGAATTATGTGATATATGTTTATGTTTCATATGAATTTAATCACCCATTAGTTATGTAATCAAATAAAAATAGTCATCAATGTTTGAATTTTATGTCTACCTTTAAGGAACATTATATAAAATGATGTCATTATCATATGATTAGGTGAATATATATGAGAAATCCATAGTGGTTCTGGGTTTAGTAAATGAGATGGTGTAAATGATTATCCTAATTAAAAAATATTGATAGGAATAATATTAGGAAAATGAAATTCATTAATAATTATTAGTGGTATTTAATGTTCACTATAGAAAATAAGTTATTTTTTATGTTGAATAAATGGTTTGGTTAACTAAGTATATTTGATAAAGTAAGTTGACCACTAGATATATGATATTTTTTTAGGTTCTTGATAATGTTGGTGATGTGGCATTCGAATAGGCATTATCTCCTCAATACAGTGTTACTCGCGATTCATTCACACAGCGTAGTTCGGAAATATGTAAAAATACCTTTATATATTATCATGTGGTTCTAGGAGTAGTTCAATGTGTGAATGAGTTTTTTTTCTATTTAATTTTATTAATCGTTTATTTGATAAATTATTTAACATTCCTGATAATCAATTGGTATATGTGACTTTTCTATATGTAACCCTACATGTGAAGACGTGGGAGTGTTAATATTAATGTATTAATAAGGTCCTAATATGTTTCCAAAAAATGATAAACTCTAATTTTTCTATGATGGTAAGAGAAATAATTAAAAGTATTACATGTATTATTTTGGTATTTAATATCAATTTTTTATTTTTGTTAATCATTTAGTGGATTATTGGTGGAATTTGTGGTGTTGTAAGGGATTTGTGGGTTTCTTGTGTGGGTTACCAATCAGAGGGTCATGTATTATTCCCTAGTGATATTGAAAAGTGTTTTTGGGGATGAAAAATAATAGTCATTATTATACACATGTTAATTGGTATGGTTCATGTTGATAAATAATTTCAAAAAATCTTTCTTGTAATAAATTCATGTCTGGATACCTAGTCACTAGGATTATGATCTTGGAAAACACATTCAATTAACCCCATTCTAAAATATTTATTTTTAAATGATATATGTAATTCAGGTCCCATATTCCACTATCAATTTTTTATATTTTTCTAGGGTAACTTTTGAATGACTTTGGGTTCATGTCCACTCAATGTAATAATCCCTCAGATCATTTTATATTTTGGTTATAAATCGAAGGTGAGTGAATATGGATCATCCCCATATCCTACCCAATCTTATTTATTTACTGGTAATACCAAAATGAAATGGACATAAATATAAATATGTCTTAGAATAATGTAAATTGGGCCATGTATTATTTATTTTTAATACAGATAAAGAGAAAATATTTCTTGAGTTTTTATTGTTGGCATCAATTTTTCATTAGGTTGAGGTGGGTGGAAACTTATATACTCTATTTAGTTATAAATCCATAAATAAAAGATATAGGATTTTTATTATATTATTTTCTAGTGTCAAAATTTTTAAATTATTATTATTTTTTTAATAAAAAAATTATTGTGTGTGGTTTAAGAATAGGGGAACATGTATATTTATTGGTGTCTTCTGAATTTTTAAGGAAATTTGGGAGATAGTTTAATTTTATTATTATAATGTAAATTTTTATGAATGATTTAGTTTATTTGAATTTATAAGGAAATTTTGATGCATGTTTGTGGGGTTGTTTGATTGAGGGATTGGACTCTAGTTATAATGCTAGCATAGGAGTGGCTTCTTTTCTATGTTTGCTAAGTATTTTTGTTTGTGTTCATTATGTTACCATTTTCTGGTTTGTCTTGAATGTTAAAATAATATTCTATAGTTTTTTTAATTTAGTTTATGTCATAAAATGTAGTGTTTTTACTCATTGTGTAAGTGTTCCCTCATGTGTTGGTTGAGGACTTGGGTGTGTGGAATATTCTTTTGGGAAATTGTAAAATTCCTTAGCATTTTGAATTATATATTTTAAATGTTTTTTATTAATATAATGTAAAATAAAATCTTTTAATTTTATTATATTTATTGGTATTGTGAAATGATTTTAAAAAATAACATAATGTTTTGTTTATTTTCACATATATGGGGTTCATGATTGGTCTTGGGTGTATCATTTTGGGTCTTATAATTTCTCTTACTTACACTCCTTACTGGATGTATAGATTGTGTAAAATATTGAATGGGTTAGGTAATACATACAATATTGGTATAGGTGGACCATAAAATGGTGGTGGAGCTATATAGGGAGAGTTCTTAATGCAATTATAACTCATATATATTTTTATAATTCAAATGAGATTAATTTGAGTCTTCTTTTTAAGTGTTTCATTTAATGGTCTTATCATCCTTTCTTCCTGGGTCGTACACACATGTTAAACAAGTTATTATTAATTTAATTGTATCATATATTGGGGGGGTTCATAATATATAATTTTAGATGAAATTTTTTTTGTATTATAAAACTTTTGTTTTAAAAATTAGATATATCTCATATATGTAAACTTCATTGCTAACTCTTGTTAAAATATTGTCTTTATGGTTTTTTAGGGAAAACCATCCCCTGATGATTTTGTAAAATCCCTCAACCATTATTTATAGAATTTTTCTATCTTATGAAACACAAAAGGTCTAGTAATTTTCTTTACTTGATCGTGGTGAGGTTGATGGGTGATGGGTCTGATCAAGAGATTACTAATCATTCTTTGACTGTATCAATTTCACATTTAATGACTCTTTAGGACCCAAAATTCATTATTTTGCATAAAAATTGGGATAATTATATTTTTATTAAACTATTTGTGTACAATAGTTTCTATGTAATGGTTTTTGAAGTGATATAAACAATTGGAATGCAATGAATAAAAAATATAACCGTATAAAATATCGGTATGATTTGATGAAATTAAAAATATTAAAACATGAAATTAAACCATCTTTTTTTAAATATTTTAAATATTGAATAAAATATGAAATATAAAATTCAACCATCTTTTTGTATAATCTAATAATATAAATCCACAATATCATAGAGTGTACCTTTTCCTTTTTCAAGTGAGTATAATCTCTCTAATTTATAAGGATCAAGGAGATCATAGGGAAACATAAGAAAATATCTCGAATTAAGATTATATGATAATTGATCAACCCATCACCTTAATATTATCACAATAAAAGAAATATTCCAATCCTCCTTTTTGTTTAAATAAATTAGATAATGTTATAGACTCCAAATAAATATTAATTTAATACATGTTTTTAGAGGTCCAATCAAGATCCTCTAAAGTGTAATGGAATCATTAAATAACCTATAAAAGTGAATAATGTGGTCAAAAACCATTGGGAATTTCATAATAAAGAATTAAGGATTCTTAAAATCTAAAATGATTCCCATTAATGACCTATTTTGGTAAACCTATGATATAATATTTTTCTATAAGGCTTCAAAAGACAATCAAATGAATCCCATTCTTAAATTCTATTTGGTCCACATTATTTCCTCTATTTTATCCCATTATATTTTACATAACTCAATATTTAAAATATAACATAATTTTATATATTAAAATGAATAAATATTATGTATTTAAATATTTAATATGGTAAAAACCGAATCAAATTTGTTTTAGTGATAAACATTTACATTTTATTAAATAGACTAATTTAATTTCCCTAAATATACCTAATTATTACTATAATATGTATAATCATGAGGTCCAATTATAAATATGGAAATTGTGATATATATCATCAATAATCATACTCTAATACTAGTATCCAGAAACACATCCTGGACACCCAAAATATGAAGTGATTTAGTGATATCTTGTTCACCATGTATTTTTTAGTGATGTTCCTTTTTCTATTACATTGATAATAAAAATGGGATAGGGTTGAAGAAAACCCCATAAAAATTATTTAATTTTCAAAAATATGTATATTATCAATATATATCAAAAAATATCACTTGTAATAATATTTCATTGCTCACTCACTTTCAAAACAATTTTTTGTGTCATAATCTCTTAAAATAGTTTAATGGGTGAACATATCTCATAATTTTTTATCAATTATTCACACTTGATTAGTTGTATATATAACATAATTTGTGAATTTGTATAATCAAATTGACTAAAATAAGATAAAATTATTGATAACTCAAAAGTGGTGAAAATTTTGGAAGTGTGATGTTAATGTATCTATAAATAATATTAACTTGAGTCGCACCATCAAAAATATGATGATTTATAATGTGTTATTTAAGTGGTTCAATTTTTATACAATTTTACCAACATTTTCCCAAAAGTGATCAATTATATATGTATATAATTTCTCCTACTCATTTTCACCTTAAAATCATAATTTGATAGAACATATATTCCAGTAATTATATATAATTAGTATTTGTATAACTATTTGAATGCAATATAGTTAAAATAAAGGACCTCTCACAACTTAAATTTACCATCACTCACTGTTCGTATAATGTAACATGTTATATTTCTATATTTTCAATATAATAAAAAAAGATAATGTGATGGTAGTTGTCGTGTTTTGGAAAAGAAAACCTAATGAAAGCAAATTTTGTATAGAAATGTGTCAGATCCTTAAGAGAATCTCTGATGCATTCCATTATTATTATCAAAATGGTCATTGAAGATAAAAAACATAATGACTCAACTAAATATCATTACATTTAATAACACATAAATATTATTAATTATATAATTAATTAGTGAATTTTTATAACATGGGCATTAGACATTGTATATTTCAATGTTCAAAGGTATGTGACATCCTTAAATCGACTGTATATATCGTTGACACTACCACCTTTCTAAATGAAAGAATGAAGTGAGCACCATAAAACATTGCTCAAAATTTCCCAACAACTCCATACACAGAAAACCAAATCCATTTTATGTTATTTAACCACAATATGAGATTATTAGTTGTATAATTGTGGGAAATAATAATAGTGTAAAATTAATGTTTTATAGAGGAAATAATCACTTTCTGTACACAAGTGTTACACTATAAATGTCCATAATTATATAGTAAGATAAAATTTAAATATATTATAGGAAAATTCAAAATACATTACTTGTGTTCAAAAAAAATTAGAACCAAATGTTATCCCACTATGAAGGGATGTATTTATAGGGGAAAAGAAAATTAATTAAAATTGAAAACCAGTAAACTATGGAACAAAAAAACTATAAATAGTCACGTAATCCACAATATTTTATTATTAGTAATTATTCCTTACATTGGAAGAAGAATTATTAACTTTGGAATGTGGTCTCATTCAACATGTTTGGACGTTATTCAAGTGATTTTTCTATATTTAATTGATGGTTCCATATTATTCTCCAAATCCATTATTCCTTCATGGTTATTCTATAGAAAATATAGAATTTTTTCCCCATGATCACCTCTATTAATATTGTTCTAATATTTTTCAATATATATGATTTCTACAAGAATTAATTAATAATTTTATTATCTAAATGCATACATGGATTCACCTATTCTCTCTTTATTGTACACATGATCAATGTTGAAATATAATATAGTGATAAACTGATCTTTTATCTTATCATCATATGGTCTAACCATCATTTCCCCCCCCACCCTATCCCATATAGATTGATAAAGGATATGTATTGAGTGTAACTTCATTTATTCTAGAAGAAATGTGATATAGTTATCAGTGATGAAGTTTGTGGGACTCTATGATGTAATCCACTATGGACAGTGATATGAATATTATCTACCATGATGGTAATTTTGGAATTCTGTGACATGAGTTACTAACCACCCTAAAATTAATCATGTTCTACCATGAATAGAATTTAATCATTCTACTTTTGCAATAAAAAACACAATAATTACGGTTATTACATTGTAAAAAAAGTAAAATTTCTAAATTACGCTAATAAAATATCAATTTTATGTCATTTTAAATTATGCTTTAAAATTTACACATATTATGAAAATGTGAAAAAAAATATATTGAAAATATAATGGTTATTATCACCAAATTAATGAATTAAAATTTTGAATGTTTTTTCCCATCCCTCGCCTTGAAATTAATCTTTTCAACACCTAATAAATTATTAAACAAAAATAAATAATACATTAAAAATGTAGAGTGTCCTTCAATTTTTCATCTCATCAATTAACATGTCATCTCAGAATTTTGATATTTTATATTTCTATCATTTATTATCCAAATTTATTTCAATCACCTATTCCACTATGATATTTCATTCATAACGTTCAAAATATTTATCTTTAATACTCATTGTAAATTATTATTTCAATTTTTTTATAATCCATAAAAAGATTTATATATTAAATAGGTTTAAGAAATATCATATTAAACTACTCACATGATAAAAATAAGAATAATAACCAAATGTAAATTTACTTGTTTTTTATGGGGAATTTTTTTGGTCATTATCTTTTCAAATTAGTGGATTGAATGATTAGGGTAGGGTCAAAATATGAAAATTGTTATTAGTAATATATTTATACTAATGTTTATATTACAAAATCCTTTATAAGATTATCATATTTTTCTTTTCTATTTTTTTAAAGTTCACACAGAAGAAATTTTAAAAAAATGATCCATCCTAAATTATATATATTTTTTATTTTATTTTTTTCTTTTTGTTTAATTTGAGAGAGCTTGAGGTAAACATTAATTCAACTATTGGTTTAAAATCTAAGTCCCATTATTCATATAATATATAATGTTAATTTCTGACAACAATGTGTTTCTTCTATAAATCCTTGCCAAATAATGTACCCCCCACTTGGAATTTTTTTCAAGATTCATTTTGGTAAAGACAAAGGTGAGTAGAGATTTTATTTTTTATTTTTTCTTCTAACATGTACATTCAGGGTGTCTACATATTAAGATATATCACATACCAAGATAAATATAAACGTATACACAATTGGAATCATAGAAAAAAATAAATTTTATTTTCAATATAGAACCTCCTTACCACATAGTGTTTTCAAAAATAATATATGGGATGTTTTGTATTATTGAACACATAAATATTCCCTCAAGCTATGTGAACTTTTATAAAATAACAACCATTAAAAACATCATGCATATGAATATTTATTTTTATTAATGACTATAAACAACTGATTCAAATATGATTAAAATAATTTGAATGTGTAACTTACCATTTAATGATTGATTCATGTTTATAAGAAAATGAATTTTTTTAATTATAATCAATTATATATCAATAATACATTCAGAATTTAAAATGGAAATAATATTCCATTATTCTCGATGTCTTATACAGACCCTAAAAACCAAACAAAATAAAATATGAAACATATATCATGTTTATGTCACCTACCACACATTTATAATACTACCACATATTTCAATTAAATTGGGAGAATAATGGGGTAGTAAACAGATTCATTGGTGGATGGATGCAAACTATTAGTTAATGTAAAAAATCCACTTATGAAAAATCAGCATGTATCCAAACTGGATTCCAATCTGGAAAAGACACAAAAGACACATTATTTATTGAAATAAATAAAAATTAAAATTAAAGGGAAATTAAAAATTCGTAAATCCCCTAAATTTGTAGTGAATTTTAAATCGACAATATGATAGAGAAAATACATTATCAAATGTCTAAATCAAATTTAAGGTTAATTTACAAGAACCACTATATTTTGGTAGTTCTAAATATCTTCAACAAATGATTCATTTATTGGTCCATATGTACAATTTTTCTATGACTATCATCTTCATAATTATTATAATTTACACCATGGGGATATCAAGATTTTGATGGGATCATATTCCACATCATGATAAGTTTTATATATCAATGAGATAGATCATTATATAACACTAATATACAAGACTTATTCTAAGGAATCATTTTATTCATTATGGTTTTATGCTCAATAAAACCTACCACCTATGGTATAGTTTCTATTAAAAAATTATACATAATTTTAAATTTAGATTTATTCACCCATTATGAGAAATATTCCTAAAAATCCTAGTCCTAAAAGCATTCAACATAATATAAATTTTCAAAATATTGGAGTTTTTTTATGAAATTAATTTTTACAATAATAAAAACAGTAAAAGGATACGTAAACACCCTTTAATTATTCCATTTTCATTTTTTATTTGTAATGAAATGATTTAATAAATATTCTTATAGGTTAATAATGTTTACAAATTTATTTATGTTTTCAACCACTACCATTGACTTGTTCCAAACCATCGAGGGCCCTCCTGGGATGTGTGTAGGATGAGAGCACCACCTCAGGCCCACCAATAATAATAGAGTGGATGATGAATGTTACTCAGTTGGTATACCCTATAATATGGGAAGCCATAACCTATACTAAACCATAAAAACACATCCCTAATATAATATATTACGCCAAATAACAACATGATATATAAAATGTAATAAATAGTATAAAAGTAATGAATGTTACAATGAGTACATGTACATTCCAAATATTAAATATAATGGATATGAAACACTAATGAGTCTTTGGAACATAACACAATTTTATGGTTCTCCACACTGCATGTACTATAACATAACACTCTGATTGCAATTGAAATATCCATTCTCACGAGTCACCATAATTCGCAGCGAGTTTCCCAACATCACCACACATCAAATACAAACTAACCACAAAAAAATTCATGTCTTCACAGCCTATATTATAACATATGTATAATATCTATAGATAAAACATATTTGTGTCTAAGGTTCTTAGATGAGTGATTATAAATTTACCCATTTATATTCCATGAAAAGATGAAATTATATAGAAAGTAACAAGTTAACCTAACTCCTAAAATGAGAAGTTGTCGAGGGTAATATGAGAGAAAAACTACAATTACAAGTAACATAAATGTTCCATTTTGTAAAGTGAAACCATAAAATTAAAAGAAATTATATTTTATATATACTCAATCATTAGATACATTAGTGATGTATATAAGACTACAAAATCTCAACTCCAATCCATTAATGGCAATGAATATTAGCATCCTGGGAAGCTAAGTACATGAAAGTGTCTATAAGACCAGAATTTTGTATCCATATGGTTATAAAATATAAATAGAAACCATATTGGGTATCAAGGATTTTGAAATATCGATGAAATAAACATAGCTCGGATGACATCCCAATATCATTTATATTCTATTTTGAGCTTTGGTATGGTTCCTTATCAGTTTAGGGTGTGTTTGTAAATGACATTGGATTTTTAAAAAGAATTTGGATATTTTCAATGAAGTATATACAACACACTTTCATGGATAAAGATATTTTTCTCATGGGTAGTTTTCATTAACAGTGGGTAGATTCACCACACATGATACCTGGCATGGACCTAGGTGTAGTTCCCTGGTGGTTTCATTCACTTCCCTGGATAAATGTCCTTATAAGAGCCACAGTGAAGGATATAACTATACCACAATTGGATACACCCCGAGAATATGGTATGATTTATGCGCATGTGGGGCCTTACATTAATGGTGAAATAGAGACCACCATGGGTGTAGTGAACATCTAAAAAGGCTTGTTTTTTTCTTTTTTCAAAATTTGAATAGAGTATTCAACTTTATATTTCATTATAAGGAAATAAGTGTTTTGAGTGAAACATATGTGATATTTAAGTGGGGGTATTAATCTTTTCAATTTTTCTCCTATTTTATTCCAAATTTATTCATTCCTAATCAAGGGTTTCCAACTAGATTATTTTTGGGAGGATCTTTGCACAACCACTATTTATTCACAAGACAACTAATAGGGGATTTTGTTACACTTTACCATTAAAATCCTTCATATTATTATCCTTGCTGATTATTCTTGTTTTATAATATATCTATGGTATTTGGATTTTCCTCAACACCAAATTTTAGGGATAAATTATGTCATATGATTCCACTCATTTTTTCGTTTAGTTTTATCAGAATGGTGTTTTAGTGATGTAGAATCATTAGTCTTGGATGAAAACTAACTATAATATGGTCCCTTATTCTTTTTAGTTGTCATTCCTATTTTTTCATGAAGTCCCAATTGTGATCATAGCGGTCCCATCCTAATACTATGTCTGGTGAACCACACTATCCATATTATTATCTTATATTATAAATGTGAATGTGAATGATCCTTGGAATCATTGATATGCATTTTTAAATTGGTTTTGAAAAAATATTTTTTTTTCAACTAATTTTATTTAAATATATATCTTCATCAAGAATAATAAATTTTTAATGGAATACATTTTTAAATCATTATTTTGATGATGGAAGAAATTTTGTTTGTAAAAGTTTTTATGAAATGTTATTATCTATTTTTAATACATGAACATATAAAATACAAGGGATCCTTGGATACCTATGAGGGTGTTTTTCATAATGATCCTTTCCACTTTTTAAATAGGGTCTCACACATGGTGGTGAACTATTTTCCAAAGACAGTGTTATTCTAGTTGCTTGATTCCACGACATCGTAGGGGTTTTACATGTGTGGTGTTATACTTTTCCCAAAGAACTAATTTTCTATTTATTTTTTTATTTCCATATATCATGAATTATTATTACTGTATGATAAGATTAATTATCATAAAACTATATCATCATAGGGGCGATCTCTATTTTGCTTTGATTTGTTTTCATTTGATTCTTATATGAAAAAATGGTGTGTTTTTTGATAAATTCTTTATATAAAATTATTCATTGACCTATGTTTTATAAATTATGTTTAATAACTATGAAAGGGGTAAAATATTTTTCATTATTTGGATATAAATTTGGAAACTATTTTTCCTACCATGTTTTTCATAAATTAGGTATAATGGGATTATTTGATAGATTCATGCTATGGAAGAAATGGGTGAGATCCTACTTGTATTTTTTTCTAAGACACTATTCTCTCCCTTGGGGTGTATAAACCTTTTTGTTTGTATGATACAGGTAAGGGAATGGAAATGTAATTAGCTGGAGGTGTTTTATATCAGCTAGGCATGGGAGTTAGTGGTGTGATAGTGGTATACTTCCCATTGAGCACACGGAATTGATGTATGTAGTTTGGGTTGCCTTTGGTATTATTCATGTATTTTTTCCATGGTTTTTGATTATCTCTTATGTTGTATCTCCTCCATTTTTTGTTTTTAGTTACTTCATATTCCCTTCTTGTTATGTTTCAATTAATGTATGATATTTAGGTTATGTAAACTTGATAAAATAATTCCCTATGGTCAATGTTAGATTCTTTAGTGGAAGTCACTAACCATTGGGGGATAATCAATCCCTTTATGTCATGTTATTTTCTGGTTTAGAGCCTATTTTAATTGGTTTCCCTAGTTATGTCATGAATATTTGGTATCAATGTCCAATTTTTTTCTTTAAGTATACTAGTCTTATAATGTTGGTTAAGGTACGAGGCAACATTGCAGAAGAAGATTGGATGGGGATTTAAAATTTGAATCTAATGATCGACATAACCATGTTATTGTTGGAGGATCAAAGCCTATCACTACTTTTGAGTATCTAACATTAATGAATTTAAGAAAATATATTAATACAATATTACCATTTTTGATCTGACGTTATGGTCAACATTCAATTGTAATGGATGATCATTCCTCATAACAACTAAAGTCTATTCCATTTTTATCTTCCACATGAACATTGTATGTATCTGGAAGCATTGATATTCAAATTCTGGTTGCTATCCTGGAGATCTGATAACTCTATTAACTCACTGATGATCATTATAGTGAAGATTACATTATATGTGATGTTGAGATAGAATTAATAGATGAGATCATCTACTTCTCTGTATATGAATTTAGAGAGTAGTCATGTGCTCTCATATTCTCATAGTGAGTTGTTCTCTATGTGATATCCTATCCACCTTATATCTTGAGGTAAAAAACCTATCATTGGTTCCACAACCTGCGAATATTTATTACCAACCACATAAGACATAAAATAATTCATACAACTGAGTGCCATAGTCATAAATATCAGTTATAATTTTTGTCATATAAGTTTAATATAATAAATATATTACCTAGTAATAGAGTTCCATTAACCCAACTCATCATTCCTGAAAATATTAAAAGTACCTTCAATAATTAAATAATATTATTTTCTATAATATTTAATAAATATTTACTTTTATACATATAAATAAATTTAATAATTAATTTCAATGATAATAATTCTAAACTGAAATAATATTAATTAATTTATTCCATGGTGATCTTATATCCTTGGAGAAACAGGCACCGTATTAGGGCCCATCGTGTCCAAAATTCTAATTCATCATAATAGGCCACAATTTTGAATATGTTCAATGTTTGAACCTATATACTCTTATCTCAAAACCATCTATTACTATCCACAAACTTGGATCTGAGTTTACAAACCACTCATGTACACTAAAGAGATATTTAAAATTCATCGCAAAGAAAAAATTTAATTTCAATGAAAACCTTGTAATATAGTCTCTGTGTATCATGGTATATCATAAATCAGGTTACACACATTGTATTTTCATCAGTTGTTATTAATATTTGACCAAACTGGATAGATGTACCTTCTTCTAAAATGGAAATAGATTTAATGATGGAACTTTCATCCTGGTCAACTTGTCCTGAGATATCACTTCCTTTCGAAAGTGAAAAAATCAATCTTGATTATTCAAACAATTCCATACCCCAAATGATGCTACTAATGAAATATCACTATAAATTTAATCAATTCCATAGTTTTTTGTTTCACCAAGGTAGGTGATATGATAGTATACACTATTAATATACACAATTCAGTATACCATTACAACTCTTAGTAGATATGATGTACAATCTAAACCTGAAACATGTGATGTTAATATTGGTGATTCATTGATCATATTCTCTTAAACCCATAATAACCAAGTTTGATCTAAAGGGTTGATGTGTTATGTATTATGTGCCCGAACACTGGATGTTCACAAATCACATGTATCTTATCAACATTTTTATATGAACCACATAACCTATATTTAATATTTATTTCATAGTATCTGGAGGTTCACATTATAGCCCAGTAACAACAATTACATTTTGATAAGAAAGATAATGTATTTTACTATCAATATAAATAGGATACATTGAAATGTAAATACTATTATGGTAACCCTAAACCATTCATTACTCACTATACACATGATTTGGTAATTGAAATGTACTTGTTAAGTTGAATCTAAGGAACCCACATTTACACCACCCCAGCTTGTGATAGATCCGACATTACTACTATCATTGTTAGATCTCACATGATAATATCATTTTTTTATATGTTTCAGATTTAGATATTTGGTACACAACATCTCCAATTCATTTTTAATCTATTATCTATGACTTTACCTCTATGATTATGATTCCTCAAAATATGATATCCCTGATTATATTCCATTTTTCACTATCAAAACATGACATCTTGAATAGTACTAGTTATATAATTTTCATATTTTATATTAGGATATATATTTAATGAATATGTTTGATTCCATGAATTGGATTATGTATTTATCACAACTTATTTACCTACATCTGAAGAAAAAACATAATTACTATTTTTACATATTGATTGAACTAGCTTAAATACGATTGTAATTCACATTACATTATCCTAAAAGTGATAATAGATCATTTTGATCTAAATGAAGACTAGTTTATTTATAATTTCAACTTGTTTCCTTCTTGTTGATGAATTGGGAACATTTCACTTATATATTGTCTTTTATAATAAGATAGTTCTGACTGACTCCCACACAATTATCATTAGATATATTGGATTTTTTCCTATAATAAATTATTTATTGGAAGTAACATATTTTATAAATAATATTAAATACATGATATATCCTTTTTTTCACTTATATAATTTTTCTTATAACCTTATTATCATTCTTTTTCTATTTCATGTCTTCTTAGAGCGATTTATTCCATGTCACACTGGTAGAAATTCAACCTCAAATTGTTCAAAATTTTATTTTTCAATACTTTTCTATCATATGTAAATTGACTTGGTTTATGAAACCCATTATATTCGCATTATATTATATTGGTCCCTATAACAGATGTTTTGAATATTAGTCAATCTCTGGAGATTTCCTTTTATTCTCATGTTAACTAAATTGATTATGTATAATTTATATCATATTTTATCAAACATATTATTATTTGGATATATATACCACTCAAACTAACCCCATATAGACACATAGTAGAAATTAATTCAAAATGAGTATTTTTTGATGTTATTCCTTAATTCAGTACATAATTAGAATTTAGTAACATTCACCCATTATTAGCATTATACAGTGTCACCAACCCTTTCTGGTTGAATCATGTTCTAGGATTTGTGGTGTTGACATAACATTTCCTATATAAAGACCTTATAAAGTACCCATTATATGTAAAATTATAATTTATTTGTTCATAATGACTTAGTATTATAAATAAATCCTTATTAGTAATGTGTTTGTACTACCAATGTATAGTCCCCTTGAATACCCAACATTGTATCCAAAAAAATCCCCCATACATTAATACATGGAATCCACTATTGAATTATTATTAAACATTTTAATCTTATCTTGTATACTTTTACTTCTTACTTATAGTATTCATTTCTCTCAATGAAGAGTGTATCACGGACTATGGTAAGTAAGAAATTAGTCCTATGGTTTTATCATTCCTATGAAATATGTCTCATAGGGTCAATCCATTTCCACAATTGATTATTCAAATTATTCCTATTATAACTAGTTGTGCATCTCTGGAATTGAATTAATACAAGTAAATCATTCTCCCACTATATAAAATTAATATGTGTTCCCTTTTATAGAAATATTGTCTAAATGTTCGTTATAATTTTCCTATCATAGTAATTTAAATGTTTTCCTCATAAAAATTTAGGTCATCAACGTTCTATGGACAATATATTTTTCATGATGAAGTTCTTATATAATAATAAAATACATTCATCTAAACACATGTTATTATGATTTAATGGATTTATCTCATACTATAAATCATATGATACCAAATTTTCATTATTTTTGGCATATGGTTATTGGAAAATGTCGCTAATTTTGAAAAATGTCATAAAAATAATAAATAATATACAATGGATATGAATCTAAACATTAATTATCCATTTAATTAAGTCATTAATATTATAATTATATGTGAATATAGGAATTACTTCGTCATATATATTATTGATAAATTATTACTTGTATGACCCATCATTGATCCCATTATTTACACCATAACATTGATGTGTATATGGAAATTTTTATTTAGGAATTTGTTTATGGTACATTTTATTAATCGATGAATTCATGGTCAATATAGTATTCAATAATGGAGACAACATTTTCTCATATCATTTGACAATGCATATTACCTACATCACATTTACATTTATTAATGCTCTTATGGTAATAACGGAACCAAAATAAATGAAATAATGAGATAATTCCAATAGTTTATGTGATGGAATGACTTGAGGTATTACACAACATCTATATAAGCATTTCATAATCACATTATTTATAACTATCCATACTTTACATACCTATATATTACATCAATGTTGATGAATATTCATTAAAAAAATATAAAAAATCTATGATAGGACCATATTTTTATATTGAATTTAGAAACATGTAAACATCACCAACTCATTTATAAGACATCTTCATTTTCCCCCCACATATTTCCTAACAACTAGACCGTTTTTTGAAATATCTTACTTAATACACTTCTTTATGACTCGGGGAAATGAATCAGACAAAAGGGTGATATCATATACATTGTAATGGTAAAAAATGGAGATATTAATCATATCATATTCATAAGACATAAGAACACAACATTTGAAAATCATATCCTTTATATAAAAGATCGTGATATCATGTCATTGGATAAATAATCAACATTAATAATAATCAAAGAACATAAACTCATAAGTCATAATAAATGACCTGAATTTTTTTGTAATACACATAAGCATAGAAAAACATTTCATGTTAGTCTAGGCTCATTTCCAAAACCATCATAGTGGAAAATGTCCATTACTGATCCATGGTCACTCCATGTTTTATCCCTGTATAACTGAACCAAGATCAATTATCATTATAGATATGTATATATCATTAGATATAAATCCTTACACAATGAATTTGGGGGAGATATAGTTACCACCCATCTTATAATAAAAAAATTCTTACGTGTTCCACAATAACATACATCATTCATCATTGCATAACCCAAGGAATCTAATAGGGTTCGTTAAAAATCATTCCACCATAGCTTAATAAATTTAAGGGAAATGAATTTCAAAAATATTATTCCATATTAAACAAAATAAAATAATATGAACAATAATGATATTATACTTAAAACATTACCCTACGAATAAATTCCATCTTATATGGAAAATAATTTTGATATAATTCTTTGAAATTATATTTTTAGGAAAATATCTTTTCTTCTCAAAAAACATTCCCTTTGTACTTTTGCTGGAAATGTCCAAAAGTACCTCATATCAAATTACAACAAAAGACTCCTTTCGTAACATTTATAAAAATTCACCAATGGGTAAAATTGTATTTAAAATTTTTATAACAATAGACGTAAAATTATCTATTTATGAAACATTGATGGAGATGATAAATATACAACAGTAAATACTTATGTATAAGCAATCTCAGATAATAATGACACTGCAAAATTATCATTTACATTAGGTCTTATTTCCTATATATGTATTTGAACCACCTATATAATGATTTAAATAATTCTATTTAACTATTTATGAATCATTTTCATTTACATGATATTGGATAAGATCATATTATCATCTGTTTGCTAATAACAATGCATTATTTATTGTTATTCATGTACTAACTACTTCATTTTCCACTGCGTTGTTTCTCGAATCAGTCATAGTTATCCCTCAAATATAAAACTGAAATGTTCTTGACATGGGGTATGTAAAAAAATTATTTTCAAAGTAAAAAATGTAGTTTGGTGGTTAATTTCGGTTGTCTCCAGAGAGAAGCGCATACAATCATGTTTATCCCTTTGTTTTTGAATTTATTTCTTATAGAAATTTACAAAAATGAAACAAAATGAATAAATTAAGTATAATATGGAATCCAAATTGATATATCATGTGATTCAATATAGTAATATAAATTGGGTGATCGGATCAGGTTTGGTTTTTAAATTTCGATGTTACCATAGTTCTATTTTATTCATTTCTCTTTTTCAAAATCAATTAAAGTGAGATTTCACAATCAAATACTATCACTCCTTTGGTAATGGTGTTGGTGAGATTAAACCTTACCAAGATCATAGTTTGGTCTAATCTCCTACCTTTTGTGAAATATGTGTGGAAAATACCCTCAATTGATTTAGGAAATTCTTAATCGAGTCTTGTTTATCCCAAATAATTTTGAATAATTACTATAATTTTCACACATCATGACGATCACCATGTACGTCATCACTAAGATATTATATATTACATTATATATAGATAATAATCTAGTGGAGGGAGATAAGTATGAATTAACAAATCAATTTTAACAAAAGAATCTAAAATCTTATACGATGTCAAAAGATAATAAAAGATGCTATTACAATTGAAATCAACTTTGCAAAAGATAGAAGGATATATTAACATTAAGAACATGATCTCAAGCATTAAAAAAGGTAAAACATATATATACCCAATCACTCATAAGATCTACCCCACCTTGGTAAGGGTGATTCAGAATAATTGGGAGGAATAATTAATTACAAAACTAAACGAAAGGAAATAGAGAAAAGAATAACATAAAACTCCTGAATCTTTCATCTAGATGTTAATCTTCAGTTCTCCCACCATATGGTCTAAACAGGATGATGCCCCTTATTATAAGATGTCAATAATGGGTTTGTCCATCTACAAAAGAAATTTAATTTCAATTGGAGCCATTTAAAAGAGGATATTTCTACCTAAATTGATCTTACTTATTCTGGTTGCTAAACACTATTCCACTAATCATAATTGGACCGAATAGAGGGCAGACTTAATGAAATAATTTCCCAAAAAAATTTAATCAAAAGATTCCTAGTCAATTTATATTTATAACCTAGCTATAATAATCTCATTTGATAGTTGATATCCCGAGATAAAACTCATTGAATGAGGCATGGTTTATTCTACTGACTAGATTATGTGTTCACATTGATCGAGTTTTTTGAGCTTGTGAGAGTTTGAAATGGCTCTTGTCCAAGAAAAATATTTTTTATCCCGAGAACCATGAAATCCTAAAAAAAGGAATCACTCAAATTGGGTCCATATTATAAATCCAATTTTTGAATTATAGAGGTGAATAAAAACTGTTAAATGACTAGAACTAACCAATTTTCACTCTTGAGCTCAAAACTCACAAACGAATCATAAAATGATGAAAATAATATCAAATTGATTAATGATATGGGAATAAATATTTGAAAACATATTAAGAAATATTTAAATATGAGATCGGTCAATTCCCCCACACTTAGGACTTGGACTCCAAGACAAGTAAACATCAAAATCAAATCAACGAAAATTTAAAACACATATACATGAGATCCTACAATTTAACCCCCAGAATAAAAATATATCATTAATAATATCCAAACATTATTTAATTTTCATCATAAATTTAATTAAATATATTTACACTTAATTTATCCTCCCATTTACACAATACACATACCTTACATTCATTTTATTTTTTCACACAAATTTCATTTTTTCAGTATTGTCTTTCTCATCAGAACTCATAAAAGTGTCACCATAAGGTTGATAAATTACTATATCACCATCCGATGGGAGTCAAAGATATGTTTTTATCATTCGTAATTTTTATTATGTTTTTGTGGTATTATGTTTGTAGGATTATAATTTTAAAAATTCTGAGGCTTTATAACGAGAGATGGATTCTTTTTATGAAAAAATTGCAATATTCTAATTTTTACTTATGTGTGGTATACTCCTAATTCCAAATAGTATCAATTAAGATCCATCAATATAAAAAATCATTTCATTTTGACACAATTAATTATTTCATAGGACAAATTCCAATCTTATCAAACAATATTTTCTTGAAAGATTTAGATAGCCACAACATTATTCCTCTATTAGAATCTCAAGAAATGAACAACCTCACTTATCATGAAAGCTCTAGAAAAGGAAAATCTTTCAACATAATTATTTTTTTCATCAGAAAACACATCACTTCATAATTTAATTTTCTACCTAATGTATGAAAAAACAAGGTAGAGAAACAGAAGACAACTTCCCCTCACTTAGGTTCAACAAGATTGTGTAATTTCACTTCATCAGTAGGTTGGGTAGGGAAACATGGCTTATAATGTGGCTAACCTAATATGAGGTACATGGATTATAAGGGTTACAAGGAGTCAATGTGAAATTCATGAAATAATGAAAAGTATTGTTTTAAAAATGGGTCTTTAAAACCAAAAAAAATCCCTCAATCATTTAAAACATATATACCTCAAACCCTCATGTTTTGACATAAATATGTGAAATTATGTTTAAATAAAGCATGTTTTGTTTCTCTAAAATAATTGAGGTGAAAGAAAACTATTATGAAAATTATGTTTATAAGCCACACATGAATGTTACTTCAAATTTAAAGACAGTTAACTATGGAATGAGATTCATAAAACAGAGTAATTTTCATGAAATTCATAAAAATTTGAAGTTGAAGCAATGTCACTTTCAGCAGCCATTTAACATCAGTTTCAGGGAATAAATTGGTTCACTCATTTAAATGGGTTTCAAAAAGGGTTATGATAAACATTTCAGCTCAAATTTTTTAGAAGAAATTCATTTTTTTTAACGTATTGTTTGTGAAAAACAGAAAAAAAAAATATAAAGATTAATAAACATCTAATGTACCCTCCCCACACTTAAATGATGTAGTTCACATAATTCATTCATTTGGATTTAATGTGTAATTATATTTTAAATTGAATAAAATAAATAAAGAAAGTGATAAGGATAGGTACAACTATACTTATTGGAATTCTAATGTTGATTTATGATCTTAAGTTCTAAACACATGAAAACCTACAACCCAAAGTAGATAAAATAAAATAATAAATTTAATAAAAGAAAATTAAAATAGAAATATTTTGGGAAAAGAATGATAGATCATGGTTTAATCCCCCAAGTGTGCCCTAGGTTTTTACTACCTTCATATATGAAGTTTTAGTTGATTATCCCCAATATGATAGTGGGTTGAGTTTCTTGGACATGAACCAGTAGAACTACTTCCTTCCATCTTGAACTTCCTCCTTTTTGTGGGGGAATCCAGGGATATAGTATATAAAATCCACCCAATTTAAAATTAAATGCATTTAGTGTGGTATGTTTAGGATAATGAATGATTCCTCATCTTTCTTGGTTTCCACATTCACAACCATTTCTTCATTCTAAAGTGTTTTCTCATGGTATGTTGTATCAAAAGAATAGTCAATGGTATGATAAGAGTGTAATTATACTAGAATATAGTTAAAAAATGATGAATAAATATACAATTCTTCCATGTGAATGTAAGAATATTTTGTCTCTATTTTCTTAGGAAAATCCACTATGGCCTCATCTTGGACTCCCTCTATCAAAACGATAAGGGGGATGCAGATGTTCTTCATGATGGGCACATTCTTTTTATTCTTCATCCACCAAGGAAATAAAATTGTTGGCCGAATCTGAAAATTTATAATAAAGTGAGGTAATAAAAATGTATATTTAATAAAATCAGAATGAAAATATTCTACAAAATTATTTTCTCCCTATGTTTTTGCAGTTTCAATTGTTTCTTCAGTAGAAAGAACATATTGGAGTTGGGTAGTAGAAGATTTAGGTATGTAGTCAGGATCCTCCAATTCCTGGATCAACATTGAAAAAATATGGAACGACAAGGGGGAATATTATTATACATGAAAAAAATCATAAAATTCTGGAATGTATTTGGACAACTATGTTTTCTCCCAGGCCATAGCTTCAAGAAATTTTGTTTCCATGTCCGCCCTGAGGCCAGATATAAATTCTTGGAATGCATGATCTATATTATTAGATTTTAAAAATAACCTCACAAGTATAAAAATAAAAAGATTCCATATTCTATAGACCTGGGTGAGATATTAATTGGTTCATTCACTGGTAGATAATTATTCCATGAATTCAATAAATAATCATTTGAAAGAAAAATGGAAAAATATTTTTTGAACATTTTTTTTGAGGTATCATTTATTAGTAATTTTATTGTGGAACTGCCTCCCCAGAAATGACACCATGTTTTGATATGTTCCTATTGTGGGATTTGGAATAAAAAATTATTTAATAAGTTAAAAATTAATTTATGTGGTTAATATTGGTTGTCTCTGGAGATGAGTGCACAACAATCATGTGTGTCACTTTGTTTTTTGAATTTTTCTGGATTAGAAATTGAGATAAATTAAAAAAAAGGAAGAAATTAAGTAAAATATATAATAATATTGAAATATAATGTGATAGAAAATTTTAATATAAATTTTTTGATCAGGTCATGGTTGGTTTCCCAATTTCAATGTTATCATAGTTCGATTTTATCCATTTCTCTTCTGAAAAATCAATTAAAGTGATATTTCACAATTGATTCCTCTCACACCATTTGTAAATGGTGTTTGTGAGATTAAAACATACCAATATCCTATTTCGGTATAATATATTTAATTTTATTAATGATGTGTAAACAATACCCACAATTGATTTAGGCAATTCCATATTGGGTCTTATTTATCCTAAATAATTACGAATAATTACGAATAATTACTCTAATTCTCACACGTACTAATGTTCGCCAATTATATCACCACTAAGATGTGATATATTCTATCTTAAATAGATAAGAATATAGTGGAGGGAGATAATTATCATTTATCAAATCAATTATAACAATAGAATCTAAAATCATATTCAATCATAAAATATAATAAAAATAGATAATATAAATGAAACCAATATTGAAAACGAGAAAAATATTTATTCACATTAAGATCATGAACTCAAATATAAAAAAAGGTAAAAAATAACTAGTACCAATCACTCATAATATATACCACATCATGGTAAGGGTAATCAAGAATAATTGTGAGGATGAACACCTTAAAAACTAAAAGAAAGGAATGATAGAAAAAGAAGAACATAAAAATGTATCTTCTAGAATCTATCTTCTAGAAGATCATATTTGGTTCTCCCATCATACGGTCTAATAAAACTAATGCCCCTTATTATATGATGTGGGGAATGTGGTTTTCCATCTACCCTCTAATGTTCAAAGCAATTAGAGCTGTTAAAAAATGTTTTGGATTCATAAATTGGGATGACTTCTTCTCGCCTCCAATCTCTATTCCTCTAACCCTACATTGACTAGTTAAAGGTCGACCTAAATGAAATAATATATCTATTAAAATTAATTTGAAGCTTCCTAGTTGAGTTGTATTTCTATCCCACTAGGAATAATCCCATTTGATTATTGGTATCCTGATATATGACTCTCTGAATAAGGTATAGTCCATTCTAAAGACCAGATTATGTGTTCTCATTGACAGACTTTTTTTGGTTGTGTGGGAGTAATAATTGACTCCTTTTCAAGAAGACTGTGTACCCCATGAACCATCAAATCCTAAAAATGGAATCACTCAAATTTGATTCATATTATAAATGTTATTCGTGAAATACAGAGGTGAAAGAAAACTGTTAAATGTCATGTATTTACCAATTTTCACGCATAAGCTCATAACTCACCAAAAATCATAACAAGATGTAAATAAGATCAAATTGATTATTGAGAAGGGGTTAAATAATTTAAAACAATATATAGAAATAATAAAATATAAGCTTTTTCACATATATATATCATTATAAAATTATATTAACATTATATATATATATATATCATATTTATATATTCTATGCATTAGTATAATAATTTTTTATTGAATATTATGTAGAATGAATCACATCACATCATGGAGACGATCGGTCATACGTAATAATAAGAGATTATATCATTACCATAATTTTTGAATGGAATTTAATTTAATGGTGTATTACATTTAGTAATGAATATAATATTATAAGAATGATATATATTTTTTTATTTCCATCATTATATTTATCCAATTCAGGTGGTTATCATAAAAAAATTACATCACGATGTAGAGACGGTAAGCCCTACATACGCACGTGTGGTGACTTTTTTCCATAGTATGGATAGAAAGTGGAATATCATTGTTAAATAATAATAATAACATATAATTTTATATGTAAAATAAGAATTATTATTGTACAACGAAACAACTCATGAATAATAAGTAGAAGAAGAAATAATTTTAGAAGAATCGGTTGAAGTGATTACCTCTTCTTCAACGTGCTTCCCCTAAATCACCTCATAGAGGATAAGAGTTGGTCTTTGAATAAGACCATGACCCCTATAATGTCACTAGGGAGGTTCATAAGGGAAATGGTTGGATATTTCCAAACATGAAGGCTCAATTAAAAGTGAAGAGATGATGGAGAATGTTCCCTTTTATAATTGAGCTTCATGTCATTTTTTGGAATCTATAAAAATATTCTATTATAAAAACATAGAACCCCATCCAAAAACCAAGCAAATGAACCCATTCGTAATATGAGATGATATAGGGTTCTTTGTTTATAAAAAAATTATTTTAGTCATGTTTTTGTAAAAATTTAATCAATATCATTTTAATTGACACTTAGTTGCTCTATTTAATTATTCACTAGTGTAATAAAAATTTCAATATTAAAAGGGTAAAATATTTACTTAATTGAGGTCAATTAGACCATCAATAAACACATTAGAACCATTTGGGCCATATAATAATTATTCTATATTTTTTAACAAATGATTAATGTTTTTAATGAGTTTAATAGAACATTATTTAGATAAACAATCAATATTGTCAATTTTGATACTATTCAATTCATTGATTTTTAAAAACATTAATGTAAAATATTATCTTTGAATTATAAATTTTATTATATTCCAAAAAGGTAAAATCCATTTAGAAAATTCATTATAAATATTAATTTTCCAAAATTATTTTCCTTTTAACATATATAATAACATTTAGTTGTTATCTCTTTTAATAAAATAATTTCTATATTAATTTTATTTAATTATTTAATATACACAGTTTTTGAATAAAAATTAAAAATAAAATAAAATCATTAATAAAAATCCACTATCATTCATAATAATATTTGTAGCCAAAATTATCTGTTGTAACAAGAAGCATTTAAAATGTTATACATATTAAATTATGAATATGACAACTTTAACAACAATTTGAATAAAATAATATATTTGTCACAATCTCTACTATACCACTCCAAGTGATCACTAACTCAAATTATGGATATCTTTGGTAGATATATAATCGACCAATAAACTTTTGTCATGTTTTTTGGAATTTTTATATTTATTAGATTTTAACTAAAATTGTTTTATTTATTTTTAATCAATTAATTCATTTTTAAATCCAAAAAGTATTATTTTTAATGGTAATTATTTATTTCATAAAAATTACAAATAAATTATCTTTACAAGTAAAATCATTTTATATCTCATATGAGTTTTTCTAATCAATTTTATCATCTATATAATTGTATATAAAAATGATTTATTTATAAAAATATAAGTAAGACATATTTATCTTTTCTTTAAATAAATAAAATTAAATATCCTAATCTCATCCACATGTCTTCCAATGGACAACATTTCTACCCACGTATGTTTCATGTAAAAAAATCACCAGATGATATTATGGTAAGTGTTAGGGTAATTTTATAATAATATTCTTACCATTAATTACCAGGTTAACCATTCAACTGTATTAAACAAAATTACTGAAGTTGCTATTCATAATACCAAAAAACATAAAAAATATTTTTACATAATTTGGACCTATAGATTAAAAATATGGAATAAATTTTTAAAAATTTATAGAACGGAAGTTATAGCACCTAATTTTAATGTAATCCCATTATGAGAAAGAGAGAACAAGTTTTAAAAGATAAAAAATTATAAAATATAGAAATTTGTTTCCTTCTAAATTCAATGTAAAATGAATTTTAATGACATATAATTTATTAAATGATAAAAATATATACTATTTATAATTTTAAACCATTAAATATTACAATTTTACAATATAAATTATTTCTATGAAATAAGTTGTTTACAATTAAAATTTATTGAGTTTTTACTATACATCGAAATTTGAATTTTATCAAAAAAATATTAAAAAGTATTGTAAAGTAAATTTTTATATAGTACAATAAAATAACATGTTAATGTTTTCATGTAAAAATTATTTATGTTTCCAAATATTAATTTTAATGGGATTCACCATTAATAAGGGAAAAATTTCCATTCTGAAAAAAATAATGGTTTTTGTACATCAAATTGGGTTTATTCATACTCTATAACAAAAATATATATTGGAAAAATATTTAAAATAATTTAGTAACTATATAACATATATGTTAATTTCATTTCATTTGCTAATAGTTATTCACTATATTTATTAAATATATAAATACAAATATATATTTGATTGATATTGTTTCATAAATAATGAGTTCTAAATTACGTCGCCAAACATTTTCATAAGTTTGTTATATTTATTATGACTAATTAACGAGTAGGTAAAAATTGTCACTTTATACAAATGAAGTCACATGGTTCTCTTAAACTGGATATTGTGTGCAATGAAATCTATTGAAGAATTAAAATTATTTAAAGAAAATATTTCATTAAAACATTCGAGTGTAAAATTATACCCCCATTAAACTAAGTTTCACCCTTGAAATTCATCACAATGATACAAAATGATTTGGATATATCTCCTCATCACATCCTAGAGTTCCCATGTATCTTCATAAAATTCGTGGTTCTGCCAAAAAAACCTTAATAATTAAAATAGTCTTATTTTTTAGAACCTTTCGCTATGATCCCTAATCTCTATCAATTGTTCTTCTCATGAAAGATACTGCTCCAGCAGAATGAATTCTATTTTTTGTACATATATTGGATCAACTATATAATTTCTCGTGAGAGACACATGGAACACATCCGGAACTTGATATAAATTTAGTGGAAGCACCAATCAGTAAGATACCTACCGAACATGATCTAGAATTTAAAAATGACTTATATTTCTAGGGCTCAGCATGGCCTTCATTCCACTATCATTGCTTTATACAAAATATATATTCATAGAAACACCTTGTCACCCACTTCATACTATAGGTATTCTCTTTCATTGTCAGTACACCTTTTTTATTGACTCTTAGATGCTCTTATGTGTTGTTGAATAGAACTGACCTTTCCTACTATTTCGTCAACAAGATCAGTTCTTAATAGCCTTCATTTTCCAACTTCATCCTAGGATGTTTTACTTCATCACATATTTACATAGTGTGATTCATATGGAGTCATCTGAATTTTGGAGTGAGATATATTTTTCTAATAAAAACTCCACCAATGGTCGTCATTGATCCCCAAAAACATTGATATCCATAAAGAATGCTCTCAACATGTCTTCTAGTGTATGAATTGTCATATCAATCAGACTGTATATCTGAGGATCATAAGAATTTTTTAAATGAAACTATAAATCAAGATCATACTGAATACATTTCTAAAACATTGTGGAAATCCCCAAATCTTGATCAAATATATTGGAAAGTGGTACTCCATGGAATCTTACCACTTACTTTACATATATAATGGAATGATGATCCGGAGATAATTCCTCACAAATAAAAATGAAGTGTTTTGAATTCATAATGTGGTTAACTATAACACATATATCATTATGGACTTTATATGTTTTTGGAAGTCGGAAAAAAAGTCCATAGTGATGTATTCTTTTTTATATAATGGTTTTGGTAGTGGTTGTAACATACCCTTAGTCTTTTGTATCTTAGCCTTAACTTGATGAAAATCTATGCACCGAGAGACATATTCAGATATATATCATTTCATTCCATCCCACAAGAAATACTCTTTTAGGCCCAGTTATCATTGTGCCTCCATGATGAATAGAGAATGAAGAACTATGATCCCCACCTAATAGATACATAATTAATTATAGTATGAGAGGTAAACATACCTAATTCATAAACCTTGTTATTCTATCACAATCATGTTTGAATATATTAACATTTCTCACCATCATTGGTTTCTCTACATCATCCTTATGCACGTCATTAATTTTCACATTCAAAGATAGTTATCAATTCAATTAAGAAAGATAATTTTACTCCCCTTCGATTAAAATTAGAAGATCAATCCTTTTCAAATCCAAATATATTGGATCTATTGTGATTCCCATCATGGATAGGCTAACATTTTCCATTAGACTAAAATCATCTACCACCTTATTTTCATTCCTAGGGTGGTAATTTATTGAGAATTCATAATCATTAATCAACTGCAACAATATTCTATGACCCATATTGAACAACTTTTGTGTGAAAATATACATTAAGCATTTATAATTATTTTAAATATCACAGCCCTCACCATAATGATAATGCCTCCATATCATTAGTGAAAATATTACTGTAGCTAATTCCAAATCATGAGTTGGGTATTTCTCTCATGGATTTATAATTATCTGGATTCATAAGATACAACCATATAATATTTCATAATAACACAACCCATCCCATTCGTGGAAGCATTACCATATATTATAATCATTTCTCTTCTACAATGCAGTGTGACCACAGGTGCACCGGCTAACCGTATTTTTAGCTCTTTCAAATTTTCATCACATTCCTCTATCCACACGAACCTAAATCCATTCCAAGTAAAATTGGTGAGTGGATTATATAATCAGGAAATTTCAGTCACAAAACATTGATAATATCCCAGAAAACAAAGAAAACATTGGATCATAGTTACCATTGTTGGTGTCAACCAACCTTCAATTACTTCTGTTTTTGCTGGATCCACAAATATGTCTTCAATTGAGATTATTTGACCCGTAACATAATGCTTTTGATTCCAAAATTCAGACATGGTATGTTTTTCATAAATCATCACCAATATCAGGGTATTCAGAATAATTCTATAGTGAACTTTATGCTCTTACTTTCTATTCCAATTGACAAGAATATCTTCTATATAGACTTCCACAATCTATTCAAGATAGTCTCTAAATACAATTTTCATTAGATAGATGATTATTGGAGGGGAATTAGTAAGACCAAAAGGAATCAATATAAATTTATAGTATCCATACCTTTTACACAATGTTTTATTTGGTATATCATCCATATTGAACCCTAATTGATGATATATTGAATGGCGATCAGTCTTGGAAAGTATTTCGCTCCTTATAGTTTGACAAATAATTTAGGAATGTGTTAAAGAAGATATTATTTGTAGTGATCTTGTTTTGTTCCTGATAATCAATGCAATGTCTCATTTATCTATCTTCCTTTTTAACAAATAGAACAAGTGCTCCCCATGGTGACACACATGGGCATATGAATCCCTTGTCAACATTTTATTGGATTTTCTTATTCAATTACTACAACTCAATTAGGGTTAAGGTTTAGTTAAAATAAAAATAACAACCGGTATGAGTTCTATTGAAAACTCATCTTTTTAATTTGGTTGAATACCTAATAATTATTCTTGAAATACATCATTAAACTCTCGTACATTGGGTATATTCTTAATTGGGTGTTTATACCCACCCATTTGAGAAAGATATCATTCATTTATAATAATCAAGACCCATATGATGGAACAAATTTATACTAGAAGGTTATATTTAACCTTGCATTGGTAGATGATCATAAATTTATTTGGAATAGGAAATGTGACTTCCCTTCATTGTAAATTGATATAAGTACCGTATAGAGAAATCCAATCCATGCCAAGAATCATAGCAAATTACACAATAAGAAGGATCTCAAGATTTTTTGTATGTTGTTTCCCACAAAACTCAACTAGAGAAGAATTATAAACTTTTTATGTGACTGTTGTTCCATTAAGAGTTGTTATAGTTGACTCAATATCTTATTGTTTAGGTAATATGATGACATCTATAGAAAATTCTTCTAAAATAAAAGAGTGGGTAGATCTAGAACCAAATAAAACATTTTCTACCTTAGAGTGGATGGTAAGTGTACCTTTCACCACTTCATTATTGTACTCAACATCACCAATAGTGATTATTTAGGACTTTCCTTTTTCTTTGACTTTATTATTTGTATAATTTAGATCATCATTAATAACCCTTTGATTTGGGAATTGATTGGAATAATTGACCATTTCATGGAAATTCTAACCTTGAAGTATAGGTAATGCATTCTATTTATCCTTTTCTCTATTCGAATCATTATACATATTTTCCATATTACTACATTATTAAACTTCTAAATGAGATTATTTTACACAAATAAAACATTTAATTTCCCCTTTAATTCAATTTTCCATATTTTTCACACATTGAGCATAAGGGAAAACTCTTCTTCTTTTTACAGTGGTCTTCATATTTTTCCTTGAATTCCCTATTTCTATTCTTATTAATCCCATAGGACTGATGTGTCACACCAATCTGTATCTCAACCTTTAGATAATATTGAATGATTTCATTGTATATATTGAAGTTCCTTATGGATAATTCACTTTAGAGACTTGGTTTTATGCTACTAAAGAATCGATCAATTCTACTCTCAGATTGGATAATAATTATAGAAGCATACCTTTCATGTCTTGTAAACTTTTCTTTAGAGGTACCAATGAATTCATCATAATTTTTCTTAAGTTCATGAAATACTTATCCATATCTGTTCAATTAATACAAGGAATGTACTTATAGAGAACTAATATCTTGAACACATCCCACTTCATATGTTCAATTACATATATTTTCCTCATATTCATGATAAGGTTCTACCGTTGATCAGATTCACCTTTCTAAAGATAGTCTAAAAATATGAATTTATCATGTTATAAAAACTTGATAACTAAAATATATATTTTCAATGGTACTAATACATTATTAATCCACTAATGGTTCAAAAGACCCACAGAAAGAAGGTGGTTGCTGCCTCATCAAGGACACTACAAAATGTTGTACCCTCTTTAGATTGATTGAAATTAATGTATGATTTATAGCTTTAGAATGTTGTGCAAGCATAAATACATGGTTCTTCATTCCCAATCCCATAACATTTGGTTACTTAGGAGGAAATTCTTTGCATTTCCCAAAACATTCATCATGTGTGGTTCATTTTGATTCTAACTTTTTATAAAACCAACAAGAATGATGTGGGAAATACTAATCATAATTAGAAAACCACATAATTAAGAATAAAATTTAAATTTATAAAACATTAGATTTTATAATAGGTTATTAATAATCATTTATAAAACATTTTGATTGTGACTTATACTTCAACATTTACTTTGGTTTCTTACTAAGTATTTCTCATCCTAGTTTCAAATTGTTAACAATAACCTCCCTATGATATCAACAATAATGACCCATAATTTACATATATTGATATTAATTCAATGTTTATGATTATTAATTAAAAATATAGAAATTCCACCATAGGACTATATAGGTATAGTGTATTTGTAAACTAAGAAACATATTAAACAAGTTCATAATAAATATTTATTATCCCCCACCTGTTTCATTATAATTAGTCCCCTTTTGACATATCTTACTTAATACCCTTATTCATGACCTGGGGAAAGGAAAAATATGAAAGGGTGAGCTCAGATGCTCAATAAGTTTAAATATGGGAATTATCAATCTTATCATATTCCTAATACATAATAACATAACATTTGAAACTCTTATACTACATATGAATGGTCATGAATCAATCCATTATATAAATCATGAAAGATCATAAGAATCTATGAACATAAATCTAAATTTCATAACATATGGCAAAAAAAATTCATACACATAACCATTGAATATCATTTCATATTAGTCTATCCTCATTTCCAGGATCATCATATCGGGAAAGGTCCATTAATGAACCGAATTCACTCATAGTTCCAACCTTGTATTACTGAACCAATATCATTTCCCATTCCAACCATGTTTATATGATGATATTTAAATATTTATATAAGGAATTTGAGGTAGATATAGGTCCCACCCTTATCAAAATTAAATCATTCATATGTGGTCCAAAACAACTTAAAACATTCATTATAGTATAACTCAAGGTATAAAATTGGTTTCTTTAAAATTTATTCCACAATAACATAATCCTTGTTAAATAATTAGATTTCAGAAATCGAATTACATAATAATCATAATAAAATCATATGAACAATAAGGATATTATACTTGAAATACAACCCTATTAAAAAATTCAATCATGAAATGAATATAATTTGGATATAATACATTAAAATTAATTCTTGAGTAAAAAATAATTTCTTCTTCAAAAAAGATTACTTTTCTTAAAATAGAACACAATTTTTAAGGAGAAAAATTTATTTTAAAATAAAATTAAAATTGTGTAGAATAATATTCATGGAAATTAGGTGTTATTAAGACATAAAAATCATTAAATTCCATTTAGTTTTAAAAAAACATTTTCCTTGTACTTTTATCAAAAATTAAAAAATGTACCTCATATTGAATAACGAAATTATATTACATTCTAACCAATTAATAAAAAATATAAAATGGGTAAAATAAAATTTAAAAAAAATTATAAGAATGTATATAATATTACTTATTTAATAAAAATGGATGTGGAAGATAAATATACCCTTTTAAATACTTACGTATAAATAATCTCTGATAATAATGAGATTGTGAAATTACCATGTTCCTTATGAATGATTCCATTTTCGGTATCCAAACCTAAAATATAATGATTTAAATAATGTCATTGAATTATTTTAGATTCATAATCACATTGATGATATCATATGAGATCATATTATCATCTTTTTGGTAATAACATTACATTACTACTTGTTTTTCAATTATTAACTGCTTCATTTTCCTACCCATATTTGGTCGAATAAGATCTAATTATCCCTCATAGGCTATATTTATATAATTAAAAAATTATAATATATATATATATATATATATCATATCATATTTATTAATTTTATACAATTAAATATTCATGATTTGATGAATATTATATAGCATGAATCACATCACATCATGGATACATTAGGTCGTACGTACGCATGAGTAATGATATCATTCATATAATTGTTTAATGGAATTGAATTGAATTTTTTATAATATTTAATAATGAATAAAATATTGTATTTATCATTTATATTTATTATTTCTATCATTATACACATCAAAACAAGCTGGTGGAGAAGAAAATATTAAACCATAGTGGGGTGACGGTAAGTCGTACTTATGCACATGTGGTGATTTCGTTTTTTATAGGATGGATATAAAGTTGAATATTGTTGTTCCATAATCATAATAGAATCTACATATATAATTTATACTATATTTATAACAGTATATAACAAAATCCTGAAGATAAAGTAGAAGAAGAATGATGTTTTAAGGAATGGATAGAGGATATTACCTCTTTCTAGATGTGCATCCTAGAAATGTCCTCTTAGAGGATGGGAGTTTTTATTTGAAGAATAGAATAACCACTAGAATATGAATAGGGAATTTTTTAAGGGAAATGTACAGAGGATGCATGAGCTTTAAGGCTCAAAATTAAGTGAAAAGGTGATGGAGGATGATCCCTTTTACCATTGATGTAAGGGGAATTTTTGGTCTCTCTAAAAATATTAATTTATAAAAATGTAAAACCCCATCCAAAACCACATAAATGTAATAATTTATAATTTTATATGAGATTTGGGTTTCAATAACATCAACCAATTGATTTTAGACATTTTTTATGTCAATATGTACAATATCATTTTAATGGAGACATAGTTTCTCAATTTAATGTTTAACTAGGGTAACAAGTATATTAACATTAAAAGGGTGAAATATCTTCTTATTTGATGTCCATTACACCATAAATAATTGAATAGAAAATTTTAGATAATATCATAATTATTCAATATTTTTAATAAATGTATTTTGATTTTTAAATAATTTAATACAACATTATTAGGATTAAAAATAAATAGTTTCAATTTTAATACTATTCAATATATCGATTTTAAAAAATATTAATTTAAGAAGCTAACTTCAAAATAACTATTTTATTATATTACTAAGAGGTAAATATTGTATATAAAATCATTAGACATATTAATAAGACAAAATTATATATATTTGAACATTTTTTATAACATTAATTTGTTATCTCAATCAATAAAATAGTTAATAAACCAATTTTTTAGAATTATATAATATAATTATTTTTTCAATAAAAATTAAAAATAAAATAATAGGTTGAATATATATCCACTAGATTTCAAAAGATTTTTTTATTCAATTTTATCTTCTGGAATATTAAACAGTTAAAATATTATACGTTTTAAATTGTGAATTTGAAAACTTTAACATCACATTAAATAAAATAATATAAGTGTCTCAATATCATATATAATGACCAAATGGTATATAACTCTACCCATAGATTTTTATGGCTAGGATATACTCGACCAATATGATTTGGTCATGTTTTTGGGTATTTAATCTTTATGAGCATTTTAATAAGAATTTTTTTGATTATATCATCAGTTAATTAATTTTTACATCACCAATGTATAAGTATTTAAGGTAATTATTAATTTCATGAAAATTAAAAATATATTATCATGAAATAGAAAAAAATAATTTAAAATGAGTATTTATAATCAAATTTATCATCATTATAACTTTCTATAATATATTATTTAGTGATCAAAATTTGTGTGGGAAATATTTATATTTTATTTAAATAAATAAATCAAATTTCCAAATCTCATCCAAGTGGCTTCGAAAGGTTACCATTTTAGAGCCACGTACGATTTATGATGAACTAAACTCATCTGATGATATTATGATAAATGTTACCATAATTTTATTATAGTATCATTACCCTTAAATACAAGTTTTCACTTATAATGTATTATAAAAGTTATTGAATTTATGATTCATAATTCCCAAAAATAAAATAATTATTTTTTCATAATTTGGACTATATGATTCCAAATATAAAATGATTTTTTATAAAGTCAGAACTTCAAATTTTCAGTAATTATTTAAAAATTAATCCTATTGTTAGAAAGAGAGAAGAAGATTTAAAAGTTAAAATGTGGAAAAAGATTGAAATTTTTGTACATCTGAATTGATTGTAAAATTATTCTAATGAATTTAATTATAATGATTGATAAAAAAATTTAATTATATTTTAAATCCCTTAGATATTGTAATGCAACATTATAAATTATTTCTAGGAAAGAACACATTTTCAATTACAATTTATTATATTTTACTATTCAATAAAATTTGAAAGTTATCTGAAAAATATTAAAATTTCATAAAAATTAAATATTTATATCCTGCTTCCAAGGAACGTGTTTATTTTTTCATACAAAAATAATTAATGTGTCAAAATATTAATTTAAAATGGGTTCTCCACTAAAATATTGAAATTAAACTTTTGAAAAAAAATATAGGTTTTTATTAATAAAATTTTGTTTATTAATACCCTATAGGAAAAATATCTATTAGATGAATATCAAAAATATTTTATCAAGTATAAGTCATTTATATTTTCCTAATTTCATTATATAATATTAATTCACTCAATTTATTAATAATAAAATACAAATATATAATTTATTTATATTATTTTCATAAATAATTTGTAGAGAATGACTAGACTATACATTTTCATAAGTTAGTTATATTTATTCTTACTAACATAATAGATATGTAAAAATGGTAATTTTATACTAAGGGTGTCTTGTGGTTCTCTTAAAATGAAAATTGTGTACATTAAAAGCTATATAATATTTATAATTATTTAAATAAATTATTTCTTAAAAAAATTAGGGTGTTGTAATATTAATCATCTAATATAATTCAGAAATGTTAGCCTGATCACTTGAAGGAGTTTCCATATGCCGACTTGGTAACATGAAGTATCAATAAAAAAAATCTGGAACAACATTAAGGCATGTATGTGGTAAGGGACAAAAATAATGGTATCCTTATGGGAGGAAGAATATTCTAATTTCCATGGGATAGAGTCATAAGATTCACATGATATACTCATTAGTCACGAGACAAACCCTTGAAATTTTTTCTATTTCCTCTGATAATACACAGACATATCATCCAAATCCACCAAATCCTTCAATATTGTCATCTATGTTAGCTAAAATCTACCAAACATATCATCTAATTTATTTGAAGTTATTCATATATGTCAGCCCAACTTTGTCGTATCTCTGTCACACATGTCCTTTGATCATGAAATGAAACATGTAAATGTCATCCTTATCATGCAGTGGCCATGGGACAAGTTAGATGGATTAAGAAAATGACATCATATTTTTCAGGAAGACAACAATGTCATGTATGAACATCTACAGACATGTGAGGGAGACAACTAAGACATGTCCAGAAATCCTTTGACATGTTGGGAATACAACCAGGTCATTTCTGGAAGACATCCTCTGACATGTGAACTCTATCATTTGGAACCCCTCATACATGTAAAACAAGATAGGATGATAGAAAAGGGCTTTTCATATTTTTCTAGATGATAACTAAGGACATGTAAACAATTTTAGGTATAAATCCATGGAAATGTGAAAATTTTTTAGAAGACACACATGGACATAAACCATGTAATCACCTAGTTGGGAACCTTCGACAAAGGGCCCAATTTACACGGGGAGTGTCCTTAATGAACACCTAATTAAATTTAGTCTTTATTAGGTATATTCCTAAGGACACATCAACTTTTTTGAGAATAAAGACATGTAAATGAACCATGAAAACACCTCATTGAGAACCTTCATCCATGAATCCACTTTATATTGGGAGTGTCATTAATATTTTAGGTTTAACCCCTCATGAGACTGTATTTCATTCATTATCTTAGAAGGTGTTACTTGTCAACCAAACATATTCAGTAGACAATTTTGATCCATCCACTCTCTTTATCTATAATATCATAGAGGATAAATATATACCATGTGATTCCAACCTAGTATAATTCCTCAAATTTCCAAAAATTAGGGGTAACATTTATCATTTATATGGTAATAACCTATAATAACACATTAATGGATTATAAATTAATTGATCTATGATAAATTTGATTCTTTCTATATGTAGGTTATTATGGAAACCTTGTTAAGGCTGAAGCGCCATATCAAACACACCATCACGTCCTCTCTAGTATATAATTCCCTTATACATATATAGTGATTCTAATTTATTTCATTCCATTAATTAATGCACCATTAATAACTCATATGGGCTTTTGGATTGGGAAAAATCATATCACTAGCATTATAAAATTAACCAATCTGGTCAAGAATACTGTGTAAGCCCATTATGTGACATGATATGACTACCTCCAAGATAGGTCTTTAACCCTTGTGTATGTTCCTAAGGCATTGATGGAACAATAAATACATTGATTCCTATAATGAGCAGGATATGTAGGGTTCCCTCATATTGTTCAAGCTCCATACCTGATGCCTATATACCCTCATAGATGGCCATTCAATGTGATGTAAAATGGCACGATTTAGACTCAAATGAACTATGTGGATTTTTATTCCATCTCTAAATATGATATGTCTGACACCTAATGAAGTATAAATCCAATCTATAAGATACCATTCACCTTCTTGGATACTAATAAACTACATAGTTACTAGTTATATGGATTCAAAATACAATAACCTACTAATTACTAATAAATAATAAGGTATTAAATGATAAAAAATGTTAAATATTGATGGATTCATTAATATAACTCCCTCTACATGTAGAAGGATTCAATAGAAAATTATTTTTTTTGGTAACCATTAATTAATCAATATTTTTATGAGATTAAAATATATAAAATTAATATATATGAGATTCCTATGGTATGAAATAATTTCCTCCAAATATGGTGTGATGAGACTAACCCACCATCCTCTCGACCAATGAGTGCTCATAAGAATTCTTGTTTCTGAATCACCACATTATCATCGGCATTTGGAAGAATGGTCTTCAATATGTTTTGGATGCAAGGGGTCATTGGGAACTTCTATGATAGATGAAAATGTTAAATCGGGTGTAAATGAATTCTAAACCATATTTGAAACTCCCGGAATCAATCATCTGCCCCAAATACTCAAATATGAAACATAGTTTGTGATACCAATTAAAAATAATATAATTGAATAACAACTCATTCATTACAGGCATTAGGAATCTTATTTCAAAAACACTAGAACCATACCATTCTAAAAGAAATAATAATGGTCTCCCTAACGAATCTCTCAAATAATAAAAATTATTGGTTGACCTTGCATAAGTCCATTTTTATTTTTGTATCCTACAAAAACAAAAAATTTACAACTGATGTAAAATAATTTAATAATATATTAGATTTCCCATAAAATATTCCATTCTCACCATGAAAATATCATGATAGTAAAAGGGATAAACCAATATCAACAATGGGCAACTATTTTACTCATATATAACAAATTATTCATTTTTAATAATTGTGATGATGCACTGATCAGTGACCTTATTCTTTGTTTTAATTGTGCCTTCATAATCCACCCTCACAAACATCATGACCTGATATAATGTATTTATTAATTGAATGTTATGGAACCACATCTATGATATAACCTCTATGGGTAAAAAAACCACTCCCACCCAAAATCTTTTTTTGTTGTGAATGTGGTGGTCCAAGAATAAAAATGACATAGTGTTTTCTTTACCCATAGGGTTTTTAATATAGGTCACTTCATGTTCATTTTTAAAGACAATATCATTCCAGAAAAAGTGTAATGAAACTTTTTTTACATTTTTTAATGTCTCAGAAAATCATTGTATTTTTTTAATTATATGGAATTATTTCTAGACCATGAAATTCAATGGTACGTGATTCCAAGATCCAGAGAGCCCGGAAATAAATTCTGAACTTTTTTAAGGTATGTTCAGTAAACATACGAGCAGTATTTTCTATATTTTAAACCACTGCTCGAATTGAAAATTTGAGGTCATGTTTGATTTTAAAATGACAAGATTCACCAAGAAATTACTTAACTTCGGCCGACAAAGGGCCGAGAAGAAAATTAAATTTTCAGAATTTTTTAGAAATATAATAAAATAATTTAAGAGAATTATTTTATTTTCATTCAAACTTTTGAGTGGCAGATGGCGCGTTCTGGGTAGCGACATGGCGGTGACAATGCGCATCAATGAGGCTCTTCAATATCTTGTTAAACTCATAGTGTAACGACTATTTAATGACATTTATTAGTGATGATTATTCTTAATTAAAATAGCACAATGACGTGAAATCACATCATAATGGAAGGCTGCAACGTGCTCCTATTTATAGTTTGATGTACAGTGGAATTATGGATTAAAAATTTAGAGGATTCTCTAGTGAACCTTAGATGGAATTCCACCCCAATGAAGAATGAAGAATGTTGGTGGAACATCATCTTCATCGTCATGTCTATGGATGATCAAAGGAAAAACTTGACACCGATGGCTCAAACCCTCAAGGAAGAACATGTGACAACAATCATTAAAGAAGTATGGGTTATTTATTTGTTGTTATTCGCCATTAGTTTCTAGAAATTATGAACACAAGTCATCCCACGAACAGTTTGACCCATGACTCATGTGTTTATATAGAAGTTTGTTTCATTCTTGGGGTTTTATATTCAGGGTTCAACTCGTCGCATGTAAAGAATTAACGAAGAATTCTGTAACCTCCCCCATCTTTAAACCTTTAACATGGAGGGTGAGGGTTGACATGAACAAAGGCCCAGACACCTCTGTTTGTGCGCTCCTAGTGAACGATTTTTCTGAAGCGATGGAAAGGAGGCTTTGATGTCTTCTTGGAAAATAGGTTGCTCCCCATAGGCTATAGGATCTGGCAGTGCAAAAAAACAGACCAGTAGAGCGCATCGGGTGGTTCGACGAAGGATCTTCCAGCACACCGGTGTTGGTAGTAGAAACATGTGTCATTGGTGGTGGAACATGATAATCTCCTACCAGATTCTAGGTGCAAGCCACTGGTCAATTAGCGAGTTGTGTCCTAAGAGTGTGCTGGGGCTGCAGAAGCCACATCAGATCAGTTCGTGACACTGGAGACACACGGTGCTAGCATGGCACTGTGTTGATCGTGGTTAACACACGGACTAGATCCATGTGTGACATGATATTAGTTCGTTCATCACTAGAGTTGGGATCGTGAAGGAGCAGTCTGGTCTGTGTGTGCCTTTCTTGGATAAGGACGAACGATATGTTCCACCTCGTCCCAGGTGAACCCCAACAACAACTAACACATCTTGTCTTCGGCCCAACGGGTCACACCCCCTAGCTGGTCACACCCCCATTATTTTGGGCATGTCCTACTACCCAGGGGGTCGGACCCACGATGGTGGGCCGAAGCCGTGGCTCTTCGGGCTGCGCTGGACTAGACCAGGTTGTCAGGCGACTCGACGGGCTAGACCCTCTTCCATCTGGGCCGAGTCCAATGAGACCTATTGATCCTGGCCCAATGGACCGAAAAAACCAGACTGACCTCCCCCATTACCAGGTCAGGTCGAGTCCATCTAAATGAATCGGGGTAAGTGGAACCCCTAGGCTGGCTTGGTCGGGTCAGTCCGATTGGGTCGGACCATGCCCCGTCGCAATCGGCCCCCTAGTTACTAAAATACTTGTATCTTGCAAAATGGGCATCTGATTGATGAGCTGTTTGTGGCATTAGGAAACACTTTATCAGGTGGATATTTGGTAATGATATATGTTGTCTTTTTTTTATAGTTCATATGAGACATAGGGATTGAGGGGTAGTTCTCCCAAACTCACTATGTACAGAACCCTACAAAGAGCTGAGACCTAGCAACTGCTGTTTTTTGGACAAGTTGGAAGCCCCGCTTTGTGAAATGGAAATCCCACGGTGGGAAGAATCTCTCTTTGACATTTTAATCCAATGGAACCTAATAAGGATGAGTAAATCAGTAGTCCATGACCAGTGGGAATCACCTTTCTGTGACATTGTAAGCACACGATACACGATGTGGAATGAGTACCTAAGTAATTCACGGTTTGTGGGAAGAACCACTTCATGACTTGGCATGCCCACTGTACTCACTAGAGGAGGCGTTCTAAAATTGGCATGTTTTTCTATGATGTGACTGATTATGCAACTATTACTACCCTATAATATACCTGGTGTGAGATGTCTTGTGTTTCATGCTTTAATTTGAGAATTGTAGTGCGTTGTTTCTTCTTTTTGGGGGGTTGGTACTGAGTACTATGTAACACACCCTTGCTTGATATTTCCCCACAAGTGTTATGTCTGGTGCAGATGACAGACGTTTTGATAGGGGTTCGCACAGAGATGGGACTAACAGATGCTATGAAGGTGGGAATGGTGGCCTAGGACCAAGCAGGGCCCAGTAGGACTGGGCGAACATGACATACTACTTTGGCATCTAGTAGCCTCACTACTCTAATTATCATGTAGTGTTTTCTACATATGGCCATCAAAAATTCTTTCTTTTCTTTTAGTTTTCATTGTTTGTTGGTTTTTTATTCTATCCCACAAACATTTAGTTGTACATGAACTCATCTTGGTTTTAGTGGTATTTGTTTCCCCTTTTTTAGTGTGTTGGGATGTGGTTGGGTGCATGTGTGCATACAGATTCGTAGGTAAGTTCCTCCAACTTATAGGTTTTTGCCTTAGGCACTAGTCCCCAACCCCATGAATTCGAGAGGCGGGCTTGGGGTTGTCATAACACGGGCCCTGATGCACGGGTCGTGAAAAAGTGGTTTCAATGGGTGGTAGGTTCCCCCTAAAAGACTAGGATTCTATGTTCTAATTTGGGGATATAGTGTTATGTATTGTGAGATTGACTTTCATTTTCAGGGATTCTAGTGTTGGTGCGGAAGCCGACTTATCCGTACACCATGACCTTGAATTATGTGTTCGGCTCAGTACAGGAAAACAATGGTTTCATAAGAGTCTTCTTATATTGTATAATAGTCATCTCATGAGTTATAAAATTATAATAGTGGTACATCATGCTCTATTTCAAGATGCCTCCACATAGTCAACCCACTAGGATCCTGATGCGAGGTCGTGAGGACAGCCCGCTAAGCAACGAGGCGTCCGTTCAAGGACCTGTTCTGGAAATGGCCCCACCATGTGGTGCAGCAGTTCTACCACCACCTAATGGTCATCATCTACTATTTAAAGTCCCTGCAGCGGATGTTCATAGGCACAATTCCATACAAGAGTTTCAGTGATAGAGGCTTCTCAAGTTTAGGGGAGAGACAGATCCTCAGGTCACTGAAGACTGGATGGAGGATGTGACACGTGTCATCTTCTTAAGGAAGACATTTCCTGACCAAATGGTGATCATGGAAGCGATCCTTCTTTCGGGCTCAGTAGGGAGTTAGTGGAGTTTGACCATCCATACTCATGATGAGGTGACCCTCACTTGGGTTGACTTCGTGATGCTTTTTTGGGAGGTGTTTTTTTCATGACCTTGCGCTTTCTGTGCATCTAGGAAATGCATCACCTACAACAAGATAGCATGGTGGTGGCTGCAAACTCAGCAAGGATCATAGAAAATTCCTGCTACTCCACAGATATGGTGAGATACCCTTTCTTCAGGGCTTGAGCCTGTGAGCAGGGACTCATGCTGGAGATCAGGGCTTCAGTGATGTATCTCAACATCCCTACCCAGGAAGGGGTGCTATAGAGAGCCCTTGCAATTGAGAGATTCTTAGTGGAGTAGGCCCCATGGCTAGAGCTACCAGAAAACCCCAGGCGACGGAGTCTTAGGAAGGAATTAAATAGAATATTTGTGGGGCCAAGTGGCCCAGGTATTTCAAAAGTCGACCCCAGGACCCTGGGTTTGCAGTGTGTTTCTCCCAAGCTAGAGGGAGTCAAACGGGGGATAGGAATTGCTACTCATGTGGAGGGCAGGGACACTTAGAAAGTGACTGCACAACCCACCCTATAGATGACCACTAGAGGATCGAGGGGCTAGAGAGGAATCAATAGTCTTTTGAATGATGATGTCCCTAGGGTGGCCGAAATGGGAGGGGAGCTGGCCGAGTGGTAGGAAGTGGGCGATGGTCAAGGTGTTATTACCACCACTCACAGGTGGTCCACCCTGACCTCAGGGAGTATGAAGATAGGGTCGAGCACTACTTTAGGAAATAGAGGCATATGGCCACACTACTCTAGAGATGATCTGAGTTACATATAGACATAGGTTCTAGTCACTCCTTCCTCTCCACGACTCTTGTTCTGAGATAGATGACTCTGGTGGATATGTTGGAAATATCCTTATGGCTAGAGACTCTGACGAGAGGGGATTTGATGATTACAAATTAATTATGGATGTGTGAGATTACTCTATGGGGTGAGAGCTTTGGCTAAATATCATATTAATAGTGTCGATGCATTACGAAGTCATCTTTGGTATGGACTGGTTATCCATGGTCCATGATCATATCGACTGTTTTAGGTGTACGGTGTGGCGGTTCCATGGATATGGGACCATGTTTTCCTTCACAGGTGAGAAGGAAACCCTTATGGCATAGGATATAATCTCTTGGAGGATGGTGTAGCCGATCACTCACCAGTTGGCTAGCCTCACCATTAGTGCAGTGGAAGAGAGGAGTCCAAGATTTCCAGTAGTGGTGGACGAGTATGAGGATGTTTTTTTGATGAGGTTGTCGGGCTACCTCCTGTAGAGAGGTAGTCTTCTGTATCAACCTATACTCTAGGATGAACTGACATTCAAAATGTCATGTTGAATGTCTCTTGTAGAGCTTTGCGAGATGAGGTTACAACTAGATGTAATCAAGGAGAAGTGGTTCATGAGGCCTATCATTTCTTCATGGGAAGCCCTATTAATTTTTTCCCAGAAGGCATATGGGAGTTTGAGGATTTTCATTTACTTCTGGCACCTAAACCTGTATAATGTGAAGAACAAGTACCAAATGTTGAAGTTTAATGACCTCTTCAACCAATTTCAAGGAGGGAATTGGTTCTCAAATATAGACATTATATCAGGCTATCACCAGCTTCATGTGCGATATGATGATGTAACGATGACAACCTTTAGGTGCCGGTATTTCCAGTATGACTTCCTGGTGATTCCTTTCAGCATGACCAATTTCCTAGTATTTTTAATGTGCCTCATGAACTGATTATTCCAGCCCTACCTCGCCCAATTCATCATGGTGTTCATTGATGAGATCTTGGTGTACTAAGCACTAGAGGTGGGGCACGCTGTACAACTGCAGGTAGTATTGGATACACTCCTAGAGCACTAACATTTCGGTAATCTAGAGAAGTGTTAGTTTTAGATATGGAATGTCCATTTTCTATGACACGTTATCTTAGAGGATGTAGTTTCAATAGATCTAGCAAAGATCTGGTGGCACTACTTAATGGGTGATCAGTTTAAAGAACACAATGCCCAGAATATTCTTAGCTATATCTTCTCGAAGAAAGACATGAACCTAAGACAACAACGACTGCTAGAGTTCCTCCAAGAATAAAAATTTTAGATATCCTATACTCCATTAAAGGATAACATGGTGTAAGACGTGCTCAGAAGGAGGACCGGGTTGCAGCTACTAAGGGAGGTGATATAACAATTAGCCATGATGCAGATATCCCAAATGAATGATGGTAAAGCTTTTTCCCTCCAGTTGATGGATATTAATCCCCCACTCATATAGTGAGTTAGGGAGGCACATGTGGTGGATGATGAATGTGTGGAATGACATGCTCAGATATCCACGGGATAGGCTCTGGATGGATTTTTGATAGGTGGGGAGAACATTTCCCTTTTTAGAGGGCGCAGCATAGTACTAGTGGACTTGTGGGAGGAGGTGTTGAGGAAGTTTCATACATCTCTCTTTGAAGTACATGCTGGATTGTAAATGATGTACCAAGACAACCTGTGTCAGTACTGGTGGCTAGGGATGAAGAAATCTGTGGTCGATCTCTTTTCATGATGCCACACTTATCAAAAAATGATGGCAGAGAACTAGGTTCCAGTAGGCCTAACTCAACCACTAAAGATACTAGAGTGGAAATGGGATGGTATCTTGATGGACTTCATGATGAAGTAACCACATATTTCTATAGTCCATGAATCTATTTGGGTGATCTATGATCAACTCAAAATGTCGGATCAATTCCTACCCATCTAGGAGTAGGGACCGGTAGAGGGATTGTGATGCCTCTACGTCCAGGAGATAGTGTGGCTTCACAGGGTGTCTTCGAGGATCGTCTTAGATCTTGATGCTCACTTTACATCTCGATTGAGGAAGGGACTGAAAAAGTTGTTTGAGATGATGCTATGCTTGAGCACATATTTTCATCCCCTATTAGATGGTCAGACATAATGGACCATACCGACCTTTGAAGACATGCTTTTTTCTTGCATCCTGAACTCTGGTCATGGTTGGGAGGACCTCCTGCCACTAGTGGAATTATCATACAGCAATATATATCACTCCTCCATCAGCATGGCACCATTTGAGGCCATGTGTGGGTGGACTTCCAGATCCCCCATATGCTAGACAGGCCAAGGGAAGTCGGCACTCATGGGTATATAGTTGGCATGGGCTACCACCGAGAAGGAACTGATCATCCTGGAGAAAATGAGGACTTCATAGAGCATGAATAATTCTTTTGTCGATAGGAAATGGAGACCCATGGAGTTTGAGAAGGGAGATCAAGTGTCCCCTCAGGTCTCACCCTAACGTGGATTGTAGAGATTTTTCCTGGGTGACAAACTATCTTCGACAATCATCGAACCTTTTTAGATCTCGAGTAGAGTTGGCAATGTGGTGTACCACCTAGCTCTCCCCCATATATGAACTGGGTGCATGATGTTATCTATGTGTCACAAATGAGGAGGTGCATGCATGATCCATCACACGTCTTCGACAGGGGAGATCTGGAAATTGATGATGGGGAGATGTTTACGGAGTTCCAAATGGAGATAATGGACTGAAAGGAGCAGGTCCTACATGAATGTTCAATTCTTATAGTGCATGCTTGATGGTAGTATGAGAATTTCTAGGAGAGCACATCAGAGCGGGAGGATCAAATTTGTGCTCAGTACCCCCATCTTTTGGTTTATTTTTTGTTTTGGATTTCAGGGGCATAAATCCCTAATGTGGGGAGAATGTAATGTCTCAGAAGTTCGGTGTAATATTTTTTTTTACATTGAATTATTTCGATAACATGAAATTTGATGGCATGTGATACTATGGTTTGGAGAGCCCGGAGTGGAATTCTGAATATTTTTTAAGGTATATTTAGTAAAATTGAATCTGATATTTTCTATCATTTGAACTATTTTTTCAAATAAAACATCCAAGTTCACCATTGAATTATAAACACCGAGATTTGCCTAGAAATGACATGTCATCGGCCAACAAGGGCTGAGAAAAACGGTTATTTTTCAGACATTTTGAGAAAAATAATTATATAATTTGAATGAATTGTTTTATTTTAATTCTCACTTTTGAGTGGGGGATGGCGACGCTATGGGGCAGTGACATAGCAGCGAAGATTCACATCAATGAGGCTCATTAATAGCTTGTTAAAAACACATCATAACGACGATTTAATGAAGCGTAATAGCATAAAGATGTGATTTCGCATCATAATCAGAACACTGTGAAGTTATCCTATTTATACTTCAACACGCTAAGTAATAATGGATTAAAAATTTGGAGGATTCTCTAGTGAAACTCTGATAGGATTCCACCCCAGCGAGAATGTGGAACGCTTGAGAAACCACATCTTCTTCTTCACACCTTTCCAAGATCAGAGTCAAGAAGTGAAGTAGATGTATTAAACCCTCAAGGAGGCACTACTAGAAAAGGGGGCAGTGGAGGCCCCCTGACTCGGGCGACCGCCATTGGCGGTCGCTATAGCCCACCTTTAGCGACCGCCAATGGCGGTCGCTAACCTCCCTAAAAATATTCGGGGGGTTTCTGCGCCCCCCCCCCCCCCCCCCCCGCGCCCTCTCGATCTCTGCCCTAACCCCTCGCCGCCCTCCCTCGCGCCGCCCTCCCCTCCCCCGCCGCCCGGCCTCCCCCGCCGCCCGGCCTCCCCCGCCGCCCGGCCTCCCCCACCTCCCGGCCTCCCCCTCCGCCCGCCCTCCCCCGCCGCCCGCCCTCCCCCGCCGCCCGCCCTCCCCCGCCGCCCGTCCTCCCCCGCCGCCTGCCTTCCGGCCTCCGGCCGCCGCCCTCCGCCTTCGGGCCTCCGGCCGCCGCCCTCCGGCCTCTCGGCCCTCCCCCCCCCCCCACCCCGGACGGCACCCGCACCCCGGACAGCCCCCGGCGCGCACTCCGGACCGCCCCCCGCACCCCGGACGCCTCCCCGCACCCCGGACAGCACCCCCCCGCGCACTCCGGACCGCCCCCCGCACCCCGGACGCCTCCTCGCACCCCGGACAGCACCCCCCCGCGCACTCTGGACCGCCCCCCGCACCCCGGACGCCTCCCCGCACCCCGGACAGCCCCCCCCCCCCCCCCCCTGCACTCGGACACCCCCCTCCGAACCCGGACAGCCCCCCCGCACCCCGGACAGCCCCCCCCCCCCCCCCCCCCGCACTCGGACACCCCCCCCCCCTCCGAACCCGGACAGCCCCCCCGCACCCCGGACAGGCCCCCCGCACCCCGGACACCCCACCCCGCACCCCCGACAGCCCCCCTGCACCCCAGACAGCCCCCCCTCCCCCGCACCTCGGACACCCCCGCACCCCGAACACCCCTGCCCGCACCCCTGACAGGCCCCCGACACCCCGGACACCCCTCCCCGCACCTCGGACAGCCCCCCCGACCCCGGACACCCCCCCCTCGCTGCCCGTCCCCCGTCCCCTCACCGCCTCCTCTCCTCCAGCTCCCAGCCGCCGCCGCCGCCTGTCCCCTCCCTTGCCGCACCGCCTTTGGCTCCGGCTCCCCTTCGCTGCTCCTCTCCCTCACAGCACCACCTTCGGCTCCCCTCCCTTTCAGGTTTGTAGCTCAATCAGGTAACATGAGCTTTCAGTTACATTATTATTTTATCAATGGTTCATAAACAAATGATTAATATTTATTTTGAATATAGTTGATTTGAAAAATGTAAATGTAATAAGTATTGTGTAAATGTTTGTTATACAGATATTATTATGGATAAGAGTTGGATTGATCTTCCAAATCGAACGTCTAGAGAATATTTCAATGGCATTATGCAGTTTATTGACTTCACGAGAGGATTTGAAAGTGACTATATTAGTTGTCCATGTAGAAAATGTGCTAACAGATATCAATTCACACGAGATACTGTGAGGGAGCACCTTTTCTTTAATGGATTTCTGAAAAATTATAAGAGTTGGACTCGTCATGGAGAAGAATATGTTCGTTGTCAAAATACAGATGCAGCTCAGATGGATGTTGATGCAAGGATGACTGATCCAATGCATGAAATGCTTACTGAAATGGTATGTGGGTTTGATCCTGAAGGCATTGACATCCAGAATCTTGAGACCGGTGAGATAAATCTTCGCTCTGGTGCAGATCGTGATTCGAGGAGGTTTTATGAAGTACTTGATGATGCGAAAACAGAATTATATCCTGGATGTACTTCTTACAATAAACTGTCGTTCATCGTGGAGTTGTTGCATTTGAAGACTTTGAACAATTGGTCAGACACATCATTCGACATGCTTTTGGTTTTATTGAAAAAAGTTCTTCCTGTCGACGCTAAGATTCCTGAGTCGTATTACTATGCTCGTAAGTTGACAGAGAACTTAGGTTTTACATATGAGACTATAGATGCATGTGCAAACAACTGTATGTTGTTTAGAAATGAAACTGCACATTTGGATATCTGTACGGTTTGTGGCGCTTCCAGGTGGAAAGAGAACAGGGGAAATAAGACTCATCAAAGTCAGATTGCGATACAGGGGAAACCAATTGCCGTAAAGCAAATGCGTTACTTTCCCCTTAAACCGAGGTTGAAAAGATTTTTTATGTCATCTAAAGTTTCTAATTTAATGAGATGGCATGCAGAAAGAGTTCATGAAAGTGACATGTTAACCCACCCGGCAGACTCTCATGCATGGAAGGATTTTGATAAGAGACATCCCGACTTTGCTAAAGATGTTCGTAATGTCCGATTGGGATTGGCAGCAGATGGTTTCAATCCATTCAAGTCTATGGTTGGTGCAACTCATAGCACATGGCCCGTGGTGTTGGTTCCATATAATCTTCCTCCGTGGCTTTGTATGAAGCAACAATTTATATTACTTTCCACTCTTATTGATGGACCTAAAAGTCCGGGGGATAAGATTGATGTTTACCTTCAGCCATTGATTGATGAGTTGAATGAATTTTGGGGCGATGGTGTGATGACTTATGACTGCGAAACGAATGAAATGTTCAAACTGCATGCAGCTTTATTGTGGACAATCAATGACTTCCCAGCTTATGCAAATTTATCAGGCTGGAGTACGAAAGGGGAATTTGCTTGCCCTTGTTGCAATAAAAGTAAAAAATCTGTATGGCTTAAACATTCCAAAAAATGGGCATACATGGGTCACAGGCGTTTTCTCCCTCCCCAGCACAGGTTCAGAAAGGACAGAGTGGCATTTGATGGTTCTAGAGAGTTCAGCCCAGCACCAAAGATCATGACAGGAGTCAAAATGTTATCGCAGATTGAGGAAGAAAACATCTGCACGGTATATGAAATTCAGGATTTGGTGGCTCCTCCAGTACGTAATATTCGTGTTGCGGGTAGGCAGCGCAGTCACAATTGGAAAAAGAAAAGTATTTTTTATAGTCTTCCGTATTGGAAAACTAACATGTTGAGGCATAATTTGGATGTCATGCACATTGAAAAAAATGTTTGTGATAACATATTGTAAACCATTTTAGGTGTCAGTGGAAAGTCAAAGGACCATGTTAATGCACGCCGTGATTTGGAAGAAATGGGTTTAAGGAAACAGTTGCATTTACAGTTAGCTGAGGGAAACAAGGCATATATGCCTGCTGCACAGTATTCGATGACTACAGAGGAGAAAGAGACATTTCTTTCCATTTTGAAGATGGTCAAGGTGCCTGATGGTTACTCTTCTAATATTTCAAAGTGTGTGAATCTGACGAGCAAGACATTGCAAGGGTTGAAAAGTCATGACAATCACATATTACTTCAGCAGTTGATTCCAATCGCAATTTGTGATTGTTTATCCCCCAATGTTGTTCAGCCCTTGATTGAGATGAGTAATTTTTTTAGACAGATTTGTTTAAGAAATCAACGAATGAGTGATTTAAAAAGTTTGCAGGACCGAATTGTACTTACGCTTTGTCACTTTGAGAAACTTTTCCCCCCCTCATTTTTCGATGTTATGGTCCACTTAACAGTGCACCTAACTGATGAAGTAATGGCTGCTGGTCCAGTGCAATTCAGGTGGATGTATCCTATTGAACGGTATTTGAGTACATTGAAAAGATTTGTACGCAACAGAGCTCGTCCAGAGGCATCAATAGCCAATGGTTATTTGATGGACGAGTGTACTACCTTTTGTGCAGAATATCTTACGGATGTTGAAACAAAATTAGATAAGCACTCTCGGATTCATGATGGTCTAGTTGGAGAAGGAACCACATTTGATATGGACAACATCGAGTGGATACAAGCACATCGATATATCTTGTTCAATACTCCATCAGTTGCACCATTAATGCAGTAAGTATCTTATCAATGTGCTTGTATAACTTTTACATGTTTTCTTTGCATAAGTTGATCTTTTAAACATCGCGTAATCATTTGCAGGAAACACATTAATGAGATAAAAGAAGAGATGCATCGTGCGACTGAGTTGCAAATTCAACAATCTCATTATGCGGCATTTCATGATTGGTTCAAGGATTATGTATGTATAAATTGATTTTCATTATGAGTGAAGTATTAAACTAATTCTTTCTGCATATATCAGTATTGATTTTTATAAATTATGTAGGTTCGTAAGCTGAGGGAGTTAGGGGACCCCACGTTACCTGAAGTATTTATCCAACTGGCTGAGGGTCCATCTATAACCGCTCGTCGTTATAAAGCTATTGATGCTAATGGTTTTCGATTTCGCATTAAAGATGTTGATGACAAACGACCAACACAAAACAGTGGAATCGGTTGTCCCTTTGTCGATTCTGGTTATTACTATGGTCAATTGATAGACATCATTGAAGTTGTATACACACACGGTTTGAAGTACATATTGTTAAAGTGTAATTGGGTTGATCCAGTGCGTGGATGTAAAGTCGATCAATATCAGTTTTCATTGGTGAATTTTAACTACATGTTATACAGAAATAATGAACGAGTTGAGAATGAACCTTTCATCTTGACATCACAAGCGGAACAAGTATTCTTCGTTACTTTGCCTTCGGATCCAAGTTGGAAAGTTGTTGTCAAAATGTCTCGGCGAGGAGTGTTTTTATTTGAAGAAGATGAACCCGAGACTGTTCCGTTTGTTTACCAACAACTTGATCAACATACCGTAGTTCAACGTGAAGAAGATATTTATTGGGTCAGAGCGGCTGTTGAAGGAGAAACGGTCGATTTGCATGCTTAATGAAAGGTATAATTGTTTTCCCGCTATTCAGTAGAATGTCCTAGGATATCATAAATTATCTAATCATTTTATAAATCCTTATAAGTTTTAATCCTCACTTTTGTAAGTTAATTCAGTCATAAATATTTAGGTTGATTAACTTTCTGATTTTTTAAAATTCATTCACAACTAATTATTCAATCCATTTTTTGTTTGATTAACAGTTGTACAAGTTTGATTTATTAAGAACAATCCAATTTATCTTTTAAACACTTTGGACTCATTACTGATATTTTGTATGATTGCAGACATGTCAGGGGAAGAGGCAGAAAATCCACATCATCCATCTGAGGCATCTACGTCTCAGGGTCGAGGTATGTTTGACAGTCATTATCTATATTATTTATGTAATTAACATATATATATATATATAACATTTGTCAATTTATATATAAAATTGTTTTCAACAGGATCAGACTCGGCTGCTTCTTCCTCTCGCAGGAGAGGCCCTGGTCGTGGCATATTAGCATGGAATTCCGACACGACGATAGATGTTTCATTTGATGAGGTATTTCATCCCGTGGGACCGAATTCCCCGGCATTTATTCGTCAGCTGGGTCATATCATACGTGACCCACATCGATTTCCATTGACCACGCGTGATTGGGCTTCTATCCCTCAGGACACATTAGATCGTCTATGGAGGGAGGTTCAGGTAAGAAAATAATTTTACTTTATTTTCTATTTATAAATAATACTAATATGTTTGATTATTTTCATTATAGCAAAATTTGAAAGTATGCCCTGAAGAGTTTCGGCCCGTGTGTATGAGCAAATGCCGTAAGCTGTGGAAAGATTATAAAGGCAAAGTGAAGAGGGACCACTGGGTACCAAATGTGGGTGCCCCTGACATTTTGGAAAAAGTCCCGAGAGGTGTCCTCCCGGCTCAGTGGCGTGACTTGGTTTCATATTGGTCTACTGAGGGTGTTGCGGTTTGTATATTAATTATTTTTCTGTATATATATTTTCAAGAATATGTGATTTGTTTGGAATTTGAATGAATTGAATGTAGGAGGTGTCAACACGCCATTCGGAGAATCGAGCGTTGCAGGGACCAGCTCACAGGCTCGGGACTCGTCACGTGTCTCAAATCCGACATGAGGTATATATTATTCACTTTTTAATTAATTAATTAATATGGTTTTGTGTTTATATTCTTTTAATATACAGTTGCGAGGGCAAGGTGCAGCAACTGATAAAATGTCGGTGTGGATAAGGACTCGTGATCGCAATGATCCAGAGGTTGCAGCATTGATAGTAAGTGTCTGTACTTACCAATAATTACATAAATCTTTATATTAACATATATATATTTATATATATTTAAATATTTCACAGGATCAATTTGAAGCTGAGTTAGAACATCTGCCAGAGGACCAGCGACAGCTTCCCATGCGACGGGATGAGATCTTTCATCGCATTATTGGTCGGGACGGGCATGGCTATAGTTTGACCTATGGAGCAGGGATTCCTCGTTCTGTAGTGTCACGCGCTGCGGTTGTCGGTCCTGTTGTTGCTCATATGACACAGCAGATGTCAGATTTTGAGGCACGGCTGCGCGCTTCCGAGGAGACAAATGCGCAATTGACAGCTGAGGTAAGAGCACTGCGGGAATATGTGCGTCGAGCTGATGGTACAGGGGATCATACGACGCAGGTATATACTGTATTTATTTATTTAATTTAAATTATTTTTGTTATTAAAATATTTATAATGTTTATTTGTTGTAGGCACCTGGTCCACCAGAAGGAGGTAACAGTGATGGCAACGCGTGACGCACCATATATTCACGAGATATGTTTTTTGTTTTTACTGGTAGGGTTGACATTGATGTACTGTCTTTATTCATTTAAGTAATGCATTATTACCATCCATGGTGGTCTTTTAAATATTTTATACACATATTGAGTTTTTGATCAGATAATCTTGAATGATTCTACATTTGAAAAAGTCGAACTAATTCCAACAGATCAATAAATCTGATATTATAGATTATGTATTATCCAATATATTTTTTATAAATTTTTGTATGGTATCGATAAAAGAAATATGTATTAATTAGATGTTATCACTTTTATTTTTCACTTTTGTAATCAATGGGATGACCTTTGCACCCCCGGAGAGCCCCCCGCACCGCCGTACAGCCCCCCCGCACCCCCGTACAGCCCCCCCGCACCCCCGTACAGCACCCCGCACCCCCGTACAACCCCCCGAACCCCCGTACTGCCCCCCGCCACCCCCGTACAGCCCCCCGCACCCCCGTACAGCCCCCCCCCCCCCCCCCCCGCACCCCCGTACAGCCCCCCGCACCCCCGTACAACCCCCCGAACCCCCGTACTGCCCCCCGCCACCCCCGTACAGCCCCCCCGCACCCCCGTACAGCCCCCCGCACCCCCGTACAGCCCCCCCCCCCCCCCCCCGCACCCCCGTACAGCCCCCCGCACCCCCGTACAGCCCCCCGCACCCCCGTACAACCCCCTGCACCCCCGTACTGCCCCCCGCCACCCCCGTACAGGCCCCCGCCACCCCCGTACAGGCCCCCGCACCCCCGTACAGCCCCCCCGCCACCCCCGTACAGCCCCCCCGCACCCCCGTACAGCCCCCCGAACCCCGGTACAGCCCCCCGCCACCCCCGTACAGCCCCCCGCACCCCCGTACAGCCCCCCCCCCCCCCCCGCACCCCCGCCACCCCCGTACAGCCCCCCCGCACCCCCGTACAGCCCCCCGCACCCCCGTACAGCCCCCCCCCCCCCCCCCCCCCGCACCCCCGTACAGCCCCCCGCACCCCCGTACAGCCCCCCCGCACCCCCGTACAACCCCCCGCACCCCCGTACAGCCCCCCGCCACCCCCGTACAGGCCCCCGCCACCCCCGTACAGGCCCCCGCACCCCCGTACAGCCCCCCCGCACCCCCGTACAGCCCCCCGAACCCCCGTACAGCCCCCCGCCACCCCCGTACAGCCCCCCGCACCCCCGTACACCCCCCCCCCCCCCGCACCCCCGTACAGCCCCCCGAACCCCCGTACAGCCCCCCGCCACCCCCGTACAGCCCCCCGCCACACCCGGAGAGCCCCCCCCCCCCCGCCACCCCCCTACAGCCCCCCGCCACCCCCGTACAGCCCCCCGCCACCCCCGTACAGCCCCCCGCACCCCCGTACAGTCCCCCGCCACCCCCCGTACAGCCCCCCCGCACCCCCGTACAGCCCCTCGAACCCCCGTACAGCCCCCCTCGCACCCCCGTACAGCCCCCCCGCACCCCCGTACAGCCCCCCCGATTGTGTCGTTTTCAGCAGCGCGGCGCGCGCTGAAATGGCGCGTTGGGGGGTCAAAACCACCCGAACGACCTCCGAATGCCACGAAACCGTACGACAACATCTGGGGCATCAATTGTGAAATGGTCGGCCAGACGGCACCTCATTCGGAGGTGTCGTGCGACCGCGGCGGCCGGAAACGCGTTTCCGGCGCCGTTAAACACCAAAACGGCGTGCGGCGGTCCGATTCGGAGCAAACGTGCTCCGAACGACCTGAAACCGCACGGGGACGACAGGAATATTATTCCTGAGATGCAGGAGGAGGCCGCACGTCCATCGGACGTGCGGTGCGCGCGGCACGCCCGATTGTGTCGTTTTCAGCAGCGCGGCGCGCGCTGAAATGGCGCGTTGGGGGGTCAAAACCACCCGAACGACCTCCAAATGCCACGAAACCGTACGACAACATCCGGGGCGTCAATTGTGAAATGGTCGGCCAGACGGCACCTCATTCGGAGGTGCCGTGCGACCGCGGCGGCCGGAAACGCGTTTCCGGCGCCGTTAAACACCAAAACGGCGTGCGGCGGTCCGATTCGGAGCAAACGTGCTCCGAACGACCTGAAACCGCACGGGGACGAGAGGAATATTATTCCTGAGATGCAGGAGGAGGCCGCACGTCCATCGGACGTGCGGTGCGCGCGGCACGCCCGATTGTGTCGTTTTCAGCAGCGCGGCGCGCGCTGAAATGGCGCGTTGGGGGGTCAAAACCACCCGAACGACCTCCGAATTCCACGAAACCGTACGACAACATCCGGGGCGTCAATTGTGAAATGGTCGGCCAGACGGCACCTCATTCGGAGGTGCCGTGCGACCGCGGCGGCCGGAAACGCGTTTCCGGCGCCGTTAAACACCAAAACGGCGTGCGGCGGTCCGATTCGGAGCAAACGTGCTCCGAACGACCTGAAACCGCACGGGGACGACAGGAATATTATTCCTGAGATGCAGGAGGAGGCCGCACGTCCATCGGACGTGCGGTGCGCGCGGCACGCCCGATTGTGTCGTTTTCAGCAGCGCAGCGCGCGCTGAAATGGCGCGTTGGGGGGTCAAAACCACCCGAACGACCTCCGAATGCCACGAAACCGTACGACAACATCTGGGGCGTCAATTGTAAAATGGTCGGCCAGACGGCACCTCATTCGGAGGTTCCGTGCGACCGCGGCGGCCGGAAACGCGTTTCCGGCGCCGTTAAACACCAAAACGGCGTGCGGCGGTCCGATTCGGAGCAAACGTGCTCCGAACGACCTGAAACCGCACAGGGACGACAGAAATATTATTCCTGAGATGCAGGAGGAGGCCGCACGTCCATCGGACGTGCGGTGCGCGCGGCACGCCCGATTGTGTCGTTTTCAGCAGCGCGGCGCGCTCTGAAATGGCGCGTTGGGGGGTCAAAACCACCCGAACGACCTCCGAATGCCACGAAACTGTACGACAACATCCGGGGCGTCAATTGTGAAATGGTCGGCCAGACGGCACCTCATTCGGAGGTGTCGTGCGACCGCGGCGGCCGGAAACGCGTTTTCGGCGCCGTTAAACACCAAAACGGCGTGCGGCGGTCCGATTCGGAGCAAACGTGCTCCGAACGACCTAAAACTGCACGAGGACGAGAGGAATATTATTCCTGAGATGCAGGAGGAGGCCGCACGTCCATCGGACGTGCGGTGCGCGCGGCACGCCCGATTGTGTCGTTTTCAGCAGCGCGGCGCGCGCTGAAATGGCGCGTTGGGGGGTCAAAACCACCCGAACGACCTCCGAATGCCACGAAACCGTACGACAACATCCGGGGCGTCAATTGTGAAATGGTCGGCCAGACGGAACCTCATTCGGAGGTGTCGTGCGACCGCGGCGGCCGGAAACGCGTTTCCGGCGCCGTTAAACACCAAAACGGCGTGCGGCGGTCCGATTCGGAGCAAACGTGCTCCGAACGACCTGAAACCGCACGGGGACGACAGGAATATTATTCCTGAGATGCAGGAGGAGGCCGCACATCCATCGGACGTGCGGTGCGCGCGGCACGCCCGATTGTGTCGTTTTCAGCAGCGCGGCGCGCGCTGAAATGGCGCGTTGGGGGGTCAAAACCACCCGAACGACCTCCTAATGCCACGAAACCGTACGAAAACATCCGGGGCGTCAATTGTGAAATGGTCGGCCAGACGGCACCTTATTCGGAGGTGCCGTGCGACCGCGGCGGCCGGAAACGCGTTTCCGGCGCCGTTAAACACCAAAACGGCGTGCGGCGGTTCGATTCGGAGCAAACGTGCTCCGAACGACCTGAAACCACACGGGGACGACAGGAATATTATTCCTGAGATGCAGGAGGAGGCCGCACGTCCATCGGACGTGCGGTGCGCGCGGCACTCCCGATTGTGTCGTTTTCAGCAGCGCGGCGCGCGCTGAAATGGCGCGTTGGGGGGTCAAAACCACCCGAACGACCTCCGAATGCCACGAAACCGTACGACAACATCCGGGGCGTCAATTGTGAAATGGTCGGCCAGACGGCACCTCATTCGGAGGTGCCGTGCGACCGCGGCGGCCGGAAACGCGTTTCCGGCGCCGTTAAACACCAAAACGGCGTGCGGCGGTCCGATTCGGAGCAAACGTGCTCCGAACGACCTGAAATGAGATTATTTTTTTGAATCGAAGTTTTTAAATTATTATAGCACAATGATTTGATATTATATATATATTAAATATATATTAAATATATATTAAAACATTTAAAATATATTATATATATATATATATATTTAAAATATTGTATTTAATAGTATATATATATATATTTATAGCACAATGATTTGTATTTAAAATATTGTATTTAATAGTATATATATATTATAGCACAATGATTTGTATTTAAAATATTGTATTTAATAGTATATATATATTATAGCACAATGATTTGATATTATATATATATTAAATATATATTAAAACATTTAAAATATATTATATATATATTTATATTTATATTTATATTCAATCCAATAAAAAAAATTTTAAAATTTTTTTTTTTAGAATAGCGACCGCCATTGGCGGTCGCTAAAGGCCTCTAGCGACGAGGCAACAGCGACCGCCATTGGCGGTCGCTGCGCGGCCGCTACAGCCCTTTAGCGACCGCCAATGGCGGTCGCTAATGGCCTTATATATAGTAGTGATGAACGTCTAGCAATGAACATCAAAGATATTGGGGTTTTTGAATTTTTTTTCTTCCCCATCCATTTCTAAAAATGACAAATACAGTTCAACCCAGGAACAGGTTGACCTGTGATTCATGCATTTATACAGGTTGATGTTTCATTCTTGAGGTTTTATATTCGGGGTTCAAATCATGGAATGTAATGATTGAATGAAGACTCCCCATAACTCCCAATTAATTAAATCATATAATGTGGAGAGTGTGTTTCGACACAAAAAGAGGCTCAGACCCCTCCGTTTGTGTGCACCTATTGAACGATTTCTCTAAAGCGGTGTCCAAACAGCTTTGAAGGCTTTGAGGTAAAGATGATGCTCCCCTGCAGCGACAACACGTGGTTGCGGTGGTGGAACACGCAAAATAAGTACTGGAAGGCAGGAGAAAGCCTTAGAATAGTTGGGGAGGCATGCCCTGGTGGATCACCAGTGCGGTGAAAGCCGCGGCCGATCGGGTTGCAGCGCTAGAGACCTGCAACACTAGCATGGCCTTGCATTGATCGGGGTCAAACCACGAACTGGGTCCACGTATGACATGGTGGATGGTCAATCTTCATTGTCCATGGGTGAATGATAGAAAATCCCACTACTTGTGGGGCACACTTGGAAATGGATGGATGCGGCGGTCCTTTGCTTCCCAGGCGCACCCCACCGGGTCACTGAGTAACCCGGGTGGCTAGACCCTCTACCAACTAGGTCGGGTCCAGAGAGGTCTATTGGGCCTCACCCATTGGGAATGCCGAACTAGACTGAACTTGAGATATTCAAGGTCAGGTTGAGCCTGTCTAAATGAATTTGGGTATGTGGAACCATGAGGTTGGGTGGGTCGGGATAGTCTGGTCGAGTTGTACTGGGCCTCGTCGCAACAAGCCCCCTTGTTACTAAAACACATGTATCATGCAAACCGCATGCCTGATTGATGAGTTGTTTGTGGTGTTGGGACCCTATTTATGAGGAGCTTTATTTGGAATAGATGAGATGTAGGGAATGAGGATAAGTTATCCCATGGACACTATGTATATAACCCTGTGACTAGCTGAGACCTAAAGACTGTAAACTTTTGGCACTGTGGGAAGTAACTCTTCGCGACGTGGAAGGCCCATGATGTAAAGTTCCTCTTTGGGACATTTCATGCCCATGTTATGTGATTATGATGAGTACCAATGTAGTCCATGACTAGTGGGTATCACCTTTCTGTGATATTTCAGTCTGACGATACACGATGGGGATGGAGTACCTACGAAGTCCAAGGTTAGTGGGAAGCACCTCTTCATGACTTCGTTGGCCCACTATACTAGCTAGAGGATGAGTTACCCAATAGCTAAGGTGTTCTATGATGTGATGGATGATGATACAATTACTAACCTAGAATATACCTAGTGTGATCTATCTTTTGTTTCGTGGTTTACTTTGAGAATTGTTTTGTGGTCTTTCCTATTTTGTTTTGGGTTCCCAACTAAGTAATATGTTACTCACCCTTTCGTGGGATTTGCCTTTAAATATTGTCTTTTGTGTAGATGACAATCATTTTGATAGGGGTACTGAGGGAGATAGGACTGATGGACTCTAAGACGATGAACATTGTGGCATGGGACTAGGCAGGTTCCAGTAAGACCGGGCAGATAAGACGTACTATTTTAGCTTCTGGCAGATTTACTACTCTCACGATCATGTGGGGCTTTCTGCGGATGACCATCAGAGATTCCTTTTTGGAAAAAATTTTTTCATTATTAGCCGGGTTTGAATTATGGCCCACATACTTTTAGGGGTACTTTAACTCAGCTTTGTTTTTGTTTTACTTGTTTCACCATTTTTAGTGTGTTGGGATGTGGATGGGTGCGTTTGTGCATACAGGTACTCAATAAAATGCATCCCACTAGGAGGATGATTCCTCCAGCCCTAGTCGCCATCCCCTAACATTGGGAGGTGGGCTTGGGGTAGTAATGGAATGGGGCCAAGGGGACGGGTCGTGGCACTTTTCTTTACTACCAATAACGTTGGAATCATACCCCCTAGGTGTGATAGTTATAAATATCGTTATTTAAATAAGAATGATCAAGGAGTTTGTAATGAATCCATACTAGTTCAAGATCTATCTAGGAGGGATCAATTCATCTTTTCACCACCATCATCTTACCAGTACACCTCATTCAGCGACTGGGTGAACCACCCTTAAAAATTCAACAATGGATATTTATGAATAGGTACAATAGTGTTAGTACCAATCAATAAAATCTATAGATGTTGACACCCCATTCAATCAATGTGTCTAACATATGACAAAAGAAATCCATTAGAAAGAAAAAGTGTTGAAATACATAAAGAAAAGTCAATATTTTTAAAGGAATGAGTTTTTTTCTGCCTTAGTCTCGCCAAAACTCTGTTGGCATGAATCCTACTTGCACGCCTTGAATATGTCTTACAGCCCACTTGAGTTCCCCCATATTTCACACAACCTACTTGAACGCCCACATCCCTTTTCACCCAGGGTCCCATATTTGCCTATAAATAGACCCTTGGGGCTCACATTTGTATGGATGAATTTCCCCAAAGCTCAATTACTTCTTTTTCTCCCTTGTACTACACCCACGTCATATGAAACATTCAAGGTATTTTCTCAAAACCTTGAGTGCAGGATTTAAGGGAGGATCATTGGACATAAGTCCTTTTATTGTTTGAAAAACATAACACTTGTGAGCCTAAAGTTCAAAACATCCTCAAATCAGAAATACTTGCACGTTGCCCTTTCCTCTTACAGAAACATGAGTTCCCCACTTCTTGGATCAACAATGAATAATTGAGAAAGCATGGGCAAGGTCTCACCCAAGTATTACTATACAGGTTTTTAGTCTCTTAATTGATCATTAGGTTTCCCAAGCCTACTTGCACGCCCATACTTGTGTGCCCTTATCTATATGGGTTCCCATCATTGATTCACTTACTATCTTCAGTATATAATCCATCAAGCATTCTTTGTAGAAATTCATAGAAAGGATTATTCTTCCTTGAATCCATTGTTTTAAAGGGATTCTATTGATACCTTTACCATACCTCCTAACTAATCCAACCTTTGGGAAAGGCACATCAGTGTGACTTCTATTTGGGTCTGCATTTCCACAGTCAGAGGATTCCCATATTTATTTCACAATGAGGTTAGGGTTCATGGGATGTCTTTGGGTTTGTATATCCACATTCACATAGACTTTTCTCCCAGAAATAGTTCTGGGAGGTTCCTGGTTTATAGGAGGGTTGGGTCATGACCCCTCCCTTCACGAAGAGATGGCCTAGAACATCGGGTCTCTAGTAGGGAAGGTACAGTTAAACTTTTCTTTTCCATGCAATCATAGGAGAAGTCTCCCTCCCCTGCCAGGATCAATTTTACAGTAACCAGATTGGTGTAAGCCCCTTTCTTTTCTTGAAGTATGCAGCATCGTGGCTCCTCCTCTATTCTTCGGTGCCAATGTCCAAAGGGGAGATGGGTACAAGGGCTTTTATTCCCCTTTCCCTCTCCCGTTGGGCTTTGTTGCTATGTGCAGCCATCCTGGTGTAAGCCCGAAACCATTATCACTTGCTCCTTACATTGGAACCTTGTCCAATGTAAATAGAACAGAGGGAAGGCTCATTGCATTGACCACATCCGTGGTCACCTCGACCTTGTCTACCCTCACCGCCATAGGTTCACCCTATTCCTCTAGTGGAGGAGGAACAATTTGAAAGTGAAAGTGTCATTGTTGAATCTTTCACATCCTCTAGTTTCTCACATTGATCATGACTCATGTGGGAATAATGATTCGGGATGATTAAAACATGTACACAAACACTCATGAAGGAATGAACTATGAGAACATTGATTCCTCTTCAATACAGGATACGTAGGAATCCTTTTTAGGGCCTGAGCTAACTGAATATCCTCCTCAGGAATCCAACCCTAATTCCCTTAATCATGGCATCCACCTTAATGAATAATCCCCAAAATAAACCCCAAATCATCAAGAAATCCTTTTCAAGAAGTAATCCTAAAATCATCTCTCTAAAATGACTATACTCTATTATGATACTTATCGAACTCCATGGGCATTGATTCCCATCCATATGGGATACATAGGAAGACGCCTTGAGGTTCAAACCCAACACTTAAAATCAACCTTATTATCCTTGGTCCATATTCCAAACAGGTTATAATATTATATGGAAACCCATATCCTTTCCATGTTCCTTGAGCTACATCATCATAAGTCCCTCACTATGTTTTGACCATGCACCTTCTGATTAGGGGTGTTTGTCACATGACCATAAAATGTATGATGTATCCAATTAAGAGGTACTGAAATACAAGGGTTCTAATTCCTTTAAAAAGGATACGTGGGTAGAACCTTTTAGGGGCATGATCTCAAGATCAAAACAACCATTCATCTCCTTGTATGAAACTAAATTCTACAGTGCCCCGCTACGTGGCTTAAAACCTAGTATCATCATAATGATTATTAAAAGAATATCTAAGTAGTATGTTATAGTATACCATTGATGGATAACAACTAATAAATACGGAGGATTTTTAAACATATTAGATGCTAAAAAATGATTGAAAATTCCATGGTATACCTATGATATACTTGGTGAATTAATAAGGTTTCCTGAAAATATATTAAATTTACATAGAAAGTCCCATAGTAGACAATAATTCCCCCCAAAAGGGTATGATGAGTCCAACCTCCCATACTCTCGACCAATGCACATTCTTAAGTATTGTAACGTTCAAACAAAATGAACACATGCCTTTTGAAAGTAGGTCCCCTTAAGATAAAGAACTATTGGGTGTTTCTAGTTCCATAAGTAAATCCAATGGAAACTGCTTGGAAGAAGTGATTCTTAAAACAAGAATACATGTTTCAAGGAACAACGAAAAAATGGTAAACCCAACGTGAATCCTTAACCATGTTAATAATGTTACCCACCAATTAGGCCCCTATCAATTAATAGTGGAATACTAGATAAAGAAATCAATCATGCTTGTATCCATCTAGAAATATGTTTCTTTAATTTATTTTGTTGTTTCTTCATGTATTTTTACTCATAATTTCTTTTATTACTAGAATGGATTTCTCCAAGACAATATCTATTAACTTCCCAACCGCTGCTCAAGCTGGATCTCCATCCATGGAGAGGACGTCATCACCAACCTAATGTCTTTAATGATTGGTCTCTAATGATATTGTAGAGGAATATCACAGGCACGATACAATCCCAACTTTGGGGGCTACCCATCATCCCCCCCCCCCATGTCAATAACAATCCTCGATCATTTGGCCAACTACGACCCATGATCATGAAGCATACAGTTACAACCACTATATTCAACCATTTTCGGTCTTATCCCAAGTAAGCTATAATAAATACCTCATGTACTATAGAAAGTTGGATCAAGAGGTCACTAAAGGACTCAATTCAAGAATACATGAGTCATTCCTGGGGACTCCCACCAGCAATCCCTGCTAGCAGAATCGTGCAGTATTAAACCCCTAAAATAATGGGGGTGTTGTCTCTAGACGTTTGGCCCAAGTCTCTTAGACCTAAGAACGCAAGAAGAACTATCAGGGACAATGTCTATTCAATATGGAGCATACATATACCCCTTATATAGAATCTAATCAACCTAAATTGATGGAAAGTAACGAATGGGAACATACACCCCTCTATCCTAATTTTGTTGTTCAGTAGAGTCGTCAGGCAGCAACCCTCCAATCCCACCAGTTAAACCCTGTGGAGTATCATGAATATGCACATACACCTGTATACAAGTTATCAGCTAGTCAGCTGGATTGTTTGAATGCATTTAAAGAAGCTCAAAAATATAATGTGGTGGAAATTGGTAAACAAAAACACACACCAATTTACAATCTTTAATTACATCAGTAGTCTCGTTGTCTAGAATTGATGGAAGTCTAACAACTATATAGGATGAGAATCATCTGTCAAGAAGATACACCTACCAATGTTCATCATGCCTATAAAAAACCTCGTTTAGTAGCACCTGGGGATGTCAGTCGTAAATCTCCGATGAAAAATTTGGGGTAGAACCAACACCCTTCCCCCATGCATGAGTATAGTCAATATCCATTGACAGGAAACAGAGGATAGGAGAAGGCACATAAACAAACTCCAAATACAGAACGGACGTATATTCCTGTTCTAGTCATTGATTTCACCAAACACATTTTATTAATTGTGAATGGGTAGATTCAAATCCCTATCCATATTCGGGATGCATTCCAAGACATTATAACAAATACAGCAGTAATATCAGGGAACATACACACAAAACTGTCCCCACACACGGGTTGACACATCGGAATGCCATCATAGAGAAGATACACAACTTTTTTCCAGTCCAGGAGGGTCAAGGGGAATACTCCCCCATATCATACAGACAACAAGATCTGTAACATACACCCTTTCCAATTAGAGGTAATTAGTCCATTCCGATAACCACTCCAATGAAGGAACATACTCTATTCCATGATAACCACTTTTCACACCACGTTTATTCCAATAAGTATAAGAGAACATCCAATAAGCAGTGTCTCCAACCACTGCAGGAATATTAAGAGTCAAGCTATGATTTGGATCCTCTTAATGCTGGAGTTCTTGAATCCCTCAGACATTTATTTGTTGCAGCTCAAGACTATACCCTCTCATTACAAAATTATGGGAGTGGTAGATGTAATTCTGATGTTTCTCATAGGAAACTTCATCATGAAGGATTTCTTCATAAAAATTCAATCAATTTAGAGTGCTTATCTTTAGATGAGGGCCACGGAAACACTTCGTGTGGCCCAATGACCATATAGAAAGAATATTTATTCCTTATTGTAATCCATAATAGTGATCCTTCACATTATGAAATTTGTAGTGAATTTTCTCTCTACAGTAGTATTTTTCTTGTAAATATAGTTTCATAATTGACAATGTAGTGACAAGAAAGCCCACCTATTTCAAGGCACTTGAAAACACAAGGCCAATCATATCTGATGGCCTATCATTTATGGGTGAAACACTTTCTCAATAAGAAGACATCTTAAGGGAATAGTCATTCTATGAACCTCCCTTGGTTCATTTTTATTCTAATAGAGAGCATCCACTTTAGTCTGACCAAGTGGAGAACCCTCTAGTGAATGATGATGAATATATGATAAACATGAATAAAAAATTGGCCAAAGGAGAAATACAAGTCATGTTCTGGTCTTTGGAAAATTCTCAGTATAACATTCTAGAATTGATGAAAAAATATTTCATTCATGACATCCACCTCAACATATGTAAAACTAGTCGTTATTTGAAAACTAATGTATTACCATATGGTGAATATAAAAATCATGTAAAGGTAATGGAAGGGATGAAACACCTAATTGACCTGGAATCTCTCTCAGTTTCCAGACATCCAAATGTTAAAAAATAGAAGAGAACCCTTAAATGTGCATGTATCAATTCTCTAAAGAGGCTACACTATTTAATTTCTGATTCCCCATCAAGTGTTTTTATCAGAGGATGGGGGTGCATTTGGAGCATGGCATTTCACTGCACTCCAAAATTATGAAAATCATCAAAAAGTTGTCTCTGCAGTGTTGTTGACCATGATCAATATAAGGCCCCAGCCTTAAACATTACTAAATATTGACTTATTTCAAGAATACATGTTGGGGATCTTTTTAGGTTTAGAGTTTTAGAGATTTAGATCATAAATCATGCATTAAACTCCACATTTAAACAAAGTGGTTACATAAAAGATAGTACTCATTTTTACCATCATCGGAAACATATTTAAATTAAAACATAGATTCTTTCTTGACACTTCCATGATACTATCTTCACATCATGTACCTTTCCCTTGACCTGTGAAAAACTTTTCAAAAACATGGGATGAGCATAAAAAGCTCAGCAAGGCATATAAAAGTGAGAAATGAAAACATTATCTCATGTATTAAATCATACTTTACTCGTAAAACATAATCATTTTAACATACCTCATCAAATAATGAATAAATCATAGAAATCATAAGACATAAATGTAACTTGAGGCATTCATAACATTCTTATATAGGGAGTAACCCTCATCATTACGTTTGGAATACCCATCACAGTATATTCCCTAAATCTCTTTGGAGAAACCATAATGTTTAAACCCTTCGTGTTACCCAATGCATTGGAGAGCTATATCGGGCCCACCTGCACTTAGTTTATCACGGAACCACCCGTCTTCAAAACAATGCCCAAGAACCATAACATAATCGTATCACATAAGACATGCATAAAAGAAACATAACATTTCCACATTTTAATCACAAGATATCAATACTACATGTTGATATAATAAAAACATTATGAAAACCATTATCAATACCAAAATAAAATAAAAGTAATACATGGTATTTATTTTTCATTTTAAAAAAAAAGGATATGGCTTGTAGAGGAAGACGAAACTCAAATAATTGTCATGGTGGCGGAGAAGTCGTTGTTGTCGCATATGTACAACAAAAAAATCATTCCCTTTTGTCGTTTAGAAAACTCTTCGTATAAAAAATATTCCTTTTGAATAAATGTAAAAGTCAAAGGGGTTTATACACCGTATAAAAGAAAGTTGTGTAAAAAAATATGCCTCAATGAAAGGAGATTGAGACGAAGTCCCTTACCTAGTATCCGACTTGAATCGATCATTCTTTAATCTCCTGAATAATAAACTTGAGTTAATTTCTACTTTATTAAGAACCTTTTTCAAGTTCATTATTCCTTTTATATCACTTATTAGCATGTCATGAACACTATGTAATTATTTAAGTTAATAACGGTCGTTTTTTCGATCATTGGTACTTGAGTCAAAAATAAACTCTTTATAATTACAAGTTGTTCATGTATCCATTATATCCAGAGTTATATTCATGATTTATATTTCATATATATCATATATATCCAGTATATACATGCATTTATAATATTACATAACATTTAGAGGTAAGAAATGAAATGCACCGTTCATGGAGACGATAAGCCGTGCGTACGCATGAACGCTACTTTCATTTCTATTTCATATTTTATGGAATGGAATCATAATTATATAAATGTATATTATAATTCCAGTATAATATAATAAATAATATCATTAACTCCATCCTTTATACGTCCCACATATGGCATTAACGAATCAAATCACTTTGAGGGGGCGGTAGTCCGCACTTCCTAAACTGAAGATATTGCGTTTACCCATAATGGAAACCATAAAGGTATGCCAAAAATGAAAAATACAGAAGCTTAAGGAAAAAATAAACATATTATATATCATATATAAATATAGTTTCATCTTAATGGCCAACTTTGAAGGTGTTATAAGAATATTGAACTATCATTGTTTCGTGAGGCAGAAATTCGCCATCTACGGAAACAGTATTCTATTTAACCATTAGATGATGGTGTGTGTAAGTGTAGCTCAAATTATTATTATAAAAAAAATACTATTATATTTAAGATACTGGTGTTGTTACAAAAGAAATGAATAAAAATAATTTAGGGGGTTGGAGAAGCAAAATAAAACAAAAGAACATTAGAGAAGACTTTACCTTTAAATCGGATAACTGGTTTGAACCAAAATGGGTTTTTGATGAGCTTTCTGCCAATGGTAAGGCTTCTAGGATGAAAAGAGGGATGTGGAGAGATACGATGAGCAGGTCGTGGATGAGCCAAAGGATTGAAAAGTGTGGTTAAGGAGGTAGAGTTGGGGGACTTTTATAAGAGGAGAGGAGGGCACTCTTAGAAAGTTACAAAATGTTACTTTATATTGAAATGTGTTTCGGATTTAAAAGGTCCCACATTGATTTATTTTGAGGATAAGGCGATAAGGGTTTGAAATATATTCATACAATAGGTCTCAAAAAAGTGTATGTCTTATATTTTACATTATCTTTTCATTTTATTTAAATCGTTCATTAATGAGGTAATCGCTGAATCATAATGATGTCATAAATAATTTAATTTATTTAATGTATAAAAATTATAAAAAAAATACTATGGTGTAGGAAATCATTGTATCTTTCCAATGACTATTTATAGTCTAATATATCATTTATACAGATAGAATTAAAATTTTTTTACTCAGGTGATCATTCTTTAGTGATATTCTCCTTTCTTTAAAAATAAAAAGATAAAGAGTCATTATCACACAAAAGTGATTCCATGGGGTCCCTAAGTTTGGCAAAAGGAATCCCATGGTCTACCATGACACAACCAGTAGCATTAGGACACATGTTGGGGTCATTTTTTATTATTATGAAATTATTTTATAATCCTTAACTACCCGATTACTAATTAATCATGATAATTACAGATAATTATCGTCGTTACTATTCATAATGTCCAAAAAACAAAAGAGTCTTAATTAGATAATTTGTACCTTATGATTCCAAATATGGAATCCATTTTACCAAATTCCAAACACAGAAATTGAAATAATTAATTTAAAAATAATTCTCGTTGTCAAAACAAATAGCGGATTTTTTTGAAACAATATCTATGAAAAGTTTGGCACTTGTTTATGCCCAATTCCAAAGTGAAATTAATTATAATGACCACCATTGGAATATATGGTAAAAATATATTCTAATTATACTTTAATACCAATTAAAAAGATAATCTAATCATATAATTAAATTAGATGAGAAAGTAGTTTTGATGTAGAAGGCAGTATTTTTCACTATTCATTAAAAAATGAACATGGTCAGAAAAATACCAAAAATTTACCCAAGTTAAATTTCAATGTCCCAATCATAAAGAATAAGTTTATTTTGACAAATAGAGATTATAAAATTTTGAAAAGATAGATTTAAAAATGGTTCGCCATCAAAAGGCAGTAAAACAATCTTTTAAAAATATTAGTGTATTCCATGCTTAAGATTGGATTTATTCTCATTTTAAGGCTCTAAAACACTATCTAATTCATAAATAGACATAGATACGAATTTATTATTATTAATTATTTACTTAGGATGTTACATCCTTCCCCCCTCTAGAAAATTGCGTCCCTGCAATTTATTTACTTATTGAGTAAGTTGGGGTATTTACCCCTCATTTCATTTTTAGATTCCCATGATGCCTCTTCAATCATGTGGTTTTTCCACAAAACCGTTACTTGATGAATAACCTTATATCACAACACTTTCTCCCTATGGTCAAGAATATGGATAGGTTGTTCCTCATAAGATAGGTTCTCTTCCAACTGAACTACCTCTGGACTCAAAACATGAGATGGATCTGGCAGGTACTTCCTTAACATTGAAACATGAAAAACATTGTGTACCTGAGATAAACTTGGAGGTAAAGCCACTCAGTATGCAACAGATCCAACTCTCTCCAAAATTTCATATGGTCCAATGAACCTTGGACTCAACTTTACTTTCTTACCAAATCACATCACACTTTTCCATGGTGAGACTTTGAGGGAGACATGATCACCTACCTCAAAAGAGAGATCATTCCTCCTATTGTCTACATAACTCTTCTGCCTGCTCTGAGCTATTCTCATGTGTCTTTGTATTAGCTGAACTTTTTCTGCCAAATCTTCTACCAATTCTGGTCCCATAAACTTACTTTCACCCACTTCATCCCAGAAATCTGGAGTACGACACCGCTTCCCATATAATGCCTTAAATGGTGCCATCTGTATACTGGAATGAAAACTGTTATTATAAGAAAACTCAACAAAAGAAAGATTTTGGTCCCAACTTCCATGATAATACATCGAACAAGCACATAGAATATCCTCCAAAGTCTGAATTGTTCATTCTGACAACCCATCTGATTCAGGATGAAAATCTGTACTAAAATTTAATTTAGTACCCAATGACTTATGAAGGCCTTTCCAAATGATAGAACTGAACCTGGGATCATGGTCAAATACAATGGAGAGAGGAACTCCATGTAATCTGACTATCTCTTTAAGATACAAATAGGAAAGTTGATCTAGGGAAAAAGTATCTCGTATATCAAGGAAGTGAAAAGATTTATTCAAGCGATCAACAATAATCCAGATTGCATTATTAACTCGAGGTGTCTTCAGAAATCCCACAACGAAGTCCATAGATATATTATCACATTTCCACTCTGGCACTGGTAAAGGATGAAGCATCCCTTTTGGTAACTTCCTCTCTACATTAACCTGTTGACAAGTAAAACACTTCACAGTAAAATTAGCAATATCTCTTTTCATTCCATCCCACCAATAGTACTCCCAAAGATCTCTATACATCTTAGTACTGCCTGGATGAACTGAAAACAGATAACTATGAGATTCACATAATAACTCTCTCTTCAACTATGAATCACAAGGCACACACAGTCTCCTACCAAATGTCAAAACAAAATCATTATCAATGTTGAATTCCGGAAACTTACCCTTTTGAACCAGCTCTACCTTTTTCTGAAACTCACTATCTTGCTTCTGTACTTGCTTAATTCTGTCTGATAGAGAAGATTTCACTGATTCCTGAAACAAAACAGAAGTAAATCCTGCACCAACAACTTCTATGTCAAAGTTCATCAAATCCTTAACTAAAGGATCACGTTCCAAACGCAACATTGTTAATGAAGAATTACTTTTTCAACTCAAAGCATCGGTCACTTTATTTGATTTTCCTGAATGGTAATGAATTGTACAATCATAATGCTTGATTAATTCTAGCCATCTCCTATGTATCATGTTCAATTATTTTTGAGTGAATATATACTTTAAACATTTGTGATCAGTTTATATTTCACACTTTACTCCATTCAAATGATGCCTCCAAATTTTTAAATCGAAAACAACAGCATCTAATTCGAAATCATGTGTAGGGTAATTTACCTCATGTGTTTTCAACTATTGTAAAGCATAAGAAATTACCTAATCATTCTGCATTAGCATGCAACCAAGTCCTTTCAATGAAACATCATTGTAGATAACAAACTCACCATTCTTGGAAGGTAGTGCCAAAACTGGAGCATTCACCAATCTTCTTTTCAATTCCTGAAAACAATCATCACATTCTTTTCTCCAGATAAACTTAACACCCTTCCGAGTTAGCTTAGTCATTGTACTAGATAACCGTGAAAAATTTCTAACAAACCTTCGGTAGTATCCTGCCAAACCAAGGAAGCTATGAATCTCGGTTACATTTTTGGGTCTTGGCCATTCTTCAACAACATTTTTTTTGTAATATCAATAGTTATCCCATCTTTAGAAACAATATGACCAAGGAAAGAAATTTTTTGCAACCAAAACTCACACTTTTCTGAATTTCCCATACAATTTATTTTCTTTTAAGGTTTTCAAAATAACCCTTAAATTTCTTTCATGCTCCTCTTTACTTTTAGAAAACACCAAAATATCATCAATGAAAACAACCACAAACTTATCCAAGAACTCATGAAAAATTCTACTCATAAGGTCCATAAATACAGTAGGTGAATTGGTTAGCCAAAAAGGCATAACTACAAATTTATAATGGCCATATCTTGTATGAAACGCGGTCTTTGGAATATCTGCTTCTTTCACCTTCAACTGATGGTACCCTGATCTCAGGTCAATCATTGAAAAATATTGATCTCCCTGGAGATAATCAAACAAATCATCGATATGAGGCAAAGGATATTTGTTCATAACAGTGATGTTATTCAACGCCCTATAATAAATTCAAAGTCTCATTAAACCATCTTTCTTTTTAAAAAATAAAACAAGAGAACCCCATGGTTATGTACTAGGTCGAATGAAACCTTTCTCTAATAAATCTTGCAATTTATCCTTCAACTCCAAATGTTCAATTTGAGCCATTCGATAAGGGGGTTTTGAAATTGGTTTAGCATCGAGAACTAAGTCAATAGTAAATTCTACTTCTCGATCTGGTATTATTTAGGGAAACTCATCAGGAAAAACATCAGGATACTCATTTACCACTGGGACATCATTAATCTGAACAGTTCCCTTATTTTCAGAAATATGTGCAAGGTAACATTCATTTTCATCTTTCACATGTTTCTCAGCCTCTTGATATGTTATCAACTGTAAGGGTTCATTCTTGTACACAAACTGAAAGTATTTCTAAAAAGAAACTTATTTAGCTCTACAGTCAATCTTAGCATGGTAAATTGAGAGCCAATACATACCCAGGATAACATCAAACTCTACTAGAGGTAAAACAATAAGGTTTTCAAGTAGGTTATTTCCACGGATAAGGATAGGAAGATTCTTATAAATTCTTTTTGACTCAACATTTCCCCCAGGTGTTTTTACCACAAGTTCAGGAGTCATTTATTGAGATGGTATTACCATTTTACTAGAAACGTTTTCAGAGATGAAAGAATGTGTAGACCCCAAATCAAACAACACATTGGAATAATCTGAAAAAACAACCAAAGTACCTGATACCACTTCATTTGATGGCCCAACATCAGCTGAAGTAGTTACAAAGGATTTCACCACCCCTTTCTGCTTGTAGTCTAACTGCTTCCCGTCACTAGAGCTCTTTGTCGGACACTCATTTGCATAGTGACCCATCTCATTGCACTTGAAACATTTCACTAACTGTAAATCAAATTTGGTCTTACCATCACCCTGATCTTTTTCAGTGCAATAACAAGCCTTATGTCCCATCTTAACACATCGGTAGCACTTTCCAGAATTCAGAAGACATTCCCCAACATGCCTTTTACCACATTTATCAGAAACTGGAATATTATTTTTCATACCATCAGACCTTTTTGAAAAATTCGTCCCCTTCTCCTACCACCTCGGTCTCTTCTTCTGCTAGTTGTTATAGAACACTTGATCATAGACAAACTCCATTTCCACCTTCTCAGCACATCAAACAAGCTTTTAATAACTTTTGAACTCACGATAAGTAAATTCCCTTTGATATTTTGGATTTAATCCTGAGTAAAAATGATTGATTTTACTATTAAGGTCTCGGATAAAATTTGCAGCATACCTTGCCAATCGAGTGAACCACTCTTCATAAGCAGCCACTAAGTTGTCCTCTTGCCTCAATTTCAAGAATTGTATTTCCATCCTATGTCGAAAATCCTTAGGAAAATACTTCTCAAGAAACATACCTTTGAATTCATCCCAGTCGAGAGAATCAATCTCATCCGCGTGCCTGATATTTTTAACCATCCACCGCCACTGATCTGCTTCACCCTCCAAACGGTAAATAGCAAGACTAACCTTTTGATTGTCTGAACACCCCATGACATCAAAAATCTTCTCCAGTGCTTTAATCGACCCTTCAGCTAGCACAGGGTCAGATGATCCTCTAAATGGTGGGGGATGTTGCCTCATTAAATGTTCCACCACTAACATGTTTCTCTGCAGTTGATCTGAATGATCTTGTGCATGGATACCACCACAATTTATCACATGAGTCAATTATGCCATCACTACAAAAAACTATTTAGTTCCAATTCCAACCATCTCAGGATGCTGATTCAGAAGGTCATTTCCTTCTGTATGCCTTTCTAGCACTTCTTCCTTGTTTCCTCTGCAGAAAACCATTCTGAACAAATATGTCTTAGATGATGCAACATGGTAATCTTCAAATGCTATGTCATTTCAATTTGTCAATAAAAAAATATTTTGGATAATCATTTAATAGAATTCTAACTCCTAAAGTTATCTAAACCGACCTCTGATACCAACTGTAAGGCCCTAGCCTTAAACATTAGTAAATCTTGAGTTATTTCAAGAATACACGTTGAGGATCTTTTTAGGTTTATAGTTTTATAGAATTAGATCATAAATCATGAATTACACTCAAAATTTAGACAATGTGGTTACATAAATGATAGTAATCATTTTTTCCATCATCGGAAACATATTTAAAATAAAACATATATTTTTTATTGACACTTCCTTGACACTATCATCACATCAGGTACCATTCCCTTGACTTATGAAAAACATTTCAAAAACATGGGATGAGCATAAAAAGCTTAGCAAGGGATATAAAAGTGTGAAATGAAAACATTATTCCATGTATGAAATCATAATTTACTCGTAAAACATAAGCATTTTAACATAACTCATCAAATCACGAATAAATCATAGAAATCATAAGACATAAAGGTAACTTGAGGCATTCATAAAATTCATACGTAGAGAGTAACCCTCATGGTTACATTTGGAATACCCATCATAGTATATTCCCTAAATCTCTTCAGAGAAACCTTAACGTTTAACCTCTTCCCGTTACCCAATGAATTGGAGAGCTATATCGGCATGACCTGCCCTTATTTTATCACGGAACCACCTGTCTTCATAACAATTCCCAAGAACCATAACATAATCATATCACATAAAACTTGCATAAAGGAAACATAACATTTCCACATTTCAATCACAAGATATCAATACAACACGTTGATATAATAAAAACATTATGAAAACCATTTTCAATAAAAAAATAAAATAAAAGTAATACATGGTATTTATTTTTCATTTTAAAAAAAGGTTATGGCTTGTAGAGGAAGCCAAAACTCAAATAATGGCCACGGCGGTGGAGAAGTCGTTGTCACCGCATACGTATGACAAAAAAAACATTCCCTTTTGTCATTTAGTAAATGCTTCGTATAAAAAAGATTCCTTTCGAATAAAGATAAAAGTCAAAGGGGTTTATACACCGTATAAAAAAAGTTGTGTATAAAACAAAATATGCCTCAATGAAAGGAGATTGAGACGAAGTCCCTTACCTCGTATCCGACTTGAATCGATTGTTCTTTAATCTCGTGAAAAATAAAGATGAGTTAATTTCTACTTTCGTAAGAACCTTTTTCAAGTTCATTATTCCTTTTATATCACCTATTACCATGTCATGAACACTATGTAATTATTTAAGTTAATAACGGTCCTTTTAACGATCATTGGTACTTGAGTCAAAAATAAACTCTTTATAATTACAATTTCATCATGTATCCATTATATCCAAAGTTATATTCATGATGTATATATCATATATATCATATATATCCAGTATATACATGAATTTATAATATTACATAACATTTAGAGGTAAGAAATGAAATGCACCGTTCATGGAGACGGTAATCCGTACTTACACATGAACGCTACTTTCATTTCTATTTCGTATTTTATGGAATGGAATCATAATGGTATAAAGGTATATTATAATTCCAGTATAATATAATATATAATATCATTAACTCCATCTTTTATATGTCCCATATATGGCATTAACGAATCAAATCACTTTGAGGGGGCGGTAGTCCGCACTTCCTAAAATGAAGATATTGTGTTTACCCATAACTGAAACAATAAACGTATGCCAAAAATGAAAAATACCAAAGCTTAAGGAAAAAATAAACATATTATATATCGTATATAAATATATTTTCATCTTAATGCCTACCTTTGAAGGTGTTTGTAGAATATTGAACAATCATCGTTTTGTGAGGTAGAAATTCACCATCCACAGAAACAGTATTCTCTTTAACCATTAGATGAAGGTGTGTGTAAGTGCAGCTCGAATACTTAATATAACAACATCATATTATATTAAAGATACTGGTTATGTTACAAAATAAATGAATAAAAAGATTTTAGGGGGTTGGAGAAGCAAAATAAAACAAAAGAACATTAGAGAAGACTTTACCTTTAAATCGGGCAACTCTTCTTGGTTTGAACCAAAATAGTTTCTTGAAAAGATTTATACCTATGGTAAGGCTTCCAATATGAAGAGAGGGATGTGTAGAGATAAGATGAGTAGGTCTTCTCTGATCCAAAGGCTTGAGAAGTGTGGGTAAGGGGGTAGAGGTGGGGGCCTTTTATAAGAGGAGAGGAGGGCACTCTTAGAATGTTACAAAATGTTACATTATATTGAAATGTGTTTCGGATTTAAAAGGTCCCACATTAATGTAATTAGAGGATAAGGTGATAAGGGTTCGAAATATACTCATCCAATAGGTCTTTTACAAGTGTAAGTCTTATATTTTACATTTTCGTTTCATTTTATTTAAATCGTTCATTAATGAGGTAATCACTGCATCATCATGATGTCATAAATAATTTAATTCATTTAACGTCTAATAATTATAAAAAAAATACTATGACGTAGGAAATATTTTTAGCTTTTCAATGAATATTTATAGTCTAATATATCATTTATGTAGAAAAAATTAAAAAAAATTTACTCAGGTGATACATTCTTTAGTGATATTCTCCTTTCTTTAAAAATAAAAAGATAAAGAGTCATTATCACACAAAAGTGATTCCATGGGGTCCCTAAGTTTGACACAAGGAATAACATGGTCTTCCATGACACAAAAAATAGCATTAAGACACATTTTGGGGTCATTTTTTATTATTATGATATTATTTTATTATCCTTAACTACCCGATTACTAATTAATCAATATAATTAAAGATAATTACCGTCGTTGCTATTCATAATGTCCAAAAACAAAAGAGTCATAACTAGATAATTTGGAAAGTATGATTCAAAATATGGAATCAATTTTACCAAATTCCAAACATAGAAATTGAAATAATTAATTTAAAATTAATTCCCGTTGTCAAAACAAATAGCTGGTTTTTTTGAAACAATATCTATGAAAAGTTTGGCACTTGTTTATGCCCAATTCCAAAGTGAAATTAATTATAATGACCACCATTGGATTACATGGTAAAAATATATTCTAATTACACATTAATACCAATTAAAAATATAATCTAATCATATAATAAAATTATATGAAAAAGCAGTTTTGATGTAAAATGCAGTATTTTTCACTATTCATTAAAAAAATTAACATGGTCAGAAAAATACCAAAAAATTACCCAAGGTAAATTTCAATGTCCCAATAATAAAGAATAAGTTTATTTTGAAAAATAGAGCTTATATAATTTTAAAAAGATATATTTAAAAATGGTTCTCCATCAAAAGGCGGTAGAACAATTTTTTAAAAATATTAGTGTATTCTATGATTAAGATTGGATTTATTCTCATTTTAAGCCTCTAAAACACTATCTAATTCATACATATACATAGATAAGAATTTATTATTATTAATTACATACTTGGGATGTTACAGTCAACCCCAATCAATAGTTTTTTATGTAATCAAATGTATGCTCAAGAACACGCCTCAACTACTTCTCATCAGATTTAGGCCTGAAGAAAAGATGTTTTTGAGTTAGTTTTACATAAAGCATCTGTGAATCCTGAGAAGGAGTCCCGTTTAGAGGATGTCAGCCGTCAGAGAATGAAAATTTCTAAAATAGCACAATGATCTTCCGAAATAGGTGATTTACATGGTTTTCGGATGACGCACCCTCCAAATGTTGAACCAAAATCTGCAAAATCAGAAGAGTAGTTGCATGAATTTCAACCATAGTAGTTAAAGAATCAACATAGCATGAAATTATGGGGGATAATTTAATTAAACCATCAAATTCATTAAACAATGTTCAACTATTTTAAGAAGAATAACAAGAACAACCCCAGGCTGTAGGGATGGGGGCCTTTTCACATCTGCAATCCCCTCCTCATCCAAAGTCAGTTTTCTCCCAATTAGGAATAAAGCGACAAGGAGAGAATACAACTGAACTATATGGGGATTCCCTTTGGGTTACTATCCACCCAAGAGTTCCAAGTAATTCATCATATAGGAGAACGAAGTCTCATGGAAGACACACAAAAAATATGATCTCACAAAAACACTGACAATTTACCATCGATGCATTATGCGTTAGTAAATGTCATTAAAACAACTATAAAAGATCCACCAAAAAATGAGTCATGTTCAAGGGAATCCAAAGATTATGTTATCGTCCATAATACGATACACACTAAGGAAAATGAAGAAGGTGTGTGCACCTGAATTCAGATACCTACCCAGAATCTTGGTATGCCTTTAAATAACCAACACCCCCTCTCTGAAAGTAATCTGACCAGGGAAAGGAAAAAGTACAACCGTATCTCACATTTCCAGTATCGAAGGTCAATATCTTTCACATGAAGATATATTTTCACAATAAGAAGTGGAAATTAAGGAGTTGAAAAGACTCAATATAGAGTTACTTAGAAAAAACCTTTTTACTAGATATACTCCCCATACAGGTCCCCATCTTACTAATCGTATAGGAGATCCTCAGGAATGAGGATTTTTAGTAACTATAGAGGAAAAAAATTAATTCCATCCAATGGGTACACAATCAAGTCCAAATCAAAAGCATATGATAGGCCTATTCCGATGGGTTATCCAAGGTAGACCTCAGCACCACCATCAGTGGGTTTTCCGGTCATTGCACTAGATCATAATCCAGTTGATATACCAGTACAAAATTTAGCTCATACGGATATTCCCAAAATTAAATTGAACTAAATTGAGGCATTAACAACTTTATTGGATGCTATACAGGAACGACGTCCACCAATTCAGCTAGAGAAGTGATCTTACCCTGAATGGGTCGATAAAATTCATCCTCCACCAAATTTTGTGAATACCACATTCCCAGTCATTAATGGTTCAGGTGATCTGAAGCAATAATTATCAGATTTTATTTCTCATTGCGATCCCATTATGGGAACTTCTCAACAACAAGAAGCAGTAAATCATAGGGGTTTTTTCATTCCTTAAAAGAATCGGCTTTTGTCTAGTATACATTTTTACAATCTATTTCATCTATTTGATGGGAAGATCACCATCAGAAATTTCTTCTTCAATTTAGCTCAATGATAACAAAAAATGACCATTTTTTATCTTACCAATTGCAAACAATGGTAAAATGAAAGAGTTTCATATGTAATTGCTCGATGGAAAAGATTAAAATATTCCATAAGTCTAGAACTCCCTCAAGAAGTGTTTCTTATAATTTTTTTAGAAAATCTACATGATTATTTACGCACACCATTAATTCATGTGAAATACACATGAGGGTATCAAAAACTTACTTCAATCGCTCAACAGATAGAAGACTCTATTATAGAATCTAATTCTAAAACTCGTGTTATTCCATCAGCTTTGGGGAGGAGGATAGGATTGGTAGAAGCTTCTATAGTCAAACTCAAGCAGTCACATGATCCTACTTCTACTTCAATACCTTCATCATACCGAAGGGCTCTACCTCTTGAGCGTCAGTAGCAACGACTGTCTCGTCATGATGATTAAATAGATCAAAGGCATAAATAGTTTGAATAATTAAAGAAAAATGGTTATTATTTCTAGAATGAACTAGTTCATGGTTAATTAATCTCAAATATGGAGAACAACTTGGTTCAGTATCCATGGAAGAAGAAACCAAATAATGAGGGATATGAAGATCTTCTGAATTATTGTGCCCTTCACCAAATGTTAGGACATACCATCCAGGATTGTTTTGTTTTCCAGGACCACTTTCAAAACATGGTATTCTATGGTCAAGTAAAACATAGAAGTTCACCAGCTCAAGTTTCATGTGTTACTTCTACTGATTCAGAGGAGTAAGAGGAATTTAAAGAGGTCAAAAGTAAAAATGTGTATAAATATGACTATTTGAAGGTCAGGAAAATGATTAAACAGACTCATGACATTTTATGAACACAGTTGAAACTATCTATTGTGTCTTCTTCCACTCCTTCTGTAGTAAAACCACCTTCATCAAAATGTTGTTCCTCAATAAAACGATGTGATTATATAGATAAAGAGTAGTTTGAAGAAGATAGGCTCGTGTTAAGGACAAAGTTTTCCATGATCTTGGAAGATTTTATGCATTCTCTTTCAAAAGAAATGGCACCACCCTACCAAACAACACAACCAGAATTAACCTATCAAGAAGAATCCTCGTCAGATGAAGAATTGATCATTAGTTCTATTAAGTTTAACCATTTAATAGATCCTTATGCCAATGGAGATTCTGAATATAATGAACTATAATTCCTTGTACCTAACTGGGGAACTAGAGAAAGAGTCCAAGGTCGAGGATACAGGGGAAGATGTGTGAATTCAAAAAATCACCATTTTAACTCTACCACCACTAAAATCATATATGTGGAAGAAACTCACGGAAGAGCCCCATTTTTCACAACAAGAACAAGGAGTATCTTCCAGGCCTGAGAAATTTGGTTCTAAACCAATTATTTTGGATGACTGATTAAAAGATACACCATCTTCTTCTCATCATTTGAATAAACCTAGTCGATAAATTCAACCAAAGAAGAGATAATTTATAGCTTCTTCTTTAAGAGAAAATACAACTACATTAGAAGAATAAACTTCTAAAGCACCCACAAAACTGAATCTCCATCCTGAAAAACATAGACATTTGGAACAAAATTATGATGTCATGAAACAATTGGCCCAATTACCATCGAAGTTATCAATTCTGGATGCTTTGAATCTGTAAAAAGGTCATTGAGGCTTTGTCAAGTCCTCAAAAATTTTAAACCTACATTGCTGTTGTGGAGGTTTACTATATAGAGAATGATCCTGCAGAATTTCATGCAATCATATATTTTACAAATGAATATTTAGATGATGTTTTACATGGACATATCATACCTTTGTATTTTTCTATAAAGGTCAATGAGGTAGACATCTGATGAGCCATCATTGATAATGACTCCAGGGTCATCCTCATTCCCATTCGTACACTTCATTGATTGGTATTGAGTGAATCTGATTTATCTCATTCCAATTTAATGTTTCATGGTTATGAAAAGAATGAACAAGAACCTATGGTGAGATTACACTATGAAAACAGTTTTGAGTTCTTGTGTCTAATTCAGATTTCATGGTTGTTCTTTGGGACACAACCATCAATATTCTTCTTGGAAGGCCATGGAAACATCAACAGGAAACCATACATTTTTCATACCACTAATGTCTTAAGTAATATTACAATGGTCAAATCGGGACTTTGTATGGTGACAAGGCTCCCTTCAAAACATGTGAATCTCAATGCATTGAGGAATAGTTTTATCACACAAAAGAAACTAAGTCCAAGAACAAGGAAATAACAAGATTTAATGCTCCAAATGGGCTGGATAAGATCCCACTAAATACATTTATGCATTTGAGTACAGATTAGGTGCTACCCACTGATCAAAATGAAAGTGTAAAAAAAATCCAATCACTTATCCTCTAACATCCATAATGTCTATTATGGCAACTCAGCCTGACAACATGGGAGAAATTACTAATTCACCAAGTAGTGATGGATTCTTAAATGGAGATGTCATCATTTCATCCACTGAACTACAATAATCCATTACTATGTTAATCAGTGTAGAATAAATTTTAGCAATTCTTAAAGAAGAAAAAGATTTGGATTATCAATCCATTATTTCCTCTTTATTACTACAGGAAAATCCTTTGTCATCTGTAGGGTCAGATATGGTGGCCTCTTCTTCAGGATGTTCAAATACTAACTCCTTCCAAAACATTGGGAGTTTTCTCGTGTCATATACTATGCAAGTGGAAATAGAAGTGGTAATGTGTAATGAAGAAGAAGAGGAAGTTCTCAGAGATGCTCCACCAGCATTTGAGGAAGGTGTCTCTACAACTGTGGATGAGCTCAGAGAAATATATTTGGGTACAGAAGAAGATCCATGACCTACTTTAATTAGTGAATCCATGACCTATGATGTGGTAGAGGTGTACAATTCATTTCTAAAGAAAAATCATGATATATTTTCATGGAATTATATAGAAATTCCATGTCTTAATCCTAATGTAGCCACCCATTAATGGTGTTATCTAGTAGAACATCGTGGATTCATGCAGGCATCAAGAAGAACACACCCAACTCATGCATCTAAAATTGAAGCTAAATTTGATCATCTTATAAAGGCTAACTTAGTCAAGGAAGATCAGTATCCCAAATGGCTAGGGAACATTTTCCTAGTGAAAAAAAGAATTGATAAATTAGTGTTTTCATTGATTTCAGAGATCTTTATCAGTATTATCCTAAAGATAATTTTCTAGTTCTAATTACAGAGCATTTAATTGATGCAACAAATCACCATGAAACTCTTTCCCTCAAGGTGGGTTTTTATTTTGGGTAATGCTTTTTGGCTCGAAGAATGTAGGGGGAACATACCAATGTGCCATGCATCATATCTTCAAACCATTCTTAGGTAAATTTTTTGAATGTTATGTGGATGATTTGGTAGTCAAATACAGACATCATTCCAATGAATTCTCTAATTTAAATAATATATTCAAAAAACTTCAACAACATAGTTTGAATATTAACCCATTGAAGTGTGCATTCGGGGTAATCTCGGGAATGATTCATGGATTTTTTGTATGCCTTCATTGTATCGAAGTTGATCTTGAAAAATTAAATCAATCCTTGTTAAGTAACCTAATTTAAATTTGAACGAATTAAGATGACTCCATGGACACATTGCCTATATTTTTTGCTTTATTTCCAATTTAGTAGGCAAGTGTTTACCCTTCACCGGATTAATGAATAAGGGAATCACCTAAAAATGGACTGAAGACTAAAAAGAATCATTTGATTCCCTTCAGATATATCTCTTGAGTCCACTAGTATTAATTCCACCTGTTGATGTAAGTCCACTTATTTTTTATGTGACAGCTTTAAAGAAATCACTTTGTGCCTTCCTCACCCAAAAGAATGGTGTTGGGAATGAAAACGGCCTTTACTATCTCAGTCGAACTATTCTTGATGAGGAAACTCGATAATCCAGTATTGAAATGTGCTACCTAGAATTAATTTTTTCATTTCTGAAATTGAGGCACTACCGACAACATCATGAATTCCAATTGGTGTCTTGCAATAATCCACTAAAATTTATCATCCTTATTATGCTTACAGGGAATTTGGAATAATGGTAAATTATTTGGAAATATTTTGATATCCATTTTATGCCTCAAAAGGACAATAAAATTCCATGCTCTGGATGACTTCCTCGCTGTGCAGCCATCTATGGAAGATACATCATTTTATACTGAACATCATGATGAAGCGGTCTTCTCTATTTAGGATAATTCCAAAACATGGGAAATGTATTTTGATGGTGCTTTATAAGTCTAATAGGGAAAAGAGTAGAATAAACTAAACTCAATAATGTTGGGTTATGAATTTTCATTATTTACCTATAAAATGCAGTATTGCCAAATTCTTTCCTATTTTCATATGGTGGTACCAACAATGAGGCACAATATAAAGCTCTCATCGCAGGTTCTGAATTGGACCTTCAGGTGGAAATGTATCAATTAAATGTTAAAGTTGATTTAGAATTAGTAATCAAACAAATTAATGGGGAATATTTAATTAGAAAAGAAGAGTTAATACCTTTTTGGGATTATGTCAGAGGGTTAATAGATGAATATCCATCAAACCTGACATTATCATATGTCCCACAATAAAAAAAAAGGCATAAGAAGATGCACTAGATAATGCAGCTACAACTTTGGCATATCAAAATCGGGATGAGACGGTCATCAGTGTATTCCATCGTCACGTGGTTTTATATTTTGTTCAAATCAGAATAGTGGAAATTAATGAAATTATCCCTATTTCTGAACGAAATGGTCATACCATGGAATGGAGAACATCTATCTTGAAATATCTTCAAAAAATCATACTTACACCCGAGAGGGCTGAAAAAAGAATATATTTGACGGCGAGCAGCCAATTGCACTCTTTTTGATAGTCCGGACCACCAAAAGATCCTCTACAAGTGATGATTTGATGGAATCCTCTTCAGATGTATTGATGGAGAAGAGACTGAATCTTTTATGAAAGAAGTACATTCAGGAGTCTGTGGTGCCCACCAGTTTGGGCCAAAATCCTCCGATCAGATCCAATGGATTTTATACATTTGGCATTCAATGGCGCCTGATTGTAGAGATTTCACTAACAATGTCATCCATGCAATGTGCATTCCAACTACATTCATAATCCCATGGAGTTTTGACATAAATCTAAATACTCGTGGCCATTTTCCATAAGGGGAATGGATGAAGTAGGGTTGTATCCTCCAACCAAGGCTAAGCAGTTCAAGTATATTCTCACTCCCACAAACTTCTTCTCTAAATGGGATGAGGAAATTCCTCTCAAGGATGTAAGATACAAAATCATTTTTAGTTTTTTCAAAACTAATACCATCATTAGATTGGGTGTCCCTCATGCTATTTTAATGGACAATGGAACCAATTTTTATTCTTCTGAGGTAAGAAAGTTATATCAGGAACATAATATCAAATCCAAACATTCATCTCGCTATCATGAAGTAGCCAATGGATAGATAGAGGCCTTCAATAAGAAACTATCAAATATACTCCATAATATGGAAGATAAAGATAAAAAATCATGGCCTGATAAACTTTTGAATGCTTTATTGGCTTATTGGAAAACTACTCGTACTGCTACCCAAGATACTCCTTATTCATTGGTATATGGAACTGAAGAAGTTTTTCCAATTGAAATGCAATTTCCATCACTCATAGTTGCAATATTTTATTAGATATATACTAATGGAAAGTCTCAAAATAGTTCAATGAGTTGGAAAGATTAGATGAGAAAAGATTGTGTAATTTGTATCATCTAGAAGTATATCAGAATAAAATAGCACGAGCTTTTAACAAGAATGTTTTCCTACTTTCATTTCTTCAAGAATATTTTGTATTGGTCCTTAGGACTCTAGTTATACCAGGAAAGAAACCTCCAAAACGTGAGCCAAAGTGGGAAGGACCTTATTCTACAAATAAGGTCTTTTAAAATGGATCTTATGCCTTTATCTCAATGGATGGAGAGATTATTACAACTCCAAACAATGTGAGATTTTTGAAGAAATACTCAATGTAGTTGGGAACATTCGTCCTCACTACAAGACGTTAAAATGCATAGTACAATGTCCTAACTGAAAGAATTTAAACTACACAACACAATGTCCTTGCTGCAAGACATAAAACTACATATCCCCCATGTCCCAGTTGGAAGACATTAAACTGAATAACAACCATAAGTGTCCATGCTGCATGATGTTAAAATGTGTAACATCTTCATATTTGTCACATGACGTTAAACTGCATGACCTCATATGTACAACTAATGTTTTCAATATTTGATGTTAGAAGTTTCCATAAGAAAACATCATTGACATCATCGCTACTCTTTAGTGGCACATGAGTCCCTCTCTTTACTATGTTTGAGTCATATCTGCATAGAGTCCTTATTTCAAGAACTAAATATGGCTTGATTCTCATTTTCCAATTAGAAAAGTAGAGATGCCTAAATCTACAATTTGGGCCCAACCATAGAATCAAAATATTTTAATTTTATTTTCTCCTATGGTATATGAATCAGATCTATACAAAGTGTTTCTGTAAGATACATGATTTGGTCCTTATAATAATTTATCTGTTATTATTTACCATTCTCTCATAATGTGTCAAAATCCCCCAATATTTAGGTCAAACTCAATTAATGTGAGTAATGATTGTTTAAATAACTATGTATGGCTTGATTATCGTCTATTTGAGATATATAGAGACGCCAAGATCTCCAATCATGGGGCCATCCACGATATAAAAAAAATCCTTAATTTCTTGTATAAGAATCAAATCTGCATATGGAATGTTTTAATAACTTTGTATGACTAGATTCATTCCCCAGAAAGACACATAGCGACCCCTTGGTTATATCCTTTAATCCAGTTACAATATGTCTTCCCTTTAACATAGGTTGGTTCATTATCGTCCCTATCGCATGACGTTAAACTACATGGACATATAACTCCCTTATTCTTCACTTGTGTCACCTTTTAACTTTATAAGAAACCCTTACCACTCCTTGATTTTCACACCGATCATAGATCATGTGGGATTAGGATTTGGGAAAATGGAATCATTATATAGATAAGGTGTTTCAATTTCTTATGGGGCTATCAAAGTCCCTACTTCATGACATAAAACTGAAAAGTATAATTTTCTCATTGCAAAAATTAAAAATGCATAGTATAATGTTCTCACTACTTGAATTAAAACTGCATAGTATAATGCCCTCAATGGATGATAAAAAATGCACATCATAATATTAATTCAAAGGAAAAATAGAAAGTATCTATTTTAAATATGAGTAAAATCTATGTAAAAGACGACAAATCATGGCCAATATTGATTAAAATATTTCTCATGTCCATTGAGAAAAATCCCCTTCCATATTTCACAATCTTAATCTTGAATATTTTTAGATCCTCATAATATTTCTTACTGTTTCTGGTGACATGGTTTCTAATATTTAAGAAGTCTTTTGTTTGACTATGCAGAACGTTCCCTTAGGCGACCTTGCATAAGTTTCCTCCATAACATGCATATTAGTCAAAAGATGTCACTATTTGGCTATGTATCATATACCCTAGTTGGACCTGCATAGGAGAGCCCCAATAATGGGTTTTTCATGTAATGGTAACTTCTTTCTTGGTTATAGTATTTTTGTCCCCTTTAATCTTTAATGACAATATACAAGAACCTGTATTTTAAAATATCATTCAACTATAATTGTCCCGTTATCTTTCTCATAATCTAAAAGTATTCAAGACCATAGTTTCACATTTCCCTCACCATGTGTTCAATAAAATATGAAATAAACTTGAAATCAAATGGCCACATATTATATATTTTTTCTATTTCCGGTCCTAGTTGTATGACCTAAAACTACAGTCACCATAACTCCAACATTTGGGTCATACCTTCATATGATTCCAATTACTCCAATTCTTTAGAAATAGTTTTTTGTAAAAACAAATTCTATATTTAGGTGCCTTTCAAAGTAAACAAAACTATACGCTTCTGAAAATCTAAATCTCCATAAGCTTTCTTCAGCTTTTAGAAATATAATGTCAAACTTCAAAAATCTCTTTTGTTTGACTACGCAGCATGTGCCCTTAGGCGGCCTAGCATAAGTTGCCGACATAAAAGGCCTATTAGTCAAAATATGACTCTATTTGGCTATGCAGCAAATTACCTAGTTGGATATGCAAAAGATATCCCCCATTAAGGTTTTTTGAAATGATGGATATTTGATTCTTAGAAGATGCTTACTCTAATTCCTTTACCCATTTTTCCATATCATCCATTGGATTCACAAAAATACCAAATAACAGTTTACCATTTTCCCCTCCATAACTGAACAATATTGTATATTCCCAAAAAAATTATCAAGATATTGGGAAAGTCTCATACATTTGGTAAGACCTAATGACCTTGAGTTAAAGTCACACAATGTCCTCACTCCATGAAATCAAACTACATAGTATAATGTCCTCACTGCATGACGTAAAACTACACCATATAATGTCCTCACTACATGACATAAAACAAAAAAATATGATATCAAAAATTCCCCTTTCTGATAAATCATAAAAATTTCTCATACACAAAATTTTTATAGAAATGGGTTTCCTATCCATGACATATGATTGTGTAAAACAACCCTTTCATTTTTAAAATTCATTTCCTTGGAAAAACCACTAACTATATTCTAGAGTCACCCAAATATTATTTTCCCCAATCAATTAACATAAAAATGATAAAATTCAAGGATCTATTTTATTTGATTATGTAGGACATTCTCTTAGGTAGCCTTGCATAAGTTTCCTACATAATAGGAACGTCAGTCAAAAGATGTCACTATTTGACTATGCAGCATATGCCTTAGTTGGCCCTGAATAACACAACCCCCATAACGGGTTTGTCAAATAATGGTAACATTGTTCCTTTAAAAGACACCCCTTATGTTCATACATATTATAAATTGGGGGACCATAAAAATCATCGTTGAAGTCTCCCATTGGAAATAATTAGTGAATATTATAGAAATTCATAGCCCTAGAGTTTTTTTTGGGATCTAATTCAATATTTATGGTCAATGCTATTCGACCCTAAATATTATCCAATTATAGTCCCACATACATGAATCTAAAATTCCAAACAACAAAAGACTTGGTACTCATTATATTAAGAACCCACAAAGGGAACAATAAACAAAAGTCGAGTCTCATCTCACTATACGTGCAATTTTTATGGTTTAAGTAATATTGAGAAATAAAAATTCAAGAGATATAATTTTTGTGGGTTTATCCATATAACCCTAGAAAAAAAATCAAACTATGCTTACTTTTATCGATGGCATATATAAAACAAAAGAAATTAGTGAAAGTTAAAATAGAAATGATTAAAGACAAAATACTTTTCAATTATGAAAATTTTTTATGGAGGAGTGTCCAAAAATTTGAGTCTCTCTCTCAGAAATTACATAAGGCATTCTACATAATTCCTTAATTGTTCAACAACCACATGAGCCCCATCATCTTCTAGTTTATGTTTGTCTATATGACCAGCCTCTCTCTATTCATCATGATGAATTTCTTCTCTAGAATGTGCAATGGATTTTGAATTATCCTTCTAGATTACACCTAATGAACTATGAAGCTGGTTACACACCCATGTAATGACTTCTAACTCCTATTGAAGGTGCATTTTCTGAATAGTCTAATCTTTAATTTTGTACTTCAGTCCCATCAACTTTGCATTATGATTAGCCTCATCCTAGGACAATTCTACTTGTTATTCTTCAATATATATTTACAGTTTGGATTTTATGATGTTTTGTTGAAGCTATTTCTCTTGCTCCCTACTCCATATAATCTCATTCACTATATTTTGAACTTTACGGTATTCAAAACCGTCAGATCCTAGCGTGATAAACATAGATGAATGTCGTGGAATTCATGAAGGCAGTTCCTCAAAAGGAATCTCATATAATATCATCCAGATTATTTGACATGCTTTTCGACAAGAAAGACGAAGAGCCTTCTATAGTTCTAGGTCCAATTCGAGATCACTTTCATAAGGAGGAGTATATTCTAGGGCTAATTCACATAAATAAGTTTCATTTTATTTTCCTTCTTGAACTATGGTTGCTCCACCTTCCAATGTTGTTTGGGATAATGCAGAGGCATCACCTCTAGACCTAGACATTAAAGTTGATATCCATATATGGTAAATCAAGAATTATGGTTATGATTTGATTCAAGAGATAACAAAATTGAATGAAATCATAATATCAGAATCTCTTACCTGATAGTAGGTTAGAAGCTTGAGAATAATCCCCCCCAATGTACTCAGTTTCTACAATTTTGTTTGATGTCTCTGGATGAAGAGTGTTATCTTTAATATGCTTAGGATTTTCAGAGAGAATATCTAAAAGACCTTCTATCTCAAAATCAACTAGAGACAATGTCTCTGCAATGGAGGGGTTGATGTTAATATCAACACTCCCTTCAAGTACCATTGCGGCATTAGTTTCATTATATGGAACTGCATATTTTAATCAACGACGGCCATCAAGTAAATCATAAGAAGATTAATAGGAAGAATAATGAGAACTATCATCCAGTTGATTATATACAAGGAACTCCAAAATCATATAAATAGTTTGATACATTAACAAGTTTTAATTTTTCTTCAAAATATATGCCAAGGTTCGTCATTTCATCCAATGATATCTCAGATCCAAGGTTTGTCTCACCTGTGGTAGAACATGGCGTGTTTGCTTCACAACCTTCCTCTGGAAACCTTTGACCCCAAGTATCTTCATCAACAACAATTGTTGGGTCAACGTAAGTTGTTGCGATATGTTCTAATGCATGGATGAACTTAAAAGTATCAAATAATGGAAGTTAGCTATTGGGAAATTTTATGCCTTATGAATTATTATTGATTTACCAGATGATTCCTCTCCTTTGATTGTAGGAATCAGAGCAGTGTTTGGAATTGATGTTGGTTCCTTTGGCATCAATGCCTCTTCCAGAACAACTAGAAATGTAGGAATTTTTGTTTTCTCAGTAGCACCTTCTATGTATTCTCAAATCTTATCTGTAGATTTTTCAATGATGAAATAGAAGAATCCCCTATAATATTAAAAATTTGAAACACTTCTTCATGAATAATGACTACAATTGTTGATTATCAGGGAGACTTACCATTTTTAAGAAAGCACTTAACCATGTCCTTCTTTCTTCAGCTATTTTTCTTCATCGCCTATTTGGGAGGGCTTGCATCATCATCTATAGAGACCAGAATCAGAGATTCCAGTAAGCACTCTATTTCCACTAGCATGGCCTGTTGGAGCAAGGATATTTTTTCCAATTCATGGGGTGACCCAATAGCTTCTAGAGCAGTGACTCTTGGGCTTTACTATGGTAAAGGAACCTCTATTATTTTTTATTTACCCAAATGTAAGTTAAGATGATATTTCCCTTATGTTACAATGTTTCGAATAAATTTCATGTTTCAAAATGGAAGAGAATGGGAGAGAAAGGAAACATACATCCTCAGGATCTACAAAGTCATGCCACTCTTCATGTAATGAAGGATTTATCTCACTGATGGTACCAAGATATATAATTTCCTTTACCTGATTTGTGGTAGGCATTGATTCATTAGTGGAATATATGAGTATTTACATCTCTTGAATATATGTATTTACCTCATTGAGATTATCCTTGAAAGGAATGTCATAAGAAGCCTGCAAATCCTCTACTCCTAGAATATGCAGTCCTTCACACAAATCCAACCACATGGTTTTAGCATCACAATACAGATTCTACCACGTTCGAACAGCCTCTAGTCAAATATATTCAAAATGTATGTCCGAGAATTTTGAAGAGGATCATACAACCATGGAATTGAGTTTTATCCTGACACCCACAGTCACAAATGAAGGATTATAAAATGGAACTTGCCACTCTTCAGAATGATGGTGACCAGATCACCTTGATATGAATTCAAAATGGATTGATGGATTGGATCTTTTAATTATTTTAGGAGGATTATATCTGGCGCAAGTTATCTTTGATGAATTTGGATCATCGTCACCTCCACCCTCTGATTCATGTAAGTCAGCCCATAATGATGAAGTATTATCTTCCAAATGATGGGGTTCCTTCCTACCACTTCTCTTTATCCCCAATTTAGGGACGACATGATTTTATACCCCGAAAGTGTAATATGAAACCAATTTTTTGACATAACATATAGTCAATCAGCTTACTACATTAACGACAGTTAAATTAAATACAACCCCATTCTTCTCTACATAAGTCAAGAACCATAGCTATCGGGAAACCATTGGTTGTTTCTATAATCTCACATGCATGGGAGGGGATATAACATTCTGTTGTAGAAATTTCAATTGATCTGCGAATATATAAGAATCATAGACCTCACATATGATTTCTCCATCAATTCTGATGGCCAAAACACCATCTCTCCAAGCTGTCATACATTCCCTCAATTCCAAACTAGTAGTACCATCATCAATGAATCGCCCTGTAGGAGGATTCCAATAAGGAACAAAATGGAATTCCTTACGCATTCTTAATGTATCCTTGATGTCATATGCATTCAATGACAAGGGTGAAATTCTAGAAAAGGCATGTACAGATGGTCGGAAAGAACTTCCAAAAACCTATACTCTACTTTTCACAACATAAGTTCTTAATGTGAGTAGCAATCCATTCCCACAACCCATGGAATTTTCCCGCTATTCTAAATGGACACTTCCCTTTGTAAATATGCAGCAAACTCTTATGAATCTTGGCCAAAATAGGATTAGACAACACTACCATCCTTTTCTCATCTAGCTTAGATGCAATAACAAAGGATCCTGTCCTCACCCCTCCTTTGGAGTCTCGAATTGGTAATAAATACACACTGAGCCACATGGCTATGAAACCTTGTAGACATGTCTTTTCCAGAAAGTTTGGGTTTATATCATATCCACATTTATCAATTTCTCCTTTCTCCAGAGTTGGCCAAAAGGTTTCAGGAGTGCCTCTCTTCTCTGCCCTTGGATAGCTAGTCGAATGGGTGTAAGTGGGGCCCTTTTCCATCTTCTTTATTAAAAATATATCCATCCATTCCTCCTAGTGAATATTCCTCCTATTGTGAGTTTTCATGGTGATTGAATTGTAGAGTTTGTTAAATATTTTCACCAACTCATGAATAAAATATTATATACTCTCCGAGTCATCCATGACCCCTTGGGAAAAATAAACTCATCATACATGTCTCCATGGATTGGAGATATTGAAATCTTGTAAACATCCCACATTCTGAAACCTACCTCTCAATGTGTTAAATTTATAGAATTAGTCTCTCAGCTCCATCGACCTAATAATTCTGTCACAGAATCATAATTCCAATACACATAGGTTTTACCAAACTAGATAGCCTCATTAATCCCAATGACTCTAAAATCAGCTACAAATTCTACACATGACTTTCGCACCCAGTATTCCCACATCCATGTGGGTTTTACACCTCCTTTGTGGCAGAAGACCCAAATTTTCTCCCAATATTTGGATTGATCTATCTAAGAATATCGAATGATGGATGGACAACAGTGTGGCTGTAGCTTGGGTGTGTGTGCCTTCAAATCTGGAGCACTTGGGCTATGATAAATAAAATTATATTTTTCTACTGTCCCAAATTTAAAAATGAGCCCCCAAAAAAATATTGGTCGATGATAAGTTGGTAATTCCAGAAACCAAGAATATGGGACATAGTTGTTTAGATCAAGAATGTTAGCATCTTGCAAATGGTCATATCTATACAAAGGCAGACAGGTTCTTTGAGGAAAGATGAAATTATACTTCTTCAAATATTTTTCTTTGTCTCAAAGGGTGGTTTTGCAAAAATCAAAATACTCATAACCAACTACATTCATCATGTCATAAATCCTTTTGCTCGCGAACTCGTCAACAACACCAATTTGATTCGGAGCCATTGAACCTGCAAAAAGATAGAGATCATATTTTAAAAGTTAGTTCATTTATTGGTGTTTTATAAAAAAATTTGCAAAGTAATTATGGCGCGCAAGTTTAAAACATGGTGAGCGAGTATAAGTAGGTGCACATGTATGGATCCCCACATATAGAGCACAGCTAAAAAACATAAAGAAGAAGTGCGATGAAACAGATGTTCCTGAATAGAACAAAACATGGGCACCGAGAGCTAAGAATTCGGAGGTTGTGAGACTTTTCACAGATGTGTGGCCATTATATATAAGAGATACATGTCACCATACGCGCCAGAAGTCTTAATCATATCAAAATTTCATTCCCAAGTCTACTTGAGTTCCAAAACATGCGCAGCCCAATTATGTTTTTCTTTATCCTTTATTATCATACCTCAGTATAGGATCCTCTATTTATTTTGAATCCAATACTAAGGGGGGATTTTGTTGACACCCCATTCCATAAAAGAGTCTAAAAATATGGAAAAGGGAATCCATTAGAAATAAAAGGGGGGAAAATACATAAAGAAAAATCAAAATTTTAAAATTCATGAGTTTTTTTGCCACCTTAATCTAGACAAATTTCTGTCGGTGCGCAACCTACGTGCGCGCCTGCAATATGTCACGCATCCCACATGCACTCCCACTTCGTTTTTCGACCAGCGTATAATATTTTCATATAAATAGAGCCATGGGGCCCTCATTTGTATGAATGAATTCCCTTGAAGCACAATTACTGCTCTGGTCACCCGAGTACTTCGCCCCAATCATATGAAACATTGAAGGTAGTTTGTCAACATCTTGATAAGAGGATTTGAGGTAGGATCATTGGACATAAGTGCTTTTAGTGTTTCAAAACCATAACACTTGCATTCCTAAAGCTTCCAACCTCCCAAAATCAAAAATACATGCGGTCCGCCCATTTATCCCATAATAACTTGAGCCACCCACTTCTGGGATCACCTATGAGTAATCAAGAATGCTTGAGAAAGTTATCACACTAGTATTACCATATAGGTTGTTCATCGCCTAAGTGAACATCAGGTCTCCCAAGCCTACTTGCATGCCCATTATTGTGTGCCCTTACCTACTTGGGCACCCCTATATGATTCACTTACTCTCTTTAGTGTATAAGACATCAATCCTTCTTCAAATCCATTCATAGAAATGATTCTTCTAACTTGGATCCCTTGTTTGAAAATAATTCTATTGAGACCATTACCAAAACATCATGACTTATCAAACATTTGGGAAAGGCACATCTGTGTGTATCCTATTTGGGTTTGTATTTCTACAGTCAGAGGATTCCCACATTTGATTAAAAATGGGGTTAGAGTTCATGGAATGTCTATGGGTTTTTATATCCAGAGTCACATGGAATTTTCTACCAGGAATAGTTCTCAGATGTTCCCCGGTTTGAAAGAGCATCGGGTCCTGACCCCTCCCTTCTCGAAGAGACGGCCCAAAACCTCAGGTCTTTGGAAGGGAAGGTAAGGTTCACCTTTTCTTTTCCACCCAAGAATACAAGAAATCTCCATCCCCTACCAAGATCAATTTTTAGGAAACCATCTTGGCGTAAGACCCTATATTTTCTTACAGGAGGTAGCTTCATTGCTCCTCCTCTCTTATTCGGTGCCAAAGACCAAAGGGGAGATGGGCCTAGGGACTCTCATTCCCATTTCCCTCTCCGGTTGGGATTTGTCACCATGGGAAAACATTATAGTGTAAGACCATAAACATTATCCCTTATTCCATAAATTGGACGCTTGTACATTTTAAATAGAATAGAGGGATGTATCATCACCTCCCCAACATCCACGGTCACCTCAACCTCATCAACCCTCTCCACTATAGGTGCAACTTCTTCCACCAACAGAGGAGTAAATATTAGAAATTGCAAGTGTCGTTGTTGAATCTTTAACATCCTCTTGTTTCTCACACTGAGCATGACTCACGTGGGCTTAAAGATTCAGGATGATGACAACATGTACAAAAACACTCATGAAGGAATGAACTATGACAACTCTGATTCATGTTCAATCTTGGATATATTGGATGCCTTTTCGGGGCCCGAGATCACTAGATATACTCATCATGAATCCAACCATAATACCATTAATATGGGAATTATCCTTTGGAATAAGCCAAAAATTAAACCCCAAATAATAAAGGCATCATTTACAGGAAGTAATCCAAAAATCATCTCCCTAAAAGGACCATACTCTCCTATGAGACTTATCGAACTACGTGCAGTTTAATTCCCATCCATATGGGATATGTAGGAATCCTCCTTGAGGGTCAAACCCAGCACTTCAAATCAACCCTGTTCTCCTTGGGACATAATCCTAATAGGGTCCAATCTTACTTGGATACCCATATCCTTTACATATTCTTTGGGATGATTCAGCCTATGTTCCACAATAAGTTTTAACCAAGCACCTTCCGCTTTTAGGTCCTTATCACAAGACATTAAAATGTATGATTTGTCCCATTAAGAGGAACAGAACTACGATTGTTAAGATTCCTTTCACAAGGATATATATGTATCCCATTTTATGGGCACAATCCCAAGATCAAAAAAAACATTTGTCTCCCTTAATGATAATAATTTCAGAAGTGCCCGACTGAGTGGCATAAAAACTAGTATCATCATAATGATGATTAAAATAATCTCTATGTAGTATATGAGAGGATACCATTGATAGAGAACCTTGAATATATATGGATGATTTGTAAAAATTTCACATTCTAAATAAATGATTGAAAATTCAAAGGGACACTTTTCATATACCTGTTGAATTAATTAGGATTCGTGAAAATATCTTAAATTTACAAACAAAGTCCTAGGGTAGACAATATTTCCCCCAAAATGGTGTGATGAGTCCGACCTCCCATACTCTCGACCAATACACACTATTAAGTATCGCGAAGATCAAACATAATGAACACCTTTTTTTGGAATGCTGGTCCCCTTTGAATAATGAACTGTTGGATGTTTCCAGTTCCATAAATAAATCCAATAGAAACTGTCTGGAAGTAGTGATTCTTAAAACTAGAAATCACATTTAAAGGAAAAATGAAACTATAGCTAAACATGAGTGAGATTATATCCTCTCTTGCACTAAGTAATCTCACTAGTATGTTCTTGAAGTGGCTAGCAAGAAGGATCATATCCCTAATCACTCAAATCAAGAATACAAACATATTCCAATATCAAAAATGGGAGAGGAACATATTCATTCCCCCATAAAGGTTATCGGTATATTCCAATGGATAAAAGAGAATGAGAGTAGAATATATCCCTTCATTAATTAAAGACATCCACTAGTATATGATGAATATAATGAAAAAGAAGCCATATGTTTATAAAAATACATTGATATAGTGTCACTACATTCTGTAAATTATAGAACACCTTCACTTGTATATTATTACACTTGTAATAATACAAGGACATGGGATTATGCCTATCCTAACAGATAGAGTAGTATACCAACATGATATGTATGAAGTGGAGGTTATTCCGTAGAAATATAAAATTCTTTCTCCTACTCTAGAGAATTATCATCATATTCTAGTAAAGGATGAAAAACAGTCTCATGCTCATATCCCCATTCCAACTAGGGGTCACCAACTAAGTTTCAAGCTTTCCTTGGGATATGAGAACATTCCTATCAAAAAATACTAGGGGAATACTATAAAGGCAAATAACAAGACTCATATACCCCTCCAACCGAGGTTCAACAATACATTATGTAAATCACAGCATAGTATGTGTATATCTCTATAGATTATGTAACTAAACATAATCAATCAGATTAAAGAATCAAAGCTCATATGGATACTTCCACTGAGGAACAGTTGCACCTGTATCCTCAAGAATTTGTATATGAGTAGGTTAATGTCCCTCCTCCCATTATGAGTTTACTTGGGCCTACTGGGCGTGGAATTCATACATGAACCAGGATCATAAAAATACTTCAATGATGAATAATCATAAAATTATGGAACCCACTGATATCCACGATCATATTCATTACGATGATATAAAATCTCACCAGAAAAATCTATCATTTTTTAGTAGATGGATTTTATACCAACAACACCATATAGTGATCCACATTTTAGGAAATCATTATGATGTAGGCTTATATTACAACTCAACCCCAAAAGTAAATTCATCATATACCAATCATGATCTGAGATGAAATGATTTCCCTTGTCTAGTCAATTCTGGTGTACTTGAGCCTTTAAAACACATATCTAATACACCTCAAGGGTTTTCCAACTCCAAAACTAAAGTAGAAGTATGTTAATACTTTGATAGTTGTCCTTATAGTAATTCATTGATGGATTTTAGGTACATGACTCCTAAAATTCTCTATGGTCAACCGCACAGTGATAATTTATCTCTCAGAGAAGAAAATCCTATCATTTCCTTAATTCCTTCATATAGAGGGGTCCAAAAAACAATATGAATAACTCCATATTGTTCATAATGTACTATCAGTAGTACTGAACAACAGGAAGCTGGTGACCCATATGAGAAAACATTGTCGTATGACTAGGTGGATGCATATAAATATAAACAAGAATAAGATGACAATGATATATGGAGACATTTTACCGTAAGAAACATCCCAACCATGTAATGGAGAATCTCCACATCCGACTATGAGATCCTATTTGATCTAGTGAACAAGTCCATTCATTTATTTTCGATAACATATTGGTGAATCATATGTGGTCGATGTCTAGAATACTCTCATATCATGGATATGATATTATTATCTATATAATAAATACAATCTATTTTTATATGGATATAGATTCATTCCATTATCCAAGAACCCTATATTGGAAGACAAGGAAAAACACTTATGATGTGTTTGTATCTATATCATAAAAAACATCCAATGACCATTTTCCAGAGCCCTTCCAAACACATGAAATTATTATTGGGAATTTGTGGATAATTAGACATAACTATGTCTCTAGAATATATAATCATCATACATATAGAATTATATAATGTTATAAAAATAAGGTAAATCAAGGGACAAGTTAATGTGGAGGCCAGTTTGTCATCACAATGAAACTCATCTATATTGAGTGAGCATGATGTTCTGAATTGGCAGGGAGGTAGGCCAGTAATATTAATAGCTAGGCCTCTTAAATAATTTGGAACTTATCTAAAACATGGAAGATAAAGTTTGTGATACATGGAAACATCGCATAGAAATTCAATCTATTCATAAGATTCCATTTCAACCATATCATAATTAAATATAATTTCATCAAATCGAAGAGATCACAATATTAGACACTATAGAGTCCATCCATGAGTGAAACCACCCCATAGGGATCGAGGAATTTTTTCCAACACCTCCTCTATAAGGATAATCAAACCCTGAGAGTATCTCAGAAATATCAATAGTAGTTTTGAACCAACCCTAGCCATGCGGGCTGAGGGAATTTTTGTCACAATATCCATCACTTGGATCATCATGACTTAAGAGGGCCCTAGATTAATCAATGGAAGTAACCAATAGACCACATCCCATGGTGTTGGGGGAATTTATATCTCATTTTTCAATGTAGGAGTTACCAAATCCATGAACCTATTACTCATATCATCAGTAAAAGGAATATAAAGTTTTAATTATAGCCCAAATAATCCCCATACAAAAGGAATGGGGGATTTTTTATCATTATAATCACCCAAAAATCAATCATTTATCTCTATATTGGAAGTTAAATATCAATGGTTTACATACCAAATGTTCCTTTCCACAAGAGAAAATGTTTTTAATTCATGTCCCATTTGTTGAGAACGAACAAAAACTCCCTTAAAGAAAATATTCACTAACCAATATAAGAGTAACACAAGGAAAAGAAAACCAAACTCCATAGTTGAAGAAATCCAAACAGGTCCAATATTGAGAGTAGTTAAAACTAAAATGATACCACCCATAAAGGACGAGTAATCAGTGTAAATTCTCCCCATTGTGTGTAATATAATGGAACACCCACCATTTTTCAAAACTACTAAAAGAAAATCATTTCCAATGATCTAGAAATGATGTGTATGAAGAGGTAATTAGATATGGGTGCAAAGAATAAATTTTTTCTTGAGATTCGGGTGATTTGGACATAAAAACTAAGGTTACAGTTAAGTGAAATCCGAGAAAGATCTAGAATCTAGAACCTATGAATGATGAATGTAAAACTCCTCTATGAAACTATACTAAAAAATGTGAAATGTGTGGTAATATCCCACTCACAACCTAAAGGATTTGGAATTCTCAATATAGTGGTATGACTTGTATAATCTGATAATAAGTTACAGAATATCATACAGATTATAGAGGACATACACATGGGAACTATTCCCACTTGGTAGCATATTAAAACAATCAATATCCCTCCTCCCATACATTAGGATATCAATATTTTTCTAGTAAGAGAATTATCAAAGCATTAGGCTGATATTAGGTCCTGAAAACTAGACAATATAATGGAGGAAGTATAAAATCATTGTGAATTTCCTCCATCATGGTGAAAACTTCACCCCATCAGGATGATCATTCAATTAGGGAATGGATTTTTTTTCAATGAGATATAAAAATTTAGCCAAATAATCATTATTCTCCCACAACCTATTTATAATATGTGGTCCTAACAGTGATACCTTTAGAACACCCTGACACCATTAAAACCCTGGATAATCAAATATAATCCTTGGATGGGTCAAACACCACCATGAAGCTAGAAAAAAATCCATATCCTTATTGGGAGGATAACAATTTACTCCCACAGGATTTTTGGAACCCCATATTGTCAACCTATGAGGGAATAAGAGGTCAAGAATATTATCTCACACACTTCCTATTGTGATGAGGCCAGAAGATGGTGCCTAGAGATCATAATGAGGCAACTGTACTGAGATTATTTCAGAATAATTTTAATGGGAAATTAATCATTTGATATGAAATCATTCCAGTTGGATCAAATATTGTATGGGAACACATTCATAACCAAATTCATTTTTTAGTTTAAATAATTACTATGGAAAACAACATTTTTCAACCTCAAAATTTTCAAACACTGCAAAAATGATAGGGCATCTAACTTCGTCTATAGATGGAAATGTTAAACCTAATCACTTTTTCCACTTTACTATATAAGATATTGGCAATGATGTTTCCTAAAAATCATCTAGATCATTTGAAAAAAAAATTGTATCATTATAAAGTAATCTTCTTGATTATGTGAGTTCATATAAACTACGCAATACCTAGAATATTCCATTGAGAAGAACTAGGAAAATCTCATCCTCTGCCCATGGAAGATGGAAATAGTCTTGGCGGGGAAGAGACACCTATATTTAACCTTGTACTAGGATTATTCCTCCTCCTACAACCTCATAAGGACCTCAATCATCTAGAACACCAAGAGGAGCGATAGTAGCAACCATATCACCCTCATTGTGAAACCAAAAGAGATCACATATTCCCGTAAATTAAATAATAGTTGAAAAAGTGTATTCCTTCTAAAATGAGTATGATCCTAGTAATTTCTTATCAATCATGTAAACTGAACCACTCAAGCTACTATAACCCATGAAACCCAATGAGGTCAACCTCATAGACCATAAAAAGTACATCCATTTCCATTTGATACTGGGATACACCGTTTGTTTTTGGACCACTTTGTGTATAAGGTTGTATTAGTTGTCAACAATTTTCAACGAAGATCAAAATGAAAAGGAGATGTTGAAAAAATCAAATGTTATTGAGAGTGTAAATTCCGATGATTATTAAACAAATCATAAGTTCAAAATACATGTATTAAAGTTGATACATTGTATAAAACAATGAAACCATCTCAAAGAGTGTTTAAGGCCATCAAGTTATAATGTGTTAATGCAACATCTCACTATTCAAAGATACCGTGAAATAGACTACCTGAAGAGACATGAATCATTGCACATGGGATCATGTAAAGATTTTTTTATTTAATAATAATAATAAAAAGATAAAAAGATGATGCCATTCATATTCAATTTCAAATGGAATGAATGATGTTGTTGGGAGACAGAGATATAATAGACCTTTCCCTAGAAAAATAATACGATGCTAAAGGTGATCAATCAAAAACTATATTTCAATGAAAATAAGGTTAGTGATGAAATAAGATGATTGTGGAATATGAAAGATGAACATATATTAGAATGGGTTTTCCTTCATAAGTAGATATTTAAGTTGGTGACATTTCCTAATGTTTGGGAAACTATTCTCCCTCAAAATCTGGATTTTATTTTTTGAAATGGATGGATTTCTGAGTAAGAGTGAATGAGATGTGTATAGGTGAACGAAATTGGGAAATGATGCAAACAGAAAAGCTCATAACATTGACCACATTCCATTTCTGGGAATGTCTTGCGGTCATGTACCATATAAAAGGAAATGTATGTGGAATGGTTCACAGAATGGGTCCTGGTACCAAAAATGGTTCACAACGGAAGGAGTTGTGGTACAAAAAATGTCTCATCATTGCTGAAAGAGATGTAATACACGTACCGGTAGACACATGGTACACGGTGAAGGTTCACAAGAGCATCGCAGTACACAGTGGAGGCATACTGTATGAGGATGGAATTCAGTATGTGGTGATTATTTTCCCAAATTAAAAATTTGGGTAAAATTGATTAGGGAAATTTTCTGATTTATTTATTTATATGAGTGGTAATTCCATCATTATGGTACAAAAAATTCGATAAGAAAATAACGTTGTTGTTGAAGAACTCGGCTAAGCCTGAAAGTGATAGGTAGGAGAGATTTTCCATATGATGAAGTGATATGTGAATGGCGAAACAGTTCGTGAAATTGGATAGTGTAGTCCATGGAAGAGAGTTTTCATAAAGAAAGTGGTTTCCAGGAGATGAAATAATTCACATAATTTGAGGAAGAAGTCCACCGAAGGAAGAAGAGTTATGAAGAGACAGTATGTGAAGGTGGTATGCAGAGGCGGTACCCAGAGGCCATATGCAGAGGCGGTACCCAAAGGCCTATGTAGAGGTGGTATGTAAAGGTCATTCATGGAGCAGGCACATTGAGTGGAGTGGGAATTGTACGTGGAGTAGGTGTTATATGTGGAGCAGGCACGGTACACGGAGTTAGTGTGGTATGAAGAGCAAACGTGGTACAAGGTTTAGAGGTGGTTCGTGGAGCAGGCATGGTACGGCGAGTAGTCATGGTATGCTGAGAAGGAATAATATTCATAGAATATGTGGTATGAAGAACAAAGACAGTCAACAGAATCAGGGATAGTATACTGAAATGAAAACATCATAAAGGGAGTTTGTGATTCTGGAGAATAGTAGATGATTTTATAATGAATTATGTAATTTATCTAAAGGAGAAAACTAAATATAAAAGAGCATCAACTCTGAACCTTGGTGCAATAAAAGTATCATGATGAACTGGATAAAAGACTTTAATGCTTATCTATTCAAGATACTTTCATGTTGATAACTTGAGTAAGACCTCTCTCAAGGCAGTGAGAAAGGGGGAGTCAATAGAAGTGGTCCAACAGAAGCAGTGATCTATCCCTAAACTGTGGTAAATTAACTGTGTCTAGAATAATGTGACTATGACCGAACCATTGTAATCCATATCCAGTGATGATTAGTGGAATTTGGTGCGATCGATAACCTGTTTGTGTATGCTCCTTGAAAGTATCCCTTATTGTTGAACTTAGTAAAAATAGTGGTTCTTTCCTTATTCAAGTAAATGTTTTAATTACTGTACATATCCATCATATAGGTTTAAACAAGTACTTACCCACATGGGAACAAGATACAGTGAAGTAGTGAAAACATTGACACCCTGATTCACCCCTCCCTCTCAGGGTGGTCTAGGGTCCTTCAATTGTTATCAGAGCCAAAATGTTTACATATGTGGGATACTCTATAGTAATTCAATTCCGAAGATAATTCTAGTGTTCCTTCCTAAGGAAACATTTAATTGTAGAATTTATCAAGATTTAGTAATCTCTGAGAAGAAGTCTACATCTAGAAAGACCTTGATAAACAATAAAAATAATGAGAAGAAGAAGTTTAAGAAGTCCCTCATGCCCAAAAAGGGGTAGTTTTTTGTTCTTTGTGGCCTTCCAATATTTAATAAATATGAATCTTGGAATTTAAAGAGAATGTGTCTCATGTATCTATCACTATAAATCAAGACACTTCTATCCCATTTTTAAGTGATAATGATAAACTGAGAAACTATATGCATGATATTCCTAATGATATAGTTGTTGTTGTATCTAAAATTTATCAATATATGTTGGTTGAGATCAGCTGATTGTGAAGGTAAACTGATAGTATGAAGGAAGACTTAGTAAATTATATTTCAAATTGATATATATTCCCCAAAAATATTTATTCCTTTGAATAAATAAAGAGTAATCATGAAACAAAAACATCCAAATGGCTCAAAGAAGTTGAAGAGGAAGAGAGAGTCGGAATGTCTCTTGAAGAAAGGATATGTGTTCTTGAAGGGAAACATGAATATTTAAATGATATCAAGGGTCAACAATTAGAATGTATATCCAATAAGATCAAGTAAAATGACTCCTTTATTCAGAATAAAATGATGCTGCTTGAAGAAGAAGTTGTTAGAATTCAGAAGGCATGTGAAGAGAAGATGAATGTAATTGAAGATCCAAAAGTCATTTTCAATGGAAAATTCATAGAATTGGAAGGTCAGTTTACCAATCTTGAGAAGGAACATATTGAGATCTCAAAAAATAAGTAAAAACTTTCTATTGGTACTCAGTGTTCATTGGAGGACTCCAAAGCTGATAGATCTTCAAAATGTGCCAAGAATTTCATGACATATATTGATGATATATATCCAGAAATAGTGTCTATTGATACTCAATGCTCATTCGATGATCCTATTGTTGAAAGGCCACCAAAATATGAAATGATGATCATGAAATATTTTAATGATATAACACAACATGCTAAAAGGAATAATGTACCTTCCAAACCATCTTGTACTCATACATCGAGATTAGTTTCTATAAGGAGTGCATGATATAAGTGATATTCCCAAAACATTTCAGTGAGGAATTGTGTAGAGATACCTATAACCATGTATAAGGTGAATAAGAAGAGTAATTTTAAAGGATATTCACCACAAAGAGCACAACAAGTCTAATAGAATTCCTAATAACATAATTTGATGAAATCCAGATTTTTTGGATCATTATTGGTGCTGCAATAGATCAGGGAACTGTGCATTAAATTGTTTGTACAATACTCAAAATGTAAAATCACAATGGATGCCTACCTCATGGTGGAGAAATCCAAATATTTAGAGTCAATGTTTACATATCCAGAAGCATATGTTTACCAAAAAAATTGAATTTCATGATAACATATGTTATGTATACAACGATAGTGGTAACAAGGTAGGAACATTACCATATCAATATGCATCCATCATTGATAAGAACATAATACCTATGATTCCAACTAATTACCAATAACCTACATTAGGAATAAATCAGAAGAATATTGTGGGAAATAATTTCCTTGTGATGATCTCATGTAGGCAATATGGGAATACCCTAGACTTTGGATCCATGAAATTGAAGAGAAATGCATACAAAAGAGAAACTAAGAGGGATTCCACTCTGTTGAAACTGTGTGGAAGATCAAAACCTACTGTAATTATTCCAAATGGCATGTTGGTCATCTGGCCAAAATATTTTGAAATAATGAGGGAACATGAAAATGAACAGGCCAAGACTGGTGGTAAATGAAAAGAAATACTTTCACGTGATGAAGATAAAGGGAATGACATATTGAAAACCAAAAGAACCACATGTGTTAAAGAAGTTTAGTGTGAGATATGTATGAAATCGGGTCACATTGAAAAAGGATTTCTAACCTCTATACCAGAGAAATAATCAGTCCTTAATAGGACTAATAAAGTATCATTCATGATGGAATTTAATAAGACAAATTATCCACACAAGGTATAAAATAATGTAAAGAGATCCATGCCACATCAACACATATTAGAACATATGTTTAAATGTGAAAACATGAAGAATTGAGAAAATAGAGCTTCTTTTTTGAGAAAACCATATCATCTATTATTCTCAAATTAATGAAGCAAGGAGGAACCAACTTATTCCCTTAATAATTTTTGTATTTTATTCATGTTGATAGTACAAGGAATTGAAGGTGAAGAAACTTCTCAGGGGGAAAACCTGAGAACTAGTCAATGCTGTCAATTCATGATGGCTGAAATGTATAATCTTCCATCGTTAGAAAATTCATCAATTGATATTAATAGATTTAAATTATTAAGGATCTCCCTTGATGAAGATCATGATGAGTGTTTCCCTTGAAAAGGAGAAAAATGACGGAGCTTCCTAAATTATTATTTCAATCAGTATCGATATCATTTTTTATTAAATTCAATTACATTGGAAATTGATTGAGGAATATTTCATTGGAAATGGAATGAAATTTCTCAATCTCTTGTGTTTTGTTTCTATGAATGGATATCATTTTACAAAATGTAAGTAACTAATTTAATCAGTGACATATGATGAATGGAAGTGCCCCATGGCCAACTTATGATGCCTTTTGCACTTGAATGTTTTCGATCTATTTGTTAAAGTGAGTGCATGAGTATCTGGTTGATTATTCTGTATCACATTCAAATTCTTCAACCTATAATGAATGTGGAAAACACTTAAAGGCAAAGTACATGAGTTCTCATCTCATGAGTAATCGTGATCAGTGAATAATGAACCACCTTGTTGTCTAAATCAAATCCTCTTGTTTTTTACACTGAGAAATGCTAAAGTAGATACACGGTGAAATGGTTTATGGAACATTTATTAAGAAAAGATGGGTACTCTTTTCCCAAGAAAATTGTATTTTTTGTCAATAAGTTGGGGAGAAAGTGAAATTGATGTTTGAAATGTGGAGATAATGAAAAATAATAATGTGAGATAGAAGATTATATTTTTCATATTAACCCATTCATTTGGGGAGGACATTACAGTATTGACAAAAAATATAATGGAGGATATTGTTAGGACCATATTTTTTATAGAGTTATTTTTGTTGTAAACATTTGTCAACTAAGATAAAAAAGAAGCAGAAGATGATGAAGAACTCCAAATTTATTGAGATTAGAAATACAGATGATTTTTTAATTTATCTTATGTTCAAAACACATGTATCAAAGGAAATATATTGTATACAACAATGAAACAATCTCAGAGAGTGTTAAAGGGATTAAAATTATAATCTAATCAAGAAACATCTCACTCTTCAAAGAGAACATGTAATAAACTATTGTAAGTGACATGAATTATTTCATGAGGGATCATGTGAAGATTTGATGATTTAAGAATGATCTGACAAAGCTAAAAAGATGATTCTATTCATAATCAGTGCTGACTGGAATGACTGATATTGTTGGGAGATTGAGAAGATGCAGTACTCTATCTGGACAAACCTGACGATTCTAATGGTGACCAATCAAAGACTATATATCATGAAAAATAATTTTTATGATGAAGGAAGATGATTGTTGAACAAAAAATATGACATTAAATTATGATATTAAATTATCATTGGTGTTCTTATTGAAGTAGATATTTAAGGTGGTGCCATTTTCTAGTTTTTTCCCAATAAATGGACCTAAAATCAGGATTTTGTTCTTTGGTAGTAGAAGGATTTATGTATATGAGTGAATGAGATGTTGAATAGCCATGTAAATTGGTAAAGGAAGCATACCACGTACCTCAAAGCATTGACCACATATCATGTCTGGGAATAGATCATGGTCTCATGCCACGTAGAGGGAAAGGTACATAGAATGGTTCACAAAATGGGTCATGGTACCGAAAATGGTTCATCGAGAAAGTATTTTCAGTAGGAAAATGCCTAATCGTTTGTAGAAGAGATGTAATACGCAGACCAGTAGACAAATGGTACGTTTTGATTGTCCATATTTAGGAGGAGGGTCGCAGTACATGGTGGATGATTAATGTACATAGATGGAGCTTAGTATGTGGTAAATGTTTTCCCACATTAAAAATTTGGGTACATCATATTGGACAAATTTTTGGAGTTATTTTCTTATATAAGGATTGTTAATTCCATCACTAAGGTATAGTGAATTCAATATGAAAATATCATCTCTTTGGAAGAACTCAGCTAAGTCTAAATGTGGTATGCAAGAGAGATTCTTCATTAAAATAAGTGGTAGTTAAAAGATGGAATGGTTTGAAAAATTGGAATGACTATTCCATTGATGGAATTTTGCGTAAGAAAAAGTGGTATAAAGGAGAATAAATAATATTTAAAATTTGAAGATGAATTCTGTAGAGGGATGAAGCTATACATAGAGGTGGTACATGTTAGAGGTACACATAGGTGGTACTCAGAGGCCATATGTAGAGGCGGTATGGTGAGGTGGTGCATGGACCCGGCACATTGTGCAGAGTAGAAGCGGAGTAGGCGCGGTACAAGGGGTAGGTGTAGTGTGAAGAGAAGGTGTGGTACAAAAAGCATGTGTGGTGCATAGAGCAGAGGTGGTATGTAGAGCATAGGCGGTATGTGATGTAAGAGTGGTACACTGAGTTGGTGTGGTATGCAGAGCAGGAGCGGTATGCAGAACAAGCGTGGTACGTAGATCAGAGACAATCCATAGAATTAGGGAACATTCATTTATATGAATACATCATAAAGGGTTTTTGTTATTCTAGTGAAAAGAATAATATGTTTTAGTGAATTCAGTAATAGCACTAAATCCGAAATATGAATATAAAAGAGAACCACATATGTACCTTTATTCAAGAAAAGTATCATGCGGAATAAAAGACAAAGACATTAGTGCCTATCTAGTGAAGAGACCTTTAAGTTGATAAACAGAGTAAGACCTCTCCAAAGGTAGTGAACCAGGGGGAGTCAATAAAAGTGATCTGAGGTAACTAGGGAGATTTCCCTGAACTTTTAAAAAGCCAGTGTGCCTCAGACATAGTGACTGTGACTGGACCTTTGTAATCCACAGCCAGTGAAGATTAGTGGAATTTGGTAAGATAGAAAACATTTCAGTGTATACTCTATAGACGTTTCCCTTAGTGATGAACAATGTAAAAAAGTGTGGTGGTGTCCTTATTCGGGTGAATATTTTAATTACTACAAATATCCATCATATAGGTATATACAAGTTCCTAACAATGTAGGAAAAAGTTCTAATAAAGTAGGGAAAAAGATGACACCCTTATTCACCCCCCTCTAAGTGTTGTACATGGTTCTTTAATAAGGATCTATTTTTTCTTTAAATAAGTCTTCCAATCCATGGTAGATTATGTAGAGGTGACATTGCAGAAGGCCCTAGAATAGGTGACTTGTGTAACTGACACTCTAACTTATAATGAGGGTGATTGACAAGAAGTTCTAGATATGAAAAGATAAAAGTTCATTAACATGATTCCTTAAATTAAAATTGACTGAGCTCTTTATATTTTGACTGTATAAATTTTCATAACATTGATAGTCTTAAAAAATATTCAGGCATCATTGATTGTGCCTCCCTAAAGTATACATAGTAATCAGAGACAAGAAACGACACAAGATTCATATCCAACTCCAATACAATTTTTGATTATTATAGATTTCACACATTCGGTATCCATAGAATGGAAACTTACCCACAAAATGGGACCCTGGTTATATTATGTTCTCCTATTTGATTCATCTAATATATTTAAATATATATATAACTTATCCTATGAAGAATATTTCCAAGATTACATGTTCTACTTACAAAACTATATACCTAGAATCCTAGGAAAAATAATTCAAGAATACAGGGGATGTTGGGGATATGGACAATTGCAATATGTCAGTCACATAACCATTGAATTATTAGACAAACATGAGACCCATGGAAAAGAACATTAGCAATCTAAATAGAAGAATGTGGATTCCTCACTTCCAACTACTGTTTTTTCATTCCTAGAAAATTTCAATGATCGACTTGTGGTGGTGATTTTTTTCTGATCATCCCATACAAAGAGAAAGGATGGAGCATCCTACGCCACTAGACATATATTCTCCAAACACCTCGGCTAAAGCCCAAAGATAATTTGCATAAAGAACCTCAAATAATGTGATACAGAATAGGGATAATCTAGGACATGGTATTTGAATGCATCTGTCACATTAATATAAAATTTATAAAATTTTGGTCGTGTTCTCAGAATGATTCTGAATCTGAGTTGCTCTACATCTTTATAAATACTGCAAAGAGTCAACCATTGGGGTCCTTTAGATAACACATGATTTTGAGATAGAAGTTAATAAAAATGAGGTTTAAAAAGAATATACTATTCTGTCAGAATTTCATTCCACTATCACATTCATAGAATATGATATGGATGATGTTTTCCAGAGTCAAATTAGACCCCTATATATCCATGTAAAACACTATAAAACTGTTATCCAAAGTGATATGGTTCACAATGGTTTTGGGAAAAACCTTATCCTAATTTGGATACTCTGAAATTTGGGATATGGAGAGGGGGACATATCTTTGAGAAATCATATCATTCAAGGGTATGGTAAGAGCAAGTAAAGGTCTCTCAAGAAGTTCATTCTCATGGATCATCTTAGAAATCTCATGTGTAATATTGAGTTCATGGTTATACATAAAGACTAAAAATTTACTATCCTACATGGACAACCATTGATTAATTGCGATGTTGAGGTTCCCTCAAAATTTCATAAATTTTTAAAATATCTGATGGATGGTATGATTAACATACTACATGGTGACAACATCCCCTTTCAGTCTTGTGAAACCATGTATTCTGAGAATGATTTATAAATGATGGAATGAAATCAACCAATGGTGTATGATGATATACAGGTTATAGATCCCAATGGTTTTTTTACTTCCTTTTAATATCCTAATACCATGGTAAATTAGGATTATTTTTTTCCTATAAATTTGATTTAGGTAGAAACTTTAATCCCACCGTGTTATCAAGAACCACAAACTATAGTGCCTCAAGTCTATGTGATATTTATCATGTGTGTTTGAATGGATTCCTCAATAGGAAGTTTGGCTAAATCTATATTGGGATCTAGGAGTTCTCTTGTGATATGATAATATAAGAATTTTTCACCGAGATATTCATTTAAACTAAGGATATATATATCCCTCCTTCCCCCAGAAGTAATGAAAATGTAGACTAACATCCACTAAATTTGTGATGTCGCTAGTAGTTCACGATGAAAATGGTCATACTCATGGTATATATTATAACAAAGGGATGGATATTTCAATAAATTATCAATCATACCATAGGATTATCTCATGGAATCAGAGATGGAAGAATAAAAGGATTACCTCTGGAGTTCCCCTCCTGTATTTGAGGAGTGAATCTCTACCATCAATGATGTGATAATTGAGGTGAATCTGGGAATAGATGAAGACCCACAACCTATATTGATTACTGTCATCATGAAACTTGGGGAGCTGGAGATATAAATTACATTTACAAGGTATCATCGAAACATGTTCCTTTTCAATTATACCGATATTCACTGGCGAGACCGTGATGTTGAAAAAAAATCATAGGATTACCATATGATAATCAAGGTGTGATGCATGAATCAAGGAGGATACAACCATATAATGATACTATTGTTGAATTGTATGATAAGAAATCATCAAAGATAACTTTTTGAGGATGTAATGTACACAAAATGTCACTCCAATGTCATCCATATCCAGAAAAACAATTGGATATTTTGTGTCTTCATTGTCTTGAAAGACATTAATTGATAATGACCAGAATAAAATATACCATTTTCAATCACATAAATTTTGAGTGATGAAACTACTAGATTCCAATCCCTTTCCTTTATGGATGCATATTCTGGGTCTAATAAGATAAATACAACCCCAAAAGATGTATATGCCACCATCATTAGAAAACCTCATGAGATATTTTTCATTCAAGTTATTTTTTTTGGATTAATGAATACTCGGGATACATACGTTCACACCATTCTTCACAACTATAAACCTTTCATGGGTTAAATCATGGAATGTTATCTTGATGAACTAGTACTTAATTACTGATGGATAAGTGATCACATCACAGATCGCTAAAAAACATCAGAAAGTTTTAACAATATAGTATGAAGATGAATCATAAAATTTATTGATTTAGGTAAATATAAGATAAAATCATTCGCATTATAGTATTCCACCAAATTATTGAGATTAATTTAGCAAATACTAGAACATTCCTAGAAATGACACCCCCTAAGAATCATAATAAACAGAGGTAGATCATGTTGGACATAACTTATATTATGTGTTTCATATACCACCATTATAATCAATCTATCCCATTCAACATGTTAATGTTTAATGGATTCGCTTTCAAATAATGTGAGTACTTCTATGAATATTTCAAAATCACACATAGTACCTACTCTATCCACCAGTCAGGATGTCACTGGTGGAAATGAATCCACTTATATTAAATGTGGTAACCATGGAATGATAAGACGGTGATATATTGGTATTTAAAAATTATTCATGGAATGAAAAACCCATACTCTCTTAGAAGAATGATTCAAGGTACTGGGACCCAATATTATGATATTGATGAGAACTAACTTGAACTCGTATTTTTATTGAAATATATGAGTTATTAATTGTATATTATTTTGTACTAGTTGTTCTATCATGATGGCCTCATCAAGTTCATCATTTTATGTCTATTATTAACTATGAAATTGGCCCAATGGGTACTTGTTCTTCAACATTATGATGTATGTTTCATGACACATAAGGATGTTAAGGGGACGATCCTTGCCAATTTCTTTATATCACATCCCACCTAGGAGACCACACCAGTGGACACTAAACATTAAAATGATGAGGTCTTCTACATCCAAAAAACTCCCCTAATGTTGGATATATGATGGTTCATCCTATAATTCCAATAGAAAAAGGATGTAAAACATAGATCACAACATGGAGTGTCTATAAATTCTAGTTGTTTCCCATGAAAATGGAATTTTTAACTACTATTATTCACAATCCAAATGTATAACAAATAATGAAGAATAATATAAATCCCACATTAATTTATTTTAACTATCCATACAGATATATATAACATACTAGAATATCCAATGTGATTCAATGATACTGATTAAAAAAATCTGTGATGAGTATGCCTGAAGGAAGGAAGAATTGACTCCTCTTCTTAGTTATGTTATTCGAATCATGTAAAAATTATGTTTTGAAAACAATTTCATCACATCCCTCTATCATAAAATGAACACACTGATATAATGGACAATGAATCAATGCCAGTTGAAAACCAAGATCAATATGAAATTGTTTTCCACATAACAAGTTGAAGGATGGTATCATCATTATCATCGATGACATAGTGGATTCCAATCAGGTCAAAAAATCACCAGAGCATGATGAGAATACATTCAACCATTGACGGATGGACCATGCAATATATTACCTCAAAAATGGTACCATCCCTTCAGATTGATACAAAAGGGAACTAAGATAATATAATGAAGCAAACATCACCATTAAATATATAGAATGTTCGTTGAATGTTCTCTATAGATTTGTATTAAATAAATACATCTTCTGATGGATTGAAAAATGAGAGATTATCATTATCATTAATGAAATCCTTGTCGAATCATATGGTTCCCATTAGTCTGGAACCAGACTCTCCAATCAAATTGGGTGGCTCGGATTCTATGACAAAATTGATGTAGGTCATTGTGAAATTCACTATGAAATTTTATACATGCTAGATTCATCAAAAAATATTCCCTCAACCATTTTTTGTATGGTCAATAGATTTTGATGGCCCATATGAGCCAAATACAGGTAAGAAGTAAAGTAAATAATTAATACGACCATCTCCATTCAAAAATATAGTGAGGAAATAAAACTAACAGAATCCAGAAATAATAATATCATAAATTTTTTTGATCTAATATTATCATAACATTAGGTGTCCCTCCCATGGTACTAAAAAAAATTGAACCATATTATATTCTAACAACATGAAGATATTTTACGAGAAGTACGACATCGAATCCCACCATGTATGTTGCTATCTTATAGTGGAAAATGGGAACATAGTGGTGTTCAGTAATACTATATCAAATATACTCTAGAAAATGTTCTATAATGACAAGAAGTCCATACTAGACTATAACATTTATAAATTACGATCCTACCATACAACCACATGCAATTCCACACAAGTGACTCATTCTTCAGTGGATTAAGGATCCAAAGCAGTGTTTCCTCTAGAAGTCCAATCGAACTCACTATGAATGGCCACACATGGATAGATAATAGATGGTGAGAGATCATATAAGTAGACGTATGAGTTCTAATAACACGATAATAAATTCTTTTACTCACTGTAAAAACTCAATTATCCACAAAATCTAATTACGTGAACCTAGAATAAAACGGATCACATTTTTTCTTCATATTACTGAGAACTAATATTGGTTATTATAACAATAATGATACAATAATATAATCATCTAAATCCATAAACAAAGTGTGATGGTACTTACATAATACATATATTCAATTCAAATTGATCATAACTAGTAACCACAATTTATGCAGAATATTTTACACCCCCAGACCACAAAATAATTTTTCCCTAAAAGTACATGGCATAGCTGCTACCAAGAAGTGAAATTATTAGAATTAATAATTTCAATTTAATTCAACCTGAAATATACACTATATGATATTAAACTACATAAAAGATTTCATTGAAACATGATGTTACACTACATGGATAACGTCATTAATTCTTGACATTATAATTCAAGGAATACATTGTTACTATGAAATGCTAAAATATATGGGAGAAAGAACATTATATATTATGTTAAACCAAAATAAATATTACTTTAATAAATTTTGTTAAACTACACATTGGAGGATACTTTTGGAATGATTCATTCAAATCTGTGTGAATGTAAAATAAAGTACACCCATCCCTATCTTTGAGTTTGATCCACAATGGACATTTTTTATTTATGAACTATGTGTTGCATGATCCCATTTTATGTGGGACATGTAGTGATGCTTGTATCCAAAATAATATCTCTTATTATTATATAAATGGAATGAATTCCCCTGTTTGATTATGGATCAGACCTATTAATAGAAATTTCCATTTATGGAATTATGTGTGGATTGATAAGTATTTTCACAGAATACATAATGGATTATAGATATATTATATCATTGTTATCCCCAATATATAAATTTATCTCCTACCCGCACACTAGTGCGACGAATGCAAGGAATTTTTATATTTGAACGATGTGTGTCTTGAATTCTATTTACACAGGATACATAGGGATGACCAGATCCCAAATCCGGGGTCCATCAACAATATAAATGTGAAAATAATTCCACATCATATGGTCCATTTCTACATAGGCAGTTTATATTTAATAACACTTTTTGGCTTGATTCATGTTATTACGAGATACAGAGGGTTTCCCAGATCCCAAATTTTGGATTCAACATTAATAAAAAAATATCTCCCATCCCAGTGTAGGATTAAGACCTTTGCATGGATTTTTATGAATATAAAATATGTGTGGCTTGATTCAAATTACTATATGATACGTAGTAATTACCAAATCCAAAATCTTCGGTTAAACAATAGAAAATATATAAATCAACTGCTCCATTATAATGGGGAAACCAATGCATTAATCATTCTTAGAACTACATGTGTCTTGATTACTGTTATAAAAGGATACTTGGTGTTTTCCATATCCCCTGTCTTAGGCCCCACTATAGTATAATTAAAATTTTGTCAGATAATATAGATACTCTAACAATGTAATCAATTTCTTTTTCATAACTATATATGTCTTGATTCCAATAGAATATGATAAATAGTGATGCATGGATCCATCATTTTTTTCCCTACTATAGGTTTGGAGAACTCCTACCCACACCCATTTCTGAGAAACAAATATATGTGGGGATTCCCTCATTTAGAGAATTGTGAATACCCCTACATATTCCCAATAATTTTCCCCAAAATGGTTTAATTAATAGTCCATTTTTCATATACTACTACAAAATTGGCCATTAACAATGCTTGAAATGGCCTTTATTAGTTCTTGAAAAGAGATGATAACATGAACGATACGTCAAAATCCCATGAATTTTATCATCACTGAAAAAGATTGCATAAAAGTTTCATTTATCATCACATTAATTTAGAACTTCTAAATGATTCCATTATTAGCACTTTTATAAGTGGTGATAAAGTAGACCATTATCACTACTTTTAGAAGTGAAAATAATGTATTGATTTATCACTGCTTTTAGAAGCACTTTTAATTTTGTCCTATATTAATAAATGTAAAAGTGGTGAAAAATAATTTCTTTATCAGTTCTTAAAAATCACTGATAAAGGTCCATACTACACTATTTTGCAACAACACAACATAGCACTAAAACACACCAAAAACACCCCAGATATAAACAAAAACATGTCTGAATATAGAATTTAAGTGAAATGAAATTTACAACACAAAAACCAGAAAATTATATATTATAAAAATTCAAAACATTGGTTCATACAAGTACATATATAAAAAATGTAACATACATTCAAAAACAATCCTAACTATCAATGTTACCATGATTTCCATTTCATATTTCGATCGAAATATGAACAATGCATGATTATTTTTGAAAAAACCACTTCAACTCATAAAAACAATCCACAATTATAAGAAAATAATTATTATGTGTCATAATAAAAATGAATTAATTAATCATAAATATGAAATAAAAAATTAATCTTATGGTCAATGATTTCACTATTCAAATATCAATATTACATCTGTAATTTAGTGGAGGCGACATCATTTATCTTCTTAAAAAGTCATGCCACATGGATAGAAATCCTCTAAAATAAATAAAATTTTCACAAAATAATGAAAATTTAATGAATCTTCCATTATATAATTTTTATGAAAAATAGATAAATTATACTATATCATTACCATTGCATTTATCCGAAGGGTTTTCTTTCATTATAGAATTTTCTTCCAAGGGATTGGTAACATCATCATGTGCAGAATACATTTTTTGAATTATTAGTAAAATAGTTAATTTATATTATGTTAATTCAGTAGGGAATATATAATATTATGAAAAAAACATTACATATTAAAAATCACTTTTACCATCTCAATTAGCTCTATTTTTTAAAGTCTTCATGGATTTGGTTCCCATTTTGAGAATCCAATTCCCCTGTTTGTGGTCCCATATAACATATAACACAATGTCTATATTGGGTTTGACATGAAATGAATATGAATTAGAAATAAAAGGGTCATCCTCAATTGAATTTTCATCTAGGACACCATTGTTTTATTCAGCAGTAGAAAATTAGACTAATTCTGGTTTTATTAGAAGAGTGACCTAAAATACATGCTCTTCTTGTGATTCCATTATGAATGGATCACCCTTTCCCCTCCTACATTTAAATTAACCTGTACAAATACCATTCGTCAACATTCTCTCCATAAATATTGTCCACCCATTTTCAAAGGAAAATAATCACTTGAAATTTTTTATAATACAACTTGTATATCTTTTCAATAATGATAAAATATTACATATTTTCATGAATTGGATTTATATCCTTAGAACAAGATATGTGCATCACTTCATCCACAAGCTTAGAACCACTGTTTTTCATCATATTGAAATCATCATGTTCTTTTGTATAGAATTTATAAGGATTACTTACAATCCTAGTGTATGATATAACATTTTCATCTTGTCCCCTGATTTTCTATTTTAGTCGTTTTGTGATTGAATTTGGATTTTTAGATAACTCCTTATAAATTTGATCTTTGGGTCATCCTATAAACTATTTATTTCGTGTATCATATATCTATCTTTCAGCCATTGATGGATTGAAATATATAACAATTTATATTTGGGCTTCAATATATGGATCAAAATTTTCACTATTACATAATATGTAAAGTTGTACTTTCACCCGCTCTTTAAAGGTAAATATCACAACATCTCTTCCAGAAATCCCTCCGCCCATAAGGTGTTTGCAGTGATGAGACGTTATGGGATGGATTCTTTCAACATATGATAGTTAATCGGTAAAAAATCAATAGATTCTTTATCTACATATCATTCAGTAATACAACCTTCTGGATAAAATTGATTCTTAAAAAACCCTTTCAAAATCATCATTTACCATTCAATGATTTACATCTATTTTTAATAGACAAGACCACATTATAAAACCTATACGACCAAATAAACCATCAAGTGTAGGATTATATAAAATAATGATGGTGGTAAGAACATTTCTAGTTGACATTATATAATTGAAATATCCTTATTCAAGATGGGAAATATCATAGGGTCTAAAACATTACTACCTATGACTTTGAAAAAGAAGAAGATTCTAGTTAATGTTTGTCATACATTTTGAGGTAGAATACATGTCAAGAAACAAGAATTAAATCATTAATCAAAACATGGTAGTCATTTTATTTTGGTCCTTGTAACTTCAAATTATTCATTGACATGAGATTCCTGATAATTGAAGAATACCACTGTGGAAATTTTACACTTATAAGGAAGAAGATAAATTGAAAATGTTGTGTTCAAGATAGAGTGTAAGATTTTGGAGGAAGAAAATTTCACCTTTTACCCTTCACCAGTGCCAACACATACCATATCCCCATTTTAATCAAGTATAACTTAGCCATGATGAGATCTTTCATTTTTCTAGGAACATTATGTAACAACCTTGTAACACTATAAAATGAATTTTACATACATTCATGAAAACATGAAAATGTATTCCATACAAACAAATACAATAAGTTTATTCCATGAAAAATGATATCTTCTTCAGATTACATTTTGTAAGGTTTTTTAAAAATGGTTTAGAAAAAACATTGCCAATCATTTTAACATTTTTTATAGTTGATCATACATTGTTGTAGATGGTGTTGTACCTTATTCATAAATATTTTCAAATAAAATCATCCTAGATTGTTATTTACTTCATCAAGGAAAGGAACTTTGATTTCCTAAAAACACATTTTTTGAAGAATTTTTCAACTAAAATGAGTATGTTTATTTTTCACAAATGGGACACCCCAACATGCCATTAATGCAATAGCCTGATAAAATTCCATAAGCTATTAATTAATTTATTAATACATACTACATGGACTTTAATGTGAATTCCTAAATTTTATGAGCATCATACATTGTAACTCATATATACTACAGAAATTCTAGATCATTGATCACTGGATCCAAATAAACATCAATATCATTATCGGGTTTATTTTGAATATATATATATATATATGCAGACACAACATAATGTAATTTGTTTTTATGCATAACCATGGTGGAAAGTTATAACTTACCAAAATTATTCTACATGTACTATTTGTACTACTATATAGAAAATATTCTTTAATATATTTGTAGATAATTGAATATGAATGTTTCTTGGATCATCTTCAAATTCTAGAATATTTTAATCAATTTTCTTGCACATATGAGAATCTACTTGATGAAATAGGTTCCCATCTTCAATTGTTTCATCTTCATGCAATGTTAATTGTCTTGTGGTTTCCTAAAATCCATATAGTCTTCAAAAATTTGGAATGATAAGAAATTATAATATATATTTTGATGGATTTGATTCATTTTCCTTGTATCTACCTAGGACACAATTAGGTTATTTCGTGAGTAAATAATAGTTGTTTAGAAATAGAATACAATAATTTATAAAATCGTGTATTTTTTAAGGATCATCCTTGTTGAATTTAATATTCTTTTAGCATCATATTTTCTGCATGGTAGTTTATTTTCTTCTAGTATCATATCTTTCTGGAGGACAAGTAGTTATGTAAAGTTGGTGTCACTATATCCATCACCATCTTTAAAATTATATAACTTCAATATTGCTACCATTGATGGGTATTTGGTAAAACTTGTATACAATGGTTACTCGGAACATCTCTTTAACTCTTTTTTTCTTGAAAATAATGAATTCCATCTGCAAATTCCATTTTTAGTTCTCCCATGCAAACTCCATCATCTTTTACAAAGGTTTTCATATCAAATGATTCATAAATCGTAGCATCATCCCAATCAATGTCCAAATTCAGTTTTTTCCTATGTTTCATCCAACATTTTTAGCTTTGATCTATTATTTGAAAAATCAAATGTTATTCTAAATCCTCCAGACTATTTTTATTCAATAACAACAACATAAACATAGATAGAGGGTTTTAAAAATGTTTTCCAACATTATCTCTTAAAAACATGATGAAATATTTAACTCTATCTTCATATTCTATTGTAAAATAATTTGAGTGCATTGATTTTCGGTTCATATCCATCCTACTATGTTGATAAAAGATTAATTGTATACAACATATAAATAAATACCCATATGATATTCAATACCATAAGTGATTGTTTTATACAATTCTAAAAAGGGAAATATAGATCATTTCTACTAAAATATCCAATAACCATGATATTTAAAATACAATAATAAGGGTTGTTGTAAATTGAAGAAATAGAGGGAGATAAACGAAAATAAAAAATGATATTATCACTAAACATTATTGTTGTAAACTGGAAGATGTACATTCTAATGAACCTATCCTCAATTACCTAAACAATGCCAGGTCATATAATCTTATGACCTCTAGCACACCCCAATGTCACCAAATGATTTTTTAAACATTGGGTCTAAAAACCCATAAATGTCAGGTGCCCCCCAACCAAAATTGAAACAATTAGTAACAATGGTCGAACAAATTTTTAGCATGACCCTTTGGGTCAATGGACATGGAGACCCAAAATCCTCAATTCCCAATATAGGCATACATGTTAGAAAATCAACTGTAGAAATAAATGATGAAATAGTTATATAGACAAAGATATATTCCATATCAGTATAAAAACTCAATAAATTATAGATTACAAGAGATATAAAATAGATAAAAATAATATATTCAAACATAATATGATCTAATGGAACCTTAATGATTAAAAAATTAAAGGCTTGAATGGATAAAACGTCATGTCTTTAAATAGGGATGTACCCTTTGAATATTCCCTATAAGAAAAAAAAGGATCATAGTGAATTAAAAGAGGAACAGGATCCTATGATACATATTAGAAATAAATGAATATACATCACTCCACTAACTTGGATGTTGAAAAAGTGAAACTGCAGCTGCATTCCCACTGAGGTGTCCATGAATAGACTGAGAATAATTATAATCATTAGGGGACCACCAATGAGACTCAAATAAATAGTCAATAAACAATAATATACATGAAAATTTATACTCATTTATATAAATATATGAAAAAATTAGTATGAAGATATAAAACATAGGAATAAAACACAATGAATAAATCCAAGTTTTAGTGTCAGATATAAACAGTGGATCATACATAGATAGTCCATACAAAAAATGGACCACAAATACTTTCTTAAAAAATGGATGACAAAAAAATCATAAAAAATGGATCATAATCAAATCATATAAGAAGAAATAAAAAACAAAAAAACAAATACACAAAAAAATTGAAAGGCCTACCTCACATGGTTGAAGACAATCCAAGACCCTCTTCAGATGTCAGACAAGATATTCATAGGTAGTCACGTTGTGTGATTCCACCTTGATTCAATGAGGAGGAGCAATGAAAGTGGGTGGCTTCCACTAACATATTCTATATTGAAACAATTTGGCAATTGTTTAGGATTTCTAATATATATTGGGACACTTTTATCAGTTCTTACCAATTAGCATTGATAAAGATCCCATTTATTAGAATTTATTACATAAGTGCTGATAAAACCAATCTTTATCAGCATTAAACTTATTGAATTGAAAAGTTTCTATTTAATTAGTGTTTTCTTTTTCAATGTTAAAGATTCATCTTTATCAGTGTGAAAAAGTGCTGATAATAATTATTTTATCAATTTAAATTACTAAAGCGCTTTTAAAGGATTTATAATTATAATTCTAAATAAAATTTTATATATATTTATAAATACTTAATAACTTTATATAAATATAAATATAGTAAATATATTCCTTTTTAAATATATTTATAAAAATTTAATATGTATATATTTATAATTATAGAAATAATCTATTAAAATATTATTTATATCATTGTATTTATTAATATAATTATAAATATATAGTTAATAACAAAATAAATAAATATATATATATATATGTATAAAATATATTTATTATTTAATTAAATTTATTATCAAATTATTAATTATTTAAATATAAATAATTATTTGTTGATAATTATATAAATACTTTTAAAGAAATATTTATTTATTTATAATTGTAAATATATAATTGTATAAATATATTGAATATAAATTTATAAATATATTTATTAATAAATATTTTTTACAAATATATTTTTAACAATATTAATGAATATATATTATTGAGTGCAATCATATATGAAAAAATTGAGTGAAATTGAATAAATTAAAAATATATGTACACTTTAACAATATTGAAAAAATGGATAACTTCTCTCTGTGTGCATTTTGTATATAAAAATTCCTTAATCATGTATATTTGAAGTCAATATAATACCCATTTTATCTGTATTAAATTGAAATATCAAATGACATTCAATTATATGTTGCGTACTATGAAATTTTTCTATTTTTTTAATTCATATTAATTTTTAATTATATACCAATGTTTAGTAAATATATGGAAGAATAAATATTTCATAATATATAAATCATATTTATATACATTAATATATTTCTACATATTTAATATAAATTATCTAATAACATTAATTATTATAATTATCTATTTAATAAAAAGTTTTATATTTTTCAATGTATAATCAATCAATTCATTTTAATCTATAATTTTATACTTAAAATAATTTTTAATTTTTTTTAATAAACACATTTTTTGGTTTTTATTTATTTAGTTATTTAACAAATGTGTTGATGAATTAAATATTTATGAATGCTAAACATAAAGCGTTGAAAAATCATACTCATTATCAACACTAAAAATAGAGTATTGATAATGCTTTCCTTTATCAATGCTAAAATAAAAGCATTAATAAAGGGTTAATTATATCAGTGCTTCCTTTAGAGTAGATAAATATTTCATTTAGTAGTGTTTTCTTCTAGTGTTGATAAATAACATCGCTATTAATGAATTTTTATGTAGTATTGTTTCTCTCTGACACTGAACATGGCTCATATGAGCTTATGAAACCTAGAATGTCACTCTGGACAATAATATCCTAATTTATTCTATCCAAATATAGGGAACCAAATCATAGTAATGTGATAGTAAACACCATGCCAACATCCTAGTTGCATGATGTTAAACTACCGATAACCTACTCGCATGATGTTAAACTACTTGAAAAGAGGCCTTCGCATTGAATAAAACACCCCCACTGATGTTTTTTACTCAATAATCACATTTGTTATCCCTTTAACTCGATATAAATTCAATATTCAAGTAAATTGATTTTAGGGTCCACAAACCTTTATTTAATCTTACGTTCTCTAGGAACAATATACATGTATTCTATATTTTGTATGATAAAAACCAATTCCTCTTGTTTTTATCCTTATCATAAAACCCCATAGACCTTAGGATCCCTTGATTCTTGTTATCCCATACATAAAACTGCTAACGGACACTAGTTTGTCCAATGTCACACCACTAGTATATAATAGTGGATAATGTGAATTCTTCAAAGCTTTCTCTATGTGGGTATTTTAATCTTAGTAGAGACACCCCACATAAAGACAAAAATTATTTTCCAAACTATGTAGAATATGGGTTTCCACTATTATGAATGGTTAACCAATACCCACCAGTTTCCTCCTTCAGTGAGCAAATATATTCTTATTCCTCAATTCAATGTTCTGATATCCCAATTTTTTATATGCACACAGATACTCTGGATGTAAAATATATATAAATCATACCCATTTTTCAGGAATGATTATAAAATCATATTCTTGTACCCTTCCATTTCAGGGTAAGCCGTCCTCAAAAAAGATACAATTTCCCTCACTTAGTTACTCCTCTTAGAGATACATTCTAGTTTCATAATAACTAAACTACATGAAAACATTCTAGTTACACGACATCAATCTATTGGAATGTTTCCTAGTAACATGATGCTAAACTATATGAAATTTTCATATCCCCCTGATGTTAAACTACATAACATATGGTTAATCTTTAAGGATTAAAATTTCACAAACTTAGTTGTCTGATACGTGAATCTATGTAATAGATAAATTTTCACCTATAATCAATAATAAAATATGGAAATGAACTATCCCTATGTATGAGACCAAACTATGTAGAATACCGCTAAGCCAACTATGATTTTATGACTCACTAAGTGAAAAAAATTCCCCTATCTCCTACATAAAATTCAGATATAGACCAAGGGGTCCCCTTAAAAGATCCGACAATGGCACGATTCCTAACCTTAAAATGTGAAAATAGAACCACTGGGAAACCTATCCCTGAAAAATATCATACACATCTATTTGAATATGGATATGTCATACCAACTCACATTGCCTATGTATGATTAATATTTTCATATATATTTCTTGTACATGAGAAAACTTTATGTATTAAGAACTTCAACATATGAATTTCCATCCATAATATTTTTCATGTATAAAAGGTTCTCTAAATAATTGAATTCCCATAATAATTGAAAAGTGTCCCTTACAACATATTTTACAATTTCACATTGGTTTCATCATCCTGACTATGTGAGGCTAATATATAAGGAAGACGTCCACATCTGATAATGTTAAACCACATGATAAATTCATTTGCACTACACAAGGATAAAATATATGGCCACTATTTAATATCACCCCTTATCAAATTACAATGATAGTGTGACCCTTTTCAACAAAAGGTCTAGGTTCTTCAATTATCATTATGAGAACATGAATATTTATTTAAGATGTTATGTATTCATTTTCATTAATTTCCAAAAACATTTCATTACCCTTGTTGAATGACACTTAGTTTTGATGGACCCTTTGTTTGACTATCCATCTCTCCCATTGATCCTATGTAAGATATTCTAATCGTCAAAAAATGTGTCTAATCAATACATGAAATGGATTTGGATATATGTGAGATATAAAACATATTATTTCATCACATCCATATAGAGTTGTTTTTCATCATCCTCAACATGATTTTCCCATAAAATTACACATTATTTTTAGGACCTTGAATCATGATTTAAAACATTTTCATTAACTTATCAAAAGGTTGTTTTAGTAGTCTTGACCCTAAGAATCATAATTAGAATTTTGTGAAACACTCCACTAATACCATGTACATAGGAATCATGAACATAACCCATATGATAAATCAAAAATGTTGTACAAAAATAAACATTAGCTTTATGGTTAACATAACAAGACACTAAAATGCTAGTGAAATAGCCATGAAACTGGTCCAGATGGAAACACTTCAATAACGGTATGAGAAAAATTAAATTATATTCTCAATAAAATCTTTACCTCTTATGGGTAGGTAATTTTTAGAGTTCATATCATAAAGATAATAATGCTCATGGTTCTGTCTTATGGCCATAATAAAAGACAAGCCATTCTTGTTGAACTCTCACGCTCATGAAAAAGTTAAAATCATGATTTTTCTCATCTCCTCACCATGACAACGTGCTCAGTAGGTAGGAAAAAAAATTTGGGTGCCCAACCCATTCTTTAGTATTACATTATAAATAAATCATCTTCATATATTCCATAACTGAGTTTATACCAACCAATTACAAGAGTTGATTTTATTTATATTAGTTCCCCATGGACCATGGGCTCAACTGCTCCAAGTTCTCCCCTAGAAAAAACAAGTATTATGGATTGTTTAATCCAAATTGGCACCATAAGAAACATAGTCTGTATATATAAATTCCTTAGAGATCATGCCTAGTGGATATTTTAGTCTCACAAAATAGGTCCCTTTAAACCTATGAGCTATAGTCCAATAAACATGTGATATTGGATTCCACCATTATAAATGGTTGACCTCAATGAACAATCCCCCTTATTCAGTTGTCTCCAATATTCATAGACTATGATTTATAATCATAATAACAATACTATTCAATAGTATTCAACATCCTCAATGTTATGTGATGGTGAATAGGTCCCATTCTCATGGAAGGAATGATGTCTTCCATTCCCAAAAAAATTTATGACCCTCATCATGTGATGAAAAATAATATGGTATAGGGTCATAACCTCCAAATCATAAAAAAAATCTACAATAGGGTACCATTTACCTTCTTGTATATCTCTTTTCACTATATCCCACTACATCGTCAAAATGTTTTAATCATCAAAAATACATCTAAATAATTTTAATGGAGTGAGTTTCCAATCTCCTTGTCCATGCACATATTTCCTTGGGGATCATGGATAAGGTCCATTAATCCATTAACTAGGGGTTTATATTCAATACAAAAATTGACCTCTAATCCTCATGAGCCACAGAGAACATCAGGATGGAACCTGACATATGTATTGTTTCATGATCATCCGTAGAATGTCCCAAATCTCATCACCCTAAATTTAAACACTTAACATCTGAATTACACTACAAATATTCAAACTATACAAGTTGATTTGGGATCCCTGATTCTACACCACCATATATCAAACTAAATATTAGCAAGGATCCATGTGTGACATCCTATATGGAATACTCAACCTCCATAACATCATCAAGAACACAGAGTGAGAGAAATGATCCTCAACGTTAATTCTCTATAATATCAATTCAGAATGGAGGGAGGCACAACCCATAATTGATAATCCTTATTTAAAATCCCATCATGGAATTGTGGTTTCTTAAGCCTTTATAAATACCATTTATTCCCTGCAAATAGTAGAAATCCAAAGCTACATTACCCTAAACTACAACAAAAAATAGTCTGATCATGAAAAACCAAAACTACATAAGTAAATGGTCTGAGCTTCATGACCCTATGATATGACTAAATGTTATATATATTTTTCTATCACCTTTCCATTATGTTTTCAATAATATATTGGATAATTCACATGGTAGATGTCCAATTTTTCATGAAACAAAGCATCACCATATTCCGAGGACGAAAGGTAGAAAATCTATAAAAATGGACAAATACACATTGTGATGGACAAGTTCACCTCGTGTACTTGATGATCACAGCCTACATCAAGTAATGAAGCCTATTTTTTTCCAACCATGAAGAGTAAAGAAATTTTAAATTCATGTCATGATCCCCTCCTACATGTCGTGGCACCAGTCAAACCGGACGCTGAGAAAGCCACAAGGATTCAATGCAAAAAGCCAGCTGACCATGGCGTACACGAGGCTAACCACCTTTACAGGTCATGACCATGTTCATACTTCATTAATCCATATATGATCTGCATGCCAAGCTAGAGATCATAGTAAAAATAATGCGGATTAATGTTCATGAAATGACAGTCAAGTACATGTCATGAACATTTTCGCCTATATAAGGAGCAGCTTGATATCACATTTCAACATACTTGGATTATCTCCCTCTCTATTTAAGTCTCTTTTTGAGATTTAATTCTTCTTCCCTCTCTAAACACATTAGTTCATTGTAATTATCTTACATTCGTAATCAAAGAGATGTGGATTCCTTTTCTTCAAAGCCTTCAATTCATGCATTGCTTCAGTTCTATTTCATTCCTTTCAAGTAAGGTTTTATTTAATGTTTTCATCCATGTTCGTCACATATTTATTCAATTACATTAGCATGATTTACTTCACCCCTTTTATTTCTTTAATTACCACCATTAATAGAAAAATGCATCGGGGTAGGGATCAAGATTCGATGTATCACCACACATAATTAGACCTCTAGTTATAAACATGGATATAATAAATGGATTAGTAATTAGGATATAATATAACATTCAAACCCCATTTTGTGACTATAATGTGTCCATTAGACAATCAAGAAAATGAGCCTATCCTATTTGAAGAAAACTATGACTATGACCATTAGATTAGGGAAACTTATTCAATAGAAGAAGAATGTAATATATATAAGATTATTGCTAGCCTATTTTCCATGGAATTGATTCATCGTAGGATGAACTAGAAGACTATACCAAGGTTGACTAGAGACTACCACTTGCTTCACAGACTAAGAACCTTGGACCTTTCCTAGATTATAACTCTGATCACCATTATCTTGATGCATGTACTTTATCCCAACCCCTATTTAATTAAATGATGTCATACAAAAAATTAGTTATAAAACTCCCAAACATAAGTCAACTAGAAAAGAATCATGCAAAAGATTTAAGACCATATTTCTTTCACCCACAAAAATAACACCATCCTCATGGGATCAACCCCGGTCTTCTACAATACTATTACCTAGTAGTTATTAATGTTTTGGACACATATAAATTTTTAATTTTACTCGAGACCTGAAGAATTAATTATGTCATTGGGTGGATGATCAAATTTTGGAACCGTTGTGGGGGTGGCAACATTGTTTTTCCATGATTAGGACTATGGTCCAAATCTAGGATTACCTTTTCCTCACCCCTCTCCTTTGTTTCTAGACGCCTTTGCATCTTTTGGTTTTCTTTTTATTTACACCATGCATGTACCAAGGTTATTTGACACATTAAACGACTCTTGAAGCACAGAATCTTTTGTCCTTTGACCCTGAGATTGAATGATATCTCTCTTATCTTCTACGGTGACCAATGGTTGAGAAATTCCACCATGTGGGACTTAAACCGCCAAACCCCAACAATCAAATAATTCTGGGAGAGAACCCAATAATGAAGTAGGATAAAATGATCAAGGACTATAGTTGTCCATAAATCCATGGCGCAACTCTGAGTATTGTTCGTCCCCCTGTCCAAGCACACATATTCGAAATAAAACCTAGACTAATTCATATTATCTAGAAAATGGATGAATTTTTTGGTCATTAGTGAAAAGATCCACATGAACATGTTTCCAAATTCCGTGAGGTTTGTGATACCTTTCAACACTAGGGAGTTTCATATCATGTAATAATACTCAGTGTCTTCCCATTATCCATACAGGACAGAGACAATGACTGGATAAAGAGTTAATCTCCTAAGTCAATTAATACTCGGGATGAACTAGCCATGAAATTTTTGGACAAGTACATCCCTCCCATCCAGACCTGGAAGCTCTGGATGGTCATTCAAAATTTCAACCAAATTGATGCAGAGTTTTTTTTGGGAAGCATGAGATCGCTTTATAGAATTAATGAAGAAGTTTCCATGTCATGGACTGGATATATGGATACAACTCAAAAAATTATATCAAGGACTCCAGCAAGTGGAACATAATATTGTTGATGCAGCCGCTAATGGTTGTCACATATTCAAGACTCCCAAAGCTGGAAGATATATTCTTGATGAAGGTTCTCAAAATGAAAGTCTATGGAAGAGTGATTTTGGACTACCACGAAATGGAATCCAACAAATTGATGAGACCACAAGGCTAGCATCACAAGTGTAAGGACTCACTAAAAAGTTAGAAACATTTCATATACAAACTAATCAACCCCCTCCTTCTCCTGTCATGTAATAATTATAATGTGAAATGTGCAATGGCCCACATATATATCAGTACTAAGAATCTAGATATAAAGACCCACAAAAGGATTGTAATTACATAAATTACAATCAACAGAAACAACCATTTCATTAGAAAAAAATATTATCAGTAGAGGCCTGCTTAGTAGCAACCTCAGAACAATCAAGTTTATTTCCCTTCAAGAGGATGATAAATTAATTCAGAGCTCAAGGGCCACCAGGGTATTCTATGATGAACCCTGTCCTGAGACAAAAATATCAACAAAAACCATTCCCTTAAAGAGAACAACAGTTTCATCCACCTCAACCAAAACCTCAACAAGCACATATGAAAAGAAATATAGATAGCCTCATAGCATCAATTTTTCAATAGTCTAATCAAATAATGATGACCATGAGACATCAATGAACAACCAATGAGTATATCTATAGAACCTAGAAGTGAAAATGGGACAAATATCAATGTCCCTATCCGAGAGATTATCTGGTACTCTACTTGGTAATGCTGAGAAATACCCACGAGAGGAAGCTAAGGCATTAGTGTTGAGGAGATGAAATATTCTAGACATACAACAACCCAAAGAAAGAAGGTATGAAGAAGAAGAGACAATGAAACAACTAGTACCTGATTAAAATTTAAATCCATCTTTACATAATGATGAAGTTACAGGTGAGAAGGAACATATTCTAGAGTAGAAGAAGCAACATGTGTATGTTTCCCCACCTCCATACCAGCCACATCTCCCATATCCGGGGAATGACTGTGAACTTTGGTAGGAGACACAATACAAGATGATCCAATATATGTTCAAGTAATTACATACCAAAATCACTTCTGCTGAAGTTATTGTCAAGATTTTCATTTTCCCAAATTATTGAAATAATATTTATCAAAAAAATGAAAAATATATCACCTAGGAGTCATTTCTTTAAATAATGATTGAGCATCTATTGTACAGAAGAAAATTACACAGATGATGAGAGACCCAGGTACCTTATCAATCACTTGTGAGATATGCACATATAAAATTTGGCAGTGCACTCTCTGATCTTGTAGCAACCATTGACCTCATGACAATGAGTACTTTTCCTAATATAGGACTCAAATTGATCAAAGAATAAAGGATGTATTTTCAATTAATGGATTTCTTGGTCATGTATCCCTGAGGAATTCTCAAAGATGTGATGGTAAAATTCAGCATGCTCAATTTCCCAACTGATTTCATGGTTTTGGACATGGAAGATGATGTTGATGTACCAATTATACTTGGAAGACCACTGCTAGCTATAAGAAAGGAATTGGTTGACGTGAACCAATGATGTCTCATATTCATAGTAGGATAATTATATGTTGTGTTCAACCTAATTAAATTTATGAAACACCTAGATGACACAATGGATTATAAAACCATTTCTATCAACCAAAATGGAGAATAATATATCAACATCAAGGAATAATGTGGTGACTCTCTTATAGAAGCAGAAGAAGACTATGAATTTGAGGAAGTCAAACTTATTGAACCAATCACCAGAGATGTTATTCCATAGTTTACCCCATCCATCATTTATCCAACTCAATTAGACCTAAAACCACTGCCTAGTACATTAATGTACTCATTTCTTGGTGAATATTTCTCCTTCCTCGTTATAGTCAACTCTGAACTATCCCAGGTTCAAGAAGAAAAATTTGGTGATTTCTAAAAATGACAGAAGAATTATATCACGTTGGTAGTGTCATATAATAAATGGATAAATCCCACTGAATTCCCTCATAGAATTTTACTCCAAAATGATGAAAAACCAAAACAACAACCTCATAGGTGGAACAAAACACCCATGAAATAAGTTTTCATGAAATAGGTTATAAAATAGATAGATGCAGGAATAATAATTATTATCTCATACAGTGAATGGGTGATCCTCCTCTAAGTCATTATCAAGAATGGAGGACTCACAGTTAAAAGAACAGATGACCATGAACTTATTTCCACACACACCATCACAAAATAGAAATGTTGTATGGATTACAGATGTTTAAACTCATCCACATGAAAAGGACATTTTTTAAATACCTTATATTGACCAAATGTTACAAATACCAGGAGGTTTTATTTATAATATATTATGGATGGATATTCAGGATAGGATCAAATTCCAGTTGACCGCACTGATTGGGCAAAAAACACCTTCACCTGTCTATTTGGTACTTTTCTGTATAGATGCATGTCTTTCGGTGTGTGTGTGTGAAACTTTCCAAGGATGTATGAAACTCATCTATCATGAAATGGTTGAATAATTTCTTGAAATTTTCATGGATGATTTCAATGTTTTTGGATGGTCATTCGATATCTGTCTCAGAAATCTAGAACTAGTTCTTTAACACTGTGAAGAAAAATGCTTGATGTTGTGTTGGAAAAAATGTAACTTATTAGTGCAAGGTGTAATTGTATTCAGCCTCAACATCTCAAAATAATGCATCAAAGTATATCCATAAAAGATCAATTTTTCCCAAGATGTACTTGAGGTATCCATATTTAAGTGTATCATGAGTTTACTTGGGCATGTTGGAATCTACAGACGCTTTATAATAGCTTTTTCTAAATTCGTACATCCTTTGAAACACATATTATGAAAAGATATTCATTTTTAATTCAATAATAAATTACAAAACTCTTTTGATACATTGATGAACATCCTAATCACATCTCTAGTAATCATTGCACCAACTTGGGAAAAATAGTTTGAAATTATGTGTGATGCCATCTACCTTTCTATTGGAGTTGTTCTTGTATGACGTAATAATAACTTCTTCTGCACAATTTCTTATAAAAGTAGAAACTTAAATGCTGATCATATTAATTACCCAACCATGGAGAAGGATCACGTAGCTGTCATGTATTCCTTTGAGAAATTCCATTCATACCTTGTTCAATCAAAATTTATTGTTCAAATGGTTCATGATTCCATTTGGTACTTGGTGACCATGAAAGACGAAAAACCAAGGATGATATACTGGATTCTCTTTCTGCAAGAATTAAACATAATAATAAAAGATATGAGGGGAAAATGTGATTATAGATCACCTCTATAGACTTCCCCTTACCATAATCAAATAAAACAATGTTGATATTGATGTAGATTTTCATGATGAGATCCTATTTAATATCCAGACCCAACCTTGGTTCCCTAAAATTGCCAATTTTCATGAAACAAGATTCATCCCTCAGTAGTTATCTTATAAACAATGAAAAAATACCCTTTTAGAATATATGCACTACTTTTGGGATAAACCTATACTTTACAAGTATTGTGCTGATATCATTTTATGACATTGCATTCTAGAAGAAGAGGATTAGAATGTAATCAGATTGTAACACACTTCGCCAACTAGAGGACATCATGGGCCTCAGTGCACAATGGCTAAAATCCTACAATGTGGAATTTTCTAGCCCTCAGTACATCAAGACACCATGAGATTCTGTAACCACTGTGAAGGATGCCAAAGTTCAAGAAATATCAGTAAAAGAAATAATGTAAACTAGAACCCCATGCAAGAAGTTAAATCTTTTAATGTCTAGTGCTTCGACATTATGGGACCATTCCCCATGTCACATGGAAATAAATACATTCTAATTGCAGTGGAATTCATATCTAAATGGTTCCAATCTGGTGAAACTACTTATGACACATCCAATGTGATAATAAATATCATTTGTAAAAATGTGTTTACACGTTTTGGATTTCCTCGACTGCTCAATAGAGACCATGGAAAACTGTAATCCAACCAACCAGTTAGAAAAATTATCCAAGGATAGGAGATCTTCTACAATACTTGGACCCCATATCACCCACAAACGTGTGCTCAAGTTGACCTATCAAATAAGTTGGTAAAGAAAATCGTCGAAAAACAATCAATTCAAGCATAAATGATTGGAGTTAATAACTGGATGATTTGTTCTGGGTGTATATAATGTCTTATAACAAACCCATAAGAACCACCCCATTTTGACTATTTTATGGAAAACCATTTCATCTTCAAGTGGTGCTAGAAAACCAATCATTTTGGGCCATAAAAAAATAAATTTAGAGTATGAAAATGTTGGAGATAAGAAGTTATTTCAATTAACCTCATTAGAAGAATTAAATAGATAATCATACCAGGATAAATAAATTTACAAGAAAAAAATAAAATAATAAGACAACTGACGGATTTTAAGATGCACCTGCATCCCAAGAAATAAGGTTTTTATATTCAACTCAATATTGAATCTTTTCCCAGGAATGTTAAAATCAATGTGGTCTTTTCCTTATGATGTTATCCATGTTTTTTCATATGGAATTATTGAAATTAAATGATATAGAGAGCATCCATTTAAAGTGAATGGACAACGGTGGAATATTTTTCAAGAACAATTCCATTAGGTCTATTTCCTCAACCTCACGTACAAATAATATCTAAGGAAGTATGGATGATAATGAAAAATTATCACTTTATGGGAGGCAACCCATAGTTGTTTTTATGTTTTGTTTGCATCTTGTATTTTTAAGTGTTTCATTGTAGTACTTTTTACAAACATTCTTTTAATAAATAAAACAGTTAACATTATTTATTCATTTTAAAATTTCCTATTTTTTAGAAATTCAAATGATTAAACATGTGGATTGAATTTTTTTTTATAGTACAATATTTTTCTACAAAAATATTTTGAATGTGCATCAAAAATTAAATGTTTAGACAGCTCAAACACCCCCATGTCATACCAATTCATCTTATAGAGTTATCGATTCACTCTTGTTAAGTTTTATCTTCACTTCCATGTCAATTCAATTATCAAAAATACACTACCACACCACTCCAACCCATTATCTCAAAAAAGTGGGGACACTGTCTTCTTTTAAGGGGGGTCTTTATCTTATTTTCACTTAGATACCATTGAATTTTTCATGTTCTCACTATACTAGGAGAAATTTTTAAAATTTATAAGAATGATGGAAATTTGAAAAATATTATTCCCATGTAAATTAAAGATAATTTTAAATAAAAATATGTTAAGAATCATGTTTCATCCCTACATAGAATTATAGAATGATTGGTGAGTTTAGAAGTTTAATTCAAATTCAAAATTTTTAAAATCATTATTAATTATCTCACTAATTAAGATTTATGCCCTTTTTAATTTCTAGATTTTATTTTTATTCCCACTGCCCTAGAGGACTATAATCCTTCAATATCATTTCCATTTCTACGCATATTTCTTAGGAGATACCTGGGACATGGAAACCTTCTAGAACATACATTGATATATTTCCAAAATGATTAATCAACTAGAGTAATTTTAAAATGACGGAGGAAACCTTTGATTAAAATATTACCTGATACCCACATAACATCTATCCTTCGTTTATCCTATAGTTACCATGAATGAGTTGTTAGAAGAAGTGTTATTTGAAGACTATTTACCTTCCAAACATTTTTATTGTACAATTATTGAATATTATTTGTGAACAAGTGTGGGGGAGAAATTCAGACATCATATGATGCTTTCACATTTAGATATGTTTGTATGCTCACCTCACTACTACTTGGTGATCCATTTTCCTTTTTGTTATATCTCATCCATATTATGTTTCTTTCTAAAATTTAAATGAAATGAAATAATTGGTATAGGTTGTGTACTAGCAGGGTAAAAAATCCCCCTTTTTTAGATAGATGAATCCCTCGATGAATCATTTGTGGTTGGTGATGGATGTATAATTGGTCCTATTCATAAATTATGAAAAATAAAAATGAAAAACAAAATAGAATGGAATAGATTCATTTCTTTTTCAACATACATAAAGTACATATAGATCCAACCTAAACTCATGGAGTATGGACCGACCTCTCCAGATGGAGGAATTTTTTCACACATGTCTTTTTTCATTTTCATTTTACTTTAGAGATTATCCTCATTTTGAGCCTAATTTTCACATTTTACATACCCTCTTATAACCATAGAGTCATCAGAACCTTGTTTTTAAATGTCATTAATCTTATTTTTATACTTGAATTTATAGATGGGAGATGATTTAACCAGTGCAAGACTATGGATATAAACATGGACTCAAGGTATGATCATACCTTACTTCCATTTTACCTTTAGTGATGAGAGAGTAACATGGTCAGGTAAATAAAAACATCGCATATATCTTAAGGAACAATAAAAATATTATTATTAATAGAATAAAATTTGTTTTGAAAATATGAAATATGAGGCGTGACTAATTGACTATGCATGATTAAAACTGGAACTTGAATACATTTTTTCTTACTCTTAATTTAATTGCATGAACATAATAATCATTTATGACATTGAAAATTGTTTTTCCTTTCTGAAATCATTTTTCAGATATTTTGCTTCTAGACATGAAATGATTCAAGTGTGGGGGGATTTGATAAGACTTTAAGTTGTATATATTTTCCTAACACTTTTCCATTTTATTCATTCATGTACTGGATAATTCAAACGGTAGATGTCCAAATTTATAGCAAATAGAGATTCACATGATTACAAGGATGAAGGGAAGAAATGATACAAAAAATGGCCAAGTAAAAATCGTGATGTCTAAGTTCACGTCATGTACTTGATGATCACAACCTGCATCAATCCATGAATCCTAAGTTGTGACTGACCATGAAGATTGAAGAAATTTTCAGTTCACAATGTGAGTCCCTTCTAAACGTCATGACACCAGTCAAACCTGAAACTGAAAATGCCATGAGGATACAATGAAAAAATCCAGGTGCACATAGGGTACACATTCGAGAATCACATATACAAGACATGACAATAGTCAAAATTGTTTAATCCGTGGAAGATCTGCATCCCATGCTAGAGATCCTGGTCGAAATAACACGGATCAATGGTTCACGATGTGATGATCAAGTACATGTTGTGTCCTTTTCCCCATTATAGAGAGTAGCTCAGCAGCACATTTCAACATTTATGGATTAGTTGTCTCTTCGTTTTAGACTCCATTTGAGATTTCTTTCTATATCCATCTCTTAACACCTTAGTTCATTGTAATTATTTTACTTTTGTAATTGAAGACTGATGGATTCATTTTCATAAATGTCATAAATTCCCACATTTCTTCATTTCTGTTTCATTTCTTTCAGGTAAGGTTGTATTAATGATTTCTTTCATGTTTTATAGATATTTATTCAATTCCATTAGCATGATTTCCTTCATCCTTTTTATTTATTTAATTTCAACTATCAGTAGCTTTACGCATTAGTGTAGGGATCAAGATTCGATGTATCTTCACACATAATTATAACTCTAATTCTAAACATTTAAAACAATATGGATTATTAATTAGGGTATAATCCAATAGTCAAACCCCATTTCTGTGACTGTACCGTGACGATCAGACAGTCATGAAAACGAACCTATCCTAATTGAAGTAAACTATGACTATGACCATTATCTTAGGGAATATTATATAATAGAAGCCAAACGTAATGCATCTAAGACTATAGCTATCCTCCTAACCATAGAATGGCTATATCCTAGATAGAACTAGAAGAATGGACCATGGTGGAGTAGTGATTACTGCTTGATTTGCAGACATAGCACTTCGGACCTTGCCAATATTAGAACTAGGATCGCCTTTATCTAGATAGTTAGACATCATCCTGACCCGTCTCTAATTAATTGAAGTCAAACCCAAAATTAGTTTGAAAATTACAAAACATTAGTCAAATAGTAAGGACTGCAGGAATTTATTTAATACCAGATTTCATTCACTCGCAAGAACTACACCATCCTCATGGGATCAACCCCTCACTTCTTCTATATTATACAGTAGTAGTAAGTAATGTTTGGGACACATATATATTTATAATTTTTCTTGCTCCATAAGGAATTAACAACCCCTTCAGGTAGATGATCACCCTATGATACAATAATAGACATTCCTAGAGAAAATAATAAAACCAATTGGAGAAGGTGGCCTGAGAAAGAAGACCCTAAACAATAATAATCGTCTAATTTGAATTTCCTTATAAAAATCTAGAGAGACATAATTCTCTCTAGGTTGACACACCATTATGTACCCATTGGGAAAATATGAGTCACCTTTCATAGGATACACACATTGTGTGATCCCTGTAATATTGAGAACATATGAAATGGAAAATGTGCAAACCCTAACTGGTTAAAAACCAATAAAATGGAGGCATGAGTGAATTCCAAGTATTAAACTATTAAGATTTACCTATGTGACACTTATTCAAATTTTATGGAATAATAAAAAATATATAAAAATACATTATGAATCATGAGATGTCCTAAGAAGAAAACATTATATAGTCACTAGGGCCACTGTCTTATGAACAAATTACTGAACATTCCATAGTTTTCATATTCATCCAAATATTCCTTTTCAACCAAGTGATATCTGGATTATAGAAGAAGACACATCGATGCAGATTCTCTTTCCAATACATGTTCAGAAGGAATTATGAGGATAATTATTTTATTATTCAAGCATTCATTCTCGTTAATTATGGTTTACTTATTTTTTATAAGAAGTCAGAATGTTTTTAATGATCAATATGATACCGAGGTAACCAAATTTCGTGTTCCTAATGAATGAAAAAAATCCTAATAAAAAATTAGTTTACATATTTATTCATTATTGATGTGAAAATTGAGGGATGAATATAAATATTCTGAAGTCTTTCTATTATTCCAAAAATAGAGAAAACCATACTAGCTAGATCATATTAAAAATTGGTCAGTTATGTTTTTTAAATCAGCTAGAGTATGGTATGAAATATCACTAGATCATGGAAATTACCTATTATTTACCTCATCCAATGTCACATAAGGATGGAGATTCACATTAAATGATTATAAATATATACATCCTTTCAGAGTTATAAATAATAAGGATGATGAACTCTAATTATTATACCTTGTGTGAGATATTATCACATCATATTCTGCACTCTATATAGTCTATTCATCTATATGAGTACAAAAAAATATAGAATATATTAAGCCTTTATTAATTTACCCATGAATAATTCATTATTAATTCAACCAGGGTAGCCGTATATTTAAAACTGCACATGTCCCACTCATTGATGGGTAATTTCTTCTTATATAAGTAGAATCTATATAATAATATCAAATAATTACCTATTTTCTATGTCACCATCTCCCAAATAACAAAATATTTTGAAATGGATTTAAACATGATGAAATATGATCGTAAATGGAGTCTTCTTTATTAGGTCATGGATTAATAAAAAATTAACCTCTATGTTGGTAATCTCTTAATGACTGCCTGGCGGTGAATTGGAAGAACGAAAGGATAGTCAAATCTGTTCAGGTATCAAGCCTATTGAAGGAGTATTAACAAATAAGACTATGAAAGAATTGAAGGATTATACCTTATTTCTCCCTAAACAAGTGCATCATCAATCATAGGAACAAAAGAGTTTTCTATATATAAAACCTCATTATGTTGATGGGAGACATGTCATAATGACAAGGGAATTTCCATGGGGTCTCCCCCGACTCCTAATGAAACTCTATATCTACAACAGATGAAGAAATTAAGAATGAATTGGGTTAATAAAATTATTAAACTGATTGATTCATTATCCCAATTGGAGAGAATTCCATCATATATTGGGTATTGTCTAGAGATAGGATGGTATTGGAATTGTTAGTTGGAAGAAAAATTCAAATATTTGTATCTACACACACCAGCATAAGACAAAATTTTCAAATGGGCCTAGGATTCCATTATCCCCACATGATAGCTATGTGGAATGTTGAAACCATATAAATATAGAAAAAATGAAATGAAAAATGGTAGGGTGTATATGGATCACATGTAATAATATGGTCTTCCCATGATACAATCACCCCATACCAGAGAGATTTTTTATATGATCTTTGGTCAAGATAAATTCTACAATTATAAATAATAATCTTGTATGGGAAGTAAAGGGAATTAAGTTGAAATGGCCATTTCGACTCAACAAATCCATAAACTCATTGGGGCCTAATGGAATCACCTTGACCTTGTAAACATTTTTATTCATTGGATATAATGAATAATGAGGGATACTAGTATTATTTTGATATTTTTAACATAGATAATGCTATCATATACTGCCAAATCAGAACTGTAAAGGTCCACCAATCCAGTAGTTGATGTTTCCCTATTGGATAAGGCATAGGATCTGAAAAAGATAATAACGAGTAAGAATGACATAATTTAGAGGCTTCCACTCTTACAACTAGGTTTCCATAAAAAATATTCCAAATCAAAATCCCTATAAATTCCACCCATTCTAGGGGAATCCATAAATTCTTAAATGTATCCAAATACCCGGATAACCTAAGGCTTGGTAATACATCTAATCACACCCGATATTCATATTAGGCATGCTCTCCAGCATCCATAATGGCCTAATAGGATACTTCACTATCTCAAACATGTTATGTTGTAAATCGATGACATCATATGTAAGATAGTCTAGTCTCAATTTAATAAAATAATATGATGATCCAATCATAGAAATAAGAAATAAATTACAGGTTCAACACTGTCTTGGACATCCCATTCGTAATTGTGAGCATGTATCACCCCAAGTCTAGAGTTTGTTTAGGGTTATCCTAAGAATATATAGTAGGAAAGAATGCATTATACATCTCTCATGAGGTGGTATTCTCCTCAACTAATAAATTTCAAAAATACAGATTTTGACTTTTCCATGGGATTGATAAATGTTGCTAGTTCTAGGAAACTAGATTCAAGTTGACTCTCTTAGAAGTTTAGATGGATCATACATGAAAAAATATTAAATTTAAGTCACCTCATAAATAAGTATACGGGTAATATAGTCACAATATTTCACATTAGAGCACCTAAAAAATAGTTAGACTTATTTTTTATAAAAGTCTCCCCCATGAAATGATTATCACTGGAAACTATAAACTCTTTAATTATCATTGAATGAAGAAACAATTAAGATATTTTAACTCAAATACATGGGTTTATGGATGAGATAATGACCATTTGTACCTAGTGGGGAGTCATAAAAACATATATTATAGCCTCTAGATTTTTTATATGACTAATTGAATATTATAAAAAATACTCATTTGAATGTTTAGAAGAGAAAATAATAACCAATGATATGGAATATTGTTGTCATGTGAAGGCACGTAAGTATCATCTAGGTAACCAAACCGACCAAAAGGTATTATATGTTATAGAGGGAAGTTCTTCTATTTAGTTGGATGAATCCCCTTAAAAACATTGTTTTTATAGAATTCTCAGTACTGAGGGTCGTTATTGTGGTTCCTAGTAATCATAGCTCTCTATTTGGCCACATCAGGAGACATTTTTTAATTGGAATCCTTCTACACAAAATTTTGAAACAAAAATGTGAAGGATGAAAATCCTGAAAAGGTGAATAAGTTAATAGAAGATTATTGATTTGTAGTTATCACACAAAATGCATAACCTATAAGAGGATTTGTAATTTAATGGCCTCCTATAGGTTAGAAGGATTTCATGACCCATGAAAAACCTCATGATAGTGGGAAAAAATTTTAATCCTTTGAATAAAATTACCATATAAAGGTCAGAATAATCACATAATAATTATGTGATCATTCAAAAATACAAAAAATCAAAAATAATCATGTCAAACATCCATGTAGAAAATAATTTGTATCATGGTCCAACCAAATTACTATTTATTAGTTAGAAATATCATTTCTTTAATCATCAAGATATGTTGATAATCAACAGATTTAATATTGTGATCTTATATGATTAGGTAACCTGAAATAATTTTATGCAAGATTATATAGGTATTTCTCGAAATGTTTTTATATGAATGTTGAAATTTGGAGATTTACGGTGGTCTGGGAAACTGAAGAAATGAATAACCCATCTCTCAACTAGTTACAAGAAACCCTAGAGAATAACATATGTCTCCTAGAATATTAGAATATGCTCATAAAACCTACTATTGGGAGCCCAAGGGACTGATTTGGGGATTTAATTTTCTTATAACTGATTTATCTCCCATACATTCCTAAATTTTGAGCGGGGGAGTTCTATAATGCCCACCAAAATGAGCAATGGAGATTTTAAGGTCAAATAAAATACTAAAAGAATGATTATTATTTAATCTATAAATGGATCAAAGGATCATCATCTCTACATGAGTATTTGGAAATTATGTCATGTTAATCAAATAACCCTAAAGACATCACACGAATGAGATATGTTGTTCACATGGTAATTTCATGATCATGATATTCCACTAAAACTATCCATAAAGTAATCATTAAATCTTTTATAAAAGTACTTATTGTCATGTGAAGGATGTGAGGTTAGTTCCATTAATCATGTCATGCGTCGATCTAAAAATTCCTAAAAATCTGCCAAGACCTTTAAAAAGATTCATGAAAATGGGAGTTACTCTAATTTTCATGAAATGGGGTGATTCAAACCATGTTTCCAACTCATTTATAATCTGAAAACACAAGGAAAATTATAACTTTATTAATGAAGTCCTGTAGACATATCACATTTATTATAAGAAAAAAATCATGCATGTTCATTTGCCATGTGATTCCATGATAATAGACCTGATAGAAGAGTACCATAGGAATAATAAAATAATATATGAAAAGGAATAAGATTCTTGTGTAAACTAGGGTTGCTAATTATCATGTGGAGGGATGATGCATCTCATGTGACAAAACCATTAATAATGAAATCCCCCAAGGATATTTTTTATTTTTCATTCAAAGTTCACTGTACATGTCACTATTATCATGAGATAGAATTGAGACATGTTTATTTGATCTTGTGATGTCCTGATAAGACTATTGATTTAGAAGGGCCATAGGATTTATGAAATAAAAGTTGAAAACAGCGGAAGATTCATGGAAAAAATAGGTCCATTAATTTTCATGTTAAGGGATGATGAGTTCTATGTGACCCACCCACTGATCATGAGAAATCCCAAAGGAAATGATATCATCATCACGGTAAGGCCACTGAAATTGTCACCATTATCATGAATTTTACTTCAATTATATCCATTTGATCATGCAAGACACTGTTATTACAACTGATGGGACGGAACCATATGCTTTATAAAATAAGATATTAAAATTTGCGAACCTAATGAGAATGGTAGTTATGTTTTTATGCGAAAATGGGTAATGAACTTTATGTTATCAATTTACCCATCACAAGGAGGACATTTTATAAGACTATTTGATCTCCTAAAGGGATTCATCCTTGCCTTCCTCAATCACTTGTAAAATCCATTTATATAAGTGATGATCTCGTGAAGACTCCACGACATGTCGACATTATCTAATGAATACCCTTTAAGATGTTGATTAGATTATCAAAAATCACATTAAAAATCCATGGTTTCATTAAATATGTTAATGATGGAGTGACTATGTTGTCATTTTTTATCATATCACGTAATGACGATATCATGGATGACGTTGGAAGTTTTAAGTGAAATGTGTGATGTGATGATCCCCCCAAAAAAAATCCCATACATGTAATTTGGTGTCATAAAATGCAGCATAAATATGGTTTACATAAGTCTAATGCCCATTTATTAAAAAAAATCATTAGAGAATTTATTCAATAGTAGAATTGTTGAAGATGATATCCATCCAATCACTATAGATTTCCACCTGTAAGCCTTAGTGGAAAACATAAGTGATTACACTGAATGTATATGTGATTCATGTGATTGAAATATTGATCAAAGAAAAGGCATTAAGTATTCTTGACATTTTATAGGAATGATATTTCAAAAGGTCGAATTGGTTATAGGAGGTGTCAATTATACAATGACTCGTGAACTGATGGAAAATTAAATTTTTATTTTTCAAACACTTTTAAGGAAAAATTTACAAACCATGAGTTCAAACACAATAGTAAAAGCTAGGACCGTTTAAGAACAATTTAAGCCTATCTGAATTAGTTTCTCTAAATAATATCCAAGAAATGTTGTTTACCTGGATGTCTTGTTCATCCATTATAAGGTCTTTAGACTCGAATGCCAGCTTTTCCCAAGATTGAATATATTCCTCAAGACTGGTCATCCAACCGTTGAACCCCCAACAATAATCCAATCATGATTTTCAATCCAGGTATTCAACTCATCATTGAGGATTTTCTTTAAAGGATTCTCTTCATTATAGCTGATTCTTCTTCAGTACCATTATGTGTGAGAACATGCTCAACCACTTCTTCCACTAATCACATTATCAATTACAAGTATTGATCAAGAGTGACAACCGAATTCCTCTACTGATTATCCATATTGGAGTAAGGAAGAGTACCACTGGCCATCAGCTTGTCTTTTGATTTATTCCCGAACCATGTCTCTATAGAGAGTGGAAAGTAAGATTAGTCCTTTATCAGTTTTCAACTTCCCTTCTGGTTAATACCTCTCCTATGACTTGGGATTCCATCACACTAAACCTGAACCATTCCCTCAACTTCATTTGAAAACTGGAAAGAACTATTATCATTGGACTCAAGGTCCTTCTTCTCATATATGGAGTACCTAGCCATCTCTTACTCATCCAGAACATGATCCTCATTAAATAGACCATCAAAACAATTTCTCCACTCAATAATAGCCAAATCCTTACTATTAAAAACTCTAAAACTATAAGAATTACCCTCCCATGATTTCTTTAAAGCCACTGTCAGACCACTATCATATTTACTACTCCCTAAGAACAACACCTCAGCATATCAGGAACCCAAGGGGGACTAGTCCATGTTATCCTATTCATGTGATAGTACCACAAGATTTCATCCATGTCATGTGAAATCCTCCAAATCTAACATCCATTCCACATGAAATCATCCACACATATCGGCAAGGACATAGAAATTTGTCCAAATAATTTATCAAAATCCTGATGTATCCCTATTTCATGTCTACTTTGATCATTAAAATCAACATGTACATGTCGTAATTTTCCTGATGAAACCATTGTAAATTCTAATACATCATGTGAAAATCCTCTGGAATTTCACGATGATGACAAAGTTCATGTCTAGATATCATCATACATACCATGATGTTGAAAAAAAATGTACAAAAATCTTCAATCATGTCATGAATATAACCAATCCATGTATGTTAGACACCATAATACAAGTCAATTATAAAATTTGGTAACATTATGACATGAAACAAATTTCATTAAGGCACTTTGGATATTTAATTCAGACAACCAAGGACATGTCAACATTTTTAGGAAGACACGCTAGGACAAGTGATCTTTTTCCAGAAGATATGTATGGGCACACCAAATTCATTTGATATACACACTTCTCCATACACCTTATCAATTCTTTTTAGAAAGCCTTTGGCCAAGAACCTTATTCACAATTGGAGTGTCCTTAATTGGTTAGGGTTACACACTTATGATACCCTATTCATATCACACTCTAAATGGGGCCTCCATGTCAAACCAAACATATTTGATATACCTTTCATGAAAAATAATTATATTTATCTATCAATGGATAGAAGATTAATATATGAAATTGGATATCATCATGGTATAAGTCCTTAACATTATTAAATATTTTTGATAAATTAATCCTTTCAAGTGTAACCCCCTATAACACCCCATCTGTTGGTAGGTATTAATTTGTCTTTGTGAAATAAAATTCTTTTTGTAAGAAGGATATGAGGATGCCTTCTTTAAGCCCGATGACATTGTCAATAAATTCCTCATGTCCTCCCCTATGCACATGTCTTGTATCCATAATTAGTGATACTAATTGCTTAATCTCCCTTGATTGTCTCACTGAGAAGGACTCATGTGGACATAATTATTTCCAATGATCATATCACTAACATCACAAAATTCCCCAGTCATGAAAAATGTAATTCCTATAATAATAATGAAATGTAGGATCCCTTCATCTGGATTGAGCATCATACCAAATACCTATGTTCCCTTATATATGTCCCTTCCACATGATGTTAAACTAGACGATGTTCACTTAAAAAAATAAATGTGTTTTTATTACTATTATGGGTAACATATATAGGATTCATCCTGAAGGATAAACCCCATCCTCGATATAATAATCACCTTCATGGACTGTATAAAACACAATTGTTCCATGATAAGTGGATCCAAAATGAAAGAGTATAAACATTTATATGAAACAATACAAAAATAGAAGGAGAACCCAAAATAAATATAGATGGTCATATTAATGAATCCCCATTACGTATAGAAATATTTGATAAATGAACAATTTATTAGGGTTAACTGTGTTGTATCGGTATTTAGATGTGATTTAAGAATATATCATAAATCAATAAGAGAATACAATAGTGTCCTATAATTCCCCCATCCAAAAAGGGTGTGTTGATCCTGAACTCCAATCCTCTCAACCAATTAGAATATCTATGATTTCATGGGTCTGAAACCCCAAATGATTACATTGATTTGTAATGTATGTTTGTAATAAGTTATAGATGTTGTATCCATTGGGAGATTCCATGAATGATGAAAATTTTAAACCCGATGTGAATGACTGTTCAACCCTAAATAAACTAACCATATTCAATTTTCTTAAATAATATTCTAATGGGAGAAACTTTTTGGGAACCTGATGTGAAATCATGCTGTGGAAGAATAAATGGATCATTATAGGACTCTGAAATCTTATTTTATAAACATTTGGAACCATACCATTCTATTGTAAATAGTGGTAATGATCAGATTGTCACTAGATATTGGATCATGAATCATTTATGAGTTAGTAATGGCCTCATATATTTATGAATATCTCATCTTCTATGTGTCTTTTTGGTGAATTTTATTGAAATGATATGTACCGGTTTCCATCTTGGATTGAGGAATGTTATATTTTTTAGTTTTGGTATGGTTCCTTCTAGGTTCATGAAGTGTTGGAATATGTTGGTGTATTTTTTAATAACTTTTAGTATTATTCAATGAAAAAAGGGTTGGACTATGTTGTGGTATATGGAATTTTACATCTTGGTAGTTTCTTTCCAGAATTGGTAGATCCACCATGCATAATAGAGTGCAAGGTCCAGGGTGTGTCTCACTGGTGGTCACCCTATGAATCAAGGCCAATATGGCCTAACCACAGTCATGGAGGATGTCTTGAAACCCTGCTATCATATAAGGGCTGAGGGATAAGACATGTTGGATGGGTGTATAGTAATTTAGGTTGTGGTGAAAATGACACCACAATTGGAATGGTGAACCTCTGCCACATTGTGGTGTCATCTATTTTTGAAATTTGAATTGCTGATTCAACCAGAAGATATTGAGGAGGAATTATACATATCGAGGAAAACATTGAGGATAATTATGAGGGGGACTTTTTGTATCTTTACTCTAATTTATAGACTATTACTAAAATATTATTGAATAATGATATAATCTCATTAATCATATTATTTTGGGAGTTTGTTTTGATGTTTTGTTTTTCATTCAAGATAATTATTTAGGATATTTTGTTACTATTTCCTTTGATAACCCATACTCTCTTGAATAGTTCATTTTTTCATATCGTGATATCACTCAAATTTATATTTTTTATTTAATCCCTATGTTGTTTTTATGATCCATTTTTTCTATATGATTCATCTCAAATTATTCCTCTTTGTGTTAAATTTATGATTGATGATGGGAAATCCTTGATTTAGGTCCTGATTTTTCTGATATTTGATACCCCATTATTGATTTTTGTAGATCCCATGGAATATTTCATGTGAACCCATGTTTGAGTAATTTGGTTCTATCTCGGGACTTTTTTTGAACCACAGATATTTTAGTTTTCAAACATGTTTTCTAAAACATGAATGGATTGACCCTCGATATCCTTGTTATTCGTGAGTAAGTAGTTTTTGATAAAATATTATTATTCCCTTTGGTGGTAAATAGAATATTCTTTCAAATTTTTATGAAATGATTTTTGGAATTTTTTTTTGAATAATAATATTGATGAAGCGAAAAATGGTTGTTTGTAAATTATCTTATGAAATGCTATGATCCCAATGAAATGTTTTTAAACATTATGGACATGAGTGTCTTGGAAATAATGAGGGTGTTTTATTATTTTAAATTGTACATATTTTCATAAGGTATTCACTCATGAGGTTCCCCTATCATACAAAGTCCCCATTTTACATAAATTGAGTCCCTAACATGATAATGGGTTAACTCATGGGGTGTTCGCTAGGCCCCATTGTTATAGGGACTTGTTCACTACACTCTATCTTGAATTGAATTTTTATGCATGAGAGGTCTATCTAAACCCGGCCTATCTTATCCTAGGGATGATGTATAATATTATTTTCTTTGTTTTTTTTATATGGATAAAAGATACATTATTTCACAAAATTTTTATTATTAAATGTTTTCGGACCCATGTTATATTGAATCAATTTTAAAATTTTGAAAAGTTTATTTTTTTCATTATTTTTAAATAAATGGGAAAAATCATTCATCGGATTTTTTTTCATCTATTGTTATTATCGGGATTATCTGAAATAGTCTTTCTATTGAACACTAATTCACTATCGTAGCCAGATTTGTTTTCTCACATCCCACACACTCCCTTAGGGGTTGTATAGACCTTGTTTTTTATATTGTCGGAAAAGTAAAAACACCATATCAGGGAAACAAGGTTTTATGTTAGCTATGTATGATAGATAGTTCTAAGAATATCTAATGTGGCACACTAATAATATGGTGTAGTTACTTATATTTTGTGTTTTCTTCCGATTTGTTCTGGGGAATGTAATTATCTTTTTTCCTTCTTCCATTAGTTGTATCACTACAACTGGTGGTTTTCAGTTATGAAATATTACATTCATGTTATCGTTCTGTATATGTATTCCATATTTGTTTTTTTAGTTTGATCAAATAGTTCTTTATTGTTGTTGTTAGACATATGGGTGATAATCAATAGGCCATGTATAACATGATTGGCCTTAATATCTTATCACGGTATGGATCAATGAAATAATTTATTGGTTTTATTTACCGAGACATGAAATGGAGGGAATATTTTTTTTCCCAGGTTTGGAAAATTGACTCCTATGGTATTTTTTGGATAGATGGGTGCTATTCAAATGTGCTTGGGAATCTAAAACACCCTTCACATCATTCTACAGTATTGTTTAGAGCCTATATTGAAAGGTTATTCGGTATAGGAAGAGAGAAGTCGTCTTCTTCGTTTACCACATCGTAATTAGAGACCATAAATGGTATAAAACTCATCAGACGAAGGATTTTTATACCCACCCACCCATTATTTACATACCATTAAAAAATTCATTGATCTATCCATGAAATTTAATGTTATATTATTAGAAAATCATTAGTTGTAGACCCATATCTTTCTTCTAAAATAGAAAAGGGAGTTCTTACCCTAATAGATAACCACTACCAAAAAAATTTCCCAATCATGGGAGTAAAAACATCATATATAGGGGAACCATTAGCCTAATTTTGGGAGAGTACAAATCATATCTATAATAATCTATTGGATAACGAATACATCAACATAATAGATCCACCATGGGAGTATCGAATCCAGTTTTATCCTGAAGGTGGAGGACATATGCTATAATATAATAAGCCACTAAAGAAATATCAAACTCAATATCACTATAATGATTACACCATAACCCCATCCTTGGTCAAATGAATCTAAATAAAAAAACGTCATATCTCATCTCATAAAAAAACATGGATGGGATTATATAATGAAAAATAAAAAACTACACGAAGAAACAATCAAGATAAGATTTATTCATCATTAAAATGAAAATTAGATGGAAATTATGCATTTATTCATATCAAATGAGAAATATGTTACATAACTGGACCTAAGGCCCATTCCATGAGTCAAAAATAAGAAATCTCATATTAGTCTTTAATCATACATCTAAATGTTCTAGACATGATTCTATAGAGAATTCATAAATCCGATGTCTCTAAGTAATGTTAGAATGAAAATTATACTAAAAAAATCTTCCATAATTACTAATAATAGTGATATTAATATCAATATTTATATATATATTTATATAACACATGTAAGGGAGAATTCACATTCCTCCAACAATAATCATTGTATGGTAAATATCATTGATCTTGTTAACTCTTGAATGTTTCCTCTACTATATTTTATTACCTTTACCTTTTTGAATTTTTATTTACTAAATTTTAATACCCTCAAAAATACATGAATCCTCTCCATCCCGGTCTACAAATGTATACATGGGAATACCATGTGGATCCAACACTATCATTCCTTCTGACTTCCCTCCATGATGGCCTTTATGTCTACCCCTAACTTGCACTATCATCCATCATGTGACATTATCACAGCGACTACCACTATCCAAGAATCCATGTTTCCCCATTTTCATTGTTCAACATGCGTGAAACCATTTTTCACCCAAGCATCCATGTTCCACTACCAACCAATTCTGCATCTGACAGTTATCGACCAAATTTGAGAGGAAAGATAAGTGAGATGAAGGGTTGAGAGAGAGAGAAGTGGGGAATAAATTTTAGAGGATAATATATCAGCCATAACCAATGGCTCCCCATCATTATCTATAAAATTTCCAACAAATATTTTTATCATCATTGAACAATGTTATAGAATAAAAAATACCTTAAATTGAATATTAGAAATAAATCCACAAAATTATATAATATAACATCAGATGTATATTTTTTATAATTAATCTTTGTGAATTTAATCTTCAAAAAATTTTGTTAATATTTGCTATATTTTTATCAATATTAAATTCACCAACTATTAACCACATTAATTGAATAATTTCATATAATTTTAATGAAAAATGAAAAACATTCATGATGAATTGAAAAATATTAAAACTATAAAATATAAAAAAGGGATTCTATTAATATTGGTGCATATAAAAATAATGAATCCCTTCCCCATATCAATCACTAATGCATCAAATAATCACTAGTGTTGTGATTAAATTGACATTTGACACATGGTATGATCATCAATGCTTTATGAATTACAATCCCTGATTCCAATTTATTTTGGAACTTCCTCATTCTCCTCCAATCTCTCCACTACTACATATCATAAAAAAATAAATGCTATCATTTATCAGTTCAAGATAGAATTTATGATTAAGGGACTAAAATTATTATTTCTATATAAATAAACTGAGTAAGTTTACTTTTATCACTAATAAATAATGAATCAATAAATGTTCAACTTTATTAATTTTTTAGCTATAATAAAGGGAACCTTTGTTATATAATTTTTTAGAACTAATAGAAGGTATATTTCAAAAAATAATATATCATTTAAACCCTTATATTAATAAATAAATATATCATTATTGATATAAATGTAATATTTTTTTATTAAATATGATTTATAGAAGACTAATTAACTATTAACACTTAGTATATACCAAATTTATTGAAAACTAGATTATTAATAATTGAAAATTAATTTTATTTAATAATTATATTACGATTACAACATAACATTCCTTTAGTAATAATAGGGTGATAATAAAATATAATAATTTAATTAAAACCCTATAATAAGTTGAAAAGATTACTTGAATGTCAAAAATCCCTTTCATTGAACTGTGTGACCATTTAGACTCTACCACATGTCTAGTCAGTTTCTGTGATGCGATCAATAACAAATTGATTTAAGAGACCTCAAAAACTATTTTTAATTATGTCATAAAGGCATAAAATGACTCTAAAACTATGTATTTAATTATAATACCCAAATTTTTTAATATTTGATGAGATATTAGATTCAATTATGATAGTCTTGTAACATCCTGTTAATGTATTCTGGTATTCCTAAACACCTATTTTGGTCATTATTTGGTTGGTTGTCATTTTAGGGAATTTCTGGTTGAATTTCAAAATTTTGGAAATCCATTGGGGCTATGGATAGTTGACACCTAGTTTTCCCAAACCATGAGACATACTATAGAAAAAAAATGAAACCCCAGGTATTGAGCGATTTCATGTTTGGTACATATTTTAACAAACCATGAACCCACCAAGTAGAAATTGTGTAAACACATTAGTAGGGGAGCACGTCTAGGGTTCATGATTTATCTAAACATGCATCCCTACATATCTAACAATGTGTATGCTATTTTTTAATATGTAATTTATTTTCAGAAATTCTGAAAATAACCTTTTAGATCCACGCTAGTTTGGATTGACCCCATATTATTTTATTCTTCCTTTGAGGCTCCCAATAGGATACTTTTCCCCCTCTACAACGCTTTGGAAGTGAATCAGGCTAGGTAAATGAAAATTGATCTATTCCTAGTATGTTTTCTCATCCCGTATCTTTATATTTCCTCCTCTTGTTTACTCACTAGGGGTTTTTAGACCTCTCTATTATTGGATGATCTAATATATGATGTTTTAGATGATTAATCTAGGCTAAACTCCCAGATATTCATTATTCATGATCTTCATTAGAGTTTCCAGATTATGGATTTACATATTGAGATGATGTTATCCCAATCTATGTGGTTATGTTATGATGGATAGTTTTGAATAACCTTAAATTTTTATTGTTGGAATTCAATTGTTGATTTGAATTAAATGTCATAATTTCAATTATATTTCTCAAAATCAATTTTTTCTAAACAAAAATTCTATTGAATTGGGGATTTGGAATTATATTTGGAATTAATTATGACCCCACCAATCAATTAAAATATGAACTATTTGAGAAATTTGATAAATATTGATTAAATTAAATTATGGAATTTAACTGTTGAATTGGAATTTTGAAATTGATATAATGAAATTGATTTGAAATTTATAATTTTGAAAATGGATTAATAATGATTTCATTTTAACCCATTTGTATTATCATCAAAAATCAATGATTTGATTCAAAACATATATATAGGTTATAAAAGATAAATTCGAATATTTTAAATGGAAAATGGGATGAATTTTATTTTATTAAGACTCATAATAAAGTTACAATCCTTGATTTTCAGTAGTGAACATGAAATCCTTGGTAGTTAGTGAGTTATTCAGGATATAACTTTAGGATTTATAACACTAACAATACATGTGCATCAGGTCGCATCCTCGATGTGATTGTGACAGGGTCCTCCTTGCTCAGTATCATGGAGGATGAGTGTATACATGTTTTTGTGATTCAATATTTGAGTGTGAGGGAGTCATATAGCCCATAACTATCATATGTTTTAGTATATGAATCTGATAATCAATTTTTTCTTTGAAATATAATCCATAATTTGTTGTAAAAGTTTAACATGAATTATATGTTTATATAAAATATTTTTTATATAAAATTTTTTCCAAGTGATTTATTTAATGCACTTCCAAAATCTGAAATGTACAGAATGATTTCATTTAAATGTGATTTAGTAATTCCATGCATGATTATTTAAAAGTGAAATAATTTTTATATTTATTAGATTTTTTTACATTTTCATGGAATTCTTGGGGATATCCTATTGGGATTTTAGCTCAATTATTACATGTTCCTTAGGCTATCTATAGATTATCATCTTCCATGTTCTAGAAAGGGTAGACACCACATATAGGTGGTCGCCGTTGTCGATCCTTGGGATTGGAGAATTGTTTCCACTGGAAGATGGGGTTTTCATTCATTTTTATAGTTATTTGATGTTGTACATTGGGATTTTTACCAATTTATCTTCTGGTAATGTTATCCTCATGTAGTTTTCATTTTATTCATTGAGACATTTTTTAATTGCTTTCGCAATATTTATGGAAAATTTGTTTCCACTAGATTTTTGTATGATGTTGGGTTATTGTCACTAACCCATGGAGATCAGTAATTACCTTTAGGGTACATTAGATCTATCTAGGTTATTGTGTCACCAGGGTACCCAGGCTGGTTTTGGAAAGTCTTCTTGCCCTTTTTCTATGCAGACTGAATTTATTCCCATATATAACATTCATATTTATTTTATGGTTATGATATTTTTTGTTTTCTAAAATGTAGTTAAATATATATATATATATATGTATGTATGAGTTTTATTATATTTTCATATTATAAATAAATTTTAGAGGTAAATATTTAAACATATTTACATTAAAATTTTATTTGAAAAATATATACCATATTTAAATAAATATGTATTATTCATTTTATTTAAAATAAAATTTTATTCCTATAATTAATTTTTAAAAATGAATTAAATTATATATACATACATATAAAAGTAATAATTATATATAAATTTTTCTGTGTTTCAATAAAAATTTATTCATTTATAAGTATATTCTAATTCATATAAATAAATACATATATGTAAATGTTTGTGCTTATATGTGAGAAATATAAATGTGCAGGAATGTGGAAATAAATGTGAGTTAATATTGTTAAAATATTTAATATATTGATATATTTTTATAAATATATAATTATTTTTAAATATTTTTTATAAACATACTTAAAATATATATTTTTTTAAATATTTTGAAAAAATTATACCTTAATATATAATTATATTGATATATGTATAAATATATATACATATAAATACAAATCTAATTTATATAAATTATATATAATATAATGTATATAGAAATATATATTTTTTAATAATTTATTTAAATATTATTTAAATATCAAATAGAAAAAATATTATCCTATTTCTTTATACAATATGTAACCATTTGCTAACATAATAAATTTATGAATATTTATATACTTATAAAAAGGTATATATTATGTTTTAATATGAAAATATGTGTGTTTATAAAAAATATATATTTATATTTATATTCAATTTTTCATAAATTAATTATAATATGTAATATATTTAATTAAATATACTTATATTTATTTAACACAAACACATAAAAATATATTTATGACACATATTCAAAAATAATTACCTAAATATATATAAATAGATTAATAATGTGAGTTTTGAAAATATAAATATAAATAAAAATTAATATCATAAAATATATAATAATACATGTTTGGGGTAATGGTAAAGGCTTTTAAATTTCACATTGGAGGTCATATGATTGATTTCATGAATGCACGTAGTTGAACAAATATATAGGCTATTGAAAATCCCTAAAAAATTAAGGTTGAAAGTGTAGACAAAAGGGGGTGTGTGGTAGTGTGAGTATGGGGATAATTACAAACACTGGGATGGGGTTATATAATTATAATGTAGTATGGGGTTGTGAAATTAATGATTTAATAATTTGTTTCATATTTATTTACTACTAGAAATGATAATAAAGACCATATATAAATGTGCTAAAATTGATAAAAGTTGCATTTATTAGCAAATTTTTCCTCAATAAATATGCCATTTAAGTGTTTTTTGGCACAATTAATGTTTTTATATTCTACGTGTGCATAGCATGTAAGGGATTTTTTAGTGTAGAGAAACCCAAATTCTATTACTTTTAAATGCATCATTTTTAGTACTTCCCTATATCTTTTTCTCAGTATTGTGTAATAGTGATAACCAAAGAGATATAGAGAGGTACTATAGAGGATTAAATGGAGGATATTATGGTTTTATAAAATTAAATCAACTTATTCATATATCATTTAAATCAATTAATTTAATTAATTAATCCACAGACGATGTCCAACTCCCAAGCATCCTAATGTGAACCAATGTAATTTTATCCCTAAGTAAATACCCTAGTTTCAAACTCATCCATGGTGTTAGTCTTACCATATGAAATTTCATTGAATGGATATAATAACTTCTTCACAAATACACCTTCACATGTTTTATTCAATATATTTATACATAATATAGATAGTTTTACAGCCCTTTCACCCTAAATATTCCATGTCGACTCTCCCTGGGGGTAAACACCATGGCCTAACACAACCAAATTACTATATAATTGTTAAAGTGTTATCTACTAGGTGAAATTTACCATTTTTTCCAATAGATGTCCCGAACACAGAAACACAAAAATGAGATAATTATTTTTTCAGAAAATCATGTTACTTCACAAACTCGCACCCTTAAATAAAATTTCATCCCCAAAAATAATATAATTAGAGCCACATACACAAAAATACCCCATGAATCATCATATGAAAAATAACACACCCACATGTTCATTCCATTCAACTTTGAATATATGGTCCTAAAAAATGTGGTATATAATTTTCTATGAAAGAGACACCCCCTTACATCCATAAGACACGAACTCCAACCCTATTGAAGAAAGTATACAGTTGGAACACAAATCAAATTTGATTGGGTCATTCTATTAATCAATACGGAAAACATATACTCATATAAGGGACATCCCACTATAAGGAATGAAATAAAACCACTTAACACAAACTCTAATCGTGAAATGTGTCAATTGGAAATTCTATCACAATTGGGAGAGCTTTACTCGATAACATTAAATATCATTATAGATTTTTTTTCTGTATAACCCATAAACACTATACTCTAACACTTGAAGTGTTTGAAAGATGAAATCTCCATAAGTACCACAACATCTTCTTTGAATTCTCCTTCAATCAATGTAAAAGTAAAATTGTTACAAAATTCTGAATCAGAGGTGATAAATGCCTTATTCTCCAACATTAAAATCCATTTGAATAACCCATATGATCCCCAATCTGAAGTAGGATTTTAATTTTCTACTGATGACCAAATATTTTATGTATCATCACTATTTTATAAAATTTACGAATACAAACATTAGGTACAATATCAATCTAACCCAATTACCCAACATCGCATAACTTTTCATCAGGTAAAGAACGCACTACAATATGTAGTAGACGATCATGATGATCTAGATGAATATACTCAGTGAGATATTTTCACCATGATAACTCATACATGAGAAATAAAAATCTACAACCTCCTGAAAAACCCTCTTCCCCCACCACATAGGGAGAGTTCTTATCTAATGGGTACACCGATAGAAATCAATTATTCAAACATATTGGGGTTTTTGATTCAATAGGGTGACACACACATGATTTTCAACTCAATATTCATCATGAACGCAATGTAAACCCAAATATCCACCTCATAATGTAGGTGACATGCTCCAAATTATTAGGAAATTGATTTAGGTCTATAACCTAAGAAATCTCCATCACATATGGACACTAAATAAAAACCACCTTCACGGTACTAACTCATATAGGATGGGTGTTGGGATCCTCCTATCAATAATAGGTGAAAAATGTCTCTATATTCTTGTAAGAATCTCTTCTAAGGGGTTAGATTCTGAGAATATGATTTATCATACAATGACCGAATCATCTACTATGAGCTTCAACTACTACACCAGTTCATAACACTATGATCAAATCAACAGCCATGTCTTGAATTTAATTCCACCCAATACTAGCCAAATTTATGGATCCTATGTTAGGAGAGTCAAGAAACCCATTTTGAATCTAATTTTATGAAGATCAAAACTGTCTTGAATATATAAAAGGCACCTTATTAATCATATTACAAGAATTTATGGGTCCACATGTTCATAAGATTCACTTTGACCCTTATCATCTGACATAATAACATTTTATGATCATCCTTATAGTGAAATCAGATGCTTATATCATCCATTAAACAAGGTTCTACCTTGGGTTACCCTTTAAAATAATATATATATTCATTTGTACTAATAGAATGAAAATATACACCCATGTATATAGTGCACCAAATGAAGCTCCCACTATATTATTCACATGAACTGTAGATCTCATAAAATTTTACTATAGAAAATTTTGGGGAAACCATCTCATGAATTTGCTGATCATTCATGTAAAACCAGACATGGCCACACCACCCTATGGAGGGGTATGTATCCTAATAATCTACATTCATTCTGGGGGGAATCTCAATCCTTGTACATGGTACAAAATCCTTTCATAGTAAGAAAAAATGACTTTGGTTAATCTATAATCATACTATATAGGAATCATGATAGTAGATTCCAAAACAAGTCTATAAAAAATTGCATCCAAATATAAACAAAGGCCTCATACTCCAACATATCTTTTATTATACAATGATTATGATCTCATCACTATATATTTTGGCCTCCTAAATCTCAACACACATATCATATCCAACCTATGGGTAGTCCAACACAACATAGTGAAAAGTTTAATCCTCTTTAATAAATATAAAATCTATATGTAAAAATAGAGGAAAAAATATCACTAATAAATTACATATCTCAACTGAATCTCTTGAAAAAATATATTATAATTAAATAACAAATGGTGAGAGGCTAGGAAATTGGAATGTGATATTAATTAACATTATATTTCATAAATGATTGATATTAGTGGGTAACACATTATATTTTATTGGATTTACTTTATTGGGTTAGATCACATCTAGATGTGGTGATATAAAAAGGAATGGAAACATCTTATCTAACCATTGTATGAATAATGTACCAAATTAAAGGTACCCACAATTAATTTCTTATAGTTTTGAGATGATTAAAAAATTATCAGATACCAAGTTCAAGGATACATCTTCAATCACAGCTATATTGGTCTTATTGGTCAGTAACCAATCTCGAAAACCCATTAACATCATTTACTAAATTTCCAAAACCAGTCCTTACAATAACTCTAAAATAAAACTCTATACCTATAAAATCTAACATTGATACTATAACGACATTGTTTCCCTTGGAATCTGGGGATGACCGCCTTGATGGGAGGTCCAAACATTCTGATCGGTTTCTAACGGGTTTGTTCGTAGAACCGGAAACATCCAATGATTCCACATCCATTCGGACCTACTTTCCAAAGGTAGGTGCTCATTAGTTTGTAGACTGATGAGGCTTAGGAATTTGCATTGGTCGATAGGATGGGAGGTCGGACTCATCACACCTTTTTTATGGGAATTATTATCTACTCCGGGACTCTCTTTATAGATTTAAGTTATGTTCATGAATCCTTATTATATTATGAAGTATAAAATGATCTTTCCTTCAGATCTGACAATCAATGATTAAATATGTAGTAAATTTAGAGAATCTTTTTTATGTAATCGAGGTTCTTCATCGATAGAGAATCATCTGTATTTATTAGAGATTCTTGGTCAATGGTACCCTTCGACACATTTATACAGAATTCTCTTGGTCATTATGATGACCATACTGGTTTTAAATCCACTCAGTGGGGCACTTGAAGTTTATTGTCATTCAGAAGGACATGGATTATTTTAGAGTTGGGATCGAACCCGTAGATGGGCTACCTACGTATCCTTTGTTTAGAAAAGGAATCAGAACCCACGTAGTTCGAATAAGGGAGTATGATGTTTATGATTGATGGCTCAAAGAAGGATGTCACAATTACTTTTACACTCTAAGCTCACATGAGTCATGCTATGTGTGAGAAACAAGAGGTATTGCTAAAAAATTAGACAATTGTGCCATGAAAGATAAAATCCTAAGAAACAATGTGGGATTTATGTATGTATGACTGCCCAGATAAATGAAGGTTAGGATTTACTCTTAGGAAAGAAATCCATGAACAAGGTCCATAAAGGTATATGTGCTTCATGGAGATTTTGAATACTCTAACTTGGGGCTTACTCCTGAAAAGGAGGCCCAAATTAGGAGAAGACTTATGATTGGGTTTTACTCCTGAAAAGGAATCCCAGATCAAAGGTAAATTAGGACTGGTTAAGAGAAATTAAGACTGGGGATTACTCCTGAAAAGGAGGCCCAAGTCAAGGATTAAGGTTTGAGGCTTACTCTTGAGGAGGATGCCCAAATTAAGGGACTTTAAGAATTGGGTCTTACTCCTAAGGAGGATTCCCAAGTTAAGAATTATGACTGGGACTTACTCCTGAAAAGGACGACCAGGTTAAAGGAATTATTACTGGGACTTACTCCTGAAAAGGAGGCCCAGGTTAAGAGATTTTAAAAATTAGGGGACTGGGGATTACTCCTAAGGAGGATGCCCAGATTTGGGAACTTTAAGAATTGGGGATTACTCCTAAGAGGATGCCCAAATTAGAGGACTAATGACTGGAGATTATTCCTAAAAAGGAGACCCAGGTTAAGGATTATATCATCTTAAAGGATGAGGTTGAATGAATAAAATCTCAATCTTTAGTGACATAAAGATGTGTAAATCACTATGTTTTGAGAGATATTCCACAGAATTCCTTTCAGATAAGGAAGTCAAATCAAGAAATCAATCCATAAATGTCTTTGAAGAGTGTCTTGACGACTGAATCTTGAATAGGAAATTTGTAATGGCTTAAGAGGGGTAAAATGGGAAAGAAAGGCACCCAAAAAGGCAGGGGCGCACAAGTCCTGGCAGGCGCGTAGGTACTGCATGGGCACGCAAGTCTTGGTCGCGCAGGTATACATGCGCAACACGTTTGGTACTTGTGCGGTGTTCAACCAGTAGGGTAATACTTGAGCAACCTTTGTTTAAGGCCTTTAGAATCCTCTTGAGGTTATTCCAGCAGAGGGGCGCACAGGTTCTATTGAAGGAGTAAGGCAGCGCGCAAGTGTGTCCATTTCCCTTAAGGGCTGGCCACCTAGGCGCGCAAGTGTTGACGAGTTTCAACACTTAGTCCTTCCTCCCCATCTTTATATATTCCGTTCTAGGTAAAAAAATTACCTTAGAAGTGTTCCGGAAGCTTTGAGAAGAGACTAGGGTGTCGGGAGATCCAATCTGAGTTTCTGGAAAAACTCCTCTTCAAATGGGGGGCCCACAGGGTCTATTTATAGGCAGGAGAAGACCTCGGGCGGTTACCACATAGGTCGCGCAAGTCACTTGAGCGACCATAATGTGCCGCGCAAGTGGACATATGCGACTACGAGGGAAGTTGCGCGACTTATGGGCAATCTTCTCCTTGTTCATTACTTTGTTGATTTTTGATATTTTCTTAAAAGGATGAATCAATTTGTGCTAAGTCATTTACCTTTTCCTAATTTTAGATTTTTTGACAAAAGGAGCATCAACAAAAGTCCCCCCTCAGAGTTTGATCCGAAAGAAATGAGGATTTGACTCTGAGGAAATCGATAATCACATGGAAATTGGGGCGCACAAGGTAGGGTGCACAAATGAGATTTGGGCGCGCAATGCCTGACGTGCAGGGATATGGCCCTTGATCACGCAGGGTATGACGCGCAGGGTCCCGGCCACATCTATAAATAGAGGGCCTCACTTCTGTACAAGAATCCGGATTTCTGGACTTCATACCTTCGAGCTCTCGCCGCGCAGGTCACCTTAGCCGTGCAGGTTGCTCTGTTTTCCGGTGTTTTCCTTGATTTCGCGCTACTCTCAAGGTATATGGGCTTCCGTGGTGCTACTTGCATGGAAAATACTTGTGCGGCACATCCATACTTGCGCTCCAAGTTTTAAACTTGCACGCCTTAATGCCTTTTCCATTTTTCTGAATTTCTTTTACAAATTTTATGAAAAATAAACCCATTTAAGAGTTAGTTTATTCAACTTTTGTGCAGATTCAATGGCTCTTAGACACGGAATAGTTGATGAACTAGCTAGAAAGAGGATTGATGACATGATGAATATTGTTGTCCATGATTACTATGATATTTGCGACAACACTTTCCCAGATCTGGCTAAGTACTTGAAGAAATATCATCTTAATTTCCCACAGAGAATCTATCTGTCTCTCTATTGTTATGGTCATCTGCATGGAGTAAATGTTCCAAATGCAAAGAACTATACACCTGAAATGAATCTGCACTGATACTCCTCTATTTCGGTTATGTTGTGCATTAAGAGCAACAACAATGGTGTGAACTTTCAAATTCTTCCTCCATGTCATTTCCTTGCAGATATGAAAATGGAAAACCCATGGGCTGAAATTTTTTCCACTGCCGGTTGGTGGAGAGAAGACAAACATGGTATTAGAGCAATATCTGAAAAGATTACTCTCTCCATATGGCTCTTTACTTCCAATGCTCCATTCTCAAAACCATGTATCCATATTCCAAGTATCTTGAACAGAAACAGAGTCACTGTTTGATCAGAAGAAAATTTTCTCAAACCGCACTCAAGAACATTTTTTTACAACTGTTCCAAGAAGATCTAGTATCACTACATCTCTTATGGTATCCAGTTGAATGAATGAATTCCAGGTGGTTTCTGATGAAGCTCGGGATGCCGTAAATCAAATGAAGAGTTATGTTGAAAGCCTCTTTTAATTCTTGAAAAGGAGAAGAGACTCCAGTCTGTGGATGTCCTTCTAACTCTTGTGCATCAATGAAAAACACTTTCATCTTCACACATTTGTACCTGCATTCTCTTTTTCTACATGCTTTAGATTTTACCTAAGCCAATGGTCCTAGTAAGCATAGTTTGATTTTTACTAGGATTAATGTAAATAACCCTACAAACTTCAAACCTTTTAATTTCTCAATGTTACCTAAATCATACAAAATGTTTGTTTAGTGAGCTGGGAACTTGAATTTTATTCAGAGTTCCCTTGTCTTTTTTGGGCAGTTTAAAGTCATGCACATCAGACATAAAAAAAAGGCTAATGTTTAAGGTCAAAATATCTTTGACTGAAATGGATTAGAATTGACTCAATTCCTTCAAAATTCATCTGAAAACATATTACCATACTCAAGTATGAGGGAAAATATGTAAGCTATGACTTAAGAATATTTGAATCTGAGGAATGATATGAAAAAGAGCTAAAAGGCATTAGAAGAAGTAGTTTCCAAGAATAAAGTTACTATTATTTAACAAACCCGTTAGGGGGTTGAATTATGCAGGGCCACCTAAGGGTATTGGCTGAATAGTTAAATAAAATAGTATCTTTTGGCTAATAATCTGTTATGTAGACTGTTTATGCAAGGCCACCTATGGGCACGTGCTGCATAGTCAGGCAAAAGAACTCTCAGAAATTTACTTTCCTAGTGATAAAATCCAGTGAAAGTTTTTGGAGATTCAAATCTTCCAAAGTATAGAGTTTGATGTATGGAAAGAGGTACTTGAATATGGAGAAAATATTTCCAAACAAAATTATCGAAGAACTGGATGAATATCACTCCTATGAAGTTCTAACCCAAACGTTGGGAAGGAGAATATAAGCCATAGACTTAAATACTTTCAGATCATGAAAAAGGATATGGGACAAATATGTTAAGGATGGCTATTTTTGCAGATCCCTACATACTGTCATTTAAGACAAATAAGGATAAAAGAGGCATTCTTCAAAAGAATGAAGTTACCTCTATCTGACAAACCCATTAGGGGGTTTAATTATGCAGGGCCACCTAAGGGCATTGGCTACATAGTCAAATAATAGTACCTTTTGGCTAACAAGTCTGTTATGTAGACTGTTTATGCAAGGCCTCCTATGGGCACATGCTGCATAGTCACACAAAAGAACTCTTAGAGGTTTGACATTTTTGTGACTAGAAGTCATGAAAAAGAGTTATGAGGATCTAAAAATATTTAAGGTTATGATTATGAAACATAAAGATGGGTATTGTTCAATGTATACAGAGATACATAGATCAATGCTAACCATAATCATGTTATGGATGGGTCCTGAATTAAAATGTTGGACTTCACTACGTATCCCATAAGGATGAGAATCAAGCCATACGTAGTTCTTACACTGTAGTTTAACGTCGTATGGGAAAAAAGGATTAGAGATCTTAGTTTAGGGTCATAGAGCTTGGACCATTATAAGAAATACACAGTGTGTGTTTTCATGGGGACTTTTCAGCCAAGGGACTGAAAGTGGAATTTGGGGTTAGGCCCAAAGACTTGGGGCTGGATTCGAGGGACACTCGAACGTTCCTACGTATCCCATAATGATGGTAATCAAGCCCACGTAGTTCTAGAAATACCCTCTGTACAAATTTGGTTCGTACATGTGAAGGGTGAAAGGGGACTTTAGTGCAATGATGGTTTAACCCAAGATAAAAGGTTCGGGCATTTCCATGTATGCATGTAGTCTTTGAAATGAAACATGATTGAAAAATCAATGAAAATTATGGTTCCGTCTAAGGTGAGGGTATCAAAGAAATTTGTAGTTTATTGTCATACTGGACAAAATTGTTGTATAGTTTAACGTCGTATAACAAGGACGAAAGTGAACCAATGTAAAGATATTTATTCTAGGGGAGGTTTCAAGAATCAACATCGTATGAGATGGAGGTGAACCGATGTGAGTAGATTGGTTTTGGGCTTGAACCTTAAGAGGTTTCCTACATACCCACCCTAGAAGGCAAGGATCAAATTCTGTGTAGTTCAATTAAAGAATGAATTAATGATCAAGTTTTTCTTGGGGACAACGACCTAAAAAATGATGTTGGGACTTACACATGGTTTGTAGCCTAGAAGGAGTGTTATGGTTGAGGTTTTCTCTAAGCTCACACGAGTCATACTCGGTGTGAGAAACAATAGGTAGCAACAACCTTAACAATACATAGTTTAACGTCATGTAAAACTTATGAAGGGACTATGCAGTTTAAAGTCTTGCAGTTAGGAATACTGGTGCTGCACAGTTTAGTGTCATGTAGCAGGGGAAAAAGTACAGTTTAATGTAATGTAGGACGTATCACATACATTCTATACAGTTTAGCGTCATGTAGTTAGGACGATGGGGAAAATATACTTTAACATCATGTTGGACAAAAGGGGGACTGTGCATTTTAATTTCATGCAGTGAGGACAAAAGAGTATACCATTTAACGTCATGTTGGATGCATTGGGGATTTTTTCCACAGTTTAGCGTCATGTTGGACGAAAGTGCGAATAGTTTAAGGTCATATGCATGGACCGTGGATGGTGAATTTTAATGTCATGCTAGACAAAAGTGTAGTTTAAGGTCATCCAGGACCTTTGATGCTTATGTAGTTTAACGTCTTTCCGAACGTAAGGGACTTCTATACAGTTTAGTATCATGTAGTTAGGACATTACAGTTTAACGTCATGCTGGATGTAAGGGACTCGCAAATAGTTTAGGGTCATATTCATAGACCGTTGATGATGCAGTTTAATGTCATACAGGACCTAGTTGCAGTTTAAGGTCATACTGGGCCATTTAGGGAACTTTTTCACAGTTTAACATCGTGTGGGACGAAGTTGCAGTTTAAAGTCATACTCGACCATTGTTGTATATTTTAATGTCATATAGCAAGGACGAACTGGTGGTGCATAGTTTAGTGTCATGTTGCAGGGACATAAGTACTTTGCAGTTTATACAAAATACTTCTTCAAAAATCTGGCATTGGTTGGAGTAGCGATGAGTTCTCCATCCATCGAGATTAATGAATAAGCTCCATTGGAGTAGACCCTATGTGTTGAATAAGGTCCTTCCCATTTTGGCTCAAGCATGGGAGGTTTTTTTCCTGGTATCATTGGAGTTATGAGAACTAATACCAATTATCCCTGAGTGAATGAACGAATACAAACTTTTTTGTTAAAAGCTCGTGCTATTCGATTCTGATAGATTTTCAAGTGGTGGAATGTGCACATTATTTTCTCATCTAACCATTCCAATTCATTCAATCGCTTTTGAGATTTATCATCTGTAGATAACTGATCACAAATGTCTACTCTGAGCGAGGGTAATTGAACTTCAATGGGAAATACGGCTTTCATTCCATATACCAATGAATATGGAGTTGACCGAGTTTCAGTGCGGGTGGTAGTCCGATAAGCCCATAAAGCATGAAAGAGTTTATCAGGCCATGACCTCTTATCTTTATCCACCATCTTTTGCAGTATATTTGAAAGAGTCTTGTCAAAGGATTTTATCTGGCCATTGGCCGCTGCATGATACCGAGATGAATGGTTGGATTTGATGTTGTATTCTTGATACAACTTCTTCACCTTGGATGAACAGAAGATGGTGCCATTGTCCGTTAATATGGTATAAGGGACACCAAATCTGGTAATGATGTTAGACTTGATGAAGCTAACAACACATTTGGAACTGACTTCCTTGAGAGGTATTGCCTCTGCCCATTTGGAAAAGAAGTCAGTAGTAGTAAGAATGTACTTAAACTTCTTGGTCGTAGCTGAAGGGTAAGGTCCCACCACATCCATCCCCAATGTGGCAAATGGCCACGAGTATTTAGCTGTATGAAGCAACTCTGGAGGATTATGAATGAAGTTGGCATGTACTTGACATGAATGACACTTCTTTGTGAAATCAACACAATCTCGTATCATTGAAGGCCAAAATTATCCAAGCCTTCGAACCTGATCAGACAGTCTATGTCCAGACTGGTGGGCACCACAGACTCCTGCATGTACTTCTTTCATGACAACCATTTTCTCTTCACCATGAATGCATCTGAAGTGAACTCCATCAAATCCACGTTTGTAGAGAATTTTCTCTAGGTGATCTGGGCTATCATAAAGAGTAAAATTAACCACATGTCGCTAGAGTTGTTCTTTCTCAGGTCTATCAGGTAGAAGTGTTCCATTTTGAAGGTATTCCCTGATAGGTGACATCCATCCTGTAGTATGAACATATAGTTCAAGAATGGGACAAATTTCATTAATTTCCTCTGTCCTGATTCGAACATAAGGTGAAATTGAACAACGGTGGGCAATACTGATGGTTGTCTCATCCCGATTTGGATCTTCCAGAGCTGTGGCTATATTAGCCAATGCATCAGCTTGAGAATTTTGTGATCTTGGTACATAAGAAAATGTCGGTTCCAAAGGGAATTCTGCCATTAACTCTCTAACGTAATCATACAAAGGCATTAGTTCTTCCTTTATGATGGCATAATCCCCATTGACTTGTTTGATTACCAGGTCTGAATCACCTTTCACCTTTAAGTGATTCACTTGTGCTTGAAGTGCTAATTCCAAACCTACGATGAGATATTGGTATTCTGCTTCATAATTGGTACCACCTTCCTATAATAAAAAGGAATAAGGTAACACTGCCTTTTCTAGGGAAATGAGCACAATTCCTAAGCCAACTTTGTTGAATTTAGGATTTTCCATTTTCCTCCCTCTTGGACTTCTGGAAGCACCATCAAAATACATTTCCCATGCCCGAGGACTTTCTTGAATAGAGAAGACTTCCTCATCATAGAGTTCAATATCTGAAGATGTGTCTTCCACTAAAGGGTGTTCAGCTAGAAAATCAGCTAGATCTTGGCCCTTTATCACCTTTTGAGACACATACTGAATGTCGAATTGCTGCAAAATAACTGCCCACCTTTCCAGACGTCCTGTAAGAATTGGACAACATAGGATAAATTTGAGCGGGTTATTGCGAGATACCAATTGGACCTCGTGATGTTGTAGGTAGTATCTCAACTTTTAAAATGCAAATATTAATGCCAGGAAGCACTTCTCAATACTTGAATACCGGGTTTATGCTTCAAGCATGGTTCGACTGAGATAGTAGAGACTGTTTTCATTCCCAGCATCATTCTTTTGAGGAAGAAAGGCACCTAATGATCGCTCTAGAGCTGTCACATCGAGAATAAGTGGTCTTCCTTCAACAGGTGGCATGAGTACGGGTGGACTCAAGAGGTATTTCTTGAGAATATCGAATGCTTATTGACATTATTCAGTCCACTAGTAAGTGAGTCCCTTCTTCTTCAATTTGGTGAACGGTAAACTTTTACCTACTAAATTGGCGATGAAACGCTGAATATAGGCTAAGTGTCCTTGAAGTACTCTTAATTCTTTCAAATTTTGAGGAGGTGACATACCAAGGATTGACTTGGTCTTCTCAGTATCGACTTCAATACCACGATGGTGTAAAACAAAGCCGAGAAATTTTCTTGAGGTTACCCCAAAAGCACATTTTAAGGGATTCATCTTCAAATTATGTTGTCGAAACTTGCAGAATATGACTTCCAAATCAGCCAAGTGATTATAACATTGTTTGGATTTAACTACCAAATCATCTACATAGCATTCAACAAACTTCCCTAAGAAGGGTTTGAAGATATGATGCATGGCACGCTGATAAGTTGCACTAGCATTCTTTAAGCCAAAGGGCATTACCCGGTAGCAAAACACACCCTGAGGGGCTCTGAAGGCTGTTGATTCATCATCTTCTGGGGCCATTCGGATCTGATTATATCCAAAATATCCATCCATGAAGGAAAGTGCTTCATAGCCATCTGTTGCATCAATTAGAAGTTCTGTAATCGGAACTGGGAAATCATCCTTAGGACAATGCCAATTAAGATCTCTGAAATCGATGCAAACTCCAATTTGTCTGTTCTTTTTCTTTACATGGAAAATATTAGCCAACCATTTTGGATATTGAACTTCTCTAATAAAGTTAGCTTTTATGTGCTTATCCACTTCAGCTTCAATTTTGGAAGCATAAGTTGGGTGTGTTCTTCTCGTGGCTTGCTTAAATCCTCGATGTTCTTCTAGTAAACCCAAATGATGAGTAGCAACATCAGGATCAATCCCGGGCATTTCTGTATAGTTCCAGGCAAATATATCTTTATTTTTCTTTAGAAAAGAAATATACATATCTTGCTCTTCAAGAGTCATGGTCGCACTGATTAAATTGGGGCGTGGATCTCATTTTGTACCCAGATTTATTTCTCTGAGTTCATCCACAGTGGTAGAGATACCCACTTCAAATGCTAGAGGATCATCTCTGAGATCTTCGTCTTCTTCTTCATCATGTGTTATTTCTTCTGTTTCTACTTGCATAGTATATGATAAAGTAGAATTCCCATGTTCTGAAGAGATGTCAAAATTTTCATATTTTGAAGAAGAAGCATCCATTTCCAACCTGATTGATGATGAAGGGTCTTCTTTGGGTAATAAAGAGGAGATGATGGATTGAGAATCTACATCATTGTTCACCTCCGATGTTGATATAACTTCTTCTGGCCTAATTGGTGAAGCATATACTTGTTGGATTTTAGCAGATGAAATGAAGACATCACCATTTTTGCTTTTATCACTGCTTGGTAGATTACCAATTTCTCCTATGTTGTCTGGCTCGATTGTCGTAATTGACATTATGGATCTTTCCATAAGAGTATTTTGATTTGGGTCTATCTTGTCAATTTGACTGATAGGCAACACAAAATCTGTACTCACATGTGTAAATGGATTTACTGGAATTTTTTCCAAACCATATGGAGCATTAACTTTGGTAATCTCCTTTGTTATGGATTTCTCCTTTTGCTTCATGTGATAGAATTCCGCCTCAATGTATTGAGACTCACATGTCTTGAACGAGGCCTTATCACCATACAACTTCCAGACTTGACCATCGAAACAATATTTGAGACATTGATGGTATGATGAAGGGATAGTCGCATGCTGATGTAGCCAGGGTCTTCCAAGCAAGACGTTGAAAGCTGAGTCTTGATCAACAATTATGAAATCTAAATTTGATACAGGATCTTCAAACTGAGTTCTGAGTGTAACTTCGCCCAGTGTTTCTTGTTCATTTTTACCATATCCTTGTAACATCATGGTAGAAGGATATAAATCAGATTCTGTGAGGCTCAATCGACGAAGTGTACGAATGGGCATGAGGTTGACTCATGAACCATTGTCAATGAAAGCTCTTCGGACGTCTACACAATTGACCTTGCCAGATAAATACAAAGGTCTGATATGCCCATTAACAAAATCATATTCATCTTTATCAGTAAAGGATATTATTGCATGGAATTCTGCAGGATTATTCTCTATGTGATAGACTTCAGCTGCAGCAATTTCAGTTTCAAACTCATGAGGACTTGACAAAGCCTCGATGAGTGCTTCCCGAAGATCTTTTGATAGATTCAAAGCATCTAGAATTGATAACTTGGCTGTTATTTGGGCCAAGTGTTTCAATACATCATACATTTGATCCAGAGGTCTACGTTTCCCAACAGGAATATGTGTTTTAGCAGGTACCTTGGAAGCAGATGCTTTGGAAGTTGATGCATCTTGTATTGGGATAGGAGTTGGAAACATCCTTGGTTTTGGAAGATTAGACTGATTAGATCCATTTAAATGCTGAGAGGAGGAATATGGAACTTTCAACCGGTCTTCCAAAATAACTGTGCCAGGACTGAATTTGCTATTGGTAGAAGAACTTGCTTGTTCTTACTGAGCTCGCTGAAGGGCTCTACCACGAGTTTCTGCTGCGTACACAGTTCTAGCAGGGGTAGAATTGGAATAGTGTCTTCTGAAAGATCCATGTCTTCCCTTGTATCCTGAGCCCCTGGAACTTCCTCTGATTCCTCTGTTTGATACAGGGAATTCAGGCTCATTGAAATCGAAACTGCGACTGGTATATAGATCTGTTAATTGAATCATATTAACAGAACCAAAGATTAACTCTTCGTCTGATGAAGACTCTGCCTGATTAGCTTGTTCAAGCTGTGTCGTTTGGTGGGGCGGTGCCCATGGCTTTGAAGTAGATGGCATGAATTCCACCAAAGTCAAAGACAACTTAGGCTTTGACACATACTCATCCTCTTATGATTCTTTTTCTTTCTTTGAATCATGTCGTTTCTTTGAGGACTTTCCCTCTGACGAAGAGGGTTTTGCCGCAACACTCATGGAAGAAGACACAATTGGTTTCTTTAATTGTGTTCACAAAATAGCATGAGTTCGATTGATTGTCTTTCTGACCATCCAATCATCATACTTCTGTGCATTTTTTCTTTTGACTTCCTGCCATTCATTCTCCTCCTCTAGAACTGTAGTAGTGACACATGCTACCTGGGATGAAGATCCTTTCAATGTGACATGTCCTGAGTCGAACATCTTTTACAGGAGGTCTTTGAAGACAAAACACTCCTGGATGGGATGCCCCAACATTTGATGAAAAGGTAAATAATTAGGACGGTCTTCATCTCCTTTCTTTTTTGGCCTCTTGGGTATTGGAAATTGAACCAAATTGTTTTCCAGAGCCGAAATGAAATAACCAGGAACTTGTTCATTTCGGAAAGAGTATGTTTTTCTCTTCAGATCCTCAAATTGTTTTTTTCTTTGATCTCTTTGATCATCTGGACGAAACGGCCTTTGTTGTTGGTGCTCAGGAGGTGGAGACCTTCGAGAAGATGAAGTTTCTGAGGTAGAAATAGGTACAGGTGCTTGTTCAAGCATAACTGTAGCAGTTTCTGATTTACCCATTTTCCTTCCTGGAGTTGATTGAATTACATGAGATTTAGCCTTAGCCTATATAAGGGAATATTCAATCTACTGAGCGATTGAAGTAAGGTCTCGAAACCCACTTGTGTATTTCACAGGGATTAATGGTGTACGTAATTCGTCACGCAGATTTTCCACATAGATTGGAAAAAATTATTCTTGAGGGAGTTCTAAACTCAAGGAATATGTTAATCCCTTCTAGCGAGCAATTAAATCAGAGACTCTTTCATTCTCCCTTTGCTTATAGTTTGTAAGATCGAAAACTGTTGTCTTTGGCAAAGTTGAGTTGAACTGAAGGAGGAATTTTTGGCGAAGATCCTCTCATCTGATAATTTACCGGGATTGCAAGCTTGTATACCAAACAAAAACTGGTCCTTGCAAGGTTCGCAAGAAGCATCTGAGTTTTACTGCTTCTTGCTGCTCCGGAGTTCCCATCATAGGATCGCAACAAGACACGTAATGTGTCAAATGTTGCTTAGGATCGCCTGATCCATTGAAAATAGGGAATACAGGATTCCCAAAACTGAATGGAGGAGAAATTGAATCTACCCATTCAGGGTAAACTTTATTTTCTGGTTGAACTTGCGCATGTTTCCCTTCCATAGTTTCTAACCGAGCTGTTAATGACTCAATAGTAGTTATTAACTTTTCATTAAACATCTGGTTGAACTTGGACTTGGGTAGGTGTAATGACTGGAGCTTGGACAGATGTGGCGATTGGTGCTGCAACTGATGGTAGTACTTCCAACTGTTGTTGCACTTGACCCGTAGGATTAAACCTGTGAGGTTGTACTGATAGAGGAGGATATTCTTGATCCATATCAGTAGTTGCAACAAATTCCTTTGGCTGACTGACTCTAGCATGCTTAACAAGAAGACTACTCTGAAGTAGTTCTGCATTCAACCATCTTAATTCTTTCATTTCTTCCCCCTGTTGTGCAAACCTTTGCTCTAGTGAGAGCGATTGACCTTCTCTAGAGGAAGGATATGTAACCTGATTCTTTCCCCTCCCTTTGTTGGACCCTTTTCGGAGAGGGGGAAGTGGGTTACTCGAAGGATTACCTAGGTTCTGAGTAATCCTTTGATTTCGTGTACGCACACCTTCATTATTTTTATCGGTGCGTACATCTTCTTGAGCAGGAACCCCTTCATCTGAGTCCCCTGAGTGAGCCTCATCTGGTGGATCAGCAACAATGGAATTAATGATATTGATTGATGCATAACGCATCACATTCCTTCTATCAGCATTTCTGTGATATTGTCTTCTTCCATGTCTTTGATGAGACATTGCCTTTTGTTGATTCAATCTCTCAGGAATTTCTTGATGAACCATAATTTGGAGAGAATCTCCTGATAATTTATCTCTTCATTCCTCTTGAGTTTTCTTCCCCAATCGAGAAAAGACCGACTTTCTCTAAGGAGGGGATTGATGATTTGAAAAAGTCCCCAGTCCAGTGGACTGGGGATGTTCCTGTTGTTCCCGCTCAACTCCTCGAAACCTATTTGTTGATTACGAGGGTTGGTTTAAAAGAGTCCCAAATCTGGCGAGCTGGGGTGGTTCTTGACATGCTATGTATGAGACTTTCTTGAAAGTCCTCCTGATCTTGCGAACCTTAGTCCGGAAATTAGCTGGATGCATTAATCTGTATCCTCTTGTATCACCCAGTTCAAAAGACCGTTGGATGATTTCCGACACTTCTGTCATTTGGTGACGTGCTTGCTCCAAACGAGAGTCCTGTTCAATATTCTCATTTTCTTGATGCAAGAGTAATTCAATAAATTTTTCTCTGTATTCTTGATTTTGAGAGGAACTAGTTGAAGCCTGTTCTTGGGAAAGATTTTGATTACAAAAAAATCTCATTGACTGTGGTCGGTCATGGGCAATAACATTGCATGAGACCATTTTCGACGAGCTTTGCTGACTGGAGAGCACCATGAAATGTAGTGCTCTATGAACACCCCATCCTCTGACATGAATACCATATGGGGAATTGGAAATTAACTGACGTAATCTTCTTAGTGCGCCAAAGCATGAACGTTGAAGGGATCTCTCAAGCTTTTCAGCCTTCGGATATCGAGAGACTGATAGAGACGCCAAATCAATCTGACGTTGTAACCCTTCTATTATCTTAAGACGATTTTCATATTCATCATAAGATAATACTTTCTTTTTCAACTCACAAAGAGTTTTCCATATGTTGAGACGAATATCATGAATTTCATCTTCCGTCAACATTTCTGGAATATTATACTGAGAGTCAGCCATAGGCCAAAACATGATTGGCACTTCACCTTTCACCAGTTTTTTTCTCATATTCAGCATTTCCTCTATATCATTTAATTAATATTCTTCTACCTAATTTGACCAGAGTTGGTGTTTCCGTGTTGCTTCATTGGATTCAATAGGATTGGTAGAGAAATCATTGATCAAACTAGAAGATGAATGACTTAGGGGTGGTTCGGAGAATGACCTACACCCTGGGCTATCTTCTGATTGAGAAAGTATTTCACCTGCTAGATATGAAGCTTCATACATGACTGGTTTCTCATTTGCAAGTGCCTTAAGATAAGAGGGCTTTCTCGGCACTACATTGTCCACTGGAGCATTTTCCGGGCAATGTGCATCACTACTATAGAGAGGACTTTCGTAGAAAAATTCATCATCATGGGGAGGACCACCATAATGGGTTATAGAAAAAGATGAGATCTCTTGATCCTTGGTCTTCTGACCACACAGAGGGTTCCTGTGGCTCTCATCTGAAGATGAAACTTCGAGATCGACCGAATTTTCATGAAGCAAGCCTTCATGAGGAAGTGTCTGTTGAAGACCTTCGGAATTAATGTTCCCACAATTGGGAACTACGGGAGTAGAATCTTGAATTCCAACAGATAATTGTCGGAGGGCTTCAAGAACTCCAGCATCGAGCAAGGCCTTGTTACATATTGGCTCATGATCTCCTGACTGTGCTGGGTGGGTCTTTTTCGTAGACGCCTTCTTACTTGCCTTGGAAACCACTTCTTGAAGAAAGTAGATGCTCTGAGCAGGTATATGTGCCTGATCAGGAAAGATGTCCTGGTTAGGCTGACGATCTCCTCTCAAATTAGGTGTATGTGCCTGACTTGTTTGTCCGTTTGATATGGGGGAGTATGCCTCACAACCCTCTTGGACGGGAACAGATGTGTGTGTCTGTTCCAGAGTGAATTTTTGATGTATCACTCCACTGGTAGGGATAGATTTATGTGTCTTTCCCTGAGATGCTGCTGAAGTTGTTATAATATCCTGGCAGGCATCCAGAATATGATCAGGGATTTTCTTCTGCTCTTTCACCATTGATAGAATATGCTTGGTGACTTCAGCTGCCAGAACAGGAATATACGTCCATTTCGGGCTTGGAGCAGGTGTATGTGCATGCTCTTGTCCTCCTTTTCCTCTCAGTGAATCCTCACAGTACTCAAGTGTGGGGGCAGAGAGTTGAGTCTGCCTCCTATTTGTTGTCGGGGCTTTCTGACTAACTTCTATGAATGCTACTAAGCAAGACTTTTGGTAGGCTTGATTAATACTAGCAGGTGTATGTGCCTGCTGATTGCACTTCACCAAACGTGGTTGATGACATCCATCATATGTAGTCAGACAAGCCTGCTGACTAACTGATGATGTATAAACAGGTGTATGTTCCTGCCTATAGTACTCCGCCAGAATTTCCAGGCGGGATTGGCGTGATTCTGCCAAACGAGTCTGCTGGACAGCGGGTTTAAAATGGGAAGGTGTATGTGTCTGCTCATTTCTTGCCACCAAGTTATGTTGGTGGACTTCTCCAGAGATGGAAGAGATGAGAACCTGCTCACTGTTGACCGGATTCCTCCTCTGGTGGTTTGTCTTGCTTGCTCGGGTTCGAGGAACCTGAGCCGAACGCCTGGAGTCGGTACCCTCATCATGTTGAGGGCACACTGCCGCACGAGTCTGGCGGCGATTATTGGTGGGAGCCCTCAGTAAAGACTCCAGTCTATTTGAATTAAGGCTTTGAGGGACCTGCTCATTCACCTCCCCAGAATAAGGGAGCTAATGGTGATTGCGTTCCGGGGATAATGACCTGAAACGGTTGGAGACGGTAGTCAGCACCGCCTGCTTCTTGATCACTGGTCGTCGTTGTCCGGACGACTGATGTGATTTGTTTACTTGGAGGGCCTGTCGGGCAGCCTCCAGGGTTGGGATGGTACCGTGTTGACGGTACTCCTTAACCAGTGTGTTTGATACCCAGCGTTGAAGACGCTGAGTAGGTGATATCATCCTAAGAGAGGATGACGATCCAGCAGGAGTAGCAGCAGTGGCATTTGCAGCAGCAGTATTCACATGTGTGAACTTGAGAGCAGCCATTCTAGAAATGCAGAAGATCTTGGAAAAAGAGTGCCTGTTTGTTATAATAGACATAATAAAGATAAATTTAGCCATTACATATTTTGGATGATCAATATGTCAATGATTGTTTTTGTTGGCCCTCTCATTCAGTTTTAAATAGGGGCCTAACAAATAGGTAAAACATCATTTTAACTTGGTTAAGGATTCTTGTCGGGTTCACCATTTTTGTTTCCCTTGGAATCTTGGGATGACCGCCTAGATGGGAGGTTCAAACATTCCGATCGGTTTCTAATGGGCTTGTTCATATAACCAGAATCATCCAATGATTCCACATCCATTCGGACCTACTTTCCAAAGGTAGGTGCTCATTAGTTTGTGTACTGATGAGGCTTAGGAATTTGCATTGGTCGAGAGGATGGGAGGTCGGACTCATCACACCTTTTTTAGGGGAATTATTGTCTACTCCAGGACTCTCTTTATATATTTAAGTTATGTTCGTGAATCCTTATTACATTACCAAGTATAATATGTGCTTTCCTTCGGATCTGACAATCAATGATTAAATATGTAGGAAATTTAGAGAATCTTTTGTATGTATTCGAGGATCTTCATTGATAGAGAATCATCTGTATTTATTAGAGATTCTTGGTCAATGGTACCCTTCAACACATTATTAAAGAATTCTCTTGGTCATTATGATGACCATACTGGTTTTAAAGCCACTCAGTGGGGCACTTGAATTTTATTGTCATTCAGAAGGATATGGATTATTTTAGAGTTGGGATCAAACCCGTAGACGGGCTACCTTTGTATCCTTTGTTTAGAAAATGAATCAGAACCCACGTAGTTCTAATAAGGGAGTATGATGTTTATGATTGATGGCTCAAAGAAGGATGTCACAATTACTTTTACACTCTAAGCTCACGTGATTCATGCTCGGTGTGAGAAACAAGAGGTATTGGTAAAAAATTAGACAATTGTGCCATAAAAAATGCAATCTTAAGAAAAAATGCGGGACTTATGTATCTATGACTGCCCAGATAAATGAAGGTTAGGATTTACTTTTAGGGAAGAAATCCAGGAACAGGGTCCATAAAGGTATATGTGCTTTATGGAGATTTTGAATACTCTAACTTGGGGCTTAATCCTGAAAAGGAGGCCCAAATTAGGAGAAGACTTATGATTGGGTTTTACTCCTGAAAAGGAATCTCAGATCAAAGGTAAATTAGGACTGGTTAACAGAAATTAAGACTGGGGCTTACTCCTGAAAAGGGGGCCCAGGTCAAGGATTAAGGTTTGGGACTTACTCCTGAGGAGGATTCCCAAATTAAGGTACTTTAAGAATTGGGTCTTACTCTTAATGAGGATGCCCAAGTTAAGAATTATGACTGGGACTTACTCATAAAAAGGAGGCCGAGGTTAAAGCAATTATGACTGGGACTTACTTCTGAAAAGGAGACCCAGGTTAAGAGATTTGAAAAATTAGGGGACTGGGGATTACTCCTAAGGAGGATGCCCAGATTTGGGAAATTTAAGAATTGGGGCTTACTCCTAAGAGGATGCCCAAATTATAGGACTTATGACTGGGGATTATTCCTAAAAAGGAGACCTAGGTTAATGATTCTCTCATCTTAAAGGATGAGGTTGAATGAATAAAATCTCAATCTTTAGTGACATAAAGATGTGTAAATCACTAGGTTTTGAGAGATATTCCACAAAATTCCTTTCAGATAAGGAAGTCAAATCAAGAAATCATGCCATAAATGGCTTTCAAGAGTGTCTTGATAACTGAATCTTGAATAGGAAAGGTGTAATGGATTAATAGGGGTAAAATGGGCAAGAAAGGCACCCAAAAAGGAAGGGGTGTGCAAGTCCTGGCAGGCGCGCAGGTACTGCATGGGCGTGCAAGTATTGGTCGCGCAGGTATACCTGTGTGACACGTTTGGTACTTGCGCGGTGTTCAACCAGCAGGGTAATACTTGAGAGACCTTTGTTTAAGGCCTTTAGAATCCTCTTGACATTATTCCAGCAGAGGGGCACGTAGGTTCTATTGAAGGAGTAAGGCGGCATGCAAGTGTGTCCATTTCCCTTAAGGACTGGCCACCTAGGCACGCAAGTGTTGATGAGTTTCAACACTTAGGCCTTCCTTCCCCTCTTTAGATCTTCCGTTCTAGGTAAAAAAAATTACCTTAGAAGTGTTCTGGAAGCTTTGAGAAGAGACTAGGGCGCCGAGAGCTCCAATATGAGTTTCTGGAAAAAATCCTCCTCAAATGGGGGGCCCATAGGGTCTATTTATAGGCAGGAGAAGACCACGGGCGGTTACCACTTAGGTCACGCAAGTCACTTGCGTGACCATAATGCGTCGCGCAAGTGGACTTGTGCGACTATGAGGGAAGTTGTGCGACTTATGGGCAATCTCCTCCTTGTTCATTCCTTTGTCGATTTTTGATATTTTCTTCAAAGGATGAATCAATTTGTGCTAAGTCATTTCCCTTTTCTGATTTTTTATATTCTGTGACGAAAGGAGCGTCAACAGACACAACACAACTAACCTCATAATATCTTAGGCTGGTGATAGATCGATAATCCCACACCCATGCCAACTAAAATAAGCCAAGGGATAATGAAAATCATTATATACGAATATCATAGAACATAGGACGTGTTATCCTATATTAACCTTGATTAAACATATCTCTTATTTGTAGAATAACTCAATATACAAGTATGAAATATAATGGTAATTGAATAGTATACAACGCATGGATGGGAAAATAAATGTAAGTATTTACACAATTTAAATACATGGGAAACAACACACTGATGAGTCTCTGAAACATAAAGACCTGTTATTCTCTTACATGTTGAACTTAGTGATGGACTGGCCTATATCCGTAGTTGACACCACCACAACCATGTGTCACTAAACTCTATAATGTGTATTAGAGAATTGTCTGACATTATCTCTAAATAATCCTATCCAAATCCATGTATGCCCGTCCCATTTCTTAACTTATGTGTCATATGTATAGACAAAAAAATATCATTCAATACACTTCATTAACGGGTAATCAAAGAACACAAAAATTTATGCTCAAATTAAAAAATGGAAACACAAAGGAATAAGCCTCCTGAACTATTGTAAAGTCCAAGAGCAGGATAATCATAATAACTAGAAAACCCAACATATATACATATACCATGGCCATAGAGTAATTAGTTAAATTAAAAATAAAAATAATCCATTTTTAATAAATCATTATAAATCATAGGGAAATAAATTGAAATAGATTTCCTTGATCCAATCCATGAAAGTTATAACATATGAGAACATATGTATTCTTAAGACACTAAAGAGTCTACACAAAATTGGTATCCAACGGACTATTTTCTCATGAGATAAATCCAATATAGTTTTGGGGGGTCACAAATCTAGAAGAAGATTTTATATTGAGATCTCTCAATAAACCATAAAACAATTGTAAACCTTGAAGTGGAACAAAATCAACACTAGATCGTGATCACAAAAGGAGGGATCCCCAAAACCACTAATCCAAAAATATTTTATCATTAGTCTAGAAAAAAATCTATCAATTTTAAATAACTAAAGCATCCAATAGGATTTTTAGTGGGGAACCCATACCTTGTTGATGAAACACCATTCACGTACTGGAACCATTAGAATAACAACACCCCACTTTTTATCTGTTATGAGGGAGTATCTCTTCTACCAATGGAGGACCCTTAACCAATCGATGGGAGAGATTACTGAACCTATATATGAAAAGGAAATACTTTACTTGTTCCTCGGAATATGAATGAAAAAATGGATTAATGGACCCCCCCCCCCCATATAATGAATGAGGAGGACCCGTACTGTGATATAGTCAATATACCATGTGAGTATCGAAACCAATATCACTATCAATGTCACACCTAATCCCCCATTATTTTTTCAACTAGTTGAATTTAAAAATATGCTTATCTCTACTTTTAAAAGAACATAGATGGATAACCAACCCACACTACAATGATATGCAGGGAAAACTACTCAATATTGGATATTTATTTATTATAAATGGTATTGAAATATAAATTATATACTTCATCTTATAAAAAACATGATACAGGGAAGGACCTAAGACCAACAGAGTGAGTTGGTTTTATGTAATAAGATAACCATATTGTATCCTATGTCTATATGTCTGGGTCGAAATGCCACAAATGGTATAGAAATATAATACATCGTTATAAACTTATAATTGGAACATGATTAATAATAATATTTTTATTATTAATAATATAATTAATATTATATTAATATTATATATTAACACATATAAAACATACAAGTGAGGATTCATAACCACCCCCAAATCACATATACTTTAGAAACTTCTTGAATTAGCCACATTCATACAATCCCCTACTCTCCCCAATGTTGTTCGGTGTCTCTTATTTTTATTTTCACTTAATTATTATTCAAATCCCCAATCATTCCAATAGCCACTCTCTTATCCTTTTAAACCCTATACATATTAATATATTAAATAGCATACTCAAACACTCCCTACCATCTTATTTTATACCATCATCATCCAATCATTACAATAGCAATCACACAACCTCCTAATGTGTACATGTTCTTTTCAGGACTCCCCTCTGTCATTTTGTCTCCATACACCAAGAACATGACCACCACTCATCCATTATTCCCCTCATTACATCCATGAAATTATAGGGATGTTGATATTTGATGACACATGAGAGGAATGATAGGATAACAAATAGAGAGATAGATAGAGAGATAACAAATGTGGAGAGAAGAATATATGAAAATACATAAGTCTTGATCAATCCCTGGTCTCATTATACACCATTCACCCAATGAATTCACAACATCACCATGTAAAATTATTGGGAATTAAAATACATACATTTAGTTATTATCAATAAATACAAAAAATTAGTTAATCAAACATTGAATATAATTTTTTTATAAACTATCCACAAATAACTAATCTTATAGTCAATTTACTGCTTTAATTAAAGAAATTTCTTGTTATATTCATCTGACCCATTAATTTCATCGAGAAAATAATTTTATAAAATAGCTATGACGAATGGTGGATCAAAATTATTCAACTTTTATATAATTCATGAATAATTATGGAAGGAAAAAATTCTATAAACATATCAAATTTAAATTATATAATGAGAAATGCATAATAAAAACATGATTTCCTACCTCTTGGATAGTCCCTAATGCTTCAATCCATTATCTCTTCCATAATTAAATTTATCATTGAAAAAATATCTGATCATTGACATCACTTCAATTTCATTGCCTAATTATCAGTTACACGTATTTTTCTAGATCACCCCCATATTACTCCTTTTGTACCCTATCTACATCTCAATCAAGGGTTTTGGAGGCTAACTATATAGAGATTGGTTGGAGAGAATTAAATAGAAATGATTGGGCTTTCAACATAATAAATTGATTGATTGATTAATTATATAATTAATCCATATGTGATAAAAACACCTAAGGGCCCCGATATTATCCAAAGGTTTATAATAAATACTGTGAAACCCCAATTTAGGTCTCATATATGGTTTCAGTTGTCCAATATCATGGACCATTCAAGATATATAAGTGTTTTATCATAAATTTTCATGCACAAGAGAAATTTATTTTCTTTTAATGATTTAATATTTTTTCAATTAGAGGCTTCACATTAAATTTAATGTTGGCTTGTAAAAGGTAAACACCTTTCCAAGAATTAATGGAACCATTTGATAATTTGATAAGGACATATACTATAGTAAATTTAATAATTTATATATTGAGAGGAACTAGGCTCTAAAACACAAAACTGAGTTGTGTATATATCATGTAAAACCTATGTGTTTACTCATTAAGGTCAAAGGTGGGAGAAATAATATCATGATCTTCCACTACTATTACATGTTGTTCTATAAAATTCTCTAACAGTTCCTTGAATTATTTTCCAAGCCACCAAGTTAATGATTATCGACATCGTTACTAAATTCCACAATAATAACCCAAAAGTCATTATCCCTGAAATTGCAATTATGAAATCGTCTAATATATCATAAAAGTAGTGAAATTTTACTTATCATTAAGGATTTTTGTTCATATATGTAGCCTATTTTTTTAGTTTTTTAATGAAAACATGGAATATATTTTTTAAAAACTAAAGTCTACATATCGGGCTTATCGAATAGAGATAACAAATTGGTAAAATGTATTTTCCAACTTATTATAAGAAATGTTATTTATACAACTACTATAATTTAATATAGGTGAAACTGAGTCCATTTCAAGGAATCTTTAAAATCACACACTATTATTTTAATATCCCTTATTATATTTTTATTATTTTTTGAGAATGAATAAATGGATGCATGATGGGGGTATTTATATTTTGTAACAGAAAATAAAAATTAGGAACTGGTAAATGATAAATGGGTGTGATCCTTTTGTGAATCCAAAATTATCCCTTCATTGTTATCTAAATTTTAGTTCAATATAAATTAAATATTAGTTATCCAAAATAATATCATTACATTGAATCACCCATAACTATTTTATCTCCTATAAGGAACTGATTGATTATAATCACATGTATACATATCCTTGTAAATTATTATGACAAATGATAGAATATTCCCTAAAATAGAGTTGTTAGATTCCTGTCACTCCAAATATATTGAAAAATAAATTAATTTTATCCAAATGAACATTTAATAAAATCTCACAACCACTCACTCAATTTCCAAATAGATTTATAATATACTGCATAACAATAATAATGTAGGATAGTTTATATAATTATGATATTCATAAATAGAGATTTTAAACATAGAGAGTGAAAATTGATTCCTCACTTACATTATCTTGATATTGTAAATGATGTGGATAGAGATGTAACAAATAATACAAATATATTAAATTAATTATAGTAATTCATTTTCTATTCTTCCCCCTATTAGCAATATTAAAGGTTATCCATATACGGAATGAGGTGTTTACAATTGAATAATATTTTAATTAAAATATCAATAAATAAATAAATATAAAGTAAAAAAACATTATCATTTTTCAAAGTAACCCTTATTTTATTCCAAATTATTTTTCTAAAATCTAATATCTACATTATGTGCCTCAGGTGAGTAAAATCACTTCATGTGTTTTCATGTTTCTTTGGTATATTCATTAACATATAACAGATACTTCAAGATAATTATTTGGATACCTTCTTCATTATTGTATGAGTTTGAGAAAATATGGAATTACATACCCGTGATATCCTTATTTATTTTATTCTCTAGATAATTGGCATGATTTCTATACTTTTGAGCCCATAACCAATATTTTTAGGTTGGATTGTTTGGGGATATTGTTTTATCCTTGAGATTGTACATATAAGACACAAAAAACATTTTTTAATCAATATACAAGGATAATTCCTTCAATTCTTATAGACCATACATCCCTTTTCAACAATATACATTCAACACATAATACACAATTATAGTTATTCTTGCTTCATTGATCAAGTCAGTGACAGTAGGTAGTGTTGAGTGACATAGCTCATGATCCATCTTGAAGCAAGCCATGACATACAATGTAATATATATTTTTTATGTATAGGTATATAATATATTCTATGTAATGAGAAAAGGTATACCATGAAATTTATCATGGTCTATCATTGATTGATATGTTTCCTTAAATTTGGAATCCTAAAAAAATTCTAGTAAACATGGACATTATAACAATATCATGTTTTCCAAAAAAATAGAATTAATAAAAATTTTAGATTAATTTAATATTAATATTGATAATATATTAATATTATTAAAGAATTAACCTTTCTAATATATTATTAAAATTAGTGGCATTATTATTATTAAGGTTTGAAATGAAGAGTATAAATATTTTTTCCCCCTATATCGTCACTATACAATATATTGACTATCAATTTGGAATAACATGGAATCAAAATGATTCAATTGTGGTATTATAATTTTTCTATTCATTATATATCTATGAAACATAAATAAATGATAAATTATTTCCATTATTATACTTTACAATATTAAAATTGTTTCTCAGCCAATTTTTTTCTTATTTTAATAAATAAAAACTAATTCTTATAAATGATCGATGATCAATATTAAAATAAATTAATTATATAGAAATTCATTATCATATATAAATTTATTTTTATTATATTTTTATTAAATATTTTATTCCTTATATATTTTATGTTTTTGTTTTTGAACACTAATTTGTAAAAATATTAATTTTTTGAAATGATTAATTTAACTTATTTTAGTAATTAATATTTAACCCAAAACTAATACCAAGTGTCAAAAACATCTACATTATCATGAATTCATGGATTTATGTTATGAAAATAAATAACTAAATATATCATAAGTTTATTTATTACAATATGTTCACCGAAATTAATGATTTTAATCCCTAAAATTAACACTCAGCTACAAAATTTTGGTTATTAAGCTCTCATTTAGTGTCAACTAAAAATTATATTCATTTTAAAGATTATATATTAAAATTACAAATATGCTATGATGACTAAGATTTAGTGTGGTTGCTGTTGTTTCTGCAGATGTGTTTATAGTGGCACAATTTACCGGTGTTTTCCAAATTTTCCCCCTCAAAATCAGAATTTTATTTATGGAAAATGATTGTTTCCATAAAATATTTTTTGGACCACAATTCAGGTATCATGAATCATGGAGTTTGAGGATTTCATAGTATTGAATATATGCTATGTAGATTTAAAAGGAGGTAATAATGTGCATCAAGGAATCTGTCATTTTGTAGACAAATGCAGTGAATTAAGGCTATTGTAAAGGCCACTATACAATGAGTAAAAAATGTGAGCTATATGAAATAAATATAAAAATAAATTCAAAGAAGTATCAGCATTTATAGGAGGCTATTTTTAAGTTGATAGAGGTAGTGATTTACGGTTCTTGCATTTTTTACATCTACGGATGATATCAGCTACCTCAATGGATAATGGAACTATGAAAACCTCATAGCTAGTATGGGGTAAAGGATATACCACTTTAGATATTTCTATATTTATTATTATTTGGTGTTGAATATATATTTTCAAATATAAATTTCACTAATCAAATCATCACTAGAGTGAAATTCATTTGATAATATTTTAATAGGACGGATTCAGCAATATATGATGTCGTTTGAGAGGGAGGGATTCCATGAAAAAGAAAGAGGATCGCGAGGGATAATTCTATAAAAGAGAAAGTGGGTTGGGATAGATTATTCCATGAAGGAGAAATAGGTTTTTGGGAAAGGATCCCATGATTTAATAATCTATTAAGAGAGGTAATATCATCATGTATTGGATGTCTATAGAGTGAAGGCGTCCAATGAAGCAACAATGGTTCATCAGGATTCATCTATCTGAAAAGCATAGGATGTCCATGAAGAAATGGTTTTCCATGAAGAACCCAAACAATGAAATTCAATGTAGTTCATAGAGGATGGAAGGTTGTTCCAATTGGGTGAATGAAAGACAATGAAGAGACTAAAACATTCCAATAATGAAATTTACAGTAACTTAAGTATAGGTAAAAGTATATTTCATCTATTGAGTGAAAATATGACTTCATAAAACACTCATATTTTTGTGAAAAAACTATAATGTCATTAAAAGCAACGATGTATTCTTCTATATGATCAGTGAGCAAACATAATTTGAGGGACTTGTGAGAATTAAAATTGTGATTGGTTGTGAACTATGAGGGTCAGTGAGAGTTCTTCGACCATTGTAAGGGTAGTGAGCCTATGAATATATGAGATTTAGCCCTAACCTTATTATGTTGGCGATCTGTAGTGTATTTTGTTTACCATCACATTATCATTCTATTTTTCATGTATGTGTCATAGTGAGGTTTAACCAAGTCAAATTGATTTGTCTCCGACATTATTTAATTTCTATTCATACATTTCTATGGGAATGAGAGGGAAGAATGTTTTGTTTAACAATGAATACATATCCTAATAAGAATTAATTTTAATATATAATGCCTTGATTAACCCCCACATCTTAGGTTATTTATTTTAGTTAGGATTATAATTGGTATCATAGAGAATTTATATTATTTTTGTTTCTCACGAAGGTGTTTCAATTGATGTTTTAAATCACAATGTGATTTCAATATTCAATGGAAACTATTTTCACCAATGGAATAATCGTTTGCATAAATACACCCCATCATTAAGAATGTATGGGTTTATTATAATTATGCATGGGATTTCCAATGGATTCTATAGTTGTTCTCTATTAGAAGTTGATCGAAGAGAGTTTGATTTTTATTGAAAAGGAATCAATACTTTAAGGGGATCCATATATAATGAAATCTATAAAATGCTGATGTTGGTTAATTCATATCATGATATATGTGAAAAATAAATATAATATTTATGAGGGATACTAAAATGTTAGAAATGAAAAGATGCATGTTCTATATTATATGTATGACGATCTCAGAATTATCCCTAATTAGACTATTAATGCATTAATTGACTGGGTAAATGATATTATTGAAGACATTCATGGCATCTGAGAAATTAGTCAATATGTAAAGATTTGTATGGGAATCTTAAGAATAATTCTAACTATGTTGAATCTAATTATTTCACTATTATAATATAAATATCCAAAGGATATGACATTATATATATTTCATTGTAATCTTATTTCTTATGAGCTGAGAAAAGACAATAATGAGTGTTCAAAAAATGTATTTCTATTGAAGTGTCATTCATGTCCATGTGGATTCTCACTAATGAATATGGTAAGTAAGAAGAAGAAACATATAGAGCCATGTCATTCCTTTCATTAAATTTATAGAGGTAAAAAATAAAATAGAAACATCCAATTGAATTCTTTTAATGTGGAATGGTAGTACATCATGCTATAATATTCCCTAATAATATTCTGAAATATTTTGATTTTGATGTTGAATTTCTTATTATGATTTCATCATCTTAAGTTAATGATATGAAAAATTTAAAATACATTTCATGAAAAAAAATATACCTTCACAATAAAATTGACAGTTCAGGATAAACTGAGGTTTATGAGGTGGAGAACAAAAATGATCATAGATAAACTTTTATAGGGTAAATTTCCTATAGATCCTAGAAAAATGGAGAATGTGACAATTAATAAGAATAATTTGAAGGAAGAGTTGCCATAAAACCATAATTAGAAACCTCTATTGCAGAGATAGATGTTTGGAGATACAAAATTATGAAATCCAATAGAGTGGTTCATGATTCCAAAAATTATATACAGTAGGAGGAAGGATTGATTTTTGATATGGATAAATAAATTGAAAACCCAAAGTTTATAATGATAGGTTAATCATAAATGGAATGAAAATAAAAGGTCAATGTTTATGAATAAAACAATTTGGTCAACTTTATGAAAAACATAATAAATGAACAAAAAACCATATTGAAGAATATAAAGAGGAATTCATCGACCAATGATGAAAATTAATTGATTAAAAAATATCTTAACTCCTATTATGACATCAAGAAATATGATCATTCAGGTTATATTAAAGACAAAAGTAGATCATTGAGGTCTACCAGAAGATAAGAAATAGTCTGAGACACATGACAAAGCCAATATAGGGAATGATTGAAGATAGAAATAAGTAATTGTAGAGGTCAGATGAAAATCACCCACTCATATATTTACAATTGATTTTGGTACAAATTAGAACCCGAAGATTCCTTTAACTGAAGGGAAAACTACTAGGTAAATAGCTCAACACAAGAATTCACCTCACATTAGATGTTATTGTTTTGGACATATGGGATACTTAGAGAATTCCAATTCCATAGAAAAGGGGTGATAGAGGGAATAATACTGACAAATACGTCTATACAGAGCTCAATATTTTAATACATGATTTTATGGTCACTATTTCTAGTTGGGAAGATTAGGAAACAAGGAAATATATTGATCCTAAAAATGATGAAAAATTTTCTGGTGCATTATGAATGTGGTCATATAAAGTAGAAAAATACCCCATAAAATGATCCAAAAAGGAATAATAAATTTCCATCTCAGAAGGATAAACATGTTCAATGATACTTCCATAATATCAACTTTATCAATCTATATCAGGAATGAAGTCCAAAACGTGGATAAAAAAGGAAATATTTGAATATGTTGTGGTATCTGAGATTTCCCAAAATGAATCGATTATTTGGATCCAAGGATCCATTACAGTGGATTAAAATCCCATAAGTAAGGTAATAATGATCTTGTTACATGGGAAAATATTACATGGAAGGCATTTTAACATTTTTCAATAATGAAGTGCTAATGATTATTAGATGGGGGAAATCCAAATTTGGGGGAAATGGAATGAGACATGTTAGCATATTAGTTGTTAAAGGTATCAATCACAACCATTTTAGTTTAATTGAATTATGTGACTTAGGAATGGAATAATATTTATAAAGAACTTGTGTATCAACAAATAAAGATATGGTTTTGATATTCTATACTAAAAAAGAAAAAAGTTGAATCTATACCGTGTATGAGGGGAAGAAGTTACGTTCTTTATATCCAGAGAGGAATGAAACAGGTTGCACCATAAAGGACTTGGCTATATATGCCAATGATTACTAGATGATGGATTCAAATGTGATGCAACTAGATATTTCACTAATAAATCATTTTATCATACTCATATGTGTGATACTTCTAAATAACGGAAGATAATCATAAAAAGATATAATGGAAATGAAAAAAATCCAACTATAGTACGAGAATTTGTGCATAAAGATTTATCTTGACCTATATCACCACGATCGATTAACATGAAGTGTTATTATGTTCTATTCATTGATTATTTTATTCACATGGAATGGTTATTTTTCATTTCCCCCATGAATGATGTGTGTAGTTCCATAAAACTGTATCAAAGTGATAATTAAAGGATTCTTGGATAGAATATAGAAATGTTATATACCGAAAATGAACCAATTTTTAGAAATAGTCAGGTGGATATTATCTCATAAACCAAAGGATTAGGTATCTAGTTTAAATGGTGATAACTCCTCAATAACATTTAGAGGTTTAAAAGAGAAATCAGATCATAAAAAACATACCCAGAAAAATTATTATTGAAAATGACTAGCAAATGAAATTCTTGAAGGAAGTTGTCTTGACATCAATCTACATGTCCAACAGGGATGTTTTTTGTTTGAAGAAAGAAAATAATCTATATGAGTTGTGGTATGGGAAGAATCCATCATTAAAATAACTTAAAATATTTGGATTTAAATATTTTTTTCCAATTTGGAGAAACAAATAAACATTAAATAATGAGAAAATGAAGGGTTATTTATTAGATATTCAGGAGAAATAAATTCACATAAATGATTCAAAAATAGTATTGGAATGGTAGTTTAATTGAATAATGTCACTATGATAGAGAATGACCAGAATATTCAAAAACATACTATGCATTTTCCTAATGAAAGTGATGAGTATGTAAACATATAGAGTGGAATTAAATTGGAAAATGATGAATAAAAATATGTTATTGATGTTTAGTAGGATTAAGTGAAATCAATAACTATATGAAAATTAAATGGAGGAACTAAAATTGACAGACAAAACATCATTGGTTATAAAAAAGAACCATTTCAAACCTGATGAATGAAGTCATTATTATAACATCCCAAGTAAATAATGATTATGAAAATTTTCATATTTATTAATATTTATTAATTATTTATTAATTTTACATTAAAAGAGATGCTATGTTCGATGACGTACCCGACACACAACAATGGGTTCCTCCGAAGTCTCATGTAGCACATAAGGCTGAGTCATACTGAAATGTAATAATAGAATATTATTTTCAATTATAGTTAACGCCTAGATATTGTATTGGAGGGAATGAATAGATCTAACTAAAATTTTATTATACATGTTTGTTAAATGTCTTTACATTTATCCAATAATTTCTAGAGGCTTAAAATAACAATGGATCCAATTTTAAGCATGAGATACTCTTATATTCTTTAGAAGGTTGATTTTCTGTCTTTTGATGGTGAACCCTTTTTAAATATTGTTTTTTTCAATTTTATATATTCCATTTGTAAATATAAACATTGTATTTAGGACCTGGACAACAACCAAAAATTAGGATAAATTTTTTGTATTTTTCTCCTAAAGTTGATTTTATGAATAGTGAATAATACATCATTTTAATTTAAAACTTCTTTAATATAATTTATATATATAGTTAGATTGTTCTTTTTATCAATTTTAAAATTAAATTGGATCATATTATTACAATTTAATCCAATTTTGGTTATTGTATGTAATTTCACTTTAAAATTAATCTTAAACAAGGGTCAATCTTTTGATAGTTATTATTTCTTAAAAATAAGTTTTTTGATGTTGACAACGAGAATTATTTTTAAAATAATTATTTAAACTTATTGTGTTTTGAATTTAGAAAAATGGACTCCATATTTGAAATTAGGAGGTCCAAATTGGGTAAATAAGTATCTTTTATTTTTAAACATAATGAACAGTGACATCGGTAAATATTTTATTTACCATGGAAAAATGGTAAATCTGTTAAATAAGGGTAAAAAATAATATTAAAATAATATTACATTACCCTAAAATGTGTCTTAATCATATTGTATGATACATGTCCGAACATGTCCATACTAAGGTCGATTTTGGGACCCCATGGAGCCACTGGAAAGTGAAAATGAAACATTATAAAAATTAATATAATGTTAAGGAAAATTTAACATAAAAAATATCTCATAGTAAAAAAAATTGATATAGGGTTAAATGAGTGATATTTTATACTATAAATAGTCATTAAAATTCTAAAAACCTTCCTACAAAAATATATTATATTTATTATTTTTAAATATCATATAAATAAATTTATTTATGACACAATGGTGATATAGTATTTTACTTATTAGTGAAAGATTTAAATAAATGAGATTATATATATTAAAATAATTTTTTTTGAATCTATTTGTGCCATAAACGAATTTTATAGATACTTATATCTTGTTATATTTTAATTAATGATGGTTTTTCGAAATAATCAAGGTTTTCTGTATTTTTTCAATATCATGATATTAGTAGTACTAAAATTTAAATAAAAGTGTTTTTAAATCAATCAATATTTTATTAAAACATAAAAGAGTCCTAAAAATATAAGATTCAGAAAATTTAAATATATGATGCTACAAATGTCAATAATGATCAATTTTTGGTCACTTATAATTTTATAGTATATATATTAACCATATATTATGAGTATACAAGAAGACATAGAAAAATTTAAATTAGTTAACTAAGGGTTAAAGCATAATGATAAGGTTAAAAATAAAACCAAAACTCGTATAAAACCTATTGGTATATAGGATTTAGAATAATATTAATTTTATATTTTAATTAAATGTGGTGGGTACCTTTTGATATCAAAAATAAGTTTATAATAAAATTAAATTTTCAAACATTCCTAAAGAGCCCCACCCCTCCTTCTTATGAAAGGCCACCACCCCTAACACATTACTCACATCTATAAATACAATTCTATTATAAAACCTATTTCTAAATAAGATCCCAAAATCCCACTATTACTTCTATATTTCTTCCCTTATGCTGAAGTAAATTCAAGAGATCTGTTTGGCTTATATCAAAAGAAGTTACATGATTTGAGGTAACGTCTTCTCTCAAGTTTCTTTCAATTATTTTTTCTTATCCACTCCTTATTAAATTCTTATTATTTGTTTATATAACTCCATTATCCTATATATACAAATTTTTTGTAATGGGAAGGATTCAAACTACACATACCCACACCTTCATCGAATGGACACAAATGAACAGTTTCTGTGTACGGTGAACTGCTGCCTCCCAAAACAAAGATTGTTCGATTTTCCAATACCACCTATCATAGTGGGAATTATGATGGAACAATAATTATATATGATATTTATGATAGTTATTTCTTCTCTATGATTCTGTAATTATCATTTATAATATACCTTTTTTGTGTTAAATGTTGTATAAAAATGATAATTTCATTTGAGGAAGTTCAGACTATCGCCCCCTCAAAGTGATATGACTCATTAATACCATACATGGAATGTATAAAGGATAGTGTTAATAAACATATGTAACATATATAAAATATGATATTATATTGGATTAATAATGTACCAATTAATCATTTTATTTTCATTCCATTAAAAATGAAAAAAATGAAATGAAAGTAGCGTTCATGCGTACATACGACATACCATCTCCATGAACGGTGCATTTCATTTTCATCTATCAAAACTACATAGACTATTCTAAATGAATATATACTAGATATATATATGATATATATGATATTTAAATCATTAATACACATATTTAGATAATGTAATTTTTATAACATGGACAATTTGTATTTATAACATGTTCATTTTTTCTCATGTTCCGAAAATTGAAAAAATGTACAATATGAACTAAAATAATTAACTAACTGTTGTAGCAAGGAAATAAGTTATATAAAAGGGATAATACACTTTATAAATGTTCTTAATAATGTATACATTAACATAATTTATTATTCTGTAAGAATAAGGAACATACATGAAGAGTCAGACTCTAAGTAAGGGAACTGCTTAACCCAATTTTAATTCTCTGGGTTAAACTACTACTTATAGATTATGTCATGATATGAATATGTGTGAATTACCTATGATTGTTTTAAACATAATATCAACTTATATTGGGTGTATTTATATTTTTCACACATTTTAATGTCATTTATTTATTCTTTATCTAATGATACAGTTTTTGTAAGGGACTATGTCTCAATCTCCTTTCATTGAGGCATATCTTGATATCTTGCACCTTTATTTTCTTATAAGGTGTATATACAACCCTTTTGACATTTTATATCATGAATTTATATATTATATGGATATTTATATTTTTCTTTGATGTTATTATTTATTGTTTTTTTCGGGATATTCTCAAGTGGTAAAGGATTCTTTAACTAAAACATCATTTTAAATGTTTAAAAGATTTAATTTTCTAAATCCTTACATTTCATGTACATGTTTTAGAAATTATTTTAAAGAATTATGTATATGTAAAATTGTGTTTTAAAGTAAAAATCATTTCAAAATTTTGAGATTGGTATGGGATACATTGATTCAAAACTCTTCTCTTTAAATGGTTTTGATAATAGAATGATTATGTCAATATATTGAAATGAAATGTTGTGATTGCAATGTGGAAATATTATGTTTCCATTATTCATGTTCATGTGTTATTATTATTTTATGTTTCATGGGCATTTTTTATTCTTATGGGTGGTTTGGTGATATACCTAGGGCGGTTGAGCCCAAGATAGCTCTCCAATGCATTGGGTAACGTCTTGGAGGTAAACATTAATGTATATCCTAAGATATTTATGTAATATACTATGATGGGTATTACAAATATATCTCCCTAGGTAGCTGTGAAATCTATGATGTAAGTATGTTTTGGATGCCACAATTTACCTTTATTATTTATTATTCCACATGTTATTCATAAATCGTATGATTTTGTGTGGTATTTTAAAGATTGAAAAGTATGATTTCATTGATTTGTGTGTCATGATAGACTAATGTTTTCTTTCCTTGTTTTACAACTCTTATTGAGAATTTTATGCTCATCCCATGTTTTTGATATGTTTTTCATAGGGTTTAAGGAATGGTAAGATAATGGAATAATTCAATAATATTTATATCATGAAGAGAACCCATTTTTTATTTAAGGAGTTATATTATTGTGAAACATTTGGATAGAGTAGAAGTGTCTACATTGTTATTTTGAAGATGTAATGTAATAGTTATGACAAAATTCTCTAACACAATGAACCTAAAAAGATCCTCAATGTGAATTATTAACTTATTTCAACATTATGTAATGTTTAAGGCTGGTTCCTAATAGTTGATATCAGAGGACAGTTTAGACAACTTTAGGGATATGTGTTTTTTATACATATGGTTAGTCTTTATGTCTACTCCTTAAGCTAAATCCTTATTTTGTAAAAATTTAATATAAAATAATTTCTGTTACAAATGAAAGGACTAAGAACTGGAAAGATATTCATATCTCTTCCTGATGACTTTATTGCAATAATTATTGAAAATTCAGGTCCAGATGATTCTGAAACAATTTTTAGCATACAACTCAGTTGCAAGACATTGTTAAAGATATCAAACACCTCCTCTATACCTTGATACCATCGTGGATCATGGTATGTATTTAATCAAATCACATTTTTTAAATATTCTCGTATTTTCAAGAATGGTAAATATTATCAAGTCATTATCAAATATTTTTCCTTATCACAAGATTTTATGGAATATTTTGATTTTAAAAAAGGTGCCAAAAAAGGAGACCCTTGTGCAACCTATTTATATTTTCTTTCAAATTAAATTCTTTCAAGACATATATATGGTATTTTAAAAGGAACATTGATTTAATGTGTCAACTCATACTCAGTCCGACTGTTTTATAAAAATAATGTTTTATCATATGTTTTGAAATTATATCTCAGACATGATTAATTTCCAAAACTATTTTTCTGTGAGAAGCGATATGACCTAAGTTGTATGAGGTGTATTTGAATAAAAGAAGAAGAATATTTTGAAGTATCTCAAAATCATTATTTCAATACATGGACAATCTATCTATGTGAAAAACATGATGATGAAACTAGGTGGACACCATGATCAAGGTACGATGTTATTTCTTTGAGAATAATGTCATTTTACGGAGGTAAAAAAGTCAATATGTATAAGACATTATGAATTAAGAAATTGAGGTCATTATGAATTTGGATGAAAATGAGAGTTATTATATAACCATTGAGGTTAAATAATTTTAAGTTTATTTTTTAGTTTTATAAAAAGGGACAACATGCATGATGGGTGACAACCCGTCGTGTCCAGAAAAGTCACATAAATCGAACCTACAACCGAAGGGCGACAAGGGCACATCACCAACCACTTGCCTACATGAAGCCATTGGTTATTATGAATTATTTTTTTTAGTTAAATGATTTTATATTTAACAAGATACAAGTATCATTTAGAAAATTTTATAGATACTTATATCTTGTTATCAGTAGCTCTATATATTGGTGACTCCATTCTATCGGTGAATCTGTATATCGGTTGCTCTTGGTCTTTCGGTAGCTCTATGTATCGGTGACTATCCGTATTGGTAGCTTGATTAGTTCCCATGATTATGTGTATCAATAGACTTATGCATATCGGTAGCTTTAGATTATCAGTGACTCTGTCTATCGGTAGACTAAGTCTATCAGTAGACTAAGTATTGGTAGCTCTTTATTAGTAGTTATACGTAGATCAGTGACTAACACTTATCTATTTTATGTAAAACATATCTGATTGGATTAGAATTACTTAAAAACTAATACAAACATTGATAAACATTGATTAAAATATTTCAAGGACTATTTTAATATTATTATCAACTTGATAATAGAATATCATATATTGAGCGAATTTGAATATAGATAAACATTAATTGGGATTATCAAAGTATGTAAAAGCATAATTGGGATTATCAAACTATGTAAATTTATAATTGGGATTATCAAAACAGGTGAGGTCAACAATATCCATAGTATAAGAAAATGATTTGGTGATTAAGTGATAAAGGTTATTTTGGAAGAAGTTCTCTCTTTTGGGAACACTATAAGCCTATGTAAAATATAATACTATGGGAATTTATTTTTGGATTAATGGTTGAACTTTTATTTGGGATGAATCTATATTTTTAATATGGACATATGGTGATTTGGGTTATTATTGGAAATTATTAACCTTTCATAGAGAATATTCGATTAGGTTAACTACTTTTTAGTATGAGACTTTAAGAGTAACTGATGTTATTTGGAGATAAATGTTAAGCTTTTTGTGAAGAAAATGCCATCAAATACTACTGAGTATTGGGTTTCAATTATAGTTAGATTATTTTTTACGTATTTATTTAATGACAATTTTGTTGTGAATGGTCTTTGTTTAATGTTGGGTATTTTTTGTTCAATTTTAGTGATTAAGATCAGTATTTATTTTTATAAAAGATTATTATTTTTTAGAATTTTCAGATCTTGTACTAAAAATTTTGGTTTTGATTAATATCTAAACACATAATAAATATATATTTCATATTTTTTGGATTATGTGATTCTATAGATGTTCATTCTAGCACTTCAGGAGTGACCAATTCATCTTAAATACTAATTGATTAGAGAAAATATGAGTTTTTGGTAGGAAAAAAATTAAAGGATGAAACTCTACATGAAAAGTATGAATATTTATTTATGTTCTTAGTAAATATTATAAATAAATTATCTAACTTTATGAAAAGGAACTTAATAAAAATGTTGTCAGTTTAATTTTCTTATATAGGAATCAAAGACCATTTAACCAATCAAAAGTTTGTGGTTTTCATGTTTCTATCTTTATCCTAGTCATGTTTTCTATCACTCTCCATCAGAACATGACACTGAGTTTATCATCCATATCCATCATTTCCTACATGGACTCCTAGTATGGGTTATCTTGGGTGACCATTGAAATTTTTTTTATTTCATTTAAAGTGATAGTTTTATTGACTCTTTTTCCGATGTGGTACTTTTAAAGAATATTACAAAACCTATTTTAAACTTGTGAGGACGCAATTCCTAAAAATGGGGAAGGATATAACCTCCCCAATAAATAAATAATATGAAATATTTCATATTTATTAATATTTATTAATTAATTATCAATTTTACATTAAAATTAATGCTATGTTCGATGGCGTACCAAGAAAACCACAATGGGTTTCTCTGAAATATCATGTTGCACACATGGCCGAGTCATGCTGAAAAATAGTAATATAATATTATTTTAAATGGAAGTTAACACCTAGTTGTTGTATTTTTGGGAACGAACAATAATAACTAAAATATTATTATACATATTTTTTAAATGTATTTACATTTATCCAATAAATATTGGAGGCTTAAAGTAAGAATGGAACCAATTTAAAGCATTAAATACTCTAATTTACTTTAAAAGGTCTATTTACCTCCTTTTGTTAACCATTTTTCAATATATTTTTTATCACATTTATATATTTCAATTTGACAAAATAAACATAATAATTAGAAATGGGAACAAAAAATTTACTTTGGGGTGTTTTTTGGTGTTTTTCTTATAATGTTCATTTTTTTATGAATAGTGAAAATACAGAATTTTAATCTAAAACATCTTTTAATCTAATTTATTTATATAGATGGATTGTTATTTTTTTTAAGCTTAATTGTATTATATTATTATAATTTAATTCTATTTTGTTCATTGAATGAAATTTCACTTAGAGATTGAACTTAAATAAGTGTCAATCTTTTGATAGTTGCTATTTCTTAAAAACACAATTTTTGGTTTTGACAATACGAATTAATTTTAAATGAATTTCTAAAACTTTTGTGTTTTAAATCTGAAAAAATGTATTCCATATTTGTAATCATGAGTTCCAAATTGTGTAAATAGGTATATTTTATTTTTTGACATTATGAATAGTAATTTTAGTAAATATTTTATTTACCATGGTTAAAGGGTGAATCTAGTAAACATGGGTAAAAAATAATATTATAATAATATTAAATTACACTACCATGTGTTATAATCCAATTGGATGATACATATATACCTATTGGCATCATTGGGACGATTATGGGACCCCATGGAGCCAATTTTAAGTGAAAATGACACTATAAAAATTAATTTAATGTTTTGGAAAATGTAACCTAAACATATATCTCATAGTAAAGTAATTTTTATAATTGGTTATATAAGTGAAATTTTAGACTATTAATTTTCATTTAAATGATAAAACTATTTCCTACATCATGGTATTTTATTTATAATTTTTATAAATCATATACAAAAATTTATTTATGACACAATGGTGATGTAGTGTTTACCTTATTAATGAAAGATTAAAATAAATTAGAATATAAATATTAAAATAAATTAATTTGGAAACTATTTATTCCATAAAATAATTTTAGAGATAATGATAACTTTTAATCATTGAATTAATGAAGTTTTTTTGAAATAATAAAGTTATTTTGGAATTTTTTTATTCATCATATGAATAGTATTAAAATAGACATAAAATAATTTTTATATCAAAAAATATATTATTAAATTATAAAATATTCCAAAAAATCAAAGATTCTGAAAAATAGAATATATGATGTTTTTAATGTCATTAAGGATCTATTTTGGTTCTCTGGGAATTTTATAGTAAACATATAAACTATATAGTATGAATATACAAGAAGACATTGTAAAAGTTAAATTAGTTAACTGAGGGTTAAATCTAAATGATAAGGTTAAAATGAAATCAAAAAATTGTCTAAAACCTATTGTTTGAAATTATTTTAAATTATTTTTATCTTATCATCAAATTAATTGAGTTTGGATCTTTTATAAATCAAAATTCAGTTTATAATAAAATAATATTTTCAAACATTCCAAAAGAGCCCCTCCTCTCTCTTATAAAATTCCACCACCTCTAACCAATAAATCACATCTCTTAATCCCCTTGTCTCATCCAACATCTACCCAAATAAGCTCCCAACATACCACTATCCCTCTTGGAATCCTTACCTTAGGCTAAAGTGTATTTAAGAGATCCCTTTGGTTCAAATCAAAAGAAGTTATCTGATTTGAGGTAACATCTTCTCTCATGTTTCATTCAATTATTTTTCTTTCTCAACAACCTATTCTCTTATTATTCATATTTTATATAACAACACCATTATCCTAAATATAATAGGTTGTTTTTATTAGAAGTATTAAAACTACACTTACATACACCTTCATCTAATTGTTACGAACATACTGTTTCAGTGTACGACTAATTGTTTCCTCATGAAACGATGTTTGTTCGATTCTCCCCTACCACCGCTCATGGTAGCCATTATAATTTAATTGTAATTATATATTATATTTATTTTATTTATTTTATCTCAATGCTTATTTAATTCTCATTTAGATCATATCTTTATTCTTTTCATGTCGTACAAATATGATAATTTCATTTGAGGAAGTGAAAACTATCGCCCCCTCAAAGTGATATGACTCATACATACCATAAATGAAACATATAAATGATAGTGTTAATGAACTTATTTAATGAATATAAAATGTGATATTATAATTTAATAATAATATAACTATTTATCATTTTTATTCATTCATCTAAAAAATGAAATGACAATAGCGTTCATTCGTATGTATGGCTTACCGTCTCCATGAATGATGCATTTCATTTTCATATATCCTAATTATATGGAATATTTTAAATAAATATATACTGGATATATATTATATATATGATATTTAAATTAATAATGAAAATATAGAGATAATGGACTTTTGACCACATTGACAATTTGTACATATAACAAGTTCATTTTAGACTCAATTTCCGAACATCGACAAAATTTCCTATATAAACTAAAATAATTAAATAATTATTTTAGCCAGGTTATAAGAGATATAAAAGTAATAATAAATGTTAAAAAGGAGCTTAATAAAGTAAAAAAATTAACTTATATTTATCATTCAAGAATAGGAAGGAATATACAGGACGAGTCAGACTCAAGGTAAGGGAACTTCTTAACCCAATTTAAATTCTTTGAGTTAAACATATACTTTTTGATTATGGAGTGCTATGAATATATGTAAATGACCTTTTATTGTTTTACACGTTCTATCATCTTATATTTGGTTTATTTATATTTTTCACACATAATTATGTCATTGATTTATCCTTAATCTAATGATACCATCTTTGTAAGGGACTACGTCTCAATCGCCTTTCGTTGAGGCATATCTTGATATCGTGCACATTTATTATCCTATAAAGTGTATATTCTACCCATTTGACATTTTAAATCATGAATTTCTATATTCTCAAGATATTTATAGTTTTATTTGATGTTATTCTTTATTGATTTTTATTCAATAGTTTCTCAAGTGGTAAAGGATTCATTAACTACAACATCATTATAAATGATTTAATGATTTAATTTTATAAATCCTTCTCTTTCATGTCCATGTTATAGAAATTATTTTAATGATTTATTTATATGGACATCAGTGTTTTAAAGTTTAAAATCCTTTCAATAGTTTCAAAGTGCTATGTGACACTTTGATTCAAAACTCTTCTTTTCAAATTATTTGGACAATGGATTGATTATGTCAATATATTGAATTGATTTATTATTATTACAATGTGGAAATTTCATCCTTTATTTATTCTGGTTCATGTGTTACAATTATTTTATGGTTCTTGGTAATTGTTTATTCATATAGGTAGTTCTGTGATAAACCTAGGGCCGGTGAGCCCAAGATATCTCTCCAATGCATTGGGTAACGTAATGGAGGTTTAAATTAATATTTCTCCTATGATATTTAGGGAATATACTATGATGGTTATTCAAATTGTAACTCCCTACATCGCTATGAAATCTACAATGTAAGTATGTTGTGTATTACACAATATAGCTTTATGATTTATGATTTCCATGTGTTATTTAAAAATATTATGATTGTGTGTGGTTTGTTAAATATTGAAAAGTATGATTTCATTGTTTTGTATGTATTTATGCACTAATGTTTTATTTACTAGTTTTATTAGCCTTATTGAACTTTTTATGGTCATCCCTAGTTTTTGAAATGATTTCCCATAGTATAAGGAATGGTAAGAGAAAGTAATGATTCAATAAGATTTATATCTTAGAAAAGAACACTTTTTTATTTTAGGAGTTCTATTATTGGTAAAAATTTAGATTGAGAAGAAGCATCAACATTGTTATATTTGAGATGTAATGTAATATTTATGACCAAATTCATTAAAAATATAAACCTGAAAAGATCATCAATGTTAATTATTAACATAATTCAAGATTATTTATTATTTAAGGATGGGTACTTATAATAATAGTTTGTATACATCCTATATTAGGTAGTTCCAAATAGTTTTGTTGAAGAAAATATATATTAGAACTATGTTTAGGATATGAATGAATAGGTAGTCTAAATTGAGAAGAATCATACATGGGAGAATGTTTCAAGACCAATAGAACAAAAAGTGATTAAGACAAAATGGGTCTTTTAGAAAAAGACTAAGGAATATGGAATATTTGTTTAAATCAAATAACGATTAGTTTGTAATGGGTACTCCCAGCTAGATTGTAATTATGATGACGAAACATTTTAACTTGTTCCATGGATATATTTAAAAATATTATTCTTCTCCATTTCATTGAAAATAAGGCTCAATGTTTTCCAAATGGATTTCATGTCAGATTTTTTAAAAGGGGTTCTGGATGAAGAATTTTATACTAAAAAAGTATATGGTTTTATAATTCATGAATAAGAGATAATTGTTTTTCAGTTGAGATAGGTTCATTTATGGTTGGATTTAAGCACTCCAAGCATGTTATTCATGACTATGTTATTTTTTTAGAAGTTTAGTTTTAATCATGGTGGAGTTGATTAAAATCTTGATTCCAAAAAAATAATGTAATCAAATAATGATGGTTCTAGTATACGTCTATGAAATAATATTAGGTGGATCATAGGAAGCATGTTCCAAAGAGATCATATAATTCATAAATAATAAATTCAACATTTCAATTATTTGTGAAATTATTTTCATCCTTGGTTTACAGGTGACACAATTAATATATGTAACATTCATTTATAAATATAAATATGATAATGTGTTTTTAGATGATTTTAATGGATAATTACATCCGATAAATACTCCACTAGAAACCAAGATAAAACTATCATGGTATAATAGATGAAATTAAATTTGTGTTATATAATACAAAAATATAATTGGAAGTCTATTGTACTAGAAAATGAGAATACCTAATAATTTATTCCCACATTCCCAGACCAAGATACCAATGAGACCCCAAATAAATTATCTTACATATAGTAAAATATAATATTGTAGTATATGAAGGGGATGTTAGATATTGGATTGTTGTCAAATGAAAAATATCAGCATGATTTGTTGCAAAATAAATATGTAGGTTGGTTCAGTTTGGGAGATGGTAGAAAATAAATCTTAGAAGTTTCAATGAATCTCAGAGGATTATTTATTTCATGTCTAATAGAGAAACAATATATCATTTCATTAATCACTGTAGACTATGAATATATTTCAGACACTTAATCATGAACGCATATATTGTAGATGATGAAAAAACATTGTGATATGGGACATGAACTGATGTCTCAGATCAAATTCCATTACGATAATTGATGTTCTACAAATTTTATAAAAAATAAATTACATCAATAAAGGAAGTTGATAATTTAAATTATGTTTAATTTAATCAAGGAGAAAGTAAACCAACTACTTTTAAAGTCTGTGTATCTGCCTATATAACTGAAGTATGTATATATACGTACAATGGGAATACCCAAATAATCGTTTGATAATTTTTTACTAGATTTTGGGATTCAGTTGAGTCCCCACACTTGAATAAGTGTAAATGTGGGGCCCCTATCCAATAGTGTGGTGTGTGTTTTCAGAATGATCAGATTTGTGTTTTTAACCTATTAATGACATCAAAGGAGTGACATTTGGGTTTATTGAAAAAGGAGGATAAGTTCTGATTATTAAAGGGGAGAAAAATGCCTTAATAGAGACTGGGGGAGAAACTAATATGGGTAATTTTATCTCTAAATATTCTAAAGATGATCAATCAAGTGTTATATATCACGAAATATGTTTTGTGTGAAGAATGTAGTTGAGATGATTTGGAATTAATTGATTCATTGATTACCATTAAATGCTAATATTATTTCTCACACCGATGTTGGCTCACGTGGGATTAGATTGTGCATTGATTAAATCAATTATTTCAATTTGGAATTGTAGGATTTTTTTGGTAAAATATAGAATAATATTTTATGATGTATCAAAATGTGAAATGTTTAAATCAAACCCAAAAGGGGATATTTATGTGAAATAATCCATCAAGGTTATGTCTTAATGTTTTGGGGATATTGCATTCATTGAGAGTGTTAGATGATCACATTTCAGTATAGTTTGTGTTACTAAAGTATATTCTTATATGGTGGCATAGTTTCATATTATTTTCCTATTTTTCTGGTATAAAATTTGAACTTTTATTTATGGAAAATGAATATTTTCATAAAGGGAGTTCATGGACTATAATTGTTAGAGAAAAAATCATGGATTTCATGGACCACATAGTTGAAAAACTTAAATATGAAGACTTAAAAGGGGTTATATATAATGAGGAAGTAATTAATTCCATTGCAGATAAAGGCATTGAATCAAGCCTTCATTAATGGTACATGAATTATGTCAACCGTAAAGTATTCTACACGATGTATATAGAGAAATCAGTTTGAGGGAGGATCATCATTTGTTGGAGGATCTTAATTTATAGATAGAGGACATGATTTAAGGATTCCAAAAAGGGTTTTAATTTTTAGAAGATGTCATCCTCCACAAAGGATAAATGCATTATGCATACCAGATATAAATTTCATAGTAATGGATTTACTACATCATGGATTTAAATAATTGAGATAATTTTTTTATGATCTATATTTCATTATAAAGGCCCTCTAATCAGATCATTAGTTGGGATAAATTCATTATAGAATATCATAAGTAGAATAATTTCATAAATTTAGAGGTAGTTAGTGAGGGAGTGATTCCATGTGAATAAAGATGTTCATGAGGGAGAATTATGTGAAGAAGAAAGATATTCACGGGGGAGGATTCCAAGAGGTTGAGAGAGGTTCATGAGGGAGTATTCTTCGAAGGAATAATCTGTGAATCAATGGAAGATCATGAAGCATAGGTTGTCAGCAAAGTGAAGACGTTGTGAAAAGCATTAGTGGTTTACAAGGAATTAGCCATATGTGAAGGATATGCGATCTGAGATGAGATGATTTTCTATGAATAATGTATTCCACATAGTGTGAGATAGTTTATAGAGGATGAAAGATGATTTACGATGGGTGAATGAATGTTCATGAAGAGCCAAAAATAGTTATTGTAATAAATTTTCAGCAACTAATACTATGATGAAAAGTGTATTTGATATATAGAGTAAAGACATGACTTCATGGAAAACTCATATATGTGTGAAACAATTTTGAGGTTAATCAATTCAATAAGATATTATTATGTTGGAGCGGTGAAAAAACATAAGTTGATAGATCAGTGGGATTTAAAAGTGTCATTGATTGTAAAAAATAAGGTAATGTGAGTCTTCTCTGAACAATGTAATGGAAATGATCCAGACATAGAAGTGATATTTCCAAAACCATATTTTTAAAGGGACCATTTACAGATCTAGAAGATGGTAACATTTTAATTTTATGATCATTGGGTGTTGAAATGTGACGGTGAATCACGTAATTTTTTTTCGTGCATGCTTTAATTTCATTTTATTCATTTATAAGGGAAAGGGAGGAAAGAATAGTTTATTTAATAATGAAACTATATCCAAAGGGACAGTTAATCAATATAGCATACTGTTATTAACCCCCACCCCTCCTGGGTATTTTCCATGTAGGGATAAGTGTATCACATCATAATAATGTTCCTCATATATAGTTTCTATGAAAACAATTACCACACATATGGAATAATAGGGAACCACGCCACAAATTATTTGTACCAAAAAATATTGATCATCGTCCAAGATATCTTCATATCACGGATTTTTTTTACAAATTTTGAGGTATCCCATAAAGTATAATCAAAATAAAAATGTTTAACTCAATATCTCAATAGGGATAACATGAGATTTAATGAAATAATCATTATATAGAAAATTTTTGGATCATGTATTAATTATTATATGTGATAATGTAAATTAACATAAATCATAAAATAAAACCATGTATCATATGAAATATTAAAATTCCACTATAAAATATAACCAAACATGACTCTGTGCATTATATCGTAGTCCTTGTTTTATGTAAAAAAAATGGATGTTTGGTCCCTATTCCATTTCACTTAAATTCACCTTAAAATGACTCTTTGATATGTACATATATGCCTTATATCTTAGCTCACCATATGAGAAGTAGATAATTTCCTTCTAAAAATATGATTCTACATACAAATATCATTCAAAACATTTGTAGAACTACACTAATTACAACATCAGCATTCTCTATGATTTGGAAGAACAAAACTTATATACAAGTTATCTAAAGTCCCCATATTATGTAAAATTAGTTTTTATACCCATCCAAAATTGGTATCACACCCCCATAATTTTTCCCATATTTTCTCACTCAAAAAACATGAAATATTCAATAACTTGATAAGATATAAGCTAATGTTGAATAATTACCTACAATCCATAATCAAACTGGTATGACCTAAAAATATCACTCCTAATCATATCCTAAAAATATAAAACAATCCATAAGCCATGTAGAATACCCCATGACTATAATATTACATTACTATAAACACAAAGTATCCTAAATTATGACAATATTCAATGTTAATAAGTAATACAATTTTTTAGATGCATATTAAATATTATACATATCTTTATGTCTCCTCTTAATGGTTTATGGTTTAATATCCACCACATTGTATTGATTAAATGCAATAATTTATCTTTTAAAATACCCATAGTTCTGTAATCCCCCAAAACAACTCATTTAAGTCCTGTAATAATGGATATAACCAATCACCAATAATGGGTTCTAATTTAACTTCATTCATATATAAAAGATCTATAAACAAATATCTTTAAATATGATTCTCTTTCACCCCTTTTATACTAATGAGAAAGAGTTATATATTCATAAGCCCAATATTCCCTTTATATGTTTATAAGAATGAAAAAAAATATTTTGAATGGGAACAATGTCTAAAACATAAATCAAGTTTGATTTATAATTAATACATATAATATAATATATCATTTATTATAATGAAATTTTTCTCATAATCATAATGTTTTTCTAATAAGTGTTCATATTTTTATAAACATAAATCAAAATTTGTCATTAATTATATTTGTATGGATGTGATATTCACAGAACATGGTAAGCATAATTATTAGACTCAAACTATTGGATTGTGATATAGTTTGAATCATTATTTATTATATATCATGAAAAAATAGTTATTGTTACATTTAAATTATTCTGTGTATATGAAATTTTCAAATCAAAATCTATTGTATAATATATCTAAATTTATTAGAATAAAAATCATAAAATTTTTAAAATATTATTTTTTTCAGGTTACATCACTCTTCTTTTTATAAAAAATTGTTAATATTTATTATGGAAATTATGATTTGAAATATATGAATATTTTTTATCATTCCTATTACACTCAATATTATGGGTACTTTTTTGGGTTAAAATTATAAGGAATGATTTTTTGAAATGAATGTTACATTATTGGTTTAAATCTTGAATGAATATTAATAGTTTCTACTATATAATGATATAATTAAAATATTGATGACGATATATGAGTCTCATTTTGATATCTTATGATAGATCATATAGAAACATGCATTATAGATTTAATTTTTTATAGTTTATATATATATATATATCAATGTATAAAACATATGATATGATATTACTTTTACACTATGGAGTAGATAACATTTAATTTAACATAATGGAATTAGCACTAAAATGCTATTGACACCAGATGAGATTCGAACATGCATACTAGAAAGACATTATCACCCAAAAATATAATTTAGTGATAATAGATACTAAAATTATTATATGTCTAATTATATATGGTGAAAAAATAATTGAATATTATTTTTCATGATATATTACAATAAATATGAAACAAATTATAGTATCAAGTGATTCAAGGTTAGAAAAAAAATTTAAACTACATAATGAATATGATAGAGAATGGAAATCTATATAGATTGAGGTATATATTATAAAAACCCATTTAATGATTTAATAAATGAATTTAATATTTATTCCATGAAATAGATATGTATATTAGTTATAAAAAATCACTATGTAATTTATAAACCTCAAAGGAAATTTTTTTAACAAGACTCTTTTAATATATATTTATAGTAAAATGTGTAATATATATATTATAAAATTTTAATCTAAAAATATTAATATCAATTTTTAAATCAAAATATAACAATTTTCCTATTGTTAAATTTTGGGATTTTTCTGAAAATATCAATTTTTCAATGAATAGTGAAAACCTGATTTTTGTACCAGAATTCCATTATTTACTTATGTATCAACTTTATCTTGGTTTTAGTATAATTTTGTTTTTGGGTATAAAATGGGGGTTTCTAAATATATTTTTTCAAGACATCATGTTTATCCATTATAAATAATGAAAATAATTTTTAATATTGGGAATTTTTTAAATAAAATAAATTGATTATATGACAATATATATTATTCTGTTTCATAAAATGACTATTTTTATTCATATAATTAATATAGAATAATCTTGAGTTAAAACAATACTCTGCTTAAAAACTCGCTTTTTTATTCATGTTTGTGGGATTTATTTTAAATTACATTGTTCCTCTTATATGAATTGAATTTTGGTAAGAGGATTAAATATTTGGTTTCATAAGAATTTATATTTTCTAGTAATGTCACCTTAATATTTGTCCAAAAATGAATAGTTAAAACTATAAAAACTAATTACAATGGTTGCGGTAAAATTGTATTTACAGAGGGAGAAACTAAAAATAGATGTGTTAAAATCCCCTAAAATATTTTATAAAATATATTTCATGTCCCTAGTTATAAATTATACCTTATAATATGGAATATTAGTTGTTATTGTATCCTTGTTACATGAAAACATCTTGGGTGGAATTTTATCTTTTCTAAAATTACTAGTTTTCCACTCACCTCACTTATAAAAGGCGTTGTCCTCTCCACATCTCTTCATGACATAATTAACAATTGGATCAGAAAATACCTTTAAAAATAACTTCTATAATCCCCTACTATATTTCTGTAATTCATATTTTTTGTAATAGTTTAACAAATCCGGGCCATTGATGCAAACCAAAAGAAGATACCTGAAGAAGAGATAACATTCATCAACAACAATTTTTATTTTATTTATTCATCATACTCCTTAAATTCTTTTTAAAAAATTATTATATGATTACCTTATTATTTTCTATATAAATATATTTTATTATGTTAATGTGGTCACCTAAAAATTTATCATCTTTCATCAAATGGATTATGAAATCATTATTCGTTTATGTGAAAACAACCACCTTGTATACAGATGTCATTGGATGTCCCATTTCCACCAAATAATGTTGGGTATTATGATGGACACAAAGTATATATATGATATATGAAATAATTTTACTTATTTAGTCAATATGTCTTTTATACCATTTTAAATTCAATTCCGTATGGGATACGATAACATCAGTCATGTGTACGGTAGATGACCACCTCAGGATGTGATATGCTTCATTTTTCTGATGTGTAATATGGAAGGTAATATGGTAATGATAATTAATATATGTGACAATAATGAAATAATTTTGATTTTTATGACATATTAATCAATCTAAATGTCTAATATATCATTTTCTTTATAACCATTTTTCTCACAAAAAAGTGATAATGTTGTACATGTACATGTGGACTACCACCTTCATGAAGTTATTTGAATCTCCATTAAATACAACACAACATGGATTATATATATAATTGTATTTAAGAAATTAATATATTATATATTATATTATTTAAATTCCTAAAATGTAAAATATTTCATTCATCATTTCTATAATGATTTTCAAAAAAATGAAAATGTTATTCATACATACTTATGACCCATCATCTCCAATATTACAATGTACTTCATTTATAAAACAATGAATTCCAAGATAGGCCTTAAAATTATTATTAATGTCTAACTAATAATATTATTTCATGATTATTATTCAATATATTTTTATATAATAACCTCTTGGACCACAATCAACCTTTCAAAGTAATTTTTGAAACATAATCCTAATATGGTCAAACCATCCAACATACAATTAATTGATTATGTAATTTTATATATACTTTTTATTAGTGAAATACAAATTATAATAAAATTATAAAAAATATTAAAGATTATAAATAATTAAAAATATTATAATTTAGGAAGATAAAAACAGATAAAGAAATTCAAAATCAATGTAAGAGACTTCATCTCAAGTGAATATCCATATTTTTTAAAAACACTTCTCAGTTGTCTAGAACACTAACTATGTTAACTATAAATTTTGTTAAATTCATTTGGGGAAAAGAATGTAAATATTATTTATATGAACTTAAATAATACTGGTGAATTCTCCACTTTTGTACATACCTTCTAGAAATGTATAATTTTTAATCTACATGGATGCTTCATTGAAAGGATTTTGTTAAGTCATAATTCTGAATGAATATATAATTTCTTGTGGCTCAAATCAGTTGATTTTTAATGAGTTAAATTAACCCAAAAATTATTCAGAAATAGCTTCTACATTTTTTCTTTTAAAAATAATCCTTCATCATTTTTATAGTGTAAATTGTTAAATATATAGTGATGGATTTTTTCAATTATATATTAATTCATAAATAATTTAAATGATACATGGAAGATGGGATAAACTAGTCAAGGATATGAATTTATAATTCATTACCATCCTAGAATATAAAAAATGTGGATAATGTCTTGGGATGATAAAATAATTCATTATAAACCATATTACAATTGTAACATGAACCGTTGATTCATGTTTTGTTAAATTATGGTCCACGGATTTCGGATTAAGGGACAACCTCTATTTCATTATGTTTTAATGAATTCATCTTTTTTTAGAATTAATTAACAAATATCAGAAGGAGTATAAATATTTATATGGAAGGTAGAATCCTTCAATATTGGTAATTTTCATGTATAAATTAATGATAAAGGATTTGTTTTATTATTTCGAAATAGATTACATGTACATGTTAGTACCAGTTTAAAAAAGTTTTAGTTTTTTATTATTATTGTTCCCTATTTTCCATTCATCTATGAAGCACTATGATATATAGATACATTCAAGAATATTATTGGTGGAGTGTAATTAAAAGAGACATTGTAGACTTCACCCTGAACAGATTGAATTGTAATCTATTTAAAGAAAAATGATAGTTATTGAAGGGAATAATTCAATTAATTCCAATATTAGAGTGGAATGTAGAAGACACATATATGCACTTATTTATAGGATTACCAAATTATTCTCATGGTAGTATTTATATTTTAGATATTGTATATTGATTAATAAATTCTACAAATTTCCATCCCATTAAAGATAAAATATATGTAGCTAATATTTATTGACTCTATATAAATGATATAGAAATGTCAAAATAAGTTTTCCTCTCTATTTTTACTAATGGTGATCCCATGTTCAAATCTAAATTTTATAAAGGACATCAATAGTCATTGGAAACTGAAATAAATTTCAACAGTGATTTTCATTATAAATCTGATGGAATGTATGGGTGGATTATTCTAACCATGGAATATACATTTCATTACTATTCTATTGATTACCATGTAATTTGGGATCAAAATCATTCTTTCAATGAGTTTTCAGAAATTGGATGTTCTCACTCTTGTATAAATATTGAACTATTTGAGTCATTATATAAAAGAAGTGTCAGACACAATATTTCTTGTATTTAGTATGATAAACATGGTATTTGTGACAACAATTGGTTGATTAAATCAATGATAAGGGTTAGTTGATTTGGAGAAAAATGAGGATGGATCATAGAAAGATGAAAAGCTATATGGATAATAGGAGGAATGACATTTCCTTTGATTTTTTTGATCAAGTGTTTCTCCAAATATATCCATGGAAAAGTGTTATTTGTTTTGGTAAAAAGAGGATGCTATGTAAATGGATAATTTTATTGTACCAAATGTTTTATAAATTTGGATCTGTCCAATATTGAGTTGCATACCCCCTATGATTATTCAATGTACAAACTGAATTTCATGTTTTGATGTTAAGGAAATATGTGTTTGATTCATCTCATGTCTTGAGTCCAGAAATATTTAAGTCTGAAGATAACCATTCTCATGAGAAATATCCTAGTATGTATATTCACCATAGATAAAGCATTATGTGGAATTAGGTCATTCATTAGGTTAATGTTTTTTGGAAAAGATATATGGGTGAAGAAGAAACATGGGAGTCTCAAAATCATATAAAGGAAGAATACCCTGACTTGTTTAATAAGTGAATAAAATTTGAAGGATAATCTTTTATAATGGGGGTTAAAATGTGAAAACCTATTTGATGATATGATAAATCATTTTCAGTTTTATTAATGTGTTTTAGGTAGTTATGTTAGTTGTAAAAAAACTATTTAGAACTTTAAAAATATAAAAACAAATTGTCTTAACATGGACGTTTTCTTATAATGATTTATTGAAATTTTTATTTTATAAAATTTGTTATTTTATTTTTAAAATATTAATAAAATTTTTAAATAATAATATAAATATTTACATTTTATGATTTTTTGAGGTTTTGGAAAAATATTGATTTTTCAGTGAATAGTCAAAAATACAGATTCTTGTAAATAAAATTCTTTTCAAAAATTTATGTATTTTAAATATTAAAATGATACATTTATATTTTTTCAAGTCACGTTAATATTATTTACTTATAATTATTCCACATAGTCAAATTTTATCCATCTTTATGTTGGTTTTTATTATATGTTTTTTTTAACTAGGATTTCTAAGAACTGTTTTAAAATCATAATGATTCTCTATTTTAATGGGATAAAATAATCCTTAATGAGAAATTATTTAAATGAAATGTAGTGATTATATATAAATTTATATTAATTTATTTTCATAATATGATTATATCTATTCATAGAGATAATATATAATAATCTTTTTCTAATAAAATACTCTGATTAAATCATCACTTTTTTATAATGTTCCTCGAAAAAAACATTAAAATTTTTTATTAGTTTAGTGAGTTTAATTTTTAAAAATGTTTTCTATAATTTAAATATGAATAATTAATATTATATAATTGGGTTAATATAATTTTTACCAAAATTAATACTAAAAGAGTAAAAATTAATTACCATTGTTAAGGTAAAAATTGATTGATGGGAGAAAGAAACTAAAATAATAATGGTTAAAATGTCCTAAAACGTGACTAAAAAATATTTTATTGAAATATTTAAATCTTATACCTTAAATTAGAAATAAGGGTTAATTATGGGAGCCTATTTATTTGAAATAAACATGTACTGAAGTCATATTATACAAAAATTACACATGTGTCGATCACCTCACTTTAAAAATGATTCCTCTCTCCCCGTTAATTCACCAATTTAAAACACAATGGTTTGAATAATAAATATAAATATTACTTATATAATTCACTAATAACATATTATAGTCCTTATTGTGGATGAAAACCCAATCAATAAAGGCCTTTATTGCAAACCAAAATATGTAATATATGGATGAGGTAAAGTTCTTTCGTGAACGTTTTGGTTTTATTTCATCATCCGCTGCCTAAATTTTTCATTACACAAATATTATATAATATAATGAAAATATTATATATAATAATATCTTATTATTTTAATTTAATATCCAAAACACTTATACTTTTCCACAAAATGTTTTACAAAATCATTATTTGTGTGTACGGTGAACTTCCGCCTTGCGGATCGATGTCATTATTTTTTCCATTTCCACCTCCCACAAATGGGTATGATGATGTATATAAAGTATATATATGTGATCTTTTTGACATAATATTACCAATTTAATAATTTTTTCATATTTTAATTTTTATCATTCCATTTTGTAATGGATACGATATCGCCACTCGTGTGCATGATTGACTACCACGACACTAAGTGATGTGATTCATTTTTTAATACATGGTAAGATGGATGGTAATTAGGGTAAATTTTAATAATATATGTGATATAAATGACATATTAATTATATTCATGACTTATTTATAATTCATAAAATATAATATTTCATTTTATATCAAACCTATTCACTCATTGAAAAATTGATAACATTTTTTTTGTATGTGTGGACTATCGTTTTCAGTAAGGGATGTGACACACTTTTCATCACCACACTACCTGGATGATATATATAAGTATATGTAAAGAACGTATATGTTATATGTTATATTATGATCATTATTTAATGTTAAAATATTACTTTACTCTTTTCCATAATTATTGTTGATAAATGGAATGGTTATTCAGGCTTATATACGACCAAATGTCTTCATGATCGTAACATAATTTATTTATGAAAATAAAAAAATTTGTTTAGTATTAAAATTCAAATTAATGTATTAATATCATAATTATTTCACAATTATTAATTTTTATGTCTAAATAATAACCTATTTGACTATAGTAAACCCAATGAAGTCATTTTTTGACGCATAAGTTAAATATGGTAAAAAAATTGGTTGTGAACTTATTTGATTAAGTTACTATATATAACATGTAATAAGTGAAATAATATTAATAATAAACTACTAAAGGATCTAAATATAGTAAATTATTTACATAATTTAATTATTAAGGAAGATATAGACAAACATGATAATTCAATGTCACGCTAATTGACATCATCATAATTTATTTGAATTTATGAATATTTTTCTGTTATACACCTTTAATTTTTTAGAGGAATATACAGAACCATGGAAATGTTATATCATGAATTTATCGATTATCATATTATTTAATTATTTATTATCATTACCCTTTCTTGGGAATTAAGAATCATGCTTTTATTAAGTCATATATGTCTTTACTTTTAAAAAATCATCTTTTAATGTTTTTACTTCAAAATCATTCCCTTACATGGCTGTGATTTTGTTAATGAATGTATAAATTTTTTTATATTAAAAAATTATTTCATAGATTTCATTTTATTTCCCTTTTTCACTATTTCATTGGGTTATAAAAATAATCTTTTTACATGTTTTATACGCAATGTTTTGACAAATGGAATAAGGAGTTCTCTATATGGTGAAATCTAAATTTCTACACCCATTAAAATTATATGATTTCTAGATTTTATTTAATTATCTATTGTTTTCTATAAATAATAACCCCCTTATCTGTTTTGGGTATTCTATTGTTTAAAATATATTTTCATTGAAAAATGTGTTTTGGTTTGTAAAATGTTTTAAAAAAGTTCATTGTGATATCCAAAATTCAGTTTTTTATAGGATTAAAGAGTTTGTTTCATGAAATGTAATATGATGAAAAGGTTAATGAATTAAAATTTTTATTAATGATATTGTACTCTATCATTATAAATGAGGAATGGGAGCACCCAAAGAGCATCGATTGATCCCATTGCAGCTTATATGATGTGGTGGCCAAGATAGAATCGGGTGATCTTGTTAGAGCATAAATTATGGGTATTCCTAGATAAAACTCTTATATAATGGATAATGTTCCATATCATAAGAGGATAGAATGTGTGTGTTACCAAATGGTTTCTGCTATGGATTTAACTGGGCTCTAGTTACATTTGAGATGGGTAAAAATGGGGTTTGAATTTTATTCTATATGTTACAAGGGTGGGGTTTTATTTTCTTATTATGGATCTTATTGTATTTCTTTATGAAAAACGAATGTATGTTTTTCATGTGAAAATGATTTATTTATTTATCTCAAATATTATCAATATAAATGTCAATATATCATGGTATATCACAGTTTTAATAAACTAATAGTTTCCTTTATTTTTATATCCCTTACTATGATTTTTTTCTTATACCATGATTATTAATGTTTTCATAGGATCGGAAGGGGATAGGATAAATTCATGTTGAAATTAATTAATCGTTTTAATGTAATTAAAATGATTTTATTTTATAAAAATTTATTTTGGGTTGTGAGGAAACTAATTAAAATTGACCACTTTGTCTTATATGGTTTTTTAATGTATTAGTTATTACCACATCCTCTAAAACTATATATATGAGGATATCCTCAATGCGAAAGAAAGTAAATTCTTAACTAATCCTCAATATTATGTAATGTTTAATCTTGAGTTCTAAAATTTATGGGTCATATAAAATATGGATACCATATAAAAATTAAATATAAATGTTCATTGATAAATGTGTCTCATAAAAAAATAATAAATTGAACAAGTGTAACAATTTAATAATCTATTTCCTGATTTTTTACCCTCTTTTGTCAGTTTTGTGAAGACATTCACCATTTCAAATATATTCAGGATTTATAATTAATATTTTACCCTATTTTTTTTACTAATTAATTTGATTCAAAAATTATATTCCTTGTAAAATAATTTTACCTATTCTAGATTTTTTTTACTACTGGATTATGTATTAAAATTGTAGAATTATTATCCAATAGGTTTTACCCCCTTTAGAAGTCATCTTTCATATAGTAAAGCACTACATTATCCTTGTTAAAATGTTATAATATAATTGAATTGTTATCTAATGATAAAAATTATTATAAAAATTTATATCCCCTGAATTAATTTTTATAGATTTGATATTATTTAAATTTTAAGTCATTAATTCACACCCATTTAACTGTTTTTACAAAAAAATGGAAAAATAATTATTATCAGAGAATTTTATTTTTTAAAATTTATAAAAGGAATTAATTAATGTTGGGGGAAATATCACACATGATTACTACTAAAGGGAATAATTATGGTTTAATTCCTTATAATTGTTTCTATTTGATGCATTTAAACTAAAATATTAAAATAAATTGAAAAAAAGGATTCCACTAAGTGAATTTGTTATCAGTTTTTTTATTTAATGATTGTTTTCTATAAAAAAGCATTATCATTTAATATATAATTGATAACCTCTGTAAAGAGATTATGTTACCAAAATTACATATAATTTTAATAGAAAATTCCAAATAATTGATCTATAAGAAACATGAATTATACTCATTTAAAAATTATTAAAAACATTTATATTGAATATATATTGATGTTCTATTATTATATTAATGTTTTTGTAAACATATTCCTCAATATGTTTCACAATATATATCTGTATATAATAATCACACATGATGAATAAATATGAGAATCAATAGAGACAAGTGGATTTGTCCATGAGAATAATTCAAGGACATAATATGTGTCCATTATGCACATCACAATGAATTTATATCTTTGATTATTTATATTTAATTATTCAATGGTGCACCATGTGTGTTTATGAATTTTTAGAAAATCAAAAAAACAAAATTTGGGTTATTTTGAATAGTTTGAAAAATATTTCTAAATGCTATAAAATGAGTATAATATGATATTCATAGTTTAAAAAATTTCAGATAAATAATAAATTAGGAAATTAAAATAGCATATTTTTATAATGATTTTATATGAGAATTATTATTTCATATCATAATATTTTTATGTTTTTTTTTTGTCGACCAGATTAGTAGTCTGTATCAAAATTTGTGACATCTACAAGTTATGGTCCCAAAGAACAAAAAATATTATAGTTTACATGATCTTAATTTTTTTAATTTATTATCCATGAGTGAGGTCAATACATGTTTAGATTAAAAATAGACCATTTCCTTAAATTTTATATTCATTTTAATTCATATGATTCCTAAAAAATGATCTATTCATAAAACATATGAGAAAAAAAGTTTGTTTCTATAATATGCTGGTGGATAACAACACCTCATCAAAAACAAGGCTTATTAAACATTAACCACTATTGTAATTTTATTTATTAGTATCTATAAGATACTATAGAAGTGATTCATGGATCTTAATTGGGTTTTTATGTTTATTGGTATATGATGTTTGGAGAAGGATAACAGAATTTTTCCCTCTAATGATACCTAGTGTTTATGCATAAATTTGGATGAATTAAGATTGATATGATATTTAATAGATGTAATTATTTTTATTGGAGGGTATGGGATGTTTTTCTGAATATATTAAATATTATTTAACATTTAAGGAAGTGAGATGATCGACACATTTATAATGAAATATATTTTGTTTGAGTGATATTGGATTACTTCATATTTATGAATTTTAATTCAATTTAATGTGGTAATAATAATTGATGTTACATTATGATAAATTTTTCCAGAACATTTGAGCTTGATTTCCCTCTTATGTTAATTAAATAAATGTACTCATGTTGTGGTTCTTAATGGTATATTTTCTATAATGTTGAATTTTCACGTATAGATTCTTTTTTTAGAAGATAAATTATTTATTTTGTATTGATATAATTCAATTTTATTCTTATTATCATAATTTATTTAATTTATACATATTTTATAATTTTATAGAAGGCAAAAGGGTTATTTCATAGATACATTTATACAATAATTCTCATTCTCATTATCTTAATTCCAAAATACAATGAAGATGATTAAAAGAAAATATATCATAAGATATAAGATATCACAAACTATAATCCTTTTAATTTATTTTTTTAAAAAAAATATTTTTATAGTATAAAAAATTGTTTCTTATTAACTATTTTGATTGAGTTCATTCATTAGATAATTATATAATTTTATTACATAAGATGATTAAATTTTCACAACTAGTGATGAATAAAAAGTATTTTTTTTTTAAAAAAATTATTAAAAAATTAAAATCATTCATTATAAATATTTCACCACCTCTCAGAAAAAAAATTGATTTTTTATTATTCCATAAATGATCTATTGGAATTATATTTTTTCCCTATAAGGATCAATCTGTAGCATCTTTATGAATAAATTTTATTTTACAGTCATCAAATATCATTAAAGTTTACTGAACACCAAAGAGATCTCTATATTTAACCGAAATTGATATGAGATATCTATTTTTATTCAATATACTCTTACATTTCCTAAGATTTTATAATAAAGAAAATTAATATGTTATTTTATAATGACATTAAATTGATTGATTTTTAGAATAGTTAAATATATTTTGTAATTTCTTCATGTGAATTTATATTATATATTTTTTATTATTAATAATTTCTCAACCCTATTATTTTCCTAATTCATGGAATTCACACAACATGTTTTTATTTTAACATGTCCTGATAAATGGCTTGTATTTATGATCCTAGAAAATATTATTGAAAATTTAAAATAGATAAATTGTTATATTCTTACAGACTACTGTGACGTCTTTTGGAAACAATTTAAATAAAATCACAATATGAACATTGGGTGTTGATGGAGTGCAGTAGGAAATGACATAAGAAAAATATTAACATATATGAAAAATTTTCGTTTCATATACCTTATTTCTCATTACAATAATCCACCTCATAAAAAAATACGGATGATTCAATTGTAATTTTTATATAAGATAGAATTATAAATTTTAATGAAGTTGAATTCAATAACTCAATTCACCCCTGATGTATTCATACTATTTAAAAAATCAGAAATCACTTGGTATCAGAATAAAGATAGTGATTTATTTATAGTGATCATTTGAAGATTAATGATTAACATTTTTTACCATTATAGATTATCTAAGTTAATCAACATCATTGCCTAGGATATTTGAAAATTAGTTTTATAAGAATACATGTATGATTATATATATTAAGCATTTATCTTTGAATTTATATATGAATGCAGTGAAACAAAATCGGATACCAACTATTGAACATGGTCAATGGATAGTTGAATAAGAGTATGAGTAGAATACTAATTATAATGATAATTATTTCATTATTTTTATATCAAGACCAAAATAATTTAGAAAAGATTCATATTTCACAACTACATATAATATATCGGATGCTTTTTCTCTTTTATAAATTTCTTAAAAATGTGATATAGTTACAATAAACCACTAAAAAAATTGTTCACATCCATGATATTTTATGGTGAAATTAATATTATTTTTGACACTCATGTTCCATAACATCCTTAAATAAAATCATTTATATAATATTTTATAGATATTTTGATGCTCTTTGCATGTAAAATCGGTGTCCACATGAGGGAAATATGCTCCAACATCTGACATATAATTGACTTGATCACTATTACCCTTTCTAAAAACAAACATAAAATAAAAAGAAATAAAAGAACTAATTTTCACAATAGAAAACAATAAAGGTATTTATATGTTCCATACATTAACCATAATCTACGTGAAACAATAAATATATATGTAATGAAATATAAATATACATATTATGATTACATCAAAAAACACAATCCATCTATTAATAGACAAGTCTAAAAAACAGTACAATCTTCATATCTTCATGGATAAAATCACAAAAATTCATTTATTAGTACACTTACACAGACCTATAATAAATAAAACATTTAATTTGGATTTTGTATACATATGTATAAAAGAATGTTTTTCCAACATAGAGTATTAGATTATTTTATATAGTCTTTATTTAAATATTATTGGCTCTGATTACTCTAATAACCCCTATGTGTTATTTTTTAAATATTGATTAAATTGTTTTTATTATTTTAAATACTTATATATTTTTGAATTTTTAAACCATTTTAGATTTTTTGTCTGATGATGTAGTCAACATTGTGTAGTAATTGACCATAATGTCATGATTCACCTTTTTTTGTTAAATTTGTGGTGTCTTCCATGAAATTACATGTCATTTTGGTGTCTCGATCAAATATTATACATGTGAAAAAATCCTAGGGTGGAACACCCATACTGTTGGATATTTTGGATCACATGGATTTATTGGGATTCAATAGCTTTTGATATGTTGCAATAGAGTAGATGTTCCTGGGTGTCCAATAGTCATGAATGTATTAGTGTTTGAAATGGGAAACCCTATGTCATGGTTATCTTCTAGTGGGTGTTTTGATAGGTATAAGGGGAGTATCATGCATTAAAGTTGGTATTTATGTCTAGTGTGAATCCCTATGGACCACGATTCCTATCTAAAGTGAAATAATCAATGAGGGAGGATTTATGATGTGGTGTAAGGGTGTTTTTTGGTGGACCATAGTCAACCCCACAACGTGGTGTATGCTATGGTGGTATTTGTTAATTTTTTAATTATATGAAACATCATTTGTACCCCTAAACACTTTAGATATATTTCCCCACACCTTCCATCAATTCTTGTCATCAAAAACCTTGGAGAAATAGGGGGAACATGATCATATTCTCTTCAAATATTTTTCTTTATTGATATATTTTCATGTTCTTATACATGGTAACACTTTCTCATATACTTTCTATTTTTATCACTTCCCTCTTCAAGTTACATTTTATTTCTCACACACTGAAAAATCCCTAACAACCATATGGGATGATATTTGTGATTGGGTTTGGTTTTGATATGGTGATTTTGATATTAATACATCTAGAGTGTATTTGTATACATGGGAATTCCTTCATCATCAAACATTATTAAAATATTCATTTAATTGGGTTGGTGACTCAATATAATCTATTTTTTAATCAATGTGATTATTGGGATTTATATATTCATTTTTAAATATTTTTATACTATATATGAAACAACTATCAGTTTTACCAAATGATTTAATTTCATATTATCATGTTATTGTGGTCTACTTTTAAATATAAAATACTTATTTATAATTAATATTTAGACTATGGATAATCCTTATAAATTTATTATGGGGTTTTCAAAATTTATTTTGATTTAAAATAAATGTATTTTTCCCTGTTTTAGTTTTTTAAAGAGGAAAGAAACCATATTTAAAATGATAATTTTAGATAATGTAATGTTAATAGATATTTAAAATATTGAGGCCTCAAATTTTTTTAATTTTACTTTCATCCTAAGTTGTATTATATAATAATTTTTCTTATAACCCATGATAATGAAGTCATTAATGATTATGAGTCACTCCTATTTCCCGATATGTTAGATTATACCCTACAATGGGTCAAAATATTATTATCTGATTTTTATATTATGTGGAAGGTTTTTTTGTTTGAGTGTGTTGGATGTGAGTAATGATGTATTTTTTTATCCATATGATGCGTGTTTTTACTATTCCCTTATTTTTTTCTCACCCAACCCTCGTTTGGTCATCCAATCATAAGTAATGATGATAAAGATATATTTTAAATAAATAATAGTGGGTAAAGATACTTCTAGTGTCCAATAGTTGATTTGAATGATAGGGATTGTTGGGGTTCCATTACAAAGTTAGATGGTATGGTCGAGTCATGTGTTTTGTGGTACGCTTGGATGAAACATATGTCAGCAATTTATACAATTTTAAGGTATCATTATTATGATAATCTCATTATAATACCTTTGAAAAAAATATGTACATGTATCCATTTATTTCTAGTTCTTTTAGAGGGAAAATAATTGTTTTTATCCCCATAGAACCTTCATGGTTGTGGAATAAAATGTAATGTAATTTATTTCTATTTCTATATTTAATGACATGTTGGTTACTTCTGGATCATCCTTCGTAATATTATAGTTTAGTTTTATTTAAAATATTTATTTATAGATTTCATTGGAATGGTTTTTTGATATAAATGATAATTGTTCATTTTTGTGGAAGGGATTTTGATGGGGTATTTATATGAGGAAAAGTGGGACTATTTAATTATTTAAAATTTTAGTGATCTACATTTATGATGACTAAATGTATATTTACTCTTATTATCCAGTAGATAAAAAATTATTATTTTTACATAATTTGAATGAATATTCTTATATTAAACTTTATTTCAAACTATAATTTTAGAACATCTTTATTAAATGAATTTCATAGACTCCATGGTGGCGTCCTACTAGGCTATTAGCTCATTCCCTAGTTAATAAAATGTTTTTTTATGTGTATATGTGAAGCAATTATGTTTTATTCATTTATTTGGTTACATTAATAGATTCTATATGATTTTACTAGGCTACCAATTGTGAGTTTAGTTGTGGTAAATAACAATTAGTTGTTGATGCATTCATGTAGTTTGGTATGGGTGTGATTTTATTTTGGGATAATTTTTGTATTGTTTAATATAGTCATCGTCGCATTAGATTCTAGTACCCTTTTAGTGTACCATGTTATTAATATTAATTTCTTATGTTTCTTTAATATATATAAAATGGTGGAATAATTCTTTTACTAGTAATGTCTCATTTGGTATTTCATTATTCTTGTCCATATGTTGTTTTTTCATGGACTTATAATTTATGGACAATCCATACTAGATTTATGGGAGATGATTTATTGTAAATTATCTTCATTATGTGTGGAAAATCATTCCAATGTTCTTGAGGGTTGATTCCTTATCACTTGTCACTAGCCAATGGGGATTGGTAACACTATCTAGGCTTTGTTTCGGGATAAACTATGTGACATGGTAGGATAACCCAATCTGGTTCATCAATGAGTTTTATTAAATAACATAATTATAAAATTTAGAGTGTAATTATTATACAGAGATTGGAATTTATGAACTATATATAAATGTACCAAGGAATTCAAGGTAACTCTTCCTCATTCAGATTCTCATGTTTACATGGTAATTTGAGATTTTTGTCTTTGATTTTGATTTATTCTTTGACTGGATTGATTTATTTTTATATGAAAATTTGTTTTTATATCCCTAATGATTTATGAAATAGATTTTGTAAGATCATGTGAATTTTGTGGTGGAATTTGAAAAGAATCCATATCTTAATGTTATTCTCACACGATCTGGACACCTGTATAGAGACATCAACAAGTATTCCAAGGACTCCATTGATGCTATCCTAGAGTAGGAACTTGTATAAATAAAACATGCATCAACACAATTTAATTATTTTCATACCTAATATAATTTCTTTTTGACCAATTTTGATTATGAAATTCCGCTAAAGTGGTTTTAAATTACATGAAATGAGTTAATTATGGATTTAGATGATGTATGTGTGTTGTTGCAAGACATATTTCATGTTGTTTTTGGTTATTTATTATTATGAATAAAATTTTTATGGTATCATAAATGTAAATGATTTAAAACCCATTTTTATTTTTATTTTAAAATGAATTTATTACTTCTAATGAGATATTTTATAATATAATGAATTATATTATGTTTTTTATTGATAAACGTATTTAACATTGGCATCAAATGAAAGTGAATCATTTTTCCAAGGATAGACTATTTTAAAAAATGGGTTATTTTTTTAATAAATTGGTTCTTATATAAATTACTGGAAAATGTTTTTTTCAGAAGATGAAATTTTTTTATGAGTAAATGATTTCACACTTTTGTGTATTTTCCACTAATTCTAGGATGGGATTATATTTTAGTTTATCAAATATTAATTTTATATGTTCATGTATGATGATATTTATAATATTAATACTATATTTTATTGGAATGAAAGTATAAGTATAGTCCTTTATGATGATCCTTTTAGTGAATCCTATTATTATTTGGAAGAGACCTATTCAGTTCAAGACTATATCTAGAATTCAAATAGACTAGTGGATTTAGATCCTTATTTGATCTTGGACTACATCCATGGCTTAATTAGAAAATAAATTTTCTATTTATATTACTATTAGTGTATCTATAAATTGTTTTAGTGGTTACAAATGATATCCAGGAGCCTTATATTACTTGAAAATATCCAGGAGTCATGTGTGATAGTTATTGTGAGTTTAACTATTTGATGGATCCATGTTTGGTTGGAGTTGATATTTCCTACCATGATGTGTGGGAATATGTCTTGTTTCTTTTTCAATATGATGTTCATATATTGTTTTTTTCATTAGTTTTTTAGGGTGAGAATTCTCTTGAATTCCTAAGCTGTTAGTAAGGTCAATATTCATTCAATGAGAATGTCAATTGCTTCTCATAGTTCATGTTCTTACATACTAAACCATTCATCATCAAGTAGAATAAATCTCATTTATTTATTGAAGTAATCAACCATTCCACTAATAAATTGTTATTGGATATGGCCTGACATATTTTAAGGAGGTGATCATGAGGTATAAGATAGGAAAAAATAAATAGTCTATGTAACATGTGATGGGAAGAACCTAAATTCTACCTAGTGTGACTGAAGGAAATCTGTTTGTTATGGATATGAATCTAGACATTACTTTAATTGATGTGTATAAGGGTGAGGGTCTCTATTCTCTTGGCCTCATTATGCCTTGTGGGAAGAAGATACCCCTTATTTTCCTTTATTATTTGGAATCTGGGTACTCAAAACCCATATTAGATCAATCTCAATGGACTATTCTATGTATTAGTCACATGGGACACCTTTATAGGTTTTTCAAGAATGAATTTTAGAATAAGTGTGAGGTATATTTTTCAATCGGATTACATTCTATTTTCTAGGTTAATTTTTGGTGATTTGTTTTTATTTTTATTTGATTAAATATTTTGTGTTATTTCTTATAGGACATATCCGTTTAGTTATTATTTGATGGTTTTTTGTTATGATTATGATTTTTGGGTGGGATAATATTTCTCAGGGAATATATGTGTGATCGTAGTGTTGAAGAGGATGATTTATTGATGGGATTCCAAGGTTATACCTTGGGTATGTACTCAGGTAGCTTTGTTATGTAGCACACCATCTCTAGTTATGTGATGTCCAATGATTTTACTAGTATGGTAGGGTTTATTATGATATATTTTCCCATGGTTGATGATCGAGTATATCATTATATTGAATCATGACCTAATGTGGGAGCTCATGTGGTTTCATTGGTGGCACTAATTTTATGTTTTTTTGATCTACCTCTTGAATTTTAAATCCCTTTATTCATTTAGAATTGGTTTCTTGGTGTTTTTATGGTGTTCTATTGGGAATTATTTTCCTATTTTAATGTTAATGGATATGGGTTTGTTTATATCACTATTATAGATTAATTCAAAATTTTAGGGATACCATTTATTTTCCTGTTTTCTAATAGGGATTGGGGTAAGGGGTTGTGATTAGGTAGCGATGAGGGTTTTGTGGTGACTTGTGGAGGCCAATTCTTTTGTTTGATGATATGGATAGTTTGGATGATGGTTCATGTTGTGTTGTATAATTTTTGGAAGACCCTCTTGATTCTTCCCTTAACCCAATCACATCATAATTGTGGTTTAGTGAGGTTTTATGTTTTTTTCTCCTTCTGTTTTGTAAAAACTATCTTTGGATTTTTGAAATCATTTAAATATTAGGGCGATTTTGAATATTTTTATTTTTTAGTTTTAAATCATTTTAGATTGTTTGAGGATGACGTCACCCAATTCTGTTCTTGGAATATCATATTTTACTACCCATCTAGTTTAATAAATGGGGAGATTATCATAAAATTTTCTGATAGATTGATGTATTTTTCTTTGAGTATCCCCATGATAAATCCCTAGGTGGACCTCATATATAGTTCTGGGATTTCTAGAACTTCGGGAGAATTTGGGTTTACTGGAGTGTGGCAGGTAGTCCAAGAGGTGAATCACTATGGTGGCAAGGCATGGTGAGTGAATGGGTGTTTGAAATGGAGACCCCTATGTCTTATGCCTATAGGACATATAATGTTTGTATCATATGGTAAATTAATTTCTATAAGGCCTACAGGCCATATAATACTTACGCCTATGAGCCTTGTATGGGTTCCACCACACCCCATGAAAGTTGGATTATCAAAAAATGAACAAAAAATTAAGGCCTTTGGGTAATTGTATGGAAACCCCTATGTCTTTATTCTCTTTCTGTGGGAGACATCGAAGGGACAAGAGGATATAAATCTATTAATTTTAGCTTTCACAAATCCCTAGTGACACAAATTACAATATCAAGTGAAATGATTAATGGTGGAGTCCCAGTTAGATGGTTTCTGGGAATTTTTATGATCAACTAAATCACCATGTCTTGGTTATAACATGGTGGGATTTTCTAGGTTTTATTCATGATTGTATTTTCATTTTTACCCATTCCCATTATAACAAAATTATACTCTATTGTCTCCATTTTTTAGGGTATACCACCATGTAACCCTTGGGGAATCCTTACCTTCTTCTCCATTAATCTTTATCTACCTTTTTAATATTTCTAAGAAGATGTTCACGTATATACATAAAAAATTTTACATTCTTATATCCTCTATTATCTATTTCATTAAAAATGGATTTATACATAATTTAAAAATTGTTAACTCCATTGAGATATTATTTTAGGGATTGTATTGGTTCATAATTGGCAATTTTGATGTTATGACTAGTACAAAGAAGTTGATTTCATGGCCTTTCCATTACTATCAAGCACAATATATTTAAAAATAAATAATATCATCCTATAAAATGTTATTTTATTTAAATTAATGCAGTTTAACAAACCATGATTTTAGTTTATATTATTTAATTTTAATATTATGTTTGATAGATGTACCACCAATATTAAAAAGATTAAAATGAACTATGATATACTATCAAAATATTTTAATTTTAGTTTGACAGTTATAACCCAATTATTGGTATTGAAGAAATAAACTTGAGTAAACACATTATAAAATACATTTAGTGTTTTTTCCTTTAATTATTAATTTAAATGAAATAAGAACTCAATTTTAAATTATATTGTATAATATTAAATGATATATTTTTAAGAAAAGCATATTTATACAAGAAAAATATCATTCTCAAAATAAATTATGTAAATACATGTATAGTAATGGTTTATATGAAATTTATAAATCATAAATTTATTAAAATAAATTTCCATTCATTTAATGGTTGTTAATAGATAATAATTGATATATAATAATTTTATACTTCAAATATTCATTTTTTTTAAATGATTTTTTTTTCATTTTGAGTGAATATATTATGATTAATTTTATCCTATTATATAAATTATATTTGACAAAAATTAGAAATAATATTTAAAATAATAATGTAATAATAAACTTATGATATTTTTTTATTTTCTAAATTCATATAGTTCATTAGTGAATATTAAAAACTAGTGATTTGTACAAAAATTATAATTTATTTTATTCTAATCAATGTAATTTCTTTACTCTAAAAAATTTGTAATTATTAAAATGTCACATATGTTTTATTTTATAAAAAGTATATCCATTAATTTCATTGAAATAAACATAATAGGCAATTTTGGTATCAAATCATTTTTATGCATAGAACATGAATTTTTCAAAAGATAAATATTTATCATTATGTTCCACACAAATAAATTAAAATATTTTTTTAAAACTTCTTGGAATTAAATATTATAAAATTCATTTCAAATTTGGAATCCTCATATTATAATTTTCTAATATTGTATATTTTCTTTTTACAATATGTAGAATAATAAACGTGGTGAAGTATTATTACCAAAGTAAGGAGTAAAACATGATAAAAAGGTTAAAAATTTATGATAATGTTAAAAATATCATATTAAATACTACTGGATAATATTCGTCCAAAAATAAAATTCTTATATTTGAAAATAGGTAATTTTTTTGTCACATTTCTTTGAATATGACCTTTTTAATTATTTTAAATAATTAATAATAACAAAAGGTCCCTCATTTTTTAAATATCTCTAAGATGATTCCATTGGGATAAGGAGAATATATGAATGATTATAAATTTTTATTTATAATATGATTTATATTTTTACTATTTTATTGTAATTTAAATTTGATGTTATTGTATAATTACATATAATGTTAACGCACCAATTGTCGAAGTAGTCGAAAAATCAAATAAAAAATTTTGAAAAAATAAATGTTATTTATTTTGGATGAATTATGGTGTTACATGAATTTTAGGGATTAATATAACGTATAATTTATGGAGGATTTGTTTTTATTCAAATAGTACTATTATATTGATTCCTTCTATGTCAACATATGTGAATAGTCAAAAATATGACATTAAATGGTATTTAATGTTTAGAATTTATTAACAAGTCATTCAAAATAAAACAAATACTATCATAAATCAATCTGTATGTATATTTTAAAAATATATCAATAATACTCCTTGTATTTTCCACTTGTAAATAATAAAAATAATTTCATGACCCATAAATATTGAAAAATTGTGAATCTTCCATTCATTGTTCCCAACAAAATGGTTATCACATAAAATACCTCTAATAAAAAAGGTTGTTAAGTTTTATCTAAAAATTATTCCAAAATGAACATATAAATTTCCATTCCAATATCCTTATATACACTAGAGTGACCATAAAACACTCCCTCAAAAGACATAATCTAAATCAAATATGGGATTTCAAAAGGGGATAAATAAGTCTTGACTACATTCATTTATTATTATTTCATCTTATACATACATCAAACATACTATCAACAATCAATTTTAATAACGTCAATTTATATAACGTTAAAAAATATTATTTTGATTATTTTATGCCACATTTTTCTCTCCATTTCAATCATGTGTGAAATTATAACATCACTTGGGTTCATGTGTGGACTACTAGCTCAATGACTGAATGTGTCTCAATTTTCTTCAACAGCACATATGGATAGTTCAAACAATGTATATAATGATTATATATACTTTATTTATGATAAAAATGAAATTTTGAAATGACATTATATTTAACATAGTATTATATTTCCTTCTATTGGAAAATGATATAGTAGCTCATGTGTAGTGTGTTCTAGAACCTCCATGAAGTGATGTGGTTTTTTTCATGCCCTCAATTTTTGGAAGGTAATTAAAATTCATTCATATTAGGATGGGATTATAATAATCACTTTAAATACATAAGAGTGGAGGTGAATTGGGTTCTTCCAAAATATTGATATATTTAGAACTCCTCTCTTGTTTGGGTAGTGAACATTTCTGTCTCTCTAAAATATGAGTGAGCCACCATAATAAATAATGGAAATGAACACAACTATGTATAGTGGGTTAGGGAATAAATATCCCTTAGTCCACTCCACCAATGATCAAGTCCATGAGATTTGTGGTTTCACTTGAAGATCATCTTATCCAAATACCTTTAAAACAACAACTGAGTATATGTAGTTAACACCTTACAATATAACTTTACAAAGTCGTCTGCTTCTTTTAAAAGGAACTGTAAATTCACATCATATTGTAAGAACCTAAAACATAACCACAACTAAGTGAAATATATCAATACAAAAAAACAATATTTTTATATTATGATGATAAAACATGTTAAACATCATTGTTTCATAAGTAACTTAAAAATGTAAATAATCTTGAATAATACAGAGCAGTAAATAGATCTTCAACGTTTCTCAATTCATTCTTAAAAAAACTAATAGAGAAACCACTAGATATATGTATAAATATAAATCACTTGGATGTTTATCTCAGACAAATACATCATTTTTCATTCAAAAGAAGATGGAATAATAAGATTCATTATTTGTGACAAAATACCAATAATTATATTAGATAGAACATAATATGTATATATCCAAAGTGTGTATATCAAGGCAATAACACCCATTATTTCATTATTTATATCTCCTCTTTTATATTCCAATGAAGAACATATCTATATTTTTATTGTAGTTCATATAGTTCCATGTTAAAATAGCTCTACAAAAGACTCAGGATAAATCAAGAATATTTGAATTTAAAAGAAAATAAGAGAGTCATAACTTCCTTTAAGAGTATAAACGATTAACACCAATGAATTAAATCCTTTAAAAATTTATGAAAATTTGAATTTCACATAAATAATATTTAGAAAGATCATTACATAATTCATTACCCTTTCATAAATCTTGGATAATATCGAAGATATAAAATTCGGTCGTTTAATTGTCAAACATAGTCTTTCTTCATGTGATCAAAAAACTCCAGATGTAACGCCCCGACCCCAATTACCCAGAGTCGGTGCATTATTACATAACATTGACATGATAAAAAGAAAGATCAAATCTCGAAAGACCGATTGGTTTAGTAGCCTTGGAAACACTAGATATATTCATAAAGTTTTACATTACATCATGAAGTGAAAAACTACTACAACAACATATTGTCTCCATAATCCACACTATTATCCCCTCATAATATCCCTTAAGGTCATTCATAATTTACTTCTTCACATCCTGGGAAAAATAAAACATAGAAAAGGGGTGAGCGCAAATGCCCAGTAAGGATAACAATATAGCAGAAACTTTCATAAATAAGAATAAACATTTAAGGCAGTGTATAACTAAAACAAAAGCCTTTTCAACTTTAACTTCAACATAGTATGGCAAAAATAAAATGAAATAATGCCATTTAGTTATTCACATAGATATTCTACTAATCAAATAATCACATGAAATATCAATAACCACTTTCATAATGATGGAATGCATAATACCAGACTATCATAACCACATAGCCAAGGCCTCGTGCCAAGACTACAAATAAGAATTTGTCAAGGCCTTGTTCCAAGACACTAGTTTGTCTCATGAGACCTACCGATGCATCGAGGAGCTATAGCAGGCTCTACCCATCACATATTAAGTCCAATGCATTCCCATATGAAAAGGTTTAAACATAACATAAACATTCGTATTAAAACTAGCATACGAAATGTAAATACTTCATCCATAAACCATGAATGGTAAAAATAACACACCCATAGTCAAACATATCATAAAACATTCAATACAATATATAAGCTTTTTATCATAATAAATAAACTTCAAATAAGCGTAAAATCCATCAAAGGATGTTGACATATATGAAATCAAAACTCTTTTTAGAGAAATATCTCTTTCTATTTTGAAATCATTTAAGAGTCATATATTTATAAAATAAAACATTTTCTTTGAAAATATTCTTATAATCTTGTAAGGGAAGCTTCGAAGATTTTATAATGGCGGAAAATAGCCGCACCCACCGTATAAGTTAAAAAAAACATTCTTACCTTAATTCTGTCGAAAAGGTTAAAAAGAACCTTGTTTGGAAAACGAAGTAAATATTCCTTTATATAGATCTTATAAAAATTCAAACAAGGGTATAAATTACTTTAACCCATATTCTTGTAAATAGTAAAAATGTTTTGAAATACATTTTTAAGAAACATGGATGTGGATGATAAAGAAATCCCATTATATTATTACGTATAAACAACCTCAGATAATGAAGAGATTGTGAAATAACCATTACCTTGTACTATTCCATGGTTGGGAGTAGGTTAACCTCCTGTATAATGGTGAAATAATTGTTATTAAATTATACAAGAATCATATACATTAATATGATATCATATATGATCTTTTAACATTCATTTGTTAATAATATCTTAGTATTATCGTTATTTCGGGTGTTAACTTACTCGTTTTCTTTTATATGTTTTGTTATGTAAGCCATGTTTTTCATGGATAGGTTGTATCTTATTCATATCCAGAATGATATCAAGTCCTTAAACATTATTTTTAAATCATCAAATGATAATTATACTTGAATGGATACGATGGAGAATGAATCTCATCGCGTTCGTGGAGACGGTAGTCCGTACGTACGTACGAGCGACAATATCATTCTTTTGATATATAATTGGATGGTATATCATATATACATAATAATTATCATGTTATATATATTATTTACATGAGTTACACATCATTATTATACCCATAAAAATAATAATTTATTGAATAACAACTACACCACGACGTGGAGACGGTAAGCCGTACGTACGCATGTATGGTGACATGTTATTCAAAGGATGGATAGAATACTGAATATGGTTGTACCATACTTATAATAACATCACAGTATATACAAGATACTGGATTTATTATTTTAGAATGGTAATAACAAAGAAGAAAGAAGTGGAAGAAGAAATGAATTTGAAAAAGGGTGGTGAAAACATTACCTCTTCTTCGGGTTCTTCCTTTTTATTTGATCAAAAGGGCTATTAGGTTGGCTTTATGACTAAAGGAAGGCCTCTAGGATGAAGTGAGGGATTTTGAGAGAGTATTTGGGCAGATGTTGGCCGAGCCAAAAGGCTTTTATGATGTGAGTTAATGAGAAGGGAGGGTGCCCTTTTATAAGAGGGGTGAGGGGCACCTTTGGAAAAGCTAGAAATATTATTTTATAATAAATTCACATTCGGTTTCTAATGGCCCCAAAGTGAATTATTTAAAAGTTAAGGTGGGGATAGGTCAAAAACCACTCAACCAATAGAATTTAGACAGGTTTGGGTTACTATATTAACCCTATCATTAAGTATTAACTCTTAGTTAATTAGTTTCACTTTTACAATGCCTCCTTGTATTTTTATATTATATGGTTAAAACACTAACTATATACATCCAACAGACCCCCAAGTGGTCCATTAATGATACACCTATCATTATATAAGTCTCTTGGCCGAACCTTAGATTTTTAGGAATTTAATATCAATTAATAATATAATATTTGTTTTAAAAATTCTTTTATGTCAATTTTGACACTATTCAATAATTGATTTTTGTGGAACTCATAACAGAATTATTAATTCGAAAAAGTTACTTAAGTCACTCCTAACATGTCATATTAACCTAGAAAATTAGTTTAATTCATTAAAAGTCTCAAATTATATTTAGTTGGGTATTTATAATATCAATTATTTTAATTTTCCACTATTATGGTAATTCTTGCATCATCATTGTGTCATAAATAAATTAAATTATTTAATATCTAAAAATTATAAATAAAATATAATTATGTAGGAAATCGTTTTATATTTCTAATTAATATTTAGAATAGAATTTATCTTATGTATAACCCTATATTAAAATGTTTTAGTAAATAAACTTTGATTTTAACGCTTTTAACTCTTCTTTGAATTAAATAATAATAAATGTCCTAATCTAATCCATGTGGACCTAAATGATAATATTTTATTCCTAAGGTTGTTTATGGTTGATATACACTTATCCAATAGAATTAGGACATGTTTTAGGGTAATATTAATAACATTGTTACCCTTAATTACCCTATTTACTTTTAACTGTGGTAAATAAAAGTAAAAAGTTACTATTCACCAAAAATTATTTTCATCTCATTGAACCACATTTTACTCCTTGATATTAACCGTGTCTCTCAGATTTTAGAAATTCCAATCACATAAGCGTAAAATTATGTTTTATGAAAAATTTAGTTTTTAACTACCACTTAGTAGTTTCACTATTCATCAAAAATTAAAGTTTTTCAGAACAATGCAAAAATTTCACCCTAGGATATAATTGATATTCCGAATTCAAAAATGATGTCTATTTTAAAAAAATCCAAACATAAAAGTTTCATTAATTAATTTTATAATTAATTCCCACTATCATGACAAATAGCGTGTTTTTAACAAACAATATATATCAAAAGATTGACAATTGTTTATGTCCAATTTCAAAGTGAAATTAATTACAATCAACATCATTGGATAAAATGATAAAAACATATTCTAATTATACTTTAAAACCACTAAATAATATAATTTATCAGTATAAATTATTTTGATTAAAAAAATTTGTTTTTAAGTATTTTTAACTATTCATAAAAATTAGAAGTTCTCAGAAAAATACCAAAAATTCAACTTAGGATAATTTCGATATTCTGAATCAAAAAATGAAGTCCATTTTGAAATATAAAATATATATAATTTCAAAACGTAGTTATTACTATTCATAACAGCTAGTTTGATTGGTTGTGGTGTGTTAGAACTCGATGTTGCGTACAACACACGCTATCGCATTATTCCTAGAAAAGCGTACCGTAGAAGCTTGGGGTGTTACACCAGATATATGGCTGAAAATGTGTGGCTGATCACAAAATTAGGGTGGATTTACCATATGTTTGTTTCCTCAATTACAGTATTGAATCCAAACACATGGTTTCTTATATATAAATATCCATCAGCATAGTGTACATGATCTAATACACACATTTCCAAACATAGTGTTTATTCTTTAAATTACACATACTGATGTAGGGTATGAATATTTTTTCCAAAATATGCATTAAAAATATCCATAATGTCTTAAAAAATATTCCAAATTTATAAACACTTAAATATAATTCTAGAATAAATATTTTTTACGAAAAATTTATTATTTAAAAAATAACTTTATGTAAATTCATTACTAACATAAATGTCGGTGTTTGTGATAACCAAAACCAAAATAGTTATAGAATTTTTTTAATTAACAAATGCTAAAAAATATCCTCCTTTTTTATTATCAAAAAACCCATGATAAAACTAAAAAATCTACTTAATGATCAATTTGAAAACTACAATACAAAAAACATCTCCCCATGATAAAGATATTAAATTAAAACTTCTCCACATTCTAAAACATAAATTAATGAAGACATTTTAACTATATACTTTTCCACATTTTTTGACATCAAAAAAGGAAACATTAGTAAAACATAAACCCAACAAATTTATACTTTAAAAATATAATATTTAAAAATGACTATGGTAAAATATTTAAATTACTAAAATTAGTATTTCCAAAAAACTCATAAGTCGTAGAATTAAATGTATTTAGTTACTAAAATAATTTTTTTTATAATTAATATAACAACTGTTGATATTTCTATTTTTAGTTACAAATATAAATATAATGAAATATTATGTTTATTATTAAATAATAAACTAATATATGAATAAAAATAAAATAAAAACATCTTATAGAACATATTTTCACAAAAAAACATATATTAAAAATAATAAATTGAATATTGATTTTAATTAAATAGAAAATAAAATAGACGTGTTAATAATGAGTATATTGTTCTTCTAAAATTTTCAATCATCAAAACTTTTCATTTAGATCATCAAAAAACATAGATTTGTATTTTATGCTACCTTGAAAATCATTTGGTCTTTTATTTGAAGAGGATGAAATTGATTAAGACGGAATAGGTACATCATATCAAGATCTTACTAGATTATAACTTCCCTCTTAACAAACTCCATCAGAATTCTAATATCTACCTTGAATGCTTCAAAATATTATTTTGAGATTGAAGTTTTATTTATATTATTATATTCCATTCATAATCATTCATAATCATTTTTTCATAAATATGTTTTCTGCGATTCTATAAATGGTATTCTAAATGCATCCAATGTAGGCTGTATTTTTACTTTTTCAACATCTAATATTAAAACTTTAAACTGAATATTTTTGTATGGTATTTTAAAATAATAGACTATTAGTCCATTATCATAATGAAATCCATTTTTTTATTTGTAAGAAATTTCATATGAATCTTTAATGTAAAAATATGAATATTCTCTTTAAAAATCAAAAGGACTACCTTTTATCCTTTTATGAGAAAATATTTATTCTAAACATGAAGTATTTTATTAATTCATCTTGTTTTGTTTTGTTAACAAGAATATTTTTTAAATTATATTTTGAATAATGTGGATGATAAAACCAAATTTTTATAAAGAAGATGATATGTTCGGTTCTCATACCAAACATACATTTTATCAAATTTCATTTCCAAAAAATAGAAAATAATCATTAAATATTTTAACTTTTAAAGAGAAATGTTAAAAACATATATTAAGTTTTTTAGAGAAAAATTATTTAATTAAGATGAAATATAAATATTTCAAAAAAAAATTAAAGACAAAAATATAAAAGTTTCTTCATTTAGACAGGAACCGTTTTATCCAAGAAAAAAATTTTACAAAATGATTTATGCATATTCAATGTTTTTAGAAAATTTATTTTAACTAATAAGTAATATTTTTAACAAATTTTGAGTAATATTTTATTCCCATATATATAATAGATAATGAATCAGATACTCATAAGTATAAAAAATTAAATACTTCCCAGATCAGGGTTTTTAGTACTAACAAATTTTTGAAAAAGAACTACTTCATTGTTATTCACTCATTTGGTATAGATTTTGAAATACCCATCAATCAACCACTAAAATATTAAAATATATTGCTTGGTTGTATACTCCTAAAATGATAAAATTAAATTTCTTTTGGGTTGTCATATTATTTTATGTCGAGTAGTGTTATATATTATTTTTCCCGGTAACCAAACATTTTTATTTTGTGTACATATTTAATTATTCAAGTTAAACAATAATTTTCACCAACAATAATTTTTAACACAAGATATTTTTGGTTTTATGAAAAATAAAAAATATTCATAATGACCTTTAATACAAAAATAAATGTATTTAACAATAGTTATGTTATCGCAATTTGAAACAGGATACAAATACTTTGTATATATTTTTTATCTTTAACCATTACATCTAATTCCAAAATTTCTTTTCAGAATTTAATCTATACCAAGTATTTTTATATATATTTTTCTTTGTACATTACAGTACATAAGTATCTTTTTATATAACCAGCATCATCCAAAAAATTTATAATATTTTTATCTTGTTGATCACAAGAAATTTTAAAAGTATTAGAGTTAAAATCTATAATCTATTTTGACAAATGTTCATTATCTAATAGAATAGTGTCATATGATATTCTAAATCTTCTTTTTTCCTTTTAAAGGATTCATAATTATTGTGTCACATAAATAAACTCCAGTTTAATTCATATGATAATACATTATCACAAATTGTGTTTTGAGAGTAAAAAGATTGTACCTCATGGGAAGTATGTGCCAAAATATTTACCATATATCTTTTATTATACTACATGGAATCTATAAAAGATTCATCATTTAAACCTGAAGTATTAATGAATACCAAGCCTTAAAAATTATATAATCTGGTAAATTCTTTTAGAATTAACATATTTACATTCTGAAAGACATTTTCATCTTAGATTTTTAGTAAATTAGGATATATTGCATACATATCAACCCACAGGCATGAAAAGTGGTTAAAACAAAAATAATATCTTTTTTTCATAATAAATATGCTTCTATTCTAAATATGAAATATTTTTTGGAATATTATCCAAAACATTCATATTGGATTATTCTTTTAAAATAACCATCCTTAAACCATGTGAAGAACATTTTAAAACATAGGATGGTCACAAAAATCACAGTAATTGATAAAAAATAATGACATAAACTATTATTACATAAATACTTGTAATCATATGATGTCATTCTCATAAAGTCATATTTCTCACCTAATATGTATCATATAGATATTTTTGATGAAATTAAATTTATATAAAAAAACATAAAAAACATTATATGTAACGTGGGATATTTCTTACATAATATTGTAACCCTGACAGCTACCTTTTGATTTGTAACCTTAATGACTACCATACTATGTAACACTCACTGTTACCTTATGGAGTAACCATTCCCATTTCACATTTAGTAACCATACAACCAACCTACACCTTATACATAACCACTATTTTGGAGGAAAATATAGCTCCCAACCTTGATAATTAAAAATCCAAAGAACAAGATGAAAATCATAAATAAATAATACATACATCACATAAATCCTTTATTTTATAAAAAAAGAAATCAAATTATAGGGGATTTTTTTTCAAAAGTTCCTTAAAAATATCATATATTACAAGTGTGATTTTATATAAAAAACAGAATATGTGTGTGTAAATTTTAAATAAATATAATAAAAAACAATATAAAAAATCATTTTGTAGATAATCTTAGAAACACAAAAATACTGAATTGGATGGTTAACACAAATAATGGAAATTGTTTCAAGTATTCCCTTACCTTGGTTTTGTCTTACTTCAAACATGTACAACCTCTAATATAATGGTTTAAAGAATGTTATTAATAAATTATTAAACTCTATTAATATTTAAAATTAATTCTATGATATTTTAAAAACACATTTCCACCCATTTAATAATATTTTTTTGTTGTTTGGGTGCATTTATTTCATGGATTCCATGGTTGGTTTATTAGGGATTTTCGAGTTGGATGGAATAAAAACTCCAAAATTAAAATTCCATGATATTAATTATATTCTAGAATATTAAAATTTCTTATATATAATTATGGTTATATGGTATTCTTATGAATAATAATATAGGAAATTACTGATGAAAATTAATTTATATTGGTGAATTTTGAACTATACAAACAACATTTGTTTTATTAATTAATTTTACCCACAAAAATGGTTCCATAACATAATAGAACATGTAATATGTTAAATAATATATTATTTAACCATGTAAATTGTTTTATCTCCACGATCAAATGCAATAATGGAAATTGAAAACACATTTTCCACGATGTTGGTAAATCGACACATCACAAACAAGGTTATTATTTTTAGAATAAAAGCGAGAGGGGAAGCATTTTGATGAAGAATTTTTACATAAACAAGGTGAAATTATAGTATATATAAGATACAATAATTTTCATTCATGTTGGATATGTTTTGGTGAATAGATTATAATACAAAAAATTTAATTGAAAAAAAAATCGAAAGATGATTTTTACCTCTTGAATTCTCCTCCTTGAGAACCTCCATAAGGCCCTTGGATTTGGCCATTTGGTGAGAAAAAATTGTATTCGACATAGAAAATAGTCTTGGTATGAAAAATAAGAATAAATTAATCAATCTACAAGGCATTGAGGTGTGAGGATAAGAGGTGGTGAGGTGTGGTATTTATAATAGAGGAGAAGGGTGTTTTCTCCTTATTATATCCATTAGTTTATTAAAATGATTCCAGAAAATGAATAGTTTTAAAATTATAATCAAATATATTAAAATAAATAAGGTATGTTATATATAATATTTCTTACATCATTAATTACTAAATCAATAGTTTATTAATCTTATATAAATCGTTTATTTTAAAAAAAATGGAAATTTGAGGATGATTTTTTATGGAAAAGTCCCTTACAAATATCATAAATTTGATGTGAGAGTTGATAAAAAGAATAAAATATTTTATATAGTCTATAAATCCACCCATTAAGAAACAATATAATAAAAATTAATTTCATTAATAAACATAGAACCACATAATTAATAATATAGAAGTTTAACCCAAAGAGTGAAAATTGGGTTCATAATTCTCTAACCTCGGGTTTTTCTTACATCAAATGTGTCCAACCCTCCTATATAATGGTATAAAGAATGTTTATAATATATTATAGAATGATATTAATATTTATAATTACATATATGTTTCTCACATAAAATCATTCAACCGTTTTTGTTATTATAGTTTATTATTTTCATTGTTTTGTGGGAATTTATTTCATTGTTTTTGTGGTTGGATTATTTTGGATTTTATTTTTAGAAGGGAGAAAAATAACATAGTTTAGATTAAATAATTCTAATGAAAATAAATAATATAAAATGTTATTATATATCATTCTGGATATATGGTATAAGGATGAATCATTAGAAAGAACATTAGAGATAAATGTCAGTGTATTTTGGTGAATTTTAATCATTATGAATCATTGATGTTTTATAGATTAATAGTATATATAAACACTAGTACCAGAACATTATATAAAATATAATATGAATAATGAAATATTATTTACCATTTTTTTTGTTTTATGACCATCATCGAAGGTAGTAATGGAAATGGAAAACACATCATTCATGATGTGAGCAAATCAAGACATCACAGATGTCATTTTTATTTTTATAATAAAAGGTAGAGGAGAAGAAGTATGATGATGAATTTTTAAATTAACATGATAAAATAATATTAACAATAACACTATTGATTTTTCTTAAATCTTAGTTAAGGGGCAGTGAAGAGATTATTATAAAATGAACAGAATTTAAAAGAAAATAAAATAGAATGCAATGAAAGAAGAATTAAACACCTTGAATCCTACTACTTGATAACATCCTTATGACCATTAGTTTTGGACTTTTATTGAGAACCGAAGGACTATGACATGAATAAGTGTCTTGGGAAGGGAATTGGGCATAATTTTAAGAGGCTACAAGGATTTTAGGTGTGAGGAGAATGATTGGTGAGGATTTGTTTTTATAGTGGGGAAGAGGGGTGTTTTCCCCTTATTACCATCATTAGTTTATTAATTTGGATCAAGACTATGAATATTTTGAGAATTAAAATAAAATATATTAAAATAAGTAAGGTAACATAGAGATTATGGTACTTTCTCCATTCATGACTCAGGGGATATTATATTTATTTTATAATGTATATATACCATAAATTACCATATTAAACTATTCAATAAAATCCAGTATTTCAAAAAAATACTAAAACTTTTGTATAAACAATTTTTGATGTTTATACTCCAAAAATGAACACCATTTTATGAAAATAATATTATAAATATGATAAATTTAATTTATAATTAAAACTATAATTTATTCAAGAATTAACAATTTTAAAATTATAACTATTTTTATAACACATTGAATAATATATTAAAGTTTTGTAAATTTATCATATAATCATAAGACAACCAAATAATAATTTATGAATATATATTCTGAAAATAAATTTTATATTAAATCATAAAATTAGTTATAAAATTATAGTTAAATATTTATGTCTTACAAAAATACCAACACTTAATTAATAATTTCCAAAACATTTATTTTCTTATTCAATGATATTAATATATCATAAATACATTTATACAATTAAAAAATTTATTTATACTCTCATAGCTAAGGATAATAATCTATTTTCCAGATTACCAATCCAAATGGTCATGTTACTATTCCATCAGTATAAATTCCTTAATTTCATTAAATAGAACTTAGTTCATTATAAATTTATAAACAATTTGAAAACTTAATTCGAGAATGAAATAAAATTATGTTATACTTACCTTGATTGTTATAGTATTACTCTATTCATCCATTGTACATTTAAATTCATTTCTATTATAACCATCTTTTCATTGAGCGGTCATTAAAGGAAATTTATCCTTTATATGACTTTTTTTCCTATCATTCAAATCATATATTCTTCCTAGTCCCTATATTTTTTATTTCTAATAATTTATCAATTATTTTAGAAAGATACGATAATTAGTTTTCTAAATATTGATTACAAGAATAATATGATTCATCCATGGTGGTTTTGATTGATGCTTATTTGTGTAATGTATGATTTAAATCTATATAATTTATCTCAAATTCCTATATAATTAAAGTCCCAATCAATTCCCTGATAAATAATATTTTCATAGGTATAGACTATCGTGTAGATACATGTAATACATTCCACATAGAGTATAGTAAAATTCATACTTTTAACCCTTCATTTTATTGTGAATGTGGATCTCCTACCGAATTAATATTGTGGAAAATTTCGATCAATATTCTATTACATGAATGATATTTTCTTCTTCATTAATTATAAACATATCAAACATTAGTTTCTATATATTATACCTTAAATTTTCTATCCTTTCAGTTCCTTCCTATGTAACAAAAATATTATTCCACTTCTCATATCCTATAGTACATTGAGATACTCGATTGAATCATTCTATTTCAAGACAACACACAATATCATTGATATATTTTTAATTGATATTTTATTTTCCTTATTTATGAGTACTGTAATATTCTATTCCTTAAATAATAATTATCTAGGGATTAACAACATTCAAATAAACACTTATTTAAATTGTTTTGATATAATGATCACAATTTCTAGTATCCTTCATTTTCCCCATTAAAATAAGGAGCACAGATCATTGAAATTATATATATAGAGTAATCCATTTAAATTTTTCTTCATCTACAAATTAAACTCATGATTTTTAGAGACATAAACTATCTAGTAGAACATTCTTATACCACTTCATGAAATCATATATGAAAAATTATTTTCATAAATAAAATATACTATTATAGTAGATGCTTTGATACAAATTATTAGGTCGATACGATTATAATAAATACGAAGACACAAAAGAGGGGTTATTAGTGTTCTCAAAAAAATGACATATTTAGATCTCATCTATTGTTTGTTAGTGAACATTTCATTTTTTTGTAAAATACGAGTGAGAAGAGGAAATTAGAAAAGTAAATGAACAAAGTGATATATAGTGGCCGAGGGGGAAAATACCTTAGTCAACTCCACCAATGGTCAACTCCACACACTTGGTGATTTCAATTGGAGGTCTTATAATTCAAAGACCTTTAAACCCACAACAGAGTGAATGTAGGTGACATATTACAACATGAATTTACAAATCCTTATTGATCTTTTATTGGGAACTGGTAGTCCAATATTAGTAAAAAAATACACACTTAACCATGAATGAGTGAGTGCAGTCAAAACTCAAAAAAAATTAATAGGGTCGTATTCTATTGATCCAACATCATAAACATCAAAGTTATGTGAGAAACTAACTTTTTTAAATAATCTTCAATAATTCACATCAAAAAATATATTTTCAATATTGTATAGTGATTCCCTCAACAATTAATAGAGAAAACACCCAGTATATGTATAAACATGAATTTATGAATAGTGTATCTCTAAAAAATAATTTTTCATTCATGAAAAATGATATTTTAAAATAAAGTGAAGTAGTAGTGACAATAGTAGAAATGACTCGATCAGATTGATCAAAACAGATATGTCTCCAATGTGTAGCTCTAAAGGAAAACACACATGGGTTTTAATTTGGTATATATCCTATATTATATTTTCATAAATAACTTATCAATATTTACAATGAATATATAATAGTTATATGTCCAACCAACTCAAACAATATCGAATAACAAATCAATAAAATTTTAATTCATACCCATTCAAGAGAGTCATAACTTCCAGTAAGAATAGAAACAATTTACTCAATTGAATTCAATACCTTAAAAATCATAACTATAGTTTAAATTAGACATGAAATATCATTCAATAGACATTTACTTCTATCAAGTTCATTTCATTAATCTTGGATAATATCACATATTTAAAACATTATCATTGAATAGTCAAACATATGGTTACTTAATGTGAAGAAAAAAATCCAGATGTTGGGTTGAAAATGTATGGTTTATCCCAAATGTAGATTTTATGTATCAATAATTTTATTCCTCAAACATCGTGTTAAATCCTAACATTGGTTATCATATCCCTAAATTTATTAATAGCACTGGGATCATGATCCCTTCACACTATTCCATATGAAGGGGTTTTCCCTTATGTTTTGTTTACCGATTTAGATTATGAATAGTGTTTCTCAAATAACCTTTATGAAATATCTAGAATATTTTATCAGAAATTGAAAGTTAGTCAATGATAGGAATATAAATCCAGAATAAATAATTTAATGAATAATAATTTCTTCAAATTCCCATAATAAAAATTCATTAAAAAATGTTGGTGTTTGTGAAATAAATATAAAACAATATTAACAAAATTTTATAATCATCACAATATCAAAACATTAATATGTTAAAATTAATATTATGCCATTAAAAAAATTATTTATGCCGGTTCCATTAAGTATTTAACCTTGAAAAACCAATTAAATCAATTTTGGGATTATGAATCGAATGTACTCAAAATGACTGACATTGAATCATCTAAATTATTTAATTTAATATAGATTATAATAAATTAAATAAATGGATAATAATAAATTATTATCCAATAATAATATTCTTATTAAAGTAAACAATTAATATAATCTCATTATATATGTATTATAGTACATATGTAGAAAGTAAGACTTGAGGTAAGGCTTTCCAATAAAACATTTATTTTTATGAGATATATCCTATATTCACTAGTTATATATTTTATATGGTGTATATTCTGATCCGGTATTTATTTTATAATTATATTATTTAAATTATGTTTTTTACAAATCCACAAATGTTTGTCTATTTGATGATGTTTTGATTTAGAGATTACCAAAATCTATTATGGTGGTTCGGATCAATATTATTTTATTGAGACATGATTCATGATATACACAAATTTTTTTTATATGTTTCATAAAATATCAAATTGATGTGTAAAATAAGGAATATATTTACATTCCTAATATTTTTAGTTTCATTTAAAATTATTTGTTTCTACGGGTAATGATTTAGAGGTTCCCAATGTTTTATGGTTTTACGTTCCAATATTATTTTCAATCAATATATTTCATACTTGATTAAATATTGGGGGAATTAGATGATATTAATATATTTGAAACCATATATTCTTTATATTATATTTATTTTTAGGTTTCACATTAGTCATTATATTTTCACCTCTTTTGAACATAGACCGTCCAAAATAATTTTATGGAAATATGACCATGTTTTCTCTTTGGTTGGAAGACCATTTTCATCCATAAAGTAAATATAAATCTCATCCAACATCCATTCTAGAACCTCAAGTGTTTGGGTCAATCTCATTGGAAATTAGTGATCACCCTTCACTTGCTGGAAAGTGAGGGATCGAGAAATGAACTATGCCACACTATCACTTCCTTCTTAATCCATGTACTTCAAAAAAGATGTCGTATGTACTGATACATCATTCCACTCCTTGATTTACTTCAAATGGGGAAGTATGAAACTCCCTCAAGACCTCCTCACACATCAACAATGGTACTGTTGTGCACCATCTGAACACAACGATGTGCTGACCAGCATTCAAATATCCATCAGGGGAATACCTCGTAGACATCTGATCGGATAAAGTCTTATAGTTAGTGTCTTCGGGTTGTGCTTCTTAGACTCTCCTTAAGAGTAGAGGGGTGAAAACCATTGACTGGATGAAAACTTCTCCATCTTTATCCAAAAAGAATATATGTAACGTGAAAAACTACTCTGACTACTCACTCAGCAACTGAAAGATGGTTTTCCTACTGATGGTGTTATCCACAATATTCTCCCCCCTCATAGTACAGACAATATCAATGTCATAGTCCTAAAAGAACTCTATCCATATCCTCAATCTCATGTTCAGATCCTTTTGATAGAAGATATTCTTTGGACACTTGTAGTAAGAGTTGACGGTAAACCACTCTCTCATCCAGTTGTGTCACCACATCTAAAATAAGAATACTAACACTGGTAGTTCAACATCCATGGTCATGTAGTTATTTTAGGATACCTGAACAGGAATGAACCAAAGGAAATCACCAATTTACTTTGTATCAGGACACAACCATGCTCGGTCCCTAAAACATCATTGATCCCCACATACTCAACACCTTCATCTAGTAAACTCATGAATGGAGTACTGATCATTAACTACCTATTCTCTTGAAATCTCATTTAGAACATCTATGTCCACATTAAAGGATATCCCTTTCATGTCAAGTAGGTCAAGGGTTTTTCTACCTAGGAAAGTTTTGGTAAAAACCTATGATTGTACACATAAAAACTTTGGAAACTCCGCACCTCGGTAATACTCTTAAGTGGTTCCCAAGAAAATACCACATCTGTATTTGATGGATCTAATAAAACTACAACCTATGAAATCATGTGTACCATAAAGTGGACATACCTAATCTAGAACTAACACTTCAATAGTTTCAGATAAAGTTGGGTCTCTCAGAGTGTGTATACTGCCATACTGATGAAAAACAAAGTTGTTTCATTTTCATTGGTGGGATACCTAAATCTTGTTGCATGCCGATTTTGGATCCTCGAACTAGTTTTCATCTGGAAACAGTTTTCCTCCAACACTCCCTAATAGCTCTCATCAATTTTTAGGATTATATAACTTATTATTCAAATTTTCCATTAGCATTTATTTAATGAATTGGGTAAGGCCACTATGTTTTTATTGATTAAATGAACTGTTGTGATTAATTTTTTGTCCATTACCATCAAAATATTTACACAAACAACTGACTCCAAAAATTTTAATCTCATACTTTGGGTAAAACTCAAATTATGAACTCAACTATTCATTTTGAATTCGGAATTGGGGCCCTTTTTGGTAATTATTCCACTTTTTTGAGGAAACGAGCATGCATGATATATTATATGTTAAATAAGTTTCATCAATATATTTTTGGGGAAACTATGAAACAAAATCGCATTCCATATCAGTTCCTAGTTTTGAAAATAATATATACTATCAAAAAAAATAATAAATTCAAAATATTATTCACTACTTTCTCTCATCCTTGGGGATTTACATTTTGAGACGCCAAAAAAAGAGTCTGTCAAAAAAGATGTTCATATAGATCAACCATCAGATCCTCCAAATCCTATATTCTTTCATGAAAATTCATGTTCTTTCACCAAACACAAGAAAAAGGAATATATCATCCATGAGGGCTCCTCTTCTGCCGATCTGAAATATTAACAGAATAATAAGAAAATATATCTCCTTCACTAATGTCAAGATCACCCCAGTCGATAACGTACGATGGATCGTGCACATACCACCTTGGTTGTGACACATAGAAGACATCATGTACCTGGTCTTATAGTGGTGGGAAAGTTTTGTTTTTATCTAACTATACAACTCTAAATAATATCAGAAAATGTCCATATAATCTATGATATTGATTTCCAACTCATCAAAATTACTGAAATACATTTATAGGTGAATCCTAAAGGAACACATGGTACCCTTCCCTGAACACCAATGGTCTATGTCTTCAAACATCATAATATTTTTGATGGCTCCGTGAAGCCATCATAATAATCTATATGATCTCCACCATCTCTATTATGGCTCAAACCAACTCTGGACAATATTTATTGATACTTCTAGTTTATACCATTTAGGTATTGAGTTTTTGGGTCTCACATAAAATGTCTCAAAAGGTTCCATACTTATGGTGGAATGGTAATTGTTGTTTTATGAAAACTTCTATAATGGCAGATGATCCTTCCATCTATGAAAAATTCCTTACGAGAAATCACGCAACATGTCCTCTATGAACTGAATGATCCACTCATTCCATCCATCAGATAGGGAGAGAAAAGACATGCTCAAATGTAGATGAGTCCTAAATTCCTCCAAGAAACCCATCCATTATCGAGATGTGAAGGGATAATTATTGACAAGAAATACTTTGGGGGGATACCATGTAGTCTAACTATGCCCTTCACAAAGAGGAATCATATTCTCTCTACTTAACACTTATATTAAATAGATATTAAGTGGGGTGACATAGTAATTCGAGCTATGATCACCCTTATGGAATCATTTCATATATACATACATTGTAACTCATAAAAAATTCCATGGATATCACATCTCACATCCACTCCAGCACCTCAAGGGGTTGGGATAAAACTAATTGAACATGGATCTCAACATTCATTTGTTGATAAGTAAGGAAACGATATACAAACTCCTCCCTATCCACCAAAACTAATTTTAGATATCCTAATAAATATTATACACTATAGTATATAACACCAATGTAGATGTATAAAAATATCTCATAACCCCATCCTGCAATATCATTTGTACCATCATACATCGTTTGAACTTAATGATATGATCCCCCATTAAAAAATTCATTAGGAGAATTTTTAGTGGATATATGAGTACATAGGGAGTCATGGTTGGTATCCCTAAGCAGTTCCTCCTTGACTCTATAAAATAAAAGGGGTAAAACCCATTAACAAGATGTATGATAATCCATCTCAATCCACAAGTAATAACTACAGTGATGATAACTTATCTAACTCATCATTCAAAAACATCAAATAATATCTCTTTGTGAGAGCATCTACTACGAAGTTCCTATTCCTTGGATTATAGACAATCTAAATTTTATAATCCTGCTAAAACTCTATCGATTTCTTCTAAATGATATTATGATCCTTATTAGTGAAGATATTCTTGATATTCTTGGGGTTATGATAGACGATAATCTACTATCCCATCATGTAGTGAAAAAACATTTCTACTGTAAAGGATATGACTAAAAACATATGGTAAAGGGTCACATCATTTTAATCATGTGGTATCAACTGACATGAACCATAATAAATCACCACCTACCACTATATAATACCAAAACCAATTTTTGTAATGGATACATCTCAAAATACTACATATTAAAAACCATCATCTAGAAATTACATTATGGGAGAGCTAATCATTATTTACCTCAACACAATAAACACTACTTAAACCTCTCCATCAACCTGAATGGTTTCCACATTTGTTAAAAAATAATAATGGGAACTAATGTCTTGGAGGATTATGTTAGAAATATTTGTTAATAGACATAAAATCCATGGAATTTTTACTCCTGATTCATTTTCTTTAATGGATCCCAAGATAAAACTCCAACAAAATTTTAAAGGTGAAATGGAAAACCATCTTCCGAGATAACATGTCTTAGAATGTGGACCTCCAAAATATAGAAATGGAACTTCGATAGATTCCAATAAATATATTTCACATGATGTACATCTATAACCATCCTCATTTATTTTTCACAATCTCCTTGGATGTTGAGTACACAAGGGTTTCATCAAAGAAGCCTACCTCAGAATGATCCATGAATGTATTACAAAACTAACTCATGACTCCCATGAACACTTTGGTGGATTTATTCACACTACATGGAATCACCAAGTACTCATAGTGACCATAGTGACCTACGAATTTTATCTTAGATATATTCTTAATACAAAAAAATAACTGGTGATAGCCTTATCTAAGGTCAATTTTCGAGAAGCATCATTACCCTCTCCACTGATGAATTTGTTTAATGATCCTCACAAGTGGAAAAATGTTTTTTATAGTCATTAGTATTAGCTTATGGTTGTCATAACATAACCTCAATTCCATGTACACATTTATGGAAAACAAAACCAGTGATTCCCTTAGTGAAACACTTGGTATAACAAATTCCTTCCTAAGGAAGACTTCCAATTTCACCCAACGTGTGTGATGATCTATTGGATACATCTGATATTCTGCAGTAGATATCAGTGTCATCCTAGTTGTTAATGAAATAAAAATTCTATCCTTGATTGGAGAGTAAAGCCTAGAACATTTCTATTATTGAAGTTCTCACACTCTTCTTTGACTGTTGGGAACTAAATAATCATAGCATCCACTACACCAGGGGTCAAGCTATCAAACTGATGATTAGTCTTCCACTACTCTCCAATTCATTATTCTATTCTTCACAACATGGGAATCATTTTAACCCAAAAATGATAACTTAGTCCCATTACTGTGGATGCATACATCATACTCCTAAACAAAAGAAATCTATGCACGGACTATAGATAGAAAATCCTTGCCAATGACGACTTCATAAAGCGTCATAACTTATACAAAGAGATCGTAAAAGATACTATAACCTATAAGAGTTAGGTCACACTAGAAACACATGTTCGTGATCACTTTTTCATCTCTAGTAGGAGTCTCCAAGCTTAATGGGTGTGTAACGAGATCAACTGGAATATCCATTTCTTGAACCAAATATGTGGAAATAAATCAATAACTATAATATGTTTCTATAAATACTATATCTAGGTTAAAAAATAGATATATAATACTTTGTATTATTCTTGGTGCCTCATGGTCATAATCCATTACTTTATGTAGCTACCCCTACCCCTCATCCTCTAACTCGATAAGTGGAGTGTGGACCACCTGGTGTTGGTGGTGGTGGTATCAAGTCAAAGTGTAGACCATCACTAGCTTCTCTCCCAGTTCCATTACCACATTCACCACCTTGTGAACTAGTATATTCTTACTGCTGCCTCTACTCTGTAATCCCATCCACTGCCTTTCTATGTGCCACACGTTGGGTTCCACAATCCATCATGGGATTTCTCCGTTTGTCACAAGAGTGTCACCACCTATCTTTGGTGTTAATAGAATCATATTGTAATCTATGAACAATAGAACAACTATTTTAGGATCTTATCTTGAAGAACCTTGCATTCCCAGGTCCCTGAGACTACGATCGACTCCCTTTTGCAGAAGTCTCTGCTCTTGCGTTCTCATAGCTAACATCTACAATCATCATATACTCATCGAAGAATCTCTCAACCACTAAATCACATTATAACACCATAAAAGATGAAGTAATGAAAATAGTTATAATACTATCTTGTATTCATATTGTATTTCATTTTATAATTATTGATCCTAGAATAAAAACTCGTGAAAAATTTCCATCTAGTACTTGGAGTGTTTGGTAAACCTCTATGAATATTGAGCTACAATTGTGATACCTTGTTGAAGCTGTAGAAGCTTCGAGATTTATATAGTTATTGGTTTAGCTGGAGATAAATCCTCTCTAGAAATGGGTTCAATATATAACAATCCTGGAGTCACCCTATCATAATATTGTTTTAATAAACCCCACTGTCATCTTACTAATCCACAGAGATGGATCTCTCCAAGAACCACCTTCAGATATTCTTCTATCATAAAAAGGAAAAAACTGTTACGTCGCAACCTCAAGATAGATCTCAATCACCTGTGTGTCAGGATCACCTTAAAACATGAGGGATCACTTTCACATAAAATCATGAAACAGACCCATCATGTACAACTCATCTTATGGAACTTAAAGTACCATCAGTTGGTCGACTCGTGGTGGAATAACTTGTCCTCCACCAAGAGGTAACAATTCTGCAATTGGATACTATATTGATGCCTTGTCACTGAGTGGATTATACTCATGATATTGATGTTTAATCCTTTTTAGCATACATTTTAGATTCATCCTTAGATAAACAAGATGTACCATGGTCAGTGAGTATATCTGGGGAGTTGAGTTAAGGACATGGAAACAATAAACAATTCATATATAATGCATTTACCAATGTTTTCCCTAAAACCAGTTTTCTTATGTACTAAGGTGAATTTTTTTATCATATTTTTGGTGTATAGATACATTGGATTCCACAATAACACTATAGTACTTTTCCTAAAAGATAAACTCAAAACACATAACACTATTTCCTACAACCATTTTCACATATGCTAATCCAAAGTATGAACCAACTACTCTGAGACCACTCTATCATGACCTATCCTAATGGGTACTATGAAATGACATCCCATTCCTGCCTCCAATAGTCTAAATGTTGGTGAATAGTGACGAGTAGGAATGTCACTAAGATTTGAGGAGTTAGCCTAATGTACTAGTACAAAAACACACAAATCCATGCATTTACAATGATAAAATGTAAAAAAACTCATAAACCGTGCCTACATACATCTAAACCCAGATACGTTTTTCAACTACAATTAATAAGAAGTAAACTAGTAAAAATATAATACAGAAAAAAAGAGTCTAAAAACAAGTCCATCCTAAAGTAAATATGGGGACTAATGTCATCATAACTGTAGGAACACACCTCATTCTATTTGGACCAATAATAACCAACTGCTTATTATCTCTTAAGGACTCCAACAAAAGGATGATCATATGCAGAAGACAAGATATGTGTTGGAACATATCATGTAGGGATGAATATAAAAATACCTAGTAGTACACCCCAAAACTATATAGAAAATAACAATATGAAGAAAATAAATATATAAACATATATATGTCTACACTACATATAACAAGAATATGTATATAAAAAAAGGACACATTGTCTCAAGGTAATATTAAAACTGTAATTATATCCTAGGCTTCCAGCTCAAAGATTCCACATAGCACTTGTCTGGGAGAACACACGCCACAAGTAAGAAAGAAATTATGTTGTCCTTCTTAGAGGTCATTCTCATCGTGCCTCGTCACATGACGTTATACACTAGAAGTATTAAAAGATACGATACAAAGATGAGAATAACACTCAAGTCCATGGGGTATAAAAAAAATAAATATATAATAACCATATATGTAGATGAAATAAGCTTGTCTCTTATTATCCACAATGATACCAATAACTCACCTTATATAAAGATGAAGACATATGATCTCATTTCGGGCCTCATGAAAGGATTCAAAAATTCTATCCAAGAAGTCCAGATAAGAGGATCATTATCCTATGTGTATGGTTGATTCCATACTAAAACATTAGGAATTTATTTGGGGAATGAAACATATAAATTTCTTTCTATGAAACATAAAACAAGGGTTCTATGAAAGCTCTGAAGTAGTACACACAATGTATTAGGAGTAAACAATCTATTACTTTTACACATGGTTTGTCCCATGTAACTGGCATGTTTCTATATCCATGTAGAATAATATACTATAACCATTCATGTTCTTTTCATCTCAGGTCCATGTATGTGGATATTATCTGGTACACCTAGACTGGATCAGTGTGTGTTGGAGTACACAGGGTTCCCTTTCCCATTTTCACATAATGTCCTTGAAGTATACTAGGTACATATCATCCCATTAGGAAGGGTCAAACACTATAAGATATGGTCACACAATGTTTCATACTTAACATCATCCTAAAACTCTAACAACCATTGTGAGGATCCCACATGGCATGTATTTTTGTATTATACATCGTGTATTATAGAAGTTTCCTGAAATATAGCCCCATATTCCACATATACTCTCGTACCTCTTGACATCGATCCAACCACCCAACTTTTCTGAATACAAGAATATGTGGTCGTCCCTTCTTTCAATCATTAAGCACCAGGATCTGGCCCTAAAATTTATTCATAAAATAACCTTGCATGTCAAATTTTACTCGTGTATCGAAGAACAAGAGTCATGTATCTCAAATACATATGATCTTATTATGAACCCTTCATTGCATTATCCTATCAACACACCAAATAAAGAAATATGATATTGAAGTTTTCTATCAAGAAACAGTTGTTCAACATTAGACATCTTAGTACTTTTCAAATAGTAGTCCAGGAAATTTTCCTATGAGGAATGAAGAAATGGAAAAGAATGTCACAATCACAAGAACTAGGAATGAACCTCATCCAATTCTTATATTGGCCTTTACCCATATCCATGACAATGATGAATGAAGAAAAAATAAACGACGATGATGTTATTCATCCAATTCCTGAATAAATCATACCCACATCCTCAATACACAATATCCATGAATAAATTAAAATATTGAATGATTTATGTTCATCATATAAATCTTTAAATGTGATAAATTCCAAATAAATAAAACATACTACTCTAATTTGGATTGATCACTGGTGAAGAATGAAGCAAAATTGTTGTCATTGGTGAGATCCCTAAATCGTGTTACAAACTGATCACAGAACCATGATCTTGTTTCAGTTCACCAATTGAGTTCCTCCAATTCTCTCCAATATATCCCATAATTTTTTATTTTGTTATAGATAAACATGAAATTTTTCCCTCAATTGGTATTTATTGAATTGTATTTGGTCAATGTGCCACTATGAATTATAAAAATTAATTTTATTAATTTATTTATTATCCATAGCCATGAAGGAAATTCTAAAAAAACGCATGCTATGTATGGTTCATTACTGCCAGTGGTAGAAATTTCATTCAAAACACAATGTTTCCCATGAATTTATGATATAAGCCACGGTTCAAGAGTTATTTCCTGTAATTTGGAAAACTACAGGGGTTTATATTTAATATAGTCAATATATTTCTATCATTATTTCTAGGAACACTTGTCCTTGGAATCACATGTTGTATTTGTGATTTCTCTTGAAGATAATACATTCAATATCCAAAAAATACATTGAAAGTGTTGTCCTGATAACTTAACATAGTATAAGATCCAAGTTATTTTATCATTAAATAATGTTATATAATATTAAATATCACTTAAATAAAAAATTAAATGATCATTTTATGATCATTTATTATCCTAGTTGACATGTTCCATTATTTCTTGTTTATATTATTTTTATTGTCCTAAGGAATAAATTATGTTTAATATTTTACTAAGGGGATTGGAGAAATTATCAATATTAAATCCTATATTATTATGTTTTTATAAATATCATTTTTTAGATCTTTGGTGATAGTGTTGAAATTTGTTTTCATACAAGACACATATCCTCCCTAGAGGGTACAATCAAGAAGATGAGGCTTATCTAAATATTTAGAGAATATTTTCCCTATATACTCTCTATAATGTTTGAGGGAATAAGATATACAACAAATCATGTATAAAATATTACGTAGCATTCAAAGGTTAATAATTAAGGGTGAGTGTATCAACTGTGCTAACACCCAAAGTTACATCTACATCCATCAGTGATTGTGGAGCATGTGTGGATACTGTTAGAGGAATTCTACATTGGATCCTATTAGTATAATTAGATTAAAAGTATAATTAGTTTTAACTAATCAAAATTTACATTGATGAATCATCAAACACTAAGGTATCTATTTGTTGAAAAACGAATTTTAAATTTAACATAATAGATATGAAATTATTGATTCTATGATTTTTAATAATGATTATTTGGGATTATCCATTACATATATTAAACATATCTTTCGACCTATGGGTTACTCGTTGAATTTGATAAAATTCATGTTGGGCAGGGACCCGACCAGTACTTCTAATTCACTTTTATCCATTAAGTGGTCTGGGAGAGGTAAAATGATAATTTATAATAACATAATTTTTTATTAATATATCTATTGTTTTAAAATTATTTCATATTGATTTCCAATATCAATCCATTATGAATAGATAATGAGTTTGTTCACTATAATATGCCTAAGAACATTCCTTGAAATGTGGAGAATCCAAGCAAATTTCATCCAAAGGTACCATAGATTTTGTCTATTATACTAGATTAAATATTTCCTGGACTAATTACACATAATGTACTCTTAGTCAAATGAAACATCTGTCATTTTTTATCATGTGAGGAGTCATTAAGTATAATTTAACCACACTGTGTATTGATTCCCAGGGTGGAACACATTTCGAAAGGTAACATAATGTGTAACCTCTGGTCACAACATATAACATCACCTAATATGGTGTTCATGTAGATAAAGTTCATAGTTATTATTTAATATAGAAGTGGTATACTAACACAATTTGTACAAATTTATAACTGAGTGATAAAAGAGAATTTTGACTATATAGAATCTATCTCCCATAAACACCATGTAAAAAAATAGATATCAATATAGATTACACACCAAGTATCTAAGAATGTTGTGTTGATACCTATAGTGTAGAATAAAATATGTACAAAGGGGTGTAAACTTGGTGTATTTCAAACATTTTCAAATAGACTACATTTTAAGACAGTCTTTCACCAAGAGAATTAGATACACACGATGAATATTAAGAATACCATCAATCCAAACTAAATGAAATTTTGTGGTGTTGTCACCATGTAGTTTCCTTTCCTTAATATTAAATCATTTATTAATATACAATGCTAATTTTATAAATAGAAATTATGTATTGTTTTCATACACATGGTGTGATTCACAATAGAATTAAAACCATTACATTCCATGTATAATATTTTATTTTGTATTTTATACATATAGAATATAATACATGGCATTAAAAATGGAACATAAATACATATAAAATGTTTTATTTCATAAATACAATATTATATATAAGTACACAGTACGTGACAAGGACCATAGAGGATGTTGGGGTATTCAGAATGGTACACACTATATTACCTTCAATAAATATCATATAATTTTAAATATTAAGTAAAATTATTTACAATATTTTATTTAAAATAATAAATAATGGGATTGTTATATATCAAAAAGACATCATCGATTTATGATTATGAAAAAGAGACAATTATTTAATATGACCATTAATTACTATTTCTAGATAAATATATCTGAATTAAAAGTGAATTTTGAAATGTATGCTAGTATGTTTCAATATGATGTTATTGAATCGTGTTACAGCTAAGGATCTTAACCGACCAATATGTGCAATGTTTTTCTATTTGGAATAATATTAATACGTGGGTTTTATATGTTATTGAAACACCCTTAGATTTTATGAGAATTATTCTTCTTAATTTCTTTGATGTCTTTTGTTGTATCCTACACCAAGATTATCATGCACTGTACGCAACACCGTATTAGCTTGTAGTATACACAACACTATTTTTGGCTTGAATTACACGTAATGGGAAACATTCTTGATAGATTGGATTTTACGCAATACCGAGTTTCACTAAACAACGATATGTTATAAAAATATTATATAAACTAGCCGGTATGAATAGTAATACCCAATTTTTGAAATTTTATAAATTTAATTTTTCAAAATGGGCTTAATTTTTGGATTCAGAATATCAAAATTAGCCTATGGTGAATTTTTTTTATTTTTCTGAAAACTTTCAATTTTTGATGAATAGTGAAAAAACACTAAGTTATAATTTAAAACCGAATTTTTATTTAAATTATTATTTAGTTGACATAAATTTAATTTAGGTCACAATAGGCATATAATACCTATATAAGTTTAATGTAATTCCTTGGAGTCAATTTATAATAATTTTAGATATATAAAAAATTTCTAGAACTTTTCACCGTCTTTTACCCGCCTCCTTGGAGAATTGGAAAATTTACATAAAAAATAATTTTACCACTTCTGTGAGTGGAATTTTGAAAATACAAGAGACACGGTTAATATCAAGGAGTAAAATGTGGTTCAATAAGATAAAAATAATTTTTTTAATGGTAACTTTTTACATTTATTTACAACGGTTAAAAGTAAGTTGGGTAATTAAGGGTAAAATGATATTATTATTACCCTAACACATGTCTTAATTCTATTGGATAACTTTAATTCGACCAAAAAAACCTTAGAAATAAAATATTTCCATTTAGGTCCACTTGGATTAGAATATGACATTTATTATTATTTTATTTAAAGAGAAGTTAAAATAGTAAAAATCAATGTTTAATAAATAAAACATTTTTAATATAGGGTTATACATAAGATAATTTCGACTATAAATATTCATTAGAAAGATAAAACTATTTCCTACATAATGATTTTTTATTTATAATTTTTATAAATTAAATAACTTAATTTATTTATGACACAATGGGTATTCAGTAATTACCTTATTAATAAAAGTTTAAAATAATTGATATAATAAATACCCAAATAAATGTAATTTGAGACCTTTTATGAATTAAACTAATTTTAGTGGTTCATATAACATATTAGTGTTTTTTATATTAATGGTTATTGATGTAATAATGCTGTTTTGAATTTAGAGAAAACAAAATACCAAATAGTGTCAAAATTGACATAAAAGTGTTTTTAAAACAAAAATTATATTATTAATAGATATCATGGTCCTAAAAATCTATGGTTCGGCCAAAAGACTTATAAAATAATATATATGAAATTAAAGTACCAAATTGGGTTCTATTGGTAGTTTATAGTAACTTTATTAACCTTATAGTGTAAGATTACAAGAAGACACGGTAAAAGTTAAATTATTTTACATAGAGTAAAATCTAAATGATAAGGTTAAAATGGTAACATAAACTTCTATAAAACATATTGGTTGAGATTATTTAGACCCATCCCAACCCTATCCTCGATAAAAGTCACTTTTGAGCCATTACAAACCGAATATGAATTTATTATAAAATAATTTTTTACGTTTTTCCTATGGTGCCCATCTCCTCCCTTATAATAGGGAACCTCTTCCCTATCCTCTTTACACAATTTTGATCCTTCATGCTCAGTCAAACCCTGAAAATTTCTCTTCCCAACCTCTCTAGTTATATCATAGAGGTTCTGGTCATCTCAAAAGACCAACTCTAGTTCCCTATGAGGAAGTTTAAAAGAGGCACATTGAAGAAGAGGTAATATCTTATACCGATTCTTTCAAGATTATTTATTCTTCAAATTCCTCTTATTTAGATGTTTCATTATAATTTAATAACATCATTATTACTTATATACTCATATGTTATTATAAATATGAAACAACCCTATTTCACCTTCTATACATCCTACAAAAAACGAAATCACTGCGCGTATGTACGTACGAAACACCGTCTCCATGTCGTGGTGTAATATGTTTTTCTACCACCACCTTACTTGGATGGGTATAATGGAGTAAAGAATAACTATATATAATAATTATAACATGATACTAATTCAGAGATATTATATCATACACTCCAATTCCATTCAATAATTATGGGGATGATATCATCGCTCGTGTGTACGCACGGATTACCGTCTCCACGACGCGATGAGATTAATTCTCCATGATAACCATTAAAGAATGATTATAAAGTATATATAATTAATAATAATTAAATATATGAAATAATAATTCTACTGGATTTATTTATATGTATATATATGTAATCTACTCAAGTCTATACGGAAATGAAAACAGTGTTCGTGCAAACGTACGCCCTACCGTCTCCATGAACGGTGTATTTCATTCCAATTATTGATCTATCATATATATTTATATGATGAATATATATTATATATAAATAATGTTTTAAATTATTTAATTAATTAAATTAGGATATAAGTAATAATATTAAGAACAACAAGTAGAAACATGTTTGATAAATGAAACGGTTTTACCCAAAATGCTGCTTTAACATGGAATTGATAAATGAACAATTAATATAAAGTCATAAGTGAATGATATATGATATCATAAATATTATTATGATTCTGTTAGAAGATAATAATATGTTTAAACACACTATACAGGGGTCTTGGACACATATGGAAGAAATTGTTCATAAGGTAATGGATAATTATTCAAATCTCATTCTTATCCTAGATTGTTTATTCGTATGTATTTACTGGGGTTATATTTTACATCCATGTAGATAAAATGTTTTTCATAAAGTGTTTTATATTATTCCATGTATGTTTAAAGTCATATTTACCCCTATTTGACTTTTACATTATGCTATGGAAGGAATCTTTCATTTGTTTACCATATGAGGAACTTTTTGACTTTTTCGACAAAAGTACAAGAAGAATGTTTTTTAACTTATAGGGCATGAATGGATTTTTACAGTTATATAACACCTATTTTCATGAATCTGAATCTACAAGATTTTAGGAATATATTCAAAAAATACATTTCTTTTAAAATTTCATGGAATTTTGTGAAAATAAAATGATTTTGAAGAAGAAAAGATATTTTCCTCAAAAAATCATTTCAAGTGTTTTATCAAAACCGTTTTTCATATAAGATGACATTATTTCATATGATTATGTTTCAAGTATAATGTCTTTATTATTTACATGGTTTCACTTTTCTTATGATGAAATGATATCCATTTTTTATATGGATTATGTTATGATGGGATGATGTTTATGAAACATATTTTATTCTTTGGGTTATGATGAATGATTTATGTTTATGTTGTGGCACACGTAAAAATGATTTCATTATGAGATGGGTGGGACCTATATCTCCCTCCAATGCATTGGGTAACGATTTATATCTCATGAGATAGACATGGATAGAATGGAAAGTTCATCCGGTTAGAGTGATATAGGACTGGAACGAGGAGTGAACTCAATTCAGTAAGGGACTTTGTCCATTATGGTGGTCTGGGTAGCAATTCCTTGGCTACTATGGAAATAATAACATGTTCTTAATGGTTTCCACAATTAAATTTTTTATTCCCATGCTATTTTATCATTTTTTATGTTCCTTTTTGATCTATGCCTTATGCACTACCAAGATTTATGTCATTACTCTTGATTTTTATGTTTTATGTTCATGATATTACGTTCAAATGTTTGTGGATTGTTTAATGTTTTCCATGTTTACCCTTACTGATCATTTGAGCTTACCCTTCTTATGTTTTATTTTCCCCAGGATATAAAGAAAGTTTTTTGGTAAGTAAAAAGGGATGATCTTTATGGGAGATGTTGCATATATTTCACCATGATTAGAAGATTATGTTTCGAGTTTCCAAAGACACAAAAATATTATGGTTTTTGGGTGTCTATTTTTGTTATGTATTAAGTATTCCACAAAAGTAATTTAATGTCCATGTACGTCAAGTTTGGTTCCATACAGTTGGTATCAGAGGAAAGGTTTAGTTAACTTTGGAAACTAGGATGCAAAATCCTTAGTGAGATCCCTAAAGATATTTCTAAGTTATGTCTACGGATGTCCCTAAGGTTAAGTATATGTATAGGTTACAGTCCTAGAATTATGGTAACGATCTTAGAATTAAACCTAATATGTTATATATTGATGGTACTCACCCTTTATTATGTTGTGTTACTAGCATGATTTTTACCTCTCACACTATTCATTTCGGGATTTAGAAAATTGCTGGAAATAGGAAGATTCACGATAAGGGAGGATATGATGGACAATGGAATGATATTCTTCATGAGCAACCAAATGAAATGAGATTTGGAAGTCCAAACATTGTTATTATGCCTAATCACCAATCTCATAATATGATCAATAATCTCAACATTGGTAAGTATCCTGACTCAGCTAATAAGAGAAAGATGGAGTGTCATGATGATCATAGGGGAAAGAAAGTTCAATTCCCTTCATGTAAATCATGTGGGAAGAGTCATCAAGGACAATGTTTCAAAGGAACTATAAGACGCTTTGGGTGTGGAAAATAAGTACACAAAGCCATTAATTGCAAAGGAAAAGGTTTAGTTAACACCATGGACAAGGATAATGGTATTTCTATGACATCAACAATGGTTAAATGTTTTAAATGTGGAGTGTACGGGAATTATGAAAACTAATTCCCTAAGGGAAAGTCTCATGAAGTGAATCATCCTGGTCGTATGGGTAGTATTTATATTGATTATGATGAAGAGACTTAAAATGATATGTGAGATGAAAGAATTGTTGAATCTCGGTCAAAGGTTTAAGAAGTTAGTGGAATGATTTATGTTTATCAAGAGTAATGTTGTATAGGTAATGGTACTATGGAATAAAGACACATATAAGGATTGTAACACTATTGTTTTTCCTAAAGTATTTGAAATTATATATTTAATGGTATTGGTAACCATGAAAGGTTAATCAGATATTTTTGGAAAGCTGATGATATGTGAATAATGAAGGGATAAAGAGAAAATGAAATTTTTTATAGTATTCATGATCTCATGAATGATATATGGACAAAGCGATATCATGGTTTGAGTATATAGAAATTTTGGGAATTTGGTATGTGAAAAGAGTTAACTTTTGATAGCATTCATGTTTTAACTAAGGTTCTATGGTAATTCATGTTTCAAAAGAATACCTGATAAGGTAATCACATGTTTGGAATGTGACCAACAAGATATATCTTATAATATATGGGGGATAAATGATGGTATTCACATGCTTGTTATGTGACCTTTAAAGTAATAGTTTTCTTTATACTAAAAGTTTTGACCGAAGTATTTTCAATAAGACTAATGATTGGAATGAATTAAGTTAGACATAAGATAGTATTGTTTAAGGATAGATCTTTTTTTGATATTATTGCAAGAATGTTATAATAATGTAGTTTTAAAAAAAGGATCAACCAGCAGGACAGGCGACAACCCATCGTGTTGGACAAGGTTGCGGGAATCGAACCCACAACCGAAGTGCAACAGTCCTTTATTGCTTACCAACGGCCTATAAGAAGTCCCTGGTTAGTAGAACCTAGTTTTATTTTATTAAGAGGTATGATATATGATGTATAAGTCCATTTTTGGAACCATATAATATTAATCTCACCATAAGATGGACTTATTTATATATCTTTTTCTATCCTTATATTTGAGACAGATGGAATGAGATATCATTCTACCGCATAATCTTCTAACACTTCAAGAAAGACAAAATTCAACTTCATTTCTTTAAGAGATAAAGTGGAAATTGATCCAGGTACAAAAAATAGTGATATTGTACCAAAATCAGGTAGTTATTTATTTTAATTAAAAAATTATACAATATTTGGGAAATGATCTTGAAAACAAAAAATGTTTTCATAGTACTCTCAAATTTGATGAATCAAATGGTACCTTAGATCATCACAAATTTATGGCTTTGTGATTTTTTTCTTTTTCGTAGCCATGTTCTCAACCACTCTCCATCATAACATAATGGTTATATTTCTCTTTTATATCCATATTTTCACCTATGTTCTTTTATGTGGGAACCCAGGGATGAGTTACTTTGGGTATCTATTATGTTTCTAAAGTTCCATTTTAAAATGATGTTTTATTATTCCATTTTAACGATGTGGGTTTCATTGAAAGAAACATTCAAGTAGAAAACCATTTATAACCCAGACAAATTTCGAGGGTGAAATTCATTTTAAGGGGGGTAGAATGTAACACCCCAAGATTTTATGAGAATTATTCTTTTTAATTTCTTAGATGTATTTTGTTGTACACTACACCAAGATTATCCTGCACTATACTCAACACTGTATTATCTTGTAGTATTCGCAACACTATTATTGGCTTGCATTACACGCAAATAGAAACCTTTCTCAATAGCTTTCGTTGTACGCAATACCAAGTTTCACTAAACAACAATATGTTATTAAAATATTATATAAACTAGCAGTTATGAATATTAATACCAACTTCTTTAAATTTTATAAATATTATCATTCATAATGGACTTAATTTTTGGATTAGGAATATAGAAATTATCCTAGGGTGAATTTTTGGTATTTTTCTGAAAACTTTCAATTTTTGATGAATAGTAAAAAAACACCGAGTTATAGTTTAAAACCGAATTTTTATTTAAAAAATTATTTATTTTACTTAAATTTATTTTATGTAAAAAAAATACCTATATATTTTCAATGTAATTCATTGGATTCAATTTAAAATAATTTTAGATATATAAAAATTTTATAGAACTTTTCACCGTCTTTTACCCACTTCATAGGAGATTTTGCAAATATACATAAAACCTAATTTTACCACTTATGTGAGTGGAATTTTGAAAATCTGAGAGACACGGTTAATATCAAGGAGTAAAATGTGGTTCAATAAGAAAAAAATAATTTTTGGTGAATATGGACTTTTTACTTTTACTTACCACTGATAAAAGTAAATAGGGTAATTAAGGGTAAAAATGATATTATTATTACCTGAGAACATGTACTAATTCTATTGGATAAGCGTAATTCGACCAAAAACAAACTTTGGAATAAAATATTAGCCTTTAGGTTCAATTCTATTAGAATATGACATTTATTATTATTTTATTTAAAGAAGAGTTAAAATAGTTAAAATCGAAGTTTAATAAATAAAACATTTTTAATATATGGTTATACATAAGATAAATTAGACTATAAATATTCATTATAAAGATAAAACTTTTTACTATATAATGGTTTTTTAGTTATAATTTTTAGAAATTAAATAACTTAATTTATTTATGACACAATGATGATGCAATAATTGCCTTATTAATGAATGTTTAACATAATTGATATTACAAATACACAAATAAATATATTTTGAGACTTTTATAAATTAAAATAATTTTCTTGGTTCATATAACATATTAGTGTTAGTTAGATGAATTTTTGTAGAAGTAATAATTCTGATATGAATTTAGAGAAAACAAAATACCAAATAGTGTCAAAATAGACATAAAAGATTTTTTAAAAACAGTATTATATTATTAATTGATATAATGCTCCTAAAAATATAAGGTTTGAAAAAAGACTTATATAATAATAAATATGACATTAATGAACCAATTTTGGTTCGGTTTTCAGTTTATAGTATGTTTATTTACCATATATTCTAAGATTACAAGAAGACACAGTAAAAGTTAAATTATTTAACTTAGAGTTAAATATAAATGATAAGGTTACAATGGTAACCTAAACCTATCTAAAACCTATTGGTCGAGAGGATTTTGACCCCTAACCAGCCTATCCTTGAAATAAGTCACTTTTGAGCCATTACAAACCGAATATTAAATTATTAAAAATAGTATTTTATGTTTTTTCTAAGGTTCCCCTCTCCTCCCTTATAAAAGGGCACTTATTCCTTCTCCTCTTTACACGATTTTGAGATTTCAAGCTCAGAAAACCCCTGAAAATTTCTATTATAAACTTCTATAGTTATGTCGTAGAGGTTCTGGTCTTCTCAAAAGACCAACTCTAGTACCCTAAGAGGAATTTTAAAAGAGGCACGTCGAATAAGAGGTAATCACTTCTACTGATTCTTTAAAGTTTCTTTCTTCATGTACTTCCTCTTATATAGTTGTTTAATTATAAATTAATAACATCAATATTACTTATATACTGATATGTTATTATAAATATGAAACAACCATATTTCACCTTATATCCATCCTATGAAAAACAAAATCACCGCACGTACGTACGTACGGAATACCCTCTCCACGCCGTGGTGTAATATGTTTTTCTACCACCACCATACATGGATGGGTATAATGGTGTAAATAATAACTATATACTATTATTATAACATGATACTAATTCTGATATATTATATCATCCACTCCAATTCCATTCAATAATTTTGGGGAAAATATCATCGCCCGTGCGTACACACGAGTTATAGTCTCCACGATGCGATGGGATTCATTCTCCTTGTTAGCCGCTGAAGAATGATTGTAAATTATATATAATTAATAATAAAAAAATATATTAAATAATAAAGCTACCATATTTATATATATATATATGTGTGTGTGTGTCATTTACTCAAGTCAATCAGGAAACGAAAATAGCGTTCATGTGTATGTACGGCCTGCCGTCTCCATGAACGGTGTATTTCATTCAATTTATTGATCTATAATATATATTTATATGATGAAAATATATTATATATAAATAATTTTTTACATTCTAGAATTAATTAAATTAGGATATAAGTAATAAAATCAAGAACAACAAGTCAAAACACATACAATAAATGAAACAAATTTACCCAAAATGTTGCTTTAACATGGAATTGACAAATGAATGGTTAATATAAAGTCATAAGTATAAGGCCCCAGCCATAAAACTTACTTAATCTTGAGTTATTACAAGTTTACACATTGAGGATCTTTTCAGGTTTAGAGTTTTAGAGAATTAGATCATGAAACTTTCATTACATTCCACATTTAAACAATGCGGTTACATAAAAGATAGTATCCATTCTTCCCATCAACGGAAACATATTGAAAATAAAACATGGATTCTTTCTTAACACATCCTTGACTCTATAATCTTATCATGTACCTTTCCCTTGACCTGAAAAAAACATTTCAAAAACTTGGGATGAGCATAAAAAGCTCAGTAAGGGATATAAAAATATGGAAAGGAAACATGAGTTCATATATACATAATACTGAAATCATAATTTACCCATAAAACATAGGCACTTTAACCTACCTCATCAAATCATGAATAAATCATAGAAATCATAAGACATAAAGGTAACTTGAGGCATTCATAACATTCTTACGTAGGGAGTAACCCACTTGGTTACGTTTGGAATACCCATCACAGTATATTCCCTAAAATCTCTTCGGAGAAACCTTAACGTTTCACTCCTTCGCGTTACCCAATGCATTGGAGAGCTATATCGGGCTCACCCGCCCTTAGTTTATCACGGAACCACCCTTTCTTCATAACAATGCCCAAGGTCCATAACATAATCATATCACATAAAACATGCATAAAGGAAACATAGCATTTCCACATTTCAATCACAATATAACATTTTAGTATATTGAAATAATGAATCCATTCAAAAAGAAACCATTTCCAAAACCATTTAAAACATTTAATAAATAGATTTTTGAATCAAAGTGTCCCATACCACCTTGAAGCTTTTAACATTTTAAACCATTAATATCCATATAAATAAATCCTTAAAACCATTTTGAAAACATGGATATTAATAAGAACAAATAATTAAAACATCTAAAATGATATTTTGGTTAAAGGGGTTTTACCAAAATTAGAGACACTTGAATACAATAATCGAGGAATAACATTTAGTCAGAATTTTATATTATCATGAGAATAAAAGGATTCATGATATAATACTCCAAAGGATAGTATATACACCATATGAGATTGAATTGGTGCATAACAACAATGAACCCTCAATAGAAATGTCAAATGTGATGAAATCCCTTATAAAGAAGGTGTCCTTAAATTAAGGACAAATAAATCTCAAAAATATGTGTGACAAATATATATACACCCAATATAAGTGGATATTAAGTGTAAAACAATAAAAGGTCATTCACACATATTCAATGGATGACATATTCAATGACTACAAGTTGAACCCAAAGAAATCGAAATTGGGTTAAAAAGTTCCCTTGACAGCCTAAAGGCATCACATCAAAATGAGTTGATGAGAGATAAAAAGTGTATCTCATCACTTGGACATAAAATTTACTTCAATAAAGATGTATGAGAACATATCCCAACATAAAAATATGTAAATTAAAAGACCCAATAAAAGAAGTCTTTTTTAAAAAAGAGGAGGGTGAAAGGTTCCCTTACCGACTTGGGTATCTTTCAAAACATACACCCCATGAAGAAAGACAATAGGTCATTGATTTAAATACTCATAAATGAAAGTATATTACACAAAGAGTAGAATAATGGGCAGTACATACACCACTCAATGGAATTTGTGGCAAATGTAGCATAAATCTCACGGGAATAAAAGTGAGATGAAAAATCCCTTACGAAAACTCAGCAGCCTAACGGCGCCACAAAAAACTTCCGAATATGGATTGATGAGATCAAATAGAGTATCCCATCATATTACAATAGAATTTACAGAAAGTGGAATATAAAAGAAAATCCCCCAACATTGCAAGGAGGAGTTTAAAAGAAGTGACATAAAGGAGAGTACTTAAAAAGAAAGAGAGAGGCTAGATCTCTTATGAAAGTTCGGCAGCCTAACGGCGCCGCTCAAAACTTCCAAAATGGATTGATGAGAGAGAATAGGGTCTCACATCACATGACCATAAAAATTACAGTAGTAGTAATATAAAAGAACATCCCAATCATAAGAAAGATGAGCTTAAAAGAAATGACATAAAAGAGTGTACTTAAAAAGAAAGAGAGTTGTAGGATCCCGTACCTCGGGTCCGACTTGACTCGATCGTTCTTTAATCTCCTGAATAATAAACTTGAGTTAATTTCTAATTCCTTAAGAACCTTTTTTCAAGTTCATTATTACTTTTATACCACTTATTACCATGTCACAAACATTATGTAATCATTTAAGTTAATAATATTTGTTTTGCCGATATTTGGTTCTTAAGTCGAAAGTGGTCTTCTTACAATTACATGTTGTTCATGTGGCCAAATGTTTATTATATCAAGAATTGTATTCATTATGTAGATATCATATATGTCATATATATCCAGTACATGCATGCATTTATAACATTACATAATCATTTAGAGGTAAGAAATGAAATGCACCGTTCATGGAGACGGTAAGCCGTACGTACGCATGAACGCTACTTTCATTTCTATTTCGTATTTTATAGAATGGAATAATAATGATATAAAGGTATATTATAATTCCAGTATAATATCATATATAATATCATATTTCCATTCTTTATACATCCCACATATGGTATTTAACGAATCAAATCACTTTGAGGGGGCGGTAGTCCGCACTTCCTTAAATGAAGATATCGCGTATACCCATAATGGAAGCCACAAAGGTAAGACAAAAATGAAAAATAAAGAAGAATAAATAAAACATAAACATATTATATATCATATATAAAAATAGTGACATCATAATGGCCACCTTTGAAGGTGTTAAATGAGTATTGAACAATCATCGTTTCGGGAGGCAGAATTTCACCATCCACGGAAACCGTATGTTCTTTAACCATTTGATGTAGTTGTGTGATAGTGTAGCATGAATAAATCTTATAACAACATCCTAGTATATTGAATATACTTGTGTTGTTACAAAAGAAGTAAATAAAAATAGTTTAGGGGGTTGGAGAAGCAAAATAAAACAAATGAACATGAGAGAATGAATTACCTTTAAAAGTGTAACTCCTTTTGATTTAAGCCTAAAGGCTTACTTTGAAAGGATTCTGCCAAAAGGGAGTCCTCTAGGATGAGGAGAGGGATGTGGAGAGAGTAAATGGGCAGGGTTTGGCCGATCCAAAGGCTTGAGAAGTGTGTGAAATGAGGTATAGGTGGGGGCCTTTTATAAGAGGAGAGGAGGGGTACTTTTGGAAAGTAAGAAATATTACTTTATTTGAAAATGTGTTTCGGTTTTAAAAGGTCCCACATTGATAGCATTCGTGGATAAGGTGATAAGGCTTCGAAATCCACTCATCCAATTGGTTTTGGCCATGTGTAGTTTGTAGATGTTTCATTATCTTTCCATTTTAATTAAATCGTCAAATAATGATGTCATCGCTGCATCATTATTATGTCATATATAATTTAATTTCTTTAATGTCTAAAAATTATAAAAAAAAATACTATGATATAGTAAATCTTTTTATCTTTCCAATGACTATTTATAATCAAAATTTGGACTTGTATAACCCCACTTAAAAATTATTTTCGTAAAACATATTAAAAAGTAATTTATGTCATTTCCCAACAAAAGTGGATCCATGGGGTCCCCAAGTTGGCCCATGGCTTGTCTTGGTCGGCCGTGACTCACCCAATAGGTGTAGGACAAGTGTCATGGTGTTTTCACATTCTTATAATATCATTTTTACCTTAAACTACACTAATTACCACTAATCGCGATTAAAAACTTAATAAGTTACTATTCACCAAAAAATTATTTTAATCTCATTGAACCACATTTTACTTCTTAATGACAACCATGTATGTCGGATTTTTGAAAATCAAAACACAATTATGGCAAAATTTCATTTAAATGAAAAATCAGTTTTTATAAGTACCACTTAGTGGTTTCACTATTCATCAAAAATTGAAGTTTTTCAGAAAATTACCAAAAATTCACCCTAAGCTATATTTGATATTCTGAATTCAAAAATGAAGTCTATTTTAAAAAATTCAAAACATATTAGTCACATTAATTAATTTAATAATTAATTCCCGCTGTCAGAGCAAATAGCGTGTTTTTATAAAACAATAAGTATCAAAAGATTGACACTAGTTTAAGTCTGATTTCAAAGTGAAATTAATTCCAATGACCACTATTGGATTTAATGGTAAAAATATTTTCTAATTTAACTTTAAAACCAATTCAAAATATTATCTAATCATATAAATAAATTAGATTAAAAAGAGGTTTTGAATTAAAACACAACATTCTACACTATTCATTAAAAAAAATGAACTTTATCAGAAAGATACCAAAAATTTACACAAAGTAAATTTTGATGTCCCGATTCTTAATAAGAGTTTTATTTGGTCCAAAATAATGTTTAAGAGTGAACAAAACTATTTTTAATGACGGTTCTCCATCAAAAGGTGATAAGTGAACCTTTAGTGAAAACTAGGGCATATACGCCAAAAATTGAATTCTTTCCGTATTTTAAGCCTTTATCTTTTATTTTCTAAATGTAAAAATATTTAAGAACATATATAATCATATTTTAGTTATTTCTATCCATTCCCGCCAATACAACAGCTACATGTTAACTACCATTTAAAATAATATTATTTTATTATTAGAGTGCAACGTAAGATTCCCAAGAAACTCGTTGTTGTGTGTTGGGTACGCCATCGAGCATAGCGTCCCCTTTAAAGTCATATTAATATTTTATTCACAAATATGGATAAATATGAAAATTTCATATTAATTATTTACCTGGGGTGTTACATCCTTCCCCCCTTTTGGGAATTGCGTCCTCGCAATTTTAAAATTGCGCTTGGAAACATCCTTTAAAGTCCCACATCGGAACAAAAGTCGGTAAAACAAACACTTTAAAATAAAGAAAGATAAGTACAAAGGTCACCCGAGTTAACCCATACTAGGATTCCAAGTATGAAAATATGGACATGGAGGAAAAAACAAAGGGTCATGTTCTGATGGAGAGTGATAGAAAACATGTTTAGGAGAAAGTTAACCACGAGAAAATCACAAACTTGTGATGGGTTAAACGGTCTTCGATTCCCCAGTAGGAAAAGTTAATAGACAACATTTTTGTTTTAAGTTACTTTTTATTGAGGAATTTATTCATAAGGAAACATAATCACTTATCATATTGACTTTCAACCTTTATTAGATTCCTTACACAAACTCATATTTTCTCCAACAGATGAGTATTTAGGAAGACTTGTTCACATTAAGAGTACTATAAACAACTTCTAGAGGAGAACCTAAAAAAAGAACTATACATTTCCCATGTCTTCAAACCTTAACCAAAACTAAAACCAAAAAGGTTACTACAAGATCAGATAATCCAGAAAAGGATAACCCATTAAAAAGAAAATCTATGCTTAATCTCCAAAATTTGTCCAACAAAACCCAAAGTTCAACGAGGACCATCCGATAAACAATTTGTCCATAAAATTCTTCAAAGTAAACCAATATAAGATTGAAACCCAAATATTTGAAGGATTTAGTCACATAGTCTTCCAAGTTAAATCGTAACATTTATCTCCAAACAACATCAGTTGCTCCTAAAGTCTCGTATTGAAAAAAATAATTATCCTAATCACATATCCTCCATGATAGGTTAATCATTTTCATAAATAACCCAAAATCAAATCATATAACCAAAAATAATCAGTCAAACTAACCAGGGACTTCACGTAGTCCAGTGGTAGGCGATAAATACCAGTCGCACTTTGGTTGTGGGTTCGATTCCCGCAGCTTTGTCCGACGTGACGGGTTGTCACACGGTCTGCGTGTTGTCCTTTTTCCAAAACTATATAATTCTCAAAACATTCCCCAAAACGAGATAAAATCTTCAAAAATATTCATAACATATTTTAACCTCAATTTTATCTCATTCCTTTCCTTTTCCATCATATCATAGAGTAACCCAAAATTACCTAAAAAGTAAGGATCATATAAACCCTAATGGTTACCTTAATAATTATTACCTGAATTTCCACATCGAGTTGGCCATCTCGTAAATGATGCATTAGAGAACTCACCAAGGTTGAAGTGATTGATCATGACTCATTGATAGTTGGTTTAGAACAACTATGAGATTCATCATTGAATCCCCCATCTCATCTAGTATCTTAATCAGAGAACCACCACAGTTTCCTTCAAACCCATTGTCACTTTGGTGCCTGCTAGATCCATCCATTCACTAAAAACATAAATGTCAGTGTGAGTATATCAACAAAAACATCATGTACTAATGAGGAAGGCAGACTCCAAGATATACTTACTCATTCACTTTATCTAAAATTAGGACTCTTTCTGAAATTCTAACCATTATGGTAATGTCACTTATGCTTAAAGAATACCCTAACCTCTAAAGTTATCTAAACCGACCTTTGATACCAACTATAAGGCCCCAGCCTTAAAACTTACTTAATCTTGAGTTATTACAAGTTTACACATTGAGGATCTTTTCAGGTTTAGAGTTTTAGAGAATTAGATCATGAAACTTGCATTACATTCCACATTTAAACAATGTGGTTACATAAAAGATAGTATCCATTCTTCCCATCAACGGAAACATATTGAAAATAAAACATGGATTCTTTCTTAACACATCCTTGACTCTATCATCTTATCATGTACCTTTCCCTTGACCTGAAAAAAACATTTCAAAAACTTGGGATGAGCATAAAAAGTTCAGTAAGGGATATAAAAATATGGAAAGGAAACATGAGTTCATATATACATAATACTGAAATCATAATTTACCCATAAAACATAGGCACTTTAACCTACCTCATCAAATCATGAATAAATCATAGAAATCATAAGACATAAAGGTAACTTGAGGCATTCATAACATTCTTACGTAGGGAGTAACCCTCTTGGTTACGTTTGGAATACCCATCACAGTATATTCCCTAAAATCTCTTCGGAGAAACCTTAACGTTTCACTCCTTCGCATTACCCAATGCATTGGAGAGCTATATCGGGCTCACCCGCCCTTAGTTTATCACGGAACCACCCGTTCTTCATAACAATGCCCAAGGTCCATAACATAATCGTATCACATAAAACATGCATAAAGGAAACATAGCATTTCCACATTTCAATCACAATATAACATTTTAGTATATTGAAATAATGAATCCATTCAAAAAGAAACCATTTCCAAAACCATTTAAAATATTTAATAAAGAGATTTTTGAATCAAAGTGTCCCATACCACCTTGAAGCTTTTAACATTTTAAACCATTAATATCCATATAAATAAATCCTTAAAACCATTTTGAAAACATGGATATTAATAAGAACAAATAATTAAAACATCTAAAATGATATTTTGGTTAAAGGGGTTTTACCAAAATTAGAGACACTTGAATACAATAATCGAGGAATAACATTTAGTCAGAATTTTATATTATCATGAGAATAAAAGGATTCATGATATAATACTCCAAAGGATAGTATATACACCATATGAGAGTGAATTGGTGCATAACAACAATGAACCCTCAATAGAAAAGTCAAATGTGATGAAATCCCTTATAAAGAAGGTATCCTTAAATTAAGGACAAATAAATCTCAAAAATATGTGTGACAAATATATATACACCCAATATAGGTGGATATTAAGTGTAAAACAATAAAAGGTCATTCACACATATTCAATGGATGACATATTCAATGACTACAAGTTGAACCCAAAGAAATCGAAATTGGGTTAAAAAGTTCCCTTGACAGCCTAAAGGCATCACATCAAAATGAGTTGATGAGAGATAAAAAGTGTATCTCATCACTTGTACATAAAATTTACTTCAATAAGGATGTATGAGAACATATCCCAACATAAAAATATGTAAATTAAAAGACCCAATAAAAGAAGTCTTTTTTAAAAAAGAGGAGGGTGAAAGGTTCCCTTACCGACTTGGGTATCTTTCAAAACATACACCCCATGAAGAAAGACAATAGGTCATTGATGTAAATACTCATAAACGAAAGTATATTACACAAAGAGTAGAATAATGGGCAGTACATACACCACTCAATGTAATTTTTGGCAAATGTAGCATAAATCTCACGGGAATAAAAGTGAGATGAAAAATCCCTTACGAAAACTCAGCAGCCTAACGGCGCCACAAAAAACTTCCGAATATGGATTGATGAGATAAAATAGAGTATCCCATCATATTAAAATAGAATTTACAGCAAGTGGAATATAAAAGAAAATCCCCCAACATTGCAAGGAGGAGTTTAAAAGAAGTGACATAAAGGAGAGTACTTAAAAAGAAAGAGAGAGGCTAGATCTCTTATGAAAGTTCGGCAGCCTAACGGCGCCACTCAAAACTTCCAAAATGGATTGATGAGAGAGAATAGGGTCTCACATCACATGAACATAAAAATTACAGTAGTAGTAATATAAAAGAACATCCCAATCATAAGAAAGATGAGCTTAAATGAAATGACATAAAAGAGTGTACTTAAAAAGAAAGAGAGTTGTAGGATCCCTTACCTCGGGTCCGACTTGACTCGATCGTTCTTTAATCTCCTGAATAATAAACTTGAGTTAATTTCTAATTCCTTAAGAACCTTTTTTCAAGTTCATTATTACTTTTATACCACTTATTACCATGTCACAAACATTATGTAATCATTTAAGTTAATAATATTTGTTTTGCTGATATTTGGTTCTTAAGTCGAAAGTGGTCTTCTTACAATTACATGTTGTTCATGTGGCCAAATGTTTATTATATCAAGAATTGTATTCATTATGTAGATATCATATATGTCATATATATCCAGTACATTCATGCATTTATAACATTACATAATTATTTAGAGGTAAGAAATGAAATGCACCATTCATGGAGACGGTAAGCCGTACGTACGCATGAACGCTACTTTCATTTCTATTTCGTATTTTATAGAATGGAATAATAATGATATAAAGGTATATTATAATTCCAGTATAATATCATATATAATATCATATTTCCATCCTTTATACATCCCACATATGGTATTTAACGAATCAAATCACTTTGAGGGGGCGGTAGTCCGCACTTCCTTAAATGAAGATATCGCGTATACCCATAATGGAAGCCACAAAGGTAAGACAAAAATGAAAAATAAAGAAGAATAAATAAAACATAAACATATTATATATCATATATAAAAATAGTGACATCATAATGGCCACCTTTGAAGGTGCTAAATGAGTATTGAACAATCATCGTTTCGGGAGGCAGAATTTCACCATCCACGGAAACCGTATGTTCTTTAACCAATTGATGTAGTTGTGTGATAGTGTAGAATGAATAAATCTTATAACAACATCCTAGTATATTGAATATACTTGTGTTGTTACAAAAGAGTTAAATAAAAAGAGTTTAGGGGGTTGGAGAAGCAAAATAAAACAAATGAACATGAGAGAATGAATTACCTTTAAAAGTGTAACTCCTTTTGATTTAAGCCTAAAGGCTTACTTTGAAATGCTTCTGCCCAAAGGGAGTCCTCTAGGATGAGTAGAGGGATGTGGAGAGAGTAAATGGGCAGGGGTTGGCCGAGCCAAAGGCTTGAGAAGTGTGTGAAATGAGGTAGAGGTGGGGGCCTTTTATAAGAGGAGAGGAGGGGTACTTTTGGAAAGTAAGAAATATTACTTTATTTGAAAATGTGTTTCGGTTTTAAAAGGTCCCAAATTGATAGAATTCGTGGATAAGGTGATAAGTCTTCGAAATACACTCATCCAATTGGTTTTTTCCATGTGTAGTTTGTAGATGTTTCATTATCTTTCCATTTTAATTAAATCGTCAAATAATGATGTCATCGCTGCATCATTATTATGTCATATATAATTTAATTTCTTTAATGTATAAAAATTATAAAAAAAATACTATGATATAGGAAATCTATTTATCTTTCCAATGACTATTTATAATCAAAATTTGGACTTGTATAACCCCACTTAAAAATTGTTTTTGTAAAACATATTAAAAAGTAATTTATGTCATTTCCCAACAAAAGTGGATCCATGGGGTCCCCAAGTTGGCCCATGGCTTGTCTTGGTCGGCCATGACTCACCCAATAGGTGTAGGACAAGTTTCATGGTGTTTTCACATTCTTATAATATCATTTTTACCTTAAACTACACTAATTACCACTAATCGCGATTAAAAACTTAATAAGTTACTATTCACCAAAAAATTATTTTAATCTCATTGAACCACATTTTACTTCTTAATGACAACCATGTATGTCGGATTTTTGAAAATCAAAACACAATTATGGCAAAATTTCATTTAAATGAAAAATCAGTTTTTATAAGTACCACTTGGTGGTTTCACTATTCATCAAAAATTGAAGTTTTTCAGAAAATTACCAAAAATTCACCCTAAGATATATTTGATATTCTGAATTCAAAAATGAAGTCTATTTTAAAAAATTCAAAACATATTAGTCACATTAATTAATTTAATAATTAATTCCTGCTGTCAGAGCAAATAGCGTGTTTTTATAAAACAATAAGTATCAAAAGATTGACACTAGTTTAAGTCTGATTTCAAAGTGAAATTAAATCCAATGACCACTATTGGATTTAATGGTAAAAATATTTTCTAATTTAACTTTAAAACCAATTCAAAATATTATCTAATCATATAAATAAATTAGATTAAAAATAGGTTTTGAATTAAAACACAACATTCTACACTATTCAATAAAAAAAATGAACTTTATCAGAAAGATACCAAAAATTTACAAAAAGTAAATTTTGATGTCCCGATTCTTAATAAGAGTTTTATTTGGTCCAAAATAATGTTTAAGAGTGAACAAAACTATTTTTAATGACGGTTCTCCATCAAAAGGTGATAAGTGAACCTTTAGTGAAAACTAGGGCATATACGCCAAAAATTGAATTCTTTCCGTATTTTAAGCCTTTATCTTTTATTGTCTAAATGTAAAAATATTTAAGAACATATATAATCATATTTTAGTTATTTCTATCCATTCCCGCTAATACAACAGCTAAATGTTAACTACCATTTAAAATAATATTATTTTATTATTAGAGTGCAACGTAAGATTCCCAAGAAACTCGTTGTTGCGTGTTGGGTACGCCATCGAGCATAGCGTCCCCTTTAAAGTCATATTAATATTTTATTCACAAATATGGATAAATATGAAAATTTCATATTCATTATTTACCTGGGGTGTTACAATAAGTGAATCATATATGATATCATAAATATTATTATGATTCTGTTACAGGATAAAATATGTTTAATCCCACAATACAGGAGTCTCAGACACATACAGAAGAAATTTAACATAAGTTAAGGGATAATTATTCTAATCTCATTCTTATCTAAGATTGTTTATTCGTAAATATTTAGTGGGGTTACATTTTTCATCCATGTCCATAAAATATTTTTCATAAAGTTTTTCATATTCTTCCATGTATGTATAAAGTCATTTTTACCCCTCATTGACTTTTAAATTGTGTTATGGAAGGAATATTTCTTTTGTTGACTATACGAGGAACTTTTTGACTTTTCTGAAAAAAGTACAAGAAGAATGATTTTTTAACTTATTCGGCATGAACAGATTTTTTTCGATTTTATAACACATTATTTTCATGAAGCTTACTTTACATGATTTAATGAATATTTTCAATAAAATCATTTTCTTTTAGAATTTCATGGAATTTTCTGAAAAGAAAATGATTTTGATGAAGAAAGGATATTTTCATCAAGAATTAATTTCAAGTGTTTTATCAAAACCTTTTTCCATCTAAAATGTAATTGTTTCATATGTTTATGTTTCAAGTATAATATCTCTCTGATTTACATTGTCTCACTTTCTTATTATGAAATGAAATCCATTTGTTTTTTTGGATTATGTTATGATGGGATGATGTTTATGAAACCCATTTTATTCTTTAGGTTATAATGAATGATTTAGGATTATGTTGTGACACACGTAAGAATGATTTCATTATGATATGGTTGGGGCCTATATCTCCCTCTAATGAATTTTTTAAAGATTTATATCTTATGAGATAGACATGGATGGAATGACAAGTAAATCTGGTTCAGTGATATAGGACAGAAGTGAACTCGATTCAGTAATGGACTTTGTCCACTATGATGGTCTTGGAAGTAATGCATAGGATAATATGGAAATCATAACATGTTCTTAATGGTTTCCACAATTACATGTTTTATTCCAATTCTATTTTATCATGGTTAATGTTCTTTTTTGATCTATGCCTTATGCACTCCCAAAATTAATGTAATTACTCATGATTTTGATGTTTTATGTTTATGTTATTACATTCAATTGTTTATGGATTGTCTTATGTTCTCCATGTTTACCCTTACTAAGCATTTGAGCTCACCATTCTTATGTTTTATTTTCCCAGGGATATAAATAATGTATTTAGGTAAGAAAAAAATGAAGATATTTATGGGATTTGCAGATGATCTTTCACCGTGATTAGAAGATTATGTTACAAGTTTTCAAAAACACTAAACTATTATGATCCTTGGGTGTCTATTTTTCTTATGTATTAAGTATTCCCCAAAATTAATGTAATTTCCATGTACGTCAAGTTTGGGTCTCTATAATTATAATGTTTTTATATATTAAATATGGTGGCATGTAGTAATCCCTCCCACCATTATTATATAGGACTTAAGTGTCCAAGGTTTATTTCATGTATCCTATGCAATTAGTTCCCCTCAGCTATAAGTTATTAAATATATTTAAAGATAGAGATCCAAGGAGAGGAGGTAGTCCACGACTCGATCAAATTGGAAAACAAAATTGAAAATACAAATACCAATGGTTGAAAAATAGAACACAATCTATACCAGGATCAAGGTTTCATTTTCTATGGTTTATAGGTTGATTTAATGATAATGTGATGAATAAACCACTTTAATGTTCACGAATAAGTCTATTTCATAGTTTTAATTATTCAAAGTGCATCGTAACTTATTTTTTTATGCAGATTCATGTTGATATGATGATTTAAAAAGATCACATAAATTAAATAAGATGTATATATATATATGTGTGTGATAATATAAAATTAAATAAATAGATTAATGAAAAAAAATTATCCAGAAGTGGTAAATTAATTATGTAAATTATAAATTATTTAAACAAGGAATGTAAATCATAAAATAAGTAAATTTACATATAAATCTCTCAAATACATATAAAGTCGTAAAATCCATCTATTATCACAATTAATATGGACCTATAGTTAATGTGTCAAGAAGTCCACTATAGGGAAATGTTTAGCCATTGGTTTGTCAATACAATTTTGAAATGTTATTCAATAAAAACAGGTATTGAATTTCACATCCATATACTATTTAGTGATAATTTAAAGGATATAGTTGAGGAAATTTGAGTACTAATTTTTGAATTTAGGGTTCCACTCAAACAATTAAGGTACTATAAGTTATTAGTTTTTTTAATGACATTCCAAACAACATTTATGTAATTTATATGGTCACTTAATGGGTTGTGAGAAAGGAAATATAGATCATTTAAATTATATTATCTATCCAACCACACATTTTTATTCAAATGATGAGGAAAATTGGGTTTTATTTTTATAAAAATTAAATATACATTAACATAGATATCACTACAATCTATAAAAGATTTATATTTCCTTAGGAATTTATGTAACTTCCAAGAGTGGTGCAAGAACTTTTACATAGTATTATATTATTAAAAAAAAAATCCATGGTAGAGCCCCCAATTTATTATCTTCTTGCATAGGAGGATAGTGGTGAAGACCTATCTCCCAATGAAACACTTTGATGATGCACTATATTTATATATTCCTTTTTTAAATTATCCTTGTACAGTGAACAATAGGAGTTCCGAAAAACAATTATGCATAAACCATGATCACATGTCTTAATTATCCTTATTAGGAATGATATTGGAGTAGAAATAAGATACTTCTGATGACCTATTCATGGGAAGGACTATAGAGGGTGTGCTAATAGGGCCGCATATAGTTAGGGTTATTGGATATATTGACTATTTTTAAATTCTAGTGTTTCGAATTTTTGTGGAGTTGATAAAGTTCTCAAATAGTCTTCACTACATTAGTGCATATCTAGTATTGTTTTCAATTATAATATGAAAAAAAATTATGAAGTCTCTATAAGGTCCCCTTACTCAGATTGGCATGGAAAAATAGATATGAATAGTTATAAGCCTTTTATAAAAATGGTGAATAGTAATAAAGGAAGGTAGAAATGTTCCAAGATAAAATCTAGGTCTAAAACATCACCATGACACCAAAACAAGAGGATGAAGATCAAGTGGAAGTTAGGGGAATAAAAATATCTTGATTTATATATGGTATGAACTAAAACCGAAAGAAGAACTATGATTCATAAAATAAAAAATGAGAATCCTCAATTATATTTATCATTGAATTGATTATTTATAATTCTATAAATGGGTTATTATGTAGAACATGTGTTGTTGACATTTATATTAAAATTCATAAACCAAATATAATCAAAATAGTTTCCCAAGGTGAGGTGGATCAATGTTATCCAAAAAAATAATGACTCATAGGACTGGTTATCACAGACTACCAAATCACAATTCCATCATGATTGATCATAGTATTAAAGATCTTTTATTTTGTTACAATAATTACTATAAAAATTATTTTGGTATAAAGTCTCAATATAGATGGTTTTATATTTTAATTTTTGAATAAAAGATACTAATATTACAGAAATTTTATATTTAATAGATAAAACATATTAATAAGGGTTATATGTGTTGGTGTATGAAAACCAATTGTTTTAACTATATAAGAAATGTATGTGACATGACTCCAATATTACACAATGGTGGAATTACTGGATATGAAATATAAGTGAAAAATTTATGAAAATTATATCAAGATGGTTATTTAGATTCATTTGAACTTAAACAACATTTTATATACTATATATTTATCAAAAAAAATTGAAAAAATATGTATTAAGTGGAAAAGTTGAAAGGGATATTAATATTCTTGAATTGGCCTATAATGATCTATGTAGACTATTTATTTTGTTGTATCTTATATTGGATTATTATATGTAAGACCATGCTAATGTAATTTCTCGATATTAATATTCCAATGTAATGAGGTATAAGTTAAATTCCTTATATATATTCAAGGAATACATGAATAATGTTGATAACAAGATTGAATTGAAAATATAGTGATTATTCTCTGAACATGTTGAACAATGTGTTGACAGAGATTTATACATTATATATAGGATTTTTATGTTATCTCAAGTAAATCCTCATTAAAACCCACATTTTAATTGTTAATGTTTATTTTCGGACATCAAATTATTGGTAAAAGTTATATCAATGATGCGTAACACATTTCATCTATTCTAATTTTGTGGATATTCATTACAAACTATAGTATATATACAACAAAACGTTCCAAATTATGTGGTAACCAATAGTCCATACATCATATGTGGTAGATGAAAATTATAGATAATTAATTTACATGTGTGGGAGTGAGGAGAATATGTCATGTCTATACATGGTAATAAAATTTCCCTTCATTAAATTATTTGTATCATCAATGGACATCCCTTGGAAACAAGAGGATGTTACTTTTTGAACCCCTAATATAAAAAGATAATAGTTTCAAGGAAAATAATTTTTATTGAGAGTTATAATATCTCCCAAATATATAGTGGGGAAATTTTATATCCCCATGAAGTATTGGATCAAGATATATATTTGAAGAATATATTCTAGAAATCGCCATTGAAGATAATTATCGAGATACACATTACCTCCATGGGATCACCGTAGAGGTTAAAAAACCATATATTTTTTTATAGTTATCTTGGAAGTTTAATCACTATTTATTGATATTAATGAATTAGTTTCCTACAAGGAATTATTAAGTACCTCATATATAAAAAATAGTATTAATCCATGAGTTAGTAAATAGATTCCATGTACCAAAACCATGTCTGGATTCTGGTACAGACTCTAATGAATGTAAATCCCATTTTCTTAAAATGGGTGTCCATGATGAATCAAGACATGAATGGTAGAGTCTGTAACAATAATACTGGACTATCTAAAAGAGGGTTTAAATGGTTTCAATTCATTCACTATGAAATAAAATATTCAAAAAAAAATTGTGCTCAAATACAAATGAATTGTACATTCTATTGCAGCGTACAATTATCATGTGATTGGTAAAGATGTTGTCAAAACAAATTTCCTAAATTGAAACCATATAAAAATGTGAATATTTAATAACCCAAAGTATTTTTTACTCCATGGACTATATTATATAATGAAATTTATTGGGATCCATTTATAGATTAAATAATGTATATGGATAATATAATATTTTATTTAATGAATTAAAAAGGGAATTTGGTTTCATAAATAATGAACATGAGACTTGTTTCTATAATTTTTTTCATATGATTTAGATATATCGACTAATATTATATTTCGATCCTATTGAATAATTGGAAAAGAGATAGTATTATTAAAATCCATTAAAATGTGGATAGTCACATGGTTCTATATAAATATTGTAAGTGATGAAATATATATTTTTGTGATCAATATCCATCATGAAAGAGCCAAAATATTTATTGGACTTTAAAATTACATATATGGAAAATTATTTTATGAGATTTATTATAGAATAATAAAATAAGTTATAGTTTAAAATTTCACATGGAATACAACAATATAAGAAAATGTGTCCTCACACATAATAGGAGTGACAACTGATGACCAAGAATTTATTGATATCAATGATAGGGTTGGATAACATTTGATGATTCTTATTACGTGAGCATAGTTGGATGATATCATGATGACCTAAAAGACCACCAATAGAGGGAAATATACATTATCTCACAGTATATGAGGCATACAAAGGATATATTAATTGTTTATAAAGAATATATAGAGAAATTCATCGGGGTATATACAGATGATATTATCCAAATAGATCACGATGACCTAAAATTAAAATAATGTTTTGTATTTTGCCTTAATTTAGAGGAAATCAGTTGGAGGATCACAAAGAAGATAATGTACACGGATTATATAAAACATTTTGATTATGTTTTAGCATCTGATTGTATATTATAAATGATGTAAATTAACCACATTATCTATGTGATTAAGGTGGTTACTAATAGTAAATATACTATCAAACTATACTATAATAATGCAGTTGTGCGGGGTATTTCCAAAGTAAAAACTACATATTAGTGAATGAAGAATATAATTCATATGTATCATATCATAATTTATTTTTTTCCAAATTAAAGTGCTAAATGTAATCACAGTTTCTATAGATTAGAATTTTGAAAATTATTTAACAAAATATATATCTCATCTAAATAAAGAACATAATTTGAGAGATAGAAGACTAACATTTATTAGTTGTTAGATCTAGTGAAATTGGGATATTGTTTTGAATTTGGGGACCTTTAACCATCTAATTTTTACAATAAACTCTATATAGTTGTATTTATGGAATTTAATACTAACAAATTTCATATTACATATTAACTTCATTTCAATATAGCATAACTAAGATAATGTCCTTAGATTATGAGTCATGTAGAATGGTCATACAAATTCTCCTATATGATGAGAACTGTGAAGTCCTATCAAAATATTGTATAATGTTTTCCCTATGGAGGAATGACTTAAACAAAAGAGACAAAAATTATGTAGAATCTAATGTGATGGATTATTTTACCAACATGAGTATTTATCTCATAATTTTCTTTTATATCCTTACCTTCATACAATGATTATGTGGAGTTTTATACATGTTAGAATCCCCTTTTTTACATTTTTATATATTTTTATATGTGAATTTGTGAATTTTTACTTAGACACGGTAATACTATAAATTTATTTTATGATTTCCATACTTTAATTTATTACTGAAAACCCTGGAATCATATTTTCATGATGACATGGGATATTTTAGGTTCTTTAGGAGTGCCATTTATTTAATGATAATGTAAAGAAATGATTTTTCCCTTCTACGACTACAAGATGATATCCCCAGATTTTTAATTGAACATGAATTTATATTCCAAAATACACATCCATAGTGATTGATGAGTTCATTTTAGAAATTTTATTAAAATACGGATTGGAAATATAGTTTGATGACACAAGTGTTCAACCTACCAGATTCAATATAATGATAATGAGATTATATTACATAATGAGAATTCATATAGGTTATTTATCATTGATACACTAACATATCCATCAATTGGTTCTTTTAAATGATTATATATTTTCATATTGAAAATTTTCCAAGACAACCTTATGCCACAATAGAAGATGCCAAAATTTTCACACACTTACAATATATGTTGATCTCTATAAATTATATTTGAATTTAACATTTATAGTGCATTTTATTCTCAATAAAAAATAATAAAATTCATTTCATACTTTCTTATATTAATTATTCTATTACTATTTATATTTTAGTTAGAATAAATATGTTAGTAAAATATTAAATGAATTTATTTATTCTCACAACCATTAGAAAAGAATATGTATATTTATCTGGTTTTATTTTAAAAGTAACCAATGATTTTTATTATTTAGAAAATAAATTTTATATAATTATGTGCATAATAAATTAGACCTTTATTTAAAAACATAGATAATAAAATTTATTTACTTATTGATTAAATATAATTTATTTTTTATTTTAGATTCGGTGAATTTATAAGAGGGTAGATGTGTTGAGTTATTCCCCTTAAAACAAAACTGATATAACACTAAAAATTATTTAAATAAGTATTTAATTATTTCATTTATGAAATTTATTTACACATGCTACCGATGAAGTTTATAATATTTTTATTATTATTATTGGCATGTGTAATATAATAAGTAAAATATTTGATTAAGGGCCTCTATGAGATTATAAATATCAAATTGTTTCTTTATATGTTCCTTCTTGAATAATTTTAGAGATGATTGGATATTATGGTTTAATATATTTTTTTGTATGATGAATACCCTCCCTAGATAATTCGTTCAGTAAAAAGAACACTTCTAGGGTTTCTCTCAACAACAAAATGGTGTTTAATATAACATAAGAGAAGATATTTTGAGCCTGGTGGACTATGTTCTGGTTAAAGGTGGACAACATATGTTGATTAGATCATCTATTACAACACTTTTCGTTCTATAGGAATTTTTAATAAATCATGGGACACATTTGGATATAACTAGAGGGATTCTACTTTGAATAATATGAGCACAATAATGGTACAACATGAATGATTTTTTATTGAACAATATAAAAATTAAATAAAGATATCATGACCATGGTATTTTATTTTTACATAATTTATTATAAATAATATTTAAAATATCTTATCTTATTATTTATTGGATTATATTTTGAGTATATTTTCATTAATTCATTAGACAATATGAGTAATTATCATTTTTTTGTGTATTTCTCATTGAATATAACAAAATTTAATTTTCGCATGGGCCAGAACAATGATTCCACTATACCAAGATCCTTCTATTTTCTATTTGGATCATTACTTTTTTGGGAATCTAATTTCAATTTTAATAATTTCAATTAGTTTGTTAATTTTTTATGAAAATTTTTTCATATGTAGGGAATCTAAATGAAATTACCATTTTATTTTCAATATTCACTTTTTCATAATTAGTTTTAGAATTACTATTGTTTTATATGGTCTAAAAAGGTTGCTAGATATTGGAATGTGTTGTATAGTTAATTTCAATTATAAAATGGGTTTTATATAGAAATAGAATATACTAATTTGAATAAAAAAATTATTCTTTGGATATATTGTTAAATTAAATATAAGACTATGAACTGGGTTTTGGTCAAAAAAATATAATTTGTGTAATTAATTATATAAAATCAGGAAAAAATAGTTTGAAATGAGAATGATGGATGAGTAGAATTTTTTTACTGGGTTTCCATATCCATTGACAGTACATGGAGAATAAATTAAATAATAGAAATTAATGATTTTTTTTACAAAATAATTTCCATCAAAATAGATAATAATATGATAATACTATGATTTAAATATTAAATATGATAAGAATCAATCACGGAAAAAAATTGAAGGAATTTTACATTATATAATAATTGGAATATTTTTATATCATATTTCCAGCATACTGTATATGAGGTTTTTTATTTGTATCTACTATGAATTTCAATCTAATAATAAGAAATACATTTATAATGTTGTCACAATGATTTTAACATTTCCCCTAGGCTATTTATTCTTATGTTTTTATTTTAAAAAACCCTCTATATTCAATTAAAATTTATTTTTTGTTGTTATCATTAATTATTGTAGATTAAACATAAACATAAACTTAGGAAGCTATATATTTATGGGATAATCATTGTTTCCTTCATCTAGTAATGAACTATGTAATATTGAATTATCTCTATTTGAACAATAATATGTAGTTGTTAATAGTATTTTTACTCATGTGTTGTTCATGAAACACATAATTATTGATTTTGGATTCAATTTTGAGTATGTGATTATCAAATGAGATAACAAAAGTGTTAATTTCTTTTGAAAACAGAATAAATCATTCTATAATAAGACATATTGATATAAGGAATCAAATTAGAAGGTATCATTCTCAAAATAATGATATATATATTGAATTTGTTAACACTTCACATTAATTGGTAGATATACACATAAAGAACATTTTTTGATAATTTGAAATATATCTAGAGTATGTTGGTATTGATTAAGTTCCAGTTAATTTTTTGTGTTTATTTTATTTTTAAATTTTATATGTTTTTTTATCTTACATATGTATAAAATTTTATTTTTAACATTATACTTTAGACCTTTTATTCTATGTTATAGACTTCTAAATATTATGTCACAAATTTCATAATATTTCATTTTTAAACATGATTTACATACTAAAAATATTTTGATATATAATATTGATTATTTATCATAGTTGTTAATTATAATTATTTTATTCTCATGTGTTGATAAAAATTGATGAAAATTTTGATGTTCTTCATGATTTGTTTTATTATTTAAATGATTTGGATATTTGGCACTCAAAACTGACTAAGAATCTATATTCCCTTTTTGAATCCAAACCATTCTTTCTCAAATAACAAAAATAGTATTGATTGTGTGAGAATTTAAGAGAGATAATTCTAATCCTTGTATATGTGTAATAAACGAAAATTCAAATGGTACATAATGGGAAATACCATATGTTAAGGCTATTGATTTTCATTTTCAAAATTATATGAATCTATTAAATTAGAATGTGCAGTGTTTTAAAGGATATTTTTATACCCCATGAAGGATGGAATGATTATCTTGTGGGTTATATAGTTTTCTACTCTTATTAATTATACGTAATTTGAATTAGAAAACTTGAATTGGTTAAATTTTTCAATTGATATAATGAATTTTCCCACATCTTAGTATCATATGCAATAATAAAATGAATGAAATATGTATAGTATATTTAAAAGATTTAGTTTCAATTCCAAAACCTTTTCATGTATGTTATTCCACCAACATGATTCTCATCTATAATTTCATTTTTAATGTCCACTACTAAGTCAATGAGAACCTGACTAGTTCTACACTATGATCACATTATCTTTCATGACTAGTTATTCTGTACAGTTCCATGCCTCATCAGGAACTTTTAATATTCCCAAGATACAAGATCCTTCACATTATGTGTTAATAATAAATATAAATTTCTCCCTCTTTTCCAAGGTTGCTTCTACAACACATGGTAATAGGATATTCCTATATAATAATATGTTTTATTAAGTCCACCCATGTGCATCATCTATTTATAGTAACTAATTTCAATAGGACTACTTTTATTAAAAGTGTGTCCTTATCTATTGAGTTATGGATCATCCATAGCATCATTGAATACTCAATTATACCTCCGGACACTAGCTCTCATTCTTACCATATTGATATTAGATGTATCAAATTCTGGAATAATATTAAAATTAATAGCAAGAGTTCTAAAAATTCTATATTACACTCTTTCATTGATACCTTCTCAAAATATTTATATTCACAAAATCTTGGTGAATATTATCTTATAAAATATAGATATCGGTATTTCAATATTTGAATAATATGAACCATGTGATCTTTATTAGTGAGATAATCTCACTCAAAACGGTTAATATATTCTTGATTGTTTTATCATTTAAACTCTTTATAATCCACATTAAAATATTTATTTAATTCTCAATATGACTTGGGATTTAGTTTGTATTTATCATGATATATAAATATCTTCATACTCACATACTCATTAATTTCTTTGAAAAAAATTATATATTATCACCTACTATAATATTCAAACATCATGTTTACAATATATATAAAATCTACAACATTATACTAATTTTAAATCCTCTTGTGCATGGAAACATTCAATATCTCCCCATGGAAATCAATTTTATAGTGTAGATAAATCTACAACTATTAGTTAATACTTTGGATAGTCATTATTAATTATCATCTTGTATCATGATCTCATTATATGATCAAGATATTAAGATCTTTGAAACACATCCCAATTATTTCATAAATTTTCCTATGTGTTTCACATAAGTTGTGCATTAGTATTTGGATATGTTATTTAATTTTTCATTGTATATGTGCTAACATATGAGGATTATAAAATTTTTTGGGTTTCCTTTATGTCAACCCTTCAAATAGTACTATTTTGATACAAGGTACTCTATTCTAATCAAACATGGGTAATAGAAATAAACTATGTGGTACATTTGGTTAATTAAACTTATATACATTGAAGAACCGAATTTGTAAATAATTATATATGATGGATGTCCATTATGTGAATTTTCATAATTATAGGATTATTTCAAACTAACTCAACACCTCTTCATCTATCATCCAATACTTATCAATTAGTTTGATGATCATAAAAAAATTGTATACAATGATCTTTCATCCATTATCACTCATCTTTGATTCTATTAAACATCAACATGAAAGTATTCATATTTAATGAATTCCACCTTGTTAGGAATCTAGAAACTATATCTTAAATTAAGCTACCTCATAGGTCTATTCCCATAGAACATTTTATAAATAAATTGTATTATTCGTATACAAGGATTTTTTATCAAGAATGACATTTAATGCCTTATTATTAATCCATATCAATCCTGCAAGCATTATCATCAACTCCAATTAACTAATATGAAACTATTATTAATAAATATAATACCAATATTGTCACAAAAAACCCCATATTTTAAGTTTTGGAAACACTAATCCTGAATATAAATATGTGTTATTTTATGGATTTTCTATATCCCATTTATTGACAATAAAATTCAATGGTTAATATGAGAGACTTAGTATCTTTGATTTTTTATTCAATGTCACTCTCATTCTCATCCCTCTTTTCATAAGAGAAGGATGGTAGAATTGGTTATCTTATTAATGACCCTTGGTTCAGTCTACAATAAGACTGAATGGGCTATGCTGATGTAAAAAACAATATATAAAAATACAAGGTTTTTTATATTATATATATGCTACCAAACATCTGATATTATGCTCAGAATTTTATATTTCATTATGTGGTATATATATAAAAAATTAAAAAAAGAAACATGTTACCTGAACAAGTCTCGTTATAACTTATAAATAGTTTCGTTATATGTAATTTACCTCCCTCTTATAATCATATTTTGATAACTTCAATTCACTTTTAATGAATGTAGTAAATACAATAATAAAAAAGACTTGTATGTGTGATTATAATACCTCAAACATTGTGTTTTCAAGGATACAAAAAATTTCTACTTTAACTAGAATCAAAGTATTGGTATCTTCCTTCTCCCTCTCCCCTGAGATTTAGAAAACCTCTTCTTACTTTTCATGGATGTATCTAGACCCCATAAAGGATTTTTTATTCATTTTTTAAAATAGTGAAAAACACAAACAATCACCTACGATGTAAAATGTTTTTAACAAAAAATGGACCTCCTTGTATTCTCAAAAAGATAGCATAATTAAATATTGAGAATATGAAATATAGAGGGTCCATTTTCATGCTCTAGAATCAAATTTGGCTGACAGATTCTTTTAATACTATAGTAATATTTTCTCCCAATATTAGCATGTGATGTTATCCTTCGAGTCTTCTTTCTGATTTATATCTCATCTTTTTATAATCTTGATTCTTTTGTTGAAATTTATCACAATGTATAATATATTTTTCTTCCTTAGTTATATAAATTATTAAATTTCTTGTAATTTATAACTTCTCATAACTTTTCACATCACAATAGGAATAGACATTATTTCCTTTATCATGAACATGTTTTTTAGATTCCTGTAATTTTATATATTTTTTATTGGACTTTTCCAAAGAAAGAAACTATTTCATGACATTCTTATTATTTTTAAAATTAAATAGTACGTAACACTATTTATCTATTCAAATCATTTACCATTCACAATAAATAGAATACATTGTTCTAATATTGTCATTAATATGATATCCTTGTGAAATTAAAAAATGTTATTTCCCCCAATATCTTCTAGAATAAAGAATTTATTTTATTGAGATAGTGGTGGTGAAATCCTAGTTCGAGGTTATTTACTATTATATGTTTTCTTTATATTACCACAATAAATTGACCATGGGTTTTAACTATTTCCAAGTAAAGACAAATAAAATTAAAAATAATAGGTTTTTTTTATTTTTACAATAACATAAATAATATCCCTGAAACATTTTTATTCTATATTGGTTCCAAATTTACATAGAAATTTTTTATTCTGAACTATTGGAAACTAGGAATCAATTTTTTTGTGTGGTTGTGGCCTCTTTGACATACTCCTCAATTCCATTGATGTGGAATATTTCCTCATTGTTAAATTAGTCCAGTACTCCTCTTGTTTTATTTTAATATAATTATAAATAAAGGATTACATTTTAAATTAATTAAGTGTATTTTTACCATTATCACTCTCACTGTTATTCCCCTAATTTTGGTAATAATCCCATTTTATTTAAATAGAGTATTTAAAAACTTCTATTTCCATGTTCAAATCATACTGAATATTATGGTATATGGATTTTGTATTAGATATTTAATTTTCATTTACATTTAGTTTCTCATTACAAACAGAGACTATATTAACTTTTTTGAATAATTTTAATTTTAGAATCATGATATCATTAATATAAGCATCCTCATTATTATGAAACTCTTTTTTTTCTGTATGTTTTTTTTATTTTATTTCTAAATATTTCTATTTTATTTTTTGAGTTTTTTTATCTACCCTATATTGAAATATAATTTTAATTTAACCTCTCACTCATGTTTTATCCTTCCACCACTATCATCATTGTTTCATGATGAATTTTATACTTTAATAGATTTAGGAAAGAAATTAATTCCCACATATGATGAGAAACTCGATATGGAATCTTTATTTTTGATCTCATTAAATTCTTATTATTGTTACTATAATGATTATTCATTTTATTTGTTTCATATAAATATCCTCATATGATTAATTTTCATATACATACTTGTTTGGGTAATAATTTTCAATATTTCCAAAATTATTACAATTAAATTTTCTCGTTGATTCACACCTTTTCCTTATTTTGTCTACACTTCATGAACATATTTTATAATATTCACACAATTTGATTAAATTCTTTCTCATCATCAACATCTATGTCATGAGATTCTCTATAATAATTTTCTATGAAATTCTCATTTCTATTGGATTCAATATCCATTTTCTATTATGAATTATTATTGGAAATTTTCATCGTCTCATTTCATAATTAATTATAATTTTTTGTACCACATCATTTTTAAAGTATTCAATTTCTTCATGTGTTGATATTTTTTTATCAAATCGAATAGGAATATTTCTAAATAGTTTTCATATAATGCTCGATATTATCACCAAACCACATTATATTTCCCACAATCAAATTTATTTGATTCGAATATCTAAAAATTTAATCATTAACTGTTTTAATGTCTTCAAATTGTCTCTACCAAAAAAGAATTTTGGCATCATTAACTTTGAAATTACCTTAATTTATACATCTAAATATATCTTAAATTTCCATAGTATTCTAGAGACCCAAGCACTTTTTTACACATTTTTTGGTAGTGACATCAGAATTTAATTTTGATCATTTCCATCAAACTCAATATTCCATTTATTTTTTGAGTTAAATCAACATCAATATAAATGGGTTCAAACTCAAATATTATAGAATCTATCACTTATAAACTGAGTGATATGTGGTGGTGTAATATCATATTACTCCAGTTGTGATTATTTGTCACATAAAAATATATAAAGACCACCTTTATTGATAGATAAAGATTCACTATCTCCCATTACCTCTCTATTAGGTATTTATAGGAAACTAACTCTGATAACGCTTGTTGTACCATAGTCTAGATTGAACACTATGGGTTTTTTAATATTGGTCTTAGTTTTTTAATTAATCTCATTTGAACTCGTCTATATGAGAAAATAAGCATTATCAATCCACCCATTAATATTTCTCATAGAGTCTCCCTGTGTGAAGTTAAAAACCAATAGAAAATAGTACATAATATATAAAAGGTTCAGATAAAAGGCTAATTTCCTTCCATATGGGATACTACCCTAACATGAATTATCTACTATAATTGTTGTATCAATTATAGTTGTATCTCCAGTCTACATGAGTGTGATTTTTAATTCCTAAAATCATCCTATCATCCTTTAATGTTTTTCTCCCCAGTCTTGAAACTCTTTATCAATTGATTATACCCTCATTTAAAATATCCATTAATTTTTTTATTTATCCAACATAGAAATACCTCCCTTTTAACCTTAATTTATTTTCATCCACTTATAATATTATCATCCTCTTTGTGAAGATAGATCAACACGTCTTCTTGTGCACCACTTCAAGATCATCCATAACATCTTGGAAAAACTCTACTCATCTTAATACTCATTTTAGGTCAGAAGAAATCCATATTCTCTAAAAATACCTTGAATAATCATGAATATATCTGGGATTTATCTCTCCTTACTCACTTAATGGTATTAGATGTAACAAAAACCCTCATAATTTTTAATGTTTGAACGCAAGTTATCATAATTATCATATACACTATTTCTTTTATATCAACACCATTTATTTATATTTAAAAAACAGTACTACAAAAACGGGCAAGGGAAGCGCTACCCCTTTATCAGGGCATTTTTTAGTAGCACTAATAAAGGGGGATTTATCAGCGCTTTTTCCTAGTGGAGATAAATTTTATGTGTAAACAAATCATTAAAAATAAATGCTTTTTATATATGTATATTTATATTGATATAAATATAATATATATTTTTTAGATATGTGTTAGATGCGTATAAATAGACGATTAAATTAAATATATAATACATTTAATGAAAATGGATTCAGAATATTTAAAAAAATATTATTAATTAATAATTTTCTAATTATTATCGATTAAAAATCATTTAATAACAATTTGAAGACATAAAAAATCAAAACAATTAATAAAAGATGTAAAAAAAAGTTGAAAATGTAACTCAAACTTCAAACAGCCATAACTTTTGATCCGGGTGTCCGTTGGAGCTCTACAATGTATCAAATCCAAGAATTCGAGGAGCTCTACACGCTAGTGACCAAAGAAAAGCCTCGGTAATAGTTTTTAAGGAAAAAAAGGACCAGAATGCCTCCAAAACTGAGTTTTTAGTTAAGATATCCCGATTTATTAACATTCAAAGTGGTATGACATCTGATCCATTTGTCTGTTAGTCCTGTATCACATATCATATCATAAATTGTTTCATTTTCTTCAATTTTACTATTTGTGGAGTTGAAACGAGCTTCAGGAATATATGTTATGATCGTTTTAACAATCTATGGCTTTTCAAATACACATATAAATGTATTTATTTGTAAATATATATGTTTCTGTGTGTGTGTCTATTGTATATATTTATTTATTTATTTATTTATTTAATTATAAAAACAAATAATAAACATATTTCATTAATGTATTTAATACTAACCTTATAAGTATATATTATTATACAAATAAATATATGGAAAAAAAATTATAACTAAAAATATATATATAAATAAATAAATATAAATATATATTAATTTATGAATTAATATATATATATATATATATATACTAATGTATGAATAAATATATTTATATTAATATTATTCTAAATAAATATAAGAATAAAGATAACTATATATATAGATATATCATTAAATAATTAAAAATGAAATAGCTTAGTGATAAAGGGGTAGTCGCGAAAGGGGGAGGTTGCGGGTTCGAGTTCGGGTGGAAGCAAAGGGGTTCACATGTGAGGATGCATGGGAAGGGCAGTGAGTGGGAGACCTCCTAGCACTGATAGGGGGTCAAGAGCTGTTAAAATACCTACCTGCATTATTTAATTCTTTTTTATTATTTTAAATTTTTTTGACCTTTATCAGTGCTTTTCAGAGTGCTGATAAAAGGGACCCCCCCTATATTAGTGCTGAGCTTTACAGTGCTTTTTTAGAATTGTTAAAGCCCATTTTGAGCGCTGATATAGGCCATTTTTGTAGCAGTGAAATCATTATGAGTATTATTAAAAAAAATGATTGTAAATATTTTCATATTTGAATTATAAAAATACAATGAATTTGATATTAGGATTATCTCCCTTGAATTAGTAAACCGATTATTGATTAATTCCTCATTTAAATTCATTTCCATTCCCATTCAAAATCTTCATTTAAATCCAATTATGATTTTGGATTCATACTTTGTTTGAAGTGATATATAAATATCTACATACTATCTTCCTAATTTTATGCAAAAGTTAATCATTTCTTTTCTACTAATTTTATATTAAACATCATGTTAGGAGAATCCACAAAATCAACTCTGTTAAAATGTCTAGAAATATTCAATGCATCAAAGATGTCAATATTTCCACATGGACCTCTTTCTTTAAGTTTGGATATTTATATAGCTATAATAATCTACTCTAGATGGTAATTCATGATTCCCATTTCCAATTATGAAGTCATTGTGTTATCATTATATCTATATATTTGAAACAAATCACATACATCATATATATTTTTCTTTATGTCCCACTTCGTTAACATAGCAGTGTTTTGCTACACTATTTACGTCACCTACACAAACACATTTACTAACACGGACTCACCTACATCACTATATCCCCTTATATAATCCATCCACTTAATATAATTCATATATGTGGAATTGTATTCAAAATTTTCATACATAGAATAAATGGTGTATATGTCATTCAATTTTGTAATGATGATCAATGATAAGTTACTAGTCTAAATTTTAGAACCTACAAGTATAGTTCATACAATATTTGTTTTGAATCTAATAGCCCAATGGGATTTTGAATTTGGGAAAATATTATATCAATACATATATATTTTTTGTAGCTATATTTTAATATGAATAATGTGATTCTATGTTGATTGGTATTAATGTTTATCCTCTCTAAAGTCATAGAATGATGAATTTATATTTTCCCCTACATCTAATTATATACTATTTTATTGGATAAAATAAAATTATTTTTTTTAATTGAAATATATAAATAACCATTATTGTGATTTAGTGAAATTTTTGGTTTTATAAATTATGGGGAACATGTTTACTTTATATTTGATTTAGTGATTTTATGATAAGGATATTATTTAGAAGATGGAGGTGCTGTATAATATATATCCAATACAATTGGGGGGTTTGTATAAAAGATAATGATATTATAGTTTTAGCATCAAATCATTAATCTATTGAGAAAATGTTTTACTATAAATTAATAATTCCATTTTAAGGAAGAAGAATATCCTATTGATGTAGTTGAAGAAAAAATTGATGAATTTTCTTTGAGGCTTAAACATTAACTATGAATGATAGTGATCCTTAAGAAGATTATTATGATCTAAATAATGTTGTGGAGTTTATGTGGGAAAAATATATAAAATAGTATTTGATGTCAATTATTAAGCTAAGTAAAATGAAAAAATTATATATTTTTATCATGTGGAAGGTTAAGTTATATAAGAGAGTATTGTAAAAAATAAACTATTGAACAGAATACCAATTGAGATCACAGAAAAAATGAAGATGGGGTAATATTGTATAAATTTTATCAATGTAATTTTTTTATGATTATAAATTTTGAAAAATATATATTTTATATCTATTTAAATTGATAATGTGGTGTTGGATGAAGAAATTGCATCACTGAATAAGGAAGAAGAATAAATTATTTTTTGATGAGAATATAAATCATTGTTCTATTAATTTTTTTTTAATTTCTATAATTAAAATATGAAATTACAAATTTAAAAATTAGTTTAAAATTTCCAAATAAGGGATAAATATGTAATAGTAGAATAATTTTTTAAAAATTGATTTTCATGAATTAAAATTTCAAATGGTGTCAAAATTTGATTCTAATGGGATAAAAGTAAATGAAATCTAATGATTAATTTTTTAAAAAAAACTCAATATTAATCATAATATGTATTAATGAAAAACTAATTAATTATTTTATGGATATTTCAGAATCAAAAATAAATTTTTTTAAAAGAAAACAACTTTATAGACATTTGTTACCATTTCAATTGTGGAGTTCCTTAATTCAATTAAATATATATTATCATTTGTGAATTATAAATTTGATATATCTATATTAATGTATATAATTTATGGTATTAACAGTTATATGGTGACATTTCGTTTTCAGCAATTGGGAAATTATTTTACTTCTATTGAAAACTGCTGAGAGCCTTTGATTTAATCAATGAATAATTTATAGTTATATTAGGCCATACATTACACTTTTTTAATATCACATATCAAGTAAAAAAATAATATTTTTTATGTAATCATTTAATTTTAGTAAAACTCTGTTAAAATATATATTTATGATAATAATTTTGATTTATTAATGATATTTTTAAATAATTTAAATGATATTCATTAGAATGTTGTTTTAGAATCTAAAACTAACATTGAATAAGAGAATGAAAGTGAACATAATTTTTTTAAATATTTGATTAATGGGGATTGGAAAAAAATATAACTTGAATTCATGAAGTACCCCTAACTAATTATTAGGTATTGGTCAATCCAAATAAGTATTATAAAATTATTCATAATCAAAATAATGAATATTTTAATGTTATTCCATAGCAATCTATTGTAAAAAGTAATTAGTAAATATGAAAGAATTTTTTTTCAATAGATAACCAGTTTATAATATACCTCATGTAAATAAAAATAAATAATAACTATTTGGAAATCTTAAGGGATAAATTTAAATAAAATGTGTACAAATGGAATACTTTAGGAATATTTTGAATGATACTGACTGGGCAACCAGATCTCTTAGTATGATGCTTCAAATAGAATAAGATCACAAGAATGAAGGATTACCGAAATATAATAATTTATTATAATTAATAAACTATCAAATGTATGTTTATTATTTTTTATTACATAACATGAATGAAATTAAAAAAAATATGGGAATTTTATACGTAAAGTCTATAATTTATTTGATGAATACAGTGAATAAGAAATAATTTTAATACATCAAATAAAATGTAAATATTCTTATGATCTCAATGGAAATAAAATCAGTTATACAACATCACAATATAAAATTATTAATTAACAATATCAATTAAAAATAATACTTGGTCTATATAGTTCATTCAATAAAATGTCCATGGTAGATTTGGCTTTTTAGTGGATAATAGATGTTTCACATGCCTCATATCCTTAAAAACGTTTTATTATTACACTCTAATTATGTATCCAATTGATCATAATACTACATCTAGTTCAATAATTATCCCCTCCTAAAAAATATTTTTTAGTTCCATGTATACTTATTTGAAAAATTATTAAATGTTTTTAATGAAAATATGAATACATGTCAACTATGATAATTCCAACAACTAATCTATTTGATATTAGTGTGAAAGTAGACATGTTTCATTCATTTTCTAGAAGTAGTGTCATTACCAAATCCACAATATTTTTTTATAAAGAATGTAGTCCACATCCTATAGATCTGAAAACATTTTATCCTTAAAATCCAAATCTAAATAGAAAATGTTTTGTTTTATGTATCTTTCTAAATATTATTTTATTTATTTCATTTTACTAGAATTCTATTATTTTTGTTTAATAAAATATTATTATTAGTTATTTCTATTTTTTTTATCTTTCAATCAATTATTTTTTCAAACCTCATTATACTAATAATGTTTTTGTAATTTTTATCATCTTTTTTTTAATATCACCAAATTGGAGAGAAATAATTCTACTAATTATGAATATTACTTAATCAACATCTGTTATGTTCCATTTTCATTAACTATAAATTTTATTATTTTTAAATTTTATGGGACTTTTATCCCAAAATGGGGGAGATTTTTGGGGTTATAGTTGTGATTTAATATACACTATCAAATAAGATATTATTATTCTCAAAAAATCACTCAATAAAATTACTAATGACTTTTGTTTTAGAGAATATTGTGATATTTATATATTTATTTAAATTTATCAATGTGAATTTATATTCCATTATTATATAATAAAAATATACATTTATAGAATATTAAATATAAATATGTTATTCACATATATCAAATGAGTGTTACAAATTAATCATACATTTAATAGGTTTTTTATTTATTGTATCTTACATATATAGTATAGAATGATAGTTACTCGTACATAGAATATATTTCAAAAATAAATGTTTTTCGCATACAGAGTGTGATGTAATTGTTATCACTATATATTACGATGTACTAGTGTACATGATATTAAATATTAAGTTATACTCATATATAATTTTATACATCGAGCCTCATATATGTAATGAATCTTACAAGTAAAGAAATAATCAAAATTATTCTTATGTATTTATGAATTTATAAATATTTACTGTCAATGTAATTAATAAATATATATTAATTTATTTATTCTAATGTATTGTTTAATAATATAATTTTATTCCCATGTATAAATTTTTCTATAAAAATATTTTATATATGAAGTGGTATTCACAATAAAATGTCAAGATAACATTGCAAGAAATTAACGATGCTTAAACTAAATGAGAATGATTTTGTTAGAAATGAAAAGGGTTGTTAACCAATATCTAATGTTAATGAATCACTTGGAATAAATTATGAATATATTTTATTTTAGAAAATAAATTTTTTTATAATTTCTTTGAAGACACTTAAATTCAAGAAGAATATAAGAGGAATATTTTTAATCAACAAATTTCATGATATTATATATGTTATACAGAATAAAAAAATAAAAAATATAGAGAAATAAATCCTTAACATGACTGAAAAAATAAATATGATCATTGGATCTAGATCAATTATTATTTCATGATTATTCTATAATTATTTTTATATCTATTTGATTTACTATAGAATTGAAAAATAAAAGGGTAAAATTATTTTGTTGTTGAGTATCCATGATGTATTTTTTATGGATAGGATATTTTTTAGAGATACACTTTAGAGAAATATTTTTATTTGAATAAAATGCATCAACTTTTTTTTCTGAACAAATAGTCACTATCTACTAAAAACCAAATCATTTCATTTTATAATTCTAATAGTTCCCACCTTGTTTTATAAATATAGTGAAATGTCATAAATTGATTAATTTATAGATCCTTGTAAAATTACTTTTAATATGTAAATATTATATGTTATAGTTTCTTTCACTTAGTTGTCACATAACTATGAAATGAATCCAAATAAAATCATAATACCTATATTTACTTTTTGTATGGTGGAGTATGCTGAATTTATAGAACCTAACAGACTATATAAAACTTATATGATCTACCATTTATTTTTCCATTCATTATTCCATTAAATTCATAATGATGGAGGAAATCTTTAGTGATTTTACAAATGAGGGTAGTGAAAATATTAATTATGTGAAAATATAGAACTCAATTCACCACTATTTTTTATTTTAATTAAAAGAAATGGGATGAAAAATATTTCATATTTATAAAAAAATATTTCATAATAATTTCTCACATTTTCATGAAATTTAAGAAAATTATAACTTGTTTCATATATTAAGTAGTTGTGGTAACAAACTCTCTAGTCAGTCAGAAGGAAATTTGCATTGATGAAATGTCAATAAAATTCATTATACATTATATTTTATAAATTTTAATAACTGTTATGGGTTTAAAGTTACTTAAGGATATATTTAAAACTCATATATCATAAAAATATATAAAATTTTCAAGGAGACCATGTTATTACATTGTTGAGGACAATTTATTCTTGTCAAAATAGTGGAAGATTAGTTAATCACTAAATTGTTTACATTTAATAATATGGAAGTTAGTACCATTTTAATCTAGATATAAATTATCTTGTATCCAATTATATAAATGAAACATCCACTCAATTAAAATATATAAATTTGATAATAAAATTTCAACCTTTGGAATATTAAGAAATGAAAATATTATAGCTTGATGAACATAAGAAAATTGTAATCGGGTGTTATATAAAAGGGATAAAATTATTCAAATATAAATATAAAATGTGATAATGTTATTTCATTTAAATAATCTAGAATAAATTTAAATTATTTAATAGTGATATTAACATAAGGATGAGTCAAAACATAAATAAAATAAAATGATTTATATAAAATTCTTGAACCTTTCCTCAAAATATTTTCATGGTAAACATTTTCATTACTTCTCAAACATCCTAAAAAAATAGAAAGGAAAACAGTTAAGGAATATACAGTTAAAATTTTCATAAAAAAATTGAAATAAAGGATTATTTTATAAATATAAAAAATATATAACAAAGGATAAGAGTAAAATTATATTATAATGAAGATAAGAACATTATTATTTTATAAATAACATAAAACATATAACGATGATAGTGAAATTGAATAATTAATATTAAAATAGAAAGTGATCAAGTACATTATACATTGAGAAATAAATTATAACATCCTTATAGTAATAATAATGATTGTTATAATAAAGAAAAGAATCTAAAAATAATATAGAATTATAATAGAGATTGAAATTTCTATCAAGAATATTCATAATTAATTTAATGAAAGTTTTACATTCAATTATTAAAAAGTTATAAAGAATTATGCCATGCAATTTATATGGAATGAAGAGGAGTATAAAGTTTAAATTGAAAGTCAAAACAAATTTCTTATTAAAGAGATTAATATAATTAATAAAATTAGCTCAATTAAATTATTAAAATAAAAAAATTGTAATAATTTTTAAAATGTTCTATAACCAAAAACATTTTTCAAACATCTAGGCTTTAAATATGAAATTTACCCTGAAGAAGTAATTGATTTCCAAATATTATAAGAATTATTTCATAATAAAAAAAAACTAGATGATTGATTAAATTATAAAATATTAAATATATTATGTAATCAATTTTCTTTTATGTTGATAAATATTTTTCCAATCCAATAAATATATATTATATTATATTTTTATTACAAATGGATGAACAAAATGTTTTTGTTTCATCAAAATTATCTAGAAACAATTTAATAAATTAAATTGATTGGATGAATAAATATTTATATAAAATAAAGATATAAAATGTTAAATATAGGTGTAATTAATTTTTTTCTGAAAAATATTTTTATTTGTCCCATAAAAATGTGAAAATTAAACAACATCATTTTTTAAAATAGAAATCATATTTATTAGGGAACTATATCATTTGTGACAATTATTGTGCTTTTGTGGATTATGGAATAAAGATCATGATTCCTAGTATAATATGTTAGAAATAAATTAATATAATAGACATAAATTGATTTTAGACTTCCTGAAAAATAATTCCAAAAAATAATTCTTAACACGTTTTATTACCAATTGAGATAAGAGACCAGTTTGGGTATCATTATCAGATTTTTAGAGGTGTGACTAACATTTTCACATTGTTGAGAAGTATATCACTATCCCTCTTGAACATCTCAAAAAATGGAAGCCCAATTATTTCATAAGATGTTTAGAAATGTAAATGAAAAATATATGGTGATGTGGGCCTCTTATAATGTTTCCAAACATCAGAATTTTTAGATCCTTCATAGTGGATCCACATAGCACTTGAAGGGTGATCAAAATTTTCTCAATATCAAGGGAAAATATATTTTGGATGATATTTTATTTTGATTTAATTTTTTATAAGTATTTAAGGTATTAAGAAACTATATATAGAGACAAATAATTTCAAATTTAATAATTTTAATTATATGGATAGATTAAAACACAACCTTATATGTGTTTTTAAATAATGTAGAAACAATATATTTTAGTTTTAAGGTGAGTGGATTCTATGCAACATTTTCATGGATGAGGATAATACTCATTGACAAATATGGGTTGAAATTAATTGATAAAACAATATGTGGATGTATTTATATTAAGATAGTATTTTAGATATCAAAAATATGATATTTTATATATAAAAAATCTAAAATTTACCTTAATGGTAAAACGGTGAATCAATGTTTTAACATAATTGAGATTTAATCTCAAAGCCCAAATGATCTTATTCAATATGATAATTTTTGACCAATAGGAATGAAGTACACGTATAATATGGTTATTTCATTAAATTCATTAATTAATTCATAATCACAAAATTTTATTTTATAAATAAAACTAAATCATAATTTTTAAAACGTTTTAGTATTTAGGAGGATGGACAAAAAAACATATTATTAAAAAAATCCTTTTTATTATGAAAAATTAACAACTTAAACCAATATATTTTTAATGTATTGTCTATAGAATCATGAAATAATATATGATGATATATTTTCTTATATTAAGGGGAAAATATTTACTGAAAAAATTAATTTTTTTCATATGACATGAAAATTATTTTCCAAACATGCGATGAGCGGTTGATTTTTCAGGAATGATATGTCAATGATGATTCAGGTTTAAAACTATCCCATTTATAGGTCACATTAATAATAATCTATATGATATTTTTTATTAAAATAATATAATCATGAATTAATTTTGAATCTTTGGATGTGTGTCAATAATAAAAGTGAAGGGGAATAATATTATACAATTTAATTATAGTGAAAACTATAAAATATTCCTTAGGTACATTCCAAATAATATAATATATATCTAAATAAATTTTGTCTATTTACTATATTTTAATGTTGTTAATTTCATTAAAAATTAATTATAAAAAAGAAATCAATTTGATATTAGTGATAAAATTTAAGAGATGGATGATGTAAATTCTTGACATCATATAGTGTACGGTAAAATATATTTTGAAATGAGTGAAGATAGAAATTATTTATATTATATATGTAATGAAAAAATTATTATAAATTATTAAAAGAAATAATTTAATGTTATAGAATCATGTTGAGATTAAGTACATCATTGTAGATAAGGATTTATTAATACAATGTTAATGAATTATTTTAGAATAGTTCACATTGGTTCTCCCACTAATAATTTCATAATATGATGAGTTGAATATTGAACATAGTGAGTGGAACAATGAAATTAATTAATAGATCAACCAAATAGTTAGTAAAATAATTTGGTTATTATATTATTTTCGATGGGTAAGAATATTATTGAATGATACATGGTTTTATATAATGAAATCTATTATAAATATGAGGTTACATGACCAGCAACAATTATTCACACTCATTAATGATGGTGTGAAAATTTATAAATTTTTTTTTTCATTTATATAATTTAGGAATAAAATTAATCATTTTTTTGTTAACATAAATTTTTATTAAATTGTATATGATCCAAAAATTGAAAGGTGGACTGAAACATATTTGTGAATTTAAATCACATGAATTAACCCATTAATCTATTATATTAATGGGATATTTATTTCAAATATCTAAATTAGTATTTTTCCTAAATGAAAAATAATTTTAAACATTTTTTCTTGGTGAGATATCATTTCTATTAGTTACTAAGTGATATAATCTTCTAAAATTATTTTTTGATCATAAAATATATATGTTTGTGAGTTTCTGTATTTTTATAGAATAAATATTTCAATGTATGTGTAAAATTAATATTCATTGGTAATAAACTGACAGAAGATAATAATGTAAATATATAATATTAAAATTATTATAAACATTTTCTTAAAACCTAACTCTTTATGGATAATTATAGAACAAAACAAGTCTTTATGGAGAATTATATGTGATATTTATATGAAATTGGAATTAATATAATATTATAGAATCAAATTTGATTCAACTATATATAAAGTAATTAATTGATTTTGGGTTTTTGTATAATAAGGGATGACACACATTATTTTTGGTCATATAGTTATGCATATTGTGTTTATAATGATGATGATAGAATGTCTAATTTTGAATGTGACTTTTTTAATTGTTGGTAAATCTGTAGCATGGATTTTAACTACTAAAACATCAGTTATTTTTCATAAAAAATATTTATAATATTTTAGTGACTTTATAAACAAAAAAATAATGTTTTTGAAGTCCTAAAATCAATAAATTTCTGAAAATGAGAAATTGTCATTGATCAAATGTTTTGATAACCAATGAACTGTCAATCTTTAGGAAATTAGAGTAAAAATTTAGTGATTAAGATAATATATAGTATGTTTGACATTGTTGTGACAAAACATCTCGTTATTAAACATTAATTCCTAATTTATTAAATAATATTACTCATAATACAACCTAGAATACCAATAAGCCTAACGTATTTGGTAATTTAGTAAATTATATAACATAAAACATGACATAATTCTTCTTTATTGAAAACGTCTTTAACATGATCGTACATAAAACTGCATGGGATAACCATTTGAAATATATATGAAAGGGGAAATCTATAAATCCCAGTAATTGAGTAAACATGTAATAAGATTATAAAAGAATACAAGTTAATCAATTGTCATATCAATAGCGTATAAAAGAGGATATAATCATAAACATGAATAATAATAATGAATCATATAAAATGAAAACATAATGGATACTTGTGAAATTTGGAAACAATTAAAAACAATACTTTATAAACATAGGTCAAGAATAAATTCCATGAAATTAGTATGAAAAATTACCATGGTGGATTAGGATCACTCCATTATCCCTTGCATGACATCAAATGAGACTAAAAAACTAGCCAATGCATTGGATCACTATATAATTCTAGGATAACCCATCAAATTCTTTTCATTCTCATGCTTAGGTGTACTACATAGATCAAAAAACATGGTGTCATAATTCCCAGCACAAAAGGTTTATAAAATAAATAAAGTAACCTAAAATAAATGTATTTTAAAGGTAAAACATATGTTTTGTCAGGATTACCCTTTTTAGTATTTATTAACTCACTTTTGGTCATTATGATGTCATAATTCCCAGCACATATTTATACAGTATTTATTTGATACATGTAAATGAAAATAACATTGAAAGTTAATAAAAATACACCATTGGATAATTTAAAATTTTTTATTCCAAAAGAATAGTCATTTATTAAAAAAAAATATAAATATGTGAATTTTTACTTTTATTATCATTATCGATATTGACTAAAAAATGCTGGGTTTTTTGATAATTAAAATTTATGATTCTTAATAAAAATTAAATATAACTTTATAAAAATTATAATATCAATTATATATATATAAATTATTTAAAAATTATATTTTAATAAAATATTATTTATTTTAAAAATTCATTAATTAATCAAATTAAATATCCTAATTGAAATTGATTACTAATTAAAAATAAATTTTTTGTTTTATTGTGTAAAAATTAATATTATTTATATAGTAATGATTACAATCAAATATGAACATTATTCTATTGAAAATAAAATATTAATTTTTATATTATCATAGCCCTCATAAAATTCCCATTAGTACACCAGAAAATTCCCAAATGTTAGGGCACGTGACAGTGATAATTTAATGGGGGTGGTTCTCCATATAGGGTTTCAGTTGTGATCTTGATGAGCTTGTACTTCTTCTATAAAAAGATTCTCCCTAGATTCTATTTTTGAATATATTCTTCGGATTGGATGAGGAAAAATATCAATGATGTTATCTCCCTTAGAATCTTTGTTTAATGGGCTTCATTTGGTATAGTCCATCTGGAAGAGGCCATCACATCATTTCCCTGTGTTAGATGGTTTTTTTTAACCATATATTTATATTAATCATAGAATAACTATTCAATGGAAATATTATCAATGGTAAGTATGCTTAATGGTATTTTAAATTATATTAGTTATAATAAAACCAAAGAAGTCCCTGATTTTTCAACAACTATATTAAAAAACATGACATTTAATTTAATAATAAGGGGAATTTTATTTATAATATTTAGGTCAGTATAATATTTTCACATTCTTAAATTTGACCCATGAATGTTTCCCTTCCCATACTAAAGAATATGAGAATAACTCTATTTCATCGCCTCCTCTAGTTCCCACATCACTTCATCAGTCTTTTTGTTTCCCTATATCACTTTTACAAGGTTCACAGTCTTATTTTTTAGAACTGTTTCTCTACAATATATGATTTTAACCATCTCTTATTTATAGGAAATGATCAATATCAATAGTACCACCATAGGATTGAGTATAAGTTATGGGGGTGGTATTTATTTCCTCATGAGTGATATATGGAATACATAATTTATTTTTATATAGTTTATGTAGGAGTTACATTCAATAGACCGCCACTCTGATGTGATCAAAGATCACAACGGGACTGATGTATCTTGTACTAAGCTTTCAATTATTCACATTTCACAACACATATTCCATGGTGTTATGTGGAGGAATACAATGTCTCCAAAACCAAATATATGTCTCTTCAAAAAAGTTAATCATATCTCATATATTTACTCTGAGAATCCTTGATGTGTATTTGAATAGTATTATCCTTTTCAACCGTTTCCTTGACCATTTCACGAACTTGCAGTTTTGTTCCCCAGCTTCATCTAATCATTCATGTGATCTATAAATTTTCTCATAAAGGGCTTCATAGTAATCCATGTGGATGCATGAGTAGAAGTATTATTATATAAGAACTAAACTAGAATAATATGTTGTTGCAATCATCATTTGAAGGAAATCAAGAATAATCTCAATCTTTCATTTAGTGTATTTCTAGTCCACTCAGATAGGCTATTAGTTTGAGGACGATAAGAATTTATGAAGTTCAAATAAGTATTTACAGAACACTAGAGAATTTTCAATAACATCGAGTTAAATAATGGATATCGATCAAATATAACAACTAGAGGTATTTTATGGAGACTCACCACTTATCTAATGTTTAACAATTAATGTTGATCAAGTGATAAGTCCTCTAGACTCAGAATGAAGTGTGCAATATTTGTAAGAGGATCCACCCCATCCTATAAATAATTATATCATCTTGATGTCGTTAAAATACCAATGTTCTATTCCATGGGGATGTTTTCCCACATCCATATTTGTACGTGTGATGATTGCATCATCCTCTTGGCCTTTTTCCTTTCCTCCATCACTTACAAACATACAAGACATATTAATATATATTTAATGATCTACTCATTTATATTTCCACTCTAATAGTCTTCTTGAATATCTTGACACATCTTTGTGCTTAAAATATGGATATATAAGGTAGATCTATGTGCATCATCCAACATCTCCTTATTTAATTTAGAAAATTAGTGTATACGTAGTCTTGACCCATATCTCAAAACTCCTCCATTCACATGAAACTCAAAGAAAATCACTTATCATATAGCGTCAACTTTTTTTTAATTTCCCACATCAACTATATGATCCTATTTTATCTTCTCCATAATGATGGATGAGAAATAACTTGTCCATATATTGATTATGTTACTTCCATTAGGATTCCAATGTCCATCCTTTTTATATAAAAGAAGATAGAATCATTTTTAATTCTCATCAATGATAAAATTGTTTGATCTTTTCTACTCAGAGCAACCATCACTTCATTCAGTTTTCTAGGATGTCAGTTAATTGATAAGTCATAGTACTTGATCAGATCTAACCATATTTTTTCATGTATTTTCACCTCACTCTATATGAATATATACATGAGGTTTCATGGTCTATATATATTTCCCCCTTCTCCCAATGGAGATAATTCCACAATATTGGCAATGTGAATATCACTACTGTCAACTCTAGATCATTCATTGGGAAGTTCTATTCGTGATATATAATTTTTTTTAAGACACATGCTTTCATATTGTCATTATTTATTACAACACATCCTAATACCTTCATATAACTATTTCTAAATAACATGAAATACTCTCTATTATTTGATATTATGAGTACATATGTACTAATAAGATAATTTTTCAACTCCTTAATGCTCTATTGAAAATTCACCATTCTAAGACAATATGACCCACTTTGAATAATGTTTTGTAGAGGGTTTTACAATCAAGAAAAAATTATAAAAAATTAATGATAGTACCAATTCTATCTATGGAGACTACGAATATCTATCATAGATGTTGGCTACGACTATCCTTAACTTGCTTAGGTCTTTGAAGGGACCAAATATATTCCATTGATTGTTATGATATTCCTTATGAATGGATGTTACTTCAACAATAACTAACATTTTTTGTACTTGACAAAATTATTATCATGTCATAAGGTCTATGGAACAGTTTTCAGATGCTCCTCATGCTCATCCTATGTTATTGACTATATTAGAATATCATCTATATAGGATACCACAGTTTTTTAAGGGAATATATAAATACTCTATTTATCAAGTCCATCAGTATTTTTGGAGCATTGGTGAGACTGAATGGAAATATTATGAAATCATCGTTTTCATACCATTTACGAAAGGCAGTGTTGGGGATATCCTCCATCTTCAACCAAACTTTACAATACCTGAGTCCCAGATTTGACAAGGAGAAATAATGTGTTCCACATAACTGATTGAATAAGTCATAAATTTAAGGAAGAGTATAATTAATATTTATCATGATCTTTTTTATCTCATGATAATAAATGAAAAGGCACATAAAACAATCCTTTATCTTATAGAAGTGGACTAGCGCACCCCATAGTGAAGGACTTGGCATATAAAAAAATTATTCAAATTCTCCTATAGTTTGTTCCTTTACAACTCTAGTTCCACAATTGGAATTCTATATACATCCTTGGATAATGGAATCTCCCCATGTATAATATCTAGGGAAAATTTGACTGCTCATCTAGGAAGGAGACAAGAAAATATTTCAAGAAAAACATCATCATATTCCCTCCTAATGGGTATGACTTCATGGATGATCCTTTTCTTAAACTCAATAATTTGAGATAGAATTTCTTAATCATGGGGTAATGATATCCACTATTTAGATTTTGGTGAATAATAGGATTCATTCATATCATTCTATTCATTTAGAATTAGGGTATGATTCGTGATACAGAGATTGATTTCCTTCTCAATGAAATTTTTATAGGATCTATATAGTGGAACCCAATCAAAAAAAATAATTTAATCATATTGAAAAATGAGAGTATGAAAAGATTCAATGGATAGTGAAGAAAAAAAGTTTGGATAACAGAGGAGTTATAGGCTTATAATAGAATAATTGACCCATTTTATATTTCAACTGTAAAACACTACTTTCATGCTTTTTGGTGGTGTATGAATAGTTGTACTAATCATTATTGATATAAAGGAATACATAGAACCAAAATAAAAAAGTAGATTCTATATTTTTTTCAAAAAACTAGAATACATATCACCACATTGTTGATGTGATCTACCATAGTTGTTTTATAGCCTAATACATCCCTTTCTTACATGGAGGTTTATTGTTCTCTCAAAAAACCGTTGCCTTTCGGAATTTATTTGAAAATTTCCCTTGTTCATTATAGTTGAAAAAATGAACAATTTACTTAGGTTTTACTGAAGAATTATTTTTCTCCATCACATTAGGGGATTTCACTAATCAAAAGTTGCTAGTTTAGTGTTCTTCATCCCCACTGCTAAAGTATTTACTCCTTCCCCATAGAAAATTTACATGGTTCTTCTTTATGAACTTTTTATAAGTGGGGTGTTTATATTACATGGGACTATTATAATTCTCCAATATATTTATAGAATTAATCTCAACTTCCCTTTTATCATCCTCATAATACTCTTTATATTTTTCGGTCTCCATTTCTTCTTTTATAGCATATCATAGAACTTCATCATTGCTATCAATGTCTCAAATCAACGTGTATTTTCATAGACTAGGTTTTATCCAAAAAATGAAGCATTAAATTTTTCATTTAGGGTTAATTAAAACTCTCGAGGCATATCGAATAAGTCTTTTGGAGTTTTAATTATACTACCAAATATATTCAGCATATTTTTTCATGAGGGAAAAAGAATTCCATTTCTTTTTTCATCGGAGTGTATGAAGAAAATATTTATCCAAAAATATTTTACAAGATTACATTTAAAAAATCACTTTAATATCTTTCTCATAGTTCGTATTATTTATCAATTTCCACCACTATTCATTTTCTCCCTCTATCTAATAAACTTCTAGAATAACATTCTATTAATCAAAACACTATTGGATGACAAATATATTATCAATAGAAACTATCAATTAATATTCTATTAAGAGATTGAATAATCCATTAAATGTAAAAGGCCTTTGTCTCATTAATATATCAATATAATAATGTTCCTTATTAGGGGGATCTGGTGCCTCATTCAAGTCTATGATTCTTATCATGTATTGAGTCAGCTAAGAGAGTATCATCAAATAAGTGCACAATTCACCCTCTAGTCAGGACGAGCAACTTTTGAGGGATTTCATCACGTTTACCTTCACATTGGATGTTTAAATAAACCATCATATATACTACCATTTTTTAAAATAATTCAAAATTGAATGTTGGGAATTATAAACCGATTAAACACATAAATGGAAATCCATTGGTGTTAAAGTGAAAACATATAAATTACATTTACTTACATAAATTTTGATTTTCTAGGCTTTAATATTGGTTATCCATGATTTATTTTCAAATATGTTTATAAATATTTCCATTTTTGTTTACTTAATAATGGTTTATAAGGATATTTAGAATTTAAAACATCATATGCTCTGAAAGTGTTATAATTGAGGTTTAGAAAGGATTATTGTCATGCACCATTTCCCAATCGATTCTAAATCAATAAAATATTTTATGGATTTACCCCAATGTACATATGTTCGAGATCCACATCCCCTTTTATTATACAAATTGTGATTTAATTTCTTGATAAATAACTAAATCTGTAATTAATAATAATTATAGATGTTTTCTTATACATAGTTTTATCACGAAGGCTTTCCCAATAGTTTTTATCCGCAATACCATAAAATATATATTATTTACCTGTGATAAAAAAATATTTCAACCATTCTCTTTATTACGCATTAATTCATAATTTATTACATTGTATTACAAATTATAAAACATGTATGGTTGATTAGAATATTTTTTTTGGGAATTAGGTGCATTATATAACAATATAAAAAAATAAATCATCTTTATTGAAAACTTCCTTAACAAGATTATACATTAAACCTTATGGGATAACATGGGGAAATTTATAAAAAATGATTAAGATATAAATCCTATTAAAGGAATAAACATGGAATAAATTGAAGAAATTGCTATATGATTTACCATATGAATATTAAATGGGAAAAAAGTGTGATAAAAAAACATCCACAATAATGTAGGATATTTCATGATAAACTAATGGAAACATGGGAAATGTGAAAATAAAGTATTACAATACATCCTTAACAGAGGTACCAACAAACTACCAAGACATCATGATGGAAAAGGTACCATGAGGAATTATGTTCAATCCCCAATCCATTGAATGATGAATCATGAGAGTAAAAAATTATTCAATGCATTAGAGTGGTATATAGTTCTTGGTGCAAAAAACAAATTTATTTCATTTTCATGCTCAATTGTTCCACATAGATCATAAATCTTAGAGTCATTCATCATCATGTTTTTTTCCAAGAAAAATTTTTGTTGAATAAATAAATGTATATACAGAATAAAATAATTTTATGTTCATAAATGTGAACACCATTGATAGTAATTGTGTATGGGAGTTCAGTAAACATATATTTGGGATTAAAAATCATGATAATATTTTGGGATCATAGTGGCGTTTCATAAAGAATAATAAAATGGTTGATGAGTGAAAAAGGTTCTATAATAATCATTACATAAAAAGGTAATAGGTACGTATTAAAACATTACCCAAAAATAAAAATTTCAAATAGAAATCGTAATATTTTAATGAAACATGAATACATAAGATACTAAAATAATCCCTTACCCTGAGAGTGTGACACCAAATGCCTCCAAAGAGCTTATTGAGATCATGGGTTATCCTTTGGATGAGAATAGACAAGGGATGAAAAATTAATGAATCTTCAACATGAATTTTTAGGGAATAAAAATGTGATCATGGGTGGGATTATATATTAAAAGACACGAAAATTCATCATTATTTCTAAAACATAGGTTTTGGACTTATATAATAAAATAAAAAGAACCAAAAACCAACCTATTATTATATCCACAGTTTCAGAAAAAGTGTAGTGGTTCTAAATTTGTTTATTTAAATGGTATTAATGTAAATAAAATTATCACTTGATGTTGTGGAAGTGAGTCATACTCTTATAAAATTATTTCAAAACTGTAAAATATATAATAGATTTTGGAGGATTTATAAAGGCTTTTTTAAAATCATTAAATTTAAAATAAAATAACATTATTTTAATGGTAAACAAATTTTTAGTTTTAAATACCCTTAATAATGTGTATTACTTCACTTTTGGGTTATTATGTTGTCATAATACACACTATATATTTTAGCTGTGTTTAATTTCTACTCAAAAAAATCGGTTATCTCAGAATATTTAGAAAAAATCACTATTGCATATTTTCAACATTCTGATTGAAAAAAACATATTAATTTTAAAGAAATAATATTGAAAAATGTTTATTTTGACATTTATAATACGAATCTCAATTTATAATAGATGTTTTTTTGTCGAAATAAACTTGAACCATTATAAAAATTACATTTGACTTCATAAAAATTACATGATAATTTGTATTTAATCAACATTATTAATATTAGTATTTTATTAAAATATTTCTTATTTGAAAAATAAATTAATTCATTAAAATAAAAAACATCACTAAAATTCAATACTAAATAAAAAAATATTTTATAATATGAAAATTAGAAACATTTATAAAGTAACAATAAGAAAAAACTTTGAACATTATTCTACTGAAAATGCAACAAAAATATTAATATTTTTATGGTATTGATACATATATTTTTAATACAGAAATTAATCCATAAGGGTATGGTGTGTGATGATAACACTTTAATTGTGTAGTTCATCATAAATGGTTTGGGTTGTAATCTCGATGATCTTTAACTTCCAACATTAATGGGATTTCTAATGATTATGATGATGTATCAATGCTTGGGATTAGTCAAAGGAAAATCCCATGGATTATATATCACTGAGATTCTCTAAATAATGTTCTTTATAAGGAATGATCCTATAGGATGAGGCCATCACTCCATTATTTGTTTTAATTGGATTTATTAAAATCCTATTTTTATACTAATCAGAGAATCACTCTTCAAAGTCTATATTATCAATGGTAATATGCGTAATGGTCTGCTAAATCATATAGGATATAACAAAACCAAATAACTGAATGCGTTTTTTATAATAATATTACATAATAAGACATTCAATTAAATTATAAGGGGAATATTATTTAGAAATTTTTGGGTTTTACATTTTTTATTGATGAGATGTAGCTTTGTGATATATAATTAGTGTTTGTTTTCAAAAATTATTAACCATATGATATATTATAAAGGATTTTTTCCAGGAATATTTTTTTATTTTTCCTTCATGTTATGAGTAAAATATTTTCCAATCTAACTATTTTTTTTCAAATTTTTATTCCTTTAATGAAACTATAATGAATTCACGGACGGGGAGAAAAATTAAAAAAATTATATATTGAAATTATAAAATAGAGATCATAACATAAAGAATAATGGGTGTTGGAAATACATGAGCCATATATAAAATCTATAAAGTGAAGGATATATTTCCTTTTTAAAATGTTTTTAAATATTACAATATTAAAATATTAAACAATTGTCAATTAAAGGAGGGATGTTTAAAAGAATATTTGTTATGTAAAATAGAATTTATGTTTTTATTTTCATCTTGATAATTTATATGGAAAAATCTTCCAAAAAATCCATAGGAAGAGGTATTGAAAAGACAATTGAGTGAATTCATTGATGCATTTTAACAACCCATGTTTTAAAAAACATTTTCATCCATTAAAATAATATTTATATCAACTATAAATATGTTCTATTAAAATATTGAAACTTGAGATATAAATAATGCATACTATATTTGAATCAAATTAAAATGGTATAAGTAAGTTGAAAAGAATATTAAAAACTCATAAAACTTTTTCTTATAGTTGATATAAATATATTATTTTTATGTTAAAATATATTTTAAATATAAATAATTTATTTTAAAAAAGATAAAAATAAAAATATTCATTTATGAACAAAACTATTTATTCTAAATGAATACTTTTTTGGATATGAATTTTTGTTGAGTTTTTATCTTTGATGAATTCTTTCAATTAAAATTAATGTTAAATGCCAAGTAATTATTGTTAAAAAAAATAATAACATATCATAAATAATTAATCTACTAAATGTAATTTTAATTTAATTATTCAAGTCAAAAAAATATGTTCGGATTCATTGATTTTGTTGTATATTATATATTATTTTTTAGAAAAGTTAAATATATGAATTTTAAAATTTTAATTTCATTAATTGAACTTTATTTTTTATATCATAATATAAAAATTATCTTATGGTGAAATTTGGAATTTTTTCCAAAACAATATTCTATAAAAATATTATAAAAATTAAAAATTTAATAAATACTGTAACATTTATGATATAATTTTCATATAAGCAAGAATTTTAAATTTAAAAAATATTAAACATTAATTAAAAACAATTTAATTAGTAAATAAATTAAATTTAATATTTTATTCATTATTTTTAAAATATTTTTAAATACTTTCAGAACAAATATTGTATGATATTCTAATAAATAACTACTTCTTATATTTTTCCATTAAATAAGAATTCACAAAAACCAATTAGGTTTTTTATGGACATATGAAAAAAAAATCTATAATTTTATTAACAAAAAAATAATAAATACCAAAAAAATAAATTTTATTTATAATCAGCAGCCTAAATTAATTTTTTTCCTTAGAAATATATTGTTTCATAAATTATTATGTTTTAAATTTATTAAATATTATTTTTCACTTTTATAAATTTTATATAATAAAATAGATTCTATATTTTAAATAATTGTGTTCACATTAGGTAATATATTCAATTATATTTTTTTTAATAATAATATGTTACCAATGAAAATTTTAGTTATCATGAAAAAGGATAAAATTAGATAAATGTGTTAACTCATTAGATAATGTTGCAAAATATAAGAAACAACTATCATTAAATCATTGGATAAGGGATATATCTGACATACCCTGTAATTTTTTAATTATAACATTTTTATCCACTTTTAGTGAATATGAAATTTATTTTATTGTATGAAATCATTATTTAAAAAATGCCACCACTCTCACTTTTAAAATGACCCATCCACCACTCTTTCCAAGACACACATAAAATTTAATTCTTACTCATGCTACACCATATTTACATATATAATAATCCTCCAAAACATTATTTAGCTTCCAGTCAAAATATAATTCTCTAAACCCATTGAAACCAAGTTGGATTACAATAGATATTATAAATTCTTCTTTATATGTAATATATTATTATTATTTTTTTTAATTAAATTATTTCTTATTTATAACCCCATGGGTTTTTATAAATATTTCATGATTAAATTAAATTTTATTAATAGAAAATGTAATAGTAAAAATGATTTTAGAATATCACTACCTGAAACACTAGGTTAGAATACGTTACACATAACACTAGGATTGGATTTTGTTGAACACAATCTCGAGTTTTGTTTTCATTACATGCAATATTGAGTTTGAGCGAATCATGGCCTATAATTATAATATTATTATTCCATATTGTATTCATCACTTATCTGTGGAAATGGTGGGTGTAAATAGGATTATTAAAATGATTAAATTATGGTCTATACGTATATATTCAATGAATTACTTAGTAACAGATTAATTAGAAATTTATTTCAACCCAATTTGCAAATATAAAGAATACAATCTTTGAAAAATATTTTTATTGAGGAGTTAGTTTTAATATTTTTTATAATTTTAAAATGTTATTTTGATAAATTAATCATTATTTTTAAATAATAATGTACAAATTAACTCATGGTCAATTGTTTATATATTTCTGAAGAAGTTTAATTTTCAGATGAATATTGAACGATATATAATTTTAATTGAAAATTTTTATATTTATTTACTAATAAAAATTATATTTTAAATTATATTTAATGTATAATTATGTATATTATAGATATATTAATCTAATTTAATTCATTTTAATCAATTTTATATTGAAAAAATATAAAATCATTATAAATTTATGATCACTTTCTGGCATAAAAACTTTTTTTCACGTCATGTATAAGAAATTAATTTTAATTAATATTTTACAAATTTTTTGAATTTGAAAAAATTATTCCATATGCTATAGATGATTAATTTGTAATTTCTAATATATTTAAATTATTTTTTGACCAAAATGAAAAGTAAATGTAGAAAAATTAATTTCCACGGTTAAAGTAAAAATGTATTTACTAAGGTTAAAAACTATATTTCTAAGAGTGAATATGACCTAAAATATTAGATATATTTATATAATGATTTTATTTAGACCTTGAAAATAAAACACTCTAAAATATGCAATTCAAAGAGGATTTCCTTTTAATATGACAAATATAATATATTTAGTGAAGAAAAAGAAAAAAAATTATTACTTTAAATATATAATGCTTTGAGATAAAGACAAAAAATCATATTATTTTTATATATTATATTGAAAAATAAATGATTTTTTATATTAAAAATTTAGCAGTATTTTTTAGAGATTATTTAGTCAGATAAAATGCTTAATAAACACCAACGCTGTAATTATTTAGATAATATGCAACAAAAATATATGATACTAGAAATATTGAATGTTAAGTAAATTTAAGTAATTATTATCCTATATTAAATTTTTAGATGAATATATAATATTATATAGTTTTGAAATTCATATATTCTATTCCCATCACTGTATTGATATTTTTTTATTTGAATTAAATAAATAATTTCCACATTGACATTATTGTTATTTTATAATAATGAATATTTTATTAAATGATTCAAAATTTTAAAAAATATTATATTCTAAAAAATTAATTTTAGTTTCTAAAAAATGTTAAATATAATATATTATATGACCAATTTTTATTTTATAAATATCATATTTACCCTTAAATTTTAGAAATTATATTGTCTTATTAAATGATAATGGAGTGTTTTTGCACGTCATAAGCTCTTATTTTAAACATAATTTCCAAAAAAAATAGAAATTAAATATTATAAATTTTATATAATATTAATATTATTTAGGTCAAAATTATATAATTATGGTCACATAAATTTATTCTTATAGTACAGATTTCCTTATATAAAAAACTAGCTACATTAGTGAAACATCAAAATGTTAAAAATAAGGACACATAAAAGGTAAGAAAATGATTAAAACATGTGTTTCATGGTATATTGGTAGTTTGGATTGAAAATCTCATCCCTAAAAAACATTAATTATAATATTTGGATCCATTTTCGGTAATATTGGCTACCAAATAGTTATTTCTTTTTATTAGGTACAAGATTTTCACTTCATATCAACTATAAAAAGGCACCCTCTATCCCCAGTTTTCACCCCTATACTGAAATATTTAATGAAAAATATCTACCCAAATTACTTTACAACATCAATAACATCATTGTATAAGGCATAGTTCAGAAATAAATTAATTTAAGAAAGGGTTTAGGTTAATCCTAAGGATGAAAACTGAAGAATATGTATCTTTCATCATTTAGGAGTTTTGATTTAATTTTTTCCAAATACCCATTCAATTATTTTTATATCATTATTATATAATAAACTCATTATCTTATGTCTTATGATAAGTTTTAGTGTATATTTTAATACCTGTAACAACATATATATCAATAAAATGGGTTGTTAAATCATTGTTCATGTGTATGATTCCCTACCACCATGAATTCCAACGTTGTTTTCTTCCATTGGTGTCTCTCCATTTTGGTAATAAATATAGATTCGTTATTTATATATGAATTATATGAAATTAATAATGTTATTATGATTCTATATTTATTATATCACCCATAACATGTAGCCACCATGATCCCAGAATTCTGTAACATGCGACTTTTACCATTACGTTCGAATAAGGTGTAATGAATTGCATCCTAAATGACCAATTAGTTAAGATGTCTAGGTAAACTAGATACATACATTATTCAAAAATTAAATTATAATTTAAAAATTACAACATAATGTTTTTTAAAATATCATTATTCCTTTTATCATTCCTTTACATAGCTTTTTTTCTAGACATCATGGAATCATGGGGCAAGGAAAAAAATAACGGTCAAGTCAAATTATCAATAAGGGTTAAATACAGTGAGGGAAATAATGAATGAGTGAGAAATATGGAATGGAAAGTAACTAAATTGAAATTATATATATTATGTAAATTAATAATGAAGTGCAGAAATAATGCATAATGTTAAATGATTGAAAATACTTTTTCTTTATATATCTTGAAAATTAGTATTAAATATTTCCCAATCAATATGGAAATGTAAATGAATTTTAAAAAATATATTTAATCAGTAAACTTTGAATTAAATGCATATATTTTTTCTTAGTGAAAATATCGTGGATAAAAATAAATAAATCTGAATCGATTAATTATTAATTTTTGGTTGCCATGTTTCCTAAGTACTAGAAACCTTATTGTCAAGACATTTCACAATACATTTTAAAACATACTTATTGAAAACCTATTAACTGAGGCTAGAAAATTGATTCATCCCATGAGACTACTAACATAATGAGTGGATTTAATTAAAAATCCCCCAACCTATGCCTTATATTCCAAACCATTCCACATATATTGAATCACTGAATTAATTAAAAAATAATTTTCTTTATCAAATATCTATATAGATTAAAAGATATGGATTTATAAATATTTTCCAAGTTAATAAAATAACATTAAAAGTAAACTCCAAATTTAGAGATGGAATATGTTTTAGGATTTAGTTATATCCATGATAAATGATAAGATTTTTAGTAAACATTTATTGATGAATGGTCATTGAAAATGAATAACCCAACATGATGTTAATGATTATGAAAATTATTGTTTTATGTAAATGTAAATATTGTCCTTAAAAAAAATATCCCTATGAAATCCAAATTAATAATAATTACGGTGTCAATAAAACATTTACCCATTGGATTTAGAATAAGGTTTTTTTATTAATGAATATAAAGACCAAAAAAATTATCATTAAATGATTGTTGAGGAATATATATTTTTAAATTTCAAAATACTTTTATTTGAAAATAACATTGAAAAACATTATTTAATTTTGAAATATGGATAAAAATTCCTCTTATAATTTTATTTAAATGTTTAAAATAAATTCTTAAAACATTTTAAGAAAATATGGTTTTAATAGAATACATAGTTACTACTGAAGAGTGAAATGATGAAAAATTATCCAAAATCCTTTTCTAATCAATTTTATGTCCAAAAGAGTTGAAAAGGTGTAATATATATTCAAATAAATTTTTAATATCGATGGTGGTATAAAATTATATTTTTTATTATTCAATTTCCTTATAATTTCTTTTAAAGTATATTATATAATAAACAATCCCCATTAGAACAGGTTAATGAAACAAATTGTTAAAATGATCATAATGTTGAGGTGACAATTCATAAATGAATATATTTTTTTATAAAATTTAACTCTACATAAAATAATTTTAATACATAAATAGACCATAAATTTAATTATATGTATAATCCTTGAATATTAATGTCATTGAGGAAGTAATATATCCCAATAAATGTGAATTGAGTTATGAAATTTATTTACAACATGTTTACATTAAGTTAAAATCCCATGAGATGAAATAATTAAAATTAAAACTTAAAATTCCTTGAATAATGAATTATTCAAGACATTTCAAGAAAATGGTTCTATATATACAACACTGAAATATTAATTTGTTTATAATAACAAATAAATTCCAATCAAATGTAAATGGACTCAAAATCCCTTACTTTGCACTTTACTTTTTGTATTACTAGAATTAACATATTGTATAGTGTTTCTATACATTTTATGAACTTATAACATAACCCTATTAAGATTTATTATAAATAATAAGATCCTTTGTTAAATATTAATTCCCTTTTGTTAATATTATTGCATTATATTCATCGGTTCACATGATAATTTCCTTGTTTTTCGACTATGTTTTGACTTGTATTTATTATTAAACTTTTTATGATAATGATTTTATCTTGCCTATAATATTAATAACATTTAAAATATGATTTATACTCTTTAAATATTTATTTATTGTAACTCGTATGATTTGGTGATATGAAATGAAGTATGCAGTTCATGAAGACAGTAAGTTGTACAAACTCATGAAAGTTGTTTCCATTTTCTTTTTTAGTTGAATGATGGAAAAGCGAATATATATATATATATATCAGTATAGAATAATATTTATTTCATATATATATATAATTTATATTAATATTTTCATTAATATATTCAATGTAAAGCATGAATGAATCACATCACTTCATAAGCCGGTAGTCCTCCATACACATAAACAATGTTATCAAATTATGAAAATGCAAAGAATGAAGGTATGTGTTATATAATAATTCCAAAATAATAAATCCATCTTAAATATTATATAAACCTTTTTCCCATAATTATTCATATCCTTGAAAGTAGGTAATGAAAATATGAATGACAACTGTTTGCGGGCAGGTAATTCGTCGTACACATGAATGATGACTTCGTAACCCATTTAATTTAATTGTGTTTAGTCAGAGGTCATACAATTAAAACAAAAAAATGAAATATATGTAATATTATGATTCTATTATATAATCAATATATAAATATAAATTTAAGAGGTGGATAAAGAATTAAAATAAAAATTGTTTTGATGGCCATAGACTCTTGTCCAAGAATCCACCTTAGGTTTGCAGTACTTCCGTCCTAAGATTGATTTAAAAAAAATATAAGCATAGTAATATTATGGTAGGGAGTTTTGGTATTTATTATGGTATTTAATGGCTGAACCAAAGTTGACTGTGAGGAGTGAAAAATTTGGAGAGGGGAGGCCATTTTTAAGTAGGTTGAGTGGCATGCATGTATATTCCATAAAGAAGTAATTTAACACACATTTTTTCAAAGAAAGGAAGCTATGATAAAGTTAAAAAATAAAAAAATGAAGAAAAAAAGTATATATATGTGGTAATATGATCTTTTTTTTTGAAAATTTGTTTTTCATTTGACCCTTTAAGATTAACGTTTTCTGCCATAGTAATTTTTTATCTCCTAATCATTGTAATTAATTGTAACTACATTCACTAAAAATTTAAGAAAAAAATTCTTCTTGCCTCATTAATATTTATACATAATTATTATTCCAAATATAGAATAAATTTTTTAAATTTATATTAATAGAGGTCTCAAAACATATTTTAAAATTTATTCCACAAACGAGACAATAAATCATTTTTCTATGCAAAACTTTTCAAACTGTTTCAATGTTTCCAAAACATATTTCTATGTGAAATTAATTTCAATGAACTAATTTGGATAAATATATATTTAATTTCTATATTTTGGCTTCAAAACCAATTCAAAAGATAATTTATCCTTATAAATGATTTAAATTAAAAAAAATATGGTAATTAAAAATCAGTATTTTTAACAATTTATTAAAAATTAAACATTGAATAAAATCAAAATAAAATTAACACTAATATAATTTTCAAATCATACTTTTAAATTTTAATTTTAATTTTTAAAATAAAATTTAAAAATGAATAAGAATTTTTCGAAAAGTACACCATTAAAATGTGAAAAAACTTCCTTTAATAAATAAAATGTTTATGCATAAAATTGGATTTCTTTTAGAATAATATTCCCATAAAATATATTGAAACAGGGGATAAAAATATTATTTATTATATAATGTATAATTTTCATTAATATCATTCACTAAAGTTAATTAATTTAATTTATTAGGTTAAAACACCCCAGGAATATATTAATAGTATTTTATTAAAACAATTCATTTATATGCAATTGGTTTTTTATATTCATTTCTAAATAATTATTAACAAGTGAATTAAATAATATATATTTTTATGAGTTAGATAATTCAATTTGAAAACCCCAACTTAATGTCTATGGTATACTTATTAGTATAAATAATAATATTAATAGTATTTTGTAAAACTCAATCCTGCGTATAATTCAAGCTATTGAATAAAGTCTTTGTTTTGTGTAGAACAAAATAACTCAGTGTTATATGCATTGTATGATATATCATAGTTTGAATTTATTAAAATTTTAAAATATTTCAGAATGTTTTCATATGTACTATAACTTTTTACTCTAGATGTTTTGTTTCACACATACTTCCAAACATGATGTTCATAAATAAACAATTCATGGTGTTAATTCTCCCCACCATAAATAAATTGCATCACTGGAATTTAAATATTATATTGGTAGTAAAAATATGATATTTTAAAATTTATTCATTTAAATACAACCTCATGATAGGATTTAAAAAAATCATTTTAAGAGAGGATGGGAAGTACCAATGTAAAATAGATCAACACATAACAAGTATTCAATATATGAGAATATCAGTTTAATGTAAAGAAATAGACATGGTGGAAAAGATTAAATAATGATATGGAGTGGGTGAGGTCATTCATCTAACAAAATTTGATTATCAATTTAATTTCAAGGGTCTCTATTCCATAAATATTATATATATTAAAGGCTCACTGATCCCATTAAACAAGATGGTAATAAGATAGCATTTCATTTCAAGATAATTTTTCCTAATTTTGAGGAATTATTTTACTAATGATATTATATGGGAATATAATTTATTTGTATATTTTTATATAGATAATATCTATAATGTCCCGGTTCCGGAAGCCACCTAGAGGTGCCATGTACCCGGTTGGTCACATGGCCTCAAGCTCATTTCCCTAAATGCCAGAGGCTGCCGACTAGCAGTGAGGGCCTTGGGTGTGATAGTGGGGAAACAATTCCATGATTGGTAGAGGAAAAATCGGAAGTAAAACATATACAACAACAGAAGCAATAATAATCCAGAAATAAATAAATAGTAGAAGACTGAAAGAAGAAAACCCGATCACACATATATAATAAGGATGCATGATATATATATGTGTGTGTGTGTCTAAGAAAACATCCAAATAAAGTCACAATGCTTAAAATAGTACTAAACCAAAATAAAAAAGAAAAACAGATGAGCGACTCAGCATCGTAATCCTTGGCTTGGTCCCATGCTCTCTATATCCACAACAATCAAGAAACTGAAGTGGATGGGCACTTACCCTTATCTATAACTACAATAATATAATCTGTTTGGGCCCAAAAGCATGACCCAAATAGGGTGTGAGACAAATTTAATATAGGAAACCACCCAAAGATCTGTGCCTAAATATCAGTGAATATAAGGCAGGTAAAGTACAGTAAGTAGTAAATAGTAAGCAGTAAATAGGGTAATACACAGTAGTTACAATCCACAGTTCTAGCATATAATCTAAGAACAAGGAAGCAGCCACTCATGCAAGTAGAACAAAAAAGTTAACCTCTGGGTAGTTCTCATAGCCTAACCCATATGGTTCAACTTACAAGTACTAGCAACCTTCTGTGAGGCACACACAGTCTCATCCCTCTGGTTCAGCTACAGTGTGAAAGAATAGACTCTCTAAGGAAGCACTCACCGTAAATCCCCCCTATAGTCTCATAAAGTACTAAAGGTGCTCTGAGGAAGCACTCAGCATCTCATTCGCCCTGTGGCCTGCGTCGAGGAACTACATAAACTCTGAGGAAGGACTCAACATCAATTCCCCATGTGGTCTCACATCGTAAATTAAAGACACTCTGGAGAATCCCTTATGTCCATTCTCCCTATGGTCTACTACACTAGGTTCTCATAGCCCTGTGCAAGGTCAGAAAGTATCGCATCTCGTAACGGCCGAAGTATCCTCATGAACTACTTGGCTAGCAGTATACATCATCTCAGTAAGGAAGAACAGTCACACCATCCTATAAAATTGGCATTGAACTGGAAAAATCCTAACAGGAAAACTAGACCAAATGATCATAATCAATAAAACATGCAAGGGAAAGACATCCAAATCATAGTAAATTACCCTATTCACAAGAAATATCTTATACTCTGGCATATATGCTAAACAGGCAAACAACAAGGGAAAAACATGAAACATGCAATACCCCATTCAATGGTGTTGGTGAAATTTGAAAAAAATACTCACAGACTTCCTGCAGAAAGGAAAAAACCACCTACCTTGACGTTGGGAGATTTCTATACTTGAGACACCAGGCTTGAATCTCCTTAGAACATCATAGATCTAAGAAAACGCACCAAACTTTCAACCCACAAAAACATTCAAAAGAGGAGGAATTGGAAAACAATGTTCTACGAGAAGGAAGAGATTATCGCTACGGTTCAAACGCAATTGACAGCGATCGATTCAGAGGATGGACAGAGGATCGGGAGCTCGGAGGATATTCGCGGTCGTACGGGAGTTCCCGGATAAATAACACTTCAAAGAAGATGGTTTTGTCCATCGGACGTGACCCCGGTCCGTTTAATGAAAAAAAGAAAGTACACATCGTGTACTTTTGGAGTACACGACATGTACTAGGCTTTTTCGTACTCCACTTTATGCGGCCTCCACATCACCCCTATATGGCTATGTGCATGGTCATGACATGTCCAGAACACGGCCTCGAGCAGCATCAAAGTACACGGCGTGTACTCATAATTTACATGGTGTGTACTTCAAAATTTTCCAGAAACTCCTCTTTTCTCAAAAACTCCAAAAAAGGAAAAACATACCAGAGAAGAAAGCCCATGTTCTTAAAATATCAACCCTTGGTTGTGTTTATAACTCTTACTCTATGAAATGAGTATCCAAAAACTAAATTCCTTTATTCTTGAAGCTCTAAAAAAATTCTAACAGACTCTAATATTCATAAAAAATTGTTTCCATATCCCTCTAACTATTTTAAAAAAACAAATATGGTTAATACATTATTATCTAAACCAAGAATTAATACTACTACATCATTATTAATATTTATTCATCAATATTTCTAACTAAAAACAATGGCCTTGAAAAAAAAACAGTAAATAGGCTCGTGGATTGGAATCAAACCCTTATCATCCTTCCATTGTGGGTTCTAATCATAAGGCCTTACTAGATGTGATGGGTTTACACCCATTATATTATTTTTACTTACTCTAAACTGTATTTATTTAATTCCCAACAAAAATATGATGTAAATCCATGAAATTAAATTAATCATTAAATAAACTTTTTACTACGGATTTTAATACAAACAATTTTTAAAAAAATTCTAATAATCACTTTAGATATTATTTTATGTAATTAATGATCATATTAAACCTAAATTATATCAATAAACTTTAATGTTATATCTATAAAATGTAATGTAATTATTGATCAAATAATATTTTCAATAAATATAAATACTTAAAATAAATTTCACCAAAAATTTCCATATTTTTTAACTCTTAGTATATAAAAAATAAAAATAGTTTTTTAACACATTAAACATTTGATAAATATTAATTCACCAACTCATGATATCATCCACATCTCCTATGAAAATTAATACACATGGGCTTATAAAAATTTACAGAGCCTATTGTAGTTGCATGATTCTTGTAACCAATATACTATTGGTAAAACACTTCAATAATTTATTTATTAGGTCACAATAAATAAACACTTCATTTATTTTATTTCCAATTAGGTACTTCCATGGTTTAGGGGTTACCCTTTGGAAGTGGTCAATGACTCTAGTAATTAATATGATCTCTATTTTTAAGGTAATAAACTAAAAATGGATCCTAAGGGTGGGGTTTACATCCTTATAATACACACCACAATTTTCCTAAAAAATTATATGCTTTTTAAATTTATTTTAAAAAAATAATTAATTTACCCATTCTATTGGGAATCTTTCATGGGTGTCTCCATATATATTTCATGCATAATGGAGATAGAACCTTCTTTTTTCCATAGACTCCATCACTCGAGCTCTTAGAAAAATCCATTTATCTCCACCTTGTTGAGTCCAATATTTTTTAAGGTAATACTTTTTAATGATTTTTCAAAAAAAAATGATTATACATAAATATGATTCTTTCCTATCCAATAAAAGATTGATTTATCATTAATTCCACTTTATCCTTCACATTCAATGATAACATGACTCTTTAATGTTCAATAATTTTACTAAAAGCATAAGACATAGTGTAGTTAAAAATAATCCTAATGAAAAATCCTTATAATCATTTCTAAGATAACTAAATCATGTCACATTATTTTTAATCAAAAACACTATAGTTTTAACCTAGGTTATTCAATATCATCTTTTATTCAAATTCCTCATAATAAATTTTAAAGAAAAAGTGAATTATCCAAAAAAATATATCCCATAGGATTTTCAAAATATGTGTGCAATAAGGATCAGCATTGTCTAATAGGTTATTCCCATGTTAGGACCAATGTTCCCTTTTAAAAGTTATTTCCCCTATGTTCATCTATCACAGAACCACATATAATTCTCTTATCAAGACAATAATGTTTTTTAAGGAACCCACACCTAATCTATATCTTACTAAAATATAAATATTATCTACTATACTTAACCTCGATGCCTAACTTTTGGTTATATTCTCAAGTATATGTTTTCCAACATCAAGTTTCCAAGGTTGCTACCAAAATTTCATTAATACATACTTTAGTGAAACCAATAACATAATCCTAGAACTAGGGCCCACTACCGTAACATTGGAACAAGATATAAGGAATCACATCCCAAAGGACAGATCAGTTTAGTAGTCTTCGTAAAATAGACCCAGGCTTCATTAAAATTTTACATTATAATAGCCATACTACTACTATTTTTTTAAAATAACTCTATTAAATATAGAATATCCTTTTATATATTTATTAGAACATCTTATGTAATCCTAAGAAAAGTAAAAACATTATTTTCAAGATAAAATTATTTATAAGTGTTAAATATGGTGAAATAAATTAGTAATAATTTAGAATAATCAAAATGGAAAGGTCAATAACTGAGGAAAAAAATTAATTAATAATATGAGAAGACAATTTCTAAATAATATGGGAATGTAAGAAAATGATAGCACATTCAATTTAAATAACCACACTATCATGATCTTATAATCCAAAATCAACATTGAAAGGTAATTAACTGAAAACAAATACCATGTAATTAATAAACTAGCATGAGAAGCATTCATATTTTTTCTGAGAAACAAAATATAATAGATGTTAAAAAAATAACACGATTGATGTAATGATTAGTTGTTGGAATCCCTGGTACCTAGGTACATGGAACCTTTACTGTCAAGTTTATTCAGAAGATAGGTCAAAACATACTCAGTAAAAACCCATTAGCTAAGGCTATACAACTGATTCGTCCCATGAGACTCTCATGAATCAAGGGGAATTCATTAATTAGTACCCAATAAATTTGTTTAATGTTCATGTAATTCCTCAAATATTTAATAATGGATTTAATTAATCATCAATTTTCTATATAAAATATTTGTATTGGGTAAAGGATCAAGATTCATCAATATATCTCCTATTAATAAAATGAAATTCAAGGTAAACACCATATTTAAAAATATTATGTAGTTTATGAAATAATCATATTTATGATAAATGATGTGGATATTTAGGGAAATTTTAATGTTTTTTAATCACATAAAAATGAATAACTCAAGGGGATGTTAATAAAATTTATATTGATTCAAGGATGTGAAATTTAACACTATCAATGGACAAAATAATCATAATCCACCCAAGGGAAAAATAATTATTATATTAATACAACATAAACATCTTATATTAAAATATGTATATTTTTCCATTAATCCATAATAATACCATAAAATAATATCTAATTATTTTTTATGAAAATATACATTTTATTTTAAAAAAAATTGGAAAATATATTTATTATAAAATAAATATTAAAAAACAATTTTAATAGGGTCAAAAACGGTGATCTTACCTTTTATAAATCTTTTTGAAATGGTTAAAAACATTGTTTTCAATTATATTTAGAAAAAGTAGTTTTGAAAGAATACAGATTTTTGACTAAAGAGGAAAATGAATTTAGGGTTTCACAAAACATTTTCTAATACATTTTATATACCATATTGTATAAAACGGTATATTCACTTCAAAAATATCCTTAAATTTCCAAAGTATTATAAAATGAAAGGGTTTATTAAAAAATGATCAAATAATTTAGTTTAATGGAAATATAATAAAAAAATCCCAATTATAATGATCTTCTAAAATTAACCATGAAAATATTCATATTCTTCAGGTGAGAATTAAAAATGTAATTTATTATGATTATCAACTATAAATACATAAAAAAGTGGGCATACATCAATAGATAGTCAATGTAATTCTATACATAATAAAATAATATTAATGATGATACAAAATATATATAACTCATTGAAAATGAATTAACATATGAAATTCTAATACCACTTGGAAACATAATTTTTAGGTCACCATAGTTAAAATAATTTAAATTGACTCGAGAAATATCATTAATAATGAATTATTCAAGAAATTACATGTCAGAGGGGTAGTATATACCCCATATATATTTTAATTGATAAATAAAAATAATAATACCCAACTGAATGTAAACTGAGAAAATTTTATTTTCAAAGAAATTTATTTTCATACATTTTTATATTTTGTTAATTTATTTTCAATGAACATATATTTTCATCAAAAAAATGTTTCTTTTAGTCATTCCAAATTAATTCACATATTTAATGACATTATTTGGGGTAACATTTTCTTTTCTCGGAATATGTTCCATGGATACCAATATTATTCATTCTCAAAATGGTCTATGTTTATAACGAAAATATTTTTATGAATCCAGTTTCTCTTCCATAGTTTGTACCATGATAAAATTACCATGAAACATGTATCCCTTCTATGGGTTATACGATGATATAATTCATTATTAAACATAATTATTATTCCTAGGTTTTTTATGTAGAAATGTGGATATGATTACGATACCTATCTCTTTTCAACGTGATATGATATAATGAAATTTTTATGAAACCTATTAAATTTCATGGATTATGATATGATGAATTTTTTATCATCATGTGTCACACATGTTTAGAATTTCTATTATGTGATGTGTTTGATGTATATCATCATTCAATTAATTGAATAAATAATTTTATTTCATGATATGAAAGTGGTAAAACATTTATGGGCTTGATCAATAATGGGAAACATGTTTATCCTGAACAAAAATGGGAAACAGGTGAGTCATGATCCCCAATGGGAAACACTTTCGTTCTCTTCCACAATGGGAAAATGGTTTATCCTAATCCAATATGGGATAAAATTTTATCATAATCCTCTATTTCTATGGTATTTATATTTATCATTTAAAAATGAAATGGTTTTCTCTATTTATGATGTTTCCATTATTTTCTTACATGATCTTATGGATCATTATTGATTTTTCATGATTTATCACTCTTATGGTCCACGTTTTTTAAAATGAAAATTTTTAATTCCACGAATCATGATAATGATTTATGATTTTATGGGAATGAAATTTTCATGTTATGTTAATTATCACACAAACTTATGTTTATCTCATTCTTTTATTTATTCAGATATTGATATCTGTTCTGGTTACACTTATTGAGAATATATGTTCCCCCTTTCTTATGTTTCCTTTTACTCGATTATGAAAAAGTATTAATGTATGGTATATCATTAAAGACTATTAAATTTAAGGATATTTGTGTGATGAAATTTACATCATTATCCAGATTAGATGACAATTTCATATGTTTCTAAAATAATTAATCTATTATGTTCCTCATGTGTGTGTTTGTGTAATGTAATTAATATTCATCTAAAATTATTTAATTTCCAATAAGAGAAGTCTAATTGGGTATCTTATACACTTATAAATTATTATTTATTTTATTATCATAAATAAGTTAATATCATTATACTTATTTAAAGATGAAATTATAAAAAATCACTTTAAAATCATTTGTATTCATTGAATATAGAATGTTTGTGTTTGTGTCTGTATTAACACATACATGAATGATGCTATAAATTTATTTCATTGACTACTATGAAAACCCAATTACTTGTAATTTTTGATATTAATAAAAAAGGGTGTGTTTGGGTTCTAAAATTGTCATATTAATTTTTAACCCAATATTAACATACCACTTATTATTCATTAAAAATTACTTAAACTATAGTGTTATGGATTCCATACAAGAAACTCCAATGGAATGAAAATGAATCTTCATAAATAGTTATGGAAAATATATTCCATTATCATTAATACTAGTTATATAATGAACACAAAAACATGGAAATGTGAGCAATCCTGTTATAAAGATATAGATGAGGTACGGTGGAAATTACTAATAATTAACAATAAATATTAACTAAAAATAAGTAATAAATATGAAATAAGTGTATAAATATTTTTATTAATAAAGGTAACGAAAATGAATATTATTTTCAAATAAATAATTAGTTATTATTATGTTATTATACATGAGTTTAGGTAATGTCTTATTAAGCGGGAATATATGGTAAGGGTTCTTCATTATAATTTACATTCCTTTAGACATATTTCATATTATACAGTATTTTTTATTTTATATGGTCTAATTACAAATCTATTATAATAATTTGTAATATTAATATTTTTTAATGGTATTGGAATGCTCATCTCATTATCTATCGTTAATGTTATTTTTCATCATACAACACCAAATTCAAAAGGATTTTCTCATCTAAATACTCATTCATTGAGATATGTTCTATTTTCAATATAATATTTTATTTTTGTGGTGTATATTCATCTTACATATGAATTTTATTATCATAATTTAAACCTAATTAAATGGATTTAAAAGTAATTCAATGTTTATATCTTTTAAATTATTTTGATTGTAATGTTTCTAGTGATGTAAGGGTTTTTCTTCTCATAATTTACCTCTATGAGAAATGTTTAATATTAAAAACCTAAATTCATCTTTATAGTGTATAAACTACCTATATGATGTGTTATTAAATTTTTATCTATTTATTAATGGTATTTATTATTCTGTTTTATGTTTTTTCTTTCAATGTTTTTTTAATCAAAAGGTTCCAAAGCTGCAATGGTTTATGTTTCAATATAACTTTGAAATAATGTTTATTCTTACTAAGTTTATATTGTTAAAAAGTGTTCATTATTTATCTATAACCAAAAATTATATTATTCTACTATGTATATTTATGGTTTTTACATGTCCTTTAATCATTTCAATTTATGTTTCTTTATAATTTACCTAAAGTGATGATATATTTGAATTACGTAAATGGTGGCCCTAGAATTAAATATCCCCTCAATTTATTGGTTTCTTATTGAAGATATGGTTTTGGTATGTGATCTATGCCTATCACTTTATTAAAAATATATTTTCACTAACCTTGAATGTTCGACATATTTTTAATTTATTGGAATGTAACAACATGTTTTGTTATAATTATAACTTTCTATTAAATTAAATTTATTTCTTATGTTGTGTTACACTAGACCCCAAATTTATATTCTGTCACATGTGTCACTGATTTTTAACACAATGTGATTTATTATTATTATTATTATTTAAATGTGACCATTATAACCTAGGGATGAAGGATAACAATCCTGACCCAACCAAGAGGGCTCATGCCTTGACTAATCTTCTCCCACCTCTGATAGTCCAAGGAATAGTTACTAGCACAGAATAGGAATATCCCACAAATGGGATTCATATTCCTATGTACCTGTACACACATGCACATATCCAAACCCTAAATTATGAAATGTGAAAACACTAAGTAGAAAAGGCATTAATACACTATGATTGAAACCACAAAGTATGGTAGTATGAAAACTGGAATGTAAACATGGTAAAAATATAAGCCCACTAAAAAATAAAGAATTTTTAGAAGTGAATGAACAAGTTCTTGAAACAGATCTGCAGAAAACACTTCTTGAATGCTTGGTGTAGGACTGTAGCGGAACAGTAGCATGTATTGTAGCGGGAACTATGAAGTACTGTAGTAGGTACTGTAGTAGGCACTGTTTTGCACTATAGCATCCCCGAATTTTCCCACGTTTGGGCCTTCGGGCCACCGATTTGGTCCCTGATTCCTTGAAGGCCTTCGGGGCACCCAATCCTTTGGGCCAGTAAGGCCTTCGTTCCACCTCAAGGCCTTTGGTCAACCTTAAGTGCCTATGAAAACCATAAAACCTACAACGAACATGCTCGATAAGAGGATGAGCAAGTAGATTTCACCACAACAGAAGCTACATGGATTGTATGAATGTGAGGGTATGACACCTGGCATCGGGACAAGCCTGTGCATACACAGGATAGCCTAGCCTAACAGCCATGCGATAGTGGAGAACTGATTTTACGATAAAGATGATGGGGAGGATCAGTTCTAATTAGTTATTCTAGATTGTATGTAATGTTTGAAAAATACGGGAAATGAATTCCTCTATGTCCTGCAGTCCATGTAATACATAATCCTACAAGCCTTGTAAGGGTTCTACCTCACCCCTTGAAAGATGGATTATCAAAATCAATAAAAAAAATGGAGGCCTTCAGGCCATTGGATGGATGTGCATGAAAAGCCCATGTAGGGGTGATAAAAAAAATACTGAGTAGGTCACCTTGAAACCCTAAAGTAATAACGCTATGAAATAAATGATGTACACCACAAAGAAATACATGAAATATACAACTATGAAATACATGATGTATACCACGGAGAAAAACATGGTATTCCACCATGGAAGCACATGAACTACAATCATCAGACCCAGGTATATGTATAATGAACAAAATCCATATTATCATTCGTAGTCCATAGAACACCTAGTTTTGATAATAAGTGGAGTATTGATAACAAAAGAAGTGTCTATGACACATGGAGTGTCGATAACACATGGAGTATCGATAACACACAGTGATTTGATAATATATGGAGTCCCGATAACACACGGATTATCGATAACACATGGATTTTCATTCAGTCATGCATCCCCCAAGTCACATAGTCACATCCATCCACATGATTTATCACATATCACACTAATTATTAGAGAATATATACCTCAAGCCATTAGGTTCTATGAAAATATCCTCAAAATTCACTAAGACTATCCCAATGGTACTGTACCATCGTATGTGTCCTAAATCTGAAAATGGAACATCAATCAGACACACAGTTTAAAAGATATGGTTGTTTTTGTAAAACTATTTGACCCATGTTCATTCTGGGTCTGACCCATCCCACCATACCGAACCCAACTTGGCCCACTGGTCCACTGGGTCTTTCTCACAGGGCTTCCGGAGTAGCCCTGGCACCCTACTCCGACCATTATATAGTAGGATGGTTTGCATTGCTAGGAGAGGCCCTCCCCGGTCCTTCCTGTGGTCCTCATGGTATACCCTGACCACGTGGATCCCCCTCTTTCACCCCATCAACATGGCATAGTGCCACATTTTATGCAAGTGTCCCAATTCTTCCACATTCCCCACGGCTACCCATTAGGGGTACCTCCAACGTGGCATTGAGCCACATCCAAGATCACCACTACGACCTCCTGTCACATCCCCTCATTAGTAGAGAAAGTCAGGTTACTTGGATACCAGTAACCCATCATAGTTCTCTACACCCACACATGGATGATTATGCATTCCATCACTGTCGGGGCTGGCTCTCTGGTTTCCCCTTCCATTGGCCACTAGTTTTCATCCAGTACTTGTTTTCTCGAATTGATGGCACCCTTGTGATCCTTCAATGATGTACTTAATCAATCATCCCTTCACTTTAAATTTCGAACAATCATGGGGTCTAATTACATTCAGAACCTCCTGTCAACTCTAATAGTGACCATGAGGGTCTAGAGGAAAAAAACACACAAAATGGGGGAGGTTGAAAGAAGAAAAACTCCATGATGAATTAACACCATACTTTTTATATAGAGACCTATATCCGTTCCCCTTAGAATAGAAAATGAATAAAAATTTAATCACAAACATAAAACTCCCCATAATTCCCCCAACAATTAATCATCCCCCTAGACTGATCAAAAAATTGTTCAACCTATTCATTGGTTGGTCTGCGTTCATCATATAATCTAAGAACAAGGAAGAAAATAATAGTGATTAAATTCTCGACCTCATGTTTGGATTGGTTTTCCAACAAAATGGTAGGTATTTGTCATCGTCGATCCTTGATCCACCATTGTTCGTCATCTTTCATCAGGAAGGGCTTTATCTCCTTACCACAGTTGAATTTCATGGTTATTTCAAACCCTTATTCCAAAAAAAATTATTAAAAAGAAAAAACATATTTCATCAAATCAAATATTTTTATAAAACTATTTTAATGTTGTTTATTTCTAAATCCTATCATTCAGAGTTGACCACATCGGTCAGTACTAAGTCCTGCCTAATGTATATTTTCTTCTTTGAACTCAATTGTGCCCCCAGATTTATGACTGGGGCACATGTTTAGATTTTATTCGTGATTTAGGAAAAAATCATCTATGTGATTTATTAAAATCATATCAGTTTTCATTGAACTGTTTTTGGCACACATGGCCTCAGAATCTCACACTATCCCAATGCCTAGTCTCAAAACTCTCACAGTTAATATATATAAATAAAACGTAATAAAATATGATTCATTTAATTTTCTCCACCATAGGTCATTAGGTCCTTGAATTCCATATCAAGGGAAAATCCACAAAAAATGAGTGTATTGAGCATGAACATGAGCCTCCTGCTCCCATGTTGTCTCCATGGTACTCTTATTCTTACATAAAAAACATTATAGGATTTGACCACCCACAAAGGATACGCTTCTATTAATACTAGATCCCCACTAGGTGCTCCGCAAAATTCACCCCATCATCAATTTGTAGCACACCCTAGTCGATGACGTGCGATGGATCTTGCATGTAGCTCCTCCACTATGACTTGTGGAAGACATCATGCACCTAGTTCAACTCTGGGGACAAATCTAGGCGGTACACCAGCTCACCAACACTAATCAGAATCTGAAAAGGTTCTATGTATCTAGGGGATAACTTCCTGCCCCGATCAAATATCTGCAATCCCCATCGAGGTGAGATTTAAAGGAATACATGTCTACCTAATTTAAATCCAAGGGCCTTTGTCAAAGGTTATTATAAAAAATTTGATAGCTTTATATAGTCTCCATCCACTCCTGGATGACCTTAAACCTCACTATGGTAGCATTCATTAACTCTGGACCCATGAGTGTTGACTCATCTAAGCCAGTATAGAAAAGTAGAAACCTGAAGGGTCACATGTACAAGGCCTTGAATGGTACCATACTGAAGGTGGAGCGGTAGCTATTTTCGTATAAAAAATCTACTGGGGGTTGGTGACTCTCCCTACTCTGGCCAAATTATAGGATGAAAGAATGTATAATGTCCTCTAGAACCCTCATGGTTCTCTCTGTCTAGTTATTAGTCTACGTTTGAAATGTTGTGCTCAAATGCAATTGAGTCCCAAATGAAAAGTGAAATACCATCCACAACTGGAATGTGAAACACACATCACGATCTGAGGTGATCATTGATGTAAATCTATGAATCCTAGCTATCTCCTACTATATAGGCATCCCAATCTCTATACTGAACTCTGATCATGGATCTGTAAAAAGTGGGTAAAAATTGTGAGTCATTCAACGAACACACAGATGGTATCCTTCCCCCTAAACATCCATATTATACCTCTCATGATATATATTTATATCACATCCCACTTTCTCTCGGTCACCTCTAGGGTTTGATTCAAACCATCATAAACATGGTCCTTAGCATTCACTTACTGGTAAGTGAGGCATCTAAAAAAGAACTCTTCCACTACCGTCTTCACCCCTAGCCACTAGAACTGATGTCGGAGGCCTTAGTACATATTCACTACACCTTGATGTACTGAAAAATGGGATTTATGTAACTCCCTCAATACCTCCTCCGACAAAATCATTGGTACTATTGTGCGTCCATTGAAGTGAATGAACTTCTCCCCACCATTCGAATATTACTCAAGGGTATGACCTATTTAAATATGATCACGCAAATTCTAACACTCAGGGTATATGAGATGTTCCTCCCTAAATCATTGTAAGAGTATAGGGGTGAAAACCATAAAATGGAGGTAATTTTATCCATCTCTATCCACGATGTATAATTTTAATGCGGCTAACTGCTCCAACACCTCACTCAGCATCAGTAAGCTAGACCTCAAACTTTCACCATCTACCACTATGTTCCCTATCACAGGAGTATAGAAAATCACAATTTCCTAGTCCCGATGGAACCCTAGATATCACCTCTATCTCATATTGAGGTCCTTATGAGAGAATATATACTTCAGACTCTTATTGTTGGAGTAGATGGTCAACCAGTTTCCGATCAGGTAGTGTCGCCACATCTTCAATGTGAAGACAAATGCTGCTAGTTCAATAAAAAGGATCATATAGTTCTTATCATGCTACGTAAACAAGCATGAACCATAGGAAATGACATCTTTCTCATGCATCAGGATGCAACCAATATGGGTATCAGATGGATCACAGAACACAACATAGTTGATTCCCTCCTCTGGTAATCTCATGATGGGTGCGCTTGTCAACCTTACCTCATTTCCAAAAAAAATCTCTACTAGAACCTCTCTGTACCCATGAATGGATTCCCAATGTTTATCTAATCCATCAAGGGTGATTATAATCTTGAATAGTCTGGTACATATCAATGATAGTACCAATAGAAACCTAGGAAACTATGTACTTAAGAAATACTCAGGGGCATCTCTCTAGAAATCACGGCCTCAATCTTCACTGGATCTGCTACAACTCAAGGATTTTGAAATGATTTGTTCTATAAGGTGGACCTCATGAACCATAAATTGACACTTTGATAGTTTCACATAATGTTGGTTATCTTGTAGTGTTCAAAATACTAATCTCATGTGTATCACGTGATCCTCCTCAGATGCTGAGTACACAAATATGCCATCAATGAAGACCAGAACAAACTGGTCTATGTATGGATGGAATAATTTTTCCATGGGTCCCATGAAAACTTCCAAGGCATTCATCAAACCAAACGATATCACCATGTACTTGTAGTACTCATAGTGACACTTGAAGGATATCTTCAGAATATCCTAATTCTATACACAAGGCTGGTGATTTTCAGACCTGAGGTCAATCTTTGATAACCACCTTGATCCCTTTAATTGATAGAACAGTTCATTGCTCCTCAGTAGTGGATATTATTCTATCTTGGTCACTTGATTTAGTTTCAAAAATTCCAAACATAAACTCAAACTCTCTTCTGCCTTCTTGGAAAACAAAACTGAGGCTTCCTAGGGTGAAACAATGGGCCACATGAAGCCATTCCTCTGAATTGCCTCTTGATATACCCTTATATTATGAAGCTCTATATGATACATCTGATATGCAGGTGTAGATATAGGCACCATCCCAAGGTACAGATCACTGTATAATTTCACCAACCATCGAGGAGGTAATATGGGGACATCCTCAAGAAAGACATCATCATACTCCGCCACCACTATAGGAAATAGAGGACTCCTATAATCTACTGCACTTATGGTTAGGCTAACAAACATTTGAGTAATTAGCTGCAAACTCTTATATCAATGTCCATCCTACACTGCATACATTTCCCTTTCATCAGACAAGGAATAATTGGTCCCATCACTGTAGAGATATGGCACTCAATGCCTAAAATAGTAAATCTGGGCATGAACTATGGATAACTACACTATATAAAATATGGCATCATAAGGCCTTGAAGTCGCCGCCATGAGATCCCAACCGAAAATAACACCCCATAGTGTTGGGGAACATTATTGGTACTAGTGTATGATCATCCAATCATCCCACGTAGGAGTATCTAAGCATAGGGATCAAGTTAATGGTTCCATTAGAATCTGTGAGTCCTTAACAAGGGTCGTGGTGTGAAATTAGTGATAGGAACATATTTCTATAAAATATGCAACTAAGGTGGAAAAGACACAAATCATACCTATAATCCTCTTATGAGACTCAAAGTCATAGGCCTGCATTACCTAAAGTTGGCCACATACCTACCCACCAGCTCTTTAAGCCCATGGTGGACCACCAAGGGGTGGTGGTGGTAGTACCTCGAACCTCCGCCCACCTCCCGATGACTGACCTTCTCCTCTACCCTGCCCTCTACCCTATCGATCAACCTACTCATGTCTCCACCTCTGTCTCAGTAGTCCCTCGAACATTTCCTGATTAGTTGTATGATGGGTTGGGCAATCTCAAGAAAGATGTTCCTGAACACCACATTAGTAACATGACATGTCTCTTAGCTAACTATCTCTTCCATGGGATCTTCATAGCACTGATCTTGTATCTTGGGGCTATCATCTTGAGGTCATGTCCTACTCATGTACCTACCTTTTATATAGGCTACCCACTACCAAAGACTCAACTACCTGGAGCCTACTGATATCTCCCACTGCTAGTGTACGCTCCACCATAAAGCACTCCAATAGTAGGGCTCACTCTAGTAACCCGACATATGTAGAGATGATAAGGGATATCATTGATTCCCCGGTCTCTAAGAATAAACACTGTTCATATGTCTCATAGCTGAAAAATACGCCTCGCACCATATCCATGGAGTAATGAGAAATATTGGTAAATCACGCCAAGTATTCTGATACTATTTGACGTCCCTCATGTAGATGTGGGATATCATGTATAAGTACAGATCATAATGTCACTAAAAAGAACTCCTCCATGAATAAGTACTCAATTTCTTCCCAGAAGAGATTCTTCTAATCATTCATCTTGATCACCAGACTCCCTCATCGCCCCGATGATCCCAGATGAAGGCTTGAATCTAGAACAACTATCTGGTTGAAAGGCATCCTCACTAGGCAGAAGACATGTGAAATTGCCTCCAGACAATACTTTTCTACATGGGATTCAGTCTCACACTAAATAATTGGACATAGATACCTATAGAACTCAGGGAATGAAATCAACATGCATGCATCCTCAATTGATAGTATTTCTTATATCAAGTTCTCAACTGGTTTTGGTATCACTAATACACCACTCAGAGGATTTATCTTTGGCATTGGCCCCTATATAAATGCCTCATCTCTAATTGGATCATCCTCGTGATCACACATTAGAATCCTGGATATATGTCTATGTGGATGAATACTAAAATAGATCATGATGAACCAATTTCAATAGATTATACCTGGTGTGCTGATTCAAGAAGGAAATAAGAAAACCCCCAAATCATATATGATTCATGTACCTTTAATTTCCCTACAAAAATGGTTTCATCTATCGAGTCAGAAAGTATAATTCAGAGTCATACTTTATTGATACATCAGCTGCCACACCAACATTGGATTCCTTATCCTAAAATCCATACTCTAATCTTTCAACATTGATTCCCCAAACCAACATCATAAACTATTTATCCTTAAGAAGAACTAACCTCTATTTGATACCACTCTATCATGGCCCTTCCCAAAGAGTTTCATTCTATGGCTACCCAAATCCCACCTCCTATAGGCATGGGGCTTCCTACATGTACTGAGTATGAATATACCACAGATTAGAGGCATTTTCCTAAGTACATGTACACACGCACACATATATATGCCTAAAATTCAGAAATGTAAAAACACAAAGTATAAAAATCATGCATACACTAAGATACCAACCAAATAGTAAAAATGTATTAAAATTAGAAAGTATACTAGGCCATAATATAATTACACTAAATAAGAAATTTTCTGTCAAAGTGAATGTTCAGGATCCAAAATCTCATCTGCAGAAAACCCTATCTAAAGTGTAGGTGTAGAACAGATTCCTAAAGTCATAGGAGCACTAAAAATATGTATGAACACTCTAAGAACCACCTAGTACTGTTCCCCCTTGATCTATATGAATACGTCATTCATCCACACAGTACATGACATGTTTAGGAAAAATCTGGGCAGGGGTGAGTAAAACAATACTCAATAGGACACCCTGAAACCACAAATTTATATCACTATGAAATACACAAAGTACACCAAAAATAAATATATGAAGTATACCAATAATAAATAAACTGAGTATACCATGAATAAATAAAAGGTATACCACAATTTAATCACATGAAGTATAGTCATCTCATATAGTTATAAGTCTAAATCAAAAAATCATATATATCAGTCATAGTCTATAGAACTCCCACTATCGATAACACGTAGAATGTCGATTACACATGGAGTGTCGAAAACACACGAAGGGTGTATAATACATGGAGTGTCGATAACACATAGATTTATATGACACATGGAGTGTAGATGAGTCATGCATCCCCCATGCCACATAGACACAAAGTCACATAGTCATAGCCAACTACAAGATTCCGCACTCATCACATTCATTCCGGGAGAATCTACTCCTCAAACCATTACGTCATATACCAACTTCCAAAAAAATAACTTAGTGTATTGATTAGGGACACCCTCATCATAAGGGCCCTAATACCAAATATGAATCACCAAATATACACACTATTTAAAATGTGTGGCTATTTTTGTAAAATAGTTTGACCCGAGTCCAGTCCAGGTCTGACCTGACCAACTAGAGCTGACCTGATCCAGCCTGGCTGACCAAATCTAGTTCAGTACAGTCCAGAAAAAATAGTCCTAGATCGCTAGGCTACTGGGCCTACATGACCCGACCAACTAGGTCAAGGTTTCCAGCTCGCAGGGTTGCTAAAGCAGCCTAGTCACCATAGTTTGGTCCTCATGTTGTGAGCTAGTTTCCACCATGAGACACACCATGACCAGGCCATTCCCTTTGGTCCATGTGGTATATCCTAACAGAGTGTCTCCCCCCATTTCACCTAGTCAATGTGGTCATCCCGCCTCCTCCACATGAAAAATGAAAAACCGTTGTGGGTTATTCTGACATGGCTTCATGCCGCATCCCAACTCACCATCATGGCCTCCTGTCACGACAGCTAGTCAACATGGCCTGCTGTATTATGTGACTTCCATATCCTAATCCAACATGGCTCCACCAAGCCGTATTCTATCACTTCTAGTTTTTGCCCACATCCTTTCACCATCCAATGATATAATGATTAAAAAATTATTTTATCAGCCTATAATTTGGAAGATGATTTAGATCAATTATGAACTCTTATATTTAATACAAGCAAATATGAAAAAATTGACTCCATGGAGTGGGGTGTGTTTGATATCTTTTTCTTCAATAATTAAATTCCTTGTATTCGTCAAATAAAAATGTATAAGTGGTTTATTATGTAAATGTATAAGGATGATGAATTCATTGATACCCATGAGCCAAATTTTAAATTACATTTGAGGTATGTGTCTGGTATTATCATCTAACCAGCCTGTAAGGATAATCAACTCATCAATGTCTTCAAAAATGTGTCTAAATTTTTTTCCCACAATGGACATCAGTTTCTAGAATTAAATTTTTCATTTTACTATCATGTTGAAAATAGAGACCAAAGTTAAACATTGATCTCTTTATTTTTCATATAAGATGGATATTGGGTTCCCTGGATGTTCCAATGAGATGTCACACTGATGGAAGAAAAAATTCAAACCCCTATATACAAAAAATATGTTCTAGAGCACTTTCGTGAGTTCTTGAAAAGAAAAAGGTGGTGTCTCATGTTTTGAAATCTTATAATTTTGGTAAAATAATGTGTATTTTTTTATATAATATCTTTAGGGAAATGTATGAAGAGTTATCTCGGTAGAATACACCATCCAAACCACAGTGTTTAAAATTCATGAAGTATGAGGATTTTTCTTGTTAGAGATTAAATATAATCTTTAATTATATTGATAAAAATTAAAAACCTCTTAATCTATGAGTTAAAGGGAAATCTCTTGTGGTCATAATTTTTTAGGAGTTGTGTGATAAAGGCGTAGTGAATGGTATATTTACCTTCCATTATAGAATTGAAAATGTCTTAATTGAAAATGTATATACCCATCATTTCATATATGAAATTTTTTTTGTGTTTATTAGGATTCCATCATATTAATAAGATAAAGAATTGTCTTTCAAACCCCATAATGGTATGATGGTCACATCTCATGTATATGGCTCATTTGTGGTTGATGTTTGTTAGAATATGCTTCCTTTAAATATTTTCATTCTACACATGGTTAAATTTTATGTTATCATAGGAATGGATTATATTTACCTACTTAAACCCAAATTAATTTGGGATAAAGGGAATTAATGTTATATATTCCAAAATATCATATGATTATCTATCAATGTGGTGATATTTTTTATCTTCCATTTGAAAACAATTCAATCGTCTGGAATGTTATTCTTATTTAAATTAGCTATTTGTTTTCGATGGTTGTGAAAAAACTAAAAATTTATTATATGCCTATAATGAAGAAGTTTATTGAAGTATTTATCACATATTTTCATACTCTTCTATCAAATAGTGATTTTGATTTTTTTATAGAACTCATACCCAGTGCTACACTAATTTTAATGATTCTATATAGAATTAATCTAGATTAGTTTCAATAATTGAATAATAAACATTGGGAGAACAATGAAAAGGGATTAACTTTTCAATGTGTGTCACCTAGGGGTTCACCTTTTATTTTTGTTAGAAAGTATGCGGGATCGATGTAGCTTTTTATTGATTTTCATGAGGTGAAAAAAGATCACGATCATGAAAATATATAATCTACTTCCAATTGATGTCATACTTGATCAACTATTCAAAGGTCATTAATTTTTCAAAATTGACATTAATTTTGAACATCAACATTTATTAGTCAAGAAAGAGGTTATACCCATTAAAAAATCCATATAAGGTATGAAATGAATGAAAATATTGTGATTTCGTTCAACCTTACTAATGTTGTCACTATCTTCATGGATTTAATAAAGGTAGGCCTTATAGAAAATTATATTTTCTATTAAAATAGAATGGAAGAGAATTAATATGACTGTATAATTTTAAAAAATAACCAAAGAATGAAAAATATATTAATAAATTACATATAGTCACTTATGGTTGTATGTTTTTTATTATTGAGTAAAATATTATCATGAGAGAATATATCTGTAGATTCATCAAATAGAGAGGCTATTGAATGTTGACCTAAAAAACCCAAGGTGATTGAGATCCATAGTATTCATAGTATAAAATTCAATATTGATGGATTTTGGAAAAATTCATTTGATTATGTAATACACTGAGAAAGATAACTCGAAAGGGATATAAGTTCCTATGGATAGATGAATGTGAGAAAAAATTCAAGCAACTAATGGAAATATTAGCCAGTAAACCTATTTTTTCCTTAAACTATTATGGATAAGGGTGTTGATTCTATATTGATGCATACAAGAAGTTATTGGGATGTATTTTTATGACTAATGACATAGTGTTATAATATTTCTCATGACAATTGAGTGGTCGTGGGTAAAATGACCCAAATCATGATTTATATTTATCTATAGTGATTATTTATTTGAAGGTATAGGGGCTCAATTTTTATAGAGAAAAGTGTGATATATAAACAAATACTAAAATATAAAAGTATATATTCACACGGAATTATTAAAATATATAATAGAGATGATTGATAAAGATAATTAAAGACTATGACTACTCAACACATTACCACCTTGGGATATAAAACAAGGTGGTTGATGTTTTTAGTCGAAAGGAACATTCTTGATTATCTATGATGAAAATGAGAAAAGATCAATAATATATAGATTTTCAAAGGATGGATTTTAAAATACTAAAAGAAGGTAATAAATCTTATATAGATCAGTAGAATGTTCATCCATCTATCTAAGAGATGATTAAAGAGACATAGAAGGAAGTTGAGGAGTAAAAAATGTTATAAATATCCATCAATTTGTACTTGATCACGATGGAAAAATATGGTTGATGAACTTTCTATGTGTTCTAAAATTACTATATTTGGAGAAGGATTTGATTTAGTATGCTGATAGTTATTTATTGTCTATTATTCCTAGAAGTGAAAATTTGTATAAATATTTGAAATAGTATTATTAGAGGGATGGAATGAAGAGAGTATCTTAATGTTTTTAGCTTGGTACTTGGTATGAAAAAACATTATGGATAAGAGACATAATTCTATAGGGATGGTACATCCATTTCTCATACCACAGCGGTAATGGTAAAATGTCACCAAGAATTTTTTTTGTTAGGATCCCCAATAAGTATAAATAGAATAACGTTATTTGGGATGCATTTGATCAATGTAAAAAGTCAGAAAAGATAATCACTATTAAAATATATATATATCTGGATCATTATTCCATGATATATAATCGGGAAGAAGAAATGTTTTATGGAGTCCCACGTTTAGTTGTGTCTGATCACGATATGAGATTTACTTTGAAATTATGGAGAATTCATCAACAAGATATTTATATTGAGTTAACATTCAGTATTGTATATCATCATAATAAAGATAGTATGTTTTATAGAATATTTTAAAACCTAGATTATATTTAGATATCTAGTTCCATTTATATTAATGGGGGTTTAGATTAAAACCATCCTATGGTTGTTTCTTCATACCAAAATAGCCTTCCCACGAGAATTCAAACGTCCCTTTATTAATACCACTGTTTAAACAAGACTAGATCTTCAACATAATTGAGTAAAGTTGTAGAATGAAATATATTAGGACCAATTATAGCTAATAAAATTTAATATATGGGTAAATTTATTCAATAAAACTTATGAACTTTAAAAGGTCAGTTGAAAATTAATGTTGGTAATTTCCAGTGTGATATCAAATTTGAAAATGGTGAAAATGTGTTTTTAAAACTTTCCTCGTGGAAGATTATTATCAAGTTTTGGAAGAAATTGAATCTATTAACAAGATGCACTGGTTCCTTCAAAATTATTGAATTTATTGACACCATCACTTATCACATGAAGCATCCACGGAACCTCCCTCAAGTACAAAATGTGTTCTATATATCACCCTTATGAAATTACTTACATGATCTTTCACATGTAATGAACATATATTTTTTACTTTTGGTTGAGTATATATATTATTAAGAACAACTCATATAGATTAAGGATCATGTATGGAAATTTATATGATAAATTACCACTAAACAACTTAATGTTTTATGTTGATACCAATAGATTGAAGAAGTTACATGGGTTACAGATGTAATGATGGGGATGAAGTATTGTTATTTGTTTGTATCAGAGTGATGAAATTTGAAGGAAAGTTCACTTCAACTGGGATAGAATTTGAAACCTAGATTTTTTATGAATTGTTAATTATGAATAAATAATATTTCTTTGATATGTTAAATTTCATGGAACACTTTGTTTATCTTCTGTTACATGTGACAATGAGATTTAACAAACTATGATATATTTTTACTAATATTATTTAACCATGAACATTATAAACTAGATATTAAAATTAGCGATATTAATAGTAATAAAAATTATATAATAATTAAAAAAATTTATTAAAACAACATATTGATAAAAGTACATAATTTTTAGAGAACGTTGTTTATGTCTTAAAAATATAATTTTCTCTAAAAAAATTTCTATTACTATTATAGAAAACATTATAAAATAATTTTTAGATGATTTTAAAAAATATATCAGAGAATATGAAATTCATTTTTTAAATCCATATATAAAAATTATTATAGGGTAAATTGTTGATTAATTTCTGAAATATAAATTTTACCATTGAACGTTAAAAATACTTGTTTTAATTAATTATTTTCATCCATATTAATGATTTGAGGAATATAAAAGTTATTTTAGTATTGTTAAAATTTTACCATTATATCAATTATATATCTATTAATTCGAATAAGGTTATGTGAGTCCATTTTATTTTCTATTTTTATATTAAAACTCTCTTTACTAAAAAAAATATTCTCTTAGAAAACTCGTTTTCTTATCTCATCTATTGCATTGAATTTAAATTAATTTTGTCTGATTCTGTGATTTGAATTTGGAAAATTTTATTCCATATTATGATTCAACATAATTTAAATTTTATAATATTTTCATCCTAATTTTTTTATGATAATGAATATTAAAAACCATAAAAGTTATTTAACATAGTTGAGGAATAAATGGGTTTACCATGTGTTAAACTAAAAAAATAAGGGTTTAAAATGACCCAAAACATTAAAAATAGCAATTTTTAGAAATATTTTTATAAAATACATTATATGTATGTGAATAAAAAATTATTCTTTCTGTAATTCAAAAAAAAATGTTTTTACACCTTTTTGTATTGAAACATTAAAAGACTCCCACTCACCTCGCACATAAATGGGCACCACAATCCTTATACAATAACACAAAAAAACTCATTAGATCAACCAATAACTACCAAAATCAATTCATTAATTCCATAATATCGTCATAAAATCCTCTTTTTGGTTATAAATTCAACTAATGACTAATTTTGGTGCAAACCCAAATATGTTTTCCCAAGAAGAGGTAATGTCCCTAGCTAAGTGATTTTTTATTTCTTCCTCCACTACCTTAGATTTTTATTAAATATTGGAAATATATTATTCTAAGTATATTACATTTACTATTATGTTATTATGTTAAAATAATAAACTCAATATTTCTCAGCTTCCCCCAAATGGGGTATAAAATCAACATTCATGTGAACATTAAACTACTACCTCGTGAACCTCTGTTATTCATTTTCTATCACCAGCCCTCACGAATGGATATAATTATGGTTTAAATTTTTATATATTATATTTATGATATTATTATACTTATTAAGTTATTATATCCCATATGTATTCTAGATTTCCGATCTATATGAATATAAAAACGTCAAGCGTATGTGCTACAGAATACCGCCTCGCGATATTTTGTGTTTTATTCAATATTTTTATGGATAATAATAATTAAGGGTATTTATATAAATTAATTATAAACTATTTTTAATGGTTATATATTATTTACCCTCCTTTCATTTCATTTGTCGAGAAAATGGTAACAACTTTTATGTGTAAGTATGACCAACCATCTATATGGAAGGTGTATTGTTTTCAATCTAAAAAATTTATGAATCATTATAAATATATAAATAATTAATATATATGATATTTAAATCACGGTTATCATTCATGAGATAATTTAACAATGATTATATTAATTAGACTAAAAATAACTAATCAAAACATATATGAAAGAAAAATCAATTGTTACCTGAAATGGGATTTGAATAAAGAATTCTTAGTAGCCGGTTAATAAGAAGTCCAAATTAAATAATATATAGTATAATATATATGAATATTTTCCATAAATTTAATTATAATAATCTAATATTTATTATACCAAAGGTTCTGTTTTTTATGAATAGTGTTGATTGATAAGGTAATATATTTTCGTCTAAATTTTATTTTTGGTGAGACATAGGCTATATTCTCCACATGTTTCTTTTATGTGGAATATATATTTCCAATTAATATTTTATATTATTCTCATGAAAATTATTGATATTTACATATTTATTTTAGGATTTATATTTCATAGGGACTATGATTTAGTGAACCAAATTGATAAAGGTTTTATGATACAATCTCATTGTTCAACGGGATTTTTTATGATTATGTTTTCATTAATGAAATATTATGATACATCTCTGATAAAAAAACATTAATTATCATCTAATATAGTTTGTTTTATTACAATACATTTTTTCCTTCATGTTCCACTCCTAAATAACTCAAGGGGTTAAAATATTGTTTTTAAGAAAAAATAATATTTATTTCTCTCTTTGGTCAAACGCCCTTTTCATCCTATACCATATTTTCAAAAAATATTGACAAATTTTTTACATTATATATATAATTTTTTAAATAAATGTAATTGCATGTATAAATTGTAAAAAACATTAAAATAATATTCATTTCATTTTCTAAAGATGGAATGTTAGGGTTTTACCAAACTTGTAAAAGTAAACATTATTTTAGTATGTATGACATGAATAAAATTTTTTGATATTATATCCATTTATTTATTTGATTGTTATATCATATTATTTCAATGTTATAAAAATGAAAAAAAAATCAATTTTTTTAAATTTTTAATTTTACAATGGATTATTATTAAATAAGGGATATTTTTTTCAATAAATGGTCCATTTGATTATTCATTCATATTAATTTCTGTATTGGATGACATCCATTTATGGTACCTGTTATTTGAGGGGGATATGATCCAAGTATACAATTAATATAAATTTTTTTAATGGATTATTATTTTTGGTGAAATAATACTAATGAGACCAAATTATTTTTCATTGGTTATTATTTGATGAAATGATGAAATTATTTTGAATCCAATTTCTTTTCCATAAGTTATTTAATGAGGAAATGATTATGAAACCCATATATATTCATGGGTTCTAATATGTTGAATTTTTTATGATCATGGGTCACTCATATTTGTGATTTTCATTATGTTAAATTTGGTACATATATTTCCCATGAATGCATTAGTAAATATGGATAAATCATGAGTAAATATGATATACAAGAACATAATTTAATGTTTTAAATATTATGTGTGGACAATATTTACTTGTTTATAGTTTCATGTGTGGACCTATGTTTCATGTCCTTAGGTTTATGGGTAGATCTTTTTATATGTTTAAATTTTTATATGTGGTCTTGATTTGATTTCCTTCACTTAACGAGTGAATATTTTTCTATTTATACATAGTCATAATGATATAAGCTCTTCTGTATTCCAAAACCATATGCCTTGTAATTTTTTTCTCTTGGTTCATTTTCTTTGCTTCCATTATGACTCATGTCTTATGATCTATCAGGTATTATTTAATCAATCATGCTTATGATCAATTATATGTATGGTGTGGTTTTTAAATTTTATTCACATGTTATTATACCCTTATGCTCATGAAATACTGATATCTCCCTTTTTTAGCATTAATGATCATTTGTGCTCATCTTTTTACTTGTTTTATTTCCCCAGTATAATATTAAAGGTGTTAATTATGATGTTTCTATGAAGGGTTTTAGTTATAACGAATATAATGGGATATAACATAGATCACTTGTAGGCTAGCTATTTACATGTCCATGTTTCCAAAGGCACCATACCAAAATGATTATGGAATGTATCATTATGTTGTGTAACTAATATTATTCTATTAATATGTAATATTTATAAAAGAGAAGTTGTAGTCATTTTTTAGATCAATAGCTTAATGTATTTAATTTTAAGACAAACATTATTCATTGAATAAATATGAATTTGGTTATTCTTGTTTGTGTGATTATTTATATAATTTTAATAAATATGGATATATTTCACATTCATATTTATTGTTATATGGAATCAATTGATCAACAACTATTCCCCCTATATTATTCATCCAACATTTCTAGTTAGATAGCTAACTTTACTATTTATTTTTGCTCTCTCTTCTTAGGTTTATGTTTTCAAAGGTTAAATATAACTGAATTCTGTTTGATATGATTGTAATAGTGTCATATTTGGAGAATTTTTTGAGAGATATTGATGAAATAATATAAGATAAAGATTCATTTATTTAGTAAAAAAATACTTTTCAATGTGAAAAATAAGGTTTTTATTTTTAATTTTTTATTAATCCTTTAAAACTCTAAGAATCAAATTTTCTCAGTATAGAAGATAATAAATATTTCAAAATTGTATGAATGGTTATGTTCATGTTTCATAAGTAGATACCAATTCCAGTATGTCAAGAAAATTTTTTAGAACAATATCTTGGACTACAAGTATTTGGATTATTAGTTTATATAAAATAGATTATTTTAAAAGTATTTTTTAGCACTAGATCTAGGATTAATGGTTTGGGTTGTTTCATGAATTTCTTGAGTTCGTGAATTCCTATCATTGAGATATAAAATCCCTTAAAATAGTAATTTATATTTTTATATGGTATAAAAAACCTGATTTAAAGATAATATATAATAATTATCTCTAAATGGCACGGATTAATGATAACAACCATTTAATTGAGCTATATTATTTGTGTTCCCTATTAATTTAATTATTATTTTTATACAATGATATTAAATATAAATTACAATCATTTTATTATGTTGATTTTTTAATTAGAGGGATAATTAATATAATAGATAGTTATATATGGTTCAAATATAATGAATAATATTGAGAATTCATATAAGAGACTCCATTTTGTCTCGGGAAGAATTATAGGACAAAAAATATGTCTATAAATAAATCATTAATATTTTCCTATAATTAAATAATTATTCCTTATATCTGGAATGTAACTAAAAATTTTTATGATGTTTGAGTAAATATTAGAAAAAATCATGGTTCTGTAGATTAAATGAAAAAAATATGGACATTAAAGGTGTTATCTAACATGTTTTAGATAGTACATTATATGTCCTCTAAATGATGTATATGATAATAAAAATGAAATTATCAGGTAATAATTTTTCTAATTATTTTTATTTCATGATTAAAATATATATTTAGATTTAAATCATCATTATTAGTGGTCTATATGAAAAGATATTTTTTTATATATTTTTTAATAGTCCCAATGAAACAAAATGATAATGAATTACTATGGTGAATCAATGAAATTGTTTTCCCAGAAAGAGGTTGATCGAGGAATAGTTAAATATTTATGAAATTTAATAAAACTATAAAAAATTAATAATAAATATTAATCATCTTAATCTTGAGTATTTTGAAAATAAATGGTAAAAGCATTTAATTTCTAAAATCTATATATGGATAAAAACACAAAAATAAGTTTTTTGGAAACAATTGACTTCAATTTACCATGAAAACATAACAAATAATTGAAATATTTTCTAATATACTTATAAAGATTAAATCGAGACATACCTTAAATAAAAAATTAATGGAATTCTAGTAATAAATATTTTTCAGAGAATAAAACATTAATTCAAGGATATTGATTGAATTTTTGTGTTAAATTGCAAGTGATTAATTGTAAAGTATATTTAATTGTTTTCCACTAGTGTGGAAAACTATTTCTATATGATTTTTTCATTAGTAATAAGGAAAGAGATGTGTAGGGTTGTTTTTATATTATTATTAATTCCAAAAAAAGATAATCAGGAACATAGTAAAGTGATATGATCAACATGTTGATAAAAATATATTCTTTATGAATGATATACTGATGTAATTGATTATTAGAGAGTTTAATAACCTAAATTTTATTAAACAAAGTAATGGAATATCTTCTGATGTTTATAATAATATTATGAGGGTGGGTTATCTATGTTTTTGTTGTAATAAATTGACATAATGTAATCTTAATTATGGGAAATTTTCTATAGAGTTCTCTATATTCATAAAATCATATTTTTTTTCATTGACTCGAAATAGTAAATTCAAATCATATTATTCTAAAAATAATTATTTCATTCATCATATTATTCTTAGTCTATGAAAAAAACATTTTTTAAATTCTACAAGAGGCACCATAGGTGTTTCTAATAGACATTATTAATGGACGTTCAAGGTTATTCAGTTTCTTCAACTGTTGAATAATTTTGTTTTGAATAAAAAAATTTATATATAGTGGGATATCACCCATTACCCTCTATGTACTAGTATCTCAAACTAAATGATGAACATTTTAATGGATTATTTCATAGTTTCCTATTTTTATTTGGTTATTTTATAAGATCAAGAAAAAATTTAATTACTTTAGATAATCAAGTCCCTGTGAATGAATTATAAAGGATGAAAAGTTTTTAATAAAAAATTATTATTAATTAAAAATGGTAATTAATTATACATTCCACCCCTTTTGATGATCATGATAAGTCCTTATGCTCTAAACATACTTGGACGGTAAAACAAAAACCTTTATGGGGAGTTAATTGAATCAACTTATTATCAATCCCATCTATTTTTTCTAAATCTAAGTGTTAGATGGATCGTATGAGGTTTGAGCTTGTGTTTTGAGGAAATTGTATGGTGGTGGAAATCTTAAAAGATTGAAATAAAAAAACGTTTTGTGGGGTCTTTTAGGGTTCTAGTAGATGCAATTTCCAAAGCCATAACCAGCTAAATGACACTAGGAAGTGAACTAAATCCCTTATAGGATATCTTATTTTTTGTTGGTTATTAGTGAAATTCACATGGGCCTAATATTTTCCTCAATTAAATAAATAATTTATTAGACATAACTAATATTTTTTAATGGTTTTTTACACCATTTGGTTTCAAAATCATTTCACTCATCTCTCTTTCTAAATATTATGTCTTCATTATTTTCATTCGATGATTTATTAGTTTCTATTTAATGTCTTATTAATGTGCATTATTTTTCTAGGGAGTGCTATGAAAAATTATAAAATAACCCTCCCCTTTAATAATATATTATATCACTTTCTAATTATAAAATTGGGATTATTAAATAATATTTATTTGTTAATAGGTTTCATGATTTAATCAATTTATGGATGATATCATCACTGTATGTTTAAAAATTAAGATACAATTACTCTAATGTGGTTGTTTGCATCATTTTCCCTGGGTTTTTATATATTTTTCTTCCATAATATAAAATAAATGAAACTAAATTTCATTATGAATCACCAAAAATAAAATTTAATTTTTTCCTTAAATTCATTTAGGCTAGTAGTACCTGAAATTTTTGTGAGGAGTCTATTAGAGGTGTTTATCAAAACTATGGGTTAGTAATGACTAATTTCTATATATGTTTTAAAGTGAGCCATGAATTTGAATATTAGATGTGTTATTATGAAAAATACATTTTCTTAAGTGCCTAGTAGGATGTCATAGACTAATTTCATGGTTGGGAATAGAACGAGTATGTATAAGATTTGGGATGAGGTATCCTAGGATGAAATCATTTTGTGGGTTATTTGATTGAGGGAATGAACCATTATGTGTTAAATAATTAAATATTAATTTAATTATTTTTAACTACTAATTCATTTATCTTAATGATCTCTTGGTCAATTAGTGACACTATATCTACCAAGAGTCCAGAAATAGTGGTGCATAATCAACTCTTTCTTTGTTTATGGTATCTCATCATCCTGAATTGATTCAACGATCCCGCATTAATTATTATATCATTGTATTGGTGGAACATTTTACACATTTTCATGTTATATGGATATTTCATTATTCACCAAAGTATTTGTTTTTGTAGTGAATCTGATCCTTTTAATAAAGTCTCAGTGTTGCATCATCCACATGGATACCTATAACGGTAGTGAATCATCAATATATGAATTAGGGATTTTGGTAAATATAACATATAGAATGTGATGTCAATTTTTCATCATCCACCTATGGAATGATATGGGTGGTGCATTGTCTACTAAAGGAAGATTATTTATTCTGTATTATCCACATTAGAGCATTGAATGATGATATAATACCCACCATATAATTTATATTTTTGGTATATTTACTAACTAGAGAGTGATAAAAATGGTAAATAGTCCACCAATATGGGGAATTGTTATAGTAATTTATCCAAAAAGTCTAGTTTATGTGGGGTATAATCCAGATATAGCCTATAAAAGTAGTGTTCAATATACATGCGATTGGGAGGTAGTGGTGACTCATTCACTCAGAGTTACTGAATCCAAATTAACCCAATGATAAATAATTCACTGAGTTTTAATTTTATGGTGATTAACATTTTACAAAGAATAAATGATGGTAATAAATAATTCACCATCATTATTATACAATTAGTATTATATAATTCACCCTCAATTTTTTTCTATACTATTGTAACTTCATCACATTTTATTATTGGTTACAAAAGGAATGGTCGCATGTGATCTAGATATTGAGCATCCCACATTGTGATAGGTTATAAATTATTATTGATTCCATTATTATAATTATATATTGAGAATAAAGCTGTATTTATTTGACTTGGGAGGGAAATTTTAGGTTCATTACTTTTGATTATAACTCATGCATTTATCAGATACCATGGTAATATGTATGACATTGTGTTTCATGACCCATGTAAGGTAAAGTGCTTTGGGACTTTGTATTTTTGAGTAGCTAGAGCATGGTTGGAGTCAAGATATGGGACAAATCTAGAAATCAGAAAAAAATAATGTTTTTATCACTATAATGGTTTAACTTTGGACTAATTTTTATGTTCTCTAACACTAATAGATATGGATATACCTATATTACTCATGTGACATGAATAATTTCTCCTTCTATAGAAACATTATATTATTATTTATTTTTGAGTAGAATTTTACTATGATGACTATTTTATGCAATAATTATATTATGTGGAATGTTTTTTATTTCTTCTACTTTTTTTATAATAATTTATTCATGTGGTTATATTTTTTATTTGGATCCATGTCAAACCACACCATTATTTAGTAGCATCAAGGGTATAATAATGCGTTCTCGTAGTTTACTACATGAAATTTCATTATAGCGGGGTTTGAACTAAATAAGAAACTCAAAAATGTGGTATCAGAACCCTATTTTTATTTTGACTAACTAATTAAGATATGGTTTATAGTAGATGGTATATTATCAAGTATTAGTATAAATCACATTTCTATGTGTATCTAGAGTATGTATGAGATAATTCTATGTTTCTATAGCTGATACTATTTACTTATATTGGGGGAATTATACTTTGGTGCTTTCTATGTTATGATTTATAATTTAGGGATTTACATTTAATATAGACTGGAGGTTATTCATGTGAATGATTTTTTTCATCATACATTACATAGAGGGATCACATTACATTCATATTAATTCACATAATTCATGATCTCTTTGAGATGTAATGTTTTTCATTTAATGAGACAACAAAAATTTATATAATTTTTTACTAAATAACTTCTAAATTGAATTCTACATGACAAAACCATGACTATTTATTATTACTGCAATATACGTTGACAATTATAATATTCAATGTGATATTATACCTAAATAAATTTTTAATGGGACAATGTGGAAATCAACCTATATTTTAATGACCATTATATGATAAGGAATGCATTTATTTTTGAGTGATGTCTACCAGTTATTTCATACCCAAGACTATGATATTTATTCATATGTTATATTTTTTATCTATGTATTAACATTGGAATTACTGTGATATTTCATTGTGAAGATATACCATTGAACACTATGAGGGTGGGTACGAGCATTCCCCACTGAATGTTGAAAACGGGCTTGCTTTTTTTAATCTTCCTCCTATTGATTAGAATCAATGAGAGTGTCTACTTAATGTGTTTTATTCAATGGGTCATAGGGAATCTAGATTTGGGTCAACCATATTATGATTCAATCATGTGTTCTAGGTACATAATCTACCAATATTTTCAATTGACACCCACTGAGAGGCAGTTGATGCTATCAATCATTTACAACCCGAATATTTATGAATAAGATTAAATTTATTTTAAATGTATTATGGATATAGAAAAAACACAAAATAAAATGGTTTTATTATATCCAATTATATTTAAATGATCATTAAGTATCCTTATCGTTGATAGTATAGTTGTTGAACAATGATCACCTGACTAGTATAAATAAGGTGTTTTAACAAATCCATTTGGCATAGAAAAATGAAGTGATGATCTCAACCAGTTTGATCATACACCATAAAGCCCATTTATCCGAGATTATGTGGGAGACATCATTTATGGTATTTTCTCTATAACAATACCAAGATTAGATGTGACAAATTAATCATGAGAGAAACCGTTTACGGGTGAAGTTCAAGCACATCAAAATCATGTCCCAAACCATGTCAAAAAAACAGCCCCATGAAAGCCCCACCATCGTGTAGCTTACTCTTAGGGTATACGATATTGTAATAAAGGGATATGTTACAAGAACTTATATTTATTATTATGTATATTATTTTTTTATAGAATAATGAATATACTTTCATTCTATTTTTGTTACTTTTATAAATGCTTTTTAAATCAAAAAATGTATTTTTTGTTAATATTCCATTTCAATTATGAAAAATATTTTTAATGAATTAATATATTTTTGATATAAATAATAATATCATAAAATTTTATTAATAAATTAATTTTTCTAAATATAAAGGATTATATAATTTTTATTAAGTCAAAAGTAATGTTTATTAAGGTTTGGAAACTATTTTTATCAAAACCGGTCAATTTTCAATAAATGTCAGTTTAAAGGTAAAAATTGATTTACACAAAAAATTCTTTAGATAAAATGAATATTATTTTCTAAATCTGGATCTCAAAAATTTTCAATAGTGAATTTTTCATAACATTCTGAGACAGTAAAATTTTTGGGTAAAAATTACGTACTATATAAATATAGTGTATTATGAGATCATAATGACAGAATAGTAATTTAATGAAATTATATAAAATATTTCTTCAACAAAATATATGTTATTTATTTTAAATAATATAAATTTTATTTTATTTGATTTATTTTACAAAGCCTAATTGAATCCTCGAAGACCTATATTATATTTTATGATTTTTAAAATCTTTTCCTTGAATGTATGACTAACCTCTATATAAGAAAGGTAAATATATAAATATATTAGTCCATTATCCTTAAAAAAATATATATCACTCCCCGTTTCTAGAAAACATTGGCAAAAACCATGATATGGATTGTGGTTTTTAATATTTTAGTTTCTAGTTCCAAACCTAAAATAATAAATAATTCCCCCACCTTTCCAATATAAAACCACACTAGAACCCTTTTCTCTTCACTAAAGCTCTATTAATATCTTCCACCCTTTTACCTTAACTCTCTAGAGTCCTCCAATGGTTCCTCAAATCACCCAAGATGCCCCAAGCCTTTTGAATCACACATCCATGTAAGGGATCTCCCTCTGTCCTTTTTCCTCAACCACCTATATTACGTCATGTATCATAATTTCCATTTTCTTTATTTTGGATATGTTATAACATAACACCTTACTATTTATTTTATTTATACATGATGGTATCACCATTTCACTCCTTTTAATCCCCCTATGATATTTTAATCAAATCGGTTACTAAGCTGAAATTCTATAATGGACTTCTCTCTATACATTTTCATTCAATCATTTCTTTTATTTTATGCTTCTAAAATTTATTTTCACATGTTGGGATATTATGTAAAGAAATACAATTCGTTCCCTTTCATTTGAAAATTATTATAGTCCCCTTTCTCTCACATCAACCAATTTTATGAATTTTTATATTATGTCGTTATGCTACTAAAATTGCACTGCAATTTTCTTTGTGAAATCATCATGTAGTGAATATTGTACTCATTCCCCTATCAATGTTATTTAACTTTATCCAAATATACATGTTTATTGAGGACTTACTTGTTTTTATTCCAAATTCTGTGATTGGGGAATAGATTATGATATTGATAAAATCCATGTTATATGATCTATGTGGCACACATAAGCATGAGATTTAAATGATTATGAAGGTTGTTCCCTAATATCACTTCAATTCATTGGGTAATTTCTACTACCATGATACATCATTTTGGTATATAGTTTAACCTGATTCCTTTGTAAGACTATTTTCAACCATTTTGGGATAGGTGTTTACCTTATTACTTTATGTTAACGATTAAATGTTTTAAGTTGTTTCCACATTTCCATGTTATGAATATCATGATATATCATGCCATTATGTTCATATTATTTTTGTGCTCCACTGATATGCATATAGACTAGAATTTATTTTTTTAATCATTTTATTCCATGTTTATTTCCTTACTAGTGTTTATATCTCACCCCTTTATTATGTGTGTCCTGAGGTTTTCCCATGTAATGCGAAGTACGAAGGAGTGATATGGTCAGTTAAAAAAATCAATAAAGATGTGTATTTCATGTTTTATGTTGATATGTAATGATCTTAATCTCCACAGACAGTAGAACTCTGATCATTTTTAGTTTTATTATGTGAAATTTTATATAATAAATCATGGTTAAATATTAAATAAAGAGCATGGAAATTATAATTGGTATTAGAGTAAAGGTTTAGATATATTTGTGAGTTGGATTAGAAAACATTATTTAAAGAATTAGTGATATGAATTAGTATTTAAAAATAATCCCTAAATTTTGGTGAGTATAGAGTAAATGGTTTTTCAAAAAAAAACTATATCCCTATCTGTATACAGACAAGTCGAGGTGGCTTCGGCACAGATGTATCTCGAGGTAAAACCTACAAACAACGCCATCGGCTAGACTCTAACATAAACTGGGGCACGAATATGGGCTTCTTGAACTCTTGGTTTGACACTCATGGGGGATATTTTTTTGTAAATTCATATTTTTAGTAAGATCCATTATTAAGGGAACAAAAAATTCCATAATAATATACATGAGGAAGTAGATCACAGATAACACAGATCAAATCCTAGAAATTCATAAATCCAAGAGATAAATTTAATTTATAAGTTATCAAATTAATTTCATTACATTCCCATATATGTGTTTAATAGTTTAAAATACATACCCTTAATTTTTCATTCATTCTTGCCAATGGCCTATTATATGAGGATTTGGGCCAACAAATGATGTGAAGATCAGTATGATGTCTACTATAATGAAATTATTGAATTTGATGGGAGTGGGAATCACAAATGTTTTCATGATAATGTATCGGTTAACTCATGTTATGAATAAAATCATGGATCAAGAAGAATGTACACCCCATTTAAGAATAAACAAGGTGTAATTGGGATCTTCATGAGACAAATGCATCATAAATTCAATGGATCGGTTGATCCCTCAATCATCGAATAATGAATCAACACTATTGAGAATATATTCTCCATATTTCAATGCTCTATTCAAGAGAAGGTTCTTCTGGATGCTTATTCTATCTAGGGTGATGTTAAACAATGGTGGGAATTGATCTAAAATACAATGCATGTGGAATATATTGAGCTGATCGAATTGAAGTATTTTTAGAAAATGTATTTCAACAAATAATTTCCATACACCCTCCGTAATAATATGAAATAGACTTCCATTATCTCACAAAAAAAGAAAATGAATCTATTTGGGAGAATGAAGAACACATCTTTAAACATTCAAAATATTCCTCTAGTATTATTGTCACCCCCAAATGCAAGGTTGACCTCTTCTTTAGTGGGCTAAAACCCAGCCAACAGAAATCCATGTTGATCAGAATCATGGAAATCATTGAAGATATTGTTCTAGGTTCCCATAATTTCAATATTTAGATAATATAATCTCAGGGGTATGACCAAGATAATAATAGGAAATTAGACTTTAATCATGGTAGTCCAATTGATAAATCCAATGGAGCTAAGAACTTTCAACACCCATCCTGTCAAAGGTGTGGAATATAGATTCTTGAAAATTTCATAAAAGTTATGAGTAAAAGATTTAGGTGTTAGATGGAAGGGAATCATGCTAGACATTACCTTGATGATAAAAAGTCTACTATGACATATGAAAAAAATGCTTTATTCTATCCTCAACGCATTGTTCACTGTTATAATTGCCAGGAACTAGGGATATTTTTGAACCAGTTCCTAAGCCATGGGTTTTATAGGCAACCAAAAATGTACAATATAGTAAGTGTGAGCATTTACATCACTACACCAAAAGTTAATCCCAACAATGATGTGGTGAAAGGTACACTAGTTTTTCATTCATGACAAGTGAACATACTTTTTTATTCTATTTTGAAAAATTATTTTATATCCCAAAAATTTAGTAGAAAAATCCAAACATCACCAAATAGCATATAAGTAGAGATGTCAATGAAAATGAAAAATTGGGAAATTATAGCATCAAATTCATATAACTCCTCCCCTGTAAATATTTTTTGTGTGAACTTCATGTTGAACCTCATCATACTTCCATTGGTGGAATTTGATGCAAATCTTGGCGTGGATTGGTTTTCCCGATATAGATCCAATATATATTAATGTGAGAGGGAAATTCCTATTTATATGGTGAATTGACCCTTGAATATTTACAAGTGCAAGGAGGGGTATGAATCTTCTTTAGCACCATTATTTCTATCATGGATAATACCACCCTATTAGTATCCATATCTTTCATAGTTGATTTATTAAATGGAAAGAACTATCCTCAATGATATTAATATTATGTGTTAATTCACTAATGTGTTTTTCGATGAATTTTTTGGTTTTCCTCCATGAATAGATGTTGCATTATCCATTTTTCTTATACCTGGGGTGTTTTCAATATCCAACACTATGTTTATAATAAAAATTGTGGGTCTTGATGAGCTAAAGAAACATTTAAAGGAGAATCAAGATAAAGGGTTATTTTTCCCTAAGGGCTTCACCCTGGGGTTCACTAGTCCTCTTCTTCAAGAAGATGGACTGGTTAATGTGCCTTTTCATTGATTATCATGATCACAAAAAATTAATTAAAAACAAAAAGTATCATTTTCCATGAATTGATGACTTGTTCAATCTACTACATAAAGAACAATACATCTCTAATGTGGATCTTCGGTCGGGATACTACAATGTGAGGTTGAATAATTATGATGTGTCCAAGACTACTTTTCATATGAGGTAAAGGAAGTTTGAGTTTTTGGTGATTCCATTTGTACTTACTAATGCTCTAGAAATATTCATTTACTTGATTAGTAGAGTATTTAGATATTTCCATGACAAATTTGTGGTATTCTTTATAGATTATATTCTAATATACTCTAAAACCAAATAGTATCATAAGGAGTATATAATAACTATCATGGAGACCATGATAAAGGAGAAGATCTATACAATATAAAACAAATATGAGTTCTAGTTGAAAGAAGTCTCATTCTTTGAAAATATCAACACAAGCATTGGAATATCTATGGATCCTTCCAAAAAACAACAATTGATGGATGGACGAGGTTGAAATCTATGACTGATATCTATAGCTTTTTAGGGTTACCTGGATATTATCACTTTTTTGTGAAAAAATTTCACATGATTGGAAAAACCTATTACAATTATAACATGGAAGGGACCAATTTTTCTTTGACTGATGAATGTAATGAAAGACTCATGGAGCTGATGAAGAGGCATTTCATTCACCATTGCTCACACTACCCATATGTGGAGTTATTTTCATAATATTCAGGAATTATTTAAATAATTTTTTTAGATGTGTGTTGATGTATAATGAAAATTTTATTTCTTCTACCTCAAAGCATTTGAAAATTCATGATCAAAACTATCCCACACATGATTCAGAGTTGGCATATGTGATCTTTTCATTGGAAATATAGCAGAATTATCTATTTGGGGAGAAGTGTGAAATATATAAGTGTCACAAAAGTCTCAAATATATATTCACATATAAAGTTATGCATATGTGCCAAGAATATGGTTATATATCATTAATTATTATGACTACTCAATCCATTACACCCTTGGGAAAGCAAACAAGGTAGAGGATGCTCTATGTAGAAAGGACTCATCAATTCTATCATTGATGAGAATTAAAAAGGATCTGATATTCTTAGATTTGATAAATTTTTATATTGGAAAAAAAGATAAAGTAAAATCATCAATCCTTTCACAAATTATTGTTCAGTAGTACCTTTTGTAAGGGTTATAGGATGCTAGAAAAGATGATGTGGGAATTCAGAAGAAAGTGGTAACTATTAGAAAATGGAAATCCTCATAGTTTAATGTTAATGAAAAAGGAATTATGATATTTGATTCAAGAATTGGTGTTCCATAAAATCATTATATAAAGAATAAACTTTTTGACGATATAAATATTTTAAATTTCATCATTAACCCAAAAAAACATAGATGTATCGAGATCACCAAGAGAACTCTTGTTGAGATAACATGAAGAAGAAGATCACTAAATATACATAAATGTGTGGGGTATGTCAGAAAGTGGAGGATGATAAGAATAATTCTAACAGAATAATGCAACCATTACACATACCAACATGGAAATGAGAAAACATCACCACAAACATTGTCACCAGACTTTTGAGTACATCCAATGGAAACCATTCTATCTATATTGTTGTGGATCGTCTTAAAAAGAAATTGCATGTAAAGAACCATGTATTTAAAGAATAATAAATTTTACTTTTATATTAATATTTATTAATAAGATATTAATTTTATGTTAAAGGATACAATATTTCTAATAGCTTACTCGATAGACAACAACAGGATTTTCTGAAATCTTGTGTTTCAGACTACATTGAGTTATACCAAAATACAATTCTATAAAAATATTATTATTTTTAATTGTAGGTAACAAATAGCCTTTTAAATAGTGGGAATTAATATTATCAACTGAATTTTGAAATATTTTTTAAATAATGATTCTTTGGTAACCAAATTTACTAAATATGGGTATAAAAAACCAATTGAATATAAAGGATGTGTTTTTCTGAAATCCTATTTAAAAGAGAATAATTGCGTTTATAAAATCATATCTCCCATTATGGATTTTTATTTAATAAAAAATATATGTTATATATTCAATTCAAGGTTTTAAATTCATCTTATTTTTTTTCTAGTTATGTGATACGAATAAATTCAATTTTCCGAACAAAAGAAGTATTTTTCTAAAAATGCAGTTTTAGCGCCTTTCGATGAAGAATGATTTTAAATATATTTTTTTCACTTTTATATGTTCTATTTTATAGAATAAAATTCTTCTATAGTAGAGGGACATAAAAATTTACTTTGGTTAGATTTTTGGTAATTTCTTAATAATGTTAATTTTTTAATGAATACTGAAAAATACTGCATTTTGATTCAAAAATTCATTTTCATATATTTTATTTATACTGTTATATTTTCATTTTAATTGGTTTTAAATAATAATTGGATTATATTTTTATCATTTAATCTAATTATATTAATTTTATGAAATTTCACATTTTAACTGGACATAAACACGTGTCAATCTTTTTGTAGTTTTTATTTCGTAAAAAAACACATTTTGGTTTTGACAATGGGAAATAATTTTCAAATAATTTCTAAAAATTATGAGTTTTTAATTTGGAAAGAATTGAGTAAATATTTGGAATCATAATGTTTAAATTGTGAAAATATGTACCTTTCATTTTTTGACATTATGAATAGTAAAATCAGTAATTATTTTATTTACCATGGTAAAATGGTATATCTGGAAATAAATGTTACAATACAATATTATAATAATATTGAACTACCATAACACCCATCCCAATCCTATTTTATGACTTCTGTCTGACCATTTGAATTTTGGGGTAGATTTTGGGACCCCATTGAGCCACATGGGTGTGATAATGACATGTTATAAGAATTAATATAATTTAAAGACAAATATAACATAAACATGAATACATTACTATAACAATTTTTATATGGGGTTATATAACCGATATCTTCATATATAAATAGTAATTAGAAATATAAAATTATATTCTATATTATGATAATTTATTTATAATTTTAGACATTAAATATATAAATTTAATTATGATACAATGATGATGCGGAGATTGTTTCATTAATAATGGATTTAAATAAATGATATTATAAATATTAAAATAATTGTAATATGTTTATTTTGATTTCATCCATGAATTTTATGGATGATATTGACATTTTATATTTTGTTTAATGTCATTGGTTTGAAGGAATCAAGTTTTTATGACTTTCGAAAAAATCAATTACTTTATAGTGTCAAAATTTACACAAATGATATTTAAAACAAATACTATTTTATTAAATGATATAATAGGCCTAAAAATATATGATTCAGTAAAATTTCTTATATAATGTTATAAATTACATTAATGATTAATTTATGGTTATCTAGGAATTTTTTAGTAAAGATAGTTACCAAATATTATGCAAATGCAAGAAGACAAGGTAAGAGTTGATGTCTTTAACTAAGGGTTGAAGCAAAATAATAAGGTTACTTTTGTGACCTAAACATTTATAAAAACTAGTTATTGAGATATTTTAGATCCAAAATAATCTTATATTTGAAATAAATTAGTTTGGGACATTTTTAAAGAGAAAATTATTTTATAATAAAATAATATTTTAATACCTTCCAAAAGTTCCACTCTCCCTCTTATAAAACGCCACCACCTCAACCCACTTACTCACACCTCTCAAGCCCCATGGCTCATCCAAATTCTGGTAAGATAATCTCCCAAAATCCCTACCTTCTTCCTAGTATCCTTACCTTGGGATGAAGTAAATTCAAGAAATCCTTTTGGATCAAATCAAAAGAAGTTACCCGATTTAGAGGTAACGTCTTCTCTCAGGTTCCATTCTTTATTATTACTTCTCCATTCCCTATGATCTTATTATTATATGATAACCTAAAAAAACAGTATCCTAAATATACCTGGAATTTTGATGAGAATTATTTTAACTACTCTTACACACACTTCCATCTAATAGATATGAATATAGTGTTTATGTGGAAGATGAACTATTGCCCCACAAAACGATGATTGTTAAATTTTCACCTACCACCTCTAATGGTATCCATTATGATGGATCATTATTTATAAATGATATATATTATATTCATATTTTTTCTATGTTTCTTTAATTTTTATTTACAACATACGTTTGTGCTTTCCAGGATATGTAAATACGATAATTTAGTTTGAAGAAGTGTGGACTAGAGCCCCCTCAAAGTGATATGACTCGTTCATGCTATACATGGAATGTATAAAGGATGGTTTTATTAAACGTATGATACATAAAAGACATAAATAAAACAATATTATTATAATATACATTTTTATCATTTGAATAATATTTTTTTAATATTAGAAAGAAATCAATGCGGTGTTCATGCGTACGTACGACCTACCATCTCCATGAATGGTGCATTTCATTTCTTATCTCCAAATGTTATGGACTATTATAAATACATATATACAAGATGTAAATAAATATATACTAAATATATATATTATATTTAAATCATTAATAATATTCTTTTTATGATGGAATTTTGACTACATCGACAATTTACATCAAAACATGTTCATTTTCGAATCAAGTACCAAATATCGAAAAAATGGGAGATATAAAAATAAATAATTTGATAATGATTATATAAAAATGATAAGTAATTTAAAATGAATAATAAAAATGAAAAAGTTTTAAAATAAAGTATAAAAATAACCTATTTTTATTATTCATGATTATAATGAATAAATGAGACAAGTCTGACTCAAGGTAAAGGACAATGTCTAAATCTCCATTCATTGAATCATATTTTGGTTTATACACTGCCTTATTTTATATAGTGTATAATTATACAATTTTTATCTTAATTTAATTCAACAGTTTTTAAATGGTATAATTTCTTTTACGAAGTATTTTACTAAATGTCAATGGAATTGTTTTAAGGTATGCGGTGAAAATGACCTTTCCACCGCTGCAAGCATTATTTGATATTAGGATTCCTTTAAAGTCATAATGTTTTTAAATGAAAATTAAATATTATATACAATTTTAAAAGTTTTGGTAATGAAAATGTTTTTGTGAAGGCATTGGTTGTGTCAATATCTTGAAATGTTATATTGTGATTACAATATGGAAATGTTGTCTTTAATTTATTCTTATTTTATTTTTTATGACTGTGGTATGGATCTTGGGAAATGTTTACGTAAATGGGTGGTTACGTGATTAACTGAGGGTGGGTGATCATGAGATATCTCTATACTTAATTGGGTAATGGGACTCAGGTAAATGATAATGTTTCTCTTATGAAATTTATGGAATATACTTTGATGGGTATTCCAAATATAACTTCCTATGTAGCATTTAAAGCTATAATGTAAGAATGTTATGGATGCCAAAAGTTATCTATATGAATTATGATTTATATGTGTAATTCATAAATCTTATTATTTCATAAGGTATGTTAAAGATTATATGTCTTATCATTGAAAAGTGTGAATTTTTTTATTTGTATGTATTCATGTAACTAATGTCTTCTTATCTTATTTTATATCCCATACTGGGATTTTTATGCTCATCCCATTTTTTCTAATTTTTTTAAATAGGGTATAATGAAGGGTGTGAGAAATTAATAATTCATGAAGATTTATATCATGAAAATAATTCTGTTTTTATTTAAGGATTTTTACATGTTGTGAAAAATTTGGATATAGTATAAGGGTATACCTTGTAATATTTCAGATGTAATAGTTGCTACATAATTCTCTAAAACACTATGCATGAAAAGATCCACAATGTTAAATAATGGAAATTATTGATCATAAATTAAAATTAAGTAATGTTTATGTCTCAGGCCTTATAGTTGGTATCAACGGTCAATTTAGATACCTTTAGAGGTTACGGTGTTATTTAAGCATAAGTGACATAACCATAATGGTTAGAATATTAGAAAGAAATATAGTTATTTTAGATAAATTTAATGAGTTTATGATAACATAAATAAGTATATATTACTATTTAACCTATGCATAAGATAGTATATGATGATTTTACTGATATACTTATATTGGCCTTTTTTGTTTTAGAGAAAATGGATAGATCTAGTAGGCACCAAAGTAATAATGGATGTGAAGGAAACATTGGTGGTTTATGAATAAAAAACTGAATGAAATGGGTGCTGAAATGAGAACTATTGTGTTTATTCTTATCCAAAAATCTAGTGTCAAGATTGACCACTTGAATCATGGTAATTTTTCTAAGGCATCATATCTACGAGAAACGAATCCTTATGGAATTTCAGGTAATAATCATAAAAGTATGTATATTAAAAAAACCTATGTGTCAAGGATAGGGTAAGAAACACCAAGGAAAATGATTCAAAGGGATGATAATATGTTATAGATGTGGTAATGAAGGTCATAATGCAATAACCTGCAATGGAAAAAAGGAAGAGTTCGGTTGAATCCAGTGAATGGAAACAAGTTCTTTCCATGGGATCAATTTAATGTTTTAAATGTTGTGTGCATGGTGATTATGCAAATATATGTCCCGAAATGAAGTTTTGGGAATGGGATCAGTTGGACCATACAAATATATTTTTACCAATATCTAATTCCATCCCAATTAAATAAAAGGAATCTGAAAATTACTAATGAAAGTTATGTATTATTTCTTAGCTCATGTTTCTACATTATAGAAATCATAGGAAATTATGCATGATTTTTTTTAGGAAATAATTATAAGAGAATGAAATAGAGAAACATGGATAAAGGATCATGAAGAATTTTCAAATGATTAATATATCATCATTTTAGGAATTGAAGAGTTATGTTGGATCTATGGATGATGATAAGTTTAAATGTATTAATTATATGATTAATTTGGAAGACTTATAGTATTTTTAACCCTTATTTTTTATATATATAAATTTTAATTTGGGATGAATTATCTCTTATTTGGTGGATATAGTTAAATAGAACCATTAGGGTTAACATGATCCTTGAATTTTAGGCAATTACATGTTATTACTTTTTGGGAAGAAAAATGCAAGGTATGAGATACCCTTAGAGATTTAAATATGTTATGGTTATTTTTGAAGTATTTATCTAAATTTTTTGAAAAGTTATAAAATTATATGGTTTTTTGAAAATGGACAACACGCAGACTATGTGACAACTTGTTGTATCAAATAATGATTTGGTAATTGAACCCATAACCTAAGTGTGACTGGGATTTATCACCTACCACTGGCCTATGTGAATTCTCTGGTTATTATAACTTATTTTTTAATTAAATGATTTTATAGATCATTAAAAATTATATTTTAGTTGCTTTTGTATTATTAAATTGATATTCATTGTATAGAAAAAATGATTTGGTGATTATGTGATAAATATTGTTTTGGAAGACGTTCTATCTTTTGGAAACACTATATGCCTAAGGAAAATAAAATACTATGGGATTTTATTTTAGGAGTAATGGTGGAATATTATTTTGGAAGAATATAAGTTTTTATTATAAACTTATAGAGATATGTTTTACTTATGTAAAATAGTAACCTATCTTGGAAAATATGTGATTCGGTCAATTACATTTATGTATGAGACTTTAAGAGTAGTCGATGCTATTAGGGGATAAATATTATGATTTATAAAGGAAGTATATGTGATCAAATACTTATGGGTTTTTATTTTCAATATTAGTTGGATTATTGTAATGAATTTTAAGAATGATGGGGTATTGAATAGTCCTTATTGATCTTTGGGTATTGTTTTTTGAATTTTGGAGATTAAGAGTAGTATTTCTTTTTTATGATTGATTAACCCTTTTGGAGATTATCGGATCTTTTACTAAACTTTTTTTTGTTAGTTTCTAAATATTGGGTAAATATGTATTTCATATTATGAGGATTATTTGTTTCACTATAAGTTGATTTTAGCACTTTAGGTGTGACCAGGTCATCTTGTAAACTCATCATTTGGAGAAAAATGATTTTGAGGTAGAAAATTGTTAATGGATGAAAATCTACTTGAAAAGTAAGTATATTTCCTTTTTTTCTTATTAAATATCAAAATAAATTCTTTAAAATTATGAGAAGGAACTTAAAACAAAAATTTTGTCTATATATTTTTCATACTATGAAAACAATGACTGTTTAACACATCACAAGTTTATGGTTTTCTGGCAGTTAACTTTCTCCTAATCATGTTCTTTATTACTCTTCATCAGAACATGATGGTTAGTTATCTCTTACATATCCATGTTTTCTTGCATGTAATACTAATATATGTTATCTTGTATGACCTTTGTACTTCACTTTTATTATTTTAAAGTAATATTTTAATTGACACGTTTTAAGATGTGGGGTTTTCAATGAAGTTTACGTGGCCAATTATAAAATTTCGAGGAGACAATTTTCAAAAGGGGGAACGATGTAATAACCTAGGTATTTTTAGAATAATACTTTTTATTTTCTATTAATATTTAGGAATAAAATATTGTTTTTATGTTAAAGGCAATTCTTTTTCTGATAGCGTACTTGAAATGCAACTGGTTGCTCCAAAATCATATGCCACATACAACATTGAGTTATACCGAAATATAATACAATAATATTATTATTATTTTAAATGGTACATAATGCCTAGTTATTATAATGGAGGGAATGAATAGTTTCAACTAAATATTGAAATAAGGTCTACACATGTTTAAATAAGTATTCATTGTCAACAAAATTTTTTAGGAATGAAAATAAAAAACCCAATTGAATATAAAGGATGTTTTTTTATGAAAATCTATTTAAAAGTGAATAATTATGTTTTTAAAATCATATCACTCATTATGAATTCTTATTTAATTAAAAATATAAATTATATATTCAATTCAATTGTTTAAATTCATGTTGTATATTTTTTATATATAATATAAGATTATATTCAATTTTTTAGATAAAAGAATTATTTTTCTTAAAATTCACCATCACTGCCTTTTGATGAAAACCATTTTTATGTATATTTTTGTTCACATTTATATGTTATATTTGAAAAAATTAATTTATTATATAGAATCAAGACATAAAAATTTACTTTTTATAAATATATTGTAATTTTATGATAATGTTCATTTTTTATTGAATAGTAAAAAATTCTGCATTTTAATTCAAAATTGGATTTTCATCTAATTTATTTCTTTATATATGATGTAATATTAATTTGTTTTAAATTATAATTGGATGTTGTTTTAATAATTTAATCCAATTATGGTCATTGTAATTAATTTCACAATTTAATTGGATATAAACATATGTCAATCTATTGTTAGTTTTTTTCTTAAAATCGTACTTTTTGGTTTTGACAACAATAATTAATTTTAAATTAATTTTTGAAAAATATATGTTTTGAATTTGAAAAAATGGATGCCATATTTTTAATTAGAAGGTTAAAATTTTTTAAATAGGTACATTTTATTTTTTGACATTATGAATTGTAACTTTAAAAATTATTTATTTTACCATAGTAAAGGGTAAATCTAGTAAATAAGGGTAAACAAATAATATTATAATAAAATTTAATTACACTAAAACATCTCCAAATCCTATTTTATTAGATATTTCCAACCATGTGAGTCTTTTGGTTGATTTGGGAACTCCATGGCGCCACTTGGGTGTGTTAATAACATGTTATAAGAATTAATTTAAAGGGAAATATAGCATAAACATGTATCTTTTACTTAAAAAAATTATATGGGTATATGTAAAGGATATATTAGACTATAAATATTCATTAGAAATATAAAATATTTCCTACATTATGATATTTTATTTATAATTTTTTTTAAAAAAATAAATAAACTTAATTACGACACAATGATAATGCAGTGATTGCTTCATTAATAATGGATTAAAATAAATGATATAATAAATATTAAAATAAATATAATTTAATTATTATGGATCCATCCAAAAATATTTTGAATAATATTTACATACTATCTTTGAGTTAATTCCTTTTTTTCAAAGGAATCATGTTTTTATAATTTTATCCAAAATCAATTCTTTTATAGTGTCAAAATTTCAATAAATGAGGTTTAAAATAATACTATTTTATTAAATTTTATAATAGACCTAAAATTATATGATTCATCCAAAAGGATTATGTAATTTTAGAAATATCATTAATGATCAAATTATGGTTCAATTTCCATTTTATAGTAAATATAGTTACCATATATTATGAAAATGCAAGATGATATAGAAAGAGTTAACGTTTTTATGTAAGGGTTAAAGCTAAAATATAATGTTACTTTAGGGAAATAAACTTGTATAAAACCTATTTTTTAGAGTTTTTACTCCAAAAAGAAACTTATCATTGAAATAAATGAATTTGGGACTATTTTAAAATGAAAAATAATTTTTAATAAAAAATATTTCAATACCATCCTAAAGTGCCCCTCATCGATCTTATAAAAGGCCACCACTCTACACACATACTCACACCTATCAAGCACCTAGTCTAGTCCATATTTAGATCAAATAATCTCCCAACATACCCCCTTCTTCCTAGAATCCTTACCTTGGTATTATGTGAATTCCAGAATTCCTTTCGGGTCAAATCAAAAGAAGTTACCTGATTTTGAGGTAACGTCTACTCTCAAGTTCATTTCCTTTGTTTTCATTATAAATTCTATATAATCTTTTTATTCCTTCATTACATAATAGCTCCAGTATTCTAAATATACTAGGTTGTTTTTATGAAATTTATTTGAACTAAACTTACACAAACTTCCATCTAATGGATATGAACATACTATTTCTGTGGATAGTAAACTACTACATCACAAAACAATATTGTTCAATTTTCCCCTACCACTTCTCATGGTGGCCATTATGATAGAAATTTATTTATATATGATATATATAATTTTTATATTTCCTATATGATTCTGTAATTTTTATTTACAACATACCTTTATTCATTCCATGAGTGTAATTATGATAATTTCATTTGAGGAAGTGTGGATTATCGCCAACTCTAAGTGATATGACTCCTTCATACTACATAGGGAATTTATAAATGATGTTTTTATTATACCTATGATAAATACATTCCATAAATAAAATACTGGTATTATAATATACATTTATATCATTTAAATATTATTCATTTAATATGACAATGAAATGAAAGTGGTGTTCATGAGTACGTATGGCCAACCATCTCCATGAACAGTGCATGTCACTTCTTATATCCAAATGTTATGGACTATTCTAAATACATATATAATAGATCTAAATACATATATACGGGATATATATGATACTTAATTCATGAATAATATTCTAGTGATGATGAAATTTTGACTACATGACAATTTACATCAAAACAAGTACATTTTCAACTCAAGTACAGAATATCAACCAAACGACCAATATAAACATAAATAATAATGTAATTTACATGAAATAATTATATTTAATGTATAATTAATAATAAATGTGAAAAAGGTTCTGAATAATGTATAAATTAACATATGTTTGTTATTTAGGAATATAAAGAATGAGCTAGAAATGTCTGACCAAGGGAAGGGACTTCGTCTCAATATCCTTTCATTGAGTCATATTTTGATTTATACACGACAATATTTTATACTTAGTATAATTATAACCTATTTCTTTTAGTTTTATTCAATATTTTTAAAAATGAATATTTTGTTTTATGAAGCGTTTTACAAAATGAAGAATTGAAGGCTTTTTTAACGTATGCAATAATAATAACCTTTCCATCACTGCTAGCATTATTTGATAATTGGATTCCCTTAAAATCCATAATTTTTTTAAAATAAATTTAAATTCAATATAAATTTTTAGATATTATGGTATTGAAAATGGTTTTTTGAAAGCATTGATTATGTCAACATCTTGAAATTATATATTGCGTTTGCAATGTGGAAATGTTTTATTTCATTTATTCGTGTTTTATGTGTTATGATTATGTTATAGATCATGAGAATTGTATTAGTATATGGGTGGTTGCGTGCTAAACCAAGGTTGGGTGAGACTAAGAAATCTCCCCAATTCATTGGGTAACATGATGTAGGTGAATGATAATGTTTCTCTTATGATATTTAGGCAATATATTGTGATGTGTTTTCCAAATGTAACTCCCTATGTTGTAGTGAAAGCTACAATTTAATTATGTTATCGATTTCACAAGTTACATTTATGATTTATAATTTCTATCTGTTATTCATAAATATTTTGATTTCATGAGGAATGTTAAAGAGCTTATGTCTTATGATTGAAAAGTATGAATTCATTGATTGTATGTATTTATGGAACTTGTGTTTTCTTTCCTTATTTTATATCCCTTACTGAGATTTTTATGGTCATCCCAAATTTTTGAAATTTATTTCACATGGTTTAAGGAAGGGTAAGAGAAAATAAAAATTATAGAATAATTATATCAATAAAAAAAATCTTTTTTTATTTAGGCAGTTTTATTTTTTGTGAAAATTTTGGATACACTATATGTGTCTACCTTGTAATATTTGAGATGTAATAGTTATAGCCTAATTCTATAAAACTCTAATCCTAAAATGATCTTAAATGTGAATGAAATTAAATTTTTGATCAGAAAACAAGATTTTGTAATGTTTAAGGCTAGGGCCTTAAAGCGCTTTTCAATGAAATTTGAGAGGATTTCATACTAGATCAATTGGAATGGTACGAAATCAAAGAACTGGTAAGGCTGGATGGATTACCACTATTTATTGATTCTAATTGGGATCCAAGATTCATCACATGTACTAATTAGTGATGATCTATCATTGGAGAATGATCTATCCTTTGAGGAGATGCTGGTAAAGATCATATATCGTAGAGAAAAGTTTCTATAAAATAAGATGAATCCCCTCATCAAGAAGTTTTAGTGAAACCACATGTTTGAAGTGGAAAAATGAGAAACATAAGAGGTGATGAAGTAGAGTTGCCCTCATCTGTATTAATGTGGTAAAAAAAATTGGAGGGTGAACTTTCATAATGGGATAATGTTGTAAAGACCCAAACATTTATGAATAAAATTCCATTTATTTTAATTTTTTTATAGATATAGAATATAGATGCACCCCTTTTGTTTATTTGTATCCACGTGGATTTAAATGAAAAATAAGTATCATTACCATTTATAATATAGATATTAAACAATTATCACATTATTAGTATAAATATATGTTTTTAAGAATTCCTTTTTGCATATACAACAGAAGAGATTTCCTCAACTAGTTGCATCGTACCCCATGAAGCTAATTTGTCTGAACATCTAAGAGAGATAGAATTTATAGGAAATTCCCTAGACAAATCCCAAGAAGATATCCAAAATCATAAGCTTCATAGAAAACTTTTATGGGATAAGTTCAAGCTCATTGAGATTACTCCCCAAACCATGCTCACCAAACGGTCCCATGAATGCCAAACCATAGCACCCCTTACTGTTAGGGCATATGCTGGTGTGATAAAGGGATATGTAACAATACCCTAGAATTATGATAATGTATATTAATTTTTTATATAATATTGAATAAACTTTCATTCTATTATAGTTACTTTGTAAAGGTTTTTTAAATCACAAATACTATTTTGGATAATATTCAAATTGAAATAAGAAATGTTATTTTAATAAATTAATAGATTTTTCAAATAAATAATATTATAATAAAATATTATTATTAAATTAATTTTATTAAAAATAATTGACCACATAATATTTATGAAGTCAAAAGGAACATTTATTAAGAATGGAAAACCGTTTTTGTCAAAACCCATCAATTTTATATAAATCACATTATTAATGTTAAAGGTGAAAATTAAAATATTTGAAAATTATTTAGATATAATGAGTATTTGTTTTGGAATTTGGATTTTCAAATTATCCAATGGTGAATTTTTCACAATTTTATGAGATAGTCGAATATTTGGGTAAAACATTAGTATTGTATTAATATATAATGTGATTAATGGAATCATAATGACCTAATAGTGATGTTATAAATTTATAAAAATATATATTATACAAAATCTATTACTTTACTTTAAAATAATTTAATTTTCATTTTATTTTATTTACTTTACAAATCCGTAGTGTTTCTTCCAAGTCCTATATTATATTTTATGATTTTGAAAGTCATTTAATTGAATGAATGACTAAAATCTACATAACGAAGGGTAATATTTTAATATCATCGGCCCATAGTCTTATAAAATAATTTATACCACTCCCTTATTCAGTAAAACAAGGGAAACCCCATGGGATGGTTGGTGTTTTCCAACATTTTAGTGTGTATTATCCAAAAATAATAATAAATAATTCCATGATATTCCCAATATAAACCCACCCAAGAATCTATTTTTCTTCACTACAGCTTTTTTATGGTTGACCTCACTCTAAAAAACACTCCCTAGAGTCTTCCCATGGTTCCTTAAGCTTCCAAGAAGTCTCCCCTAAGCCTTTTAGGTGACACATCCATGTAAGGGATCTCCCTTTCTCTTTTTACTTCAAGAACCTCTTTTATATCATGCCTTTTAGTTTCCATTTTATTACTCAAGGTTTTGTTTTCTTCCATACCTCTTTAATGCCGATATTTTTTATACATTATTTGATCAACCTTTAACTCCCATTAATACCCATATGATCTCTTAATCGTGCCATTAATAAGCTGAAATTTAGTAAGTGATTTCTCCCTTTTCATTTCCATTCAAGAATTTCTTTTACATTTTGGATATAAAATTCCATTTGACATTTTGGGATATTATATTACTTGATCCCATACTATCCATTTCATTTATAAATGATGAGAAACCATGTTCTCTCTCTTCATCCAATTTTATGAATTTCTATATGACGTTGTTATGCTGCTGAAATTACACTGTGATTTTCCATGCCAAAATATTCATGTAGTGAATACCATTCCCATTCATCTATAAAGGATATTCAGCTTTATTACCATCTACTTTTTTATTTATTAATTGTAATTATTTATTCCACATTCATTAGTTTTGAAAAAAATGATGTTGTTGAATGAATCTATGTTATATGACCTATGTGGTACACTTATGCATGATATTGAAATGATTATTAAGGGTGTTACCAAATAAAACTCCAATTAATTGGGTACATTTTGGTATCATGATACGTCATGTTGGGATAGGGCTTTACCTGATTCATTTATTGGAATTTTTTACACCATGTTGGGAGAGAGGTTTTGTGATTCTTTTTTGTTAATGTTGTAGTGTTTTATGTTGTTGGCGCATTTCCTTGTTCCGAATGTCATGTTATATCATGCATTTATGAGCATGATTATTTGGAACTCCATTGATAAACCTTTTAAATAAAATGTATTGCCTTTCTCATGTTATGCAATTTTTATTCCTTTACTTGGATTTATAGATCATGTCCTTTGGGTTTTCCATGCAATGCTATGTACGACGGAATTATGTGGTCATGAAAATGAACTTTTAAATAATGATGTGTATTTATTGTTTTATTCTATTATGTAATGTTCCTAATATAAAAATACACTAGACCTATCAATCATATGAGTTTTATGAAGTTCAAGTTTATCTACTAAATCATGTTCAAATTTGAAATAAAGTGAAGGGCCATTATACAATCTATATTATTAGAGAATGATGAATGCATCAGTGGGATGTTCTGATATTTGTAGGACATCATTTGAGAATATATTAGAATTATTTTTATGTAGTTATTTCATTCACTAATTCCTAGATGACTTTAAGGATTATAGGGATAGGAAATTAAAAAATATAAAATATGGTCCATGTTAGTGAAGGAATATACCACCTTCATTGTTATTTTTTGTGGTTTTTCTCTATCATAATTTATTATGATACTACTAGCTCTTAAAAGTATTTTAATGGAATGATTCATTCCCTTAAATAATAGGTTAATATATTTCAGTTGATATCATTTTTTAATAAATTAATTTTATTATTATTTATTTGAACAAGATGAAGGATAGATCATCGGGGTAGAATGCTTGTCTTACTAATTCCCAGAGTGGGTTGTCAAGTAGAATGAGATGGAGGTATAAGAATTCCCCCCAAGGTAGATATATCTTGTTCAAGGGATTGTATGTTACTCTATATGATATATAATCATTTGATGGTTATTAGTGTGGTAATAATGTGCACATTTTCCCCAATTATGAAAACTATCCTAAAGAGTTTTGTTAATTCTTAGATTTGATGTATCTTGAAAAGTATCATGTTATCACCCCAAATTTAGCTGTTATAATGGATTATAGAAGACTTGGGTGTTTTGGTGTGGGACCAAGAACATGCCAATTTTTAAGAATTTGGGATCCTCTAGTTATTTGTGTCATGTAGGATTTCATAGTACCTAGAGTCATGGGGGAAATTCTCAAATAATTGGGTACGTCAAGGGATTCATCGAATAAAATATTATCACTAGGGTTTATGACACTTTTATGTCATCAATAATACTCCAAACATATATGGTTGGGATCCATTGATTTTATTATGTATGGGTATTATTAAACTAAAAATGGATTCTATTTTATTCATTTCATTTGAATAACAACAGTACATCTCTGTTCAAAATTTCTTTGAACTGGGGATTATTATAGTGTGCCTATATTGTGTGAGGTCCACCAATTCCCCCATATGCATTATATGAGTGTTTTATAAGAGATCTAAACAATTAATTATACTAGAATGTTCATTTATGCTTATATGGGACCTCTTCATGTTAGAGATGAAAATATTCAATGTGATCCATGTGATTTATTTGTGGACTCAATATTGAACACATATCAAATTTTATCACATACTAGGTTAATTTGAAATTTTAAATTGATGTCGTCATACCTATGATAGTGACTCGTATTTATATAAAGACCATTCATTATCGTTCCATTAGTAGTTCGGCCCAATTAACAAGAATTTATTTGATATATGAATAGATGTGTCAATCAGAAATTCTATAAGTATTTGACCAGTTCTAGGATTTCATTCATTAGAGATTATCATTGTTCTAACCAAATAAGAGATCGGGTTCATGACAGATCTTATTGTTTTCATGGATCCCATATCAACTCTTCCTTATAGGATAGACTCTATTGATTTTTGATATATGATAACTCTACTGGAGGATCTGGAGATGGTGGTATTTATTCACCAGAGGACAACGACTCTAGGATCTCGTATATTTTCTATGAAGAATGTAGATTTTTTTTGTATTTATGTGTTGGTTACCATAATATGAACTAAGGTATAGTTAAAATTAGATAACCTAGTCCTCATATTTTTTACGTGTTTTATTAGTTGAGGGTAACCAATTGGTTTATAATAATTGATTTTTGGCTAGGAAATCAGTAACTTTGTATAATTACCTATAATATCTCTTATATATATTTTAAGAGTATGTATGAAATATATTAATATCCTATGATGTTTTCAGGATAACTAATAATGAATATGATTTTCCATACACATTTAGACTTTTTTAGTGTTATTAAATGATTATGTTATGGTATACCCCGAGACATAGAAGTATCATGCTCTTTATTTAGTTGACATTTTGAGCACATTCTAAGAGAATTATCTTTAGGACAAAATCTCAAAGTTATAGGTCTTGATAAAGGAAGTTTGATTCATAGGAAATTCATCATATAAGGAAGTTATATTAGTTATCCTATAGAATGGTTTGGTTATGGTTTCATTGGAGAATCCCATCAATGATTGAAATATTCATAGTTTTTAGGCTTTGATTATTACTACGAAAGAATCATCCAAGAATTATCATATTTGGAAGTAATGATGATAGACCTAACCAATAAGGGGTTATGTTTTCCTTGTAGGATATATTTAAGATATCGTTTTTTGATATGAAAATGATTTTGGTGTATAAACCAATATTGACCTTAATTAGGCTGGCTAATGACTGTACACTGTATTTATATCTTTGGGGTTGGGTTTTGGGTAGTTGTGATGTCTGGTAAGTGAGTAATCAATTATTAGTTCCAAATTTGTTTCATCTTATAGAAAACTACATATTGTATATCTGACATTTTTTATATTTTAATGTATTGTTATTACAATGATTTAGTACAGTGCATTATGTTATATACTAACTATAAGACCCTAATGTATATATTATCTCAAAGTGACAAGAAACTTTAATGGAGGAGATAGGTTGAGTACTTCTAGTGTTTTTATTTTCATATGGAATATAACACATGGAAAGGGAATTTTGAGTCCAATGTACTATTTTGGAACCCTCAGGAATATGGCGTGTAGGAAGTTACTAGCATGTTGTTAGTGATGTGTATCTTCACTGATTTACACATTAATGTTCATGAGTATCAATGAAGAATGACATTATCTTCCTTGATTATTTCATCTTCACTCCTTGATATGGTTAATGAGATTCATATATCGGATTTAGATAGTCTGGTGATATGTAAAAATACATATGGAGGGGAAAAACCATGTCACGAACCATCCCCCAGGGCCGATGTCGTGACTACCCCAGGCCGCCTTCCATAGGATAGGGGCTGGTGACTAGCACTGAAAGGCATTTTCCATAAAATTGGGAAGGCATTGCCTTTATAACCTATATCCTCACATAACGAAGCACATAGTAAGATACGAACATGAGAAAACTTTATAACCAAAAGTGTGATGAAAGTAAAGGGGTCGGAATACAAGAACAACATTAAAGGTACAAGTACAACAGAAATACAAAAAACCTGAAGAAAGGGAAAAGATAGCTATTGGATACTCCTCTGATGTTTGTAACTAAAGGGTAGGTACATATTTCCTCACAATCACTCCACGTCCACCCATCTCCTCTGCGTACAGACACGCTGTATGGTCCACCTCTGGGTATTGTCTAGTACTGGTACCCTCAGCCTCATCCAGCATTGTCCGTCGTCTGCATCCAACACAACAAGGTGCAGGAATATCCCTTGCAGGGGTGAGTATAACGATACTTAGTAGGGACCCCGAGACCCTCAAGGTCTCACAAATCCACCAAAGATTACCCACAAAGTATGAAATCAACAGACAACCCTAGTTTGGTTTATGCCCAAACATATACCTATCTTATCATGTAATCCATATCAAACATGAATAAAACACAAATAAACTATCTCAGCTCAAACCAGTATTTAATCTAGGGGTAGTTACAAGTAACATCTCCAGCCACATCGTTGAACACCTCAGCTTCTAGAGAACCCCTCCTCTATTGAGTATTGTAGGTCTGCCGCGTCACACAGAGGCACTTCCCACTAATCATGGACTATTGAGGTAATCCTCCAATCGAGTACCATGGGTCTACCGTTTCACACATAGGCACTCCCCACCATGGGTCTACCACGTCACACATAGGCGCTTCCTCTCATGACTTACTAAGATACTTCGCTGGTCAAGTATCCTGGGATTTCCGCGTTACACAGAGGTGCTCTCCCCGTAGCTGGCTGAGGTACCCCTCCTATCAAGTATCGTGGGTCTACCATGTTACGCAAAGCTGCTCCCCACCATGGGTCTGCCACGTCACATAGAGGCGCTCCCCACTGGGCCTTTCGAGTCACTTCGACTTGAAAAGGTCAGCAGTCGTCAAGTCTCAGCCAGCTACTGGGTTCCCGAACTGTGCTCGCTCATCTCCGAGAGTATCCTCTATATGAGTTCTTATTCAATACTCCAACTTCCACAAAGTCTTTCAATGAAATATCTCAATGGTCTACCACATCATAGGGGTCTCAATGTAACAGACGGTGCATCAATCGGATGCCCAATCTGTGAGTTATTATCCTATTACTCCTGGGGGCCCAGTTGGATTCATGCTCAATCCAACAATTCTATTCCTTATCGTAATTCAAAACTATATTGAGGTATACTAAAAGAAAAATTCTCACTCCAAGAAATCTAGTGCCGCTGACTGTTCGTCAAACGGACGTCCGGTGCCAATGTAATGGCCAAAAGAAAGTATATGGGTCGTTGTGGGCCCAGGTCTGGTCCGACTCAGTTGGACAAACCCGGACCGACCCAGATTGACCTGCAGTGCGGCCTAGCCTTCAGGGTCTGGCCCAGCCAGTTATGGGTGAACCAGCCCGCTGGGTGGTCCGGTAGGCCATGAATGACCGTGGGGGTTCGGCCACGGATGGCGCGAGGCCGCAGGGCGTCTAGGCCAGGGCGGCCTGGCCAGGAGGCTGGAGGCTACGGGGTGCCTCCGTCGGAGAGGCCTAGGGCTTCAAGGCGGCTTGGCCGGTGCGGCTCAGCCGTAGGGTGATTCGGCCAGAGCAGTTCGGTGCCACGGTGCGGCTGGGACGGAGAGGCACGGCGAAGCACCACGGGGCGGCTCAAAGGGCCGCGATGGCGCGGTTCGACCAAGAGGTTTCGCTACGGACGGCGGCTCAGCTGTCGAGTGGCGACTTGGCCATGAGGCAATGGTTCAGCCACATGGTAGTGTCATTACACCATCACATTCATCATGGATAGTGGTGTTGTCGGCCGCTGTTCTCGTGCCTCCTCGGTGGCGAAAATCCCACTTCGGTTGCCGTCACCAAGGTCGTCTTCTTCTTTCGCGAAGGGTACACCATTCAGGATAAACGACAAAGGGGTCGGGCCATGTTTTTTGGCCTGCGCCCTCCGCATTAGAGTGGTAGGAAGTGGCTCATCAAGAACATGAACATTGAATGTCAAATCATATCCTCCCGCAATGATTATTTTGAACCCGTAAAAGAAATCAACTGTGTTCTTTGTTTTAAGAAGGGAAGAACGTGGGTACATAATCATATTCAAATTAAACACATACCTTGGATTATTCATTGACGGATATCCCGAGAGAGGAGACGACATCATTGGGGAGGGAAAGATGATCAATGAATGAAGACGTCTCATGCTAGAGGATGTATTGAGGAAGAAAGTCTAAGTTATGCATTAGTGTTCTTCATTGGAGAGCTTTTCTCCAATTTTCAAAAGCTATCCCCTTTGCCAACCCTTTTCCCCAATTCCACCAAAATGAAAATATATCCAACTTTTTATTTTAGGTTTTCAAATTAAATTATGTTGGAAAAATTTTAAAATGGTTTAATTAATTAATTGACAGGTAGCATAAAAATTATGGGGAGGATTGGAATAATTAAGTGGGGAGATCAAGAGGTTTCTACCCATTTAATAGGGAGTTCAAGAGGTTTCAATCCCCAGGTGGTCCCTACTACCATAACCTCTCATTGGAGGTTAGGCTCAGTGGTACCCACCTCTATAACCTTCATGGAAGGTTTTAGTTCAGGTGGTCCCCACCTGCAAAAAAACCCCACATTGGTGGTTACAACAAATAAAATAAAATGTGTGATTATTTTATTTTATTATTTCCACAAAAAACTCAAAATCTAACATTCACCCTCGACAAACTGTCATTGAGGTGAATGTCTTCTTAAGAGAATGTCGGCATTGCGAGTTCAATGGTACCCTCAAATTTTAATTCCATGTAACGGTTCAAAAGTTAGAAAAACCCACTCTCATGTTTACTAAACGTACCCGGAAAAAAGTTCAGAAATTCATTCCGGGAACTCTGGGCCTCGGAATCACACACCGTCAATTTTCACAGACTCTTAAAATTCCCATATATTTTAAAAAAACACATGGAAATTCTGGGACTTTACATTCTCCCAACCTTAGGGCTTTACGTCCCTATAAGCCACAACTCAAACAAAGGGAACAAGTGGGGGTACTAAGCACACATCTGAGCCTCCCACTCCCATGTTCTCTTATGGAGGTTCTCATGCTGACAGCGAACACAGACCAGATGTATTAACCATCCATGAAGGACATACTCTTGTTGATCCTAAATCTCTTATGGAACCTCCATAAAGGTCACCCCATCATCGACATCCAGCTCGCTATGGTCGATGATATGAGAATGGTCGTGCACATATCTCATTAGAGAGGATATGCGGAGGACGTTGTGCACCCGGTGCAACTGAGGTGGAAGATCTAAGTGGTATGCCACCTCACCAACTCTACTGAGAACCTAGAAAGGTCTGATCAACCTCATAGATAACTTTCCACCTCAGCCAAATCTCTATAATCCTTATTGAGGTGAGACCTGTGGAAAAGAATGGTCAACATCCTCTAACTCTGGAGGTCTCCATATCCTGTTGGAATACGACATCTACCTGCTCTATGTAGTATTCATCCACTCCTAGATGATCTTCACCTTCTATGTGGTAGCTTGTACCATCTCTGGTCCCACAAGTGCTGACTCCCCTGGGTCAGTCCACCACAAAGGTTAAAAGGTCGCACGTACAACGCCTCAAAAGGTTTCATCCCAATGGTAGAATCATAACTATTATCATATGAAAACTCCACCAAAGTCTAGTGATCCTCCTATCTGTGACAGAAGTCGAGGACACATACACGAAACACTTTCTCAAGGGTCTGAATGGTCCTCTTAGTATAGCCATCCGTCTGAGGATGGAAGGTGGTGTTCAAACGAAGTTGCATCCCAAAAGCCTCCTGCAACCCCTTCCATAGCCGAGAAGTAAAAAGAACATCATGATAACAGACAATCATCTAAGGGAATTCATGTATCCATACAATCTCCATCACATAGAGGTGTCCAAAGCTCTCTATTGAACCCTACTCTCTGATTGGTAGGTTTTTGGCCGACATGGTGAGCCATTCGACGATCACCCCAATCAAGTGATGACCCCTGGATGTACGTGGAAGTCCTATCATGAAGTCCATGGATATCCCATCCCATTTCAACAATGGGACCTCTAAAGGATGAACCAAGCCTGCTGTTACCTAATGCTTTACCTTCACTTTCTAACAAGTGAGGCACCAAGAAACAAACTGTGCTATTTCTTTCATCATTCTCGGTAACCAGTGCTGTCGTCGGAGATCTTGGTACATCTTCTCCACTTCTGTATGTATTGCTAGAAGGGATGTGTGGAACTCCTGTAACACTTCCTCCTGAACTGATACTAGTACCATGGTACGTCCTCTGAAGAGGATGACGTGCTCCCCACCTTCAGAAAACCCATCAGGTGCATGTCCTATGGATATCTGAACATGTCGAGTCTCGCAGTCAGCGTCCCCACATTGCACCTCCTTGACTCAGTGAAATAGTGGGGGAGTGACTGTAAGAGACTGAAGAAAAACTGCTCCATATCTATACAAAAATGATATCTTTATAGCATCCAGCTGCTCTGTCACCTCACCTAGAAGCTGTATACCAGATCTCTTACTGAGTGCATCTGTAACAACATTCCCCTTCCTAGGAGTATAGACTATGTCAAAGTCATAGTCTGGGAAGAACTCAAGATGATGTCTTTGTCTCAGGTCTAGGTCCTTCTGAGAGAAGATAAACCTGAGACTATTATGATCGGAGTACATTTTAAAGCACTTTACCATCAGATAGTGTCACAACATCTTCAAGGTGAAGACCACTTCTGCTAACTCCAGGTCATTGGTAGTGTAGCTCATCTGAGGATGTCTCATCTGTCAAGAACCATATGTGATCACTGCTCGCTCTTGAATCAAGACACATCTAAGTCTGTTCCCTGATGTGTCACATTAAACTACATACCCTATGCCCTCCTTTGGAATCCTCAAGATGGGGGGCACTAGTTAGCCTCTTCCTCAGCTCCGGAAAACACCGATGTCATTTCTCTGACCAAAAGATGGGTTTCCCCTTCTTCATCAAGGCTGATAGTGGTGCTGCGACTCTAGAGAAATCAGTCACAAACCTCCGGTAATATCCAGCCAATCCTAGGAAGCTTCTTATCTCCATCACAATCCTAGGAGGATCTAAAGCAAGAACCACCTCAATTTTCGCTGGATCCACTACAACTCCAGCCTCCAATTTGACATGCCCTAGAAAGTGGCCCTCTCAGATTCAAAATTAGCACTTCGGGAGCTTAACATAAAGATGGTGTTCTCAGAGTGTGTCTAGTACTACCAAAAAATGATAGGCATCCACCTCCTCAGTAGCCGAGTATATCAGAATGTCATCGATGAAGACTACTACAAAGCAATCAAGGTACGGATGAAAGATCATATTCATGAGTCCCATGAACACTTCAAGAGCATTGGTCACACCAAATGGAATATCCAAGAAATCGTAATGGCCATACCGACATCAAAAGGCTATTGTTGCACATCCTCAGCTCGCACTCTGAGCTGATGATAGCTTGATCTGAGTTCTATCTTCGAGAACCACTGTGATCCCTTAAGAAGACCATAGAGGTCGTCAATTATCGTGAGTGGGTACATATTCATCACATTCACCTGGTTCAGGCACTGATAGTCAAAAAAAATCCTAAATCTCTCATCCACCTTCTTGGTGAACAAAATCAAGGTTGTCCTAAGAGAAACACTGTGATGAATGATGCCTTTCCACTGTAAATCCTCCAGCTGTACCTGCAGCTCATAAAGCTCTACGAGATCCATCCAATATGATGGTGTAGATATCAGTGTCATACCGTAGTAAAAGTCAATGTAAAATTCCACCTCTCTGTGAGGAGGTAGACCCTGAACATCCTTAGGGAAAACATCCGTGTACTAGTCCACCACTACAGGATAGTTCGGACTCTCCTTATCAACAGCTTCGAGGGTATGTCTAGCCAACTGATGAGTTATCGGCTGCACTCTCCTCCGGGTAAGACCATCCCGAACTGCAAAGGCTCCCTTCTCACTGGTGAATGTAAACCTAGTCCCATCCGTGTGGACACACCACACTTTGCACCTAATACATTCTATCTGAGCATGGACTGTAGATAATCAGTCCATACCCAAGATTACATCATAAGGCCTCGACGCTGCTACTAGGAGATCCTAACTGAAGCTCTCACCTCCTAGAGTAAGCCCACATTTCCGGATCCAGTGCATAATTGTCGAATCCGCTCCCTTAAGAGAATATTTCCAAAAGGATCGAGCCAATGAATTTGTTGGAATCTCTGAGCTCAGAACGAGGGTAGTGGAAATAAAAGAATGGCTGCCACCTATGTCTATAAGTATTGCAGCTAAGGTGGAGTTGACACAAATCGTACCTCGTATCATCTCCGGAGTGCCATTATCTTAAGTCTCTACTTACTGGAGATGATCTCTCCCCTGTACACCTACTCCATGCGGTCGGGGTGGACCTCCTAGTGGTGGTGGCGGTAATATCTTGAACCGTCTCCCACTGCCAGTTGTACGACTAGATCCTCTTCCATGTATTCCTTCTCCCAGCGGACCACCTCATTCGAACCTTTGTATATGCTTGGGAAGTTTATCGACCATATGTTGATCATTCGTGGGATGATTCAGACATTCATTAGCCATGTGACCCATCCCTCTGAATGCGTAACACGGCATGATCCTTGCCTGACTGGTTCTGCCTCATGTGTGCCACACAACCGATCCTGAGTCATGCAGTCTTCCACCTGTAGGTCTGGTCCTCTTGGTCCTCTGTGATGTTTGTCTACTTCCAGCTACAGAAGACTCTTCTATGTGATGAATGGTGGTGGATCTCACTGTCGGTGACTGCTTAGCAAGAAAATTCTCTTCTAAGAGGGATCTCTCTAGCACCCCCGCCTATGTCGGTATACTGAGTGAAATAATCGAAGCCCCGATCTCCCACTGGAGCCCCTTTTCAAAGGTCTGGGCTCTGAAGAATGGGTATCGTACTATATTTGTGGAGTAGAATGATAGTTTACTGAACCTCTCTAAGTACTAAGATACAATCATTTTACCCTGCTGCAGATAAAGAAGCTCAGGTATGCGCACTACGTGAAGAGTTATCGGGACAAACTCTGCCCGAAATAGGCTCTCTATGTCAGCCTAGAGAAGCGTCACCTCTTCGTGAACCTCGAGCATCTAACTCCACCATCTTCGCACCAATTCCTATATAATGATGGAGGCAAGGAACACCATGAGATCGACTGGTGTCCCTATGAGTCGAAGACTCTCACCATAGCCTCCAGCCAATCCTCAACTGCATGTGGGTCCATCTCTCCCAGAACATGTGTGGAATCTATCCCTGGAACTTGGGACACGCTCTCAAGTGGTGTTCACTCTCTACTAAAAGGGATGGTGGCATCGGTGTCCCAACAGGTAATGGTACCACTAGTGCCTCTGTTGGTGCCTCTTTTGGAAATGGGCCCTGCACCGAGGCCTTGTCGCTCGGTGGGCTATTAGTGCATACAACCCTCAGTACCCTAGATGGCTATCTACGTGGAGGCATCTTGAAAAGAAATAGGTGCAACATGGTTAATAAGATATAACTGGTGAGATGACTCAAAGATATAACAAAGAAAGCACTTGGAAACACACACGTAATCAGTGTTTTCGTGACCTGAGTCATAAATCAGAAGTCATAGTCCTAGTGTATGGATACGTCGGCCGCCGCACCAACACTGGACTCCCTGGACTGAAAACCGCACTCATTACCCTTAACACTATTTCTTCATAGAAAAGATCAAAGTCCTAGTTCTTCGGCAGAACAGACTCCTCTGATACCAATTTGTCACGACCCATCCCCCAGGGCCCATGCCGTGACTACCCCCGATCGGCCTTCCGAAGGCCTGGGCTGGCGACTAGCACCGAAAGGTGTTTTACCAAAACCTGAGAAGGCATTTCTTTTATAACCCATAACCTAATGTAACCAAGCACATATTAAGATACGAACACATGCAAACTATATAACCAAAAGAGTAATAAAAGTAAAGGGGCTAGAATACAAGCCCAAAAGTAAAGGTATAAGTAAAAATGAAATACAAAACAACTGAATAAAGACAAAAGATAGCTACTGAATCATATTTTGAGTTTCCTACCTAAAGGGTAGGTACAGGTCACCTCCACAGCACTGCACGTAGACCTATCTCCTCTGTGTACCGACACGCCATATGGTCCACCTTCGGGTGTCATTCGGTCCTGTTACTCTCATCCTCAGTCGGCGGTGTCCATCGTCTACATCCAACACAACAAGGTGCAGACATATCCCGTGTTGTGGTGAGTATAACGATACTCAGAAGGGACACCGAGACCCTCAAAGTCTCACAAATCCACCATGGATAAACCACAATGTATGAAATCAACAGATAACCCTACTTAGGTATATTCTCATACATATACCTATGTTATCAAGTAATCCATCACAAACATGATGAAAACATAGAGATACTGAATCATCTCACACCAGGATTTATTCTTGGGGTAGTAACATGTAACATCATAAGTCACGTCGTCAAACACCTCGGTCACTAGAGAACCCCTTATCTATCATGTATAGTGGGTCTGCTGCATCACACAGAGGTGCTTCCCACTAATCTTGGACAGCTATGGAACTCCTCCTATCGATTACCACAGGTCTTCTGCATCACACAGAGGTGCTCCCCAAGGTGGGTTTTCCACGTCACATAAAAGTGCTCCCCCTCGTGACTTGTTGAGATACTCCTCATATCGAGTATTGTGGGTCTGTCGGGTCACACAGAGGCGCTTCGCACTGTGGCCTGCTGAGGTACCCCTTATATTGAGAACCACAGGTCTATCGTGTCACACAGAGGCGCTCCCCACCAAGGTTCTGCCGCGTCACATAGGGGAGCTCCCCACTTTTCTGGTCAAGTCACTCTGAGTCGAAAAATGTCAGCAGTCGTCTAGTCTCAGCTAGCTACTGGGTTCCCTCAATATGCTCGCTCTATTCCAAGAGGATCCAATCCACGAGCTCTTGTTCAATACTCCAACTACAATTAAGTACCAAAAGGAAGTTTCTCAAAGGTATACCACATCATAGGGTTATCAACACAACAAACGGCGCGTCAATCGAATGCTCGGTCTGTGAGTTAATAGCCTTTTAGTCCCGGGGTCCCAGTTTGATTCGTGCTCGATCCGATCTGTCTTTTTCCCATCTTAATCCAAAATTCTAGTGGGTTATACTCAATTGGACCATCTCGGTGAAAAATTTATAGCACCAAAGACGGTTTTTCAATAGGACACCTGGTGCCAAAGTTATGGACAAAAGAAAGTATATGGGTTGTCGTGGGCCCATGTCTAGTCCAACCCAGTTGGACCGACCCAGCTAGACCAGACCCAAGCCAAACCAGTTTGGCTCACCCCGGCCCGAACCACTAGGTCCGGCCTGGCCCACAATGTTGCCTGACCCATTGACTTTTTCTTGGCCCGTGTGGTCTAGCCCGGCCTGTGTTTTGCGGCCCGGCCCACTGGGTGGTCCGGAAGGTTGCGAGGTGCCACAGGGGTTCGGTTGTGGATGGTGCAAAGCCGCAGGCCGACTCAGCTGGGGTGGCTCGACCAGGAAGGCAGATGCCATCGGTGGCTTGATGGGAGAAGCCTGGGCCCGCGTGACGGTGCGGCTGGTGCGGCTCGGCCGCGGGGCTGTTCGGCTGGAGAAACTCGATGTCGTAGGGAGGCTCGGCTGGAGCGGCTCGGTCGTGGGGCGTCTCGGCCATAGGGCGGCTCAGCCGTGGGGTTCGGTAGCGGGTGGCGGTGCCACTGTGGGGAGGTTTGATCGCAGAGTGGCGGCTCAGCCACAAGGAGGCGGTTTGGCCATGGGCCGGCCTCTTTGTGTTTTCATCATCATCACGGTCGGCGGTGTTGTCGGCCACCATTCTCGTGCCTCCTCGGTGCCCAAAATCCAGCTACAATTTCCATCACCAAGGTCATCTTCTTCCTTCGTGAAGGGTACACCATTCAAGAAGAACGATGGAGGGGTCGGGAATGTTTTTTTTTTCCTCTCCCTCTGAGTTAGAGTGGTATCAAGCAGCTCATCAGTAATATGAACATGGAACATAAAATCCTATCCTCCCGTAATGATTGTTCGCAACCCACAAAAGAAATCATCTGCATTCTTTGTTTTTAAAAGGTAAGAACATGTGAATATATTCATACACAAATTAAACCACTACCTTGGATTATTTGTTGACAGATATCGTGAGGGAGGAGAAGACATCCTTAGTGAGGGAAAGATGATCGTTGATTGAAGACGTCCCACATTGGAGGATGTCTCGAGGAATAAATTCGAAGTTGTGCATTGGCACTTTTCGTTGGAGATCTTTCCCCCATTTCTCAAAAGCTCTCCCCTTTTCCAACCCTTTTCCTCAATTCCACAAAAATGAAAATATAGACAACTTCTTAATTTAAGTATTCAAATTAAATTATGTCGTCACAATTTCAAAATGGTTTAATTAATTAATTTATGGGTGGAAAAAAAACTTATGGGTACTGTTGGCATAATTAAGTGGGGAGCTCAAGAGCTTTCTCTGCATTAAATTGGGAGTTCAAGAGGTTTCAATACTCTAGTTGTCCCCACCACCATAACCTCTAAGGGTATGTTAGGTTCGGTGGTCCCCACCTCCATAACCTCTCATGGGAGGTTTCTGTTTTGTTGCTCCCCACCCATGAAAAATCTACATGGGTGGTTACAACAAATAAAATAAAATTTGTGATTGTTTTATTTTATTATTTCCACAAAAAAATACAAAAATTAACATTCACCATCGACCAACTACCATTGAGGTGAAAGTCTTATTAAGATAATACAGGGGCTATGAGTTCAACAGTGCCCTCATATTTCAATTCCGAGCACTGGTTCAAAAGATAGAAAAACCCACTCGCACATTTACTGAACGTACCCAAAAAAAAGTTCATAAATTCATTAAAAGCACTCTGGGGCTCAGAATCACGCTTCGTCAATTTTCACGGACTTTTAAAATAAACATATATTTAAGAAAATTACATGGAAATTACAGGTCTTTACAAACCTCATGATTGGTCATTGAACTTTGATGAGGTCCCTCAAATTCAATGTTCTTTTATGGTCATTAAGAACATTTGTCATGAGAAAATAAAGGAATAAAATTCCTCCTGATATATATTAACCATAATATTAACAATATTTATCATGGAAATAATATATATTATTCTAATCATGAGATTAATAAAGAAAAAGTTGGGTTTTACCCATTATGCTTCACCTATCTACAGAAGATGAAAGACTATCTGTGACACGTGGACCTTCTTTAGTTGTTAGTCATTATGATGTCATAGAGTAATAACTTGATGATGTAAATTTTAATTATATTATTTAGGTTATCTCATTATTGTGATTAATTATATACTATAATGGACCAGTAAATGAATGTTGAAAATTAGTTACTTCCTTGAGAGACGTATTTCATCAATGATCTTGGTAGTATAATTTTTGGGATATATTGTATCTATATGGGGTTCTTGGTGTATTCTTTTATTAAAATTGACATTTTATATCATGTCTTAATTGAGGTAAATTTAAAGAGCTTCATATATAGGTGAATCTGTGTACTTGTTATCATCCTCAGACCAAAATTCAATCTATGTATACCATTTTGGTAATAGAGAATATATTGGAGTAATGTGTCCATAATTTTAGTGGTTTATTATAGAAACATCTATTTTTTTTTCTCCAAAAATATTACTCATTTGGATTTTATTTAGATGAAAATTTTTGAGGTATTTTATGAATGTCTATACTAATCTCCACTATTCGAATAAATTGCAGAGTAACAATTGGTTGTCTATATGAGACTCATATAAGAGGCATTGAAGCATATCTATTTGATTAAGAAGAAGTTAGACAGAACTCATATCTTGTAGATATCTTCTACATGCCATAGATGATGTCCTATAATGTTTTAATTGGTGAATGGGTATTTTTACATGTGTCACCTCAATTGAGACACTATTTTATTCATACATAGGGGAAGATAATGCCCAGTTTTGTATAACCATTTTCGATTCCTGGGGGATTAGTATCACAATATATAAATTATCAAATCCTCTATGATGAAACGTTTTGCATGATATATGTAATATATCCCAACATTAATGATATCATCAAGATTATTCTGATGTATCAATGTGGATAAGGTGGAATATGATTCTGGAACATCATTAGAGTGGTTCATATGGTATATGATACTGATAGTGCATCTCATGTTTAAGATATAATTAGGTGTGGAGTTTTTAACACTGAAACAATTATTATGTATTTATTCATTCCATTTACTAAAAAATATAACATATATTTTTCTAATAAATTTATTAAAGGGGTTCGATGAGGCTTGTGTTTGGGTTTTGTGGAATCAAATTGGTTAAAGAACTTTTAAATGTTTTATATTTCCTATTGGGGGTACGTAAGGTGGCCACTGATGTTTTGGTGGGGGTGGTAGTGTTGCATTCCACTACTAGTGGATGTCTGATAAAAGGTGAACCAAAACACAATATGTTCACTTGATTTCCAATGGGGTCTGAGTATATTTCTTGTGTGAAACTCTATGGTTTTTTAAAGTTTAATTTAATTAACTAAACTTAATTAAAAATGGATTTAATGGGTTTACCTTTGGTCCCCACCCAAAATATTTTTCCACCCCATATCCCTCAATTAATAGTTTTCTCTTCACATTGATTCCATTTTTATTATTATCCGAGCTCAAATCATAGATTTTTCTAACAAAGTTGAGTGATAAATGGTATTCAAGAATTCCACTTGACTTTAATATTTGAGTATTTCATTGTCTCTTCACACATGAAAGATTATTCTCTAAATTGGATGTTTTAATTATCTTCCTTGAATTCATTCACTTGGGGAAAAATCATCCCAGGATATTAAATGAGGTGGACCCTGTTAGCCTTTGGTTGGTGGTCCCTTGAATTATCAAAAAAAAAATTCATGTGTGTAAGGCATAGTTTGTAAAAAATTAAACACCATTTTTTGTATTTCATAAGAAAAATTTATTCTTGTCTCATTAAGTCTCTAATGGGGAGTAGAACTGTGAATGTCAACATGAGATATATGAGAGATGTATGTCACTACCGTTGGTCTTAAATTACCAAAATCTTTGTGAGATTGAATTTGAAGCATGAATTTTGACTCTATATGGGTTTTTATGTTGGAGACTCATTTTTATGATCCTATTATGTTGTGTTAGTATAATTCATTAATACAGAATACAATTAGGATGTAGTAGAAAAATGGTTAGAAATACTAGGAATGAGTCTTTGATTATGATATTTTGTTAAGAACATAACCCAATATATATTATATACATGCACATTATATAAATTTATCCTCATATTATCGATGTCCTAGTATGTTGACAATACATCAAATGCCAAGATCCAATTTTTGGTGGTGTACCATTCACCCTTTTTTATTTATGTTGTCTTATCCACCCAAATTGGGTATGTGTTCTATAATTCACAATGAGGAAATTGTAATAGTTGAACCATGTCCTCATTGGGGTGTCATCTAGTGGTACCTCTTCAATATGGTCATTTCACTATTTGTGCAACATCAACCTATAGAGAAAGTCTCAATATTTTCTTATGCTACTAGAGACTTTTAATTATGGTGTATCATTCACCTTATAATTGAGGATGGTTTGAAATTGACCCTATACACAGTGATACATGTAGTACATATTTCTCCTTGAATATATTTGTGGTGGTTCATGAATATCTCAGTGGTGCATCACCCACATAGGGACATAGGTTAGTGGAAAATCAAACAATAGGTAGTTGATGTTTGTGGCATCTTAACTATGAAGAGGGTGATACTGGTGGCATATAATCCACCAAGGGGAGTTGTCTTGATGGTATTCAACAACATAGAGTAATGTTTTGGTAGTTTATCATCTACTGATAGCCTATAATAGTGGTTTATTATTTACATAATATAGAGAAGTTGTGGTAAATCATTCCCACATAGTTGATGAAGCATTGTTTACCCAAAACAAATTACCCCCCCCCCCCCCCCGCACACAGACAGTCTCTCTCCATCGATATTTGACAAGTGAAGGGTTGTTAAATATTATTAAATGTGATAATGAAATGTCATTAAATAATCATACATGATGGTGATAAATCATTCACATTATTTGTGATATGAGGAGTTTCATATAATTCATCTATGATGTGTGTTCAATCTATGGGTATACAATCCATTTATTTTACTAACCAATGTAGGTTTAGTCAAACATGTTTAGGATATTGATAATTCTAATAGGTGACATGTAATTATTTGTTATTTTTTAATTTATGGGTATTATATATCAACCATTCATATATTATTATTGGAATTATTTGATAAATTATTTTGGGTTTCCTAGTGACTTGTACCCACATCATACTCGTGTATATCCTTCCCCTCGGGTTTTTGTTATGTTTCATGACATAGTGTAGAGACCCTCTCTAGAAATACATTAACATTACATAAATTTTTTTGTGTACTTAAAACATTAAACAATTATATTCCCAATGACCATGCAATTATAGTGCCTTTGGAGACAATGAAACATAAAACACTGGTACATAAATGAGCTACCTTGTCTCCCACAAGGTCATTCATTACTAGAACCCTTCTTAGAAACATCAGACACAATATATATCTTCATAACCTAGTGGAAGGAAACATAAAAAGGGGTGATCTTAGATGATCAATAAGGGTAGACACATGAGATACAAAAACATAATTAGGAGAATAAGGTTATGTGACCATGATCATGAAAATAGAATATCATAACCTGCATGTCAAAGATCATAAACATGATTCATTGTATATATTGCGATAGTTCATAATATATGAATCATAAGAAAATAAATATCATATTACATGAAATAATAGAATATGAAAAGACATGGAATTGTGGAAGACACATGAGCATATATTGTACAATTTCTATAGTATCCAAGGCATCTCTTCCAAGCCCATCATAGTAGTTGGAGTTAACTCCCTATACTATCTTTGCAGTCATGGTTTACTCCCAAGGCCATCATGATGGCAAGAATAAACTACCCAAACCATCTTAGTAGTCATGGTTCACTACCATGACAATCATAGTAATCAAGGTTAACTCCCATGACATTCATAGTCAATCTCATGAGGTATAAATATTTACCTTTGTCAATGGAGGGAGATATTGGGTCTCCCAATGTCATTGTGAAATCATACATACATGTTCCCCAAGAAGAAGAAAAATCATATCATAACACATGAAATGAAATTGGTGCTATATATATGTAATCATATCATAAAATGTGAAAAAACATTGGTTTCATAATCATTCCATCATAAACATAACCTGTGAAAATAAGTGTGTATTAAAAGAATATACCCTGTGAATGAGATATAAGTTTTGCAAACATCATGCCATAACAACAAAAACCATACAATGCAAGAATATGAATTTTTACAAGTAATAATTTCCCAAAAATGCATGAGAAACACCAATAGATGTTATCTTTATTAGGAAATTATTTTTATGGATATATATAAAAAACATTCAGGCAAATATCCTTTCTACATTGAAAACACTTTTTAAGGCAGAAAATATTTTAAAACACCGTTTTCTTTGAAAATATCTTTGAAATATTATGGATAATGGTTTAAAACACATAAAAAAATTTAAAATTATAATCATTTAATTAAATTGATCTTCTGGGATCATTTAAAAACACTTTTGAAAAAAATTTTGAAATCATGGATTTTAAATAAAACAAACTTCTCACCGAAGAGAGAAATATAGCCAGATTGTTAATAAAATTGTTTTATTAATTATATTATGAAAAAAAATAGAAGAAAAATTCTACTAATACATTAATATATATTGAATATATATATATGATAATGAAACTACTATTTTTACTTGAGATTTGGATCATAATATTTCATCAATGGAATCAAAAACATAAATAGTCTTGAAAAGCGATGTGATTTTTTAATAAACTCTCATCACTTGGTATCATGGGATCATACTCTCCATGTAAGAAAATGAAATTACATTAATCTTAAAATTTAATGAAAATAAATAGATTCATAATATTACTTTAAAAATGGAATTATATATAACTTGAAAATGAATATAGGTGCATAAAAAACAAGAGTCTCAATGAAGGAAAATTAAGACAAAAATAATCTACTGATTTAGTAACATTTGGAAAATAAAAACCATGAAATATATATCATTTAATATATTTGTAAATACCCATAAATTTAATAACAATTATAATTTATTACTTACATTGATAGAAAATAGGGAACACAAAAGGGATAGGTGATGAATAAACCAAGTATCTTGCGGAAATAAAAAGTGAGTTGAAATCCCCTTAACATATGTATTCACTCTCATCATAATCATAAAATCATAACATATAAAAAATTTAAATTTAATATAAATATAACATAGAACCATATTCTTACATATATTAGCATGTATTTTTTGATTATGGCTTTATATTACCCTCTTGTAAACAATTATATGTTTAGGTTTCACTTCGGGTAATATCCGCTTTGTTTTTCGCATGTGTCTTTATTTGTTATAACATGGGTCCATATAGTTATATCATGATTTCCAGAATGTAATCTATAATTTAAATATAATTTATTTTCATTATAATCTATATAATATAGAATTATGAAATTGAATACACCATTCCTATAGAAGGTTTTTCGTACATACATGAAAACACTATTACTATTTAATTATAGTGTTGAAAGAATGAAAGTAAAAGTATTATATGGATATATATAGATATAATTATTAATTTAGATTTATTATATCATATATATAATATATATTTACTAAACCCATACTTTATATATTCCATGTATTTTATGAATTAATCACATCATTTTGTGGGGGTGGTAGTTAACACGTTCTTAAATGAAATTATCGTATTAAAAAAAATTCAAAGTATAAAGATGTGCATGGTAAAAATAATTACATAATATTAAATATAAAAAAAATTATATAAAATATATAAAAATATTTTAAATCATAATTTCAACCATCATTGGTGGTAAAAGAAAAATGAATACTGATTATTTAGTGAGGTGGTAGTTCGCTGTACACATAAACTAATTGTTCATTACCCATTAGATTGATATATTTATAGGTTTAGGTGGAACCCTTAGCATAAAAACATACTATTATATTGAGGATAATTTTTTTCTATAATCATATAATGTTTATATTGGATGGAGTGGATAATGAAAATAAGAGAAACAGTTTGAGATAAGATGTTACCTCTTAATCGGTAAACTCCTTTGGGATTATGCCAAAAGGAATGCTTGGATTTCTTTTTTACACAGGGGGATCCCTCTCGGAGGAAGGAATAGAATTTTTGAATTGTATTGGGGAAATATTTTCCAAACCTAATGGGGTTGGGAGGTGTAATGAAGTGGACGAGAGGAGGCCTTTTGTAGTGGTGGAGGAGTGGAAATCTTGTAAATAATTGGAAAAGAACTTCCACCCACATATTTCCCATGTAAAGTGGCACACATAATGGATAGATGTCAATAAAATGAAGTATAGGGTCTAAATATTTCCATATAACAGGTTTTGGAAAAGTTTATAAGTCATTTTGGCTCTTGAATATAAGGATTAGTCTTTATTTAATAGTATTATTACCTTAATCGATGTAATTAATTTTAATTAAATTAACTATTCATTTTTTCCAAAAAAAACTAAGATTCCATTTTTAGAAATTATAAATTATGATGATTACAAATATGGTATTTTTTAAAATTATTATCAAATAATTAGAATAAATTTAATTAAAAATAATCTTGTAGTTTTGTTAATGATGTGGGTTTTTAATGTAGAAACATGGAAAAAGATTAATGTTTTCTATACACATGTTCAAAGTGAAATTGATCGAAATGACATATATTTCATTAAATGACAATAATATTATAAAATTACACTTTAAAAACAATTTAAAATACAATTTAACCTTATAAGTATATTTATTGAAAAAATATTTTTGAATGATCAACCGACAATTTTCAATATTCATCCAAAAATAATGTTTCAAAGAAAATCCCAAAAATTATCCCTAAGATAATTTTGACATTATAAATTCAAAAAATTAATTTGATTTTATCTTATTAGATTTCTAGTTTTTTTGACTTTTTTTTAGTTTTTATATATGGAAATAAAAATTACTTCATTAGAGAAATTATTTTTTAAAAATATATAAAGATATTTCTCCAATTTAAATATTTAATTATAAATATGTTTTATTTATATAAAAAAGTTATTGAAATATTTCAAATGTAGTTATTACTATTCATATTTCTATGTTTTATTTCTACATCATAACTATATCATTTTAACAATTATAACAATAGAAAAGATGTTTCTTATAAACTCCCTGTTTTGTGTAATATATGTCATGTTTGTGTTGCGTGTAACATACACCAAGTCCGTGCTTCATACGCATATTTTGTGCCACATGAAAGGAATGTTTGATATAATGCAATGAAATACATCAATTAAAGTTAATTCATTCGAAAAACATTGTCTTTAAAAAATGTGTTGTTACATTCTACCCCCCATAAAATGAATTTCACCAATGAAATTGATCATTCCAGTACAAAAAAATGATGATTCTTTTACTTCATTATATCATCAAGTTCCCATGTAGCTTTATATAACTAGTGATTTCTCTAAAAAACATTGACCAGGTGATTGGTATTTTTTTGTATAACATCCTTTATACATTCCAAATTTTGAAATAGTTTTTCCCTAAGATTGATACCGATCTAGCGATACAAACTCAGAGTTTTGTATATGTGAAGGGTTCGGTATGTACTTCCATAGGAGAGATAAATGAAACACATCATGGAATTGAGATACATTTGGAGGAAGTTCCAATATATAGGCTACAATCCTAATAGAATCAATAATCTCAAATGGATTGATATACCTATGGCTTATTATCACTTTCCACTTCAATCTCATAACTTTATAATAGGGTGAGATTTTATGAAACATCCTTTCAACCACGTCAAATTTGTGATAATGAAAATGGTTATCAAAATAACTTTTCGTCCTAATTTGGACTTCCTTGATATGCTAGTGAATGGATCAGACCTTCACTTCCATTTTACCAGTGATATCAGGTCCAAATAACTTTTATTATCCAACTTCCTCCCATCACAATAGAGATCATCATTTCTTCGCATAGAGTGATTCATAAGGTCTCATCTAAATGATTGGGTGAAAGAAATTGTTGTAAGAAAAATCAACTATAGGAAGTTTTTATTCCAACCAACATTCAAATCTAGAAAACAAGATGTCATCATATCCTCAAGGGTATAAATTGTTATTTCAGACCAATCGTATTTCATAGGGTGGTATGTAGTGATAAAACACAATTCTGTATCATGTTCAAGATGAATAATTCACCAAAACACTATAGTATACAACGAATCACAATCAGATACAATGGTAAGTGGTACATACTTTAGAATTACTACTTCCTTACTATATATCCAAGTAGGATGATCCAAAGAGAAGAAAATTCCGATAGGGATGAGTAAACTAACTTTTTATGGTGATCAACTAAAACCCATATAGTATTAAACCCTTTAGATGTTTCGGTAGTCTAATGAATAAATCTATAGTGATGTTCTCCCGTTTCCATTATGGTATGGGTAATGGATGAAAAATACCCTTATACTTTTTTCTTTCATCATTAAATTGTTTTCATACCATGAAATGAGATACAAACACTATGATACCTCCCTTCATTTCATCCCACCAAAAGCATTCTTTCATGTCCCTATATATTTTTACAATTAGATGATGAATATAGAATGATGAACTCTATGATTCCACTAATGGATACTTCTTTAATTCTAGTATTAAAAGAACACATACATGGATCTAGAACCTTATCATCCCATCCTGATCATGGTTAAAATCAAGAACATTTCAAACTTTCTTTTTCTTCTCTACATATTTTGTTTTGTGCCTCCATAATATTCTAATGGATATCGGGTTAAACATTCATTTGAGAAAGACCATATTTATACCCTTTATTTATGATTTCTAGATCCATCCTTTACATATCCAAAAATATTGGATCTTTTGTGATCCTCATCATGGATACTCTATCATGATCCTTCCAACTCAAAGAATCTACCTCCTTGTTCTTTTTCATAGGGTTTTGATGTATTGAGCAGTCATAATCCTTTATCAACTCTAACCATATTCTCTAGTGAATGTTTAACTCATTCTCTATGAATAATAATTCCCAATATAATGATGGGTATATATATAACTTCTTTCTCCATAATGATAATGACTAAATACCATTAATGAAAAAATTATCACTGCTAACTCGAAATCCAAAGTTGAGAAATTTCTCTCATGAATCCTCAACCACCGAATCTCATAAAAGATAACCATATTATTATATATAAGATCACTTACCAATCCCTTCGTGGTTTCATAAATATAGATTAAAAATTATTCTCCACTATTGAGTAATGTAAGTGTTGGTGCACTAAATAACCATCACTTCAGTTCCTTGATATTTTCCTCACATCCATCTAACCGTAGAAACTTGAAACCCTTCTGAGTTAACTTGGTCATAGGATTAGATAGTCATTAGAAAATCCCCACAAACCATCGATTAGATCCGACTAAACCAAGAGTCCTATGAATCTCAATAATTATTGTAGGTCTACTCCAAAATTATATAGCCCCAATCTTTTATGGATATATTGTTATACCATCTCTTGTGATTATGTGAACCCAAAATGAATCCCTTAGTAGACAAAATTCACACTTTGTAATTTTTTCAAATAGTTTATCCTTCCTTAGGATATTTAGTAAAATTTTAAAGTGATCATCATGCTCTTAATTTATATTTGAGTAGATAATAATATCATATATATATATATATTACCGTATCCATATCAAGATAATATCTGAAGACTGTATTTATCAATTTCGTGAAGACAATTGGGATATTAGTAAGAAAAAAAATTCACTATATATTCTTAGTGTCCATACCTTGTACGAAATGTTGTATTTGGTATATCCACCTTGATGAACATTAATTGATGATATCAATAATGAATTTCAATCTTGGAATAGATTTAGTCTCCATGAATTTGACCAAACTTCTTCTCAATACATGGATGTGGATACTTGTTCTTGATTGTGATCTTGTTCAACACTTAATAATCAATGCAGAGTACCACTGATCCAAGTTTCTTTTAAAAGAAATTAAATTTTGTAGCATAATTTGACACACATGTCTGAATGAATCCCTTATCAATGTTTTCTTGGAGTTTCTTCTTCATATCCGACAACTCAATAAAGACCAATTTATAGGGAGTCTGTGAAATCGTTGTGGATCTATGTATGAGTTCTATTGAGTACTAAACTTCACTTTTTTGTGGAAGACTAGGAATATCCTCTGGAAAGGAATCTATGAATTATATAATAGTGGGATTATTATCGATGTCAATTTTTCCCAAACTATTTGAGATAAGAAACTCTTAAGAATAAGAATTAAGACCCATACACTAGATGTAATCTCCATAGAATGTTCATACTTATAATCACAAGGATAGATAATCATAGCAGTGTTTAAAATATCCAACGTATCATCCCTTCCTAAATAATTGATGTCATATTTATGCAGAGAGAACTAATCCATGATTAAGAAGTTATAAAATTCAACAAAATGAAAAAAAAATACAAGTTTTACAAGAATCTAATTTCAAAAAATGTCAACTAGAGTGGAATCATATACTTGGGATGCAGTCACCATACCCATAGGGGTTTTCACTAATAATTCCACATCTATTTATTTTGGTTGAATCTTAGCACCAATTTAAAATTTGTTAGATAAGAAGATGTGGGTATGTCTAGAATAAAATATTACATTAGCTATTCTAGAGTCGATGGTAACTATACCTATCACCACATCATTACCACACTCTCATCATAAATATCAATTTCATCAAATTTTTCACTGTCCATCAGCTTAGGAGGTTGCTTGAATCAATCATCATCACCAGTAATTTGTTTTGGGAACTAGTTAAAATGATTCTCATTCTCCTAACACATTTATCATTGATTTACGAGAGTCTCATTTTGTGCATATTTTTCTCTATTAGTACTATTATCTAACTTCATCCCATCACATTGAAGGTAAAATTTCCAATGTTCTTCCCTTACACACGTAAATCAATTATTAAACCCCTGAAAACAATTTCCTATATAATTCTTCCAACACTTACTAAATAAATGGATATATCATCTTCTGCTCATCATGGTTTTATAGACATTCTTTTAAAATACATCTTTATTTCCTTGTTAAATATTTGATATTGATATGTGACTCTATACTCCATTTATAACTTGATTTCATAATGGAAAATATATTCATAGCTACTAATATATCTTGTGGAAAACACCCTTATGATATATATCTGAAAGTCACTAAAGAACCTATCTTCTTTACATTTAGGATGGAAGATAATTCCTAAATTGTACAACACAATTATTGTGGAATTATCCTCATAGGTACCAAAAGACTCATTATCCCTTTGTTTCAACTCAAGGAACACTTTCTCCATATATCTATGAAAAATACTAGGAATATAATTATTGAATGATAAGTGTTTGAATTATTCTCATTCAATGGATTTGATTTCATCATTATTCATTTTATTCTTAATTAGAGTCATCCACTAGTCGTATTCTCCATAAAAATGGTAGGCAAATAGAATGACCATTTCATTATCCAATCACTAGATAGTGGATAATATCTTTAATGTAGTAATGATCTGTTGTTCAGAAATATTTGGACAAGAAGATCCTATGAAAGAAGGTGGACATTGAGTCATGAAATACTCAACATAATGTTGTTCCCTACTTTGTCATTAAGAAGTCCACTATGATTCATTTCATAAGAAAGTAGTGTAAGAATATCAGTAAGGTTTTTTTTATTTCTGGTACCATAGAATTTTGTTTCTCTAGAGGATAATCATTGTATTGTCCCTCACAATCATGGTTCCTTCTGTCATGACCCGTCCTCGGGGCCCATGCCATGAGTACCCCAATCCCTCCTTCCATAGGCCAGGGGCTGGTGACTAGCACCAAAGGCGTAAATCCCAATAAAAAGGGGAGACATTGCCTTTATAAAAGTAAAAAAAACACAACAGAGTGCGCAAAAGAAGAAAGTACTAAGTAAAAATGAGTACAAAAGTATGTTCTAAAAAGTAAAGGGTCAATATACAAACCCAACTATAAAGTATAGTACAACTAATAAACTAGTACAACTACAGTAAAGTAAAATAGCAACCCCTGAGTCATCCTCTAGGAATCCCACTTAAAGGGTGGGTACATATGGTCTCCTTAGCACCCCAGGTTCGGCCGTCCGCTCCGTGTACATCTCGCCATGTGGTCCACCTCCGGTTACCGTCAAACTCCACAAGCCTCCACCTCGATCAGTGTTGTCTGTCATCTACATCCAACACAACGTAGTGTGGGCATGGCCCGTGTAAGGGGTGAGTATATGATACTCAGTAGGGACCCCGAGACCTCTAATGTTCTCCCAGAATCCATAAAGGATAAATCACAAAATAAAAGATACAATCATGAAGTATCAAACAACCCTACTTAGGTATATGCCCATACATATACCTAAGTTATCAATCACAGTTCGACTCCAACTCTCGAGCCGAAGCACAACCTAGTCCACACAGAAAAATCAGTCAATCACATCGATGATAGTGATTGAAATTAAAGACTCATCTCACATGGGTATACATCTTTCTTATAGAAATAGTGATGATTAGATGTAGTCACTGATTCATCTAAGTTGTCGGACCCACGTAGGAACTAGACCAGCTAAGCTGTCGGACCCACGTTGGATACTAGACTAGCTACTCTATCGGACCCACTCAAGATACTAGTAATGAAGTCAAACTGTCGGCCCCACATAGGATTCAAGTACAGTAGTCATCGCTGTCAAACCCATGGCGGATTCTAGTATAGTTATTGTCGTCGAACCCACGAAGGATTCAAGTACGGTAGTCGTCGCAGTCACAGCTAGCTCTAGGGTTCCCGCACACAGCACGCTCGATTCCTGGAGAGTCCGGTCCTTGAGCAAAGGTTTCGATACATAAAATATAATGAAGTCTGGTTTTGATGTATCTCGAAGATTCATATCTTCAATAGGAACACAACGTGACAGATGGTGCGTCAATCGAACACCCGGTCTGAGAGTTATTAGCATTTTTATTCCCGGGGCCCCGTTGGAAATACACTCATTCCATAACCGGCCATTTTCCAAAGACATCCAAAACTCACATAGAGTATCACAAAATAACCTCTTCGTAGCGAGGGTCTCAGTGCTGCAGACGAAGTGTCGATCTGGTGCACGGTCGTGAAGTTATTCGCATGTAAAGCGAAACGGCCATGGCCTGTTAGGACTGGTGGGCGGGCGGGTAGGCCCATTCTGGCTCGGTAGGTCAAACCCGTCTAAGGGTTCGGCCTAGCCCAATAATGCGCAGCCCAGCCTGGTGGGGCACAACCCGGACCGTGGAAGGCGGCCCGGCCCGGTGGGGCATGGTCGGGCCTGCGGCCGACCGCGCCGGTGCGGGGGGGGGGGGGGGGGGGCGACCCCCCGACTTCCCGAACCGGCGGAGCCGAGCAGGGCCGCCCTCCTATCTGTCCGGCCAAAGCTGGTTTTTATTCCCGGCAGGATCGGCCCCCACGGGCGGGCCGCTCTCCCCCCGCGTGGCACCTGCGGGTGTCGCGACCTCTTCAAACCGCCTGGCTGACGAGCCGGCCGATTCACCGCCGAAGTGGCCCGCGGAGCACGGGCTGTGGTTCCCCATAGCGCGGTGCCTTAGAGGTTTCGTGGACCCCCAGTCCGGCCGTCTTTGGTCGGTCGATTCTTATTTGGCCAAGCGGCCCACAGATGCAGGTCGTGGTTCCTCTCTATGCGGCCAGCAAACGGCCACCACATCCTCTGGTCACCGCCACCTCTTCTGTCACCGCCTCCATTGAAATAAAACAAGGATCAACAGACAGTCGACAGGCCGTGTTCATTCATCCATGCCCTTCTTGTTAGTCGGTATCATATGGCCGAAGATAAAACATGGCTTCAACGAAGAACGAAGTACAATTTTATTCAATTAAAATTGAAGCGAACCCCCAACCTTGTAATTGAGGTCCGTTCGTTGATGAGCTGCAGAAGACGAGTGTCGCTGTAGTCGGGCGTCGCGGAAGACGAATGTCACGGAAGACGGACATTGATTCCTTTGATGTAGAGGTGCATTTGAGGAGGGAGCGTAGCCGAAGTTCCTTGCAGGTGGCTCCTCCTCTTGTGGCTCGGACGAATATTGAATTTGGATTCTTCGTTCTTTGGCAGTTCTTTGTTGGAAGGTAGAATCTTTCCTCTAATTTTCCAAAGTTTTCCCACAGATATTTTCCAAGACAATATTATAATAAGGCATTTCCCATAATTATACAATTTCCATGTAATTCAAAGAGATTCAAAAATTAGAGGAGCCAATTCAGTAATTGATCATTAAATGAAAACATGTTGGCCATATTTATGGAGAGAGAGAAGGAGGTGAAGAGTCACAATTAAGGATGAGAGTTAAATGGGGGGTTTCGAGGGAGTTGAGGGGAGGGGATAAGTTAGGGGATCGTGTGGGCCCCACCACTCTTAGTTATATCCTCCCATGGGATGTTACGTGGGGTGTGGTCCCCACCTCCAACATTCCTTTGTAGGAAATAACTTCCACTTAAAATAATATTATAACACATCATTTTTATTAAATTCTTAATGAATCCCCAAATTTTAACTACCACATACGACAAAACGCAACTGCGGTAAAGGTCCCCTTAAGAGAATACTAGTGTTGCGAGTTCATCGGTGCCCTTGGATTTCAATACCGAGCACAGGTTCAAATGATAGAAAAACCCGCATGTACGTTTATAGAACATACCCGAACAAAACTTCAAAAATTGATTCTGGGAACACCGGGACTCGAAATCAACTGCCGTCAGAACCACATTCTCGTAAAATTCCAAAGTATTTAAATGAAAGAAAATTCCATGAAATTTCTAGGTCTTTAGATTACCCCCACCTCAGAGCTTTACATCACCGTAATGCTACAACATACACTAGGGAAACAAAAGTGGCTACTGAGCACGCATCTCAGCCTCCCGATCCAAAGCGATCTCTTGGAGGTTCCTGTGGTGCCAGAAAATGCACACCAGAGGAATTGACAGTCAACGTAGGGCCTACTCTTGTCGATCCTCGATCTCTACCGGTACCTCCATGAATGTCACCCCGTCATCGATGTCCAACTCCTCGTGGTCGATAATGTGGGTCGAGTCGTGCACATATCTCCTCAGCTGAGATACGTGGAAGACATCATGCACCCGGTGAAACTAAGGTGAAAGGACCCGGCAGTATGCCACCTCGCCTACTCTGCTGAGGACCTGGAAAGATCTGATGAATCGAGGAGACAACATGGCGCTTCAACCAAATATCTGCAAACCTCGTCGAGGTGAGACCCATAGGAAGACGTGGTCGCCATCCTTGAACTCCAGTGGTCTCCGCCTCCTATCAGAATAGAACTTTTGTCTTCTCTGTGCAGTCTTCATTCGGTCGTGGATGATCTGCACCTTCTCCATCATAGCCTAAACCATCTCTGGTCCTACAAGTGTTGACTCCCCTGGTTCAGTCCATCATAGAGGTGATCTGCAAGGTTGGTTGTATAGTGCCTCTTAAGGGGCCATCCCAATGGTGGAGTGGTAACTGTTGTTGTACTAAAACTCCACCAAGGGTAAGTGATCCTCCGAGCTGTGACCAAAGTTGAGGAAACATGCACGGAGCATGTCCTCGAGGGTCTGAATGGTCCTCTCTGTCTGGTCGTCCGTTTGAGGATGGAAGGCGGTGCTTAGATGTAGCTGTGTCCCAAAAGCATCTTGTAAACCCTTCCATAGCCTGTAAGTGAATCGAGCATCTTGATCGGAAATGATAGACGATGACACACCATGAATCCGTTCAATCTCATGAACGTAGAGGCATCCCAAGATCTCTACTGAGCCTTACTCTCTAATCGATAGAAATTGGTCCAACTTGGTGAGTCGGTCTATGATCACCCAGATAGAGTCATGTCCTCTTGATGTACGTGGATGCCCTATCAGGAAATCCATAGATATCTCGTCCCACTTCCACTCTGGGACCTCTAAGGGTTGTACCAAGCCTACTGGTACCTTATGCTCCGCCTTCACTTCTGACAAGTGAGGCATCATGAAACGAACTCTGTTATAGCCTTCTTCATACCCATCCACCCATACTGTCATCTGAGGTCATGATACATCTTCCCAAATTTTGGATGTACCGCTAGAGGGGAAGTGTGAAACTCACTCAGCACCTCCTCTTTTTGTGAAACTGGTACCATGGTACATCTCCTGAATAGGATGACATGATCCCCACCTTCAGAAAATCCTTCGGGTGCCATCCCTAAGGATATCTGATCATGTCATGTCTCTTAGTTAGTGTTCCCAGGCTGTGCCTCCCTGACTCGCTAAAGAAATGGAGGAGTGATTGTGAGAGACTGAAGAAAGGATGCTCCATCTATATCCATAAAGGATATCTACAACACAGATAGTTGTTTCGTCGCCTCTCCTAGTAGCTCAATTCCCAATCTCCTTCTGAGCGATCAGCTACAACGTTCCCATACCCAGGAGTATAGAATATCTCGATGTCATAGTCCTAGAGGAACTCGATCCATCGCCGCTTACTCAGTTTCGGGTCCTTCTGTGAGAAGATGTACCTGAGACTCTGGTGGTCAGAATATACTGAAATGTGCTCGCCCATCAGATAGTGTTGCCACATCTTCAAGGCAAAAACCACTACTGCTAAATCCAATTCATGGGTATCGTAGTTATGGTCATGATGTCTCAAATTCCATGAACCATACGCAATCACTACTCGCTCCTACATCCTGACACATCTGAGTCTGGTCCCTGATGCGTCGCAGTAAACTACATACCCAACGCCCTCCTCCGGTAGCCTCAAGATGGGCGCACTGGTCAATCTCTTCCTCAGCTCCTGACAGATCTACTAGTATCTCTCTGACCACACGAAGGGTTTCCCCTTCTTCGTCAAAGCTGAAAGTAGTGCTGCAACTCTGGAGAAGTCTGGCACAAATCTCTGATAATACCCAGTCTGACCAAGAATACTTCGAACCTCCGTCACACTCCTGGGTGGCCCCCAAGCAAGAACCGCCTCGATCTTCACTAGATCCACTACTACCCCAGCCTCTAACATGACATGTCCCAAGAAGTGAACATCTCGAATCCAGAACTGGCACTTCAAGAAATTATCATAAAGATGGTTCTCTCGAAGTGTATCCAGTACAACTCGAAAGTGGTAGGAATGCTCCTCATCAGTAGTCAAGTAAATTAGTAAGTCGTCGATGAAAACTATGAAAAATAGATTGAGGTATGTCTGGAAGATCATGTTCATGAGACTCAGGAACACTGCTGGAGCATTGGTTATGCCAAAGGCAAAACTAAGAACTCGTAGTGGCCATACCAACACCTGAAAGCCATCTTCTGCACAGCCTTGTCTCGAACTCTGAGCTATTGATAGCCTAACCTTATGTCTATCTTAGGGAACCATCGTGCTCCCTTGAGCTGATCAAAGAGGTCTTCAATCCTTGGGAGTGGGTACTTGCTCATAACGGTCACCTGATTCGGGCGACTTTAGTAGACACATAGTCATAATCTCCCATTCGCCTTCTTGGTGAACAAAACCGGAGATGCCCTGGGTGAAACACTGGGTCGGATGAAACATTTCCCATGCAAGTCCTCTAGCTATACTCGCCGCTCACGAAGCTCAGTGGGAGCCATCCGATATGCTGGAGTAGATATCGGTGTTGTCCCGGGGTATAGGTCTATGTAAAAGTCTACCTCTCTGTGAGGAGGTAGTCCTGGAACATCATCAGGGAAAACGTCCGCATACTGATCCACCTCAACAGGAAAAATCGGACTCCACACATCAACTGATCTGAGGATGAGACTACTCAACTGATGTGTGATCGGCTTCCCTCTCCTCCGTGAAAGTCCATCCTGTGCTGAAAAGGCTCCCTTCTCTCTAGTAAAGGTGAACCTGGTCCCATCCATGAGGACACACCTCACTTTGTGCCTAATGTAGTTGATCTGAGCATGGACTGTAGACAACCAGTCCATACCCAAGATGACACCGTAAGGTCTCGACGCCGCTACAAGAAGATCCCAGTCAAAACTCTCACCTCCTAGAGTAAGCTCACACTAACGGTACCAGTGTGTAATCATCGAGTATGCTCCTGTAAGAGTCTCTAGCCATAAGGATTGAGCCAATAACTCCGTCAGAATCTCCAAGCTCTGAACAAGGGTAGCGGCAATAAAATAATGACTCACACCTATGTCCATAATTACTGTCGCAAGGGTGGAGTAGACACAGATAGTTCCTCCAATCACCTCAGGTGCGCCGTGGTCGTAGGCCTTGACTGCCTGTAGATGAGCCTGCCTCTGCCCTCCAGCTCCCTGTGGTCGGGGTGGACCTCCAGGTTTTGGTGGTGGTAGAGCCTCGAAATATCGTCCACCACCCGTTTCTCGGCCAGTTCCTCTACCTCATCCGCCAGCTCCCGACGGACCACCACGGTTGAACCTCCGCCTCTCCCTAGGAGGTCCCTCTACTGTCTACTGCTCGTCCTCATGGCGGTTCGAACTGTCTCGAGCCATGTGACCCTACCCGCTGCATGCTTAGAACTGCCTTCTTCTCATATAGCAGGCTCTATTCTGTGTGCCCCGCACAACTGAACCTATATCTTGAGGTCGCCCACCTGATGGTCGAGTCCTCTTGGACCTCTACATCAATTGTCTACTTTTGGCTGCAGAAGACTCCGCTATGTGTCGTCCTGCGGTGGGTCTCGTAGCTGGTGTCGGCTCAACCAGAAAGCACTCCACAAGAAGGGCTCGCTCCAGTACTCCCTCCAATGTCAGAATACTGAGGGAGATCATAGACACCCTGATCTCATGTCTGATTCCCTGATCAAAGGTCTGGACCCTGAATAATGGGTCGCGTACCATGTTCATGGAGTATCGTGAGAGGTAAGTGAACCTCAAGGAGTACTGAGCTAATGTCATGCTGCCCTGCCGTAGATGTAGTAACTTCTGAATATACACTGCATGAAGGGTGGCTGGAACAAACTCAGAGAAGAAAAGACTCTCGAAGTCTTCCCAGAGTAAAGATTCCTCATCATTCACCTCGAGCATCAATATATTTTTCTTGTCATATGTGAAGAACACCCACTATCATTTATCCATGGTCGTTCTTCCTTTGTAACTTTTAGATCAGTTTCAACAACAAGAGCTTTTTCTTCTTTCACATCTTTCTTCACCATCGAATTCTGATAATTAATAAGTATTTGTTGAGCCGCTAATAGAACAAGACATCCTTTTTCAAGGTGTTCGGGTTTTTCACACCTTTCACAAATGGTCTCAAGAGTCTGGAACCTATTTTCTGTCTTGACTTTATTTTTCTCAACTTTCTTCAAGAAAAACTCCTCACTCTTCTTCTTTTGAGGAGATTGACTCCCCCTCAATCTCTGCCTTTCATAAATTGTGGGGTGGTGGTAATAATGTTGATTGAACCAACACATATTCGTTGTATGCCTGAATCCACTACAATACCAATAGTACCCATAGAAGGAGTACCTTCCTCTGAAGCTTTTGTTATGATACTTCTTTGTTGCGCTTTCATTGGCCTCTATTTGTCGATGGGCTGAAGCACAACTTGCTGAGTGTATCACAATTTTCTGATGAGGATAACAAAGTTATCTTCAAGAAAGATGGCTTTATTGTGAAAAGTGAAGAAGATGGGTAGATTGTTACAAGAGTCCAACAAACCAAAGAGAATCTATTTCAGGTTGCAAATTCACAAAACTCTTGTTACATGAGCTTAGTGGAAAAAAATCAGTTGTGGCACAGAAGACTTGGACACATGTGTCATAGAAATATGAGCAAGTTATCTCAAAGGGACAGTGTTCGAGATATTCTAGATTTTCCAAGAAGAAGAGATTGGTGTTGCACTACCTGTCAGAAAGGAAAGATTACAAGTGTTGTGCATAAGAAGGTTGACATTTGTTCAAAACAACCCCTTGAACTAATACATTATGATATATGTGGATGATGAGAAAACAATCAACAAATGGAGAAAAGTACTTCATCACATTAATTAATGATTTCACTAACATTACGTGTGTTATGTTTATGAAGCACAAGTCAGATGCCCTAAAAATGTTTAAAAGCTTCAGAAGGAAAGCTGAGAATGAATGTGAGTACTCTGTGAAGAAGTTGAGAACAGATAATGGTGGTGAGTATAGTAGTGAAGAATTTGAATACTATCTTGAGAAGCATGGGATTCAGCATGAATATAGTGCTCCATACACCTCAACAAAATGGGGTTGCTGAAAGGAAGAATAAGAGTTTGGTGGAAATGGGAAGAACCATGTTGCTTGAACATGGCCTTACTCATTACTTTTGGAGGCAAGATACAAGTACAGCTGTTTATATTCAAAATCGATGTTTCTATATGCCTCAATCAAATAAGACTCCATATGAACTTTTCTATGTAATTACTCAAAGTATGAAGAATTGTAATGTTTTTGGGAGCCCATGCATTATGAACAAGAAAGGTGGAAGTAGTGTAAAATTCGAGCAGAAAGGATAAGATGGAGTTTTTCTTGGTTATCCACCATAAGAAAGAGGTTATAGTTTATTTAACAAAGAAACATGAAAAATGGTGGATGCAGTTGAAGTAAAAGTCATTGAAACTCCAAGGATTGATAAGCATGTCTAGACATAAAAGGAAGATAAGGAAGATGAAATTGACGATTCTGATAAGGATGCAATAAATTGTAATCCTAATAAACATGAAGAATCAAATTCAGTCATATCAAGTGATGAGGAAGGCACACAGAAAACATATCCAAGGCTGATGAAACAAGTGCAAGATCAGAATATTATTGGTGATCAACGTCACATGGTTCAAAAATGAAGAACAAGTAATGCTATATCACAAACTTCCTTGTATTCCAAAGTGGAACCAAATGATGTTAAAGAAGCCTTCGAGCATCCAGAATGGGTTCAAGCCATGAATGAAAAATTGGATCAGATTGAAAAGAATGACACATGTTAACTCATACCCAAGCCTGAAAATAAGAACATTATTGGCACCAAATGGGTCTTCAGGAAAAAGTTTAACAAAGAAGGTGAAGTTATCAAAAACAAAGAAAGATTGGTTTGCAAAGGCTACACACAGAGTGAAGGAATTGACTATGAAGAAACTTTTTCTCCAGTGGCGAGATTAGAAAATATCTGAATCTTTCTTTCTATTGTTGCACAATAAGGCTACAAAATCTCTCAAATGGATGTCAAATCTGAATTTCGTAATGGTGATCTTAAAGAAGAAGTTTATATTGAGCAACCATGTGGCTTTGTTATTGGGATGAATGAATGTTATGTGTGCAGGTTGAAGAAAGCCTTGTATGGGATAAAGTAAGCTCCAAGAGCATGGTATTCCAAACTGGATACTTTCTTAGAGGAGATGAACTTCAAGAAAGGGATAGTTGAAAACAATCTATACATAAAGGAAATCCAAGATCTTTCTCTCATTATGATTGTCTATATTGACGACATTATTTTTGCTGGGAATAATGAAAGAAGTAGTGAAAGGTTTTCTAAATAAATGAAGAATGTCTTTGAGATGTCCATGTTGGGTGAAACGAGATACTTTCTTGGGTTACAAATATTGCAAGAGAAAGAATTCATTTTTCTCTCACAAGAAAAGTATGTTAAGGAACTTCCCAAGATGTTAGGAATGGAAAAATAAAAACCTGTATCAACTCATATCTCAGTGGGAACAAAGATAAACAAAGATGATGAAGGAAAAGAAGTTGATCAGAAAGAATATCGAAAGTTTATTGGAAGTTTGTTGTACCTGACTACATCAAGACCAGATATTGTTTTTGATGTTACCTTATGTGAAAGATTCTATAGTGATCCTAAAGAATCACATCTTGATACTGGAAAAATAATACTCAGAAACATAAAAGGCACACCAGAATTCGGAATCAAATATAGTGTATCAAATAACATTGATTTGTTTGGCTATTCGGATGCATATTGGGCACGAAAATTTGATGATTAAAGATCCACATCTAGTGGAGTGTTCTTTATGGGAAAAATTTGTGTTGTTTGTCACTCGAAGAAACAAAATTCTGTGACACTTAGTACAACTGAAGTTGAATATATTGCCGCTACTCAGGATGCTACTCAACTTATCTGGATGAAGACACAGTTGGATGATTTGTTAGTATAAGTAAAGTTTCTCTTTCTCTTGGTCTGTGATAATCAAAGCATAATTAATCTTACCAAGAATCCAGTCCAACATTCTCATTCAAAGCATATTGACATCAAATATCATTTCATCAAAGAGTATGTGGAAAAGAATGAACTTAAACTTGAATATGTTTCATCTACTGAACAAGTTGCTGATATTTTCACGAAACCTCTGCCAAATGAATCATTCTCAAGATTGAGGATGAACATGGTTGTCCAACATCTTTCTCATCAAGGCTAAGGTATGTTGTAATGTCCCCTCTCTCTTCTTACCTTTGGATTGTTTTGTCAAGGGGGAGAAGTTGTTTGTATCATAAATCAATTGTTCAAAGAGAGTGTTGTGTGTAAGTTGTGAACTCAGCATTGCTTGTGTATGTGAACTATTCTAACTATTTTTTGGAGTGGTTGTAGGAAAGAACTTGAAGTTGTTTGCAGGTAGTATGAAGTTAAAGATTTCTTTTTCACTATCTATGGATAGCATGGTTTTTCTATCAATGATTCTTGTTTCCTACAATGAGTTATCTCATGTAGGCTTAGAATTATTGATAAATAATCCATTGCTTGAGGTTTCCAAGATTGGTTATTTATGAAAACTCGGTTGACAACAAAATCCAAAGGGGGAGATTTTTAGGACCAAGCTGAAGGAAGAGATGGTTTTCCAGGATTTTCTTTTTTTGATCTTGAGGAAGTTTTCATAAAGGAAAGACACCTTGAATTTCTAAGTATTAGGAAGTTGTATGTTTGAAGATTCGGAACCGAGAATATTGAACATTCAGAACCTAGGGTTCGATGAATTTGGAGTCTGGAATTCGGAGTCTGGAAATTGAGAAGTTCAGAACCGGGAAATTGCAAATTCTCAAAAGATGGCTGATAGGAGATGTGATGGCACTAAATGTGACGATGCTTTGCTGTTTTGAAACTCTAAAATTGTGAGTATATTCAAGTACTCACGATTCAAGAAAAAGTTTGATCAAGAAGTCATATCGTGAAACAAAGGACATTCCGAGAATCAGGAAGAGACATTCCGAGAACGATAAGTCATACCAAGAATCAGGTGAGCCGTATCAAGAACCTGAAGTCGTACCAAGAATCGAAGAAGTCATATCGAGAACTCGAAACAAAAGAAGTGTTTGAACCTTGTAACTCCTAATGGAAGGTCACACATGCATGGGTATGTATGGAGATTGTGTAGGGGCACTTGACTGCAAATGATGTGAGCGAGATTAAATGAATGCACATTTGACGATTTATAAGGTGCCATAGGTGGGTTTTAAAATTTTAAAGAAATGTTGGTTTTAGAAAAGTGATTTATTCTTTTGTTTGTTTATGGTTGTCTTATGGGCATGTTTCCCTTTCCTTGTGTTGTTTATTTGATTGAGTTTTGGAATGATGCCAGTTTTTATTGTGTATTTCGTGTGGTTCTGAATATGCTTTCCAGAAAGTCTCATAATTTTGTTAATGAGCTATGACTAGTTCTTGGTTCTTTTCGTGTGTTGCTTGTCTAACGAGGTAGTTGAAGTCCGTTAGAGGTATTTGTATGGTACATGGAGATAGTGTGTGTCTTTGGGTTATGGGGAACTCCTGGGGAGGTGATTAGGATTGTACTGTCTCGGGTTTATTTGAGGGTTCAGATCTAGACTAGTAAGGATGGGATGTCTCTTAGTCATTGGAGTTATGGGTGTAGTTGGTGGTGGTCGGTTTTTTTGAAGGTTCCCCATTTGGCGAGCGGGGTGCACTAGAGGAATCTGTTTCTGAAGAATCTTGTTCATCGGTGTCGACTTCCAGTTTGTTGGACCATTCTCTTGCATGCCACTACTGTAGCTAGTTCAGGCATTTCAAAGCTACTTTGTTGCATTAATCCAAAGTCTTACTACCATGCGACTATTTGGGGAACTGAGGAGAGTTCAAAAAGGAGTGATGTTCGGGGGGGAGTTGGAGATTGGAGGCTGCAAATGCCTGACTGTGAGGAAAGGGATGCTTCAGCCATTAGGGCCCCAGCCACAAGTCTCTGGGTGAAGCGCGTGCACAGTCAGGAGTTTCTGAGGGTGTGTGGAACGTTTGTTTGAACCATGTTTTCAGCTTTGGGAGGGAAATATCCAAAATTTCCTTGTTCTTTTCTTATCACTATCGTAAGCTCATCCTTATTTTGGTGGTGTTATGAACTTGTTCTACCATAGTCTAAGCGGTCTTATCTATTCTTAGTGCGGCTTCTAAATCATTCAGATTTCCTTGAAGGGTGTTGCACCTGTGAATAAACAGGTCATTAAAATTTTGATTTTGTTCTCAATTATGTTTGTTGGGGGGGGGGGTGTTTGGTTTTGTGAAATTAATGGGCGGTGTTTCGGGGTCCTTTCTAAGTATGGGCTAGGAATTCCATAGTCTCTGGTTGCGGTGAGGATTTTATTCGGTCGGTGTGAGAGGTATTGAGTTAATATCGTATCCTTGTGGTATTGGTTCGTTTCGTAGCAAGCTTTCTGTTTAAGTCTCAGAGTGTTGTTCGGTACATGTGGAGAAATTAAATGGGTTCAGTTTGGGAGTTCTCGTGTTGTCCCCCCTTGGGGGTGGTATGATCGGGTTTCAAGGTTTAAATATTAGTAAATTCTTGTGGTGGGGAGAACCCTCCCATGTTCTCCCCTCAACCTCGGTCTTCAATTTTCTCTTTAATTGGTCGGGTGTGACCTGTGGGGAGTATGTTCGTCTTAGGATAACATTTTTTCCTCGGTTTTTTTTGGGAGTGAACTTGAGTTATGTTAACTGTTGCCTTGGTGAATTTCTGGGGGCAGAAATTTTTGTGGTGGGGAGAATTGTCACACCCCGACCCTTTTTATTATTATTTTATTTTTTTATTTCTTGACTTCGGTTAGCTTCATCAAGGTGAAAGTTGATCACCAGTTTATAATTTTTATCATTTAACAGTTTTAGTGGGTGTCATACCAGTGTGCAGACATCGCATGGTTGGCAGTGACCACGCGATCGGCCCAAGTGGCCGCACAAATGTGTAATGTTTAAAATAAATATAATTTGATGTATATAAAATATGTTAAAATTTTAAATTGTAATAATAATATTATTATTTTGTAGAGAAAAATATTTTCATTATTAAAAATTGTTAATAATATTATCAATGAAATTGTTGTAAATATAATTATTTAGTTGTTATTAATATTGTTTTTTTTTAAAGACAGATATCATTGATGACGAAGGTCGGTAGACGTAAAAGTGAAAAGCCATGAAGGAATGTTTTCCATCCAGAGCTGGTTAGCATCGAATGGGCCTGAGGCTGCATGTTGATGGGCCACATTGTTCCCTTACCTTTTGGTGAAGGAGAAGGTGCAAGAAGAGAAGCATTGGAGAAGTGTGAGAATTCTTCTGATGATGAGGCCAATGGACTGGAGTCTGCCATATTGATGAGTAATAGCATTGATTGTGGTGAGGCAGTCAGACTCAATGATGATATCAACCAACCCATGGTCCATAGAGTGCATCATACTAGCAAGGATGGTGGTGGCCTCAGCCACAGCAGGTTCCCAGAATGCATGGTGTGGTTCGTATTTTTCCGCAATGATTTTCCCCAAATGGTTTTGGGCCAGGAGGCCAAGGGAAACGAGCCCATACTTGAGGAGAGATGCGTCCACATTGATCTTAAGAATTCCATCCATTGGAGGATTCCAATTATAAGTCCCTGACCTTAAACATTACTTAATATTGAATTAAATGAATAATTCACATTAAGGATCTTTTTAGGTTTAGAGTTTTAGAGAATTAGAACATAACTATTACATCTCAAAAGATTACAAAGTAGACACTTCTACTAAGTTTCCATAGAATAAAAAAACTCTTAAAAAGAAACATGTCTAGTTCCATGTTTTATATAGCATGACATTCCCTTGATCCCATACTTGACCCTATTCCACATTAAGTCCTGTGAAAAACATTTCAAAAAAACTTGGGGTGAGCATAAAAAGCTCAGTAAGGGATACACAAAGAATGAAAACAGTTAGTTTATCAAAACAACAAGTAAACTATGTATACTTAATCAAAGTAATACTTTTCACCTTTATTAAGTAGTAAAAACTCTTCACTAAAATAAAAGATCATTACTTACCCTTTTGTAACCAAAATATTTCCATAAAACCTATATAAAAATCACATAACATAAAAAGGTAACTTGGGACATAAACATACTTAAATGGAATAACCATACGGTCGACTTCCACTCATATCACTTAATGTAATAGCCATACGGCCGACTTCCATACATACTTAATGGAATAGCCATACGGCCGACTTCCATACCCAATGCATTGGAGTTTATAACGTAACCACCCGTCCTGGTATTCACGGCACCACCCGTCATATGGTTTATCACGTAACCACCCGTCAAATGTCCAAGTACCATTATAAAATCATAAGACATAAAACAAACATAATGGAAGGAAAACATTTCCACACTTTGATCACAATATATCACTCAAATATATGGACATAACAAATCCATTATAAAAAACATTTTCAATACCAAAATACATAAAAGAGTATATGGTATTTATTTCATTTTAAAAACATCACGGCTTGTTGAGGAAGCCAAAGACCAAATAATACTCGCGGCGGCGGAAAAGGTCGTTGTCACCGCGTACGTTAAAAGAAACATTCCTTTTTGTGGTTTTGTAAAACGCTTCATAGAAAAATATTCCTTTTGTATAAAAGTAAAGGTCAAAGGGTTTTATACACCGTATAAAAGAAAGTTGTGTATAAAACTAAATATGACTCAATGAAAGGAGATTGAGACGAAGTCCCTTACCTCGGGTCCGTCTTGACTCGATCGTTCTTTAACCTCCTGAATAATAAACTTAATTTAATTTCTACTTGCTTAAGAACCTTTTTCAAGTTTATTATTCCTTTTATATCACTTATTACCATGTCATTAACACTATGTAATTATTTAAGTTATTAACGGTCGTTTTAACGATCATTGGTACTTGAGTCAAAAATATGCTCTTTATAATTACAAGTTGTTCATGTATCCATTATATCCAGAGTTAAACTCATGATGTAGATATCATATATATCATATATATCCAGTATGTAAATGCATTTATAATATTACATAATCATTTAGATGTAAGAAATGAAATGCACCGTTCATGGAGACGGTAAGCCGTACGTACGCATGAACGCTACTTTCATTTCTATGTCATATTAATGGAATTAAAACTAAATGATAGGTATGTATATTTTAATTCCAGAATTATATTAATCATTTAGATGTAACATACATCATATATATCCATTATATATATGTACTTATAATAGTACATTACATTTGGGGATAAGAAATGAAATGCACCGTTCATGGAGACGGTAAGCCGTACGTACGCATGAACGCTACTTTCATTTCTATCTCATACTTTAATGGGAAGAAATAATAATGATATAGAGGTATATTATAATTACAGTATAACATCATATATAATAACTTTAAATCCATCCTTTATACGTCCCACATATGGCATTAACGAATCAAATCACTTTGAGGGGGCGGTAGTCCGCACTTCCTAAAATGAAATTATCGTGTTTACCCATAATGGAAGCCATAAAGGTATGCTCAAAATGAAAAATACAGAATCTTAAGGAAAACATAAACATATTATATATCATATATAAATATAGTGTCATCTCAATGGCCACCTTTGAAGGTGTTAAAATAATGTTGAACAATCATCGTTTCGGGAGGCAGAAATTCGTCATCCACAGAAACAGTATGTTATTTAACCATTAGATGTAGATGTGTGTAAGTGTAGCTCGAAATATTCTTATAGAAACATCCTAGTATATTGAAGATACTGTATTTGTTACAAAAGAAATGAATAAAAATAGTTTAGGGGGTTGGAGAAGCAAAATAAAACAAAAGAACACAAGTGAAGACATCACCTTAAAATTGGGTAACTCTCTTAGATTTGAGCTCAAAGGCTTCCTTGGGAAGACTTCTTCCCAATGTGAGGCTTCAAGGAGTAAGAGAGAGATGTGGAGAGACAAAATGGGTAGGGGTTGGCCGAGCCAAAGGCTTTGGAAGTGTGGGTAAAGAGGTAGAGGTGGGGGCCTTTTATAAGAGGGGAGGAGGGGCACTCTTGGAAAGTAAAGAAAAGTCACTTTATTTTAAAATGATATTCGAATTTAAGAGGTCCCACATTGATATAATTTAGGGATAAGGTGACAAGGGTTCGAAATATACCCATCCAATAGGTTTTGGACATGTGTAGGTCATAGATTTTACATTATCTTTTCATTTTATTTAAATCCATTATTAATGAGGTAATCACCGCATCATCATGATGTCATAAATAATTTAATATATTTAATTTATAAAAATTATAAAAAAACATCATGATGTAGTAAATCTTTTTAGATTTCTAATGAATATTTATAGTCAAAAATCTGATTTGTATAACCCCATGTAAAAATTTTATTTAGTAAAATAACTCATGTTTGTGACATTTTTATTTTAACATTAAATAAAAAGGTATTAATGTCATTTTCCAACTAAAGTGGCTCCATGGGGTCCCCAAGTTGACCCATGGATTGTCTTGGTCGGCCATGACACATCTAATGAGGTTAGGACATGTTTCAAGTTCATTTAATATTATTAAAACATTATTTTTACCTTAAAATACACTAATTACCTCTAATCGCGATTAAGAACTTAAAAGTTACTATTCACCAAAAAAATTATTTTAATCCCATTGAACCACATTTTACTTATTAATGACAACCATGTATGTCGGATTTTTGAAATTCAAAACACAGAGGTGATAAATTTTCATTTAAACGAAAAAACAGTTTTTATTTGTACCACTTAGTGGTTTCACTATTCATCAAAAATTGAAGTTTTTCAGAAAAATACCAAAAATTCACCCTAAGCTATATTTGATATTCCGAATTCAAAAATGAATTCCATTTTACAAAATTCACAACATATAAGTTGCATTAACTAATTTAATAATTAATTCCCGCTGTCAGAGCAAATAGCGTGTTTTTATGAAACAATAAGTATCAAAAGATTGACACTAGTTTAAGTCTGATTTCAAAGTGAAATTAATTACAACGACCACTATTGGATTCATTGGTAAAAATATATTCTAATTTTACTTTAAAACTAATTCAAAAGATAATCTAATCATATAAATAAATTAGATTAAAAAGAGGTCTTGAATTAAAATACAACATTTTACACTATTCATTAAAAAAATGAACTTTATCGGAAAAATACCAAAAAATTACACAAAGTAAAATTTGATGTCCCAATTCTAAAGAAGAGTTTTATCTGGTCCAATAGAATGTATAAAAGTGAACAAAACTATATTTAATGACGGTTCGCCATCAAAAGGCGATAAGTGAACCTTTAGTGAAAACTGGGGCATATACGCCTAAAATTGAATTCTTTTCATATTTTAAGCCTTTATATTTTATTAGATAAAAGTAAAAACATTTAAAAAACATATATAATAATATTTTAGTTATTTCTATCCATTCCCGCCAATACAACGGCTATGTGTTAACTATCATTTAAAATAATATTATTTTATTACTAGTGTGCAACGTAAGATTTCAATGAAACTCTTTGTTGCGTATCGGGTACGCTATCGAACATAGAAAACCCTTTAAAGTAAAATTAATATTTAATTCGTAAATATTAATAAATATGAAAAATCTTTATTCTTTATTTACTTGGGATGTTACGTCATTCCCCCCTTTTGGGAATTGCGTCCTCGCAATTTTATTCACTTATCAAAATAAGTGGGGGTATTTATCCCTCATAGCATTTTCAGATTCCCACGTTGCCTCTTCAACCATATGGTTTTTCCACAAAACCTTTACCTGGTGAATTACCTTATTTCGCAACACTTTCTCTCTTCGGTCAAGAATCTGGACCGGTTGTTCCTCATAAGATAGGTTCTCTTCCAGCTGAACTACCTCTGGACTCAAAACATGAGATGGATCTGGCATATACTTTCTCAGCATCGAAACATGAATAAACATTGTGTACCTGAGATAAACTCGGAGGTAATGCCACTCTGTATGCAACTGATCCAACTCTCTCCAGAATTTCATATGGTCCAATGAACCTTGGACTCAGCTTTCCTTTCTTACCAAATCGCATCACACTTTTCCATGGAGACACCTTGAGAAAAACATGATCACCTACCTCGAAAGATAGATCCTTCCTCCGGTTATCCGCATAACTCTTATGTCTGCTCTGAGCTGTTCTCATGTGTTTCTGAATCAACTGAACTTTTTCTGCCATCTCTTCTACCAATTCTGGTCCCATCAGCTTCCTTTCACCCACTTCATCCCAAAATGCTGGAGTTCGACACCACTTCCCATATAATGCCTCAAATGGTTCCATCTGTATACTGGAATGAAAACTGTTATTATAAGAAAACTAAACCAAAGAAAGATGTTGGTCCCAACTTCCCTGATAATCCATCGAACAAGCTCGTAGCATATCCTCCAAGGTCTGAATTGTTCGTTCTGACTGCCCATCTGATTGAGGATGAAAAGTTGTACTAAAATTTAATTCAGTACCCAACGACTTCTGAAGGACTTTCCAAAAGTTAGAAGTAAACCTGGGATCATGATCGGACACAATGGAGAGAGGAACTCCATGTAACCTGACTATCTCTTTAAGATACAAACGGGAAAGTTGATCTAGTGAAAAAGTATCTCGTATAGCAAGGAAATGAGCAGATTTAGTCAAGCGTTCAACAATAACCCAGATTGCATTATTACCTCGAGATGTACTCGGTAATCCCACAACAAAGTCCATGGATATGTTTTCACACTTCCACTCTGGCACTGGTAAAGGCTGAAGCATCCCTTTCGGTGACTACCGCTCTGCTTTAACCTGCTGACAAGTCAGACACTTCACAGTAAAATTAGTAATATCCCTTTTCATTCCATCCCACCAGTAATACTCCCGCAGATCTCTGTACATCTTAGTACTGCCAGGATTAACTGAAAACGGGGAACTATGAGCATCACATAACAACTCATTCTTCAACTGTAAATCACAAGGCACACGTAATCTCTTCCAAAACCTCAAAACACAATCATTATCAATGTTGAATTCAGGAAACTTACCCTTCTGAACTAGCTCTACCTTTTTCTGCAACTCACTGTCTTCCCTCTGTGCTTGCTTAATTCTGTCTGATAGGGATGATCTCACTGATACCTGAAACAAAATAGAAGAACTTCTTGCACCAACAACTTCTATGCCAAAGTTCATCAAATCAAAAACCAAAGGATCTCGTTCCAAACATATCATGGTTAATGAAGCATTACTTTTTCGACTCAAAGCATCGGCCACTTTATTTTCTTTTCCCGGATGGTAGTGAATTGTACAATCATAATCTTTGATTAATTCCAGTCATCTCCTCTGTCTCATGTTCAATTCTTTCTAAGTGAATATATACTTTAAACTTTTGTGATCAGTATATATTTCACACTTTACTCCATACAAATGATGCCTCCAAATTTTTAAAGCAAAAACAACAGCAACTAATTCCAAATCATGTGTAGGGTAATTTACCTCATGAGTTTTCAACTGACGTGAAGCATAAGAAATTACCTGATCATTCTGCATAAGGAAACAGCCAATTCCCTTCAACGAAGCATCACTGTATATAACAAACTCACCATTCCTGGAAGGAAGTGCCAAAACTGGAGCATTCACCAATCTTCTTTTTAACTCCTGAAAACAATCATCACATTCTTTTGTCCAGATAAACTTAACACCCTTCCAAGTTAGCTTAGTCATTGGACTAGATAACCGTGAAAAATTTTCAACAAACCTTCGGTAGTAACCTGCCCAACCAAGAAAAATACGGATCTCGGTTACATTTGTGGGTCTTGGCCATTCTTCAACAACTTTTGTTTTAGCAGGATCAACAGTTATGCCATCTTTTGAAACAATGTGACCTAGGAAATAAATTTGTTGTAACCAAAACTCACACTTGCTGAATTTTCCATACAGTTTCTTTTCTTTTAAGGTTTTCAAGATAACCCTTAAATGACTTTCATGCTCCTCTTTACTTTTAGAAAACACCAAAATATCATCAATAAACACAACAAACATTTTTCACCTGAGTCAACTGAGCCATCACTACAGCAAACTGTTTAGTTCTGATTCTGACCATCTCAGCATACTGATTTGAAAGGTCATTTCCATCTGTATGCCTTCCCAGAAAAGCTGTTCTGTTTCCTCTATGAAAAACCATTCTTAACACAGAAATATCTTAGGCGAAGCAACATGGTAATCTTTAAATTCTATATCATTTTAATCGTACCATAAATTAACTTATAATTTTACACTTTTCTAAATCCTAAAGTTGTCTAAACCGACCTATGATACCAAATATAAGGCCCCGACCTTAAACATTACTTAATATTGAATTAAATGAATAATTCACATTGAGGATCTTTTCAGGTTTAGAGTTTTAGAGAATTAGAACATAACTATTACATCTCAAAAGATTACAAAGTAGACACTTCTACTAAGTTTTCATAGAATAAAAAAAACTCTTAAAAAGAAACATGTCTAATTCCATGTTTTATATAGCATGACATTCCCTTGATCCCATCCTTGACCCTATTCCACATTAAGTACTGTGAAAAACATTTCAAAAAAACTTGGGGTGAGCATAAAAAGCTTAGTAAGGGATACACAAAGAATGAAAACAGTTAGTTTATCAAAACAACAAGTAAACTATGTATACTTTATCAAAGTAATACTTTTCACCTTTATGAAGTAGTAAAAACTCTTCACTAAAATAAAAGATCATTACTTACCCTTTTGTAACCAAAAGATTACTATAAAACCCATATAAAGATCACATAACATATAAAGGTAACTTGGGACATAAACATACTTAAATGGAATAACCTTACGGTCGACTTCCACTCATATCACTTAATGGAATAGCCATACGGCCGACTTTTATACATACTTAATGGAATATCCATACGGCCGACTTCCATACCCAATGCATTGGAGGTTATAATGTAACCACTCATCCTGGTATTCACGACACCACCCGTCATATGGTTTATCACGTAACCAACCGTCAAATGTCCAAGTACCATTATAAAATCATAAGACATAAAACAAACATAATGGAAAGAAAACATTTCCACACTTTGATCACAATATATCACTCAAATATATTGACATAACAAATCCATTATAAAAAACATTTTCAATACCAAAATACATAAAAGAGTATATGGTATTTATTTCATTTTAAAAACATCACAACTTGTTGAGGAAGCCAAAGACCAAATAATACTCGCGGCGGCGGAAAAGGTCGTTGTCACCGCGTACGTTAAAAGAAACATTCCTTTTTGTTGTTTTGTAAAACGCTTCATAGAAAAATATTCCTTTTGTATAAAATTAAAGGTCAAAGGGTTTTATACACCGTATAAAAGAAAGTTGTGTATAAAACTAAATATGACTCAATGAAAGGAGATTGAGACGAAGTCCCTTACCTCGGGTCCGTCTTGACTCGATCGTTCTTTAACCTCCTGAATAATAAACTTAAGTTAATTTCTACTTGCTTAAGAACCTTTTTCAAGTTTATTATTCCTTTTATATCACTTATTACCATGTCATTAACACTATGTAATTATTTAAGTTATTAACGGTCGTTTTAACGATCATTGGTACTTGAGTCAAAAATATGCTCTTTATAATTACAAGTTGTTCATGTATCCATTATATCCAGAGTTAAACTCATGATGTAGATATCATATATATCATATATATCCAGTATATAAATACATTTAGAATATTACATAATCATTTAGAGGTAAGAAATGAAATGCACCGTTCATGGAGACGGTAAGCCGTACGTATGCATGAACGCTACTTTCATTTCTATGTCATATTAATGGAATTAAAACTAAATGATAGGTATATATATTTTAATTCCAAAATTATATTAATCATTTATATGTAACATACATCATATATATCCATTATATATATGTAATTATAATAGTACATTACATTTGGGGATAAGAAATGAAATGCACCGTTCATGGAGACAATAAGTCGTACGTACGCATGAACGCTACTTTCATTTCTATCTCATACTTTAATGGGAAGAAATAATAATGATATAGAGGTATATTATAATTCTAGTATAACATAATATATAATAACTTTAAATCCATCCTTTATACGTCCCACATATGGCATTAACGAATCAAATCATTTTGAGGGGGCGGTAGTCCGCACTTCCTAAAATGAAATTATCGTGTTTACCCATAATGGAAGCCATAAAGGTATGCTCAAAATGAAAAATACAGAAGATTAAGGAAAACATAAACATATTATATATCATATATAAATATAGTGTCATCTCAATGGCCACCTTTGAAGGTGTTAAAAGAATGTTGAACAATCATCGTTTTAGGAGGCAGAAATTCGCCATCCACGGAAACAGTATGTTCTTTAACCATTAGATGTAGATGTGTGTAAGTGTAGCTCAAAATATTCTTATAACAACATCCTAGTATATTGAAGATACTGGAGTTGTTACAAAAGAAATGAATAAAAAGAGTTTAGGGGGTTGGAGAAGCAAAATAAAACAAAAGAACAAAAGTGAAGACATCACCTTAAAATCGGGTAACTCTCTTAGATTTGAGCTCAAATGCTTCCTTGGGAAGACTTCTGCCCAAAGTGAGGCTTCAAGGAGTAAGTGAGGGATGTGGAGAGACAAAATGGGCAGGGGTTGGCCGAGCCAAAGGCTTTTGAAGTGTGGGTAAAGAGGTAGAGGTGGGGGCCTTTTATAAGAGGAGAGGAGGGGCACTCTTGGAAAGTAAAGAAAAGTCACTTTATTTTAAAATGATATTCGGATTTAAGAGGTCTCACATTGATATAATTCGAGGATAAGGTGATAAGGGTTCGAAATATACCCATCCAATAGGTTTTAGACATGTGTAGGTCATAGATGTTACATTATCTTTTCATTTTATTTAAATCCATTATTAATGAGGTAATCGCTACATCATCATGATGTCATAAATAATTTAAAATATTTAATTTCTAAAAATTATAAAAAAAACATCATGATGTAGGAAATCTTTTTAGATTTCTAATGAATATTTATAGTCAAAAATCTGATTTGTATAACCCCATGTAAAATTTTTTTTAGTAAAACAACTCATGTTTGTGACATTTTTATTTTAACATTAAATAAAAAGGTATTAATGTCATTTTCCAACTAAAGTGGCTCCATGGGGTCCCCAAGTTGACCCATGGATTGTCTTGGTCGGCCATGACACATCCAATGAGCTTAGGACATGTTTCAAGTTCATTTCATATTATTAAAATATTATTTTTACCTTAAACTACACTAATTACCTCTAATCGCGATTAAGAACTTAAAAGTTACTGTTCACCAAAAAAATTATTTTAATCCCATTGAACTACATTTTACTTCTTAATGACAACCATGTATGTCGGATTTTTGAAATTCAAAACACAGAGGTGGTAAAATTTCATTTAAACGAAAAATCAGTTTTTATTAGTACCACTTAGTGGTTTCACTATTCATCAAAAATTAAAGTTTTTCAGAAAAATACCAAAAATTCACCCTAAGCTATATTTGATATTCCAAATTCAAAAATGAAGTCCATTTTACAAAATTCACAACATATAAGTTGCATTAACTAATTTAATAATTAATTCTCGTTGTCAGAGCAAATAGCGTGTTTTTATGAAACAATAAGTATCAAAAGATTGACACTAGTTTAAGTCCGATTTCACAGTGAAATTAATTCCAACGACCACTATAGGATTTAATGGTAAAAATATATTCTAATTTCACTTTAAAACCAATTCAAAAGATAATCTAATCATATAAATAAATTAGATTAAAAAGAGGTTTTGAATTAAAATAGAACATTTTACACTATTCATTAAAAAATGAACTTTATCGGAAAAATACCAAAAATTTACACAAAGTAAATTTTGATGTCCCGATTCTAAAGAAGAGTTTTATCTGGTCCAATAGAATGTATAAGAGTGAACAAAACTATATTTAATGACGGTTCACCATCAAAAGGCGATAAGTGAACCTTTAGTGAAAACTGGGGCATATACGCCTAAAATTGAATTCTTTCCATATTTTAAGCCTTTATCTTTTATTAGATAAAAGTAAAAACATTTAAAAAACATATATAATCATATTTTAGTTATTTCTATCCATTCCTGCCAATACAACGGCTATGTGTTAACTATCATTTAAAATAATATTATTTTATTACTAGTGTGCAACGTAAGATTTCAATGAAACTCTTTGTTGCGTATCGGGTACGCTATCGAACATAGCAAACCCTTTAAAGTAAAATTAATATTTAATTCGTAAATATTAATAAATATGAAAATTCTTTATTCTTTATTTACCTGGGATGTTACACTAATGAGAGGGGTATGATTGTGTAACCCCTGGCGTATATTGTCCATTGTGGCCCTTACAGCCCTCAATCCATGAGGTGGCCCATTCAATCCAAAATTCAGGAGGTTTATGAACGTGATGAAAAATAACATCGTTGTGCGGGACCCAAATGATCATGGCCAGGGTGCAAAGTGAGTCTGCGTTAGCCATTGATAGGGATGAGCACCAACACATCAAAAGATCGGTTAGGTCGGAGACCGTGGCCAGTGGTGCGCCTGGCGCCGGACCCCATTTCTTCCAAATTTCCCGAACACATGGGCAGTGAATGATGGCGTGCAAAGGGGTTTCTGGAATATGTGGGCAGAAAGGGCAGAAATCGGCACTATCCATATGTCGGTAGGCGAGAAGGCTCATAATTGGGAGGGTACCCGTGAACACCTACCACCATAATTGGCGAACTTTTGGGGGGATGTTGAGATTCCAAATCGAATTCCAAGGTCCCTCCACCTGGCTGACTGAGTGGTTTCCTAGAGTGAATCTATACCCAGATCTCACGATATACTCGCCTGAAATGTCATTGATCCAGAAGAGAATTTCTGGGCCTGCATCTAGAACCCAGGGAATGCTCAAGATGACTCTTTGGTACTTTCATTAAACCAATTATGAATCTTTTCTAGACACCACCACGGTCCCTGGTCAAAAAGGAGGCAGCTGACAGTGGCGTCTTCAAGACCAGGTTGGGCGGGGGATGTGGCCCTCATGCCATCATTATCTATCAGCCATGGATCAGTCAAGATATTGACAGATGAGTCATTCCCAATCCTCCATCCTAGCCCTTTTTCCCAAAGATTATGTGCCCCCCAAATGCTTCTCTAGAGGAAGCTAGGGTGAGGACCAAGAGAGGAAGCAAGGAAGTCTGTGTGGGGAAAGTACTTGGCATGAAGAACCCGTGCACAGAGGGATGATGGACAGATAATAAGGCACCATCCTTGCTTGTCCAATAGTGCATCATTGAAGAGAAGAAGGTTCTGGAATCCCCTCCCCCCCCCCTTTGTTTTTGGTTTGTATAGATTCTCCCAAGCCATCCAGTGGGGTCTATTCCTTCCATCGTTCTTCCCCCAGTAGAAGTTGGTAGTGCGTGAATGGATCTGGTCAACGATGGCCTTCGGAAGCTTAAATAGGGACATAAAATAGTTGGGGATAGATTGTATGATAGAATCAATGGGGGTCTCTTTTCCATCTTTGGAAATTCTTTTAGGGGTCCATCCTTGAATTTTTTTCTCAATCCTATCCCCCAAAGATGAGAAGATTTCTATTTTGGACTGTCCAACCACTGTGGGTATCCCGATATACTTTTGGTTTTTTTCAACCCAATGGATAACTACAGATGCGCAAAGCTCATCTCTATTGGGGAGGGGCACCCCTGCGGTGAAGTAGATTTCAAATTTGCTATGATTGATTGACTGGCTAGATGCCCTCTCATACTGATGGATCGCTTGGCTGGCTACCCGGAATTCATTGATTGTTTCTCTGGAAAAAAGGAGGCAGTCATCGGCAAAAAAGGGGTGTGACACTGGTGGGCTATCACGATAGACCTTAGCCCCATGAATATAATTAGAGGATGCAGCCCTGGAAATAAGGTCAGAGAAAACATCAACCATCAAAATAAAGAGAAAGGGGGAGCGGGGATCTCCCTGGTGCAGGCCCCAGGATGGGGTGAATCCTATGGTCAGCTCCCCATTGATCTTGATTTTGAAGGAGACGGTCGAGATGCATTTCATGACCATATTAGTCCATTTAGCGCAAAAGCCCATTTTCATCATCACAACTTTGAGGAAGTTTCATTCCACCTTGTCGTAGGCCTTATTCATATCCAGTTTCCAGACCATGGTTCCTCTTTTTGCGGTGGAGCGTGATTTCATAGAATGGAACACTTCGTGGGCAACAATAGCATTATCAATGATAAGTCTATTGGACACGATATCGCTCTGGTTTTAAGAGATAACAACATGTAGCCTAGGTCGCAGCCGATTGATTAGGATCTTTGAGAAGATCTTGTAAGAGACATTGTAGAGACTGATAGGTCTGAAGTTAGGGATCTCTAGAGGTTTCTTCATTTTGGGGATGAGGACAAGGACCGTTTCATTGATGACAGCTAAGCTATTATTCCCAGCCCAGATATTTTTTTATCATTTTTCAAATGTCAGGATCGACAATTTTCCAGTATTGTTTAAAAAATAGGGCGTAGAACCCGTCCGGTCCCAGGGCCTTAGTGGGATGAATGTGTTTCAGAGTCAGGCGTATCTCACCATCCATCGCATCTTTGACAAGCTACATATTGATATCTTCGTTGATCACTAGTCTGATGCACTCTTCCACCTCAGCAGATATGGTAGAGGTTCTTACAGAGAAGAGGTTCTGGAAATAGCCTGTTAAGGCCTCGTGGTTTCCAATGATGTCTGAAACATTGCTTCCATCGGGTTGTGAGAGTCATGTGATAGCGGTTTTCCGACGCTTGGTTGATGCATTCTGGTGAAAATACTTGGTATTGGTGTTCCCGTCTTTAATGTGAATGTCTCGTGCCCGCATAGCCTAGAAACATTCCTTAACACACAGGGCCATGTCATGTTCTCTTTGCTTATCACCAATCTTAGAGAGATTGCAATTGGATGTGGGTTTCTTGAGAAGGTTGTGGAGTTTCTTTTCAAGGACAACATAATGCCAATCAGGGTGGTGGAATTTTTTGTTGCTCCAGGACCTCAGACTGGATGCAACATGTTGGAGATTTCCACTAACATCCTCGTGAGTACCTTTCCCGCTTGATCAGATAACCTCTTTACATTCCTGGTAATTTGACCAGAAACTTTCAAATCTGAATGGTTTGTTGAATTGTCTCTTGCGTTCACCTTGTGTGCAATCAATAAAAATAGGACAGTGGTATGAACAGTTGAGTGTCAGGTGGCCGATATGGAACATTCCAAAGAGGTCAATCCAATCAGTTGAGCCTAGAAATCTATCCAGACGCTCAGAGATGCGGGTGCCTTCTGAATTAACGTGGAACCATGTGAAAGGATTACCTGCGTACCCCAGATCGACATGGTCCACCCTAGCGAGTGCGTTCTTGAAATTTGACATCGATGCTGAGGGTTGAGTGATTCCGCCCCTTTTTCCTTGTGGAACATAATCTCATTGAAGTCCCCTCCAAAAAGAACAGGGCTCTGGAGGTCATGCCACAACATGTCGAGAAGGTCCCATGACTTCACCTTCTCACTATTGGAAGACCAGCCATAGATTCCCACAATGGTACAGGGTGGGTTATGGTCCGTCTGAATATTTGCTACCACATGGTGCGAGGAGAAGGACAAAATTTTGACGTCGAATTTGTCCTTAAAAAGGAGACTGAGGCCCCCAGAGTGGCCTTGTCTTGAAACTGGGAAGCAGCCTTGGAAGCCACTTTTCAATGCAATGCCTTTCGTGTCCTTGTCTTCCAGTATGGTTTCGGACAGGAAAACCATATCAGGGCGACTATGGGAACAATTGCACTGGAGAATGCGAATCGTTCGTGGGTTTCTATGCCCCCGACAGTTCCAGCATAAAATAATCATTGGTCTAGGTGGGGCTGGGTCTCACCCGCCGCAGCCTTTAATTCCACTGGACGTGTTTCTCCTCTCGTTGTTTTCCATCTTTTGGTGGGATTCCCCACTGATTGCCCAGATTTGTTTTGTCTTTTTCCAACCCTGAGTTTGGGGTCTTCCGTAAGACCATCACATTCTCCGTGATGCACTCGTTTCCACGTGCGACGGGTAATTGGGCTTAGTAATGGAGTTCACGTCGTTCTGTGGGCCCCCATTGTTAGGGTGCCTGATTCGTTCATTTGTGGATCAGGGTCTGGATCTAGAGGTTCGATGTGCATCTGCTTTGGCTTTGAGCGATGTAATAGTGTTGCTTTTTGTTTCATCTCTGATGTTGTAGATGTTAGGTCAATGTCCTTCAGATGGTTTGGATGAGCTCCCACTTCTCTCTAGGTGGGAGAGCCAACTCTAGGAAAATCTGGTGGTCCAATCATAATGGCTTTTTCTGGTATGTTTCCCATCCGACTAGTGTGTGCCAAAGTGAGACGGTCGCGGTCCTTTTGTTTTTTCGTCTCCAGGATGAAGGCATATTTATTCCTTTTGGCACGGAGCCAAGGGCCATATTGTATGATGAGGTTACCTGGGTCACTCTTTTGTTTAGTGGTACAGTTTCTTTCCAAGTGGCCAAGTCGGCCACAAAAGAAGCAGAAGATTGGGAGTTTCTCGAACACAAATGAAATCCAGGTGTTGGCGTCTTCGATTTTCAGGAACATACCCCACGTTAGGGGCTCTGACACTTCAATTTCAGCCTTGATCCGAACCTCAAGGCCCCTTTGTATTAGATCCGAGCAATCCTAGTCAATAAAATGGCCTAAACTGTCCCTTATTTCTCGCATAACGCGTTTCGTTCTTACGTGGAAATGGATTCCTCTAATTTGTATCCAGTAGAGGGAGTGGGTGAGGTTGACATGCTGGATATCATCCCCCTAAATTCTTCCATAAGGAGGAGTTGATTATCGAAGGACCACGGTCGGCCTCACATGATTTTATCTCTATCTCTCTTGTTGAAGAACTCAAAAACAAAGCGATTAATCCATGCTTCCCGAATAGCCACTCCAGCTTCAAGTTTCCAAATCTTCTGTAGAGTGTTTTTGAGAGCCCCTGATTTACTGAGATATTTTCCACGAACTTTCCCACAACCAGTAGAGACATACGTTTATCAAAAATTGTGTCTTCGTGTCTCTGAGTCTCAATCGTCGCCTTCTCTTTGTCCGCCAGGGTCATCCTTCCCCATTGATTCACAAACTCTGAATTCATTGTAAAAAACCTATCAAAATGGTTACTCCCTACTCGTAACAGACCAGCGCCCGGGAAAACCCCAAAGGTCATGTACGCCAGCCCGGGCTAGTCCAACTGCACCTGAAACAGTGCATGATCCACAATGGGAGTCCCTGGACCGGAAGCCCCTTTCACAGGTGTCGTCTGTAGTCCTATTTGAACGAACCGACACCCCAGGGTATCTATGAGATCGACATTGTCCTTGGGGTGGTCAGACTCCGAGTTTACACATCATGGTGCCCCATCCTTCGCGGAGGAACTCAATCAAACCAGTAGGATCTTCACTTCTGCACAGCGCTGCTGGAGCTTTGCAGAATCACTTCGCAAGTCATACCCAACATGGCGGATCCTTCGTGGCGGACACTTCTCGAACTCCCAACACAGCACAGAACATCACGGCAGGTGCTTCGCGGAGCAACAACGCGGCGACCACTTGCGGCAGGTGCTTCGCGGATCAGCCCATTCGCTGCAGACACTTCACGAACTCCCAACGCGGTTAGAACATCGCTGCAGGTGCTTCAATGAAGAACAATGCGGCGACCACTTCACGGCAGCTGCTTCGCGGATCGACCCCTTCGTGGAAGAAGTGACAAAAAACCTGGATTCGATTTACCACCCACAGGCCGCAGCCAATTAACACAGGACAGGTGAGATATTGCGATAAGGGTAAGTGAATTCTCGTCTCTGGTCTTTCCTGTGGTCTTATATGCGATGAAACACGGGTCTGTTTGCTGAATGGGGTTGAGTTTTGAAATCCAGAAAACGCCCTTTCGAACCCAGATCCGGTGCCGATGCAAGTGAACAATGACGGGACAGACTGTTGGGAAACAGGGGAGGACTAGATATGTGTCTGCAAATGATTTCGAGAGAGCGAAGCCTGAATCCCTCCGATTCGGAGGTATCGGGGTTCGGATATGAGCGAAAGAGGTCAGCGGACAAGGGAGAAAAAAAAGAATAGAATTCCTCACCACGGGAGGGTCAATGAATGGAAACGAACGGGGAAACCGAGCTCCCATCACCGGATCTGAAGAAATGAGGAAGCTCCGCAATGAGGTGGGATGCGCAGAGAAGGATGGAGCCGCCGTCCGCCGAACGGAAGGGGAACCGAAACCCTAGTAAACCCTAGGAGGCAACGCTCTCAATCAGGAGAGACTAGTGTCTGCAGTCTTCTTACAGGAGCCCATTTATTAATATTGTTATTATTTAAATGAAAATGAATAAAATTATGACTATAATTATTATTACTTTCAGTGTTATTATTATTATCATTATTATTAAATTAATTTTATTAAAAACAGTTTATTGTTATTACCAGTATCATTAATGAAATTAATAATGTTATGAACATATAAGTATTAATATTCTTACAAATATAGACATTAAATATTTGTTGTTATTATTATTATTATTATTTAAATGGTTATTATTATAATTATTTTTATTAATTTATTTTTATTATTATCAATTTATTACTTTTTTATGAATATAATATTATTATTATTATTATAACTTTTTTAATCCTATACTACCCATGCCCCCCACTCTTCCACGCATCCCCCTCTTTTATTTTGTTTTTTTTTAAATTCCTCCACTCGACCTCTCATGAACCTCATCTCCCCCCCATCCCAGGCGCCCCACTCTTATTTTCCATGCTTCTCTCTTATACGACGGACCCCATGCAAACTGCGACGTCTCTCTATGACTAGCTCCTCCTTGCACCATGTTCGGGCTGCAGCACCCCCCCTTCCATCCGCAGCGCACAACCCAATGGACCCCCCTTGTTCAGGTGTGCTTGGACCCTCGACCAAGTCTCGATGGCGCGCGACCCCCCTTTCCCCAGATATCTCACGTCCTTTGAGATTTCTTGTTATTTATTCACGTTGAATGATTTGTTGAGGTATGGTCCTTGGACCATTTTTCTTTAATTGAGTTCGCGTTTTTCTTGCATTTCGATACCCGATTAGGATCTAGCTTAAACCTTAAAGTTGGGTTAATACCTGATTGTTGTGTTTTTTCACTAGGGTTTGAGATTGGCGTATTGGGACCCATTGGTCTGTATTCTGGCATCCAACGCCTAGGGCGAGGAATATGGACTCAATTTGCCTTGCCGCCGATTTTTCGGGTAAGGTTAATGCACCCGCTGTTTTGTTTTGCGTCATCCAATTTAATGTCTTATGTTGTTTTTGAGTCCCTAGTATTTATTTGTTTGTGTGTTGGTCTTCGTCGCACTGACATTGGGTGTCGGCTATAATATTATGGTGTGATGAGGTTAATTTTATAGTGTGTGCGCTTTTTTAGGAGTGCGTGTATGTGAGCGGGTGGCGGTTTGCGTTCAAAAGCACTGGCTCGGCCAATTTTTTTTGAGATAGGTTCTTCCATGCCTTTTCTTACAATTTCATTCCATGTGATACTTGTATTTTAGTATTTAATTATTACACCCTAATTCACACTTTTATTACTAATGTAATTAGTTTATGGCAACGATTTATAGTTAGTTTAACTTGATAAATATAGGATTTGGCATGTCCTTCAATTCATACACGTGTTTTTTCCTATGCAGTTGAGTGTGAATAAATTGTATTGTTTAAAAAAATGATTTATGTTAAATGCTTTGAGTGTTTTTTATAGTTGTTTTATAAGTTTCTTCAATGGTTTATTAAATTATGGGAGAAGTGTGAATTTTTTTTTGGGAAAATGTTTTAGAGTGCGTATGATTTGAAAAGTGGATTTCAACGTGTGTGGCACATTTTCACCTAGTTTCACATACCGCGTGTTTTCATTAAATGGCCCGATTGGCACTTTAAAATGATTGGTTAATTCTTGGTTTAAAGGCCCGTTTTTTTTTTTGAAATATATTTGTGGAAGACCCTTCTTGGGTTGGTATCCCTGCCTAAATGTGTACTCGTTAGATGGAAGGGTCCTCGGTATGAGACTTCTTTGAATGATAATTATTTTGAGGCAAGGGACAAACCCTTGAGGTGGCCGGGGCAGTGCCAGTTTGTTTGGTGTGTTTGATTATATGTGTGTGACTTGTTGTTTGAACGATATGGCACACCACCTTGAGAACATTACATGGGAACCTATCATTTCAAAAAGGTTTACTAAGAACTATTGCTGCACTAGTTTAGATTATGCACTGGATAGTGCCCCCATAGTAGGGGAATACCGAGTTATTGCTCCTATGGGGATTTGGCCCCTCGGTTAGGCCATATAGGGATATGCTGAGCATTAGGGAATTATGACATCATCGAGTTAGGGAATGACTTTAGGATGAGTCACATGTATAGTATGTTCTGGTCTTACTCTACATTCCTAGGATTTCCCTGTGTTTCCCCGTTACAAGTACTATTAGAGCCATTTCCCTCTTTGTGTGGACACTTTTTCTTTGCACCTGGTTTTGGTATTTATTTTGAAAACTGTGAATTTGTGATTACATTAAAGAGATTTCAATTAGATGTTTTCAAATAGAAAGCACAACTCCCCTTTATTTCCACTTGTATTTGTTTTTAAATTGAGAGGGAAATGGATCATGCATGTTTGTTTTTTTAAAGGAAAAGTGTTTTTGAAAACTTAATTTTATAATGTAGTTCAAACTAGTATTAATGGACTATTTTGTGAAAGAAATGACTTGGATTCTTTGGTGGTTTCCAACTGAGCGATTAACTCACACTCTACCATTACCACTCGGTGTCAGTAGACCCGATCTATTTTGCAGGTTCAGTCTATGTTCAGGTTTCCCTAGAAGGTTCTCGATGTTGGAGCATAGCTGGTCTTGTGGTTGGTGGTGACCAAGAGGTCATATGAAGATCAGGTAGTGGCAGTTTGGTTTGTTCGTTTGGGTTTTCAGTTTTGTATTTTAGTTTTATGTCTGTTGAGTTGCACCTTATATCTGGATTAGTTTTATTTATTTATTTTTCAGTTGTTCATGCAGTTGCGTCCTTAGTTTATTTCATTTATTTTTCTGGTCCTGTTTGTTTATTTTTTTCGGCCTAAATCATTCCCAGGTGTATATTTTGATGCCCATCACTAGTTTCCATCCCAGGGGGATCGAGAACGCCCCTCGGGACTTGCCGCGGACCGGATCGGGTGACCCGTTTAGGGTCGACCCGGGCTGGTTCATGACAATCATAGGGGGGGGGGGCTTTTAGAAGAAATGGATGAGACACAAATAGATTTTTATAAAAAATTAATGTGTTCTAATTTTTTTCATAAGAAAAAAGGTTCAAAATTGAGTAAGTTTCAAAAATAATGGGTGAAACATTCAATATATGTCTTTTAAATGGATATTTTATATGTTTTAAGGTTATTTTACTTCATAACTATTTAATTTAACCATAATTAAACTGGATTTACCCTTAACCTTGGTAATTATTTTGTAGTGTTTTCTCTATTCATTATGTCGAAAAGTGTAGTTGATATTTTTTTATAATTTAAATTATTTTGATATAAAATTTGGAGAAAATTATTTTTTATTATATGCATATAATTTGAATAATATAGTATAAAATAAAACACGTAGTCCCGATGATAAAATAGTTCCCCGAATTAAATGTTTCAATAGTTTAAAATGTTTTTACACCAAAATTCCATATTTAATTAAAATAATAATAAAATTGGTCTAAATTATATATACTTTCACTAATTGTACATTCAGAACAATATCAAAATAACTTTTAGCCTGTAAATTCATTGAATAAAAATGATGTTTTTAAAAAATACCATGATTCTTCAATATTCAATAAAAATTATCTCATCAAAAATTTCTCAAAATTTCACTCCATGATTATTTTTAAATTATGATTTAAAAAAATCATATTTATTCAATCTGATAGATTCTATATATTTTTTAATAATTAATTCTAAAATATGTGAGAAATATACATCAATGCATCATACTATAAAAATATATTTTTTGTGAATAAAATACTATTCATACTTCTCTCATTTATAGAAAACACAAACGATGAATGTTATAATTCTAATTGAATATATAATATTAAAATTTCTAAAAAATCACTAACAAAATATTAATTTTATATTTAATATATTAAAATTCATTTGTGTGTAGAAAATTAGTTTCTCTAAAAAATATTTCCCTCATTTTCAAATGGTTATTATTATCAATTGTAAAAAATTGGTGACTGAAGAATTCATTTAATATACATAGATATACCATAAAATTTAATAATTTATTTAATACTATTAATACCTATCATTCAAATGTGGAGGGAATAATGATAATATTTAATAATAATATTTTAAATTTATATACGGTTTAGTGAAAACATGGTGTGGAATGTTGCGTATGCTATAAAAAATATTAAATTTATTCAAAAAATATACTTGAGAAAATATTTGGTTGTTAAATTGCACCCACCCAATGAATTTATACGTCTATATTATGTCCAAATATTATAAAAAAATGAGAACACTTATGCCTTATTACATCATCAGGTTGCCACATTGCTTCCTTGAGTTGATGGTTTCCCCAAAAAACATCGACTGAGTGAGTGGTCTTGTTGCACAGAATAGTCATCAATGAGATAGAATATCCATTATCTATTCCTCATAATAACAATAATGCTCTATTTTTATAAGATCTATTTTTAGTCCATTTAATGGAACCGGTATGTTCTTCCTCCAGAAGGAAACATGGAAACATCATTAACCTAAGAGAGGTTTGGTGGGAGCACTAATTCATAGGATATCATCATGATATGATGAGGAATTTCTTGAGGGACCGATATACCTAGGTATTAGTTTTACCTTAACTATTCCCGGTAGAAATTCAAGGAAAACCTTCTAATCTACCTCACATTCAATGTCAAATCTATGTTTATCATCATAACTACTCATTCCACTTTGTTCCTCCCTAATTTGTTGTCAAAGGGATCTAATCTTCTCATTTAATTCATAATACATCTTAGGTCACAATATCATTCATTCTAAAACATCATTACTTCATTTTGGAACACTAAAATTATTTTTATAATGGTCTTCACAAGGTTCCATTTGAATTATTTGAGTGAAATCTATTATTTCATGAAAACTCAACCAGAGAACAATATTAATCATATGCAACTATGAAATCCATAGAATAAGATCATAAAAAATCCTCTAATATTTATAATGTTCTCTTAGAGAACATATATTGTTGGATGGTAAATAGTTTTGAATCTTTTCTCAATATCATGATTTCTCTAAATTCTTCTCCATATCATTGAGGTAAACCTCATATCCAGGTCAGAAATAATAGAATATGGTACTCAATGAATCCTTAATATTGCCTTAATGTATGTCTTAGAAAGAACATATAATGAGAAGTATTCTATAATAGTGAAGAAGTTTGATGAATTTGTAAGGTGATTGACAATGAAACATATAAAATAATTTCCTTTAGAATGTTTTCGGAGCACTGCAAAACAATTTATGGTAATTTTTTAAAAAATTTAATCTAGTATTGATAATGGATGAAGCATCCCATTAATTATTTTTCTCTTAGAAATAACTTGCTGAAAACCCATTCACAAAGATACTTACTCAGAAATATCTCTTTTCATGTGGTAAAACTATAAATACTTTTTATTAAAGGATTATGATAGGCACTATACACTTTTCATCATTTGATTTTTGGTTCGAGCCTCACACTCATTGCAGATGAGCTAATTTATAGGTCGACATGCTGGTTATCCATTTTTGAAAACTATATTAACACAATTCTTAAGCTGTAATAACCCATATTTACCTCAAAATAAAACATAATATAAAAATTAAAGGTTAAGAATACCTTTAATCATATCCCAAAAATATTAAATGTATTCTTAATCAAATAATTTCTTTTACTAAAACGTATAAAAAACCAATGTTTTTCATCCCATTAATGTCTCGAAAAATATCATTTGTCTTTATAAACACTTATCACATAAAACCTTAGATATATGACTTAGGCATTGAACATATGATCATCCTTAAGAAAATAAACTCGTGTTGGTATCAAAAAATATGAAATTATTATTAAATAGAGACAAATATGCTTCAAAAATATAATTCACCCTCTATTCATTAGATAATATCTTATCTTATACAAAAACATTTCAATTGAAATCTTTGTCTTAACCTTAAATTGGTATAATATCAAATGTGGAATTTTTATTCCAAAATCTATGTAGAATCAGATAATTAGTTCTCATTATCAAATCAAATTTCACTAAATGATGAAAAATAATATTTTCACAGGGCTCATTCATACAGACTCCAAAATAAAATTCATAACAATATAGTGGATGATAAGTGTTACCTAATTATCATGAAACACTTTAATAGTTGTGATTTCATAATATTTCCCATTTTTCATTATCATTATTGGTTTTTATACCTTATTAAACTCATCATCCAATATATTAGGGAATTTAATCACATAATTTTTAGAATCCACGCATAAATAGAATTAAAGTGTGGGTGGTGCCTCTTATGGAGATTTACATTTATTTACATCATTATAAAACATATTACAATAAATTCAAAACTCATCCTCTTTATTAAATTTAACATCCCTAGAAAATAAAGAATATGGCATTTTCATATTGTTAATATTTTTTAAATGAATATTAATTTTATTTTAAAGGGTATCTTATATTCAACGGAGTACTTGACATGCAACAATGGGTTACTCTAAAGTCTTATGTTTCACACAATGCTGAGTCATACTAAAAAATAATAATAATATATTATTTTAAATTGTAGTTAAATACTAGCCATTTTATTGGTAATAAAAGACATAACTAAATAAAATACGAATATACATGTTTGTTAAATGTTTTTACATTTACCAAATAAATTTAGAGTCTTAAAATAAGAAAGAATCTAATTTTACGCATCATTACTCTAATATTCATTAAAAGGTCAATTTACCACCTTTTGATGGAAAACCATATTTAAATCTATTTTTAGTCACATTTATATGTTCTATTTTACAAAATTAAAATATTCTTTAGAATCAGGACATCAAAAGTTACATTGGATAAAATTTTGTAATTTTTCTGATAAAATTTATTTTTAATGAATAGTAAGAAAATTTTGTATTTTAATCCAAAACTGCCTTTTAATCTATTTTATTTATAAGGTTAGATTATCATTATAATTAGTTTTAAAGTGTAATTATATATTTTTACTATTTAATCCTTTTTTGGTCATTGGAAGTAATTTCACATTGAATTTGGACATAAATAAGTGTCAATTTTTTATAGTTATTATTTTATAAAAACATTCTTTTTGTTTTGACAGCCGGAATGAATTTTAAATTATTTTCTGACACTTATGTATTTTGAACTTTGAAAAATAGATTTTATATTTTGATTCAGGTCTTCTAAATTGTGTAAATAGGTATCTTTTTTTAGACATTATGAATATTTTCTTCAGTAAAAATTTTATTTAACATTATTAAAGTGTAAATATAGTAAATAATGGTAATGAAATATCATAATAATAATATAAAATTATCCTAAAATTTATCCTAATCCGAATTTTTGATACATTTCCGACCATGGGAGTCCTTGGGTAGATTTTGGAACCCAATGGAGCCACATGAGAGTGATAATGACACTTTATTTTAATTAACATAAAGTAAAAGAAAAAATTGACATAAAAAATCACTTTTAGTAAATCAGTTTTAAAATGGGGTTATATAAGTTATATCTTGGACTATAAATATTCACAAGATAAATCTATTTTCTACATCATGATATTTTTTTTTATAATTTTTATACGTCATATAAAAAAATTATTTATGACACAATAATGATGTAGTGTTTTCCTCATTAATGAATGATTTTAATAAATAAGATTATAAATATTACAACAATATCCAAAAACTTTCAAATTATTATTTGATGATTTAATTTCTTATATTAGTCATCTTATCTTCTACTTTAAAGAGTTTTGGACATTTTAAAACCAAAGATAAGTTTATAAAAAAATAACATTTTCAAACATTCATAAAGTGATCTCCTCCCCCTAATAAAAGGAGACCAATTCTAACTCATTACTCAAACCTCTCAAGCCTCTTGTCTCGTCCAAACTATGCCTAATGTATCTCCCCAAATCCCTATACTCCTTCTAGAAGCCTTACCTTAGGCATAAGGAACTTCAAGTAATCCTTTTGGTACAAACCAATGTGAGATACACGATTTAAAGGTAGCATCTTCTTTTAAGTTCTTTTATTTTATTTTACTTCTCCATCCCCCCAAACAATTTTATTAATTTAATTTATAACAACAGCATTATTATCAATATACAAGGTTGTTTTTATGAGAATTATTTGAACTACACTTACACACACCTCCATCTAATGGATACGAACATACTATTTCTATGGACTGCGAACTACTGCCTCACGAAATGATGATTGTTCAAATATCTCCAACCGCCACTCATGGTGTCCATTATGATGGAAAAATATTTATATATAATATATATTATGTCTATTGTTTCTTTATGCTTTAGTATTTTTCATTTATAGCATACCTTTATTGTTTCCATAATGTTTAAACATGACAATTTTATTTAAGGAAGTACGGACTACCACCCCCTCAAAGTGATATGACTCATTCATACCTTTTGTTGGATGTATAAAGGATGGTCTTAATTAAATTATATATGATATTATACTATAATTATAATATAGCATTGTAGAATTATGTTTTAATTCTGTTAAAATACGGAATAGAAATGAAAGTAGCGTTCATGCGTACGTACGACTTACCGTATCAAAGAACCGTTCATTTCATTTATTATCTCCAAATGTTATGTAATGGTATAAATACATAAATATACTGGAAATATATGATATATATGATATATAAATCATGTAAATAATTTTGGAGATAATTTAATTTCGACCATATCGACAATTTATAATTATAACAAGTTTATTTTTAACTTAAGTACTGAACACCGACAAGATGTATGATATAAACTCAAATAATTAACTAATTGTTATAGTAAGGTAATAAGTGATATAAAAAGAATAATAAAATTGAAAAATATTATTAATCATGAAGAATTTAGCTTTATCTTATTATTCTAGAGATTAACGAATGAACAGGTCATGTCAGACATGAGGTAAGGGGTTTCTTATCTCACATTTAATTCCGTGAGGTTTCCATTATTCAACACTTATTTATTACATGTGGGGAATCGTGTACTACAATTTGATAAATATTATCATGATTCTATTTATATTCATTTAATTATTTGATTCATTTTGTGGTTATTAACTTTTTTTCATTTGACTCATTTGATTAAAATCTTGTAAGACATTTTCATATCACTTTTTATTCCCATGAGATTCAAGATATATTTGCACCGTTTCCTTCTATGTAGTCTATGTACTGACCATGTAGTATTCTTTGTGTAAAATAAATTCATTTATGGGTATATAAAACTTCATTTTTTCAATCTTTCATTCATTGTGTGAATGTTTTGTATGTTACCAAATCGGTAAGGAAACCTTTCACCCTCCACTTTTTAGAAGACTTTTTTTTGTTTTGTCTTTTAGTTTACATCTTCTTATGTTGGATATGTTCTTAAAAATCCTTATTGTTGTAACTTTTACTTCCAAGTGATGAGATACCTTTTTTCTCTCATCAACACGTTTTCTTAATTTTAAATTGAAGTTGTTAGGCTATCAAATTTCTGTAAGGGAACATCTTAACCCAATCTCAATTTTCCGGGTTAAACCTCAACTTGTTGATTATGTCGTGCTATGAATTTGTGTGAATGAAATATTAATGTTTTACACGGAATATTCTATCCTATTAATTTTATTTATATTTTTCACACATAATTATGTAATTTATTTATCCTTAATCTAAGGATACCATCTTTATAATCTCAAATTACATTCCATTGAGGCTTCATAGTTGTTATGCACCAATTCAATTTTATATGGTGTATATACTGTCCTTTGGAATATTATATCATGAATCGTTTTTTTCTCATGATATTATAATGTTTTTATTGATTTTTATTCCTCAATTATTTTTATTTAAATAGGTCCCATTTGGTTAATAACTCTTTAACTAAAGTATTATTTTAATGGTTTATTCATCTAAATATTTCACAGTAATTTGTATGTTTTTAAAATGGTTTTTTGTATTCATTTAGATGTAAATTAATGTTTTAAAATTTTAATTCCTCTAAAAGCTTCAATGTGGTATGGTGCACTTTTATTCAGGAATTTCTTTATTAAATGTTTAAAATTGTTTTGAAAATTGTTGGATTATGCATTGATTATGTCAATATCATGAAATGATATATTGTAATTTCAATGTGGAAATATTATTAGTGAAATGTTTATATTTGTAATATTTTATGTGTTATGATTTTATAATGGTACTTGTAAAATTTAATGGGTGGTTACGTGATAAACCAAAGGATGGGTGTTTCCATGATAAACCAGGACGGGTGGTAACATTATAACATCCAATGCATTGGGTATGGAAGTCGATTGTATAGAAATTCCATTTAGTGATATTTGTAGAAGTCGACCGTATTGTTATTCCAATTATGTATGTTTATGTCCCAAGTTACCTATATATGTCATGTGTGCTTTCTATGGGTTTTTTTGTAATCTTTTGGTTGCAAAAGGGTATGCAATAATCTTTTATTCAAAGAAGAGTATTTACTACTTCATAAATGTGAATAGTATTAATTATGATAAAGTATTCAAGTTTTATTTGTTGTTTTGAAAAACTAATATTTTTCCTTCATTGTTTATACCTTACTGAGCTTTTTTCTCATCCCATGTTTTTTAGATTTTTTCACATGACATGAAGTGGAATATGGACAAGGATGCGATCAAGGAAAATTCACGATGTCTAAAACATGGAATTGAACATGTATCTTTTTAAGAGTTTATATTTAATGAAAAACTGGATACAGATTAGTAGTGTATACATGTAATATTCTAGTCGAATTGTAATAGTTATGGCAGAATTCTCTAAAAATCTAAATATGAAAAGATCCTCAATGCGAATTCTTGCTTTAACTCTAGATTATGAAATGTTTAAGGTAGGGTACTTCATATTGGTATCAAAGGTTGGTTTAGATAACATTATAGGCTAGGGTGTTATTTAAGCATAAGTTACATATCTATAATGGTTGGAATATTATAAAGAGTTATAGTAATTTTAGAGGTGATAAATGGTTACTACAATTTGGGGCGCCAAATAAAAGGTATTAGATAAACTTTCACAATAAATTGGGTTACAGTTATTTTTTGAGGAATTTGTCTCATTTTTTTAGAATGTTCTGAAATTGTATATTTTTTGAAAGAGGATAGCATGTAGACCGTGGGACAACCCGTTGCATCTGACAAAGCTACGAGAATCAAACCCACCACCAAAGTGCGATTGTGATTTAATGCCTACCACTGGGCTATGTGAAGTCCCTGGTTATTTTTACTAATTATTTTTTGTTAAATGATTTTATGGATCAATAATAAGTTTATTTGGGATCATATGATTTATTATATGGAAATCCTTAGTATAGTAAAATGATTTGGTGATTAACTGATAATGGTTATTTTTTAAGACATTCTCTCTTTTGGGAACACTATTTACTTAAGGAAAATAGAATACTATGGGATTTAATTTGTTGAGTAATTTTTGAAATATTATATTTGAAGAATCTATGTTTTTTTGTGGGAAAAGTGATTTGGGTTATTTATGGAATTGATTAACCTATCATAGTGAATATGAGATAAGGCTAATTACATATCAATATGAGAGTTTAAGAGTAGTCGATGTTTTTGGAGATAAATATTAAGATTCAATGTGGAAGAGTATGTGATTTAAATCCTTCTAATTTTTGGGTTTCAATATTAGTTTTTATTATTTTGAATAATTTTAGGACAATTTTATATTGAATGATCTTTCTTGAACTTTGAGCACTTTTTTGTTGGATTTTGGAGATTAATAGTAGTATTTAATTTTATAAAGGATTATCCATTTAGGGATTATCTAATTTCATACTTACCAATTTTGGTTTTGGTTAATGTATAAAGATAGGGGAAATATTTGGTTTATATTTTGTGAATAATGTTATTTTATAGAAGTTGATTTTAGCCCTTTTTATATGTCTATGTTGACTTGAATACTCTTTGTTTTGAGAAAAGAAGAGTTTGTGGTAGAAATTTAGTAAAGGATAAAAGTCTACATGACGAGTAAGTATGTGTTGTTATGTTATTAATCAAGCTTAAAAATAAATTCCTCAACTTTATTAAAAGGAACTTAAAAAAACGTTTTCCATTTACATTTCTTACAGGGAAACCAATGAAAGGTTAACCCATAACAAAGTTGTGGTTTTCTTATTATTAAAATTCTCTTTATCATGTTTTCTATCACTATGCATCATAACATGACACATATTTTCTCTTATATATATATATATATATGTTTTTATGGAGCCCTAGTATGTGTTATCGTGGGTGACATTTGTACATATCATTATTTCTTTTAATGTGATTGTTTTATTTACACATTTTTCGATGTGGGACTATCAATAAAGTATCCATGAACAATTTTAGAATTGTGGGGACGCAATTTCCAAATGGGGGGAAGGATGTAACATCCCATGAAACTAAAGAATAAGACATTTTCATATTTATTAATATTTTTGAATAAAATATTAATTTTGTTTTAAAGGGGATTTTATATTCAAGGGTGTACTTGACACGCATCAATGGGTTTCTCTGAAGTCTTATATTTCACACAATGTAAAGTCATACTAATAAATAATAATATATAATTTTTTTAAAAGGTAGTAAATGCCTAGACGTTTCATTGGCAAGAATGGACATAACTAACTGCAATATAAATATACATGTTTGTTGATTGTTTTTACATCTACCCAATAAATTGGAGAGGCTCAAAATAAGAAAGAATTAGATTTTAATCATAAATACTCTAATATTCATTAAAAGGTCAATTTACCTCCTTTTGATGGTGAACCCTCATTAAATCGAGTTTTTTTCACATTTATATGTTCTATTTGACAAAATAAATTTATTTTAGAATCATGACATCAAAATTTACTTTGGATGAAATTTTTGTATTTTTCTAGATAAAATTAATTTTTAATGAATATTGAAAAATAAAATATTTTAATTGAACACTACCTTTTAATTTAATTTATTTATATGCTTAGATTATATTTTTAATTGGTTTTAAATTTAAATTATATATTTTTTACTATTTAATCCATTTTTTTGTCTTTGTAAGTAACTTCACTTTAAAATTGGACATAAATAAGTGTCAATCTTTTGATAGTTATTATTTCTTAAAAATAGCCCTTCAGTTTTGACAGCGGGAATTAATTTTAAATTAATTTCTACTACTTTAGTGTTTTGAATCTATTAAAATGGATTCCATATTTGGAATCAAGAGGTCCAAATTGTGTAAATAGGTAACTTTTATTTTTTAGACATTAGGAATTTTAACTTCAGTATAAATTGTATTTACCAAGGTTAAAGGGTAAATCTAGTAAATAAGGGTAATGCAATATTATTATAAAAATATAAAATTACCGTAACATGTTTTCTAATCCTATTGGTCGATACATTTCCGACCATGGGCATCCTTGGGTCGATTTTGGGACCCCATGGAGCCACTTGGGAGTGATAATGACACTTTATTCTATTTAACATAATGTAAAGGAAAAAATGACATAAAAATATCTTTTAGTAAATCAATTTTTAAATGGGATTATATATGTTATCTCTTCAACTATAAATATTCATTTTAAAGCTAAAAATATTTCATACATCATGATATTTTGTTCATAATTTGTATACATCAAAAAAAAATTATTTATGACACTATAATGATGTTGTGTTTACATCATTAATGAATGATTTAAATAAATAAGATTATAAATATTAAAAAAATATCCAAAACCTATCCAAATCTTATTTGAGAATTTTATTTCGAATATGAGTCATCTTTTATTTGACTATAATGTGCTTCATAACTTTGGAAAACAAACATAAGTTTATAATAAAATAACATTTTCAAACATTTCTAAAGAGCCCCTCACCCCTTATAAAAGGACGCCACTCTTTACTCATTCCTCACACCTCTCAAGCCCCTTGTCTCATCAAAACTCTACCTAAAAAATCTACCCACATAACTATCCTCCTCATAGAAGCCTTACCTTTGGCATAAGGAACATCAAGTAATCCTTTTAGTTCAAACCAAAAAATGATACCCATCATCCATCCAATGGCCCGAAGGCCTTCATTTTTTATTGATTTTTGATAATCCACCTTTCAAGGGGTGAGGTGGTACCCGTAAAAGGAATGTACGCATAAGTATTACATGGCCCATAGGCCTTAGAGAATTCATTTCCTATAGGCTTGAACCATTACATACATACAACCCAGACTAAAAACTTGGAACTGCTCCTCCCCAAAATCTTCATCATGAAATCAGATCTCCACCTTCACATGGATGTTCATCTAGGATATCTCATGCATGCATAGGCTGGTCTTGGTGACAGGTGCCATACACTCACATTCATTCAATCTGTGTAGCTTTTGTTGTGTTGAAAGCTCTTTTCTCATCTTCCTCATAGAGTTTGTTCCTTGTAGGTTGTCTGGTTTGCATCAGCACTTAAGGTTCCCTAAAAGCCTTAATGTGGCCTGAAATCCTTACTGGCTCGATTTCTTGGGTGTCCCAAAGGCCTTAAAGGACTCGTGGACAAAATCGGTGGCCCGAAGGCCCAAACAGGTGCAAATTACCGGCTGTTACAGGTCCCACTACAGTACCCACTACAATAATGCTACAATAACTGCTACAGTACTGCTACAGTACCGCTACAGTACCCAAGAAATTTATCCTCTACCTGGATTTGATCCCGGGTCTCCCGGATGGACTTATGATTCCACACCAACCAAGCTGAGGCTCATGTGAAACCAAAAATAGATACCTGATTTAAAGGTAACATCTTCTTTTAAGATCTTCTATTTTATTTTTATTCTGTAACCCCATAAACTCTTGTTATTCATTTCTTGTATAACAACACCTATATCCTCAATATACTAGGTTTTTTATGTGATTTATTCTAACTAAACTTACACACACCTCCATATAATGGATCTGGACATACAGTTTCTGTAGATGGCGAACTACTACCTCACGAAACGATGATTGTTTAAATATCTTCAAATGCCTCTCATGGTGGACAATATGATGGAAATGTATTTATATATGATATATATTATTTTTATCGTTTATTTATTCTTTTTTATTTTTCATTTATTTCATACCATTATGGTTTCCATAATGGGTAAACTAAATAATTTCATTTGAGGAAGTGCGGACTACCGCCCCCTCAAAGTGATATGACTCATTGATGCCTTCTGTGGGACGTATAAAGGATGGAGTTAATGAAATTATATATAATATTATATAGGAATTATAATATACCTATTTAGTATTATTTTTTCATTCTGTTAAAATATGAAATAGAAATGAATGTAGCGTTCATGTGTACGTACGACTTTCCATCTCCATGAATGGTACATTTATTTTCTTATTTATAAATGTTATGTAATGTTATGAATGCATACATATACAGGATATATTTGATATATATGACATATAAATCATTAATATAATTCTTTAGATAATGTAATTTCGACCACATGGAAACATTATAATTATTACAAGTTCATTTTAACTCATGTTCCGATCATAGACAAAATGTCTGATATGAACTCAAATAATTAAATAATTGTTTTAACAAGGTAATAAGTTATATAAAAGGAATAATAAACTTTAAAAGGTTCTTAAGTAATTTTAAATTAACTTTATCTTATTATTCATTAGATTAAATAATGAACAGGTCAAGTTGGACACGAGGTAATGTGTTTCTTATCTCACTTTTAATTCCGTGAGATTTTTATTATTCACCACTTATTTATTGCATGTGGTGTATTATGTACTTCCATTTGATATATATTATCATGATTCTATTTTTAATCATGGTACTATGTGATTCATTTTGTGTTTGTTAACTTTTGATCATATGACTCGTTTGATTACAATGTGGTAAGATGTTTTCATCATGCTTTCTATTCTAGTGAGATTATTTCTATATTTTCTACTATTTCCTTTTGTGTGGTGTATATAGAGCCCATGTTTTATTATTTTTTAATGCACTTTAACATATGGGTATTTATATGTTCATTGTATGATCCTTTTTTCATGGGGTGTATGTGTCGTATGTTACCAAATCTGTAAGGGAACCCTTCACCCTCCCCATTTTAAAAGACTTCTGTTTGTTATGCCTTTTTATTTACATCTTCTTATATTGGATATGTTCTTTGTTATTCTTATTTCTATAAATTTTATGTCCATGTGATGTGATAACCATTTTTCTATCATAAACTAATTTTCTGAATTTTAATGTGACACTCTTAGTTTGTCGAATTTCTGTAAGGGAACTTCTTAACCCAATTTCAATTCTTTGGGTTAAACTTCTACTTGTTGATTATGGCGTGCAATGAATATGTGTGAATGTCTTTTGATTGTTTTACACTGAATATCCAATAATATTGAATGTATTTATATTTTTCACACATAATAATGTAATTTATTTATCCTTATTCTAATGATACCATCTTTATAAGGGATTTCGCCTCAAATTAAATTCCATTGAGACTTCATTGTTGTAATGAAACAATTCACTTTTATATAGTGTATATACTATCATTTGGAATATTATATCCTGAATCCCTTTATTCTCATGATATTATAATGTTTTTATTGAAATTTATCCTTCAATTATTTGTATTCAAGCATATCCCATTTTGTTAAGAACACTTTGACTAACATATTGTTTTGAAGATTTATTCTTCTAAATCATTCTCATTAATGTCCATGTTTTGAAAATTATTTTTAGTATTTATTTATATGGACATTAATGTTTTAAAATTTTAGTTCCTTTAAAAGCTTCAAAGTGGTATAGGACACTTTGACTTAGAAATATCTTTATTTAATGATTAAAATGGTTTTCAAAATGGTTTGATTAAGCATTGATTATATCAATATCTAGAAATGATATATTGTAATTGCAATGTGGAAATGTTATAAGTGAAATGTTTATATTTGAAATATTTTATGTTTTATGATATTCTAATGGTACTTGGACTTTTCCTGGGTGGTAACGTGATAAACCAAATGACGGGTGGTGTCGTGATAAACCAGGACAGGTGGTTACATTATTACATCCAATGCATTGGGTATGAAAGTCGGCCATATTGCTATTACATTTATTGAAATGTGTGGAAGTCAACTGTATGGTTATTCCATTTATGTATGTTTATGTTCCAAGATACCTATATATGTTATGCTTACCTTCTATGGGTTTTGTTGTAATATTTTGGTTACAAATGGGTAAGAAATGAACTTTTATTCAGATAAGATTATTTACTAATTCATAATGGTGAAACGTATTACTTATTATAATGTATTCATGGTTTAATTTTTTAAAAAAAAGATAATATTTTTCCTTCATTGTGTATCCCTTACTGAGCTTTTTCTCATCCCATGTTTTTGAAATGTTTTTTAAATGAAATGAAGTGGAATACAGACAAAGATGTAACTAACGAAAACTCGTGATGTCTACAACATGGAACTAGGCATATTTTTTAAGAGTTTATATTATATGAAAAAATTGATACTGAGTAGTAGTGTCTACTTGTAATATTCATGCTAATATGTATTAGTTATGGCCTAATTCTCTAAAATGCTAATCTTGAAAAGATCCTCAATGTGAATTCTTGATTTAACTCAAGATTGTGAAATGTTTACGGCAATTCCTCATATTACCTACCATTATACACATAAATCTTCTTGTAGTCCATTTAATATAATTACCTCCAAATTTCCATCCACAATTCATGTATAAATGAATTATCATCTTCTTCTCCCCAATGTTATTAGTGTCTCCCTTGAACTCCAACTTCATTTTCATATAAAAACAATGGGATTGATGGTTATGTACAATATCCATTTCTACATTTAGAGAACATAAAATAATATATTCATATCATATAAATTCTGTTCTGGATATCACCCATCAAGGACATGGTTTTAATCCACTAAAGAATCAATCAACCATAATATCAGTGTGGACGATAATTTGAGAAGCGTACAATGATAGTCTTGTAGAATATTTCTCATAGGTACCAATGGATTCAAAATCCTTAGGTTTTAGATCAATTTATTCCTTCTCTATTTTCATATGCATAATTTTATGGAAGTACTTATTGAATAATAATATCTCAAACTAATCCTGCTATATGGAATTAATTTAAGATTGTTGGGTCATATTCTTGATGATAGTACATTATTGATAAAATTCTCCTTCAAAAAGTATAAATATGAATTTTTTGTTCTAAATACTATATAATGAAAAATATATATTTAGTGTTCTTGATATATTGTTATGAAACTATCAGATGAATAAAACCACAAAAAATGGTCAATGTTCTCCCATGATGGACTCAACAAAATGATGTTAACTTCTTTTCATTCTTGAAATTTCAAAAATATTCATAGAATGAGAATGCCTTTTGAGCATATCAATGATATTTTTCATTTCACATACAATGACATTTAGTTTCATAGAATGACTATAATTTCATTTTCCATTGCATTTGTGCTTAATTGGGTTCCTCTTGGATGAATCCAATGACTAAAATAAGAATCATAATGTCAATAACAATACCCATAGTTAGAAACCAAATAATCCAGAATAATAACTTACAGGATATCTAAATAATGACACCTTCTTTACAATATATTTCTCATTATACTTAACCTAAGTCATTCATGGACATTATTTACATCCTTCATGATGTTTTTAAAAGAGATTGTAATTTTACAAACCAAATCCTCTAGCAGTGTCAAACGAGGTGTGTAGTAAGGAATATTGTCACATACCAGGTAATAGATGAGTTAATACAGACAACGCCTTTTTTGAGTTAATACCCATAGGTACACATGTGATATAATCACATCCACTCTTATAATCCAAACAAAGATGTATTTCTATGAATCCACTAACTCTATCCTTCACCTATATTCCATTATATTTACTAATAAAAATAATTATCCTTAGACTTATCCTTAGACATATCCATAGGGATCACACTAATGTTTTATCTTTCTAGTTTCCAAAGGTTAACTGAAACTATAATTTCATACCAAATATAGGGAAAAATGATTTTCATATATAAATATTACATCATTTTAGTTGATTATTCATAATTTTAGACAAACACAAGATCGATGATCATAAGGGTGTAGTCCCTTTAAAAACATGAAATGATAAAAAAAGTATTTAATTGTTCTAAATCATCTCCCACATAGTTATTCATGACTAGATACCCTCTAATAAAAATCATGCAAAATATATATCATCATAAAATAGGGGAAAAATAATAAAGGGTGAGCTCAGAAACTCAAAATGTGTAAATAATGGAGATTTGTAAACATAACATGAGGATAAAGGTTTCAACACATGATCAGAAGATTCATAAAACATATTATGTATATTAAAGATCATAATATTGACTCATGAAATAGAAATTATAATTTAATAATACATGAATCATAAGGAAATGAAATAAAATCATTCATGAGAGTATAACATTGGAATACAACATATAATTGTATCATATATATTAGCATAGAAAATCATTTTTATGGAAGTAAATGATCATAGAAAATTCCATCGTTGTGTATTTGATTTACTCCCCAAAACATTATAGTAGTAATTTTTCTCCCAAAACTATCATAGTGGAAGATTTAACTTATTAAACATCGTTCACTCCTATTTATAGTCTTATTTATCTCATAATATATCAATCATTACCCATATCAGTAGAGACAGTTATTGGTTTCACCTATCACATGATTAAAATAACACATATGTGTTCTATGGAATAATAAAACATTCATAATATATGCCAGAAGGAATGAACTGGTCTCTATAAAACATTCATCATTTTATAACTCATAAAAAGAAATGGATGTCAATGAACATTTCAACATAGTATAACTTGTAGAAAAGAAACGGGTTTCAATAACATCTTTTCAACATAAACATAAACCTTACAAAAAATAATAATGAAATTATCATTGAATCATATACAAAATAAAGAATAAATTACATAAAAGGATGTAATCATAGATTGAAAATGACTTTCAAATATCACTATGAACATTTCTGGAGAAAAATAGCATGTCCCCATTGAAAACACATTCTAAAAACATTTTCAAAATATATTTCACTAAAATCATATTTTGAGATTATAATGGAATTTTTAATGATAATATACAACATTTCATGATTAAAATGTTTTCCCACATTTATGAACACTTTTAAAAACATAACATATTCTTGAAATCCATTTCTTTGTGAATGTCCTTTGAAATCATATAAAATATCCTTTAAAACCCATTTAAATAATTCTCGAGGAATTTAACCTTTCCACATTTAATACAAATAACACATAAAGAATATAAAAAAATTCATTGTAGAAAAAATGGTAAAATTATAAATGAAACATCAAGGAAAATATTGTTCTTAATGAACATATATTCTTTTTATTTTGTACACATTATAAAAAAAATTTCATTTACATTTTTAGAATCTGCCAAAGTGGCCATTCTAGAAAAATGTCATGAATATTACTTAAAAAAATTTAAATTGAAAAAATGGTAAAAACATCAAACATAATTCCTTTAGAAAATTTTAAAATATTTTTGAAATCATTTTCATAAAACATCGATATGGAAGCAAAAAGGGTTTTAAACAAAATAGATAAATTAAGTCAGTTTTCAGAAAAAAAAATATTTTTGGAATCAATAGTGATAAAGAAAATAAAATGAAGGGGAAACATGTATTTCCAAGAAATAACCATAGGATAATGAAATTCATAATGTTCTTGAAAAATATTTCCTAATATTTTATAATCAAAATCATAATAAAAAATAACTCAGATAAACAAAGATATTATAACACCAAACCCTTACCACATTGGTAACATTCGAATCATAAAACCCATTAAAAGATTACATCAAATAAAACATGTTATACCTTTAATAAAATTAGATTAATTATATAAAATTTAAAATGGAAATTGTATACACACATATTATAATATAGGTATATAACACAATATATGTCTCAATAAAGGAAAATTGAGACAAAATATCTTACCACTTTGGTTACATTCTAATTGTAAACCTAATAAAACAGATATCTTAAAATGGATATATAAATACCCATAATATTAATTATTAGAAAAATGAAATACATTAATGGGAGTTATATACCCCAGATATAAGAAATAGGTGGTTAATATGTCATGCATCACATAGATATAAAAGTGAGATGAAAAATCACATACTTTAAGTATCGACTTCCTTCACACACATTTGAACATCTAATAAAATAATTATTGGTTTATTATAATTATATTCAATTAAAATTATAATATTTATCATACCTGGTATGATTTACTTATAATGTTTTATTACCCATTTAATAATAATTCATTGTTAAAATCTTATTTCATGTAGTTACTACATTTGTTCATGTATGTTTTTATTGGGTATTTTTGTCACATTTTATTTTATCATGGTTTAATGATATACAAATTATAACTATTATATTAATATAATATATATTCATTTTATATGTATTTATATAAGTCCATTAAATTTAGAGATATAAAATGAAGTACACTATTCATGGAGATGGTAGGCCATATGTACGCATGAACAATGTTTCTATTTTCTGTAAAAAATAACAAAATTAAGGTAAATAATATATTACCACTATAAATTCATTATTATGTCAAATATATTTCATTTTTTAAAACTTTCCTTATTACCTTCTAGGTAAAGAATATGTGATGAACAAAGCACATCGCTCGGTTAGGCGGTAGTCTATTCTACACATGAGTTACCGTATCATATAGAACATGGAATGGGAAGTAAAAAAATTTCTAAGATGCATAAATTATTGAAGTATAATTATTTTAATAATTTCATATATATAATAATTTAACCTATCTTTATTTACATTCGAAGAAAACAGAAATGAAAAAATCATCACTTAGTTTTGTGAAGCAGTTGTATGTTGTACTCATGAGCGATGTTATTTTCAAACAATGGGTTTATAGGTAATTGGTTTTATATGTAATTAATTTTTATAATTTATAATAATATCATAAAAATATTATATAATCATTAAATCTATCAATATATTTAACTTTTATAGGTTGCGATGGAAAACAAATAATATTGGCTTGTGAGGATATAGTTTTCAGTATACATGATCAAAAGATCCTTTAACCATTTAATTAAAGTGGAAATAGATATATTATATTAAATTAGTATAATAAAAACTCATTATATGAAATATAATTTTTTATTATTTGAGAATATTTTAAGGTGGTGGATGATGAAAAAACTACAAGTTTAATAATTTTATATATTCTTTAGAGAGCCCCTTTCGTATGATACCTATGGCCTTCATAGGAAGGATTCAGAATAAAATATATTCCTCTAGGACGTGTTAAAGGGATTATGGAAGATATTTCATTATATCTTGGACATCCCCAATAGATTTTTAATTTTAAATAGGATAGGAACATAAGTGGGATTTTATATGTGGGGGATTGGATCCACATAGAATTTTTGAAATGAATAAATTCTACCCCTGATTTTGAGTTTCTAAAAGGCTAAAAAATTTCATTAATAAGAATTAGAAGTGATACGTTTGAAATAGTAATCTTCATTGGGTTTTCGACATGTTTTTAGATCATTTAACCCCTTATCCTTTTATTTTAACCCTTAGTAAACTGGTTTTAACCTTAAGCACAATTATTAATAATTTTGATTTTCTCTATTCATTATAGTAAAAAATTATTTTGTATTTTTTATATAATATAAATTATTATTATTCAATATATATTTCTATTTTAAAATTTACATTTACATAATTAATATAACTTATTTTAAATTAGACTCATAGATGCAATGAAAAACCAGTTTTCCAATAAGAAAATCATTAAATGTTCGAATTTGTTTTATATTAAAATGCAATATTAAATTAGTTACAATGAATTATAATTGATTAATAGATATTTTATTGAGATAATTTTTTTTAATAATATTAAATTAATAAAATAGCATCTGAATGCATTGAATGAATGGGTGGTTTTTAATTAAAACAGTAATTCTCACTATTCAGTAAAACAATTATCTTATAAAAAATAATCAATCATTAACTGAAATATAATTTTGAAAGTATTGATTCAAAAATAAATTTCTTTTTATAAAAAAATAAAAACAGCGTAAAAAAATATTTTCAAAATAAATGTGTAACATGATACAAAAAAACATTTTATAAAAATACAGTTTTAATGAAATTGTCGAATTTATTTATATCTCATGCCTCGAAAGAGTTAAGATGAATTATAAAAGTTTAATTGAATAGATAATATAAAAATTTCATTAAAATAATTATAATAAATTTATTTTTTGAAATTATTTTGGTAAAAAAAAATTGTATAGAAAAATATTTTTTTTAAAATATACACTATTTATTTTCAAAGGGTTCTTATTTTTTATTATATTTATTTGTTTAGAAAATAATTCTTTTTATATAAATATTTGGAACATATATTTTCAAAATTTATTTAATTCTCTTCATACCCTCTATTATAAATTTGATGTTATAATTATCATATTAAATAATAATATTTTAGTAGTATACGACATTTCATTAAAACTCACTTTTTTGTATAAAGATAGATATTGAATGAATTAAATTTATTTTTTAAAAAATGTATTTCATGAAAACTAATATTTTATCATAATTAACATAAATAACTTTTTGTATGAAATTGTAAAGTCTTACTCAACCACAGAGAGATCCATGTGTTTATTAGTTGAAGGAGGTGAAGACCTTTGATAAAAATGTATTGTAGAAGGCGACTTGAAAGTAGTGATGAGTATGAAAAATGTCATAACATAAAATATATCCATAGCATAAATATAATAGGTGAGAATGGTTAAATTGGAATTTTAAATTATGGATTTGAGAACTTGATAGAAAATAATTCAAAATTCACATTACACCATGAGCGAGGTGGGTTTGAATACCTCTTCAAAGAAGGATGCTAAGGAACTATAAATAACTAGTGGTATGTATAACAAATAAATAGTGAAGATAATAAATACAATAAATTTTAGGATATAGCTCAAAAAATATGATCATGTATAAAGAACCCATTAGAATATGATACTATAATAACTTGTTTCAAGTATTTTTAGAGACTTATAGAATATATTTTTATATGATAGTATGTACTTGTAATTGTGATAATTAATAATCTATATTTTTGTATTATAACTTAAAATTATCATGAAAAGGTTTTTTCTTTCTATACAGGTTTTGAGCCTTATAAGTCCTCATTCAATTTTATGTTCATTTATATTTTTATATAAGAGAAATTGAGAGAACTAAATATGATTGTATTGAGATTATACCAAATCAAAGCGATTATTTCAAAAATAATAAATAAAAAAAATTATCTCTACTTCACCCCTTCCACCACTCAATAATCTAATAAAACATATGCAGTTATCTTGGTATAAGAGAAAACCATGTTTCCTTATAATGATCCATACCAGAATGAAGCTGAATATGTATAGCCTTAATTCAGTCAGTGGTAGGAGAGTTCTTATATTACATATATATAAATATCATGAATGTGAAAAAATGATGATCCAATGCCTCCTCTCTCTTGTCCTCGAAGTTATAGATGCTTCCACTATGGGATTTCCATAAATAGAGAGATTATCTCTAGACATTCATTGATAAAAGAATTTAGAAGTGAATGATAATGAATATAACTCTCCCTTAAAACCCTTTATTACAAAACATACACATTTTATATGGTACTATAATCTAAAAAATAAATTTAGGTTAATATAGGGAGTATTTTTTAGGGAAATATAATTGTTAAGTAGGCCAAGATAAAAATATGGAAAAATAAGTTTTAAAATGGGATGATTTCTAAAAAACTACATATGATTAAAGTACTATAGTTAATGAGATCATTATCAATATTAGATGTTTTTTAGAGTACATGGAAGATTACAATATTGTAAATAAACTAATGAGGGATGATAATTTTATGTACTCAACTACAAAACATAATACTTTCCTATGACATATTGAAGGCTCCAGTGTTCCATAATATGGGTATAAATTAAATGAAATATAAAAATAAGAAAGGTTTCAGGAAAATAGATGATGAAATGATCAATTATTATATACTAAAGTGGATGAAGAGATTTATTATGAAACAATTAAAATGAATATGAAGGTTTTGTCCTTAATCATAAATAACGTCATAAAATGAATTAAAAGATAAAATGGTATGATTCCTCTAAAATGATTTCATTATGTGGGTGTTATAAATTTTTCAATTGGATGTTGGAAAAATAAAATAAAATAAAATTGAGAGTTGCAATGAAAAAGAAGACTTCTCTAAAATAATATATTTGAAATTATAAAATCTAACCATGTGAAGGAGAAGAGTTCCTCATGAAATTAAAGAATAAATATAAATATCTGGGTAGAATATAATGAATCGTCATCGTAGAATGATTATGAATATGGTGGTGAATTTTATATTTCTAAAACCTCCACATCTCATTTTTAAAAACTAGAGGACTCCTCAAAAAACAATGAGGATTAATAAAAAGTTTATACATATTATATATTGAGAATAAAATTTTAAAATGATCTATAGAAAAACAAAAATATCATGATAGAGGTTAAGCTATATGAAAAGGGGTAAATAAGTAATGACGATAAGAAATATGACTTTATAAAAGAGATTATGGTTATCAAGGACAATATTTACCAGAAAAAAAAGATGAGCAATTATTATAAAGTAATGTTTATAGAAAATATGAATAATTGAATGGCCAATAAATTATATTATATCTATTTGAATCTACCATTATGATAATGATAGAGAATAATGGAAATGAAATGGTTGTATATGAAGAATAATTTAAAACTATAGATTAGTACATACTCTAATGACATTTATAATTAGTTACTAGTTTTTTAACAGATACTAAATAGCTTTTACTCAATTTAATAGATTATTAAACACAAACTAGATAATTTTTTTCAGAGTAAATTTATAAAATTATTCATAATATTAAATTATTAGTAGTAGATGAGTTAATAAGGATATTTTATCCAAGTAAAATAAATAAATAAATGTTATAGTTCACCTATACAATGAGATTCTTTTTTATATATTGAACCATAAACTGTAAAAAATCTAGATTCAATAGTTACTATTTTTATTGTGGGAAATATTAGAATAAATTATATTAATACTAGTTTAAGATTTCTTTTCCTTCGAATCATTATGAATTTAGATGGATAAATCCTATTAAGAAAATAATTAATTCTGTAAGAAGAAGAAAAAAACTTACAGTGAAAAATTTAAAACAAAATATTTAGCAAAGAAAAGTACACAAGTTCATTAAATTTATATTGAACACATATAAGAAAGATTATCTGTTTAGAATATTTACAATAAAAATTAAAATTGAGAAAAATAAAAGAATTTTTTTTATAGAAGGAAAACTATAAAATTAAAAAGAATATGTGATTTCCATGAAAAGATCCAAGAAGACAATGATTTTGGAACGTTTTATAGGAGATGATATAAAAATTATCATACAACCAATAATTGTATCAATATCATAACTACACAAGGATAAAATATAAATGAAAAGATGTATGTGTATGAAATTATACATTACATTATATTCCATGCTAAGATAAATTCCAAATATAAGGAGATGATTGGGAAGTACTATATCAATAAGATTCCTATAACGAATCATGATAAAAAAAATAAGATAAAAAGAATGAATATTTTTCTAAATAGATAAGTTGGAAAAACAATAGAGTAATATATTATAGGATCCTCTCAACCTTATTTGTTTCATTAATAAGTAAGGATCTGCCTATTAAATAAATTATATTTTTAATTTGTGGTACTAAAATATAATAAATTAAATGAATTTTTTAAAGGTGGAATCATATGTTTTTTTATTAATAGAAAAATAAGAAATGATTTTATATTGTGGTTTAATCCTAGTGAAAATAAATTATAGGGATAATATTAGTTAATCTATTGTGGGGGAGATACCTTTAAGAGGATTTTAAAAAAAATGTGTTATGTTTGTTAAAAATATAGAATGTACTTAAAATGATTAATTAATGTTTTAGAATCAATATTTAAGACATAACTTTTATAATGATAATTTTTTTATTGGAAGAGGGTGATGGTTAATGATAATGACAATATATAGGTATAGTTATAAATCTTACTCTTTAAACATATGATATATTTATTGAAGAACAATGTAGGTTTAAAATTTCTAGAAGAATATTTTTATATGGCCTCTAAATTAAGAAAGATAATGTAGTGGAAAATGAATGATAGATTAATAGGTAGATTCATTTTTATCATTTTCAAATCATGTATTCAATATCAATTTTTCCAATATAGGTATATAGTGGACTAACTAATGGCTCATTTCTAAAAAAATATGTGGTGTTATCTATCCATATATTATATGATTCATGTTGTAATACAAAATTGAAGTGGGGGAAGTAGATATTTAAAAAAAATTATTTTTTTAATTTGAGAAATACATTCCCATATATTTCATCTCTTTATTTGTAACCATAAATGGGATGATGAACATTTACATTATAATTGAAGGTAGTACATGTAAAAAATATAAAGGGGATGATTAAAGTACCCAAATAAAATTTTTATGATGAATTTTTAATTATTATAAATACATACATGCATAGAATTCTCAATGTATAGTTAAAATTAATGAGGTAATACAAAAATATATGAAATATGAAGAAAAAAGATTTTTCATGGATATATCATTTTGAAATATTCATGAAATAAGTAATTAAACACTACTGGAAATCATGGTTTTCCCAACAGTTGTATACCAATGGTTCAAAAGAACTGTTGGTATAGGTGATCTTGACCAACGGTTTGTATTAACCATTGTTAATGATCTATAAAAATTAATTTTTCCCAATGGTTTGAGGAAAACGTTGGGAAATATTGGAAGAAAATTAGTTTTCCCAACAGTTTCATCAAACAGTTGGGAAATATGGGAAAACTCTATCTTTCCCAATGGTTTTTAATAACCGTTGGGAATGATTTCCCCTAAATACAGACCACCCAAACCCCCACTCAGTGCGATTGCAGATAGAATCTAATCAATCTCCTGAATTCTTCTCGGCCACCAGACTCCATCCAGCCAAGATCTATCTTCAATCAAACAAAATCTTATTTCACACTTCAAATTAGTAAGTGTTACCATAGTTTTAGCATTATTACTCTATTTTTTGGTGTTTGATGTTTTGATTTAGGCTAAATTAGGGTTGCTGTCTATGGAACTGTTGGATTTGTTTTCTATTTTTTGTTCTACACTTAAATCATGGTAAAGGGTTTGTTTAGCGGGGTGATATGGTACTTTTGGTGGAATTTATTTTAGTTGAAAATTGGATTTTGATTTGGATGATTTTATGTTTGAATTTGAGGTGGGGGAGGGTGTGCAGATGGCGTGGGGGATGATGTCGAGGGCTATCTAAGTGGGGTGGGGGAGGGGCTATCTAGGTAGGGTGGGTAGGGGGATGGGTTGTCCAAATGGGGTGGGGTAGGGTTGTTTTGGGTGGGGGAGGGTGTGAAGGTTGGGTGGGGGAGGGGCTGTCTAGGTAGGGTGGGGTGGGGGTGGGCATTCAGATAGGGTTTTCCAAGTGGTGTGGGGAGTGTGTGCAGGTGGGGTGGTGGAGGGGATGTCTAGGTAGGGTGGGGGAGGGGGTTGGGTTGTCCAAATGGGGTGGGGGTAGGGCTGTTTGGGGTGGGGGAGGGTGTGCAGGTGGGGTGGGGGAGGGTGTTCATACAGGGTTGTCCACGTGGGGTGGGGAGGGTGTGCATGTGGGGTGGGGGAGGGGGTTTCTAAGTAGGGTGGGGTGGGGGAGGGTTTCCACGCAGGGTTGTCCATGTGGGGTGGGGAGGGTGTGTAGGTGGGGTGGGGGTGGGTCTGTCTAGGTAGGGTGGGGAGGGGGCTGGGTTGTCTAAATGGGGTGGGGGTAAGGATGTTTGGGGTGGGGGAGGGTGTGTAGGTGGGGTGGGGGAGAGTGTCCAGGCAGGGTTGTGCAAGTGGGGTGGGGAGGGTGTGTAGGTGGGGTGGGAGAGGGGCTGTCTAGGTAGGGTGGGGGTATGGGTTGTCCATGTGGGGTGATGGTAGGGCTGTCCAGGTGGGGGGAGGGTGTGGCTGGGTTTTCCAAGTGGGTTGTGGGGGGTAGAGGTGTCCAGGTATGGTGGGGGGGGGATGGGTTTTCCAAGTGGGGTGGGGGTAGGGCTGTCCAAGTGGGGTGGGTGGGGTGGGGGTATGGCTGTCCAAGTGGGGTGGAAACCCTAAATTCAGTGTTTTAATTGGAGATTTGGTTTGTTTTATTAGGGATTAGGTGTATGAGGCATTCCTATTCCTATTATGGGTGGTTTTAATCAAAAGTTATGATGTTGGAACCATTTATGATGTTGTTGTCTCTATTTAATCTCATTTCCCCTAACTTAACATTAAATTATATATCACATTTGGTTTCTATTTTTTTAATTTCCAGTTAAGTTATTTGTGGTTGATGTTAATTGTTTTCAATGGATTGGCATGGAAATTGGGAATTTAATGTGACTTTTTCAAATGGGGGTGCCTTGAGAATACTCCAAATATTTGTTAAAAATGATCAAAGGGATTTTATTATTTAAAATGGATTTTGAAATATATTTCAGAAATGATTTAATCACGAGGAGAGTGTTTTATTAAAATGAGAATTTTTTTAATAAGGCTTGTGTAATGTATTTTGTTATAGTACACTTGTTATGTGACTATGTTTGGTATTAAGTAACACATGAGATAACTGGTGCACGAGAATGTGTTGTGAAAGAGATTCCATGGTTGGTTCAAGATTATGTTTACGTTTTGAGCCTATTAATGAGTTGTTTTAAAGATATTTTGAGATATGTACCAATTTAATCATTCTATTTACACATCGTATGCAACCTCTACCCTCATTTAATCAGTGAACTCATGTCATTAATTCAAGCCTTCATTCTCACTAGCATGTAAGAAATTGAATGATGTAAACCCATCCACACATGATTTCTTACCTTAGATAGTGGCCAACATATGAAATACGAGCTTTGGAATTCATTAGTTAACCAGGATCATATACTCCATTTCCCCCAAGATGACTGTACTAATATAACTTTAGGGTCAATTAAATATGGTTCTCATTGTACGATGTATATTATGTATCCTTCCTGGCCAATACTCACTTTTATGAGGGTGGGGTGCTTTTCACTACCCATTCTGGCATGTGTAGACATCCATAAAAATGATAGATAAGTAACAAGTTTAATTCAGTAATGTTGTTATCATTGACATACTTTATTATTAATCTAAAATTTAAAAATTAATTTTTTTGTCTATACTTAATGAAATTAAATCTTTTTACAAGCCATGAACTACCTATTAGTGTAGAAGCCTAAAATTTATTCACCCATGGGGTGCACTTGACTTGGGGAAGTAATTGGGTAATGAAAGGTATGGCCATAGAGGTTCTAATAATGAGTTATTGAACATGAGTGAATGATTTGGGATGCCTATAACACATGATGGGACCTAGGGCATGTGCCTATTATAGACCTAATGAAAGTGAATATAAATAAATTTTAATTTATTTTATGAGTAATTGTTATTTACATTATTTTAATAGTTCACTACATCTACTAGAAAATTCTTCCTTTATCGTTTACATAAATGTATTTTCTACTAAATTTCAATCCTATTGATTTTTTATGAAAAAATGACATAGATAAATTCTTTTTACAGAATGGATAGAAGTTGGATGTATGAAACCGATCAGATCTCAAGCGATTTTCAAAACAATTTGGAGAGCTTTATAGATTTTTCATTTCACAATGCTTCAGATAGTGGTTGCATACACTGACCATGTTCCAATAGTGTTGGTAGACCTTGGTTGAGCCGTGAATAAGTCAGCTACCACATAACCAAAAATGGTTTTCAAGCAAACTACTTTGTGTGGTATCATAATAGGGATAAAATTAAATCTCAAATTCGTAATGATCGAAATGAAAGGACTGGAATGAAGAATTTGTTAGATGATCGGTTTCCGTTTATTCATCATCATGAAAAAGAAAGGATTTAGACTCAAGAAGACTTCGATATGAGGACAACTGATGCATCTAGTGAAAATGATGATATTGATAGGGTGATAAAATTGATTGATGCTGCCACGACTCCAGTATATCGACAATGCGATAAAATGAAAAAGATTGAATTTTTAATCCGATTGTTTCATGGGAAAACTATATATGGGATTTCTAATACATCAATCGATTATATTCTTACCCTTTTGAAGGATTTACTTCCAGATGATGCAGATATTCCCTCAAACCACTATATGGCATAAAAGTTAGTTGAGGAACTTGGATTTTCAAGAAACAAAATTAATTCTTTCCCGAAATATTGCAGTTTATTCTGGGAGGAAACCGCTAAACAAAATGATTGTATAAAATGTGGCACATCCCGCTGGAAGTCAAAATCTGATGGAACACCATCCCGCATTCCACAGAATGTAATGTGGCATTTTTCATTGATCCTAAAACTCCAGAATATTTTTATGTCTAATGACATATCAATAAAAATGATATGGAAAGATACCGAGAGAATGAAAACTAATGATGAGTTGGTTCATCCTGCAGATGGATTTGTATGGTAGAGATTTGATGCTCGACATCCTGATTTTGCAGCTGATGTGCGTAATGTGAGGCTGGGTCTTTCATGCGATGATTTTAATCCGTTTGGGCATATGCTTACTTCGCACAACACATGTCCAGTTTTTATATACATTTATAATCTTCCCCCGTGGTTGTGTATGAAAAAACCTTTCACTTTCATGAGTATACTCATATCTCGTCCTTCTTATCTCAGCATTGATATTGATTTGTACATTCAACCTTTAATAAAAGAGTTGAATCTTCTTTGGGATATGGGTGTTTTCACATACGATTCATGTTTGGAAGACATATTTCAGATGCGTGTTGCACTTATGTGGACGATCAATGATTTTCCAGCTTATGCAATGATGTCTGGATGGAGCACGAAGGGAAAACATTCATGTCCATTTTTTATGAAGAATACACAATCCAGAAGACTGAAACATCGCTATAGTTTCAGTTTTATGGGACATCGACAATTCTTGCCAAAGGATAATCCATATAGAATGAATCATTGAAGATTCGATAATACCATAGAGATCGATGATCCACCTTAGCGTATGTTTGGAACTGATGTGCTTAATGAATTGAATGATTTCAGTTTTTCGTTCGGGAAGGGTCAAATGAAATCTGGAAAGAGAAATAATGTTTCCACTGAAAAATGTTACAATTGGAGGAAGAGGAGAATCTTTTTTGATTTTCCTTATTCGTTATCCAATTTATTATGTCATTGCTAAGACGTAATGCATATTGAAAAAAATATATACGAAATGTTGCTTTCAGTTCTTCTAAATGTCAAGGGGAAGACAAAAGATGATTTACGATCTCGGCGTGACTTGGTGGATTGGGGAATCAGACCAGAATTGCATCCTGTGCGTATCCGTGAAAATAAATGGAAACTTCCATGTGCTTATTATGTGATGAAACCTACGATAAAAAACAATTTATGTAAGTATTAGAGACTATTAGAGTTCCTGATGGCTATTCAAGAAACATATCTAAACGGGTCAACAGAAGAGAGTTGAAACTAAAATCATTAAAGACTCATGATTATCACGTTCAGCTGCATGAGTTGCTTCCAATATCAATCCGTCATCTTTTGTCCAATAATGTAAGGGTGGATGTTATTCGGTTGTACCATTTGTTTAGAGATATTTGTGCTAAGAAGATGTACAAGTATTTCATGCAAAAAATGTTGACAGATTCCCCATTAATTTTGTGTGAGTTAGAGAAAATATTTCCTCCATCATTTTTCACATGCATGCTGCATCTGACTGTCCATATTCCCACTGAAATACTTCTCGGAGGACCTATATCTTTTCATTGGATGTATCCAACTAAAAGAAATATGTTCACATTAAAGTCTTATGTCCGAAACAAAAATCATCCCGAAGGTTCTATCGTGAACGGTTACTTGGATCAAGAATGTATGGATTTCTACTCGATGTATTTGTATGATCTTACTACAAGATTGAACAGACCAACGAGAAATGAAGAAGAACAATATGATCAAATTGAACCCAATTTTCCATCACTTCCTTAAACAAGAGGAATTCCTAGATCATATACATTTAAGACATTAATCCATGAAGAGCGGGAGATCACACATCACACAATTTTGTTCAACTGTGATTTTTTCAATGACTATATCAGGTAACTAAATTGATTATGTATATCTTACATATATATCTATTAAAATATTCATATTTTTTATCTATAGGGACATAAAATAATGATAAATAGGAAGCATCATTCTTTATCTTTGAGAAGGAGAGAGACTTTTCATAGCAAATAGTTTTCTACTTCGTTAAAATTGAAGGTAAATATAATACTGTTTAAAATAATTATATCAATATTTAATTAAGTTTAATAGTCATATTTATATTGCAGGTATTGAGTTTGTCTGCTAACTCTGTCTATGATGAAATAAGAGCTTTGGATTTTGGTCTTAATACCATGGTTCGTGACTGTAAATCAATTGTTATCAATGGGTAAGAATTTATTATCACTGAACGAGAAAAGAACATGAGAACACAACATGATGGTGTTATGGTTACTGCCACAACAGATTGTTTTGCCAGTGCATCTGATAGTAGACCATGATTTGAAAATGTGGGTTATTATGGTGTTGTTGTGAAAATAATAATAATAGATTATTACTCTCATGGATGAGTCACAATGATGAAATGCCATTGGTTTGATTAGATGATGAGATAGGTCACATTTATTGATTATTGTGGATTTAAAATAATTAATATGACTCACACTCTTGCTACCTAAAAACCATATGTGTTGTCATCAATGGCTAAACAAGTTTTTTATGTCAAATACCAAGTTCGACCTGAATTTGGTGTCATAGTTGAAGTAATTCAAAGACATATTTTTTATGATGGTGATGATGGAATTGACACTGTCCCTAGTGCCATTGGAACCAATCCATTTATTTCTTCTGATGACTCCAATAGCTCAATTGTCATAGTTGATTGTGAACTTGAAGTTGTGGTTGAAAATATATAGAATCATTCATCCATTCTCTCAATTATTTTGGTTTACCACGATTTGGGTTGTTAAGGTTGGTAATATTCAAATTGATTTAGTATTGATCAAAAATATGTTTTACATGACTTGACCGTTATGTGAATTTTCAATGTTTATTGGTTGTAGTTTTATTTGAATTGCATTTTTTAATTTGGAATTGAACTGTATTTAAACCTAGTAAAACTATATTTCTAACTTGGTGAACATTAAAACTTGTATGATTTATTAAATCCATTAAATATTCTATAAAACAATTGATAGCTAAATTACCAATGAATCCCCCTATTCCCTCATATATTTATTTTTTTAGGTTACACATTAGTTTCCTTTTTCTAATTAATTACATATTTGTTTTCAAAAGAAAGAAATGCAGCCAATTGAAGAGAGATGCAGGAAAAAAATGATGGAGAACAATCGTTGAATGGAGAAGTTGGTAATTCCATCATTAGTGCCTGTAGTGTGTACTTTATTTCAAATAGATATATTTAAAGAATATATAATTTCATGTGATTAATTTTTTTGTAAACATTTTTGTAGGATCCACCAATATGTCGACAGTTATTCAACGAGGATCCTAGTACTGGTCCTAGTACTTAAGCCGGTGGTACAAGGAGGGTTCGTACCAGAGGTGGACGAGCAGCTGCGCATACCCGACTATACCCTGCCCCTCCCACTGACATGTCTTCCTTCCCACATTCGGATCCCTGTGTGTCATTAGGGACACACAGGATATTTAGGCCTCCCATGTTTTTACTACTTTCTGCATCTTCTGGCCCATCATTTTCACATCCCATGATGATTCCGACTCCCAGTAAGAATCCAGTCAGACAGTTGTCCCATCTTCTTTTCCTTCTACTACTGTCTCTCCGAGCTTCAATATTGCATCGTCTTCGACTCTTGATCCACCACAGGGTGTTCCATTAGTTCTTGTGGATCCAGTGGTGCTCAGCGATCGGACCAGAACTGGTATATTTATAGAACCCTAACAAAGTTTTATAGAAATTTTTATTTTCATTATAACATGTTTTGATAAAATATTTGTTTTTCTTTCATGAAAGATACATCTACTGATAGGAGGAGGGGACAGGGACGTACACGCATGCATTCGGTGTGGAACCGCCGCACACAGGTTATGGTGGATTATAATGAAGACAACCAAATGGGTGAGAAAACAGGGCAGCAATATCGGAGTTTTTTGGCGATAATTGCCAAATACTCCGACATCATTCCCGTAAGCCCGCTGTCATGGAGACATTTTCTACATGAGGTCAAGGATAGAGCTTAGGCAGAGATATGGGTAAAAAATATGTTCTATTTAATTCCATGAATTATTTTTTATTTATATGAATTAATATTTTGATGTCAGCTTCGATTTTATTTTCTCGATGGGGAGGGTGCACGACCGGAACATCTAAAGGATTTAGGTGAGCTTTGGAGAGCCTACAAGCATGAGTTGTATATTGGATGGGTTTCTAGAGCTGGCACTGAGTTAGAGGCAGTACCAGTGGTGGATTATTATCCTATTGAGTAGTATCGTCAGATGATTACTCATTGGACGAGTACCTAGTTTAAGGTATAAATTACATTTGAGGTATTTAAATAATAACTTTCATGTTTTTACTTAATAATATCTATTGCATTTTCAAATTTTATTTAGGAATCATCTGGACAAAATAAAAAGAACATTGATGAAAAAAATACCTCCACACACTGGGACGCACTACAATGCCTGATCATGAGAGGAAGCAGGTATGACAATTGTTTATAAGTTTTCTTTTTGACTTACACTTTCTTTTGTTTCCTCAATTATTTAATAGTTTGCTAATGTTTTCATATAAATTTAGTTTTAAATATCATTGTAGAGGAAAATAAAAAATATTGAAGGACGTATGCCTCGAGAAAAACTGTTTTTCTCGAGTAGACGGAAAAAGGATGGAAGTGCCATCAATGAAGCGACTCAACAGCAGATTGTAAGTTTTAATCTATTTATTTTATATTTTAATATCTATTTTGTAACTTAATAATATATTTATATTTGTAACAGGATGCTTTAGAGGCCCTCGATGCCCAAGAACCAGAAAATCTTGGGCCAACTGATCACTTACATCAGGTTTTGGGAGAGGAGCATCCTGACAGGGTATGCTGGCGACCAAGGATAGCCCCGATGAGGTATTGGCCCTCCTCAGGTATGAGTTTTAGTGCCATAGAGTTGCAGAAAGTTAGGGAACATGTAGAATAGGCTGACAAAAGGGCCATAGAGACGGCAGAACAGTCTGTTAGGTAAAATAGTGCATTTATGAAATTTATTGAAGTTCTACCTCTGACACTTCCACCAAAGGCCAGCCCAAATTTTGATGAATATATGTCATCGATACGTTCTATATATGGAGCACCAGGTGGCAGTTCTTATGGTGGTCAATACAATGTCCAGGCTGACGATGATGATGGCGAGGAGTCTGATGCGAAAGAGGAGGGAGTGGAGGAGGGCGAGGTGGATGGCGAGGGCGAGGCGGAGGGTGAGGGCGAGGAGGAGGGCGAGGAGGGCGAGGACGATGATGGGGACAAGGACGAGGGTGATGATGATGGTGATGGTGATGTGGGACAACTTGATGCATTACATTTTTTACTAATATTACTGAGATATGATTTTTAATCTATTCTAGTTGTTGTTTTATCCAGACCTGTAGTATAGTTTTGCAGGTGAGTTATTTTTATATATTTCCTGTTTTCATGGATGTTGATGTCTTTTAGTGGTTGTGTGTTTGAGAACTCCTTGGAGAACCCACCTCCTTCTTGGACCCTGGACAACCCCCCACCATACTCCTTGGACCCCGGACATCCCCCCCTGGACAGCCCCCCGGATAGCCCCCCACCATCCTCCTTGGTTCCCGGACAGCCCCCCAGACACCCCCCCGGACACCCCCCTGGACAGCCCCCGGAAAGCCCCCCGGACAACCCCCACCATCCTCCTTGGACCCTGGACAACCCCCCAGACAGCCCCCTCTATCCTCCGTGGTCCCCGGATAGCCCCCGGATAGACCCCTATCCACCCCCCAGACAGCCCCCACCCTCCTCCCTGGACCCCAGATAGCCCCCCGGACAGCCCCCCTGACAGCCCCTCGTACAGCCCCTCGGACAGCCACCCCACCCTCCTCCTTGGACCGCGGACAACCCCCCGAACACCCCCCAGACAGCCCCCCGCATAGCCCCCCCACCCACATCCTTGGTCTCTAGACACCCACCGGACAGCCCCTCGGACAGCCCCCCCGGACAGCCCCCTCAGACAACCCACCCGAACAACCCCCACCCTCCTTGATTTCATTTACTACTAGAAAATATATAATATATATTTTATTTATTTTCATTATGATAATCAATGTAAATCACATTTACACATCTAATCAATATCATAGATTCTTGGTATGTTATAAAATTGATGTATTCATTGGGCATGACATTGTTATCTCTGAAATGTTTCATATCATGATAAACTAAAATCTAATCCATACTAAGAATGATATAAAAATATTCTATATGAATTTCCACAAGATTTTATGTAAATACCATTCCACTAATAGAGACATGAGGATTCTCATAAATCATGTTTACCTTAATATTTCTACAAGGATTTTTAGTAAAGCTTTATCTTCTATTAATTTTATGATATTCTCATTTTAAATATAATTTTTTCATAAATAAATTAATTTAAAGACCCATAGTCAAATAGTTTATTTGAATAATGTGAATAAACAACTAACATACCACTCTAACTATATCTCTTTTGTTTAAAATGGGAAAGATTATAAGTGAAAAGAACAACTGGCATACGGAAAACTGACCAAACGCATTCGGATTCTATTTATAATTTATCACAATGATCCATGGGTCATATGTGACGTGTACGAGCCAACCTGGGATCAATCTGAGTTGTGATGTGGCCGGGATCAGTCTATGTGTCTCTATTTTGTTTTAAATGGAAAACATTTTAGGTAGAAACGGAAAACCGACCAAACACATTTGAAATGTGTTTATTCTTTAGGACAAGGATCCATGGGTCATATGTGACATGTACGAGTCAACACCACCTCAATTCGAGGCACGGTGTGGTCGACACCATTCATAGTGTCTCTCTTTTGTTTAAAATGGACAAGATTATAAGTGAAAAGAACAACTGGCATACGGAAAACCAACCAAACATATTTGGAATCTGTTGATAATTTTTCTCAATGATCCATGGGTCATATGTGATGTGTACGAGCCAACCCAGGCTCAATCCGAGTCTCGGTGTGGCCGAGATAAATCTAAGTGGCTCTCTTTTGTTTAAAATGGACAACATTTTAAGTACATACGAAAAACTGACCAAATAGATTCTAATTGTGTTGATACATTAGCACAACTATCCATGGGTTATATGTGACATGTATGAATCAACCATGTCTCAATCGGAGACGTGGTGTGGCTGGCACCACTCAAAGTGTCTGTCTTTTTGTTTTAAAAGGACATCATTATAAGTGAAAAACATCAACCGACATACAGAAAACCAACCAAATGCATTCATATTTTGTTGATACTTTATCAAAACGATCCATGGGTCATATGTGATGTGTACGAGTCAACCCCTCCTCAATTCGAGGCACGGTGTGGCTGACAACGTTCATAGTATCTCTCTTTTGTTTAAAATGGACAGGATTATAAGTGAAAAGAACAACTAACATACGAAAAATTGACCAATCACATTCAAAATGTGTTGATAATTTAGAAAAAATATCCATGGGTCATATGTGACGTGTACAAGTCAACCCCGCCTTAATCCGAGGCACAGTGTGGCCGGGATCACTCTAAGTGGCTCTATTTTGTTTAAAATGGACAACATTTTAAGTACATATGGAATACTGACCAAACGGATTCTGATTATGTTGATAATTTAGTACAATGATCCATGGGTCATATTTGATGTTTACTAATCAATCCCACCTCAATCCGAGACAGGGTGTGGCCATCACCACTCAAAGTGTCTTTATTTTGTTTCAAAAGGACATCATTTTATGTGAAAAACATCAACTATCATAAGGGAAACCAACCAAACTCATTTGGATTGTGTCAATACTTTAGCACAATGATCCATGGGTCATATGTGACATGTACGAGTCAACCCCACCTCAATATGTGGCGCGGTGTGGCTGACACCATTCATAGTGTCTCTCTTTTGTTTAAAATGGATATCATTTTAAGTGAAAACAACACCAGACATACGAAAAACTGACCAAACACATTCTAAATGTGTTTATACTTTAGTACAACAATCCAAGGGACATATGGGACGTTTACGAGTCAACTCCGCCTCAATCTGAGGCACGGTGTGGCCGGGATCACTCTAAGTGGATCTCTTTTGTTTAAAATGGACAACATTTTTAGTACATACAGAAAAATGACCAAACGGATTCTGATTATGTTGATACCTTAGCACAACGATCAATGGGTCATATGTGACGTGTACAAATTAACACCGCCTCAATCTGAGATGTGGTGTGGCCAACACCACTCAAAGTGTCTGTCTTTTGTTTCAAAAGGACATCATTTTAAGTGAAGAACATCAACTGGAATACGGAAAACTGACCAAAGGAATTCATATTGTGTCGATACATTATCACAACAATACATGGGTCATATGTGACGTGTACGAGTCAACCCCGCCTTAATACAAGGCATGGTGTCGTCGACACCACTCTAACTGTGTCTCTTTTGTTTAAAATGGACAGGATTATAAGTGAAAAGAACAAATGGCATACGGAAAACCGACCAAACACATTCGGAATCTATTTTTAAATTATCACAATGATCCATGGGTCATATGTGACATGTATGAGCCAACCCGGGCTCAATCCGAGTCGCGGTGTGGCCAGGATCAATCTAAGTGTCTCTCTTTTGTTTAAAATGGACAACATTTTAAGTACATACGGAAAACCAACCAAACTCATTTGGTTTCCATTGAAACTTTAGGAGAATGATCCATGGGTCATATGTGATGTGTACAAATCAACTCCGCCTCAATCTGAGATGCGGTGTGGCCAGCACCACACAATGTGTCTGTCTTTTGTTTCAAAAGGACATCATTTTAAGTGAAAAACATCAACTTGAATATGTAAAACTGACCAAATGCATTCGGATTGTGTTGATACTTCATGAAAATTATCCATGGCTCATTTTAGACGTGTACGAGTCAACCCCATCTAAATATGAGACGTGGTGCGGTCGACACCACTCTAACTGTGTCTCTTTTGTTTAAAATGGACAGTATTATAAGTGAAAAGAACAACTGGCATATGGAAAACCGATCAAAAACATTCAGAATCTATTTATAATTTATCACAATGATCTATGGGTCATATGTGACGTGTACGAGCCAACCCGGGCATAATCTGAGTCGTGGTTTGGCTGGGATCAGTCTAAGTGTATCTCTTTTGTTTAAAATGGAAAACATTTTAAGTAGAGATGGAGAACCAAACAAATACATTTGGTTTCCATTGAAACTTTAGGAGAACGATCCATGGATCATATGTGACTTGTACGAATCAACCCCACCTCAATCTGAGATGCGGTGTGGCCGACACCACTCAATGTGTCTGTCTTTTGTTTTAAAAGGACATCATTTTAAGTGAAAAAAATCAACTAGCATATGGAAATCTGGCCAAACACATTCGAATTGTGTTGATACTTTAGGAAAATGATCCATGGGTCATTTGAGATGTTTATGAGTCAACCTCGTCTAAATCAGAGACGTAGTGTGGCCGACACCACTCTAACTGTATCTCTTTTGTTTAAAATGGACAGGATTATAAGTGAAAAGAACAACTGGAAAACGGAAAACTGACCAAACGCATTCAAAATCTGCTGATAATTTATAACAATGATCCATGGGTCATATGTGACGTGTCCGATCCAACCCGGGCTCAATTTGAGTCGCAGTGTGGCCGAGATCAGTCTAAGTGTCTATCTTTTGTTTAAAATGGGAAACATTTTATGTACATTCGAAAACCCTACCAAACGCATTCAGTTTCCATTGAAACTCTAGAACAATGATCCATGGGTCATTTATGATGTGTATGAGTCAACCCCACCTAAATCTGAGATGTGGTGTGGCCAACACCACTCAAAGTGTCTGTCTTTTGTTTCAAAAGGACATCATTTTAAGTGAAAAACATCAACTAGCATACATAAACCTGACAAAACACATTTGGATTGTGACGATACTTTAGCACAACAATCCATGGGTCATATGTGACATCTAAGAGTCTACCCCACCTCAATACGAGGCACGGTGTGGCCGACACAATTCATAGTGTCTCTCTTTTGTTTAAAATGGACATCATTTTAAGTGAAAACAACAACTGACATACGAAAAACTGACCAAACGCATTCAAAATGTGTTTATTCTTTAGGAAAATGATCCAAGGGTTATATGTGACGTGTACGAGTCAAACTCACCTCAATCTGAGGCACGCTGTGGCCGGGATCATTCTAAGTGGGTCTCTTTTGTTTAAAATGGACATCATTTTAAGTACATACGGAAAACTAACCAAACAGATTCTGATTGTGTTGATACTTTAGAACAATGACCCATGGGTCATATGTGACATGTACGAATAAACCCCACCTCAATATCAGATGCGGTGTGGCCGGAACCACTCAAAGTGTCTGTCTTTTATTTTAAAAGGACATCATTTTAAGTGAAAAACTTCAACTTACAAATGGAAAACCGAACAAACACATTTTGATTGTGTTGATACTTTAGTGAAATGATCTATGGGTCATTTGAGATGTGTAATAGTCAACCCCTTCTAAATATGAGATGTGGTGTGGCCAGCACCACTCTAACTGTGACTCTTTTGTTTAAAATGGATAGGATTATAAGTGAAAAAAACAACTAGCATACAGAAAACTGACCAAATGCATTCAGAATCTATTGATAATTTATCACAACTATCCATGGGTCATATTTAACATGTACAATCCAATCCGGGATCAATAAGAGTCGCGGTGTGGCCGGGATCAGTCTAAGTGTCTCTCTTTTGTTTAAAATGGACAACATTTTAAGTACATAAGGAAAACTGACCAAACACATTCAGTTTCCATTGAAAATTTCGAAGAATGATCCATGGGTCATATGTGATGTGTATGAATCAACCCCGCCTCAATATGAGACACGGTGTGGCTGGCACCACTCAAAGTGTATGTCTTTTGTTTCAAAAGGACATCATTTTAAGTGAAAAACATCAACTGTCATATGGAAAACCATCCAAACACATTCTGATTGTGTTGATACTTTAGGAAAATGATCTATGGGACATTTGAGACGTGTACGAGTCAACCCCGTCTAAATACGAGATTTGGTGTGGCTGAAACCACTCTAATTGTGTCTCTTTTGTTTAAAATGGACAAGATTATAAGTGAAAAGAACAACTGGAATACGAAAAACTAACCAAATGCATTCGAAAACTGTTAATAATTTATCACAACGATCCATGGGTCATATGTGACATGTAAGAGCCAAACCAGGCTCAATTCGAGTCGTGGTGTGGCCGAGATCAGTCTAAGTGCCTCTCTTTTGTTTAAAATGGACAACATTTTAGTACATACGGAAAACCGACCAAACGCATTCGATTTCAGTTGAAACATTAGCACAATGATCCATGGGTCATTTTCAATGTGTACGAGTAAACCCCACCTCAATCTGAGATGCGGAGTGGCTGACACCACTCAAAGTGTCTATCTTTTGTTTCAAAAGGACATCATTTTAACTAAAAAACATAAACCGACATACAAAAAACCGACCAAATGCATTCGAATTGTGTCGATACTTTAGAAAAACGATACATGGGTCATATGTGATGGGTAAAAGTCAACCTCACCTCAATATGAGCCGTGGTGTGGCTGACACCATTCATAGTGTCTCCATTTTGTTTAAAATAGACATCATTTTAAGTGAAAACAACAATTGACATACGAAAAACTGACCAAACGCATTCTAAATGTGTTGATGCTTTAGGAAAAAGATCTAATGGTCATATGTGACCTATAAGAGTCAACCCTACCTCAATCCGAGGCACGGTGTGGCTGAGATCACTCTAAGTGGCTCTCTTTTGTTTAAAATGTACAACATTTTAAGTACATACTGAAAACTGGCCAAACAGATTTTGATTGTGTTGATACTTTAGAAAAACGATCCATGCGTCATGTTTGATGTGTATGAATCAACCCCGCCTCAATCTGAGATGCGATGTGGCCGGAACCACTCAATGTTTCCGTCTTTTGTTTCAAAAGGACGTCATTTTAAGTGAAAAAAATCAACCGGAATATGGAAAACCGACAAAACGCATTCGGATTGTGTTGATACATTAAAAAATTGATCCATGGAACATTTGAGACATGTACGAGTCAACCCCGTCTAAATCCGAGACGCGGTGTGGCCGGTACCATGCTAAATGCGTCTCTTTTGTTTAAAATGGACATGATTATAAGTGAAAAACAACAACTGGCATACGAAAAACCGACCAAACGCATTCAGAATCTATTGAAATTTTAGAAAAATGATCCATGGGTCATATGTTACATGTACGAGTCAACTGAGCCTCAATCAAAGTCGTGGTGTGTCCAGGACAACCCAAAATGTCTCTCTTATGTTTAAAATGGACAACATTTTAAGTACATATAGAAAACCGACCAAACAGATTCTGATTGTGTTGATATTTTAACATAACAATCCATAGGTCATTTGTGATGTGTACTAGTCTACCCCACCTCAATCCGAGGCACGGTGTGGCTATCATGATTCAAAGTGTCTCTCTTTTATTTAAAAATCACTTTATTTTTAGTGAAAACAACAACTGACATACGGAAAACCGACCAAATGCTTTCGGAATATGTTGATACTTTAGGAAAATGATCGATGGGTCATTTGTTACGCGTACTAGTTAACCTCACCTCAATCCGAGGCATGGTGTGACTGGTATCACTCTAGGTGTATGTATTTTGTTTAAAATGGACATCATTTCAGGTAAAAATATATGGTATACGAAAAAACGATCAAATTATGAATTGAATTATGGATTCCACATATAATTTTCTTCTAAATTTTAAATTGAATTCTAAATGAATTATGTATGTTTATAATTACATTATTAATTCTAATTTAATTATTGATGTGTATAGTTCCAAGATTCATTATATGTTAAATGTGTATGAATTTGTTCTCTATATGTATGTGTTAGTTGGTTATTGCAGGTACAATAATAGTATATGTATGTGTTAGATTATTGTAGGTACCATAATTGGATTGAAAATGAGAGGGAATGCACAAAATGAGACCTTCCGTGAAAATTGCACAAAATGAGAGCTGCTGTGCAAATTGCAGGCTGCTGTGCAATTTGCACATCATAGGCTATGCCAACGGTTTCAAATCCTTGGCATAGCCTCTCTGCGTATTTTTACCAAAGATACATAGAACCATTGGTAAAAATCATTTCCCAATGGTTTAGAAACCGTTGGGAATGAAGAGAGTGCTTAGTTTTCCCAATGGAGCCAAACATATAGGAAAAACTATCCCAATAGTTTGGCACAAACCTTGGGATAAGTTAATTTTTCCCCAACCTATCCCAACAGTTCACTGTAAACCATTGGGAAAAGCATTCCCAATGGCTTACTTTCCTACGGTTTGCAGAACCGTTGGTATAACATATACCAAAGGTTCTGTGGCCTTTCCAATGGTTCAGAATCGTTGGGAAAAAATGTATTTCCAGTAGTGAAATGTGATAATTCAATAGCTGGTTTTAAATGTATCAAGGTCATGTTCTTATAGAATATGATTGAACTAACTACAACAAATATTAATAGGGTTTTAATGTATGTTTTTGGAGAAAACAATTCTTGATTAATGATAAAAAAGATAAACATCTTGATAAAATTGAAGAGAAAATATTTCATTTTTATTGAGTTTGAAGATTATTGAATTTTTTTATAATAGTTTTTGGATGATGTTATAAGATGAGTTTAAGTGATCAAGAATTCCTCTTGGTTAGTTAAAGATGACCAATGATTATTTTATGGTGATTTTATATTATATGAATGATTGTAAGTAATTTATAATTCTCAGTTTTCAATACATTGAGTCGATTTCATAAAATATTGGTTCTTAAGTGAAAACATATCTAACTACCAAAGATTTATTAAGTCATTTTATATTAAGTTATACATTATTAGGATTTATTAATACTTTTATATACCTCATATGAAATCATGTTTGAAATTAAAATTATAAAGGGATGAGGTTTTCATAAGACATTATGTAATTTCATAAGGATTTGTAGTAGGAACAAATCAGGGAAGGGCATGGACACCATCATATGTGTGTAAAAATATAATGTGATATTTCATTATACTTTCTTCCAATGTAATTATTTTAATAATCTTTAAAATACTTTTATACTAGGAATAATTTTTTTTCTATATGAATAAGATTTTATATTATTCAAAAATTATATTCCTTTTAAGGAATATTTATTCTTATAAAATGTAAGGTATAGTCATAAATATTTAAAATGGAATGGAATTACTGTGAGAAATTTAAATCATCAAATGTATTAAAAAAGCGACTATATTTCTTTATTTATATATTATGATGAATGATTTAATTTAGATGATATTTTATGATATCATCATTGCATTAACATCACCACCATTAAAGATGATTGGGAATCTAGCTGATATCAAGGAGATAATCCATCATATCTTGGATTATTTTGTGATTCTATGCAAGGATGAAGAAGGGAATATATGACATGAATGAGGTTTCTATGTCACAATGGCATTCCCCTAAGGATGAATATTAATGTCCGGTATTTTTTATAGATGTTAAGGCTATGAGAATTCAGATATTATATCTACGAAATCTATAGTCATAAAAAGTATTTGAATGAAGACATTGACTAAGATTAAATGACGTTAGAAATCAGAATATCAACTTTAAAAAATCAATGTTTGTTTCTATATTAAAATTTGGTTAAAAATATTCATCTAATAATTTTTGAATATATGTAAGAAAGGATAAGAATAATAATTAAAAAACCATACATGCATATTCCTATTGAAGTTAACATGTATATAAATAAAAAAGTTTATGATATTGAGAAGTGATATCCAAATAATCAATTAAAATAACCAACATAAGTGTTTTGAAGAGGTGGACCTGAATATATCCAGGATCAGTCCAAGTGAAATGAAGATGGACAAGGTGAAGTTGTATGATACAAATATATTGAAGAAGTTATCTTAGATGTGTCTAGAATCCAGAATTACCTCATCTCCTATAATATTAATATATCTATTGTAGTAGACATGATCTATTTGATGATATCCTATTGAATATATTTAATCAAGGACTTTACGGAGAAAACATATGATAGACAGACTGTACTAAGAAGTTTAAACATTCACATAGATGTTCATGAAATTTTTTGGAGGACCATTGATGAACTGGTGGGATCCTGTATATATATATAATCTTAATTAAGTAGATGATTTTTTTTGAGATAGATTAAACTTATGGGATTCAACACAAAGAAACATTTTGGAGGTGGCTACTATAAACACTTGGGACCATGAAATTTGGGAGATTATGAGAATTGATTTTCATGAAATATTCTATACTTTAAATTGTTAAATTTAATGTGGAAATCATGGTCTTAGAACTAATCCCAAACCATGAAATATATTATGTCTTCCATGAAGTGTTTAAACAATGTAAATCATGTCCTCTTTTTTTATCAGATTTTATAGAATAGTGTTATGGAATTAAAAATGGCTAGATTGATAACTTAACCAATCACAAAAATTACTTTGGAAGGAATAAATATTTTAACAAAATGAAATCATTGGTTCATCCATCCTAATATTTGTCATCTAATCGAATGCACTTACTTCAATCAGTAAATGAAAAGTATGAAAAGTAATTATGGGTGGGACATTTAATTGAATGTTTACCGGTATGAATGTATGAATGAGATAACATATAATAATAAAGATATTTATTTTTTCTGTATGATCATATATTAATTAATAATTTAGAAATTAAATTCAATGACCAATATTACAGAATTCGAGAAGGATTTGATTAAATTGAATAATATTTCATTAATAAATCATATAAATTAAAATTAAAATTTTTATAGAAAATTAAAATAAATTAACAAGAGAATTTATTTCTATTTATTCAATATTAAGTAGGTACCATCACAAATAAATTACATGTTGGTAGTAAAATGAAAATTATTAAAATATAATGATAATTATATTAATATAAAACATCCTCCTATAACTATTTCCAATAAGAAAAAGAGAAACCCCATGAATAATATTAAATTGGAATGAGAAATAATATCTTAAAAATCATTCATTATGAATAACTAGATCCTAGAATGTAATAGTAGTGGTTATGAAGCGAAAAATATCATTTAACATGTTTTATCCTTGGATGAGACAGATAATTGTTTCCCGCACATTGTCAATTTCCAACCCCTTCAGTTAAAATGAATATCCTTTCATAATCACGATGATATTTGACCTACCACGATCAAATGAATCTACGAATAAAGGAAAACATATTAGAGATTGAATTTTTTCCTAAATCGATGAGGTGAATAATAAAATTAATTATATTGAGGTGAAGTATCATAATAAAAAACCTAATGAATGTGAAAATTCAAAATTACTAATTTGGGATAATTTTTTCATAATATTTGTTTTCTAAATTCTATTCATTTTGTTTATGTAATAATTTTTAATTAGTTATTTAGATATAAAATTATATCTAGAAATTATATATTTGTTATATTGATTATATTTTCCTAATATTTTAATAATATTTGTATTTTAATGATAATTACTACCAAAGAGACTAATTATTAAATTAAATGGGTGAAAAATAATGAAAATTGACTCTTATTCGTTATAAGGTTTTCTATTTAGGAAATTTATTTATGCATGGACACTATGGTTTATTTATAATATATAACCTTAATAATTTGTAAAATTATAGGATCAAATATCATAATATTTGTATATTGTTAAATTTTTTACTAATATATGTTTTAATGTTTTTAATTGTGTACAAAAATCCATCTTCTTCATTATTTTTTAATAATATTTATGGATATACCAACTTACTCTAATATTTGAAATCATATTTTAGTACTATTATATTGGTAAAATTGATTTATATTATATATTAAACAAATATTAATGTGTGTTAAAAATCATTTATTTTATATTTTTTAACATATAATACATCTTCAAATCACATTATAATTTTCGACATACCTTATAAAATTACACTAAACGGTTTCTAGAATTTGACTAAAATCATCATTGATGTGACATCAAATGTAATTTTATATAATTTTGGAAAAGTTTATATATAATTTATTCTTTTTATAAAATTTATTTTTCTAAAAAAATATATCTTACTTGAGATTATGTGTTATTTTTTAAGATTAAATTGTAATGAATGACTAATTCAAATCATGACCAAATTATCAATTTTAAGTTTATATGGATTTAGAAATTAATTATTATATAGAGATAAGATTAAAACAATGATTACAATATATATAAATTTCAAATTGTAATGATATACCACAACATCACTTGCACTAGAGGCTTAAATTATTTTATTCTTATAAAATTATGGATGGTTATTAATTATTAAAATATGATATAGGAATTATTATAGGTATAATTATGGGTAAATGATTATATCTTACATAGATATGGAAACCAAACTAAACAAATCACTAAATGAGATTTAGACATTGGAGGAAGCACAATTTTATCACTATATATAAGGAAAAATAATTTTATATGGATATTAAACTCCATATCAATTGTTGCGATATGAACTATATCATTGTTTATGATATGGAAATAAGATAAAGCACATGAGACCAAAACTCCTAGATCTATATTATAAATCAAAAATAAATTACACATTAGCTTTAATACACATCCATAACTATAAATTCATTCAAAAATAATGTAACATTTTCATTAAAATTACCTATTTGGTTTATTATTTTACAATGTAAGTAAAATGATTTAATTTATAGAACCATTTTTCATTGTATCAAAAGGATTGTTTCCTGCTATAAAATTAACTATTTAATACATAATAATCTTCAATATATCCCACTATTTCTCTACACAAGATAGTATTTTAGGAATATCATGTGTAATAATTATCATTATTGCATAGGGAAATTGAAATATAATAAAGGTATGAGGTCACACACTCTATAAGGTTAAATATTTGAGCTACCAATTTAATATCATAAGATATCATAAGATGTGAATATATTTATAATCAAGATTCATAAGAAAATTATACCCAATAAATAATAGATCATAAATCATGGAAAAAGCCTTGATATAAAATAATACATTAATCATAACTATATAGAAACATGAAGCAATAAACATGATCCATGGGAGAATAACACAATCAATATAACAGTCATAAAATAATGATACAAAAAATTGTTATCATTATATTGTGAGAATATATATATAAAGGCCAATGGATTAGATTTTTTGAATATCCGAAAAGGTTCATTTTTTTGTTGAGATTATCCGATAAGTCTCATATTTTAGTATTTTTTATCATATTAAAAAGATCCCATTTAATTTTTGATCATATATCTCTAGTCTCGCCATTTAGTTTGTGAGTATAACCAAGAAGGTTCATGTTATATTTTATCATGAGATATAAAACAATAACCAATGTATTAGAGGGAGATATAGTACCCCACCTATAATAAAAAAATATATGAGTTCCACTAAAAATCACTTAATTTATCATACTATAAAGAAATTGGGGAAATAAAATGGGTTTCGTATCGTTTTAAAATGAAATCACATATGGAAAACATTTAGAGTTCCATCAATAATCAAATTATAATATACACCAGGAAAATAAACAATTATCCAAAGATATTATATAACTATATAGATAAATAAACTCTAATAAAGATAAATCATATGGTATTTGCAATATATTTAAAGAGGGAATAAAATTCTGTAAATAATTTTTAATCCATCAATGAATGTAATAAATGTGAAAAAACATTAATAAGTTCATGGACATAAGAGAGTTCCCAAAAAAAAGGAATTAAAATAAAAATATCCCACATAGAAAATGTAACAACCACAACATTATTAACCTGTATATAGTGTCTATATTATTACATTTTCATAATATTGAAGGAATAAAATCTTTAATAACTGAATTTTTCTGTAGTGTATGAAAATAATATATATAAATAATTCTCCTAAAAATTTTAATATCAAGATATAAAACATTTTTTCAAAAATATCATTATTCCCTCTAGCATGTCCTTGAATATATTTTTTCATACCCTTCATTGATTCTTCTCAATGGAAAAGAAAAAAGTGTGGGCTTAAATTCATAGTAAGAGTTACATAAAGAGGAATCTATCATGTGTAAATTAAAAATAATCAATATAGAATAATCAATGTGGTAGGTAAGAAAGTGAACACACATTAACTTTAATCAATAATATGACTATAATGATTGGATAAGGAATACTGAAAATAGTAAGATAAAAAACCGAACACACAAGACATTTAAATAACATGACAATCATCAATAGATATGTATTAATCAACATAGATGTGTAACTATTTGAAATAACACTACATTTAACCAATAACAAATAATGATATACATCTAGAAATAATTTCATTGTGAAAATATCAGGGATAATAATAACTGAATTATTAAAAAGAAATGATTAATTATTGGACATAATGATCTCAGTCATCATTATACCTCTACTATCTGACCATTTTGGATGATAATTTAAAAATTTACATACAAATCCATCTAATGCAATCATACTGATTCACCTAATGAATCTTCTAATGAATTGTGGGGATATATAAAATAAAATTAACATAAAACCATATACAGCATAATATAATATAATCAAAATACATTACACATAAATATTATAAAATCAATGACTACAAATAAGAAATATAAACAAATGAATTGAAATTGAGTTATCTTTACCACTGGGTATGTTTTAACTCAAATACCCTTAGATGAAATTATTAATATTTAAAAAAAATTAAAACGAATTATTATTTAATCCTTATATTACATTTCAAATAATTAGTATATAATCCATAAAAAAAATTCGGTTCATGAAATTTCTATATAAATAAATGAAGTGAAATTGAGACAAAGTCCATTAAATCAGGCATTCATTTGGTTCAAAATTCTATAAAATCTTGTATAATGGTATTAATAATGTTATTAAATTTATACAAGAACCATAGTAATACTTATAATAACATATATGGTCCTTTTATAACATCTTATCACACATTTGTTAATAATCATTCATTATTACAGTTGTTTCGACTGATAACTAATTTGTTTTCTCATTCATGTTTTAAAGTGAATGTTTTTGTTATTGATAATATTATACACTTAAAACATATCATGAATTATATTTTTTTATAAATATTAATGTCTTCATTACATAAAATTTTATAGTAATTATTTAAATTATAATGTCGATAATGGATCACATCACTTTGTGAAGACATTAGGTCTACATAACAACAAGTGATGTTTTTATTTTCTTAATGTGTGAATGATTATGAAAATAGTGGATAAATTAATTTTTTAGTATAAATATCATTTCATACATATAACATAAATTCATTAAATGTTTGTTTATTACATTCCATGTAAATCATATGTGTAAAAAAAATCAAATCGCTCTACGAGGCGGTAGTCGGTTGTACACATGGGAATGGAAATCATATTTTAAAAGAATATAAAATAAGAAGGTATATTTGATATTATAATTTTAGATGTATAATAATCTCACAAATATCATAAAAATGTTTTAAATTCATTAGTATAACCTTCCTTGAAATATGGTGATGGAAAATAAATTACATCAGTTTGCGAGGTGGAAGTCTATCATACACACGATTAACGGTCTAATTTCCAAATCAATGGTATAGAGGAGGGATATATGTAATTAACATAACATCATAAAATATAATTATATGTAAGATTATGAGGTTATCATATATGAATGTCTTAATTAAATTTTAATGATTTTTAATACGAAAGATAATAAAAAATCATTCTTATGAATGTTACCTCCTCTTCAGAAAACATCTTTAGGATTGAAAAAATATCCATCCCATGGTGGAATTATGATCAAGAACATGGATCTAGGATGTTGTTATTGGAGTGTGAAATTTATTTAGTTAGGCCTAGGCGGATTCAAATGTCCTTTTAGGTGTAAATACATAAGGATAAGGGGTATCCATTTATTAGTGGCGAGAGGACATAATTGAACATTTGAAAATATTAAACTACACCCGCATTTTAATTATACCACTTCACACAAATAATGGGTCATTTTCAACAATTAGAGGAGATATATACAAAATATGTCCTCAAAATGGGTTTTGGACATGTTGACATGTAATTTTAACCATTATATTTGTAGTTTGGTCCTAGGTAAATCATTTTTTATCTTAAATATGGGAAGAAATTTTTTAGGATCATACTTTTTATAATGCTGAAAAAAAATTTGAACAAATTATAAAAATTAATTTTTTTTATTAAAAATAAGGAATCTAATTTTCCTAATTTAATTGCATAATTTTCAGATTCCAATCTAAAATTATTCCCAAAAATTGTTGAAATGTTAAATATCTAAAGAGAAATTTCTCATGAGTATATAATGCATTAATATATAAATTAATTTTTTAAATTATTCATATGAACTAAATTATTTAAATTGTATTATAATTGAGCTAAATGTATTTTAAAAATAACTGATGATAGAATTTAACCTTAGGAATTATTTAAATGAAAAATTACATTCCAATAAAACGTTGTATTTTTCAGTATTTATCAAAAAATAAAACATGTCATCTATATCCTAAAAATTCAGTATAAGATTTTTTTGATATGAATATTTAAAAAATGAATCTAATTTTTTATAATAAATTTTATATAATTGGTAAAAATATATTTTAATTTATTATTCAAAATTTTTGAATAATCCATTTTTAGATATATAAAGGTTTTCAAAAACATTGATTCTTTATTTAAATGATTATTATTTTATTTTCAATCAAAAAATAACCACATTTTTATTTATTTATTTAATACTATTGATAACCTAAATTTTAAGGGTTTTGTTATGGGGGTATTCAATTGTTTCAACCCATGATATTGAGCCAAAGAAAAATTTCCAGTGAATTTGAAATTTTTGCATTAGCTGGAAGGGTTTTCCCTTGACCTGAGTATCAAAACATGATTCTAATTGTTGGAAAATTCAAAATAGTGGTTTTTAGACATGTTTAATGTCTCTAGGTTGCCCTCAGGTGTCTCATTGAGTTTAGAGAGCATCAGACCCCGAAAATCATTAGTATTGATGGTCTTGATAGAGCACTTAATTTTTATAAAACTATGAGGCACCCATTAGTGAAATGTGTAGTATACATTATAGGAGAAGAATTTACCCAGATGGTCAAAAGATGGTTTACACAAACCATGCCATTATCCAGCACGATTTTATTGACATAGCCAGTACCCTCACATTATTCATTTCACAATTTGTGCACTATTAGGGTAACCATGTAGGACAATGTGTGAGAGGTGGTTTCCTAAGAAAGTCGTTCTGCGCGATTAGTGTATGACTAGGGAAAACTGTGCTGCCAAACCATGTAACCTATTTTTTTGGTTAAAATGGAAAAATTACAATTAATGAATTTTAAAACACTTTTTAATTCTTTTTCCTCCTTCTCCCCTCATGTGAGCCTCCTCCTTAAATCGTGGGTCTCTCACAATCCTAATGAAGGCCTTAATGGATCTATTTCATCTACCATATGATCAAAGCTCCATCAGTCATTAGGAATCTAAATTGGTTACATCTTAATTAGTTTTGAATATTTCATCATTTGGTATTCTCTTGAAAAGTTATCGAGGCGCAACCTCTTTTTCCCAATTTTCATGATGAATTTCTATTTAAAATATTTTATGCAAACCAAATAGAATTAGTCCTTGATATTGGATGAGTGATATATCTTAAGAATAATTTAGCTAGTCTAAGACATTTTCCAACGGTTTTCATTGATTTATAAATTTTCCATTATGTCGCCCATCAGCTTATTCCGAGTGTCCCATTTATGTTGAGTTCTCCTTATCAATTTTGTCATCACACATTGATATGTAAATATTAATCCTCATTGAGTATTTCAGAGGATGATGCCCTCAGTTATATAAACCCCATCAGGATTCCATCTTGTTTTTTCAGTCTATAAATGAATAATTATCTACATGTGATTTCTTCATATCATTTTTCAGGGTTCATAAATGGATTTTACCTTGTATGTAATTGAATAATTTATCAAGGAACCTCTTAAGTACTATGTGGAACCCATAATAAAATATTTTATTTGTATTTCAAAATTGGTTAAATTATTCCCTTTGATTAAATGAGTTGTGAATCATGAAATTGACGGTCAATTATGTTTAATGATTTGTTTGAAAAATAATGAATTGTTTTTATAATAAAACCACTTAGATGAGGAGCACAACATTGAAAATTAAAAAGTGGTATCTCTTGATTCATACCATTTCTAATATATGGAAAGCTATTTTGTGGCTTCTATGATGTTATACAAGGGACATTCCATATTATATATAAATGATTATTTAGACCAGTGCACCTTATCAGTGAATAACATAACCACTCAAATATAAATGGCATATGAACCAAGATCTTTCTAATGGAATATTATTCTTAAAATAATTGATTTACCATTTATGTAATTTCTATATGTAGATCATGGTATCCTCTATATTCTGCATTAGGCATTATTAGATGATTTTCCTTATTTTGATGGATTAAAAATCTTGTATTCCTTATATGTATTGAATAGTTTAAATTGATATGGAATAATAATGGGTGGTATGACCATGCCACTTACTATAACTAAATAACAATGGATAGGTGGATTCCATTAAATTGATTTTTATTGTCATGATGGTTTTCCGTACAAAGATTATTTCAACATTTTATAAAGAATTAAATGTAAAGAGTGTCAATGCATCACCGATCATGAATTTTTGGTACATGATAATATTAAATAAGATACCCCTAATATTAATTTTCCATAATAAATGTAGATCATGAGAGGTAATGGTTCATGTAACCTATTATTAATAATAATATGATTTATGCATTGATATAGCTTATGGAACGATGGTAAGAATTATATATAGCATTTTAGTATCACACTCCCTTAAATTTTGTGTTGAGCATGAAATCTTATACTAGTGATACTGTGTGGATTGAGAGAATGATTCACCCCAACCCTTGTGAGTTTTCACATGACGGTGCACTCACCTTTTCCGAGTGTTGACATGACAAAATAATAACCATCTCGAGGGACAAGCATTACGTCTACCACTAATCACGAGGTGTAGGATATGTACCCATTTTGTGATCTTATAACCTCATTAAGACTAGTTATGGATGTCAGACTAATGCCTCAGTTCTTCCAGCACCATGTATTCATGGTACATGGACACTTACATCCACATGTATAAGGATTATAGTGATATATTCATTATATAACAATACTATTCATATATTATTACTATATTCATATAGTTACTAATTAGATACATAATTATTTTTGTGAGTTGAAGTAGGTTGAGCCTCAATGTGTATTTCTAGAACATGAGTGGTTTGGTATTTGATTATTCAACTGTTTTTATTTATTCATATTTCTTGCACACTACTTTTCATTATATTCCTGAAATTGATTAAGTTTTAGACACCTTAGATGGTATCTGACTAGGATTTATATCTCACACCCTATTTGGGATGACATTTCATTTGGTTACCTGAGTTGACATTATATTCACATGATGTTTCCTATTACTTGTGTTGATTTTATTATACATGGGATTTTAATAGAAAATGTCTGAGCTGGAGTAGAAAATCCTCTTGAGGATCAACCTTGGAGATTTACTTTTCCTTTTCTTCAGTATTACTATATTGTACTATAAATATTTCCTATTTTATATCCATTATATTAGTTATTTATTATCATCTATACATCCATTAATAATTTTAATTTTGTGTTAGTTGTATTTTAAATTTTTTTGATATTCTTCTTCTTGACTGCTATTTTGTTAATTTACTACTGCTTTCTCAGTTTTATATTCCATATTTTATGATATAATATTTCTATACTATGATCATGAGAGTATAGTATCCCCTATCACACATCAGTGGACACTTTCTGGTAATCAGAAGCATCTAGCATACAAGGAGCCACACTTAAAGCCATGCGAGCCACCGGTCTGGATGATGCCTAAGTGTTTAGTTAAGTTGGGATATTAAAATATTGAATATGATATTTCTATTTCCGTTATATTACTAGTTTTATTTGGTTTATTAATACTAGAAATGTCTTAGCACTTGGTAAATAGTTGTGTCTTGGACTGATAACCTCACCGACGGGGTAAAAATCCAATGACCAGAGTTGGGATTCTTCGTCATGTTGTTTATTGTTATAGTTGATTTGATATCACCTTGAGGGATTTTTGTACATTTGGATACTTATTAATTTATGAAAATATATAATTTTACCCTTTTCCTTTTATGGAAAGGATGTATAAATACATTCATTAATATAGGTATATAGATATTCACACACCATGCATATACCATGTCATGTAGTTTCATTTGGGTAGTTTCTTTCTAGTTTGGTTGTGTGTGTTGAGTGTTATGAAATTATTATTTTTTCTTTAGAATACATATTTATATAAAATTATTAGGTGATTATATTCTATGATTAATATTAATTTATCTTTTGTTTTTTTGTAATTTTCTTTTGTCCTTATTTAATTCTTTCTTTGTTTACTAGTTAAGATAACATTCTTTTTTTATTTGACATATAATTTATTTAATGGAATGGATTTATTGATTTATATTAAATGAGAATGGATTTTTAGTTATAAAGTTAATGGGTGCTTTAAAATAGGTAAAATTTAACCCATGTATTCAAAAAATTCTTTATATTTTTACATATTTAAAGACCCTTGATAAAATGTTTAAGATTATAATGTTCAAATTCAAAAGTGAATTTTCATTGATTAAATGGGTGTTAAACTTATGTCAATAAAGTGTGTGGGAACATTAGAGATTGGGTAATGGAAACCCATATAATCATACTATTATATATTATGGTGTTATATTTCATAAACGTTCTAAATGTAAATTTGGTTAATAGTTAAACTGAAATGAAATATTTACCTTTATAAATGTTCATGACATAATCACATGGGCATAGATCTTATGTTTTTATCCTAAAACATATATACTTAGAACAAATTAGTTTATTTGGGGCATGTGTCACATTAAATAACTCTATATAGGTATTGGTCACCTTAACAATTAAGAAACTACAATTGGGATGCTTTCTAATGGACCCCGGTTAGCATAGTGAGATCCCCATAGGCTGCCTTATCTATTATCAAGTGTTTTAATTTTTATAATTGGTATATGATGTTCATTTTCAAATCCTTTATATGTTTGAAGATCAAAATTAATTAAATGCAATGTCTTAAAATAGAACCTTATGTGGTGTCCTTTACTTAAACCCTCTTGTAAGGGAAGTTTTAATAACTCTTTGAGTTTCCTTATAATAAATGATTGATAATTTTATATAAGAATTTATCATTTTTCGAAATGAATTAGATAATAGATGAAAAATCCTAGTGGCTTTATTCATAATTCCCTCATTTGGGATGATTCATTCTGCTTTCATACGAGGTTGTCCTGAGGAAGGTATCACCATTATAGTTTAAATGCCTTTCTAATGTCGCGAGTTTTCTAATTTTGGGTGTTGTTAATGTACCATTATCCAAATAAGGACTCTTGGATTCTAAATGAAACCCATGTTTAGATGGGTTTTTATGTTGTCATTTACCCTTGTTTTGGGCTTGAGAATCATGTCATGCTTAGTTTGAACAGGTTACACATGTTGATGGCTTGGTCATCCATTTAGTATTTGTCATGATCATGTTTATTTTTCATTGGGAGACTCAATATGTCGTCATTTTGTTTTACTATCGTATAACATAGAATTAATTTTATCCAATTTGATGCACATTCCATTACATTCTTGAAAACATATGGAGGATATCTTATAGATAGCATCCACGGTGAGTTGTTTCCTCATGTAAAATCAGGTTTGTATGTGTTAGTATATGTGGTTCCCACCAAGTTGTTAAATGATGTAACGAACCAGTTGATTTTGGTGAAATCATTAATCCTTTTTCATTAGAATATGTTCTAGAGATAGCTATGAACTAGAGTGAAATGGGTGTTAAAAGAACAAATCTTCATCTAAATTTTTGGGATGATGTGCAAGAGAATCTGGTGGTTTGAAACAAAATTCAAGCTCGTTTTGGTCATCATGCCAAATTCCTTACATGATTTTAAGGTGAATATGATCTAGTTTACTTATAATTTCTTGGTCTATATATTCGTTTCCTGACTAGGAATCAATAAAGGTGGTGAACATCGTGTCCAAAATGGAAAACATGTCCTTCCAGGTTGAAGAAATGCAACAAGGAATGAAAATTTAGAAATGATTTGTTTGTATTGAATGCCTTTGAGGCATGAAAGTTTTAATTGTGTTGGGGCTTTCTTGGTATCAGGATATGGTTGTGGATGGATGTGTACATATCCCATGAATAACACCAATGGTATTTGATAGAGTTTTATGGTTATCTTTGAAAGATCACGTGATGCCCCAGGTGGTAAAGCATTGAGATCGATTAATGGTAACACAATTTTATGTGGATTCAACATTCTTTCTATAATTTGAAAAATTTTCTTTCATCTATACACCTCTCTAGTAATTGGGTATGACTGACTAAAAACCATTCATATCCTCTTAGTGTATCATTCTTAGCAACGATCATGTTAAATATCATGGCATTGTCCTAGATACAAAAATAGAGCATTCGTCTTACGCGATGTGAAAGCATTAAACATGTTAGGCATGTTTGTGTGTCTTTCTTTGTATTGTGTGCTAAATGAATGGATATTATCATGTTGTGGTTAGTTCTGAGTTTTACATGAGGTTCCAAGTAGGAACACCTTTGATGGAATTTTGGGCTCCCGCCATTTATTCTAACTCAACCTATAGGTGGGTGCCTCTCTTGGATCATTCGATGTTATAATGTTGTTGTTTTGTCCTTGAGTGAATTCCTCAAATGGAAACATGGACTATAGACTACCTCGGGTTAGTTAATTGGACTCTAGATTTATGAATCTTAGGTTATCCTGATATTTTTGTCTGTCATAGAGTTTATATTTATTGGGGAAAATTCCAATGGAATTGATCAGGGGTACAACATTTTTCATGCTCATGAATGACAATTAAAAATATCCAGGTGATGATATTACCAAGGAACATCACTGAAAGTCAGGTCCTATTTTGGTTGAATTTGTTTGTGGTAAATTATAGATTCCTTGGTAGAAGGAATTTTGGTTCTATTGTAATATGTCAGCCATCAGTTATAGGATTTTTGGGATCACTCAGATAGATTTTCATGAAATTTTATCATTCTTTTTGATGTATACAGTCATTTCGAACAATTTTAATAGCATACCATTCAATTAAGGTATGTATGGTCTTATGGTCAGTATTGTCTTCAGAGAAAATATTGCACGACCACTTTCACATTGGTTTATTAGGATTCAACTATTTATTACAAGTTGGTCTATATTGTGGCCTTGGGTGTAATAGGGTTATCATAGTTAAATGAATCATGCAGGAGTATTATTAGAATGCGTAGAGGTGTTTCCAAGGAAATTCTAATGGTTGAGGTGTCATGGCTAGGAATCTTCCCACTATATAATGCTAAGACATATGATGGGGAGAAACATCTACTAAAATATTGTAGAGATGAAGATATGATCTTGACTCTAGCTAAACCGGCTCGAGTAAGTTCTGTTTAGGTGTTTCAATTGGAAAATTAGTTTTGGATCTGGTTTTTATGGCATGAGTGATGTATTATAATGTGATGATTGGTGTTATGTTGGGTGTTTATAAATGAAACATGAACATTTTCATGGGATTTCACGACCCTTGATGGTTGGTTGATGGTAAAATTGTTCCTAATAGGATTCTCAAGGTCAAATTGTAATATGTTGGGGTGCTTGTAATGAACAATGTTTTTAAGAAAATGTAAAATTACAAATAAACTTTATTTTATGCTGTTTACTTAATAGTTTTTTCTTTTAATAGAACCTCAAAACATAATTCCAAGAGTATTAACACATAAAACTATTCTTTATAAACTTTGTTAAATTATTATGGGATCCCTCTAGTGTCTATTGGGGTTTCAGGAGCCTCAGAACCTAGAAAACATCAGTTTGGAGGGTCTGTAAAGGGTGCATAGTTTTTTTAAAACTATACAGCCCCCAGGAACCAACCATGCGGTATGAATCACATGATAATTAATGACATCCACAGTATTTTCATTATTTATCCAAACCACATGCATATCGCACATGGTTAGTTAAACTTAAGAAGCATGCTTGCACTATTCAATGCATGGTTGGAGCATAGTTAGGGTAACCGGGAAGGGAAAGTCATGCAATATGGTTTCATAAAGAATTGGTGCCACACTATCAACATACATTTTGGAAAAACCGCACCACCCATTTTTTAAGGGTGAAATGACCAAAATTACAATAATCTCTTATAAAACTATTTTTCTTTCTTTATCCCAATTTTTATCCTGCATGACCATCCTCCCTGTGTTGTGGGTATCTACCTAGCCTATCCTTGTCTTCACTGGATCTCCTCTATCAATCATCAGATTCTAGCTCTATCATTATCTATAGATCCACAATGATAAGAACTTTATTTTTTTAATATTCCTTCATTTAATATTCTCTCAAAAAAGTTATCAAGGTTCAATATCATTTACCTAATTTTCATAGAGAATGTTTAATTCTATGATTTCATCCAAACTATAATGAATCGGGCTATGATATTGGATGAGTGATACTTCCTATGAATCAGGTGGATGGTATATCCAAATTTGTAAATCATTTAGTTAAATTATAAATTTTTTCATTGTGAAACACATCTTATTTTTCGACAAATACCCTTTATTTTGAGTTTTTCATATCTCTATTACCATAACACATTGATATACACCTATTGATTCTAGTTTAGTAGTTTAGATGTTGATACCCTTGGTTATGGACATCTCATGGTTATGCTAACTTATTTTTTCCCTTTTATATTTAAATGGTTAAATTTATGTAATGCCTTATATGTGTTACTCTTGTTTTAAAAATGAATTTTCCATTGTATATAATTGAACAATAGAGAATGGAACCTCTTAAGTTAAATTATTAACCCTCATAAATTGTTTCAATATATTTATAATATGTCTAATTCCATCCCTTGAATTTAGTGAGTAATGAATCATGAACAATAAGATTAATTATTTAACATTATTTTTTTATATACAAAGTAAAGTATTTATAACAAAACCCCTCGGACGAGGTGGGCTATCATCAAAATAAAAAAGTGGTATCTTGTGACACATATCATGCTTAATAAGTTACATGTTAGTTCATGAACTCATTAATGTTACTGAATGGTGTGAGCCCTTTCAGTATTAATCATTATTTAGAATAGTTCACCTTCTACATGATTGACCTGACTAATCCTATATAAACGACCAGTGAACCAAGATCCTACTAAGGTATTGGTCGGATTTAAAAGATGGGATTTACAAACTATTTAATTTCCCAATAAAGATCATGTTACCTTTTATGTACCTATTTCAACCTTGTTAAATGAATTTAAATATTTTGATTGAATCAATGGATTTTATTCTATGAATGAAATAAGTTGTTATAATGGAAATGGAATTGTAATGCATCGTATGACCCCACTACTTAGTATATCTAAATAATCATGGTTAAATGGATTGAATAAAATGGATTGACATGATCATGATGGGTTGGCATCTATTGACTATTTTAATGTTTTATAAATAATGAAACATTATGGATGGAAAGTACATGAAGATAATGTATGCCTAATACATGCAATTATTAAATGTGATACCCCTGATTTTAATTGGACTTCATAAATGTAGAGCATGATAGGAACTACCTGATGGATCCTATTAATATTATAAATAAGACTACGTGTTGATATTGGTTATGGAACACTAGTAAGGGATCTATTTAGAATAGAATTTTTATCCTCCCTTATATCAATTTTTGAGAATAACACATTGTAACACTGATACTATGTGGATGGGTGGAATGGAACACATCATCCATTGTGGGAATATAAATGATGGCGCTATCACAACTTTTTGAGTTTATACATAATGGAAAACACAATATATCGAGTGAAGAGCCTAAATTCTCCGACTTATTATGATATGTATGGCACATACCAACTTTCTAGAGCATATATGCTTGTTCAGACTAGTTATGGATGTGTGAGTTACGCCCGGTCCAACCTATATTTAGTTTTCTAGGTATATGGTCACACATATACATACATACTTGGTTCATATAGGTGGATGAAATGTATAATTATACTATATATATTATAACTATATAAATATTGTTTCTGGTAAGACCTCTCATTCCTGCTATGAGAATAAGTAGGTAAATCCACCATGTGTCTTTTAGGAACCTGAGTAAGCTGGTATTTATTTATTTAGCATTGTTTGTTTATATATATTACCTATAAAATACATTTCTTAATATTTATTGACTGGATTCAACTATAGAAACTATGTGTTGTAACCTACTAGTATTTATATCTCAAACCCTTCTTGGGCTGCCACTGCACTAGGGTGCCCGAGTAGAACTTATGTTTAAAGAACCATGGATATTGTTTAAGTTGATTTTAATATACCTTGGAGTTAGGATCTTAGAACAAATAGGGAGATCAATATGATAATGGAATTCTCTCTTGGGTCTTTTATTTTCATGTTTTTTATTCATTATTTAATTGTATCTTTTTACTTATTATATGTATACTATTTTAGTTATGTATCTTCATTTGGAAATGAAAGCATAATTTTAATTTGTAGTTTTCCATGTTCCTTACTCAGTTAAAATTATCATTAGTTTTCTTCTCTGTTGTCCATTTAATATAGCTTCTATTTTTGTATGTTAATTAGTTTCTGATATACAATTATACTACTCACAAAATGAGGGTATAGTCATCCTGTTATCACCTCATTAGACCCTTGTTGCCAATCAGAATCCTCTTATGTATGGGGAGGTTCACATGTGGTTATGTGACCATCTGGTCCCACTACCATGTTAGTTTTCATTCTAGATGGGATATTACAACTACATTATGGTTCTTCTATTATTCTAATTGTGTGTTCCACAACCAAGATAAATGATTAAATTTTAAAAAATATATTTAGTCGGTTATTTAATATCAGTGTTTCATGTCATATTGACAATCAAATAAAATTTTATATTCTTAATATAGTGGGGTTATACATTCTCCTCATCTTTAAAACATTGTGTACACTCAATTTTAACTCGATATCGGTAATGAAGTGTTTGATTATGGGAAATAACATTATTGAATAATCTAAATTATAAATACTTTTTAAAAAAATACCCTTTATAAGAGAGAAATGAATATATTATGGACTTCTGGAATAACACAATACAATGTTTTCAAGTAGGAGAACATAAAAGGGAAGTGAAAAAATTGACATGGAATAAAGGAACAAATAATTACAGAGAGTGATATATATAATTGACAGAAATAAATTGAATGGAAAATGGAATGTTAGGGACTTAAAAAACAAAAATCAGTGATAATATAAAATTCCATTTGATTTATTGGATATGAAGTTAATTTGGATAATGTATTTTTTAAGACCCTTTTCATAATGTTGAGGAGTTATCTTACTATCTTAAGATGTGAGGAAGTATAAATACATGATATGTTCCTATTTAATAAGAAAAATTTCATCCTTTAATTTTTCCTCCTTCAATTTCTTATTCATTTCTTATTCTAAAAAAAGTATATCAAGAGAAATAAATTTTTATGACTAAAGAACTAAAATTAGCTTTTTACTGATAATAAAATCTATAATATAGTGATAAGTTCATTCATTTATCTCTAAATATTTTCCACAATGGATACGGTAAGAAAAAGTATCCTATATAATACATTATTCTCTAAAAATCAATAGTAATACAACTGGTTCATCATTTATAATTATTCATTAGTTCTTTTAAATCAAAATTAAAATATTAACCAGTACATTACGTATTCTAGTGTTAGGTGTTATGGCTGTATCATCCTTCAGTTGTGGGTTCTAGCTCTATGTCTGTTTTCATATTCAACAAGAATACCTTTTCGAAAGAATATATTAATATAATTATTTTATATTTATCATAGTGTAATAATTCATAATTTTATCAATATAAAATACAAGATAAACATTTTATGTTTCTAATACATTTAAAAATATTACAAAAAATGTGAGAATTATTGTTAGAATAAATTTTTCATTAAATCATATAAAAAATTTTGAAACCCAAAGCATGACGTACATAGACATAACATTACTTTTTCAGAAAACATAATACATGACAAAAATAGAAGCCCAAAGACCATATTAGTTTAGTGTCTTTTGAAACTCGGAACATAATCTTCTAATCATGGTGAAAGATCTTGAACATCTCCCATAAAGATCTTCCCCTTTGGTTTTCTTACCTAAAACCTTTCTTTATATCTTAGGGAAAATAAAACATATAAAGGGTGAGATCAAATTCTCAATAAGGGTAAACATGGAGGAAATAAAACAAACCATATACATTTGAACATATAAACATGAATATAAAGTTTTAAAATTATGATCTTGAGTTGTGAAATAAATAATGGAGTATGTAAGGCATAGATCATAAAGGAACATTAATCATGATAAAATATCATGGGAATAAAATATGTAATTGTGTCAACCATTAAGTACATGATATGATTTCTATAGTATCCAAGGAATTGCTTCCAAGACCATCATTGTGGATAAAGTCCCTTACTGAATCGAGTTCACTCCTCGTTCCAGTCCTGTACCACTGAACCAGATTAGCTTGTCATTCCAGACATGTCTATCTCATGAGATATAAATCTTTACCCAATGCATTGGTGGGAGATATAGGTCCCACCCACATCATAATGAAATCATTTTTTTGTGTGCCACAAAATAAACATACATCATTCATAATGATCCAACGAATAAAATGGGTTTCATAAACATCAACCCATCATAACAAATGTATATAAAAGAAATGGATATCATTTCATCATAAGAAAAATAAAACCATGTAAATTATAGAGACATTATACTAGAAACATAAATAGACTAAACAATGTCATCTTATATGGAATATAGTTTTGATAAAACACTTGAAATGAATTCTTGAGAAAAATATCCTTTCTTTGTCAAAATCATTTTCTTTTCACAAAATACCATTCCATTTTAAAAGACAAGGGATTTTGTTGAAAAAAATTATGAAATATTGTAGAGGAATATTCATGAAAATTACGCATTATAGAACCTTAAAAATCCATTCCGGCTGTATAGGTTTAAAAAACATTCTCCTTGTACTTTTGCCGAAATAGTAAAAAAGTTCCTCGTATGGTAAACAAAAGAACGATTCGTTCCATAACACAATGTAAAAGTCAAAGAGGGGTAAACATGACTTTAAAAATACATGGAAGAAAAACACTTTATGACAAATATTTTTATATACATGGATGAAAAATATAACCCCAGTAAATATTTACGTCTAAGAAATCCTGGAAAAAATTGATTTTTCAAAATTAACCCTTACCTTAGGTCCAATTTCTTTTGTACGTGTCCAAAAATCCTGTATAGTGGGTTTAAAAATATTATTAACTTGTAACAGAACCATAATAATATTTATGATATCATATATGATTCACTTATGACTTTATATTATACGTTATTTTTTCAATTCCATGTTAAAGCAGCGTTTTGGGTAAAATAGTTTCATTTATCGTACGTGTTTGGACTTGTTGTTCTTGATATTATTATTACCTATAACATGATTCACGTACTTATAGAATGTAAAACATGATTTATATATCATATATATTTAATATATATATATATATATATAATAGATAGATAAATGAAATGAATCACACCGTTCATGGAGACGGTAGGTCGTACGTACGGATGAACGATGTTTTCCTTTCATTATTGACTTCAATAGAAGTAAGTAGATGACATATATATATATATATATACATAAATACAGTAGTATTATTAGGTCGTATATATCATTATTAATCATTATATATAATTTATAATTATTCTTTAATGGTTAACATGGAGAATAAATCTCATCAGGTCGTGGAGACGGTAATCCGTACGTACGCACGAGCGGTGATATCGTTCCCATAATTATTAAATGGAATTGGAGTGGATGATATAATATCTCAGAATTCTTATGATTTTATAATAACAATATATAGTTATTATTTACACCATTATACCCTTCCAAGTAAGTTGGTGTTGGAAAAACAGATTACACCACGACATGGAGACGGTATTCTGTACGTACGCACGCACGGTGACTTCATTTTCCAGAGGATAGATAGAAGGTGAAATGGGGTTGTTTCTTATTTATAATAACATATCAGTAAATTATTTATACTTATTTTATTACTTTATAATGAAACAAATAAGGAAGAGGAAGTAGAAGAATAAATAAACTTTAATGAATTGGTAGAAGAGATCACCTCTTCTTCGAAGCGCCTTCTCTTAACTTCCACTTAGGGCACTAAAGTTGGTCTTTGAAGTAGACCGTGACCTCTAGTAGGTTTTTATAGAAGTTTAGAGGTAAAATGTTCAGAATTTTGACGATCTTGAAGGATCAAATTGTTGTGATGAGGATAGGGGGAGGTGCCCTTTTATAAGGGAGGAGAGGGGCACCTTTTGAAACCTCAAAAATATTAATTTAATATAAATTCAAAACCTTGTTAAAAAGTTCCAAAATGACTCAAATAAAAATATTACATGAGATAGGGTTGTAATATCATCAAACAATAAAATTAATACATGTTGGAAATTAATTTAAACCTTATCAACATGATTTATCCTTATTTAATCTATTTAATTTTTTGTGGTAATAATATTCTAAATTTTAAATTGTTTTAAATAATTACTTTTGTGTTTTTAATTGTCAATAATTGTATAATATATGAAATTTTAGACCATATGAATTTGAATTTATAAATTTTAAATATTTTTGTGATTTTTAAACAATTTTATAATATGTTACTTTTATTAAACCACAATAGTGTCAATTTTGACACTATTCATTTATTTGAATTTAAATAAATTCCACACAGAGGATATATTTGAACCAAATTTTTTAATAGAATCCTAAAATGTCATATTCAATTATAAAATTTCTGGAGAACATTAATTAGTTCATATAATATTTACTCTAATATTTTTAAAACCATTTATTTGATATTTCAATCAATAAAATAATATCTATATCTCTATTGTGTCATCATTAATGATAATTATTTAATCCCTAAAAATTCTAAAAAAAATCTAATGATTTAGATACTATTATTATATTTCTTTAGACTATTCATGTTCGATGTTTTATGACGTTTATCACTAAATTAAATTTATTGTACATATAAGATATAAGAAAGTGACATGTTGTCACTTTCTTTGGTTTTAATAATAATTATATAATTTTCATGGTCAAAAGTGTATGAAATGAATATATTCCGACCCTTAGGTGATATGGGTCAACTTTTATTCATCCAATAGAATTTTGGTAGATGTTATGTTAATTTTATAATCTTAGTTTTACCCTTAACTACCCGATTTACCATTAATTATAGCAAATAAAAATTACCGTAGTTACTATTCATAATATCAATTACAAAAGTAACCTATTAACGTAATTTGAACCCAATGAATCCAAATATGGAATAAATTTTTAAAAATTCAAAACAAAGAAGCTGCAGTAATTAATTTAAAATTAATCCTGCTGTTGAGAAAATGGGTTTTTAATGTTAAAATGTTGCAAAAGATTGAAATGTTTTTATATATGAAATCAATTTAAAATTAATGATAATGAAATAGATTGTGTTAAGTGGTGAAATTATATTCTATTTATAATTTAAAACCATTTAGTAGTATAATTTAACCATATAAATTATCTCGTTGAAAAAAGTTGTTTTTAATTAAAATTTTGCGTATTTTTACTATTCATCAAAATATGAATGTTATCATAATAATCTCAAAAATTTATCCAAAGTAAATTTTTATATCCTGATTCCAAGGAAGATGATTTATTTGTCAAATTGAACTTATAAAATTTTCAGAAACTATATTTAATGTGGGTGCGCCATCAAAAGGCGGTAAAACTTTATTTTTTAAAAAATACTTATTTTACCTAAAATATTTATTTTTTTCTCATACTATGTTCTATAAAATGTGTAAGATTAATTATAATGTCATAAAATTAAAATTTTAGTTACTACTATTCATAAAGACTATCTCATAATAATATTAATAAAATATAACACTGTTTAGTGAAACTCAGTTTTGCGTACCACACACGCTATTGAGGAAGGTCGCTCTTGCGTGAAACAGAAGCCAAAAATAGTGTTTCCATATACTACAAGCTAGTATGGTGTTGCATATAGCACAAGATAATCTTGGTGTAGCGTAGAAAAAAATACATAAAAGAAATTAAAAAGAATCTTTCTTATAAAATTTCATGGTGTTACATTCTACACCCTTAAAATTAATTTCACCCTCGAAATACGTCAGGGTTATAAATGGTTTACTACATGAAAGTTTCTTTCATAGAAACCCACAACGTAAAAAGGAATACCAAAACTTAATTTTAAAAACTAAAGTATTAAACATAATAGTTTCCCAAATTAACTCATCACTAGGTTTCCACATAGGAGAACATAGGTGAAAATATGGATATGGAAGAGAAATCTAACCATCATGTTCTGATGGATACTGGTAGAGAACATGGCTATAAAAAATCCATCAATAACAAAGACATAAATTTGTGATGATCTATGGTACCATCTAATTCATCTAATATGAGGGTACTAGGACAACATTTTTGGTTTTCAAGATCATTTCCCTAAAGTTGAAGAATTATTGAATTAAAAGAAATACTTACTTGATTTTGGTACAATCTCACTGTTGTTTGTGCATTGAACAATTTTCACTTCATCTCTTAAAGAAATGAAGTTGAATTTGTCTTCCTTGAAGTGTTACCAGATTATGCGATAGAATTATAGGTCATTCAATCTGACTCAAACTTAAGGTTAGGAAAAGTTATATACATAAGTCCATCTCATGTTGAGATTAATCGTATATGGTTCAAAAAAATGGACTTATACTTCATCTATCATACCACTTAATAAAATAAAACTAGTTTATACTAACCAGGGACTTCATGTAGGCCAGTGGTAGGTGATAAAGGCATGTCACACTTTGGTTGTTCAATTATCGCAACCTTGTCTGACACAATGGGTTGTCTTCTATCCTGTAGGTTTTCCTTTTTCTAAAACTTCACTATTATAACATTCCAAAAATAATATCAAAAAATGGATCTACCCTTAAACAATACTCTATGATATCCAATCTTTAGGCTTATCCAAAATACTTATATCTAATCTCATAGTGTAAAGTAAACGATTACTAGAAATTTTATCTTCCGAGCATGTGAATACCATAATTTATCATACGATATATATTGTTGGTTACATTCCAAACAACTGAATACCATAATCATGTATTCTCCTAAAAAATGAATACCCATTGAACCTTAGTGAAAACATGAATGCTGTTAAAAGTTAACACTTTCCAAATACCAAAGTCCCAAAATTTCTATATACTCAAACCATGATATCACTTTGTCGTTATATTAGTCATGTGCTCATTAATACTATCAAACAAATTATTTTCTCTTTATCCCTTCAATATGTGCATATCATCATCTTTCAAAAAATATTTCAATCACTTTTCATGGTTACTGGTACCATATAATTATTGAAAACCACAATAAACCAATACATAGATATTCCAATATTCCACAACACTATTAATGAGATTCCACAACAATATTTTGGAATCACGTTACATAAACACATAATCATTCCACCACATCATTGTCATACTCAACATCTCCAATAGTGATCACATGTGACATACCTTTCTTTTTTTACTTAAGAGGTTTTTGATATCGATCATCATTAAACATTGGATTAGGGCATTAGTTAGCATAATTCCCTATTTCCTTTCACTTGTAGTATTGAAGTGTTTATGGAGCGTTATCTATAGTCTTTTCTCTATTCATTTCATTAAAAACCTTTTTCCCATTACATCAGCACTCAGATACTCAATTTATTTCTTTTCCACACTTGAAACATTTTCTTGTACCTTTTAGTTAATCTCCACCATGCGTCTTTCCACACTTTGAGAATAAAAAGACATTCACCTTCTTTTCACCATTTTTATGAGGTTTTTCCTTGAACTCCATCTTTTATTTGTTGTCAAAACCATGAGATGGATATATAACGCCAACTTCCAGTTCTACCATGATAGAACAACACACAATATCTTCATATCTACAGAAGTCTCTTATAGCAAATGCCCTTCGTAGACTTTGTTTTAAGCCACTAAAGAATCGATCAATTTTACTTTCAGGTTGGATGATAAAGCAAGATGCATACATTGAAAGAATTGTAAAATTCACTACGTATATACCAATAGATTCATCATACTTTTGATTAAGATCAAGAAAATCCTTTTCCATCTTCGTTAGAAGAATACAGGGGAAGTACATATTGAAAAACAAGCTCTTGAACTCGTCCCATTCCATGGATTCAATTTTATCATGGGGCCTTGAATTCTTAATTAGAGTCCAGCACTAGTCTACTTCATCTTCTAACTGGTAAATAGCCAAAATGAATTTTTCATGATCCATACAGCGAAGTATGGAAAATATCTTCTCAATGGTACTGATCCATTGTTCAGCAACAAGTGGATCAGAAGACCCACTGAAAGAAGGTGGACGTTGCCTCATGAAGAAATCAATAGAATATTGTTCCTTTCTTTGTTCAGTTGGAAGTCCAGAATGATTCATAGCTTGTGTAAGTATACAATAAGATTTTTTACTCCATATCCCATCATATTTGGTTGTTCAGGATAACAATCATTACATTGTGCATTAAATTGATCAACACAGTTCCTTCAGGTTCCAATCATCATCAAAAACCCAAAAAGAACAATGTGAGAGGCAAAAATCATGCTAGGAAAAGAACATAATAAAGGGGGAGTACCTTCAATATATAACATCATAGGTTTAATTATAAGATTGTTACCGTAATTCTAGGACTATAAACTATACTTATACTTAACCTTAGGGACATCCCTAGACATACCTTAGAAATATCTCTAGGGATTTCACTAAAGTTTTCGCATCCTAGTTCCAAAGGTTAACTAAACCTTTTCTTTGATACCAACTGTAGAGACCCAAAGCTTGACATACATAGATATTATATTAATTTTGTGCATTACATAATACATGAAAAAAACAGACACCCAAGGATCGTATTAGTTTAGTGTCTTTGGAAACTCAGAACATAATCTTCTAATCATGGTGAATGATCTTTAACATCTCCCATAAAGATCTTACCCTTTGATTTCTTACCTAAAACCATTAATTATATCCTGGGGAAAAGAAAAAATATAAAGGGTGAGCTCAAATTCTCAGTAAGGTTAAACATGGAGAAGATAAAACAACCATATATATTTGAACATATAAACATCTACATAAATTTTAAACATCAAGATCTTGAGTTGTGAAATAAATCATGGAGTATGTTAGGAATAGATCATAATGGAACATTAATCATGACAAAATAGCATGGGAATAAAACATGTAATTGTGGAAAACTTTATGCACATGATATGACTTCCAGAGTAGCCATGGCATTGCTACAAAGACCATCATAGTGGACAATGTCCCTTACTCAATCGAGTTCACTCCTCATTCCAGTCCTATATCACTGAACCAGATTAGATTTCCATTCTAGCTATGTCTATCTCATGAGATATAAATCTTTACCAAATACATTGGAGGTATATATAGGTCCCACCCATCTCATAATTAAATCATTCTTTCTTGTGCCACAAAATAAACATACATCATTCATAATTACCCAACGAATAAAATGGGATTCATAAACATCATCCCATCATAACATAATCCATATAAAATAAATGGATAACATTTTATCATAAGAAAAATCAAAACATATAAATTATAGAGTAATTATACTTGAAACATAAACATACTAAATAATGTCATCTTAGATGGAAAATAGTTTTGATAAAACACTTGAAATTAATTCTTGAGGAAAATAACCTTTCTTCTTCAAAATCATTTTCTTTTCACAAAATACCATTCAATTTTAAAAGACAAGGGTTTTTTTAGAATAATCATGAAATATTTTAGATGAATCATCATGAAAATTAGGCATTATGAAACCGTAAATATCTGTTCATGCCATATAAGTTAAAAAACATTCTCCTTATACTTTTGCCGAAAAACTCCAAAAGTTCTTTGTATGGTAAACAAAAGAAATATTATTTCCATAACACAATGTAAAAGTCAAAGAGGGGTAAAAATGACTTTAAAAATACATGGAATAATATTAAACACATTATGAAAAACATTTTTATGGACATGGATGAAAAATATAACCCCATTAAATACTTACATCTAAGCAATCCCAGATAAAATTGAGATTGCAATATTATCCCTTACCTTAGGTCCAATTTCATCCGTATATGTCCGAAAATAACATATAGTGGATTTAAACATATTATTGACAAGTAAAAGAACCCTAATAATATTTATGATATAATATATGATTCACTTATGACTTTATATTACCCATTCATTTGTCGATTCCATGATAAAGCTGCGTTTTGGGTAAAATTGTTTCATTTATCGTATGTGTTTGGACTTGTTGTTATTGATATTATTATTAATTATATCATGATTTACTTACATCCATAATGTAAAAAATGATTTATATATCATATATATTCAGTATATATATATAATAGATATATAAATGAAAAGAAACACACCGTTCATGGAGACGGCAGGCCGTACGTACGCATGAATGATGTTTTTCTTTCCTTATTAACTTGAATATAAGTAAGTAGATGAACTTATCTAACAACACTAAATATTTTCCAATACTAAACACATCAGTTGAACTTATCTAACTATACTAATGGTTTATCTTAATCCATTCCATAAATAGTTAACTATAATACATATCAATAATATGTCTATTTATATTCAAATTCCAAATATTTAGATATAAGGTCACTAAATTTACAAAATTAGAATTATATCCCAAAAAAATATATAATTTGGATCCTAATGTCACATTAAAAATATGTAAACACCATGGGAAATATAAAACCTTAATGAAAAAAATACATTCTTCCAAAAATAGAATCTCAGATTATTCAATATATTCTATATATCCTATAATGTAGTAAACTACAACAAAAATAAAAAACCCATTAAATCTTTAACCATTTTCATGTTCACTAATAATATCCCATAAATATATATTCATAGTTGTTATATCAACATAAATAAGACATTTATGGGTATCTATCCTCAATTATGTGTTTTCTAGAAAGATAAAATTGCCACTGAATCGCTTTTCTTAGTAGTATTCAAAATGTGACTTCAAATCATTATATAAAACCCACTATATTAAAATATTCATAAATTTTAAGATAATTATAATCGGAATATCATTGATAAAATAATATAATAAAATAATTATTCATACTAAACATATTTACTTTAATTGTTCCACTTCATCTATAGTAAAAATATATTCTTTTCCTTGACCCCTTATCTTATTCTGAGGTAAATTTATTTAATGACGGGGGAATTATATTTCTTATTTCCCCCTCTCATTACAATTAAATGATTCAACATTTTCCGTGTCTTTATTATGTTCCAATCTATATCATGGTGTTATTTATCTTCACAGATGTTGAAAACTCTCATTCTATTCATGCAAGTTTTAGGGAGATCTCATCCAAAATTATCACACATGTGAAATTCCTTCATTTCCCTCTTCCAATTTTCTATTATTTTAATTGTTTTTGAATTCTTCTCTTGATTCCCTTAACATACATAATACTTGGATAATTATTTCGCAACATTAATATAACTTGATATTGTCAACTCATATGATGATAACTTTATAGAGAATTATTCCCTTTGAGAATTGGATTAATCACATCCAAGAAATGAGAAATGATTCTATTTGGATTAAAATTTTATTTTATATCATGCCTTATTATCTTTTATAATGTTTTATTAATAATTTTAAAACTTTTCATCTTAATTTAGTTATAGATACAATAAGTGTCTCTCTATATCCCTTAATTTCTCAAGGAAAAAATACATTTCCTAGATGAGTATCCTAAAATAAATGTGTTCTATGTTTTCTTATTCTCATCCTTATTTTTTTTATTTAAAAATGGACACTATTTATCTCCATATCTTAAGAGATAATAATCATGCATAAAAACATTCACAATTTACTTGTTTTATACTATAAAACATATATTCTCTAAGGAAAATATCCATTTCATAGCTACAAAAAATTTTCAATCCCATTAAATAATGGAGGTTGTTGACACATAAAGTTGTATAACATTGTTTCACCAATTGGGGGATTTATAGGATAATCTATAAAAGAGTGGTTATTTCTCATATTTTGATACCATTTCTTAAATATGGTTAAAATTTGATCAGTTATAGATATATCTCTAACATTATTATCTTTTAAATGAGTTTAATCCCTATATTGGGGAAAGTAATTTATAATGATTCCATTCCTTTGATTAGAAACAATTTCAAAAAATGTATTACTATATATTTTATGAAAACTAATGAAATAGAATGTGTACTCCAAAAAATAGTGCAATAAATAAAATTATTTAAGAAATTTATGCATGGATATTCTCATAATTATTAATATTCTTTCGTTGGGATGTTTTCCAAATCGTAAAAATATTTTCAAATATTTCGTAAGGTTTTATAAATAAAATGTAGATTAATTATGCATATCACCTTGGAGTGTCACACCAAGTGTATAGTATGACTCATTTACATGTACCAGGTAACACTAAAGTAAATCCTGACATAATACTTTTGATTTTTTTAACCCTAGATACATCTATGTCAGAACGAAATTTAACTATAGTATGCAAAAATGTATATATTTATAGGAAAACCTGTATACTATCTAGCTTATTAAAATATTATAATATAATTCTATACTTATTCTAAATCATTATAATAGGGTTATATTCCATAATCTATGTTTTTTTAGACCTAGTTCCCATCATTTCAACTTAATATTCTCTAAGAACAACTGTAATTTCCCTGACCCTTGTAGCTCATACATGATGGTTACTTTATTATATTGGTATAAGATACAAGGTAGTAGATCCTAAAGAACCATACGTGTTAGCTGTATTGGTATAATATATATACATAAATCTCAAATTATAATTTAATCATAGAAAACATCATAGTTCATTCTTTGAGGTAATCATTTTTTTCTCTAGTATATCCTTTCATATCAGTCATAATACACATCATGCATCTTGGGTAATGAATCATAAGAAAGGGGTGAGCTCAAATGATTAGAAATTGTATGTTTACTACATAATATATCACCAATATATAATAAATAATAAAGATATTAAGGTAAATAACTTTAACACATTCCTTTAAATTAATTACATGAACATGAACAATAATATTATTGGAATAAATGATTATAAAATAATAAAATAAAAATAATCACATGATCTTGAAACATAACCATGGATATTATAATTAATTTAATAATCACATTGAACATCAATAAATAATAACATAATTATGGAATACATAATTCAAAATATAATTATCATATTATAAATAAATTTTTTAGGATAGTTTAAATTTTTGGTAAACCCCCATTTACTTTGGAGAAATTATTTTTTTCGTGAGACCTACCAATGCATCGATGGGCTATATATTGTTGGTCCCCACCCATCACGTAATATGTAAAATTTATTAATCATATGGGAGTAGTGAAACATAATAAATATAAACATTCCTACTTAAATTCTCTCATACAAAATATTAATACCTTCCCCCATTCGATAAAAATAATTTTAAACCCTCTAGAGTAATATAGTGATTAGTAATAAAATTATAAATTCCCAGTCAAACTGAACATAAACTATCCAATGAAATAATAAAAATAATAATGGTATAAATACAACATATATCTATTGAATCAAAATTAAAATAATGGGTTGATGTCATTGATTAATATAATACTATAAAAAGTCATTTAAAAATATTCTTAAAGATAATATCATTTTCATTTCAAAAATAATATTTTAAAACCTAATGATAAAAACAAATATTTTCAAAATACGTTTATTTAACGATATTCAAGGAATGTTTTACAATAATCTTTAAAATTTTTATTGATCATGAAATAATAAATTATTTTCATGGTGTACACATCAAAAAATGATTCCTTTCGTATTTTGGTAAAATTCAAATAGACATTGTTTTGAAAATTACATGAATATTCCATTAAAAATTATATAAGAATTAAATAATGATTTTAAATTTACACATTAAATCAATAGGATATTGTTATGAATATTTTTGAAAAAAAAATCATAAATTTTTGTTTTTGAAAAAAAGTATTTTTAACTGAAATGAAAAATAAATTTGGATTTTATTGAAAACCCTTTCAAAATAAATTTATGGAAAAATTTATAAAATTTAATATAAAATTAATATTTATTGGGTAAATATAATAATATAATATATAATGGTTTTAATATATAAGTATCAAACAATTCATCCAATGGAGTCATAAACATATACAATCTTTATTAATAATGGGATTAAGAAATAAACCCTTACTGCTTTGGTAACCAGTGAATATTACAACCCATATAGAAAATAAGATAAGATATCACAATAAAAAACATGAAGATAAATATATTCATGATATAACTTTTCATATGGGTATTATATACACAACATAAAAGAAACAACTAGTCAATAATGAATATGTATTGCAGAAGTAAAAGTGAGATACGAAACCCTTGCCTTTGGAAAAATTTCATTCATACTTGTTAGAACCTCCAATTTAATAAATACATGTTTATTATACATATATTAAATAAAAATAATGATTTATTTCCTACCATATATTATTTATTTATATTATTTTATCACTATATTACAAATATTTCTTTGTTAAATCGCTATTCAGTTGATAATTGCTTCATTTTTTATGTATTTTCTGTTTCGGTATTTTTGGTACTCTTATATTAGTCATGGTTAAATCATCACCAAAATGTTATACATGATGTAAATATCATATATATTATTTATATATGTAATTATAGTAATCTATAAAATCCAGTGATAGAAAATGGATTAAACTATTATTGGCGATGGCATGTCGTATATACGTGTTAACATTTTCTCCATTTTTTATCAATAGAATGAATGAAAGGAAAATAATATTTAACTACCCATTAATGAATAATCACCAATTAATATATATCATTTATATTAATAAAAACATCTTTATTACAATCTATACAAAAGTTTAATGAAAACCATTTTACACCACTGTGTTGATGCGGTAGTGTACACGTATGTACATACAATGTTATTGATTTTAAATTGATTGGAAGGTAATATGTTAGATGTGATACTATATTTATATAAATTTTTCAGGTTATAAATATCTTATATATTCATTATCATTATCCTTAATACCGACCATGTAAAGCGTAATAAAAATAATAATCTCATCACTTCACGAGGCGTTAGTCTACCATACACACAAGTGGTGTTATTGTATCCCCCATGGAATAAAATGTATTAAGGTTTATGTGATACCCTAAATTAAAAAAAATACATCAATTATCCTATAATACTTATATTTGGTATAAATACATACTAGGAATAATTTTACTGAAAACATAAGGAGGACACTGGAGGAATAGGTAACATTCATCAATAAGAGCATTCAAATTATTACTTCATCCACCTACTAAAATTTTTATTATATGTTTATTATATAATAAACACATTATATAATATATAATGATATTTTTATGTTAATATAATTACCTACCACTATCTCCACTTCCATCAAATGGGTTACAAATTATTTATTTGTGTGTACGGCTGATTACTGCCTCATGAACCGATGTAGTTCAATTTTACATTACCACAATGAAAGCTTATTTTAATGATGAATTTATATTTTATATATGATATTTATTATGTTTTTATGTTATTATGATTATTTAATTGTTATATCAAACATATAATCATATATCCCATTTTGTGGGAATACGGTAATGTCTTTCACGTGTATGGTGGACTACCACATCTTGAAGCAAAGTGATTAATTCATGATTTACATGAAATGTATTAAGGATGGTTTTAATGATAATATAAGATTATTTTGGAATAAAAAATATTATTTAATCATATTATTTTATTTTATTTTATTTTATTAAATCCAATAAAAAATTTTAAACAATATTTATGTATATGTACGACCAACTGTCTCTATGAAAGGTGTATTTCATTTTCTACCACTACAGATTATGGTAACTATAAATATATATATATAGAATATATGGGATATCTATATATTGTTAATAATTATGGATATTATGGAACCAATATCAAATAATTTGGAAAAAATATACAAATCGAAATATATAATAAAAATAAAGTAGTTGTTACCCAAAACATAACTTTAATAGTATATAGTTAATAAAAAGGAAATAAATGGTCCTAATAAAGTCATATATGGTATACTATATATAAATATGATTTTTTAATAAATTTATAATAAATTTATATTTATTATATAAGTGATTTAAATGAGTACACCATAATTCAAGACTTCAATTAAGGGATTTATGTCTCCCTTTTTTACTTCCATGAGTCACCTTCCAAGTTCCCCACCTATTTATTTTATGTGTTGTGTAAAATTAAAATGAAAGTATACTATTATCATTCAATTGAAAAATATTTGGATTTAAATATCCATTGAAGACTTATATTTCTTGGGTTTTATGGTTAAAATTCTACTAAAGCGGTAAGGGACTTATGTGTCACTTTTTACTTCTATGTGACACATGCCATGTTCACCAACTATATCATTTATATGATAAGAATAATTCTAATGAATATATTTTAGGATTATTATATTGATATCTACTGGTATTTAAATATCCATTTTTTTAATTATCATTTATAGGGTTTATGTTTAATGCACTAACAAAATGTGAAGCGATTTCGGTCTCACTTTTTATCTTTTTTGAGACACATTCCATGTTCACCAATAATTAATTTTATTGGTGTGTAAAATTACCTTGAATATATTTCATGATTTTTCTATTAATTACTATTTTGATTTACATATCAATTTTAGGCTATCCATTTTATAGAATTTATTTTTAAATATCTATGAAAGAAATAAGGGACTTGCCTCAATTTTCCTTCTTTGATATGAAAATTATGTTATACACCTATATTATTTAATGAGGTGTATATACATCCTGTTTGAAATGAAATATAATTAATTTCATCATCATAATGTATAATATTGTGTTACTAATTCATGGTGCTAATGATTCAATGTTACAAAATATGAAAAGATTTTATGTTACAATACCATCATTTGTTTGGATTATTATTATTAAGTCTCCAATGATGATATATCGTGATATAAAGCTCAAGAAATGTCATGAATTTTATGCTTCTATAGTCATTCGTTATAACATGAAGTAATGGTACCATTTTCTCACTATTGGTTACTTATAACAATTAAAATTTTTTATAATAAAATTTAAATTTATTTCACTCTTTGTTTGAATGTTTATTTTCTTCCCAAACCATGATTTCTAGAAAAATATTTCTATATATTTTTTATTAATATATAATGAAGTTTAAAATAAATTTTTACACATGTTGGGTCTTTTACAAATTTTATTGAAATTAATATTCCTTTTTTTCTTATAATCTATGCATATATGGATTTTACTAGAAATTTGGAAGGAATCATCATTTCAACATTTATAGGATGAACAAAATTTTTCAATTTCATGGCTAATCATTCTGTTAAATGTTACATTATAATATTTCATGGTTATTTTCAAGGAAAAATAATTCCAAAAATTTTATGTTTAAAAAAAATTGTTTTCAAACTAGAAATGGTATTTTCCTCAAGAAATATTTTTAATGATTTTTTATACTTCCTTCATAAAATTTTAAGGTTATTTTCATTGAAATTAATTTTCAAAAAGGATTTATGTTTTATAAAACTATTTTCATGGAAATTTTATTTTCATTAGTAAATGTTTTTAATGATTGATCAAAATCATTTTCCTCATATGACTTCATTCATCTATTATACATATTCATTAATGGGGACATGATTAAAATATACCATTCATATTATTTCCTTATGTGGATTATGTTTTGATTTCATGAAGTTAATGAAACTCTTTTCTCTTCTATGGGTTATATCATTGGTGCATTCTTATTAAACCCTCTTGTTTTAATGGGTTAATTTATGATGAAGTTATTTTGAAACATGTATCTTTAATATAGTTTGTGTTATCATGAATCTTTTATAACATATATTTCATTTCATAGGTTATGATATGTTTAATGTTTACAATATTTAGGAACACATATGAATGAATTGATTATATAACAACTGGGACATATCTTTCCCACCAATCAATTGGGTAAATATTAATATATTAAGATATAATATTGGGAAAAAATTCGACGAGCTTGATCCACTATAGGAAACAAGTGTGTCTAGATCTACTATGGGATACAAGTGTGTCATGATCCAAAATGTGAAATAGGTGATAAGTCATGGAACACTATGTTAATATTATTGGTAATTTACCTTGGTGTAGGAAATATTTTTCAATATTTTTTAATGTTCCACTCATTTATGACTTGTTATTATGATATATGATTGATTAATGATTATTTATCAAACTTATGATCGTTGTTTTCATAAATGATAATGTTTTTTGAAACTCATCATTTGTGATCTTTGAAAGGTTGGGTATAAAATTCATAAGTTATGATCATGATCTCATACCCTTTTTCACGTCCTTTTCATTCATATTATAATAGATTGATATCTCTATTTTTAGCCTTACTAAGTATATATTAACTCCAATTATTATGTTTCTTTTCCCCATATTACAAGGAATGGTTTTATTTTGGGTATGTATATGAAGAGTACTATGTTGGAACAAATTTTTGGAAAACATTGAAGATCATTTAAAAAACAATAAATATTTTTACGAGTTACTAAAGGTAATAAAATATTACAGTCCTCAGGAATTTTTCTATGTAATGTAATGAATATTCATATTAAAAAAATATAATATCCATGTATGAAAATCTAGTGTCCATATAGTCGGTATAAAAGGATATGTTTAAAAAAAATTGGAAACTATGATGATAATCCATAGTGATATCACTATAAAATTCTATATTTATGTCTAATTATGACTTAATATACAAGAAAATGTGATTTATTTTTTGTAAATGATAGAGATAGTGGTTTCCATGAAATTACATCCATGTTTGGATACTATAAGTGGATGTGGAATAGGAATAGTTTTACTTAGGGGTAATAACGCTTTAGACACTGTATATAGATTGACTCAATCAAGAACTAGTGCATGAAAATAGGTCTTCCTTCACACATTGTTTCACACTCACATGGGATATACATTATAATTTCACAAACACTTTACAAACTATAATAAAAAAATTAAATATATGATGACTATGATAGAATATGAACAAAAATAATTTGTCATTTATTAAAATGAAGGTGTCATGATTTAGGCTTCGTATAAGTGATTTATGTGATTATTATTTTTTCAGTTATGATTTGAGTTTCTCAGACGATGATTATAGGTTTTAGTCAATGGAGGGAACTATAATTAGGTGGTTTAACATTGAATGTGATATAAAATTGGTTGAAGATAAGTCATTTGGGGTTATAACTATAGTTAATGATATTTTTATTATTCCTAATCATTTATCCTGTTGCATGATTAATAATGTTTTCCTCAACTAACTATCGGACTCGATAAATAAGTACATGATAAAGTTCATTGAGTGTTTGGGTAGTGGCGACCATGGTGTAAATAAGATTCACTTTCCTATATGTCAATTATGCAGAATGAATAACTCAAGGAAATGACTCAAGGGGGTGAGATGATGTTTTAGGTTTGTAAAAGATGGACAAAAAAAGTAATTTTCAAGGAAAAATTTATCATTCAGTTTTCATAATTGATGGAAATATTGATCTCCCAAAAAATATCATCAACAATTTAATGATTCAATGTAGTAATTATATTAATTATAAAACTCAATTTACAAAACAGAAATATCATGAAAATAATCATCTAGGTGGTAGGAGTGGTGGATATATTCATGAGGATCAACAGAATATAGATGAAATAGGAATGGAAAGTGATATTAATGAATATGATGTTGATTAATAGATAATATATTGATTAATATGTGATATAATTTTATTATTTGTGTATTTTAATTACTAATTTATGGAATATATAATCATTTTTTAGTATATGATATTTTATTAGGATTTGATAGAACTTGTTGAATAATTCTAATTACCCGAAAAATTGATTTACTAGAGAGGCTATACATTGTGGAGAAAAAATTATTAAGATAATGTGACCCTTAATATGATCATAAGGTTGATAAAAGTGTTCTTAGTTTGGATATAGAGGATGTTGATAATAGTATATTAAATTTAATAGTATTGATTACATTAGAATGAATTAATAGTTTTCTCACAATGTTTTTTATTCTATCGTGGATGAATCTTACATAATATTTTGATTTAAAGATTATATCCAATAATTAGTGTTATATAAAATGAATAAGGAAACATTTATTTTTTCAATAGGGATTTACAGTAATATTGGTTATTACCATCTATTAAGAGGTTATGTGATAAAGGTACTCACATGTTATGGTGCATGACAATCAAGAGAAACGTTATGATATATGGGAGATCAATGTTATTTTAATTTTGAGAAACTTCGTTTCTTTAATTCTATAGTTTTAGATTTTCATATTTTGGAAGGGTTAAAATGATTAGTATTTATGAAATATTTTATATTGAGCATTAAATGTGGTTTTATAATTTAAAGCATTATTTTATAATAGGAATATTTTTCCATATTAGAAGACTTGTGTTAAGTATAATGATTTTATGAAAACTATTAATATCTGGAATGAATTATCATCCAATATATGGATCTTAAGATCCATTCATTATTAAGGCGTAACATTTTCAACTTCATTTATTAATTTAATAGATGAAGTAGGAATTTACCAAGGTATACCTATAACATGAGATTATGCGTACGAAATGTAATGAGACCAGGGAAGAAAATATTCTTGTAAAAAATTATTAGCCACTAAGAAAAGGGTCATGAAGTAAAATTATTTCTTATGGAAATTTTTTTATGATTGAAATTATTTTTTCAAACCTCTTTTTTTAATGTATTTTTTATCATTATCTTTCTTTGGACCATATTCTTTATCACTCTCCATCTGTATTTGGGAGATAGTTTTGTCTTCTATATCCATGTTTTCACATTCAACCTATGTTCTCCTATTTTGAATCCTAGTTTGTGTTATTCATGATGACCCTCATACATCCCTTTCTATTCTTCAAGAGGATTTTTCATTAACCCTTTTTAGAATGTGTTTTTCTATGAAACAATCATTTTACGTATGAAACTTTTTATAAACTAAAAATATTTCTGAAGAGAAATTATTGTTGAGGGGGTAGAATATAATGCAATGAGTTTTAATAAATTATTATTTTCTCAAATAAATTAAATCTCACTAATATATTATGATGCACACAACACCATGTTTTGATTTCCTTACATGATACAGTATCTTATCTCTCATTATATGGAACACTAAGTTTTAACAAAACCAAGATATATTATTGATATAGTAATTTAAACGCAATTATTATTATATATCCATTGAAAATTTTTGTTTGAATTGAAATAAATATTTTTAAAATTCAATTTATAGGGGTTTAATATAAATAAAATAAATTTATAGTAAAATAAATCATTTTCAATACTTCCATTATAAGTTTCAAAAATAATATTTTCTCAAATAAGCTTTTTAACTCTTTTTGAGAAAAAAATAAATTTATTAAAAATTAAATAAAATTAATTTTATAAAAAAACATCATTTTGGATTCAGAATTTATAAATATTATTAGGGTATAAATTTTTGGATTTTCTAAAAAGATTATTTTTTGATTAATTATGAAAAAATAATTAATTTAATTTGAAAACTGTGGTTTCGATTAAATTTATTCAAATTTTAAATTAAATTTTAAATTGGTTTTAATGTATAATTAGTTAAATTATACATATAATAATCTGGTTTAGGTCTTTTTAATCAATTTCATATATAAATTGAAAATAAAAACTGTTGTAAAGATTTGAACTTTTTCACTTCAAAAACTCTCTTTCCTTTAACGACTATGGGATTAATTTTAGAATAAATTTTACTACATCATATAATGGAATTTGAAAAAATGGATTTTATATTTTTAATCATAATAATTTAATATATCTAATAATGTAATATTTATTTTATTCTATAATTTATAGTGAAAAAAGATAAAAATTCATTATCATTACGAGGGTTAAAACAGGGTTTTTCACATTGCATGTGTTGTTATTAAAATTAATGTCATGTACACATATGATTATTATTTAAAAATTTATCTTTAATATTCAGAATTATTTTGTGTAAATTATCTGATAAAACTAATTTTAATTTTATTCATATCAGGTAAATTAACTATGTAAATAAAAAGATACAAGTTACTATGGTGGAAACTAAAAGGTAATAATTGAGTAAACTTCAAGACTAAGGAATACAATGTTAAAAGTATCTTTATTTTTCTATGTATGATGTGTTAATAAATCACATAATCCCTACTAAGCATTATTATTCAATATTAGAGGATCATGAGTTAAGTTAAGCCTCCCAATAGTGAATACTTTTGGGTATTTATAAAATTGTCACTCCTCCCCAACTATAAAAGTTAACTTGCAATCCTCCAATTTTCAAACCTTCATAGCTCTTTGGTTTTGATAATAAACACCCAAATAAATTCCAAATTTCATTCCATCATCATAGAAGAAATAATTTGTGCTTAGATTAACCTTAGGTGGTATTTTATGGTAAACACATGTAATATACCCAATGAGGAGGCAATTTTCATCAAGATATGCCTTTGTTTTATTTCTTCTACCACCAAATTCAATTTTGTGGGAAAAGGATAATGTTGTTCATGTGTACGACATACTACATCCTCATGAAGCAATTTTATATAGTAATGCTTTGCGTGGAATGTATTAATGATAATTTTAATAAAAATATGTTATATATCTTCCATATAAATGATTCATTAATTTTAATATATCGATTAAATTTCTTTCTTTTAATCTAATAAGGGAATGGAATCATCATTCGGGAGTCTATATGGATAACAGTCCCCATGAACGGTGTATTTCATTTTCCATCACAAAATGTTATGGATTAAAATAACGATATATACACTTAATATATATTATATTAAAATAATTTTTATGATTAGAGATATTATGGGAAAATGATTAAATTATTACAAAAAATATATAACATGTAAAAACTACATATGGTAAATAAAGAAGTTATTACCCAAAGCATAACATAAAATTTTAAATATTAATAAATGGTCAATAAAAGATCATATGAAAATAATATATGTTATGTTATATAATAATATTTTTCTTTAATATATTTATATTAATCATATATTTATTATATAGTCTTTTTTAATGAGTATAATGGATTTCAATACTTAACATAATGGATTTTCATCTCACTTTTTCCTTTCATGACACACATGCCATGTTCACAAACATTTTATTTTATATAGTGTGTATAATTAAAACAAATATTTCTTATTACTATTATATTTAGAAAAAAAATTGTTTAAATATTAATTTTATTATATCCCTTCTCTGAGTTTTACTGATGGAACACTACCAAAGCGGTATGGGATTTATGTCTCAATTTTTACACCAAGGGACACCTGACATGTTCTCCACATATTTCATTTATGTTTTGTGTATAATGTTATTGAATATATTTTTTGATTATTCTATTGAGAAATATTGTGATTTATATATCCCTTTTCTAATCTCTCGTTGATGGGGTTTGGGATTAAAATGTTTCCGAAGGAGTAAAGGATTATTGTATCACTTTTTACATTCATGAGACAAATATGATGTTCAATAACTATTTATTTTATGTGTTTTGTATATTATAAATGAAAAAAATTTATTATTTTTTTACTAATAAATATGTTTATCACATTTCCATTTTCTGATTTAACTTTTTTGGGGTTAAAAGTTAAAATGCAACAAAATGTAAGTTTTTTTCTCAATTTTCATTCTTTGATATACACATCAAGTTATGCGCCTACATTATCTTGAGAGGACAATATAAAAACCATTTTACATGTAATATCACGGTTTTATTCATCATAATTATATTTTACATTTTATTTAATGTTATTCCATAATGGTTATTTTGATTCAATGTTACCATAGTGGTAATTATTTTATGTTACAATTCCATTATTTATCGGGACTGTTTATAATTAAGACTCCAATGTTGAAATATCATTATCTACATCTCAAGAATTGTCATTAATTTTATTCTACATATATTATTTATAATATAATCAATTTTTTTACCATTATCCACCCATTGGTAAATAAAAAAATTAAGTTAATTATTTAAATAAAAGCCCACATTATTTCGCCCTTCATTCATAAATTTGTTTTTCCCAAAACCATATTTTTTAAAAGTTTTTCCAAAAAGTTTTATTAATATATTATGATTTTTATATTACATTTTATTCATGTTTGACTTCTTGATGAAAATTTAATAATAAATATTCATGTTTTTTCTAAAAAAACCCCCTCTTTAATTTTTCCAAAATTGTAGAATGAATCTTTATTTAGCCTTGTTTGATATGGAAATAATATTTTTATATCATGACAGATCATTTTATAAAATCTTATTTTATGTGTTTTTATGGTTAGATTAATATAAAATTTTTATCAGATTTATTTTTAAGAAGTGGTATTTGATGTGTAAAGTGTATTTTCCTCAAAAACTATTTTAAATGGTTTTTTGGAAGAATCATTTATAATATTTTGAAATTTTTTTATTTTTAAAAAACTATTTTCAATTAAAAGTTATTTAACTCAATAATGTTTTAAATGATAAATGAAAATAAGTTTCTATATATAGATTCTTATGTTGACATTACATATTACTTACAAGAGATATGATTCAAGGATACCATTCATATAATTTCTTGGAGATTTTTATGTTTTAATCATATGATGTTTATGAAACATGTTTCAATTAAATTTATTATACCATTATAAAATGATCAGAAAAACCACTTATTTTCATAGGTTATTTTATGATCAAATGATTATGAAAACTATATCTTTTCGAAATTTTATTTTATAAGGAAATTTTTATTACACTAAATTCATTGGAAGGGTTATGATATCATTAATGTTTTTGACCCTGTGGAACACATATATATGATTTCATTATGTGGTGTATATGACCTGTATCTCCCTCAACTGAATTGTCTAAATATTGAAATATCATGAGGTAAAAAGGGAAACAATTTGATAGACTTGATCCACTATGGGAAATAGGTTTATTTTTATCCACTATGGTAAATTGGTCTATTCTGATCCACTATGAGAAACTACTGTGTCCTGGTCCATAATGGGAAATTTGTGATAATCCTTGATCTACTATGTTGATAGTATTAGTTGTTTACCATGACATATAAAACGATTTTATATATACAATATGATGTCACATTTTATGTCATGGATATATGGTTTTATGATTGATTGATAATTATTCATAACACTAGTGGGCCATGTTTTTGGAAGTGAGACAGGTTTATAAAATGACTCGTGATTATGATCTAGAAAAGGTTGGGTTTGAACTAAGTATGTTTTGATTATGATCAACTAACCTTATGCTCATATTATGATTTAATTTGATCATAGATTTATGTCTCTTATGATTACCCTTACTGGTCATCTGAGATAACACATTATTATGTTTCCTTTCCCCAGGTTATAATGAAATATTATGTATGGGGTATGTCTAAAAAGAGTATTAAATGGGAAGATCTTTGTCTGAAACATTGAATATTGATCCCATATTATAAGATATTGATCCATGTTTCAAAGGGAAAAAAGTTATTTTGGTCCTTAGTTTTGTGTTTGTACTACGTAATGAATAATCATCTAAAAATATGTAACATCAATGTATCAACATCTTGGGTCTCTATAATATAAAATAAAAAATATTTTCACAAGCCAAACAAGTCTTCCATGGAAAAATAAAACTAAAATCCACATAAAATTTTCTCAAATACCAATACCTATATGCATTCAAAAAATTAAAAAAATCCACACGTAGTTTCCAAAGTGATAGTTCTTTATTCACTATTATTTTCTCATCGATCTACCAAGTCGTTACAAGGTAACGAATACCAAGTGGCCCAATGGAAAATGGCCCTATCACATGGTTGTGTCTAACTCATCTGAAAACATGAAATCCATGAAGGCTAAATACAATTCCAAACTAACCATTAAAATAATTTAAAATATGAAAAAAAATATTTAAAACATGTCAATAATCATTTTGCATGTAAAAAAATAACCATATTTCTAAAACAATCATTTTGAAATTATCAACCAAATTTATGGCCCATAAAACCAACTTATTTCAATAGTTTATATGAAAAAAATCACCAATGTGGTTCTATAAAATTACAAATGGATTTCACAAAAATTTCAAACAACCCAATCTATTTGATTCCAAGAAGTCATGTTTTAATCAAGATGTTTTGAAGGAGAAGAAACCAACCTCTATAAATTTTGTGAAAATGTTGAACGAAACAAAAAAAATCAATAACCCAACCATGATATTATAAATCTAAGTTTAGATATTGTTCCATTTAACCAAATCAATAATATATTCTCAAGATTACTATGATACAATAAAGAAAAATCCACTAGTGACTTGATATATTTTTCTAGAAGAGAGGAGAAGAAGAAATCTAAAAAAACGATACTAAACGAGCACTCACCAGGGAATATAGATCTCAAAAAACCTTTATGCCACTTACATATCGTTCCTAGGATGATGAGAAATGTCTCTCACATATTTGAATAAATGTGACTTCTTTATGGGTGGATTAGGGGATCCTGAGTAATTAATATAGTAAATAAAAAATGAACCACAAATTTTTGCCTTCTAATTATATTATGTGCAGTTTGGAAAAGTGTGTGCTAATTATGTGGTTGATAATATCTCAGGCCAACACTCCTCACTTTTGGCCCGCACGGTTATAAAATCCATTCACCAAAGGATAATTATACACTATCCAAAATTTATGTAGGCTCTCATGGTTTCTCCATGGAATCAACATGGTTCCTCCAAACCATTCTTTCTTCCAGTGAACTCCATTTTCACTTTCATAGTTTAATATTTTAGTTTCACAATTTCTACAAATTGTTCTAAAACTTTTAACCTTCATAAAATTCTCCAATGCATAAAAAATTTCATTTGAAACTATTGAAACGTAACCCCGTCATTATATGTACATAAACTACATAAATAATGTGTCACGTACCAAAAATCAGGAGTTATATAATATCAATATTATCAAATACTATTTCTAAAAATGGATGATATTAATTATAATATTTCCACACAGAATGTAATAAAACCCATTTATGAGGAATAAATATTTTTTATGAATAAATTGACTATAAAAAATGAGATATTATTTCAAAAAATTAATAAATATATTTTTAATCAGTAGTAATTTTATAAATATATATATTTATTTTTCTTATAATTGGGTTTTCCTATTCATTATCTATAATTCAATGACTATTTTATAAAAATACTATTTAAATAATAATATTTCTTGTTTTGATTCATCTCAATGTTGTATTTTGTATGCACTGTAAAATGTAGTGTTCTTTGAAGATCTAAGGGTGTTACATTCTCTGACCCATTAATATATTAAATCCAAATATTTTTATAATCCTTGATAATTTGGGGCTCTACATATGAAAAACCATTTTTGAAAACCTAAATCATAATAAGGGATAATAAAACATCCTTTTGAATGAATGAAAAATTAAATATGACAGAAATATGTAATATCACATAATTAGATTTTTGAATAGGATAATGTTAGTGGTAAGTGAAAAACATATATTGAGTAAAAAAGTAATAACAAAATAACAAAAGATGGAGATAGTATTTGTCATAATAAATTGAATGATCGTGATATAGTTAATGAACAAAAAACCATTAACCAATTATTTTTCAATACGACTATCAATTAGTCATAAATAAATGTAACAGGATAAATTTTTTGTCTTAAAATAATTGTTCTATATTTCAGTAATTCCTTTATCATATTGACTATGAAACAATGAAATATAATTACTTTATTTTTTCAAATCCATTAATAAAATTTCATCATTTGGATTCGTGTTTCAATCAGTTTCCACCATTATTTTATTTTTACCTTAATTAATGAGACTGAGTATTTATCTCTTAAATAACTGTAATCATTATTTTATTGAATATATAGTATATAAAAGTGTGTATTGTTATTCTTCCAATATTTACAAAAAACAAAATTGTTCACAAGATTAGATAATAACCAAAATGAAAAAAACCATTATATAAAGTAATTATACACTAATAAGAAAGATTAAATATTAATGTTAAATGTTCAAAATATATCATTCCATTCATAAGTGACCACATATCCCAATTATGCACAATAACCATAACATTAAATAATATTTTTACCTAAATGGATGTCAAATAACATTCAACATACATCCCAAAAAATATAATACCATTATTTATAAATAAACCTTGACATTAAAATTAAGTGTAAAATATAACTCAAACCAATAAAATTTCATCAAAAATATCATTAATCACCTCCAAATCCCATCTCTTAATAAATAAAAAAGTGGGATCTATACATTTTATCTTATGATCAACCTTAGATTTATAAATCCATGATGGTATAAAAAACATATAGGTTAACCTCAAATGAAAACATCCTAATATCAAAACATATATATGCCCAACTTTATTAAAAACTATAATATCACTGAACTCATACTCCATGATCCAATGAAAGAAACATAATATTAATATTTAGGTATTTGATACCAAAAAACAGGACCAAATTTTTTTCATCCATAACATACAACATCATTTGAAAAATCTTAATAACACACACCGGATATTTTAGATTTAGGGTTTTGGATAATTAATAAAAAATCATACATTATAATACCCATCTCTTCTATTGATCATTTTCTTAAACACCCATATTTTCTTATTTTACAAAATTTATTAATATCCTCCATAAAAGATTTTAATCATGAAACGTCTAAAGTAAAATTAGTTTGACATAATTATTTATAACGTAGGGAAATATAAATCATGTGATGAGTCTTCTCATAATAACATTATGGGTAAACCAATAAATTAATAATTAAATGTCATAAAGCATTATATTTTTATAATTATTGTATGATGACCTAAAAAAATAAGGATAATAATATATAAGATTTCATATCCATCAAAATTATGCTCATTAAACATATGATGTGGAAAAAATATTTATCAGAGATAATATACATACGAATCAATAATCATAAGCCATGTAACAAAATTCATGATCATGGGAACCATAATAAAACATATGTAATCACAAACAAAACATGCTTGTTTTTTGTATCACTATATTTATAAATCTTGTTCAATTTTGTTATAAATAAATGGATCCTAGTAAAATCTATGTGGTAAACCTCCCTAGTAAATTCAAACATTTTTTCTTTAAATATAATTAACACTACCTAATGCATTAAGTAGTTCTACTAGACTCACTCATCGTGTACACTTTATGGGGATCACCAATAAATATGAGATATATTGGGGACACCTTTTGTCATTAATAATACCCATGTATCGTACATAAATATAACACATGGAATATTTTATTTAAATTTTAATACATTAAATAAATATCATTAATTTCATTTTTGTTTGATTTAAATTTGGGAAAGAAAAATGTTTCATTGTAATAACTATTAACATATCTATGTAAGATATCCCTATAAAGAATATGGATGGTATCTTAAGTTCATATTCCCATTGAAGTGGAGGAATCCTCAAATGATTTTTGAATAGAAGGAAATATATTTAATAAACACTAGAAAACATTTCATAGAAAACAGGGGAATATATTATTTTCATTTGTTAATATTTTATAAAATGTTCTACAAAATAAGAAAAATAGTCATTGAAAATAAAAATTATTAGTTATAAAATAATATTCAATGAATTGATTACTCAATATGGTTGGAAAATATATTCATGTCATAAGATCCAAAATAAACATCATTTTCAAACTTCTATAAAAGGAGTCATTAGTTACCCATAAGGTAAATGTTATTAAATGTATTTTTAAAAATATTAAAGATAAATTCAATGGTTAGGGAAAATAATTAAAGGGAATAATATATATCAAGAATATAACATCCATCAAATAATATTTAAAAAATATAAGATATTTTTGTTAAAAGTTTTAAAACTAATAATGAAAGAATATTTTAGAGAAGAATTTAATGTTTATAAAAACTAAAAACCCTATCAATGAATGAAACAAAATAAAAATATTAAAATTACATGAATAATGAAAATTTTGATATTATTTTTGTTAATTCATTATATACACCATATAAAGGATTTTTAGTGAAACAATCAAAATTTTCCTCAATAAAGTATGTTTGAAATGAAAAACCATTACAATTTAGGTATTTATTGATACAATAAGACAATGAATGAAGGAACATAAAATTATTATTTGATCACCATAATTTCATTGAAATAATGTGTGGAATAAAATGAGATAGTATGTACCACATATAATTAAAAACATGGTGTATAACAAGAATTATGTCTCAAAAAATTAAAATTACATACATGGAAACCCTTGCATCTTTAATAACATTTGAATAAATATATAATAAAAGATATGGATTAATATAACTATAAAATATTATGAAAAAAGATCCATTCAGGATATAATGTCTCAATAGGAAATATATAATCCTTATAAATGGATGCATGTGCATATAACACGACACTTCAAAAACAAACAAAATATTGAAATGAATAATACTTATAAAGAGAATATCATAAATATAGAACTATTAAATGTATATATTATGTGTAATAATTATAAAATCATAAAAAATTTGGAAAAAATAAAAAAATATGAGTCTATTTGACACCTAATCATTGAATTACATAATAAATTAAGTATAAGTATACCCCATGAATTGGATATTGAATTAAAAAACCCATTTACATGAGTCTATAACTGCCTTGTATTTTATGTAGATACTAAATAATAAAATGATATTAATTATTTCCCACATAAATAAATTTTTTAATTTCATTACCCTATCATTACAAAATTTATTTCATTTATTTCAATGACATATTTTTTTACTTAATCAGTCCATTCAATGTTATGTGTTTTGATAACAATTGGTTCATAATGAAAAAATACATTATGTTGACCATAGTCAAAGATGTTTTAATAAAATTATATAATGAATAACAATAATTACATAATCATCATTATTATTCCATAATAATAATTTTACAACTATCCATTAATGTGTTACAAGAAAAATGGAACACATGGATTTATGGAGGTGGTAATCCAAATGTACTCATGAATGACATTTTCATTTTCCAATGGATGAAATGGTTAGAAAATTAAAGATATATTATGTTTCAATAATTATAATTAATTAATTAATATAATATATATAAATATAAACAATAAATTCATCTTAATAAATAGTTATGGGGGTGGTGAGGGAAAACGAAACACATTGCTTCATGGATATAGAAGTCCACACATAAGCACAAAAAAATTATATTCCCAATTTTATTGAAAAGAAAATTAAAAATATTTTTACCCAAGTCATAATAACATTATATTATATAATATTTTATTATTTATTTATTTCATCAGGGTTTAAAAATATTTTAAGGATTTGGAATAAAAAATCAAATGAAAATATGCACTTAAGCATTTTGAATATTCTTTGAAAACATGCATTTGGATTACGCCTTAAGCCATTATGGTTTCTATTTTGATTAAAATAGATATTCAAGGTTCAGGAGTGGAATTATTTGAAGGTATATGGGTATAAATTCTTATATCTAGAGTACTATTAATGTGTGAGGAATATAGAAGAGGAGGATCCCTTTTATATGTGAGGGTTGGGGAACCCTTGGAATTACATAATGTATTAAATTATTATACATTATTTCTCTTGTTAAAACTGATATAAATTTGAATATTTTGAATCTATTATGGTGATAGTATAAATAATATCATCAAACAAATTTTAATCTAGTTTATATGATTTTCTATCCATTATCTACTTGTTTTATCCCCCAGAACCCTTTTAATGATTACCACAATATAAAAATTTGATTAATATTTAGGATTTTATAAATTTAAGATATAATGAAAAGGGACCCATAAGTGAAAAATGATTTATATTATAGACCATGTCAAATTTAATTAGAAACATATAAAATTTATGTATTTTTATATCATTTTGTAAAATAATATTTATTATAAAATATAATAAATGGATTTTTTAGAACTATTCATCTAATTTGGAATTACTGATAGAATGATAATAATTAAATTAGATTATAATAACCATAAATAAAATTATAAATTTTAATTTAACCATTAAATTCATATGATACCATAATTAATCTAAAATATCTTAGTTTTTATGATTTTAAAATCATATACATTGATTTTTATACTAAATTTACAAGCCATGTGCTGGTGTTGTGTAAATATTTAAGACGTCTCCAAAAATTAATAATCAATTTCAATTATAAAAATAAATTTATTATGTTAAAAAAATAATATTCATTAAATTTTTATATTTACTCAAATTAAATATATAAAACTTATTTAATATGTTAATTCAACCTTTTCTTGCCCTGTTCTACCACTTCACAAGCATGTGGTTGTTTTTATTTTGTATATATATATATAATCCATATCTATTAGAATATTTAATAAATTAAAAATCATATTAATTAACAATGTTTAAAAAAGAATTATTCATTCTGAAATATTATCTTTAGTATTCCAATTTTTATTTTGTCAGCGTTGTGCAAGCACTGTGTCAACAATGAAAATTAATTTTATATTTATAATGAAAGAAACTATAATTTATATTTTCTGAATATTTCTTATTCTAATTTTAGTATATTTTTATAAATGAGTAATTCTATATATTTCATATATTTTATAACATATTTATGTGTTAGTTATATCATAAAAGATATCATCTTTCATAAAAAAGGTGCTTCTTACTGTTAAAAAAATAATTTCATCCAAAAAGTCAACAAAATTCATTGTAGAGTGAATTTGAATTCATTAATACAAACATGAATTCCATTTCTTCAAAATTAAAAAATATTGGTACTTTTCAGTGAAAATAAATGATCCTTTTACAAAAAATAGAATTTTTCACTATTAACTAAAATGTCAATATATTCTAAAAAATTCAAGTATTTCACCCTTAAATAAATTTGATATGATTATTGAGAAACATTAATCCATTTTAAATAATAAAACTAAAAAAATTGGTAGATTAAAATGGTAATAGTTTATAAAAAACATCAATAAAAATCATTTTGAAAAAAAAATCATAAAATGACTGTTAAAAATTGAGTTCCTATTTTATAATAATTATTCAATACATTTTATAGAGTAGGTTCTTTGTATATATAATCAGGTTAATCCTATTTAAACCCAATAATTCTATGATAAGTTTATAATGATCATATTTAATTAATAATATTATAATTGATCCATTATGCTCATTGTTGTGTGTCATTGACACTATAAAAAAAGTGTTATTTGAAAATCATTGGGTGTTACATGAATAATATGTTTAATTATCCTAATAAATATGTTCCTATAATTTGGAATTGAACTACTAGAATACAAATGTCTAATAAGAAAAAATTTAGTTCCTTGAGGAATATTTCAAGAAACCAATAATTTTTTTCTTCAGTTACGCTACTCTATGATTATCTAATTTATTTAAAATAAAATGACAATTTAATTTGATTTGGAATCCACTCAAAATGTTTCGACCATTTGTTATACCTAAAATATTAAAAAATTAATTTTTTTATGTTATACACAATGATTGAAAAATGAATACTTATTTCCAATATTCCATGACTCCCATCAAATTTAAATTTAAATATCATTGAAATCCCTTATCGATATATCATAGGGGGGAAATAAAAGATACCAAAATATCTTGATTTAAAGTGATATATAAATTCATGTCCTCTAGATTAGTCCTTTACTATTTTCAATTTTTTAATTTAAAAGCATAAATTAATAAACAATTTTAACTAAATGTTCCACCTATTGGGTAATCATATATATTAGTTGATGTGTCGCCCAACAATACATATCAAAACTACATCACTTGAAACATTAAATAACACACATACCCAATAACGTACATATGACCGTATAATGAATTTAATAACCTAAATATACACAATAAAAAAATTATATAGTTATTCAGTATTTGATCAATGTGGTTTTATAGAAATTAATTAGCCAAAACATTTTTAGTAAGGTAATCTGACCAGATAAATTATAAATTTTTTTCTCGAGCCCTGCTTCTAAAAAATTTATACATTCTTACTCCAAATGTAAATATTAAAACAGCATCACATTAATACCACTATGAAATGACCAATCAGGATTGGGAACCATCCATAACCTATGGTGAGGCTGGGAGTGCCGCTACATATCAAACTCAATTAGGCATGGGGTTGGTGACTAGCATTAAAAAGGATTCACACAGTAATATCAGAGATATTGTCCATTTGGAACAAACATTGACAATCACAAATATCCATCAAGAATAGAAAAACATACAAAAAAGTAAATATATTAACATATTAGATTACAATCTAAAAAAGAATAAAAATTTAATGAAATATTTTACCATCTTTATTGAAATGTACATGGAAAAGACCCAAATAATTGAAAAATGTTTCCTCTAATAAGAATTAATAAGAAAAGTCTCCATAAAATTTCTATAAACCATTACTGTTGAATCTATAAATACTGATATGTATATTAATGTTGAAATTATTTACACTACTATAAGTATGTCTTCATGCAGGTTCTAATGAATGAGGAAATGTAACAATACACAATATGAAATAAAAATTTCTAAAAAATTATTTTCTATTTTATTCATACATATTAATAAAGTAATGGTAAACCTAAAATAAAATCATTATCTCACCACAAAAAAATTCTCATCCTCAAGGATGTTTCATGAACAAAACTTGACCAAGATACCCAAATTCTATAACACATCTTCTCATGGCCATATATGCCTTCCCATTTCATTAACAAAGATATAAATCATGAATCCCATTAAAGAAGCATCACATTAACACATGTGGTATATTTTTAATAAATCACTAAATCCATTATCCAAGAAAAACCTATACATGGAAAACCATATTTTTACACACAAGAGAATACCCATAAGAGTCTCTCATATCAAAAAAAGATATGTGGGTTTGTTTCAAGTTTCAAAAATTTAACTACCCATTCATTCCAATAAAAACAGATTAATACACATAAAATAGTAGAAATATCAACATCCCGACAACATAGTACTATTAAAAGCCATACATTCTGTTATTATGGCTTAGTTTAACCTAAGTAAAAAGAAAACCAGATTCCATTGAAAAGTAAAAAAGATGAGATTTTGGATAAAACATTATCTAATTGTGGAAAAACCAAGAAATAGATAACATAGGGAATTCATATGTACCCTTAGTTAATCCATGTATAATACCCCTTATCTAACAGATTATAATAAGATTAAATCACTCTTTGATGGAGAAGAGGGAAAATGAAAAATGATAGGGAAAGATACCCTTTGTAGGGAGGGAAATGAGTCCCTAAAATATTTTAAAAATTCACTAGAATAATTTAATAAACCAGAAACAATATTAACCAAAGGATATACTATGGGACATAGGTTCATGGAACATGGAATCTCCTAGGATCAACACTAGAATAAAAAACCCCCTACCTAGTCTTACACTATTATTCGATCCTTCTCATCAAACTGTATCACATCCCTTTTCTTAGGTTGCATGGGGTAATCTTAAAATTTTTTTGTGTGATCCCATATTATCCAATACATCATAATATGATATATCCTCACCATACCATAATTTACATTGGCTATAATTTCACGCCTTCCCCCACTCCAGAACTATAATTTCTGGTGATTTTAAAAGAGGAATATCATCTTCTATAGTACATATGAAAAGCAACAATAAGATTAAGATATTATCTTATGCACAAAGAAATTATGATGTATTTATATTCATATAAATTCAATCACTTTTATAGTTTAAAAATAAAAAAATATCAGGTTTAAATGAAACACATCACTTTATTCGATTAATATTATTTAAACATAATCATTATAAGTTAACCCTTATGTTGGACGGTATGAATAAGACTAAATAAATTATGAATATTATATTTTTGACAATTGTATAAAATAAATTTATTGGATATATATTGATTAAAAATATATAATAATAAATAAAAATAAAAATAATTGTTTTACAGAAAATGGTTTCCTTTTCAATAGAGAATTAGACGCACATTACCCACAAAATTTTAAATTTATTTTCACAAATTTTAGATTATTAATTTCACAAACCGAAATTAATTTTTTAAATATACATCTACAAATTATCCTTGGTATAATTTCTGGTATATTTCTGAAAAGTATTTTTTTAATGAATTGGGAAAAATATGGATTTTTATTCATAGCTACCTCTTCGAGTAAATTATTTAAAATGTTAAATTATAAGTTTACATTGTTTTAAAGTAATATTTTTTAAATTATATTAAAATTTCACAAATTTAGATCAATGAATTTATTTTTTTGTGTTTAATTATAAAATGAATTCTACCACTTCTATGTATAAAACTACTAAAAAATGATTCCATATTTTTAATTTGAATATTTTTTTATTTTATAGTAAGGTAAATATAATTCTTTTCCATATTGAATGGTGAAAAAATTAAAAATTAATTATCACATTTAATGAATGAATAGGTTCACCAAGGTGATAAATTAAGAAGATTCATGTTATAAATGACATAAAGGTTTCAAAAAAACATCCTATATTCATATTTCCACCATTATGCCTATAATTTATTATCAAAACTCATTTTTCTGGATTTGGGAATGAGAAAAATGCAGGTTTCACATTCTATTTCTAAAAAATCCCTATACATCCTCCCCTATGCTTATAAAAGGCCACCCATTATTGCCCCCTCATCCGATATAAAACCCCCACTTGCTTGGATATTAAATAAAAAAAATCATCATTACCTCTATCACTAAATCTAGTAAAACTGATTTTGATTATTAAGCTAGACTAAGGTGGATTTTTGTATAAACCTAAATAGGCTATCCGATTAAGAGGTAAAATTCATAAACATTTTTATTTTCTTTTTTTCTTACTCCACCTCCATAAAAAAATATTAATATTATATAATAAAAATAAACCAATATCCCATATATATTAATATTTTATTATCATAATTTCAAAACAAATATTCTTCTCTGCTTCTAAGAAATAAGAAATGAAAATGTCTATCATGTGTATGGAGGACTACAGCCTAGGGAATCGATGTAATTCATTTTAATTCACAAACATTCAAGTATAGATATATGATATATTTCAATTTTCATATGATATTTTTGCAATTATTGTGTTCTATAGTAATGATATCATATATATCTTTATACTTTTTTTCTTTTGGGGCTATGGTAACATCATTTATATATACAAGAAATAAGCACATCACAAAGCGATGTGAAAAGTTTTTCACTCATGCATTCAATAAAATATATTCACGATAAATCAAATGAGTACATGTGATATTTATTAACTAAAAATACATATTTAAATATAATATCACATCTAAATTTCTACCTTTCCTTTTATTAGAAAACAATAATGTTGCTCGTTTGTAAATTAGGACAACCACCTCCATGTAAAAATGTGAAATTTTTCTCATTTTATTTTTACATGGATGGTAAAAAGGATTTAAATGATTAATATAATTTATTTTTATGATGTTAAAATTATTCTTTAACTGTGAATTATTTTTTATTCACATTTTATTATAATCATCTTGATAAATAGAAACAACATGTATGTGTATGTACGTCTTGTCGTCTCCATGCATGGTTTAATTCATTTTTTATCTCTATTTTTATATAAAATAATATAATTATATATATAATTAATATATATTATATTTAAAAAAAATTAAAATTATGCATACGATGGATTCATGATAAATATAAAATGACCAAAATTTCCAAACCAAAAAAACATACTCGACAACAGAAGCCATTATTACCCAAAATAGTGATTTTAAAAATGATTTTTTAATAAAAATCTTATGAATTAATATAAGTAATTCTTATATTATATTAAAAAAATATTAATATTATATAATGAATATATAATATACCTATATTAATTATACATAAGGTCCAAACACATATGAAGGAAACTAGGCCTAAGATAAGGGTTTCTCGTTTAACTTTTAAATTTGTGAGACAAATGTAAGATTCAAGACATATTAATTTAGAGTGGTGTATATATACCCTTTTTAAATTTTATATCATGAATCTTTTTATCTTCATGGTATTTTAAATATGGTGAATAATTCATAGGTAGTATAAAATAAGCTTCACATGTGTCTAATCCTCAAATGCCTTGAATGTTTCATTATTTTATTTATGATTTGATTTATAAGTTATAGTTTTAAGAATATGGTAATTTTTTAAAATAAAATATAGTTTTATCTCACATTGTATAAATTCTAGTGTTTAAATAAGTGTTTTTAGCACTAGATCTAGGAATATAGATTTTGTGTGCTATATGAAATTCATGACCTCCCTTTGGAGTCACACTCTATTTTATCTATTACAATGATTGTTTATCGATGCATCCAATTCAGTAGACCATGTTAATACATAAAATTTGAATAATTAATCTCATTACTATTCATGTTCCATTCACAGATGCTAGATTTTTAATAGATCATTAACCTCTATATTACTAGGAGATCATATAATAGAACTCCTCTAGATGTCCCATGTAGACCAAAAACTAAAAAACATTTATCATTAAGTCATATTTCATTGAACATGAACATTCCTCTTTAATTTAAAACATATAAATTTTTACCCACTTCACTTTGTTAATGATGATCATCTTCTCTAACTAATCTAGTAGGTTTCAAACTACACCTACTTCTAGCTACCCAAAGCCACATTACCAACCTTTCTTGAAACAACAATCTAGAAATGAATACATTGATTCCTAAAATTTCAATATACAATCTATACTTGAATCACTTCCCTAAAAACTAAGGTTGACATAAATATTTTCACATACACCCAAATGTTATGAGATAGAACATCCTCAAACAAATTAAATTTGGTGATCTCATCCCCAGCTAATTTCAGTTCAAAATTAAAAAGTACAATGAACCCCACAACATAATCCATGATAGTGGTCTCCTCATACCCAATGTTTATGAACTCATAATCTTGGTCTACCCTGAAAAAATCATGGTATAAATACTCATTGGATCACTGTGATAAATATATCTATATCAACACTTCATGTTTAAATATGTATACATGTAGGTCCCATTGGTTTATCTCTAGTCCCCTGAGTGTATACTTCATTATCTTCACCCTACACCTTCGATTTATCTTCATAAAATAAAATATTTACAAAACCAACTCTATTTAATACTCGGTATCTTATGGTTCTATCCTCTCCATGAAATAATAGAATATGTTTTTACTAAAATTTTATAGATATACATGATAAAAAATCATTTTCATAAGTCCAATGATAAATAATTGGAATAACCCATACATGACTTACATAAAAATCATTAAACAACATTCATATATCCATTTTTCTCTCTGGATGATATTCCTACATCAAAACATACATGAATGGATCAGGATCATCTCATTCCACCAGTGGGGACAATTTCCTAATGTCTCAATTGTATAATATCACCAACAACTTAATGTTTCATTAGTGTATGTCAATGTGTAATATTTCTAGAAACCAAATTCTATGATTAGAATATATATAACAATAAAAATATCTCAAATAGTTAATTTTATAATAGGTAGAACATCAAGAGAACACACCTTAACAAAACATCTCCAATATGAAGGTAATAAGGGCTACAACCAATCATTGAGATCATTCAAGTCATGTACCATGAGTACATGGCATTCCTCTTTATCACTACATTCTGTCAAGGAATTATAGTCCATACCCATGTCGGTGTCTATGTATATGACATGTGTCCCACCACACATGGTGTATGGGGCCACAAAATCTCATGGGAATTTATTTGCTATAAATGATGATATTCCTTCTAGGTTTTAAGTGGCTTGTAAAATGGCTCAAATGACATGCAACGCCACCTAGCCTCCTAGTTGTGTAACTTCAACTCATGTCATTCTGGTCATTCTTGAGACCACATGAAATGTTGTGGGTACCACAAAACTTGTGGTCCTTATCATTGTGTGTAAACCCTAGACACCACTCAAGAGTCCCCATGATGTGTAATTATAGATTACATTCCCTCTAACCTAGGATATTCTAGAATCCTATATCTATTTTTTTGCATCATCATAAACTCCTATGGCCCCAGATCCAGCAGGGAATCATACTAGTATGAAAGGAACTGGTATGGATAAGCCATGCCATCACCAATAAATGAAATCTAGCCACTAAATAACATGAAAAAATGATTTTGTTGCATATTTTGGTCATATCACTCCATCAAACGCTCTAAGAACTCTGATATGGTCATGATATTTAATTATACCTTGATCCCATCATTCATATGGACCTTGACATTTGATACCAATCTATTTCACATTGAATTGGGTGTGAACTGATTTATTACTGTGTATTTGTTGAGCCATTGTCCAATGAAAACTTTATTGATGAGTGAACAATGAAAGGGGAACAAATGCACAAAATACATATATGTAGAATAGACCTTCACCAATATTCATGTTCATATCTATTTTTTGTTGTTATAATGTTGAATGAAGAGATATATCATATTCAAAAAAATCCTTCAATACTAGATAATCTAACTCCTACATGTAATTTTCTCTATATGAAAATAAATTCATTAGTTGATTGATTCACATTCATTATATGTATAATAAAACGGGGATTAATCTATTAAAAAAAATCTTACCAAGGTATGGAATAATCACTGGAAATGAATGAATTTGTTTCATTATCATTGAAAAGATCCTAGAATCCCATTACCCAAACATCAAATATACCTGATCTTGTCCCGCATTGTATTTTAAGATATTCACCAATTACCTCTCTCAATTTTCATGCTTATGTGCGTAACCTTGAAAAATGGACACAACATCATATATACAATATATTCTTCGTATAAGAATATAATTCAATGTTATATAATTCATTTATTTATTCTATAATGAAGGATGTCAATCCCTACAACTGATGCGAACATATATTATATCATCCATAGGGTAAAACTCAAGATTTGAACTCAAAGGTGGCCTTATATTTATTATCTGATCCACCATTCAAGACTACTTCATTTTTTTAGGAAAACTATTTAGGCATGATATTTAATTTGTTTAACATATTTCAAGAATTAATTTTGGGCTCTTATGGCTTCAGAATCTCTCACTATCTCTACACGTAGCTCTAAAAATAAGTAACACAAAATTTTATATTAATACCTAGAAATAATATAAATGTTACATTCTTCCCAACTTTGGAATTTATGTCCTACAAATCCAACCAAAAAACAATACAAAGATATATGGGTACTGAGTATGCATCAGGGTCATCTGATCCCAGGTACTCTACTGAAGATCTGCATACTCCATCAGACATGATCTAAAGGAATGTCCTTCTGATAGTGGTTCCTCTACTTTTAATACTCAATATCTACTAGGTACTCAACAAGGTAGAGACATCCATTATTTATATCTTTCCCAATTTGATAACAAGTGATGAGTCATTCCTATACCTCCTTAGCAGTGAGACAAGGAACATTTCATGTAATTTTTCAAACGTCGTAGTACAACTACTTGGTAATCAATCTCACCAACTATTGGTGGTATCTTAAAATTGGAAATAAATCTCAGAGATTGATATTGTCCCAAAAAACACTATTACCCCTGCAACAATGTGAATCCTATAATAACATGTGGTATCCCTCTTGGACCACTAAAGGCCTCTGAAATCATCCAATATAAGACTTGTAATGACTCTGTGCAGTTCCTATATACTCTTAGATGATCTAAACCTTTTATGTTATGACTCACAACAACGTTGGGCCAATAAGTGTTAACTATCATTAGTTGGTCCAACACATTGGTAACCTACATGGTCACCCATACATCATATCGATGATGGAATTCAATATTTTGTTTTATGAAAACTCCAAAAATGGTAGGTGGTGCTCACAATTATATCCAAATTCTAAAATGCAATCACCCAACATGTCCACCAGGACTTGAATGGTATTCTTTATCAAATCATCAGTATGGGGATGAAAATTTATTCTCAAATTCAACTAAGTCCAAATTAATTCCTATGATACCTTACATTATCATGATTTGAAGTGAACATCATGGTCTGAAATGATCACTGATGGTACTCCATGGATCTGAACTATCTCTGACACAGAAAGGCATCCCAATCTTCCTATTAAAACCCGTTAGTAGATATCTAGGAATTATTTTGACATGGTGAGTTGGTCTTTGATCTACCATATGGAATCATTCCCTCTAGGTATATATAGTATACATTTCATGAATTCCAAAAATATATCATCTCACATCCACTCTAGTAAATCAATGGGATGATCTAAACTAACTAGAATATGGTGATCAGCCTTAACTTGTTGACAAGTAAGGCATTGATAGATTGACACTATCGCAAACCTCTTTGCAATTGGACAAATTGTTTTCCACAAATGGTACTTGAACATCTTCCCCACACATAGATGTATTGTTAGAGGTTAAGTGACGAACTACCATAGCACCAAATTTAGTAGAGGAATTGGTGCCATCATCCATCCTATAAGAATTATTGACATGATGTACACCTTCACAAAATTTATCAAGAGCTTGTCCAGTGGATATCTGAGGATGTAGGGTCTAATAGTTAGTATCCCTATGTTTTCCCTCCCTGTATCACTATAAATGTGTAGGGGTAACAACACAAAACTAGTTGTAAGACTCTCTATCCCCATGTATAATTGATAATTTTAATTAGTCCAACTACTCTGGTACCTCACTTAGTAACTATAAACAAGTTCTCCTACTGATGGAATCTATTAACACATTCCCCTTTCCCAGAGTATAAATAATATCTAAGTCATAATCTTGGAAGAAATATAGCCCTATAATACTTCTAAAGTTAATATCCTTATGAAACAGGATATACTTCATAATTTTATGTTCAAAATAGTTGATAAATTGCTCAGTCATAATGTTGGGTCCCCATATCATATGTGCAAAGACTACTGATAAAAGAACAGGATTGTGGGTCTTGTTAAACTTCACATGTGGAATCAATAGTAATGAACCATAATCAATTAATGATATAATCTTATACATTAAATAACCAATCCTAGTGCCTAATGAATCAAATACACTATGTACTCAGTGCATTCCACTAAAATTCTAATGATGGGTTCACTCATCAATCACTACCTAGTCTCCTAGAATGTCTATCGACACATCTCTATCCACATGAAAGGTTTCCCCTTTTGATTCAATTATATCAAGGGTTCTTATATCCTTGAGAAATAATGAATGAATCTATTATAGTATCCTACCATTAAAAGTAATCTATATATTCTCATCACAATCATAGGTGGATCCCAAGTTAGAAATTCCTCAACCTTCACTGGGACCATTGCTACATTATAATCATAGATAACATGCCCCAGGAATTGGAGATCTGTAATTATGAAATGGATCTTCAAGATATTCCATTAAATTTGGATCCCTTGTAATATGTAGAGGACTATCCTTAAGATCCTCACATGCTTCTCCTTGTACGTTGCATACACTAGGATATTTTAGATGAAGACCACAAAAACCTAGTCTACAAAAAGATGAAATATCTTGTTCATGTGTCTCATTATCACAACTATGGAAATCATCATGATAAATGACATCACCATGTAAACATAGTGACCATAATGATATCTAAAGTCTTTCATTGGCATTTCCTCCTCCCATACTCATAGATGGATAAAACATGATCTAATGTCAATATACAAGAATTAGCATAACCCTCTAAACTAATCGAAGTGACCATTGATACTCACTAGAGGATAACTGTTCTTAATAGTAATTTATATTCAGAGAGAGTTATTCACACAAAACCTCGAGATCATGTCCTCCACCTCAGAGAAAAAAACTAGGGCTACCCTGGGTGAAATACTATTCCGGAAAAAAACCTCCCTCTGTATTTCCCCAAACTGCACCCTATGCTCATGAAACCCTGTGGGATACATATGATATATTTTAACTAGTATCAGGGTCTTACCTAGATATATATCAATAAAAAATCCTATCTCTCTATGGGATGGTAATTGTGGAACATCAACAAGAAATATATCCTCACACACCACCTACAATGTAGGAAACTGAAACCTCATAACATCCACTGCAACCAGATTCATGATATCAAATTGGTGTGTAATTGGACTTACTCCCTATACATGAGCACAACCTACTATTCCTATCTTTCCTTTTCAAATAAAAAGGGAAACGAAATCCAAAAATTACTGAAACAACACATCCTCCACCTGAAACAATAAATCTGGGAATGAACAATAGATTACTAGTCCATATCAAACGTGCGGTAATACTAAATACTCAATTTTAAAAATATATCACAAAATATCCCATATTCTCCAATATTAAGGTTACACAAAATTATATGAATTTTTTGGTCCCTTATCCACCTCATGTTGGAGCCTCCAATTCAAGAGGATGAGACCAGGGATCATTTAGAATCCATAAGATACAAACTAGAGTAGTGTAAAGAAATTAATATCTCAAACATCTATCTATAAATAAGACAAAACGCATATATAAAACATAGATCATACCTTATATCATTCCTAGATACACTAGTTCTTAACAATTGACCTCCTACGGCCCACCACTTCCCTAATAACCAACTCTCTATGAATAGTGGGGACTACCTGGGGGTGGTGGTTGTAACAGTTAAAAATTTCTAAAACCTCAAAATTCACACCCAAATCCCCTACCACATCATGCGCAATGTGAAACTACCGAATCTTACTACTACCTTTTTTTAATAGGCTCATAAAATATGTTTCTATCATCATAAAAATAGGTCATAAAATGTTGTGTGGATGTCCCCTCTATCACAAGAGTAGCACTACCACTCTCTAGGATGACTGGATATATCCTATTATCCCTGAACAATAGACCTTATATCATGGGATAACATACCAAAACATATAATATGTATAGGTCCATATGTCACTCATCTGCAATATTCTTCCAATAACTTTACTCATATGTTCCCTCTACTGGAACCAAATGTATGCGTCTCCACTACAAGAATCCCAAAAATAATAAAAATGCTATATCACCTTGGAGTAAGTAATAATTAATAGTGGATTCATGTTGGCTTAGATGTATCTATTTATTCATCTCACAATGGTTCATGAAAAAAATAACAGATCTTGTAACATATCAATCGAGTACCACGAGATGTTGTTAAACCTAGACAAATACTCATTAATAGTCATTAAAAACATCCAAATATGTAAAATCTTATAGATGCACACAAATATCAACATAGAAAGAGACAAATAATATAAAAAATGTATCTCAATATAATATTATGTAAGAGTTTCCTCATAATATAATCGGGTAACTATTCCTTACCATCATTCCACCGAACTATTGATAGGTCTCACTACCTATACCACCATCTAATATTTTGGGTTCCTGAAAGTTGAATGAATATTTGTCACTAACTCAATAAATTCCTCATTCCCCTTCGGGTCTAACTCAACTCAGAACCTAGGGGGTCACTGTAAATAAAACTCTTGGATAGCACTCGGCCTTTGTACCTTGTTCCCTTGTGCTTCCAGTACCTTCTGCCGCTCAATAGGTTTTCGTAAGACTAGTGCACCACCTCAATGTAACACCTTCTGAATATATCTATGTATCAAAGTCTCCTCACATATGGTATTATACTTGTGATCTTGATTCCAAATCCTAGAATTAAAATTTCATGGTGGAATCCAAAAATATATTACATATTTCATGGTTAATGAGTATATTAGGAGTACAGACACAATAAGTACTTGGAAACCAGAACCCATTCATATATGAAGTTCGTACCAATGTTTTTTCTCCGCATCCAAATCTTATATATATAATATTGAAATGAATAGAGTTAATGTCAGGGTGAATTGGAACATCATCCATCATAACAACAATTTAGTCCTTAGACTAATAGAGTAACTCTAAACACATAACATTATTTCTAAGAAACAAAAATAAATCTCACAAAAATTTGTCTTATTATATAACTGAATCCTCGAATACCACTCTATCATGGCCCAGCCTAATGGGGCCTGATCCAAAACAACCCCAATCCCACCTCCATTATGCAAGGAGCTAGAAACTAGCAATGAGCAGACATATCACACACATGGGAGGTCATACTCTAAATTACCTATATACACACAAACACATATCCAATATTAGACAATGATAAATTTTAAAACAACCAATAACTATACATGAATACATATAATATCCCATAATGAATTTAAGACAACAAATTGATATAAAAAATATTAAAATACAACCCACTAAAAGAAAATTAAATCAATTCCAAAATATAAAGTAGGAGAGTACTGCTGATAATGAAACCATTGGAACATTACTATGTTTGATTGGTTCACTAAGTGATTGATAAATTATTTTCCATTTTATTAAATTTAATTTCAATTTTTTAAAACTTCCAATGAATTATTTTATGGTAAATTGTCACATTTTAGGGTTTTAGTTGAATTTTGAGATTAATTTCAAAAATGGAATAATTATGGATTTTATATGTTTCATTTTTTATTTATTTCAATCATAAATGTTTTTAAAAGGATCCAAATTGTGAAATTAATTTTTAAGAATAAAATATACATTTTTATTCATTTTATTCTTCAGGGACAAAATCATTATCAATCATTTGGTGTGGAATCCAACTAACAAATTAGACATTAAAATTTATTCACATATCTAGAGGTATTGAAGGATTGACCAATATCTAATGAATTCCAAGTCCCAATAAACATAAATTAACCCAGTAGTAACAGAAAATTCTTAGGAAAAACTTTTATTACTATTTCCACATGTGATTCCTTCATTTTATATTTGATAAATGCATTGGAAATTAAATATGTACAATACAAATATTTTTCTTGTCCAGATTAAATACCATGAGTAACTCAGAAAAATTGTATACATAATTTTATAATAAAGATAAAATTATGTGAAATGATAGAGAATCAATATATTTACATTTTTTAATAAGAAAAAATGACTCAATTTTTTCGTTAAATGTTTCCACCATTCATAATCAATTTTAGGATGATTTGGAAGAAAACAAATTTCACTCATCTTGCTAAAAATCTGTAATAACTATTTATTTCAATGGATTGGCTGCTACAATAAATATTTTTCCAAATTTATTAACTTTTATATCATCATTATTTCTTTTTATAATTTTTTTTTCATTTCATATTTTAATTTTTGTGTTATCAGTACTATATTATTATATCTCTATTTATTTCTCTCACTGTTTTCATCATCACTAAGAACTCTTATGCTCATGATCATAGATAACCCAAGGATGTTCCCAAGGAATAATAGAGTGATGAAAATAAGTATTTTAATAATTATTCTTAATGATTATTATTTATTAGGGTTCGGTTGAGGGATATATTACTGAGAAATGTGCCTTTCTGTATCCATTTTCTACTTGTGGCTTAGCTTCCAATTCTGTAATATTCAACCTCAATCGAGGAGGTATATGTGTGTTATCTTTGTTATCTTTGAGTTCAATGTATATTCACAACATCAATTGAGTGGGATGTTAATTTATATGAAGAATCATGTTAATTAATTATATTTTAAACAAATAATGAGATGTTGATGGTTAACTCTTGGTGTTCTCCTTAGAGGATCACTTTTATTTCTAACATAATTTTTTCTAAATTTACTCTATTTTCATTTATATATATATAGAATTACATTCATGTGTAAAAATAATTTTATTTATATTATTTACATTTATATTTTTTGTAATTTAAATAGTGAAAATTGAAATTTGGTGTTGTAAGAGTCTCTTTCTCAAGACTGGCCTTTGTGGGTGAACTATATTGCATTATTATATAAAAAAACTATTAATTAAACACCTGTAAGAGGTACCTATGGTTCAATTTGGAGAAATTTATTGGGAGTAAAAAATGGAACCCTTTTTTTATAAAAGACCCCAAAAAAGTCTTAAATTTCAAAAATATAAACAGTCCATTCTTTTTTCAATCATTTATTTCAATTCAAATTATTATGTATATGATGGAAAATATCAGGTGTAAGAAGAAATTCAGAATGACCCTGAAGTTTAGATTAAATGAATTATTGTGTCAATGAAAGACCGGGATATCCAAATAGAATGTATAGATGAATATATTCATACATCCTAGGAGCAGAAATTTTAATCTGATCCAGAACTATAACATAAACTAATGGTGCAAGTGATTTCACCAATAAATTTTTATGGTATATAACCTTAGGTAATTGACAAAGATCTGCTGAAGGAATTAATAACATCATCTCACATTCATCAATTTCTCTAGGAGTTCCCTGAAGTACTCATGAATGATGTTGTAATTATGGGGGATCAATATTTTCTCAAGGAATCCTAGAATCACTTTGTTGAAGAAAACATGAAACATGACCTTCAAAACCATGATAATGAAAATCTGAAGCTTTGAAACTCCATATTTCTTTTGAAGATTATGGTGATGATTCACCTATAGATATTGAAATACTTATAATCCTTCTATATTATATTAATTTCCATGATGAATTTCTTGAGTGGGAACATTTTTTTATTTATTTATCATGTTTTAATATTCCTCAAAGCGTAATTGTTTTCTGAATTATCTTTATCTGAGTTTTCAAAATATCACAAATAGATATGTCATTGGATTTTAATTATGATACCACCCAGGTAGTGGTGATTTAAGATGATGAAATGGTGGAGCATCTGGTGGGACTGCCTCCACCACATCATCTTATATAACATACAAATGTAAAACCACATAAGTCCACAGGGATCCCCCATATTTTCATTTCCCTCCCATAATGGACCTCAAATTCCCTATTTAATCTTTATTATGTGATGATAATTTTCTTATATACTTTGATATTTTGAATTAGTGTTTAATAATGGACAATGGGAAAAGTTACATGTGGTGGTTCATCTCAATGAAAGCATATCCCCCTTCTGATTAGGGATAATACACTCTAACTTCTTGGTAATGACCAGCAAAAACCTAGCACCCAATAGGGGGTATGAACAAAATAAAATCATTTTTATTCCCCTATATATTTCTTTTTCGTTATTTTACATTTTTTGTTTTATAGTTTTATTTTAGTTTTAATGTGGTATAATCTTGGTGTTTTTCTCAGAAATGGAACTGAAAAATAAATCAGGTTGTGTCTTTATTATTATTAATTTACATGATGCCCAATTAAAATTCTACATGAGAATCATTATTAATAATATTTTCAATAATAAAAGAACTTATTAAATATTATATGTATGGGGGAAATTTTAATCTAATTTTAGAATATTTTTTCATTTAATTATTAACGTGTGTTATGAGTTCTTCAGGATTTACTTTTTCATTTTTAGTGTGCATTTCAGATTCTTGAGCAACATCAAATAATTTGAAAATATTGATTTATCTTCATATTTTTCAATTTTTTTTAATATTTTAGAATTCTAATTAAATTTATATAGATTTTTTCTCTTTTTACAATATTTTATTTTACTTAAATATTTTGAAAGTCATTTCCACAAGTTCTATCATAATTGAATATCCTTCCAACCCCAAGAGGTTTTGAAAATTATTTGACAACTTCTTTAGAGTTTTATTTTTATTAAGATCCTTGAGACATGTTGTGTGATTCATAAATTTCTACTTTTCTTTTTTCAATGTTTTTATAGTTCATAAAATGTGTTAAGTGTGATTGAGGCACCACTTCGAAAGACATTTTTACATTCAACTCTGATTTTTTACTGCCATTTCATTTGAACGTCATTAAGACCATATTTTACCTCAAATTCTATGTTAGGTGGAAATATTATAACATATTTACCCATATACATCCTCTTATATAAGATAATTTCATGATTATTATATAACTCAAGTGTTAGAGGAGGGGTAATAAGAGATATATTTTTTCATTCCTGAAAAATCTAATTATGTTGTAATGAAATAAAAAGTTTCAATGTTATTTCTTCTTTTATGGAAGAAATTTCATTATGGAAATATATATGGAAGTAAAAAATATCATAAAAAATATGGACTATGGGTTTCCTAATATTTGATGATAAAAAATTCCCGTGTTTTCCTCATCAATATGATTCTCAAAAGAAACCCAGTTCTGAATTCAAGATGAAACAATTCAAAAAATGGGGAAAAAAGGGAACAATTTTTTTTATTTATATTGAAATTACATCTATGAACATCCCATATAATGAAATGGGGGTTTTTATGTGCTTAAGTTTTGTGCTGATTGAGGATCATACTATTTTTTAGAAAAAACATGTATTTACTTAACTTTAAATCTTAACCCTCCTCATTCAACCTCTATTTTTTTTACATTTACAATATTCCATCTCTAAGACTTAGAACATACCATATATAAGGCCGCATTATTAACACATATATTACTCTATGTAGTATAGATACTACGAGTATAGTAAGCCTATGAAGATCACACATATTCATCTAAATTTGAAAAATTCTAAAAAAAGTATTTTGTGAAGAGATAAATATTTTTCCAGTGAGGTAGGTATAATGTGAACATGAGGATTAATTTGTGATTGAATAGATTATTATGATTTTATTTAGTTAGGTAATTTTTTACAATATAGTAGGTATGATATTTTCCTTCATATAATAATTGATATGTGTGGTCATTATTTTTATTGGGAAGTTTTTTTTGACTTATGAATTGTGTCATTTCCTACAATTGAAATTTTTATGAATGGGGTAATTGATAAAGAATATATTTTCAGTTATTTTACTTTTAATTTAAATTTTTTAAATAACACCAATGTTTTATTTTAATATAATTTTTCATATATTATTATTTTTGATTCATTTTGATATTATTTATGAAAATGGCATAATTTTTTATTTTAATTTTTGTAATTTGATTATATATTTCAACCACATATTCTATTACATATATCCATATTGTAAAGAATTATTGTATGATAATATAACTCTTGTTATTCATTTAATTATTATAGTCCCAATGCCAAATCCAACATTTGGAGGCTTAAATCCAAATCACCAGTTAGGCCACAAAATCTGTGCACATATCAAGATATTTTTCACTATGTGAGTATATCTCATAAAATACTTGTCCCAATGACATGGAATTAGACATGGATTAAGAAAATTTCCCCATGAATAACTTTTATTACTATTTACAAAAGTGATTCTTTCATTATCATGGTTATAAATGCATTGGAACCTGAATATGTGGAATTCGAAGAGTATACATGTCCAGATTAAATATGCAGAGTAAATTAGAAATAAATAATTCATTAAATGGTTTATAAAGATGAAATTTTGTGAGTATATATTGTGTTAATAGAATAAAATAATTTTAGAATAAAAATACTACCAATTTGACCATTAATTCTGTCTACCATTTATAAATTTGCAGAGGGTGATTTCGGATCCCAAATGTATCACTCCTCTGCCTATAAATATGAAATTCCTATTCATTTAAAATTATTTTCTGGTAAATTGAATATTTTGATGAATTTATTTTGTGTTTTGGTTTTATAGTTTCTTATATTTTCATTCTATAATTTCATTTCTTGTTTAGATTTTATTATTCTCCACGCTATCTAACACTTTATTTATTTTGTTTTCCCTCCCCGTTTTCATATTCATTGTGAACTCATATGCTCAATAGGATGAATATATAAGCAAATGATGTTCTAAGGGGAATAATAAAACTTTTAACCAAAGTATTTCATCATTCATTGTTAATGTTTCTTATTTTATTTCAGTTATTCCAATGATAATAATAGTGGAAAAGGATCCTTTAGATCTCCTCTTAACACTCGATGTTTAGCATTATCTTATGCGATATTTGCCCAAGATTAAGGAAGTGGATGTGTGGTCTTCTAGTTATCAATGCGTGCATTTTATGTTTAAAACATTGATATGAGAATATTTTCATTTATATATTATGGTATATTAATTATGTATCTTTGAATCTAATAATAATATAATTAAGGTTCACTCTGAGTGTTCTCCGGAGAGGATATCCTTTATAGCTAACTTCATTTTTTATTCATTAATTATATTTTCACATATATATATATATATATATCTTTATTTCATTCATTATTAAAACACTTAATTTTTATTTTATTAATTTTTATATTAGTTAAAATTTTATTAGTGATAATATAAATTTGGTGATGTGTGAGTTTCCTCGTTGAGATAGGCCCTATGTGTGCACTATATTGAAGGCATGTGTAAATAAACAATTTACTAGAGATCTATGAATATTCTCCATGTATCACTAAGATTCGCCTAGTCATTTCCCATCTATACCTCATTCATAAGGTCAGTCTTTGGCATAAGACATGACATGTGTGGGAAATGATCATATAGTGGCAAGTATAAACATACTCTATAAGACACCCTAATATTACTAGGCATATTGAATTCAGAATGATAGTCATCTCATAAAAATTATATATCAAAAATATATATTACAATAACACCATGAGTTACTCATATTAGACAGAAAATATCATGTAATATAACAATTCCATTAAAAACCTTGGATTCAGACTCTAAATTTCCTTGTAACACACATATGGGAGAACACACTCTATGATTCAAATAGTACTAATACAGTCTATCCTATATTTATTTATCATTAGTTCTCATCCAAGGATGTGCATGTTGGAAGTCTAAATAGATCGATAAACATATGGAAATCATATCCAAGGCTATAGGGTATAAAAAATTTACAATACGGATTAACCCACTATGTAGGAGACTGAAGACCACATATTGTGGGTAATGATGATTCTGGTAACCCCAGTTAAGGAAAATGATGATGACAGGGGGTCTCACTCTGGGCCCCATGAAGGTATTCCATTAACTCAATCTAAGATTGATGTTCCTTAGTGGGTTTCATTATCTTATTCATAGGAAGAGACTCCATACTATACTATCAGGGGATGGATTAATATAAGACACACTAACAAAACTTTTCTAATATGAAGTGAAAAATGTATCTAATCATTTTTTGAGAAGGTTCTCTGTTTGTATTATTAGTACATGATGTGTATCCTTGACACCGGCTTGTACCAGTCTATTTCATCTCACACCCTTTTCCATTTCCGTGTATATGGGTAGTGGCCCCCCAAACATGGTGTGGGGGGAAAATTATTTCTTTGCAATAGACCCATCGAATGAAGGGAGTTCCTTACTAGGTTATAAATTTCATGTGGAATGGCCCATACAACATATGAAGGCAATCAGACTCCTAGGTGTGTACCTCATAAACATGCCATGATGGTTATCTACGGACCACATAAATTGTGGTAGAGATAACATGGTATGGGATTGTTATCTTTACCTGTAAACCCTATCTACTTCTTAGTGAATCCCACACAACATGTAATTCTATATTTCATTTTGTGTAACTAGGGATTTTCCAGAACCCAAAATCCATTTCTCATGTAGTTACCATCTTCATTGGCATGTTATCTATCATAGAAGAAATGCATAAAGAATAGAACTGTTTCGGAAGATCGTTTTCGTAACCCCTTGATAAAAAATAATTTTATTGAATATTTTATTGATAATAGATGATATAATTTCCTCAAATTACGCTAAATATGTTCAAATATGAAATATTTGGGAATAGATCATTCATTTTCAAATTTTCTGAAAACTCCAGTTTTACCCATTTAAAATTCACTGTAGTATTTTGGGAATACATATTTTTATGTTAATTTTTCATGACTTAAAGTTTTTTAATTGTGTTCCTAACTTCATGGGATAGAAATTATATTCAGAACATGTCAGCTGAATCATGCATTTGAGTGGAGTAAATGGGTCATGAAGACAAAGATGGACTGAAATATCTAGATTGGACATCACTTCACCATTTGGGTTGTATCATCTTAATCCGGGGTTGGATTAGTCCCAATTATTGAGGGAAGCGTTAGGAAATTATTATTCACAAATCATCCTTCTAGAAGGCTAGGAAATTTTTGCATTTTAGAGGATAACTATGCATTGCAAGTGGGATTGAAATATTTTTCAGAATTTTCTTTTCACATTTAATAATGTTTTGTAACCCTAGCCCCCCACAACTCTATTTAAAAGATGTTTTCACTCTTTGGGAGGTCTGGTCGAGTCATTGGTAAGGTTTGAATGAAAGGGTGTCTATTCAGAGCCCCTCAAAACTCTTGGAATAAGTAAGGATTTCTGAAAACATCTCTTCCAAAAACGCTCTCCTCTCCCACCTCCTCTTTGTAATTATTTTTTTTTTCAAGTTTGTATCTTGAATTTTTCTTCAATTAATCTTTTGTGTTCTTACCTTTTATTTGTCTATTAATCTTCTTAATTGGGATGCAATCATAAGTGGATATGATACCAGGTTCTACCCTTTCAATCCTTTTCTCATGTAAAACATCTCCACAATGACCACACCCCCATAGAAGAGTAGTTTTTTAGTGATAGATCTATATTATACCCTCTTCATTTAATTGTTTTGAATCATTGAGCTACTTTAATTCACTTATGATTCATGAATTGAGTTTTTAAATTTGAAGAAACTAATAAATAAATTGAACAATTGACACATAAACACGTGAGGTCAAGTTTTTGTGTAAATTGTGAGAGCGTGAACTTAATCAATAATACAAGACCACAGGAGATAAGTTTGTAAAGTTCAAATATAATCCCTAAACACAATTCATCCTAATTTATAGAATAGAAATTTGAACCAATTAACTATTGACCATAAGCTAACCTTAGAATAACAATCAAATTAGGGTGTTGCGAATGCATGTTCCGAAGCTACCCTAAGATTTAAGTAAATCATATTTGTGGTTAATTTAACTCTCATAGGGTTTGAGGGTTAAAAAATTAGAGGATCATAATTAAGTTGATATTGAAATAAATTATAATGATTAATAATTAAATGAATAGGTAGAGTTAGATCGATTACACCTTTTAAAATATTTTATATGAAAAAATATTCTTGTTGCATCTTTTTAATAAAACATAATTTCAAAATTAGAAACTAAAAAATTAAATCTTGTTCGAGTAATATTCGTTAAGTTTTATAAACAATAAACAACCCCCTATACTTTCATGTAGTGTTTTAATTATTTTCTATTATATTTTTATAATACTTTTAAAAAAGTTTTTTTAATTTACTTCCTACTTTAAGAGATGGCCTTGGCCAGCCACTCTGTTGCACCTAAGTACCCAAAAACCAATAATATTTTGAGGGTACCCATGACAGCTCCTTTCACCCCTCACTAATATTTAGCAACAATATCACACCGGAAAAAAATTTAAGTCCATATCTCAGTCACCACAATACATAACCCCCATAATGAACATTTAACCAATCCCAATCCTTCATTATATCTTCATCTCATCATCAATATGATCATGGATCTATGGTATTAATGTATTTCACCATGAAACAGGTTCGTAGTGTTTGATTATATAGTATTTTTCAAACCACTATACAAATATATCACTGGAGATTAAATAATGAATAATGGTGGAGAAATATACAAAAAACAATCATAATGAATGGACTATGAAAAAGTTTCTTGTTGGGCTCAATTCAATTCAGTTATAATAATAAACAAATAGATATAACATAATCAACAGTTGAAATCCTCAAATCCTAGAAAATATTTCACATCCCCCAATACACTCGATCTAAAAATAAATTCATTATTAGATCAATTCACATTCATAATAAGAATAATCAATCTAGGATAAATCTAAATAAATTAAATTTCATGCCTGGATATGGATTTTCTGTTGATAAAGAATTAATCTTTGTCATTTTCATTAGAGATATCATCGAATCCCATTGCACACTGATCGATGATCCATGATCTTGTCTAGTGTCATTTTTCAAGAAATCCTTCAATAATCTCTTTCAATTTGAAGTTTTATGTGGATAATAATTAATATTTTCTATAACAATGTATATATTGTAGATTATTTGGTTTTGATCTAAGTTATAAATAATTAAATATAAAATTGAATAAAATTTTTTATTCTCCTAGAAAGGCTCTCAATCCCAACACCCAATGAAAACACATATTATGTCACACCTAGGGTAAAACCCATGATATAAACTAAATGGTGTCATTATATATCATATCCAAGCCTCCATTCAAGATTTATTCTACTTTTTCAGGAAACCTATTCATACTAGATATTTATTATATTTAAGAATTAATTATGGGCTCACAGGGCCTTATAATCTCATGATGTCTTAGTACCTAGTTTCAAAAATAATACATATAATATTTTAAAGTAATAAATGGATAAATTATATTCATTATAGAGTCATTGAGAATGTATGAGATGAAAATAATGAATATTTTGTTTCGAGATGCCCATTAAACTAATGGCTAGAATGAGGAGAAGAGTAGATTGGATATAAAATTTTCAAGTAGTATCATATATGGTAGATAAGTAAAGAGAAAAACTACCTTTGTGTAATTATTATAGAAATAATCATACATATAATTTTTTAAAAGGAAGTGTAATGTCAGGATAGTTTGGAAGATATGGATATATAGATCGTAAAATTCATAGATACATAGACACTAAATTCTGAATATAGAGAAAGTATATAATATGGTTCAAGAAAAACTTATCATCTAATAAATTAAGTTTGGGGATCCTGTAAATTTTATTAATCAATTTTAAAATTAGAAGACTATTCATGGAAACCACCATCAACACCAGCAGGGGTTGTGGGAGAATGTATTTGGTTTTCAATCATAAGGGTTGAATTTGAGACTCTATGTGATGTTATAATACGAACACTCATCGCATACTCAATGCAAGAAATAATATTTTCCGATAATGGTAAAATGAATTATTTTATTTCATTAATGTCTGCAGTGAATGTCATGTTTAATCCATAACTACTAATGGTAGAGTTATAAGATAAAAATTATATAGGAACAAGTCAAGAATAAAATATGTAAATGGATTCCACTATTAGCAATGGGGGATACAATATCATTGCAAAACCAGTGGTTATTCAAATAGTTAAATTTGAAATAATACTTGGAATGTATCTTATATCAATTTAAAATTCCACGATCAACTCTAAAAGTATATATTATTAAATTTTATTAAAGTAATAACCTCTTTTATATTTAGAGGAGAGATATTTTGGAATGATTCATTCCCTGAACAACCTTCTATTCATATCCCTATAGAAATTATTGGTGAAGAAATACAGGAAATAGAAGGTATAATGATAAGAGATCTATATATTGTTTTGTATTACATTAATTTATTTCTAGAATAGATATCTATAACTCGTCTAAATGATGAGATATAGTTAAAAATTGATCGCATGATCGGATCTAGTAAAATATTGAATACCCCATTGTAAAATGAAAAATATGATGTTATAGGAATTAAAGGTTCAATATCTGAATATTTTGGACGAAGGGTTTCTTTACCAAATGACTCTTCATTGAAAAAAATATTTCCCTTTGTAAATGAGATAGAATGATCAATGATGTTATGTATTAATTATATATTACTTAATGGGGGTATAGTGAAGATAAAATACAATATTCCATGGATTCATTATTTTTTATTAGATTCCTATGGCTCAATTATTCTCCATGATTGACCTCTCATAAGGGTATCATTATATGAGGGTTAGAAAAGATGGTATCCTAAATAATTCTTTCTAAATAGGATATAGAAATTATTATTTTATGATTATTCCTTTTTAAATAACTACTTATCCACAAATATTTAAATATTTTATTAATAGAGTCTTTAGGGGATACCATGATAAATTTTTTGTTGTATTTATTAGTTACATTTTAATATATTCAAAAATTAATGAAAATCATAGGGTGTATATAGGGGTAATAATAAACTCAGAGTAATGTGATGTTTTAAGGTAAATTCAGTAAATGTGAGTTATGGTAACAATAAGATGCATTATTAGGACACATTATGAATAAAAAGGTATATTAGTGGAACTATATAAAAATTAACCATAAATGAGTGGAAACATCATACAATATTAATTGATATTCATAGTTTCCTTGGTCTTGGAGGATACTATATAATATTTAAGAAAATATTTTCGTGGAATTCTAATCCACTAACCAAGTTAATATGAAATGAGGGTCTATTTATCTGCATATAAGACTATAAATAATGTTTCCAAGTACTGAAAAGAGGTTGTTAGTACATCTATATTATCCTTAACAAATAATGGAAAATTATTTCTCATTTATTGAAATGAATTTTAGATGGGACTTGGATGTGTAATCCAAAAAATGATAAATTTATTTCCTCTGCATCATTACTGTTAAAGTATCATGAAAAAAATTAACTACACCATGATTTCATGTTAACTATATTTATCATTGAATTAATGTTATAAAGAAACAATATTTATGGGGAGAAGTGTTATATAAAAAATGGCCAAGAGATAATAAAGTATATATTTACATAAAAAATAAACATGATACAAAGGAAATGGTAATAACATCATGGGGACAATGATTGTTCTTTCCATTATAACCATGTAAAATCAAACAAAATTGATGATGTGTTGAGTATGAAAGACCCTGATGTTTTTTTAATTTTGATGATTTAATGAGACCCATTAAACAATGAACTCGTATAGATGGACATGGATTTTATATAGGATGGGACATTGTCAATCCTATCCCAAATAAATTCCAAAATATCATTATAGGAGAGTATCAAGAAAAAAAGTGATGATCCCGAGTAACAAAATTAGACATAAGCAATGATAAATGGGAATCATTTAGAGTTCAATGTTGATCAAGAGAGGGTGTTGTGGTTTTGTTCAAGGATCTGCATCCCTTCTAAAAAAGATTTAAAGAATGATCTGATGGATGAAGATCAAATATCTGTATTCTCTATAGATCAAAGAAATGCCAAAATGTATAGAGATATATGAGATAGTTATTATTTGATAACATGAAAATGTATATTTGTAAGTATATTGTATGATTTTGTTATTATATCAACTAATTATTGATTAAAACTAATGGAAAGGAATTTTATAACCACTACCTATACCTATATGAAAGTGGGAAAACATCACTATGGACTTTTTAACCAGCCTCCCAAAATCATCGAAGGAAAATAATTCTATATGTGTAATCACCTATGTATATATAAAATTTCTATCCATTTTATCACAATATGAGAATATATGTCCCTTGTGAACATTTATATTATTTCAATTCAAGAAGTGGTGATGCTTCCTAGGGAACCACAATAGATTTTTTTGACCATGATCTATTACTTATTTCCATGTTTAGAAGAATATTTTAGAAGGATTAAATTCTAATGTAAAGCTTAGAAAAACCTATCATCCATTAAATGATGGTAACCATCATAGGACAATTTTAATAATGGAAGACATGTTAATGAATAGAACACATAATTTTCAAGTTAGTTCCATCTAAATTGAACGTTATGAAGCAATCTATGAGAATATCTATTGAAATCAAAACTAATTGGATAATGTTTGATAAATTAAACTATTGGGATGAAATATTGTGAAATACACTATGGATAAGATACATGTGATCAAAAAAATAATATCTAGTATTCTTTGAGATGAAAAAGTGTTATTCATATAGTTGATGGATGTACTTTTAGTTTTATTTCCATGATAATGTATCCCCCAATATATCACCACGGAATAGGGTTATGAGATTCAAAAATAAGGGAAAATTGAGTCTAATGTAAATTTGAAAAATTGATATTCTATAGTGTGTTTGGGAACATTCCTATCAGGTAGCACTACTCCAAATCATTTTAATGTCCTTAAAAGCATCCACGTGTCCCTATTATGAAATTATATAATAGATCAAAAGATTACTATAGATTAAAATTATTTAAAATTGGAACAAGACCTATCTTATGAATAAGAACAAACATTGTTCTACATGAAAGTGAATAAGTGTTGACAAAGAAGACAACCTAACTCGTGAAAGACTTGTAGAGAAATAAAAAAATTAAAAAAGTGACACAACATCCTGAAGAAGTGATAAAGGATAAATATTCTATTTTGAGGTTGGGAAAATCATTTTTTGATAAATCATCTTATGTGGATAGAATGTAATGAATCAAAATTCTTTAAATTTAATTTAATCTTTGTTATATATAATTGTTTCAATTGCATTCAACACAAAACAAATGATGACAACATAAATGGTATATTTAATTAAATGAAAAAAGTATATTTATAGAATAAATATAAACATTATAATTAAAAATATTTCAGTAGATGAATAATGAAAACAAATTAAATTACATGAATAAGAAATGTAGTATATTCATATTCCCAAAGAATTCTAAAAACCACGAAAAAATAGTGAAAATAAGACCAAACATTAGTAATCCAATTAAAATTTTAGAAATGTAGAAATTTTAGATTAATTGAACAAATGAATCATTGAAGGTATTATTATACATTAATAAGAGTTAATAAGACTGTTGTAATAGTGATATTACCAATGGAATAGTGATACGACCATTTGTGTTATAACTGGGTCGTTAGTAATAGTAACTTAACTATTAGGAAGAGTATCATGAACATTAGAATAGTAAATTAACTTCAAAATAGTAATATTTATTTTAAATAATATTTAACAAGAATATGTTAATAACATAATAATATTTTAATGTTCTAAAATAAATATTTATATTTTAATATCAAATAAATTACAAGTAGTTTTAAAAAAAAAATATTTTAACATAATTTGTTAAAATCATATTTTTTCATTATTAATTAAAATTAACTATGTTATAAAATTATTCTGATAAAATGAATTATATATATCATATCTTCACAATAAAATTTCTCTACGATGAAATTTTTAGAACTTTCTAGAACATGTTTTTTATTAGAAAAATAATGTTTTATGATTTTAGTATGTTTTTAGGATTCATAAAAATCTTGTATTGATTTAATAATTAATAATAATAAAATTATGACCAATAATGAGTTATTTTATTAATATATTTAATTTCAATGAATTAAAATAAATTTCTAAACCTATAAATAACATTACAGATTTTGAATTGGGAATTAATGTTTTAAAAAATTTATTTTTAAAAAAATTTATTTCCCAACTCCAAAAGTAATAAAATATGTTTATGCTTTGTTTTAAAATATACATGATTCATAAAAAAATTATTTATGTTCAAAATTATAAATCAAGACCATGGGATAGTGAATGGATTCCCATTTTCCAAAACATAGATTTCCAATCCCTATATTTAAAACTTAATAATCAGTCCTCTTGAATATTATATCAATACCAAACACTCCACTATATTTTATTCACTCCCAAACCACTAAGAATTAATTTACCCTAATGTATTCTCTCTATATAATTTATGTGGAGATTTTAAGATTTCTAGGAAACCTCTATAAGATTTAAGATGCTATCTTTAATGAAAAAGGATTTTGTTACTCTTCCTTTTTTTATCTTAGTGCAATATTTATAGTTAGTATTCTAATTTGATATTTTGAGTGGTTTTATGCACTTTTTTATTCCCTTTCTATCCTAATATTTTTCTATCAATGAGAAAAATCCATTATGTCTTATTAATCGCATTCCATAAACAACATTGTATACTAGTTATGTGTGAGTAATCATCCTTTGATTTAACATCACTCTATTTTGTTGTTGTGAATATGAAACAAACATTTTTCACATGGGTGTTCATATATATGTAATTATATTTCATTGATTATTTTTTCCCATGTGTGAAACCAATATTCCATTTTCCTTAACAAATTGAAAATATTAGTTTTTTCAAAAATTATGCAGTCAATGGTGTCATTGACACTTATTCAGTCATCCCTATGGATTATTGATTAAATTAATTATAATTATCTCTACGCCACACATTTATTAAAACCTATGAAGTTTTTACCATGATATTGCATCATGAAATTGTGTAAAAAATAATCTCTGATGAGAACATTTATTCTGAGACCTTGTTGAATAACCCTGATTTTTTTCCTATAACCATGGTATTGAACCTTTCTAATATGCATACTAATTTATCATTGTTATAATTTATCCACATTATATTGTTTTATAACATGTACATATGACTATTCTCTAATTATATGCCTACTTTTTATCCATAATTATTTCTCATGTTCCGTTTTCATTGTATATCCCTTGTTGGGATTTATACTCTTTATTTTCAATAGTTGTATGCCCTAGAAAATCACATGTAGTGTGTTAGATAAAATAGAATAATAATGATTTCTTTAATGAATATTAATTAATGTTGTTTATGTTTTTATTTTATACTTCATGTGTTACGTATCTAGTTTGCGAGGCACTAAACCTCAAAAGATCCTTCAAATTTATTGATGTAATATTTTTTGATGAAATTATTTTATAAATCATGTACTAAAAATGAGGGTCTCCATAGATGATACCACATCATATAAAATAAATTAAATATAATGGAAGAAAAAATAAATCAATACTAAATGTGAAATAATATAAAAACAAAATGTGAAATATATAAAATTCCAAAAAAAATCATTTTTTAACATTTTCACATGATCTATATAAAAGTAAACTTGATCACCCGTAGTATGATCATTAACCAGCATTATCAAAATAAAACAATCTTAACTTGACATTGATGATCGATCCATTTCATACCTAAATTCATAATTTTAAAACATCTCTAAAATTCTCTAAATTCCATCCCATTTATCTTTCATTCATTATATATCATAAATTCTACATATATATGGAAGGGATCATGAAGGATGTGAGTATGAACAAAGTAGACCACCACTAACAGCACCCCTGTGAAATATTATCAAATATACATGTGTATTAAATGTAACATGTATTTCAACCAATAAAAACCAATTAACCTTTTATACTCATTATGTGTCGAGACACATGTGATAACTTTTCCTACATCGAATAATACCGAAGTGGGATGAAGAACCCATAGTATACACACACAAATAGTTATAACAATGCTTCACACTTTATATCTGGGCCAAGAAACATTTATTCTTCCAGACAATGTAATCCTATTGAATGATACATTACTAAACCATTTTCTAAAATCTATATTCAAAAATCATTGCTTAAAAACCCCAAAAATTCTATACATGAGATTGACGTCAAAAAATATGAATGTACACTTACATTAAATGGAATGTTCAGTCATCACCCCCACCCTCATTTTTCATAATTATTATATGAATAAATCCCCCAATAATTAATCATAATAAGTACTCGTATTTAATTTCCACTTAATAAATATTCCACCAATTATTTGGTGGTTAATAGAAACCCCTTCATCTACTAATCTATGGAAGATATCTCCAATAAAAATACCTCAAAACCCCATCATGGGCCCTGATCAATATAACCCACAAAAAACCATAGGCCCAAGGATAGTGGAATCCAAAAACTCTTATGTATATAACTCAAATAGAAAAATTCAATACCAACCCACAATAGTGGTCATCACCAACCACATCATACTAAAAAAACTATATCTCCCCACAACCACACAAGCCTTACCCACAACATTTCTAGGAACCCATATATAGTAAAACATGTTGTAATAATCACCTTTATATATGAGGTAACATGAACATAAATATTTGAGTCCATAAACCAGTAATATCACATATATATATAAAGATATTATTACATACACTAGACTACCCCTAAAAATATCACACAAAAAATTAATACTATATGGGGATCTATTATTGGATTCACACAAAAAACTAATAATTACTATAAATCATACCATAAAAAACAAAGATATTATAATTCAAATATATTGGAACATTCTACTTCTTACTTGAATAATCATGAATGTTTGGTTTCAAGGATTTATTCAACCCTATGAGATATAAATTTGAAATTCAAATAAAAATCAGAAATCCAAATATTTTAGTCAAAACCCATTCTAATGATAAAAAACATAAAATATAAGAAACATGAAATTCATCCATATACATACATACTTTCTAAGATACATTTCTCATTTAATGGTATATAGTTACATGAAATCACACAATGGGAGGAGAATATAGAAAGCTAAAGAAAATAGGGTGAGCTATGTTATTCAAGGAGTAAAATGTAACCAGTCACATATTTTGACAATTAAATAATATAATTAAGTAAAATTAAAAAAACTATCTAATGTCCCATTATAATATTCAATATAGGGATATCGTTGCAGGCTTCTTCCAAATATGCAATAAAAAATCCAGAATAATACTACCCTTGGTGACACTGTGACATGATACTTCTCATTATGGCATGATATCCCCCTATGTTTTGGATTCATGAGACAACCTTAAATAATTTTGAAGTTATCCACCATAATGACATTAATATGAATAAAACCAAGCCTCACTATGTCACGATACCTTTATTTTATTATGTAACAGAATCCCCTGTTACAAAACATAATCTTATGCAACATGTAGCTTTGAAAAAATGCACTTTACTGAGGTGTGGTCATCTGAGAGTTAAGAAATTTAAGCCTCATGCTAGAGAATACTTCATAAAACTCTAATCTAAACTGATTTCTACACTCAAAAACCTAAAGAAGTCATGAACACACACAAACTGTCCAAATAAATACATTTTTAACCACACTCAAATACCATGTTTTAATAAAATATCTTCCAAGGTCAAATTAAAATTATAACATTGTCTATGAATTTAACCTCACCATAATATCCAAAATTTAATAAAAACTAGGAAGTAAAATTCACCCAGAAATAATATCCAAAAAGTTACCACAATCCTATTGGTCATGATAAAACACATCATATAAAAAACGAGTACCACAACTGAGCCCTGATTTATAAAACATCATTTCCATCAGTTCGTTGAATGGACAATCTATTGTGAGATATTTTAAATAATATATCAAACATAAATGAGGATAGAATAAATCAACCATATAACTGAAAACATTATAAGCTCCACTTAACCCATTTATAAAAATATCACTCATCTTGTTGTCAGGTACTCACTGAGAAGTGTATCAAGAGTGTGGTCATGATTTGAAATCTCATTCAAATTTACAATAAAATTTCACTAATACAAAAGTAACCAATAAAGATGAGTATCATCTTCAAAATACTAAATTGTATCATATTAATTTCATTCAACTACTAAATCATATATAAATTAATAATCTCATCATGGAGATAAGGGTACCATAAGGGTAAAACTCTTTTAGTACTTTGATCATTTATTTACACTATGACATTGAACATAATATATGGAGAAAAATTTCACCACACACTCACATTGTTCGATTTTTTAAAACCAAATGGAATCCATTTAACATTTTATAACATCAGATACCCTTTAATTTCACATTACTCTCATTCATCATTATTTTATAAGTTATTTCAAGACTCTATGATTTATGCTCACATCAAATAATCATTAATTAGAAAATATGTTAATATAGGAGAAATAAATGGTATATATAAGCAGGGAAATGTATAATTAAAGAAATTAATAAAAATTTAACTTTTTTGGGTGGTGGATTTGATCCCCTTATGTGACTGAATTATCCAAGAGTAGTTTTAACCAACCTAAGGGTTCCATTTGATACCTTTAGGGGCCATCCATGGTGTTCATTATAAACTCCATTTAATACTTTGATCTATGTCACTATATTTTTTGATCTAGTTATTCATATAACTTAATTATATAGGAAGTGGTTGCAGATATTCCCAGTCATGACATTTTTTAGTTCCTAGTAATCGGTTTGTAGCTACCTGAGATGGGGTAGTGAAATAGTTGCGTCTAACATTTAACCAAATTTTTATCTAGTTAAACATGATCACATTTAAAAAAACCCAAATCAATATATTATCATCTATTACCTATTTGCATATAAATGAATTTTTTATCCCTTACCCAACACCCAAAAACCACATGGAATTTAAATGTTTATTTAAATATCATTACGTGATGTTTTTATAACATGTGGCATCATCATTGGAAACATTATCCTTATTGTTTTTGGTTATTATCTTCTGTCATATATTTGAAAATGTATTGCCAATTTTTTCATAAAATGTAATAATCATAATAAAACTATGCGTCATGAACTAATATAGCATCTCACTATATTTACAGCATTTCATTACATTCACAAAAATTTTCTACCAATTTTAATGTCTCTCTTAAATACTGCAGAACATGATCTTCATTGATATCAAGGATGTCACGACATCAATATATGACCTATTCTCCCTAAATAAATTCTTTATCTACCATAATATATTCATTAATAGTCATCTGAATCTATTTTTATGAAAAAAAATAATTTAATAAATTATATTCAAGAATAGTGTAGTTAATCTATCCCTTAACTCTTCCTCCTTTACATTTTTATATATTCATCAATGTCACATAATTCTATAATACTATGTATCACATGATACTATTCTGTTCTTTTTTTCGATATAAATATTATCTTATGAGAAAGATCTTATTTCAAATTTTAATATACTTTATCTTTATCCTTGATATCAAAGGGTTTCTTCCTCTACAACTCCATATCAAGTTCTCATAATCTGTATTTTTACATACATATTATTTTTTCACTTAATATCCAACCTATTATATTTTTCATGATCTCATGAATTAATCATGAATTTATTCTTATATATTTTCAATAAAAATAAATTAAAAAAATCTTTATTGAATCTTATCACTCTCAATGGCATGATTTCAATATTAGTTTCTTAATAAAATCACATTGGATGGTTCCTCTAATCATAGAATATACACATTATCATAACTATCCATCTCTAGTAGTATTCCATAAATACCATTTAATTTTTTCCCCTTTCTATCAATGAAATATAAATATTAATTATATTCATCTGTAAATATTATTATTATTCCAATCAAATGAAATCCATAAATAACCGTCTATAAATCAGTATGAAAACATTTATGAAAGACATAAAACATTAACATGTTGTGTTGAATCTCATATTATCGTGTCATGGAAGTCTCAAAGAAAAATGAACAATTTTTAGCTTCAATCTCATATTACCATATTTCATCAAAACATTATCTTATTCTACTCAATCTTGGATATCATATTCTCAATTATTTCCCAAGAATAAAAATATAATATGTGAGTTTTAATCCTTTGAATTTTAGTTCCAGAATAATTTAAATTATTTTCCCTATAATATTAATCCTATAAATTTGATATATTAATTCCTTAAAAAATTAAAAAAATTATCAATCTATTGGACCCTTACATTCATCTATGTCAACATTTTCATAAGAATAAAATGAATCATAGGATTTTATCTATTCTTCCTTATGATTTCTAATTTTTTAGTCATCAATGGTATTCATAAGAGAAAAATGATGTTAAATTTCTTCACTAAAGTTCCATTACATTGTATATTTTCACATTAAAGGAGATTTTTAAATAATATAATATCTCTTAAATCTTTTTAATGAATCTTATGAAAGCTCAAAATATATCTTTAATGTTCTGAAATAACTATAGTGAAGTTCATAGTTACTCTTATATTTTTTGAATGATTATTATATAGATTCTATATGATTTTTGATTTTTAATGACACTTATACAGATTCCAAGTCACACATATGATTTCTAAATGACACTTAAAAATTAATTGGAATTGAAAATTCATATATATATTGGTAGTATATGTTTATTTCTTCCCATTACCATATTTTAACATAGATGGATATTTCATGTGAGATAAATTACTCTTATACACATAAGGGAGTCTCCTCAGCTTCGCAAATTTTTTTCATTTGGATGAATCTTTCAAAAATTGTATTACACTTAAGAATATTGATTCCCTTTACAATTAATTTAGTCATATAATTTGGATTATCTATCTTATTTTCAAAATATTTTTTCTCAATTTTTTAGACATTGAGACTTAGCTAATTTTCACGTCCAACAATGAATTTCCAAAATCTCTTAAAAGCAATTAAGAACATAAATATTTCATATTAGGGCTCTTAAATTCACATCAAGGAATCTCAAATGGATTAAAATGAATTAGGAAAAATAATAATTTCATAAAATATATTTTTTATAGTTCCAAAGTCTTTTATATATATTAATTACTTAATAGATAGTCCATCAATGTGGATTCACCAACTCATAAATTTAGTATCAAATTTTTTCCCACATGCCATCATTAAAGAGTTACTTAAAAATATATACAATAAAGTTTAATATCAATATATCTTGAATAGATTCTCGATATTAAGATAAAAATTTCATATTTGAAATATAGCTCACAAGATGTTCATGTAGCTTATTCTTCACTCTTATTAAAACAATATTCTACTCACTACAATTATCTCACAACAACACTAGATATTGATTCATGAATTCTAGATCTATGATAACTATGTGTAATGGTTTCTCACAAATCATAATCTCAACTACCCTCATTTGAAAACATAAGAGGGGATCATTTTGATATATGAAATTGAATATTCTAACTTATGTTTATTAGAATATTCTCCTATCAAATAACTCAAACATTCATTATATTTTCTTTACAAAACTTTATTAATAATAAATATAGCTCAGCTCCCTTAACCACTTTTGGTTCTTCGATATCCCTATTTTCTATTTATTTTTACTACACAATTCACTTCAAAAATAAATCTAATGATTCTCCCATTATTGGTATTAAATTAAAAGTGTAATGTAAGAGAAAAATTAAATGCATCTCTTAATCTCCCGCGATTAAAAGACCAATGTCAGCAATTTGTTAATAGAATCGATGAAATCAAATAATAGAAGGGAGGAACCCCATTTTTCATAGAAATTTATCTTTAACTAATCAACTCTATATTTATGTAATAAATTCTTGAAGTATAAAATAAGAGTTATACTTATTGAAAAAAAATATCCATATAAAATCCATAATGTGACCCTGACTCATAATTCACTTTATAGTGGGTTTTCAGATATTTTTTAAATAAATTGTATGTACCTTCTGCAAAATTCAATAAAAAAATAAGAAAATTCTAGTGAAATAATTTCCTTACCCAATTTATGTAATTGTTTGGACAAAAAATCCCCCTTAAAACCCATATTTAACATAATGTTGAATAGGACGGGAAAATAGAAATCATACCTAAAACATTAGTCATTACAATGTCTATACATTATTCAATGTTTCACCCAAATTTTAAAAAAATCTGGTTACATAACTTTTTTATAGTTACCATATTGGGATTCTCTTCATTAGACTTCTTCATGACTAGTTTTGTGTTTAAAAATGAACTATTTACATAATATATTGATAAAAATGGATGTATACCAAGGAAAAATGATACCAGTTTATGTATTCCAAGGTAGATGTTGGGCAAAAATCCCTCAACGTATCATTGAAGCATTTTTGAGGTGATTGTGTTTGTTGACAAAGTTGACATCTGAGTAGTGATTGTTGACAAAGCAAAACAATGACATACAAATTTGTTGACAAAGAGGAATTCATGGTGGAATGTCGAGTTCAAGAGCCGAGGTCAACGATCCATGTTTGATTCAAGAATGTCGATAAAAGGAATGGATGATCTGGAGGCGGTACAAAAGAACAGATATAAGGTGGCGCCGTTTTCCAGTGTTTGCCAAATTTTTGGGCCTGAAAATCGGCAAATGAAGAAAAGTGTTTTTGGCAAAGGGACTTGCGCGCCATGGACTTGGAGTAGGTGGAACTTGCGCGCCATATGTTTTTCAAGATCAGAAGATCAAAATATGGCTAAGGAAATAGGTTCGCGCAAGTTTGGGAGTTGGTCGCGCAAGTGTCCAAAAGGGCAGAAGACTTGCGCGCCGAAACTGCGTCGCGCAAGTGACTTGCGCGCCGTCGCGCAGGGGGGGTCAATTTGCCTATAAATACTGGACCACCCCCCTTCATTCTTCACCGGAGTTCAAAACGAGAGCTCCCGTCGCGCAGGTGTGGTGGTCGCGCAAGTAGTGTATGTGGTCGCGCAGGTGGGACTTGCGCGCCAGTGGTTGAAGTTGTGCGCCGGTGTTAGAAGTTGCGCGCCGGTTTGCAGTTGCGCACCAATGGTGGTTTGGGCGTAAAGGGAAGAGAGTCGCGCAAGTTTGGAGTTGAGGAAGCTTGTGTCGCGCAAGTGTCAGAGGAGGACTTGCGCGCCCGTTGTGACTTGCGCGCCGATACTTGCGCGCCGAGGTTGACTTGCGCGCCAAGTAACGTTTTGTTCCCGCAGTGATTTTCAGACTGTGTGGAAGCTGGAAGATTGCCCGATACCTTCGGTGCAAAGAGATATTCATCTACGGGTGAAAGTTGTACTTCAACAGAGCATCTACATACAAGAGAAGATGCATTCATTCATGCAAATGAAGAGACCTACAGGTCTATAAACTGTGAGTGGATTCCTTCCAAGAGCAGTGAGCTTAGGAAGAGGAAGAAGGTGATCCTCTCCACCGGCAGTGAGCCAGAGAGAGAGAAACAGGGAGTGACCCTTGGGAAAGCAGTGAGCTGACCCTAAACATTGTAAAGGCAGTGTGCCTGGGCATAGAAGTGATCTAGCCCGAACCTTGTAATCCACAGCTAGTGAAGATTAGTGGAATTTGGTACGACCAGCAACCTGTCGGCATATGCTCCTTGGACGTAGCCCTTAGCGGTGAACCAAGTAAAATTGATGTGTCCTGTGCTTGTCTTACTTTCTGTTTATATTGTGCAGCAGGAAAAAGAGAGAAGAGTGTTTTGCTTAACAGCGAAACAAGATCAGAACGGGCGTTAATTTTTAATTAGCAATACCCTGATTCACCCCCCCTCTCAGGGTATCCAGCCTAGTGGACCTAACAAGTGGTATCAGAGGGAAAGGTTGAAAAGTTGTTCTTCTCTCAATGGAGGTAACCAATCATAAAGGGATTCCGATCTTCGACGGATATAATTTTCAGATATGGAAGAATCGGATGCAACACTATTTCCGATCCTTGGGAATGGATGTGTTTTCAGCAGCTATGCATGGTATCACAGCTGATATTAACAGTGGTGCTTTATCAGAAGCTGAGCATAGAGAGTTGGATGCTGATTCCAAAGCAATCAATGCCTTATGGGGAGCCCTTTCCAATCCCATCTATAAAAAAGTGATGTCATGCAAAATGTCACATTCCATGTGGGAAAAGCTTTTGAATATATATGAAGGGGACACAAAAGTCAGAGAGGCAAAGCTGCAGGTGTTGTGGAACAAATATGAAGATCTGAAAATGAACCCGAATGAGTCTGTTGATGCATTCTTTGACAGGGTAAACATTGTTGTGGAAGATATGCGAGGTCTTGGAGAAGTCATCGAAGACATAAAGATTGTAAAGCGCATCTTAAGGAAACTTCCACCTCAGTTCAATCCGAAAGTTTCAGTACTAGAAGATAAAGATCCAAAAGAGCTGACATTGGACAATTTGCACAGTACCTTGGTTGCATATGAAATGAGGAACGATGATAATGAGGCTGTGGAAAAGGGGAAGTCTAAAGAGGTGGCATTTAAGGCCATGAAGAAGCTCACCATTGAAGATTCTAATGAAGAAGAAGAGACAGATGAAGTGATGTCATTCCTTTCTTCGAATCTACAAAGAGGAAGAGGAAAGTTTAAAGGTAAACTTCCACTAGCATGCTTTAGATGTGGAAAGGTTGGTCATCTTGCGGCAAGATGCCCCAAGAAGTTTCAAGATGATGATGATGATGATGACGTTGAAATTCCCAAAAAGAAGGCTTCAGCTTTTGTGAAAGGGAAGAAACAATTCAAGAGAAATTTCTTCAAGAAAAAGAATCTTCTTTCACAAGAATTTGAAAGTTCAGATGAGTCTGAGGATGAAGAAGTTGAGGAAATAGAAAATTGCAGAGATCGTGGGGTAAATGCCTTGGTGGCAATTGCTGGTAGTTCTCAAAAGGGAGAAGAAGCTGATGCTAAAGAAGAAGAAGAAATTGAAGGGAGAATTGATATGGAAGCCGAATTGGAAGCAGCTCTTGAGGAGATAGATGTTTGGAGAGCCAAAACGAAGAAAGCCAATAAAGTGGTTCGTGATGCCAAACTCTATATGCAACAACATGATGAAGAAAAGTCTGAGCTATTAGAAGAAATTGAAAGACTAAAATCCTCAACACCAGAGAGCTCAGAAAATATTGTTGAGTATAAGCTTAAAATTGAGGAACAAAAGAAGGAAATTGATTGTTTGAATAACACAGGAAAGGAGCAGGTTAGATGTATCAAAGAGCTTGAAGAAGAAGTGGTCAGTCTGCGACAAAAACTTAAGAATCAAGATAAACTCTTGACCCCCAATGTGATATCCGAAAAGCCGGCTATTCAGAAGACAGAGAAGATGAAAGCGGAGCCTAGCAGTTCAGTAGGGAAGAAACAGCAATTGAGCTCAGATGTTAAGGTCGTTTCTGGGCTTAGTCAAGAACAAAAATTTGCAACAATTGCAGTCAGACCGCAAGCACTCATCCCGAAAGTGAAGGTTGATTTGGGAACAAAACAGAATCAGAATATTCAGAGATCCCAAAGGGGAAATCATAGTGCTGAAATATCACGAGGGAATGCATCCTATATCAGGTGTTATTGCTGTGGGAAAATGGGACATTCACAGTATGTGTGTTCCATAGCCAAGAGATACAGAAGGGAACATGAACAGAGATGGCAGCCAAACAGAGAACGGTTTTCCAGAACACATTTTGAAGGGCACTGTTTTTGGTGCGGAGGATTTGGACACATGGATAGGTATTTCACTTCAACCATTCAGAGAAATGTGTCAAAGAATAATCAAAATGTTCGCAAGCAGCAGATCAATAAACCAACAAGTGAGTTAAAAGTTCAGAACAGATTTGTAGCTCTGCAAGATGAGGGTGGTCCATCATACTCTGAGAGAGAACAGAAGCCTCAATCCATGCCGAGTGTGAAAGAAAAAGTATGGACCAAGAAGAAGAAAAATGAGAAGGCTGTGGTGGCGCAGATTGCCCTTAAAGCATCAGATCGATCTGGTGTTTGGATCCTTGATAGTGGTTTCACATCCCACATGACGGGTAATAAGGATCTTGTTATAGGAATCAAATATGACAAAGAAGGAGTTGTCAAATTTGGAAATGATGAAGGCCTGAAGATTGTTGGCTCAGGGAAAGCCAAGTTTGGGGGAAAAGAGATGAGACGTGCTGATGTCTTGGTAGTAGAGGGTCTCAGTCATAACCTACTCAGTGTCAGTCAACTATGTGACTCTGGGCACTCTATCCAATTTACCAAGAAGATGTGTGTTGTGAAAGGAAAAGATGGAGCAGCTGTTCTACAGGGAAAAAGGTCAAAGGGAAATCTCTATCTTGTATGTGGGGAAGAAGATACTTTTCTTTTATCCAGAGAGGAAGAAAACCAGTTGTGGCATAAGCGACTTGGTCATCTCTGCCAACCATCTATGGAGGATCTGGTTAAATGTGATGCTGCTAGAGACCTTCCCAAACTATCACGTGATCGCACTCATACGTGTGATGCTTGTCAACAAGGTAAAATAATCAGAAAGACATACAGGCCAAAGGAACAGAAATCAACTCGAGTGCTCGAACTGGTGCACGCTGATGTATGTGGACCTATCTCACCACGAGCTATAAATGGGCAAAGGTACTATGTTCTTTTCATTGATGACTATAGCAGAATGGCCTGGGTATTCATCATAACCCATAAGACAGAGGTTTTCAGTTGCATAAAGCAGTACAGGAGGGAATCAGAAAAGATGCTTGGGCAGAAAATTCTGAAGTTTCGTACTGATAACGGTACGGAATTTACAAACAGTCAGGTTGAAAACTATCTCGAGAAACATGGGATAAGGCATCAAGTTTCATCAGTAAGAACTCCCCAACAGAATGGAGTAGTTGAAAGGAGAAATCAGATCATAAACAACATGGCCAGAACAATGCTTATTGATAAGGACCTGCCAGAGAAATTTTGGAAGGAAGCAGTTTTGACATCGGTCTATGTTTCAAACAGGTCCCTGTTATGTCCGAAGCAAGGGAAGACTCTATATGAACTGTGGTACGAAAAGAAGCCAACGTTGAAGTACTTTCGAATCTTTGGATGTAAGTGTTTCATTCTCAACAAAGAACATCATAGGAAGTTTGAGGCATGAGGAGATGAAGGGATATTCCTTGGCTATTCCGGGAAAAGCAAAGCGTATAAATGTTTCAACAAAAGTCTGGGAAAAATCATTGAAAGCAATGATGTCACTATAGTTGAAAATGAACAGAATACTCAACGATCCAGTGAACAGTTCTTGGATGAAAGTGATGATGAGGTAAGCAACCCAGGGGGAGCAGAAGTGGCAGAAGCTGACTCAGAAGAAGATACTGACAATGAAGAGGAAAGTGTCAAGTCGGTGTCTGTGAGAAAGCCAAAGAGTTGAGCTGAAATTGATAGGCAGAATATCATTGGTGATCAAACAGCTCCAGTTCAGACTCGAAAAATGAAATCATCGCAACAAGCATCGTTTTTGTCTCAAGTGGTGCCGAAATGTTTTTTTGATGCAGCTGAAGATGAAAACTGGGTTCAGGCCATGAATGAAGAGCTTGATCAGATTGAGAAGAACCAGACATGGGAGATTGTTTCGAGGCCAGCAGACAAGAATGTCATCGGGACTAAATGGGTCTATCGCAACAAAATGAATGAAGATGGCACAGTGATTCGGAACAAAGCACGACTAGTGTGCAAGGGATACTCCCAGATAGAGGGAATAGATGTTGATGAGACATTTGCACCGGTTGCAAGGCTGGAGACAATCAGATTATTTTTGGCCATAGCAGTGCAAAGAAAGTTCAAAGTGTTCCAGATGGATGTCAAATCCGCATTCTTGAATGGGGTTCTAGAAGAAGAGGTGTATATTGAGCAGCCAGATGGTTTTCTCATTCATGAGGATGAGAACAAAGTTTGCAGGCTGAAGAAGGCGTTGTATGGGCTGAAACAAGCACCAAGGGCATGGTACTCAAGGCTTGATCAGTACTTGAAGAAGCTTGGTTTCCAGCGTGGAGGAGTTGACTACAACCTCTATTTCAGTAATGACAGTAATCAAAGGATGATGGTGCTAGTGTATGTCGATGACATAATATTTGGCGGATCAGATGAAGCTCAGTGCAGACAGTTTTCCGAATTCATGAAAAATGAGTTTGAAATGTCAATGATTGGAGAGCTAACGTTTTTCCTTGGTCTACAGGTGACACAAGGAAGGATTGGAACATTCATTTCTCAATCCAAATATGCCAAGGAGGTTCTAAGAAGGTTTGGAATGAATAATTCCAAGGAAATGAAGACTCCGGTTGCTACCCGGATGAAATTATCAAAAGATGAGGATGGCAAGGCAGTTAATATCACAGAATACAGGCAAATCATTGGAAGTCTGTTGTACTTAACCGCAACAAGGTCTGATATTGTTTTCGCAACATTCCAAGCAGCGAGATATCAGAGTAATCCCAAGGAAAGTCACATGCTTGCAGTGAAAAGAATACTTCGGTATATCGAGGACACGGTGGACTTTGGATTGACATACAATGACAAATCTCAGACAGAGTTATTGGGATATACTGATGCAGACTGGGCCGGTTCAGCAGATGATAGAAAATCAACGTCAGGTGGTGCATTCTATCTTGGTGGATTGTGTATTTCTTGGCTAAGCAAGAAACAAGATTGCATTTCATTGAGCACCGCAGAAGCTGAGTATATTGCGGCCACTCAAGCATGCACGCAGTTATTGTGGATGAAGCAGCAGCTTGAAGATATGGGAGTTGAAGTGAAGTCTCCGATCGGAATCCAGTGTGACAACTCAAGTGCTATAAATCTTAGCAAAAATCCTGTCCATCATTCCCGGACAAAGCACATTGAGATCAAGTATCATTTCATCAAGGAGAAGGTTGAGCAGGGTATTGTGAAGTTAGAGTATGTGCCTACAGAGCTACAGGTTGCAGACATTCTGACAAAGGCCTTACCCAAGGAAGCTTTTGAGAGGCATCGACTGGCTCTGGGAGTTCAGTCGATTCCCCGCACTTCAAATAGTGTGGATGTGGAATCCCCCCCTCTCCCCGAGGTATGATGTGTTTTTCCCTAATCTGCGGATATGTGTTCTCTACTATGTTACAGACTACAAAGGAGTGTCCTTTGGGTTCGTTGACAAAGGGGGAGAAAAGTGTTTGTTCAAGGGGGAAACAGTGCGGAGATTTGATAAATCATAATTGATACGGGGAGAAGCTGATAGGTGGAGCATCCAGAAAGGGGGAGAAATGAGAAAGGGGGAGTGTATTAAATATGACGATGCTAGAAGTGATCGATCAAGGAATAGATATCACGACAGCTGAGGATCGTGATAAAAGCAGAAGAGTGGTGTTGGACAGTGTTTGGTGTCATCAGTGGATGTCAAAGATAAAGTGATTCATTGATGAACTTTTCATTTACTCTTGTTTCTCATGCCGAGCATTGCTCATGTGGGCTTAGAGTATGTGTTGAGTAAATCTTTGATCGCTATCAGAATCGCAATGAGGCGAATGGAGGCTGAAGAATCAACGGCGTATCCTTGTTTTGGAAGAGTTGTCAACAAACCCAAAGGGGGAGATTGTTGGGAAAAAATCCCTCAACGTATCATTGAAGCATTTTTGAGGTGATTGTGTTTGTTGACAAAGTTGACATATGAATAGTGATTGTTGACAAAGCAAAACAATGACATACAAATTTGTTGACAAAGAGGAATTCATGGTGGAATGTCGAGTTCAAGAGCCGAGGTCAACGATCCATGTTTGATTCAAGAACGTCGATAAAAGGAATGGATGATCTGGAGGCGGTACAAAAGAACAGATATAAGGTGGCTCCGTTTTCCAGTGTTTGCCAAATTTTTGGGCCTGAAAATCGGCAAATGAAGAAAAGTGTTTTTGGCAAAGGGACTTGCGCGCCATGGACTTGGAGTAGGTGGAACTTGCGCGCCATATGTTTTTCAAGATCAGAAGATCAAAATATGGCTAAGGAAATAGGTTCGCGCAAGTTTTGGAGTTGGTCGCGCAAGTGTCCAAAAGGGCAGAAGACTTGCGCGCCGAAACTGCGTCGCGCAAGTGACTTGCGTGCCGTCGCGCAGGGGGGGTCAATTTGCCTATAAATACTGGACCACCCCCCTTCATTCTTCACCGGAGTTCAAAACGAGAGCTCCCGTCGCGCAGGTGTGGTGGTCGCGCAAGTAGTGTGTGTGGTCGCGCAGGTGGGACTTGCGCGCCAGTGGTTGAAGTTGTGCGCCGGTGTTAGAAGTTGCGCGCCGGTTTGCAGTTGCGCACCAATGGTGGTTTGGGCGTAAAGGGAAGAGAGTCGCGCAAGTTTGGAGTTGAGGAAGCTTGTGTCGCGCAAGTGTCAGAGGAGGACTTGCGCGCCCGTTGTGACTTGCGCGCCGATACTTGCGCGCCGAGGTTGACTTGCGCGCCAAGTAACGTTTTGTTCCCGCAGTGATTTTCAGACTGTGTGGAAGCTGGAAGATTGCCCGATACCTTCGGTGCAAAGAGATATTCATCTACGGGTGAAAGTTGTACTTTAACAGAGCATCTACATACAAGAGAAGATGCATTCATTCATGCAAATGAAGAGACCTACAGGTCTATAAACTGTGAGTGGATTCCTTCCAAGAGCAGTGAGCTTAGGAAGAGGAAGAAGGTGATCCTCTCCACCGGCAGTGAGCCAGAGAGAGAGAAACAGGGAGTGACCCTTGGGAAAGCAGTGAGCTGACCCTAAACATTGTAAAGGCAGTGTGCCTGGGCATAGAAGTGATCTAGCCCGAACCTTGTAATCCACAGCTAGTGAAGATTAGTGGAATTTGGTACGACCGGCAACCTGTCGGCGTATGCTCCTTGGACGTAGCCCTTAGCGGTGAACCAAGTAAAATTGCTGTGTCCTGTGCTTGTCTTACTTTCTGTTTATATCGTGCAGCAGGAAAAAGAGAGAAGAGTGTTTTGCTTAACAGCGAAACAAGATCAGAACGGGCGTTAATTTTTAATTAGCAATACCCTGATTCACCCCCCCTCTCAGGGTATCCAGCCTAGTGGACCTAACAGTAGATGAATATCATATGTATATAATTATCACAACTTCCTATAGTAAATTTATTTCATTTATTTCTTTCAATTTCCAATAAAAAGTAGAAATAATAGGAAAGTATAAGAATATATTGATTTTCCATAAGATATTTTTGAAATAAATAGGGATGAGACTTGGATATAAACTGATAAACACACATTTTTGAAACAATAAAATGAAGTGAACTATTTATGCTTGCTTCACCATTAAATTTTTGGTTCTAAACACATGATCTAGTATTTTTTCCTTGTCATTATTATATTTATTATTACTTAGAGAAGATTTCATTACTTTAGTAATAAAATAATTTTTTCCCATTTGTGTCAACCCCATTTTATTTTCTTACTCCAACTATTATAAAAAAACTTATTAATAACTTTTTATACATTCTCAGTGTACTTTTTTGTGTGAGGACTGCTTATTTTTTTAAAAAATTTAGGAATTTGGAGCCATGTGTGTTATACTTTTATATATTAATTGAATATTTTCCATGTAAATGTATCATACACTTTTTATTTCTATTCGTAGTTATTTTTTACCTTCCACACAACATTTTAGGTGTTTTATGTTTATCTTCTATAGAAAATGTTTATGTTTTTTATTGATGATATCCTAAACTAAACCAATCATATTATTTATCTCTTCAATTGATTATATTTTAGATTCTATATTTCATTATCTAGATATTATTTTCATTATTTTATATCAATGGTCCATGATGTAGAATATTATACCACATTAGAATATCTTATAAATTTCAGTTTAGGTCCTTTATAGACTTCATGATTATCAATTTTGAATATTTTTTATATAATTGTCTTTTTTATTTCTCAAGGATGTTTCATTTTTCCCTTTCACTTATATCATTTTTGTTATGGATTTATTTTTTCATAAAAACATAATTTGTGCTTAATTGATCCCTATTATAAATATTCTACCTAGACACCACCTCTATTTTTGATCTCAATGTATTATTATACACATTGAAACATGTTATTAATATGTATATTTTCCCTTTATATTAAGTATAAATATATCCATTTAGATATGAATTTCCCTGTACTCTACTCCCGAAAATGTTTGGCATTTTATCGTTTCCCCAAGTTGACATGTTCTTCCAAAACTCAGTAGCTGCATACTCAAACTTATAATTGAACCATTAATGACCTAAAAATACCTATATTATTATTGATTTAATAAGGATATAATTTTTACTATTCTATTTTTGAAGTGACTCAAATTTCATTTGGAAACCATTTAAATAGTTTCCCCTAATACTCTTGATAATATCAACCTTTGATAGGTTGAAAGATTATTCAATATATTTTATCACTGATATTTTTTATGTATTTATTTTTTGAATAATCACTTATAGAAAAATCCACATTAGTAGAGACAAATTTATAGAGATATTGGCGTATCCACTTCCATGAACTTCTAGAAGATGTTTCTCTAAATGATCTCAAGATATTCTTAATGTGATTCTCTGACCTGAATAACTTGGTCTGGGATGTAATTACACATTAAATCTTGCAAATCCCCTATCCCAAAAGTGGTTGTTGACTAGTACTGTGGGTCCATATGTTGTTAGTGGGGATACTATAACCCCAGTTTCAATTGATGTACATTATGTCAAAACAAAACATATAAACAAACTAACTAGAAAAACGTAATATAATGATTAGAAAAAATGTTATATCAAATAACCGAGAATGATTTTCATGTAATAAAGGTAATAAACCAAGAACCCAAAAAATTTAATGACAAATTAGGGAATAATAAATAATGTGAATGACAAAAGTGACATTGTAGTGGCACTCTAGAGCCTATCCTAGTATGGACCTCAATACCCATGCTTTTTCACCTCGGCTCCCTATCATTGGGAAATTTCCCATACCAGGATAACTGATAATGAATTCTAAATGTTATTTGATATAATCATGCATGGTATGATTAGAAAACCGTAACGATTACACTAATTCACCCATGACATAAGTGAACATGTTTTAGAGGATTATTCCTCCATAATAAAGAATTTCACAAATAAGAATTAATAAAACATGTGCTAATCAGTCATTCACTAACCAAGACTCAAGTAACTTTGACATTTACTACTTTAAATCCATTCTATAAGTTAAATCATAATGGTTTTCATAATCTATGTTAGACAAAAAGGACACCTTATATATCTATGATTATCCATAAGGATATAAGTCCTAGTCATGCCATAAGACCATCAATTCCTATATCTACCATGGGATAGTCCATAAGACCACTGTACCCTAACTCTACATCAGTTCAAGCCACATTGTTTTCATATTTGGTTATTAATGAGTGAAATTCCCAAATTTCTTCTCCCCATTATACAGTGTCTTGGCCAATAAGTTTTATTGTCGCAAGTCACACATACTCCCCCTTAATGGTTAATAAATCCATAGTGGTCTATCAATAATATTATACCTAAGGAAAATACTTTTATATCTATACATGCATACCCAACAATAAATAATACATATATTCATTATATGGAAAATAAAACATTAGTATCAATATCCATACACACAAAAACTTGTGATTAACATTAAACTGGTTCTAATTGGCTACACATGCACACACTTGTGATAAAAATTTAGAATGGATCTAAATTCACAAGGAAAAACTACCTTATCATACTAATTACTGTATATTATGTCTCTATTTTTATGGAAATTCATACATCGTGTTTTTTGACATTAATTAGAAGATTTTACTAGAGTATTTTCAATCATATCACGTCCTCAAACCAACCAAAACATGATTTCACATCATGACCTCCTAAAATTGGTTCCAATAGAACATTTAAGGATTATATAATGAGACTCCACAAATAATAAATCCCATAGATTAAAAAAACGTAACTTATATGTTCTATATACTTTTAATGAAATAATTAAGTCTAGTTAAAGGAAGTGGAGGGATCATTCACTTTATAATTGTGACTGGAGAAAAAAAGAGAGACATCCACAAATATTATTTAACAGTAACCAACCTATGTATCCAAAGGTGTGATTTTCTAGAATAATTTTGTAGTAAGGACATTTAATATTGAGTTTTTCTATGGAAAATCCATCTATTTATGAAATCAAACACAAGATCACCCTAGGTTTTCCAAAAAAAATATAATTCATCTGGATTAAAGGAATGATCATGTATAGTACCATGTACTGATTACAAGTGTAAGGAACTATTAATATCACATTAATGACCCTGATAATAATTATTCATGTTTTTTCCCTTTTAAACACCAATGATCCATGATGAATGTCCACCATTTTTTCCATTTTGAATGCTAAAAACTGCCACCACCCTAAAAAATTAACACCTACCAGACCTATTGTGGCTACTGTCATGCTACACCGATAAGATCCATTGTAGTCTTTAACTAGGATGTGGGAGATATTACCTACCTAATATGGATTCCCAAAACATTACACCACAATTTTGTTGAGGCCTCTTAGTCCATGTTCCATAAAAGGACCTCTAGCACCCCACACTCTATAACATTTGCAGCCAGGTTATCTTATCCATTACTTTTTCACACTGGTGGTTTCTAGGTATAAAATTAACAATACCATTATGTGAAACAACATGTTTTATACCTTGAGAATATTAAAACCCTATTTAAACCATCAAGAAAAACGAAAACTTATCAAAAAAAAAACAGAATAACGCTCAAAATTGAATTCCATTAAAAACAGACAAAGTTATAAGCCTCCCTCTCTAAAAACTTCTCTTCCTCAAGAAGTGATTCAAATAGTTTCTCTCAAAAAAATATTTCCATTATTCCTAAACATTATACTGACACTCCCACATCCCCTCGTGTATCCATTGATGCTTCCACAAATCTCTGAAAAGTTGCAGCATCTTTTCTCAAAAAATTATATCTTTCTAGTGTATGATCTATAGTGGGTACATAATAAAAAATTAATCTACCTCCATCTCAACATACTCACAGTCGATCAAATGAAAAATATTGGGCTGGTGCCTCCATAGCTGAGACACATGGACCACATAATTAATACCTCAATATTATTTATGATGATTTAATTGATAGGGCATTATCCTAATACACATTTTAATATAGAAAGGTACAACAAATCATAAGGAAAGATTACCTTTCTTATGAAATGGTTACTTCCCTAGTTGATGAGTTAGATTCAAGAGAACTCAATCAATAATGGTGAACTCCAAGGTTCATATCCTCCAATCAGTATATTATCATGGATTGATATTAGTTTTGACTAACATATTTTGAATTAAATGAATTATTTCATATTAATCATGTACCGTTCTCATCCCAAATGATGATGCCTCACTAGACCCATCCAACAAATTTTAGAGTGTCACGACCAACCACAATGATCCCTAAAATCTATCATTCCTTTAAAACCTAGATCATTATCTTTGAATATCCATCATTCCGTGACTAATATGTTTCACTAATTATCAACTAGGTACCTACCCCATTTGATCGTCGATGCCAAAATTGAAATAAGAAACACACTTATCTATCTGATATGGTTCCTAAAAGAGATCCATGAAGGTTTAAAAACTAATATAAATACAAAATTCCCAACTCATCCAGAAATAGTATCTCTTGTATTGGTAATAAATGAGACAATTTTGTTAGTTGTGCAAAGGCTTCCTAGAAAACATCACAACTCCTCAAGGTCCATGGTAACCCAATATTGAATTCCATCATCAAAGCATGCCACTTTCGTATAGTAATTTTAAGTTGATGAAGAAACCCACCAATACGCTGATGTTTAGGCATTACCCTATGGAAGGTAACACATCTTGAAACAATTATGCTGTTGTTTCACTTCATATTTGGTCACCAAATATATCGTCGAATATCATGGTACACCTTCATTAACAATGGATTCCCTACCCACATTAGAGAATGGGAGTCTCTCATCACCTATTCCCACAAGTTAACTAGCACACATAAACATTTATATACGTAAATCATGCCATCATCATCATCTTTGGAACACCCCAGAACTGGGTCACTCCATTCCAATCTTTCACGCATCATTATACATAAGGATTCACACTTGATAGTGGATTTTACCCATATAATGGATCAATTTTTACCTAGTAACACTTTTTAATATTTTGGGGAAAATTTTCATATCTATGTGATTTGTTTGTGAGGGATTATGGGTTCATGGGAAGTTTGTAATCGATATAATAAATATAGTAAAAATATTATATCATGCATGCTCAATTTTTTTGAAATAATGATTCAACATTATAATGGAGTCTTTAATATGTAATCTATTGTTATCATTGAATCAAGAATGTATTTTTCACTATTGGAGAGACATACCCTATATTAAAGTTGGTTTTTTGTTATAGTGTTTTTTGTAACACCCCAAGATTTCATAGTGTGTTATTTCTTAAAAATAATTCAATAACTTGCACTACATACAACACCGAGTTTAAGCACACCATGACTTACCAAACAAACCGTTCAAAAGAGGTTATGAATAGTATTAACTAAATTTTAAACTTTATATAATCCTTATAATTTTTGAATCCATATTATAAGTTTCGAAGACATAATGTAAGAACAAATTCATTTTCAGTATTGCACTTTTACCAACTTTTAATAGTGAACCATTTTTAAATAAAATATTTTAAACTTTTTGACTAAATTGGGACATCCAAAATTTAAAATGTAACATACCAAGCTTCCACGGTATGCTTCTCTTTGAATAATACAGTAGCGTGTGTTGTACGCAACTTCGAGTTCTAACACACACCATAACCAAATCAAACTAGCCATTATGAATAGTAATACCTACTTTTTGAAATTTTATAAATTTTATCTCTAAAAATGGATTTCATTTTTGGATTCGGAGTATCAAATTTAGCCTAAGGTGAAATTTTGGTACTTTTCGGATAACTTTAATATTTTGATGAATAGTGAAAATTACTAAATTTTAATTAAAAACAAATTTTTTAATAAAAATAATTAATAGTGATAAATTATAAATTTGAGTGGTTTTAAAGTATATTTAGAATATATTTTTACCATTTAATACAATTTTGGTCATTGGACATAATTTCAAAATTAAACCGGACATAAACAAGTATCAATCTTTTGATAGTTATTATATCTTAAAAGCACGCTTTTTGTTTTGACAGCGAGAATTAATTTTAAATTAATTTCTGCCACTTCTGTGTTTTGAATTTGGAAAAATGGATTCCATATTTGGAATCATGATGTCCAAATTGTGTAAATAGTTAACTTTTATTTTTAGACATTTTGAATAATTACTTCGGTAAATATTTTATTTACCATGGTTAAAGGGTAAATATGGTAAATAAGGGTTACAAAATAATATTATAATAATACTAAATTACCCTAAAACGTGTCCTAACCTTATTTGTGGATACATGGCCGACCATGGGCATATTTGGGTCTATTTTGGGACCCCATGAAGGTGATAGGGACACATTATTTTAATTAAGTTAAAATAAGTACAAAAATGACATAAGCATATATCTTTTAGAACAACAATTTTTAAATAGGGTTATATATGTTTTATTTTAGACTATAAATATTAATTAGAAAGATAAAAATATTTCCTACATAATTATATTTTATTTATAATTTTTATACATTAAAAAATTTAATTTATTTATGAAGTAATGATGATGTAGTAATTACAATAATAGTGAAAAATTAAAATAATTGATATTATAAATACTAAAATAAATATAATTTGAGACTTTTATTGAATTAAACTAATTTTATAGGTTAATATGTCATATTAGGATTTATTTAATTGACTTTTTTTGAAGTAATCATTCTGTTATGAGTTTCAAAAAAATCAATTATTGAATAGTGTCAAAATTGACATAAAAGAGTTTTTAAAACAAATATTATATTATTAATTGATATTAAATTCCCAAAAATCTAAGGTTCGGCCAAGAGACTTATATCATGCTATTTTTATCATTAATGGACCACTTGGGGGTCTCTTGTATGTATATAGTAAGTTTATTAACCATATCATATAAAAATACAAAGAGACATTGTAAAAGTGAAACTAATTAACTTAGAGTTAATACTTAAAGATAAGGTTAATATAGTAACCCAAACCTGTCTAAATTATATTGGTTGAATGGTTTTCGACCCATACCCACCTTAACATTTAAATAATAAACTTTGGATCCATTATAAACCGAATATGAATTTATTACAAATTAATATTTCTAGCTTTTCCAAAGGTGCCCCTCACCCCTCTTATAAAAGGGCACTCCCCCCTTCTCATTACTTCACACCATAGAAGCCTTTTGGTTCAGCCAAACCCTGCCCAAATACTCTCTCAAATTCCCTCAATACAACCTAGAGGCCTTAGTTTGATCCGAAAGCCAACCTAAGGATCCCTTTTGATCAAATCAAAAGGAAGAACCCGAAGAAGAGGTAATGTTTTCACCACCCTTTTTCAAATTCATTTCTTCTTAAACTTCTTCTTTATTTGTTATTCCCATTATAAAATAATTAATCCAGTATCTCCTATATACTGTAATATTATTATAAATATGGTACAACCATATTCATTATTCTATCCACACTTTGAATAACATGTCACCATACGTGCGTACGTACGGCTTACCGTCTCCACGTCGTGGTGTAATTGTTATTCAATAAATTATTATTTTGGATGGGTATAATAATGATGTGTAATTCATGTAAATAATAAATATAACATGATAATTATTCTGTATATATGATATACCACCCAATTATATATTATTTTAATATCAAAAGAATGATATTGTCGCTCGTGCGTACGTACGGACTACCGTCTCCACGAACGCGATGAGATTCATTCTCTATCGTATCCATTCAAGTATAATTATCATTTTATGATTTAAAAATGATGTTTAATAACTTGATATCATTATGGATATGAATAAGATACAACCTATCCATGACAACCACAACTTACGTAACAAAACATATAAAAGAAAACGGGTAAGTTAACACCCGAAACAACGATAATTCTAAGATATTATTAACAAAGCAATGTTAAAAGATCATATATGATATCATATGAATGTATATTATTCTTGTATAATTTAATAAAAATTATTTCACTATTATACAGGAGGTTAACCTACCCCCAACCAAGGAAAAGTACAAGGTAAGGAGTTTTCATCTCACTCCTTATTCCCGTGAGATTCATGCCATATTGCCACCATTACCTTTTGTGTGGTGTATGTACTGCCCATAATTATATTCTTTGTGTAATACACTTTAATTTAGGTGTATTTACATATTCATTGTATGATACCTCTTTCATGGGTTATACGTTTCGTAAGTTACCAAATTGTTAAGGGTTTATTTCGCAATCTCTTCATTATCTGAGGTTGTATATACGTAATAATCTACTGGGATTTCTTTATCATCCACATCCATGTTTCTTCAAAATGTATTTCAAAACATTTTTACTATTTACAAAGAATATGGGTTAAATTCATTTATACCCTTATGTGTTTTTAAAGGAATCTTTCTATCGTTTTCCAAACAAGGCACTTTTAACCTTTCGAAAAATTTAAGGTAAGAATGTTTTTTTAACTTATACGGCAGGTGCAGCTATTTACCGCCGTTATAAAATCGTCAAAGCTTCCCTTACAAGATTATAAAAATATTTTCAAAGTAAATGTTTTATTTTATAATTATGTACTTTTAAATGATTTCAAAATTAATATTTTAAGAATTATTGAAAGGTACTCTTTATCAAGATCATAATTTTAAATTTTTTAAAGATTTATCTTTCTAAATATTTTAATTAATGTCCATGTTTTCAAAATGATTTTAAGGATTTATTTATATGGACATGAATGTTTTGAAATGATATTTCTTTTCAAAAGTTTCAAAGTGGTATGGGACACTTTGATTCAAAAATATCTTTTAAATTACTTCCTTTATAAATGTGTGACTTTTCAATGATTTTGAGAAAAGAGATATTTCTCTCAAATAGTTTTGATTTCATCTATGTCAACATCCTTTGATTGATTTTAAGATTATTTAGAGTTGATTTATTATGATACAAAACTTTTGTTTTGTGTTGAAGGTTTTGTGATATGTTTTACTATGGATGTGTTATTTTTATACCATTCATGGTTTATGGAGAAAGTATTGAAATTTCATATGCTAGTTTTAATACGAATGTCTATGTTATGTTTAAACCTTTTCATATGGGAATGCATTGGACTTAGTAAGTGATGGGTGAAGCCCGCTATAGATCCTCAGTGCATCGGTAGGTCTCATGAGACAAACTAGTGTCTTGGCACAAGGCCTTGAAAAAATCTTATTTGTAGTCTTGGCACGAGGCCTTGGCTATGTGGTTATGATAGTCTGGCATTATGCATTCCATTATTATGAAAGTGGTTATTGATATTGCAGGTGATTATTCGATTAGTAGAATATCCATGTGAATAAGTAAATGACATTATTTCATTTTATTTTTTCCATACTATGTTGAAGTTCAAGTTTAAAAGGCTTTTGTTTTATTTATACATTGCCTTAAATGTTTATGCTTATTTATGAAAGTTTCCTCTGTATTGCTTACCCTTACGGAGCGTTTGAGCTCACCCATTTTCTATGTTTTATTTTTCCCAGGATTCCAAGAAGTATATTGTGATTGATAAGAAGGGTTATGACAAGGGAATAATGGCATTCATAAAGGATTATTTATGATGTTTTGTATATTATGAAGTGTAATGTTACATTCATGTATGTGATCTATTTTTCCAAGACTGCTAAACTTATCAGTCCTTTGGGACTTGATTCCTTGTAATCATGACAATGTATTAAAATAATGCACCGACTCTGGGTAACTGGGGTCGGGGCATTACAGTTAGTATAAGAGGAAGTTTAGCAATAACCTTGGAAACTAGATTTAGATAAACTTTGATTAGAGCACATACCCCTAAGATAGAATTTGAGGATTAGTATAGAAGAACTTCCTAGAATTTTGGTATTGTAGAGATTTTGTGAGTTTTCCGAGAAATACATCTCTGTCTGGATACGAGCAGGTAGAGGCGGCTCTGGCACAGATGTACCTAGGGGTAAAACCCGAAAACACCTCTTTGAGCTAGACTCGAACGGGAACTGGTGCATGACAATGGGCCTTGCTGCACTCTTGGTTACGACACTCTCGGGGGATATGCTTAGGATAATTATCATTTTTTACAGACCATTATGAAGGGTTTGTGAGTATATACTTCCTCAAAGGAGAAATTTTTATGATTATGGATTATATCCATAAACTATTTAATTTATGTTATATGTCTTACAAGTTTAGGATTATGTATTTTTATTCATAAACTAATCTAGTGTATGCCATTGTTTAGAAATGGTGACTAGTAGAAGGAATGAGAACTCCAGCAATACACATGATCCAAAGAGAAAGAAGGATCATATCTTTCACGGTCTTAAGCCAGAATTTATAAGAGAAATAGTCTCCCATGTATTATCATCATATGAAGAAATAATATCATGTGTTGATAAGATAAGTAAAGAGTTTACTGAGTCCTATGGATTTGAAGGGAAGCAAGAGAAGAAAAGGATGGAAGAGAGTAAGATGGATAAAGGGAAGAGGGAAAAGAAGAATTTTCCCATATGTGATAACTGTGGGAAGAAACACCCTGTAACTTGCCTGAAAGGAATGAGAGTTTGTTATAAGTGTGGAGGAAAAGGGCACAAAGTACGTGACTGCAAGGGTAAGAAAATGGTTTCAAATGTACAATGATTCATTTGCAAGGAGTTTGGACACTACGCGAACCTATGTCCCAGTCATCAGACTATGCTGCAAATGATGCTATTGGATAATAATCAAGTTATGATACTACCACAGATGAAGAGGAATGATTAGAGTTCTTATGTTGATTATGTCATTTGAGTGTTGTATCAAAAATGTACTTGTTATGATAATTATGGAGTATATAAGGATTGTACTACAGTACTATTTCATTAAGGACATGAGATTGTGTGGAACAAAAAAAAGTGACTCAATAGCAGGATAAATTTTTGGAAAATATATGGTTGAGAGAATGATAAACCATAATATAGTTCTGATACCGAGGTAGTGATTTTAGAATAATACATGATTTATTTGGATAAATTATATTGGATATTCTTGACTACCTTGAAACTGATTAATGATTTGTATATTCCATCATTGTTGGGGTTTAAAACATTTTTGGATTGAAGGAGTATATCTATTATTCCTTAAGGAATAAGGGATCATTAATGTAATCAATAAGGTTTTATGGTAATTCATGATGTTGTAGTGTTTTAAAAGAATACTTAATGATGGTGTTCACATGTTATTACGCGGTAAAAAGGATATTTTTTGTGTTTACCTTCCTTATAAATTTTGGACTGAAGTATTTTGGATAGTTCTAGTTTGGATTATTTTGGATTGCCATAAAAGGACAACCTGGAGGTCCGGCGGCAACCCGTTGCATCCGAAAAGGCCGTGAGACTTGAACCCACAACCGAAGGGCGACAAGGGTTTATCACCTACCACTGACCCATGTGATGTATGAGATTAAATAATGTAGTTTTTTTAAGATCTGGTAGATGAATTATAAATTCGTTTTTTTGGAACCCTATATGAATAGGATAAATAGAATATATTTTTTACGTTCTATAATATTTTCGAGTGAAAGATGAGTTTGTGGTAGAAATTAGTTAAAGGATGGAACTCTACTTGTCAAGAATATATTTTTCTTCTTCTCTTATTCTATGAAGAAATTAATTTTTATACTTTATTTAAGGAATCCTAAAACCAAAAATTTGTTATCCTAATACCCTATGTTTTGTTGAACCGATAGTATTTCAAATCATCATAGATTGATGAATTTAAGGACTTCAATTTTACACTTGTTTATTATTGATAACCTCAATCACTACCTATGAATATTTACATTTTTCTTCCAATTATATGTCTCTAATTGCCACCAATGTTCTCCAAATCGAGATCATAATTTGGTGGTGACCCTTTCATTTCTCTTTTCCTCATATTAAGACTAAATTTTAGTAACCCAATTTCCGATGTGGGTTTTACCACAAAGATATTTTCTATTTTAAACCTTTTATTTTCGAAGAACAATTTCAAATTGCGAGGACGCAATTTATTAAAGGAGGGGAGAATGTAACACCCCAGGATTTCATAGTGTGTTATTTCTTGAAAATAATTCAATAACTTGCACTACATGCAACACCGAGTTCAAGCTCACCATGACTTACCAAACAAGCCATTCAAAAGAGGTTATGAATAGTATTAACTAAATTTTAAACTTTATATAATCCTTATAATTTTAGAATCCATATTTTGATTTTCTTAGACATAATGTAAGAACAAATTCATTTTCAGTATTGCACTTTTACAAACTTTTAACAGTGAAACCTTTTTAAATAAAATATTTTAAACTTTTTGACTAAATGGGGACATCAAAAATTTAAAATGAAACATACCAAGCTTCCATGGTACACTTCTATTTGAATAATACAGTAGCGTGTGTTGTGCGCAACTTCAAGTTCTAACACACACCATAACCAAATCAAACTAGCCGTTATGAATAGTAATACTTACTTTTTGAAATTTTATAAATTTTATCTCTTAAAATGGACTTCATTTTTGGATTCAGAGTATTGAATTTATCCTAAGGTGAAATTTTGGTACTTTTCGGATAACTTTAATTTTTTGATGAATAGTGAGAATCACTAAATTTTAATTAAAAACAACTTTTTTAATAAAAATAATTAATAGTGATATTTTATTAATTTGAGTGGTTTTAAAGTATATTTAGAATATATTTTTACCATTTAATACAATGTTGGTCATTGGACATAATTTTACAATTAAACCGGACATAAACAAGTATCAATCTTTTGATAGTTATTATATCTTAAAAACACGCTTTTTGTTTTGACAGCGGGAATTAATTTTAAATTAATTTTTGAAACTTATGTGTTTTGAATTTGGAAAAATTTATTCCATATTTGGAATCATTATGTCCAAATTGTGTAAATAGGTAACTTTTATTTTTAGACATTTTGAATAATTACTTCGGTAAATATTTTAGTTACCATGGTTAAAGGGTAAATCTGGTAAATAAGGGTTAAACAATAATATTATATTAATACTAAATTACCCTAAAACGTGTCCTAACCTTATTTGTGGATACATGGCCGACCATGGGCCTTTTTGGGTCGATTTTGGGACCCCATGAAGGTGATAGGGACACTTTAGTTTAATTAAGTTAAAATAAGTACAAAAATGACATAAGCATATATCCTTTAGAAAAACAATTTTTACATAGGGTTATATATGTTTTATTTTCGACTATAAATATTCATTAGAAATATAAAAATATTTGCTACATAATTATATTTTATTTATAATTTTTATACATTAAAAATATAATTTATTTATGACACAATGATGATGCCGTAATTACCATAATAGTGAAAAATTAAAATAATTGATATTATAAATACCGAAATAAATATAATTTGAGACTTTTATTGCATTAAACTAATTTTATAGGTTAATGTGTCATATTAGTATTGATTTAATTGACTTTTTTCCAAGTAATCATTCTGTTTTGAGTTTCACAAAAATCAATTATTGAATAGTGTCAAAATTGACATAAAAGAGTTTTTAAAACAAATATTATATTATTAATTGATATTAAATTCTTAAAAATATAAGGTTCGGCCAAGAGACTTATATAATGATAGGTGTATAATTAATGAACCACTTGGGGGTCTCTTGGATGTATATAGTAAGTTTATTAACCATATAATATAAAAATACAAAGAGACATTGTAAAAGTGAAACTAATTAACTTAGAGTTAATACATAAAGATAAGGTTAATATAGTAACCCAAACCTGTCTAAATTCTATTGGTTGAATGTTTTTCAACCCATACCAACCTTAAAATTTAAATAATCAACTTTGGATCCATTAGAAACCGAATATGAATTTAGTATAAATTAATATTTCTAGCTTTTCCAAAGGTGCCCCTCACCCCTCTTATAAAAGGGCACTCCCCCCTTCTCATTACTTCACACATTCAAAGCCTTTTGGTTCGGCCAAACCCTGCCTAAATACTCTATAAACTTCCCTCACTACAACCTAGAGGCCTTATTTTGATCAGAAATCCAACCTAAGGATCCCTTTTGATCAAATCAAAAGGAAGAACCCGAAGAAGAGGTAATGTTTTCACCACCCTTTTTCAAATTCAGTTCTTCTTCAACTTCTTCTTTATTTGTTATTCCCATTCTAAAATAATGAATCCAGTATCTCCTATATAATGTAATATTATTATAAATATGGTACAACCATATTCAGTATTCTATCCACCCTTTGAATAACATGTCACCATACGTGCGTACGTACGGCTTACCGTCTCTACGTCGTGGTGTAATTTTTATTCAATAAATTATTATTTTGGATGGGTATAATAATGATGTGTAATTCATGTAAATAATAAATATAACATGATACTTATTGTGTATATGTGATATACCACCCAATTATATATTATTTTAATATCAAAAGAATGATATTGTCGCTCGTGCGTACGTACGGACTACCGTCTCCACGAAGGCGATGAGATTCATTCTCTATCGTATCCATTCAAGTATAATTATCATTTGATGATTTAAAAATTATGTTTAAGAACTTGATATCATTCTGTATATGAATAAGATACAACCTATCCATGACAACCACGGCTTACGTAACAAAACATATAAAGGAAAACGAGTAAGTTAACACCCGAAACAACGATAATTCTAAGATATTATTAACAAAGCAATGTTAAAAGATCATATATGATATCATATGAATGTATATGATTCTTGTATAATTTAATAAAAATTATTTCACCATTATACAGGAGGTTAACCTACCCACAACCAAGGAAAATTACAAGGTAAGGGGTTTTCATCTCACTCCTTATTCCCGTGAGATTCATGCCATATTGCCACCATTACCTTTTGTGTGGTGTATGTACTGCCCATAATTATATTCTTTGTTTAATACACTTTAATTTATGTGTATTTACATATTCATTGTATGATATCTCTTTCATGGGTTGTACGTTTCGTAAGTTACCAAATTGGTAAGGGTTTATTTCGCAATCTCTTCATTATCCGAGGTTGTATATACATAATAATCTACTGGGATTTCTTTATCATCCACATCCATGTTTCTTCAAAATGTATTTCAAAACATTTTTACTATTTACAAATAATATGGGTTAAAGTCATTTATACCCTTATGTGTTTTTAAAGGAATCTTTCCGTCGTTTTCCAAACAAGGCACTTTTAACCTTTCGACAAATTTAAGGTAAGAATGTTTTTTTTAACTTATACGGCGGGTGCGGCTATTTACAGCCGTTATAAAATCGTCAAAGCTTCCCTTACAAGCTTATAAGAATATTTTCAAAGTAAATGTTTTATTTTATAATTATGTGACTTTTAAATGATTTCAAAATGAATATTTTAAGAATTATTGAAAGTTACTCTTTATCAATATCATAATTTTAAATGTTTTAAAGATTTATCTTTCTAAATCATTTAATTAATGTCCATGTTTTCAAAATGATTTTAAGGATTTATTTATATGGAAATGAATGTTTTGAAATGATATTTCTTTTCAAAAGTTTCAAAGTGGTATGGGACACTTTGATTCAAAAATATCTTTTAAATTACTTCCTTTATAAATGTGTGAGTTTTCAATGATTTTGAGAAAAGAGATATTTCTCTCAAATAGTTTTGATTTCATCTATGTCAAAATCCTTTGATGGATTTTAAGCTTATTTGGAGTTGATTTATTATGATACAAAACTTTTGTTTTTTATTGAAGGTTTTGTGATATGTTTTACTATGGATGTGTTATTTTTATACCATTCATGGTTTATGGAGAAAGTATTGACATTTTGTATGCTAGTTTTAATACGAATGATTATGTTATTTTTAAACCTTTTCATATGGGAATTCATTGGACTTAGTAAGTGACGGGTGGAGCCCTCTATAGCTCCTCGATGCATCGGTAGGTCTAATGAGACAAACTAGTGTCTTGGCACAAGGCCTTGAGAAAATCTTATTTGTAGTCTTGGAACGAGGCCTTGGCTATGTGGTTATGATAGTCTGGCATTATGCATTCCATTATTATGAAAGTGGTTATTGATATTTCATGTGATTATTCGATTAGTAGAATATCCATGTGAATAAGTAAATGGCATTATTTCATTTATTTTTGCCATACTATGTTGAAGTTCAAGTTTAAAAGGCTTTTGTTTTATTTATACATTGCCTTAAATGTTTATGCTTATTTATGAAAGTTTCCACTGTATTGCTTACCCTTACGAAGCGTTTTAGCTCACCCCTTTTCTATGTTTTATTTTTCCCAGGATTCCAAGAAGTATATTGTGATTGATAAGAAGGGTTAAGAAACGGGAATAATGGCATTCATAAAGGATTATTTATGCTGTTTTGTATATTATGAAGTGTAATGTAACATTCATGTATGTGATCTATTTTTCCAAGACTGCTAAACTTATTAGTCCTTCGGGACTTGATTCCTTGTAATCATGACAATGTATTAAAATAATGCACCGACTCTGGGTAACTGGGGTCGGGGCGTTACATTTTTAATGGAGAAATTGTAAATTATTTAAATAAATTTATTTATTAGTTTTCCTCGTCCTTACCCCCATCAATTTATTTATATTTTTTGGAAAATAATATTGTTAGCTACATAACCTAGTAGATTTTAGATAATAGTTTGGATGAGTGTTTGCAGACATCTGGATCATGTATAATGGATTAGAGTTCCTCGGGGATCGCCAACAATAATAGAGTTCATGGATCTTTCCACTGACCGCAACACAAAAATTCAATTTTCAAATGATCTATCATAACCTAAGGTAGAGAAGAAATTTTTCATTATTTTATGACCTTTATTATTTTCCAATGAATAATGAAAATCATCCCACAAAAAATGAATCATGGGTTGATCATTATTCATTGAAATGGATTTATATTCGTGGGATTTATGATTTTGATATTATGTGATTATTGTTGGTTCTTCATTCATAGTTCTAATATTAATTAATTGGGTCCAACCAAAACAACAACTATGTTTCATTCCTCTTTTATATTTTATTGATTCCCCCTATGTTCTTTACACATTCATCATTCACATTTCCTTTTAGCTACTTGTTCAATGAATACATTGAAACTGGTCATTTTGTGTTTGATATTTTGAAAGAAAGATCATTTCTTCAGGTCTAGATTTGGGATTAGTGATGTGATCGAGGAATGTGACAAAAAATGGATTAGAAATGAATAATCAGTTCACATTTGAAGATTCAAAATGAGGTTGAGGCATGGTGAGATGATGCACATTTTCTTGGTGGAGCATTTGGCCATAATATAGATATTAGTGGTGAACAAGGTTTATTTACCCTAGATCAACATTTCTTGGTGACAATAATTATAGAAATACCCTAATGATGTGGTGATTAGTCTCTAGAACACACTGTGTAGTCTGATCAAAGTGACAGCTAGTATACCCTCATGGAGATAAATATCACACACCATGTGGTGGGACCACAGACTATGTAAACTATTGATGGCCAACTAAACGTTTATAGTAAGTACATACCCAGTAATACATGATGATATACAAACCATATGTTCCATGTAACAATCCATGTAACCCTTGGTGGATGGTTTAGGAAGCACAGTGAGTACACAACTAGGATCCCATTTAGGTCCATGAAATTTATATAGAGGGGCACATGATATTTACCTCATAACGTGTAAAAGCATAGCCAAAAAGAACATGTCATGTAGCAGTCTATCCCACACACACCTTATGATAGGAGGAACGTATCATGTACTTATAATGGTACAGGAACTAGATAGTGCATCACAACTTGTTCAGTATGGACAACTACACACCGTGAACCTATATGAGAAATACAATTTATTTTAGAGAAATACGTGCTGTGTGAGCACAACACATGAGTAGTGATAGAATTAGTGAGAAAAATTGTGTACCCATATGGGAAACATCATGTATTCCATAACTAGGTAGTTTAGATCCCTACATTTTTTGAGTTCAAATCTAGTATGATCCTAGGTAAATTCCCTGTAACCATTTTAGAGTATATCAATATTAGTTATTTTTACTCCCTTGGTCCATTCCTATTTAGATACAGTATAGAATTATGTTCTAATCATATAATTATAATCCCCTCAATAGGATGAGTCCCAGATAGATTTTAGGATGCACCTCCATCTATCTTGAGGTGTGATCATGTTTCATTCATACTTGTACCCAATGTGGGGTTGATTTTGTCTTCATGGAAAAAAATTAGCGTTTAGATCCCCTATATAGTAGTTTAAACTAGTAGGTTTCATGGTATTGTAGTTCATATTATCGCATAATTAGTGGGTTAGTCCATTAAGGATCATGGTGTTCCCCATTGACCCAAGGTGTGATCCCTTATTAGGGTGTTGAGGTCTTCATAATTCAAGTGTGTATCTTCCATTGAAAGACCTAATGAGCACAACCTCTAGGGTGAGCACTATCTGTGAAAACATGGATCTTGTTGTGGATTATCAAATACAATAATTATCTTAAATCTTCTTTTAAAATACTATTCCCTGAATTATTGTTTAGAAACTTTTTGATACATTAATTCATTCAAGATTATTTCTATTTGTTTTATTGTTCTTATGTCTTGGTCTCTTTTACTAATTGTCATATCTTGTGGTGATATGACTATTATCATGATTATTTTTAATTTTTTATTTTGGGGTGTCCAACATGGTATTTTTATACACACCCATGCATGGTACCTAACCACACATGTCGTGTTTCAAGAAAATGAAATACATATTACAGAGTACTGGGAGACCTTGGATTAAAGGAAATAGTGTTTGGTATAAACATATAGTGGTAGTAACACATGTTTCAATAGAAAAAAGTACCCACCCTCTAAGCAGGTTGGAAGCTTCTTATAAACATTATGGTGGGATTATAATTTTCAATTGGGATTTCTTATTCATTTTCATTATAAAACGTGGGAAATATGTAAATTACATAAATAGGGTATCAATTGTATCATTCCTTTCAGTATATTATCTGTATTTAGAGATTTGAGTGTGTGTACAAGTAACTAACTGTAATGTCACATATCTGTGAGATATGCCTATCTTGTATTGGTCTCCAACCCTTGGGGATATTGAATGTGGGATTGGGGGGGTCGCAACCAGCTTATCAATGAAATGGAGGGCCTTTGTGGGTCAATTTGGGATCGATTGGTATAAGATCATGTTCATCCTAAGAAAAAAGTTTAGTGATTTTCGAATTGTGATGATTTGGATTGGATTTGTGAAAATTTAATTAATGTGCTTTGAGTTTATCTCTCATGATAGGGACCACAATGTTAGAACTATCATTGACATATACATTCATCAGTAATCATATAAAATTCTTTCATAATTTTTACATGTTTGAACTACATACAAGTAATACCTTGGTACATGAATCATATATTATTAGTGTGTGGTTTCCATGTCCTTCTTGAGTAATCACCACATATATACTCACTAAACATGGTAAATGTTGTCTTATTTTAGTTCCTTTCCATAATGATATCCAGTGAGTTTAATAAATCATGGTAGAGAGTATTACATGATCATCAATAGGTCATGTTAGGTCGAAAAGGGACCTAGATACCCTGGGGGGGGGGGATAATCTTTCCATGGATATTCTTTTCAAAGTTATTATTTCCCCACTGAATCTTAACCCCTATATTATAAGGGGAACTTTTTTTTTTCACTTATTTCTTAATGATTATGTTGTTATTTCCTTCTTTATATGATGATGATTCATTGAATGCAAAGTAGGAATGTAAGCACAAGGATGTAATGATTTTTACTTAGTTCACCCACAATGGGATACATCCAAGGATAATACAATAGTGAAGTGTTGATTGTACCAAATTCACTTAGGCTCACTGCCAATAATGATGGTTTGGGAGAGATATGGTCTATTCCTAGGCTCACTTCATTTACAATGTTTAGTGTATGCTCACTACATTCCCAATGGTCACTACCAATGTCTCTTTACCTAGCTCACTACTGGTGGAAACGATCCTCATCTTCCTCACCCTTTTCTAACAGCTCTTGGAAGGGATCCACAGACAGTTTTCAAACATTTAGGTCCCTTTATTTTCATGAATCACACATCCTCAATTGTAGGTAGATTTCCTATTGAGGTACCACTATCATCCAACTAACATATACCAATTTACCATAGATTTACTAGACAATGCCTTCTGAATAACATCCGATATGCTTATTAACTTTTTGAATCTCCCCTTTATCAAGATCAAATAGGCTTCATGAAGATCCTACTATTCACGAATCACACTTAACCTTCATGAAACCCACCTCTTTCATGAATCTCAACTAGCCTTCGCTAAGATTTTTGCTTTCACGAATCTTAAATGACCTTTTAAAATGTCCTTACTTTCTCGATGCTCATAATATTTGGTTTTTATTTACATCCATCACAATATTCATCATATATCTCCTTCACAAACAACCCTTCACGAACAACCTTCACGCTTCCAAATCCATAAGATTTTCAATAAGTCTCACTACTTCTTCTGAAGGGGGTAGAGGCCTATTTATAGGCTTTACCCCAATTCCGGAACCTTCTGGGCCACACCATCACTATTTCATAAAGATCCTTCATTTTCCACTACAATGCTACCTTATTTGTGGAGATCCACAAATATTTCTCATTCATGATGCCCACTGTAATCGTGGAGATCACTTTATACACTTTTCACTATCACAATTCTCCACTCGAAATGATACTCAAGTTCAAATTCTTATGTCTTTGATCATTTTCAACATTCCTAGTAAACAATATATCTAGATCACCACAACGTACCTCGGAAACCCACATTGTCAAAAAAACACAATCAACCAAAAAAACAATAATGTTACCTTGATATATTTTCCCCAACAATCTACCGCATTGGGTTTATTGAAAACACTTAAATTTTTTATACTTCCTTGAATTTTATAACATATCCTATAAATAATCACTTCTTCAAATTAAGTTAGCGATCAATGATTTTCTTAACACACGCTCTAAGACCATATGATCTAAGCTCGTCATGAGAAACAAGAGTAGAATAAATATTTCATCAATGAATCACGTCATTCCAAATCCTTTCAAATTATTTATAGTGAGACATAACTTACAAACATTTATATTAACTCAAAATTGAATTATATTCATTAAAACATACAATAAAACCATGAACGGACTGTATATGTATAGTGTCTTTAAAAATTGGGAAACATAAACCACTGGTTCAAAACAATTATGCATTGTCTCCCATTTATTTCATTATATCTAAACTTCTTTTTGGAATATCATGCATAATACCATCCTTCATGACCTAGGAAAAAGAAACATATAAAAGTGTGATCTCAAATTCTCAGTGAAATTAAACAAATTAAATATCAATAATATCATATTAAAAAGAACATAACATTTGGAAATCATACCTTTCATATGAATGATCACAATATCATGTCCTGGGATAAATTATTAAAGAGAAATGTAAACCCAATAGTCATAAAATAATGAATGAATGGTTTTGGAATAAACACATAAGCCTTGAATAATATTTCATATTATTCAAGGATCATTTCCAAGACAATCATAGCTCACAAATTCCCTTATAGAACCGAGTTCACTCCTTGTTCCAGACCTGTATTACTGAACTGAATTTACATATCACTCCAGTCATGTATATATCATGAGATACAAAACTTTACCCATTGAATTGGAGGTAGATACTGGTCCCACCCATATCATAACGAAACCATTATTTCTTTTGTCACAAAAACATAAAAACAATCACTATAACATAACCAATGAAATAAAATGAGTTTCTTAAACATCATTACATCATAATAACATCCATAAATGGATTTAAAAAAAATAAATCCATCATTTAAATAATGAAATAAAAGTAATAAAAGGGATAGGAACATAAAACTATGTAATATTTGATGGAAAATAATTTTGATAAAACAATTGGTCTTAATTCCAATGGAAAATATCCTTTCTTCTTCAAAAAACGATTTCCTTCCTCAAAATACCATACAATGTTAAAAGAAACATTTTATTTGAAAATAACATTGCATGAATATTAGGTAACAATCATGGAAATAAATAATTATGAATGCGTAAAAAATGTGTTCATTGTGTAAATGTTAAAAAACAATCTTCAATTACTTTTTCTGAAAAACTCAAATATTACCTCGTATAGAAAATGACCAAAGATTCCATTCATACCGTTTAGTAAAAATCTACCAATGGATAAATATGACATTAAAAAATCATTGAAATATATAAAGAATATTTTGAATTGCATATTTAGGAAACAAGCATGTAGATGATAATAGTAATCCAGTAAATACTTACAAATAAACAATCTCGAAGAATAATTATAAACTTTTGATGCGACTATTGTGCCATTAAGAGTTGTCATAGATAACACAATATTTAATTTTCGAGGTAATAAGGAAATTAATATAGAAAATTAATTAAAAATAAAATAGTGGGTGGATCCCAAATCAAATAAAGAACTCTTATTTTAGAGTGGATGGTAAGTGTACCTTTCACCGCTTTATTATCGTACTCCACATCGCAAATAGTAATTGCATATAACATTCCTTAGTCTTCGATCTTATGAGTTTTTTTACATAGATCATCCTCAATAACCCTTATATTAGGGCATTTATTTTCATAATTCACCATTTCCTTTCCCTTGTTACATTACAGTGTAGGAGGTGCAATCTATGTCACATTTTCATTATTTTCATCATTATAAATATTTTTCCCATCACTTTGGCATTCAATTTCCCAATGATCTTATTTTTCACACTCAAAACAAATACTAGTCCCATTAAGAAAATATCCTCTATGTTTTTCCACATTTTGATCATAAGGGAAAACTCATCTTCTTTTTAGTGTGGTATTTAGATTTTCCTTTAAATTCCATATTTAATTTATTATCAAACCCACATGAATGATGGGTTAATCAAATCTCCATCTCAGCCTTAAGATCACATAGAACAATTAACTCATAGATATTAGTTTACCTTATATCTAATTCCCGTCATATACTTGGTTTAAATCCAATAAATAATCGATCAATCTTACTCTTAGGTTAGATAATAATTCTAGAAGTGTACATTGAATGTCTTTTAAAATTTCATTTGTATGTACCAACAAATTCATCCATATTTTTCATAAATTCAAGGAACTCCTTATTTTTATTTTTTTAAAGAATACGAGCAATGTACTTATTAAATATATGTTCTTGAACTCATCCCTTTACATGAATGCAATTTCATCTCATTGCCTTTTATTATTAATAATATTCCACCATTGATTAGCTTAACCATAAAAATGATATACTGCTAAGATGACTTTATCAAGTTCATAACATTATAGAACTGAAAATATCTTTCAGTTGTACTGATCCATTGTTCATCCACTAATGGATTAGAATACCTGCTAAATGAAGGTGGACGATGCCTCATGAAGGATTCATCAAAATGTTGCACCCTACTTTTCTTTTTTGGATGTCCTCTATGATTTATTGCCTAAAAAATTTGTGTGATAATGGATACAAGAGTTTACATTCCATATACTATAACATCTGGTTTCTTATGGGGGCAATTTGTGCATTTCCCGTCTCATTCAGCATTAATGGGGTTTCATTCAGGTTCATGAAACTGACTAAAACCATGAAGCGTAGTGTGAGAAACACTAATAATAACATGAAAACCACATAACCAAGATTGAAATTTCAATTTAGGACACTTTTGGATTTATCATAGGATAATCAAGGTAGTTTCTAAAACACGTGGATTGTATCCTTCACTTAGACATATCATTAAGGATTCCACCTTCTAGTTTCTAAAGGTTAACTATACCTTTCCTATGATACCAACTATAGAAAAATATACTTTACATACATTGATATTACTTCAGAATTTAAGTATATTCATTAAAACATACTATAAATCCATGACAGGTCCATATAAGTATTGTGTATTTTGAATCTGAGAAACATAAACAACTAGTTCATAAAACATATACATTGTCTCCCATTTATTTCGTCATTACTAGAATCCTTTTGGACATATCTTATTTAATACCATTCTTCATGGAATGGTGAAAAGAAACATTTAAAAGGGTGAGCTCAAATGATCAGTAAGGGTAAAAAAATAAATATCAATCATATCATATTCAAAATAACATAACATTTGAATATATTACCCTACATATAAAAGATCACAATATCATGTCATGGGATATATCATAAAGGATAAATATAAACCCAATATTCATAGAACAAGACATGAAATTTTGTGGTATACACACATAAGCATAGTAGATCATTTCCTATTTTTCAAGGGTCATTTCCAAGACCCTCATATAGGAAAACTTCTGTTACTGATCCCATCTCACATTTCATTCTAACAATGTATTACTGAACCAGATTTACTTTCAGTTCCAGTCATGTCTATATAATGAGATATAAATATTTACCCAATATATTGGAGGGAGTTATAGGTCCCACCCATATCATAATGAATCTATTCTTATGTGTTTCACAAAAACATAAAAAATTCACTATAACATAACCTATGAAATAAAATGGGTATCTTAAACATCATTCCATCACAACATAGTCCATCTATGGATTTCATAAAAATAAATATATCATTTAAGAAATAAAACAAAAGTAATAATATGGATAAAAACATAAACCAATGTAATCATAGATGGAAAATAATTTGGATAAAACACTTGAGCTTCATTCATGAAGAAAATATCATTTCTTCTTCAAAAACATTTTCCTTTCTCAAAAATACCATACAATTTTAGAAGAAAACATTTTAGTTGGAAATAACCTTACAATGTTTAGGGGATGATTCAATGAAATAAATAATTATTAAAGCATAAAGATATATGTTAATGTTTTACATGTTATAAAACAATATTCCCATAATTTTTCTGAAGAAGTAAAAAAGTACCTCATACCAAAAACAACAAAAAATTCTATTCATACCATTTTTAAAATTTCCCAATGGGTAAAATTGACTTTTAACAATCATTGAAGGATTTAAAGAATATTTTGAAATACGTATTTTGGAACCATGAATATGGATGATTATTATACTCCATTAAATACTTACAATTAATCAATCTTGGATAAAAATGATATTACAATGTTCTCTATTACCTTTGGACCGATATGTTTTGTATGTATCTGAACCTCCTCATTCTTGGCGCACCTCATTTAAATTTCCTCGTAGGGAAATAGATTTGGTCTTTTCGGAATTCCAAAAAATCTAGAATGTATCTATGGAATCTTAAATGTGAAATGGGTAGGGGTTGGCCAAGCTGGATGGCTCAAAACTGAGTGAAGATGAGATGGATGAGGTGACCTTTTATAAGAGATGAGAGGGGAACATTAAGAATCTCCCAAAATATTAATTTATTATAAATTTAATTTTGATTAAAAATGTCCCAAAAAATATTTAATTAGAAGATAAAATTATGTTGGTTCGAATACCCATCATCCAATAATTTATAGACATTTTTTGAATATTTTTTTATCCTTATATGTTTGGTTTAACACTTATTTTACCCTTCAAAATCTTACCATGATATCATGTTATTTACAAATTATGGGATAATGTAATTATCATATCATGTCAAAGGACAAATAAAAAGTTATTTATGGAATATTTGGACTCATATTAATAATGGGGACGAATCATGGGTTTTTAAGAATTTAATATCATTTAATAAACTATTTTATGTTTCATGTTATGAATTATGTCAATTTTAGACTCTATTCATACTTTTCTTTTTAAAAAAATCATAAAAACCTAATTCCTTAAAACCAAAGGCATTATATCATCCCTAATATGTCAAGGTCATCCAAAAAATTCGTGGAGGACAAAAAAATGTTCAGATTAATTTTATTTTAATATTTATAGATTAATTTATTTTAATCATTCATTAATAACGAAATCACTATATCATAATTATGTCATAAATAGATATATTTATCTAATGTATAAAAATTATAAATAAAATAACATGACATAGGAAATATTTTTTCATTTCTAATGTCTTTTTATATACATAGAGATCATTTATATAACCCTATAAAAAATTTATTTAGTAAAAGATATATGTTTGGGTTATAATTATCTTTAATTTAAATTAATTATTATAAAATGTAATTTTCACATCCTAGTGAATCCATTGGGTGCCAAAATTAAACTAATGGTTCCCATGGTTGGAAATATTTTATTCAATAGGATTTTGAGATTTTTTTGGAATTTTAATTTTATTGTAATATTATTTTTTACCATTATTTACCAGATTTACCCTTTAACCATGGTAAATAAAATAATTACTAGAGTTACTATTAATAATGTCCAAAAATAAAATGTACCTATTCAAAAAATTTGGAAATTTTTATTTCAAATAAGGAATATATTTTTCCAAATTCAATACAAAGTAGTTTTAGAAATTAATTAAAAATTAGTCTCATTGTTGAAATTAAAAAACGAGTTTTAAAAGTTTAAACATTGAACAAGATTGAAATGTTTTTACCTATTAATTCAATATAAAATTAATGCTAATTACATAAATTATATTATTTATAAAAAATATTTTGTATTTATAATTTAAAACTATTCAATATTATAATTTAACTATATAAATTATCTTGATGAAAAAGTTTTTTTAAATTACAATTTTTCTTAATTTTACTATTCATCAAAAAATGAAAATTATCAAATATATATCCAAAGTAAATATTTATATCATGCTTTAAAATAAAAAATTTATCATGTCAAATTGAAATTATTAATGTGTCAAAATCTTAATTTAAAATGTGTTCCCTATTCAATGTTGTAAAATTAACTTTTTAAAAATAGGTTCTTATAAAAAATAGTTTTTTTCATACCCTATGACAAAAATATCAATTGGATGAATATAAAAAATATTTTATTAAGTATATAACACCTATATATATCATTAAATTCATTACCAAAATTTCTTTACTCAAAAACCTTCAAATATCTTATTGATTAATTTTTTCCTAAATATTTAATAACCAATGAATTTGTACTGCATTTTCATAAGTTAGTTATATTTATTCCCTCTAACCTAACAGCTAGGATATAACAATAATTTTATACAAAGGGAATATCGTGGTTTTTTTAAACTCATTATTTCATGCAATGAAATTTATTAATGAATAAAAATTATTTGAAGAAGATATTTCATAAAAACATTCATGTGTTACACTCTAAACCCCTCAACTTGAATTTTTCCATCAAAATTCGACACATGGAAACAAAAATATGAGGATACATATACATCATCATATACTCATGTTCTCGTATAGATTATTAAAATTGGTGGTTCCTCCATAAATCATTAACCAAGTGAGTGGTCTTGTTTCGTAGAACTTTTTCGCTACGATCTAGAATCTATATCAGTTGTTCTTTATAAGAAAGATCCTGCTCTAGCGGTACGACTTCTGATCTAAGTACATGTGAAGGATCAGGTATGTAAATTCTTAGGAGAGATACGTGGAAAATATCTCGAACATGATAGAGATTCAGTGAAAGTGCTAATCGGTAAGATACCTTCCCAACATGATCCAGTATTTTAAAAGGACTGATATACCTATGGACCAGCTTTCCCTTCTCCCCAAATATCATCACTCTCTTCTAGGGAGATACTCCTAAGAACATCATATCACCAACTCCAAACTCTATATTTTTTCTTCAGTTGTCAGCATAAAATTTATTTAGACTCTAAGTTACTCTTATATGTTTTTGAATAGATCATACATTTTCTACCATTTCATCAAAAAGATCAGGTCCTAATAGCTTTCTTTTCCAAAATTCATCCCTGCATATTGGGGTTATGCGCACATTTCTTTAGAGGGTATCATAAGAATCCATCTAAATTCAAGAGTGAAATATATTATTGTAAGAAAATTAAATCAATGGTAGGAGTTGATCTCAAACACTTTTTAAATCCATAGAGCATGCTCTCAAAATGTCTTCTAGAGTATTAGTTGTCCTCTAAGAATGACGGTCTATCTGAGGATGATAAGTAGTGTTGAAACATAACTCTATATCTCGAGCATGCTAATGAATTTTCTAGAACATCATGGTAAACCACATATCCCAATCATATATAATGGAAAGTGATACTCCATGAAATCATACAACTTCCATTACATATATCCTCCAAATATTATCAAGAGAGGAATCCTCCTTAATGGAAATGAAGTGTATTGACATTGTAAGGCAATCAAATATAATCCATATTTCATTGTTGCCTTTGTATTTTTTGGGAATTCTGATGAAAAATTTCATAGTGATGTTTTCCCATTTCCATTTGGTTATTGGTAATTGTTGTAAAACACCCTAAGACTTCTATCTCTGATCCTTAACTTACTAACAAACCAAGCATCAAAAGATGTATTTGGAAACATCTCTTTTCAATACATCCCACCAAAAGTACTCTTTCAAGTCCACATATATCTTTGTGTTTCTAGGGTTAATAGACAACGAAGAACTATGAGTCTCATCCAATAGCAACATCATTAGTTTTGGTATGGGAGGAATACAAACCCAGTTCCAGAACCATATTATTTCATCCCAACCAAGGTTTAATTCAGGAAAATTTCTCAATTCCTTTTTTATCAATTCATCTACCTTTTGTTCTTCTTGAAAGCATCAACGTAGATCAAAAACTGTACTCCACTACATGGATGTGTGAGAACTAGTGCACCGACTAAAATTATTTTTAGTTCATTTCAATCTTCTTTACATGCATATTTCCAAACAAAGATAACTTCTTTAAGAGTCAGTTTGGTGAGAGGATTAGATAATCATGATAAATCTTTCAAAACACTTCGATAATATCCATCCAAAGCCAGAAAACATTGGATCTCAGTTTTTGTTGTTGTTATTGACCATATTTCAGTAACACCTTTTTTTGCTCAATCCCTAGATATCCCCTCTCTTGAGATTGTGTGACCCAAAAATGAAACTTTCGGAATCCAAAATTAAAACTTGGTAAATTTGGCATAAAGCTTCTCCATTATCATGGTCTTCAATACAATTCTTAACTGATATTAGTGTTCTTAATTTCTCATAAAATAGACATGAATATAATCATTAAAGACTACAAAAAACTGATCAAGATAGTCTCTAAAAACTATATACATTGTATCCATCAAGATAACAGGGGCAATAGTAAGACCAAAAGGCATCACTTTAAATTCATTGTGTCCCTAACTTGTACAACATTCCATCTTTGGAATATCCTCTTTTTTGGACCTTAATTTATGATATCATGAATTAAGATCAATCTTGGAAAATTATTGAGCTCCACGTAGTCCGTCAACTAAGTATCCAATGTGTAGTATAGGATATTTTTTCTTTATAGTGATCTTGTTACATTCTCGATAATCAATGTCGAGTCTAATTGTTAAAATTTTACTCTAAAAAATTAAAACATGTTATCCCCAAGGTGACACAATTGTGTGTATGAATCCCTTATCAATGTTCTCTTGTAGTTTCATCTTCAATTTTAATAACTCAATTAGGGAAATTCTATAAGGTGCCTTGGAAATAGGCATAACACCCGATATGAGTTCTACTGAGAACTGAACTTCACAAATAGGTGGAAGACCTAGAAATTCCTATAGAAAAAAATCATCAAACTCTATTTCAATGGGAATATTCTAAATCATGATTTTCTCCCAAACCTTTTGTGATAAATAACCTTCATTTTCTGGAATGAAGAATATAAGGTTGAATAAATTTCCACTGGAATATTATATTTATCCTTGCATCGATAGATAATCATAAATTGTTCTAGAATATGAAATGTGACTTCTCTTATTTTGAAATTGATATGAGATTGACATAAATAAATCCAACTCATGCCAAGAATCACATAAAATCACAATATAGGATGGATCACAAAATTTGCAAGAATCACTTTCCCAAAAACATCAATTGGAGAAGAATTTTAAAATTTTGAAGTGACTGTTGTTCCATTAGGAGTTGTCACAGCTGACTCAAAATCTAGTTTTTTAGTTAATATGGTGATTCCATTATAAATTCATTCTAAAATAAAAGAATTTTTTGATCTAAAATCAAATAAAACATTTTCTACTTTAGATTGGATGGTAGGTGTACCTTTCACAAATTCATTATCGTACTCCACAACACCGATAGTAATTTCATGCGACGTTCCTTTTCCTTTGGACTTATTAGTTTTTTGATGTCAATCATCATCAATAACCCTTATATTAGGGAATTTATTGGCATAATTCCCCATTTCCTTTCACTTGTAACATTTAATTGTTGGAGGTGCATTCTTTGTAGCCTTTTATTTATTCACATCATTAGAAATATTTTTCCCATCACGTGGATATTCAATTGTCTGATGACCTTCTTCTCCATGCTTAAAACATTTACCAATACCTTCAAAAAAATTCCCTCCATGTTTTTCCACATTTTGATCATAAGGGAAAACTCATCTTATTTTTAGTGTAGTCTTTAGATTTTCCTTTGAATTCTATTTTCCTCTTCTTATCAAACCCATATGACTGATGGGATACTCCGATTTCCATTTCAACATTGAGATCACTTTGAAAATTTTAATTGATGCTATTGACGTCCTTTATGGATAATTTCCTTGGATACTTCATTTTAAGCCACTAAATAATCAATCATTCTTACTCTGAGGATAGATAATAATTCTAGAAGTGTACCTTGAAACTCTTGTAAAATTTCCTTTTTAGGTGCCAATGGATTAATCATCCTTTTTCTTAAGTTCATGGAACTCCTTCTCCATCTTTGATCGAAAAATATGAGGAAATTACTTATTAAAAAATTTGTTCTTGAACTCGTCCCATTCTGAGGAAACAATTTCATCTATTTTACTTGTATACATGATACGATTCCATCATTAATTAGCTTCACCTTCCAAATGATATACTGTTAAGATGACTTTATCATGTTAAGAACAATGTATAACTAAAAATATGTTTTTAGTGGTGTTGATCCATTGTTCATCCATTAATAGATCTGAATACCCATTGAATGAAGGTAAACGCTCCCTCATGAAGGATTCAATAGAATGTTTCTCCCTCCTTTTCTTGTGTGGATGTCTGGAATGATTCATATCTCTAGAAAGTTGTGTGAGAATGGATACAACGTTTTCGTTCCGTCTCCCATAATATTTGGTTGCTCAGGGGGGACAATCATTGCATTTCCCATCTTATTCAGCATTAACATGGTTCCTTCATGTTCCAGCCATTTACTAAAACCATGAAGCATAGTGTGAGAAACACTAATAATAACAGGGGAACCACATAATCCAGAATGAAATTTCAATTTAAGACAATTTAGGTTCCATCCTAGGTTATTCATGGTCATTTCTAAAACACTGGAATTTTATCCTATACTAAGACATATCCTTAAGGATTGCTCCTCCATGATTCCAATGGTTAACTATACCTTCCTTTGATACCAACTATAGAAACCCATACATTACATACATTTATATTCATTTAGAATTCATGTATATTCATTACATAAAAAATAAATCCATGACAAGACCATATAGGTATAGTGTCATAGAAACTGGGAAACATAATCAACTTCTTCAAAAAATATCTACATTTTCTCCAATTTATTTCATCATAACTGGACTCTTTTTGGGCATATCATACATAATACACTTATTCATGACCTAAGGAAAAGAAAATTCTAAAATGGTGATCTGAAATTATTAGTAACAGTAAAAACGTCATATCAAACATATCATATTCACAAGAACATAACATTTTAAAATCATACCCTACAAAAAAACATCACAATTCTATATCATGGGATAGATCATAAAAGATAAATATAAACCAAATAGTTATAACATAAGACATGAAATTTTCTGGCATACACACATATGTATAGAAGATAACTTAATATTATTATAGGCACATTTCCAAGACCCTCACAGAGGAAAAAATCAATTACTGAACTGTTTTTACTCCCCAATCCAGCCCTGTATCACTAAACCAAATTATTTTCAGTTCCATTCTGGTCTATCTCATTAGATATAAATCAGTACCCAATGCATTGGAGTGAGTTTTAGGTCACACCCATCTCATAATGAAATCATTTTTATGAGTTTCACAAAAACCTAAAAATATCACTATAACATAACCTATGAAATAAAATGGGTTTCTTAAACATCATTCCATCATAACATAGATAAAAAATGGATTTCATAAAAATAACTCTATCATATACATAATCAAACCAATGTAATAATAGAGATAGATAAATAAACCCTTTTAATATTAGATGGAAAATAATTTTTATATAACAATTGAGCTTCATTCATGAAGAAAAAATCCTTTCTTCTTCCAAAACATTTTCCTTCCTCAAAACACCATATAAATTTATAAGAAAATATTTTATTTGAAAATAACCTTGAAATCATATAGGCGAAGCTTCAATTAAATAAATCATTATTGAAGCATAAAAAATATGTTCATGTTGTACATGTTAGAAAAACATTCTTCTAATATTTTTTTTGAAATTATCAAAAAGTACCTCATACCGAAAAAGTCCAAAGATTCCATTCAAACCATGTAGTAAAAATTTAACAATGGGTAAAATTGACATTAAACAATCATTGAAGGATATAAAGAATATTTTGAAATACAAATTTTGGAATCATTTATGTGGATGATAAATATAATCCATTAAATAATTAAAATTAATCAATCTTGGAGAAAAATGATATTGTAATGTTATCCCTTACCTTAGGACTAATATGGTTTGTATGTATCTGAACTTCCACTTCCTCGATGCGCCTCCTTTAAATTTTCTCAAAAGGAACTAGAGTTTATCTTTTGTGAAGTCCAGCACCTCTAGAATGTATCTAGGGAATCTTAGAAGAGAAATAGGATGGCTTTGGCCAAGCATGAATGCTCAAAATGGAGTGAAGAGGAGATGGAGGAGGTGCCCTTTTATAGGAGAGGGGAGGGGCACTTTAGGAAACTCTCAAAATATTAATTTATTATAAATTCATTTTTCATAAAAGAAGTTCTAAAAATTATTTTATTAGAATATAAAACGATATTGGTTTGAATACCCACCGTCCAATAATTTATAGACATGTTTTGAATATTTTTTTATTCTTATCTTCTTGGTTTAACCCTTATTTTACCCTTCTTAATCTTACTGTGATATCATGTTATTTACACATTGTCGGTTAATGTAATTATCATATCATGTCAAACAGCTAATAAAATGTTATTAATGAAATATTTGGACTTATATTAACAATTTGGATGAATTATTTATTTTTAAGAATTTAATATCATTTAATAAACTATTTTATGTTTTAAGTTATGAATTATGTATATTTTTTACACTATTCATACTTTAATTTTTTTTTTAAAATTAAAAACCTCATTCCATCAATCCAAAGGAATCACATCATCACTAATATGTCACAGTCATCCAAAAAAATCTTGTATGGTAGAAACATGTTCAAATTAAATTTATTTTAAAATTAATAAATTCAAATATTTGAATCTTTCATTAATGAGGTAATCACTACTTCGTAATTGTGTCATAAATAATATATTTATCTATTATCTAAAAATTATAAATAAATAACTAAAATGTAAGAAATATTTTTAAATTTTTAATGAATATTTATAGAAATATATATCACTTATATACCACTATATTAAAATCTATTTTGTAAAAGATATATATTTGGGTTATAATTATCATTACTATAAAATATTTATTACTAATGTCATTTTCACATCCATGTGAATCCATGGAGTCCCAAATTCTACCCAAGGGTTCCCATGGTCGGAAATATCTTATATAATAGGATTATGAAATGTGTTAGGGTAGTTTAATTATATTATTATTTTATTTTTACCCTTATTTACCAGGTTTACCCTTTAACCACGGTAAATAAAATAATCATTAGAGTTACTATTTATAATGTCCAAAACTAAAAGGTAGCTATTCAAACAATTTGGACCTTATAATTTAAAATAAATAATCCATTTTTTCAAATTCAAAACATATAAGTTGTACTAGTTATTTTAAAATTATTCCCTTTGTTGAAATGAGAAAACATGGTTTCAATGTTAAAACATTGAAAAAGATTGAAATATTGTTAACTATGAATTCAATGTAAAATTAATGCTAATGACACACAATATATTATCTGTTAAAAATATGTTCTATTCATAATTTAAGACTATTCAATTTTATAATTTAACCATATAAATTATGTCGATCACTACGGGAAAAATGAGCAATTGCGACGGGTTATTTGCGACGGGATTTATTCCCGTCGCAAATAGTCATGTTAAAAACTTATTTGCGAAGGGGGTATTTCCCCGTCGCAAATAAGGAGGCTTTTGCGACGGGATTGCTTTCCCCGTCGCAAATAGTTTTCCCGCGATGCACGCCAAATCGTGGGAAAACTACTTGCGACGGGAAAATTTTCCCGTCGCAAATAACCGGCGGCGGTAAAAGGTATTTGCGACGGGAATATTCCCCCGTCGCAAATACTATGTCGGCAGGGGTTATTTACGACGGGACCCGTCGCAAATAACTATTTACCGGTTGACCGTAATAAATGTTGGCTAAGGTATTTGCGACGGGAATCCCGTCGCAAATGGGCCCGTCGCAAATAATCTAACCTATAAATACCCCCATCCGTTTTTTTCATTTCATTCTCATTCCTTATCTTCTCCTTCTCTGAAAATTATATTTCTAGAGTTGAGTTTTTCTCCAGTTTAATTTTTTTCTCCGGAGCTGATATTAAAGTTTTGAAGAACGATCAGAACAGATCAATTTTCAAGGTATTTATCTTCATTTTAATTTTTTATTTATTTTTAATTTTTTATTAGTTTCAATTATTATTAATTAGTTGTAATTTAATTATGTTTACATTGTTTTATTACTTAATAAATTTAAATTATTAGTATTGTTTGGTAATTAGGAATAATTAGTAATAATTTTTAATAATTAAGAATAAATATTAATAATTAGTAATAAATACCAATAATTAGGAATAAGAACATTATTATATTATTAGTTTATTTTATTATTAATATTAAAATAATATAATTTTTTATATATACAATTCTTTTTTCATCTGTGTGTTTGTTGTCTTCACATGTATTATTTGTATGTGGAGATAGAAAACGCACAGATGAAAGAAGAATTGTATATAAATTAGAAAATTATATTATTTTAATATTAATAATAAAATATATTAATAATGTTATTATTTGTAATTATTGGTAATTATTTCTAATTATTGATAATTATTCATTTAATTACTAATAATTAGGAACAATTATCAATAATTATCAATAATTAAGAATAATTAGTAATAATTAGTAATAATTACCAATAATTAGTATTAATTACCTATAATTAGTATTAATTACCAATAATTAGTATTAATTACCAATAATTAGTAATAATTACCAATAATTAACAATAATTAGTAATAATTACCTATAATTAGTATTAATTACCAATAATTAGTATTAATTACCAATAATTAGTATTAATTACCAATAATTAGTAATAATTAGGAATAATTAACAATAATTAGTAATAATTAGTAATAATTAGGAATAATTAGTATTAATTAGGAATAATTAGTATTAATTACCAATAATTGGTATTAATTACCAATAATTAGTATTAATTACCAATAATTAGTATTAATTACCAATAATTAGTATTAATTACCAATAATTAGTATTAATTACCAATAATTAGTATTAATTACCAATAATTAGTATTAATTACAAATAATTAGTATTAATTACCAATAATTAGTATTAATTATTAATAATTACCAATAATTATCAATATTTAGTAATAATTAACAATAATTGCCAATAATTACCAATAATTAGTAATAATTACCAATAATTAGTAATAATTACTAATAATTATCAATAATTAAAAATAATTAGCAATAATTACTAATAATTAGTAATAATTACTAATAATTAGCAATAATTAGTAATAATTAGAAATAATTAGTAATAATTAGAAATAATTAGTACTAATTAGAAATAATTAGTAATAATTAGAAATAATTAGTAATAATTAGAAATAATTAGTAATAATTAGAAATAATTAGTAATAATTAGAAATAATTAGTAATAATTAGAAATAATTAACAATAATTAGTAATAATTAACAATAATTAGGAATAATTAGGATTAATTAGGAATAATTAGTATTAATTAGGAATAATTAGTAATAATTACCAATAATTAGTAATAATGATTATTAATTACCAATAATGATTATTAATTACCAATAATTAGTATTAATTACCAATAATTAGTATTAATTACCAATAATTAGTATTAATTACCAATAATTAGTATTAATTACCAATAATTAGTATTAATTACCAATAATTAGTATTAATTAACAATAATTGCCAATAATTAACAATAATTGCCAATAATTAACAATAATTAGTAATAATTAATAATAATTAGTAATAATTACTAATAATTGCCAATAATTACTAATAACTAGCAATAATTAGTAATAATTAGCAATAATTAGTAATAATTAGCAATAATTAGCAATAATTAGCAATAATTAGCAATAATTAGGAATAATTAGCAATAATTAGCAATAATTAGAAATAATTAGCAATAATTAGAAATAATTAGTAATAATTAGAAATAATTAGAAATAATTAGAAATAATTAGCAATAATTAGCAATAATTAGTAATAATTAGCAATAATTAGGAATAATTAGCAATAATTAGTAATAATTAGCAATAATTAGTAATAATTAGCAATAATTAGTATTAATTAGCAATAATTAGTATTAATTAGCAATAATTAGTATTAATTAGCAATAATTAGTATTAATTACCAATAATTAGTATTAATTAGCAATAATTAGTATTAATTACCAATAATTGCCAATAATTAGCAATAATTGCCAATAATTAACAATATTTAGTAATAATTACCAATAATTGCCAATAATTAACAATAATTAGTAATAATTAACAATAATTAGTAATAATTACCAATAATTATCAATAATTACCAATAATTATCAATAATTAATAATAATTATCAATAATTAGTAATAATTAGCAATAATTAGTAACAATTAGCAATAATTAGTAACAATTAGAAATAATTAGTAACAATTAGAAATAATTAGTAATAATTAGTAATAATTAGTAATAATTAGTAATAATTAACAATAATTAGTAATAATTAGGAATAATTAGTAATAATTAGGAATAATTAGTATTAATTAGGAATAATTAGTAATAATTACCAATAATTAGTAATAATGATTAATAATTACCAATAATTAGTATTAATTACCAATAATTAGTATTAATTACCAATAATCACCAATAATTACCAATAATCACCAATAATTACCAATAATCACCAATAATTACCAATAATCACCAATAATTACCAATAATCACCAATAATTACCAATAATGACCAATATTTTCCAATAATGACCAATAATTACCAATAATGACCAATATTTTCCAATAATTACCAATATTTACCAATAATTACCAATATTTACCAATAATTAGGAATAACTACCAATAATTAGGAATAACTACCAATAATTTGGAATAATTACCAATAATTTGGAATAATTACCAATAATTTGGAATAATTACCAATAATTTGGAATAATTACCAATAATTTGAAATACTTACCAATAATTTGGAATAATTACCTTGTTACATTATTTGTATATTTTATTATTAATATTAAAATAATATAATTTTCTATATTATATACAATTCTCTTTTCTTCTGTGTTTTTTCTGTCTCCACATGTAATATTGACATTCTTTTTCAAAATTATCAACCTACTCGCCAATGGAGAGGTGAAAGTGAATGCCAATATTACATGTGGAGACAGAATGTGAAACACACAGATGAAAGGAGAATTGTATATAATATAGAAAATTATATTATTTTAATATTAATAATAAAATATACTAATAATGTAATGATGTTATTATTATATAATTAATATTTATGAAAAAAATTATATTAGTATTATTAAAAAAATAAAAAATCAATATAATATTAAAATTATCAATATTTGTAACAGGTTTTGCTTTATTCTCAATATATTCAATCCTTGCTTGTGTTTTTTCTAACAAATTATTCAAAACCAGTAATGATTTTATATTTTATAGAAAAATATGGAACAATGAGGTCGTCAACAGTCATTATTAGATGACTGCATATGGATAAATCAACGTAGAAATCCAAATGGTTCTGGTTTAAATCCAGTATATATAGAGGGTGTGGAGAGTTTTTTATCATTTGCGACATTAAATTCAGAATTTGTTTCAGAAGGAAAGATAAAATGCCCTTGTAGAAAATGTGCATTGAGAACGTTTGACACGTTTGACAAAGTGGGGGAACATCTCTTGCGTTTTGGTTTTCAAGCAGATTATGTTTTTTGGTATCAACACGGTGAACGCAGTTCCAGAGAAGGTGATACCAACTTGATTCCGGATCCACCCCAGTTTCAAGATTTAGTACATGATGTTGCAGGTTCATCTATTCAACATACAGAAACTCCGGCTGATATAGCTTCAAATCCTGAGTTGGGACCGTCTGAATTTTATGAGTTGTTGAAGTCTGCTGAGGATGCATTATATCCTGGCTGCAAGATGAGCAAATTAGAAGCAGTTGAAAAATTTATGGCTATCAAATCAGATAACAGAATGTCAAACACATGTTTTGACCAGATATTTTCTTTGCTGAAAACACTATTACCCGAAGGAAATGTTTTACCTGCAAATTACTATGAAAGTAAGAGGTTGGTTCGAAATTTGGGACTTACTTGTCAGAAGATTCATGCATGTCCAAATGACTGCATTTTATATTCAGGGGAAAATGAGTCGTTGGATAGTTGTCCCACATGTGGGCAACTGAGATATAAAGAAGGACAACACGGGAAGTCTGGTTTGATTCCTGTAAAACAGTTGAGATATTTTCCGCTTACATCCAGACTTCAGCGTTTATTCATGTCTAAGAATACAGCGACAATGATGTCATGGCATAAAGAGAATATTTCAACCGATAAAAGCTTGAATCATCCAGCCGATGGTGATTCATGGAAACATTTTGATAGAGTGCATCCATCATTTTCTTTAGAAGCTAGAAATGTTCGACTGGGCCTTTCCATTGATGGTTTCTGTCCGTTTGGATCTTATGGTAGTCAATATTCATGTTGGCCTGTTTTTTTAACTCCGTATAATTTACCTCCATGGATGTTGATGAAGGAGCCATATATCTTTTTGACTTTACTAATTCCAGGACATTCGAAGAAAAATATTGATGTTTATTTGAAGCCATTGATTGATGAATTAAATTTATTGTGGAGTACTGGTGTCAGTACATATGATGTTGCAACGAAACAGAATTTCATACTGCGAGCAGCATTGATGTGGACAATAAGTGACTTCCCGGCTTATGGGATGTTATCTGGCTGGAGTACACATGGTCAGAAATCATGTCCTTACTGTATGGGAGAGAACAAAGCATTTATGCTCATTCATGGAAAGAAACCTTGTTATTTTGACTATCATCGCAGATTTCTTCCAGCTGATCATCCTTTTCGCAGAAACAGATCTCATTTCAGAAAAGGAATAGCTGAAAGGGATGGACCTCCAAAAATGCTATCAGGTTCGGAGTTAAAATCGGTTGTATTTTCATTACCTCCCATCACTTTTGGTCCCACAATAAACCAACAGAAAATTTCTGGTTTTGGGAAAGAACACAATTGGATTAAACGTAGCATATTTTGGGATTTGCCATATTGGTCTGATTTGTTGGTCCGACACATGTTAGATGTCATGCATATTGAGAAGAACTGTTTTGGTAATTTGTTTCATACAGTTTTGGATACGCCAGGAAAGAGCAAAGACAATGTAAATGCACGTTTAGATCTTGCCCAAATTTGCAGGCGTCCAGAATTGGAACTATTTGAGAATGTCAGAACAGAAAGGTTACTGAAACCAAAAGCAGCTTATACACTGTCTAAAGAAAACCGTTTATTATTTTGTCAGTGGATTGCAGATTTGAGACTTCCAGATGGTTGTGCTTCCAATTTGGGTAGATGTGTAAAGAATGGTCATATTACTGGATTGAAAAGTCATGATTGTCATGTTATAATGGAGAGACTTCTACCCATTGGATTAAGAGGTCTGTTGAATTCTGTGATTTGGGATTCCATAACAGACATGTCTCATTTTTTTCGGGAAATTTGTGCGGCTACGGCAGATTATGATGCTCTAGGCAAACTTGAAAAAGATGTTGTTGTAATTATATGTAAACTGGAAAAAATATTTCCACCGTCTTTCTTCGACTCAATGGAACATTTGATGTTACATTTTCCATATGAAGCCAAATGTGGAGGTCCGGTACAGTTTCGATGGATGTACCCATTTGAAAGATGCATGCAAAAATTGAAAAGAAAAGTAAGCAACAAAGCATCTGTTGAAGGATCTATTGCAGAAGCTTATTTGCAAGAGGAAATATCTTTTTTCTGCTCCCATTATTTTGAATCTGAGTATCCTTCAAAACACAACCGAATGGGACGGAATGAGAGGAATATTGATGAAATCGACAATCAATTATCTGTTTTCAACCAGTCAGAGCTTGGTTTTGGTGGAGTTTCTGAACGCTGGCTTTCAGATGATGAACATCATAGAGCTCATACGTATGTTCTGCTCAACTGTGAAGAGATGACATCAGTTGTACTGTAAGTGTTTATATCACTTATTCTATCATTTATGTTACAGTAAATAACTTTGGTTTTTATAGGTTGTATGATAATCATATCAAGAAACAAATTCCACAAATTACAGCAGCTGCTCTCGAAGAACGTCGACTGAAAAATTTCTCTCAGTGGTTTCAAAAACTGGTAACATAAATTCTTTATCATTTAGAAACTCATTCAATGTATAGTTTACTATATTGATAATTATTTCACAAATCTTCAGGTGTCTCGACATGCTGATAAAATTGACAAACGACTGTGTGTATTGAGTAACCCACCTTCCAAACTTGTTAAAACTTATAATGCATATGTGGTGAATGGATTTCGATTCCACACACATGCATATGGGGAATCGAAAAAAACAATGAACAGTGGAGTTAGCTTGAGAGGATCTCATCATCGAGAAAATGAAGTTGACTTTTATGGCATACTTGATGAAATCATTGAACTCTGTTATCTTGGACAACATTACATAACCATGTTCAAATGTCGGTGGTTGGATACAGAGAGAGGCGTGCGTGTTCATCCGACTCATGGAATCATCGATATTAAATGTAAAAGTGTTCTCGCAGTAAATGAACCATTCTTATTGGCTCAACAGGCATATCAAGTTTATTATGCAAAGTACTGTGCAACATCAAGAGACTTGACTGATTGGTGGAGTGTAATAAAAATCAAAATTCGAGACAATCAGTTTAGTCAAAGTGAATGTGCTTTCACTGATGTGCAAAGAATTGAAGTTTTTCAAGAGAGTACTCAAAATCAATCTTTTTTACAAAGAGATATGAGTATCGATGACGACACCCCACATTTAAGAGTCGGTGATGACGATGATGTTAATGATGTCACACATGAATTTGAAATGGTAAGAGATGAAGCAACTGCAACTCGAATGGATATCGATGATGTTGAGGAGGAATATGAAGATGACATTGACATATATGAAGATGATGATGAAGATGAACACTTATAGAATTCCATGGTATTTATATACAATCATAATATGTATATATGTATATATAATAGTAATTATCAATTATTTGCTAATATTAACATTTTCTGTTTCAGATGGACGAGGCCACATTTCGTGAGTTGGCGGAGGCTGACATGCCTTTCGATGCGGATGAGTTGCTGGCAGATGACCCTCAGCCTGCAGGCGCTCCAGGGAGTACGCGGAGGGGGCGCGGTCTTGCACGATTGATGATTCCTGACCCCGTCCCCGAGCGACGTCCACGTCTTGGGTTTGATCCGCGCACCCAGAGGTGTGATAACCTGTGTAATAACCTGTGAATTTGACTAAGATTTCATTAATCTATTCACATAATAAATGTTTATTATTTTTTCAGTTTTTCGCATATAGCAGTCGGACAGGGCAGCGCTATTTTTCGCAACTATTTCTCTCAGCCGTGGACCACATGGGAGCAGATTCCCATTGATGTGCAGCAGGCCATGTTCGGCCATTGGTTGGTACGTACGTAAATAAATAATTTTTATTTTGAAAATTATTTCATTTCTAACTTGATATTTTGATTTATTTGTAGGGTTTATGGTATCCGATCGAGGATACCATGCGTGACGCCATCCACGAGGCATGGGAGGTGGCCATGCGTGATCGCCTTCGTCAGTTTTTGCACAATTTAAGAAAAGCTGCGATGAAGAAAGCAGGAGTGTCAGATTTTGAGGAGTCATGTAGATCACACCGACCAGAGTACATTTCATCCCATGTATGGGATGGATTATGTGCGCACTGGTTGAGTGGTGCCTTTCAGAGGAGATCATCGGTGGGGAGGCAGAATCGGGGGAGGCAGGAGGTGACTCATCGAGCTGGGAGTCGTTCTTTCAGTACTCATAGACAGCATCTGGTACGTACATTATTTATAAATATTTTATATAACTATAAATATTAACAGTTTATTTTTTATTCTTATAGGCTGTCGAGCACCCCGATATTATAGAGTACGACGTATATCGGAGGATGTATAGTGATCCTGCTACTGGGGAGCTCAGAGGTGATCGTCAGCATCACATCGTGGTCAATATTATTTGTTTTCAAGTTTAAAAATTAACTGCATATAATATATTCACAATTTTAATTTTAAATTGCAACTATAGGAGTCATATGAGGCCGCAGCGACACAGGCCCGGCCTGAGAGTCAGGCCGAGTCATCAGATCAGACCACTGCCCGTCAGTTTGATGAGGCGGCATGGATGCAGGCCACCCAGTATGCCTTCGAGAAGGGCCGGGTAGTTAGTATCGGCTCTCGACTGACTCCCGGAGATTATTATGGCAGTGCTGCGATGTCGGCGTCCAGCTCGAGAGGAGCTCGTGCATCTTCTTCTACACAGTATGAGGAGCAGTTGCGATCTCAGACTGCACAGATAGAGAGTTTCCGACAGGATCAGGAGCAGATGCGTCAACCGCATGAGGAGGAGCGTCGACGCCAGCAGCAGCTGTACGAGGAGCAGACGAGTCGGTGGCAGCAGCAGCATCAGGAGCAGATGGAGTACATGTGCCGACTCACTCATGCTTTAGGGATGGAGTTTCCTCCACCACCATCTGCAGATCCCCCACCTCCCCCCCTCCCCCCCCCCCTCCTACAGATTAGAGTTTGTATTTCTGTTATAAAATTTGTGAAATCAAAATATTTTTTTTTCTATTCGTAGTTTCTGTCTCATTATAAAATATTAATAATATTATATTTTTAAATAACAATATTAATATGAATAATAATAATATTTATATTTTATAATATTAAATTATATATATATATTAAAATTTTATTTATATATTAAAATTTTATATATATATTAAAATTTTATAATATTAGAATTTAATTATTTTTTTTGTAATACTTGAATTATTTTAATATTTGAATGTAAAATAATTCTATTATTTTTATATTAATTAAAATAACTTATTAATATTTTTTTTTATGAATTATAATTGTAATATTATTATATTAATTAAATTATTTATTAATATTCTATTATTTTTATTTTTGAATTATAATTCTACTATTATTATAGTAATTAAAATAATTTATTATTTTCATTTGTAAATTATAATTCTATTATTATATTAATTAAAATAATTTATTAATAATTTATTTTTTTTATTTTTTTTATAGTATTTGCGACGGGATACTATGCCCGTCGCAAATACTAGTATTATTAATAGTTTTTTTTAAAAGAGTATTTGCGACGGGTCTTGGTTCCCGTCGCAAATACTAGTATTATTAATTTTTTTTTATTTTTTTAAAAAAGAGTTTTTGCGACGGAACCGTCGCAGAAACTATTTGCGACGGGTCCCATCGCAAAAGGTATTTGCGACGGGTCCCGTCGCAAAAACTGTTTAAAAAGTTTTTTACAAAAATACGGAATACTATTTGCGACGGGGATAATGCCCGTCGCAAAAAAAAGGATTTAGCGACGGGCCTGTCGCAAATAAGTTTAGTTGCGACGGCATTTTCAGCAACGGGCTATTTGCGACGGGACCCCGTCGCAAATGGCTATTTGCGACGGGATCCCGTCGCAAATACCTGCTTTTCTAGTAGTGGATGAAAAAAGTTCTTTTAAATTAAAATTTAGTATATTTTTAATATTCATCAAAACATTAAAATTATCAAAAATTTATCAAAAGTTAATTTTTATATCTCTCATAAAAAGAACATTTTTATGTTTTCATATAGAAATTATTAATGATTCAAAATCCTAATTTCATGTGGTTTCTATATTCAATGCTGTAAAATTTAAACTTTAAAAATAGGTTCTTAAACAGAAAATAGAGTTTTCTTCATAACTTGTGAATAAAATAAAAACTGGATGAATAACTATATTATTTTATTAAGTATATAACACATATTTAACTCATTAATTTCATTACCAAAAGTTATTTACTCAAAAAAATACCAATATATAATTGATTTATATTTCTCATGAATAATTAACAACCAATTATTTGATAATGCATTTCCATAAGTTAGTTATAATTAATACTAACAACTTAACAGCTATTCTATAATAGTAATTTTATATTAAGGTTATCTCGTGGTTTATTTAAAATCACAATTGTGTAAAAATAAATCTACTGAAGAATAAATTTTTTTAAATAGAATATTTCATAAAAAACTTACAGGTGTTACATTATTTCATCACAAACTCTATCTATAGTGATATATATCCTTTGATCGATCACCTTTAGCATCGTCACATTTAAAACTCCCCCTATCTCACTCCCCCACCTGTCTCACTTATCCACCTATCACAGCTTCTCCATGTGTCTTGAATAAGATATTTTCTCCCTTTTAATATAAATCCCCTGTTTCAATGAACCCAATGTTCATATTTTTAGGTCTCCAAAAGTTTTAAGAACACATAATATCACAATCAGGAAAACACACCATACCATGGGGATAGGTGGTCCCACAACCATAATTTTTCAAGTTCAGGGAGTTGACTAAACTCTCAAAGCCATTCGATGCCACTCAAATGATTATTTGGTTATGTGCTTTGTCATAATGTCTATATCCTATATTTCTTTACATACATAATCTGTCATGATATGCTCTTGATCCAAATTCTCCTTGATAAAATGATACTTGTTAAAAATGTGCTTTGTCCTTGATTGATGGACTAGAATTTTGGTAATATTTATACCATTTTAAATACCACAATGGATTCTGATTATAGACTTAACTTCAAATCCCATATAAACAAGAAACTAATTCATATATAATAAATGTATGTGGGCATATGTAGTAGCAATATAGTCATCTTCTATGGTTCTTAACAAAATGAAATCTTATTTTTCATGTTGATAATTGCTCATGTAGTATTAGAGTGTGTGTTGATTAAATCATTTATTTATTTAAAATAATAAAATACTGATAGGATATGGAATAAGCTTCAATCAAGTATAAAAATGTGAAGATTTTTCAACATACCAAGAGGGGGAGATTTTTGGGAAAAAATTCCTCAAATTAACATTGTATTGTTTTGTGGTTATTTGTGTTTGTTGAAAAAATTGGGTTTCTATAGTTTGTTTTGGAGATACATAGAGATTATTTAATAGGAATGTTTATAGAGACCCAATACATAGGAAGGGATGTAATAAAATTTTTGAAACGGAATGAGTTTCATGGATATTAGATTCATAAAGAGCATTTCCCAAAGGATCAAAGAATGTTGACCGTGATCTATGCGAATAGCAATGAGTATCACGGATGGTGATGTTGCGGAGCATCTCAAGTGCGGCATCATGGTAGTGTGAAATTTTTAAGGTGATTACCATGTTAAATATGATCATCGTTAATGGTAAATTTCCATGGTGCTTCATGATAAATTTATTATCATGGTGTAAAATGAAGGAGCTTTTAGAAATTGTGATTGTGTCCAGAAGGTTCTGGAATCGGTGTAATGCCTATAAATAGCCCTCTACCCCATTCAGAAGAAGGTGAGAGACATAATGAAAATATTAAGTCTCTATAAACATGAAGGTGGTCAGATAAAGGTGGATCATGAAGGTGATATACAAAGAAGTTCACAAAGGTTGTAAATTCAAACCGAATATTCTAAGTATCACGAAAGTAAGGAAATTCATGAAGGAAAATTAAGAATCATGAAAGCATGGAGGATTGTAAATTCTTGTTGATCTTCATAAAATTGATGTGATTTATGAATTCAAACTAATATTCATGAGAGGTATGATCCTCTCGAATGCTATTTGAGATTCATGAAAGGGGATCTGTATAAAGGAATTAAGAATTATGAATGTTTTATATAAGGAATTGCCTAGTAAATCTGTGGTATAGTTTTATTGATCTGTTGGATGAATGTGTAAATTCAATATAGTGTATACCTGGAATCGAGGATATGTGAATTCTTGAAAATTAAGCGACCAATGAGTCCCTAAACTATGTGTGGATCGATTCCATGAGAGGTGAGTGAAGGAAGAGGAACATGGTCATCCATTCCATCGATAATGATCTATTTAAAGAGACATATAGAGTGACCCTTTGTAATTCAGTGGGTAGAACCTAAACCATGTAAATATAGTGAGTCTTATAGTAGATGACATCTATCTTGACTCATCGTTATTGTTAGTAAGCCTCAATGAATTTGGTACAATAAGAAAATCATCATTATATGCTAGTTGTATATAGCCCAGTGGGGTTGAACCAACTAAAAATTGCTACATGCTTGTGTATTATCGTATTTATACCACTTCCACAAAATCTATTCCTATGTATTGGATCATTTTCAACATGCCTAGTTAAAAATATCTCTATATCTACACAACATACAATTTAAACCATCTTTTTCAAGAAACATATTCAACCAAAAAATATGGTAATGTTACCTTGTGGTATTGTATCCTAGTAAGGCCTCAATGGAAGGTCATAGTCATTATATAGTTTTCCTTTCAAGTTCCTATCAAATAATGCTTCCACATACTGGTCAGAACATAGACCAAAATCCAAAGGTTCAAGTTGACTTATCATTTCAGACTAATCAATGGGTGGATCTATTGGAAATGAGTGAAGATGTCTAGGGGATGAATGTGTTTCGTGAGCATCCATGTCAACAATCGCTTGGTGTCATGGGAGAGAAATACCTGTTGACGCTAGATGTGTGACACAATTCAAGGAACCTAAGGCTACGTCATTCATGAGGACCTCAATAATGATCAATTCACTGAGGTAATTAAATGTTTATGATTCCACTAGAAGTGGGAATATCATTCAATCTAGACTAACCAACTATGTTCTGGATAGATATATGGTCAATAAACATCCCCAAAATATATGGTGGTTTGAGTAGGAAGGTTCACATGGTGGTGGGTGTAAAAAAGATAATGGATAGAAGTAGTATGTGGAAGAATCTTTGATCAATTTCCACCACCACCATGAATAGTACAATATCTAAAAGAGTAGCTAGAGGTGGCCAGTTTTTGATCTATTACAACCACCACCAGGACGATGTGATCTACTATAGGATTGGGGAGTTACTGTTCAATGAGATTTGAAGTGGTAGGTGCTAGAGGCTTATAACCCAGTGGATTTTGAAGTTATTTAAGGTACTATATTTGAATTTTATAATTTAGTTGTAGTTTTGATAGGTATGGACATGTGCTAGTTCTTCATTACTACATACCTAGTTCATGACATAGAGAATTAGTTGGGTCCCATGGATCAATAATTATATTGAGGATCTATCCAAAAGGATTGGTGATCATTCACTTTTCGACTATGTGAACTCATCCTAAGAGAGAGAGAGATAGGGAGTTCCTCAAATGGAACCTTTCCATCATTGTAGTGGGACACTTTATTTTTTTTCATAAGTAGGAATGGATCATATATCTTCCATTATCAGTTGAATGGTACCAATGAGGGTTGTAGTGTAAAAAAGCTATTGTGATAGAGTTTTATATATTTTGATTGACAGAATCTATATATGATGTGGATGGGCTCAAGTGTAGGAGGATACAATAGATTTATTACTAGTTGTTTGAATGAACCTTGGAGAAATTGATTCAATGAGTTTCTAGATTCCAATGATATTTTAGGAGAATGAGTACACCTTTCTATATGATTTTATTAGATTAACTCTATATATAAAGTTTTTTTTATATTTCCTTACACCAGGAATAACCCTATATCTTCACTACTATATTATATGATACCATGTATCTATGAGATATGAAGGTCTGGTCAGAGGAAAATGTAGAGTATGTGCTTTTCTGGACACAGTGTGTTCACCTAGGTATCCCTTCATTATTCACCTTGTTGGAATATGATAGAATGAGTTTAGATGTGTATTGAAACCACTATAATAATTTGACTATTATAGAGGTGTGTATAACCATGATAATCGATTACTTCATTGAACAATGTCTAGGGGTGAAGTTGTTCTTGGAGTCTAAACATTGGACATGTTATCAAAAGCACCAGGTCCAAGAAAAGGATGTACGGAAGGTGTATTTCTAAATCTCCTACAATTTATTTGATTTCATGGTGATGCCTTTTCGCATCTAGAACACCCTAATGTATGTCGAGGCTTATGAACTGGGTCCTTCACAACCATATTGGATTGATACATTTTAGTATCCTCCAATTACATCCAATTGTACACTTTGTAGAAAGTGGATGACATGAGACACATGAGAATCATTCTATAAGTGCTCCTTAAGTACTAGATTTATGGAAATATATCAAATTGTTAACTTCAGATTCAATAAGTCCACTAATTCATATATTTCTTCTCATACAAGAGAGAGATATTGGACCCAGTAATGTTTGAGGTAGATCCAGCTTCGGATCCACCTAGGGGTGTAGTCATGGTAGTAGAATATCATAGTGATGATTTTTATCCAAAGTGGTTTATGGAGGTAGCAGATAAGTTTACCTCTTTGTGGTTGACCCTTGAGAAAGAGTATATTATAGCAGACCTCAAGATAATGGTTACTAACCCGAATCTTCTTTATCTAGCCATTTAGGTTTAATATGGGGATATCTATTATGAGGCCTTGAATGACCAGATATCTACTAATCTCATCCTTGGTGGATTTTATGAAGTTGGGGAGTACATCAGCCTTCCAAGGATTAATTATTACACTACTATAGTTGGTATAGAGGAGGTTATATTAAATTAGAAACATATCTATGAAAGATATGGATGTTCCAAGATCCACCGGAATCTGGTTTCATATCCAATGGAGTTTTATCCTTTTTCAAATTTTTCCACTTCAAATATCACTTACATTTATGTGAAGGATGAGGTAAAAAATGGAAGTGGAAATGGGATGTTATATTTTGGGTTTCCATGTTAGATCTTCCATGATTAGATAGAGGTCAAGATGCTATCTCAGTGATCCTCGACTGACTCGCCATGATGGCACAAATCATAACCATCAATGAAAAGAGTATGGTGGAGATTTTGGTATACATGTCTGTGTAGGAGGTAGTATTGATCTATGAATTCCTTCAAAAAAATCATACAATTAATCTCACTAAGTATCATTATTAGGGAGATTATGTGTGAGGATTTGGAAATAATTTGTAGTTTATCTCAGCATTTCAACACCTAGTTGATTTATTTGTAATGTGAACCATTTAGGTTCTAGAACACAAGATTCTGGATTTAATGTAATAATTTGGCCACAGTTGGGTGGATTACCTACATCTATGGTGTTTTAATATCCTAACAGCTATTTATCCACCGTCAATGTAGCACCATTTGAGTCCATGGATAGGAAACCCTAGTAGTCACATCTGTACTTCTTGAAGCCTTTGAGAGACAACTCTTTTAGACCAATAGATTGTTCTATTGATGGGTTTTAAGGGTTTATCCCATCCAATGGTGTATGAGGATAGTCCATTAATGTTATTAGTTATTTAGGTATCAATGATAATGACATTTGAATATTGATAAGGATATCTAGATTTTTTTTCAGATCTAGCATTATTGAGGATTATGGGGATTTGGTCTGGATGATTGGATATCTTTATGGTTTGTAGTCTCTCGATCTAGTATAGTGTTGGTTTAATGAGGTGGTGTACTACATGACCCTGTGATCATATTTGGACTTGGCCCTTTATTTCTTCCATATGTCACAACTATAGAGATATGTGCATGAATCATTGCATGATGTTGACCAAGATAGCCTATATTTTGAGGTTAGACAACCCTTTTCAAGGATGTTGAGTGGCCCAGTTGTGTTTGATAAAAAATTAAATAATAACCTTATAAGAAAGTATTTCCCTTGGGTGTGTGTTTATTTACATCATGTGAAACCTCATGACTGCTCTTAGGGTGGGATACCATAGTTTAGTGCTCAGTATCATCACTTGTTAGTAAGTTATTGAATATTAGTATGAAAATCCATGATATTATGTATAATGTAATGACTATATTTTTCCCACTTAGACTTTGGTATTTTTTTAAGGAATATTTATGAAGTCATTCCTTAACATAGAATGAGATTATGTGCCGAGGGGAGGCTCAATATTGTTATAATTAAAATATTATACCACACTCAATTATATTTTTGATAAATAATAAAATAAATTTCTTTCAATATATCATAACCTATATATGAGACCATCAATTAATCTACAACATAGGTTCTACCCTATTCGTAACATAACCATTATCAAAATTAGATGTTTCTATAAAAAGTTCTCATGGGATAAATAGAAAAATAAATAATTAAATTTATTTATTTATTTTCCATGAAAAAAAACTACTATTTATTTACAATTTTTCATAGGAAAATATTTGTTCTAACTACATAACAAAAGGAATTTGAGCCGATAGTGGGAGAGTGTTGATGGATGTTGTGATCATCAATCAACGATGAGAGTACCACAAGGATAACCAATTACCTTGAAATTTATGGATCATACTGATTATTAAAATGAAATCATGTCTTCATTATTGATCAATTTTATCTTGAGTTTGGGAATTACTTTTCTATTGGTTTATTACCAGGTTGATTATTCAATGATAAAAATGAATCAATTTATTAATAGTTTCTTTCAATGATCAATATTACATGGTATGCATGGGTTTATTTTACTTGGATTTGTGAATTTGATATTATTTCAATATAAATTTTCCATTATTTATATTTATAATGGAAAATAGTTGTTTTAAACATGAAAAATGGTTCAGTTTCATTTTTATTTTGTGTTTTATGGACCCCCCTATTTTACACATTCATCATTAGAATTTCCTTTGGTATGAAGTGTGATAATACCCTGAAACTAATCATTGAGTGTTTCATCTTTGTAATAATGGATCGTTTATGCAAGTATATATTTGAGATAGGTTATGTTTTCAAGTTATGTGATGATGGAAACATATTAGGATCAGATCAGGGGTGCTTGTTTACCAACCTGGAATGTGGTAGTGGTGTGTTGTGATGGTGGGTATTTCCCTAGGTGATGATGTTGCCGTGATCTAACCATTAGTGGATAAAATTTTTTATTTAACCCAAATCTATGATTGTTGTAGAGAATTATGGAGAAACTAATAGAAGTTGGGGTGTGAATCAAACTGCATTAGAATAAGTTATTTCTAGATAAATCCTTACTAAACAACTTCTATTATAAAGGACACACATCATGTAGTCCCCTTGAAGAGGTAGCTAAAGATTCCATGTGGAGATAAATATCACATTCCATGTGGTGGGCCTACACATTGTTTTCCCCTGGGTCAACCATCTCAACATGTATAGGTTGTACACACCTATGAAGACATGTATAGATACATTACATGTTTTCCAAGTTATATGGTGTGTAACCCTTAGTGGATGACCCATAATTTATAGGGAGTACAATCCTAAGAGCCCATGTGGGACCACACGTCATGAATGGAGGGGCACATTCCATTTACTTCACAAGGTACATGGACTTGGGTAGACATTACACTCTGAGTTCAAGACCACCCCCTACAAACCATGTGATGTGTGAAAAAATATATGTACTTAAAAAAGTACACAATCTATATAATATGGCATTTCTAGTGTAATAATTACATCTACATGTACCATAACACTATTGGACATGTCATTTATTTTAGAGAAATGAATTATATCTAAGTGTAATTCATGGGAAGTTCTTGAATTAGTGAGACACGCCTTGTACCATTATAGTAAAAACATTATAAACATAAAGGGTAGGTTATAACCCTTATTCTTCTAAGTTCAACTCTATTATGAGATTGGACGAATTTCATCAATCCTTTTTAGAGTAGAAAAGTGTCAGTTCGGTGCACTACATTGGTCAAAACATATGATGGTATAGTCTATAATTACATTCTATGAATAATATTATGATCCCCTATATCTAATGAGAGTTATATAGGGTTCATGGTATCCCTCCATCTGACATGAGGTGTAATCCTCTATGATTCCATCCAATACCTAATGTGGAATTCACCATATAATCGTGAAAAATATATAAAATGAATCGATCATCTATAGAAAAATTTAATCCAATAAGGTGTGTGGTGTCATCATACATAAGATCACTTACTTACAGGGTTACTCCAGTAAGGTTCAAGGTGTTCCCAAGTTTCCCTTGGTGTAATACCCCAATATGGGTGTCAAGATAATCAGGGGTCCATCATGAATTATATATATAGATACTTAAGGAGAATGAACCATGATTTGATAACTATTAGTGATTGTGTGGATTATGGATTTGATTCTCCTGAATGATCATTATCTTGAATCTTAGAGTAGAATCATGTGGCAAGAAGTATGGTTGAGGCCCCTTTTGAGACATGGAGTCTGTCTAGAGTATATCTGGTTGTTTATTTATTCTTATTTCATTATCTCAAATCTAGATCGAAACACCTTATGATGAGTAGACTACTCTCTTGATTCGTTATACATAGTTATTTTGGTGTTCCATACTAGGTATTGTTAAACACATCCCTATGTGTGCTATGTCCACACATGTATTGATTTTTGATGACTACAAACCTTTTTATGGAGTCTATCAAGAACAAGAAGAAGTAAGGGTTTATTTTGGGTTACACAGAGCATGGATGATTAAAGTGTTACATTAGACAGCATACCCATACCTGTGAGGAGGTTAGACACTTCTTAAAATTTATGTGGTGGGATTGTATTTTAACATTATTCCTTCCATTACATTTATCATACATGGATGCTGAATATATGTTATTCACCCATTATGGTGGTCGTTATAATTCTCCTTTTATCATTGAAAGTATAATTTGAAATGTGTTCATGTTTATAGGTACCTTATGATATGGTCTAACATGTTTGAGATATTTCTACTCAATAGTCCCATTGGAGGAAATATTGGCGTTTCGCAATCAGCTTATCATTTTCCATGAAAAACATAGTGGGCCAGTTCCTGAAAATGTAGTCTACTAATAAATATATTATAACTGAAATATTGAAGGAATTTTTATTTTAACACGACCCACAAGAATGTAATATTCTAATATCATGACCAATCACAACTTCAAATATTACTTTATATGTTTTTATGGTTACATTCAAAAATATCGTTTTCATAAGGTTTTATGTTTTTAAAAGTGTTTTTCAATGTGGAAAGGATATTTTACTCAAGAAATCTTTTCCATCATCTTCATTAAGATAAATTTATTAGCTTTCAAAAATGTATTATTTTTTAAGAAATTATTTTCTATGAAATTTTATTTTCCTCATGAAATGTTTTATATAATCTATCAAATTTATTTTCCATCTAATATTTCAACCTTAGATGATACATATTCTTTGTTGAAGATATGATCCAAGAATACCATTAAAATTATTTCTCAAGGTGTTTTTGATTTTATGGTATGATCTCTATGAAACTAGTTTTTCTTCCATGGGTTATATCATGTAGAAATGATTATTAAACCCACTACATTTAGTTTTTTATTATATGATGATATGATTATGATACATGTCTCTCTTCCTAAGGTTATATTATGATGAAATGTTTCTAATACCCATTTCATTTAACAGGTTATTATATGATGAATTTTTATAACCTTATAGAACACATATGTCTTATTTCAGTCTATGATGGATGGAACCTATATCTCCCTCAAATGCATTGGGTAATTATTAATATCTCATGAGATAAAAATTGGTAACAAATCGATGGGATTTATCCAACATGGGAAATTGAAGTTTCCCAATCCACTTTGGGAAATAGGGTGTCTTGATCCACTATTAGAAATTTGTGTGTCATAATGTACAATTTAAAATAATTGATAATTCATAATCCACTATGTTTAGAGTCTCAGTTGGTTACCTGGTTGTTTGAAATGGTTTCCCTATATACAATTGTTCCACACGTTTATTACATGATATTAAGGTTTTTGATTGATTTATAAGGATTTATCACCCTTATGGTATATGTTTTCATAAATGATAAGGTTTAATGTGGTGAATCATGGGCATGAACTATGGCAGTTTGGGTTTGAACTTCTTATGTTATGATCACAATCATATACACTTATGCTCATCTTATTCATTCATGCGATCATAGACTGATATCTCTTATTATCACCCTTATTGAGCATCTGAGCTTACCTTTTCTTATGTTTCCTTTCTCCAAGTTATGATGAAATGTTTTAAACAAGTTATTTAAATCAAGAGTAAAAAATGAGGATATCTTCGTGGGTTATATTTAAGATCTCTCATCATATTAGAATATTATGTTCCTTGTTTCCAAAGGAACTAAACTATTATGGTCCTCTGGCATGTCTTTGTATAATGTAATGAATATTAATAAAAATATGTAATATACATTTATGAATAACCTGAATCACTATAATATCAAATATTAAAATACTTTCCATGAAAAAAATAGATTTCCATAGAATGAAATGAAAAGAAGTAAATCCATTTAAAAGTTTATAAACCCACATTTATCATACACATTCCACGCATTCACCTATCCACACTAGCATGCCCATGTGATGATTCTATACCCATGTGGATTTTCTAATAGTTATACCAAGTCACTTTAAGGTAACCAATACTAGGTTCCACAATGTCACATGCCCCTTTCATAGGGTCACAAAAAATTTAGATGAACTCACGCCTACTATGTATACCAAATACTATGAAAAACTAGAAATTCCAGGCCATTTAAATAAAAAAAATATTTTATTGAAAAAAAATTACCTTATTTTCAAGTTATCAAAACTAACCTGTAATTTTAAAAATAACAATTTAAAATCATATTCCAAAGTACTTTCCATAAAAACCATCAAATTTCCAAATTTTTAATGAAAATACCTCTAAAAATGATTCCATAAAATCCAATAGGGCTTTCATAGTAGTTTCATGTAATTTAATCAATTTCACATCAATAATTAATGTTTTAATCATGATGAGTTGATAGTAATATCATATATCTTTCAATCATCAGTGAGAACGAAGAACAGGACAACAACATCAATAACTCAGAATGGGACTTCTATCTCAAAATTTGGACCATGTTCCCTTAAACCACATAAACAACATAACATCATGACTCCAATGATACAACATAGATCTATTTTCTAGTTACAATCTCGATAGTTTTGTAAGAGAGGATAATAATAAATCTAAGATTAACAAAGTAGAGTGGGAACTTATCAACAAATCTAGATCTCCAACAACATTTAAACAACATACAGATTTCTCCCGGATCTAAGGGAAACATCTCTCACACCTTGGGTGGAAAAGAACTTCATGTTAAGGGAGAATTAGGGGAATCTTGAGCTACTAAGTTTGTAAATCAAATTAAATACCCAAATTCTAGGTATCCAATTGTATGCCACACAAATATTTTGCATTGTTTGTAAAAATGTGCTCCAACTATCTGGTTGCTACTATCACAAGCTAGCACCCCACGTGTTTGGATGACACAATTGGAAAAACTATGCACGAGATGTGTGTTAGCCACTATACTGAATGTTTTTAAGATAACTTGGTTTCCCATTGGTATCCTAATAGTTTCTCTAAACCATGTGCGTACCCAGTGGTGTTTATTTTCCCATTCATGGCCTCTAATAATAGTTTTACCTTTCCTACTAACAATTCTCAATCCATGAACATCCATAAAATTCCTCAAAGTAATTCGAATAATCATATAAATTGTTAAAATATCAACTAGGACATTTTATATAATAACAAAAACCTAAATAAATAGTTATATATGTGATATCAGGGGTTTCATAATGTCAATTTTCTCAAATTATATTTCTATAATTGGATGAAATTAATTAAAATACTCTCTCCACAAAAAGTAATATAATCCATTTTTGATTAAGGCATGTTTATAATCATAAAATCAATTTACTAAAAATTGAGAGACTATTTCTTAAACATTAATAAATACATTTATATTTTGTTGGAGATTAATATATATATATATATATATTTATATATTACATAATATCATTCATATTATTTATACCCTCCAATTAAATGACAATGTTATAATAAACATGTTTGTATAATAAAATTTCATGATTTTTTTAATTTTTGTGTTATGTGTCATATACCCAATAAAACATAAAGTTCATTGAAAATATTGATGTGTTATTAATATATTAAATCCTTGAAATTTTATATTCCTTGATAATTTGGGGTCGAACATTTGAAAATAGGTTTTTTGAAAACCCATATCATAATAAGGTATAATAAAACATCATTTTGAATAAATGAAATGGTAAAAATAATGGGAATATGGAATAAGAAATAACAAGGTTTTCAAGTAGGATAATTTTAGTGGTATGGGAAAATATAATCATTTGGGAAAACTTTAATATCAAAAAATTGATTAGGGAGAGCTAGAGATAATATTTATCACAATAAAGTAAATGATTATGAGATAGTCAATGAATTAAAAAATAATCATCCAAATATTAATGAATATGATAATCAATTTATTTTAAATGAAGGTAAGAGTATGAAAATTTTACCTCAAGATGTTTTTCCTAGATTTTAGTAACTATTTTAAAATATTGACTATGAATACATGGAAAAATAATTACTTTATTTCCATTTAATCCATTAATGAAATTTAAACATTCAGTTTCATGTTTCAATTATTTTACACCATTTTATTATTTTTTAATCAAATTATGTCTATCAATATTTAATTACTAAAGAAATGTAATCTACATTTGATTTATCCTGAGGTATAAAAAAGGATGAAAATTTATTCTTCCAATATTTCCCAAACCAAAATGATTAAAACATGATAAGATAATAACCAAAATGAATAAACCATTAACTTAAGAAGTAATACATTAATCTCTAAAATTAAAAAAAATTAAAAAACTTCAAAATAGACCATTCCATAAATAAATAATCATGTATCCCAATTATCCAAAATAACCATAACATTAATGAATATTTCTAACTAAATGGATGTCTAGTAACATTCTAAAAATATGACAAAAAAACATAATACAATTATTTCAAGATAATCGATCATCTTACAACTATGGGTTACATATAACCTAACCTGATAGATTGATTTCAATAATATCATTAATAAACTCAAAAAACCTTCACTGACAATATAGAAAGGGGTGTTTATGCATATGTACTTATGATAAAACTTATAATTATAAATATGTGATGATATCCAACACAATTATGTTAAATAATTATGAAAAAAATCCTAATCTACAAAGATATAAAAAACCTAAATTAATTCCAATAATAATATCATAAGACCCATACCCCTAGTTCTAGTTAAGAAAACATAATATTTACATTTCTGTATTTGACACTAAATGACAAGACCCAATTTTTATTTATCAAAAAGATACAAAATACTTATTAAATATTGTCTCTCTTACACAACCAAGGATAAATTAGGCTTGGATTTTAGGTAATTAGAATAGAAACTTGCATAATAATACCGTTATTATCTAGTGATAATTTTCTTACAATAACCATCTATTTTTATTTTAAAACAAATATTAAACCTATTACAAAAACTAATCACACATTAAAAATTTATAGTAATAATTCATTTGACATCATTCTTAAGAACATATGGGAGTCGAAATCATATTATGGGTGAGATTAAATGCTTATTAAGGGTAATAATAAACATTATCAATTGAATGTATTCAGTGATAATCAGATCAGAATAAGGGTATGATGAAATAATACAATTTCATGAGAATAATATAAGATAATTCATATCCCTAAAAAAATTGGTGATTAATCAAATGATATGGCCAAATCTCTATAAAATACAACAGACATAATAATTAATAATCAGGATCCATGGGATGGAAATATAGATCATTGTTACCATTAACAATACATATAAATCATAGAGAAACCATGTTTGTATCTCAGATAATTATCTTCAAAACTCTTATTAACTCATGTTAGAAATAACTGGATCCTAGTGGAATCTATTTCTGAAACCTCCCCAGTTAACTCACTCAATTTTTATTTCAAATCAAATGGAAATTATACAATGTTTTAGATAGTTATATAAATCTCACCCATCATAAAATATATATTGTTCTCACACAAAATCTTGATATATATTAGGATCAATTTAATCATCATTAATATACATGTATATTAGATTATTATAACACATATAAGCTTGAATTTTCATTATCAATGTTATAAAAATAATCTTTCATTCCATTATAGTTTGATTTAACTATGGACAAGAAACTGATTTCATGAAAATCTCTATAAAACAATCATAATTAGATATCAATACAAATAAGATGGATGGTTTCATGATATCTTATTCACATTGAATTATAAGAATCATTAAAGGTTATTTAAATATATAAAAATAACCAATAAATGAACATGTAAAACATTTGTTTGAAAATAGTGGAAAATATCATTTTTTTGTAAAGTGTTATAAAAATTTCTAGAGATATTGGAAAAAAATTAATGGAAAATCATTGTGGAAAATATAAATTTATATTAAAATAATGGAATGTTTATGATGGTGGTAAAGTCTTTTCATGTCGTAAGCACTCAAAATAGACATTATTTTCAAATTTTTATAAATAAAATAAAAACTGACCCATGAGGTAAATGTTATCAAATTTCCATTATAAAAATTTCAAAATAATGTAAATGTTCGGAGAAAAATATTATAGAAATCATTTATGATTAAAAGAGAAAATCCTTCAAATATGATTAAAAATATAGCAGAAGTGTTTGGTTAAAATTATTTAAACCCATTTAAGAATCATTTTTTAGAAAATAATTAATAGTATTATAAAATCAAAAACCCATTAAAAGAAAGAAAATATTAAAAAAATTATTATTAAAATAGATTGGATAGTATTTGTTGATATTAATTATATACACGATATAATGGAATACATGTGAATCATTCAAAACATGTCTCAATGAATTATTTTGGGATGAGAAACCCTTCCAACCCAGGTACATACTGAATAAAAAACATTGACTGAAGAAAAATAACATGATTCTTTAAAAATAGTAACTTCTATGAAATAATATGTATAAAAATTAGAAACTAAGTACACCACATAAAATAAAACATGTCCCAATAGATGATTTATATCTCAGTGAATTAAAATTGAGAGCATGAAAACCCTTGAAACATCAAAAATACATGAACTAATATCTCATAAAAGATAAAAATTTAAAGAATCATTAAAAATCATGATCAAATATTCATTAATTATATAATATCTCAATTATATATATATACAAATTATAATAGTATGTAGGTGCACATAATAATACATGTCTCAAAGAAATAATATTGAGATGAATTATCCTTATAAAGAGAATAACATTGATGTTATAATTATTCAATGAAATTTTAATGTTTAATAATTTTAAAAATATGAAAATCAGGTAGAAATAAAACACAATAAAATTTGAGATCATTTTAGATAAAATCATTGAACAAAATAGTAAAGAATGTAAAATTGTAACCTATTGAATTAAATTTGATTTATTAAACCCCTAAAAACTATTTTATACTTTCTATGTATATCTAATAAATGATATATAATACAACAATATTAATTATTTAACTATTAAATAACTTTTTATACTTTTATTACCATGTTTTTTCAGTTTTTGAGGTGTGAAATGGGATTCACTATTCAGGATACCAATGTCACTTTTTTGAAAAACACCTAATGGTCCACCCATTAGTTGTTGGGTACATACCTTCCTTCAAAAGGTCAGAGGTCATCTTGGTTTTCATGCCCAACTACTCTTAGGGATCTCATTAGTCGAGATGATGGGAGGTCTGGCACATCACACCCTTTTATGGGAAAGTGTTTCATACTCAAGGATTATTTTACAGATTTATGATATGTTATTTTATCTTTTCCAAATCCCGATATGGGACATGTTACCTTGAAAAAAAGATTCATTGGTTAATTATCTCATTGAAAATGAAAGGGGGTCTCATGAATTAACTAAGGTGAGTTTAGTATCATTATTGAATCCCTCTGTATGTATCTGAGGTTCTTCATCCATCACTTTAACGGTCAATAATGGATTTTTGTGCTAAAGTGTTATAAAGAAATACTTTAGAATGTTCTATCATGCGAGGTGACAATTAATATTATGAGGAAGGGATTGATCCATTATTAGGAATCTTATATATCCTTGTAATGGCATGAATTAAAACCCATGTATTTCTATAATCCTCTGTAATTTAATGTCATATGGGGAGATCATATGTGCATGTATTGAGACACAAAATGTTTTATCTCGGGTTTCAAGGAGATGTCTTATGTTTCTTTGTTATGGTAGGAATCCGAGTCATTATTGTTTAATTACGACTTCAAAAATAGCTCTAATAATACAGTAAATAGGTTCTAACCCAACGGAGCTATACCCATAGTTTTATAAATCGTGGGTATAGTCTGATTAAGGTTTGTCTATACACACGGTTAGGAGTAAATCGTGGGTATAAGAAATCAATACCAATTTCTTTTACTTAACCATTGGTTTAGAGAGGCAATTTATTTCACCCCCCACTTATTTGTCACCCCCACCCCATTTTTCCCCCACCCGATGCCCCTTATCCTCCTATGTTCAATGACGGAAATCCAGATTACTCCTACGGTTAGTGCGCATCCCCTCTTCGATTCCTCCTCTGATGCAACATCCCCTCACATGACATACATTCTCCTAGGTCGTGCTTTTACTCACCTAACGTCCATCCCATCTATGTCGAGGAGTTAATCTGTAATAAATAATGTGAGAGGTTAGTTATTGATTTTTTGTTTTTTATAGATATTCTATGTATTTCACTAATTTTGGTTAGGCTAGGTATTGTAAATCATGAGTCGATAATTTTATAATGGGTTCTAGTACGTTTTTTGATCATAGGTGAACATTTGTTTCCTTACTTTTTTCACGAGGTCATAAATATGGCCTTCATATATAAGAAAAAATTGAATGATGAAAAGGTATTTGGAAATATTCGTTCTATTTATAATATTTTCAGTGAGAAATTATATAGAAGGAAGAAACAATTTGATGTTTCATAACACACCATCATGTGCCTTTTATTTTTTCTGGGTTGTATTCTAATTAGAATTTGTTTTTATCCATTATTACTCTTCCATTATTCTTTCATTGGTCTCCTCTTCCTCCTAGAACCCTAATTCATTGTTCCATCTTGGTATTAGGCCCAATATGGTTATAAGATGTGTTTTTTGTCTATTTTGTCTTATAAAGGTGATATTGTTGCTAATTAATATGGTCAACACTGAATATGAAACATTTTTTATTAGTTTTTTAGTCTACCAATTATTTTTTCAATGAAATTGCTTGATTTTAGAATTCAATGTTTTATAAATATTTTTAAATATCATTTTTTGACATTTGGAATATATCTGATATCTATTTGATGTTGTTAGTACATGTACAATATATTTGAGCTATCATAATTGTTTTTTATTTTAAATTTTATTTTTTAGGATTAATATAGAATTTTTTATAAGCTATTTATTTCTGAAAAACCTTTGAGGCTTTCATAGATGGTTTTGAAGGTTTGTATTGGATTTTGATCCAATTTAATTTTTATAGGGTAACAAAATTATTTAAATATAGAATTTTTTTATAATTAGTTGTTGACTAGAAAATGATTTTAAAGGACAGTCTTTGATTATTTTAAAAGTTTACTTGAAAATGTTTTTTTGTTATTCCCTTTGTGAAATCTTTCTTTATGACCCTTAAATTTTTTTTTGGTAAAAATAGAGTTCCATTAGATATATTTTTTATTTCAAATAGAAAGGAACATGTTTTAAAGGGTGGATTTGAAATAGAAGTGATGTTTGTGGTATAATTCAACATCTAAAGGATGTTTAATATAATTTTTTAAAGAAATAGATATTTATTTTAATTTTAATCAATGTTTTATAGGTTTTTATCAATTACCTCTTTATAATGAGTTTCATTTAATTAATGTGATACCCTCTTAAGTTCCCCATGTTCCATGTTCCCCCTTGTGTGGGTTTTTACCACTATGTTATTATTATTGATCCCATTATTTGGGAATTTTCTTATTTATTCCATTGATGCATGATGTGTTAGTTGATATTCATTATATGGGTGTTGGAAGTGTGAGAAAGTTATTACATATGTAGTTTTTATTGATATTGTATTGTTTGTTCACATACCTCACTTTGTTATTAGATATGGAAACATCGGTACTATTTATGAGTTCTAGTATAATGTTTACTAGTTAGTACACAAGTAACTAGTGTTTGTCCAATCATGATAGGTGCTTTGGCTAGGAAAAGATATAATTTCAATGAGTATTTTTTTGGTCTATTTTTATGGATTGTTAATTGGACTTGAAAAATGTCTGATGTTGGTCCACATAAAATTTATAAAATTATATGCAACACACAATTGATTCTTATGGTAGAGACCATGATAAAATCATTAATGGATAGAGGTTTAATATAGGGTATTCTCATAACATTACTAATTTTATATTTTCCCTAATAATATTTTTATGGAAACTTTAGATTATTTGGATTAGCTGATTACCTTTGGAATTGAGCTTCTATCTTGTGTCCATAGTTTCCCATTCATGTTTGGGGTCATTTTATTTTCAATTTCTTTAAAAGATACCTTAAATCACATTTTAATTTTAAAGTGTTATATGTGGATTTTAAAAAATATAAAGGGTCATTCATACTAGAAATGTCTTTGTTTAATGTATCATTTTTATGTCTGTCTTTTTATATGAAGAAAAAAATAATATTTTAATGGATGATTATAAGTTTGATATTGGTCTTCACCTATATTTGTTTGAAATTATACTTCCCAGTTATATGTGAAGTGTTTGTTTTATGACATTTCCATTTGAGTGATGTTTTATATCAATATTATTTAATAATAATTAACCTCATTTAATTTATTTGTGAAATAACAGTTCATAAAGATTAAGATTATTGATATTGAGATAAGATACAGATTCTATGAATGGAAGATATATTTCTTGTAACTGTAATTTCATGTACTCTTTAATATTTATAAACTTGAGATGTTAAGAACTTATAAACATTAAATTGTATCTAATTTAGTGATATGTTACTCATTCTGATCTATAATGAAATTATCTCTTATCAGGAATCATTAATATGTGGGAACATGCTACTCAGTTCATCTTGGAGGATAGAAAATTATAATATTCTCTATTATAGTAAATACTATATACAGTAACCAATTGGAATAAAATTTGAGAATATAGGATTGGTACATCATACCTATCATAGTGAGAATTTTTCTAGTTATGGGACTAAAGAATTTTACTACATCTAGGTAAGGTTAAATTAAAAAAAATAGATTAGATCCTAATATTTCTATAGTGTTTAATGTTAGTATAATGAAAAAGTAATAATAATATCAACTTATTCAAACCACACCTCCTTTTTAGTGGTGAAACAATTCTATTATCTTCTAAAATTCGACTAAGGCACCCCCTACCATTCAATACATAGTTAGAGTTTAGTAGATATATTTCGATTCTTATAAATAAAATATGTTTTCTTATCATATGATGAATTATATATCACATCATAACAAGGCACTTAGATCACATCATTGTTATGGATGTGATTGTAGGAGGGTTACATGACCCTAAAATTGAACATTAAAAAATAACTCTATTAGATTAATGACTATGAAAAATAATACTTTTATGTTTTAATGCATCTAAACAATGTTTTTATATTAGATTCAATATACATAAGGGGTGATAACATTATAATGTTATAGTTCCACTAAAATGAAACATACCACTCTTTCATAGACATGGAACCTTCCTTTTCCCATTATGGTTTACCTTGTTGATAATCCCTTTATAATATAGAGGTACAAATTTTATCGATGATACTGAAAGTGTTGAAATAAGAGATAAAAAATAAGGCACATTCAATAAAAATGTGAATTAGATGTAACAAATATGTTTTTATGTTCTAATAGTTATATTTTTTTTAGTAAATATATCTTATTTAATTATTCATTATATTGTTGGATGATATGTTTTTTCTCGTTTTATTGAATGGATAGAATCTAGATGTATCCTACCAATCAGATTTCAATAGCATTTCAAAATATTTTAAAGAATTTTTTTGGTTTTTCATTTTACAATGTTTCAGATGGAGGTTTTATACAATTTGAATGCTATAAATGTGTTTGGATACTATGATAAATCTTGGTAGAAGTTGAATACCATATAATGAAATTTGGATTTCAAACAAACTATTATGTTTGGTATCACCATGGTGAGATTAGTCAATGTTAAATTATTAATGAACAAAATGAAAGAAGTGGCATGGAAAATTTGATATTGGATTGGTTTCTATTTGTGAATAATCCTAAGATTGATAGTATGGTAGTGCAAGAATACAATGATATCAATACACATGAGGAAAATACAGAAGATTATGATGAGATATTGAATCATTTATTGTATGATGCCCGAAATCTAGTATATTAAGAATGTACTAAATTGACCAAGTTAGAATTTTAATGCATTTTTATCCTGGGAAAACTATGGATGGAATTTATAATTCCACCATTGATTGTATTCTTACATTTTTTAAGGTATTTATTCCATATGTTTCAAATATTCCCTCAAATAATTACATGGAATGTAAGATAGTTATGAAGCTTGGATTTGATACTAATAATGTCCATTCATGTCTGAAATATAGTGGTTTATTTTTGGAAGAATCAGCTGACCGTAATTACTTTAAATAATTTGGAACATCTCGATGGAAGAAAAATGAAAATGGAACACCATCTCGTGTGGTACAAGAAGCAGTGTGGAACTTTCAATTGGCTCCAAGACATTAAAATCGATTCATAACTGAATAAATTTCATCCAATAATTGAAGGAATTATACTGAGAGAATTTAAGGTAACAATGAGTTGGATCATCCGACATATGGATTAACATAGAAGACATTTGATGCAGAACATCCCAATTTTTTAGCTGATGTGTTTAATGTCAAGTTGGGTTTATCCTGTGATTGTTTTATTCTCTTTGGTTAGATGATTACTTATAACAACATGTGGCTAGTTTTTATTAAATTTTATAATCTTCCTTGATGAATGTGTATGAAAAAATCATTAATTTTCTAAAGTATATTGATATCATGACCTTCTGATCCCATTAATGATATAAATTTCTACATGTATCCCTTAATAATAATGTGGAAATAACTTTAGTATTTGGGTATTCAGACATTTGATTCTTCTTCAAATAATATGTTTCATATACGTGATGCCCTTCTATAGACCATAAATGATTTCCATGCTTAAGAAATGATGTCTAGATGGAGGACTAGGGGAAAACTATCATGTCATGTTTGGATGAAGAATTCACGATCAAGAATGATTAAATATCATCATAGTTTCAGTTTAATAGGGCATCGATGATTCCTTCTGATAGATCATTAATACAGAACTAATAGTCAGAGGTTTGGTAATAGCTTTGACACTAAACAACCACCTCAATGTATGTCAAGATGTGATGTGTTTAAAGAATTTAAAGATTTAAGGTTTCCATTAGGTCAAGGGTAGTTGAAATCTAAAAAAAGAATAATTATGACACTGAAGCCTTTTACAATTGAAAAAAAGAATTATTTTTTTATTTTCCACATTGGTCTACCAATTTGTTACATCATTATTTTTATATAATCTATATTTTAAAAAGTATATGTAAAATTTTTCAAGAACTTTTTCTGAATTTCTAGGGGAATAAAAAATATGACTTATGATCTCCTTGGGACTTATTCTATTTTGTTATTCAGCCAGAACTACATCCTGTGTGTCTCAGTGAAAATAAATGGAAAGTTCCTTATACTTATTATGTGATGAAACCATTAGAGGGAGAAAAATTTCTATTAGTATAGGAGCATGTCACGGAATCTTATGGCTATTCAAGAAACATATCTACATGAGTCAACAAGATGTTATGGGAAACTAAAATTCCAAAAGAACAAATGATTATCACATCCATCTTCATGAATTGATTCTAATATACACTCATCATTTTCTATCCAATAATGTAATGGTGAAAGTGGTTAGTTTATTCCATTTTTTGATACCTTTGTGGTAAAATATTATCTATGTTATTCTTGATAAAAATGAAGCTGGAGGTTCCATTATTTTTATATGATATGGAAAAAAAATTCCACCATCGTATTTCACTTGCATGTTGCATTTAATAGTTCGTCTTCCAACTAAAACACTTATTGGGGGATCAGTTTCTTTTCATTGGATGTATCCTTCTGAAAAAAATCTATTCACAATGAAATAATATGCCTGAAAAATGAATTATCTCAAAGGTTAGATTGTTAGGGGTTCTCTGGTTCAGGAATATATAGATTTTTGGTCGATTAATTGGTCTAATATAACCTCATGACATAACAAGCCAATGAGAAATGAATATGACTATTATGGAGAATTTGATCCCTCATTTCCATCACTTCCACAAAAATGAAGAATATTTGGGACTTATACATTAGCAATGATGATCCTTGAAGAGTAGGCGATGGCAGAACACAAAATCTTGTTTTACTATGGTTTGTTTGATGACTATATCATGTATGTTATTTAGATATGTATATGTTATCTCACATTATGAAATTTCACATATACTTTACACTATTATTATGATATTATATAGGGATAATAAATCAATTATATATAGAGTTCATCGATCATTAACTTTGAGAAGTAGAGAGGCTATTCATAGCCCATAGTGCCTTTCATGGTTGAAATAAAATGTATTATCATTATTTTAAATATAATCAAATATATGTATCAAATTATTTGTATTATTCATATCGATTTCAGGTGTGGATTTTACTAGTTGAATCGTTCATCAAGAATTAAGTGCTTTGGATTTTGGTCCTATTTATATGGTTTGTGAACAAAAATAATTAATAATCCAAGGGTATAAATTTGTTATAGTAGATCGAGCAGTGAAAATGAGAACACAACATGATGAAGTTATGTTAACTGCTATAATGTATTGTTATAATACTATATCAGAGTGTCGAACTCAATATGAATATGTGTATTATTATGGAAATTTTGAGAAAATACTGTAATTGAATTATTAATCTCATGGTAGAGTCACTATGATGAAATGTTAATGGTTGGATTCAATGAGATGACATGGAACATTTGTTGATGACATTGGATTTAAGGTTATTAATATGATTCAGATCATGTGTGCCAATGAACCATACATTTTGGCATCAATGGATAAACAAGTGTTTTATGTGAAAGATCATCAGATACCTGATTTTGGTGTCATTAATGACGTAATCCCAAGACACATTATTTATGATACTAGTGATGAAAGTTTCTTCATTGATTCCCCTATTGGTGTTTCCCTAAGAATTTCAATTGATGAAATAAATTGTCCCATTGCGAGAGTTGATGTTGAACCTAAAGTAGTGGTCGATAATATATAAAAGAAACTATATATGTTCCTCATTCATTCTGTTTACATTAACATGAATTTCTCATGTTAGTATTACTATAATTACATTAATTATGTTTTAGTTTAAAATGATATTTTTTTTGTATTTTTTGGTTTCGTTTCATTAAATAATATTTATTTCATTGTAGAAAACATGGTTCCAATATTTTTTTTAAAAAATTTATAACTTGGTAATTTAATTTTTAAAACTGTGATAGTAATCTCCTTGTAATCATTATACAATTAAAAATTATAATAATTAAAATTGGTTTGTCCAATATATTTTATATATATGTAAGTTATTTTCATGATTTTTAAAAAATATTTTTAATAAATTTACATTTCATAATTATGTATATTATTCCAAATAATAAAAAATGTAAAATAAAGTGACTATTTGATCATGATCGACCGGGGCATGAGCGTGAGTTTCCTCCTTCACTTCCATCAATGAGTATAATAATTGTAATGTTTTTATTCTGCATTACATATAATTTCATGTTAATATTCATTGTAATGCCCCAACCCATGTTACCCAGAGTCGGTGCATTGTTACATAAAATTGGAATGATCACAAGAAAGATCAAATCTCGAAAGACCAATTGGTTTAGTAGACTTGGAAACACTAGATATATTCATAAAGATTTACATTACATAATGAAGTGAAAAACTACTATAACAACATATTGTCTCCATAATACACACTATTATCCCCTCATAATATCCCTACAGGTCATTCATAATTTACTTCTTCACATCCTGGGAAAAATAAAACATAGAAAATGGGAGAGCTCAAATGCCCAGTAATGATAACAATATAGCAGGAAATTTCATAAATAATAATAAAAATTTAAGGCAGTGTATAACTAAAACAAAAGCCTTTTAAACTTGAACTTCAACATAGTATGGAAAAATAAAATGAAATAATTCCATTTACATATTCACATGGATATTCTACTAATCGAATAATCACAAGCAATATCAATAACTGCTTTCATAATGATGGAATGCATAATGCCAGACTATCATAACCACATAGCCAAGGCCTCATGCCAAGACTACAAATAAGATTTTGTCAAGGCCTTGTGCCAAGACACTAGTTTGTCTCATGAGACCTACCGATGCATCGAGGAGCTATAGCGGGCTCCACCCATCACATATTAAGTCCAATGCATTCCCATATGAAAGGGTTTAAACATAACATAAACATTCGTATTAAAACTAGCATACGAAATGTAAATACTTCATCCATAAACCATGAATGGTATAAAAATAACACATCCACTTTCAAACATATCACAAAACCTTCAATACAATATAGAAGTTTTGTTTCATAATAAATCAACTTCAAATAAGCGTAAAATCCATCAAAGGATGCTGACATAGATGAAATCAAAACTCTTTTTAGAGAAATATATCTTCCTATTTTGAAATCATTTAGGAGTCATATATTTATAAAATAAAACATTTTCTTTGAAAATATTCTTATAAGCTTGTAAGGGAAGCTTCGACGTTTTTATAACGGCGGAAAATAGCTGTACCCGCCGTATAAGTTAAAAAAACATTCTTACCTTAATTTTGTCGAAAAGGTTAAAAAGCACCTTGTTTGGAAAATGACAGAAAGATTCCTTTATAAACCTATTATAAAAATTCAAACAAGGGTATAAATGACTTTAACCCATATTCTAGTAAATATTATAAATGTTTTGAAATTCATTTTTAAGAAACATGGATGTGGATGATAAAGAGATCCCAGTAGATTATTACGTATAAACAACCTCAGATAATGAAGAGATTGCGGAATAAACCCTTACCTTGTACTTTTCCTTGGTTGGGGGTAGGTTAACCTCATGTATAATGGTGAAATAATTGTTATTAAATTATACAAGAATCATATATATTAATATGATATCATATATGATCTTTTAACATTGATTTGTTAATAATATCTTAGTATTATCATTGTTTCGGGTGTTAACATACTCATTTTCTTTTATATGTTTTGTTACTTAAGCCATGTTTGTCATGGATAGGTTGTATCTTATTAATATCCAGAATGATATCAAGTACTTAAACATTATTTTTAAATCATCAAATGATAATTATACTTGAATGGATACGATGGAGAATGAATCTCATCACGTTCATGGAGACAGTAGTCCGTACGTACGCACGAGCGACAATATCATTCTTTTGAGATTAAAATAATATATAATTGGATGGTATAACATATATAAAGAATCATTATAATGTTATATTTTTTATTTACATGAGTTACACATCATTATTATACCCATCCAAATAATAATTTATTGAATAACAATTACACCACGACGTGGAGGCGGTAAGCCGTACGTACGCACGTATGGTGATATGTTATTCAAAGGATGGATAGAATACTGAATATGGTTGTACCATATTTATAATAACATCACAGTATATATAAGATAATGGAGTTAGTATTTTAGAATGGTAATAACAAAGAAAGAAGAAGTGGAAGAAGAAAGGAACTTGAAAAAGGGTGGTGAAAACATTACCTCTTCTTCGGGTTCTTCCTTTTGATTTGATGAAAAGGGCTATTAGGTTGGATTTATGACTAAAGGAAGGCCTCTAGGATGAAGTGAGGGATGTTGAGAGAGTATTTGGGCAGAGTTTGGCCGTGCCAAAAGGCTTTGATGGTGTGAGTTAATGAGAAGGGAGAGTTCCCTTTTATAATAGGGGTGAGGGGCACCTTTGGAAAAGCTAGAAATATTATTTTATAAAAAATTAAAATTAGGTTTCTAATGGCTCAAAAGTGGATTATTTAAACGTTAAGGTGGGTATAGGTCGAAAACCACTCAAACAATATAATTTAGACAGGTTTGGGTTACTATATTAACCTTATAATTAAGTATTAACTCTTAGTTAATTAGTTTCACTTTTACAATGTCTCTTTGTATTTATATATTATATGGTTAATAAACTTACTATATACATCCAAGAGACCCCCAAGTGGTCCATTAATGATAAACCTATCATGATATAAGACTCTTGGCCGAACCTTAGATTTTTAGGAATTTAATATCAATTAATAATATAATATTTGTTTTAAACATTCTTTTATGTCAATTTTGACACTATTCAATAATTGATTTTTTTGAAACTCATAATAGAATTATTACTTCAAAAAAAGTCAATTAAATCAAGGATAATATGTCATATTATCCTATAAAATTAGTTTAATTATTTAAAAGTCTCAAATTATATTTATTTGGGTATTTATAATATCAATTATTTTAATTTTTTACTATTATGGTAATTCCTGCATCATCATTGTGTCATAAATAAATTAAATTATATAACATCTAAAAATTATAAATAAAATATCATTATGTAGGAAATCGTTTTAGATTTCTAATGAATATTTACAATAGAATGTATCTTATGTATAACCCTATATTAAAAATGTTTTAGTAAATAAACCTTGATTTTAACTCTTTTAACTCTTCTTTGAATTAAATAATAATAAATGCCCTAATCTAATCCAAGTGGAAATAAATGATAATATTTTATTCCTAAGGTTGTTTTTGGTCGAGATACACTTTTCCAATAGAATTAGGACATGTTTTTGGGTAATATTAATATCATTTTTACCCTTAATTACCCTATTTACTTTTAACCGTGGTAAATAAAAGTAAAAAGTTACTATTCACCAAAAATTATTTTCATCTCATTGAACCAAATTTTGCTCCTTGATATTAACCGTGTCTCTTGGATTTTTTAAATTCCAATCACAGAAGCGGTAAAATTAAGTTTTATGAAAAATTCAGTTTTTTAACTACCACTTAGTAGTTTCACTATTCATCAAAAATTGAAGTTTTTCTGAACAATGCCAAAATTTCACCCTAAGATATAATTGATAGTCCGAATTCAAAAATGATGTCTATTTTACAAAATTCCAAACATATAAGTTTCATTAATTAATTTTATAATTAATTCCCGATGTTACAACAAATAGCGTGTTTTTAAGAAATAATATATATCAAAAGATTGACAATTGTTTATGTCCAATTTCAAAGTTAAATTAATTCTAATGAACACCATTGGATAAAATGGTAAAATTATATTCTAATTATACTTTAAAACCACTAAATAATATAATTTATCACTATAAATTATTTTTATTAAAAAAGTTGTTTTTAAGTATTTTCACTATTCATAAAAATTAGAAGTTCTCAAAAAAATACCAAAAAATCAACTTAGGATAATTTAGATATTCTGAATCCAAAAATGAAGTTCATTTTGAAATATAAAATATATATAATTTCAAAAAGTAGGTATTACTATTCATAATGGCTAGTTTGATCGGTTGTGGTGTGTGTTAGAACTCGATGTTGCGTACAACACACGCTATTACATTATTCAAAGGGAAACGTACCGTAGAAGCTTGGGGTGTTACATTCATTATCTATTTTTTAGGAACATTTAGTTCCACCAGATTTGACTCATAATCTTGTTAGCATGGGTTTGAGTGGGGATGCTCCTAGACCTTGACGGAGCACTCATCATACCCATTTTCACATTGAACAACCAGTGGACACCCCTTCCACCACACCTTTACATCATCCCCATGAGTATAAGGGGATGTTCTTATCCATATCTCCATCATCATCTCAGCTACATGATTAGTCACATTCAATTCCTTTTCCATCTTCAGGGATGATCCCACTGATGCCTCCATCATCTCATTTTTCCTCTTCTTACCATACGATGAATACACCGCCTCTATAGATGTTTCCACCATTACCATATCCTAATCCAACGATATATCCCCTATCCTACTACCCATATGACTCTATGTTTTTACCACCTCCAATTACTACCATAAAACCATAATATGATGTGTATATTCCATAACATTCCACTCTAGTGCATCAAGGCCACCCAGAGCATGCACCGAATCAGACAGATCCTAAAGAGGCTACTGAGTTAGGACAACCCACAGATCCATCATGATCTTTTGAGAAGGCATCAAACGATTTTTTATTATATCTATTTCAAATTATATCTTTTTATTTTGGTTGTGTTGTATAGTTACCTAATTCTTCTTCACCCCCTTCTATATATATTGGGATCTTCTACTAGGATATGTGGGTGCACTCAGATGATGGAATCCTAGAATCATGAGACACGGAGAATGGTGGATTAAAATTGAAAAAATCAGAAGGTTGGTCATTTAAAGTAGTGTACATGTTTCATGTCCACTTTGGCATGTATCATGATATCATTTTGGTGGAACTGGTGTCATGGAGATGTATCAGTTAAGAGATCATGGACAATTCATGGGAGAAAACATGAATATTTTTTTTATAAAATCATATATATAATATTGTTGCATTTAAATGAAATAACATGGTCACTGCAGATTCGGTTTGATATTATCAAAAAAGAAACTTCTAATACTACAATTTTTATGGATTTTGGGGAGTACTGGTGCTCATTCAAGCATGAGTTGTATATTGGGTGTAAGTGTTTATTTGGTACTAACTTAGAGGGTGTACCTATATTCCCCCACTGTCCCAAAAGTCAATATAAACAATTATGCACATTGGAAGACTACTACATTTATGGTAATCTCAATATTTAATGGTTTTCATATAAAATTTAATTCTAATTACTTGTGTGGAAATTTTTTAGGAAGTGTCATAAAGAAACATAAATAATAAATATTCAATGTCCTGTCTCCACACATTGGGGTTCACTACAATTCCTAAGCATGAAAAGCACCATGTACTTTATTTGGGTATTATGATGTTATACAAGATGTTCTACTAAAAATATCATTGAATAGACATAGGCCATATTTGTGAATTTCTCATATAAGGTTCTAATCTAGATTTGGGAATTTCTCATTTGCAGCATGATATATTGGGCATAGAAGGTCTTGTGCCTCATAAATTTTTTTTTTGCTTGAGTAGAATGAAAAAAAGATAAAAGTGAAGTAAATTCATAGGAATGAGATAAAATTCAAAGAGTTTTAATTTATATTTTAAATATTTATTCAAAATTTATAGATTAATAAGTGTATAATTTCAATAGTCTTCCTTGGAGGCTCTTAATGGTATGGAAGATGAAAAAATTAGGCCACATAATAATTTATATCCAGTATTTGGTGAAGGGAACCGGTGGAGATTAAGATGTCAACCAGGGAAAACATTGTCCCCTCAAGGTATTGGTCTTCATCAGGCTCCTCTCATGCTTATTAGACATCTAAGCTGAAAATAGCTTGTGTTGAAGTGTCAGGGGAAAATAAAATATATTCAGAGGGGCATGAAAGAAGTAGGTTGATAACAGTTCATTTCATGAAAGATTTGGAAGTTCTGAGTATGTCACTTCAATTTGAGGATTTCTTTACATTTGAATCATATATGGAATAAATTATCTCTTTAAATGATATGTCAATTGATTATAATAAGGGTTTTAGTGGTGATAAAGGTGGTGGCAATAGATATTCTAGTGGTGAGGTTGTTGTCGATGCTTCTATTGGGGATGAGGTTACTAAAAATGTTGCTAACGATGAAGATGGTGACGATGGGCATGGGGATGGGTATGGGGATGTTGGTGATGGAGGGATATTAATCCCCTCCATTTTTACATAACAGTTACACTTATGTATGTAATTTAAGAACATGAATTTAATTCTTCTAATAATAATGGTTAATTTATATTTAGTTCATGTGAATAGTAAATTTGATGGAATTTTTTTAATATTGATCTGGATATTTTTTTCACTTATTTGATTGATTGATGAAAAAATCATGTAAATTAAGAATCTTCATCCACGTCTAAAAGTATTTGTGGTGTGTTTCATAAGGGTGTTTCTTGGTCCTCATAAGGGTAAAATTTAATCTATTGATTTTTTTAAGGGTAGAACACATTTTGTGAAAGGGAAGTAGGTGTGGAATTCATATAGGGCCTTTCACAATAGAGTTAATTGACACATTATAGTGAAAAATTAAGATTCATAGAGAAGATTGGGGGGGGGGGGTTAAACTGAAAATAATATACATGAATATGTTTATTTTCTTCTGAAAAGTACTGCATAAATGTTTTCATGCATTTACATAAATATTACATTAGAATCCTTAGTCAAGCATTAGGGTAAGTGGGCAAGGAAGTTATCCTACTTCTTTGTAAAGGTATTTGTGAAGTATATTATATATAACCATATGATGTAGTTTTTATAGTTTTATTCATATTATTCCAATTTCATTTCTACACTACTTTATTTGGTGCTCAAATTCCTTGTGATGTTAATATATTTTACACATCACAAAGGATCTTGATCAACTACATGAACAGGTTGAGAAACCATGGGAAAACTGAACTACAATGAGTGTAATGACCTAAATCATTATAGGTTTTAAAATTCTCAATAGAATTTTAATTTTTCATTTTTTATATGGGTTGTCTTGAGAACTGAGAGTCAAAAAAATATTTTGAGAGTTTTGAATACATATATGAATATTTTTGGGTATGGTTTGTGGACTAGGAGGTGAATTGGGGGGGGGGGGTTAGGAATTAGTAGATAAATGATGGGTGGTTGGTGTGTTTAATTTTTGATACTAGGTATTTATATATATTTTTATTATGTGTTTAAAACATATTTAATTTTCATCTCATTTCCTATGGTATTATTTAAGTATTCAATATCAATTACACCATAACATCGACTAAAATTGATCGGGTTTTATACACCCTACTTCAATGTCATCCTAGGATGATGTTTTCATGCCAAAACTATCTGTTTGGTAAGGTATGTCATAATTTTTAATTTTATAAGAATTATCATTTCAATTAAACTAGTTCTATGAATGATTTATCATGTTTGGTAAGGGATTTTCACATGTTGTTGATGGGGTGTGTTGTGAACCCTTTGGTGTGGTCAGTTGAGGTCTCAGTTATGCAATGGTTCTTTGTGAGTTGTTTGGTGATTATTCTACATTGGTTTAAATTTAATAGTTGATTAAAATTATTTATAATTAATTATTTATGTCATTTAATGCAATTTATGAACTCTGGTGGAGGTACATTCTTAGATGAGGCATGGACATGCTATACCAAGGATTGATAGAGCTTGGTGATGTTTGTAACTCCTTGATCTAGGAATTTGGTGCCTTGAATACAAATCCACAAATGTGATAATGCATGAGTTTCCTCCTAGATTATCATTCCAAAAGGTTCGGTTACATTGATATAGTAAACCCTATCTCCCAACATGAAACCCCTCCCTCCCAACCTACACACCCCCTCCCTCCCAACATGCACCCCCCTCACTCCCTACCTGCAGCCCCCCTAACTCCCACCCAACTTGCACCACCTAACATGTGGCCCCCATCCCGACCTGCACACCCATGATCTTAACTAGTTTCCCCACCCTCCCTCACCCCCCTGCACTCCTATCATGAAGCCCCCCTCACAATATCCTTCCTCAACCCTTTGAACCTACACACCACCTCCCCCACCGCCTCACAAAATTCATCCTGCCCAACCAATTCTCCCCCCCTCCATAATTACACCCCCCTCCATCCCAACCTACCCCCCTCCATCCCAACCCCCCCCAATACATGCAACCCCCTCAATCCCAACTTGCACCACCTCACTCCCAAACTTCACACCTCCACCCCCATGTTGGCTACTAGATATATTGAAAATTTTTGACTCTTTTTTATCATTATTCCTATTTTATTGAAACAAGGGACTCATTTTACATTTATCTATCATTTTTTTATCACTTTTCAAAATTTATATTATATATAGATAACAAAATGAGATTATATAACCCTCCATATACATTTAACCTCCACTTCTAATATATATATGAATCTATTTTCCCTTTTAACATATTTCTCATCAATCTAAAATTTTATTTCCCTTATTATATAGTTTTTTTCTTTACGTTCTTCTCAACCGATTTTTAGGTGTCTTCACCTTTCCTTGTGTCAATGATTACCTAAAATAATATAACCTCTAATGAAATTATACTTAATATTCTAATTTCATATTTGATATTCTTTATAATGTTTTATTTAGTTTCTTATCTCATTGTGATCTATACACACATGAATACCGTATCTCCACCATTCATGGTGTCTTCACATTGTCAAAGAGGATGGGTTCCATTAGAATGACCATCAAGGTCATGAATTAATTAGTTAATGTAAACATAAATAGTAAAACCTTGAACTAAACAAGGTATATTCTTAAGAAATTAATGTCAGTTATCATTTAGTAAGAAAATTTCCATTTGTAATGTAGGTTCAGAATTGTTTTTTATCACACTTTCTTTTAGTTTTCATTAGTAATGAAAGTTTATTATTGGATGTGTATGGGGTATTCTTTGATTCTACATGGAATAATAAATGGGGTCTATTGAAACATTCATTAATTAAAAATTCATTTTTTCTTAACCCTAAATAAGAATATATGTGTTATGAATTCCATTTATAATTATATATATGTATTTTCTTTTTAATATGAAATATGTATTATGTGTATTATGAGTATATGAAATATGTTTTTTCTTTATAATAAAAAGTATTAATTTTTTTATTATCAATATATGGAATGTTAGTTTTTTTTGGAATGTATAAAATATGGAATACGTAATTTTTTTCTTAATATATGAAATATGGAATAAAAATTCGGAATATATTCAATATGGAACATGAGTCTTGTATATATGAAATATGAAATACACATTTTTTTGATAAGGCCATAAATGTAAACTAGTATTAAATTTTCTAGGTTTCAAGTATTAAAAAATTATAGAGTATTTCTTGAACCGAACAATCAATGAAGATTTAGATGGGTGATGACTTCAATGCTTTATGTTCTCAGACATTCATCATCATGGTTTTATTTTTCCCTTTTTATTATATTTTTATTTTCTATAAATATTGTATTATCATTTTCATGGGATGTTGATGATAAATTCCATAATATATTTATTATAATTTAAAGGGTCCAAATTGCATTCTCACTCTGTTTGTTATCATTATTTTTCAATGTGTTATCAACTTTTCTGTAATCATATTGTAATCCATCTAAAAATAAATTACATTCTATTTATTTCTCGTCTACATTTTATATTATGTTTTTAATGATCTTATTTATATTTTATCTCATAATAATTATTATAGTGTTAATTTCAAGTTCTATAAATTAGAAGGATATAGAGAAGATTCTTAATATAGGTTTTTCTTAGTATTGTAATCTTACATTAGCTAGTACTAGGTTTTCCTATTTATTTTTTGGGAATATTAGGTTATAGAAGATGGGAGGGGGTATTTTCATTCAACCATTCAAGGTAATAATTTCTTTTAGGCTGTAGGTTTTTGTGATTCCCCTCAATGTTTTCCATCTATGTAGTTAAGAACTCCACAATGATGTGGTTCTCTTGAGATACCTCAACCTAGACCATCTCCTTTGAATGGGGACTGATTAATACATGAAAATAAAGTTCTTATTTACTATCATACGGATTTATAATATATTCTAGGTCAGTATCATTACCCCAACTTGGAAGAGGTTATCATCTTAATGGTGTAATATAATGATCATGATCAACTTCATAGATGGGTTTTTGATTTGGACAATGGTTTTGCCTATGGGAAATCTACCCACATGGAGGGAGACCAAATTTTGGAGAGATATATGATGTTTCCATCACTATTAAAAATGTTTAGGAGTAATAATAATATAGTTCCTACTTATCTCAAGATATGGTATTTTATCTTGAGGGAGAGGGGGATGAAGGAGATGAACCTATATTAAATTATTTCACTAAAAGACATGATAATCATTTTCCTCTTCCAGAGAAGACTAAGAAAAAATATCATACACCCTATTCACTATCCCTCTTGATATGTTCATGATATTGAGGTATCTTATTTTTCTATTCTAGACGAAGGAGAGTACACCTCAAAGGGCTACATGGGGAATACATGTGTATCAACTAGTCATTGTATAGTGGTATTTATGAAAATGTTCCTAAATTCAATGATCCTCCTAGTTGGGGACACATATTTGGCTAAACGTGTTGAAACATTAGTGATAGAGTCCCGATGGATAGGGTTTTTCTTGGTAGAGTGGTGACGTTCCGTTACTGAGGCTCTAGATCCAACAACCTAAGGTCTTCATTTTGCTTATGGTGAGTGCAAGTGGTTTTTGGCTGCGGTCTTTGACTCCGAACAGGTGGTGGAAAAGGGATTTGGGCTTCGGGAATAATCCTGAAGTCAGAGCTTTGGTTTTCATCTTATTCGTATTTTCGGTCTTCTGGATCATCAGTTTCTGCATGATTTGACCCTTTGATTTTGTTAAACTTCATTTATGATTTTATCTATTCTGGATGGAAGGAAGGACTGCAGTTTCTTATGGTATGATTTTATCTATTGTGTCGGTGAATCTTTGGAATCTGTGGTTTCTTGTGGTATGGTTTTCCTGATGAAGGAAGTTTCATTCCTTATTGGTGATGATTTGGTGCTGGTGATTCTGGAGATGGTGGATCTGAGTTGGGCAGTCCTTGGGTCAGTGGAGGATGCAACCTTGATGAATGAGGAACAGACGTGGTTGTCTTCGGATCATGGTGCACAGTATGTTTGTGTTTTGTGGTTCATGGTCTCTCAGCCTTGATTGTTTTATTGATGAAGTGTTAAAATGGTGATGCAGTTGAAATTGATGTGTGGTGGTGTTAATGTTGTTTTGTGGTTTTGTAATGGTAAATTCAAGATGTTGTGAAGTGGTGATGTCATGTAATGGGTACCGACAACCCTTAAACTGGCCTTTTGAAAATGGAAAAAAATGATTTGCAGGAGGTTTAAGAATCACTAAAAACCCTAATTGAGGTTTCTATTATATTAATTAACTACCTTAATTTCAATTTCATTCCATACACCACACATTTTTTGATGATTTTTGACGATGGTAGTGGTTTCCCCAATAAGAGTACATAAAAAACATCACATTAGGATGAGGATCTTGTAACTCCCTTGGAAATTTTATTCATTTTTAATCCATATTTTCCTTATAAATTTTTACTCATGTTTCATTTTACCCGTAGGGTTTTTTTACCCTTTTCTAGTTTTAGAGGTTAATGGAACTAGGGAATCATTATTCAGTTTTAGTTAATGATGATCCATGATGATAATAACTACAGAATTACAATTCCACCTACTAATGTTACTGCTCTTCCTTCTTGGGATTAATCCAAATTTAGGTTGTAATATTATTTATGTAGTATATTAATCTATCTAGTTTGGTGAGTATAAAACATTATTCTTCATTTAACTAATTTCCCTTTATTATAGTGGAACTAATTTAATGTTCAATAATCCCTCTAAGAAACCACCCCCATATTGAAAATGATACTTCTAATGAAATTGATGAGTATGCTGGGGAATATAGACCCTCTATTAAAATATTGGCTGGTTTACCAATTATAGGATGTCTAAAGAATATTATTGGAAGAGGTTCTGTAAATCAAACACCTCATTTATTTCCTTGTTCATTAGGCTGGACTTTCCATTAGGAAAAATGAAACCAAAATACCTCTAAGTCTCCAAAACTCATGAAATTGTTCCCTCTAAAATTGATTTGAAATAAAATGATATAATATACTGATCCTGAACCTATATTCATGTTTTAATTACTAAGATTCATTTGGAATAAATCTATGGTCAAGGGGAACAACTTTTCATACTCTTCGGTAACTTGGGGTGAAGGTGTCATTGATTACGGAAGAATATATAAAATCATGAAAGTGATCCTCCAAGAATAAAAACAACAATATTTTATTGAGATAAATGTATTAATTTTCTATGAAATTATATTTAGACCTTAATCCATGAGGAGTACATAAAGATATTTTCAAAAAACATCATAAAACCACTTAGTTGTGTGATCTGGTGATAAATTATTCTACACAAATAGAAGAATTTGAAGCATATATAGATCATGTGAATTAATATATTATAGATATAATGAATTTGATAGAGGATGTTCTGAGAGAAGCCCATAATTTATCCTCTTTGATTAAGTCACATCACCCACTAGAAAAGGGAGAGTAAATTGAATAGGAAAAACATCATCATCGAATTGATTCCACCCATCGCACTCTTAACGATCTTTAAAACATAAAAGATATAAAAAAAATTATGATCTTGTTATTTTTTCATAAACAAGACTTTATATTAATTATTCCTCTTCCCTTTTTGTAATTATAAATAAATAAATCTTCTAAATTCCATGTGTTTTTATCAAGCCTTCTTTTTTTTTGATTTGATTTTATCAAATGGTAATTAATTTTGTCACAAAATAGTTTCTTTAGGTTAAATTAAACTTAAACATTGATATCTAATTTTTATTGTTTGAACCATATCTACTACCTATGATATAGTAGCATAAAATTTATACTATCACTTGGACATCAACATTCTTTCCATTTTGAACATCTTCCCTCTTTGTACATTCATAAAAATTATACAAACTCCCAGTGAGGACATCAAGATAATTTTTCAATGGGTAATAATGTTCATAGTTAATCCAATTAAATTATACATTATCCTTATATAATGTAAGGTTATCATTGGATATGTATGTTGTGTTATTTTTTCTTCATGTTTTGATGATAAATTGTGGTTTGTAACTAGTCTGTATTATATTCTAGTTTCTATTGTTTTTATTGTTTGTAACTGCTTCTTACTTCAGCTGGTCTGTATTGTTTCTATTATGGTTCTCCCAATTTTCTGGGGTGTTTTTTGATTATTCTTGTTCTTTATTGTTTGTAATTTCTTATATTCTGGTTGGTATTGGATGTGAACGATGGCAGGAAGTGGCAAGGCGGGTAGCAACTGGAAGTATGAAGAAGTAGAAACCTGATAGTTGATGCTTTAGGGAGAAGTATCTATACCTATATATCATTGAACCATGGGTATATTACATTTATGTGAAACTATACTACCATATTTTGTAAAAACATGGGAATATATACCCATGATTCTCTAAAACCATGGGTATTATGATACTATGGGAAGCATCATTTATACCCACAGTTCTATGAACCATGGGTATATTACATTTATTTAATAACATATTCCCACTATTTTGATAACTGTGGGGATAGATATATACCTATAGTTTACTTAAAAAATGGTTAATATGAAATTTCACTCGGCTATACCCACTGTTCAGCCAAAAGATATGCTACATGGAAATATTGGGGCCTTGATATCCCACGGTTCATGAAACCATGGGTGTAGCCTATACCCAGAGTTTCATGGGCTATACCCATGATTATAACCATAGGTACAAGGAAATTTTCCTATAGTGAAAAATATATTCCATTATATGTGGGGTGTCTATAAAATAACACTAATCAATGATTACATTCTATGATTTCCATGGTGAGTGGAGATTCATGATGTCCAATGAGGTGTTTATTGCCTCTTCGTAGGCCCACATGAGCTATGCTTGATGTGAGAAACAAGGGGGGATATATGATCAGTCTCATTGAATATATATATATATATATATGTATACACGAGACTTTTATACTATGAAATTCCTTAGGATATTTGGTATAGAGATCAGGCATGTTAAAGTTGTCCAATGTATCTTGATTATGACAATAATCAGAATCATCGTAGTTTGATTAATTTCTCGATCCACTGATAGATGAGGATTAGTAATCATATCAGGGTAATTACTGAGTCCCAATGGATGAAATCTTATAGATATTATTCTTACATTAAAGTGTATTTTTGTTAGATCTCAGGCCACAAAAATTTATCCTATGTATTCTGGTTCTTATAGGAATCAGAGTTCACATAGATCATTTTATATCAGGGCTTACATACTGAGGCTTCTTTATTGACCGAGGCTTACACTCTAAGGTTTCCATTGTAACCCTAGGGTGTTTACTATGGATGACATGATCAGTGAAATTCCATAAGACCACATGATCCATGATCATCATGAGAAGTAATGGTTGTTAGTGATCAATGTCATTACTCTGAGTAAGGTCTCGGATACTGGGATCTCCCTAAATAATAAATATGAAGATAAAACCATGAATAGGTGTTCTATATATCTAGAATATAGTAGGAATTAGTGTAATCATAGTTCCCTTTATATTTGGGATTACACACCGAGGATACCCTTGTGATCTGGTCTTCTTGTCTAGAGGGTGTCACATTGCCCAATTGACTTGTCCAAAGGACATCTTGTCACCCAGTTGGATTATCCTAGAATCCATCACATAACCTATCTTGATACATATGGGGGTTTTTCAATAGTTAGTGTGACATGTTTTGATGGATGTATTATGTGTTGGCCAACATCCTTGGAGGTCATCATGAGCCCTGACCTCTTTATCTAGAGGTTGTTGCGGGTCTCAGCTCAAATTCTTGTAGGGTTTCATGAGGGATTTATTGTCGTCCGTAACTTCAAGAAATGACTAATCTAAGAGAACTCCATTTTATGAGTTAAGAGATATCGCAGAAGGAAATCCCAAGGATTAGGTGATAGACTCAGATGGTTTCATTATAATATGGTTTTGTGCCAAAGGGTGATCATGTGACATGGTTTTACATATCCATAGGATTGCATGTGTCCCAAAAATCATGCGAAAGGAATTTCGTGATATCTAGGAGAGGTGTCCTGGTTCTATCATATGTCCTTCAATGACTCGTGTGTGGGTCATGAGGGTCATGAAACATGTATTTTGTTTTTTTTCATCCACTTTTGGTATTATTCCTACCCCATGTATTGTGAATTCCATATTTTTTGTTTAGTATCAGTGTATTTTGAGTAATGTTTGATCTAAAAGAGATTTGGTATGTTCTCCATAATCCATTCCATCATCCCTTCATGTGATCTACGAATGATCATGGGAAGTACTTTATCTATGGATAATGATTTCTCTTATTGTTCTTTTGAATATTAACTGACCAAAAGACTTATTGGCCATGTGATCTTCCACATTTGAATATTTGCATCAATGATTAGGTATTTTGTGGTCAGGTGTTTCATTAAGTATTATCCAGTTCCTTTTTCATGCTATAGTGGATAATTTATAGTCCTCACCACCCCAGATACTTGCTAGTTTATGCAGCGTATCTGGTGTAGATCCCAGAGGGAGTCAAAGAAGTGGGTTGGCACCACGTAGTTTCATGAGTCATTGCCCTAGTCCATTCTATGTGTGTCACCTAATGTTCAACGGTCACAAGTTTATTCCATCAATTCATCCTTTATTGGATTATAGCTAATTATTGAAGACTTGTTTGGTCATTCGGGCAAGTCAATGTACATTTCATCATGTCCCATGGACATGAAAAAGGGTTTTCTTGATAGAATGATGCCATTCCTAGGGTTATCCATTTGGAAAGGGGCCCTTTCCATGGGTTATCATGAGGTATATTCATCTTTTTATGAGGTCTAATCGAGCCAAGTTGTAAATTTCCCAGCTGTGTCAAATATTTTTCAGAGACCGTAAGATCTATCTCCTCCTCCCATTGTATCCCATTTGCATTATTTTACAATGTTCAGAGATTTATATTATTTTCATGAGCAATGAATTGTTCATTTTCTCTATTTTTGGATGATTCCTTACATGTCTAATATGGGTAGTATGGTGGAGTGAGAGTATATCATTTAAAAAATCAATCTTTTTTTCTTCTTAGTGCATTGAAGGGGGAAACCAACAGTTTTCCATACATAATCAAGGAATTCTATGTAGAAATATGATAACAATTCAAAGAGAATTCATGAGATGATAAGGACATGTAGTCCTGGACTTGCAGTGCCATGCGGAACACCGGGGGTGAGCCAAATGTTCTTTAACAACTACAACAACCGGTCACCTCTTCCGAATTATCTCCTCTGTTATATTTTATTATGTTTTGGTGGTATTGGTATTTTAAAAGTATATCATCAGGGAAATGTAAACTATTGAATTTTGATATGGAGCATGAGTCTTATGACCCCTAAGGGTCCCCCCTTGGATATTATTCCTCTTTATTTTTCTATGAATTTCAAATGGTTTTTCTGGAACTTGCTAATAAAAAACCATGTTGCCTAGGGGAATTCATTTATTTGTCACCATGCGGCCATTTCTTGTCTAGAGATCTACTGTGAGAGAAGGAAGGACTATTGAAGGTGGTCTGTGGGATTTGTCAAAGGATATGAGCTGTACGAGGAATCTTTACATGGCCTTTAAATGGTCACATGATTGCGAGTCCCTTGGGGCTCATGTGATCCACAAGTATTGGTTTCTTTTCCATTGTAGGAATGTAATTCCCATATCCAACTATTCCTTCCTATGTGCATTTATTGATTCTTATTTTGTAAGTGATGAAAATATCCCCCCCCCTTAGGAGCGACATCCTTGGGGATAGGAAATCGATTATGAGGAAAACTAATGTTAGCCTGAGTCATTGGTGGTGTTGAGAAATGATGTCTTAGGTTAATTTTGATCTAATTAATGACATTTTCTATTTTGTTAATTTTATTATATATATGTTTGGAGTAAATTTCATTCATAAGGCACCCCTTCTCAAGAGAAATAATTTTTTCTCTTATTCTATGTGATTCCAACATGAGACAGTTCTATGAGCCATCATCATGGGCTTTGTTCATGAGCATGTGAATCACGTCTATTTATTCAAAGCTCTGCTTGAAGATTGTATCTTGATCACACGCTTGTCTATTCAAAAAGAGAACTATACTCAGGTAACTTCTTAGATTTAAAATATTATTTTTGGGGTTGTATTGAGGGATTATTTGGATCTATTGGCCCAATAATTTGATCGCCTATGACTTGTGTGACCTTGTTCTGGTCTCCTGATCACGTGTCTCTAAGTGGATCCTGCGATGCACCTGATGTCACTAGTCCTCATCTTAATTTAAAATATTTATTTTATTTGATTAAAAATTTCCACTTAGTTTTTGGAAGATGGATTTTGTTTCTCATCAAGGACCATTGGTGGCATCAAATCAAAGGGCCCTTATGGATAGAAAATGTATTGTTGATATCCACAATTGTGTGTATACTGCTAGTGAGTTTCTAAAACAATTCCTTTCTCTTAGGCTACAAGGCTACCCCTTTTCTAACTGACTCTATCAATATGATTGTTTTTCAGATGATGCTTCCATACCTCAGCCAGACTATAACATTCCATCTTGTTGGGTGTGCAGTTCTCTTGACTGTGCTCAAAAAACTATTACCGATGATAGAGACTGAGTTATAGCTCAGTACCGTGGCTTATCTTATTAGTTTCACAACTCTCCTATGAGCCCAAATTGTCATGAATTTTTCCAACAACCTATTTATCACATATATTTGAGTATACTCACCCCTTTTATAGACTCTTATTGTGTTTTATGGTAGTCTAAATGAGACATTCTCCCTAGATGAATCTTTTGTAATGAATGTGAATGTCTACTTTGTGTGATGAAAAGATGTTTTGACTGTATTGAAGATATATACATGGTTTATATTTATAATGTTGTGTATATCTCTCAATTCATCATTTACCACCAACTAGAACTTCTTTACTAAATTATTATCCATTGGTGTCTTAGGACTAACATGTCTCATCTTCCTCTTGGGGATGTGGGTATCAGTTTATGGTATATTCATCAATTGGGTAGTATTCCTCCTCTTAGAGAGATTTGTGTTAAATTCCATCATGTTCTGGATGTCTTGTATGAGATCTTATATGATCACCCTTAATTATGCGGTTCTTGCATCCATGGTGGAAGAGCTGGTCATCTGTTAGTTGTACACACCATATCGAATTTCTTGATGGTTTGGCTGTGTTTCGATAGATTCTCCCATCCCATTGGTCAGTGCCTAAGGAGATGAAATTCCTTGATTCATTATTCATTTCTAGTAGATACAATAAGTGAAGATATATGGTCAAAGAACATGCATTCACATACAATTTTATTCTCATTTTTTAACTAGTATAATGCCAAGACATGGGTAAAAGATTATCCCAATGGTGTGTTAGGCCAGCTGGTCCATCATACGGAATGGAATTTTGTGTCGCTAACTCCTTTATCTATGGTGTAGAAGGAATTGATTGAACATATAGGTAAGGAATCAAGGAACTGACCCAATATTGATGATGTTTATTTTGATAGTCGATCATATTCAGTGGAGGAAATCAGTCCCCCAGTACAATCCCCGGACGATATGACGGCTGAGAGTAGAGCTTATAGAAAATCTATAGATGATATACACATTGATAGAAGAGGTTATGGGACCTCCTCTCCTACATTCACATTGTTTCGAATAATTATCCCTCCATCTATCAAAACTACTCCATTGGTTGTAGGGGCATTGGAGAGACATAGGCTAACCTGGAAACAAATTCCTTCCATGATCAAAGAATCCCCCTTGGAAGCATTACATGACCAAGGGGAACACCATCACCCATTATTTCTTGACTTGGGGATGATGGTTTTGATTGTCATCCACTGTATGAAATTATGATGAAATTGTTTTGATTTAGAAATATCTAGTCACAAGTGAACAGAATCTACATGGCTTTGTTGATGAGGCTCCACTTTCCCAGAAAATGTGTGTAACATCAGAGGCGATGTATAAGATTCATCATCTAGTATCTGAATTAGAGAGTAAAATGGATTTCTGGAATATAAATACATGGATGTATGATGAAATAATTTCTCATTTTATATCTGGACTTTTTACATCTTCATCCTCATTGGATGCTCCTCAAAATAGGATTGAATAGATGACTACATTGGTTGATACTCTTCATCCTTGTGTAGATGAGGAAGAATATGGGATAGAGGCACTCCAACATTTTATAGATGCTTCTTATTAGAGTCATGCTGACCTTACCAGCATAACTGATCATCTTTTTTCATGGTTTTATTTTTTTCACTCCGTTTTGAATGGATCATTGGAGACACTCCAAAATGAAGAAATTACTCCCCCACTTTTGCACAATAAAAATAGTCCATCCAAACCATAATTTTTTCCCCAACTTCTATTTTTTTGTGATATTCCTATCATCTGATTACTTAGATATCATTTTAATCTCTTGTGATACCCTCCCATTTCATAATGTCAGGAATACCTAAATGTCCTATCATGAACCAGCCCGGGTACCCTGGTAACCAGATAACTGAGCGGACCCTGACATAGCCTGAAGGGTGTTCCCGATCCCCACGGGTCGGAGACTAGCACCAGACATCGTACAACATACAAGTGGGAACGATTTTTCCACAAGAATGCTGAAGTAAGAGTAAAACAAAATAGTATGCATAACAAAAGAAACTCCACTGGGAGTAATGTACCAGAATACAAATAGGCACAAAAAGTCAAAGTATTATAACCCAAGTACCAAAAGGGAAAACAGTCCCAAGGTCCCAAAGGACATAACTCACCAAGTCCAGAGATCAACAACTGGTTCCACCTCTAAAAGGTTACTTACATTCACTCGATCCTGGAAGAAGGAAATCTACAAACACCCGAAGGCAAAAGTAGGGTGTGAGCCTAAGCCCAGTAGGATACCACCAAAGATTCCATAACAAATGCCAAATCTAGATCATCCTGATAAAATCTTTCCATTTTCAAATAACCAGGTTTGGCAATTCGAAAGCATATTTTAACAGAACATTCTATACATTTTTCAAATGATGGAAAAACTAATTTAAACAAAGGTTTTACAAATGATGGAATATTTATAAAACAATGGATTAAGTAAAAAATTTACATAAAATAGTTTATATAAATTCAGTAGGCATGTAAAGCAGTTCAAAAACATCGACATACATTTATATCTCAAATATAAATAAACAAAAGAGCAACATGGTCATCTTCCAAAAGATACGATAGCATTAACCAGTTATCGGATTCCACACTCTCTATGTGAAATCACCAAGATGTGTATACACATGTCCCTATGACAATGGCCAAAGGAGACTCATCACCAACCCTTCAGGGATGTGACCCATCACATGTATGTTTTAGAACATTGTCGTAGCGTAGATTGTATCCAAATAACTCACTAACTACCTAAAGCTTGCATGCGCTCTTACATGATGGGTGAACTATTTTAAGATTTCTTAAAATACGATCAATCCCATTCTTCCATTTCAAAAGTGAAAATATCATTCCATTTAAAACCAAAATAGGTTTTATTCAAAACATGCCTCTTTCACAAGATAAAACCAATGGTTTTTATAAAATCATTTTAAGCCATTTTCATAAGTTTGAAATCCATTCAAAACCAGTTCCATAATTACACATTTGATTTCCAAAATTAAATTCAATAATATATTTGAAAACATTTCCATCAAATCCACAATTTAAATTAAAAAATTTAAATCAACCAATTTTCCATAAACACACCAAATTCAATGGAATTGGGGTTTTTTCCAAATTTCCATTCCAAAACCATTTCAAATATCTCAATTCAATGGAATAAATTTTTTATCAATATAATTGAAAGAAATATGAGAAATTGAATTTAAATCAATAATTGAAATAAATCAATCAAATACAATGATAATAATATTTGGCAAGACGGGACATAACCACCTACCTCGAAGGTTTTGACCAAAACCACAATGGTCGAGAACACTTAAGAAAACCAGGTCGCTTTGTCAAGAACCCATCTTAGATCTCTCCTCCTAGTAATACCAAGACCAAAACTCATCAAACATGGTACCACACACTTAGATCTACCCATAATGGGCATAGATCATAAAAATCAATAGAAGAGGAGAAGTAGATCTAAGTAGATCTAAGAAACCGATCAAGAACGATGAAGAACGATCACATAACTCAAGAGTCCAACTTCAATTCACCAATATGAGCCTTTGGATCGCCTCTGGAATGATGGGATAACCTTATATGACCTTAGAAGAAGAAAAATCCTGAGTTAGGTAGAATAGGAGGAAAAATGAGCCACTTAGAGGCAAAATCGAGCGAGATCCACAATTTAAGGATCTTATTTAAGTGACCGCACGGTTTGGCCGCACGGTTTGACAAACCATGCGTGAGCTACTACCTCGGCCACCCATCTTGCACAGCTCAGCCAAATGGTTATACAAACCGTGCGCTACCTGTGCGGAAGCTTTTGCCCAGGTTTTAGGTCCCACACGGATTGGCCGCACGGTTTGTCAAACTGTGCGCAAACCGCGCACAACACACTGTCATCTAGTTTTTCTTTAAAAGTTCACCCAAACTCAACCCAAATCATTACTCAAAAAGGGGTAGTTAGAAACATCTAAATGTTCCTGAAAACATAATGGGATGTTACAACCTCCCCACCATGAAATCTTTCTACCCCCAAAAAGCCTATGAAGAAACATCCCTGTCAAAAAGATGAGTCCACTGATCTCTCATTAGTGCCTCCCTTTACCATGTCTCATGGGAATCAGAACCATGATTCCAGAGTATGTGGACCAGAGGTATCATTCTCCCATGAAGTACCTTGGTCTCAGAATCAAAAACCCTGACTGGTCATTCAGTAACAGATAAATCTGGTTCAATCTCAATATCACTCCACCTCACAACATGAGATGGATCCGAGAGATACTTTCGCAGCTGCAATACATGGAACACGTTATGTATAGACGTCAGCTGTGATGGTAGATATATATGGTAAGCAACTTTCAACATAAGAACAACAACCTAAAAATGTCCCACAAAATGAGGAGAAAGCTTCTCTTGCCTCCCAAGCCGTCGATGACCTAATCGGGGTGAAACTTTCAAGAACACCTGGTCACCAACTGATAACTCTAATGGTTTACGTCGATGATCAGCATAAGACTTGTACCGAATCTGAGAAGTCAACATTCTTTGACGAATCAACTGGATCTTAGCTATCGTCTCTTGGACCAAACTCAGTCCTACCAAGGAACTTTCACCAATCTTCGACCAACATAAAGGAGATTTACAAGGATGTCCATACAATGCCTCAAAAGGATCCATTTTGATCGCAGATTTGTAACTGTTGTTATAAGAGAACTCAAATAGCCCCAGGTGATCATCCCAAGACCCACCAAAATTGAGAACACAAGCATGGAGCATATCCTCAAGGATCTGAATAGATCTCTCTGTCTGGCCATCAGACTGTGGATGGTAGGCCGTGCTCAAATGAACCTGAGATCCCAGTGCCTCCTGAAGTCCTCTCCAAAAGAGAGAAGTGAACCGAGGATCCCTATTAGAGACTATAATAGATGTAACTCTGTGAAAACGAACAACTTCTTTCACATAAATAGTTCCCAACTCCTCAATTTGGGTTGTTTCTCAAATAGGTATAAAGTTTGCCGACTTAGTCAGTTTGTCGATCACAACCCATATCGCGTTATTCTTCCTCTAGGATTGAGGTAACCCAACCACAAAGTCTATAGTGATTTCATCCCACTTTCATGTAGGGACTGGAAGTGGTTGAAGCAAACCCGAAGGTTTCTGGTGCTCGGCTTTCACCTACTAGAATGTGTAGCAATGAGATAAAAACTCAGCAATGTCTTGTATCATACCTGGCCACCAGAACTGTCGCTGCATGTCATAGAACATCTTCATGGTTCCTGGGTGTACAACCCACTGAGAGTTATGGAAACCCCCCATTACATCCTTCCTTGATGCTAACGAAACAACGTAACAGTTTTGATAACACAGAACACCCTCTTTGGGGAACAACCACAGAGTGTCGGTCTCCCCACCATAAAGAGAGTTCCTAATGATATGAAACTCAACATCCTATTGTTATTCATGAGGAATAAACTTTATAAGAGCAGATATCAACTAAATATTGGCTAAAGAAACCTCATTCCCCTTCCACTGAACTCTAATATGCAACTGAGCAAAAAGAACCATCAAACTCCACTCTTCTGAAGATTCTTTCACAGCCTGTGATGGAAGTTTCCTTCTTAACGCATCTGAAACTACATTCCCTTTCCCCGGGGTATAAGAAATTTCAATGTATAAATATTTTAGGTACTCCACCCAATTCCTTTGGAGGAGATTTCAATCTTTTTTAGAGAAGATATAACTCATGCTCTTGTGTTCTGAATACACGATAAACCATTCTCCATAAAGGTAATGTCTCCAACACATAAGTGCATGCATTACAGCAGAAAGTTCAAGGTCATGGTTAGGATAGTTCTTCTCATGAGGCTTAAGCTTATGAGATCCATATGAAACAACATGATTGCCTTGCATAAGGACACATCCCAAATCCGAACCCGATGCATCACAGAAGACCACATAACCTATCCCAGTCTTAAGAAGAGTTAACATCGGCGCAACAGTCAGAAGATGCTTTAGCTCAACAAAATAACTCTGACATTTATCATTCCATGAAAACCTTAATCCCTTTTGAGTCAGATTAGTCAATGTAGAAGATAAATTTGAGATGTATTTAACAAAATGGCGATAATATACCAATAATACCAAGATGCTCCAAATCTCGAAAATGTTTCGTGGTTGTTCCCAAGTCATAACAGCCTTCACCTTTTCAGGATTAACTGATATTCCTTGTTCTAACATGACATGTCCTAATAATTTGACTTCTCGAATCTAGAAATCACACTTTGAAAGCTTGACATAAATTCGGTGATTCATTAGAAGACCCAGAACTGTTCTCAGATGATGCACATGATCCTCCTCAGTCATGGAGTAGATAAGAATGTCATCCACAAAGACCACTCTGAATGTATATAAATAATCACAGAATATTGTGTTCATCAAAGCCATCAAAACTGTTGGAGTATTTGTTAGGCTGAAGGGAATAACAAGGTACTCATAATGGGCATACCTACTCCGAAAATCTATCTTAGGAATATCAGTTTCCTTTATCCTCAACTGATGGTAACCAGATCGAATATCAATTTTTGAAAACCACTTTGCCCCTTACAATTGATCAAACAAATAATCAATTTGTGGTAAAGGGTATTTGTTCTTTATCGTAACTTTATTGAGCTTTCGATAATCAACACATAAGCGAAGAGAACCATCAACCTTCTTGGTGAAGAGAATAGGTGCTGCCCATGGTAACACACTCGGGCGTATAAAACCTTTCTAAAGAAGATCATATAACTGAGACTTTAGTTATTTTAGTTTAGTTGGAGCCATTCGGTAAGAGGGAATAGAAACTGGTTGAGTATCAGGCATTAAGTCAATAGAGAAATCAACATCCCTTACTGGTGGCAAACCAGAGAAGTCAGAAGGGAACATGTTGGGAAACTCAGTAATGACTGGAGGAAGATCACCACACATTGAATCTCTCACTAGATAAAAAGGAAACACTGATATATCTTTCCCCAACTCTGGATAATAGGGTCCAACTCTGCTTTATCTTGGGTCCCATTCTCCTTGAAAAACAAGAGGCACACCACTGGGTGTAGTACGGTAGACCCGTCGAAGATAACAATCGATCCGGGCTTTATTGGAAATGAGCCAATCCATCCCAAATATAACGTCAAAAGATTTCATGTCGAGAACCAAGAAACTCCAAACATGATCAGCATCTGATAGATATAAGACACAAGCAGGAATACGGAGACCCTTCTCTCTCATTGTACCAAGGGGTGTAGTAATATCCATCACACAAGATAAAATCTCCATAGGCAGATTAAGCAGATTAACTAGATGAGTTGAAATAAAAGAGTGAGATACAACAGTATCAAAAAGAGATGTCACTAAAGATGAAGCTATTGTAATGGTACCTCTCATAGTTGCAGGACCTGTATCAGCTACCTCTGGCGACTCTTCCACTGCCTGAAGAATCTTCATTCCGGATTCCTTCTACTGGAACCCTTTTTTACATGAAGCATTTGATTGCCCCGCAGTATTTTGTAGGTGCTGATGATTCTGTTTCACTACACGGAGTAGAGATGTGATGGCAGAATCTCTGAAGGTTCCCTAAGTGTCTGCAGGAGCTACAGTTCTTCGGTGCCTTAGTGCAAACCCTCTTAGAATGTCCTGGATTCCCACACTGATAGGATGTCAAGAAATCCCCTCCTGGTGCCACCATAGGTCTGGAATGACTTTGTTATTGACGACCACCATGAGAAACATCGTGCTTCCATTTTCCATTAAAGGAACCAAAACTACCACTAGAAAGAACATGAACTTCCTGCAACCCTGACATTCCTACAAAATCCATCTCAACCATCATTTCCCTATCCAGCACATCGACATAAGTGGATAAATTTAGTACGAAAACCTGAGAATAGATATCTGATCGAATCCCCAACTCAAATCTTCGGTCCTTCATCCTCTCATTTGATACAATTTCAAGAGAAAACTGTACCAACTCAGCAAAGCAATTTGAGTACTCAGTCGCAGTTTTGTTGGCCTGCTCAAGTTTGAAAAACTCCACAGCCTTAGCTAACACCATAGATTCTAGATATAACTGATCAGTGAAAAGAACCCTAAAGAATTTCCACTCCAAACCCTCGTGTTTCCCATCCATCACCATCATGTACCACCATCTCCTACTTGGTCCCTCCAGCACAAAGGTGGCACACTTCACCTTGATTATATCCGGTGTCTCCAAAAAACCAAACAAACATTCAATCTTACTGAACCATTCCTCAGCATGTTGAGGATCAGTGGAGCCTTTGAAGACTGGTGGCTTCTGGCATAGGAACTCTTGGGAACGACATTGGAGAATATCACTATGAGGAACTATAGCTGGAGCTTGAATAGTTAACAGAGGTGGTGCCTCTCCCAGAGCTTGGACAGTACGAACAATCACCTCTACCAGACTTGGATCCACTATAGGACTTGCTTGCTAATATTCCGCAGTAGCAATTTTTTGGATTTTATTTCCACGTCTTCTCGGAGGAATGATGCTACACAATATCAGTAGACAACAAAGAAGATATTAGATTAACACTCAACCCGAGTAACAAGGAAAACTACTCTTAAAATAAGGGATAACAATATTTGGATTCCACTCTATCCAAATCAAAATAGGGAAAAGACTAGAACTAATCAACAAGTCTCCCTTCCCTAACCACCCCTGGCGATATAAGGTTCATTGCGGTGAGAGATGGCTAGGCACTCAACCACAACTACCTCCTAAATCACGACAAGAATACTCAAATTCATACTGTCATCAAGGCAAGATGCTCAACCTTCCTCTGATACCATTTTTTCACGAACCAGCCCGGGTACCCTGGTAACCCGATAACCGAGTTGGCCCTAACATAGCCCGAAGTGTGTTCCCTATCCCCATGGGTTGGTGACTAGCACCGAGCATTGTACAACATACAAGTGGGAATGATTTTGCCACAAGAATGCGGAATCAAGTGAAAAACCAAACAGTATGCATAACAATAGAAACACCGCTGGGAGTAATGTACCAGAATAAAAATAGGCACAAAACGTCAAAGAACTACAACCCAATTACCAGAAGAGAAAACAGTCCCAATGTCCCAAAGGACACAACTCACCAAATCCAGAGATCAACAACTAGTTCCACCACCAAAAGGTCCCTTTCCTTTGCTCGATCCTAGAAGAAGAAAATCTACAAACACCCGAAGGAAAAAAGTAGGGTGTGAGCCTAAGGCCAGTAGGATACCACCAAATATTCCATAACAAATGCCAAATCTAGATCATCCTGATAAAATCTTTCCATTTTCAAATAACCAGGTTTGGCAAATCGAAAGCATATTTAAATAAAACATGCTATACATTTTTCAATTGATGGAAAAACAAATTTAAACAAAGGATTTAAAAATGATGGAATATTTCTAAAATAATGGCTTAAGTAAAAAATTTATATAAAACATTTTATATAAATTTAGCAGGCATGTAAAGTAGTTCAAAATCATTGACATACATTCATATCTAAAATATAAATAAACAAGCAGGAAACATGGTCATCTGCCAAAAGATACGATAGTATTAACCAGTTATAGGATTCCACACTATCTATTTGAACTCAACAAGATGTGTATACACACGTCCCTATGAAAATTGTAGAGACCCGTATCTTGACGTACATGGTCATTACATTACTTTTGCGGAATACTTAGTACATAACAAAAACACACACACAAGTATCGTAATAGTTTAGTGTCTTTGGAAACTCGGAACGTAATCTTCTAATCGTGGTGAAAGATCTTCAATATCTCCCATAAAGATCTTCCCTTTTTTTTTACCTAAAAACCTTTCTTTATATCCTGGGGAAAAGAAAACATAAAAGGGTGAGCTCAAATGCTCAGCAAGGGCAAATAAAGGAAATAAAAATCATATCATATCTTTATGAAAATCAAAACCTGCAAAAGAGATCATAATATCTTAACATGGAATAAATCATAGAAGTAAAAATGAGATCCCCAAAATCATAACATAAAACTTGAAACTTTGTGGCATGAACACATAATCATGGAAAATCATTTCTTGTTAGTCATGACTCATCGCCAAGACTATCTTAGTGGACAAAGTCCCTTTCTGAACCGAGTTCACTCCTCGTTTCAGTCCTGTATCACTGAACCGAAATAACTTTCCGTTCCAGCCATGTCTATCTCATGAGATATAAAATCTTTACCCAATGAATTGGAGGGAGATATAGGTCCCACCCATCTTATAATGAATCCTTTCTTATGTGTGCCACATAATCATAAAACATGCATCATCGCATAACACATGTAACAAAAATGGGATTCTTGAAACATCATGACATCATAAATCAATTCATATATGATAAAGGAATTCATAAACATAATTCCATCACAACATAGTCAAACCAATGTAAAAATATGGATAGAAACAGAACCCTTTATTATCTTAGATGGAAAATAATTTTGATAAAACACTTGAATTGAATTCTTGAGGAAAATATCCTTTCTTCAAAAACATTTTTCCATACAACTTTAAAATAAAAGAAGTTGATTAAAAATAAACTTGAAAACTTGTAAAGGAAGCTTCTTTGAAGTAATGTTTTAAAAATCCATTCATGCCGTATAAGTTAAAAAAAAACATTCTTCGTACTTTTGTCGGAAAAGTCAAAAAGTACCTCGTACGGAAAAAACGACAAAAGATTCCTTTCATATTCTTTACTAAAAACTCACCTAAGGGTAAAATTCGATTTAAACTATTTCAAGTGGATGGAAACAATATTACATATTGAGGGAACATGGATGTGGATGATAAAATACACCCCAGTAAATACTTACGAATAAACAATCTCGGATAAAAATGAGATTGTGATATTTCCCTTACCTTAGGTCCGATTAGCTTTGTACGTGTCCGAAGCTCCTGTATAATGGTTTAAATAATGTTATTGACTTATTCCAGAATCATACATATTGATATGAGATCATATATGGTCATATTATTAGCTTCTTGTTAGTAATATTTCATTGTTACTTGTTACTCGGGTCTTTATAACTTTTTGTTCTTATGCGTGTTTTGTCGAATAAATTCTTATTCTTATATTTAGGTTATAGATAATTCATTTCCAGAATGGTATTAGTGTAGTATATACCATATTCATTCATTCAATTCATTTATACAATCATTATGAAATGAAGATCATGTAGAACGAGTCGCATCACATCGTGGAGACGGTATTCCGTACGTACGCACGAGTGATGATATCGTTCCTATGATCGTGGAATTGTATTGGAGTTTATATATATATTATTTCAGTATCAATATTACTTAATAATAATCATATATAGTTACTCATTACACCATTATACCCATCCTTGTAAGGTGATGGTGGAAAATAGATTACACCACGGCGTGGAGACGGTATTCCGTACGTACGCACGCGCGGTGATTTCATTTTTCCGTAGGATGGATAGAAGGTGAATTAGGGTTGTTTCATATTTATAATAACATATCAGTATGTAAGTAATACTGATGTTATTACTTCGTCATGAAACAACTAAAGAAGAAGAAGTTGAAGAAGAAAGAAATTGAAAAGATCGGTAATGGATATTACCTCTTCTTTGGAACGCCTCTTTGAATCCTCCACTTAAGGAACTAAGAGTGGTCTTTGGAGAAGACCAGGACCTCTAGGACTATTCTAGGGAAGTGGAGGGGAGAAAAGGGCAGGGGTTGGCCGAGCTTGAGTGCTCAATTTGGTGTGAGGAGGAGGGGGAGGAGGTGCCCTTTTATAAGGGAGGAGAGGGGCACCTTAGGAATATCTCAAAATATTATTTTATATTAAAGTCAAAATCGGTTTATAATGGTTCCAAAGGGTCTTATTTCGAAGATAAAGTGGGGATGGGTCGAAATCCTATCAACCAATATAATTTAGACAAGTTTAGGATATTATTTTAACCTTATCAATTAGATTTAACACTAAGTTAAATAATTTAACTTTTAGCATGTCTTTTTGTTTTCTTTCACTATATGGTTAATAAACTTACTATAACATGCCAAACGAACCCCAAATTGTTTATTATTAATATATATATCCTTATCTAAGTCATTTGGCCGAACCTTAGATTTTTAGGAATACAATAACAATTAATAATATAATATTTGATTTAAAAACTATTTTGTGTCAATTTTGACACTATTTGATATATGATTTTTGTGAAAGTCATAACAGAATTATATGTTCGAACCAAGTTGATTAAATCAACAATAATATATCATAGTAACCTATAAAATTAGTGGAATTCATAAAAAGTCTCAAATTACATTTATTTTGGTATTTATATTATCAATTTTGTCAATATTTCATTAATAAGATAATTACTGCATCATCTTTGTGTCATAAATAAATTAAATTATTTGATGTCTAAAAATTACAAATAAAATACCATCATGTAGGAAATCTTTTTATCTTTCTAATGAATATTTACAATCGAATTTATCTTATGTATAACCCTATATTAAAAATGATTTACTTATTAAACTTTGATTTTAACTATTTTAACCATTCTTTAAATAAATTAATAATAAATGTCCTAATCTAATACAGGTGGGCCTAAATGGTCATATTTTATTCCTAAGTTTGTTTTTGGTCGAATTACACTTGTCCAATAGAATTAGGACATGTGTTAGGGTAATAGTAATATCATATTTACCCTTAGTTACCCTATTTACTATTAACCGCGGTAAAAAAGTAAAAAGTTACTATTCACCAAAAAATTATTTTCATCTCATTGAACCACATTTTAGTCCTTGATATTAACCGTGTCTCTCGGATTTTCGAAATTCCATTCACAGAAGCGGCAAAATTGAGTTTTATGAAAAATTCAGTTTTTTTAACTACCACTTAGTAGTTTCACTATTCATCAAAAATTGATGTTTTTCAGAACAATGCCAAAATTTCATCCTAAGATATATTTCATATTCCGAATTCAAAAATGAAATCTATTTTACCAAATTCATAACATAGAAGTTGCATTAATTAATTTTATAATTAAATCCTGCTGTTAAAATAAATAGCGTGTTTTTAGGAAACAATATATATCAAAAGATTGACACTTGATTATGTCTGGTTTTAATGTGAAATTACAACCAATGACCAACATTGTATTAAATTGTAAAAATATATTCTAAATATACTTTAAAACCACTCAAATTAATAATTTATCACTATTAATTATTTCGATTAAAAAAGTTGTTTTTAATTATAATTTAGAAATTTTTCACTATTCATCAGAATATGAAAGTTATCCGAAAAGTACCAAAATTTCACCTTAGGCTAAATTCGATACTCCGAATCCAAGAATGAAGTTCATTTTGAAAAATAAGATTTACAGAATTTTAAAAAGTGGTTATTACTATTCATAACGGCTAGTTTTAATAATATTTTAATAGCACATCGTTGTTTAGTGAAACTCGGTATTGCGTATTACACATGCTATTGAGGAAGGTCGCGATTGCGTGTAATGCAAGGCAAGACAAGGATGCGTGTTGTGCAAGCTCCTTTTTGTGTAGCGTACAACACAAGACATTAGTGAAATTAAAAAGAATATTTTTCATAAAATCTTGGGTTGTTACATTCTACCCCCCTTAAAATGAATTTCGCCCTCGAAATTCGTCGGGGTTATAAATGGTTTACGATTCGAAAGTTTCTTTAATAGAAACCCACATCGTAAAAAAAATACCAAAACTTGGCTTTAAAAACTAAAGTATGAAATGTAACGATTACCCAAATAAACTAATCACTGGGTTTCCACATAGGTGAAAATATGGATATGGAAGAGAAATCTAACCATCATGTTCTGATGGAGAGTGGTAGAGAACATGGCTATGGAAAAGCCAGTAATCACAAATCCATAGATTTGTGATGATATAAGGTACCATCTGATTCATCAGATATAAGATCACTAGGACAACATTTTTGGTTTTCAAGATCATTTCCCCTAATGTTGAAATTTTGAATTAGAATAAATACTTACTTTATTTTGGTACAATGTCACTGTTGTTCGTGCCTTGAACAATTTCCACTTCATCTCTTAAATAAATGAAGTTGAATTTGTTCTTCGTGAAGTGTTAGCAGATCATGTGATAGAATGACGGGTCATTCCATCTGTCTCAAACAAAAGGTTAGCAAAAATTATATGCATAAATCGATCTATAGTGAGATTAATCATATATGGTTCCTAAAATGGACTTATACTTCATATATCATACTGCTTAATATAATAAAACTAGTTTCTACTAAACAGGGACTTCCTGTAGGTCAGTGGTAGGCGATAAAGGCCAGTCGCACTTCGGTTGTGGGTTCGATTCCTACAGCCTTGTCCGAAGCGATGGGCTGTCGCCCGTCCTGCAGGTTGTCCTTTTTTCTAAAACTACATTACTATAACATCCCATCAATAATATCGAAAAAAAACTTCTATCCTTAAACAATAATCACTTATGTCCAACATAATCCATTTCAATCTTTAGGCTTATCCATAATACTGCAGTCCACTCTCATAACATAGTGAAAACGATTACCAGAGATTTAATACCATCGTTGATCCCCATATATCATAAGATATGTTTTGTTGGTCACATTCTAAACATTCAAAGTCCTTAATCATGTATTCTCTTGAATACCTTAGTGAAAACATGAATGCAGTTAAAAGTTAACACTTTCCACATACCAAAATCCTCAAAATTCTATATACTCAATCCATGATATCACTTAGTCCTTATATCAATCATGAGCTCATGAATACTATTAAACATTTCATTTTCTCGTCTTCATTATGCGCATATCATCTTATTTCCAAAAAAAATATCTCAATCACTTTGAACACCACATCAATAAATATTGCAATACTCAATGATACAACATTATTTTGGAATCCCATTACATAAACACTTAATCATTCCACCACATCGTTGTCATATTCAACATTTCCAATAGTGATCGCATGTGACTTCCCTTTGTCCTTTGCCTTAAGCGGTTGCTCATGTCGATCATCACTAACCCTTGGATTAGGGCAATTATTAGCATAATGCCCCATTTCCTTGCACTTGAAGCATTGAAGTGTTGGTAGTGCGTTCTCTGCAGTGTTTGCTTTATTCACATCATTAGAAACCCTTTTTCCATTACTTTGACACTCAGCTGCTCGATGACCTTCTTTTCCACACTTAAAACATTTTCTAGTTCCTTTAAGACAATCTCCACCATGCTTCTTTCCACACTTTGTGCATAAGGAAACATTCATCTTCTTTTCACCATTATTATGAGATTTCTCCTTGAACTCCATCTTTCGTTTCTTGTCAAAACCATGAGATGGATATGTAACACCAACTTCCATTTCTACCTTGATAGCACAACGCACAATTTCTTCATAGCTACTGAAGTCTCTTATAGCTAATGCCCTTCGAAGACTTGGTTTTAAGCCACTGAAAAATCGATCAACTTTACTTTCAGGTTGGATGATAATACCAGAAGCATACCTTGCAAGTCTTGTAAAATTTGCTTCATAGGTACCAACAGATTCATCGTCCCTTTGCTTCAGTTCAAGAAACTCTTTCTCCATCTTTGTTCGAAGAATACGAGGGAAGTACTTACTGAAAAACAAGTTCTTGAACTCGTCCCATTCCATGGACTCAATTTCATCTCTTGGCCTCGTATTCTTGATAAGATTCCACCATTGATCAGCTTCACCTTCCAAACGATATACTGCTAAGATGACTTTATCATGTTCAGAACATTGAAGAACTGAAAATATCTTTTCAGTAGTACTGATCCATTGTTCAGCCACAAGTGGATCAGAAGACCCACTGAAAGAAGGTGGACGTTGCCTCATGAAGGACTCAATAGAATATTGTTCCCTTCTCTGCTCATTTGGAAGTCCAGAATGATTCATAGCTTGTGTAAGTATAGCAATAAGATTTTGCACTCCATCTCCCATAACATTTGTTTGTTCAGGAGGGCAATCATTGCATTGTCCATTGCATTGATCAACACGGTTCCTTCGGGTTCCAGCCATCGTCTAAAACCCAAAAAGAATAGTGTGAGAGGCAAAAATCATGCTAGGGAAAACAACATAACAAAGGGGTAGTACCCTCAATATCTAACTTCTTAGGTTAAATTCTAAGATCGTTACCGTAGTAATAGGACTGTATCCTATACGTATACTTATCCTTAGGGACATCCCTAGACAAACCTTATAAATATCTCTAGGGATTTCACTAAAGTTCTCGCATCCTAGTTTCCAAAGGTTGACTAAACCTTTCCTCTGATACCAACTGTAGAGACCCGTATCTTGACGTACATGGTCATTACATTACTTTTGCGGAATACTTAGTACATAACAAAAACACACACACAAGGATCGTAATAGTTTAGTGTCTTTGGAAACTCGGAACGTAATCTTCTAATCGTGGTGAAAGATCTTCAATATCTCCCATAAAGATCTTCCCTTTTTTTTTACCTAAAAACCTTTCTTTATATCCTGGGGAAAAGAAAACATAAAAGGGTGAGCTCAAATGCTCAGCAAGGGCAAATAAAGGAAATAAAAATCATATCATATCTTTATGAAAATCAAAACCTGCAAAAGAGATCATAATATCTTAACATGGAATAAATCATAGAAGTGAAAATGAGATCCCCAAAATCATAACATAAAACTTGAAACTTTGTGGCATGCACACATAATCATGGAAAATCATTTCTTGTTAGTCATGACTCATCGCCAAGACTATCTTAGTGGACAAAGTCCCTTTCTGAACCGAGTTCACTCCTCGTTTCAGTCCTGTATCACTGAACCGAAATAACTTTCCGTTCCAGCCATGTCTATCTCATGAGATATAAAATCTTTACCCAATGCATTGGAGGGAGATATAGGTCCCACCCATCTTATAATGAATCCTTTCTTATGTGTGCCACATAATCATAAAACATGCATCATCGCATAACACATGTAACAAAAATGGGATTCTTGAAACATCATGACATCATAAATCAATTCATATATGATAAAGGAATTCATAAACATAATTCCATCACAACATAGTCAAACCAATGTAAAAATATGGATAGAAACAGAACCCTTTATTATCTTAGATGGAAAATAATTTTGATAAAACACTTGAATTGAATTCTTGAGGAAAATATCCTTTCTTCAAAAACATTTTTCCATACAACTTTAAAATAAAAGAAGTTGATTAAAAATAAACTTGAAAACTTGAAAAGGAAGCTTCTTTGAAGTAATGTTTTAAAAATCCATTCATGCCGTATAAGTTAAAAAAAAACATTCTTCGTACTTTTGTCGGAAAAGTCAAAAAGTACCTCGTACGGAAAAACGACAAAAGATTCCTTTCATATTCTTTACTAAAAACTCACCTAAGGGTAAAATTCGATTTAAACTATTTCAAGTGGATGGAAACAATATTACATATTGAGGGAACATGGATGTGGATGATAAAATACACCCTAGTAAATACTTACGAATAAACAATCTCGGATAAAAATGAGATTGTGATATTTCCCTTACCTTAGGTCCGATTAGCTTTGTACGTGTCCGAAGCTCCTGTATAATGGTTTAAATAATGTTATTGACTTATTCCAGAATCATACATATTGATATGAGATCATATATGGTCATATTATTAGCTTCTTGTTAGTAATATTTCATTGTTACTTGTTACTCGGGTCTTTATAACTTTTTGTTCTTATGCGTGTTTTGTCGAATAAATTCTTATTCTTATATTTAGGTTATAGATAATTCATTTCCAGAATGGTATTAGTGTAGTATATACCATATTCATTCATTCAATTCATTTATACAATCATTATGAAATGAAGATCATGTAGAACGAGTCGCATCACATCGTGGAGACGGTATTCCGTACGTACGCACGAGTGATGATATCGTTCCTATGATCGTGGAATTGTATTGGAGTTTATATATATATTATTTCAGTATCAATATTACTTAATAATAATCATATATAGTTACTAATTACACCATTATACCCATCCTTGTAAGGTGATGGTGGAAAATAGATTACACCACGGCGTGGAGACGGTATTCCGTACGTACGCACGCGCGGTGATTTCATTTTTCCGTAGGATGGATAGAAGGTGAATTAGGGTTGTTTCATATTTATAATAACATATCAGTATGTAAGTAATACTGATGTTATTACTTCATCATGAAACAACTAAAGAAGAAGAAGTTGAAGAAGAAAGAAATTGAAAAGATCGGTAATGGATATTACCTCTTCTTTGGAACGCCTCTTTGAATCCTCCACTTAAGGAACTAAGAGTGGTCTTTGGAGAAGACCAGGACCTCTAGGACTATTCTAGGGAAGTGGAGGGGAGAAAAGGGCAGGGGTTGGCCGAGCTTGAGTGCTCAATTTGGTGTGAGGAGGAGGGGGAGGAGGTGCCCTTTTATAAGGGAGGAGAGGGGCACCTTAGGAATATCTCAAAATATTATTTTATATTAAAGTCAAAATCGGTTTATAATGGTTCCAAAGGGTCTTATTTCGAAGATAAAGTGGGGATGGGTCGAAATCCTATCAACCAATAGAATTTAGACAAGTTTAGGATATTATTTTAACCTTATCAATTAGATTTAACACTAAGTTAAATAATTTAACTTTTACCATGTCTTTTTGTTTTCTTTCACTATATGGTTAATAAACTTACTATAACATGCCAAACGAACCCCAAATTGTTTATTATTAATATATATATCCTTATCTAAGTCATTTGGCCGAACCTTAGATTTTTAGGAATACAATAACAATTAATAATATAATATTTGATTTAAAAACTATTTTGTGTCAATTTTGACACTATTTGATATATGATTTTTGTGAAAGTCATAACAGAATTATATGTTCGAACCAAGTTGATTAAATCAACAATAATATATCATAGTAACCTAGAAAATTAGTGGAATTCATAAAAAGTCTCAAATTACATTTATTTTGGTATTTATATTATCAATTTTGTCAATATTTCATTAATAAGATAATTACTGCATCATCTTTGTGTCATAAATAAATTAAATTATTTGATGTCTAAAAATTACAAATAAAATACCATCATGTAGGAAATCTTTTTATCTTTCTAATGAATATTTACAATCGAATTTATCTTATGTATAACCCTATATTAAAAATGATTTACTTATTAAACGTTGATTTTAACTATTTTAACCCTTCTTTAAATAAATTAATAATAAATGTCCTAATCTAATACAAGTGGGCCTAAATGGTCATATTTTATTCCTAAGTTTGTTTTTGGTCGAATTACACTTGTCCAATAGAATTAGGACATGTGTTAGGGTAATAGTAATATCATATTTACCCTTAGTTACCCTATTTACTATTAACCGCGGTAAAAAAGTAAAAAGTTACTATTCACCAAAAAATTATTTTCATCTCATTGAACCACATTTTAGTCCTTGATATTAACCGTGTCTCTCGGATTTTCGAAATTCCATTCACAGAAGCGGCAAAATTGAGTTTTATGAAAAATTCAGTTTTTTTAACTACCACTTAGTAGTTTCACTATTCATCAAAAATTGATGTTTTTCAGAACAATGCCAAAATTTCATCCTAAGATATATTTCATATTCCGAATTCAAAAATGAAATCTATTTTACCAAATTCATAACATAGAAGTTTCATTAATTAATTTTATAATTAAATCCTGCTGTTAAAATAAATAGCGTGTTTTTAGGAAACAATATATATCAAAAGATTGACACTTGATTATGTCTGGTTTAAATGTGAAATTACAACCAATGACCAACATTGTATTAAATTGTAAAAATATATTCTAAATATACTTTAAAACCACTCAAATTAATAATTTATCACTATTAATTATTTCGATTAAAAAAGTTGTTTTTAATTATAATTTAGAAATTTTTCACTATTCATCAGAATATGAAAGTTATCCGAAAAGTACCAAAATTTCACCTTAGGCTAAATTCGATACTCCGAATCCAAGAATGAAGTTCATTTTGAAAAATAAGATTTACAGAATTTTAAAAAGTGGTTATTACTATTCATAACGGCTAGTTTTAATAATATTTTAATAGCACATCGTTGTTTAGTGAAACTCGGTATTGCGTATTACACACGCTATTGAGGAAGGTCGCGATTGCGTGTAATGCAAGGCAAGAAAAGGATGCGTGTTGTGCAAGCTCCTTTTTGTGTAGCGTACAACACAAGACATTAGTGAAATTAAAAAGAATATTTTTCATAAAATCTTGGGTTGTTACAAAAATGGCCAAAGGAGACTCGTCACCAACCCATCGGGGATGTTACCTGCCGCAAGTATGTTTTAGAACGTTGTCGTAGCATAGAGTGTATGAAAATAAATCACTAACTACATAAGTCTTGAATGATCTCTTACATGATGGGTGAACTATTTTAAGTTTACTCAAAATATGATCAATCCCATTCTTCCATTTCAAAAGTGAAAATATCATTCTATTTAAAACCAAAACAGGTTTTATTCAAAACATGCCTCTTTCACAATATAAAACCAATGGTTTCTATGAAATCATTTTAATCCATTTTCATAAGTTTGAAATCCATTCAAAACCAATTCCATCATTACACATTTCATTTCCACAATTAAATTCAACAATCTAATTGAAAAAATTTCCATAAAATCCACAATTTAAATTAAAATTTTTAAATCGACCATTTTTCCATAATCACACCCAATTCAATGGAATTGGGTTTTTTTTTCCAAATTTCCATTCCAAAACCATTTCAAATATCTCAATTCATTGGAATCAAGTTTTTATCAATTTAATTGAAAGAAACTTGAGCAATTTAATTTAAATCAATAATTGAAATAAATCAAGCAAATACAATGATAATCAATTTGGCAATACGGGACAGAACCACCTACCTCCAAGGTGTTGACCAAAAGCACAACAGTAAAGAACACTCAAGAAAACCGGGTCATTTCGTCAATAACCCACCTTAGATCTATCCTCCTACTAAGTCCAAGACCAAAACTCATCAAAATTGGTATCACACACTTAGATCTACCCATAACAGGCGTAGATCTATGAGACCGAGAGAAGAGGAGAAGTAGATCTAAGTAGATCTAAGAAACCGATCAAGAACGATGAAGAATGATCACATACCTAAAGAGTCCAACTTTGATTCACTAAGAGGAGCCTTTGGATTGCCTCCAGAATAATGGGATAACCTTCTATAACCTTAGGAGAAGAATAATCCTGAGTTAGGGCTACGTAGGAGGAAAAACAAGGAACTTAGAGGCAAAACCGAGCACGATCCACGATTTAAGGATCTTATTTAAGTGACCGCAAGGTTTGGCCGCACGGTTTGACAAACCGTGCGCTAACCGTCCATGAGCTACTACCTTGACCACCCTTCTCGAACGGTTCAGCCACACGGTTAGACAAACCGTGCACTGCTCGTGCGAAAGCTTCTTCCCATGTTTCAAGTCTCGCATGGTTTGGACGCACGGTTTGTCAAACTGTGTACAAACCATGCACAACACACTGTCCTCTAGTTTTTCTTTGAAAGTTCACCCAAACGCAACCCAAGTCATTACTCCAAAACAGGAGTAATTAGAAACATCTAAAAGTACCTAAAAACGCAACAGGATGTTACTTGTCCTGATCTAGTTATTTTATTATTAAAGAGTCATGAATTTCAACAAGACATGGAGTCACTTAATGATTAATTTATTCCATTTGTATTGTAAAATATATGTCCTAGAGGGAGAGTGCACCATTATTTTTCATATCCAATAGGCTTGGTGATAATATCGTGATTTTTCTATTGCCATATGGATAGCCTTACAAGCTCTTGTAGAATGGATTGCAATCATGACTTAGTTTGTGGGCACTTATCTGGGACCTAATATTGCTTTAGTTTATAGTATTTTATCTCAGACTGAATGTCTCTTTTAGTTTAAGGTATTTTTAGTGAGGACCTAATATTGTGTTAGTTTAAGGTATTTTATCTCAAACCTAATATATCTTTAGTTTAATGTATTTTGTGTCAGAACTAATATCACTATAGTTCAGTGTCTTTTAGCTTGGACCCAATATAGATTTAGTTTAAGGACTTTTATATCGGACCTAATATTGCACTAGATTATGGTATTTTAGCTCAGACCTAATATTTATAATGTTTGAGATCTTTTATATTATACCTAATGTATGATATTGGGATATAGGGTAGGCATTCCATGAATCACCTAAAACTCACTGAGATATTGGGTTTTCTATATGGTATTTTGAACACTCCAATGTATCAGGAATCCCTTTTCTAGGGAAACACATTTCTTTGAAGACCATAGGTGCATATGAATGATCGATAGGGATTAATTCATAGTCAGTAGAAGGGTCCTTGAAGTCTTGTATCTTTTTTAGGGGATATAGATGATTTGTGGATTGAATATGGTTGAGGTTCAAATATTGGGAATGTTATATCCTCTTGGATAGTTGGAGTGAAGTTAAATCAAATAATAACCCAAAGATCCATTCCATGAATATGATATGGTGCCGACACGATGAGTATAATCCATCAAATTCATAGATTATAGGTTTTTTTGCGATGTTTCTAGTGCTCACATGGATTGAGTCTCCATTTTGTCACATAGAATATGATTTATGTTTGCGGGTCAATGCCCTTATACATTGGTAGAATGCTAAGGGAACAACGATCTCCAACTCTCTAGAGGTTCTATGAATGGTTTGAAAATGCTCAGGCATGTAGATAAAGAATATGGGTATGGAAAGATGGGTATCTAGGAAGGATTATGGAACTGTAGTGAAATTAACTCCTAAATCATAAACCATGATCCCTACGACCTATGGTTTCAAAATTTTGTTCTATTAATGTCTTGGGAATGAAGTTTCATGGTTCATCAATGGGAATGGGTACAAATTTCAGTGATGTAAAGTCATGGATATCGAATCCTCTTGGATAGTTTGGTGTGGGGATGGTAAATCATAACCCAGAGAACTCAGTCTAGGAGAATGAGGTGGGACAGTCAAATGAGGAGTAGTTCATACAATCTAAGCTATTGAGCTCTACCACAATGATTTCAGGTCTCATGAGGATTAGAATGCCATTATTCAGTGTGATGTATTTGTTTAACATCCATAGGCACATATACAGAATCCATGGTTCTGTTTGTATAGTCAATCCAAGGGACCTTAATTCCAGATATCCATTACAAGGGAAATAGAATGTTATAATGACCTAAGACACCCCAACTCATGATGTGTGATCTATGGAATGTGTAAAATCCATATAGGGTGTAAGAAAACAAAAAATTTGTTTCATCACCTAATGAAAATATTTTCACAGAAAGGAAATGTGGTAAATGATTTATCTAAATTTTTCTAGTGACATAGGGTCTAGTGAGTATATATTGTATTTTACTAGGGCTATTGGGTCGACCCTATGAACTTTATGCCTTTTCTATTGATGCTTGAATTTTTTACTAAACTCTATGAATCTGGAGTTTTTCGGGAAGCGACTCACCTTTTTCTTAGGTTTCACTTTGTATTTTTTCAATCTGATATGATTTTTTTCTCTTTCATTATCAGATTAAGGTATTCTGATTTGGACTAATATATTCTTTAATTTCATGGTCATATATCTTTGGCCAAATTACATGCATTTTATGGTTGTGATGCACAAGTACCTAAAATGGGAAATGTTAAACTAGATCCTATTTGGGATTCCCAAGTTCAAAAGTACTCTAACATTTTTTTTCAGTGAGAGTTAAATGTGTTGTAAATCACATATAAAAGTCCTCATGTATGGAGTGATTATATGGGATAGTCACATCAGGAGTAGTTCAAATACATTGGGGTATTGAGTATAGTTTTAGTGATTTCGGGGCTCACAAGGATCGAAATTTCCTTTTTTACAGAGTGAAACGTTTTTTTGACAACCATAGGCGCTATGCAGAAGACATATGAAAGCATCCATAGTTGAGAAAAGGATCTTTAAAGATACATATCTATTCTAAGTGCCATGTAAGATTTTGGAAATCTGAAACACCCATGGAATGAAGTGTGTCTTATGGACTGAGGTGATTTAAAAGATGGTAGAAGAACCCCATACTCTATTTGGATAGGGTATGTCTCTTGTGGTCAATTGATAAGGAATGACAAATGGGTTATGGTTTTCTTAGTTTAAAATCATGTAGTGGGTACATATGTGCTTCAGTATAGTTTTAACGTCATGTAGTAAGGACTTTATTCCATGCAGTTTAACAACATGTGGTAAGGATGTAATTCCATTCTATTTAACATCATGTTGTAAGGATGTGCTTCCATTTAGTTTAGCCAAATGTGATATGGATGTGGGAACCGACGTGAATGTGTGAAAATATTGCAGTTAGGCCCTATTAGGTAGATATTGGAGTCACTACATATATAATAATAATGAGAATCAAACCACACATAGTTCTAAATGAATTTTCATGTGTAAGTATTGTCCATAATAATGGAGGGGGAATTTTGATATTTTACTATTGTGACTGGACTCAGAGTTAGAAATTTGGGTGTCACTACATATCTTATGGGGAAGGAATTAATTCATGCATATTTTGTGAATAGGAATATTATATGTATGTTTGGATCATATGTAGAGGTGTAAATTATTTTCGTTCATCATTATTGTTGGGACTAGGATTGGACATTGAGAAGACACTACATGTCCAGTGTTGGTAGATTTCAATCTAAACATAGTTCATGAGGATCCATGTAGTTTAACGTCATGAGGTGAGGATGATAGTGAACCAAAATGAATTGATGTGATTATTGTGTTTAGACAAAGGGTGGAATTATAGGCATCACTATGTATATCATGTGAATCAAAATCAAAACATACATAGTTCTGAGGAATTGTGCAGTTTAAAGTCATCTGGTAAGAATATTGATTTTTCAGTTTAGCATCATATGGGGGGACTCATGGTATTCCTTTTATGGTCTTTCATTTTGGATCAAAATGAAAATGCTGTTTAATTTGGTTCCTTGCTTGCGAGGTTAAGTCCTTTTTCGTAATTCCTAAGCCCACGCGAGCTGTGCTCGGAGTGGGAAACAAGGAACAGAAAGTTTTTCCCAAAAATACAGAGATTTTTTAGGGTACAACGAGGGAATTTTTATCTTGTAGTGTCTAGACCATGATATTGGATGGAGGCATCCCAAGGTACCTCATAAGGAATAGAATCAAGAGATATGTAGTTCTTCAAAAAATGTACATTTTAAAATCATAGAGTAATGAGGTAGGTGAATCAATATGAATAGAGGTTGATATCATAGGTCTATATAGTTTTTAGGTCATGTTGTAAGGAAATTGGTCTTGAGGTTTATTTCCTTCTGTATGTAAAAATTCTGTTTAGTTTGATATCATGTGGTTAGGATGAATTTCGCACAGTTTAACATCATGTGGTCAAGATGAATTCTATATAATTTAATGTCATGATTTCAGGATGAATTCTGTATAGTTGAACTCCATTTGGTCAAGATGAATGAAGGGACATACACAGATGTCTACTCACTCATGCTGATATCTATGCAACGTATTTCAAGATAAATCTTACATTGTGGGGAGGTGTGACACCCTCCCCATTTATTGTGTCCAATGACTAAGACTTGTTGTGGTAGACCTTAAGTATGACTTATGTTCCCTCCCATTTGGGTTCCAACTATGGGGCATCGTTCTTGGTATCATTAGGGTTCTAGGGACCCACACTAGTTCCCCATGAAGAATGAGTGGAGTTAGGCCTTTTATTAAAACATCATGCAATCTTATTCTAGTAGAACTTATGGTTGTTAAGTGTTTGAAACATTTTCTCATCAATCAATCCATATCATCTAGAATCTTTTGAAATTTCTCATCATCTAATTTTTTCCCATATATGAATTCTTAGATCAAGTGAAGATGGACATATATGTGTAACAATTACATAGTCTTGTACACCAGTGAATATGGTGTTTCTTGTGTAGTAGTACATGTGGTAGTATAGTAATCACATAGGTCACATAGTATTATTTATGAAAAAAACTTATTATCCCTTTACATCATCTTCTTGAGTATATTTTATAGTGTCACATTAAAGGCCTTTGTCTATCTATTTTTTTCTGCATGATATCCAGATGATTTATTAGATTCAATATTGTACTCTAGGTACAACTTCTTCAACTCCATGGAATATAAATAGGTGTCATTGTCTGTCAATATTGTGTGATGGACCCTAAACCTAATGATGATATGCGACTTTATAAAGTTTATGGAGTTCTTCTTCATAAACAACATAATTTAGGAACAGATCCCTTAGATCATAAAAAATTATTTGATATTTCCATTGGTTATATTTCTATATTTCACTAGTATTCTCCAGTTAAAACTCAATGTGTTGTGTCATACCAAAAAAATAAAGTAATTTTCCTAACGTTTCCCTAAAAGTGAATTTTATTAGATTAAGCTTTAGATTGTTCTGTCATAGCATGTCAAAAATGGTCTGATGGTTCGTGAAGTGGTCACACAAATGTGGGGATTTGACCACCATGTCATCAACAAAATATTTGTCTATATTTCTAATAAATGGCTTAAAGATATAGGGCATGTAAAATTAATATTTGTCTCACTAATTATTAAAAAAATGTACAGGCCCAGATAGAAAAAATCCCCTAAAGCACATTGATGGTAGTTTCTTCTTCACCCATGGGAGCCATATTTATCTGATTTTATCCCAATTAAAAATCCAAGAATAAAAGGGCTTTTAAAATGGATATTTCATCGATCAAGAGTTATGTGATCATTAATAGGAAATAATCCATTGGGAAATTCTTATTAATGTCTCTAAAATAAATAAATACCCTAATTTTAACACTCTTATTCTTGATTGGGAGTACCTAGGCAAGCCATATCGGGTATTTTGCTTCTTGAAAAATATTGGTTTTGATCAACTTGTTGACCTATGCCTCTATATTGGTTGTATGAGAGGGGTGTTCACCCTAGCTTCCTACTAGAATCCACGATTCTCTTTTGGTAGCACGATATTGTCTGTAGCCACATCTAGTTTTATTCCATCAATTCCTAGGTAGTTCCATGTGAACACATATCTTTGTCACCTCAGAAATACAATGTACATATCTTTATCTTTGAAGGGAATGACAAAACTAATTATTTTAGGATATGGGTCTTCCTTTATTCCCATATTTATCTTCATGACTTCATCAATGGTGGGGGAAACACCTTCCTTGAATTCTAGAGGGGTGTTATTGTGTTCAAACTTATCTTATTCCATCTCTGAGTGTGTGGATGCATTTTGATATGGAGATAAAAAACATTGGGGATCCACTATCATCATCAAGGGAGAGGATGTGAGAATAGACATCATCATCCCTTTTTGAATGAGTAATTGTAAAGAGATTTTGGATCTGGTATTCTCAAATACTGTCACTAGGAAAAGGAGGGGCTTGGACATTTGTGATTATATATGTGACCTCGAATAAGTTTATAGGGAGAACATATTCTACATAAACAATATTAAATGGATTCACAAGGGTGTTCCCCAAGCCATTGGAAATGGAAACATTTACATCATCACCCCCCATTACTTTTTAGTCTCTCTTTATATGGAAATATTATTCAGTATGTGTGGACTTGAAGGTATTTATGATAGCATAATAACCTTGTACTATGCTAAATTTTCCATTAATGGGATGCTTTATACATTGTTGAAATGTTTTATAGTATCTACCTATGGATATGGAGATAGTTCCTTCTGAGTATGAATTTATATAAAGTTTCCAGTTGGATTACCATAAACTCTAAGTTTCATGTAAGGTCACAAAACCAAAATTCAAGCTTGATTTTCCCAAGAGGTATTTACTCACACTTATCATACACGTGTATGTTTAGATTAGTGGGAGATAGATATTATACATCATATTACAAACATTTTAGGGTCTGGACATGGATTACATTGATTCTTGAACCTTTATTAATCATATACCTTTAGAAATTTTCATCACTGAGTCTTCCTAAGACATATAGAGGTCTAATGAGTCTTCAAAGTACCTCTTATTGATATTGATCAATCAATGATATAGTGATGTGACATCATGAAAGAATCATCTCCACTCAGTAGAACTCAGATGAAATTATTTCTATCTCAAACCCTTGTGGGATCTGGAAGGATTCAACAGGTGACTCCCTGAGTTCTTTTGAAAGATGATATACAACGAGGACTGAGAACATGGTTGGTACTACTACCAAATATTTCTTAATATAATCTTTTATTCGATTGGACAGTGTTTCATAATATGGATTTTATCCTAGATGTACAAATGAGGAGATGAGACATTTTAGGTATATGGACTTGATGTTTGGGAAGAGGTTGAGGGAGTGTCTCCTTCTAGTGGTGCAGGTCACACCAGCCTCTCTTGTTTCCTGGGTAGATCAGATTAGACCACTGTTAAGAATTCATAAAAGTCAATAAGATGTGGGAGACTATTTAAGGGTTGTGGGGAACCTCCTTGAATTTTTTTTATATTGATTTGTGCTTTACAACGAGTATTGGTTTCAAATAATTCCTCCATAGGGATCTGATTGGAATATTGTGTCCAACCATGTATATGTTCTCCCATGTATCATCATGTTCGGTTCGTATGGACACATGTTCCCTAATTATGTTTCGGAAACACATGATCTAGAGAAAAATAATCATTTTAAAATGGGTATGACAAGTGTATCATGTTGAAAAAAACCATATGTGAGTTCTTTATTCAATGGGGGTTCCATTTGGATGGGAGGTTCCTATTCCTTGGATGATGCATGGATGGAATAAGCAAGAGTAAAGGCTCACTTTGGAGGAGAAATTTACTCTTCCTCTTCTGTTTCTTCCTACTTTTGGTGGTCACACCCAACTTTGGGTGACATATTTGATGTTCCCTTTTTAGGTTGTGGGGTTATATTTTTTCTGTGCAACAATTTATTCAATGTGGTGTTTGATTAAATAAACTTATTTTGAGTCATCCAATTGTAGAATTTTCAGAAACATCTGTTCGTGTTCTTTTCCCAATAACACTCTTCTTATTATTGGATCGTGATTGTGCAAGACACCTGCTCCAGGGATTTATCTAGAACCACCTAACTGGAATTGATCATTCTATGAAGGAAGAATTTGAAGATGAAGCAGTTCTATATATTATGATCCAACCTTTTTTAGAAAGGGCAGTAATCAGGATGGTCAGTGAGGTTGAACTCATCGGGCTTCCTAGGTTGTGGAAGATAAAGCATGTTATTGTCCATGGATTAAAAGAAATAATTAGGGTCTAGTTCATTCTAAAAAGAGCTTGAATAATTATTTGGCTCCTCAAATCCTAAATGACCATAATTTCTATGTGATTTTGTCCAAGGATGATTCTTTGGATCTCACTAATTGGAAGGAGGAAATGGGCAGTTTGAATCCTGCCAAGGTATTTGGACAGACACTACTGCTATCTTGATAGTGACAGCAATGTATTTTTTTCTAGCTAGCCTTTTTCCATATTCTATGGGTATGATTTGAGTTTTGGATTGTGTTCACTAGATGTCCAATTATAAAAATAGCTCTATTTTTGAAAACTCCCAGAATCCACCTAGATATTTCAATAGTATCATTGAAATCTAAAACTATACCATAAATTTTTAGCATATATTTATAATAGTTTCTCTTGTGAGAGAGAGATAATAATTGAGATTGTCAAACCCTTCCACATTTCTTTGATGTTATAAACCCTCTCATTTTCATGTTTTTTTGGTCGACGATCATTTCCTTCCTCAGTGTTGAACTGAACTGATAAAGGAATTGAAGATAAAGGTATTACCTTCCTGAAATGGATAGTACATGAAGATTGTTATAACAAACAAATGTTGTTTCTATTTATGTCTATACAAAACAGCTTTTCTCTTTTGCCTCATATTAATCACGGGGGCCCATCATCGGCCCGCCTCGGGACAAAAAGTGTGAGAGATATTTTTCAGGGTTATCTGCACCATCAAATGTGGACAAGGTAGGATTTATAAAATTGGGTTGGTAAAAATTGTTTTCCACACAATAAGGATATGGCTTCCTCTCAGGCTTTATATGTTTTCACCACCCTTCCAAGGCTTCCTTTTTAGTAGTCAATGACTCGATGACGTTACAGAGCTGTAGGGGAACCACTTCCTAATTATTCTAACATCAATAGAGATCTGGTGGGGGGGGTTACGATGTTGCCCCACTTTTTTCTCATGATGATTATTATTCGTCCTAGGATTGAACAGTTCTCCTTGTGAGGGAGAGTTTGTTTCCACATTAGTTAGAAGGCACTATCGTTTTTGACATCCTAATTTAAGTGCACCGACTCTCAAGATCTATAGATAAGTTAATGCTCATATAATGCTCTTTCTGGAAGATATCCCACTGGAGGGAGAACATTTTTCCTTTCTATAAGACAATACCCAGTAAGAATATTGCCTCATATTAGTTCCCCATTGAGTTATCAGAGAGTTTTTATTTCACTCTCATATTACAACAATCATTCTTACAGGGATTTAACATTATTTCTTTTTTAATGTGATTTTTATGTGTTATTTACCTTCCCATTGGTAATATTCCATCATCAAGGTGGCATCTAGATATTTGTTGGTTCTATGTTTTAAAGAAAAATTTGGTTCTTGGTACATCCAGCCTCATTTGGAGAATCCAGGTCACCCTCCTCCCAAGATATGTTTTTCATGTATTTTCATTTTTTATGGAGTCATGATCAATATATTCAATGTTTAAAATAAAATTATTCATAGATTCATATCAGGAAATGGTTGTTGTGAAATTATATTTGACGCAAAATGATGATTCTTCGCTATCTTTTTCAGGGTAATTATTTGAACCCTTAGCCATATTGGGACATTTTGTATTGTGGAAACAGTGGTGTTTGATTATACTTGTCATATGTTCCTCCCATTGATGTCTATAAACAATGACACTGAGGGCGTTTCAAATATTGGTTGTTGAATGTGCCCCAACTAGATGGGGTTTGTCTTGTGATGAGAGGAGTTTGTGGAATGATGATTGTTGATTGGTTCCTCCAAACTTGTAGAAGTATAATTCCATCTGTGGTGATGAATATAATTAAAATTCCCCCCATCCCCATGTGTTGGGTGTTATTTAGGACTGTAATTGGCATAGATTATTCTATTTTTTGAGGATGCAATGGTTCCTTTCAGGGACTTAATGATTCCCAAGACAAATATGAAGATATAATTTCCCCCATCACAATAGGGTGGGGTTTTTCTAGGATCAAAATTGTTTTCTCTTATATACTCTTAGTGGATAATAAACTTGTTGATGATGATTAAAATATAAATTCCTTCTTCCCTGTGGGTTGGGGTTCACCTTTGGACATTGAGGATATGTCCTAAATCCTCTCTGGAATGGATGATTTGATGGTTAAAGGTGGTGGTTGGTGTTTTAATGGACCAGGGGCTATGTCCGCTCATGAAAAACTACAATGGAAAGTGTTAATATAGTCCATTTTATGAGGCATAGTTCTAAGATTTTTGGATCTAGGTGTGATGGAAACCCATGGTGATAAATATTCCTTACAAGATGTTTTTCGAGTGATGTCAACATCTGTATCCATGTTCTTAATGACCTATAATTATCGTGATGGGCCTAGTTTGAAATATTGTTGGATATCCTCTCTCCCTACCTGTGGTGTCTATGTACCATTGAAGTGGGGAAATTCTATTACAATGATCATCTATCGCGAGCGTCACCTAGTCCCCAAATATTTCTAGAGGCTAAAACATTTCATGATGCCGCAAATGAGGGGATTTTATATTACATGGGAGAAGAAAAGTGTAACACCGCATACTATCACCATAATTGAATATGAATTCATGATGTGGATTAATATATCAGCTAAAAAATAGTTTTAACACAATGGAGGATTTCATGATTCATATTTGCATTTTGATATTTTTGTTTTGGATCTTGGACCATGGAGATAGCATCCAGGTCTAGTTTAGAATAGTTTATATTGATTTTTTGGAGGGGATAATCATATCCTCGATGAGGTAGGTATTGATACATAATTCATTGATGAGTATCCCATATATTTTGTCATAAATAAGGAATTCATACCCTTTTTTGTTAATCTAGGATCTCAGAGCTGGAAGTAGGAAGGGGCCAAAACTAGATTGAGGGGTTCTTACTAGTTAACTCTCTATATATGTCAATTTTTTCCTCATAAGAAACATACTTACATCCCTCCATATATTCATATCATATAAGATTAATATTATGGAAACTTGTCAATTGGAGTGGGGTGTTGTTGGGTGTTTATGGGAAACCCAATACACTTGACTCTGACAATTCCAGCACATATCTATATGAAGGTTTTGATGTTTGGTTCACCTATCTATACGTAGGTGTCTGGGAAAGGGGGGGATTTCATTGTCCATTGAAGATATCACCCTATAGAGGTTTCCCATGGTGGATGTCAGGAGTAGAATCCATGTGATCCATCTCCTCACTAACATGAGGAGGAATATCATAGTACTGAATGTATTCTAATTATTATAAGATAAGAAAGTAAAAAGACCCTTGTAGCGTTGAGAATGTGTCTTTAGTGACCTCAAGAACAAAATCATTTAGTAGATTAGGAATATGCACCATGTTCTTCATTGTTATCGAAATATGAAAACTTACCTTTTCGGATTGTGAAGCAGTATGAGTCTGATGTATGATAATTCCTCGAAATTGTATATTTCATCCTAATGATGTGGGAGTATGATCTTGATGATAATAAGCATCCATAATATATTGATGATATATCTCCTTATTGATAGAAATGGGAGCATGTTATAAGGCTGTACCATTGTCATATGGTGAGCCTCGATCAGGATGGGAATATGATCCTGATCCTACATTTTTGGAATATTATCTTGATCTTTCTAGGTAATAATATAAGTATACCCCGAGGTGTGTTCCACTCTCTCTTATTGGGCCCCAGTTTGATTATAAATAATATCCTCATCTAAATATGCAACCCCCATTAGAATATGTTAATGGACCTATGGAATGGGAAAAGAAATATGAGCCTCCCCCAATATTTTCTTAGAATGATTCTTCTGTAATCATTAAATGGATGAAGTAGTATTATGCAACTGGGTTCTGGGATCCACAAAAATATTCTAGGAAGATTCGTAGATATGAATATGAGTTTTTCACAGGTCATGTTCAATTCCCACCTAGTAAGTCCCGATGATAATAGTGAAATGGGCATGATCCTGGGTTATTGGAGTATAATGATGTACTTTTTCAACAAAAAAATGATATTATCATGAGGTATATTCCCCTATCATGTGGTGAGTCCCTGCAAGAACAATAATATGATCCCGACCCTATGTCTTTGGAATATGATTCCAGACAGCATTAACTAGAATGTTCTGCTGTCCCGAGGTATGTTCTCCTCTCACCTAGTGAGGCCTGTTGAGAATAGTGATATGAACCCGTTCTGATTTTTCACCCTTCATTAGAATATGTCGATAATCATATTAGGTGGAAAAAATTACATTTTCTCATGTATACCCACTTTTTCCTGATTATTAGAGTGTTGAAGTATCCTAGATGTTGGGATATGTTATCTATTAGTCCCTTAATATAAAAAAATTTGGAATATGTTAGTGGAGTTCTTTAGAATTTTTTAAAATGTGTTGAAAATTTAGAAACGTGTATGTAGGGATATGAGGATAAAAATTTTCTTACCCCATGATAAATTGGCATATTTTTTCAATTGAATCAAGGATGTGTGCCCACTTATATCCTCATTGTCCCACCGAAATATTCTAATGGGATTCGTGCATGGGTGTAGGAGTATGAGCCTCCTCCATTCCCACTATGGGGATATGCTTGACGACTCATTCTGAAAAAGTAGGTATATGATCCTTCTTATTGGTTCCTACCAAAATATGCTATCAACCATCATCAACAAGAGTGGGGGTATGATCCCTCTCATGGATATCAAATTCTATCCTTCTTTGATTAGTATTACTTGTAGCCAGTATATGGGAATTAGATGATTCATTGTATAGAATGGTACCCTCAATAGGTGACTAATGGGTGCTGGTGTGATGGTGTTGGTGACAGACATCAAAATTTTCCCTCCATAGTGGAACCTAAAATAAATGAGAGCTTTATTTTTCCTCATGGACCAGCTTCATTAGATATAGAATATGATTTTTGTCACTCTCTAAGGATAATATATCAAACTAATTGTTTGTAGTGATGTGAGCCACTAGCACAGCAGCATCCATTCCAGGGTGGTGTGGACTCACCGATCATAATACATGGACAACGTAAACATTATCTTTTATAGTCAATATTGTTCTATGTTGGTGGTACTCTCAAAAAAATTTATTCGCTACATATAAATGGAGTTCTCGTGTAGGCGAGATTATCTTGAAAATCATAGAGGTTACAGTCAATTGTAATTTTCTATAGAAAAATTTGGATGGTGAAGACATTGTCTCGAATCAAGATGTTTTCAACATCTATAGTCAGGTATAAAACATGGAACATGGTTACCAATTAGAAAAACATAGAAGGAACTATGTTCTCAATTATACATGCATTGTTAATAAAATTTTCAAGATATTCTATGATTGGACCATTCTAAAAATTTGGAATTATCAAAATGGGGATGGACTTATTTAAAGAGAACCTTGGTTATAGAGGATCATTTATAAGATCATAGTAGTCTTTCTAATTTTTTCATATAGGGTTTGTAATAAAAAATGTACTTAGAAAATATGACTTAATCGTTATATTTTTATAGAGATTCACCTTAGTTTTATTATTTAGTTTACTTATAGAGTAAAATAAAATGTATTGAAGGAAAATAAATAGTCATTTATTAACTGGAGGGATTCGCGTTGGGTGTGGAATTTTTTTCATCAAGTTTTTTATGTGTGAAATGGGTTTCACACATTAGGCTCCCATTTTTCACATTTCTTAGAAACTTTCAATGGTTCCCCCATCTATATATGGATACATACTTTCATTAAAAAGGTTGGAATTCAACTTGGTTTTCATGCCCAACAACTCTTGGGGACATAATTTGGTCGAGAGGATGGGAGGTCGAGCTCATTGCACCCTTTTGGGGGAGAAATTTTCCTATAATGAGACTCTATTATAAATTTACTAAATGTTTGAGTATCTCTTTCTAATGATGATCTAGGACCGATTACCCTCAAAAATTGATTCTTTGGTTAATTCTCCCGTCAAACAAATAAAGATAGTCTCATTAGTGAGCTGAGGGGAGTGTAGTATCATTAGTGAATCCATCTGTTTGTATATGAGATTCTTCATACATGTACTTAATGGTGAATTATAGCTTTATATGCAGCATTATTATGGCCAAATGTTTTGGAATATGTTGTTATGAAATGAGTTAATTATTATTATAAGGAATAGATTCAACAATTATGAGTTGTCCTATATATCATGGTTATTTCCTGAATCAAAACCCATGTAGTTTGTTAATCCTATAAATATTACCATCATTTAGATAGGACATACAAGTGGGTGTCGAGAAACAGAATGTTTGATCTCAGGTTTCAATGAGACATTCTACATGTCATTGTTTAGGAGGGAATCAGAGTTATCATAGTTCAATTATTCACTTGGGATTGGACCCAAGGTATATTCCCTTATATGAGGTATTCTCGTACCATTCCACTCATTGGAAATTACATAATGGGATTCCCCTAGTGACTGAAGATTCATGATGTCCAATGAGGTGTTCATCCATCTCCCTAAGCCCACATGTGCTAGGCTCTATGTGAGAAACAAGGAGTATTAGATGATTTGTCTCATATAATATATATATATATGGGAATTTTTTGATTAGATAGTCCTTTTGATTTTTGGTATAGATAAAGGTCCTTAAGAAGGCGTCCTATGTATCATGAGTATGATTGGAAACATACTGATCATAGTGGGGTTTATTTTTTGGTCCATTAATGGATGAGGTGGAGTAATCATGTCATGGGAATGGTTATGTCTGTAGGGTTTAAATATTATAGATATTAATATTACATTAAATTTTATGTTTATTTGATATTGGGAAATGGAAAAGTGTCTTTTGTATCCAGGTTATGGCGTGAATCAGGGTTCTCAATGTTCATTTTATATGAGGGATTACATATTGAGGATTGCCTATTGAATGGGGATTAATCTATCAAGTTTCCATTATAACCATGAGGTATGTAGTGTGGATGAAAAGATCAGTGAAACTCCCTAAGAACACATGATTTGGGTTTATTATAAGAAACAAGGGTTAGAAAGGGATCAATGTTATTGCTCTGGTTAAGGGACTGGATACTAGGATTTCCTAGAATAATTTATGTAGAGCTTGAACAATGAATTGGTGGTATAGGTATCCTGAATATAATATGAATAAATTTCTTTATTTATCACTTTATATTCATTATTACAAAATAAGGTTTCCCTTGAGAAATGGACATTTTGTCTAGAGAGTGTTGCATAACCTAGTTTACTTTTCCGAAGGACATCGCATGACCCAATTGTCTTGTCCTAAAAGCCATCATATGGCCTGTCATGACACATTTGTGGTTGTTAAAGGATTCAATGTGATAGGGTTAAAAGGATTTCTTGTGTCTTGGATAACATCATTGGATGTCATCATGATACCTCACTGCAATGTCTGGAGGGCATCCTGGGTCCCAGCTGACATTCTCAGAGGGTGTCGTGAGAGCATGGTTGTCATGCACAGATGCAACAGTGCGGCTTTACAAATTTGATAAAATGTTGTTATATGAGTGAGTAAATGTCTCTGAATAATATCTCAAGTATTGGGGGATATAAATATAATGTTTTAATATAACAAGGCGGTGTGTCCATGGGGACCGTGGGAGTAGCTTTGACAAATCCATAGGATTTCCCATGTCCCAAATATTTTGTGAGTAAATATCATAAGATCTAGGAAATGTTTCATGGTGATGTTGTGTGTCCTTATATGATGCACATGAAAAACACGAGGCCAGAAATCATTTCTTTCATTTAAGTCTTACACTTTTGATCTTGGTTCTAGCCCATGTATTTTGAATGCCTTAGCTTTGTTATGTATCAATTTATTTTGAGTCTCACATGATTTGGAAAACATGTGGTATGTTATTTTCATGCCTTTACAGTAGAAATTAGTGTGATCTATAAATGATCATGTGAAGTAACATATTTTTGGAATATGATTGCTCGGGCTATTCAATGGTGTATTACCTAATAGAAGACATACAGGTCATGAGATCTCTCACTCCAAGAATTTTTCTTGGATGATAGGGACTATTACGCTACAAAGTATCCTTATCATTGTATCCAGTTACTTATTCATGTTGGTGTGGGATTTTTATATTCCTCACTACACTAGATTCTCACCATTATTCATGGCATTTATTGAGAGAATAGAGGTTGGAGTCGGCAATGTGGACTGCCACCATGCGGTTTTGCAAGACTTTGTTATGGGAAGTTCTGAGTGCGTAACATAATTTTCATTGTTCCTAAGTCTCTTGGATCAACACATAAATTATTGGATCGTATCCAAATAATTAAGACTTCATTGATCATGTGGGAATGTAAAATAAATTTTCATATTTTCTTATGGACATGCCCAATGGCCTTCGCGATAGCTCGATGCCATGCCTAGGTATTTCATGATGAAAGGGAGGCCAATACAGGTGTCTTTTTGAGGTCAACATTGCTTAAAAAGTGGTCTTTTAGGGTTACACTGTGGACATCCTGGGTCCTTCACATATCATTAAATTATTGTGAGAGATCTCGACTCCTCCATTTCTATCACATTTTCTTCATTTTACAATGGTCAAAGATTATGTGAATTTTCATGTGTAATGTCATGGTCATTTACTCAGTTTTTTTATGATGCCTTACACAACCAACATAGTTCATATGGGGGGTGTGCGAGCATGTCATGAAAAAATATATCCATTTATGCATTGAGCATCAGAGGGAGAAGTGAGGAGTTTCTTGGATATGACCAATGACATCTGTGTGGCGAGGCTGAAAAGTCAAAGGGACTTCATGAGATGAGATCAAAAACTCTCTAAGGAGTCTTGGTGCCTTGCAGACCTCTAGTGCAACACCACATGTCCTTAAGTAACAAAGAGAACCTCTCACCTCCTCCCCCTTATCTATATTATTCTCTTTTACAATATTTTGTGGGTCTTTCAATTTTATATAGCTATCATAATGGAAATATATCCCTTTGAATGATGATATGAAACATGTGCTCTATGTACACTAGGGTTGTCTCCCTTTCGGTATTTTTCCTCCTTATTTTTGGATAAACTATTAATGGTTTTTCTGGAACATGAAAATGAATAACCATGTGACCTAGAGGAATTCATTCGGTTATCACCATATGATCATTGGTTTTTTAAAGAGCCATCATGAGACCAGGAATGTTCATTGAAGGGGGATATGTGAGATTCATATCAGGTTATTCATTTCAAATGGATTTTCATGTGAACATAAAATGGTCATGCAATCGCATATCCCTTGAGGGCTCATGTGATATGTAAGTATTAGTTCCTTTACCATTGTGGGGAAGGTTTTTCCCATATCTAAGTTTGACATCCTTTGAGAATTTTCCTGATTCTTATTTGGTGGGAATCAACATACCCTATATTTATTGTGTTTATTTCATTTATTTCAATGAAATATTTAATTACATAATCAATTTCTTCCATATTCTTTGTTTTGAGGACATTCAACTCATAATTCAAAAACGACTTTTCTATGTCGACCATAGTCAAAGAGGAAATTTTTACATCATATAGATAATAATAATAATGACATATTTATCATTTATATTCACTAAAATACAATTTTATAATAATCTGTTCATTTTTCTCATGAAGAACATACCAAACCACTTTGTGGAGGGGGTAATCCCAACGTATGCACAAATAATGTTATTATTTTCCAAAGGATAAAGATGAAAAATATAGATGATATATTATGATAAAAAATTATAATTATTTCATTTATAATATATTCATATATATATTAAATCCCTCATAAAAATGGTTTTTAGAGGCGGTGATATAAAATGAAACACACATCTTCATGGTGGTGGTAGTAAATAGGTACGAACGAAGGATGTTTTTTTCCCAATTTGATGGAAAAAGAGATTAAAAATGTTTGAAAAAGACTCATAATAAATTTTAATTATATAATAGATATATATTTTTTATTAGTTCATAAATCAATAAAAATATTTAAAAGAGGTGATAGAATAACTAAAATAAAAATGTAAAATTAATAGCTATACATCTTCTTTGGAGAATCACCTTTGGAATACTGTATAAGAATTATTGTTTGATATTTTGATAATAATAGATCATAGAGTTTATAGAGTGGAATGTTTGGAAGGTATATGTGTATGTATTTTCCAATCTATATTATTCCAATGGTATGTAGATGAGAGGAGAGGAGGATCCCTTTTATATGTGATGTAAGGGGCACTATTGGAATTATATAAAGTATTAAATTATTATAGTTATTTTTCCTGTTAATGTAGATCAAAAATGATTTGTTTAGAATCCAATATGGTTATAGTATAAATAATGTCATCAAATAAAATATTTCATTTTTTAGATGATTATTTAACCCCTTTTTATTAGTTTTAACCCATGTTCTCCCTTTTAACCATTCCCCCAATATCAACAAAAAATTACTCTTTAGGGGTCAAGAAAGTAACAATAAAAGGAAATATAAACCATAAGTGGAAAATGGCAAATATTTTTCGACGTATGAACTATTATTGGACAAATATAAAATTTATATATAATTTAAATCATTTCATAAAATATAATCTATTATGAAATATCACTAATGGGATTTTGGGAACTATTCATTTAATTTGGCTTTAATTTCACTATGATAAAAATTGAATTAAATTATAGTCCTCATAAAAACAAATTATAAATTTTAATTTAACCATTAAATTCATGAGACAACATAATTAATCATAAATATTTTTCTTCTTATACTTTTTAAATCATATACTTTGATGTTTCTACCACTTGCACAAGTACAGTGCCCGCATTGTGAAACCAATTAATACCTCACTAAAAACTAAAATAAAATTAACATCATAAAAAATTACATAACATAAAAATAAAATTTTATATTCCTTCAAATTTTATATTTACTCATGTATAATTAATAAAACTTATTTAATCATTTATTTGGACCTTTTTATTCCTTTTGTTATCACTTCACAAACATGTTGATAATTTTATTTTTATATTAACAGAAAATTCATATCCATAGTTCCATTTTATCAATAACAGATCATATTAATTATTAAAGTTGTTAAAAGACTTATTCCTTCTCAAATAGTTTCTTTAAGATTCCAAATATTACATTTACAATGTTGCGCAGGCACTGCGTCGAAACTGCAAATTATTTTCATATTTATCATTTAATTATCTATATATTATATGTTGGAATTGATTTTATTTTAGTCTTTTTATATTATTTCACATTATTAATTCTATCGGTTTCAAAGATTTTTATATCATATTTGGGTATTGGTGATATTATAAAAGAAACCATATTTCATAAAAACTGTAATTTTTTACTATTCAACAAATATTTGACTCCATAAAAAATATATAAATAATTCATAATAGGATAAATTTCAACTTAATAATACAAATTTGAATTCCATCTCATCAAAATAAATGAATAATGGGGTGTTTAAATGAAAACAAATGATTGTTTTAGAAAAATTAAAATTTTACACTATTCCGTTAAAAATCATTTATTTAGAAATCTCCAAATATTTCACACTAATTTTTTTTGATAAGATTATTTCCAAAATAATATACATTTTAAAATATAATATTTATAAAAATTTTAATAATTAATTTTAATATATTATCATAATAGAAACCATTTGAAAAAATAACATATTTTTGATGAATAAAATGACTATTAAAAATTGAGTTATTAATTCTTAATCATTAATAAACTAATTTTTGTATAGTATGAACATTATATATATGTATATATATTGTGCTTATTCCTATTATAATGAACCAATTCAATGGTTAGTTTATAATTATCATATTTAAATAATAATATTCTATGGTTTGATCGTGCTCATTATTGTGTGTCATATACTACATCAAACATGGTGTTTGTTGAAAATTTTGGCGTGTTACATGACTCATTTTTTGAATGTTCCTAAAAAATATATTCTGATAATTTATAATTGAAATACAATAATCTGAACATTTAGTAATAAAACTGTTCTGCAACTTGAAGAAAAATTCATGATCTGTAAAGTTTATTACTTTAGTTACAATAATCTATTTTTTTGTTATTTATTAAAAAATAAATTTATTTTCCATTTGCATGTGCCTCCGAACAAAAGGTATTAATAATTGGTCATAAATATAAATATTATAAAATTAAATTATTTCAGGTTTTTCCAAAAGGTAGAAAAATCCATACATATTGTAAACATTCCATGACTCCTATAAAAATTAAATTACAATATCATAGAACTCCCTTGTTGATATTAAATGGTTTGAAAGGAAAATAGACCCAACATATTTTGTTTTTAATTAATATATAAATATATAAACTTTAGATTATTCCCTTAATATTTTAAAAAAATTTATATTTAAAACCATAAATTAATATCACCCATTAAACTAATTGTTTCTCCTTTTGTCTCAAAAAATACATGAGTAAAAGTTTACCTTAATTAAAAATCTCATAGAATCATCAGATAAAAAATAAATAACTAAAAGAGAAAATAATTGACATATTATTATATGATTCATCCATTGGCCTAACTATACACTATAACCAATTATTAATGACACAATGTTTTTAGTAGATGATCAATTTATTTTCACATAAATGAATTATCCAACACATCTTTAATATGGTTATTTGAGTAGTTCAATTGTACATAATTACCTCAGTTGCTAAATCTCTAAACCAAAACCAAAGTTTTATATATTCTGATTCCAAATCGTTATCTTAAAACAACATCACATTAATACCACTCTAGCATTACCAAACAAGGATGTGACCCTTCCCCGACTACTAATGAGGCTGGGAGTGAAAAAAAAATTCAACCTCAAATAGACATGGGGTTAGTGAGTAGTATTATAAGTTTACACACCAAAATATTAGATATATTTTCCCTTTGAAGAAAACAATGAAAATCAACAATATCTAGCTTGAAGAGAAATGATATACAAAAAAATATTAATATATATTAAGGTTCAATATTCAATGACACCATAAAATGTCTATAAAGAATCACCATGGTCCCCAAAATTATAGAGATCTCATATAAATTGAATACCATTTACAATACAATATTTATGTCATCACACAAGTTCTTTAGAATGGTCATGTGTAAAATACCTAGAATGACATCCAAATTACTAAAAAATGATGTTATATTCCATTAATACATAACAATTATTTAATAAAAATGATAAAATAAAATCATCATGTAACCATAGAAAATAAAACATCCTTGAACTTGTTTCCCAATTTGAACATGAGTTGGACACCGATAGGTGTTAGAACACATCCCCATGGACATACAAACCTCATTCACCCTAAGGAATAAATGATAGAGAAGTATCTCCTATATGAAGCTTCAAAATTGGATGTGTAAAGGATGTGTGAGAGGTTGATTAAGTTTGATACAAATAAATATATGTATAGTTCGTTCAAAAAGACACACCTCATCTTTATTTGTGGTTTCAACAAAATGAAGATCAACATGAAGAAGAACATTCAAAAATGGGATAAGATAGGCTCAAATTTAAAATAACATCTCAAGGATGACTCATGCACGAATTTATCTATTCACTATTACAGTTTATATAGGGATGAAACTTATATTAAGCTCAAACATGCATTTTATAATTTTGTGATTTTCTTCTATGTCAGATAAATTTTTATTTTCCACCTAGGGTTTCACATTTTTCCAATTTTTTTTAATAATAAAAATTTAATTTAAAAAAATTCCATATACATAATACTAAAATAATCCTTCACTTATGAATTTTTTTCTCAACTCAACCTATGTTTGAGGAAATTGGGATTCGATAGAAAAGGATATAATAAGATATTTTTCTTACAACTTATGGTAATTGTAACAAAAATAATAAATACATAACACATGACCTAGACACTTACCCATAGTGAATCCCTACATAATACCCCTCATCGAATGGACTAAAATTATACAAAATCACAATTGGGATTGGATGTGGAAACTTAAAAAAATTAGAAAATATACCCTCTGTAGCGGGGAAAATGGTCCCATGATATATTTTGAAAATAAATTAAAATAATTTAATAATACTGAACTTTTTTACCAAAATGTAATGGTATATACTATATCATCATGGAACATTTAATCTCTAATGATTAGAACCAAGAAACACATCTCCCATTACACATTGTTACACTATAGTTTTATCCTTCTAATCATGGTGCATTATACTCCACTTGAAGGGATACATGGTGTAATTATCACTCATTGTTGTGTGAAAAACTATCACCCTAGACATATTAATCTTATATGTCCTCACTATAGTGTAATTTACATAGGTTACTATGTCGTACTTTCTCCCACTCCAGAACTATAACAACCTATGATTTTCAAAGAATAATATCATCTACGAAATCACATATGAAACACAAAACCAATATCAAAAGTGAATGTTACACACCCATATATTATGATTTATTTATTTTTAAATAAATTCATTCTCTTTGATAGATATTTATTCATGTAACACTCAGTTTAAATGAAACTCAACACATAATTAAAATAATTTTATTTTACATGACTTTTATAACATTGCAGTTAAGTTGGCGGGTATGAATAAGACTAAAAAATAAATTTCTTACAAATTTATAAATTAAATTAATTTTTTTTTTCTATGGAGTAGATATAATAAAATAATAATTCAAAATAAAATGATATTTTTTCTAAAAAAATAATTTTTTTTAAAAGAATGATTAGTTGCACATTGCATAAAAAATATTAAATCAATTTTGACAACATTCAGAATATTAATTTTACAAAATAAAATTTATTTTTAATATCTAGTTGTCAAAAATATATTTGGTATAATTGTATTTATTTTTCTGAAAAAGAATATTATTTAATGAATAGTAGATATACTAATGTTTATTAAAAACAAATTTTTTTAATTGATTTAAAAGGATAAATATATTTTAAATTTTATTAAATAAACCATTAGTTGAATTATTTAAAATTTAACTATTTGTGGTCCTTTTAATCAATTGAATATTGAATTATTTTATAAAAACGTTTTTATCTTTTGAATGAATTTCATTGAAAAAAATTATTATTTCTATGCATGTGTGGGATTAATTTTAAATATAATTCATCCACTTATACAGATATAATTATTAGAAACTGATTCTTTATTTTGGATCATAATAATTGATATTATCCAATAAGTTCAACATAATTTTTTACCATAATCAATATTGAATGCAGTAAAAATTAATTGTAGAGGTTAAGGAAAAAATAGGTTCACCTAGGTGTTAAACAAATAAGATATGTGTAAAAAATGACCCAAAACATTTCCATGACACATTTTCCTTCCAAATATAGACCGTATCACCTCTAATGTTTGATAATAACCCATTTTTTAATCTTGTTCGATTGGAATAATGTTGTTGGAGCATTATCCACTAAAAATATTGATGTACGTATTCTCCCTTCTTATAAATGGACACCCATCTACTCCCGACATCAAAATTAAAAACCACATATGTTTAGAAATTCCTTACCCAAATATCATCCATAATTCCATCCCCACATCCTAAATTCCTCATATTTATTAAGAATCTCTCCTAAGATGTATTTAGGTGTAATTTTAAATAGACTCTCTGAATAAGAGGTAAAATTATTAAATTCTTTAATTTGTTTTATTTATCCATATACATCATTAAAATAATAATAAACTGTGAGAATATAAAAAAACTAGTATACCATATATACTAATATTTTATTATGTTAATGGAATAACCTAAATCCATCATCACATATATAAAATGGGAAACAAGTCTGTCAATTATGTGTATGGAGGACTACCACCTTGAGAATATATGCATTATTTTTTGATCACCACATTTCAAGTATAGATATATTGATGGTACTATGTTCTTCTATTTATTAAATCATAATACTTATGTATTTAAGATGTTATATATAACTTTTTATGTTTCATTATGTAAGGGATACGATAACGTCTCTCTTGTGTACAACAAACTATCTCCTCACGAAGAGTTGTGATTTTTTATTTTAATGCTATACATGGAAGCTATTAAGGTTAATGTAAATGGGTATATGAGATATTTATGAACTAAATATATGTATTTAAATATAATTTCACAACTAAATTTATACCATCTCTTCTATTGGAGAATATTAATATCGGTTGATCATACATGTAGACTACTGCCTTCACATATCGTTGTGGAATGTTTTTCAATTTATTTTTATGTTGATGGTAATAATGATGTTATGAATAATATAAATTATATATATGAAATAATACATATTATGGTATTTTTAACAATTATTTATTCTCATTTCATTTTATCCGTCTTAAAAAAAGGATATTACATTCATGTGTACTTACGACTTACTATCTTTATGCACTATATACTACCATTTTTAACTCTAACACTCATAAATAAATATAACTACATCTACAATTAATATATATTATATTTAAATAATGGATAAAATTAAATATATTATCGAACAATATTTAATATAAAAGGACCCAAATTTCTAAACCAAAACAAATACATGAAAAAAATGAAATTATCACCTAAAACATTGATTTTAAAAATGAATTACTGACAAACAGATCATAAAATACTATAAGTAATTAATATATTTCATTAAATATATTATTACAGTTCTTTAATAATTTTATAATAAGCCTGACATTTTTTGAGATTTGAACACATATGAAGGAAATCAGGCTAAAGGTATGGATTTCTCGTATCACATTTACTTCAGTGAGACACATGAAATATTCTCTACTTATTCATTTGGTGTGGTGTATATAAAAAAAATTCGATATGTTATATAATGAATAAATTTATATTAATGATATTTATTGTTTCACTAGATGTTTTATCTTTCATGTGGATAGTGATTGAAAGGTTACCAAAGTAGTAATGGTTTATTTAATAATCTCACCATTTATCAAGATTATTTATGATTAAATTTATAATAATAAAATATTATGATCTATCATTCATGAAACACATGAGTTTTCTTATAATCATGTTATTCATGAATTATTCAATTAATATATCGATTTTACACTATTTGGTACAAAAAAATATTGTAATTTTTTTTTAAGAAAAACCAAATATATTTCTCTATTCAGTCAAAAATCATTTTTCTCCCGAAAACATGTTTCTTAAAAATGATTTTCAAAATGTTTTTTTATCATTTTAAAAATGATTTGTTAAAATAATATTTAACCATCATTAATACTTTACAAAACATTTGAAATGAATAACAATTTAATTTTCCAAAAAAAATCATCTTTGGAATTTACTGAAAATAAGAAAAGAATATTTTTTTAATGCATACGGTATGATTGTAATTTCTACCTTCATGGAGACTAAATATTTTACATATTATTTTAAAAGTTTCCACATTTGTTTAAAAAAAAATTCATGATGTTTTTTTAACTTTTAGTATTAAGAGTTTATTTTAAAAATGAAAAGGATATTTTCCTCAAGTAGGATTTTAATGGATTTTTTATGGTATTTCTATTCATCGATGACATAAACCCATTATTATACTTACGTTAGATTAAGGATATGTTTCAGTGATACCGGCCTTATTATTTATCTCTATGGTTTGTGATCAATTTGACTTGGGATATACAATTTCATTAATATTCACTACATTAATTTCGATAGTTCAAGTTTATGGTTATTTATATGGGTATGTATTAACATTTCATATCTTAGTTTTTCATTATGAATTTTTAAATTTGATTATGTGTCACCCCTTCTATATTAAAAATGAATTTGACTTATTATTTGATGTGTCGAGCCTATAATTACCAATCCCATTGATGCATAGATATATATTATGTGACAAATTAGTTTCCCAAATTAAATTGGGTTTACCCATATATTTAAATTGTTTTATGAAATGTATTGATATTATGATTCAGATGTGTGGAATTATGAATTCCCACATTATGATATTATTTACTCTTTTTCCATGTGATTATTGAATGAATTATAATATCCATGGTTATGTTTCAAGATCCTATGTTTTTTATTTGATATTATTTGATCATTATTTATTTCGGTCGTATTATTACTCATGTTCATGCTATTGATTAAATGTATTGTGTTTCAGTTATTTACATTTCCATATTGGTTTTATATTATGTATTCATGATAGATTCCATTGTACACATACTCATACAAATAATTAGAGCTCACCCCTTTCATACGTTTCCTTTCCCCAGGAAGATAAAAACTGTTTTAGGAAAGCTATATTGGGATATCTTATAGGTAATAAAGATGATATCAATGAAAATTATTTGTTGTATTTTATGTCTTCAAATATATCTGAAATTTGATTATGTGTATATTTTAGAAATAAAATAATTAGGTCATTTAGGATGTGATTCCTTGAATCTTATGATAATGTAATAAATTGTCTCCCATTTATGGGATACTAGGGTTCAAGTATTTTTAGTTGGTATTAACGAAATTTCAGAAAAACCAAGGGAAGGATATTTTTAAAAAAAGTATATTTGGCAATATAAAACTTTAATATAAATTGATGATATGTATAAAAGAACATCCTAAATTTTTGTTAACGTATAGATTATGTGTCTTTCCTTGCAATAAATCCCTATCTAGGAACTACAAGTATATGTCGTTTTGGAAAAGATGTTCCAAATGGGTAATAAATCCCAAAAAATAAACAGCACGCTTGACTTGAGTATCACATTGTATATAAAAACTATCCTTACATTGTACTTGGATTGAGAGTCTCCAAGGATAACGTCAGGATAATTCTTATATTCTTTCAAAAACATTATAATGGATTTTAATAAAAAATTATTTGAAATCACTCTCAAAGTAACCATGTTTATGATTATAAGATAATCCATGCCAAAATTTCTCAATTTATGTAATGTGTTTCACTTGTGTAGGGATTATAAAATATTTTTCATAATGTTTGTATCTAAATATTCATATATAATTGTTTTGAAATGGTTTATAGTGGTTGAAATGGGAACCGTATCAATGAACATAATCTGAAGAGTATAAATAGTCATTTCTTTTGTAGGATTAATCAAATATTTTGATGGGATCATGTTTCCAAAACATTGGTAGCATATGAGGAAAAGTATCTTGTGATACCAGGAGAGAGTGAGTTAATTCACTAACTATAATGGATTTTATGGGAACAATGATAAGAATGTTAATAATAGAGAAATAAAATGATAATGGGAAGAAGTAAAATAATTATTTTCTCACATGTAATAACTATGGAAATAATCAGATTGGTATTTTCTTGAATTGAAATGGAATATGATACAACTGGGGAGATAAATCCCACCATTCTCACGATTTCATAGGAAACAATGAATATTACAATATAAATTAATTCAATAGAAAGGATACATGAAACTACAAGAGTGAATGCCCTGTGAATGAAGGGAATATACCCCATAAGAATGTAAGGAATCACAGTCTAGCTTATTCTATTACTAGGGGAAAGAAGAATAGAGTAATTTTGTATTTGAATTAAGAAATTTTGTCGAAAAAGTTTTTCATCGATAAATTTTTCATTATAATAATTGTTAAAATACAATTATTACACTATAATAAATTTTCCTTAATAATTTAAGAGAATATATATAATAGTGTTTATGACCATGAAAAGTGTTTTAGTGTCTTGTTGATCTTTTTTTAAAACACATGAAAAATGATAGATAAACCTTAATATGTTCTCAGTATTGAAATAATAATGATAAAAATATTTTTATGGGATAGTATTGATCACCATGATATTTGATACTTATATTATGGTTAACATTATATTTTTTTTGTGTATTACATGTTTGGATTTATAAAATATATATAAAAATGGGCGTTTTTTAGGAATTCATTGTTTAATTAATAATTTATAGTGATAAAAATATTCAAATATTTTTTAATACGACATTAATAGAATATTTATATAGTTTGGGGAATAAAACGATGACTCAGTGACCTTCCATCAAAAGTTTTGTACATTAAATTTTTTCCAGAATATTTTGGATCACTATTAAGATTAACCATTTATAAAATGGATTAATTTGAAACATGAGAGTAATTGTTGCGGTATTAGAATTTAATTTATAATATTTGATAACTTGTTCTAACCATTTTGGATTAAGTAATATAAGGAAGAATATCTTGTTAATATATAATGGATCATGTGATCTGTTAAAAGTTAATTTTAATGATTCATGAATAAAAAAAGTACTTTTGGATATTCATTTCTGGGTTTAAGAGTTTAACTTAATATTTCTAGTATCACAACTAAAGGATCAATTCATGTTTATTAATTAGATAAATATCAAGTTTGTATACTTCATTTTATCCTTATGTATTAAATTAATGGACTTATCTTTAAACATCTCATTTTCTATTGATTTTAAAAATGGAATTATATTTATTTTATTTCAAATGGTATTTTTGGTTTTTTGATAATATTAGGTAGAAAAACATACATAACAAATAAAATAATTACAAAGTATACACTTCTACTTAATTTCCATTTTTTCACAAAATCAAAACTCTTTATAATAAAACATTCTTTCTCTTCATTAGAAATCAACCCTTGTTCTCATCCATGTATCTATTGTCCCTTAAATCAAATAATAACATTTTAAAAATTGGGATGTACAAAAAACCCCAATAATTCACCTAATGATATAAAATTGTTAATCAATTGAAAACATAAAAACCCATCAATAACCACTTCTTAAAAACCCTATAGATAGAAAAAAAATAATAGAGGATCCTTGTGACATCATTATCATGTCACCTTTACATTCACATATACAAATGGTATAACCAAATAGTCCACATCCATCTCCAGAGTACCCAAAGCATTGGAGATCTATAACGGGGTCCCACATAATATCATGACCTATAATGGTTCTCAACCCATCATATCATGAGATTTAATTGGGATAAACCCATAATATCATATGATATAATGGGATAAACCCCTAATAAACAATATCCAAGACCATAACCTGAATAAAACCCATGAAACATATTTTAAACCCAGGTGTAAAAAAGTTTCATAAATCTAAATACACATTTGTTGGTAAAATAAATTTTAAAATCTATAAATTGAACACTGAATAATGAAAAAAACCCTTTGAAGAAAAATATATAAACATATAAAAGAGAAATTAATTAATTTATGATTAATGAAGGGAATAAAAAACTATCATTCCATAAAACATTAAAAATTATTCATTATGTATTTTTGTATAAAAATTCACATAGAAAAACGTTCAGAAAATTAAAATAGAATACATTAAAAACATTTCATAAAAGTAAATCAGGATTATAAATGAATTTAAAAGATCATAGTATAATATTAGAAAAATTTCATGAATTATGATTATAAAACATGTAGGTGAAAAAAATACAGTTTTAAGGGTATCATTAAAATGATAATTTTTAAATAAAATTACATTATTAATATCATATCGTTGAAGTGAGAATTAATCAGTTGAATCGAAATTGTGCATCCACTATTAATTCATATAAAATAGTTGGAATATATTATTTTATATTTAAATTTCATTCAATTCCTAATATTTTAATGTATTGATCAATAAGTATAAGTTTAACCTAAAGAATGGAGATTTGGTTGAGACTTCTCTTTCCTTGGATTCGAATTCCTTCAGACATGTTACAAAAAATCAGTATAATGGTTTGAATAATTTCATTAACTCATTAAATACCTAAATAAATATTTATAATACCTTATTTAAAGATTTAAAAAAATATTATTACAAATTCATTAATATTGATTCACTATTTTCATGGTTTTAAGTGTGTTTGTTTCATGTTTTCATTATTGATTAACTTTAATATAATTAAGTATGTTCTTGTAAAATTTAATTACCACTCCATAAGTGGAATTAAATATTTTTATTTAACATCTAGAGTGTATTAATTTTCTTATATTTCATTTTTATTTCATACATGATGATGATTCAATAAATAAAACATTGTTGATAAATGTTTAGTTTATTTTGGAGATTTATCCGGACATCAAGAACTTGTTTCATATTATTTAATATTATGTTTTAATATTAGTTAAAAAACATGATATATGTTTTAATATAACTATTAGAATCAACTTTAACCATAATGACACTTTTATTTCTATCTATGAAGGCGATAATGGAAAATGAAAAATCAGTATGCATGGAGATGGTAAATCAACATAATTTAGACAACAATTACATTTTATTGAATAAGATTATATTTGAAATTAAATGGATATGTGATATTCCATCCAAAAAATAAAACTATTGTATATGAATGATTATGGAGTTATAATTCCTTGGTGGTTGATGTTGGGGGATATAATGTATGAAAATAAATGAAATTAATATGGTTACTTTGAGAAAATTACCTCAAGAATATCACCTCCTTTAGAGTCCCTTGTAGACCTCAGATTTAGTCTGTTGACGATACCAACCACTCTTAGACATGGGGAATAGTTAGGGGAAGTGGTTTTGGGAGATATATGTGGATATAAAATGATCTTTATTCGAAATTTGGGTCTCATTGGTGGTATTTATAATTCAAAATAGGCGGGTTTAACTTATTAAATTAATGATTATTTTATATATAAAGCCAAGAACATTGAGGCAGAATTAATTTTAATGAATTTGATTGAAAATTAATTATTTTATTCTATTAAGGGTATTCAAATACATTAACTAATGATTAACTTTTTTAATTGTTTTGTTTGTGAATACTTTTCTATTTAGCTTTAACCTATATCAATATTTTACTTCTACTGCAACAAATAATTTTTTACTAAGGTAATTTTTTATAAATAAAAATTATATTGACATTAGAAAATTTTTGGATCATATTATTAAAAATATTGAATCTATTTTACCAAATTTAATTCACATAACCTTCAAAATTATATTTAAAATTCATCGTGTATACAGAAGGACAATGCAAGTTTTTAATGTGAAAAGTTCAAAAGTTCTAAATGTTTCTTATATACAATATCAATTTTAAATTGATTCTAATGAAATAAATTAAATTATTTTCAATATAATTGAACTAATTATAATTTTAGACCAATTATTATTATAATTTTATTATAAAAAAATTAAAAAAAACATGTTTTCCATTAAAATTCAGAATTTTTCTCTATTCATCAAAAAATAAATTTTTTCAAAAAAATATGAATTATTTATACTAAACTAATTTTAATATCCCTATTTAAAAAATGTTGTTTATTTTTTCATAAATAATTTATAAAAGTATAAATTTTTTTAAAATAGTTTCACCATTAAAATGTAGAAAAAGAACTTTTTTGGAGAAAAAAATATTATTTTAGGATTACAATGGAATTTTTTCCCTCCATAAGCCTATAAAACTCATCTGATGATTTTAAAATAATATTATTGTGTATATGACATAATAATTTCATTACAATATTTAACTAATGGAAGTTAATTTAATATAATAATACTAATAAATATAAAATAAATATTTTATTTGTACCTCAGTTGTCACATTCCACCCACATTTGGAAATTACATACTCTCAATTTTATTCACCTGATAAAAAATTAGAGATACTGTTTCCTCATAGTATTTTCATATTCCCATTTTTCATCTTCAACCATATGTGTTTTCTATAAAACCTTAAATTGATGTATCACCCTATTTTTTGGGACATTCTCTTTATAATCAGGAACCTAAATTATTTCTTCCTCGTAAGAGGTATTGACTTCCAAATAAACTAATTCATGGCATGAAACATGAGATGAGTTTTTATAATGCAATCTTAAAATTATAACATGAAATACATTGTATACCAATGATAACATAATTGGAAAATTAACTTTTTTTGGTAACTGATCATACTTTTTTCAAGATTTCATAAGGTCCAATGAACAATTAACTTATCATCCATTTCATACAAAAAAACATCACACATTTCCACAGAGAAACATTGGGAAAGACACGATCACATACCTAAAAAAGAAATATCATCCCCCTGACATTCTATATAAAGTTTTTATCTACCCTGAACTGACTACACATTTTTCTAAATTATCTTCACCTTCTTTTCCATTTCCTCTACCAGTACTAGTCCCAACAATTTCCTTTCTCAGACTTCATCCCAAAAAACTGCATTTCTACACCTTTTTTCATATAATTCCGCAACTCTTCCATCTATACACTAATATGAATACTATTATTTATAAAAAAACTCATCCAAATAATGATTTTTATCCCAAAATCCCTTGAAATCAATTGAACTGTCTCAAAGAATATCCTATGACGTCCAAATTATTCACCTAGACTATCCCTAACATTGAGGATGAAAAGAAATGGTGAAATTTAATTTAGTTACCAAGTACTTTTTTAACCCCTTCCATTAGTTAGAAGTAAACATAGGATCACATAAATATAAAATGGAGATAATAAATCCATGAAACATGACTATCTTGTTATTATAAACATGAGAAATTTGATCTAAAGAAATCGTACCATGAATTAGAAGAAAATGGGTAGATTTAGTCTATCAATCAACAAAAACCTAAATAGAATTACTACTTATTACTTTTGGTTATTCCCACTAATAAATTCAATGGTATAATTCCCTATTTCCACTCTGATAATGGAAAATGTTGAATAATCCCCCTTTTTAATTATTATTATTCTTTATCATGTTGATAAATCATATATTTTGTGGTAAAGTTAGCAATATCCATTTTCATTCCATCATACTTGTAATGTTATTCAAGGCATTTATAAAACTTAGTACTTTGAGGATCAATGGAAAATAGAGATCTTTGAGTTTCATTCAATAAATAATTCTCAAACTGTGAAACATAATTCATAAATAATTTCATACCAATTATCAAAACACAATCCTTATCAATTTTAAATTCAAAAAACTAACCTTTTTTTAACCAACTATACCTTTTTATTTCACTAGTAGTCATCCTTCTAGGTCTATATAAGTTTTTTAACAGAGATAGTTGCATTGATACCTGAACCAAAAAGGTTGAATTCCTTGCATCCACTACATGTAATCCAAAATTCAAAATTTTATTAACTAAACAGTCATTTTGAAAATGTAACACGATTAATGGTGCATAATTTTTTTGACTCAAGGCATCATCCACTTATTTTTCTTTTCTAGGATCATAATTGATCGTGCATTCATAATCCTTAATCAACCTCAACCATATTATTTTCCCAAGGTTCAATGCATTCTATGAAAATATATACTTTGTTCAGTAATGGTCATTATATATTCCACACATTTCTCCATATAAGTGATTCCTCCAAATTATTAAAGAAAAAAACTATAAAATATAATTCCAAATCATGTGTAGGATTTTTTTCTTATAATTTTTAAATTTCCATGAAGCATAAGAAATTACATGAAAATTATACATCAGAATAAAACCATGTACCTTAAATGGATCACCATTTTTAATAAAAATTTCATTATTCCCTGAGTGTAGGGAAAGAATTAGATCATTTATCAATTTTATTTTAAATTACTAAAAACAATCATCACATTATGTTTTCAAAATAAATTTTACTCATTTTCATGTTAACATAGTAATTTGGAAAGATAATAGTGGAATACATTAATATAAATATCTGTAATATCCTACTAATCCATGAACACAACAAATACCATAATCAGTAGTGAGTCTTTTCCATTCATCAATTACTTTTTTTTAAAATTTAATCTATTATTCCATCATTAATTATAATATTCCCAAAAAAATAAATATTTCGTAACCAAAAATAACATTTTCTAAATTTACTTATAGTATATTTTATTTAAGGGTTTGAAGAACAACCCTTACATGTTTCTCATGATCCTTATAAATTTTTGAATAAACTGAAATATCATCAATAAAAACCCAAACAATGAACCAAATATTCACAGAAGTATCTATTTATAATATCTATAAATACAATGGGGGAATTTTTTAACCCGAAGGGAATAACTAAAAACTTAAAATGAACATATCTAGAATGATTTGTCATTTTTTAATTGTCACCCCCTTTCTCCATAAATTGACGGTACCCTATCTTGAGATTAATCATTGAAATGTATTTGACTCCCTAGAGATGATCAAACAACTCATTTCTATGATGAAAAGTGAACATATTCAAAAAAGTGAAGTTATTAAAATCTATATAATTAATAAAAAGTCTCATGTAACAATATTTGTATTTTATAAAGAATAGTCATTCGCCATGGTGAAGTGTCTTGTTGATTGAAACCGTTATATAGAAATTCTCACAATTTATTTTTCCTATCGGAAATTTAATCCTATTCAATTCAGTCATGGGGTTTTGAAATTGGACTATCATTAGGGATTAAGGGAACAATAAAATCAGCCTCCTGATCAAAAATAAAAATATGAATATCATTGAAAAAACATATAGGTTTTCATTCATAATTGTAATATCACTAGTCTGACCAATTCTATTTTTTGAATAAAATGAGCTTAATACCTTTTACATCCCATTATTAAATGTAAGTTAGTCAATAACTAAAATAATATCAAACTGAACTATTTCATGTTCAATAATTCTTGAAGTAATTTCCATTTATACAAAAACAATTGAATCATTCATATAGTTCTTCGTTGCATTGATACATTCCGTAATGTTATTACCAAATGATATACTATACTTTAATGATGTGATATTCATTATATTCATTAAATTTTCTCATAAATAAAAGAGTTTGAATATCCAGAGTGGAAAAATGTATTATTACATTTTCAATACATACATAACATTCCTAAAAAATTTATATTCATATCCCCAAATCAAATTTAGTAGTAGAAAAAGGATTTTCCACACTATTTTATTTCCAATATTTTTGATTTCCCAACTAAGTGACTAACATTTGATGCATATTAGATTAATTTCATAAATCTTAATTGTTAAATAATATTTCCACCAGCTTATCATTATTTTCTTGATCAATTTCCTTGTAATAATGAGATATGTGTTAAGGATTTCCATATTAGTATCAATTTCCATAATTTATAAGACATTTTCCATGATTTTTTTACCACACTTTTTACATGTATTGATATAAATTTTATTACCAACCAATTTCATCGAGGAATTCCTCCTGAATGAATTCAAAAATAACATATTCATATTCTTCTAATCATGAGGAACATACTTTCATAGAATAAAATCTCATATTTTTTATCACAAATAATTTTTATTTCGTACCTCTTGAACTCTGTTGAAGCCAATGCTCTTTGTAATTTTTTTTTCTAACCAGATTAAAATCTAATTAATTTTATAATCAATGTTTGGAACAAAATATTGTTTAAAACTAGCCTTCCTTGTAAAGTTGGCTATATATAAGGCAATATAATCTTCATCCTTATATATCAATTCCTAGATTTGTTTCTCTAATTTGAGTTAAACAGTTATAGGAAAAATATTTCATTCTTCTCATACTATTCTCAAAAATATTGATGGTTTTTATTGGTAAAATATAATTTTTAGAGATTCAATCCATCCTTTAGAAACCACTAGATCATAGGTTCCACAAAAATATGGAAGGTGTTTCCGAATTAAATTCTATAAAAATATCACATTCCATTATTGTTAATTTGGATACTCCATTGCATGGATACCACCACCATTAATCTCTTTTTTAAAATATTCCATCACTTTGAAAAAAAAGCTCTATTTGGATTCCAATTATATATGAATGTGGATTTGGAAGGATCTTTCCCCTTTATTCCTTTCCACTATATTTATCATGTATCCTCTATGGAAAACCATTTTAAAAAAACAATTCTTAGAAGAGGAATCATGAATATCATAAAATTCTATATTATTTCAAATTAGAAAAAATTAATTGGTATTCTATTAACATTTTCCTAACCAATAATGTTATATAAATATTTCTCTGATGCCATCTATAATTACCCAGACATAAATTACCATTATTCTAGTGATTTTTCTAATATAATTGTATTTATTTCATTCACAAAAATATTTTTGGGTTATATTTTGCATAGTATTAGGTAATAAATAAAACGTAACATCTCAAAAAATCAAAAAGTATACACTTCTACTAAATATTATTTTTTCACAAAATCGAATATATTTATAACAAAACTTTTTATATCTTTACGTAAAATATTTCATTCTTCTCATAAAATTCTCAATTCTCCCTTCAATCTTGTGAAAACATTTTAAAACACTGGATGAGAGAAAAAGGTTGGTATGGGACATAAAGGAAGAAAATCATTAGTCTATTAAAAAAATAAAAACGCATCAAGAACGTTTTCTTATGAACACATTAGTAAGAAAAGAAAAATCATGTAATTTACATGGGACATCATTACCATATCACTATTACATTCACCATTACAAATGTAATTACTAATATATCAACTTATATCTTCATAGTACCCAATGCACTGGAAAGCTATTATAGGGATCACATGTCATTTCGTGGGCTCTAATAGAGCTCGACCAATCATATATTCATCAACAATGGGGATCAACCCATTATATCATGATCTATTATGGTATTGACACATGATAAACAACATAAAAGGATCATAACATGAATAAAACCCTTTAAAACTCTTTAAAACTATGTTTAAAACACATTTAGATTTCAAAATACGTATTTCTTATATGAAACTCTTTTAAAATATATATAAAATACACACAGAATTATTGGAAAATTTAATTTAAAATTTAACATATAATCTTATAAAAGGGATATTAAATAATTAAATCTTCAATATGGAAAGAATGTTTTCTAATTCCATATAATTTTTAAAAAATATTACTTTTTTATTTTTGTCCGGAAATTCACAAAGAACAAATTTCAGATAATGAGAAAAGAATAATTTAAAAAAAGTAATTAATTTTTATAAATGAATTTATAAAATCATAAAATAATATTAAAAAAAATTCGGATGTATATTTGGAAGACATGGACAAGTAAAAAAAAGTGAGTTTTAAGGGTAACGTTAAAATGTCAATTTTGAAAATAAATTCTCGTATATGTATTATATCATAAAAGTGGTATTTAATAAAAATAAATATAATATGTGAATACACTATAAATCCACAAAAAATGAGATTAAATACAACATAATATACACAAATTTCATTTCACACATATTATTATAAAAAAATAATCATTTAGTAAAAGTTTAACCGAAATACTGGATTTTGGGTTAAGAATTCATTTACCTCATATTCAATTGCAATAAAATGTGTTTAAACCTCCTATATAAATGGAAATAGTAATTTTATTAACTCATTAATGAACAATACTCTTATTTATAAATCCTTTTGTGAATATTTTATATAATATTATGATACATTAATTATTAATATTTCATTATTTTCATACTTTTACGTGTGATTGTTTCGTGTTTTAATGATCGGTTCGTCAGTATATAATTGTGGAAGTTCACGTAAAATTGAACTAAAACCCAAAAATAGTTATTTAATTATATTTATAATCTTACATAGGTGATAATGGTCCCATATATCATTTTTATTTCACACATGAGGATGATTCATTATTAAAACATAGATGATAAAATTTTTGTTTGTTTTGGTGGTTTTTATTAACATGATGAGGTAGTTTTCTATTATATAATATTATAAGTTTATATTAGTTCAAAACATTAAATAGGTAATAATATACCTATTTTAGTATTATATAACCATAATTACACTTTAATGAAAATCCATGATGTTGGTAATGGAAAAGGAAAAATCATTATTCATGAAGATTATAAACCAACATAATTTGGAAAATAGTTTAAGTTCATTTAATAAATGTATAGGACAAAAGAAATAGATATGAGATATTAAATAAAAGACATATAAATCTAGTATATACATTTCTATTTAGTTTTCATGCTTTTATGAATGATGGATTTTAGTAGAAATTTGAAAAAGACATGAAATTAAGAGAAGTACTTTGAAAGGATTGCCTCTTGAATATCACCACCCTGAGAGATCCTTGAGGATGTTGGAATTGTCATTTTTGTGCATCTATAATCCCCTGGATGTGTTTATAGTGAGGGGAGAGGTTTTGGTTGTTATTCTAGGAGATATAATGCTTTTGAGTTGAAATTGGGTGGTTAGGGGTGGTATTTATACTTGAAGATAGGTGGATTTAAGTGATTAAAATAAGGAATAATTTTTAATTAAATCCAACAACATTGTGGTGTAATAAATATAAAATATTTATATTTATAATTAATGTTTTTTAGGATTTTAGGTTCTATAAATACTTCAAAAAAATAATAAATTTTGTAATTTTATGTTATTTTAATATTTTTAATTTAAACTGAAACCCTTTTCACTATTTTACTTCTACTATGGTATAATTTTTTTTAAAAATTATAAATGTTTATAAATAGGCCTAAAATTGAACGTCAAAACAAATTTTGACCTTCTATTATCAAATATGGAATATATTTTACCAAATTCAATTCACATAATTGAAATAATTATATTTTAAATGAATCTCGTATCCCCAACGACAAAGCAGGTTTTAAGGTGAAAAGTTGTAAATGTTTTAATATCCAATTTAAATTTGAAATAGATTCCAATTAACTGAATAGAATTAATTGATGTATAATTTTAATAATTATACTCAAAAACAAGTTAATATAATGTTTATAAAGATGGTGTTCTATCCTTTTTTTTAAAGTGAGTAAAAGAACAGAATAGAAATGAGTACGGAAAAACAATGGAAAAAACCCAAAGTGAAATCTACTTGTTTATCATTCTCAGCAGTCTTGCACATAACATCCTTTATTCATCTCGAATTTCATCTCAGTGGAACCATCCATGACTTCACCCCTAAACTCTTTATCTCTCCATACTTTATGGGAGATATTGAAGACGTTCTTAATGAGTCTCACCATCATTGCTTTCAGAATGAAATATATCTTATGTTCATTCCTTAACATTGATATGAGAAGCACCTCTTACTGACTCCATCATTCCCTCATCCTCCATTGCTTCGGTCGGATCCAAATTTACTATCAATAGTTTGATCATTCACTGCAATTGATTGTGAGGCCACCACTAGAGTGACAACTCAGGACTTTGACTTATTTTAAGAGACAAGTTGAAATCCCCCATTATCTACAACATACCTTGAAGAAGGATGTATATTTTTAGGAATAACTAGATAGTTAGGTTCAAAAATTTTCTTACCCTTGAGGTCACCTAATGTGGTCATCCTTTCCTGTGAGAGTTGATCTTCCTCTTTAGTATCTTTTTCAACTATAAAGACTTAATCAAAACTTTTATGAGTGGAACAAGATTGAGTTTGCTATAGAACAACACCTTTATCCTAATTAAAGGAAACAACATTATGAGAATTCAAATCCTCAGAAAATATTTCCACCCAATTTTTCATACTCTCAGAGGTATGGTGATGATCATATTTCAATCAAATTTTGTCACAAAACAATTCACCTCATTCATCTGCTCAACATTTTCAGAACCAAATGTTCAGTCCATCATCCCGCTTGTGAATATTTTTTCTATCATCATGCTGATTCAATTGAAGAACATCAGCATTCTAATAAAGGGCACTTTGGGTCTTTTGAGATAGTTTCCCATTTCATTCCTATGTAAATCCCAGATGCTGCAAACTATGGAGGATCTACAAGCAGTTTTCAATTAAAATTATATATTTTATATTATTCCTAAACAAATGAAAGTTGTCATAAAAATACCAAATATTTATCCTAATTTAATTTTGATATCCAAATTTCAAAACTCAGTTCTAATTTTTCCAATAATATTTAAAGAAGTGTCAAATTTTAGTTTTAAAATAGGTGTGATGTTAAAAAGAAACAAAATTTCCATTTATAAAAATATATCTTCTATTATTAAAGATGATTTTATTCTCATCATAAGCCTATAACACTCATTATATGAATTTAAAATCATTTTATTTAATATATACCATATAAATTTAATTAATATATTTCCCAAAATGTAATTAATTTAATTTAAGAATACTAATAATTAAAACAAATAGTATATTGGTACCTAGTTTGTGTCAGTAAAATATTTCCCCAACAATAGGAAAAGGATGTTGAAACAAAACTGCAATCATATTACATTCAAATATGATTAATCAAATAGTCTTTTAAATAATCACATATCTATGGTTTTATATCATAAACATTACACTGATCATTCCCTTTAATGTGATCAATGATCTCTATCACTCTCTATAATTATTTATTCTCTTTATCCATGTCTATATCTTCATATACCATCAATGTTATTTTATATGGAAACCATGTTATGTTATATTCTAGAAAATATTTAAAATTTACTTTTTTACATATAAATAGTATGTTTTATTAACACTCATACATTTTGGGTTTAAAAAAAAATGCTATTTTCAAATGTAAAACCCTTGATTACCATAATCATGTTTAAATTTTGAGGATTAAATTGTTTGAAGATGGGGAGAATATAACTCTATAGGTTTTTTAAATAGGATCATTAGATTTTATATCTTATATGAAATTTAACAGAAAGCAAATAATAGTTTTTATTATTGGAGAATATGTGTGGATGGGTCTCTGATAAACAGTTTGATTGTGAGGGATTTAAGGCACTTCTCAATCACTTGAATTTAGTTTCCCATTCATTTAGTGTTCCCTAAAATCTCATAATGGTTCCCACTTCCATAACTGGATATATACCTACTTTCCCATGGAAGGTGGTCCTTTGTGGTTTCACTCTAAATGACACATAGGAATTCACATTGGTCTAGAGGATTGAAGGTCAGTCTCATCACACCCTTTTAAGGGGAACTATTTTCGACCCCATGAGTCTCTTTTATATAGATTATGTGTTTGTGGAATCCTTTCTAGATCCCAATACTAGACTGGTTCCATCAGTTTTAGGGACTTGGTTATTAACATGTATTGATTGGAACAATGAGCGCATATTGCAGGTTCTCTATCACTCTCTTTTTTAGTTATAATATTTTGGTGATGCACATGTCTGAACACACAGATGTTTATTGTCTTCCAAGGAGGTGGTTGGTGTCGTAAATATGGGATTGGAACTCTATGAGGTGTCCTATGTATCATGTTAAATAATAATAAAACCTCATGTAGTTCATTTGGTATAGTTTAATGTCATGTTACTTGACCCATCCATGTAGTTTAATGACATATGGTTAGGATGTGAATATCATGGTTCGAAAAATGATGCGGCGTCCTACATGTCCTCCTTAAATAAGAATTTGAGTCCATCTAGTTCTTGTAACATAATTATGTGCCATGAGAGTAGAAAATAGAGGCCCTGGGTGGGACATATGCATAGGAGACTGCCCTTGATAGATTCTTAGTGAAATTATCCCTTTGAGATGAGATAAGTTTTAATAATACATATATCCCAATGATAGGGAAAAATAAGGGGAATTCACAACAAGATTTTGATTCAATCATCACTGGTCCCTAAGCCCATGTGATCCGCGATTGGTTTGAGAAGTATGATTTTATAGTAGATTGTACATATTTCATGATATCATATCTGTACGTGGCTTATATATTATTGTTTACCATTGAGAGGCATGGTTACCCAACCCATATAGGCTATGGTATGGAGCTAGTGACATAGGGAGTCATCCTACATATACCTGTTACGATGGGAATCAGAGTTCTCCAATTTCACTTCATCCCAAAATCCACTGATGGGTTTGAGTTACTTGAGGGCATGATCATGGATTATACTGAAAACAATGGTATTATACGATTCCTCTCCTCATCCACTGAAGAACGAGGAATATGGGAAGACTTATGGGAGAATTTAATCCTATAATTCTTGATTAATTGGGATAGTGAGGGAATTACACTGAAGTGGATTCCCATAAGAGCTTGGGCCTTAGTAAGGTGTCGTACATAACAAGGTTATGGAAGGGATCAGTGTTATTATAGTTCACATTATCCCCCAACTTGATGATGGGTTATGTTGTATGGTCATTCTCAGAGACATTATTGATATCCCTGAGGTTTCCGGAAGATCTTGATATTATACTAAGATGGATTCCATTTGGTATGGGCTTACACATTGTGGATTCCCTAATGTTGGGGTCATATTATATTATGTTGGTAATCATGGATTAAACATTGATGCTTCCCATTTTGGCCATGGATTACACTATGAGTCTTCTCAATGACTCACTCATTCATTATAGGGTCGTATGAGTACATAACCCAAGCCCATCATGGAGACTTCCATTATAAAAGGGTATGTGACAAAAGGTTATTGGTAGGGGTCCACATGGCATGAGTCCAAATGTGTCTCCCAGACAAAGTTTTCATGTCATAAGGGATGTTCCTGAAATGTCTTTATTGTACCCTAGACCTTTCTTGATTGTCTATATGACTTGTTTGGGAACTCAACCTAACATTGAATAGACATCTAATAGTGGCTTCCGAACATTCTTAAGATGATCTAGATGATCTAAGGAGATGTATCTAGGATCCTTCACATGATCAACTGAATTGTCTTGGTTGTATTTTCAAGAGTGAAACAAACATGTCCAAGGTGCTTTGAATAACTAAAGCTATCTTGTTTGAGGTATTTTACTTTATCACATATGACATGGCTATGTGTTGTCACATGATCAAAGTGAATCATATATGGACTGTCGTACGAAAATGATGACATGTAAATGGGAAGTCACATGATCATTCCGACATGTCAATAATTTTTCACGAGTTATTCCTAGATTGTCCAGATGATTTCATGTGAAAATTCCGACATGTCAAGGGATTTTCACCTGATGAACATAGATTTTATTCAGAGTTTTGTATGATAATTACACCATGTTAATGGGAAGACACATGATCATCCTAATATGTCATGGACACATTCAGATAATCGAAATGAATTATCTAAGATGTCTTCTCTGAACTAAGGTGAAAATTACAAGGTTCTTTGTATGATTGTTATGGATTCTCCTTGTCTTGTCACATGAAAACACAAACATGTCTATGGACTATATCCTAATCAATTTTCATGCCTTTAGTATCTTCTTGGGACTAACTTGGTTTGTCTGAAGTCTTCCAAGGAAATCATGATATTCTAGGAGAATCTTGCAATCACATATCCTTAAAATTTTCATGCAGCAAGGTCTTGTGGATGTGTTTAGGATTCTGCGTCCATCAAAATGATGTTGTCCATTCCCAAATCGGTCATGTGACAAGTTTATAAGGGCAACATACATGATAAGGGAGAGTTTTTGGCTATTGGATTCATCAAAAAAATTTATCTCATAGGTTGTTTCTAGAAATGTGTGGGATCATCCCTAGTTATTTTGGCCATGAAAATACAGAGGAGAGCACAAATAGTTGCACTGTATGTTGGATCCATTTCATGTAGGGTCAAAGGACCTCAAAGGGGGTCCTACAATAGATTATTTAACCATGATTGGGTATCAATAAGTTAGGTTGTAGATTCTAGAAATGGAATAAACTACATGAAGATGTTTCCTGAACTACTGGTGACACATACTGTTTTTATTTTATGCATGAAGGAAGTGTCTATGGGGATATGGTGTTTCGAGGCGTCTATTTCCAATGCCTCATGTGGGAATCACTGATCAGGATGAATCCGGGCACCAAAAGACCGAGGGAAAGAATTGGGGTATGATTTTTGAGGTTTTCTATCTAAAAGGTGGAATCAAACCTGATCACATGTTTGTGAGGGAATATTATGCCACATAGGGTCTGCATGAGGCTTCTTCATTCCTGAAATTCACGTATCTTCCAAAAAGTGTCTTTCGGCAGTTTCTTTCAATACACCAGGGACCCGTGATGGTTATTTTAGACCATAAAGTTGTGTCCAAGTTTACATGTAATCACTTCATGACAAACATTCTTGCAGTATTCAAGAGATCAGATTTGGGCATAATTTCTAGTGCATACGTGTAAGTACCAATATTGGTTTCCTTCATGTTCGAGAAATTTTATTATCATGTCATATGAGGTTCAATCAATTATGTGATCTTTTGATAAAGTGAAGTTCCATTCAAGATATCTTGTGGGTGAGTGAAGAGGGTGCACACTGGGACTGCCTACGTAAATGAGGAAACTTCTAAGAAAATCCATATAACTAATAATAAAAGGGAGTGGATTGTGTGATTTCTCCAAAAACCATGTGAACTAATCATTTCATATGGATCAATTAATCATGAAATCTCTTATTCTTCAAGAGAGCATATGGGAAATATTATTGATCAAATGAGGATGTTCTTTAGTTGGTGGTGGCCAGTTCACTTTGTTCCTCTCTATTTATTCTCCACTATTAATTATTTTCTAGAAATCCCTATCCTCTCTTTTCAAGTATTTTCCATGATGTTATAATGGTTTCTATAAGTGAAGAAGTCTTGAGCAGATCTAAATCAAGCATCCACATGAAATATTAATGTGATCCTCATTCTCTTAGTTTCTAACCTCGATGTCGTGTGATTAGAGATGTCTAAGTTAATTAATATGAAAAAAAATTTATATATGTAAGGGATTTTGGTATTAAATTACTTGTGATTAATGCACAAATTATCTTCATTTCTATTTCATGATTAGAGGATGATCAATAATTGGATTTGAGTACTAGTGGGAGATCTCGCGGTATGCCACTAGTGATTATGATTGGATCATGAAGTGGAAATTGTGGTTTTGTTGATCTCCCTAAACTATATAGGTAGAATATATATGGTTTCCATGGTGTTCATCATGCTATCATGCAAAAAATATCTTGACATGTTTAACTAACAGTCGTTAGAGAGCGGAAGGTGAGAGGGAGGTCGAATGTTGAGCTATATCCCTATATGGGATTGGATGAGTTTTAATTTTCATGGTATTAGATGATTTATCTTCGGATTGTGATGTGCTAGATTGAAGTGATGGTTGAGATTGTCTGGAGGCCAGATCAGACAATCCCGGTTTAGTTACCATGAATATATATAATCCCACATCAAAATTGTTTCTCTTACTCCCTTTGGAACATAAGATATTCCACGTTTTCTGTTTTTTCAGGCCTTCAATAGGTTCAAAACTAATATCACATACAGCTCCTCCACCTTGGATTCATCCCTATGGTCATTGCACCCACCGAATGCGCGTCCTCAGCCTCGCACACCATAGGTGCTATAAAAAGGCCTTCTCACTTCCTGCATGAGCTATTCCCCCTCTATTGGTATACATGCTAGCCCAGTATGACTTCCACTATGTGTGGTCAACTTTTGGCCCCATATGGGCCTGTGGTCAATTTGGTCTGGCTAGTTAGTGGCTGGACATAATTTTAAAAAAAGAAAAAAATAAAAAATAGTATCTACTAAGAATAAAATTTACAGTATATTGAGAGGCTCCCAAATGTATATTGTCTCTATTCAAACACATTATTCAATGATACCCTTAATGATATATCTATATTAACACATACTATTCAATCATATGAAATATTTAACGGAAAAGTGTATGATGCAAAATTATGGGTTCCATCAAAACTCCCCCTCTAGAATGATATTCATTCCGAACAAAAAGAACATGATTATAATGTAAACATTGATTACTTTCCTTCATAACTGAATATTTTATGGGCTGTGATGTTTGAGCCTCTTTTTAGGATTTGTATAAATTTCTGACTAAGGACTCTCATGTGTCCCCACCATGATTGGTTTGGCCACAAATTATTGGATGAATCCATAATAGTAAGTTGCTTTGACTTGGGGCACATATGCCCTGAAATTGGAATGTGTATGAATTACTCAATGTAAAAGTGATTTGGTTGGAAAGAAATTATATATGGATCAAAAGTATTATACCTGGATGTCTCTATATATACCATGAGTATGGGAATCAAGCTACACACAGTTCTGAAATATATCACTATGTACATCAAAATCATGGATGGGAGATAAAGGTTCATAGATACAGAACATTATGATGAATATTTTTTACATTAATATATATCATACGTAATAGGGGAAATATCACTTTTTTTTGAATAAATCCTAGGTTAAATTACTTGTTCTGGTGGGGATGTTTCTTGGATCATCCACGATGCCAATCCTTTTTCTATAGTACCAAAAAAGTCCAATAACCTGGATTTGAGTGCTTGAATTTCAATAGGGTAGTATTTATGAAATAAAAAAAATATTTTAACATGAAATTATTCATTTATGAAGCTTCCATTATACTCGTAAGATCATATGATTTACATGTATAATTTGGACATGGTGTACTTCTCAAATACACTATCTTTTACCTATGTCGGGGACTTAAAGAGCATGGATTTTTTTACTTTGGATATGTGATGGGACCCAAATGTTTTTTATTTTTTAGTTTTTTTGAACTGTATTTTCCCTTAGTTTAGCTTGTTAGAAGACATAGTGGTCTCAATATTTGATTTTTCTCAGGTATCCTTTTTAACAATTTTTAACCTCAAAGGCTTTTGTGCCTCTTCCTCTTTGTAAATGATCAATATTTCCTCGATCATGGAAATTGAATTTCCTACGACCAGTGACTCAAATTTTATCCAGGATACCCTTATCTATTTTCCATATTGGTTAGTATCGTGATATTTTTTAAGGTCCTTTAATATATACCATCAACGTGTTTTAGTTGATGGTCATTGATCTTGGACCATTGGTGTATTGTAATTTATTTTAATTGATCTTGGAACATTGATGCGACTTAACTTAGGTTCTTTGTTCTTGAACCTGATAGTAATGGACATGTAATATGGTTCACACAATCCATAAATGACATATAACACCTTGATATGCTAGGTTATTTTCTGGTATTTTAGCGATCATAAGGATTGGAGTTCCATTCATACAAGGAGGAGATGCCTTTATTTGGTGGGTTTAATACCTCATGAATTGATATAATTTCCATGAAAATATGATCCCTACTCTTTTGAAATGTTCATGAAATATTTATGGAAGGAAATATGGTTGAGGGATATATACTATATATTTTATGTCATACCGAATAGTTGGAATGTGGGTGATGTAAATCACAACCCAAAAGATTGATTATGTTGACATATAATGGAGCCCACAATATGGGTATGTTTCGTAACACATTATTATTATTTTTCTCTACCTCGGTGTCACTATGGATCACAAAGATTGAAATTCCTTTTTTCAAGAAGGATATTCCATTACTTGGGGGGCGAAATCCCTTATGTGTGGATGTAATGTCTAATATAAGTTGATATCAACTTCATTTCTGGGTCATAAAATATTTTCAATGAATCCAACGTCTAGATGATGATGGTGGATATGGAATGAAGGTCATCTAGGAAGCATTATAGAACCCTAGATAAATTCTTCTCTTGATGAGAAGCTTGATATATACAACATGGGGTTTCAAACCATGATGTCTGGGACATTAATGATTCATGATTGAAGTATCTCATACTACCCTTATGAAACTATAAAAAACATGTCAACATATTGTTGAGGATGTTGAATTCATATGAATAGTTTGGTTATGGGAATTTTAAATCAAGTCCCATGAATATCTGAGGTAATTAGAGAGAATCAAAACCAATGGGTATATTTTGATCGAGCCTCTACTATTACACAGTGTCATGATGATAAATAATTAGTTTTAGGGGGCCTTATGGGATACTATGGTCCATTTGGAAGAGTAGTACCTTATTTATAGTTTATTATGTGGTGTTTACATCATCTTATACATCATAGGAGTGCATGCGGTTTATGAAATGAGTAATATTCAAGAAGGTCTTGAGCACCCAAAAAGCTATGTCACCTCCTAGATAACATATTATTGTGGTGAGGAGACGTGAAAAAAACATTTCTCTACCTTTCTCCTAGCCAAGGTTGTCTAGTAAGCATATCTTGGATTTTATAATGGCCAAAATGTGGACACTATGAGATTTATTCCTTATTTATTTTTGCAGTAAACTCACGAAATGAAGAGTTTAGAAAGAGAATAATTAAATGTTCCTCAGGTACCCCTTTTTGGGTTTTCGACATGATAAGTTTCCTATCCCTTTCTCTAACAGTTTATGATCTTGCAATATAGAAATTTATATTCTATAGTTTAAGGTCATTCGTTTTTTCCCAATGTAAAATGAGTTTAAGATATTGAATCTCATTGACCTATTATGGGAGATGTTATATAAAAGTATAATTAGGATACTTAGGGTCAAGTTCAATTCATCGTCCTTTTGAATGGGAGATAGAAATGTTGTAAATCATTTTATGAGGTTCTCATGTTATGAGTTATGTTATAGGGTAGAGAAGATGATTATGTCCCATAACACGTTGAGATGTTTGGTTTCACCTTAGTGTTTCTAGGGATCACAAGAATTCCAAAGACTATTATATTGGAAAAATATTTCATCGATTGGTGCATATCAATCCCTTTTACATCAATGGCATGGCCAAATTGAGAGATCTCTTTTCTATTCAATGGAATGTTAACAGTGTGTGGAGATCTCATATTCTCAAGACATGATTTGTGGTATATGGATATGAGTGATTTTAAAATATTATAGAATCACCTCATAATCTGGTTGACCAAGGTAATTCTCTTATGGTCATTCAATAATAAATAAAAAATGGGTGACACGCTCTACAGTTTATCATCATATAATGGGGATGTATTTCATGTTGTTAAACATCATATGGTAAGGAAATTTTCTATGTAGTTTACTGTAATGCGGTAGGAATGTATTTGTCAAGAATTTTTGAGATCATGTGGCCAAGAAATTTTCCATGCATTATAACGTCATGAAGTATGGGAGTACATACATTTATTTTATCTTTATTTGTAAAGGATATAGGAAATGACATGAATTGATCAAGATGCTATGGTTGGGCCCTCCGGTCTTCACTATGTATCTCACGAAAATGAGTATCAAACTGAACATAGTTCTAAAAAGTCATGTAGTTTAATATCCTGGGGAGAGGATGCAGTTCCCAAGATATGAAATGTTAATATCATTACTGATCCCATGACTAGATTTATGGGTGTCTTTGCATATCCAATGTTGATGGGAATCAAGCCACACATAGTTCATGATGAATTCCCCTACATAGTTTTGACCTGTATGCAAAGAGGAAATATCTGTATTTATTTGATGTGATTTGTCCCAGTGATGTAAATTCATACATCATTATGTATCCTGTGAGGATAAGAATCAAGTTACACATAGTTCATGAGTGGGAAATACTCTATGTAGGTCCTTACTATTCATATAGTTGGTTATTATTTCTGTAAATTTTTGTATCTACGACCTAGATTGAAGAACATGGTGTCACTACGTATCCATTGATGATAGGAATCAATAATAATGTAGTAATTAAGGAACCCAAAAATTTAATTTCATGTGGAAAGGAAGAATGTGGTCATACGTGGAAATTTGGTGATGTTTTGGTTTTCCCACAGATGGATTTTCTGGTGTCTCTACATATCTCATGAAAATTAGAATCAATCCGTACATAGATCATAATGAACTGTAAATATTAATATCATGAAAAAAGAATTTGGGATCCTCTTCATGAAGAGGTTTAGACTGGCTGGAGGTTTGGTAGAAGACTATCACCAACGGTGGTGGTCCTCTCAGGAAAGATTCAAAGTAGTGTGTAGTTTTATGTTGTTCAAGGGATAATAACTATGTAGCTTAATGACACGTAATGAGTACCACAGGTATGTAATTTATAGTATTTTCTTAAAGACTAAAATAGGATTGTTGAAAGATATAATGCATCATTTTTTCTCATAATCCCTTACCGAGACTCCTAACCCCATGTTAGCTATGCTCGTTTTGAGAAACAAGGAACAACAAGGGTCACCCTCATCATGTAGATACATTTAAGACTATGACAGGGGAATTTTGTTTCGTCAAGTGGATAGACCATGATATAGGATCTAGGAGTCCATACTTATCTATTTGGAAATTAGAATCAATAAATATATAGTTTTAGGGAACCCGTGTAGTTTAACTTCTTGTGGAAAAGAAGTGGGTAACTTGACATGAATGAAGACAGATATTATAAATCTGTTCAATTTTACATCATGTGGTAAGGAAATAGATAACCATTGATCAAGGAAATGGTAATTTTTGGATCTTTTCATTTTTATATCAGGTTGTAATGAAATTTTTCATGATGTTTAAAGTCATTCAGTAAGTACATTTTCTTTCCAACGTAGTGTCATCAAGAAAATTGGATCACCCAATGTGAAGTGAATGTATTCCTATGGATAATCCCAAGAATATTGATTTTGGTGTCAATATTTTTCTTACAATAAAATCGATCAATCCATACATAGTTCTTAGGTAAAGAAGATGGTTGACATCATGTATCTTAGAAAATCATTGTACAGTTTATCATCATGTGGTCTAGATAAATTTGTACAATTTAACATCATATACTTAGGATGGATTATAGGGTTACTCCGATGTGGATTCCCATTTTATAACAAATAATCAATGTATTTCTTGATAATTATTTCATTGGTTGGTGGTGTGACACACTCTCCATCCATGGTGGACAACGCGTAGGCTCCATTATAACAAACCTTCTGTATTAAATAAAGCCCTTCCCACTTTGATCCAATTTCAATGTATTTTATCCAGGAACATAAATTTTTTTAGAGCCAACACAAATTCCCCTTTGAGGAATGAAAGATTGGGAACCTTTTTATTAAAGGTCTGTGTGATCTAATTTTTATGGACCACTAGGTGGTGCAGTGTGTGAAATATGTTATCATCTAGCCATTCCAATTCATCTAGACACTTTTTTAATTGTTCATTATATAAGAGATGTATTATATGGTAATTCAGAATGAAGTTGGCTGGACCACTATGGGTAAAAATTCCTTAGTCATGTTCACTAATGAGTACGGGGTTGTCTGTATTGTAGTACACATGGTGGTACTATAGCCTTATAAATCAAGGAGGAGTTTGTCTTCCCAAGACAACTTATATTGGTTCACCATCTCTTGGATTATAATTTATATAGTCTTATTGGAGTCCTCTATCAATAAATTTTGAACTGCATAATAGAAAGATGAGTAAAGGGACTTTATTTTATCCTACATGTAGAATATATAAAATTGTGTAGAATAGATGATGGTGTCATGTTCCATCAATATTTTCTGAGGAACCATGAACCTTGTGATGATATGGGAATTCATGAATTTTTTGATATTATTCATCTCTAATTCATTAAGAATTATTTACATACCCTATTTTTAAAATAATTCGATAGTATTAAGGATATACTTAAACTACCTAGTTGTGGCTGGGGGAAATGGCACCACAACATCCATCCCCCCAACTAAAAATGGGCAGGAATATTTTTTTGTATGTAGAAATTTTTGTTTTGATTGATGAAGTTAGAAAGGATCTAGAATGCATGAAATTTCATTTTGAATACCATAAATTCATGTATCATGTCCTACCAACAATACCACAAACTCTTGATTTAGTGGGAGCACTAGTTTTTGGATTGATGGGTGTCGAAAGAGAATACATGGACTTCTACCCTAACGGTGAGAATATCTCATTCTACTATTCATATGAAGACCATTCCATCGAAGCATCATTTTTAGAGAGATTTTATATCATCTGGACCATCCTACAGTGTAAAATTTTCTACCCAGTGCAGAATATGTTACCTTCTATGATGATTTTCTTGGAGAATCCCACTTTGGAGACAGCCATGTATGGTATCAATCTATCTAGGGGTATTAACGGGATCATCGTGCTCTAGGTTGGAGGTGACCTGATTTATTTCATCCACGTCACACACAATTATCAATGATATCATTCATTAATGGGTGATATGGAATATTTCTTACTTCTTATTATGGTCTTCCGGAACTATGGTTGTATTAGATGTTGTGCTGGTGTGTGAATTATGTGATTAGGGAACAGATGCAATTGGGGATCAAAAGGGAAATCTACCACTACTCACCTAAATTAGCTAGTTAGGGTTTACATTTCATCCTTTTTGATGCAATATTCTATATTTATCTATTTTATCCAGAATTTTGAGTCTCTATTGATATTCATGTTGGATATTTATAGCTATATGTCTTCTTCGAATCCAACGATGAGGAATTGATATTCATTCTCATTATTTGGGTTGCCTTCTGATAATGAGAAAGAGTTTGAAAAAACTACTTATCTAGTGAGAATAATAAAATACCATGTCCATCCCAATTGATCTTTGGGATTCCCATCCTTATACTGATAAGGATCCATGAGGGACTATCAATGTACACCCCCAATGTCCAATGAGTTCAAGGTAGTTCTTCTTGACATCATGATATCTTATAATTATGCTTTGAATAATATGAATTTGGTAGAATAGATTATTCTCACATCACACATCATTTTTCATTGCGTATAGGGTTCCTAGTAGACATTCCATAGTGGCCACATACAAGATGACTAGCCTCCCATCCACTGAAGGCATCAAAACCAGGGGGTCAAGAAGGTACTACTAGAAACATTTGAAGACTTTTTTCAATGAAATGGGTGAATCCTCATGACTACCCATTTAATTCCTTGATTCTCATCAGTTATGACAAGAAGGTTCATAGACACATATGGATTCATTCTTGTAATTAATCTATAATTCCAAGTGAAAAAATTTCATTTCTACTACAAAAATGAATTGTCCAACTCTTTTTATTCAAGGGGAATGGAATAAAAAATTAGAGTAGGTCACAGGTATTATTTTGTTCTCATATTTTTTTTCTGATCTCAATGATGGTGTTAGAGAAACCATACTTGAATGTTGGAAGGTAATTCTAAAGATCATCATCATATTCCTCCAATATAGATATCGTGGTTTCATTTTTATATTAATCTAGAAATTTGGGGGCTTATCCATCTCTATTAGGTTAATTGAGGCAATTATAAGAGACATCATCATCACTTTATATATGAGTAATAAAATATAGATGTTAGATATGATCATATTTTACACAGTCTCTATGGAAATGAGGTGGGTAGACCTATAGGATTAGATCTTCTACCACAATTAGACATATGTGGAGCATATAGTTTTTGAGTAACGTACTACTGGGATTCATAGGGGTAGTACCCTTAGACACTAGGAGATAAAACATGTATATCATAATCCAGCATTGGTTTCGTACATTTCTTATAGAATAATTTCTTTTCATATATTGATACCAAAGTCTTGAAGGGTCCATCATCACAATTTAGTATGCCAAATTTTTTATATGATATTGATGATGTCTCCCAAAGATTGATATGTGGCACAATTTATCATCTGGTGATCGGGATGTGTTCTATAATGTTTTTCATCCTGAAGTATGGACATGAATATAGGTGGTTGGTCTAGGATATAGAATCCATGTGTCTCACCATATCTCGTTAGGATTTAATCAAGACATACATAGATCAAGAGAACCTATGCATTTTAATATCATATGGAAAGGACATGAGTCTTGCATTTTAACATCTCATGGTAAGTACTTGAATATGGGTGTCTGTGCAAGGAAATAGTATCCCGAAGTCCATATGTATCTTATTAAGATTTTAATGATTACATACACAGATTTATAATTTAGGCGTGTTAGGAGATAGAAATTTTCAATGGTGGTCCTCTCTGTTGAGATCCATAGGAATGTTCAATTTTATATCATGTAAGGGGCATGAACAGTGCATTTAAATGTCACGTGGTAAGGACTTATGGTATTACTTTTACAGCCCAATATTCCGGACCATAAAGATAATGTCTTAAGATTCAATGCCTCATTTTTTGTGGTAAAACCCTTACTAAAATTCATAAGATCAGGTGAGATATGCTTGGTGTGAGAAAAAATGATAGAAAAGGGTTCCTTTCACAATGTAGAAGAAATAAAATATATTATTGAAGTAATCTAGAATGTGTGGTGGATTTTCTAATAAATCAAATTAGTGATTCCCAACGTATCTCATGAAAAATGAGAATCAAGAAGAACATAGTTCTAATAATATTCATACAGTTTAATATCATCTAGAAAGGAAAAAATTTGTGCAGTTTAATATACTATGGTAATTACTTCTGCGATGTAGTTTTAATGTCATTTGGTAAAGAAAATATCCATGAATTTTGACATCTGGTAGTAAGGAAAATAGTCACATAGTTTTATGTTTTGATATAAGGACATTGGTCATGTATTTTAATGTATTGTGGTTAATTCAATGGCCATGCAGTTTAATTTACTATGGTAAAAACACAATCCGTGTTGTTTAACATCTTACAATAAGGGAAATGGTCATGTAGTTTCAATGTCTGGTTGTATGGAAAGAATTAGGGTATTTTAATGTATTATGGCAAGGAAAATTTCTTTGAGGTTTAACGTCCAGCTATAAGTACATCAGTCATGCTATTTAATGTCTTTTGGTAAGGAGAATGGCCAGGAATATTAATGTTGTGTAGTAAGGACTAGATCCAAGATTTTGAATTCCATACAATAAAAATGATGGATACGCAGTTTAATATCTGGTGTTAAGGAAATCATATGTGCAGTTTAATGTCTTGTGATAAGGACAATGAACATGAAGTTTAATTTATTATGGTAAGGACATCAGCAATGAAGTTTAATTTCTTATGATAAAGATAATGGATTAATAAATTATCATGAAAGTGGATCTTCTAAAGGATCTTTGAAAAATATTATGAATATTGCATTAGATCTAGGATGTTTCACCTCTATCCATCTTCTATATATCTGTAACTCTATAAAATATTTGAAGACATAACATCTTTCTATTGTGTTCCTGTGATGTCGACGGTATGCGATATGGTTTTCATCGCCTATCAACCCTACCTCATTCATCTTCCTTGTTGTTGGGAGTTTCATAAAACAAATTCCATGGCATAGTAAAATTACACAGAGACATGTTCTTTTTTGGGTAAATAATAGGTTTTTTTAAATCATGGACTGAAATATGGTCATTTATTCTTAGGAGGTAGGTGATTCATGATCTACTGCACAAAGTAAACAAGAAACCAAAGTAAACATCAAGAACTACTTGGCTAAAAAATTTACAACATATCATTACATGTCAGATAATTATCACTCCATCCTAACAATAATAGGGATGTAAGGTAAATCAGTAGCCAAATAGGCAAGGCTAGACCAAAAGGTCAAAAACATGAAAACATGGAAAAAACATCCATAGCCAAGAAAATATAACCCTATTCTCAACAATTAACCACTATCCAATCAAAGTTGGAAAATCAGGAAAATAAAAGGGCTAGAACCAAAACCACGCAATACCCCGAACAAGGGTATTGGGATCTTTTCCACATATAACACAGGGACTATGTATGGAAAGTCACAAACCACCTACCTCAGCGATGCAGGATCAATATACATGAGTCTCAGGCCTTGTATCGCCCTAGAATGCTAAATATTTACAAAAACGTTAAAAATGTTTAACTGAGGATAAAATGAGATAGAGGAGAAATAAAGAAATGGAGTTCACAATGATGGGATAACTAACTGATGTGATTCCAATGCAATCGACAGTCATCAATTTGGAGAAAGGACGATGAGTTGGGGGCTCAATGAATATCTATGGCCGTACAATCACTCTTGGATGAGATGAATGATGAAGAAGAGTGTTATGTCTATTAGACGCGACCCCGGTCTGATTAATAAAATAAAAATAAAGTACATGGTGTGTACTTTATAAGTACATAACATGTACTTTCCTTTACCGGGCCCCACTTTAGGTGGCCTCCAGGTCAACCCACACGGCCATGTACTCGACCATTACCTGGACAATACATGGTCACCTGCAGTAACCAAGTACACGGCATGTACATAAATTACATGGTGTGTACTCCTAAAATTTCCAGAAAGTCCTATTTTCTAAAAACAACCGTAAATTAAGATTCATAACTAACAAAAGATCTAGGTTCTTACAAACTTCTCCCCTTAAGGAAATTCAACCCTAAATTTACATAGCAAGGCAGTGTGGAAGTAGAAATCCTGAACAGCTCAAGACACCATGATCGTACATCAGTCTCCCTCTCCCAAGTCTCGTCCTGTACTCTTCCGTGCTGCCATATCACTCATACCAGAGGAACAGACCAGTCATGGAGAACCTTTGAACTTTGATCAAAAATTCGGATAGGATGCTCCTCAAAGGATGCATCCACCTCTAACTCAACCTCATTGGGTTGGAAAACCTGTGACGGGTCTGAGAAGTAATGTTGAAGCTGAGAAACATGGAATACATCATGTATAGCTCAGTACCTCTGAGGTAACTACAACCGATTGGAAACCATCCCAACTCTCTCCAACACCTCAAACGGCCCGAAGAATCTTGGTGAAAGATTACCTTTTATCCTTATCCTCCTATGTTCTAACTTTAGTTTGACATGATGGAAAACCTGATATCTGACCTCAAACTCTAGATGACGTCTTCGTTGATCAGCAAAAGACTTCTGTCCTGATTGTGCAGTAGTCATCCTCTTTTGAATCAGCTCTATCTGCTCCATGACCTCATGGACAAGATGAGGCCCCAACATAGCTTCCTCTCCTTCCTCTAGAAATCATAAGGGTGATCATAATTGCCTATCGTACAAGGCCTCATAAGGTTCTATATAAATAGTTGATTGGAAACAATTATTATTGGAAAACTCTACGAGAGGTATTTGTTTCTCCCATGAACCTCCAACATCCAGGATGCAAGCTCAAAGCATGTCCTCGAGCACCTGAATCATATGGTCGGACTGGAAATCTGTCTAGGGATGGTAATATTTACTCAGATGTACCTGTTTCCCCAAAGCCCTCTTAGTCCCTGCCAGACTTGACAAGTAAAACATGGGTCCCTATCTGAAACAATGGTGTGTGGAACCCCATGTAGACGTACAATATCTCGGATGTACAATCATCCAAGATCATCTACACTAAAGGTCTCCTTGATCAGAAATAAATTAGAAACATTTTTGAGTCTACCAATGAGAACTCAAACTGCATTATTCCATTGAGTAGACCTCATAAAACGTGTCACAAAATCCATTGCGACATCATTCCATTTATACTAGGTAATCGGTAACTACTGAAAAAGCCCTTCTGGCTGCTGATTCTCCACCATCACTAGCTAACAGGTGGAACACATCATGAAAATACCAGAAACAACTCTCTTTATACCTGGCCTCCAATACAGATGGTGTGAATCTTGACACATCTTTGTGACATGAGGATGAACTGCCCAAAATGAGGAAAGAAAGTCCCACATCAGCTCCCCGTGTATTTCTTTTATAATCCACATGTTTCCATGAAAATGAAAGATCTCAACCTCGTATATAATCCATCCAGTAATAGGTTCCTCTCTTGACTCACTCTTTCATAGAACTAGGCCTTCAGAATCAGAAAGATTTCTTATTCACACTTGATCATGTAGAGTAGAGGTAACAGCTATAGAAGAAAGAAACATCCACCCCTGTCTATCGTGCACCTCCAAATACATCACAGAGAACAGATCCATAAGCTTCCACTCACTATTGTCCTCTAGAATTGTCGGTATACAAGTCCTCCTACTCAACACATCAGTTACTGGCTTGCCTTTTCTAGGCATATAGGCTAGCTCGAAGTCAAATAACTGAATGTACTCAGCCCACCTTCGTTGTCTCAAATTCAGATCGTGTTGTGTGAAGATATTTTTGAGACTCCAGTGGTCAGTGAAAACCACAATATTCTCTCCCAACAGGTAGTGTCTCCAAGAACGTAAATCTTGAACAACTACAGCCAACTCGATAGCATGCGTTGGGTAGTTCCTATCATATGGCATCAACTACCGAGACTCGAACGCAACGACTCCATCTCCCTACATAAGCATAAATCCCTTCCTAATACCTGATTCCTCACAGTACATAGTATAGCTCTTTCCCAGTTCTGGAAATACTAATATTGATGCTGAAGTCAACCTCCCTTTCAGCTCCTGAAAGTCTAACTCACAAGAATATGACCATAAGTACTTTACACCCTTCTTATTCAGACACGTCGGCGGTGTTTCTAAGTATGAAAAGTCATGTATGAAATGCATGTAGTAACCAGCCAGACCTAGAAAAAATTGTACCTCAAATACATTCTTTGGCTGCTACCAAGAAACTACTGTTATCACTTTCCCTAGATCTACTGATACTCATGTCTATGAGATTACATGACCCCAAAATTGAATTCAGCCCATCCAAAAGTGGCATTTTGAGGGTCTAGCATATATATGATGCTCTCTATGTGTACTCAAAAAAATCATAATATGTGTGGCATGGTCGTGTTAAGTGTGAGAGTACACCAAGATATCGTCTTTGAAGACCACCATGAAATAATATAAATATGGATTGAACACTCGGTTCATATGTTCTATAAAAACTGCAGGCATATTCATGGGACCGAACATCATAACCACATACTCGTATAGACCATACATGCTCAGAAAGGCTGTAAGTGGTATATCTATTGGTCTAACGTGCAACTGATGATAACCAGATCTCAAGTCAATCTTCAATAACACCTCTGATCCTCAGATCTAATCCAAGATATCATCAATCCTAGATAAGAGATATTAGTTCTTTATCTTCTATTGGTTCAGCTTCTGATAATCCTCACAAAGTTTGATGGTACTGCCCGCCTACTTTGCAAACAAGACAGGAAAACCAAAAGAGAAATACTGGGTCAGATGAATCAGTTTTCTTTCAACTCATCTAAATGCTTGTTGATCTCCTTCAACTCTGGTGTAGCCATCCTATAAAGAGTTATGGAAACTGGTTCCACTCCTAGCACAAGCTAAATAGAATATTCCACCTCTCACTCGAGAGGAAAACCAGAAAATTCCTCTGGAAAGACGACCCTGAAATGATACACCACTGGAGTAAATTCCATTTGTGAATTCCCTTGGTCATCCAGATTCAGACCCGAAATCTAGGCTATAAATTCTCTCAACCCAAGATGATCAGGTCCTACTCTGCTCTCCTGGACATCACCTTTGCCTTTATGAAGAAAATATTATCCCTCTGATGACGAGAAAGTCACCCTACGATGATAACAGTCAACAACATCCCAGAAGGGAATTAACCAGTCCATTCCTAGAATGACATCATATCTTGTCATCTCTTAGACATAGATGTCCCATAAGAAGTGACACCCACCAACCTCAAGAGGTAACCACTTTCACTAACATACACTACTCATTCTAGTTCCCAACAGAGTGTCTAGTGTCAAGAATATACAAAAGAAAAGATATAGAGACCAAGGATATCAACAAAAACAATAGATATAAAGAAATGGGAATCCCCCATATCAAAAAGAGAAGATACTAAAACCAAGGAAACTAGGATCGTACCTCGAACTGTAGAGGGTATGGTATCCTTCATTTTCTAGGTCTACTCCACTGCCAAAGTCTGACATGAACCACAACCCTGGAACCCTCCCTGACCACTCTGAGCTGATCCACCTTGTTGTCACTGAAATCCAAGCGACTGGCTACCATGGACATGACCTCCACCTCATCCTAAATAGCTATAAGAACTCCAATTGCCAGACTGGTGAGAAACTGTTACTGCTGCTCCTGAACGAGGAGTCGTAGAAGAACCAATGTCACCAACTTTTGCTAAGAAGTTCTCACAAAAGTGCTAAAGATGATCCATCTTGCCACAAGATCAGCACTCCACTAGGATTCTTGGGAAAAGTGGCATTGTGTGCCCGACCCTTCCAAACTAGTATCATACCACCTAGATACATAGAGGTTCATCCCACTAACTCAAATATCAACATGTAGACTCTTTATGGTGCTTTATACTGTCATCTAGAGGAGCAATAACTCTGGATGCAGAACCGCCCCGACTCACAGCATCAGAATCCCTTAGGTTCTGCTTTGTGATCAGCACCTGGTTGACTATGGAAGATATAGTAGCCATCTTGAATATTATCACCTGATCCTGAATATCCTACCTGAGACCATTATCAAACATCCATGCAAATAATATCTCATATCCCCCTAGAAAGGGTGTAATGCACTGCAGCTCTATGAAGCGATAAGAATTCTCCATAAAAGAAAGATTACCCTACTCCAGACTCATGAACTTTCATGATCGATCAGTCCTCAAAGTCTCTATGTAGAATTAGTCATAGAAGGCATGCTGAAACTCATACCACGCCATAACCTACTGGCATCCTGCCTGTGAGATCACATCCCACCATCTCTTCGCAGATTCCCGAAGCATATAAGTATATAGATTCACCCTCCTCTCTCGAGGCATCTCGAGTTGCTCGAATATTGTCAGCATGGATTTTAGCCATGACTCTTTAGCCTGGGGTCATCCATCCTATAAGAATTTGGGAGGAAGCTGTTGCGGGAAAACCCACGTCAACTCTGTTATAAATGGTACATGATGTAGTACTCCCAGTAAGGTCTGCATGAACCTTATAAAGCCATCTTGGAACCATGCATCAACACTAGTGTCCATAATGATGGATGGTTCCAAGAATGGAACAACTGAGGATCTCTTAGTAGTCCCTGATCATCCATATCTACTGTCTGATCACTACCCTATAACAGGTGGACAACCAAAGGATGTCTCGATGGCATGACTCTGCAAGGTCAAGCGCACACCATAGATCAAGATTAACAGGGACTGAAACATAGAAGTGTAAGAAGGGAACAAGATAAATAAAGCATTCATGTTTTTTAAAACATGGATACATGATGTGTATAATGCCTACACAACATGTTCCCTTAATCCTTCACATGGTCATGTACTTCTTCTAACCCAGGTTGTGTAACACCCCATACACATGTCATTTTTTCTTAACACTCTGTGTGTAATTTGATCTTCTTAACCTACCCGAGTTCTTCTACAAGGCCTCACCACACAGTTCTCCTGTGACTAGATTATATGACATGTTAGTGACAGACAGGATGTGTAATAGACAAACTTCACCGACCTGTGTTTTTAGTCACATGGCCAGTTTCATGGCTCACTCTACAAGGCGTGTTTCAGATGGACACGATGTGTACTAGAATAAATTCACCATCCCGTGTTGTTCGATACAAAATTCGATACATGGGTTTCACTACATGGCATGTTCATGCTTAACATGGTGTGTATAACTTATGTTTTTTATCCATCTGTGTCGTTAGTCACATGGGTTGACACATGGTCTATGCAACACAGCTTTTATATCCAGTACACAGCATATCCCACCAAAGATTTCCCAACCTCATGTCTCTGCCCACACATCCAGTGAGATAGTTATATACTACACAGCGTGTATATAAGAAAAACAGTTTCTTCCCAAACATAAGAACACATGGTGTGTATTCATCATTACATGCCATTTATTCTGGGTTTTTCCAGACAGTAAGCCATAAAAACTACTCCAGAACCCATAGAAACACTAAAATGAACATTAATGTTCTAAATTCATATCTGTGAGGGCCCATAATCCTCGATAATAAAAGCTTGGAATCTTATATATGTCATATTCAAGGATATCAGTGTAATGATCCACCAAATTCTGATCCATGTGGGCACATAACACCTCAAGAACCAATGTATGCCATTCACTCAAACTAAAAACTTACACAATTAAATACCTTAACAAAAGATGGTATTCTGCCATGGCCTATATCACAACAGCATGCATATCTAGCACAACATCTTTCAAAACAACATGCAATCACTAATGCACCCTAAATGGCATGGCATGAATGCATGACATTTGATTTCTAACAAGATTCTATATGATTCACGATATGGAAAACCCTAATATCATCTGGTTTAAAATGAAATAGAACCTTAATATATCAATGATAATAGCACAAAACATGTTAATTACCCGACAGTGAAATCAAATCAACTGTAAAATGGAAAACCCAAAAAAATTTCAATAACGAGGTAGATTGGATTTTCCCTATACATGTGTCTTCTACTCTCAGGCACATCTCATTACCAAGTACATATTCCTTCATATCAATAAATATAGGCTCCAAAAAGTATGTCAAGATGAAATAAATCTCCTATGATACCACTTTGTAACGTCCTTGTTTTGAGAACCGCCCGGAGGTGCCCCTTGCCCGGTTGGTCACATGGTCTCAAGTGCATTTCGCCAAACGCCAGAGGATGCCCAATAGCAGTGAGGGCCTTGGGTGTGACAGTGGGGAAACTATGACCACATTGGCAGAGTATCAGAACGGAAGTAAAACTAATATATAATAGAAAAATCAGTAAAATAATGTAGTAAGTTAATAGCGGAAGATTGAAGAAATAAACACATGGAGCACTAACATATATAGATATGATGGACGATACATATATCTAGGGAAGCAACCATAAAAGTCACAATGCTAGAATACAATAATAATCTAAAGTGAAAAAGAAATATAGATAAATTGATCCAAAGCATCGCAAGCCTCAGCTTGGTCTCATGATCCCCAACTCCACAACAATCTAGTACTTGAAGTAGTAGGGAGCTTTCCCTTATCTAGACCTACAGCAATATAATCTATTTGGTCCCAAAATCATGACCCAAATAGGGTGTGAGACAAATCCTAGCAGGAAACCACACCAAGATTTGTGCCTAACTGTCAGTGAATATACATGGTAGACAATAATCAAAAAGAAGTAGTAAACAAATAAGTACACAAATGTAAACAATCCTTTAGTTTCATTCACAAGCATTTACTTTTAAATATTTAATAAACCAACATAAGAACAAGAATCCCTCTGGGTAGTTCATATAGCCTAACCCCTTTTGTTCACAATATAAGGAAAGATATACCATAGAATCTCTAAGGAATCACTCACCTTCAATTCCTCTTCTAGTCATGTGTGATAAAAGTCTCTCGGAGGAAGCACTCACCGCCAATTCCCCTTATAGTCTTTTAACGGTAAACTACAGACACTCTGAGGAAGAACTCAATGTAAATTACTATTGTGGTCTCATAGCATAACTATAGACACTTTTAGGGACCACTCAACGTCAATCCCCCCTACGGTCTCATAGCATGATAATTATAACACACACTCTTGGAAAGACCTCAATGTCAATTTCCCCTATGGTCTCACTACACCAGGTTCCCGCAGCCCCGTGTAAGGCAATCATGTAGAAACTATAACTAGCAGCCAAAGTAAACATCAATAACTACTTGGATAAACAATATAGATTATATCATACCATGTTAGATAATTATCACTTTATCCTAACAATACTAGGCATGGAAAGAAAAGCAGCAACCTAACAGGAAAGGCTAGACCAAACGGTCAAAAACAAGTAAACATGGGTAAAACATCCATAACTTAGCAAAGATAACCCTATTCTCTATAATTAACCATTATCCAATCAAACTAGGCATAGAAAGAAAATAAAATGGCTAGAACCATAACCACATAGTGCCCCGAAAAAGGGTATTGGGAACGTTTTCACATATAACTCAAAAACTATCTATGAAAAAGCACAAACCACCTACCTCGGCATCGCACGATCGATATACTTGAGTCCCCAGTCTGGAATTGCACTAGAACATAGTAGATATACAAAAATGTTAAAAAATTTCATCTGAGGATAACTTGAGAGAGGGGAGAAATTAGGATATGATTCTGAAGAAGAAGGTATAACTCACTGATTTGATTCCAATGTAATCTATGGTGGTCATTTCAGAGAAAGAATGGTGAGTCGAGGGCTCCGAGAAGATCCACAGTCATACGGTAGCTCCTAGATGTGACAGAAAATGAAGAAGAGTGTTCTTTCCAATAGAAACGACCCAGTTCTATTTAATGAAATAGAAATAATGTATATGGTCTGTACTTTAGATGTACATGATGTGTACTTGCCTTTACCAGGCCCCGCTTTAGGCGGCCAATAGGTCGCCCCACACGGCCATGTACTCAGATGTTACACAGCCAGTACACGGTCACTTGGGGAAAAATAGTATAGGTCGTGTACTTAAAGTACACGGTGTGTACAGCAGAAATTTCCAAAAACTCCTGTTTTCTCAAAAACAACTAGAAAGAAAGATTCATACCTGAAAAGAAGATTAGAGTTCTTACATGAAGCCAGTCATAAAAGGGAATGCAATCTTCTGTTGTGTACTAGAGATGATGATGGTAGGGGAAATTATTTTAATGTCCTATAATCCTTCATCACTATGCATTATCATCATCTAGATATTTATCAAACCATTCCAAATGGAAAATTTAAAATACCAAGGAAACTATTTGACATGGAAGGAATATACTTTTTTTACCTATTATTAAGAGATGGGTGACCAGTCTGCTTCTTCTCCATGTTATCTTTTCAACCATTAGTGCGGGTGCATGAATGAGACCATAGTATAGGGTATATAGTCCATTTATTTATTGTTCTAGGGGTAAGTGTTGAAGCATTCGGGGTCGTGGATGATGAAGGATCATCCCACTAATTAAAACAATCATAATATCTTGATGTTTTTGGGGAAACATCTGATGTCAGGTGGCTTCCCAAATATTTCTTATGAGGAGGAGAAAACTATAAAAATTACCCAATCCTTTCATGATGGGGTGAGGTTGAAAAATGTTTGGATTTCTCCCAATGATAGGATGAAAAATATAAAAATTCACCTAGACTTATGTAATGGGGTTCTTCTGGACAAATTATGTTTTATTTTGATGACACAATTACCTTATTACTAGGTAGATATATCAAAATTATTCCTAAAATTATCTCCTTAAAAATCCTGTTATCTTATCGTATTTAAGAGATCTAATTTTTGGTAGAAATTTACTTGTATTCTTCAACGGGATAGGCAGTATGGGCCATGAAATCACCCTTTTCCTATCAGTGGAAGGGTGAGTGGGAAATGATGGGAGTTCTGATGTGGATCCCATAGACTAAATCCACTGCTTCTAATGTCCATATTCTATATTGTTATTACCCTATAAAATACCAATATGGTCAGTAAAACCTTCTATATATACTTGGTGGTTACCTCTGATACTTTCTACTCTTGTGGATGTGGCAGAAGATAGGCCAATATGTTTTGACATAGATGAATGTAGGAATGTATGATTGTACACTTTAGAAATGTTGTGGTTTGGATTTTATAAGGATTATTTGGATCTGAATGATATAATATTATCAGATACAAAATCATGCTAGTTCTTCTCCTCAGTTGATTACCTCATTTGGTGGTTTGACCCCCGATATACTATTTGAGGCGTCAGTTCCCATTTTACTATTTTAGGGGTCAATTCCAATTGTACTATTTGAGGTTTTAGTTCATGTTGTACCATTTTAGGGGTATGTGAAAATTATGCTGATGATCCAAGGTAAAATATCGTAAAAATACCCACAAACCTATGTGCTAGTGTGTTTCCTTGGATTCCCCTGTCATCGAAGATGATTATGATGTAATCAGAGGCTCCTATCTACTGATGACCTACGATTAATTAAGTGGAACTATTAGGAAATGATTGTAGGCCTTAGATAGATTGGATGTAGCATGGATATAAACTTATTCAAGAGATAAATATTTTGGATGTCCCTGGAGGGCTCTCCTACCAGATGTCCTGACTGAGGAAATTGGTGTAGGCACAACATCCTCTATAAATCCTCATGGAGTCATGGTCACTTGAGGATAAAGTTGACTAAAATAGATAGAATCCCTCTTAGGAAACTATTATGTGATGAGTTGACATTAATATTTTTCTCATCCACCATCCTATGTTATGGATGGTGTATGATGGAGTTTTCTATGTACAGGTTACCAAAGAGGTTGAATGTGGAAACATGGAGAACTTCATCCCCCATAGCTTATTGTGGGAAATTTGGTGACAAGGAACTCATCCTATGAAGGATAATATTAGACAATTATAGAGTTAAAATGTATTTGTCAATGTAGTATTCTTGTCCCAATATGTTCACCAATTGACACCGAATGTGGTATGTTTGTGACAACATTTTCCTGGGCCTCATGATCATAGAATCTTGGCCATCAATCTTAGGATCAATTGTCACATTCAATGATTTCATTTATATTGAAATGAAACATGAAGTACTGAAAAAGAAACAAGATTCCTTATTAGTATAACATCACATATATGTGTACATATTCAATCAATAACATTCATAGTTAAAGGATAAATATATAGTCTCTTCCTTTTACATATGGTTTAATGTGATTAAAAGAAACATGCCCGGGTTGTAGTTTTTTTGTGCAATGAGCACAACATAAATTTTCCTGATGGGAATTCAGAAAACATTCCTTTCCCCCTATGAAAGTTATGACATCATTAATGGAATTCACATCAGTATCACCTTCTTTTATTCGTGAGAAGAGGTGTAGATTGGTTTTTGTTCGAATGTTTAATTAAGGGGAGTTTAAGCCCTTGCTCAATCACTTGCATCGTGATTTCCAATTTTTTAGTATTCTATAAAAACACCCAATGTTTCCCTCATACAGAACTAGATATATACCTACTTTTCAAAGTTAGATGATCATTTGGGGTTTCATGCACAATGAGGATTAGAAAATCACATTAGTCGAGAACATGGATGGTCAGGCATGTCACACCCTTTAGGGGGGAATTATTGCCTAATTGAGAACTATCTTGTAGAATTAAGATATGTTCACGAAATCGTTACCAGACGTAGATACATAATTGGTTACCCATGTTAAATTGACTTTATTGTGAACATGTATTGATAAAAATAATTATGTACATATCATTCATTCTCTATCTCTCTATTATTTTGTTATGATGTTTTGAGCTATGGCCATGTTCAAGCACTATATAGTTTATTTCCATCTAGTGAGGTGGTTGATGTATAGAAGATGGGACTGAACATCTATGAGGAATCCTATGTACACTTTGAAACAAGATTCCAAACCCATATTGTTCTTTTGTCATAGTTTAAGTTCTTATGACTCGACCCATCCATGTTGTTTGATGTTATCCAGTATGTACATGAATATCGAGGATCATACATTTTTATGGGGTCCAACTTATCATATTAAAATTTGAATTAGATTAAATGTATTTCATATAATGGGCCTTTGTGTTGGGAGAGATATGACAATAGAGGCCCTATGGGGGACTTAGGCATATGAGACTGCGTAGGATTGATTCTTTGAGAATGTATCCCTTCTAGAAGATATGAGTTGTAATAAAACATACATCCCTATGATATTACCACACTAGATCAATTATCATCATTATTTATGCAATGATAATTGGTCCCATATGATTCATGATCCATGCTTTGTGTGAGAAATAAGAGATAATAGTTGGTTTTACACATTTCATGAGGGCATGTTGTTATGGGGATTACATAATAAAGCTTCCCTTTAAGGGGAATGGTTACCCATCAAATGGAGTATATGGTAGGGATATTAGGCCTTAGTAAGGAATTATACATATATTGGTTTGGAGGTAATCATATTTCTTATAGTTCAATTTTTCTTTGAACTTTCTGATGGGTTTTAGGTATTTGAGAGAATGATCAGGGATAATACTTAAAATAATTCCCATGTATGAGTTCTCTTCTCATCTGTTGATGGATGAGGAAGAATGGAAGACCAAGAGGATAATTTAATCATGTTTTTCAGGTAAAGTTAGGTTTGGAAGGGACTTAAACTAGAATGTATGCCCATTAGAGCTCGGTCCATAGGAATGTCACCTATGTATCCTGTTTACGACATGATTCAGAGTTATCTTAATACATTTATTCCCATAACATGCAGATGGGTTAAGGTGGATGATCACTCTTATAGAAATTATTGATATCCTTGAGGTTTTAGTTATATAATGGGATTATACCATGATGTATTCCCTTTGGTTGGGGATTTTTCATTGAGGTTTCCCTTTTGATGGGCACATGTTATATTATGTTGCTAATATGGGCTTACACAGTCAGGCTTCCCATTTAGTTGACGATTACACTCTAGGGTTTCCCAATGAAGCACTATTTCATTATCTTCTATAAGATTAAATATAGGAGGAAACCATTGATGTTCTATATGATACCATGATATTGGTAGGGTCACATGATTGAAAAACCTTATCCCATCAAGGAAACTTATCATATAAAAGGGGAATAAGGCTGAGGGTTCATGTCTGGGGTCCACATGGAATGAGTCCAAATGGGTGTTGCAATGAAATTGGGCATTTCATAAAGGATGTGCCTAATAAATTTTGGATGTATAATAGACATTCCTAGATTTTCTACCAGATATACTGGGAACATCAACCCGATACATTAGATGAATGTAAGGGCATCTTCCTGACATGCCTAAGATTCTCTACATGATATAAGCTGATGAATATCAGATCCTTCCCTTGATCAAATGAATTGTCTTGGATTTCTTTTCATTAGGGAAGAGGGAATTTCTATGGTGCTTTGCATAACAAAATAAATCATTTGTGAGTTCTTGTGCAAGCTAAATATAGACATGACTATGCATTATTGCCTAATCAGTGGGACTTTTCTCTAATCTGTCAAATTTTCAATGCTGACATTTTAATGGTAAAACACATGATCCTACCAATATGTTAATAATGTTTCGTGATTTTAACCAATCTTTTCCAAAGCGTGTATTTTGAAAATGAAAAAACATCAAGAAGATGTCACTTGATCATCTTGGATTCTCTTCAGACTATTGAATAAAAATTACACCAAGTCAAAGGGATGTCACCTTGTTATTCTAACATGTCAAGGACTCCTTCACATGATAAAAATTCATTGTCCAAGACATATGTTCCTAACCAAGGAGGATAATTACAAGGCTCTTCTTATGATCAATATGAGTTGTTATTTTCTTGTTTCATGACAAGGAAAACATGTCAACATATTATCACATGATCAGTTGACTTGCCACTAGGATTTCGATGGGACCAAACATGTTTATAAAAGGGTGTCCAAGGACATTGAGTTATCAAAAGATAATCATGAAATCTAGTATCTTTAAATTGTTCACGTGGCCGGGTCTTGAGGATATGTTTAAGATTCTACACCAATAAAAGTGTTGTTGTGCATGCCCAAATGGGTCATGCCACAATTTTATATTGGTGACATACTTAACAAGGAATTTTATGTGGCTAGTGGATTCGTCCTACAACATAATAACCAAGGGTAGTCATTGAAATTTATGGGTTGACCATGAGTATCATGGTCATGCACTTGCAGATGAGTGCAAAAATTATGGCATTCTAGGGAGGTTATATATAATGTGGCTCGCATGTGCTAAATGGGGGGGTATTGTGATGGATTCATCAACCAAAAGTGGGTCTATTTTTTTGTGGCCATATATACTGCTGAGAGAATAAAATAAAAGAATAGTGTACATGACCTATTGGTAACACATCCCCTATTTATTCCATGAGTGTAGGGGGTTTTTGTGGGGGTACTGTGTTTTCAAGTGGCCATTTCCAAGGATGTATGCAGGCATTACCAATCATGAAGACTCCTAGAATTGCAAGACTAAGGTAAATTTGTCGGGTTTACATGTCTTGGTAATTAAATCCAAATGTTGTATCCCACATGATCGTGGGTTTGTGTGGGAATGTTATGTTACATTGGTTTTTCATGAGGCCCCTCCATTCATGTGATTCATATCTCTTCAACAAAGGGTCTTGAGGAAGTCTTTGTTATCATATCATGGACATTTAGGGGTGTTTTTAGTCTAAGACAGTCAGGTATAAGGTTTCATAGAATCACAAAAATACAAATATGCATGCGGTATTCATGAGATCTGGGGTTGGCATGTTCACTAGTGTAGACTCACATGCTCCAGTATGAGTGCTCCCTATATATGAGTGCCTTTATTGTTGTGTCTCATGATGTTCTATCACTCATGAGATCATGCACCATAATTGAATGTCTATTCAAAATGTATTTCAAGTGAGTGTAGAGGGTTCATAATGGGACCATCTACGAGGAAGAGTACCCTTCCTGAGGAATTTGTGAAACCTCAAAAAAGGTAGGAGATTAGATGATATCTTATAGACCTTACATGAAATAGGCATCACATGATTCTCAGTTATTCATGTGATCACATGTTCTTCAAAAGAGCATGTAGTTGACTTTTTTGATAACCTTATTATGTTTTTTGGTGGGTGGTTGTTGACACACATTTTTATTCTAAATTTATTCTCATATATTCCTTATTTTTCAGAGCTCCCTCTTCTCTCATTGATTGTATTTTTATAATGTTGAGGGATTTTTATAGGCGAGGTAGTTCCTTGTTTGATGTTGCTCTTCATGGTAAGAATATCTCATACTTCTACAAGGTGGTGGAGAATTTTTTCAGATTGACATCACGTAGCTGCAAGAAGGATATGTGTTATCCTCATTCTCTTGGATTACATCCTTGATGTCATTTGATTGAAAAAATATGTGTTAATTGAAAGGAAAAAATTTTAATTGTGAAAGGGACCATTATTGTAAATTGATTGCGATGTCTCCATCAATTATCTCTATTATGATCACATGATCATGGGATGATCATACGATGGATTCGAGGAATATTGGGAGATCTCATAAAATACCCCTGGAATTATTTATTGAATATCAAGATGGATAGAGCTAGTTATCTCGAGCTCACATTGATATATGCGAATAAAGGAGGTGGCGACCATGGTGATCATCCAGTGATCACATGACTGGTGTCTTTCCATATTCAACTAGTGATTTTTAGAGAGAGGTGGGAGGGAGGGAAGATGAAGATGGAGGTCCAGCACTACATGGGATTTTAAGAGTTTGAATTTTCAGGGCATGAAAAGTTTTTATTTGGATTCATGACATGCTAGAACAAAGATAATAGTTGAGATCATTAGGAAGCACAATCAGATAGTCCCAGTTTGATTAACATGGAAATATAACTTCCTAAATCAAAATGTTTTCCCTTCTTCCCTCTTGTATATAATCCATTCCATGATTTCTATTTGTTCAGGCTAGCAACATGGTCGTCAACCATACCACATGCAGTACCTTAACCTAGGCTTTGGACCTGGAGGCCTTACACTCACCCTGTACCCATCACCAGCCTCATTCATGAGAGGCCCTATATACGAGCTCACTCACTTCCTTCAGGATCAATGCTCCTTCTAAAGGTATTCTTGATAGCTGATGATGACTCCCACTAGGTGTGGTCAATATTTTCTCCCATATGGGATTTTGGTCATGTTGGTATAGCTGGTTAGTGGCTAGCCAAAAAATTTGAAAAGCAAAAAATAAATACTCTCAACTATTAAAAAATAAGATTCCTATTAGAATTTATGCATCTCAAATCTATCTTATCTCTATCCAAATCCATTATTCAAGGATTCTGTGGAATCTATATTTGTACCTCCAAAAAATCTTTATACTTCTAAAATAATCAATGTCAAAGTGTAAGATTCACAATTATGGGTGCCAATATTTACACATAATTACATTAAAATATGTTTATTTTTAAATAAATTTAATCTCTTCAGTAGATAATGATGAACACAGTGCCGAGTTTAAATAAAAAGTGATACACTATTAAAATATTGTAATTAAAAATGACAATTATAAGATTCCCATTATGTTAGTGGGTACTAATAGAGATAAATAATTTTGAAAATTATTCATTTTACACACATATATTTAAAAATTTAACCTTTATCTGTTGATTAGAAAAAATAATAATATTCATTACAAAGAAAATGAAATGTTGTTTGAAAATCATTATTTTTCTAAATTGTGGCATAGTTGTGCTATGTAAAATTAATTAAAAATAAAATTGTAATACTTTTAAAAAATATATATGTAAAAATAAGAAAAATTATTTCCACAAGTAATAATGTTAGTAGGATATTTGTTTTGTTATTTTCTTCACATAATAATGTTTTTGCGAGTTGTGTAAAATACTAATTTCAATTGAAAACTGCATTTTCATTTAAATTATGTACGAAGTTAAATTATATTATAATTTTTTTAAAAGATTTTTTTTTCAATTATATTAAAATAAATCTAATTTTGGTCATTTTAATCAATTGGATTTTTAATTTTGATATCAAAATAGTTTAAACTTTGTAATGTTATTCTATTGAAACACTATTTTTTAAACACCTTTGTGGGTTTAATTTTGAATTGAATTCTACCACTTTTGAGTATTGAATTTGAAAAAAATTGGTTCAATATTTGAAATCAGAATAATTTATGTTCTCTAATAAGTTTAACATAATTTTTCATCCTACTAAATATTGAAAACTATAAAAATTAGTTACCATGGTTCAATAAAAATTGTTTACCGGGCTTCAAACTATGAAGATATGTTTCATGAAAACATAAAAAATTTCCAAAACGAATTTCTAGCCATATGTATACCATATAACCACTATATAATTAAAATAACCCAATTAAAAGTTATTTTAAATGATAATAATGTGGGTATAACTTTGTCTTTTCAAACATTCCATGTCTGACCTCCCCCCACTTATAGAAGGCCACCCTCTCTTCTCGGCACTTCACATATCCAAAACTCATTGTTTCTACCATGAAAATACCCAATATAATACATTATTACCTCCACATATCATAGTGTCTTTATTATTAACAATTATATATTTTATAAAGGCTTTAGGTATAAACTTAAAAATACTCTCTGAAAAAGTGGTAAAATTCATAGACGTGCTTTTTTGTTTTTTTCTACATCCCCCTCATTAAAACTATTTTGAACTATGGTAATATAATAATACCTATATACACTATATTATTTAATTTTATAATATTAATTTCATATACAAGATACATATCCACATCTATTAAATGGAAAAATAAACCATCAATCATGTGTATGGTAGACTACAACCCCACAAACCGATGTATTTCATTTTCCATCGCCATGTTTCAAAGATTGATATTTAATTTTTTTATGATATTTATTAAAATTTTATACTATTTTAATTATAATGTCACATCTAATTCTTCAATTCTATTTTTTGGGGGATATAATAACATCACGTGTGTATACAGCAGGCTACCGCCTCATGATGTGATGAGACTCGTTTTTGATTACTCATTACATGGAAGGTGAAAATGATAATTTATATGAATATATAAAATATTTATGACCAACAAATATTTTTGGGGGCATAATATCAAATATAAATTCCAACTTTATAATCCATTGGATGATAATAATGTCACTTGTGTGTACATGTGGTTTGCTGCATCCATGTATGGATGTGAATTTTCTAATATTTTTTTAATTGGGTTATAATGATGATTTATTTGTTTAAAATATATACTATATATGATATAATAATTATTCTATAATGGTAAATTACAATTTATTATCCTTTCACTCAATATTTTGAGAATAATGGAAACACTGCACATGCATGTATACGACTTAACGTCTCCTAGAACGGTGTAATCCCTTGTCTATCTATAAATTTTAAATATTAAAATAATTATATATATAAATATATAATATATGATATTTAAATAATGGTTAAAATTATGTATATTTTGAAAATATTATCAAAATAAAAGGACCGAAATTATAGAACCAAAACATGCATGAAATATGAAGTAATTATCACAAAAATAGTAATTTATTCAACGAATTTTTATTATAATGATCATAAAAGACATTAATTAAATCATATATCATAAAAAATATATTATTATGGTTATATAATAGATTTATAATAAACCTATATTTATTATAAATGAGATTTTAACACATATTAAGGAAGTTGTAAATAAACAAAGGTATTGTCTTCTAACTTTTACTTTTATGAGACATATATAATATTCACCAAATATTCCTTTAGATTATTGTATATAATTAACATTTAACTATTTTATATCATAAATACCATTATCTTCATGGTATTTAATAAATTTTTATGTTATTTATTTCATGGGGATTATTATTTAGCAGTTAATAATGTGGTAATGGTTTATTTTCCAATCTCATCGTTTGTCGAAATTGTTTTTGAATTAATTTTCAATGATGGGATATTATGATGTATCACTCAGTAATACCATTTATTTTAAACTACTATAGTTATTCATGATATTTTAATGTAATAGTGTAATTTTTATCCCTTTTGTAATTAATGGTATTGTGAAATGTTTTTATAAAAATATGACATTATTTATCTCTTCAATTGAAAAACCTATTTCTTCCAAAACCTGATTTTCAAAAAACGTTCTAACAATTTTTTAAATTAAAAAATGATTTATTAAATATATTTTTACCCATTTTTTAAATTTCAACTAAAATGAATGGAATATTAATGTCTTTTTCCAAAAAATGCATGTTTGGATTTTGTTAAAAATATGAAAGAAATATTTATTTTAACATGTACGCCATGAATAAAATTATACTGATTGATAAAAACACATCATTTTAGAATTTATTTTACAATTTTACAATATCATTTTTAAAGAAAATTCTTTTCAATTTTTTTAAAATTTATTTTTAAATGGTTAATTTCGAAGATAAATGAATATTTTCTTGAAGAGTTTTTATAATATATTTTTATAGTATATTTATTATTAAATTAAATAAACAATTTATTATACCTATGCTCTACTAAGAATATGTGGTATTAGTACAATATTTATTATTTCTCAATATGGTTTACAATCAGTTTGATAGGGAATGTACAATTTTATTACCATTCACCATATTACTCTAGATAGTTTATTATTATATTTACTAATTGGGTACATATTAAAATTTGATATTTTAGTTTTACAATAAAAAAGAATATGTTGATTATGTTTTTCCCCACACATATCAGGAATTCGTTAGACGTATTATATAATGGGTGGGGATAGAGTTACATAACCCCTTGATGCGTCGGTAAGTCTCAAGAGACAAATCAATTGGCTAAATTAAATGGGTTTTTACCAATAGATATAAACATTCATGAGTGTAGACATGAAAATTTATTTAATATTTTGTAATTATTTATTCCCTCATAAGAGAAAATTTATTGATGGTCTATGTGATTATTTGATTAGATTGAATATTCATTGTTCAGATTCTATATAAACTGGGTTTTTCTATGGAATTATATGATCATCATTTATTCCTTACATATTATTATCCCTGGTCAAGTTATTGAATAAATGGATTTTGTTTCATTTATTTAAATTTCCATATTGATTATGTATTATATATTTATGATATCGTCTTCTATATTCATACCCAAACTGGGCATTAGATCTCACCCCTTTCTTATGTTACCTTTCCCTAGGATGTTAGAAAGTGTATTAAGATTGATATGAATATATATTCTAGAGGGAATAAATTTGATCTCATAGCAAATAATTTTTTGTATTTTATGTTTTAAAATATACGTGACACATAGTTAAGTATCTAGTTTAAAAATAATACTAAACTATTTCATCCTTCAAGATGTGATTCCTTATATCTTATTCGAATTTAATAATGTAATCACCAGATCAAAGCTTCTATGGTTTTAGTCTTCATAAGAAGATAATATTAATATTCTTATAGAAATTTTACTGTGATCTATCTTTTAGAATGGTTTTCTTCTTCATTGGAAATATCATCTGTGATCCATGGATGACATCCAATTACTCAATTATTATCCTTCACCAACACCCTTTCATCCTTGAACACATTAAAATTCATATGATCGTGATGGTATTATTCTCAATTTACATCGCTTGAATAACCTTGCTATCAAAATATAACAACCATCGAAAAAACATCCTTGGGCTATCTTAAACCATATCACATACCAAATTTAATCAAAACATGAGCATCTTTCAGCCAACACTATCAAAATTCGAAGATGATATTAATAATCATTTTTCTGCACTTGATGAACATGACCATCAAACACAATGAAATGAATTCCAATTATGATAATTATCCACAAAAAAAGACACCTACATGGTCACATCACAACAAATCTTTCTGAAATTTTTATTGTATCATACCAAACATTCACCACAAATTACACAAGTACCAACCATCAAAATACTAACCATATGGTAGAAATGATTCCCATACATAAATGCACACATGGTCAATACACATTCAATATATACACATAATTCACTAACACACATCAGAAAAAAAATCAATATTCTCATTACAAAATAGTAATCATCAATTTCACTCTATTATAAATAAAATATGTTTTTTCAATCATGTGAAACTTACTCAAGTCTAGACCCCAAAATGTAACCACCCATGATTTTGATATATGACTTCCTTCAGACAATCGAGATATATTCAATAACACATGTTACACATTAAACTAGATTTAAATAAACAAAATAAATATTATATAAAATTCTTAATAAAGATACGATAAAAACTAATAAGGTGAACCATTAAAAAATATTTCTCTTAGAAAATAAAAATTAAATATTAGTTAATATGGAAAAAAATAATTTCAAGTAAAATTATTTTTCTTTTTGATATATATTTTCTCATAAAAAATTAATAGATTATTAAATTTAAATTAGATTTAATTACATTAAATTTTGAATACCACACCTTATAATTTACCTAATATGAATTTTTGATTTTTTCTGAAATGTTTTATTTTAGTTGATAGTATGTTTTTAGTGAATATAACATTTTTTTAGAGTGTATTATTATATAAGCATATCCTAGATGATTAAAAAACACATTATGTAATGATATATAAATCAAAATAATTAAATTATTAATTTTAACATATTATTCGATCTTATAAATCCAATGTCTAATATATTTAGAACTAAATTTAAATATTACAATAATAAAAATAATTTTAAGTTATTTCTTCTATTTAAGTATTGAAATAGTGATATTTGATTTTGGATTGATTTAAAATCAACCAAATTTTTATATTTTTATAATAAACAAATTTTTTTAATTAAAGTTAATATATAAGCAACTATTATCTTTTATAAAATTATTAAACATAAAAACACACATTTTCTAAAAAAATAATTTATGTGTTATGATTGAAAATTTTAAAATTTACTTTTTGAAACCAAAAATATTTTATATAAATAAATTATTTTTAAATTAGAAATATTGAAGATAAAATTAGGTAAAAGGGTCAATATAAATTATTTACTTAGTTAAAAATTAATTACAAATATAAAACTAAATTAATATGGAAGATAAATAAAATCCCTAATACTCACATGGTTGTCTAAAAATTAGTGGTTGATGTGATTTTAGACCCACACTCACATTACCCTCCTCTTTTTTGTATTTTATAATTATTTAAATATTAATAGTGACATTAAATTACTTAAAATGTAACAGTTTCTTCCAAAACTAAAATTCTCTTCCCTTATAAAAAGGTATCGCTTCCCCCACTTAAAGACTCAAATCTCTTATAAATTTCTTATTAAAAATCTAATATTTATGTTCTGTATTAAGAACATTGTTTCATTTTAGAGGGAAAACATCCTTTTTTATATCTTATTTAATGAATTTTCTTTTAATAATTACATTTTATGTTTAATTAAAATACCTTTAATTCATGGGGTATTGATTAAGATATAAGTTATGATTTAAGGTGTTTTAATGAATAAATTTTTTTCCTTGTCCCATAATGACTTCTATTTTACTATTTTATTTGAAGATTTATCTATTATTACCTATGAGGATGTTACGTTTTATATTCAACTAATTTTATGTGGATATCAGGTTTCACACCAAATGTTTCTCCTATAAAGATTCTATCGTTTCCTGAAAATGGAAATAAATAATAATTTCCATATATGTTTATCAATTTTTCTCTATGTAAAAGCTTTTACATCTTATAAATTTTCTTCTTTCCCAATTGGAAACAATTTTTTTATCTCCAATTATCCATATATTCCTATTTATTCATTATAAGACAAATCATTCATTATCAATTTAATTATGTTGGTTTTCAATAAAGTAATTTTAAAATAGATAAAATTATTTTCCTAGACATATTCTTATATTCATCGCTTTTATATAACATTTCAACCAACGTTATATTTTTTATTAGATTCTCTTTATTGGTAATTTTTTTGAATTAATATTTAAAGATATTTTCCTATTTTTCTAAAATGATTTTGAAAAGTTACATGAAAATCACTCCTTTTTAAAGTGATATTATGAATTTTTTTTTTACAAAATCATTTTTGTTCATTTTTCATCTATTTTCAATGTATTCTTTTCCAATGGAGTAATGTTTTCAAAATCACACAATACATACTCTTGTGAAATAAATTAATTTTTATATTATGTTTTTCGTATTACATGACAATGTTTTTTGTGATACCATATAGAAATGTTTTGAAACCCATTTTCTAAACATGTTTTTTCATAATAAGATAAATAATTTGACTTTAGGTTGAAATCATATATATATATATATATAATGATGGGTGGGGTCATATATCACCCTCTAATTCATTGGTTAAGGTTTTATATAACATGAGGTGACGAAATATTGAGATAATGTGTTGTGGGAATATTTTTCTTCATGTTTTTTGTGTGAATGAGATGCCAAAATATGTTTTACTATGTTTATATTGAGATTGAGATGTGGGAAGCTTTGTTCAAATGTTTTTTGTGTGAATATGATGATGGATATTTTCTTCATGATTTTTTTTTGTGTGAAAGTGATATGAGAAGAATTGTTAACATGTTTTTTGTGTAAACACCATATGGGATGCATTGGTCACGTGATTGTTGTGTGAAAGATATGTTGGAAGTTTTTTTTATAATTTTTTTTATATAAATGAGACATGGGAATAATTATTAACAAATTTTTGTGTGAACTTGATGTAGGAATAATTGTTTAAATTATTTTATATTCTTAGGTTCATGCCACAATTGTTTTTATACAATGATTCAATGGTGTACGATATTTCCCCATGATTAGGATTATTTACCTTGACTCATGTTTAGTGTCTCATGATTCATCAAAAATTTATTTAGTATATGTTTGATCATTTTAGATTACATGTCCTTCTCTTATGACTTATGGATAACTGATCTTGTACTATATTCTTTTTAGTAATAAATTTCTCCCCTCCCTTGTTTTCTCAAATTCTTAGAATCTATCCCTTAATGATATATTGATATTATTTTAATTTAATATTAATTTTATATCACTTAATAAATATTTTTTCCATTCCCAATGTTATTTATATTTTTATACCATTTGAGATATATATAAGTGGATCTAGTGTGATTCAAATATGGTGAAATGTTCACAAGAATCGTATAATAGGTTTCACATATAACTCATCCTCAAAGACAATAACCTTTCATGGTAATGACTGGGAAATGATTTAAGGGTTTTAATGTTTAGAATATGGTAATATTATAAAAAATTGTTACTTCTTATCCCATTGTATCGATTCTAGTGTTTAAAGAAACATTTTTACCACCAGATCCGGGAGTGTGGGTTTGGGGTTCAATACAAAATTTCATACATTCTTATAAAGTGACAAACTAATTTAGCCACTACCATCATTTTTGATCACTCCATACTCATCAATATCCAATATTAATTGAAAAAATATTAAAAAAAATCCTCCAATCATTGTTCATGTTCCCTTAAAAAATAGTTGACTCTGACAAGATATTTGGAATCTAGATAAATGTAAATTCTTCTAATAAAACTTCCCTATATGTCCCATCTTTACCATAACCCACCAATCCTTTAGATTTTAGTCTTACTTTTCATGATCATGAACTTTCTTATCACATAGATAACTTATCAAATATTACCCATTCCAATGTGTTAATGATACTCATATTCTCAAACAAACCTACCATGTTTTCATATGCACCAACTTATAGATTCCCAAATCCCAACTACCAGCCTCAATAGAAACCAATATCTATCTAGGAATACTATAATTGGGAAGATTTAAATCTATTATTAATAATTGATTCACATCCTTATAAAATGTGGATGATATAAAGTTTTTCACGTATGCCCATATTGTATGTCATTGCCAATCCTCAAACAATTTCACTTGGTGGATCTCATCCCCATTTAATGTTAGTGAAAATTGTAATTGGTATATGATCATATAATCATAATTCATGAAAAATGTATTCTATTGTACAAGGATCATGAACTGATAGAATTGGTCTACCCTCAATATCTCATAGAACAAGTACTCAATGAACCACTCCAATAAACCCATGCATGTCAACCATTCATATCATCATGCCTCTACCTGCATGTCCATAAGTTTTTCACTAGTAACCTGAGTATATACATCACCATGTTCACCCTCCACCATAATGTTATTTCAATATAATCAAATATCTACAGTATGTACTCTATTTTATACACAATAACTAGGGAATATATCCTATCCTTGAATCAAGATAGAATGTTTTGTCTAAAATTATTTATCAAGAAACTCTATAGAAATATCAATTTCATAAACTCATATTTCAATAAGATGTATAGCACATATATGACTCACCTAAAAGATCCCTAACTCTATCTTCCTCTCTGGATAATATTTCAGCCTCGAAATCTCCCCAAATTTATCATGCTCATCTCATCCTCTGGGGCCTCAATCAGCTCAAGCCTCAATTGTACCATATCTCCGCCCTCTTGATGCTCCTATAGTGGCTATCATGGTGTAATATAACCTAAAAAAATAGAATTCTTATAATATAAATATTTTTCAACATATATATCTTAAATAGGAAATTCTATAATAGGTTGAAAATCATTATAAAAAATCATAACAAAACATCTCCAAGATAAAGGGAATAAGGGTTCCAAGCCTTCTTTGAGAACGAATATGTTGTGTACTATAAATATATGACACATATCATTAGAACCAGGTTCTACCTATGTATTATAATTCATAATCTCATCTGTGTCTGATTATATAGTGTGGGTATTGCCACACACATTGTGAGGGGCCACACAATCTCCTTGTAATGAAACCCTATACACAATGATCTACCTATTAGGGTGTAAAAAAAGTTTGGCATAGCCCACGTGGCATGTAATTCCCCCTGACCTCATGGGTGTGTACCTCCTATACATTCGAAGATTTTCTTCCTGGGACCACATAATTTGTTTTTGGGACTACATGGCGTGTAATCCTTATCATTGTACATAAACCCTATCTACCACTCAAGGGTTCACACCCTATGTGTAATTATGGATTACATGGCCTACATCTCGATAATTTAAAGAATCCCATTTTTGATTCACACATCATACCCTACCCCCCTTCCCTTATAGTAGGTTTCAAATCATGATAGCAAGTACGTAATAGGCCTGGTCAAGCTGTGTCATCCCTGTTCGACAAAATTCGGCCAACAAATCACATAGGAAAACCCTTCTATCACATCTCCAAATCATTGCATGCCAAAATCCCCACAGAGAACTCCAATTTGAACACAATATGTCATCCTTGCTTGATCCATTCATCAATTCGGACCCATATCTATGCTATCAATCCATTGAACCATGAAACAAGTATGAAATGATTTATTATAGGATATAATCCAAACCATCATCCAAAGAAAACACTGGAAATGAATTAAAAAGAATGGGGGAAGAAATGTAAAAAAACAAACATGAGGAATTGTACATGACCAATATTAATGTTGGACTCAATTCATTGATGTTATAATTCTAAATGAATATATATAATCAAAACAAAAATATAAATCATCCAATCTTGAATAATCTAACTCATACTTGAAATACTCTAAATCTTCAAATCAATTTTTAGTCATTAGATTAAAATATGTAGTAGTAATAATAAAACAGTAATAAAATTAGATAAAAAACCATCCTACCTTGATAAGTATTGATCACTGATTAAGAATATATCTATTTCATTGACATTGGAGAGATCCTTTAATCTCATTTCACAATGATTGATGGTCCATGATAAGGTATTGGGTTGTCTATCAAGAACTCCCCAAATTACCTCTCTCAATATTCATGGTTATGCAGCTAACCCCAAAAATTGGAAATGGAATCATATGTAAAGTGAAATCTTTGGTTAGGTGTATTATTAAAAAAAATAAATAAATATAATTAAATTCATTTAATTATTCTCCCATGGAGGCGGTCAAGCCTAACTACAGATTTCAACATAGATTATATCATTCATAGGGTAAAACCCATGATCTGAACTCAGTAAAGGCCCCATATTTTTTATCTAGGCCTATCTTCAATATTTATTCCACATTTTCTATAAAACATTAAAACCATGATATTTAATATACTAAATATGTTTCAAAAACATACTTTGGGCTCATCGAGCTTCATAATAACACACAGTCTTAGAACCAATCTTATAAATAATCCATAAAATATTCTAAATTAATACATAGAAAATTATATTTGTTAAATTCCCCCCACCTTTTCTATTAACATCATAAAAATCAAAAAATAGACCATACAATGATATGTAGGTACTGATCATGAATACAAGTATCAAACTACTCGGTATTCTCTTAAATATTTTTATACAACCACCAGACATGCTGTAAAATAATTTCCAATCCATGAAGGATTATCTCATGATGATCCTCAATCTCTACTAGGTACACATCAAAAGTATTTTTATCCTACATGTCCATATCACCCCATTAGGTATCATGTGAAGGGTGTTACATAGATATCATTAGTAGTGAAGAATTCATGTTTGATGTGTACCCAGTATAACAATTATATGGAGATAAGTGGTAAGACAAATCACCGTGACTATGTAGTATCTCTAAATTGACAATGAATCTCAAAGATAGCTTATCTCCTCGACCAAGTATCTGAATCCCACATCGAGGTGAGGCTCATAAGAACACATGGTATACCTCCTCATACTTCACATGCCTATTTCATCAATCTAAAAAATTCTTCTGATATCTATGTGATGTTATCATCATCTTCTATATAATTTAAAACTTTTTTACCATGGATCACACCAAATCCAAGACCAAAAGTGAAAACTCTATTCGGTTGGGACATAGAGGTGGTGACCTATATAGTCACATATACAATCCTCGAATGAGGTCATACTGATGGTGGAATGGTATCTATTTTTTAAAAACAATTCCACTAATGGTAGGTGACCCTCCCAAATATAGCCAAAGTATAAAATCCAATCCCACAACAATTAATCTGATACTTGAATGGTATGATATGTCTAGCCATCAATATAGGTTTGAAAAGCCATAATAAGATAAAAATGAGTCTAAAATGCTTCCTGTAATACCTTCCATAATCGAGATTTGAAGTGATCATCATATTATTAAATGATCATTGAGGTAAATTCAAGGATTGGGACAATCACATATTTGTAAAGGCATCCCAATATCTCTACTAAAATTTTCACTATGGTAGCTATGAAGTGTTCAGACATGGTCAGTTATTATGTGATCACCCATATGGAATCATACCCTCAAAAAGATATTGTAACCCCATTATTCTTTCCAATGATATCTCATCCAACTTCCTCATTGGCACATCAAGGGGTATATCTAAACCGACTGGTATTTGGTGCTTATCCATCTCATTATGAGAAGTAATTCATCGACATATAAACTATGAAACACTACTCTTCATCCAAATAAACCCAACTATCTTTCCAAATCCATATAAAAATTATCCACAACTAGATATACCATTAGGGTGATGTATAAAAATACCATTATCACATTCTTTATCCTCCCAACAAGTACTATTATCCATCCTATAAAATAAATGGAATTATCCTCTCCTTCATAAAATTTATCAGGAGAATGTCTAAAGGATATTTGTGTACATAGTTTCTCATAGTCAATATCCCCAAATTCTCCCTCCTTGAATCACTATAAAATATGAGGGGTAACAACCATCATTTTGATGTAACCTTCTCCAGTCTCATTAACAATGAATATCATTAACAATAAAAAATAATATGATGCCTCACTCAGAAACTACAAACAAGATCCCATACTGAGGCCATCTACTACACCATTACCCTTACCGAGAGTATAGAAAATATCAAATCCATAATCATAGAGTAACTCTACCCATCACCTCTTTCTTGAGATAAGATAATTATGAGGGAATATATACTTGATAATATTTTTTCAGAATAGATGATAAATATATCTTCCATAATTTTGTGTTTTTACTTCATAATTATAAATACTACTACCACAAGATCAAGATTATGGGTCATGTAGTTATTTTCATATAGTCTCAAATAATGTGAAATATAGGTTATAAATGCATTTCTATACATCAGAACACAGCCAATCCGGGTCCATAATACATAATTGAAAACTATATACTTGACACCCTCCCCTAGAAATATCATTTTGGGAACAATATTCAATCTCTACCTCCACTCATGGAAATCCTTCCAACAACTATTTACCCATTTGAAAGGATTACCATTTTGGTTCAATTTTGTAAAGGGATCTAATGTCCAAGGGAAATCATTTATGAATCTTTGGTTGTATCCAACCAAGAAAAGGATTATATGAACCTCAGTCCTACCCTTGAGTGGATCACATGCTGACACCATGTCGACCCTCACCGAGTACACTGCAACACTATATGCTAAGAAACCATGTTCAAGGAAGAGGAACTCATTATTCTAAAGATGGGACATTGAGAGCTTCCAAAAAATCTGGATTTATAAGAGTATATATAGTACAATATTCAAGTGTATCACATGCTCCCCATTGATGAAGATTACGCTAGAATATCATTTATGTAGACAACCATAAACCATTCTAAGAATGGTTGAAATAACATTTTCCTGATTCCAATGTATACAATTATGGTGTTCATCATGTCGAACAAAATAACCATGTACTCATAGTGACTTTAATGAAATCTTAATATCATCATTGGCATTTACCCATATGTTACTCACAACTGGTTATAACATGATTTGACTTAAATATTTTTGAACAATATTACCCCTATCAAATGATCATTGAGTTCATCATTCCTCAGTAGTAGATAATGTTTATTCATTTTTTCTGGATTAGGTAGTGGAAATCTAGTAAAAGCACCAAGATCTCACCCACCTTATTGGATAAATCATTAGGGTTTCACAGGGTGAAACACTAGGCCTGAAAAAGGCCCTCCTCTTTAATTTCTAAAATTTCACCCACAACATGCATGTTCTGCAAGGTCCATCCAATATACTAGAACAATTATTGTGGACTTCCTCAACAAGTGATTAATGGATAAGTCTATCTCTCTATGAGGAGTTAATTATGGAAATTCCTCATGAAAGAAATCATCATACTCCACCACCACTAAAGGTAACATGAATATAATAGAATCCACTACATCAAGATTCATTCTAACTAATTTCTATGTAATTGGTTTCAATATCCTATACATTGACCATACTTCTCCACCAGGGTTTCCTTTTCAACCAAAATTGAAAACCACATGCCATTAGTGTGGACACACTACATCCTTCACATGAAATAGGTTATTTGGGAATGAACTATAGAAAACCAATACCTACCTAATATGATGTTTTAATACCTAATAACTACTGAAAATCGATCATAAAAGAAATTATCACCTCCAATATACATGTTAAAACATTAATAGAAGTGTGAGATTGCTGAGTCTCCTCTAGTAGAAGTCTCCATTTGAAAAGTTCACGAAAAGGGATCAATAAAAACAACTATATCTCTAATGAGTGTAGTGGAAAGAAATGAATGGATCACATCTATATCTATCAATAAAATATATAAATTAAAGAATACATATATCATAACCTATACCATACTTGGAGCCTTCAGTTTGTAACCCTTTACTGCGTGCATCTACCTCGCCCCAAACAACTAGCTCCTTCAGACCGGTGAGGACCACCTGGTGGTGGTGGTGATAACAAGTCAAAACCAATAGAACCAATGACTTATCTCCATGCTACTCTTCCATGTCCCCACCCTATAGACATGCATCCTCATACTGGTACCTCTTTTGTATTTCCCCTTCCATGGTCTCTATATCATCCACAGATTGGGTAGAACAATATCATTTAGGATGTCTCTGACTATCAAAACATTATCACCATCGATATCTATGATGAATGGACCCATCCTATGATCTGCGGACCACAGAACCTCTATCTTGGGATCACCTACTAAAACATCACACATGTCAAAGTCCCTATTTAATTCATCAGTTTCCTTCCACTAACGTCTTTTATCCCATGTCCCCTCTACTGGAACCGACCATCTATTCCTTATCATCCATGAAACACTAGAATTTGAAATCACACTCTACCAACAAATTATATGTTTGAATTTATAGTGGTGTCATTAAATATTGTATTTATCTACATATTTCTCAGTCAATGCTCTAAGCGAAAATGAACTAATCATGCACCGTATTCATCAAGAGCCAAGCACAGTCTATAAACCTCTATAAAAACTATTTCATAGACATAATAACCAACTAAAGATATAGAATCTCTTATATGTGCACAACCCTCAACATAGATGTAGAATAATACTCTATGAAAAGTCCCACAAACACCAACTAGGTAAGATTCAACTCTCCATACTACTATGTCCAAATCCCTACCATTGTCCAATAGAACCATGGATAATGATAACTTCTTAGACCACCATCTGATCTATGGGGTTCTTGAAAAGAGTAAAAAATCACATTACCACCTCAATCTCTTACTCATAAACCTTGGTGTCTAACTCACCTCAGAACCTAAGGGGTCAAGGTCATTGTAAATCATAAATGATACTAATTCAATGAACCTCATTCACAGGTACTGTTAGTACCATCAACTGTAGAATAATTGGTGGTAAGACTGGTTCACCTCCTTGAGGTAACACCACCTGAATATGTCTCAGTATCGAATCCTCATCACAGAGGGGATCATCCTCATGATCCTATTTCTAAATCCTAACTAGAAAATTTCATGGAGACATCCTAAATAGAATTTTTTTTATGGTAAATTAGTATATATGGATAGTTGTCATAGGAAGTATATTGAAAAAATGACACATTATTATATGATACATGTAACAAAATATTTTTCTTACAACCATCTAATACATGTACTGAGTCAACAAGAATTAATTCATAGTCTTGGTTAATAAAAATGTTTTCCACTACACCATCACCGGAGTCCATGTACAAAGAGTTGAACAAGAAACATGTAACATGGTATCCATAAAACTCAAACCAATATCATAGACTCTAGTACTATTATATAGCTAAATCCTTTGACACCACATTTTAATTATGTGGCCTAATGGGTCCTAATCCATGACTCTCCCAGTCCATCCTCCAACTGGAAATGGATTGGCGGTGAGCATCAAGTTGGAATATCACAAACATGGGAGGCCTTAGCCTAATGTAACTGTACATACATACACATATCCAATCCCATAGAATGATGAAATGTAAAAATCAATAATAAGGAATTCATACATATAATATAATACCATCATAGAGTGGCATAAAATTACCATAAATTACGGTCTACAAAAAATACCACTAAAAGAAATTAAAAACAAGCCCATGCTGTGAAGTCAGAGAGGACTATGGAAATTGAATCCACTGGAACATACCTCTATCTTTATGTACCACTAAGCTCTACCTGGTCCTATTCCCTCTATGACTCCTTAAAAAGGTTGATAATTTACATAAGAAACAACAAGTGTTAGAAAATAACATGTTTGGGTGATTATAACAATACCCATTTGGTCACCCTGAAATCACTAAGCATAAAGCATCAAGAAAATTTGTAAGCTCATCATAGGTTTTTATCAACGACATATACAAAATGAAACAGAGATGTACTAATAATAGGAACATAGTATTAGATAATATAATAACTGTATTAATATCCTAGGATTCCTACTAAAAGGATCAATATAAAACTCATCTTGGAGAACACACACCATAATTCAAATATTACTGAGAGAGTTTATCCGGGTTGTCATGCTCATCAAGTATCATCATTTTTTAAAAATGATGGATGTATGATGAGATAGATACACACATGGGGATCACACCCAAGGCCAGAGGGTATACCAAAATCCAAATTTGGATTAAACCACCAAGTAGGGGGTTGATGCCAATGTATTTTTTGTTAGGATGATTCTGAGAGCCCCACCTAGGAAAAATGATGATGATAGAGGATATCCCTATAGGCCTCATGATGTGATTGAAATAACTCTATCAAAGGATGAAGTTCCTGTGAGGGTATCACCATCATATGCATTGGATTTGACTCCATGAAAAACCCTAATGAAAATTATCAATGGAACACACACTGAAACAACTTATCTAAGCTAAAGGGAACAAGGTATTGAATCCTTCTTTGAAAAGTTACACAATGTGTACTATGAGTCCACAATGTGTCTCATTGGAACCTAGTTGCACCTATTTATTATAGCTCATACCCATTTCCACATCCATGTATATGGTGTGTGGCCCACTACACACAGTGTGTGATGATATAAGATCACATTGGCATGTACAACCTTTATATATGTAGCTTCTTTCTAGGGTGTAAACAACTTTTGGAATTGCACATACAGCGTGTAATTCCACTCAACCTCTTGGGTGAGTACCTCATGTAAATGATGTTCTAATCTTCTGTGGACCACATAGTGTGTTGTATAGACCACAAGATGTTTTATCCTTATTTATGCATGTAATCCTTAGTTGTTGCTCAATGGGTCTCACACAAAATTTAATTATAGATTAAATTACCTGTATCCCAGGGTTTTATAGACTTTGAAAATCCATTTCACATGTTTTCATCTACTCCTGAAGCTTTGGATCTAGTTCTAAATCACAACAGTATAAAGGTAACTTGTCTGAGTAAAAATTTCTATCACCTCTTACTATAATCTGGCCCCAATATTTCATGGTAAAACCCTTTTATTGCATCTCTCAATAACCACACACCAAAAATTACATGATGAAATATGAACCAGTCATGATATGTCATCGTATCTCGATACCATCATCAAATTGAACTGAAATTTATAGTATCAATCCATTTTTTTAATAAATGGGTGTGCAATGATTGATTACTGTGTATTTTCTTAACCAATGACCAAAGAGAACATTGACAATTAATGAATGAAAAATGGGGAAATGAATTTAAAAAATAAAAAAATGTGGAATGAACCTTCACCAATGTTCATGTTGGCCTCAACTCATTTCCATTATAATGATTAAAAATTATTTTCACCATAATCAATAATAGTAATTCTCTAATACTTAATAATCCAACACGTACTAGCAATACGCTAGATCCATAAATCATTTAAATATTTTATTGATTTTCATTCATCATAGAAATAATCAAACAATGATAAATCCAAATAAAATAAACATCATACCTCACGAAGTATTAATCATTGATGATGAATGAATGAGTGTCATTATTATTTTTTAGATACTTAAATATAATTGTACATTGATTATTTATCCCTGATCAGGTTTGGTTTCACCTATAAATATCTCTTCCAATGCTATCTATTAATTTGAAGGGTTATGTAGCTAACCCTATAAATAATCCATAGTAGCAACTATATTGTATGTTATTAGTTTTAGATTCTAATTAAACATAACTAAACAAATATATTGCAATTTAATTATTTATTATCCCATGAAGATGCTCAATCCTAAAACCAAACACCAACATATATTATTCCATGCCTAGGATAAAACACAAGATCTAAACTCAATGGTTGATTTAGTTTTCTAATTTACTCCTAAATTCAAGAGTTATTAAAATTTATCCTTAGAACTATTTATGGGTGATATTTAATATAATTAATATGTTCTCAATATTAATTCCAGGTTTACCAGGACTTGAAATCTCACACTATCCGAACACCTAGCATGGAAAATAATACATTAATTTTTATAAAATAAAAATGATAAAAATAAGATTTTTAATGGAGTAAGTTATAAATTACGAGATGAAATTCACAAGGATCTTGTGTTTCAATATATGATTTTCAATTGATCTTGATGGAGATTCAATTGATTTTTTGGATGATAGAGACCTTATCGAAAAAATCATTTGGAATTTGAGACATTGGGAGTTTTAAACTGATTGTAAAATTTCTTCTCAAAGATGAAATTGAGTTTTTAGATTCCCAATGTACTCATTGGAAGAATAAAAATAATTGGGGGTGGAAGAAATTTTTTGAAAACAACTTCATTTATGGACGAAATAAAAACTACCTATATAAAATAATTAAATGAAGAAGAATTTATAGAATTCATTAAAAGGATGTGGAAATTTTACAACTTTAAGAGATATAGATATATAGGTAAAAAACTTGGACATATAAAGCCTCAACTTATAAGTACTGAGGAAAAATGGGAAATGGTATAAGAACAACCTATCATGTAATAATTTGAGTTGGGGATCATGTAAAATTATCTAATCAATTTCTTAAAAAAAATATAATGTAGGCAAACCACCATCAACCTAGGAATAGGTTGAGGGATAAATGTTTTGATTTTTCAATCACAACGGTTGAAGTTGAGGCTTCAAGTGATGTTGGTTCAGTGATTCCTTTTATTTCAACAATGGTTTTAATGAATGTCAAGTCAAATCTTAAAATAAATGGGGTATAGTTATAGATAAAATATTAAGAAGGAAAAATTCAAGCATCAAATATATTCATAGATTCCACTATTAACTTAGGTAATCATAATATCTTCAAAAACCCAGGTGTCATTGCAATGGTGTAATTTGACATAATAATTGGGATGTATTTGTTATCAATGTAAAATTCCCTGATAAAATATTGAATTTTATATATTTAAATTTTACTAAATAAAAAAAAGTTATTATCTTAAAATTGTAGATAACCTAGACTAATTTCATCAAACAACCACCACAAATTTATTTCTATATCGAAATTATTGGTGAAAGAAGAAGAGGAAATAGAAAGTATACTGATAATATATGTAACCATTTTTTGGTAGTAAATTATTTTATTTCTTGAAAATAAATCTAAAACTCACCCAAAAGGAGAACTATAATTCTCAATTGATCTCATACCTAGATCTAATTCAATATCGATTACCCCATATAGAAATAAATATATGCTGTTAGAGTAATTAAAGGTTCAATATCAATATATTTTGGAGAATGGTTTCATTTTACCAAGTATGTCTTCATAAAGAGAAATAATTCTCTATGTAAAGAATAAGGATTGGTCAATGTGGTTATGTATAAATTAACGATATCCTAATGGGGTCATCATGTAGAGAATTTTTTATCTTCCATAGATTAATAATTTTTTTTTAGATTCATGGGGCATTATTCCTCTACTGGATTTACCAATGATAGGGGTATCATCAACTAAGGGTGAAGAAATAAGATATACTGAATAATTCCATCTAAACATGATATGGATGTTAGGATTTTATTATTATTCACTTTTCCAATAATAATTCTCTTGATATGTTTATGGATTTGATGAATAATTTTTTTAGGGAATAACAAGATATATTTTTTGAAGAATTAAATAATGATACTCTAATATATTCCAAAACTCATTAAATGAATGATGATCATATAATAGTAATATAAAAAACACGGAGGAAAGTGATATTTTTAGGTAAATTCATAAAATGTGTGTTCTGTAGACAAAAAATCACATTATTAAGAGAAATTTTGACTAATGAAAGAAAATAATTGGATCTATAAAAAAATTTTCCATTGAGGAGTTAATAAATCATTCAATTTCAATTGAGATTATTAGTTTCCTTGGTCTTGTAGGATAATATATCATGTTCGTGAAATCTTTTCTTGGATTTATAATCCACTAAACACGTTTTCTGGAAATGGGGTTATGTTTTACTATATAGAGGAGTATAAATAATTTTACAATAAATAAAAATATGTTGTTAGTACATCTATGTTATCTTTAACCTCTAATGGAGAGTGATTTTTCATTTATATTGATTCATCCTTTAATAGATTTGTATATGTGCTCCTGAAAATTCTGAAAGTCATTTCATATGCATAAAAACATTTAAAGGTTCATAAAAAAATTATCCATCCCATAATTTGTAGTAAGTTACATTTATCATGCCATTAATAATACTGAAACATAAAATTTATTGGGAGAATTGTTACATTAACATCTACCACCTGAATCTAAATTATACACTCAGAAAAGAACAAACTAATCATGAAACAAAAGAAAATTGTTATAACATCTTGAGTAATATAATTTTCCTATACATTCTCTCTATGGATATCCAAACAATGTGTATGATTTGTTTAGTAGGAATGACCACAATGTTAATTTAATGATGAGTTTTGAATGAGAACCATTAATCAAGGACCAGGTAATGATGGACATGGAATAAATAAAGAAATGGACAACATCAATCCTTTACCAATTTTGTTTTCAAACCATCATTACTATATAAGATCAATCAATAATAAACTACGGATCCTGAGTTGTGAATGAATATAGAGTATGTGAGAAGTGGGAATATTTAGGAGTTTAATGTTGATCAAGAGTGGTTATTAAGGTTTTATTGAAGGATCAGTATACCATCAGATACATAGTTCAATAAAAATATGGCGGTTGAATATCATATTCTCTTCATTATCCATATATCATATAATCACAAAAATGTATAGAGATATATGAGATAATTATTAGTTGTACAATACGAAAATAGATATTTCAGATTATATTGTAATATGTTTGGTATGTTATCAAGTGAAGTCTGAGTGGAATTTACCAAAAGGAATTCCATAACCATTACCCATGCCTATATAGAAGTGTGAAAACATCACTATGAACATTATTACTAGCCTCAAAGATATCCAAGGGGAAAAATTATATTTCTAATCACCAATTGATTAGAATTGAAATAATTTATACCATTATAAGAGAATATTTAACCCCTTAGAGCCTTTCTCTTATTTATATTAGAGAGGTGATGAGACTTCATCAGGAACAACTATTAATTATTTTATACAATGATCCATGAAAAATTTATAAATTTTGTAGGTTCTTTCAAATGGCTTTGAATACTAATGTAATCCTTAGCACATCCTATCATCCATAAAAAATATGAGATGCCTGAGGGGAAAAATCATATATTAGAAGACATCCATCCAATAGCCCGAAGGCCTTCGAATTTTTTATTATATGATTAAACCCCCTTTTAAGGGATGAAGGGGGTGGAAACCCAATGACATCATGGATATAGGAAAATCACACGTGAAGGAAGAAAGAGTTAAACTAGGATAACATCACTGAACTGCTCCTCCCCAACATTTGAAAATGAATAAGCTCTTCACTGTTGCAAGTTAATTTGGAAAGCAAGTGTCCTAAGTCAATGCTCAGGCCCAATTCAATGGCTGGCACCATACCCTTTATGGAGAAACCATTTATTTGAGTTTTATATCTCCAAAATCATGGGATGTGGATGGATAAGTAGAATTTTTGGGAACAATCTATTTGAAGGACAATATGAAGGTGATAAAATCAACATATAATGATATTAAGGCTACTCTGAGTTGAAAACCCATTTTTATAGGAATTTATGAAAGGACATACAATTTCATTTTTAGATCATGTTTTCCCCAAAATATCACTGTGAAAATGGGGTTATAAAGTTCAAAAATAAATTAAAATTGTTTCAAAGAACATTAAACGTTTTGATATTCTAGAGTGTTTTAGAGTAGGTTCCATTCAGGTTGCACTACTCCAAATCATTCCAATGCCCACAACATCTTCTTTGTATTCCTATTAATATTGTATATATTAAAAAAAATATAATAGATTATAGTGATGTGGAATTGTAATATTTCCTATCATATGAAAAATATATAATCATGAATCTTGATGAAAGGGGACAACTATTGAGGAACCAAATATCCCAGCTCATGAAAGTCATATAGAGAAATAAAAAATTTGAAGAAGTGACATGGGATCTTGTTTTTGAGTTGGTATACTATGACAAACTATTTGAAATTAGATTAGATTTATATTTGAAGTATTGAATATTAATAAAACATATTATTACATATTGTTTTTTGTTCTATATGATTCTAATGTAGTAATGTCTTAGAGTATACGTCACATTTATAACATCATAACTATTCCCTGTTATGATGATAACCTTGATGTAAAATTATGATATTATCAAATAATGTTCTATAATTAGATAACATCCAATTATGGGGCACATATTATATAGACTATCATGTGTGAGTACATGTAAGAAGATGAGGATTATTCTTATGAATTTTGGACTTAGTAATATCTAAGATGGGAGATTATAAGAATAGACCCATGAGTAGAATTTCTAGATGTTATCATTTCATCATATATTACTATCTATGAGAATGTGTGATGGTCCTTATACTTTCATATTAATAATAATTAATTTTTAAACTAACTAAATTATATTTATTATCTAAATCATGGGAAAATAGTTCATAGAGATGTGAGATATGTTGGGTGTCTCCTGATTAACATGTCATAAATGAATAATTTGAGGTTGGATTTTTTCATTCCTTCTTTATGGAAGCTGATATCTTAGTCCTTTGATTGGAATAGAACTGTTACATTAAATTCCATGGCCAATGTGTAATGAAGTGTTTATTTTATATATTAAAATAATGACATATCATGTATATAGGTTGATGAAACGTATGTGAAACATACTTGATTAGATATTGTGAAAAAGGTATTATATTACACAGTGAGCATATGTATATGGTTTTAAATGTCACATCATAGAGTTATTTATCTTGGGTTCTTTAACCCTTTTCTAGACAGTAATCTTGGACCTTAGAAAAACCTTCCTAATTTTAGTAGGAAGGAATCCTAGAGGGTCACACAGTATGTTTTTTTGTTGATCTTGATTAAATTATATTCTAGTTTAATTAATTGAATAAATATTACTCTCAATTCCATGGAATAATTTCACTCAATTTATATTGATATCTTAAATTAAATAAATATTTATTCTTAAACATGTGAGTAAAATACTTATCTATGAGTATAATATTTATTTGTTTGTTCAATTAATTCTAGAAAAGTTCAAAAGGATCAAGATAGAGTCTAGTAAAAATACAAATTAACAAGACCGATTATAATATTTTTTATTTCTAAGGTCATCATGTACCAATAAATAGTAATAATATAATTATAGTTTTTTAGAATGGGATTAATTAAATATAATAATTTTTTTAATGTCTGGTGTAAAATTAATGAATATATTAACTAAAATACTAAATCTATAAATATAAGGCTACATTAATTTGCTAGAGTATCCAAAAAATAATGACAATAGAGAATTGTTTCACAAAATGAATTCACTCTCAACTCCTCCTCTCTCCCTCTCTAGAAAGGGAAGTGTAAGATATATTTTTTTAAGAATGAAGATTGGTCGATTGGAACAAATAATATAAAAAACACTACTTGTTGTGCTAGACCTTAGAGATCGATTGGTGTTTCTTAATGATCATAGAAACACATGTGTATCATTTCTATAGGGATTATATCCTTTTATCATCATAGAACAATGAATTTAATTTGAAAGGGTCTTTTCAAAAGGTCAGCATTCACCAATACAGAAAATTTTCAAGCCCAAGAATTTATATCATCAAATATTAAATAAATTAATTATAAATTTTATATGAATGATCCATGCTCTCGGTTTCAATAAATGATTATTAAAATGAATTTAAATATATATCCCACCTCAAAACACATTCACTATGCCCAGAACCATCAGGTGGTACTAGTGCGGCCGCAATTAAATTTATAATTATTTATTTGATTATTGATATATGTTCATTTTCTGATAAATTTTATATTCATGTTATATTTTCATTAATATGATTTTCATTGACATGTTATCATCATATTTAACATTTTAGACTACTGTTTCATTTTTTAATGGTTTATGAAAAAAATGTAGAATGACTGTAGATTCCATCAGGAAGTACCAAATCATTGTCCAGCAAAATTGGGTTACATGGTGTGCGGCCGAAGATCACGCCATATACCCATGCGTATTGTATCTATATGTGTTGGGAAATTTCAAATTTTTATTCTATTTCACTTATCTTTTTTACTATGCCAACCATGGAACACAAAAACTTGATATAGGGTTTGTATTTATCATGTACAAATTGTGTAATCTGGTCGAGTGAACATGCTGAAGCCACATGCATGTGACTTGGATAATAAAAATCGAGGTTCATGTCATGAATCTAGATGTACACATCATGTAGTCTCCCATTAATAGGAAAAATTAAAATTACATTAAATTTGATAATTGGAGCACTTAAACCTCATTTTATTGATTGGCACACCATTTTGTGATGGATAATTTAATAATTATTCTAAATAATTTTCAATGCTTAATTAAATTATTTTATTTAATATTCTTTTATTGGTTCTACCATTTGTTTTCCAGGAAATTCATTAATTATGGGTATCAAAAAAATAATATCAGATGACCATTCAGAGGAAAGTGAACTAATTAATTAATTTTCCAATATCTTAAATAATGAAATGATGAATGTGTAAATGACTATTATCCATTTATTTTTTCATATTCAATTCATTTATGATAGTTCATGAGCTTGACCATGAGATATATATGTGTTGGATGTTTTAAATAAATTTATTAATTGAGTTTTTAATTAATTAATATTAAATTAAGTGATGGACTATGAGTCATCTCCCCCACTATTATTATGTAGATAATATGCATCTGAGAATATTTGTGTAACCCCAATAACCAATTTATTGGTTCCCCTCAAAGTCTTCTGAGTAATAAATATTCTTAATTAATAAATCATCCCAAGGCTTGTGAAGGTGGTTCAGGATGGAGGTTTACTAATTCCAATCCATGTGATACACAGGTGGATAGGTGAGATGTTATAACATATTCTATGACTATAAATAAGAGTTAAATCCCATAGGTCAAATTTTGATTAAATGTTAGGTCCTTAAATAAATAACTAGATAAATCTCATGAACTAATCATTTAATTAATTATTTACTTTTATCTATGAAATTATTTATTTTATGGATTCAAAGCCACAACAATGTAAATGAATTCATGAATGTAAAAATATGAAAAAAAATGTTTACAATTTTTTCCAACGTGATTAATTTATTAAGTAATTTCCACATTATATTAAAAAAATTATAAAGGATAAAACATGAAAAGTATATTCATAATAAATTAATATCCCTTAATTAATTATTGGGTCATACTAATCCTTCATTTAAATGATTAGAAATGAAACCATGAAAGTTATTGTGATAAATGGCCAAATTATCGACACTTAGTTTTATAAGGGTGTTATAATGAGATTTTTAGGTTTACATCACAGAAATTTTATTGAGTTTAATGTCCAAAGTCTATTCAATGAATTTTTTTTGCAAGTGTTCATGAAATCCATGTTATGATTTCATGATTTGGGAATCCACTCAATGGATCAAAGGGTTTCAAGTTTATAGTTGTTAGGACTGCTTACCTAACTAAATTATAATAGTTTTCATGTACAATGTACAGATCTAAAATATTGTTAATCCACTATAATTTTTATGAAACTATATATTCCAAGTTCAATGGTGAGGGATATTGATAAATGATAAAATAGTTGGTTATTTAATAAATAAATTAATAAATAATAGTTAATTTATTATATATCACTTATTTTTAAATAATGAAAAATATTAACAATATACTCTTTTAAATTTTATAATAAAATGGAATATTCATCATCAACACTATCCCTACGAAAAATATTGCAAAAATACCTCTTCTTAACTAGATGTAACTTCTAAGAGGGGTTTATATTCCTTCAGACTGTGATACATGATGAAATGAAATCATAGAATCTATAATCCTCAATGAATGGTCTACCTAATAAAGAAGCGAGTGATGAAGATTTTTTTGTCTATGAATATAATGAGTGATGTGCTTGAAATTCAATTTTTGATGCTTCAATTGGTGACAATAAACTAATAATGTCTCTAGAAAACATAAATGCATATAGAATGTTTGAGAACATTTGAGGTAACTACTATGAGAGATATATATAAGAATGGTTTGATTTTTTCAAAGAACTCTTTCAGATAAATCTTGGAGAGGGTTCCCCAACTAGGCATCACATATTAAATCTCATTGCCTACATTGAGAGCTTAGAGGTTGTAGGGTTTAAAATCCCTGATGAATTGGGCACCAAACTTAGTCTAGCATTACTCCCTCATAGATTCTCCATATTTTATATGAATTATATTATGATCATAGTTGATAAGTATCATACATAAATTCCTAATCTAATTCTTCAAGTAAATAAGATTACATAACATGAAAAACCTACAATCCTTATGGTGAAAAACCCAAATGTAAAAGCAATGATATCAAGAACAAATCTTCTTCACATCATTTTAATAAGATGAATATTGAGGTGATATCGATAGAATAGGTTGTCCCCTGTTTCTCATGTGACTATAAGGGAAACATGAAATCGAATTGTACCCAGCCAAGGAAGCAGGGGGAGGTTTGAGTGCATTTTTAATCGAGTGAAATTTATCTATATCTAAAAATTTGGAATTACATGAAACTTTTTTGGCTCACATATTTATTCAAATACAAGAAAAATGTAGATTCATAATGATTCTACAATAATAGGTATATCTTCTATTATTCAATGTTACTCAACTTGATATTGTAGCTATCTGGATCCATCACCTCACATTGTCGACTGGATTGATTTTTTCTTTAAATGGTTGTTATTATGTTCCATTAGTTACCAAAAAATTTATTTAAATTTCCACACATGATAAAGGTGGAATTATTTTCAAATTTTCTTATAAATTAAGATTATTTTATAAATATTTAATTTTTTATCGTAAGGAATACTTAAAAAATAGTCTTTCTACGTTGGATTATATGAAAAAAATAATGTAAATTTATAATAAAGTTATCTCATGTGACTCATACCACACTAGACATTGGAATCACTGGCTAGGTCATGTAAATGAAAACCTCTTGAATAAATTACCTCAATATGGACGTATATATTCTTTTGAACTAAAACCAATTGGTGTATGTCACATAATTTTACATGAAAAATTTACCAAATCCCCATTGAGTAAGAAAGGTGAAAGGGCTTATGTGATTCTTTAATTAGTTTATACAGATGTGTGTGGACCATTTCATGTTGAAGCATGGGGGGTTTACTCATACTACATAAATTTTAATGATGCTTTTAGTATATATGGATATGTAAAATTAATGTGGCATAAGTACGAATATTTTGATAAATTCAATGAATACAATAATTATGTTGAGAACCTGCTTGGTAACAAGATTAAGAAACCTCACTCAGACCATATATGAGAATATCTTAATCCTGACTTCACAGATTATTTACTAAAGCTTGTGATTTTATCCCAACTAAATCCTCCTTATACACCTTAGTGTAATGGTGTGAGATAAAGTAGGAACCACAAATTACTAGACATAGTGAGATCTATAATAATTAATGAGAGTCATTGATTATTATTTTGCAAAAACACATTACAAACAACAATATATATAATGCAATGAGTTCCAACTAAAGCAAAATATGGTATAATATACCAATAATAGAATGGTATGAATCTTTTTTTCTCTTACAGACATTTCTAAGGTTGAAAATCAGATTTTATGGCCTCTACGAGTAACATGATTTCACGGTGAGGAAAATTTTGTATTTTTACAAGATATCCCAATGGAACAAAGGGATTCTAACTATATAATCTTTTAGAAAAATGTTTTTTATTAATAGATGTACTAATTTTTTGGATCAGGATATTATAATGAAATGAGATAGTTGGAGAAACATAGACATTAATGATGTCTAGGATCAAGATAAACTAGAGTTAGCATAAGAAATATTCCCATAGATCCTCATAGAATAAGAAAATAGTTTAGAGACTCAATTACTATGAATCATTACTAAAGGGGTTAGAAAACCAAAATAGAATATTTTTCTAATCACTGAGGATGGTGAATCATTATTTATTGATAATACTGATCCTCTAACCTATACGGATAATGTAAGTAGCATAGATGTTTCCAAGTGGAGATATTCCATGAATTCTAAAATGGGTTCCATTTACCAAAACCATGTCTAGATTTTGGTAGACCATCAAGTAGATGTAATTCCAACTCGTTTAAAATGGTTATTTAAGGAGAAACTAGACAAAGAAGGAGAATTCAGTATATATAATTCATTATTGGTTGCAAAAGGGTTTAAACAACATATTTTTATTCACTATGATGAATCATTTTTTCTAGTTTCAATGCTACAATATATATGTATTCTACTTTCCATCATGGAATTAAATGATTTCTGATATTTTCTAAATGGATTTCAAAACAACCTTCCTTATTGGAAAGCTTGAAAAATATGTATGTATGACAAAAAATGATAGGTATGTGAATCCAATGTACTTCAATAAGGAATTCATGTTGTAAAGACACATTTATAGATTAAATAAAGTATCTAAGTCATCAAACATTCTTATTGATTAGGCCATAAAAAAATTTCATTTCAAAAAGAATGAATATGGGTAATGTGCCTATAAACAGTTTACGGGGAGTGCAATAATTTTCTTAATAGAATACTTTTATGGCATATTACTCATTAGAAACGAAATACCATTCTTATTGTCTATTAATGAGTGTTTGAATAAATGATTCCATATGAAGGAAATGGTCCACGTTGTATATATTCATTGGGTCATGATCTATCATGATAGATCCAAGATGTTTCACAATGTATCTAAATATATATATATTAACAAGCTGTTGAAGAGATTTACTATGGAACAATCCAAGAGGGTATTGTTGCCAGTTTCAAATGGAATTCTTCTTTCTAGGGAAATGTGTCCCCATACGCATGAGGAAATAAACCAACTAAAAAAGATTCTATATGCATATGGAATTGTTTCATACATGTATGATATTTTATGTGCTAGGCCACATGTCACCTACAGACTAATTATTTTATTAAGATATCAATTTGGTCCAAGTAACTTCCATTAGATGGTATTCAAGACTATCCTTAAGTATCCAATGTGTACTAAAGATATGTTTCTATTTTATAGAGGAAATAAGGAATTTGTCACCATAGGATATTCATACACTAGTTTTTAAACAAATAATATGTCATGAAGTAATAAATGAGATATATCTTCACTTTGAATGGTGTTGTTGTGGGATGGAAAAGATCAAATGAGGATATGGTTACAGATTCTACAATAGAGTCCAAGTATATTCTGTCTTTTGAGGCATCTAGATAAGTTTTATTGATGATAATCATTTTCCAAATCCTTTATGTGGTATCTAGTAGTAAATATCATATCACACTCTATTGTGATAATACTATAGTGGTGGATCTTGATATTTTTCCAAGGTTACATCAATGAAATAAGCACAACATTTATAAGTATTGTCTCTTGCTATATTTTTCTTAGAGAGTTGAAGTTATAGTGAGCATTACATCCATGGAAGAAAATGTGGAAGACCCATTCAATAAATCCATGACTCAGATGAAACATGACTATCATGTGAGTTCTATTGGACTGAAGTTCATAAGAAGTTACCTCTAGTTCAAGTGAGAGTTCGTTGGAGTTAGTGTTCTAGGGTCATATATTTTTACTTTGACTACATGTATATTCGACGAATTGATTGTTAATAAAATGTGTTATTACATATTGTTTGTAATTTTAAATAAAAATAGTCTAATAAAATCTTAGAGTATACATCACATTGACAATTTCATAACATATTCCCAATATGATGAGAACTCTGACGTGTTATGATGATATTCTCAAAAATTGTTCTGCGATGGGATAACTACTATGATGGGACGCATAGTACATAGAATATCATGTGAGCATACTCATATATAGATGAGGATTATTCTCATGGAGTTATTAGTCAATAATCTACAAGATGAGAGATTATGAGAACATAAACTTGATTAGGAATTTGTTATGTTTTGGTGTCATCAGATATTCATATGTATAAAATATTTTATTGTCCTTATACTTTAAGTATATTATAAATTTTTGTTAAAACTAATGTACATAGATGCATTTTATAAAACATGATGATAATAGTTCATGGTGATGTTGGATATGTTGGGAGCATCATGAGTGACACACTACTGGAAACAGTGGTTTTTCCAATAGATATACACCAACAGTTTCATCAAACCATTGGTATACTAAAAAAAGGCAGTATTTTCCAACATTTTGTTCAAACCATTGTAAATGTTTTAATATAGTTACGATTTTCCAACAGTTTGACAAAACCATTGGGAAATATTTAGTTCCTCTAAGATACACCAATGGTTTAAATAAACTGTTTGTAAAGAGAGGCTTTCCTAATTTTTTTTAAAAACTATTGGGAATGTATTCCCACAAATACCCAGCACCCCAACTCCCACTCCGCCTGATCGCAGACCCTAATCCAAACCTCCTCTTGAAGTTTTCATGTTTTCAAAACTACTTCCATCCATATATTAGTAGTCAATCAATCAATTTTTTATTTCTAAACTTTAAATTAGTAGGTGTTACCTGAGTTTTATTGTTCTCCCTCTATTTTGGTTGTTTTCTATTTTGATTTGGGCTAAATTAGAGTTCCTGTGGATTGGGGTGTATCGAAATCCTTGATTTGTTTTCTATTTTTTCTTCTAGACAACAAACATGGTAAAGGGTTTGTTTTGTGGTGTGATATGGTAGTTTCTATGGACTTTAGTTTAGTTGAAAATTAGATTTGGATTTTTTATTTATAGTTTTTGTTCAAGGAATAATGGGAAGGGTATTGATATTGAGGATAAATTGGTTTTTGGTTGGGTGATGGATTGGAATTGTGAACACCCCCTCCCCCACCCACTAGACACCTCCCACACTCCTAGAAATCCCCACTAGACACCCCCCCCCCAAATTGGACATCCCCCCCTCCCGAACCCACCACCCCCTGGACACCCCAACATACTCCTTCACTAGACACCACTCACCCCCATGGAAAACCCACCCACCCCCATTGACACCCCCACCCATTTGGACACCCCCACCCCTTAGAAAACCCCCCTAGACACCACCTCACCTCCAAGACAACACCGCACCTCCTATGTTCTTGGACCAATATTTAAATTAGAATTAACAATGTAGTTGATTTACCCTTTCCCCAATGACATTTCCTAAGTGATCTATAGATCCATATAAATTGAATTTGTCATGTTATTATAAATAGAATTTGTTGTTTGGAATGAAATGGATAATGTATGATAGTTAACCTTTATTAATGATATAAATTATTTTAAATAAAATTACCCTATGTGGGGCTGCAAGAGGTGTAGGGTGTTGTCCAGGTGTGGGGGTTGTCCAGGTGTGGGGGGTTGTCTAGGTGGGGTGAGTTGTCTAGGGGGTTGGGGGATGCAGGGGGTTGGGGGCTACATGGGTGTGGGGGAGGGGGGATATGGGCTTCCCAAGGAGGGGTGCAAGCTATCAAGTGGGGTCAGGGTTGGGTGTCCAGGTGGGGGAGGGGTGTGGGTTGTCCTCGGGGGGTGGGCTGCCCATGGGGGGGTGGGGTGGGTTGTCTAGGTTGGGAAGGGGGTGTGTGATGTCTAGGGGGTGGGATGTCGAAGGGGTGGGGGTGGGTTGTCCAGGTGGGGGAGGGGTGTGGGGGGTCCCAGGAGGGGGTGGGATCTACAAGTGGGGTGGGGGCTGTCCATGTGGGGGTGGTGTTGGCTTTCTAGGTGGGGGGAGGCTGTCCAGGGGGTAGGGGTAGGCTGCATAGGAGGGGGTGTGGGCTATCTAGGGAGGGGTGGGTTGTCCAGGCAGGGTGGGTGGTCTATCCACGTGGGGTAGGGGTGTATCTGCTATCTAATGAGGGGGTGGGGGATATCCATTGGGTGGTGGGGGTGAGGGATATACCGGTGGGGTGGGGGTGGGATATATAGGGGGTGTAGGGGGGGGGGGTAAGGGATGCAAGGTAGGGGGTGTGGGCCCTCCGGGGAGTGGGTGGGCTGTCCAGGGGTGGTGGTGGGTGAGCTATCAAGGTGCGGGAGGGGGTGTGGGCTGTCCTGGGAGGGGGTTGGTTGTGCACTCCGATACTCTACAAAAAAATTGGAATCACATATAATCAATGTGTAATTGAATTAAAATGTTAAGACTTTTCTTGAAGTTCCATACGAACACTCACTCTTACCCTTCTAAGAAGAAGTGATCTCTACAAATAAATCTCACTTAGGTTCCTATCCACTATCCATATTGATCTCGTATAAATTTAACATTTTTAAAAATCCACATCACCTAATGATATAACAAATCTCATACTCCTATGAGTAGTGTCCCATCGAAACATAGCTCATAAAATCCAATCCACGTATGATATTTGGTGGTGTGTTTACAATTGGGTGGGTTGTGATTTATATGTATGATATTCATGCTTTACACCTAGACTCTTCTCGGTAATCTATAATATGCTTGTAATCATGATACAATTGGATAGTGATAGGACTTTATGACACTAGTTTGGGGGTGGACACCCCCACCCCCTTAAACAGCCTCCCTGGACACCCCCACCCACCTAGAAAGCCCCGCCACCCCCGTGGATAGCCCGCACACCCGACTGGAAAACCCATACCCCCCAGGATAGCCCTGCCACCCCCATGGACAGCCCACCTTTTCACCTTGTACCCCCTAGACATCCCCACCACCACACTGGACAGGCCACCCAGCCCCTAGACACCTTGTACCCCCTAGACAGCCCCACCCCCTAGAACTTCCACTGGACACCCTGCCCTCCCTGGATAGCCCCGACACCCCCGTGGACAGTCCTCCCACCCACTGGGCACCTCATACACCCTTGACAGCCCCCCACCCACCCCCGTACATATCCCCCCTGGACACTCGGACACCCCCACCCCTTGGACTCCCCGACCCCACTTGATAGCCTTGCCACCCCAGTTGACATCCCACACACCACCCGTCGACAGCCAACCCCCCCCCCCCCCCCCCACATAGACACCCTGTACCCCCTGGACACCCCTTCCAGCCTCGTGGATAGCCAGCCCACCCCCTGGACACCTCGTACCCCCTGGACAGCCCCACCCACCCTCTGGACACCCCGCCCACCCCCTGGACACCTCGTACCCCCTATACAGCCCCCCATCCCCTGGAAAGCCCCCTCCATCACCCCTTGGACTCCTCCACCCCCCTGGACTACCCCTCCACCCCAATTGACATCCCACCCATCCCACTAAACACCCCATACCCCTTAGATATCCCCCACCCCCCCATGGATAGCCCACCCACATGTACACCCCGAATCCCACTCTTGATCGCCTCCCAGCCCCTGGACACCCCCGACCCCCAAGAAAGTCCCACCACCCATGGACAATATGTACCCCCTGTACATCCCCACCCCCTTTGGCAGTATATGTGAGCACACAAATAATCTACTAAAATATAAAATTTCTTTGATATAATATTTACTCAACTCCTAAATAATTCTCCTCTACAAGTGTAAATTATCTTGTACACTCATGTGTAGTTATTCAAAGATATTTTGTTATATATACAGTATTCTTTTTGCTTTTATATTATGATTCTCATATATAGTAGTTTTTCAATTAGGGTTTCATATAAAGTGAAATGTTCTTGTTTACTTAAATACATTTTCAATGAAACTTCAATATTATTTAATTTATTTTGATGAAATTACTTATAAATTTTTTTTACTGAATAAATAGAGTGGGATGTATGAAACCGATCAGATTTCAAGTGATTTTAAAACAAAATGGGAGATATTTTTAGATTTTTCATTTCAAAATACTTAAGATAGTGGTCACATACACTGTCCCTATTACAATTTTGTTGGAAGACCTTGGTTGAGCCATGATGAAGTCAACTACCACATTACCAAATATGGTTTTCAAGAAAACTCCCTTGTGTGGTATCACAATGGGGAGAAAATGAAAGCTCAAATTGATGATGATCAAAATTAGAGGACTATATTGAATAATTAGTTATATGTTTGGTTTCTATTTGTTCATCATTAAGAAAAATAAAGGATTCCGACCCAATAAGATTTCAATACGAGAACACAAGATGCGTCTAATGAAAATGATGATGTTGTCAGGGTGAAAAAATTTAATGATGCTACCACAACTCCAGTATATTGAATATGCGGTAAAATGGGATTGATGAAATTTTTAATCCAATTGTTTCATGAGAAAACTATGAATGGGATTTCAAATACTTCCATCGATTACATTATCCCATTAGTGACGGAGTTACTTATATATGATGTAGATATTACCTCAAACCCCAATATGGAATGGAAGTTAGTTGTGGAACTTATATTTTCAAGAAAAAATATTATTGCTTGCCTGAAACATTGTAGTTAATTCTAGGAGAAAACTGCTAAATAAAATGATTGTATAAAATGTGGCACAACCCGATGAAAGCGAAAAGCTGATGGAACACCATCCCGTGTGCCATAGAAAGTAATGTATCACTTTCCATTAATCCTCAGACACCGTAATAATTTTATGTCTGATGAAATATCAATAAAAATGCATTGACATGATACCTATTGAAAAAAAGACTAATGATGAGTTGGTTTACCCTACAGATGGATTTGCATGGTATAGATTTGATGCTTGATATCTTGATTTGGCAATTGATGTGCGTAATGTGAGGTCGGGTCTTTCATTTGATGGTTTTAATTTGTTTGGGAAGATTCTTACATCACACAGCACCTAGCCAGTTTTTATACACATTTATAATCTTCCCCCATGGTTGTGTATGAAAAAACCTTTCAATTTCATGAGTATACTCAAATCTGGCCCTTCTGACCCCGACAATGATTTAGACATATACATTAAACCATTAATAAAATAGTTGAATATTCTTTGGGATGTCGGTGTGCACACATACAATGCATGTTCGAAAGACATATTTCAGATGTGTGCTACACTTATGTGGATGATCAATGATTTTACTTATTATGAAATGATGTATGGATGGAGCATGATGGGAAAACTATCACTTCATATTTGTTTGAAGAATACATGATCCATAAGACTAAAACATTATTGCAGTTTTAGTTTTATGGGACATTGATGATTCTTTCCAATGGTCCATCTATGTAGAAATAATCATACATTATTTGAAATTACCATGGTGACCGATGACCCCCTAAGCATATCTGTGGAATTGATGTGCTTAATGAGTTGAAAGATTTCAGTTTTTCATTCCATATGGGACAAATAAAATCTAGAAAGAGAATGAATGTTTCCACTGAAACACGTTAAAATTGGAAGAAGAGAAGTATCTTGTTTGATTTGCCTTATTGGTCAACAAATTTGTTATGTAATTTCTTAAATATAATGCACAATGGAAAAAAATATATGTGAAATGTTGATTTTGATTCTTCTAAATGTTAATATAATGAAAAAAGATGATTTATGGTCTCATTGAGACTTGTAAGATTAGGGAATCGAACCATAGTTGCATCCTATGCATATAAGTGAAAATAAATTGAAATTTCCATGTGTTTCTTATGTGAAGAAACCTACAGAATAAAAATAAATTTATAGAAGTAATTGAGAATATTAATGTTCCTGATGGATATTCCATCAACATATCTAGACGGGTCAATAGAAGAGAGTTGAAGCTAAAATATTTGAAGACTCATGATTATCCCATCCTTCTGCATGAGTTGATTTCAATAGAAATTCTTCATATTTTTTTCAATAATGTAAGAGTGGATATTATTCAGTTGTTCCATTTATTTATAGATCCTTGTTCTATGAATTTTTCCAAGTCTTTCTTTCAAAAATATTTTGGTGAATGCCCCATTAATTTTGTGTTTGTTAGAGAAATACTTTCCTCCAACATTGTTCACATGCATACTACATCTGACTGTCCATATTCCAACTGAAATACTTCTTGGAGGACCTATTTATTTTCATTGGATGTTCCCAACTAAATGAAATATGTACACATTAAAGTCTTATGTCTCTAGCACGAATCATCCTGAAGGTTCTATCGTGAACAGTTACTTGGATTAAGAATGTATGGATTATTCTCTATATATTTGTCTGATAATAATACAAGAATGAACAGAACAATGTGGAATTAAGAAGAGTAGTATGAGAAAGTTGAACCCCATTTTCCAACACTTACTCAAACAAGAGGAATACCTCGATCATTTACATTAACAACATTAAGCCTTCAAGAGCGGGAGATGGCACATCACACAGTTTTGTTCAATTTTGATTTGTTTGATGACTACATATTTTAAGTAAATTGAGTTTGTATATATTATATATTTATATATATTTATATATCTATTAAACTATTACTATTTTAATCTACAGGGAACATAACATGATGATTAATTGAAATCATCGTTCTTTATCTTTGAGAAGGAGGGAGACTTTTCACAGTGACAAGTTTTATTATTTGTTAAAATTGAATGTAATAATATTACTGTTTAAAATAATTAAAAAAAATATTTAATTAAGTTTAATATTCATTTATATTTTAGGTATTGAGTTTTCATACTGACTCTGTCTCTGAGGAAATAATATATTTGACTTTTGGTCCTAATATCGTGGTCAATGAATGTAAATCAATTGTTATCAATGGATACATATTAATTATCACTAAATGATCAAAAAACATGAGAACACAACATGATGGTGTTTTGGTTACTACCACAACAGACTATTATGATAATGCATCAGATAGTAGACCGCGATTTAAAAATGTAGGTTATTATGGAGTTGATGAAATAATAATTATATTGGATTATTATTCTCATGGACAAGTAAAAATGATTAAATGCCAGTGTTTTGATTTGATGATGTGGAATGGAATATTTATTGATAATTGGGGATTTCGAGTAATTGATACGACTTGCACTCTTGCTACCGATGAACCATGTGTATTGTCATCAATAGAGAATCATGTTTTCTATGTCAAAGATCATCTTTGACCTAAATTTGGTGTCATAATTTAAGTAATTACTAGAAATATTTTTGATAATGGTGATGAGGGAATTGAAACCGTCTATAGTACCATTGGAAATGATCCATTTATTGATTTTGATGACTCCAATTGCTAAATATTCAAAGTTGACTATGAACCTTAATTTGTGGTGGGAAATATATAAAATCATCCATTAATGTTCTCAATTATTTTTGTTTACCTCGAATTGGGTTTTTAATGTTGGTACTATTAAAATTAATTTAATATTTATAACAAATATGTTGTATCCGACTTGACCGTTCTGTGAATTTTCAATGTTTATTGATTCAAATTTTATTTGAATTGCATTTTCTAATTTGGAATTGAACTATATTCAAACCTACGAAACCAAAATTTCTAACTTGGTGAACATTTCAATGCTTCAAATTTGATTTGTATAAAACTATTATAACTCTATGACCTCTCTTTATCATTTTACTGGGTAATGAACATGATTGTTTGTATTCTTCTACAAAACATGTATAGAAACCTGCATCATCTACCTAGGATAAAGAAATTATATTTTTTTTAATTTTGAAAACTGATTTACGCCTTATGAATCTGGTAGAATCAATGTTCCATGATTGTAATAGACTGATGACCCATAGTAAATAACCATACCACTGAAAATTAAATTTCTATATTACATCTTCTATGATTTATTAACTTCATTATAATTTTTTTCAAGCTCACCTAAAACAATGGATAGTTAAATTACCTATCAATCCCCCTTTTAACTATCATTTATTTTGTTTTTTGGGTTACACATTAATTATCCTTTTCTTATTACTTCAATATTTTTATTCAAATGATGTAAATGAAACCAATTTAAGAGAGGTGGCGGAAACAGTTGATGGACCTGCATCGTTGCATGACTGAGATGGTAATTCCACAACTAGTGCCTGTATTGAGTATTTTATTTTAATAATATATATTTAAATAATATATAATGTAATGTGATTAATTTCATTTTAAAAAATTTTCAGGATCCCTCTATTAGTTTATAAATAGTTGATGAGAAACCTAGTAGTGGTCCCAATACTCAGGGTGTTCGTATGAGGGGGGTGGTACGAGAGCTACATGATTAGATCGGCGTACCCGATTAGACCCTGGCCTCCCACAGACATACCACCCATCCCACATTTGGATCCTGGTGTGTCATTAGGGACACATAGTTTATTCAGTCCTCCCATGTTTCACCACCCTTTACATCTGATCCTCCTCACCTGTCTGTACCATATCCGGTGATTACTCCGACTCCCTATCCAGCATTTGGCCTGCCATCCCTGTCATCTTCTTTTACATCTTCTTTGTTCTCTCTAGTCTTTTATATTCCATCTTCTTTAACTCCTAGTCCACCATAGTCTATCCCTATGGATCATAAATTGGGACCCACTCCACCTATACAGGGTGTTATTTCAGTTTATGCAGATCCAACAGTGCCCATTGATCATACTACTGTAGGTATACTTATATAACCCTAACAAATTTTTTACTCCATTATTTATTTTTAGTACAACATATATTGATAAAATATTTGTTTTTCTCTCATAAAAAATACATCTGCTGATAAGAGGCAGGGGCAGAGTCGTACATTCATGTGTTCGGTGTGGAACCACCATATGTTGTTGATGGTGTACTACAATTAAGACTATCAAATGATTGAAAAACCAGGGCAGAAATGTTAGAGTTTTTTTGTGATGCTTTCCAATTACTCTAAAATCATTCATGTCAGCCCAATCTCATGGACAGAGTTACCTAATGATGTCAAGGATAAAGGTTGGGTAGAGATATGGTTAAAAAAATCTATTGAATTTAATGTAATATGTTATTTTTTGTATTTATATGATTTAATATTTTCGTGTCAGCTTCAGTTTAATTTCCCCGATGGGGATGGTGCCCAACCAACACATCTAAATGATTTAGGTGGGATTTGGAGAGATAATAAGAATGAGTTGTATATTGTCTGGCGTGCTAGAGTTAGAATAGAGTTAGTGGCAGTCCATATTGTTGATGATTGTCCATTAGAATAGTATCGACATTTTATTACTCATTGGACGACTATCCAGTTTAAGGTCTTAATCACAGCAGAGTTATTTATATGAAGATATTTATGTTTTTTGTTAATACTAATTACTAAATTTTATTTAGGAACCATCCAGAACAAATAAAAAACACATTGATGCTAAAAAATACCTCCAAACATTGGGATGTACTACGATTCCAGATCATGAGAGGCAACAGGTATGACAGTTTATAATTTTTCATTACGACTTGAATTTTCTATTGCTTCCTCCATAATTTATTTTATTTCTAAATATATATAATTTTAGTGATAAAATTAATTTTTGGTATCCTATTTTTAATTATGGTTTCCTACGTTAAATGTAATTGTAGAAGAATAAATTGAATATAGAAGGATGTGTGGGTTGAGAAAAACTATTTTGCTCGAGTAGAAGAAATAAATATGGAAGTGCGGTTAATGAACAAACACAACAGCAAATTGTAAATTTTACTTTATATATTTAAATTCATAATCTCTATTTTGTAACTTAATATTCTATTTATATTTGTAACAGGCCGCTTTAGAGTCCCTTGATGCCCAAGAACCTGACAATTTTGGGCCAAACGATCACTTACATCAGGTGTTGGGAGATCATCACCCTGGTAGAGTATGCTACCGACCTAGGAAAAGTATAGTTCCAATGAGGTATTGGACCTCCTCAGGTATGAGTTGTAGTGTCACTGAGTTCAAGAAGGTGAAAGAACAGACATAATAGGATGAAAAAAGGGCCACAACGACAACAGAACACTCTGGTAGGGCAAACACTGGATTTATGAAACAGGTGGAAGTTTTACATCCAACACTTCTACCAGAGGTAAGCACATATTGTGATGAATATATGTCATCGATGTGTTCTATATATGGTTCACCGGGTGATAGTTCCATTTCTATTCAAGATGATGGTAAGGAGGATGCTGAGGAGGAAGAGGAGGGCGAGGAGGAGGCTGAGGCCAAGTACAAGGGTGAGGAGGAGGGCATTGAGGAGGGAAGGGATGATGATGAGGACGAGGTTGAGGCTAATGATGATGGTGATGATAGTGATAGTGATGAGGGAAAAATTGATATGTTACATTTTTTTGCTAATATTACTGTCCATTGATGTTTATTGATTTTTTGTTCCTTAATATATCGGATTAGGTAGGTCACATTATCATTGTTTTTTTATCTGTAAAACATAATACATGACATGATGATTTGTTGTGACTAATTCACCCCTCCCCGAGATAGCCCCCCACCCCACCCACCCCTATGGACAGCCTTCCCACCCTCTTGGGCACCCCAAACCCCCTAGACAGCCCCACCACCCCTAAGGACAGCCCACCTACCCACCCTTGACCTCCCCTCCCCCCGTGAACAGCCCCCAGCCATGTAGACAGCCCCCCTGGACAACCACTACCCCCTGGGCAGCCCACCCACCCCCTAGACACCCCGTACCCCCTGGACAGCCCCACCCACACCCCTGGTCACTCTAATGACCCCTCTGGACACCTCATAGCCCCTCAGGACATCCCCACCCCTAGAAATCCTCTTCCCACCCCTATACACCCCTGACCCCCCCTGGACAGCCCCGCCACCACCGTGGATAGCTAGCCCAGCCCCTGGATATCCCCCCCCTGGACAGACCCCCCACCCCCGTGGATAGCCTGCCCACCCCCTAGATACCCTCTACCCCTATGGACCGCCCTGGGACCCCTTTGGTCATCTCGTCCACCCCTGGACTCCCCGTACCCCTTGACAGCCCCGCCCACCCCCTGGACAACCCGCCCTTCACCTTGGACACCTTGTAACCCACTGGACACCCCCACCCCCATGACACCCCTACCCCTTAGACAACCCCCACCTGAGTGGACAACCCATCCACCCCTGTGGACAACCCGCCCACCCCCTTGGACACCTCGTACCCACCTGTACAGACCTGCCACCATCGTGGACAGCCCACCCACCCCACTGAATACACCATACCCCTAGAAATTCCCCCCCCCCATGGATAGACCACCCACCCCCGTGGATAGCCCACCCACCCCCTGGACACCCCCTACCCATCGGATAGTCTTGCCACCCCTGTAGACAGCTCGCCCACACCCTGGACACCCCGTGCCCCCTGTATAGCACCACCCACCCACCTGGACAGCCATTACCCTCTGGACAACCACCCCCACCCCACCCCATGGAGAGCCCCGCCCACCCCCAGACACCCCAACCCCTGGACATCCCCACCACCCCTGTGGATAGCCCCCACCCTCTGGATTTCCCCCTCACCCATGGATTATAGGGTTTCTAACAACTTGAAGAGCCCATTAATCACAGATACCAACTTAATTTCCTCCTTGGATCCTTGATCACCAATAAAAATAAGTGGATGGAATTTTAGAAACTCCCATGCATAATAAATGATCCAAGAAGAACATGGTTATTCCTCTTCCATAAGAGTTTTTGTAGTGACCAAAACTAGGAAGACAATAGCTGGATCACAAGAATGACTACCCGAGAAATCCCCCTATGGAATTTTTCATTCATATATAGTGGAAGAATTATAATGAAATAAAAAAACAAAACCTTTAGTAAAGTAATATAATGTTCTAAAACAAGGGACACAAAATCAAAAATCTCATAAAGATACATCATAAATAATTCTTCATAAAACCATTAAAAAATCACATAATATAGACTTATTTCTATTTAAAACTCCCCAATGGTTAATAAAAATCCCTTTTAAGGTTCCATTTCAAAAATCATATAGTATTTTTGTCCCAAAATAAAAATGTAATCCATTTCCTAATAACCAAATCCCCCTTCCTATCACGAACACGAAAAGCATTCATTTTTTCCTAAAGAAACACATACTATTGATATAAACACTATTCCAAAACCATTTTAAAAATACCAATGATCTTAAAATCAATGAAATTCATTCATTTAAAACCATTACAGCCCCCACCCTTCCTAGAAACCACCCCACCTCTGGGATGCCCCAACCCCCTAGACACCCCACCCCCATGGACAGCCCCCCACCCCCCAACCCCCCTAGACACCACCCAACACCCCTGGATATCCCACAACCCCCTAGACCACCCCAACCCCCTACACACCCCACCCCCATGGTCATACGCCTACCCCCTAGACATCCCCCAACCCCCTAGACGCCCCCACCCTCCTAGACACTACCCCTCCACTAGGACACCCCCACCCCTAGACATCCTCACCCTCATTGACATCCACCCCCACCCCATGGACACTGCCCCACCCCCCTTGGACAATGTAAGGACCCGACCCCAGTTTCTCGGAGCCGATGCCTTGTTTGATTACGTTTCCATACATACAAGGAATGTGAATCCCGAAGGACCGAGTAGTTTAGTATTATTGGTAACAAGATACATACATAAGTTCATCATTACAACTTGAAATGAAAAGAAACATAGAAACTCCTTAGACAACTTCCATAACTCCTAGGTTATTTCTGCATGACATTCATAATTGAATTCCTCCTGACCTGAGAAAATGAAACATAATAAAGGGTGATCTCAAATGCTCAGTAAGAGTAAGTAATACAGCGGAAGATAATATAATAATTAGACATGGTGAATAATTGAAAACACATGCCTTTAATAATAAACATGAACACATTATGGCATGAAAATGAGCTGAGTAAATAATTCCATAATAAAACATAATCATGTGTATTATACTAATCGAATAACTACATGGAATATCAATAGCTAAACTTATAATGATTTAATTCATAATGTTGGACATTCTGAAACATTTTTTCAAGGCCTCGGCCAAGACGTCTAATGATTAAGGCCTCGGCCAAAATCTTTATCACATTGGGAAAGGCCACGAACAATTCCATATCTATTTGTCTCATGAGACCTACTGATGCATCGAGGGGCTATAGTGGGACCCATGCATCACATAATAAGTTCAATACATTCCTCATATAAGTGGGGATCAACATAAACAACATATACATTCATATTGAAACTATCATATGAAATGTAACTATCTTTTCCCAATTATAAAACATAAAACACTAACCATTCAGATTAATATGGTGAATGGTTTTAGGATAGATCAACCACAATAGAGTTAAGCATAAACCATTTAATAGAATATGGTAGATGACTTCATATATGATTAAACAAAATAATACCCCGTAATCAACAAGAGTGTTTAATTAGATGAAAACACTCCTATAAAATCATTAAGAAATTCTTGAGATAAATACTCTTTTATTTTGAAAAGAAGGGTTCTTTTGGAAAAATAATTGCATAAAAGCAGAAGTGAATTAAGATAGTATTTTTAAAATAAAATTCTTGATTTTATAAGGATAATGGTTCCCAAAAACATATTATAGAGTTCCCTTGAAAATAGATAAGCATTTCAGAAATTCCCTTGAATCGGGCTTGTATTTTGGAAACAGTTTTGAATGCTCCTTTTAAAACATGTAACTATCCAGAAAATAGGGAAGGATTATGGTTGGTTTACATATATAGAATACTCATAGAGAATTTATGAGGAGTACATAACAATACATAAGAATTTTATAAAGGAAATTAGACAATAAAAGTAACCCGAATGAAAATGGAAGTCTAGGTGGAAAACCCTTACCTTAACTCCAAACATGTTTTGCTCTTGTACTTAAGCTCCTGGAATATGAAATTATACTTGTTAATAACTTATTTCAGAACCTATTAGACATGTATTTAGTTACCATAATTATGTTTAGTTCATTTATGTCTTTATTGATAAGTTATTGTATTGTATTTCGTCATTCTAGAGTGTTCATTTCCTTTATTTTCATATTCGGTTCACTTGTTTTTATGTAATGAAGTGGAATGGTTGTAAATATTAAGAATTGAAATTATATATTATTTATGAACATAAATAGGTGTTATTGTTCATTTATAAAACATGGTTACATGGAACGATGATGAATTATCATATAGAACTTTAATGATAATTGTTTTGGTTAATTTGTGGGTTTTGATTACAACGAACTCATTTTTCATTATAACCTAATACCATTTGAACAAAGAGATTACAGAATCATAAATAGGTTATATTGTATATAATAATCCGGTTTAGCCATAAAAGAAGGTAAAAAGAAGGTAAAAAGGGGGAGATGAGGATACCTTATTCCACTATCATGACAACATTCCAATACATATAAGGTACTAGATTCATCACAATATTTGGATAAATAGAGGTAATAGAAAAAGAAAACAAATTAACTTGAAAGTAAAGACAATGAATTGAAAAGAGGAATTTACCTCTTGAACCAAACTTCCTTGAAAACCTCTTTAAGGGAGAGGTTTTGGTCTTTTAATAAGACCAAATATTTCTGGACGTGGGAGAGGAGGTTGGGAGGGTATTTGGACAGAATTTGGAGAAGGCACAAGGCTTGAGGGGATTGATTGGAAGAGGGGGTGAGAGGAGGTTTTTATATTGGAGGAGAGAGGGGATTTCATAATATAAAACACATTAGTTTATTATTTCTTCACAAGAAAAGTAATAGTAATTATTCCATGACCAATATTGGTAATTTTTTCTTGTGAATTCTGATTAAGGGTGGTGAGATCATCCATGACATTAGGAATAGTCTATTTAGCTTATAATGTATATATACGGTAAATTCCCGTATTTTACTATTCATCAAAAAATAAACTATTTCAGAAAAATCCCAAAAATTCACCCTAACCATTTTTCGACGTGTAGAATCCAAAAATGATGTCCATTTTTTAAAAATAAATTTCTAAATATTATTAATTTAATATTTAATTAAAATCATAATTTATTATCAAAAACCAGTTTTAAAACATTCATTAATTTATTCTAAAATATACGTATATCTTACTTTCTACTTGAATATTATTTAATATTTTAATAGGTAGGGTTACAATTAATTAGGGTATATCACTATTTATAAGGGTATGTAACTATTCACCAAAAATTAAGTATTCCTTATTAGACTCTAAAAAACATACTGATCACGACTGTGTATGTCGGATTTTTGAAATTTACATCACAAAAGTGAAAAACTTATGTTTTAAGGGTCCCATAGCACTTAGTAGTTAATGTGATTATGACATATTTATAAGAAAGTAATTTCCTTTAAAAAATATTGGGTCGTTACATTATTCCCTCCTTAGAAAAATTTCTCCCTCGAAATTTCATTTATAATCTATGCCAAGAACAGGGGGGGTACTTCTCCATCATTGATTCCTCCAGTTCCCAAGTTTCACTTCATACTTATGGTTTCTCCATAGTACCTTGACTAGATGAGTAGTCTTGGTGAATAGAAATTTGACACTACGATCCAAAATTTTCACCGGCTGCTCCTCATAAAAATGATCATCCTCCAACTGTACCACCTCTGAAGAGAGTAAATTTGAAGGGTTTGGTATGTACTTACATAAGAGGGATACATGAAACCCATCATGTACCTTCGATAATCTTGGTGGAAGTGCCAGTTGATATGCCACAGCTCTGACTCGGTCAAGGAGCTCGAAGGGGACGATATACTTAGGACTTAGATTTCTTTTCTTCCTAAACCACATGACCTTTTTCCTTGGAGATATGCGTAGAAATACCAGGTATCCTACTTTGAACTCCAGGTCTCGTCGACGGTTATCCGTATTACTGTTCTGTCGACTTTGGCCTGCCCTAATATGCTGCTGAATGGTTTTCACCTTCTCCACCATTTCCTCAACCAATTCAGGTCCTATAAGCTTTCACTCACCGACTTTATCCCAACACGCTGGTGTTCTACACCATTTCCCATAAAGGGTTTCATATGGTTCAATACGGATGCTGCAGTGGAAACTATTGTTGTAGGAGAATTCAACTAGTGGAAGATATTGGTCCCATCCTCATTTGAATTCCATAGAACATGCCCTCAACATGTATTCCAAAGTTTGAATAGTCCGCTTGGATTGGCCATAAGTTTGAGGATGATAGACCATACTGATGTTCAGTTCAGTGCTTAAAGCATGTTAGAGACTTTTGCAGAACTTCGAGGGGAACCTAGGATCACGGTCGGATACAATAGAGAGTGGTACTCCATGTATCCTTACCACTTCTTTGATGTAAATCCGTGAAAGTTGATCCGATGAGAAGTCCTATCGAATCGCTAAGAAGTGACCTATCTTTGTAAGACGATCCACAATGACCCATATAGCATTGTTTCCTCTAGATATCCTTGGGAGTCCAGTGACAAAGTCCATGGTAATGTTCTCCCACTTCCATGATGGTATGGGTATTGGTTGCAACATCCCCTTATAATTTTTCCTCTCAACCTTCACTTGTTGACATACCAGGCACTTTGACGTATATTCAACAATCTCCCTTTTCATATTGTCCCACCAAAAGTTCTCTCAGAGATCTAGATACATCATTGTGCTACCAGGATGTATAGAGAAATTAGAGCTATGAGCATCATCCAACAGTTCTCACTTTAGATCAGGAATAGAGGGAACACAATACCTCTTCCTGAATTTCAAAATGCCATCCTCATATGAGAAGTCAGTCACCTTACCATCATTTATTACTTTAATTTTCTTTTGAAACTTCTCATCATTATCCTGTGAACTTTTTTTTCTCTCTTGTAAAGAATTTTGGGCTACCATTTGATGTGCTACCTTCCTTAATAATTCCCATATCCATCTTTACTAGATCCATGAACATAGGAACCCTTTCAACTCTCATCTTGTTCATAATTTCATGGTCTTTTCTACTCAATGTATCTGCTACTTTATTTGTTTTCCCTGGCTGGTAGTGTATTGTGCAATCGTAATCTTTGAGTAGCTCAATCCACCTCCTTTGTCTCATATTGAGTTCTTTCTGTGAGAATATATACTTTAAACTCATATGATCTATATATATCTCACATTTTTCTCCATAGAGGTAATGTCTCCAAATCTTCAGAGAAAATATTACTGTTCCTAACTCGAGATCATGGGTGGGTTAGTTTTGTTATTGAATTTTTATTAGCCTAGATGCATAGGAAATCACTCGATCATTCTGCATAAGGACACAACCAACTCATTTATTTGATGCATCACTATAGATAACAAATCCATCATTCCCCGATAGTAGGGTTAGGATCATATCATTCACTAACCTCCTCTTCAATTCTTCAAAACAATATTCACATTCCCTAGTCCATACGAACTTAACCCCTTTTTGTGTGGGCTTGCTCATTGGGTTAGCTAAACGGGTGAAGTTCTGAACGAAACACCGATAATAACCTGCTAAACCAATAAAAATACGTACCTCAGTTACGTTCGTTGGAGTAGGACATTCTTGCACAACCATTGTCTTTGCAGGATCTATAGATATTCCATCCTCAGTGACAATGTGGCCCAGAAAGGAAACTGGTTGGAGCTAGAAATCACACTTGCTAAACTTCCCATATAATTCGTTTCTTCTCAGAGTCTTCAAAATAGTGCGCAAGTGATTTTAATGTTCTTAATAGCTTCCAGAGTACGACAAAATATCATCAATAAACACCACTACAAAGTCATAAAGATATTCCTTGAAGAATCTATTCATCAAATCCATAAAACAGATGCTGCATTAGTTAGTTCAAAAGGAATTATTGTAAACTCGTAATGCCCATATCTGGTTCGGAATGCTATTTTTGGAATGTATTCATTCCTCCCAAGTAACTGATGATATCTAGATAAAAGATCAATCTTTGAAAAATATTGGGCTCTGTGAAGTTGATCGAATAAATCATCAATTCATGGAATAGGATACTTATTCTTTATTGTAATAACATTGATTTCCCTGTAATCAATGATTACCCTCATGGATCCATCATTCTTCTTAACAAAGAGGACAGGGGTTCCCCATGGAGAAACACTAGGTAGAATAAATACTTTATCACTCAATTCTTCTAGATGCTTATTTAGTTCCACTAACTCCACTGTGGCTATTCAATAAGGGGTATTTAATATGGGTCTAGAACCAGGAATTAAGTCAATCGAAAACTCAATTTCCCACTCTGAAGGATGTCTAGGTAAATTATCTAGAAATACATCAATATACTTTTGCACAACAGGTACATCTTCTATTTGGACATTATTTTCCTCACCCATAGTTATTTCATTCTGTTCCTCCCCAATAATTGAATTTAGTTTATCTACTATGGGTGGATCTAGATAAGAATCAGGTGGTGAAAATTCTTCTCTAAAGATAAGGTGTTCTTTATCATCAAATATCGTAACCTCCTTCTTCATATAATAAATTTTTGCATCATGATCCGAAAGACAATCCATACCGAGGATTATATCAAACTCAATCATGGGTATGAAAATGAGATAATCAAGTAAAGAACATTTATATTCCTTAATGGGAACTGATTAACAGAACTTTGTAGCAATGATACTTCCCTTCGGAGTTTAGACTGACAACTCCCTTGTTAAATCAAATTTGAAATATCTAATTTTCTTAGAAAACTGGGTAGGTATGTAACAATGTGATGATGTAGAATAAAATAAATCATTAACTAAGCTTGATGAAACGATCAATGTACCTTCCACCACATCATGCATAACTTCAATTTCTGCACTTGTGATTGAATATGCTTGTCATTTCTCCCTTGGCCTCTTCTGTTGCATTTTTCCTTGACATTTTGGACAATTATTAGCATAGTGCCCCATCTCCTAACAATTATAGCATCAAACATCATTGGCTTCATTCTTTCCTTTTCAATCACCAGCAATATGGCCTTTCAGAGCACATTTGTAGCATACTCCTTTTCCTTTTAAGCATGCACCAGGGTTTTTCCTTCCACAATTGTCACATGGTGGAAATTCAACTCTTCCCTTCTTTCCTGTTTCTTTATTTCCTTTACCATGGTTTTCAGCAGCCCTCTTCTTTTCTTGATTTCCCTTAAAGTCATAAGACTTAGAGAATTCTTTTCCAGTCTTGATAGCACATGAAAATATGTCCTCATATGATGAAAAATTTTGGGAGACCAGTGCCTGCCGGAGGAATGGATTTAGGCCATCAAAGAATTGATCGATATTGCTCCTTGGATTTTGTATGTAGTCCACAACATGTCTTTCCATCCTTGTAAAGTTGGCTTCATACTTGGAAACATTTTCATCCTCAATTTTCCATAGAATCAAGAATTTCCTCTCCATATCTGCTCTTTGTTCACGAGGGAAATATTTTTCTAAGAAGATTTCCTTAAAATAACTAAATTCCATCTCTTATATTTCTTCCTCCTCCTTTGTGTTTTTTATTAATGACCACCATTGATCTGCATAGCCTGATAGATGATATATTCCCATGACAACCTTATCTCTTTCATTACATCCCAAAGCGGGAAATATCTTCTTGAGGGAATGTATCCACTGCTCTACTACAAATGGGTTTGAAGTCCCATTGAACGATGGAGGTTGTGGTCACATAAAGAGATCTATCATATCTCCTCCATGTGATAGACCTGGATGCTCCATACAGGTAAGGTTATTATTTATAACCTAAGTAAGTTGTCCCAATATATTTATGAGTTGCTCAGCACCAGTCACAGCACCAGAGCCAACATCATTATCTTGCATCGGAGGAAAATCCCTACAAGGGACATGTGTGTTCATGCGGTTTCCATTCCTTTCACTTTGCGCCATCTCTATATAATGGCACACACTAGATTAGGTTATGAATCATAATGTATAATCTTAAATTAACAAAATACTTTGAAAAAAATTGAGATCCTATGAATGGCTAATCCCATATTCACAAATATGGTTTCTTTGAGGAATATTTTACATTTCAATCCTTTATAATGGCTTGTAAAGAAAATGTGAATTATCCTAAGAATATCCCCCATGAGTGTCGTAACCAAGAGTGCAGCAAGTCCCATTGTCGTGCACCAATTCTCGTTCGATTCTAGCTGAAAGCGGTGTTTTCAGGTTTTACCCCTAGATACATCTGTGCCAGAGCCGCCTCTACCTACTCGCATCCAGAAAGGGATGTATTTATTGAAAGATCCACATAATATATTCCTTACCAAAATACCAGGACATTATTGTATGTATATACTCAATGACTAACTTAGGGAATCTTACCTAATTCTACATTTTCTAAATCTAGTTTCCAAGTATTCTACTAAACTTCTTCTGATACCAACTGTAAGGCCCCGACCATAGTTGCCCGAAGTCGTTGCCTTGTCTGATTACATTGGAATACATACAAGGAATGTGAATACCGAAGGACCGAGTAGTTTAGTATTATTGGAAACAAGTTACATACATAAGTTTATCATTACAAATTGAAATGAAAAACAACATAGAAACTTTTTATACAACTTCCATAAGTCCTAGGTTATTTCAGCATGTCATTCATAATTGAATTACTCTTGCCCTGAGAAAATAAAACACAATAAAGGGTGACCTCAAATGCTCAGTAAGAGTAAGAAATACAGCATAAGATAATATAAACATTAGACATGGTGAATAATTGAAAACACATGCCTTTAATAATAAACTTGGACACATTATGGAAGGAAAATGAGCTGAGTAAATAATGCCATAATAAAACATAATCATGAGTATTATACTAATCGAATAACCACATGGAATATCAATAGATGAACTCATAATGATGGAATGCATAATCTAGGACATTTTGAAACATTTTTTCAAGGAATCGGCTAATACGTCTCATTATTAAGGCCTCAGCCAAAATCCATATCACATTGGGAAAGGCCACGACCAATTCCATGTCTATTTGTCTCGTGAGACCTACCGATGAATCGAGGGGATATAACGGGCCCCAACCATCACATAATAAGTCCAATGAATTCCTCATATGAGTGGGGATAAACATAAATAACATATACATTCATATTGAAACTATCATATGAAATGTAACAAACTTTTCCCAATCATAAAACATAAAACGCTAACCATTCATAATAATAGGGTGAATGGTTTTAGGATAGATCAACCACAATAGATTTATTTATAAACCATTAAATAAAAAATATTATATGACTTCATAGATGATTAATCCCAACAATACCATGGAATCAACAAGAGTGTTGAATTATACTAAAACACTCTTATAAAATCATTAATCAATTCTTGAGATAAATACTCTTTTATTTTGACAAGAAGAGTTCTTTTGAAAAAATACTTGTACAAAACCTGAAGTAATTAAGATAGAATTTGAAAAATAAAATGAGTGATTTTATATGGAAAATGGTTCCCAAAAACAGATTATAGAGTTCCCTTGAAAATAGATAAGAATTTGAGAAATTCCCTTGAATCGGGCTTGTATTTTGGAAACAGTTTTGAATGATCCTTCTAAAACATGCAACTATATAGAACATAAGAAAGGATTATGGTTGGTCTACCTATATAGAATGATCATACAGAATATATGATGGGTAAATAAAAATACATAAGAATTTCATCGAGGCAATTAGACAATAAAAGTAACCCAAATGAAAATGGATGCTCGGGTGGAAAACCCTTACCTTAACTCCAAACGTGTTCCGCTCTTGTACTTAAGCTCCTGGAATATGAAATTATACTTGTTAATAACATATTTCAGAACTTATTATACTTGTTTTTAGTTACCATATTTCTGGTTACTTCATTTTTGTCTTTATTGATAAGTTATTGTAATGAATTTTGTCGTTCTGGAGTGTTTGTTTCCTTTATTTTCATATTCGGTTCACTTGTTTTTAAGTAATGAAGTGGAGTGGATGTAAATCTTCAGAATTGACATTATATATTATTTATGAACATAAATAGGTGTTATTGTTCATTTATATAACTTGGTTACATGGAACTAGGATGAATTATCATATATAAGTTTAATGATAATTGTTTTGGTTAATTTGTGGGTTTTGATTACAAGGAAATCATTTTTCTATATAACCTAATACCATTTGAACAAAGGGATTACAGAATCATAAATAAGTTATATTATATATAATTATCTGGTTCAACCATAACAAGAATGGTTTCATGACCAAAATATAGAATGATAAAAGAAATTGAAATTCCATCGTCCTTGAATGTGTAAAATTGACACATCTCGGATGGTGTTCTTGCTACTAATATAAAAGAAGGTAAAAAGGGGGATATGATGATTAATTATTCCACTATCATGAAAAAATTAAATTTCATATAAGGTACTGGAGTCATCAAAAAATTTGGATAAAGAGAGTTAATAGAAAAATAAAACAAATGAACTTGAAAGGAAAGACAAAGAATTGAAAAGAAGAATTTACCTCTTGAACCAAACATCCTTGAGAAGCTCCTTAAGGGAGAGGTTTTGGTCTTTTAATAAGACCAAAGTTTTCTGGACGTGGGAGAGGAGGTTGGGAGGGTATTTGGCTGGATTTTGGAGAAGGCACAAGGCTTGAGAGGAGTGATTGGAAGAGGGGGTGAGAGGGGGGTTTTATAGTGGGGGAGAGAGGGGATTTCTTAATATAAAACTCATTAGTTTATTATTTCTTCAAAAGACAAGTAATAGTAAGTATTACATGAAAAATAATAGTAATTTTATCATGTTAATTCGGATTAAGGGTGGTGACATCAGCCATGATTCTAGGAATAGACTATTTAGTTTATAATTTATATATACAGTAAATTACCGTATTTTACTATTCATCAAAAAATAAATTATTTCAGAAAAATCCCCAAAATTCACCCTAACCATTTTTCAACGTGTAGAATCCAAAAATTAATTCCATTTTTCAAAAATAATTTTCTAAATATTATTAATTTAATATTTAATTAAAATCATATTTTATTATCAAAACCCAGTTTTAAAACATTCATTAACTTATTCTAAAATATAGGTATATCGTACTTTCAACTTGAATATTATTTATATATTATCATAGGTAAGGTTACTATTCATTAGGGTATATCAATATTCATAAGGGTATGTTACTATTCATAAGGGTAGGTAACTATTCACCAAAAATTACGATTTTCTTATTAGACTCTAAATAACTTACTGATCGCGACTGTGTATGTCAGATTTTTGAAATTAATATCACAGAAGGGACAAACTTATATTTTCAGGGTCCCATAGCACATAGTAGTTAATGTGATTATGATATATTTTTAGAAATTAATTTCCTTTAGAAAATATATTGGGTCATTACTGACAGCCCCAAACCCCCTGAACTGCCCCACCCCTTGGACACCACCCTACCCCCTGGACACCACCCCACCACCCAGGACACCCCCATGGATACCCCCCCCCCCACCACCCTAGAATCCCCCACCCCCTAGACACCCCCAACCCCCTAGATGGCCCCACCCCTCTTAGACACAACCCCACCACCAGGACACCCCCCTCCTCCTGGACACCCCAACCCCATGGACAACCACCCCCACCCCATTGACACCACCCCACCCCCCATGGCCAGCTCCTAACCCCTTGTATCTCCCCCACCCCCCTAGCCACCACCCCCACCCTCTGGACAGCCCCCTCTGGACACCCCCCATCCAACACCCTAGACACCCCCACCCATGGAAAGCCCCCCAACCCCTGGAAACCACCCCACCCCCTGTACACCCCCATGGACACCCCCACCCCCACAACCACCACCACCCTGGACACCCCCCAACCCCACCCCCCCCCCCAAACACCCCTCAACCCCCTTGACAGCCCCCACCCCACCTAGACAACACCCCTCCTCCTTGACACACCCACCCCCTGAAAACCCCCACCCCCTTGGACTACCACCCCACCCCTTGGACACCACCCCACCCCCCATGGACAAACCCCCAAACCCCCTTGAATATCCCACTCCCTGGACACCACCCCACCCCTTGGTCACCACCCCATCCCCCCTGGACAATCCCATGGACACCCCCCACCCCACCACCACCACCCTATACAACACCACCCCCCCACCCCATCGACTCCCCCATCCCCTCGAACACCCCCACCCCCTGGACACCCCCTACCCCCTTGGACAGCCACCCAAAACCCCTGAATAGACCTAACCCCCTAAATTCTGAATTGAATTCTTTATATTTTTAATTAACATATGAATTATGGGTTAATGGTTTATGGGTATACTTGTTTTTTGGGAATACTTGTTGTATGGGTATACTTATTGTATGGGTATACGTGTTTTATGTGTATACTTTCTGTAATTACCTTACATGTTATGTGTTAATTCTACATGTGTGTAGAGGGTAAATAAATAAATAGTTCAAGGTATTCAGAATTCTGTATAAATTATGTGTTGTATCAATTCTGTATGAATTCATACAGAATTCTGTATGTATTATGCAACTATTGATAATTTTGCAGGTATTCAGAATGGGCCGCCCCCCAACCCCCGGTATGTATTCTATTGTGTATGAATTCTACAGGCGTGCTGGTGGAATTACTGCAGGTGAACAGGGGGGGCAATAAGCCGACTTTCTGCTATAGTTAAAAAATGATATGCCAACGGTTTATATCCTTTTTCATATGTGTAAAAGTATATCATATAACAATAGTTTTATGTAAACCGTTGGTATATGTACATGTCAACTATTTGTAAACCATTGGCATAGTTATTTTTAGATGATATTTGCCAACGATGTGTGATAAACTGTTGGTAAAAGTATATACCAATGGTTTTGTAAACCATTGGTATAGAGATGATTTTTGCTATTACCAATGGTTTTAAAAAGATGGTAAACATTTATACCCACGGTTAACTAAAACCGTTTGTATAAACTCAATTTTTCAGACATATCCCAGCAGTTCTCATAGTACCATTTGGATATGTCTATCTCTATGGCTCAATACCCAATGGTTTGGACAACCATTAGTATAGTTTATACATAGGATTTTCCAGCCATTACCAATGGTTTTAAACCATTAGTAAAGTAAAATTTTCCAGTAGTGACATGTCATTAATGAATATGTCAGAGAAGTATTTTCCCTTCCATCTTTATGGAAGTTGATATATTAGGCATTTTATTGTAATACAAGCTTCCCAATAAACTCTATGTGCATAGTGTAATGACAAGTTTGTTTTAGATATTAAAAGAAAGACATATCAAGAATATATGATGGTGACATGGATGCGAAACTTTCTATATTATATATACTCACAAAAGGGTTTCTATTACAAAGTGAGAATTCATATGTAGTTTTTGATGTTGGAGCATTAGGTTCTTTCCCTTGTGTTCCTTAAACTTTTGTTGGAAAGGTTTCTTGGGCATTAGGCAAACCCACTTAATGCCAATGATAAAACATCCTATAGGGTCACACACTATGTGTTTCTGTTGATTTCAATTAAAATCTATTTGTGTTTAATTAATGGAATAAATATTATTGTCAAGTATGATAAAAATTTTTATTCATGTTATATTGATCGTATAAATGAAATAAATATTTATTCCTAGAATTGCGCATAAAAGATTTATTTCATTTATGGAATATTTTAATAAATTTTTATTTAAAATATTTTTAATAAAATATATATTTATTAATAAAATATTTATTCAGTTGTTTAAAAAATAATGGAGATGTTTGGACAGACAAATAAAGAGTCTGATGAAAAATACTAATTAACAAGACCATTAAATATTTTTTTTTATTACAATGAATTTTGGACCCCACAAAATAGTACGAATATAATTATTATTATTTAGAATAGGTTTTATTAAATGTAATAAATTTTTTAAGGGTTGTTATGAAATTACATAAAATTTTAACTTAAATGCTAACTCTATAAATAGACGGTTTTGTTTATTGTGAAGAGAATCCTAAAAAATTGAGAATGTAGAATTTTTTCACACAATGAATTCCCTCTCAACTTCACCACTATCCCTATAAACACTGAGAAACGCTAGAGATATTTCATCAAGACTAAAGAATGAGCATTCATGGATGAAAAATGTAAGACATTATACTCATAATGAGATCACCTAGAGATCATGTTTTGTTTCTTACAGATCAGATAACCACATTTGGATCACCTCTAGTGGTAATAAATCCTTGGATCCTCATTGTACAATTTCAGTAATCTGAATCAGTCTTTTTGGATAATCATCATTCACCAATAAAGAAACATCATATTCCAAGGTTTATATATAATTAAATAATAAATTATTTAGTTTATAATCTGATTTTAAAGATCATAACTCTAGGTTTTGGTAAATGATTATTAAAATAAATTTTAATACATCTCCCACCTTCACACACAATATTTGTACCTGGAACAACCAGCTAGAAGAAGTGATGAAAGGGAAATACCACAATTTTTTCTGTTGGGAAATTTTTTTGGATAAAACTTATAATGTGGTTAGAATTTAAACACCCAAAATTTTTATATTTGATTTATTTTTAATTAGATATAAGTGTGTCATATTCATGAAACACAAAACAAATGATGACAACATCAATGGTTTATTTCATTAATTGTGAACATTACATTTATGAAATAAAAAAATGATAATTGTAAATATTCTAATAGGTGAATAAATAGAACAAATAAAATTACATGAATATGAAAATTAGGATCATATTTATCCCTAATAATTACAAAAAAAATGAAAAAAATATTAAAAAGAAGACCAAACATTAGTAATCTAAGAGAAATTTTAGAAATGTTGAACTTTGATGGGAACTGGACTAATTAATCAATGATTTAATTAAGATATATTCATTGGAGATAATGAGATATTTGGAAAAGTGATATTACCATTAGAATAGTTATATGGAAATGGGAATTATAACTGGATTGTTTGCAATAGTGACATGATAGTTAGTAATAATAACATGAATATCAGTTATTAAATATACATAATTTTAATGTATTTTGTTAAAAAAATTATTTTTTTATAACTAAAATTACATTTAAAAAAATGATTCTCTTATAATGAATGGTATACTTTAAATTATAAAGATAAATTAGGTTGTAGGTGAAATTTTGAGAATTTTCTTAAATGCATTATTTTTTATTGAATTGGAAGAATGTAGTTTTATATTTTCTTAGGTTTTATGGATTCATAAACATATAGTAATGATTTACTAATTAAAAAAATAAAATAATGACCAATAATGATTTATTTTATTAATATATTGAATATTAATGAATAGAATCAAATTTCTAAACATCTAAACAACATTAAGTACTCGAAAATGTAAATTAATATTAAAAAAAACATATATTGGATAAATGTTATTTCCACATGCCAAATGTAATAAAATATTTTTTTAGTTATGTTTTCAAACTACCTTATGTAAATAAAACAATATTTATGTCAAATCACATTATCCAAACCCATGGGTAACCTAATGGTTTTCCATTTACACAAACAAGATTTCCAAGCCCTATATTTATTAATTCTTTATTTATCCCCCCAAATTTGCATTAAATGACCAAAACTCCACATCATTTTATTCATTCTGAGACCAATAATCATGTATTTTACCTCATGTTAATTCCTCAGAGCTGTTTGAATGATTTTTTACGGTTTCAAGAAACCTTCTTTAATATTTAGGAATCTATCTTGTAGGGTAAGGCGTTCTCTTCATCTTATTTTATACCCACGTACATCCATTATAGTCAGTCTTCTTATTTGAACTTTTTTATGTTCTCATGAACTTTATTCATTCTATTAACATACTAATATTGTTCTCTCAATGAGGTATATCCATTCTCTCTCATTAATCATGTTCCATAAACAAATTTGTATACCTGTTATGAGGAAGAAATAATCCTTTTGTTCTTCGAGACTCTCTTTTTATGTTATAAATACAAAACAATCATTTTATAACTGTTTATTGATATATATTTAATTATAGTTAATTTATTTTGTATTACCTTATATGAAACCGTTATTCCCATTTTTCAATTAAGAATGATGAAAATATTTTTTTTTTAAAAAACTTATATACTCAACGATTTTAAATGAAACTAATTCATTATACAATATAGATTATTTTTTAAATGAATTATAATGATCTATTTATAACAGATGAATTGAAACCTATGAAGGGTATACCTTGATAGTTCTCCAATTCATTAGGTAAAGAATTAATCTCTTGCAATAACTTGTATTACAATACCTTGGGGAATAACATTGGAAATATATTTTTTGAAACCTTGGTGTTGAACCATTGGGATATTCTTTTGAATGTCTCATTTTAATAGTGTATCCAAATTTTCATGTTTTATAACATGTACTTATTATCCAGCGCCGAGTAGGCTATCACACATATGGGAGGCATTAGCCTAAGGTACCTGTACATACGCACCCACAAACACCTCCATGCAACAGTGTAGAGATAAGTAAAATAGAAAAGTAAAATGCATGCAGACAACTATCCCACAACCATAGTATAACAAAAGTAAAAAAATGGAAAAACATGGCCCACCAAAAGAAAACTACAAAGTGCGTCCAACCTACTCTGAAAAAGGGGAACGCTGCCACAAACACCCGCTGGAAAGCTCCCTCGGCACCGCACCGAAAAACACCTCGGTCAGTCTCACTCACTCAGCTCCGCCTACTTCAGGTCTTCCTAGGACTTCGTCGAAAGGCATGTGGTCTTCACAAGACACAAACTTGTGCGGGAAAAGCCCGTGCAAGGGTGAGTATAAACATACTCAGTAGGCACCCCAAAAACCCAAAACCAAAGAGAGCAACTGAAAGGCAACAGTCCGCTCATCCCAGCCAGAGGGAACCCAGATGGGAGAGAAACTCCATATTGTGACCATCCTCAGCTAAACACATCTCGTCAGCTCAGCTTAGGTGTATGCCCATACATACACCTTGAAAAAACCAGATATAATCATCACACGCAACAAGCCACATGTGGTACCGACCTCAACACCAGCAACTGTCCACAACCAGAAGAGAACACCACACGAACACTGTCATCCCAGATGAAACTCATCCGAGAGATACACTCCATCGGGTTTCTCATAAACCTCTCAGATGCTCACTCGATAGATCATGCTCGTTGGATAACATCACTGAGGAAACCTCGCAGAAGCAATATAACCACCAAACTCTTCAAATATGGGATCGCTCCTAGGGCCCGCTAGGGGATACCAGAACCCACTCCGGTACACGAAGCTCACAGATAGGGGATCACTCCCAGGGTCCGCTAGGGGATACCACAACCCGATCTGGCATACGTAGTTCTCACAGATAAGGGATCACACCCAGGACCACTGGGGGATACCACAACCCGATCTGGCACTCGACAGAAGCACATCACTCAGATAGAGGATCATCGCCCAAATAAAGGTGGTCACGATGATACCGGAACCCTATCTGGTATAACTCGCGATGTAGGGGATCGAACCTATGATGCCACAACCCTACCGAAACCACGCACTGAGTAGGGGATCACATAACCAATGATACTGCCACCCTACTATACAGCTCATGCTGAGTAGGGGATCGTATACCCGATGATGCCACAACACTACTAAGTATGGACAACTGCATAGGGGATCATAATCCTGATGATCCCACAAACCCTACGGGGTTAACCAGCTAGATAGGGGATCACCGCCCATGAACAATCGGTCACAGCGATACCAAGAACCCGATCTAGCAAAAAGATGCTAGAGGATCTCGCTCCGGGCCCACCGGAGGGATGCCACAACTCTAACAATTTAAACATCCCATCGAGAGGATCACAAACCTATACGAAGGTTGTGATGCCACAAGAACCCTTGTGGGAACGAACCAAGGGAGTACCCTCAACCACCGATGGTCCAAACCATTGCTAACCCGAGCCACCCACAACAACGCCACACTCTACACCTCCAAGGCCAATACCGAGTCCACCATTGCGTTCTACGCGAAAAAACACGCAGGATAGGCTGTTTACTCGCCTGAAACGGAGCACTGGTGAAAAAGGCACTATTCACCATAGCTAGCTCGTGCGGGGCCCACACAATGATCCCGAAACCCATCGAGCGGACCATACCACGACGATCCCCTCGAAAAAAAAGCGGAATCGACTACTCACTCGTCCGAAACGGACACCCAGTGAAAAAGCTACTATTCACCAAAGCTAGCTCGGGTGGGGCCCACTCCTCGATTCTGAAACTCAACGAAAGGATCACACCGTTGTGATCCTCTCGAAAAAACACACTGGATCGACTAATCATCCATCAAAATCGGACTCCTGGTGCAAAAGCTGTGTTTTTCCGCAAATGCCAAAACCCGGTCTCATGTGGCCCGCACCCCAAACTCGGTCCCAACACCCAGAAACCATCTCAAAACGTCTGTCATACCATCAGGGTCTCAACACCACGGACAGAACGTCATTTGGACGCTCCGGGTAGAAGTTACAACGGCCCGAAGTCGTTAAATAATAAAATAATATTATTTTATACGACCTTTCTAACTCCCAGGCCCTGAATCCAAACCCTTACATTCTTGAACCCACACCGGAGGGTTCGCCTCGTCGTCAGGGTCGCGTCTCCGCAAACGGCACACGAATCAGACTCCCGGATTGCGAGATACGGGGGATTAAAGACCCCCGTATGACTAAAGTGGACGGACCGGCCTCCGCCCCCGGCCCGCCCCGGCCGGCGGACCTCCACTGCGCGCCGCCGCGCTGGGCGGCTAGTCATCACAGTCCACTGCGGTCCGCCACAGTCCGCCGCGGGCCACCGCGCCGGCGGAGCTTCCGCGGACCGTCGGGGGCACCCAGGTGGTCCGTTTTGCGATCCAAAAGGACCAGTGCGACCCCCGGGACGAGATCTTCCCTGCAATGACCTCAAAACGAAGCAATTTTCTTCAAAAACGGGATCGGAGAATTAAAACACAAACAACCTACCTCGTGGGAGAAACGCCGAAGCTTCGAGTGCAGATCGACGCCGATGACGCCCTGAAGCTAGATCCGCTGACGATCAGAGCAGAAAACAGACAATTCTAGCTCGATTTGACAAAGAAACAGACGGGGGAGGGGGTGTTGTTCTGCTGCGCATAGGAGATAAGGGGGGGGGGATGAAATGAGTTTATGTTTTTTTTATAAAATAACTCATTTAACTCCCCGCCAACTCGCCCCCATTCTGGTACCCGATGCAGACAAAGTGAAGGTCACCCTTAGGGTAAACGCGTCGTTCTGAACGCAACGACAAACTCTGATTTGCGATCCGAGACTCCATTCATAAGTTATTCGAGCCGACGCTCGTAAACCAACTTTTCCACTTAATTACGAAAATGCCGATTGTGGTGTTTTCCACCGCAGGCCCGCGCCCGCAAAGTTTACACCTCGCCTAGGGTAAACAACACGTTTCGAACGCAACCGTACCCTCAGATTCCCGATCTGAGCTACCATTTATGAGATATCACACCCCCGCAACGTGCATAGTATAAAAATACCTAATATTTTTATAGAATTTATTCCGGGCACACCGGGACTCAGAATCGCATGCCGTCTTCGTGCCTAGCTCTGTAAATATTCTTAGAAATATTCCAAAGTCTGAAAGGGCCAAAAAAAACCAGAGTCGCTACATCCTCCCCCCCTTAGAACATTTCGTCCCCGAAAAGCCCTAAGCAGAAGGAAAGCGAATAGACTCTCAACTGGGTCTCCCACACCAGCGAGTTAGCCAACAAACACCCATGTTTGAGCACATAAGTCAGAGGGAATCATCCACCACACCTCAACACTATCCGCTTTGGGCGGCACTGACTCGCCTGCATGGTTTTAATCGCATCACAAAAACGCATCTCGGTGGGGGAAGGATCCCTCTTCCTGACACATTCGAAGCATACCGAACAACACCCACACAGGGTCTTACCAACGCCCTGAACAAAACTCAAGCAAGCAACAAAAGGAAAGAGTACCTCTAAACAGTGTCTATCAAACTACTGTAGAAAGTAGAAAGGACACAAGGAATACCTCTATTAATCCGTGGAGCCTCTGGGTCAACAGCCTCTAGGGCATACAACTATCCTCGCCCTTGACCACCAGCTCCCTGAGCTTGGCGTGGACCTCCTGGGGGTGGGGGTGGTGGAAACTGATACCACCTACCAACTCCTACTACTGCACCTGCCCCGCCGCCACGTCCACCGTCCTGCGGACCTCCTTGCTCAAGATGCTACCTCTGCCAAGGTGGCCATCGACCGACTCCCTCTCAGCAGCACAGTGAGTCGGAATATCTCTAGCAAGATGTCCCCGACCGTTGCAAGCATAACACCGCCTCTCCTGCGGTTGACCAAAACTGGCATGCGAGCCCTATGAGCCCTGAGCCTCATATCCTCCATCTGGGGGGTTGCCTCTTGAAACGTCGACCACGTCCAGACCCCTGAGTCTGTCGTCGGCTACCAGATGCCGATGTCTCATCTCTCACATGCCCAGCACTAACAGGGGGAATCTGCTCAGCCAGAAATCTCTCCAACACCAACGCTCGCTCCAGCACTCCAGCATAGGTGGGTAGGCACAAGGAAACTACACCTGCCCAGATGTCCCTGCATAAGCCTTGCTCGAAGGTCCAAGCCCTGAAGAACGGGTCTCGAACCATATCCAAGGAGTAACGTGAAAGGTCTGTAAACCTCATTGAGTACTTCGACACGGTCATTCCCTCCCGCCGAAGATGGAGAAGCTCCTAGATCCTCAATGATCTCAGCATCACCGGATAGAACTCCTCCCTGAAGAGCCGCTCAAACTCTACCCATGTGAGCGTCTCCTCATCATGGGACTGCGCAACCAAACTCCACCATCGCCCAACAGAACCATGCAGAAGGCTCGCCGCTAGGACCACCATCTGATCTGGAGGTGTCCTCACTAGGTGGAAAACCCGGGTGACTGCCTCAAGCAAGTCATCAGCTGCCTGGGGGTCTGGATCACCCCGAAACTGTAGTGGTCGTTTCCTCTGGAACTCGTGCAGCACACTCAGCTGGCGCGCAACCTCATCATGCACTACTGGCACAACCAGCTGCTCAACAGGTGGGGGCTCAACTGGCGGACCACCTGGAGGTCCAGCCTCAGAACCTACGCCCTGGTCCACAGCCTCTGTATGGGGCAGATCGTCACCACAATCCCGCTGCAGAACCCTCGATGGCTGTTGTCATGGAGGCATCCTGAAATACATTCAAGACGCACCACAGTCAAAGAGTATATCTGGAGATCTGACTCAAGAAGGACAAGGAAAACCCAAAACCCAGTCTGATATGATCCACGTACCATTATGTCCCTGCGACTACTGTAAGAATGTCCCGAGTCGAAAGGCAGGTTATCAGAGTCCTGGTGTATAGATTCATCAGCCACCGCACCAACACTGGAGTCTCTGGCCTAAAAGCCAAGCTAGAAACACCCTAACACTGCCGCTATGAAACCCAAACCAAACTCACTACTAGACCATCTACGCTTTGAGATCCCAAAGGGGGAACCCCCTATGATTCCACTCTGTCATGACCCGACCCAGCGGGGCTCGATCTGTGACTCCCCAAGCCCACCTCCAATAGGCCAGGGGCTGGCGTCCAGTGCCGAGTAGGCTATCACACACATGGGAGGCATTAGCCTAAGGTACCTGTATACACACACCCACAAAAACCTCCATGAAACAGTGCAGAGATAAGTAAAACTGAAAAGTAAAATGCATGAAGACAACTATCCCACAACCAGAGTACAACAGAAGTACAAAAAATGGAAAAATAGGGCCCACCAAAAGAAAACTACTAATCACGTCCAACCTGCTCTGAATAAGGGGAACCCTGCCACAAACACCCGTCGGAAATCTCCCTCGACACCGCACCGACAAACACCCCGGTCAGTCCCTCTCAATCAGCTCCGCCTACTCCGGGTCCTCCTAGGACACCGTCGAAAGGACTGTGGTCTGCACACGACACAAACATGTGCGGGCAAAGCCCATGCAGGGGTGAGTATAAAAATACTCAGTAGGCACCCCAAAAACCCAAAACCAAAGAGATCAACTCAAAGGAAACAGTCTGCTCATCCTAGCTAGGAGGGAATCCAGACTAGAGATAAACTCCATCTCGTGACCATCCTCGGCTAAACACAACTCGTCAGCTCAGCTCAGGTGTATGACCATACATACACCTTGAACAATTCAGATATAATCAGCTCACGCAACAAGCCACATGAGGTACCGACCTCAACACCAGCAATTGTCCACAACCAGAAGAGAACCCCACATGAACACTGTCATCCCAGATGACACTCATCTGAGAGATACACTCCATCAGGTTTCTCACAAACCTCTCAGACGCTCACCCGAGAGATCATGCTCATTGGATATCATCACTGAGGAAACCTCGCTAAAACAACATAACCACTAAACTCCTCGGATAGGGGATCGCTCCTAAGGATCTCTAGGGGATAAGAGAACCCACTCCGGTATACGAAGCTCACAGATAGGGGATCACTCCCAGGGTCTGCTGGGGGATACCATGACCTGATCTTCCATACGTAGTTCTCACAGATATAGGATCACACCTAGGATCTGCTGGTCGATACCACAACCCGATCTGGCGCTCGACAGAAGCACATCACTCGGATAGAAGATCATCGACCATATAATGGCAGTCACGACGATGCCAGAACCCTATCTGGTATAACTCGCAATGTAGGTGATCGAACCGACGATGCCGCAACCCAACCGAAACCACGTGCTGAGTAGGGGATCACATAACCAACGATACCGCAACCCTACTATACACCTCATACGGAGTAGAGGATCGTATACCCGATGATGCCAGAACCCTATGAGAACGGCCCACTACGTAGGTTATCATAATCCTGATGATGCCACAAACCCTGCGGGGTTAACCAGCTAGATAGGGGATCACCGCCCGTGAACAAGCGGTCACATCGATACCAAGAACCCGATCTAGGGAAAAGATGCTAGAGGATCCCGCTCTGGGCCCACCGGAGGGATGCCACAACTATAACAGTTTAAAGATCCCATCGAGAGGATCACAAACCTATATGAAGGTTGTGATGCCACACAAAACCTTGTGGGAAGGAACCAACGGAGTACCCTCAAACATTGCTGGTCCAAAACGTCGGTAACCCGAGCGACCCACAACAACGCCACACTGCGCACCTCCAAGGCCAATACCGATGCCACCATCACATTCTACACAGAAAAACATGTAGGATAGGCTGTTTACTCGCCCAAAACGGAGCACTAGTGAAAAAGTCACTATTCACCGTAGCTAGCTCGTGCAGGGCCCACACAACGATCCTGAAACCCATAGAGCGGATCATACCATGGTGATCCCCTTAGAAAAAGAAGCGGAATCGACTACTCGCTCGTCTAAAACGAACACCTGGTGAAAAAGGTACTATTCACCGAAGCCAGCTCGGGTGGGGCCCACACCTTGATTCTGAAACTCAATGAAAGGATCGAACCATTCCGATCCTCTCGGAAAAACACACAGGATCGACTAATCATCCCTCAAAATCGGACTCCTTGTGCGAAAGCTGCGTTTCTCCACAAACGCCAAAACACGACCTCATGGGGCCTGCACACCATACTCGGTCCCAACACTCGGAAACCATCTCAAAGCGTCCGTCTTACCATCAGGGTCTCAACTCCACTGACAAAACATCATTCGGACGCTCCGGGTGGAAGTTACGACGACCCGAAGTCGTAAAATAATAAAATATTATTATTTTATACGACGGTTCTAACTCCCGGGCCACGATCCCAAACCCTTAAACTCTCAAACCCACACCGGAGGGTTTTCCTCGTCATCAGGGTCACGTTTCCACAAATGGAATGTGAATCCGACTCCCGGATTGCGAGATACGGGGGATTAAAGACCCTCTTATGACTCAAGGGACCGGACCGGCCTGGACCGGCCGCCGTCGCCGGCCCGCCCTGGCCGGGGGCCCGCCGCCGCGCTGGGCGGCCGACCTTCGCGGTCCTCCGCGCCGATACCGCGCCGACGGACCTTTTGCGGACAGTCGGGGGCACCACGGTGGTCCGTTTTGCGATCCGAAAGCACTGGTGTGACCCCCGAGATGAGATCTTCCCTGCAACGACCTCAAAACGAAGCAATTCGCAACAAAAATGGGATCGGGGAATTAAAACGCAAACCGCCTACCTCGCGGGTGAAACACCGAAGCTTCGAGTGCAAATCGACGCCGGTGACGCCCTGAAGCTAGATCCGCTGACGATTGACGCGGAAAACAGACGATTCTAGCTCGATTTGACGAAGAAACGGATGGGGGAGGGGGTGTCATTCCGCTGCACATAGGAGATAAGGGGGGGGGGGGGGGCAGATGAAATGGGTTTATGTTTTTTTTATAAAACAACTCATTTGACTCCCCGCCAACTCGCCCCCATTCCAGCACCCGATGCAGACAAAGTTAAGGTCACCCCAAGGGTAAAAGTGCCATTCTGAACGCAACGGCATACTCGGATTTTCTATCCAAGACTCCGTTAGAATTTATTCGAGCCAACACTCATAAACCAACTTTTCCACTTATTTATGAAAACGCCCCTAGTGGCGTTTTCCACCACAGGCCCTTACCCACAAATTTTACACCTTTCCTTGGGTAAACGACACGTTCTGGAAGCAACCGTGCCCTCAGATTCCCGATTTGAACTACCGTTTAGAAGATATCACACCCCTACCACATGCATAGTATAAAAATACCTAATATTTTTATAGAATTTATTCCAGGCACACCGGGCCTCGGAATTGCAATCCATCTTCGCTCCTAGCTCTGGAATTATTCGTATAAATATTCCAAAGTCTGACAGGGCCAAAAAACATGAGTCGCTACATCCCCCCTTAGAAGTTTTCGTCCCCGAAAATCTCTAAGCACAAGGAAAGCGACTGGACTCTCAACTGGGTCTCCCACACTAGCGAGTTCGCCAACAAACACCCATGCCTGAACACATAAGTCGGAGGGACTCATCCACCAAACCTGAACACTATCCGCTTTTGGCGGCACTGAATCGCCCGCACAGTTTTAATCATGTCACAAAAACGCGTCTCGGTGGGGGAAGGATCCCCCTTCCTCACGCATTCGAAGCATGCCGAACAACACCCACACATGGTCTTACCAACACCCTGAACAAAACTCGAGCAAGAAACAAAAGGAAAGAGTATCGCTAAATAGTGTCTATCAAACTACTATAGAATGTAGAAAGGACACAAGGTGTACCTCTATCCATCCATGGAACCTCTGGGTCAACAGCCTCCAGGGAATCCAACTGTCCTCGCCCTCGGCCACAAGCTCCCTGAGCTTGGCGTGGACCCTTTGGGGGTGGGGGTGGTGGAAACTGATACCACCTACCACCTCCTCCTATTTCACCCACTCCGCCGCCACGTCCGCAGCCCTGTGGACCTCCTTGCTCAAGAGGCGGCCTCTGCCAAGGCGGTCCATCGACCGGCTCCCTCTCAACAACATGGTGAGTCGGACAATATCTAGCAAGATGTCCCCGACCGTTGCAAGCATAACACCACCTCTTCTATGGCTGAACAAAATTGGCATGCGAGCCATGTGAACCCTGAGCCTCAGATCGTCCATCCTGGGGTCGCCTCCTGAAATGTCGGCCACGTCCAGACCCTTGAGTCTGTCGTCGGCTTCCAGATGCTGATGTCTCAGCTCTCATGTGCCAGGAACTAACAGGGGGAATCTGCTCAGCCAGAAAGCTCTCCCCCACCAACGCTCACTCCAACACTCCAGCATAGGTGTGCAGACACAAGGAAACCACACCTGCCCATATTTCCCTGCGTAAGCCCTTCTCGAAGGTCCGAGCCCTGAAGAACGGATCAGGAACCATATCTAGGGAGTAGCACGAAAGGTCTATAAACCTCGTTGAGTACTCCGACACTGTCATGCCCTCCGGCCGAAGCTGCCGAAGCTCCTGGATCCGCACTGATCTCAACGTCCCCAGATAGAACTCCTCTCTGAAGAGCCGTTCAAACTCTGCCCACGTGAGCATCTCCTCATCATGGGACTGCGTCACCAAACTCCACCATCGCCCGGCAGAACCATGCTGAAGGATCGCCGCTAGTACCACGATCTGATCTGGAGGTGTCCTCGCTAGGAGAAAAACCCAGGTGACATCCTCAAGCCATTCATCAGCTGCCTGTGGGTCTAGATCACCCTGAAACCTTAGATGTCGCTGCCACTGGAACTCGTGCAGCGCACTCAGCCTGCGCACAACCTCATCCTTCACTACTGGCACAACCAGCTGCTCAAAAGGTGGTGGCTCAACTGGCGGACCACCTGGAGGTCCATCCTCAAAACCTACACCCTGGTCCACGGGCTCTACATGGGACAGATCGTCACCACAATCCCGTTGCGGATCCCATGAGGGCTGTCGTCATGGAGGCATCCTGAAATACATTCAAGACGCACCACAGTCAAAGAGTATATTTGGAGAGCTGACTCAAGAAGGAGAAGGAAAACCCAAAACCTAGTCTTATATGATGCATGTACCATTATGTCCCTGCGACCAGTGTAAGAATGTCCCGAGTTGAAAGGCAGGTTATCAGAGTCCTGGTGTATGGATACGTCGGCTGCCGCACCAACACTGGAGTCTCTAGCCGGAAATCCGACCTCTAAACACCATAACACTGCCGCTATGCAACCCAAACCAAACTCACATCTAGACCAGCTATACTCTGAGATCCCAAAGGTGGAACCTCCTTTGATTCCACTCTGTCACGACCCGACCCAACGGGGCTCGAACCGCGACTCCCCAATCCCGCCTCCAATAGGCCAGGGGCTGGAGTCCAGCGTCGAGTAGTCTATCACACACATGGGAGGCATTACACTAAGGTACCTATACACATGCACCCACAAACACCTCCATGAAACAGTGCAGAGATAAGTAAAACTGAAAAGTAAAATGCATGCAGACAACTATCCCACAACCAGAGTACAACAGAAGTACAAAAAAGGGCAAAACATGGCCCACCAAAAGAAAACTACAAAGTGCGTCCAAAATTATCTGAAGAAGGGGAACGCTGCCACAAACACCCACCGGAAAGCTCCCCAGACACCGCACCGGTGAACACCCTGGTCAGTCTCGCTGACTCAGCTCTACCTTCTCTGGGTCCTACTGGGACTCCGTCAAAAGGCTTGTGGTCTGCACAAGACACAAACATGTGTGGGCAAAGACCATGCAGGGGTGAGTATAAACATACTCAGTAGGCACCCCAAAAACCAAAAACCAAAGAGAGAAACTAAAAGGCAACAGTCCTCTCATCCCAGCCGGAGGGAACCCAGATGAGAGAGAAACTCCATCTCGTGACCATCCTCGGCTAAACACAACTCGTCAGCTCAGCTCAAGTGTATGCCCATACATACACCTTGAACAATCCAGATATAATCAACTCACGCAACAAACCACATGATGTACCGACCTCAACACCAGCAACTGTCGACAACTAGAAGAGAACACCACACGAACACTGTCATCCCAGATGACATTCATCCGAGAGATACACTCCATCAGGTTTCTCAAAAACCTCTCAGACGCTCACACGAGAGATCATGATCGTCGGATAACATCACTGAGGAAACCCCGCTGAAACAACATAACCACCAAACTCCTCAGATAGGGGACCGCTCCTAGGGTCCACTAGGGGATACCAAAACCCACTCCAGTATACGAAGCTCATAGATAGGGGATCACTCCCAGGGTCCGCTGGGGGATACCACGACCCGATCTGGAATACATAGTTCTCATAGATAGGGGATCACACCCAGGGTCCGCTGGGGGATACCAAAACCCGATCTGGCGCTCAACAGAAGCACATCACTCAGATAGAGGATCATCGCCCATATAAAGGTGGTAACGATGATACCGGAACCCTATCTGGTATAACTCGCGATGTAGGGGATCGAACTGACGATGTTGCAACCCTACCAAAACCACGCGCTGAGTAGGGGATCACATATCAACGATACCACAACCCTACTATACACCTCATGATGAGTAGGGGATCATATACTCGACGATGCCACAACCCTACTGAGCACGGCCCACTGCATAGGGGATCATAATCCTGATAATGCCACAAACCCAACGGGGTTAAACTGGTAGATAAGTGATCGCCACCCATGAACAAGTGGTCACAGTGATACTAAGAACCCGATCAAGGGAAAAGATACTAGAGGATCCCACTCCGGGCCCACTAGAGGGTTTCCACAACTCTAACAGTTTAAACATCCCATCGAGAGGATCAAAAACCTATACGAAGGTTGTGATGCCACACGAACCCTCATTGGAATGAACCAAGGGTGTACCCTCAACCACTGCTGGTCCAAAACGTTGTTAACCCGAGCGACCCACAACAACGCCACACTGCGCACCTCCAAGGCCAATACCGATGACACCATCGCGTTCTACACGGAAAAACACGCAGGATAGGCTGTTTACTCACCCGAAACGGAGCACCTATAAAAAAGGCACTATTCAACGTAGTTAGCTCGTGCGGGGCCCACACAACGATCCCGAAACCTATCGAGCGCAACATACCACGACGATCCCCTCGGAAAAACAAGCGGAATCGACTACTCGCTCGTCCAAAACGGACACCCGATGAAAAAGTTACTATTCACCGAAGCCAAATCGGGTGGGGCCCACACCTCGATTCTGAAACTCAATAAAAGGATCGCACCATTGCGATCCTCTCGGAAAAACACACAGGATCGACTAATCATCCTTCTAAATCGGACTCCTGGTGCGAAAGCTGCATTTCTCCGCAAACGCCAAAACCCGACCTCGTGGGGCCCGCACCCCATCTTTGATCCCAACAACCAGAAACCATCTCGAAATGTCCATCGTACCATCAGGGTCTCAACGCCACTGACGATACGTCATTCGGACGCTCCGGGTAGAAGTTACAACGGCCCGAAGTCGTAAAATAATAAAATAATATTATTTTAGACGACGTTTCTAACTCCCGGGCCACGATCCCGAACCATTAAACTCTTGAACCCACACTGGAGGGTTTTCCTCATCGTCAGGGTCACGTCTCTGCAAAAGGCACGCGAATCCGACTCCCGGATTGCGAGATACGGGGGATTAAAGACCCTCGTATGACTAAAGTGGCCGGACCGGCCGAGACCGGCCGGCGGCCCTCCGTCGCGCGCCGCCGCACTGGGCGGCCGACCATCGCGGTCCACTGCGGTTCGCCGCGTGCCGCCGGTGCCGCACTGGCGGACCTTCAGCGGACCGTCGGGGAACCTCGGTGGTCCGTTTTGCGTTCCGAAAGCACCGGTGCGACCCCCGGGACGATATCTTACCTGAAACATCCTCCAAATGAAGCAATTCGCAGAAAAAATGGGATCGGGGAATTAAAACGCAAACCGCCTACCTCGCCGGCGAAACACCGAAGCTTCGAGTGCAGATCGACGCCGGCGACGCCCTGAAGCTAGATCCGCTGACGATCGGTGCAGAAAACAGATGATTCCAGCTCGATTTGACAAAGAAACGGACGGGGGAGGGGGTGTCGTTCCGCTGCGTGTATGAGATAAGGGGGGGGGGGGGTAGATGAAATGAGTTTATGTTTTTTTTATAAAACAACTCATTTAACTCCCCACCAACTCGCCCCCGTTCCGGCACCCGATGCAGACAAAGTTACGGTCACCCTTCGGATAAATGTGCCGTTCTGAATGCAACGACGGACTCGGACTTGCGATCCGAGACTCCGTTTCAGAAGTTATTCGAGCCGACTCTCGTAAACCAACTTTTCCACTTATTTATGAAAATGCTCCTGGTGGCATTTTCCACTGCAGACCCGCGCCTGCAAAGTTTACACCTCACCTAGGGTAAACGGCACGTTCCGGACGCAACCGTGCCCTCATATTCCCGATCTGAGCTACCGTATAGGAGATATCACACCCCCACCACGTGCATAGTATAAAAATACCTAATATTTTTATAGAATTTATTCCCGGCACACCGGGCCTCCGAATCGCACGCCGTCTTTGCGCCAAGCTCTGGAATTATCGGTAGATGTATTCCAAAGTTTGACAGGGCCAAAAAACCCAAGTCGCTACATTTCTAATTAAATTAAGGCCTCTAGGTTTAAGTGAGGGAAGTTGAGAGAATATTTGGGCAGGGCTTGGACAAGCCAAACGTCTTTGAAGGTGTGAATTAGTGAGAAGGGGGAGTGCCCTTATATAAGAGGGGTGGGGGATCTTTTGGAAAAGCTAGAAATATTATTTTATAATAAATTCATATTCTGTTATCAAGGCTCCAAAGTAGATTATTTAAAGGTTAAGGTGGGGATAGGTCGAAAACAACTCCACCAATAGGTCTTTGATGGGTTCGGGTCACATTATTAACCTTATCGTGTAGTTTTAACTCTTAGTTAATTAGTTTGACATTTACCATGTCTCTTTGTATTTTTATATTATATTGTTAATAAATTTACTATATACCTCCAAGAGACCCCCAAGTGGTCCATTAATGATACACCTATCATTATACAAGTCCTTTGGCCGAACCATAGATTTTTCGGAATAGAATATGATTTAATAATATAATATTTGTTTTAAAAACTCTTTTATGTAAATTTTGACACTATTTGGAATTTGATTTTTGTGAAAATCATAACAGCATGATTACTTCAAACAAAGTTAATTAAATCTATTCTAACATGTCATATTATCCTATTAAATTAGTGTAATTCATAAAAAGTCTCAAATTACATATTTTGGGATATGTATAATATCAATTATTTTAATATTTCATTAATTTGGTAATTACTGTATCACTATTGCTTCATAAATAAATTAAATTATTTAATGTCCAAAAATTATAAATAAAATACCATTATGTAGTAAATCTTTTTATCTTTCTAATTAATATTTACAATCGAATTTATCTTATTCATAACCCTATATTAAATATGTTTTAGTAATTAAACTTTGATTTTAACTCTTTTAACTCTTCTTTGAATTAAATAATAATAAATGTCCTAATCTAATCCATGTGGACCTAATTGATAATATTTTATTCCTAAGGTTTATTTTAGTCGAGATACATTTTTCCAATAGAATTAGGACATGTGTTAGGGTAATATTAATATCATTTTTACACTTAATTACCCTATTTACTTTTAACCGTGGTAAATAAAAGTAAAAAGTTACAATTCACCAAATATTATTTTTATCCTATTGAACCACATTTTACTCTTTGATATTAACAGTGTCTCTCTGATTTTCAAAATTCCTCTCACAGAAGTGGTAAAATTAAGTTTTACGTGAATTTAAAAATTCTCCTAGGAGGTGGGTAAAGGACGGTGAAAAGTTAGATAAAATTTTTATATATCTAAAATTATTCTAAACTAACTTCAATGAATTACTTTGAACATATATAGGTATTATGTATCTATTTTTACCTTAATTAAATTTAAATAAAATAAATAATTATTTAAATAAAAATTTGTTTTTAAACTATAACTAAGTGTTTTTTTCACTATTCATCAAAAATTGAAAGTTTTCAGAAAAATACCAAAAGTTCACCCTAGGATAATTTCGATATTCTGACTCCAAATATGAAGTCCATTTTGAAAGATAAAATTTATAAAATTTCAAAAGTGGGTATTATTATTCAAAATGGATGCTTTGATTAGTCACGATGTGTTAGAGTCTCGAAGTTGCGTACAATGAAAGCTATTGCTTTATTCAAAGGGAAACATACCGTGGAAGATTGAGGTGTTACATTTTACCCTCCTTAAAATAATTGCATCCTGGAAATTTGAAATTATTCTTTTAAAATAAAAGGTTGAAAATAGAAAATACCTTTGTGGAAACCCCATATCGGAAATAGGGTTAATAAAATTTAGTTTTAATAAGAGGGAAAGGGAAATGAGAATGTCACCACCAAATTAGGGTTTCTAAGAGGAGAACATTGGTGGAAATTATATACACTTAATTAGAGGAAACTCATAAATATTTAAAGGTAGTGATTGAGGTCATCAATAACAAAAAAGTGTAGAATTGAGGGCCTCAAAGCTATCAATCTATAATAATTTAAAATATCATCAGTTCAACAAAAGATAAGGTATTAGGATAAAACATATTTGGTCTTAATATTCCTTCCCTAAAGAATTAATTTCTTCATAGAATAAGATAAATATATATATATACATCTTGACAAATAGAGTTTTCATCCTTCAACTAATTTCTTCCACAAACTCAACTTTCACTCCAAAAGATAATAGAACACAAAAATATTATATTTATCTTAATATTATAAGGTTCCAATCATTAACACATACCATTATAATGAAAAAAATGTTTTGTAATAACCAGTGACTTCCTGTAGGCTAGGGGTAGTTAATAAAGGCATGTCGCACTATGGTTGTCGGTTCGATTCCTACAACTTTGTCTGACGCGACGGGTTATCGCCCGACCTACAGGTTGTCCTTTTCCTAATACTATAGAATCATAATATTCCAAAAATAATTATAATAAATTTTTTAACCTTGAACAATACTATCCAAAGTTCAACTTAATCCATTCCTAAACATTATAGTTATCCAAAGTACCTATGTCCAGACTCTCTGTAAAATGTATCTAAATCCCAAAATCAATCGCAACATCAGATTCTCCAAACAGAGTAAAGTTTTTCTTAATGTCACATACTAAAAATATGATTACCTTAGTCATATTAAAAACTTAATGAAAACAACAAGTACTACAGTACAATCCTCATATATATCATGTTATTCTCATGACCAGAATATAATCCTTGAGTCCAAAAGCACAAATACATTAATTATTCCTCTTCAACTGTAGTAACAACATAAGAATGGACATGATCCCTTGGCCTTTTCTGAGGTAAGTTTCCATGACGCTTAGGACATTCATTTGCATAATGCCCCATTTCTCTACTATTATAGCATTCAACATTGACAGTCTCCTTCTTTCCCTTGCAATCACGAGTCTGGTGAACTTTTTCTCCACATTTTTAACAAACTCCCATTCCTTTTAGGAAAGTTTCGGGGTTCTTCTTCCCACAATATTCACATAATGGGAAATCATTCTTTCCCTTTTTCCCTTTATTTGTCTCTTGCTCCTTCGTTCTCTTCTTCTCTTTCTTTACTTTATTGTTATAAGATTTAGAGAATTCTTTTTCTGTCTTGATAGCACATGATACAATGTCTTCGTATGAAAAGAAGGATTGTGAGATCAATGATCGAAGAAGAAATGGTTTTAACCCAGCAAAGAAACCATCAATCTTACTTCTTGGGTTACGTATATAATCTCCATCATACCTTTCTATCCTTGAAAAGTTTGCCTCATACTTTGCAACATTCTCATCCTCCTTTTGTCTTGACTCAAAAATTGCTTTTCCATATCTGCTCTATGGTCATGAGGAAAGTATTTTTCTAAGAAAAGATCTTTGAACTCCCTCCATTCCATATTTGATACTTCCTCATCTACCTTTGTGTTTTTAATCAATGACCACCATTGGTCAGCATCTCCAGTGAGGCGGTAAACTGCCATGATAACTTTTCCCCTTTCACCACTCCCCAAGGCATGGAATATTTTTTCTAAAGAATTTATCCATTTATCAGCTACTAATGGATTTGTACTCCCATTGAATGTTGGTGGTTGTTACCTCATGAAGCGATCTAACATTGATCCTCCACGCTGTGGATCAGGGTGCTCTATACGGGTAAGGTTATTATTCATAACCTGAGTGAGTTGTCCCAGTATGGTGATTAGCTGATCAACACCAGTTGCATCACCAGCTCCACTATAATTATCTTGAGCAGGAAGGAAATCCCAACATGGAGTGCGTGCATTGATACAGTTTCCATTTGGTCCATTAGGTTCCATTTGTAAACAATGGCATAAACTCGATCAGTTTATGAATCAAAATACATAATCCCATACTTGTAAAACACTTAACATAAATTGAACAGTTTATGGATATAATCCATAATCATAAAAATGTTCTCTTTGAGGAAGTATATACTTATAAACCCTTCATAATGGCTCAGAAAGAAAATGTGAATTACCTTAAGCATATCCCTTGGGAGTGTCGTAACCAAGAGTGAAACAAGGCCCGTTGTCGTACACTAGTTCATGTTCGAGTCTAGCTCAAAGCATTGTTTTTAGGTTTTATACCTAGGTACATCTATGCCAGAGCCACCTCTACCTGATCGTATCCAGATAGGGATGTATTTCTCAAAAAACTCAAAAAATCTCAACAATACCAAAATTCTAGAAAGTTCTTCTATACTAATCGTCAAAGTCTATCTTAGGGCTATGTGCTCTAAGCAGAGTTTATCTAAATATAGCTTCCAAGTATTGTACTAAAATTCCTCGGATACCAACTCTAACACCCGACCCCAGTTACCCAGAGTCGGTGAATTATTACATAACATTGGCATGATCAAAAAAGATCAAGTCTCTAAAGACTGATTAGTTTAGTAGCCTTGGAATAACTAGATACATTCATAAAGTTTACAATACATCATAAAGTGAAAACTACAACAACATCTTCTCTTCACATCCCCTCATAATATCACTGCAGGTCATTCATAAAATACTTCTTCACATCCAGGAAAAATAAAACATTGAAAGGGGTGAGCTCAGATGCTCAGAAAGGATAACAATATAGAGGAAACTTTCATAAATAAACATAAACATTTAAGAAAATGTATAACTAAAACAAAAGCCTTTTAAACTTGATCTTCAGCATAATATGGAAAAGATAAAATTAAATAATGTCATTTACTTATTCACATGGATATTATAATAGTCAAATAATCATATGAAATATCATTAAACACATTCATAACAAGGGAATGCATAATGATGGCCTTTAATTTCTGTTTCAAGGCCTCATTCCAAGACCTAAAGGATAACTGTAACCGAAACCCAACAGGGAGAGCCTCTGAAACCAGACTCCATCCCGGAGAACCTCTGTAACCAGACACAAACCCGGAGTGCCTCTAATAACCGAACACCAACCCAGAGGGTCTTCTGTAACCGGACCCCAACCCAGAGGGCTTACTTTTACCGGTCCACAACTCGGAATACACTAGTCCAACACATTCATCTTAGGAATAGGATTAAATATAACATAAACATTCATATTAAAACTAGCATAAGAAATTCCCAAACATTAATCATAAAACATTAATGGAATAAAATAACTCATCCATATTCAAACATATCAAAAAACCTTAAATACAATATGGATGATCAACTTTAAACGAGTGTAAAATTTATCAAAAGATGTTGACATAGATGAAATCAAAACTATTTGAGAGAAAATTCTATTATTTGAAATTATTTAAAAGTCGCATAATTATAGAGAAAAAATTTATTTTATAAAATTTTTTATATGATTTTAATGGAAGCTTCGATGACTTTATAATGGCGGAAAATAGTCTCACCCTCTGTATAAGTTAAATAAAACATTCTTACCTTATTTTTGTCGAAAAGGTTAAAAAGGACCTTGTTTGGAAAACGACAGAAAGATTCCTTTATAAACCTCTTGTAAAAATTCAAACAAGGGTATAAATTACTTTAACCCATATTCTGTAAAATAGTAAGAATGTTTTGAAATACATTTTTAAGAAACGTGGATGTGGATTATAAAGAGGTCCCAATAGATAATTGCGTATAAACAACCTCAGATAATGAAGAGATTGTGAAATAAACCCCTACCTTGTACTTTTACTTGGTAGAGGGTAATTTAACCTCATGTATAATGGTAAAATAATTGTTATTGACTTATACAATAATCATATACATTAATATGATATCATATATGATCTTTTAACATTTCTTTGTTAATAATATTTTAGTATTATCGTCGTTTTGGGTGTTAACTTACTCGTTTTATTTTAAATGTTTTGATACAAAAGATGTGTTTGTTACAGATAGGTTGTATCTTATTCATATAAAGAATGATATCAAGTACTTACACATTATTTTTAATCATCAAATTATAATTATACTTGAATGGACATGATGGGGAATGAATTTCATCGCGTTCGTGGAGACGGTAGTCCGTACGTACGCACGAGCGACAATATCATTCTCTTGATATTAAAATAATATATAATTGGATGGTATATCATATATACAGAATCATTATCATGTTATATTTATTATTTACATGAATTACACATCATTATTATACCCATCCAAATAATAATGTATTGAATAACAATTACACCACGACATGGAGACGGTAAGCTGTACGTACGCACGTATGGTGACATGTCATTCAAGGGATGGATAGAAAACTGAATATGGTTGTAAAATATTTATAATAACATCACAGTATATATGAGAAACTAGAGTTATTATTTTAGAATGGAAATAATAAATAAAGAAGAAGTTGAAGAAGAAAGGAACTTGAAAGAGGGTGGTGAAAACATTACCTCTTCTTCGGGTTCTTCCTTTGATTTGATCAAAAGGGCTCCTTAGGATTGCTTTATGATCAAAGGAAGGCCTCTAGGTTGAAGTTAGGGAATTTGAGAGAATATTTGGCCAGGGAATGGCCGAGCCAAGTGGATTTGAAGGTGTGAATTAGTGAGAAGGGCAAGTGCCCTTTTATAAGAGGGGTGAGGGGCTCCTTTGGAAAAGCTAGAAATATTATTTTATAATAAATTCATATTCGGTTTCTAATGGCTCAAAAGTGGATTATTTAAAGGTTAAGGAGGGGATAGGTCGAAAAAAACTCAACCAATAGGTCTTTGACTGGTTTGAGTAATATTATTAACCTTATCTTTTAGTTTTAACTCTTAGTTAATTAGTTTGACATTTACCATGTCTCTTTGTATTTTTATATTATATAGTTAATAAACGTTATATATACCTCCAAGAGACCCCCCAAGTGGTCTCTCAATGATAAAACTATCATGATAAAAGTCCTTTGGCCATTCCTTATATTTTTAGGAATAGAATATGAATTAATAATATAATATTTGTTCTAAAAACTCTTTTATGTCAATTTTGACACTATTTGGAATTTGATTTTTGTGAAAATCATAATAGAATTATTACTTAAAAAAAGTTAATTAAATCATTTATAAGATGTCATATTATCCTATAAAATTATTGTAATTCATAAAAAGTCTCAAATTACATTTATTGGGATATTTATAATATCAATTATTTTAATATTTCATTAATTTGGTAATTACTGCATCACCATTGTGTCATAAAAAAATTCAATTATTTAATTTCTAAAAATTATAAATAAAATACCATTGTGTAGAAAATATTTTTATCTTTCTAATTAATATTTACAATCGAATATATCTTATGTATAACTTTATATTAAAGATGTTTTAGTAATTCAACATTGATTTTATCTCTTTTAACTCTTCTTTGAATTAAACAATAATAAACGTCCTAAACTAATCCAATTGGAACTAAATGATAATATTTTATTCCTAAGGTTTTTTTTGGTTGAGATAAACTTGTCCAATATAATTAGTACTTGCGTTAGGTTAATATTTATATCATTTTCACCCTTAATTACCGTATTTACTTTTAACCGTGGTAAATAAAAGTAAGAAGTTACTATTCACCAAAAATTATTTTTATCTTATTGAACGACATTTTACTCCGTGATATTAACCGTGTCTCTCAGATTTTTGAAATTCCACTCACAGAAGCGGTAAAATTAAGTTTTACGTGAATTTCGGAATTCTCCTAGGAGGTTGTTAAAAGACGGTGAAAAGTTCCATAAAATTTTTATATATCTAAAATTATTCTAAACTAACTTCAATGAATTAAATTGAAAATATATAGGTATTGTGTATCTATTTTGACCTTAATTAAATTTAAATAAAATAAATAATTATTTAAATAAAAATTCTTTTTTAATTATAACTTAGTGTTTTTTCACTATTCATCAAAAATTGAATGTTTTCAGAAAAATACCAAAAATTCACCCTAGGCTAATTTCGATATTTAGAATCCAAATATGAAGTCCATTTTGAAAGATAAAATTTATAAAATATCAAAAAGTGGTTATTACTATTCATAGCGACCCCATTGATTAGTCGCGGTGTGTTAGAGTCTCAAAGTTGCGTACAATGCAAGCTATTGCTTTATTCAAAGGGAAACATATCGTGGTAGCTTGGAGTGTTTCATAAATTTTCACAATTATATAAATAACCACAAACCAATGGATTTATCATAACAACAACTCAATTTTGATTTCCACTTAAGGCATTTCCCTAATCTGATTTGATGCTCAACACCAACACCCTCATTTTCTCATCTATGGACGATATCACAAATAACTAGATGTCAAAACCAACTAATGGGACTTTATTTAAAAAAACATTCCCCAAAAACCGTATATATATGGGGAATAGCATCAGATTAATCCTATATAAATAAATAATATGAATAATTACAATAAAAATCCACATATGTGGTCATCACCACCCACGTTATACCTGAAAAATGTGCCACCCCTATAACCACACATTCCTTACCATCGCATTCCAAAAATAACCATGTCTAGTTACACATAATAGAATCATCACCTTACTATAGGGGGTAACATGAAAATTCAGATTTCCGTCCACCAAAAAATAATAATACATATATTTCCACACTAGTTTTTACCCACATGAGACTACCACTAGGAATATCTCACCAAAAATAAACACTATATCTGGCTTTGTTCCTAGTTTCAAAAATAACCCTACACATTCCCATAAATCATTCAATAAATAAACATATATAATAGTGTAAATATCTAGTATCCTCCTACCCAATTTGTGAAGAAAAACGTTCATGTTTGATTTCATGGATCAATTCAACCATTGGAGGAAAAAATTTGGAATTCAAAGAAAACACCCAAGAAAATATTTTAGTGGAAACCCATATTAATAGTGAAAAAATCACAAATAAAAGACCCATAAATTTGATATATAACAATGGAGACTCCCAAAGAAATACCACTAATAGAATGGAATATAATTAGATCAAATTCTAGAAGGTGAGATAAGATAGAATGATAAAGAGAATAGACTGAACGTCATTTTTTTAGGAGGAAAATGTGGAAATTCCCTATTTTAACAATTAAATATTATAATTAAATAAATATAAAATTCATAACATAATACCCATTATTGTAGAGACCCAAAGATTAATGTACATGGACATTACATTACTTTTGCGGAATACTTAATACATAACAAAAACAGACACACAAGGACCGTAATAGTTTAGTGTCTTTGGAAACATGGAACGTAATCTTCTAATCGTGGTGAAAGATCTTCAAAATCTTCCATAAAGATCTTCCACTTTTTGTTTCATTACCTAAAACCTTTATTTATATCCTTGTTAAAAGAAAACATAAAAGGGTGAGCTCAAATGCTCAGTAAGGGTAAACAAAAGAAATATCAATCACATCATATTCATAAGAACATAACAATTTGGAAATCTTACCCTGTAAAAGAGATCATAATTTCATAACATGGGATAAATCATGGTAGTGAAATGTAATCCCAATAATCATAACATAAAACATGAAACTTTGTGGCATGCACACATAATCATAGAGAATAATTTCTTATTAGTCAAGACTCATTGCCAAGACTATCTTAGTGGACAAAGTCCATTTCTGAACCGAGTTCACTCCTCGTTTCAGTCCTGTTTCACTGAACCGGTATAACCTACCGTTCCAGCCATGTCTATCTCATGAGATATAAAATCTTTACCCAATGAATTGGAGGGAGATATAGGTCCCACCCATCTCATAATGATACCATTCTTATGTGTGCCACAAAATCAAAAATCATACATCATTGCATAGCCCATGTAATAAAAATGGGAATCTTAATCATCATGCCATCATAACATAATTCATATAAGATAAAAGGACATCATAAAAATAATTCCATCACAACATAATCAAATCAATGTAAAAAAATAGGGATAGAAACAGAACCCTTTATTATCTTAGATGGAAAATAATTTTGATAAAACACCTGAACTCCATTCTTGAGGAAAATATCATTTCTACCTCAAAAACATTTTTCATTTCTTAACATGTCATACAATTTTAAACTAAAAGAAGGTTATTAAAAATAAAATTTAAAAGTTTTAAAGGAAGCTTCTTGGAAATAATTTTTTTAAAAATCCATTCATTCCGTATAAGTTAAAAAAACATTCTTCTTGTACTTTTGTCGGAAAAGTCAAAAAGTACCTCGTATGAAAAACGACAAAAGATTCCTTTCATATCCTTTACTAAATACTCACCGAAGGGTAAAATTGGATTTAAAAAATTTTAGGTGGATGGAAACAATATTACATATTGAGGGAATATGGACGTGGATGATAAAATACACCCCAGTAAATACCAAAGTATAAACAATCTCGGATAAAAATGAGATTGTGATATTTTCCCTTACCTTAGGTCTGATTTGCTTCGTAAGTGTCCGAAAATCCTGTATAATGATTTGAATAATGTCATTTACTTATTCCATAATCATACTCATTGTTATGATATCTTATATGGTTCACTTATGACTTTATATTACCCGTTCTTTTGTAAATTCCATGTTAAAGAGCGTTTTGGGTAAAATTGTTTCATTTGTCGTCCGTGTTTTGACTTGTAATTATTCATATGATTACTTAGATCATGATTAATTAATTACAGAATATAAAACATGATTTATATATAATATTTATTCAAAATATACATATATATAATAAATCAGTAAATGGAAAGAAATACACCGTTCATGGAGACGGTATGCCGTACGTACGCATGAACGCTGTTTTCGTTTCCTTATTGAGTTGAATGGAATTAAGTAGATGACATACATATATATACATATAAATCCAATATCATCATTATGTCATATATTTCATGATTACTTATTATATATACTTTATAATCATTCATGAATGGTTAACGTGGAGAATGAATCTCATCGCGTCGTGGAGACGGTAGTCCGTGCGTATGCACGAGCGATGATATCGTTCTCATGATCGTGGGACAGTATTGGAGTGTATTTATACTATTTCAGAATTCATATAACTTTAAAGTAATCATATATAGTTATTATTTACACCATTATACCCATCCAAGTAAGGTGGTGGTGGAAAATAGATTACACCACGGCGTGGAGACGGTATTCCGTACGTACGCACGCGCGGTGATTTCGTTTTCCGTAGGATGGATAGATGGTGAAATAGCGTTGTTTCATACTTATAATAACATATAAGTATATTATTTATACTTATTTTATTACTTTATAATGAAACAACCTAATAAGAATATGTGGAATAAGAAATAAAGTTGAAAGAATCGGTAACAGACATTACCTCTTCTTTGAAGCGGCTCTTTGAGTCCTCTTCTTAGGGCACTAAAATTGATCTTTGAAGAAGACCAGAATCTCTAGGATGTTTCTAGGGAAGTGGAGGAGAGAATTTTTAAGGGTTTGGACGAGCTTGAATGCTCAAAGTGGTGTGAGAAAGAGAGGGAGGAGGTGCCCTTTTATAAGGGAGGAGAGGGGATCCTTTGGAAAAACTAAAAATATTATTTTATTATAAAGCCAAATTAGGTTTTAAATATCTCCAAATTGAGTTATTTCGAAGCTAAGGTGGAGATGGGTCGAAATCCTCTCATCCAATAGAACCTGGTGTCTAATGACACGGTGTGTATAGAATACATACACGCCATGTACTTTTAGGGAAATGACTTGGTCATCTTAATCTCTTTGTCTTGGACAAGTTTTCCTAAGTTTTTTCCCTATGGTTTGGGATGAAATGTTAGGATACATAATCTCTAGTCTTCGTGATGGTGATGTATCCACCCATTGACTCGAAAAGCGAACCCTCCCAGAATTAAGTTTGTTGTGTGCGGGAACCCTAGAGCTGGCTGCGACTACGACGACTACCGTTCTGGGATCCTCCGTTAGTTCGACGATGATGACGACTGTACTTGGATCCTACATTGGTTCGACAGCGAGGATGACTATACTTGGATCCTATATAGTTTTAACATCGATGGTTACTATAATAGGATCCTATGTGGGTTCGGCAATGATGACTTCTGTACTTGGATCCTACGTGGGTTCGGCAGGGGACGTGATTCAGTGGCTACAACTATCATCTCCACCCCTCATCGTGAGTAGTATACCTGTGTGAGATGAGTCTTGAATTCCAATCATTATCATCGATATGATTGACTTTACTTCCTATGTGGATTGGGTTTTGTTTTCCTATGTGGATTGGGTTATACTTGGGCTCGGGAGTTGGAGACGAACTAGAAATTATGAATTTGGTATATGTATGGGATATACCTAAGTAGAGTTGGTTGATACTTCGTGTTTGTACCCTTACTTTGTGGTTTATACTTTGTGGATTCTGGGAGAAATTTGGGGGTTTTGGGGTCCCTACTGAGTATTGTATTCTCACCCCTGCACGGGATATTCCCGCACTACGTTGTGTTGGATGAAGACGACGGACAGTGCTGATCGTGGTTGAGGCTTGTGAAGCGGGAAGGTACCCGGAGGTGGACTATCAGGCGGGACGTACACGGTGCGGATGGATGGACCCAAGGAGCTGAGGAGACCATTTGTAACCACCCTTCAGGTGGGATAGCCAGAGGATGACTCGGTGGTGGCGCATTTACTTTACTGATGCTGTACTTTATTTTCAGTTGTATTGTACTTTCAGTTGGGTTTGTATTCGGGCCTATTTACTTTTCAGCACTTACTTTTGTACTCAGTTTACTTAGTGTTTACTTCAGCTATCGTACACTATGGCGATTGTTTTCTTATATAAAGGCAATGCCTTCCCTTTTATCGAGATTTATGCCTTTGGTGCTAGTCGCCAGCCCCTGGCCTATGGAAGGCGGGCTTGGGGTAGTCACGGCACAGGCCCCGAGGACGGGTCATGAAAAATTGGTATCAGAGGAGTCGGTTCTACCACAGAACTTAGGACTTTGATAATTTCATCATTGTGAAGCAATAGTGTTAAGGGTATTGAGTGTGGTTATCAGGCCAGGGAGTCTAGTGTTGGTGTGGCGGCAGACATATCCGTACACCAGGACCCTGACTTCTGATTTCCGACTCAATACACGAAAACATTGATTGCATGTGTGTTTCAAAAGGTTTCTTTGTGATTAATTTGAGTCAGCTCACCAGGTATATTGTATTAACCGTGGCACACCTATTTCTTTTCAGGATGGACCCACAACGGCAGCTAGCTAGGGTTCCGAGCTTTGTGCGAGACGGAAACCCACCGAGTGATGAGGCCTCGGTGTAGGGCCCCATTACAGTAGAGGCATCGGCGGTACCTCTACCCACCGATCCACCGATGCCACCAGCCCCAGCAGCTGAGAGTGCACATCGCCTGAGTGCACTGTACGAGTTTTAGCGTCAGAGACCGCCCAGGTTCCATGGGGAGACAGACCCTCAGGCAGCTGAGGATTGGATGGAGGCTGTTGTTCGAGTCTTCAGATTAGTAGGGACACCAGCTAACCTCATGGTGATCCTTGAGGTGAGTCTTCTGCACACAGCAGCAGGTAGATGGTGGAGCCTGATACTCCAGGTGCATGACGAGGCATCTCTTCTTTGGTCAGACTTTGAGATCCTCTTCCGCTCGGTGTTTGTTCCAGCCACCCTCCATGCGGTGCGCATTCAAGAGTTGCTACAGCTACGGCAGGGCATCATGACAGTAGCCCAGTACTCGGCGAGGTTCACTGATCTCTCGCGCTACTCCATGAACATGGTGCAGAACATATTATTCCAGGCCTGGACCTTCGAGCAGGGAATAAGGCATGAGATCAGGGCATCGATGATCTCCCTCAGTATTCCAACGCAGGCAGGAGTGCTGGAGTGATCCCTTCTTGTGGAGAGCTTCCTTGCTGAGCCTACACCAGCAGCGAGGCCTAACGTAGAGCAACATGTAGTGGATTCTTCTACATCCGACAGTAGAAAGACATCACAGATGTCCAAGAAGACCAGACCATCAGGTGGACAACCTCAGGATACTGGTTCAAAGGTGCGGGGCACACGCACTATAGCCAGTCATTCGAGAGGCAGACAGTGCTATGCATGCGGTGGGCATGGCCCCATGGCTCGTGACTTCCCGACCCGCCATGCAAAGGAGCAGTAGATGGTTGATGGACCGCCCAGGTAGAGGAAGAGGTTCGAATGTGGCGGTCCATACGGTGTAAGAGGATGAGGTAGAGGAGCTGGTTGAGCAGTAGGTGGTGGACGACGCTTCGAGGCTCTTCCACCACCACCACCAGGAGGTCCACCCCGACCACAGGGAGCTGGATGGTAGAGGCAGGCTCAGCTTTAGGCAGTGGAGGCCTATGACCACGGTGCACCTAAGATGATTTGAGGTACTATCTGTGTCTACTCCACCCTTACTGTAGTTCTTATAGACACAGGAGTGTGTCATTATTTTATTGCAGCTTCCCTTGTTCGGAGCTCGGAGATTCCGACAGAGCCGTTGGCTCTATCCTTACGGCTAGAGACTCCTACGGGAGCAGACTCAACGATTACGAACTGGTGACGGCAGTGTGAGCTTAATCTAGGAGGCGAGAGCTTCAGCTGGGATCTTCTTGTAGTGGCATCGAGGCCTTACGACGTCATCTTGGTCATGGATTGGTTATCTATGGTCCATGATAAGATGGACTGTATTAGGAACAAGGTGCGGTGTTTCCGCACCGATGGGAGTAGGTCCACCTTCACCGGTGAGAAGGGTGCCTTTGTAGCACGAGATGGACTCACATAGAGGAGAGGACAGCCGATCACTCATCAGTTGGCTAGTCTCATCCTAGTATCAGTTGATGTGCATAGTCCGAGTTTTCCTATAGTGGTGGATCAGTATGCAGATGTTTTTCCAGAATATGTTCCAATACTACCTCCTTGTAGAGAGGTAGACTTCTATATTGACATGTACCTCGGGACAGCCCCAATATCTACTCCAGTATATCGGATGGCTCCTTTTGATCTTATAGAGTTATGGGTACAGCTGGAGGACTTGCAGGGAAAGGGATTCATCCAACCCAGTGTTTCACTCTGGGCTTCCCTGATTTTGTTCGCCAAGAAGGCGGATGGGAGCTTGCGACTATGTGTCGATTACCATCGCCTAAATCTGGTGACTGTAAAGAATAAGTATCCAATTCCGAGGATTGACTACCTCTTTGATCAACTCAATGGAACACGATGGTTCTCAATGATAGACCTCAGGTCAGGCTATCATCAGCTTAGAGTTCGAGGCGAGGATGTTCAGAAGACGACCCTCATGTGTCGGTATGGACACTACGAGTTCTTGGTTATGCGTTTCGGCGTAAACAACGCTCCAGTAGTGTTCATGAGCCTCATGAACAGGATCTTCCAGCCTTACCTCGATCGATTTTTCGTAGTCTTCATCGACAACACATTAATTTACTCGACCACTAGGGAGGAGCACGCCTACCACTTATGGGTTGTACTGGATACACTCCAAGAGCACCAGCTATATGTTAAGCACTTGAAGTGTCAGTTCAGGATTCGAGAGATCCACTTCTTGGGGCACGTCATCTTTGAGGTGGGTGTTGTGGTGGATCCTTCGAAGATCGAGGCAGTGCTAGCTTGGGAGCCACCCAGGAGTATGATGGAGGTGCAGAGTTTCTTAGGTCTGGCTAGGTACTACCGAAGATTTATTCTAGACTTCTCCAGAGTTGGAGCACCACTTTTTTCTTTGAAAAAGAAGGGGAAGCCCTTCGTGTGGTCATATAGATGTCAGCAGAGCTTCCAGGAGCTGAGATAGAGATTGACCAGTGCACCCCTCCTGAGGCTATCAGAGGAGGGTGTAGGGTATGTAGTTTACTGCGATGCATCAAGGACCGGACTCGAGTGTGTCTTGATGCAGGATCAGGCAGTGATGACTTATAGTTCAAAACAGTTGAGGCATCATGACCAGAACTATGCTACACATGACCTAGAGTTAGCAGCAGTGGTCTTCTCCTTGAAGTTGTGGTGGCACTATCTGATGGTTGAACGCTTTACAGTCTACTCTAACAACCGGAGTCTTAGCTACATCTTCTCATAGAAGGACCTGAACCTGAGACAGCGGTGATGGATCAAGTTCCTCCAGGGCTATTACTATGAGATAGTCTATACTCCTGGGAAGGGGAATGTAGTGGCTGATGCTCTCAGCAGGAGGTCGGGCATCCAGCTACTTGGAGAGGTGATGGAGTAGCAAGCCGCGTTGAATATATCCTTCATGGATAGAGATGGATCATCCTTTCTACAGTCTCTCACAATCACCCCTCCACTACTTCAGCGGGTTAGAGATGCATAGCGTGGGGACATTGACTGTGAGACGTGAAGTGCCTAGATATCCTCAGGACAGGTACCTGAAGGATTTTCTATAGGAGGAGAGCACGTCATCCTTTTCAGGGGGCGTACCATGGTACCTGATGCATTATAGGAGGCGGTTCTGAGGGAGTTTCAAACATCCCCTCTAGCGGTAAATCCTGGTGTATAAAAGATATACCGAGACCTCAGACGACAGCACTGGTGGCCGGGTATGAAGAAGGTTATGGCAGAGTTAGTTTCATGATGCCTCACCTTCCAGCAAGTGAAGGCAGAGCACCAAGTACCAGCAGGCTTGGTACAACCCTTAGAGGTCCTAGAGTGGAAGTGGGGTGGGATATATATGGATTTCATGACAGGACATCCACATACTTCTAGAGGACACGACTCCATTTGGGTGATTGTCGATCGACTCACCAAGTCGGCCCACTTCTTACCCATCAGAGAGTAAGGCTGAGTAGAGAGCTTGAGACCCCTCTACATTCAGGAGATCGTATGGCTTCATGGTGTGCCATCGTCCATCGTCTTCGATCAAGACGCTCACTTTACTTCCCGGCATTGTAAAGGGACGCAGGAGGAATTTGGGACGCAGCTACGCCTGAGCACCACCTTTCACCCTCAGACGGATGGCCAGATTGAGAGGACTATTCAGACTCTCGAGGACATGATCTGTGCATGTGTCCTTGAATTTGGTCACAGCTGGGAGGATCACCTACCCTTGGTGGAGTTTTCGTACAACAGCAGCTACCACTCTACCATCGGGATGGAACCATACGAGGCATTGTATGGCTGACCTTGCAGATCACCTCTGTGATGGACAGATCCTGGGGAGTCTCCACTTGTAGGACCAGAGATGGTCCATGCCACAATGGAGAAGGTGCAAATCATCCAGGAGGGGATGGAGACTGCCCAGAGCCGACAGAAGTCCTATGCTGACAGGAGTCAGAGACCAATAGAGTTTGAGGATGGCGACCACGTTTTATTACGGGTCTCACCTTGACGTGGATTACAGAGATTTGGTTGGGGCAACAAGTTATCTCCGCGCTTCATCAGACCATTCCAGGTTCTTATCAGGATAGGTGAGGTGGCTTACCGCCTGGATCTTCCACCTCAGTTGCACCGGGTGCACGACGTCTTCCACATATCTCAGCTGAGGAGATATGTGCATGAACCGACACATATCATTGATCACGAGGAGATAGACATCAACGATAGGGCAAAATTTACGGAGGTCCCTATAGGGATCAAGGATCGACAGGAGTGGGTCCTATGTGGATGATCGATTCCTCTATTGCGCATCAGGTGGCAGCACGAGAACCTCCAGGAGAGCACATGGGAGCGGGAGGCTCAGATTCCTACATAGTACCCCCATTTGTTTCCCTATTTTATGATGCAGCTTTACAGGGACGTAAATCCCTAAGATGGGAGTAATGTAAATACTCGTAAATTTGAAAGAATGTTTTTTCTTAAATTCATTGGGATTTTACGTGTAGGCATTTTCTGACAGCCCCTGATTCTGAGGCCCCGTTTGCCCGGAATCAATTTCTGAAGATTAGCTCGGGTATATTCCGTGAACAAACGAGTGGGTTTTTCTATCTTTTGAACCGGTGCTCAGAATTGAAATCTGAGGGCACCGATGAACTCGCAGCGCTGGTATTTTCTTAAGATGACTTTTATCATTGATGCGTTTGCTCAAGAGAAGAAGTTAAATTTTGGGGTTTAAGTGAGAAGTAAATAAAATTGTGTATAATTTTATTTTATTATCCTTAGAATCTAAACTCTCTCATGGGAAGTTTTTGGTGGGGCCCACAACCACCCAACTTCCCATGTGTGGTTATGATGGAGGTGGGGCCCACACAAGCCCTCATCTTTTCACATTCCATATCTCTTAAACCCTTTGAACTCCCATGATAAATAAATGGATACTCCCCCATTAATTTTTGTTATCCTTTTATTGTGTAACTCTCCCCTCTCTCCTCTTTAATCTTGCGAACACACCTCTTCAATTAATTGATCTCATGTTTTGAAATCTTAAATTTTAAAATGCTCGGAAAAGTAAAATAAAGTAAGGAGAACATTATTTTATTTTGGTGAGCATGTTGTGTTGGGGATTGGAGGAGAGAGAGTTCTAGTTTTTTAAGAACTTCATCTTCCCACGAAGAACGTATCCACTTCAACGAAGAACGCTAATTCTCCGACGAAGAACGTCGACTCGGCGGTTCCGGGTTTCTCCATTCTCTTCTTCCTTCGCGACAGGGAAGGAGACGCTGACAATGACGGGAACAACATCATCATCCGCGGCGCTTGACAACCACAAACTTCCTTCGAGGTAGGGGTGTGTTTGGATTGAGAAATGTTTGGTTTTCCTTCCATGTTGTTGTTCCTCTTAAACCGCATGTTATCAGACTAATGCGGAAGGGACAAGACCAAACGAGCATGGTCTGATTACTCCATCATTCTTGTGAATATATGTGGAGTACTTCATCCGTTCATGTGTGGTGAATCAAGATATGTTTTTAGAGCCAATCAGAGGCCCGAAAAAATCGTACACGGCCTCAGGGCATCAGGGTGACCTGGAAGCGGAAGTTTCATAGAAATCAGATCATCAGAAAGACGAACGGACACCTCGGGAGGCATGCTGGCCAGAGGCATCGTTTTCTAGAAAATTCCAGAATACACGACGTGTCTTCCAGGAGCACATGATATGTAGTACAAGCGTAATGTGGCTTCCCTTTTGAACATTAGAAAATTAACACACGGCGTGTGACTCTAGACACACGGTGTGTACTCTTCACATTGTTTGACTTAGGAGACTTCGATGGGCATGGCATGTATTTGGGGAAAATACACAGACATGGAAAGTTATACATGGCGAAGAAAACACAGCATTTAATCTCTTCATTGAAAGGCATAAGCGTCTTCGCGAGGCCCAGCATGTAATCTAGGAGATACACGGACATAGGCAGAACCACATGGCCAAGAGGCATGGTGTGTACTACTTTCACCATGGCAGAAGCGGCATCATGATGACTCGACGTGTATTCTGGGAATACACGGACACAGTGTAGAGTACACGGGAATTTAATCAACCACACGACCAGGAATGACCATCATACACAGAGCTGACCCCAGATGTTTGGACATGGCGCGTAACCATACTACACGCTGTGTATTTACTTTTTACATGAACAGCCCTTCGACACGGGTTGTGGTACACGGATAGTACCTGTGGACAGAAGACATGGTGTGTAACCATACCACACGCTGTGTACTTACTTATTTACACGACCAATCCCATGACATGGTTCATTTTCACATGGGAAGTACCTGGTGTCTAATGACACGGCGTGTATAGTATACCTACACACCGTGTACTTTTAAGGAAATAACTTGGTCATCTTACTCTCTGTGTCTTGGAAACGTTTTTCTTGGTTTTTCCCGTATGGAGTGGGATGGAACGTTAGGATAAAACATCTCCGGTATTCAAGATAGTTGATTTATCCACCCCTTGACTCGAGGAGCAGACCCTCCCGGAATTGAGTTTGCTATGTGTGGGAACCCTAGAGCTGGCTGCGACTACGATGACTACTTTGCTTGGATCCTCCATGGGTTCGACGACGATGACGACTGTACTTGGATCCTACGTGGTTTCGGTAGTGAGGAAGACTGTACATGGATCCTATGTGGGTTCGGTAGCGATGTTTACTGTTCTAGGATTCTACGTGGGTTCGACAGTGACAAATTCTGTTCTTGGATCCTACGTGGGTTCGGTGGGGGTGGTGATTCAGTGGATATATCTATAATCTCCACCCCTCATCGTGAGTAGTATACCTGTGTGAGGTGAGTCTTGAATTTCAATAATTATCATCGATATTGTTGACTCTCTTTCCTATTTGTATTGGGTTGTGTTTTCCTTTGCGGACTGGGTTATACTTGGGCTCGTGAGTTGGAGCCAAACTGAAAATGATCAATTAGGTATATTTATGGGCATATACCTAAGTAGAGTTGGTTGATACTTCGTGTTTGTACCCGTCCTTTGTGGTTTCTCCTTTGTGGATTCTTGGAGACCTTTGGGGGTCTCAGGTTCCCTACTGAGTATTGTATACTCACCCCTGCACGGGCTATGCACGCACTACGTTGTGTTGGATGTAGATGACGGACAGTGCTGATCGTGTTTGAGGCTTGTGGAGCGGGATGGTACCCAGAGGTATACTATCCGGAGGGACGTACACGGTGTGGACGGCCGGACCCGAGGAGCCGATGAGACCATCTGTACCCACCCTGCATGTGGGATAGCTGGAGGACGAATTGGTGGTTACTGATTTACATTACTGCTGTTGTGCTTTCATTTCAGTTGTACTGTACTTTGAGTTGGGTTTGTATTATGGCCCATTTACATTTCATTACATACTTTTGTACTCTGTTTACTTAGTGTTTACTTCAGCTTTCCTATTCTGTGGTGATTTTTTTCTTATATAATGGCAATGCCTTCCCTTTTATTGGGATTTACGCCTTTGGTGCTAGTCGTCAGCCCCTGACCAATGGAAGGCGGGCTTGGGGTAGTCATGGCCCGGGCCCTGAGGACGAGTCATGACAATAAAAACAAAATATAATGAAAAATAAGAACATTATATCATATGGAAGGAAAATATTCTCATTTCATGCTGGTAATAAACCAAGGGAACCAAATTTTTTAGGTCAAAGTAGAGTACATGAAATATTAAGAATATAGATAAATAACATTTGGCGACACTCCATAGTCTTTCTTCGTATGGCCTTCAAACCACATGCTCTCAAATCTCAACCCCATATCATTAGGACCTTTCCATTACCTGTATTCATGATCATGATGTTATGGTGGGAAATATGGTACTCAAGAAGGTTTTGAGACTAAACCTAGTAAGAAACCACAAATTTATCCTTAACATAAGTGAAAATTCATAAGATGTGTATTCCATGATAATAAGGAAGTGCATAGTTCGGAAATAATGAAACATGTGATGGGAGGTCATGTAAAAACCAAGAATCTAGTAACATTGGACAAATATTCTTTAGATCAATGTTGTAAGTACAATAATAATGGTATTCAGGAACAAGGGTTGACCACAAGGTCACATTACATATCTCTAATCATCCATAAGGATAACGAGTCACTAGTTTGGGCATAAGGTCATCAACACCTATCTTTAACATGGGCTACGCCACAATCCTTATGTACCCAAACTCTACATTATGCCATGATACATAGTTTTTATATCCTAGTACTAAAATTGGTTAGGTCTCAAGGTCATCACAACCCTACCTTGTTGTAATGCCCCGTTTCAGGAAGCCACCCAGAGGCGCCCCGTACCCAGTTGGTCACATGGACTAAAGCGCATTTCCTTGAACACCAGAGGCTGCCGACTAGTAGAAAGGGCCTTGGGTGTGATTGTGGGGAAAGTATGACCTCATTGGTAGAGTACACAGCAGAAGAGAAAAAAAATAAACAATAGAGGAAGCAATAAACAATCCATACACAAGTGAACAACAGAAGACTAAATAAGATAAACCACGGGAGCACCTATATATGATGCATGATACATATGACTAGGAAAACAACCAAACATGTCACAATGCTAGAACTAAAAATAGTACTAGAAACCAGTATGAAATGAAGATAAACAGCTCCTTAGCATCGCAAACCTAAGCTGGGTCCCATTAACACCAACTCCACAACAAGTCAAGTACCTGAAGTCGAAGGGTGCTTGCCCTTGTCTATACCTGCAACAATATAGTCTGTTTGGGCACAAAAGCATGACCCAAACAGGTTGTGAGACTAAATCCTAGAAGGCAACCACCCGAAGATCTGTTCCTAACAGTCAGTGAATATATAGTAGGTAAAAGTATAGGAAACATTAAATAGGAACATTCTGAACAATAAATAATCAACATTTCCAAAGTCAAGCAACAACTAACAAACAACATATCACAAAAGGTAACCCTCTGGGAAGTACTCACAGCCATCCCCTCTGGTCCTACCTAACAATAACAACAACCCTATGGGAAGTGAACTCATCCTAACCCCTCAGGTTTGGTCATACAGAATTATAATGACTCTATGAGGAACCACACACAGTCAATTCCCCTTATAGTTCAGGGTAGTCAGGAACTCTCTAAGGAAGCTCGCACAGTCAATTCCCCTTATATCCCCAAGGTTAAGGACTCTCTGAGGAATCATGCACAGTCAATTCCCCTTATAGCTCAGGTCGTTCATAGACTCTCTTAGGCTTCTCACACAGTCAATCCCTCACATATCCTATGCTAATTAAGTTATTCAAACAAACAAAATAGATACTCACTGTGGAAGCTCACACGGCCCATCCCCATATAGTCTGAAACAGTCAGGGACTCTCTGAGGAAGCTCTCACAGTCTATCCCCATATAGCCCAAAGTAATCCTAGTGTCTATGAGGATTCTCACTCAGTCAATCCCTATATATCCTAAAGCCTAAAGACTCTCAGAGGAAGCTCACTCGGTCTATCCCCTTTTAGTCTATTGCACCAGGTTCTCGTGGCCCCAGGTAGGTCAATGCATAATAATGCTATATAGACAAAGTAAACCTACAAAAATACTTTGTTAACTAGTCTACCACATCTCAAGCATGTCAGAAAACAACACTCCATCCTACGATCACAAGGTATGGAAAACAGGTAAATGACCAAATAGGCTAACAGTGTAACACCCCAAGATTTCATAGTGTGTTATTTCTTCAAAATAATTCAATAACTTGCACTACACGCAACACCGAGTTCAATTTCACCATGACTTACCCAAAAAAAGCCATTAAAAGAGGTCATGAATAGTATTAACTAAATTTTAAACTTTATATAATCCTTATAATTTTAGAATCCATATTATGAGTTTCTTAGTCATAATGCAAGAACAGATTCATTTTCAGTATTGCACTTTTATCAACTTTTGATAGTGAAACCTTTTTAAATACAATATTTTAAAAATTTTGACTAAATGGAGACATCAAAAAATTTAAAATGAAACATCCCAAGCTTCCACGGTACGCTTTCCTTTGAATAAAACAGTAGCGTGTGTTGTACGCAACTTCGAGTTTTAACACACACCACAACCGATCAAACTAGCCGTTATGAATAGTAATACCTAAATTTTGAAATTATATATATTTTATATTTAAAAATGGACTTCATTTTTGGATTCGGAATATCGAATTTAGCCTAAGGTGAAATTTTGGTACTTTTAGGATAACTTTCATATTTTGATGAATAGTGAAAATTACTAAATTTTAATTAAAAACAACTTTTTTAATCAAAATAATTAATAGTGATAAATTGTGAATTTTAGTGGTTTTAAAGTGTATTTAGAATATATTTTTACCATTTAATATATTGTTGGTAATTGGACATAATTTTACAATTAAACCAAACATAAACAAGTGTCAATCTTTTGATAGTTATTATCTCTTAAAAACACGCTTTTTGTTTTGACAGCGGGAATTAATTTTAAATTAATTTCTGCCACTTATGTGTTTTGAATTTAGAAAAATGGATTCCATATTTGGAATCAGGATGTTCAAATTGTGTAAATAGGTAACTTTTATTTTTAGACATTTTGAATAATTACTGCGGTAAATATTTTATTTACCATGGTTAAGGGTAAATCCGGTAAATAAGGGTTAAAAAAATAATATTATAACAATACTAAATTACCCTAAAACGTGTCTTAACCCTATTGGTTGATACATGGTCGACCATGGGCATCTTTGGGTCGATTTTGGGACCCCATGGATCCACTTGTAAGTGATAATGACACTTTATTTTAATTAAGTTAAAATGAATACAAAAATGACACAAGCATATATCTTTTAGAAAAACAATTATTACATAGGGTTATATATGTTGGATTTTAAATTATAAATATTAATTAGAAAGATAAAAAGATTTCCTACATAATTATATTTTATTTATAATTTTTAGACATTAAATAATTTATTTTATTTATGACACAATGATGATGTAGTAATTACTATAATAGTGAAAAATTAAAATAATTGATATTATAAATACCCAAATAAATATAATATGAAACTTTTAATGAATTAAACTAATTTTATAGGATAATATTATATATTAGGATTTATTTAATTGACTTTTTTCGAAGTAATTAATCTGTTATGAGTTTCACAAAAATCAACTATTGAATAGTGTCAAAATTGACATAAAAGAGTTCTTAAAACAAATATTATATTATTAATTGATATTAAATTCCTAAAAATCTAAGGTTCGGCCAAGAGACTTATATCATGATAGGTTCATCATTAATGGACCACTTGTGGGTCTCTTGGATGTATATAGTAAGTTTATTAACCATATTATATAAAAATACAAAGAGACATTGTAAAAGTGAAACTAATTAACTTAGAGTTAATACTTAAATATAAGGTTAATATAAGTATCCAAACCTGTCTAAATTATATTGGATGAGTTTTTTTCGACCCATCCCCACCTTAACCTTTGAATAGTCAACTTTGGAGCCATTGGAAACCGAATATGAATTTATTATAAATTAATATTTCTAGCTTTTCCAAAGGTACCCCTCACCCCTCTTATAAAAGGGCACTCCTCCTTCTCATTTCATCACACCCTCAAAGCCTTTTGGTTCGGCCAAACTCTGCCCAAATACTCTCCCAACATCCCTCACTACAACCTAGAGGCCTTAGTTTGATCAGAAAGCCAACCTAAGGAGCCCTTTTGATCAAATCAAAAAGGAAGAACCCGAAGAAGAGGTAATGATTTCACCACCCTTCTCCAAGTTCATTTCTTCTTCTACTTCTTCTTCCTTTGATCTTACCATTCTAAAATAATAATTCCAGTATCTCACATATACTGTTATGTTATTATAAATATGGTACAACCATATTCAGTATTCTATCCACCCTTTGAATAACATGTCACCATACGTGCGTATGTACGGCTTACCGTCTCCACGTCGTGGTGTAATTGTTATTCAGTATATTATTATTTGGATGGGTATAATAATGATGTGTAACTCATGTAAATAATAAATATAACATGTTAATGATTCTTTATATATGATATACCATCCATTTATATATTATTTTAATATCAAAAGAATGATATTGTCGCTCGTGCGTACGTACGGACTACCGTCTCCACGAACGCGATGAGATTCATTCTCCATCGTATCCATTCAATTATAATTATCATTTGATGATTTAAAAATGATGTTTAAGGACTTGATATCATTCTGGATTAGAATAATATATAACCTATCCTTTACAAACATGTCTTACGTAACAAAACATACAAAATAAAACAAGTAAGTTCACACCCGAAACAACGATAATACTAAGATATTATTAACAAAGCAATGTTAAAAGATCATATATGATATCATATGAATGCATATGATTCTTGTATAATTTAATAACAATTATTTCACCATTATACAGGAGGTTAACCTACCCCAACCAAGGAAAAGTACAAGGTAAGGGTTATTTCACAATCTCTTCATTATCCGAGGTTGTTTATACGTAATAATCTACTGGGATCTCTTTATCATCCACATCCATGTTTCTTCAAAATGTATTTCAAAACATATTTATTATTTACAAGAATATGATTTAAAGTCATTTATACCCTTGTTTGACTTTTTATAAGAGGTTTATAAATGAATCTTTCCGTCGTTTTCAAAACAAGGTCCTTTTTAACCTTTTCGACAGAATTAAGGTAAGAATGTTTTTTTAACTTATACGGCGGGTGCGGCTATTTTACGCCGTTATAAAATCTTCAAAGCTTCCCTTACATGCTTAAAAGGATATTTTCAAAGTAAATGTTTTATTTTATAATTATGTGACTTTTAAATGATTTCAAAATGAATATTTTAATAATTTCAGAAAGGTACTCTTTATCAAAATCAGAATTTTCAATGTTTTAAAGATTCATCTTTCTAAATATTTTCAATTAATGTCCATGTCTTCAAAATGGTTTTTAAGGATTTATTTATATGGACATGAATGTTTTTAAAATTTTTTTTATTCCTTTCAAAAGTTTCAAAGTGGTATGGGACACTTTGATTCAAAAATCTCTTTTTAATTACTTCCTTTATAAATGTGTGACTTTTAAATGATTTCAAAAAAAGAGATATTTCTCTCAAATAGTTTTGATTTCATCTATGTCAACATCCTTTGATGGATTTTACGCTTATTTGAAGTTGATTTATTATGATACAAAACTTCTATACTGTATTGAATGTTTTGTGATATGTTTGACTGTGGATGTGCTATTTTTATACCATTCATAGTTTATGGTGAAATTATTGACATTTCGTATGCTAGTTTTAATACGAATGTTTATGTTATGTTTAAACCTTTTCATATGGGAATGCATTGGACTTAATATGTGACGGGTGGAGCCCGCTATAGCTCCTCGATGCATCGGTAGGTCTCATGAGACAAACTAGTGTCTTGGCACAAGGCCTTGGCAAAATCTTATTTGTAGTCTTGGCACGAGGCCTTGACTATGTGGTTATGATAGTCTGGCATTATGCATTCCAACATTATGAAAGTGGTTATTGATTTTTGCATGTGATTATTCGATTAGTAGAATATCCATGTGAATAAGTAAATGGCATTATTTCATTTTACTTCTGCCATACTATGTTGAAGTTCAAGTTTAAAAGGCTTTTGTTTTAGTAATGCATTGCCTTAAATGTTTATTCTTATTTATGAAAGTTTCCGCTATATTATTATCCTTACTGGGCATTTGAGCTCACCCCTTTTCTATGGTTTATTTTTCCCAGGATGTGAAGAAGTAAGTTATGAATGACCTGCAGGGATATTATGAGGGGATAATAGTGCGAACTGTAGAGACATTATGTTGTTGTAGTAGTTTTTCAATTTATGATGTAATGTAAAACTTATGAATATATCTAGTGTTTCCAAGGCTACTAAACCAATCGGTCTTTCGAGATTTGATCTTTCTTGTGATCATGCCAATGTTACGAAGTAATGCACCGACTCTGGGTAGCTGGGGTCGGGGCGTTACAGTTGGTATCAGAGGAAGTTTAGTACAAACCTTGGAAGCTAGATTTAGATAAACTCTGATTAGAGCACGTAGACCTAAGATGAACATTGAGGATTAGTATAGAAGAACTTCCTATAATTTTGGTATTGTAGAGATTTTGTGAGTTTTCCGAGCAATACATCCCTGTCTGGATACGAGCAGGTGGAGGCGGCTCTGGCACAGATGTACCTAGGGGTAAAACCCGGAAACACCGCTTTGAGCTAGACTCGAACGGGAACTGGTGCACGACAACGGGCCTTGCTGCACTCTTGGTTACGACACTCCCGGGGGATATGCTTAGGATAACTCTCATTTTCTTTACAAATCATTATGAAGGGTTTATGAGTATATACTTCCTCAAAGAAAACATTTTTATGATTATGGATTATATCCATAAATAGTTCAATTTATGTTAAGTGTTTTATAAGTATGGGATTATGTATTTCGATTCATAAACTGATCTAGTTTATGCAATTGTTTAGAAATGGCGCCCAGTAGAAGGAATGAGAACTCCAGAAATGCACATGATCCAAAGAGAAGGAAGGATCATATCTTTCATGGTCTTAAGCTAGAATTTATAAGAGAAATAGTATCCCATGTATTATCATCATATGAAGAAATAATATCATGTGTTGATAAGATAAGTAAAGAGTTTACTGAGTCCTATGGCTTTGAAGGGAAGCAAGAGAAGAAAAGGACGGAAGAGAGAAAGATGGATAAAGGGAAGAGGGAAAAGAAGAATTTTCCCATATGTGATAACTGTGGAAAGAAACACCCTGGAACTTGCCTGAAAGGAATGGGAGTTTGTTATAAGTGTGGAGGAAAAGGGCACAAAGTACGTGACTGCAAGGGTATGAAAATGGTTTCAAATGTACAATGCTTCATTTGCAAGGAGTTTGGACACTACGCGAACCTATGTCCCAGTAATCAGACTATGCCGCAAATGATGCTATTGGATAATAATCAAGTTATGATACTACCACAGATGAAGAGGAATGATTAGAGTTCTTATGTTGATTATGTCAATTGAGTGTTGTATCAACAATGTACTTGTTATAATAATTATGGAGTATATAAGGATTGTACTGCAGTACTATTTCATTAAGGACTTGAGATTATGTGGAACAAAGAAAAGTGACTCAATAGCAGGATAAAGTTTTGGAAAATATATGGTTGAGAGAATGATAAACCATAATATAGTTCTGATACCGAAGTAGTGATTTTGGAATAATACATGATTGTTTTGGATAAATTATATTGGATATTCTTGACTACCTTCGAACTGATTAATGATTTGTATATTCCATCATTTTTGGGGTTTAAAACATTTTTGGATTAATGAAGTATATCCAGCTTTCTATATGGAATAAGGGAGCATGAATGTAATCAATAAGGAATATGGTAATTCATGATGTTTCAGTGTATTAAAAGAATACATGATGAAGGTATTCATATGCTATTACGGGGTAAAAAGGTTCTACATTATGTTTACCTTACTTATAAATGTTGTACTGTGAGTTTGGATAGAAGTATTTTGAAAAGTTCTAGTTTGGATTATTTTGGATTGCCATAAAAGGACAACCCGGAGGTCGGGCGGCAACCCGTCGCGTCCGACAAGGCTGTGAGACTTGAACCCGCAACCGAAGGGCGACAAGGGTGTATCACCTACCACTAGCCCACGAGATGTCCTGGATTAAATAATGTAGTTTTTATTAAAAGATCTTGTAGATGAATTATAAATTCGTTTATTTTGGAACCCTATACGAATAGTGTAAATAGAATTTTTTTTACATTCTATTATCTTTAAGAGTGAAAGATGAGTTTGTGGTTGAAATTTATTAATGGATAAAACTCTAATTATAAAGTAAGTATATCTCCTTATGATCTTATCCAATCTCATAAATAAATTCCTCAACATTAAGAAAAGCAAATTAGAACAAAAATGTTTTCCTAGATGGTACCTTAAATCATCACTAATTCATGGCTTTGGGATTGTTGGCCTTTTCATAGCCATGTTCTCTACCACTCTCCATCAGATAATTGATGGTTAGATTTCTCTTCCATATCCATATTTTCCTACATGGAACCCTAGTATGTGTTATTTTCGGTAATCTTCATACTTTCCACTCTTTATTTTAAATAGAGGCCTCGTTAATTCATTTTTCGATGTGGGATTTCAACTAAGATATTTTGAAACGTCAAAAATGTGTTATCCTAATACCCTATGTTTTTTTGAACCGATGGTATTTCAAATCATCATAGATTGATGAATTTAAGGACCTCAATTATACACTTGTTTGTGATTGATGACCTCAATCACTACCTATAAATATTTACGTTTTTTCTCCGATTATATGTCTCTAATTTCCACCAATGTTCTCCTAATCGAGATCATAATTTGGTGGTGACCCTTTGATTTCTCTTTTCCTCATATTAAGACTAAATTTTAGTAACCCAATTTCCAATGTGGGTTTTCCCACAAATATATTTTCTACTTTCAACCTTTTATTTTCAAAGAACAATTTCAAATTGCGAGGACGCAATTTATTGAAGGAGGGGAGAATGTAACACCCCAAGATTTCATAGTGTGTTATTTCTTCAAAATAATTCAATAACTTGCACTACACACAACACCGAGTTCAATTTCACCATGACTTACCCAAAAAAAGCCATTAAAAGAGGTCATGAATAGTATTAACTAAATTTTATACTTTATATAATCCTTATAATTTTAGAATCCATATTATGAGTTTCTTAGTCATAATGCAAGAACAGATTCATTTTCAGTATTGCACTTTTATCAACTTTTGATAGTGAAACCTTTTTAAATACAATATTTTAAAAATTTTGACTAAATGGAGACATCAAAAAATTTAAAATGAAACATCCCAAGCTTCCATGGTACGCTTTCCTTTGAATAAAACAGTAGCGTGTGTTGTACGCAACTTCGAGTTTTAACACACACCACAACCGATCAAACTAGCCGTTATGAATAGTAATACCTAAATTTTGAAATTATATATATTTTATATTTTAAAATGGACTTCATTTTTGGATTCGGAATATCGAATTTAGCCTAAGGTGAAATTTTGGTACTTTTCGGATAACTTTCATATTTTGATGAATAGTGAAAATTACTAAATTTTAATTAAAAACAACTTTTTTAATCAAAATAATTAATAGTGATAAATTGTGAATTTTAGTGGTTTTAAAGTGTATTTAGAATATATTTTTACCATTTAATATATTGTTTGTCATTGGACATAATTTTACAATTAAACCAAACATAAACAAGTGTCAATCTTTTGATAGTTATTATCTCTTAAAAACACGCTTTTTGTTTTGACAGCGGGAATTAATTTTAAACTAATTTCTGCCACTTCTGTGTTTTGAATTTAGAAAAATGGATTCCATATTTGGAATCAGGATTTTCAAATTGTGTAAATGGGTAACTTTTATTTTTAGACATTTTGAATAATTACTGCGGTAAATATTTTATTTACCATGGTTAAGGGTAAATCCGGTAAATAAGGGTTAAAAAAATAATATTATAACAATACTAAATTACCCTAAAACGTGTCTTAACCCTATTGGTTGATACATGGTCGACCATGGGCATCTTTGGGTCTATGTTGGGACCCCATGGATCCACTTGTAAGTGATAATGGCACTTTATTTTAATTAAGTTAAAATGAATACAAAAATGACACAAGCATATATCTTTTAGCAAAACAATTATTACATAGGGTTATATATGTTGGATTTTAAATTATAAATATTAATTATAAAGATAAACAGATTTCCTACATTAGACATTAAATAATTTATTTTATTTATGACACAATGATGATGTAGTAATTACTATAATAGTGAAAAATTAAAATAATTGATATTATAAATACCCAAATAAATATAATATGAAACTTTTAATGAATTACACTAATTTTATAGGATAATATGATATATTAGGATTGATTTAATTGACTTTTTTCGCAGTAATTAATCTGTTATGAGTTTCACAAAAATCAACTATTGAATAGTGTCAAAATTGACATAAAAGAGTTCTTAAAACAAATATTATATTATTAATTGATATTAAATTCCTAAAAATCTATGGTTCTGCCAAGAGACTTATATCATGATAGGTTCATCATTAATGGACCACTTGGGGGTCTCTTGGATGTATATAGTAAGTTTATTAACCATATTATATAAAAATACAAAGAGACATTGTAAAAGTGAAACTAATTAACTTAGAGTTAATACTTAAATATAAGGTTAATATAAGTATCCAAACCTGTCTAAATTCTATTGGATGAGTTTTTTGCGACCCATCCCCACCTTAACATTTGAATAGTCAACTTTGGAGCCATTGGAAACCGAATATGAATTTATTATAAATTAATATTTCTAGCTTTTCCAAAGGTACCCCTCACCCCTCTTATAAAATGGCACTCCTCCTTCTCATTTATTCTACCCCTCAAAGCCTTTTGGATCGGCCAAACTCTTCCCAAATACTCTCCCAACATCCCTCACTACAACCTAGAGGCCTTAGTTTGATCAGAAAGCCAACCTAAGGAGCCCTTTTGATCAAATCAAAAGGAAGAACCCGAAGAAGAGGTAATGATTTCACCACCCTTCTCCAAGTTCATTTCTTCTTCTACTTCTTCTTCCTTTGATCTTACCATTCTAAAATAATAACTCCAGTATCTCACATATACTGTGATGTTATTATAAATATGGTACAACCATATTCAGTATTCTATCCACCCTTTGAATAACATGTCACCATACGTGCGTACGTACGACTTACCGTCTCCACGTCGTGGTGTAATTGTTATTCAGTATATTATTATTTTGATGGGTATAATAATGATGTGTAACTCATGTAAATAATAAATATAACATGTTAATGATTCTGTATATATGATATACCATCCATTTATATATTATTTTAATATCAAAAGAATGATATTGTCGCTCGTGCGTACGTACGGACTACCGTCTCCACGAACGCGATGAGATTCATTCTCCATCGTATCCATTCAATTATAATTATCATTTGATGATTTAAAAATGATGTTTAAGGACTTGATATCATTCTGGATTAGAATAATATATAACCTATCCTTTACAAACATGTCTTACGTAACAAAACATACAAAAGAAAACAAGTATGTTCACACCCGAAACAACGATAATACTAAGATATTATTAACAAAGCAATGTTAAAAGATCATATATGATATCATATGAATGCATATGATTCTTGTATAATTTAATAACAATTATTTCACCATTATACAGGAGGTTAACCTACCCCAACCAAGGAAAAGTACAAGGTAAGGGTTATTTCACAATCTCTTCATTATCCGAGGTTGTTTATACGTAATAATCTACTGGGATCTCTTTATCATCCACATCCATGTTTCTTCAAAATGTATTTCAAAACATATTTATTATTTACAAGAATATGATTTAAAGTCATTTATACCCTTGTTTGACTTTTTATAAGAGGTTTATAAAGGAATCTTTCCGTCGTTTTCAAAACAAGTTCCTTTTTAACCTTTTCGACAGAATTAAGGTAAGAATGTTTTTTTAACTTATACGGCGGGTGCGGCTATTTTCCGCCGTTATAAAATCTTCAAAGCTTCCCTTACAAGCTTACAAGGATATTTTCAAAGTAAATGTTTTATTTTATAATTATGTGACTTTTAAATGATTTCAAAATGAATATTTTAATAATTTCAGAAAGGTACTCTATCAAAATCAGAATTTTCAATGTTTTAAAGATTCATCTTTCTAAATATTTTCAATTAATGTCCATGTCTTCAAAATGGTTTTTAAGGATTTATTTATATGGACATGAATGTTTTTAAAAAAAAATTTATTCCTTTCAAAAGTTTCAAAGTGGTATGGGACACTTTGATTCAAAAATCTCTTTTTAATTACTTCCTTTATAAATGTGTGACTTTTAAATGATTTCAAAAAAAGAGATATTTCTCTCAAATAGTTTTGATTTCATCTATGTCAACATCCTTTGATGGATTTTACGCTTATTTGAAGTTGATTTATTATGATACAAAACTTCTATATTGTATTGAATGTTTTGTGATATGTTTGACTGTGGATGTGCTATTTTTATACCATTCATAGTTTATGGTGAAATTATTGACATTTCGTATGCTAGTTTTAATACGAATGTTTATGTTATGTTTAAACCTTTTCATATGGGAATGCATTGGACTTAATATGTGACGGGTGGAGCCCGCTATAGCTCCTCGATGCATCGGTAGGTCTCATGAGACAAACTAGTGTCTTGGCACAAGGCCTTGGAAAAATCTTATTTGTAGTCTTGGCACGAGGCCTTGACTATGTGGTTATGATAGTCTGGCATTATGCATTCCAACATTATGAAAGTGGTTATTGATTTTTGCATGTGATTATTCGATTAGTAGAATATCCATGTGAATAAGTAAATGGCATTATTTCATTTTACTTCTTCCATACTATGTTGAAGTTCAAGTTTAAAAGGCTTTTGTTTTAGTAATGCATTGCCTTAAATGTTTATTCTTATTTATGAAAGTTTCCGCTATATTATTATCCTTACTGGGCATTTGAGATCACCCCTTTTCTATGGTTTATTTTTCCCAGGATGTGAAGAAGTAAGTTATGAATGACCTGCAGGGATATTATGAGGGGATAATAGTGCGAACTGTAGAGACATTATGTTTTTGTAGTAGTTTTTCAATTTATGATGTAATGTAAAACTTATGTATATATCTAGTGTTTCCAAGGCTACTAAACCAATCGGTCTTTCGAGATTTGATCTTTCTTGTGATCATGCCAATGTTACGAAGTAATGCACCGACTCTGGGTAGCTGGGGTCGGGGCGTTACAAACAGGGCCAAAATGTCATAAATAGAACGAAGCATGAGAAGAGAAACCAAGGTATAAAAATCAATCCAAAACATTTCCAATTATCCTCTACAAATGCATACAATCATGGCATGCATACAATGGGGGTAAAACAGTAAACACACAATGCCCTGTTCAAGGGTATTGGTGGAATTTGCACAAAATATTCAAGGAATTTTAGCGGAAAGGAGGAAAACACCTACCTTGATGTTAGGATATCAATAGACTTGAACCAAAAGACTTTAATCTCCTTAGAAATTCATAGATATACAAAAATTCACAAAACGTTCAACCCACGATAACAAGAAAAAGAGGAGGAATTTGAAAATGATGCTCTAGGAGAATGAAGATCTTATTGTGGTGGTTCCAACGCAATCGACGGTGGTCGATTTAGAAAAAAGACAAAGGCTTGGGGGCTTGGAGAAGATCTGCAGTCGTACCCTCACTCTCGGATGAACCAATGCTAAAAGGAGGGTGTTTTATCCGTCAAATGTGACCCCGATGCGTTTAATGAAAAAAAACAAAATACACAATATGTACTTTTGGATTACATGGCATGTACTTACTGTTTCCGTACTCCGCTTTAGATGGCCTCCATGTCACCCCACACGACTGAGTGTGTGGCCCTTACATGGCCAACACACGGCCTCACACGGCAACGAAGTACACGGCGTGTACTCATAAAGTTCATGGATTGTACTTCAAAAATATCCAAAAACTCCTCCTTTATAAAAAACCCTAGAAAACGGAGAAAACATACCTAAAAAGAATATCTGAGTTCTTACAAACTTCCCCCTGAAAGAAATTCATCCCCAAATTTCCCAAGTGAAGCGTAGAAGAAGAACCCCGAACAATTCCGGCCACTGCGATCGTACATCGGCCTCCCTCTCCAAAGTCTCATTTTATACTTGCCTATGATTCCATAGCACCCATACTAGAGGAACAAACTATCCACGGAGAACCTTCATACTGCAATCGATAATCCAGATAGGATGCTCCTCAAAAGATGCATCCACTTTGAGCTCATGCTCCTTATGTTGAAAGACATGAGATGGGTTTGAAAAGTAACATCGGAGCTGAGAAACATAGAAGACGTCGTGAATAGCCCAGTACCTCTGAGCTAACTTAATCCGATAGGTATTCGGCCCAACGCTCTCCAACACCTAAAATGGGCCGATGTACTTCGGTGAAAGCCTACCCTGTCTATGAATCCTCTTGTGTCCCAACCTCAGTGTGACACGCAAGAAAACCTAATCCCTGACCTCGAACTCTAGAGGTCATTTCCAATGATCATCATAAGACTTCTGTCGAGACTATGTCGTAGCCATCCTCTTTTGAATCAACTCTATCTGCTCTGAGGTCTCTTGAATAGGATGAGGTCCCAGTAAAGCAGACTCTCCAGCCTCCAGCCAATATAAGGGTGATCGGCATGGCCTACCGTACGAAGCCTCATAAGATGCCATATCAATAGTTTCTTGAAAACTATTATTGTAGGAAAACTCCACAAGAGGGATAACCTTCTACCAAGAACCTACAAAGTCTAGAAAGCAATCTCAGAGCATATCCTCAAGAACCTGAATCGTATGCTCGGACTGGCCCTCTGGCTGGGGATGGTATGTTGTACTTAAAAGTACCTGTGTACCCAAATCCTTCTTAAGCCCCTTCCATACCTAAGAAGTAAAACACACATCCTTATCTGAAACAATGGAATGTGTAACTCCATGTAATAATACAATCTCTCGGATGTACATCCATCCCAGCTCATCCACACGGAAGGTCTCCTTGATCGGCAAGAAGTGAGAAACCTTCGTAAGCCTGCCGATGACAACCCAAACATCATCATTTCCTCGAGGTGACCTCGGAAAACCGGTCATGAAGTACATCACAACATCATTCCACATCCACTCTGAAATAGATAACTGCTGTAAAACACCCACTAGTCGCTAATGACCTGCTTTCACCTACTGATAGGTGGAACACCTCATGAAAAAACCACCAACATCTCTCTTCATACCTGGCCACCAATACTGGCGGTGTTGATCAGGATACATATTGGTGATGCCAGGATGAACTGCCCAAACTGAGGAATGAAAATCCCACATCAGCTCCTCACGTATATCTACCGGCACCCATAAGCATCCATGGAACCGCAAGATCTCATCCTCACCTATGGTTTACACCGGAATAGGGTCCTCTCCTGACATGCTTTCCTGTAGGACTACGCCTTCAGAATCTGATAGCTGGATCATTCGTACCTGATCAAGAAGTGTGTAGGTAACATATATAGAATATAGAAAATTCTACCCCTGTCTGTTGTGCACCTCCAAATGCATCTCAGAGAACATGGCCATAAGCTGGAACTCACTACTGGGCTTCTGAAATTCATGAATCTGAGTTCTCATCCTCAATGCGTTAGCCACCGTGTTTCCTTTTTTAGGTGTATTGGTAATTTCAAATTCAAAAGAATGAAGATATTCGACCCAACTACGCTATCTCAGATTCATATAATGCTGAGGGAAGATGTACTTGAGACTTTTTTTGTCATTGAAAGCAAGAAAATTCTCTCCCAGAAGGTAATGTATCAAATAGTGTAAGGCATGAAAAACAGATGAAATCTCCAGATCGTGCATCGGGTAATTCCTCTCATGTGGCATCAACTGTCGAGACCCGTACACAACGACTCCATATCCATGCATAAGCACAGATCCTAGCCTGATATTTGAAGCATTGCAGTAAACAGTATATCTCTTGCCTAGATCTGGGAAGAATAGTATCGATGCTGAAGTCCACCTCCCTTTCAACTCCTGAAAGGCTTCCTCACAAGAATCTGACCATAAGAACTTCACACCCTTCTTGGGAAAACACTTTAGCAGTGCAGCTAAGCGTGAAAAGTCATGTATGAAGCGTCTGTAGTATCCAGCCAGCCCTAGGAAACTCTGTGCCTCAAATACCTTCTTTGGATGCTCCCAGGAAACTACTTCCCTCAATTTCTCAAGGTCTACTGATACTCCTGTCTATGAGATAACATGACCTAAGAAGTCAATCTAATCCATCCAAAAGTGGAATTTCGAGAGCATAGAATATAATTGATGCTCTCTCAATTTAATCAGAATTTTCTCAAGATGGGAAGCATGGTTGTGTCGAGTGTAAGGGTGCACCAAGATGTCGTCCACGAAAACCACAATGAATAAATTAATATATGGATTGAACACTCGGTTCATCAATTCCATGAAAACTGTAGGCGCGTTCGTGAAACCGAACGACATAACCATATACTCGTATAGACCATACCTACTCTGGAAAGCAATAAGAGGTATATCAGATGGTCTAATGCACAAATTATGATAACTGTATCTCAAGTCAATCTTCAAGAACACTCAGGCTCCTTGAAGCTGATAAAAGAGATTATCGATCCTCAGCAATGGATAATGGTTCTTGACCTTCAACTGGTTTAGCTTTTGATAATCCACACAAATCCTGAGGGTGCCGTCTGTCTTCTTTGCAAATAGGATAGGAGAAATCCAAGGAGAAGTACTGGGTTGGATGAAACCATTTTCTTTCAACTCATCCCACTACTTCTTAGGCTCTTGCAACCCAGGTGTAGCTATCCTATAAGGAGGAATGGGCACCAGTGCTGCTCCCGACACAAGCTCAATTGAAGAGTCTACCTCACACTTCAGAGGAAAACCTGAAATGTCCTCTAGAATGACATATCTAAAATGATCCACCACTGGAGAAAAGTCTAACTGTGAAGTCCCCTAGTCATCCAGATATAGACTAGCAATATGGGATGTCACTCCTCCTAGCCCAAGATGCTTGGGTCCTTCTAGACTCACCTGGAAATTCCACTCTCCCTGATGAAGAAAAGATACACCCTCGGGTGATATGAAACTCACCCTAGGGTGATTTCAATCGACGACTTCCTATAAGGGGACTAACCAGTCCATTACAAGAATGAAATCATAGTTCGTCATCTCTAGGACATAGAGTTCCCATAATAAGTGACACCCCACAACCTCAAGAGGGCATTCTCTGCTCTAATATACACTAACTACCATAGTCCCCAATGGTGTGTCTAGAGTCAAAGTATTGGTATAGGAAAAGATGCAGAGCCCAAGGATCTCCACAAAAAAACGGAGATAAAGCTATGGGAATCCCCTGTATTGAAAAGATCTGAAGATAAAACTGAGGATACTAAGATCATACCTCATACCGTGGAAGGTTTTGGATCCTGCTCTTGGGGGGTCTACACCATCACAAATGTCTTGCCTGCTCCACAACCCAGTGACCCTGCCTGTATTCTCTTAGTTGATCCGCCCTGATTTCACTGATAGATAAGTTACTGACCACCCCATACATGACTTCCACCTCGGCCTGAACCTACAGAAAAACATCAGTTCCCAGACTAGTGATAAACCTTTTGTGATGCTCCCGAACATGGAGTCATAGAATAACCTATGTCTCCAGCTGCTGGAGGGAAAAACTGACAGAAACGCTTGAGATAGCCCATCCTTCCATAAGATCAGCACTCCATCAGGTCTCTCGAGCAATGTGGCCTCATATTACCACTCCTCCCATATAGGTAGCACACCACATGGCTACCAGAAGGTGCATCCTGCCTACTATGATCTTCTCAAGAAATCTCCCTACAACGCTTCTTGCTATCAGTAGGAGGAACACTATCTCTCGATGTCGAAACGCCCTGGCTCACTAATCCAGAATCCCTTAGATTGCGCTTAGTGATTAGAACCTAGTTGAGAATAGATGATATCGAAGTCATACTGAAGATGTTCACCTGAGAAAGGATCTCCTGCCTGAGACTATCCTCAAACTTCCTAGACAGGAACAACTCATCACCTGCTGGGATGGGTGTGAAATGCTACAGCTCCATGAAATGAGAGGAATACTCCATTACATAAAGAGTACCCTGCTCTAAGCTCATGACCCCTCGGGATCAGTCATCCCTCAAGGTCTTCAGGTAGAATTAATAGTAAAATCTACGCTGAAACTCCTCCCAAGCCATATTTTGGTGGTGTCGTTCCCAAGAGATGACATCCCAACACCCCTTGGCGAAGTCTCAGAGCATGTAGTTCGTGAGATTTACCCTCCTCTCTAGTGGTACATTGATATGCTCGATGATCTTCAATGTGGGTTTGAGCCATGACTCTAAATCATGAGGTCCTCCTTCCCTTGAGAAGGTGGGAGGATGTTGCTGCTGGAAAACCCACATCAATTCATCCATCGACTGGGGCAAGAGGATGTGCTCCCCAGAAGGTATGCATCATCCTCAGAAAACCCTCCCTAAAATGTGTATCGTCACCTGGAACTAGTATAACCACTGGTGCCAAGGCTGACACAACAGGAGGATCTACAGGATGTCCCTGATCAGCCATATTGGGTGTGTGATCACTCTCCTACAAGTGGAGGTCAACCGGAGGATGTCATAGTGGCATGACTCTACAAATTCAAACACACACCATATATTCAGAATTATCAAAGACCAAAAACAAGGAGTTTAATAAGAGAAAAATAGGAAGAAAACATTCACATTTTACAAAACATGACTACACGGTGTGTAAACTACTTACACGGCGTGTTCCTTGACGTCATTCACATGGGCGTGTAACACCCAAAACAGACAGCGTGTTATCACAACAAACGATGTGTACTTGAATCCTTTTCCCCTACCCAATTCCTTCTACACAGTCAAGCCACATGGCTCTCCTAACACAAGACTACACGGTGTGTTCCCGATGGACATGGCATGTACACCGATGTCCCAACTGACCCGTGTTGTTAGTTACATGGTCGGATACATGATTCACTCTACACAGAATACTCCATGTTCCCACGGTGTGTACTTGAAGGATTTCCTCGACCTGTGTTGTTCGTGACACGGTCGAGAACCTAGATTACATGGAACGACGTGTGGAATCATGACAGGACATGTATAGTCAAAGTTTCATCCATCTGTGTGATTAGTCACACGGGTAGACACACGGTCTCTACAACACGGCGTGTATGTAATGTACATGGCGTGTTCTTAAAAGATTTTTCATAAACCTGTGTCCCTGCCCACTCAGTCAGTGACACGGTTAAAAACAACACGGTGTGTATTCATAAAGTACACACCGTGTATTCTGGGTTTTTCCAGGAAGTAGCCTCATAAACTATTCTGGAGCACAGAAAACACAGAATACAAAAGTTAAGATGCCAAATTCTAATCTGTGAGGGCCCATAATCACCGTTAATCAATGCTTAGAATCATATACAATTTATAATAAGGAAACTAGGCAATGATCCACCAAATTCCGGTCCATGAGGGCCCATAACACCTCAAGAACCAAAGTTTTGCGTCTATCTAAGAAAAGTACTATACAAACAAATTCTCTATCAATCAATAGATATTATATCAAATCATCTATCACAACAGCATGAATAATCTACACAATGTCTGTCACAAAAACATGCAATCGCTAATGCATCCAAGATGGCATGACAAGAATTCATGGCACGTGATTTCTAACAAGTTCACGTATGATGCATGAGATGGCATACCCTCATCTCATCGGGCTGTGACAGAAATAGACCGGCAATAAAAACAATGGAAACATCACAAATCATGTCAATCACCCAATGATGAAATCAAATCAACTATAGAATTTTCAAACCAGTAAAATTGCAATAAACGAGGTAGTATGGATTTTCCTTGTATATGGGTTAGCTAATCCCAGGCACAACTTATTACCAAGTAACTATTATGTCCTTTCTATGGCTAGAGGATCCAAAAATGTAAGTCAAGAGAAAAGAAACTCCTATGATACCACTTTGTAATGCCCCGTTTCCAGAAGCTACCCAGAGGCTCCCTGTACCAGTTTGGTCACATGGCCTCAAGAGCATTTCCCTGAATGCCAGAGGATGTCAACTAGCAGTGAGGGCCCTAGATGTGATAGTGGGGAAACTATGCCCTCATTGGTAGAGTACATAGTAGAAGAGAAAAAAAATAAAAAATAGCGGAAGTAGTAAAAAATCCATACACAACTGAACTGCGGAAGACTAAATAAGATAAACAACAGGAGCACCTATATATGATGCATGATACATATGACTACGAAAACAGCCAAAAATGTAACAATGATGGAAATAAAAATAGTACTAAAAACAAGTACAAAATAAAGATAAACACCTCCTTAACATCACAAGTCTATGCTAGGTCACATGCACTCCAGATCCACAGCAAGTCAAGTCCATAATGTCGAAGTGCACTTTCCCTTGTCTATACTTGCAACGATATAGTTTGTTTGGGCCCAAATGCATGACCCAAAGAGGGTGTGAGACTAAATCGCAATAGGCAACCTCCAAAGATCTATTACTAACAGTAATTGAATATATGGTAGTAAAAGTACATGAAATAGTAAACAGGAACATGCTGAACAATAAATAATTCGCAGTTCCAAAGTCAAGCAACATCTAATAAGAAGTATAGCACAACAGGTAACCCTATTGGAAGTACTCACAACCATCCCCTCTGGTCCTACCTAACAATACCAAAAACCCTCTGGGAAGTGCACTCAACATGACCCCTTTGGTTTGGTCATACAGAATTATAAAAACTCTCTGATGAAGCACACACAATCAATTACCCTTATAGTATAGGGTAGTTAGGAACTCTCTGAGGAAGCTCGCTCAGTCAATTCCCCTTATATCCACAAGGTCAAGGACTCTCTGAGAAAGCACGCTCAGTCAATTAACCTTATAGACCAGGTCATTCATAGACTCTACGAGGAATCTCACATAGTCAATCCCTCCTATAGACTATGCTAACGAGGTGATTCAAACAAACAAAATAGAGACTCTTTCAGGACGCTCACACGGTCCATCCCTGTATAGTTTGAAACAGTCAGGGACTCGCTGAGGAAGTTCTCATGGTATAACCACTTATAGCCCAAATTAATCATAGGATCTCTGAAGATGCTCACTCGGTAAATCCCCATATAGCCTAAATCCCAAAGACTCTCAGAGGAAGCTCACTCGGTCTACCCCCTTTTATTCTATTGCACCAGGTTCTCACAGCCCCGGGTAGGTCGATGCATAATAATGCTATATGGAAAATGTAACACTGCAGAACTAATTGGATAGCCGGTCTACAACATCTCATGATTTTAAGAAAATAACACTCCATCCTACGATCACAAGTTATGGAAAATATGTAAATGACCAAATAGGCTAACAGGACCATACCTTCATAAATAGAATGAAGCATGAGCAGAGCAACCAAGGTATAACAATCATCATAAAACATGTCCAATTAACCTCTACAAAGGCATACAAGAATAAAAGGCATACAACAGGGGTAAAACAGTAAACACACAATACCTTGTTCAAGGTTATTGGTGGAATTTGCACATAATATTCAAGCACTTTCAGTGGAAAGGCACAAACCACCTACCTTGATGTTAGGAGATCAATATACCTGTACCACGAGAATTGAATCTCCATAGAGCATCGTAGATTTTCGAAATAGCACAAAACATTCATCCCATGATAACAAGGAAAGGATGAGTAATTGGAAAACGATGCTCTAGGAGAAGGAAGATCTTACCGCTGTGGTTCCAACGCAATCAACGACGGTCGATTCGGAGAACAGATGGAGGCTCGAGAACTCGGAGAAGATCTGCGGTCGTACCCTTGCTCTCGGACACACTAAAGATAAAAGGAGGGTGTTCTATCTGTCAGACATGACCCCGGTGCATTTAATGAAAAAAACAAAATACACGACATTTACTTTTGAAGTACACGGTATGTACTTACTATTTATATACTCCACTTTAGGCGGCCTCCACATCACCCCACACGACCGTGTGTTTGGGCCTTACACGACCAGCACATGGCCTCGCGCGGCAACGAAGTACATGAAGTGTACTCATAAAGTACATGATGTATGCTTCAAAAATTTCCAGAAACTCCTATTTTCTCAAAAAGCCCAGAAAAAGGGAAAAATATACCTGAAAAGAAGATATGGGTTCTTACACTTGTGCCTTAGTCTATCATCATTATTATTTCATTTCCCACATGGTCTCCCTCTATGGGATAACAAAAACATGATTTTCCATCATTTAATTTCTTCAAGAAGAAAACCCTTTAAAAAATATATTCATACACATCAATGAATAACACATATATGAGCAATATTGAAAATAAATCATTGGTATCAATATCCATAAACACAAAAAGTTGTTATCAACATTAAACACGGGTCTCATGGGAATTACACACACACACATATAATAAACATTAAAAGTGAAACTCAATGCACAATAGAAAACCATAATATCATTCTAGTAAATCATAAAAAGGGAAATATATGGTGAAGAACATCCTATATAGGATGTGTTGACATAAATTTAATGCTTTTCCAAGAGCATCGTCACTCAAATCATGTCTTAAAACCAACAAAAACAAGAATGCATTCCAAGAATTCCTTAATATATTCCCAATACAACATTAAAGGATTCTAGAATGAGGATAAACTAATAATCAATCATAGAGGTTAGAAGAATAACACTTATATATGATAGATATATTCCATAACAGAATTCATTTTAGTTATAGTTAGTAGAAGAATAGGTCATATTAGAATTGTGACTCGAGAAGAAATGCAGGGATTTTACAAACCTAGATCGACATGATCCATTATATATACACCAATATAGGAAATATTTCTTAAAATACACGCATATTACATCATTTTATATGTATATTCAGTTCATGAAAAAAATAAATTCTTGGGGATCATAATTGTTTAGTGTCTTTGGAAACGTGGAAATAGAATATTCTATCCTAGTAAAATTTATTCAACATCACACATAAATATATTCCCCTTTAGTATATTTACTTATAATAGATCTTAATAACATGGGGAAAATAAGTATATGAAATAGGTGAGCTCAAATTCTCAGTAAGGGTAAATAAAGGAAATAGAAAAGAATAAAATGAACAAAAAAATTTGGAACTTTAACACAACATCTGAAAACAATACCCAGTATATTAGAGATCATAAAAAATATTATATGTTCATAAGAAAGATATCATATAGAAATAAAGAAAAAAAAATACATGAAATCATTACATAGGAATAAAACATGGAATTGTGGAAAACACATAAAAATATAATAACCATATTTCATGGAATCCTACCAAGGCCTTTCTAACATGTTTGTCTTGTGTTAATCACCAGTGTAAATGCTTTGGGCATGGGATTCCCTATTATGTACCCTCTTGTTTCAGTCTAGTGATGTTGGCCCAAATACCCTCTTTTTTCGGGATTGGGATGTCCTCTTGTATACCCTTTTATTTTAATCATGTGGTTTAAACTTATATACCCTCTTTTTTTGGGATTGGGATGCACTACCACATACCCACTTATTTCGGGATTGGGATTTCCTCCCATTTACCCTTTTTTTGGGCTACTAATGGACTATCATGTACCCTTTAATCTCATAAAACATTTATCATTACCCAATGAATTAGAATGAGTGACAGGTCTCACTCATCACATAATTAAATCTTACATATGTGTTCCACAATGAATACATCATATCATAAATCATCAAAATATATGGGTCTATAAAAATAAAATAAAAACCGATGAAATAAAATGGTTATCATTAGCATTTAATCACATAATAACCTATGCAAAATATATAGGTTTCATAATCACTCCCTCAATTCATAACCCATGAAAATATGTGGGTTTCAAAAGTAAATAACTTGAGGAAGAGAAAGAGGTTTCTAAAATATCATGACATCAAAGCATAAACAACTCATATAAAGAATATGAATGGAACCTTATATAATTTTTAGAGAGGCATGAGTAACATCAACATATTTCATCTTATATGGAAAATAATTATGAAATATCTTTCAATAACGGTCTTTGGAAGAAAATATCATTTCTTCTTTGAAATTTGGTTTATTAAACCATAGTACCTTTTTCAAACCATTTCCTTTTAAAATAACTTAAAAACATATGGATAAGTCTTGAAATAATTTTGAAAACATTTATTATTGAAAACATTTTTAAAAAAAATTCCTTGAAAACCAATAAAATAAGATTCCTAACATTTTAAAATCCCTTTTCAATAAAAACACATTGAAAAAATATAATGAATGGTTGAAAATGTTTTGAAACCCATTTCATAGAAAATAATGTTAAAATATTTAAATTAAGGTTGTAATGAATTTTAAAAACATTTATTTGAAAATAAATTTGAAAACATATAATAAATGCATGAAAACGTTCTGAATCCCATTTCATTGAAAATAACATTCAAAACTTATAAAGAAATATTGAAAACCCATTGAAATTTTAAAATAATTTTTAATTGAAAATGAAATTAAAATACAACTTTAAAACATTTTTTTTTTGAAAACTTGGTTTTGAAATAAAATAAATTTTTGACTGAAGAGAGTGATACAATCATATTTTTCTTGAAAACAATCTATGTTATCTTACATACCAATGAGTGGGAAAATGGTACTAACATATAGATATATATTAAATAAACAAAGGATACGGAACCTCAAGAGGGTTATTGATATTTGGATCATATGATTTTATCAAAATAAGAATAATCTTTGACAATATTAAATAGCGTTTAGACTATTGTAATTAACTCTTAATGCTTGGTTACTTGGGATCATACAATTTATGAAAGAAAATGGAATTATATGAACCATAAAATCTCTTTAAAATTAATATATTCATGGTAAAACATGTATTATGGAAACAAATACACTTTTTTTGAGAATATAGGTGAATAAAAAACATGTGTCTTAGAGAAGACAATTTGATTCAAAACTAATTTATCGATTTGGTAACATTTAGAACATTAACCTGATGAAATAAAAAAAACATAGAATAGATATGTAAATACCCATAAATTAAAGTATAAGAGTCATATAATACATACATGTTCTTTCTACACACAACAAAACATTAGTGGATTTTGAATAAATCATGTATATCAATGAAACAAAATTTTAGATGAAACTCACATACCTTATGTCTTGACTCTCATCGTACTCATTCAAATATCCTTCTAATCAGGTAACTTCTTTTGATTTGTGACAAAATGAATCTTCTAGAAGAAAGATAAGGATGTTGAGAATCTTATTGGAAATATAATGGCTGAACCTAAGAGGTTTGGGAGGTGTGAATAAGAGGGAGAGGCGGTGGCCTTTTATTGGGATGGAAAAGGACTGAATTGGAATTTTTTAAAACATGTTAGTTGTACACATATTCTTACCTAAAAAAATTCATTCGAAACCAACCTAAATAAATAATTTAAGTAGTATGGATGCAATATGGCGAGCCAATAGTTTTTGTATATGTGGATAGGTCATTTGGGAACCTATAATTTTGTTTTCCCTCTAGTAAAATATAATTTGACATTAATAATTTGGATTAATTTAAATGACTTTTAAGATTATTGATAGTCAAAAAATAAAATTTTCTAATGATAATATAAATATAACAATGATTTAATTTTTTTATCTCTATTTTTCTAAATTAAATTTACAAAAGAGGAAAAATTAAGGTTAATCCTCATCCCATTGATGGGATGAAATAAATGTTTTTTAAAGTAAAAAATTGTTCAAGCTTTTGATATGATTTTATTTTCTATTTAAAAGTGAAATTAATTAAAATGACCTAAATTGTTTTAATATATGTATAAGTAGTATAATGATACCCTAATTAAAACATAATGATTTGTTTAACATTAATAATTAGTTAAATGAAATGGATGCTTTTAACTAAAATGCAGTATTTTTCATTATTCATCAAAAAAAGAAGTTTCATTGAAAAATTCCAAATTCTCACCCTAAGACAATTTCAAAATAATGAATTCTAAAATGAAGTTTATTTTATCAAATTATATTTCAAAATTTTTGTGAAATGAAATTAATTTTTCTATTATATTAGGATATAAAAATTAATTAATTTGATATTATAGTATTTTTAAACATATAATGAATTTTCCCAAAATTATATTTTTTATTATAAATACATTATATATATATAACCATTATAAAATTATTTGAAATTTTTTTATTACTATTAATATTAAAAAAAATTAATGGAAAGGTTATAACAAACTCGATTAAATAATTATTACAATGAAATGATGATTCATAGAAACTTGATATTGTGTGAAACGTATGACAAGTCTGTGTTGTGTGTTTTGAAACCCAAGTCATTATTGTTTGTATCACAATTCAAGTTGGAGTCATGTGAAAGAAATGTTTGAATTAGTATTTTAATATATATATATATATATATATAACCATTTCTAGTTTCATGTGAAATTAAAAATATCAAAATTATAAATTAATTAAAAAATATATTAATCAAAATTTCAGAATCTTACATTCTAGCCCCCCATTAAAATGAAGTTTCCCGTAAAATTCATCAGGGTTATCTGTGGTTTAAAATGTTATATTTAATTTCATTGAATTCTATATTGTAAAAATTCAATAGTAATTCTTCTTTTAAAAACAAAATGTTAAAACAATAACAGTTACCGAAAAGAAACATATAACTAGGTTTCCATATTAGAGAACATAGGTTGGGATTGAAGATTTGATAAGGAGGGAAGAAGTAAATTTTTATAGGGAGTTATTTATGTCATCAATAAAAACCAATGATGGATAAACGAAATGTTAAGGGCCTCCAATTCTGAAATCTGTGATGGTTTATAAGGTTATTAGTTCAAAAAAATTAAGGTATTAGGAAAATATTTTTTATCATTTTCTAGTATTGGATTAATTGTTCTATAAAAAAAAGAATATAAGGAAATATAATTACTTGATATATTCATATAATCAAATTTAATTCTTTAGTAGTTCTTTTAATTATTTCTAATTAATCATTCACTTCAAGAAATTGATGTCCAGAAGTTAACATTTATTCCTGAAGTGCTAAAATACACTTTTAGAATATCTTAAATCACGTAAGAGTAGGAAAATTATAACCATTTGTCTCTAAATATTCTACATAATAAATATGGTTAATAAATTAATCTGAAAATATAAAAATTAACAATATTATTTTATCATTAATAATTCTTTAGAAAAAAAATTATACATAACTAAAAAATCACGTAGGCCAGTGGTAAGCGTAAAACCCATATTGTTCTTTAGTCATAGGATCGAGACCCACCGCCTTTTTGAACAAGATTTGTTATCATCTGATATACATGGTGTCATTTTCTAAAACCAAACTAATATTATTTAAATAAAAAATTATTGAGATCCATGAAATAAATTTAATCAATTAATAACCTTTTAAACATGGTTTTAATACAATATCAACACATAAATACTTACTTTGATGTTTAACATAAAAATTTTATGAATGGATTACCATATAACCCTTCTTAATGATTAAAATAAAAAACAATATACTAAAATTCATGAAATAATCTTAACATTTATCCCTATATATAACAAATTATCTCTTGGTTGTCACATTCCAAACATGTGAATACCCTCATGGTAAATTCTCTTAGAACATTTTACCAACCTAAATTACCATAAAGCCTTTTCGAAAACATGGATGCCTCTAAATTTCATATATTACTAGATATAATCTAGAAATTCAATAATTTCTAAAGACCATTCATGACAGCCTGAACTACAATTCAACATGTACTTAATTAGTTCCAAGTTAATCAGTACTGTCTAATTTACTTATTCATATCACACATAACTTAATCTAAAAAAATATCTTAACATAAGTAAGGTATTAAGGGTTATATTTCCATTAATCATGTGTTTTTTATAGACATAACATTCCAATTAAATAACTTTTCTATTCCATCATATCCATTTATCATATTATTATAAATAATCAGCAAAAAAACAAAAAAAAATAACAATACTTATATATTTAAACTTTCATAATTCTAGAATCCTAATACACAAAAACAATTATTACATCATAGTTAGGCCATTAATAATACTACCTCATCCTATTTCATAATACCTATTTCCTTCTCCTTTCATATGTTGTCTCTTCATCATCAACATTGTAACCATTAATCACACCACATTGATAATTATCTTAGGAAGTATTACTCTTGGAACATTAAGTTACACAATTACCATTTATTCAACACTTAAAACACTCAATATTCAATTAGGTATTAGGGAGGCCAATATTCCAATTCATTTTGTTAAAAACCCCGTCAAATTTACCTTACATTCAATTTCTTTGTGTCTCTATTTTCCACAGAAAATAAATCTTATTATTCCTATAATACATTCACTTAGGTGATTCTATACAAATTTTTTACACAAAGGAAACGTAATATTAATTCCATTATGGTCTCCATTACTAGAAATATTAGTGAACTCATTATTTATATTACTCGGTGAGCCTGAGAGTTGGTTATGGTACATGTTGTTAATAATGTTATATGAAAACTAATTATGCATAATCACAACATATTCTACTACAGTGATCATACCACTTGACTGCTCATCAGTAAATTTTCCATCAAATTCAACGTTAATATCCAGTTCTCTCTTTTGAATAAAACTACAATCATAGTGTGAGGATTACTTATCATAGAAGGAAACCACAAAGTCTTGAAAATAATTACATATAGTATGTATAAATCATGAAACATTCCTTAATATATTACACCCTTGGTTCATACTAGGTTATTCAAATCCAGCTTATATTTAAATCATTCGTGAGGGTTTGTGAAGAGTTTTGTGATTTTTCAAAGAACATCCCCTGATAGTGTCAAACCAGGTGTGTAGCAAAGACCATTTTCAGTAACCAGATTACACCAAGTCAAGATCAAAACAACTTGTCCGAGTTGTCACCCCTAGGTAAATGTATTACAGAGCCACATCCAATTGTAGAATCTAGATGAGGTTTTTTTTCTATGAAACAACCCTATCTATCCTTTACCAAAATTATAGGACATTTTCTTGAACGCTAACTCATCCCAATACTCTTATTAGAGGCATCCCTATAAATATCCTAAGAAATATACCTTGGGATATCACAAAACTTTAATCATCCTAGATTCAAAAGGATAGATAAACCATTACATTTATACCAACTATAGATACACGTTATTTACATAAAAGTTTATTACATTATTTTAGATTAATATTCTATATATTAGAAAAATACAATCCTTGGGACCATAATAGTTTAGTTTCTTTGGAATCTTCAAAACAAATTGATCAATCCTAGTAAAATATCTTCAAAATATCCTATAAAGATATCCACCATTAATACTTCTATCTAAAACCATTCTTCATAATCTAGGTAAAAGAATTATAATAAATAGGTTATATTAGATTCTTAGTAAGGGTAAATAAAGTAAATGATTAATCATAACATGAAAAAAATGGAATGGAACATGACAATAACATTTTATGCTCATAACCTATATATTATAGATCTTAATAAATATTGGATATTCATAATACATAAATCATAAATAATTAATGAACAAAATCCATGAAATACAAACATAGGAATAAATCATGTAAATGAGGAAAACACAATATCATATAATAACCATATGTCAAGGTGGCCTACCAAGGACTTTGTAACATGTTAGGCAAGGGTTAATCACATATGAACCTACTTCAGGCTTCATATTCCCTTTTGTATACCCTCTTGTTTCATGATTGGTATTTCCTCTCATGTGCCACATTGTTTTGGGCCTTGGATGTCCTCTCGTATAACCTCTTATTTCAGTTTTGGGATGTACCCATGTATACCCTATTCTCTCAAGCTTGCGATGTACTCTATTATTCCCTCTTGTTTTAGACTTGGGATAGACTACCATTTAACCAATTTTTTTGGGCTCGGGACTCCCTCTTATGTACCCTTATATATCATAAAAGATTCATTCTTACCCAATGCATTGGAGGAAGATACAGGTACCACCTATCACATAATGAAACCATACTCCCATGTGCCTACAAAACATATATAATATAATACCCCATGAAAATAGATGGATTAAATAAATGCCAATACATAACCCATGAAATTATATTGGTACCATTAACACTTCATCACATCATAACCTATGTAAAATAGAAATTTGTTTTATAATCTCTCCATCAATGTATAACCCCTAAAAAAAGCTTCGTTCAAAAAGAATATAACTTGTGGAAGAAAAATGGGTTTCATAAACACCATGAAATCATACCATCAACCATTTTGAGAAATAATATGAATAGAACTAGTAGATAATTTCAAATAAGGTAATGTGTAACATCAATGGATTTAATATTATATGGAAAATAATTTTGAAATATCTTTAAATAACTTTTCATAACAAAAATAGACTTTCCTATTTAAAATTTTAACTTTAAAACATAGAAACTTTGAAAACAAATTCCCATTTAAAATAATTTTAACACATGGAAATAATTATTGAAATAATTTTTAAATCCTTTTTCCTAGAAAATATTTTTATAACATTCTTCCTTGAAAAAATATAAAATAAGATTCAAAACATTTTAAAATCTGTATTCGTTAAAACCACTTTGAAATCTTATAAAGAAACATTGAAAACTTTTTGAAACCCATTTCATTGAGGATATAATGAAATCATATAAAGAAATTTTAAAAGCTATTTAAAAACCATTTCATTGAAAATAACTTTGGAAACATACAATGAAATTTTGAAAACGTTTTGAAAACCATTTCATTGAAAATAACAATAAAAATTTATAAAGAAAATTGAAAACCCAAAAATCATTTTTAAAATAAATTGTTGTTGAAAATAATATTAAAATATCATTTGTAACCATATTTAATTTTTTTAAACATGGTTATCAAATAAAACATATTATTCATCGAAGAGAGAGATATAATTAGATTTTTCATAACAAAATTTCTTAATTATCTTATGTAAGAAAGAGTTGAAAAATGGTACTAATATATTGATATATCTTGAATAAATGGTGGATAAATTAGATCATGAGTTTTATTGAGATATGTATCAATATTATTCATCAAAAGAATCATAATAATTAATAATATAAAAAATTAATGAAATTGTTTAAAAAACTTTTAGCACATGGTCACTTGGGATCATACTCTTCATTTAAGGAAATTAAATTACATGATACATGAAATATTATGTAAATAAAATGATAAATGATATAACATTTGAAATGGAATCATATAAACCTCTTTAAAGAACATAGGTTCATAAAATAACCTGTGTCTCGAAGAAGTTATTTTGAGACAAAACTACTTTACCAATTTTCTATCTTTGAAATAGAAAACCCACGAAATAAAGATCATAGAAAGGATATGTAAATACCCATAAATTTAATTTTAAGAATAACATAACACATACATGGGATGTATAGACTCCAAAAAAATTAATGGGTGGTGAATAAAGCATGAATATCATGTAAATAAACTATCATATGAAACTCCCTTACCTTGGGTCTTGACTCTCATCATAATTGTTCAAATATACTCATAATCAGATATCTTCTTTTTGTTTGTATCGAAATAATTCTTGGTGGTTATTTTTTACAAGAATAGTATTCTATTAGGATTATAGGGATTTTTATATTTATATTTTGAAGAGATCAGTTTTACATAAGAGGTTAGAGAGTTGAAATGAAGAGGGAGAGGTGGGGACCTTTTATAGTGAAGGAAAAGGACTCACATGAGATTTTTTTCAAAAAAGTTTGGGGAACACATTTTAGTACCTAGAAAAGATCATAAGAAACCATAGAGTTAATAATATAAGGTTTATGGGGGTAAATAAGTCTAGAAAATGGGTTTTGGACAAGTGGCTTGGTCATTTCAGCCCATAAGATTAAGTTTTTTCCCTAATTAAGCTTAATTTGAACTTAATCACTTTGATTAATTATAATCACTTTAACTAATAATTTTTCTAAAAAAATAAACATAGTTTAATTTTAATTTTAATATTATAATGATTAAAATTTTGTATGTACATATTTTAAAATTCAATTCAAAGAAATGGTCAACTAATGATTAATGCAAATCCCATAGACAGAATGAAATAAATGGTTTTTAAAGTAGAAAAATGTTCAAATTTTTGTGAATTTTTTATATTCAATTTCAATGAAAATTTTATTTTAATAAACTAAATTTTATTAAAATACTTATTATTTAACTAATGATACCTTTAAAAAATTTATGTTAAAATTTAATAATTATTATTATTTAAATGAAAATGTATTTAGTAACTAAAATACCGTATTTTTTTTACTATTCATCAAAAAAGAAGATTCTCAAAAAAACCCAAAAACTCACCAAAATATAATTTTGAAGTTATAAATTAAAAATTTTATTTAATTTTATCAAATTAAATTTCTAAATTTAATTAAAATTATTTTTTTCACATAAGGATATGAAAAGTAGTTCATTTGAGATTATAGTATTTTAAACATATAATAACTTTTCTAAAAATTATATTTTTCATTATGAATATATTATATTTTTATTGAACCATTATAAAAATCTCTATAAATTAGTTATTAATATTCATATTACTATGTCTTAATGGCTATGTTATAACTTTCTTGTTTAAATAATTATAACAATAAATTAATGTGTCATAGAAACTAAGTGTTGTGTGTAACGTACGACAAGTCGGTGTTGTGTATAGTGAAAGACACGTCAGGGTTTCATGTAGTCCAATCCAAGAGGGTTTCACGTTATTGGAATGTTAGAATTTATATATATATATATATATATATATATTTGATGTCGTGTGAAATGAAAAATATCACAAAGATAAATTGAATAGAAAAACAAATATTTCAAAAAATATCAGGGTGTTACACCCATGTTGTGATTTTATATAAGGGTAAAGTAGGTATGGCTGAGAAGATATAGGTTTTCCAAGGTAGGAACATCTATATAAGAAATCTAACACAGGTTCTCCCTAGATGATTCCAGAATGTATATTATTCTTCTGGATTAGTCAATAGATCAATAGGAGGGTAATGTATTGATAACTAAAGGAAGGAAAAATTAATATTGAATTCAAGAAACCTGAAATAATTATGAATTTTATTCTATTTGAAACACTCAATATCCATAGAGAACTACTTTCATTTCATCAATTTTTAATTTCAAAAACTAGTGCAAACATGACAATGTAACTCCCACCACACCCATGGTGGCATTAATCATGATACAGTGAGGATCTCCACCATAGTATTCCAGTATTATTTGGGATGCATTTCACTCCTTATATAGATTCCCCACACCATCCACTACTATTTTGTGAGGCTTCATTGGACAGGGTTCATTAAAGGACACCAAGAATCCAAGTTCGAGAACATTCCCAACATGTTCATGTTTTCCATTCATGATATAGAATATTGGTTTCTAGGATTAAAATTACCAACACCACAACCTGATCCTACATATTATGTACCCTAAAACTCTTGAAACCCTATTTATTCCACCTAGAAACTCTAACACTTCTTGAACCCAAATGAAACTACTATGAGGCTCAAAATTATATTTCTTTCAAAACTGAGGATGCTACAAATCTCCCCCTCTAACAACTTCTCATCCTCAAGAATTTATTCAATTAGTCCTTCTCAAACATATGTATCCATTTTTCATAAACATAATAATAATACTCAAATTTCACATTTTGGATCCACCCATGCTTCTACAAAACTATATCAATATTAACCATCTTTCTTCAAAAAATATTATCACTTCGGTCTGAGATCTATGACGGGTGTCACGTAAATTACTTATTAGGCAATATCACAACATCCACACAATAGATCTAATGTTAAATATTGTGAGTATACCTATACAGATGAGTCAAATTAAACACACCATGTATAGCTCAATATCATAGAGGATGATTTAATCAGTACCCTACTATCTCAATACACTTTGTTATACAGAGTGATCCGAAAAATCGTTAGGATGTATTCCATTTATTCTGTAGTGATTGATTCCTTAGATGAGGAATTAGTCATATGAGAACATATTCACCAACGGTGTACTCTAAGGTTCATCTCCTCATGTCGGCATAAGATCGTTGTTTTCAATTATTGGTGAACAACTTCTTATAAATTAATAGAAATATACCATAGGTATCATATAACAGACTCATCACCAATGATGTTGGCTCACCAACCTCATACCAATCAAGTGGAGAGTGATAATACCATCCCTAAATAGACTCAAAAGGTCTCATATAATATATCTTGGATGTTTTTGTTGATAAAAATTATCAAAATGGATAAATGATCATTCCAATATCCATTGATATCCTAAATGCATGATCATAGAGTATCCACAAAATATAGATCATCATCTTTGACAATCCATCTGTCTATGACTGATTTGTTATAGTCAGTTTCAAATTGGTACCTAAATTATTCTATCAACCCTACCAAAATCGAACCATGAAACACACATTTCTATCTGATATGAATCTAAAAGGATAAATGTGAAGGTGTATAAACTCTTATACATACAACATTCCCAGCTGATCCATTGAAGGGGTATCTTGTATTGGAATTGAATAATCTAATTATTTTTGAAAATAAAATGCCACCAAAAAATCATAAAAAGTCCTCAGGGTCCATGGTAACCCCTTCATGAATTCCATTATCAAATAATACCACTTCCACAAGGTCTCTATAAGTGGATAAATTAAACCACTAGGACTTTGTTGTTCAAACATCACCCTATGGAAAGTATGGAATCATGAAAAAAAAATCTAGTGATGTTTCTCTTTATATCTATCCACAAAAAAATGATTTTGGGTATCGTGGTACATCTTCATCAACCCTAGATACCCCACCCACTCTGAAGCATGAGAGTCTCTCATTATATACTCACTAAAGGTAAGTGGAACAAATACCCTTCCAAATATGTAAATCAATTATTCATCATCCAAGGATCACCTTCTCGAAGGGTCACTCCCAATCAATCATTTTTACATCACTGTATTCTAGGTATCCCACTCCTGATGTATTTTACTAAAGTAAATACTCTTTTTCCCTCATAAGACATTAGAATAGTTTTTTGGAATTTTTATGTATACATGAAATGAGTTTTCATGAGGTTCTTAGGTCCAAGGAGGCTCGATATAAATATGATAAAAAATAAAAATATTATATCACAAATGATTATTTTTTATAAAAAAATTATATAACATCTGAATTGAGTCTTTTTTTAGAAATATGATTCCACTATTAAATATAGAATGTATTTTTAAATCATGGAGACACATACCCATTGTTGGATTAAAGTGTTTGGTTAGAGAGTGATCATTGGAGAAATATTAAATTGATTTATTAGATTTTTTTTCAAAATCCTAACCCTCATCTATATAATACCAGTTTTTGGAAAATTATATCATTAGCTTCACAACCCTATGGAATGAGTAGGGAGTGTGTATGAGTATTGGTAGACATTAGGATAATGGATCAATGATTTTACTACCACAGGGATCACTAACAGTAACCGAGTTCATAGATCTCACCATTGAAAATAATGATTTTTTTTTAATTTTCAATGATTGTTCCGAAAATGAGGTATGGGTTTTATTTTTCATTGTGTTATTCCCTTTTTGATTACCCAATGTAGAGTGAAAATAAATCCACTAAAAAATTGTTTCACTAGTTGATAATGATTTCTGAGCATGTGTTTATATTCTTGGGATTTAGGAATTCAATGTTATTGGATTATTAGTGGTTATTCATTAACTATTATAATAGTAATGAATCAAATCTGAACCAAACAATTTTAGAGGCTCATTTCATTTTTTTAAAGATTTCCCTCTGTTTTATAAAAATTCACCATTCGTACTTCCTTTTAGCTAGAAAATTGATGAATATAGAGAAATTAATCATTCTGTGTTCGATCCTTGGAATAATAAATCATTTATGTAGGTATAGATTCAGGATTAGTGATGTGATCAATGTGAGTGATGAAAAAATGATTTGGAATGAATCATACATTCATGTTTCATAGTTTGACATGAGGCAGTGGCATGCTGCAATGGTTGGAAATTACTAGGTGGTTGATGTGCCCTAAATATGGCCACAGGTGGTGAACAAGGTCTAGTAAACCTAGATATGCATTTCTTAGTGAGAATAATGGGGGTACTAATGGCGGAAGAGGCATGATCAGAACCACTTGAAAAACTTGTGATTTCTCGGAAAATCCTAACTACATGCTGTTTAGTCTACATAACACACACCATGAGGTACCATAGAATTCAAGGGTAGGGTATCCTTTTGAAGATAAGTATCACACACCATGTGGTGGTCCCACACAGAATATGACCCTTAGTTGACTAGATTGACATTTACAAAAACTATATTATCGAGAATCCATGCATATATACACACCATGTGTTTCTAGTCACACTCTATGTAACCCTTGGCGGATGGCTCGATGTGTATAGTGAGTACACACCTAGGATCCCATGTAGCTACACAAATTGTATATTATGGGGCACATGACATGGACATTAGAAGGGATACATGAATGGCCTGACCAGACAAGTCAAGTTCAAATCTAGACCCTACACACCGTGTGATGGGGGAACATGTCTTCTCAAATAAAAGATACATTCTCTAGATAGTACACCACTCCAATTGTAAGACTAACATCTATAGATAATGAAACACTATGGGATAAACCATGTATTTTGGATAAATACATGTTTTAGGAGCATTATACATGGGTAGTGATATCTTAGTGAGACACAATGTTTACTCTTGTGGCACACATCAGGTAATCATTAAATGGAAGGAAAGATCCCTTGTCCATCTTAGTTCATCTCTAGTATGATCCTTGATGAATTACCATAAATTGTTTTGGAGAGACCAGTATCAGTTACATGCACTCCCCAGGTCTATACCAATGAGGGTACATTGTGGAATTATGTACAATGCATAGGATTGTGATCCCCTCTAAAGGATGAGTATTAGATACAGTTCATAGTTTCCCTTTATCTAAACCGAGTGGTGATATTGTATCATTCCTACAGGTACCCTATGTGGGGTTCAAGGTATCATCATCAAAAACAACATGGGGAGTTGGTCCCTATGTGGTATGCCAATCCATTTTGTTTTACTGAATAATCATGCACACGATCACCTACTTAGAATGTTACTCTTGTAGAGTTCATGGTGATCCCTAAAAACCTTAGGAGTGATTCTATATCAAGATTTTAAGAAATTTAAAGATCCATTTTGTATCTTCTATAGAGATACCCAACCAGTATTACCTCATTGTTGATCTCCATTAGTGACTATAGGACTCATGGAGGGTATTTTATCATACAATAATTTTCCAAAATCCTTGATAAGAATCATAAGGTCAACATTATTGTTGAGACCCATTTGGTACATGGAGTCCATCATGAGTTGTTATGGTTGTTTTTTTATTATTGATATGACTCATTTATTTATTGACATACCCTATGAAGATATGGTTTCTATCACAAAGATTTATGTTTTGTGATGTGGGGTTTCCTACTGGGCATTTTTAAATCCACACCTGTGTGGGCGATATCCCCACGTGTCATGTTTTATTAAAATGAAAATTATTTTACATAGTCCTTGGATGATCAGGAGTAATAAAATAGTGGTTAGGATAAATAGATTTTAGTTGTACCATGTGGTATGGGTGGTCATGCTGAGCTTATCAGTGGCTTGGTGGGCCCCTGTGAGCCATGTTATGATAGAGTGGTATTAGATCATATTCATCATAAGACATTAGTTTTTATATTTTCTATCTATGTTGATTTTTATTATATTTCTTGAAATATAATTAATTTTTTTAGATTATTTCTCAAGATAGGGACAACAGTGTTAGTGTAGTAGTCAATGTATCCATTCATCATAAATCTAAATATGTTTTTTCTAACTCGGTACATATTTGTACTAGTGTCAATTAAAACATTGAAACATGAATCTTATAGAATGAGATTGTGGTTTCCTTTACCTTTTTGAGTCAATACCCCATATATACTCATTGAATATGGGTATTTTTTTCTTCTATCAGTATGATTCCACAATGATGGCTAGTGAGGATTCTACAACAGGGTAGATTGAATGACCTGATTAGTGATGGGGCCTCCATAAATGGGCATAGTTATGAGACATTTTTGTTTCTTGGTGGATAGTAGGTACAAATTATGCCTCTAAATTATTATATAGACCCATATCTAGTAGTTCAAGTGGATGAATCATTTGAGACTAAATAAATGGATGGCCCTGCTGAAATTGGGTGAATATGTGAAGGGGTTGAATGCTTATCTTGAGTTTTTCTGTCAGTGATCGCTTGGGATCTAGGGTGATCAAGATCCACTGACACTATATGTGTGAAATAGGTCAAGGCATTGTATTCTTCTTAATTCATGATGAAAATAGGGAAAGATAAATTCCCTAAGGAAGATTCCTTATTACACTTTTTGGATGTGATAATCTCATGAAATATTATCCTACCCATCATATTATAGATATATAGATAGTTGATAAACTTCCCAAGAAGAGGTAGTGGTTTGAGTAGGGAATTCCTTTGGGAGGTGGGGGTAATAAATGATCTTGGAGAGTAGTAAGAAGTAGTTAGAGCCATGATATATTCCCACCACCAAGGTTATTTGTAAGGGTTCTAGGAAGGAAGTATTAGGTGGTTAGTTATCTGAACAATTACCACCAGCACCATCCCTATGTGGTTCATTCTAGGCTCCGAGGGTGCTGTTCAATGAAATTGGAATTTTCATGCACTGAAGACTTATAACACAGAGTATCTGGAATTTATTCATGGTATTATCTATGAATTGTATATTTTATATTTAGTTTTGACAGAAAAGGACATAATAAAATCGTTTCATACAACATCCCCAGTTAGAGACATAGATAATCAGGTGGAGCCCTTGGATTGACCTTTTTGTTTAGAGTCTCTAAAAAAGGATAGGTGATCACACATTTATCAACTATGTGACCATATTCTAGTATATAGGGATAGAGTGACATGCTCACATTAAACCTTTCTATAGAGGTTTTGGAACCCTTCTATGACTTCCTCAGTGTAGAATAGTAGTATACCATTTGTTTTTATTTGAATGGTACTAGTTAGGGTTGAAGTGTACCTGAGTTTGTGGGATTTTATTTTTGTTATTTGGAGAGAAATAATCCCAAAAAGAGCACAATGGGTTCATGTGGTGGAGAATAAAATCAATTTCTTACCATTTGGTTGGAACGACCCTTGGAGAAACTAAAGAAATGTGTTTTTAGTTCCTTCTACTAATGGGGGATTATGAGTGCATCTTCCTAGAATATTTTCTAGTCTTACCTTCCCATCAAAATATTTTTTTCATAGCGTTACACCAGGAATGTCTCAATATCTATGAAACAAAATTAGATGATCCTGGTTATTTGTGAGAGAAGATTGTCTGATTGAAGAAAACTATAGAGTAAGTACATTGTTAGACCAAGTGTGTTCACTTAAGTATCTCCGTGTTGTTCTCCTAGGAGGAGTATTAGAGCATGGGGTTATATGTGGATTGAAATTTCCTAAACTAGGTGACTGTTAGGTAAGGTTGTCCTCCCATGAGAATATATTACTTCTTTGACCAGTGGTTATGGGAAAATTGGTTCTTAGAGTTTGAACTCAAGATATATTATCACAGTCTCCCAGTTAATGAGGAGGATGTGAAAAAGTTGTATTTCTAAACAAACTAATGTTTCTTTGAGTTCTTCTCGATACTGTTTAAATCTTGAATTCCCAAGTGTGTTGTGAGACTTATAATATAAGTATTTAAAAACCTTATGGGATTAATTTATGGTAGTATCCTATTATGAAATTCTAGATTACTTGATTTCATAAATGGAGAACACGATACACTTATGTATTTTTCTAGGCATTCTCTAAGACTACCAACTTTATGGGAAGCTCTCAAAGTATCAATAATGGATTATATATGTATAATAATTCATATATTAGTAAAATGAAATATGAGATATATTATAACCATTAATGTTTGAGGTATTTCCATCATTAGAGCTACACATAGGCATGGTCATGGTAATATATAATCATATTGAAATTTTCAATCCAATATGTTTAAGAAGTGTTTTAGAGTAGTTTACCTCGTTGTGGTTGACCCTTAGAGAATAAGATGGTGTATCACCCATCTTAATAATAAATGTTACCCATCTAAAGATTAATCTTTCTATTGAAGTAAAACTTGTGGGGTATCGATTATGAGGCCTTCCATGACAATATATACATTTAGCTTGTTCATGATGTATTTTCTAAAGGCGGGGAGTATGTAATCCTTCCAAGGATGAACTATGAAATTATTCATGCTACTATTGTTGGTACTTATTTTTTTATTTTCTATTATAAATAATTCTTTGAGATATAAGGATATACCAAGATTCTCTATTTAAAGACCCTCACTTTTTATACATTAACATTTAATCATTTTTTATGAATACATACTACATTACACAAACTAATTCCCAAATACAATATTAGTATAATACCAATGGAAATATAGAAACTTAAACACTAGTACATAAGTGATCTACATTATATCCCACTATGTTCTTCATGAATAACACCCTTATTAGAGACCTAAAATATAATACATATCATTTTAATCTGGGGAGGGGAAACATAAAATAGTTTGAGCTGAAATTATCATCAGGGGTAAACAAGGGAGATATATAATCATAAACATGAGCATAAGGGTATGATAATGTGATCATAACATTATAAGATCATACTCTGCATATTTACGATCATAGAAATGAATAATTGAATTAATATTTACTATTCATAAGACATGAATCATAAGGTTATCAAGAAAATAATACATGTAATCATAACATAGGAACAAGACATGTTATTGTGGCAAACACATAAAAATGTAATTTCATTCATTATAAGTCAGGAAAAAATGAAACAAAAATAGGTAACTTCATGGGGACAACACCTACTGGGTGTGACACACCACCATCCCCAATCATATTCCATTCCTCGTATAGTATCATGTTTCCCAATCATTCTATAGTATATCGGGTCTCCCCATCATCCCATAGTGGATCCGGTTTACCAATATTCCCTTACTGAATCATGTTTCTTTATCATACATAGTGGATCAATCCTGTTGAATTGATTCACATCATTTTCTCATGAGAGTTAAATCATTACCCATTGCATTGGAGGGATATATAGGCTCCACCCATCTCATAATTAAGTCACATATACATGTCCCACATGATAAAAAACAATCATATCATATCCCATGAAATGTAATTGGTGTCACAATCATGTAATAATATCATAACATATAAAACTGTGTAGGTTTTATATTCATTTCATCAATGCATAATGCATGAAAATAATTGTTTTTCATAATTATATAACCTATAAACGATAAAAGGGTTTCATAAAGATATATCTGGAGAAAGAAAAACAAGTTTTATATGCATCATTACGTCAATAAAGAACCATTAAAAGAAAGAATATAAATGGAACCCCTGGATAATATCTACATAGTGGAATCAGTAATACAAATATATTTCATATTATATAAAAAATAATTTGAAATATATTTTGAAAAACCATTGAGGAAAATATTCTTTCCGCATAAAAAATGGTTCTTAAGACATAGATCCTTTTTGAAAATCATTTTCATTTAAAATATCATTGAAAATGTATAAAGGATTATTTTAAACCAATATATAATTTTTTAAAAACCTTTTTTCCTGAAAATTATATCAATATATTATTTAAAAATACTTTTTTTAAAATATTGTTTAAAACATGGCTTTTGAATAAAACTTATATCTGAAAAAAAAAGAAAAAATATGTTATATTTTCATAAAAATATTTTCATAATTATATTAAGTAAAAAAGACTATAAATAAGGTACTAATACAATAACAAACAATTAATAACCATATTAGAATAAAATTCATGAGTGTTCTTTAGATATGGATCATAATATTTCATCAATGGAAGCATTATCTTAAACAATCACGATAAACAATGAAATTATTTCAACAAACTCATACTAGTTGGTAAATTTGAATAAAATTACCCATATAATGAAATGAAATTTCATGAAGAAAAAGTTATAATGTAAAGTATGATATAAATTATATATAATGTGAAATTTTTTTATATAAACCTTGTAAAAGAATATAGGTGAATAATAAAACATGTTTCTCAATGAAAGAAAATACAGACAAAAATACATTACTTATTGGGTATGTTTTGAATTGTAAAACACCATAAAATAGATATCTTTAAATGGGTTAGTCAATACTAAGAAAAATAATTATAAAAATAATATAATATATTCATGGGTTTTGTATACACCACACAAAAGATATGAGTAGTGAATAAGGCATAAGTCACAAAGAAATAAAAGAGAGATGAGAAACCCCTTACATTATTCCTTGAATCATTTCATACTCATTGAAAAATACTCTATAATAAATATAAGTTTATTATAAATATACCACTTAACCATATTATTTTATATAATACAATGAATTATTTTATTATGACTTTATATTACCCGTTTATAAAAAATTACATGTTAATGTAATGTTTCAGATGATAACTGCTTTGTTTTTCTATTGTGTTTTGATTTATTATATTTTTTATCCTAATAATTATATCGTGATATCAAGAATTTAAACCATGGTACAAATATCATATTTTTTATTATATATATATTTATAATCATCTATAAAATATATAAATAGAAAAATGAAATATATATTTCTTAGAGACGGTAGGTCGTACGTACGAATGAATGCTATTTCCATTTTCATAATGTTTTGAATGAATGAAAGTAAATAATATATATATATATATATGTATATAATATCATTCTAGAATAATAATTATAAATATAATATACTTTCAATAAACCAATCCTTAATACATTTTGTGTAATATGTGATTGAATCAGAGTGCATTGTGGATGAGGTAGTCCCCACGTACACAAATGAAGTTATCATATTTACAGAAAATGGAAATCATGAAGGTGTATTTTATAAAATAATTAAATAATAAATAAATAAATCATAAATAAAATATATTTAATATAACAAACTAGTTTTCATCACAATTACTAGTCCAGGTTGGTGGTGATGGAAAAATGAACAATATCGTTTCTTCTAGAAGATGTTCATCATACACTAGAATGGTATGTTCATTACCCATTAAATGGAAGTGTGTGTAAATGTAGATAGAACACTTATAATAACAAAATATTCATATAATTATGATACATAGGTTATTATAAAATAATGAAATAATAATATTATTGTGGGTATAGAATTATAAAAAAACCAAAGATCTTTTAGAAGGATGTTACATCTTCGTTGAGTAACTCAATTTGGTATTCACAAAAGGCCTTCCTTGGTGGGATTCATTCTCGAAGGAAAGATTATAAGAATAAGGTAGGGGTTATAGAGGTTTTTTTGGTACAATGTTTCCAATAAAAAATATATTAAAATTAGTTATTACTATTTATATTACAATGTTTAATTGAAAGGTTATAAAAATATCATTTAATTAATAATAATAACAAAATTTTGTTTTGTAGAAACTAAGTGGTTCATGTAAAGAAATCTTGATTAGTGTTCCTTATCATAGAAGAATAAATTGTTGTATCATATAAAAAATTTTAACACGGTTTACCATGAAACACATGAAATCAATGAAAACTAATTTATTTGAATAAAATGTTCAATAAAAACTCCAGGTGTTAAATTCTACCACATAAAATAAATTTCCCCATCAAAATTATTCATTCTAATACAAAAAAATGAAAAAATTATGTATCATTATATCATCAAGTTCCCACATTTCTTCCTCTAATTGGAATTTTCTCCCCAAAACATTGACAAGGTGAGTTGTCTTCTTTCGTAGAAATTTCTTTGTATGTTCCATAATTTCAACTGGTTGTTCTTTATATGAATGATCTTGTTCTTGTGGTATGACATCTATGTTAAATACATGCGATGGTTTAGATTCATACATCCTAAGGGGAGATACATATAACACATCATAGAATTAGGATAGATTCATGGAATGTTCCAATTTATTGGATAATTTCCCAATACAATCAGTAATTTCAATGGTCCAATGATAAAAAGGTCATAGTTTCCATTTCATCATGAACCTCATAACCTTATTCCATGTAGAAATTTATAGAAACACCTTCTCACTAACATAATATTATAGCGAACATCAATGATTATTAGCATAACATTTCTTTAAATTTGGATCTTCACTTGTATTCTAGCGAATGGTTCAAACCCTATAATCAATTTGTTCATCTATGTTAGGTCCTAATAGCTTTCATTATCCAAATTCATCATAGCACAATCGAGCTCTACATTTCTCCCCATATAGGGCTTCATAAGGATCCATTTTAATTCTTTAGTAAATTATATTATTGTATGAAAACTTATATAGAGTAATATGTTGATCCCAACCACCTTTAAAATATGTCAAATAAGACCTAAACATATACAATAGGGTTTTATTTTTTCAAACTGACCATCTATCTAAGGACGATAAGTAGTTCTAAAACACAATTATGAATCAAGTTCCTACTGAATACATCTCCAGGTCATTGAGGTAAACCTTGGATCCCAATAATATGCAATGGAATGTGGAACACCATGAAACATTACCACATAATTAGTTTATATCATATCAACCTAACCTAGAGAAAACAAACCCCTAATTGGGATGAAGTGTGATGATATAGTAAGGTGATCAACTAGAAAGCATATAGGATTAACCACTTTACAGTTTTTGGTTATTCTAACAATAAAATCTATAGTGATCTTCTCATATTTACATTCCATTATTGGTAATGGATTCAATATTCCCTTATCCTTTTGTCTTTCATATTTATCTTTCTAAAATACCAAGAAATGAGATAAAAACTCTATGATATCCCACTCCATGTCATCCCACCAGAAGTAATCATTCAAATATCTATACAAAGTCCTAATTCAAGGATGAATATATAATGAAGAACTATGTGATAATTCTAATATAACATTCTTGAAATCAGGTATGTTAGGAACACATACATGGTTATTGAACCTTATTATTTCATCTAGATCAAGCTTAAATTCAAGAACATTTCTGACCTTATTTGGTGGTTCTACATCTTCCATCTATTCCACTTTAATATTTACATGGATACTGGGCTGAACATTTAGCTGAGAAATGTATGAATTTCTCCATTCCATCAGGATTTCTAGCTTCATCCTATGAAACTCCTGAAATATTGGATCTTTTGGGATCCTCATCATGGATAGTTTTGTATGATCCTTTCTACGCAATACATTGGCCACATTGTTCATTTTCCTAGGGTGGTAATGTATTTAACAGTCATAATAATTTATCATATCTAACCATCTTCCTTGGTTCATCTTCAGCCCATTCTAGGTGAATATATATTTCAAACCATTACGATCAGTATATATATATCAGACTTTTTACCATAATGATAATTCTTCCATATTGTTAATGGAAAAATTACCACATCATACTCCAAATCACTCGTTGGGTAATTTCTCTCATAAATTTTAAACTGTTGTGAGTTATAAATGATACCAATGATATTGTACATAAAAAAAATCCCATTACCTTCTTGGAATCATAAATATATATTACGAACCCTTTTCCACTATAAAAATATGTAATCACATGTGCACTAAAAAACCTTCACTTTAGTTCCTTGATGTTTTCTTCATATTCATTTGTCCAAAGAAACTTGTCACCCTTCCAAGTTAACATGGTTAATGGATTAGATAGATGTGAGAAATTCTCCACAATGTTTTGATAATATCCAACAAAACTAAGAATGACACGGATCAGAGTCTCCTTGGTTAGTCTAGGATAGAATTAAATATCCCATGTCTTTTATGGATCCACTGTTATACCCACTCTTGAGATTATATGGCCCAAAAATGAAACCTTTTAAATCTAATATTCACAAATTATATATTTTTTCATTCTATTTCTCATTCCTTAGGGTCATTAGATCAATTCTTTAGTGGTTTTCACTATCTTCCATTATATTGGAATTTATAATAATAGAATCTATAAATAATACCACAAACTAATCAAGGTCTTATCTAACGACACTATTAATCAATTCCATAATGGAAAAGGGGAATTATTATGAAAAAAATGATTCACTATATATTAATAGTGTCCATACCATGTGCATAATTTTATCCTTGGTACATCCTCTTTCAAGACACTTAATTGATGATATTCATAATGAAGGAAAATTTAGGAAAATTATTGAGCTTTGGGAAGTTGATCAGATAATTCATAAATATGGTGAAGAGGATACTTTTTCTTGATTGTGATCTTTTTCAACTCTCAATAATCCATGAAGAGTCACGTTTATCCACATTTTTTTCACAAAGAGAACAAGTTTACCCCAAGGTAATAAACATGACCAAATGATTCTCTATACAAGGTTTTGATGGAGTTACTTCTTCAATTCGTGGAACTCAATTGGGTCCATTATATATGTTTTCATTAAAATTGTTGTGTGTAAATGTATGAGTTTTATTGGGAACTCAACTTCACATTTTGGTGGAAGGATATGAAACTCATGTAAAAATACATCCATAAATTCCCAAACAACAGGAATATCATTGATGTCGAGTCTCTCCCTAATAGTTTGATTCAATCATGCCTTGTGAATGGTAATTGAGACCCATAATATAAATGCAATGTTTATAAGAAGTTTATACAAATAGTAACATTGATATATGATCATATGTTGGTTTACATTTCAAATTTAACTTCCTTATATAGAAAATATATGTGGTATTTATTCAGAGAAATCCCATAAAATCCTATGATTACCTCAAATTCAACTAAAGGTATAATGACAATATTTTTGTGAATCATATTCCCACAAACATCAATCAAATATGAACATAGACTTGATATGCAATCATTATTCCATTAGGTATTTAAACAGATACTTCCACATCTAATCATTTGGGTGGAATCTTGATACACATATTATATTAATTAGATACTAATTAGTGGGTAGATATAGAATCATATTTTACATTAGTAATTCTAGATTAGATAGTATGTGCACATTTCCCCATGTAGATATCACACCCTCTTATTAAATAGTGATGTCATGCAATTTCCCTTTCTCCATCTATTTAAGAGGTTGCTGACACCAATCATCACCACCTACCCTCTAGTTTGGGCATAGAATATAATAATTCTCATTCTCGTTACTCTTGAACATTGTAGTGTGGAAGGTGAATTTTGTATCGATTTCTCTCTATTTTCATCATTATCTGGAATCTTCCAATTAGTTTATTAATAAATTGCATGATGGAATTACATTCCACAAATAAAACATTTATTAGACCCATTTAGGCAATTCTGTCCACACTTCTTTCCACACATAGAGAATAATGAAAGGATCTTCTTCTAATCTCTATGGTTTTTGGATTTTACATTAAACTCCATCTTCCATTTCTTGTTAAAACCAAGATATTGATACATAACTCCAACCTCTATTGCATGTTTTATTTTATAATTCAAAATTTCTTCATAGTTACTAAATTATCTTATAGATGAAACCCCTATGGGATGTGTATTTAATCATTTGAGAACCTATCAACCCTACATTCTGGTTGGATGATAATTCCATAATCCTAAAACGTATGTGTTGAAAAATTAAACATATAGGTTTCGACAAATTCATCATATTTTGGGTAAACTCAAGGAATTACTTCCCCATATTCATTCAAATGAAATGAGGAATGTACATATTAAATTATAAGTTCTTGAACTCATCCCAACCCATGGATTCCATTTCATCTTTCTGCATCAAATTATTGATTAGAGTCCAACATTAGTCCTCTTCAACTTATAAACAATAGAATCTGTGGATAGAATTCTCATGTTTCAAACACAATGAGATGGAAAATATATTTCCAGTGGTACCAATCAATTGTTCAGAAACAAGTGGATCAAAATACCCTCTAAAAGAAGGTGGAAGTTTACTCCTAAAGTACTCAATAGAATGTTGCCCAATATTTTTCTCATATGGAAGTCTAGCATGGTTCATATCTTGAGAAATTGGGGTTAGTGTAGCAATTTTATTTTTCATTACATCTTCCATAAAATTTGATTTCAAAAAAGTAAAATCATTTTATTGTCTATTTTAATCACCATTTATGTGGTTCCTTTTGGTTTAGGTGATTGACTAAAGCCAAAAATCATTGAATAAAAAAATTATTATCATAGCTAGTAACCACATAACAGTGAAAAACACTCATATGATGTATAAATTATGAAAAATCATTTAATCCATGACACCATAGGTTTAACCTAGGTTATTCACAGCCAAATCATATTTAAATACTTTGTTGTTTTTGTGGAGAATTTGTGACATACCTAATTATATCCCCCATGAGTGGAAAACCTAAGGTGAAGAAAGTCCCTTTGTCCTAAACTAGTTCCCAATTGATTCTAGATTAATATGTTTTTCCTAGGTTGATACACCTATGTACAGCTATTCTAGAGCTGAATCAACTAGTAGAATTCAGATAGGGATGTATTTTTTGGAAACCACTCTCTCTGTCCTTTTAAAAAATTTGATATTGTCTTCCTATAGTTTTTCTCATCATAATAATTAACCATAGCCATGTACTTAGGTTCTCACTAAGGTATTATCATTATAGTTTAGGAAAGTTTTCTAAAATGTTTCTCTAAAACAAGCTATAGCGATCCTCACTTTTTATTAATTATCATTTCATTATTTTTTTCAAAATACATAATACATTACCCAAATAGACGCCCGATGACCATATTAATTTATTTCCTATGGAGTCATGGAAACTTAAACACGGGTACATATGTGAGCTACATTATAACCCACTAGGTTCTTCATGACTAGAACCATTCATACACATATAACACATAATACATATATTCACATCCTTAGGAGATGAAACAAAAAATGGTGTGCTCAGATTCACAGTAAGAGTAAACATGGGAGATATATAATCATAAACAAGAGAATAAGGGTATGAGAATTTGATAATGACATTATAAGAGCATAAAATAAATAAAAAAGATCACAAACATGAATCATGACATAAATATTATTATTTTATATGACATGAATCAAAATTTACTGAAGAACATAAACCATGAAAGAATAACACAAGAACAAGACATGGAATTGTGGCAGGCACATAACCATGTAATGGAATTCCCTATAAGTCAATGTGAATTTCCAAGATATATCTAGTCACTTAAAAGGAAATATACCTACTGTGAAGGATACACCACCGTCCTCACTCAAAATCCTTTACATGTAAGGGATCAGGTTTCCCCATCTTCCCAAAGTGGATTAGGTTTCACCATCTTCCCATATTAGATTAGGTTTCCCCCTGTTCCATAGTTTATCAATCCCTTTTAGTTGATTCCCATAATTTTCTCATGATATTTTAATATTTAACCAATGCATTACAGGGAGATATAGGTCTCACCCATAACATAATGAAATCAAACATACATGTTCTACAAGATCAAAAACAAAAATTCATAACCCATGAAAGGGAGTGGGTGTAAAAAACAAGTAATAATATCATAACCTATGAAAAATACACATGTTTTATAATAATTTCATCAAAAAATAACCTGGGAAAATAATCAAGATTCATAATCATAAAACCCACGAAAGAGAATCAGTTTTCAAAAAATTATAACTTGTGAAATAGAAATAAGTTTCAAGAAAATCAGTCCCTTAATACATAAACCACTCATAGAAAGAATATTATTGGAATAATTGGATTATATCCTCATATTGGAATGAGTAAAAACAAGATATTGAATCTTATATGGAAAATACGTTTTGAAATTTATTTTGAAAAAACAATTGTCGAAAATATCGTTTCTACTTTAAAAAACACATATTATAAATCTTAGAAGGTTTTTCAAAACATTTTTCCTTGAAAATATATTTGAAACAATATCAAAGAACCATTGAAAACCATAATAAATTTTTTAAACTCTGTTTTCCTTGAAAATTATATAAAAATATCATCTAAAAAATGAAAACATTTTTGAAAATGTGGATTTTAAATTAAAAAGATTTTCAACCGAAAGAAGAAAAAAGGTTATTATTTATTAAAAAAATATTAATAACATTAATTACCAAAGATTTTTAAAAGGGTATTGAAAAATTAATATATGAATACTAATAATATGATAGTAAAATAAATGAGTTTTATTGATTAGTGAATCATAATATTTCATCTATGGAATCATAATCTAGAACAATCCGGATAAACGATGACATTGTTTCAATATACTCTTTCCACTTGGTAACATTGAATATAATTCCTCATTTAATAAAATGGAATTACATGAATCTTAAAATATATTTAAAAGTAATATAATCATGATAAATAATATCAAATGTAATTATATATACCTCTTAAAAGTAATATAGGTTCCTGACAAAACATGTGTCCTATAGAAGGAAAATGAAGACAAAACTACCATAATTATAAGGTAAATTTGGAATAGTAAAATGACATAAAATAGATATCATATATTGGGTATGTCAATACCCATAAAGTTAATTATAATAATATAATATATTCGAGGGTATTATATTAACTAAAAAAATAAATGAGCAGTGAATAATGTATAAGTCTCAGAGAAATAAAAGTGAGACGAGAAAACCCTTACCTTATGTCTTGACTATCTTCATACTCATTTAAACATCCAATATAATAAATATATGTTTTTTTATAAATATAACACATAAAATATTTTTAAATATAATACCATATATGATTTTATTATGAATTTATATTACTTCTTTGTTAACAATCCCATGTTAATTTTACATTTTGGTTAATAAAAACTCTTTTATATTATGTTTTGATTTATTATATTTTTGTCCCTCATCAGTATATCATGATCTCAAGAATGAAAAAAATTATATAAATATCATATATATTTATAAAACTATTATTTACAATCATCTATAAAATATATAAATGGGAAATTAATTACACTATTTATAGAGACAGGAGTTCGTACGTATGCATGAAGATTGTTTTCATTTTCATAGATATTTTAATAAAAGAAAGCCAATGGAATATATATATATATATATGATTAAACTAGTTTTATTATTTAGTATATATCATATATGTTCACTAAAAACATCCTTAAAACATTTCATGTAATGTTTCAACTAATCACATCACTTTAAAGACGTGGTAGTCCACATGTTCACAAACAAAGATATCATATTTACACAAAATAAAAATCATGAATGATATATTTTATATAATAATAAATAGATCATTAATAAATCATATATATAATATATTTCATAAAACCACATATTTTCTTTCTTAATCCCCAATCGTGATAGGTGGTAAAGGAAAAAAACAAACAACATCATATCATGAGGTGGTAGTTCGACGTAAATAACAACAATAATTTTATTAACCATTAGATGGAAGTGTGTTTAGGTGTAAGTAAAACCATTACAGTGAAAAAATCATAGTATATTTATGTTACTTATTTTTTTATATAATAATTGTATAAGAATATTTTGGGGTAGATAATTAAAATAAAACAAAAATGTTTTTTTAAGGATATAACCTCTTCATTGAGTAACTCTTATTGGTTTTAAAAGAATGGATTTTTGGATGGATTAATATCCAAATTAAGGCTACTATTATGAAGGTAGGTAATTAGGAAGGATATTTGGGATTGTTTTTTCCTATCCAAATGGGTTTATATGTGTGAATAAGTCATAGTGGCGAGTGTCTTTTTACAGTGCATGAGTATTGGCATTCTTATAGATATAAAAAGGTAAATACTATTCATATGTATCCCTTAGATCCTGTTCCTACAATAATTTTTAAAATTTGATCAAATGTGGTAATTAGTCAAAATATTTCCATCCAATTTATTTTGGAAAGTTTCTAGTTCATTTGGCTCCCTTAAGATTAATTTTTAACCATTAATTAAACAAGATTTTCCCTTAATCATTATTATTAATTTTAATTTCCTTCACTAATATTTTTTGTCAAATACTATGTTAATATTTTTAGAGACTAAAAATTTTTATGATTCCAAATATGGAATAATTTTTTCCAAATTTCTATCACATAAGTGGTAGAAATTAATTAAAGTTTAATCTCTCATATGTATCGCAACAACTGGGTTTTAAGAGAAAATGATTAAATGTTTGTAATATTTTTATATCAAATTTCAATTTTATATTAGATCCAATGAACTAAATTTTATTAATTGATATAAAATTGATCTAATGAAAAATTAAAACCAATTGAAAATATAATTTATCACTCTAAATTATTTACATCAAAAAGTGGTTTTGAAGTAAAAAATCAATATTTTTCATTATTTATTCAAAATTAATTTTTTTAAAGGTTTTTAAAAAATTCACACTAAGTTAAATTTAACAATATTATTTAAAAAATTTGATTTATTTTATAAAATTAAATTTCTAAAATTTTCTAAGATAAATTTTATTATTGCTCACAAAAAGTCATAAGAAATAATTCATTTGAGAAACTAATATTTCAATACATAAAAAGACATAACCCAAAATTATATGTCTTATTATAAATATGTTTTATTTATATAAAACCATTGTAAATAATATTTAAAAATAATTTATTAATATTTATATTTTTATGTTTAGCAGCTATGTAATAACTATATCATTCAAATAAATATAATAATAAAATGTTGTTTTATAGAAACTCTATGTTGCATGATACATAATCCAAGTCAATGTTGCAATTAGAGAAACATTAACTTATTTTAGCTTATGACAAATTCTTAACATGGTTTATCAATAAATTCAAGAAATAAATGAATTTAAATTTATTTGGAAGGAAATTGTTTATAAAAAACTCAGCGTGTTACATTACATCCCCCCATAAAATTAATTTTACCCTAAAAATTCATCATTATGATACAAAAAAATTTGGATAATTCTACCTCATAATATCCTTATATTCCCAAATATCTTTCATTAAATTATGGTTACCCCACAAAACATTTTCAAGTTGAGTGGTATTGTTTCATATAACATTCAGTGTATGATCTAGAAGTTAAATAATTTTTCTCTATAATAATGATCATGCTCCAATTGTATGACCTCTGAGTTCAGTTCATGTGAAGGTTCAAGAATATACTTCATCAGGAGTGATACATGGAACACATGAAGGAATTGAGAGATATTTAGATGAAGATCCAATAGATCCCTGTATGATCTTGAATTTCAAATGGATTGATATTCCTAAAAATTAGTTTCCCTTTCTTACCAAATCTCATAACCTTCTTCCATATATAAATTCAAAGAAACACCTTCTCACCAACTTCAAATTCTAGATCACATTTATGATTATCCACAAAACATTTCTTCCAAATTTGAGCTACCTTGATATTCTATTTAATGGTTATACCCTTATCTTATATTTTTTAAGCTATATTATGTCCCAATATATTTAATTGTCCAACTTAATCCCTTCACATTGGATCTCAATTTTGTTTCCATATTTGTCTTCTTCAGGATCCATATGAATTAGTTAGTGAAATATATTATTATGAGAAAACACTTCTATAGGAAGGTGTTAATCCCAACCATAATAAAAATACAATGAAAATTATCTTATTATATCTTATAGGGTTATAATTATTCTTTAAAATAGAATATCCATATGATGATGATAACTAATGATGAAAGTAAATTTGGTATCAAGAGTTTACTGAAGACTTCACTAGAACATTGAGATAAACTTTAGATACCCATCATATTCAATGGATGTGGCACTTCAGGAAACCTTATTTCTTCATTAATGTATATCCTATCTATATGATCTTGAGAGAATTCCACCCTAGTAGCAATGATGTGTTCTGGCTTAGTAGGGTGATAAATTACCACCCATATAGTTATAAACCCTTTATAGGTTTCTGGGAGTCTAACAACAAAATCCATAGTGATGTTCTCCCATTTATATTCTAGTATGTGTAATGCACGAAACATACCCTTATACATTTGTCTTTAACCCTTTAATTGGTGGAATACTAAGAACTATGATACAAATTCTATGACATCCCTCTTCATTCCATCCCACTAGAAGTATTCTATAAAATCTCTATAAATCTTCATAATTTGAGGATGAATATAAAATGATGAAATGTGATATTCTTTCATTATTGTAGGAATAAATAGATCATTCCTAAACCCTACCATTTCATTTTAATAAAATTTATTATCAAGAAAATTTCCAACCTTCTTTTTCATTTCTAAATCTACATTCACTGCCTCTTTAATATTTACTTGGAATGAGTGTTGAGCATTCAACTGAACAATATAAATATTTTCCACTTCAATCTGAATATCTAGATACATTATTTACAATCTAGAAATATTTCATCTCTAGTGATCCTCATCATGGATATGCTATCATGATCCTTTTGACTCAATGAATCAGCCTCCTTGTTATCTTTCCCATGGTGGTAATGTCTTGATATGTAATAATCATCATCATCTCTAACCATATTTTCCAGCTCATGTTCAAATCCATCTATGTGAAATTATATTTCAAACCTTCATGATTGGTATATATATCACACATTTGTACATTAATATTATTCTTCCATATCATTGATGAAATGATTACCTCTTATACCTATAAATTATGAGTTGGGTAATTTTTTCCATGAATTAATCTTCATTTGTCACGAGGTATAAGTGATAAACATGTTATTCTACCTAATAACACATTACAATACCTTCTGGGAAGAATAAATATATATTATAAACCATTATCCAGTATTGGGTAATGTAAGCATAAGTGATCTAGATAACCATATCGTTATTTCCTTGAAATTGTCCTCACATTCATCTATCCCAAAGAACTTGGCACCCTACCGAGTTAACTTGGTCATGGGATAAGATAGTCATGAGCAATTCTCAAAAAATAATCAATAATATCCCACTATACCCATAAATATATAGATCTCAATCGTTGTGGTTCATCTACGCCTTCATTCAATAGCCTCATTGTTTGAATGATCCACTATTATACCCTCTCTTGTGAATATATTCCCCTAAAATGAAATATTTTACATTCAAAATTCACACATAGAAAAATTTTCATGCAGCTTATCCTTACTTAGGGTCATTAGTAAAATTCTCAAGTTGCCTTCATTCCCATCCATTATCTTTTAATAGATAATAATATCATCTATAAATACCTGAAAACACTAATAAAGGTAATATATAAATACTATATTCATCACATTCATAAACATGGAGGAGGAATTTCTAATAACAAAAGGCATTAATATATATATATTCAAAACATCCATACCTTGTGTGGAATGTCATCTTTGGTATATCCAATTTCTTGGCCCTAAATTGATGATATCGATAATAAATTTCAATAATGGAAAATTATTGAGCTCCGTGTTGTTGATCGAACAAGTCATCAACATGGGGAAGATGATATTTTTTCTTAATTGTGATCTTGTTAAACTCCCAATAATCAATGAAAAGTCTCATTTATCCATCATTCTTTAAATAAAAAAGAATAGTTCCACCCTAAGGTGACACACACGGACGGAACAATCCCTTGTAAAGACTTTTATGGAGTTCTTCTTCAATTCCTTCTACTCAATTGGGGACATTCTATAATGATCCTTTGAAATTAGTGTGAAACCATGTATGAGTTCTATTGAGATATGTTCTTCATTTTTTAGTGGAATACTAGGAAAATATTTCTGAAATATATCCAAAAATTCCAAGAAAATCACCAATTTAAATTCTCCCCAACCATTAGACACAAAAAAAATTCTAAATGGTAATTAATAACCATAAATTGAATGTAATTTTTATATTATGTTTATACGTATCATAACATGGAAATAAAATCACATGTTTGTGGGAAATTTTAAAACTAACTATGTATTCGTGAAAATTGATGTGGGATTTATTTAGAGAATCCCAATCCATTCTTATGATAACATCAAATTTATCTAAAGTGATAATTACCATATTTTTAGGAAGAACATTCCCACAAATCTCTACGAGAGAGGAATCATATATTTGAGATGCAATCATCATACCATTTGGGGTTTTTACTTATTATTACACATATAATCATTTAGGTGGAATCCTAATTCTCTTATATGATTATTTAGATATGAAATAGTGGGTAGATCTAGAACAAAATAAGAAATTAGTTTTTCTAGAGTTAATAGTAAGTGTATCTTTCACCGCGTCACAATCACACTCCTCGTTAGAAATATTGATTTCAAGATATTTCACATTATCTTATGGTATAAAAGTTTTTTAATTCCAATCATCATCAACTAACTTTGGGATTGGGCATGGCTGATCACAATTCTCATCTTCCTTACTCATGGACAACTACATAATGGTGGGAATTCTATGCAACAATCCCTATTTTTTCTCCATTTCCCAACTTCTTCTCATCATTTCAGTAATCAATTTGATTTCCTTCCCTATCACACATAAAACATTTATTATACTCCATAATAAAATTACATACATGCTTCATTCCAAACATAGATCATAAAATAAGTCTCATATTCTCATATCCATAGTTTTTAGACTTTATTTTGGACCCCATATTCCTTTTATTCTTAATACCATGATTTTAATATGTAACTCTAGCTTTCATTCTAACAATTATTTCCTAATGAAAAATATCTACATGTCCACTAAAGTATCTTGTGCTCAATTCCATTAAGAGGCTTGGATTTAGGCCACTATAAAACTTACCAACCATACTTACTGGTTTAATGATAATTCAAGAAGCCAATGTTTCAAGTATTGTAAAATTATCCTCATATGTACCAACTAATTCATCATTCTTTCTGTCCAACTTAGGGAATTACTTTTCCATATTCACATTAATAATGAGAATAAATTAATTCTTGAATAATAATTTCTTGAACTAATCCCAATCCATGAATTCATTTTCACCATGCTTCCTTATATTCTCGATTAGAGACTATCACTAGTCAGCTTAATCATCTAAACAATATATATATATAGGATTACATTCTCATGTTCTAAACATTAGTGGGTGTAACATAATTATTTAGGTGTACCAATCCATTGTTTGACAACAAGTGGATTAGAAGACCTTCTGAAATAAGGTTGAGATTCCTCATGAAAGACTCAATAGAATTTTGTTCCAAACTTTTCTTATTTGTAAGTCAATCATGGTTCATAGCTTATGAAATTTGGCTTGGCATTGGAATGTGATTTTTTATTATAGATCCCATATCATTGGGTTTCTTCGTATTAAAATCATTTCATTGTCTATCACAATTACCATTTACAATGTTCCATTGGGTTACATCCATTGACTAAATCCCAAAATCATACAATAACGGATAGTTATCATAGTAAGTAACTATTTAATGATAAAAAACAACTCAAATAATGTCTAAATTATGAAAACTTATTTAATATATAAAACCATAGATATATCCATCCAACTCATATTTAAACTCTTTATGAAGTTTCATGAATATTTTCTAGATTCCCATATCAAATCACCTCGGAGTGTCAAACCTAGTGTGTAGCATGGCCCATTTTCATGCAGTAGTTCCTAATCGAGTCTTGATCGGTATGGTATTTTAGGGTTTTTACCTCTATATGAATCTGTGTTGAAGCCACATCCACTTGTATTATCCAGATAGGGATATATTTCTAGGAATCCACTCTCTTTATCATTTACCAAACATCAATGACATTTTCCTACACTTTTACTCTTCCATATAATTATCCTTAAACATATCCTCAGATTTATCACCAAGGTTTTCTAATCCCATTTTCCAAAGGACAACTAAAAAGTTTCTCTAATACCAATTATAGTGACCCATTCATTTCATAAATTAACAATTCATGATTTTTTTCGAAATACATAATACATTTCAGTAATAGATTTATAAAGACCATACTAGTTTAGTTATTGGGGAACATAGAAACTTAAATAATGCAACATAGATGTACACTATTATCTACCACTAGGTTCATCATGAATATATCCCTTTATAGACACATCAAGAATAATAAATATCATCATAAAATAGAAAGAGGAAACATAAAAGTGGGTAAGATCATATGTTCATTACAGGTAAACAAGGTAGATATGTGAGAATAATCAAGATCATAAGGGTATGAGAACATGATAATAACAATAAAAGACCACACCTGGCATGTAAAAGATCATAAACATCCATTATGGAATAAATATTTATAGTTTATAAGACATGAGTCATAAAGAACTCAAGAATATAATACATGAAAGAATAGTATAGGAAAAAGACATATAATTTTGGAAGACACATAAAAATATATTGTCATTTCCTATATGTAAAGAAACATAGACAAAACTATTTAGGGAACTTCAGGGTGACTATAACTACTAGGAAGGGCACACCACTATCCCTCGTCACAATCCATTCCTTTAATGGGATCAGTTTTATTCATCTTCCCATAGTAGATTGTTTTTTCACATCTCCCCATAGTGGATCGAGATTTTCCATCTTCCCATAGTGGATCAGGTTTCCCCGACATCCATAGTGGATCAACCCAGTCAACTTGATTTCCATAATGATACCAAGAGTTTTAAATACTTAACCAATAAATTGGAGGTTGATACATGTCCCAACAATATCATAATTAATTCATACATACATGTGACTGAAGATCATAAATAGTAATTTCCCAACCCATGAAATGAAATGGGTATCATAAACATGAAATAATATCATAGACTATGGAAAAAATAGATAATATTTATAATAACTCTATCAAAGAATAACCCATGAAAATAAGTAGGTTTCATAATTATATAACCCGTGAATGAAAAAGGGGTTTCATAAACATGTAAACCATGAAAGAGATATTGACATCACAAACATCATTCCTCAAATACATTAAACATTTAGAAAAATAATAGGAATGAAACCCTAAGAAAATATCCCTGAAAAGGCATGAGTAACACAAACAGATGGCATCTTATTTAGAAAATAATTTTTAAATATCTTTGGAAAATAATTTTTGGAAAATATCTTTTATTATTTGACGAAAAATTTATAAAATATACAACATTTTGGAAAACATTATTCATTTAATTTATAATTGAAAACATATAAGGGATTATTTCAACACCATAAATCATTATTTAAAATTATTTTTATTTAAAAATGAGATAAAAATTTCATTTTTAAAAAAAATTGAAAACAATTTTGAAAACATTGTTTTTTAATAAAATAAATTTTTGATCGAAAATAGAAAAGTGGTTATATTTTTTTGAAAAAAGTTTCATAAATATATTATGTACCCTAGAGTGGAGAAATGGTACTGTTACATGAATACATCATGACTAACCAAAAGATAAGATAATTCATGTGTTTTCTTGAGAGATAGATCATTCAATTTCATCCTTGGAAGCGCAATCCTAAAAAATCCCAACAAATGATGAGATTGTTTTAGTAAACACCTACCACTTGGTAACTCTGAATAGAATCCCCAATGTAAGAAAATGATTGTACCTGAAGCATAAAATATCCAGAAAATGGAAACAATTATGTTATAACATGTCAAATGGTAGTATATGCACCATATAAAATAATATATTGTCCTAATAATGGGTTCCCCAGACCCAAATTCGACATTTATTTTGATTACTATATTGTGTATATAGTTAGATATACATGATGTATACTAACCATTATAGTGCAGAGTTTTCAGTATACTCTTTTGAAATGGTAATTTCTATAAATTAAAGGTCATATCAAAAGGTTGTTGTAGATACTATAATATAATAAGAACATAGAGATACTATTACATTAATCATAAATAAATTTCATATGGTATAAATTAATCTTACTAACTAGACACATTATATGGTTTAATATCAAGTGTTGGGGCTCATAAGAATTGAGACTTTTCGTTGTGACCTTGAATTTTATCAATATAAATTTCATTCTTCTTATTATTTCATATATTATACATCACATAAAATCAAAAAGAGTACACAATATAAACATTATAAATGGAGAAATAATGAAGGAAAATGTATTTCTAGAAGTTAGGGATCCTATTAAAATGGAATTGTAACTTGACCATTGAAATAGTAATGTGACACTTATGAATAGTAAACCAGCCAATAGAATATTAACCCAACTAGTTATATTATAAATAAAATTTGTTTAACTTATAAAAAAATATTATTTATTAATATCATGGAATAAAAAAATAAATGTTTTAGAAATAATAAATTAGGTGTTTGTATTTTTGTTAGTTATAAATATTTAAGTGCAGTTTTATAAAAAATAAAATGATTTGATAGAAAGTTAAATTTCTTAAAATGTATTCATATATTAATATTTTTTCTTATGATTATACGATAATTTTATTATACTTTAATTCATTTTTTAAAGTGTTGTAAAATGAGTTATAATTTCAAAATTGGTATTTTTTGAGTGAATATGGATTTTATATAAAAATAGAATTTATAATATTTAGAAAAAATTATAAAAGTGGTTTCATTTTTTAATTATACATGTCGAAAAATAGTTAAGGTGATTTTATTTGCGATTTTTATAAAATAGTTGACTTTCTGATTAATAGTGACATACATTAATTTATGTTATAAAATAAATGCATGAATTAATGATTCATGGTTGATGTGTTGATGATGTAATCTCCCTCATTTCTAAATCACATTTAGTAGACACTATAATTAGTCAATATAATCCACAATGTTCATTTCCTTGATCCCGAATAGCTCGAAGGCCTTCGTTTTTATTGATTTTTGATTACCCCCCTTTCAAAGGATGAGGGGGAACCCTTACAAAGCCTGTAGCCGCTGAGATTACATGGGCTGTAGGCTTAGGAGATTACATGATCCAAAGGTCTTATGGAATTCAACTAGACTATCTACAAAGAACTACCCCTCCCCCGCATCTGCGTCATGATAATATCTCTCCACCTTCGCATGGCCATGTGGATAGGCTTCCCGTGCAAGCACAGGCAGGTCCCGATGGCATATCCATACCCAATCATTCTGAAAAATTCATTTGGCTCTGCTCTGGTGAGTGCACCTACTCTAAATCTGCTTCTGGGGCTGCTCCTTTTTGTTGAGTCTGTGTAGGGCAACTACATGTGGCCAGAATGCCTTAAATGTGGCTTGAAATTCCTTCTGACCCGAAGGCCTGGGTGGCCCGAAAGCCTTAAGGACTCCAAGCCAAAACAGGTACCAAAGATGAATAGTTCCAGCTACTATAGTACTGAATAGTACCTATTATATAACTACTATATTTCCTATTGTAGTACTTTCAAAGTGTACAGTTCTGCTACAACGCCTGCTATAATGTACAGTTCTGCTACAGTTCTTGCACAGTGTACAGTTCTGCTATAATTTCTGCTACCGTACTTACTACATTACCCTTGGAAATATTCCTCTACCTAGTTTTGAACCTAGGTCTCGTGGATGCACTTAAGGATACCTCACCAACTGGGATGAGGATCATGTTCTAGATCCTTGAGAAAAAAAAATATACCAATGAGTAAAATAATCAAATAAACACCCCTCTCCTCCATTATAAATACAACCCTGAACCCCGAACCACCTCTTCACCTCACACCACTTAAGACATAAATATTGAAATAATTATTCCAAATCCCCTTCCCAAGTATCTCCCCCAATTTCCATGATCCTTTGGTCTCAATAATAGACCAAACTCAAGTGCCACAAGGATGTTCTCAAGGACTATAATTCTACTGGTCAAAAACTCTTTCCTTTTTTTTCTTTTCAATTTATTTTATTACATTATTATCTCCTCACCTAACTATATCCAAGTGATGTGATTACACTATTAAAATTTATATAATTGAGTGTTTTGTGTTAATGGAAGAACCCATTATCATTTCTCTTTCTGTTTACTTTTATTATAAAATTGAAAAGAACTTCCATGAGGTGATGATATAATACCTCCAGGGATAACATGTTTTTTCTATTATTCCTTAAAGGATGGTCATTAAACCATTTTTGGTTTAATATAAATTATAATATATTTATTAAAATCTATTTAATGTTATGTAATTAGTATATATACATGATATTAAATAGTGAAAAATAAACTAGTTCGTGATGATCGAAAAACTGCCAAATTGATCCAAATAATTATCAATAGAGATCTATTTAAAGATTAATCCTTACCAAATATAACCAAATGAATTATATAACAAATTTACCATATATAGTATCCTTAATAACATGTAATTTCAAATCAATAAAAAAATTCTAATTTTAAAATATTTTCCATACATTTATAAAACTACATAGATCATTAAAACGAAGAAAACGGACTCTCTCAAATGATAAAATTGTATCTTATAACTTATCAAAAGGGCCAATATTGAAATTAATAAAATTATAATAACTAAAATACATGTATTACATTTTATCAATTAATTAATATATACATATAATTTGATTATCTAGGACATTAATGACAAGTGCATAACACTTTCAGAAATAAGGTAAGGGATTCTTTCCAAATCTCCATTTTTTCATCAGCTTGCACTTTCACTCTCTTTACCCTAATTTAATTATTCATTATTTTTATTTAATTCATATAAATTATATATATATGTTAAAAAAACATGTATACAGAGCATTCCATCATTCTTTTGTGGGGAAGTATAGGTTTTTTAATGTTTCCCTCCCCAATACGTTTCGATGGGTAAGCCCAATTCAAGGTAACTTCCCAATTTTTTGCCATTTTATAGTGCACTCCATATTATATATTAATCCACCTTTATTTTTCTAAAATAACTCATTTTCCATTAAAAAAATCATATTTCCTTTGTGGTATTTACAATCAATTATTCCATTTATTTTTTATAGAATCTAAAATATATTCCTTAAACAGTACTAAAATGTTTTATTTATAATTTTCCTCAAACACTCTTCTTACATGTTTTATCTTCAATTTGACATAAAAAATCATGATATATGCCTATTTATCCTTATGAATTTCTATTTATGATTTAAATCCATTATTTTATGGACACCTTTATGATATTCCCCTTTGTTATTCATTATGACAAGGTTACAATACTGATTCCTTTACATGGGTAACCCTTATGTTTATTTTTCAAGTCGAACACATATTCATGAACAAGTTATAATGGGTGTACCTAGATATTACTCTAATTCATTGGTTAATTTTTAGTCTTTTGAGGATTAATGTTGGGAATTTATGTGAACCTGATTTATTTATGTGACATTGTCCCCCAAGTGATATATTCTTGTCAGTTAGCCTTGAATTATGTTTTTGTTTGGTTATATGTGTTTTTTTCATTTCTATATTTCCATGATTATATTTTACCATGTTATAAAGGCCACTGTTCTTTATTTTTATTCATATTTAGGCCTTTAATGTCATCATTTTATGCCTTCTTATACATGTACTATGTTTTATTCCTGTTTTTATTCCCTTATCGGGATTTTTAACTCATCCCTTTTGTCCATATATTCCCCAGGTCCGATGGTGGACGGCGAGACCGATGATGGAAACTACGGCGACGATGAAGGTGGTACTTCTGAGAAGCGATGATGAAGGAGATGACTGGATGTTGGTTTGTCGTCAGATCAAATCGAAGCAGGTGAGCGAATTACGCGTCTCAAGGTGGCTCTTGGTTCAACCCATAATGATGCAATTGGCACATGATATGGAAAGAAGTTTATGGATTTTGAAATTTGAATTTTAAACCATGGCGCGGTGCTTTGGTTCTGAAGAAGTGGGAAGTGATGATTTTCTATTGTTTTTGGAATGTGGTGCGTTTTTGTAATATGGTGAAGTTTTTTGAACCTTGTGATGTATGGTTACCGCTTACCCTTAAATCGCTTATTAGAAATTATCAAAAAAAATGGACTCCCTAGGTTATCCTATGAATATATAGGATCTCAATAAAAGCTATGATCACTTTATGGATGATTAAAATAAACAATTTTTATTGAATTTCCATGTTTTCTATTTTAAATACCTAAACATAAAAAGTGACTGTAGTTTATAATCATTAGATTATAATTTCATGGTTAATTAGTCTTAAAATAATGTAATAATATATGTAACAGTCAAGGGTCATTATAATTGGTATCAGAGAACAATCTAGTTATTTTTTGATATTTAAACTATATCACATTAGTGTAAATTTTTGGGATAATTTTATCACTATGGATAAACTATATTTGAACATATGGAATAAAAATTTATGGTATACTTTTAAATTATGTCTTATACCTTTAATGTTATCATTTTTTATTTTATGTGGTTAAATATTAAAAAAACTATTTAAATAGTCTATTTTGGGTGATTTAAATTGTTAAAAAATGAAAAAATATATTTAAATGTAGGATGATCATCTATGTTTCCAAGAATTAAATCACATATTAAATGTTTATTAGAACTACTCAAATAGCACCTCAAAATATTGATGTTGAGTTCTCTATTATAAATGGAGAAATTATTGTCTCCAAAGTATATAAATCCACTTAGTTAATATTTGGGTCCTGAACCCCCCCCCCCCCAACAAAATCTAATCTTATATCATTTTCTTTAGTTTGATTCTATATTGGGAATGGATTGACTATCTTTATACAAATAAAACATAAAATTTTGGGAAAGGGAGATAACACTTCACATCATGAGGCATCATTTAATTATGTACAAGTGTTAGGAGGAACATGAATTTCATTTGGAATCTTCATATAAATTATATATATTATTTCTTTATAATAGAGTGTATCAAAATTAAATTATTGGGACAAAAGAGAGGATCTTGCCCAAAGGTCGTCCCATTGTGAAGGACTACGTATATTTATTCCTTGAATAATTATCTGGTATTCCTCTTGATTGAGTGGTTTTATTTTCAATTAAACATATTCTTGGATCTGTTACTATATCAAAGAAACCTTATATCATAGAGACCATATTATTAGAGGAACTGAAGAATTATTTATAATAGAATGTAGGCAAGGGTTTTATACACACGAGTAATTCATAGTGGGGTACACCCATCCTCTTTTTCAAGACAAAGGATAGATCAATTCACCTCTGTATTGATTTTCATATTCTCAACTTAATCACAATAAAGATTAAGTATCCCCTTACATGGATTGATGACTTTTTTGGTCAACATTATGGGTCCAAGTATTTCTCTATGGCATACCTTCATTTGGGATATCACTAATTAAAGGTGATGAAGGAATGTAATCCTAAGAATACCTTTTAAACAAGGTAGGGACACTATGAGATCAAAGTGATTTCCTTCGAACACACTAATGATCCCACAACATTCATTGATTTAATGAAGAGAGTCTTTATAGATTATCTTAACAATTTTGTGGTAGTCTTCATCAGTGATATTATTATATACACCAAGAGTAAGAAGGAACAGGAGGTTCATTTGAACACTATGTTGAAGACCTTATGGAGGGAAAAAATTAGGAAATATATATTAAATTTGAGTTTTGGATGGGGGATGTTTCATTCTTGGGGCATAATATTACCTGTGAAGGGATGTCCATGGGCTATTCAAATAAAAGGGCAATAGAAGAGTTCTCTATGCTAGAATCTGTAATGGAGATCCATATTTTATTTGGTATATATGGGTATTAATCAATATTGGTGAAGAATTTATCATGATTGTAAAACCCACTAACCAATCTGAATTTGAATGGAGAGATTTTTTTTCGAATAGAGAATTTGAATACTAATTCAAAGAGTGGAAAGATAAGATTATCACTACACAAATGCTCACACTTCTGACAAGTGGGCAAATATTATTTTTTTTAAATTGATGATTCAAATAAGTACTTGAAATGTTTACCGATGAATAATGGTAAAGTGATATCCCACATCTCAAGGTAGTTAAAAAATTATGAGAAAAACTATACAACGCATTATCTGGAGTCAAAGGTTGTGATCATTGTGTTGAAAATATGGAATAATTATCTATATGGGGAGAAGTGTGATATAGATACTCTTCATAAAATCCTCTAGTATATATTAATATATAAAGAGAATAATATTTTCCACAAAAGATAGTTATTCCTCATCAAGTATTACAAGTTCTCAATACACTACTACCCTAGAAAAGTAAATAAGGTGGTGGATGCTTTATATAGAAAGGATACTACAACTTTATCAAGGATGAGAATTGAAAATAATCCAATATTCTCATATTTTCAAAGGATGGATGTGGGAACCATTAAGGAATTTACAACATCAATCATTTTACAAAAAAAATTATCAACAATCAATCATAGCTAAAATAAAGGATGTTCCAAGAAATAATGTGAAAATTCAGAATAAGGTATAATCTATGAGAAAGGTCAAATACATTAAAATTTAAAAAGAAGGATTTGTACAATTTGGGTCAAAACTATTATATAATTCAATCCATATATAAATAAAGAGATCCAGAATGATGCATATAGATTAAACTTCTTTATTCACCCTGGGAGCAAAAAGATGTATCGATATCCCTAAATGATCTATTGGTGGGACATGATTAAGAAAGAGATAACCAAATATGCATTAATGTTCCTAGTATATCAGCATGTTAAGGATAAAAGGAAAATGTTTAATAATATGAATCAACCACTATCTATACCAATATGGAAGTGGTAGAACATCACCTTAAAAATTTTCATTGGACTTCTAAAGACATCCCTAGAAAATTGTACTATATGTGTTGTTGTGGATATTATTTCAAAGAAACCATACTTTACTGAAATTTGAGAGGAATTATCAAAAGATCAACATTCACGGATATACATTATTGAAGTAGTAGGGCTTCATGGATTACCACTATCGATTAATTCAGAACAAGATCTGATATTTACCTCAATGTTCTAGAAAAGCCTCCTACAAGCTCTAAACATTGAGTTGAACATTAGTGTGGCATATTATCCGCAAATAGATGGATAATATGAACTGAATATTCATACACTAGAAGACATGTTGAGATAATGTTATATGTACTTGAATAGAGGATAGAACCATCATCTTCATTGGGTCAAGATCACACACAACAACAATTTCTACTTAAGTATCTAGATGACTCTATTCAAAGCCCTTTATAGGAAAGGATGCAGAACACTGGCATGCTAGTATTAATTATTTGAACTAAATCTACTAGGACCTGAACTGTTTAAAGAAAGGGTGGTAAACATAAAACCCATTCAGAAACACATCGAAACAGCCCAAGGTGGATAGAAGGCTTATGTTGACAATCATCAAAGGGACCAGATGTTCATGTTTGGATACATGGTATTCATATGAATATCTCCATAGAATAAGATCATGAGATTTATGATGAAGGGAATGATAAATTATAGTTACTTAATCCCCTTCAATATTATTTGATCATGTTGGAGACGTGGCATATCTACTAGCACTTCCTCCTACAATGTCTCAAGAACATGATGTGTTCCATGTATCCCTCTTGAGTAAGTACATACCGTAACCTCAACATGTACTAAATTCAGTGGTGGTAGGGTGTGAAAATGATCTCTTCTATATGGATAATATAATTAATATATTGAACTATAGAAATAAATTTCTGCACAAAAATAATACTTTCCTGGTCAAAGTGTATGGAAGAACCATAAGTATGAAGAGGAAACATGGGAACTAGATGATGCAATGAAGGAGATGTAACCTCACATGTTTTCACCATAGTATGTAAAACAATATTTTGAGGGTAAAATTTTATAAGGGGGATGAATGTGATGAATCTGAATTCTATCAATAGAAATTTCCTTCTTAAAATTGTGCCATATATTATAAATCACATAAAATCATATAAATAACACAATGAAAAAAATAAAAATTCATAATGAATTAAATAAGAGGTATTTATAGAAGTTATTCAATAGATACCAATGGAATAGTCACTTGACCATTGGAATAGTAATATGACCCTAATGAATAGTGAACCAGCTAATAGAAAAGTAACTGCATCTATTAAATTATAATTAAAATTTGGTAAAATTATAAATAAAAATATAATATATTTATATCTTCTAATTAGTAAATAAATGTTTTAGAAGTGATAAATTGTGTGTTGGTGATTTTGAATGTTATAAATATTTAATCAAAATTTTATAATTAATATATTTATTTAAAAGAAAATTTATTTTCATAAAATGTATTCATAAATTTTTATTTTTTTTCTTTTAATTATATGATAATTTTATGATACCTTAATTTAGTTTTCAAGGTGTTATAAAATCAATTACAATATTAAAATTGGTATTTTTCGAGTAAATGAGAATATTATTTTAAAAATTAATTTTTTATATTTATAAAATCATTTACATAAAATGGAGTTACTTTTTGAATTATACACATTTAAAAATAGTAATAGTGCCTTTTTGGTATTTTTCTGAAATTATTGATGTTTTTATTAATAGTGATATATGGTAATTTATAGTATAAGCTAAATATAAGAATTATTGAGTCTTTTTTATATGAATAGATGATGTAAGTAGCCTTGGTTCGAACTCACATTCATTATTTTTTGTAATTATTCACTTAAATCCACACTATTTCTAGACTTGATCCAAAATTATAATCAAATGAGTACAATAGTCAAAAAACACCCCTCTCCTCTACTATAAATACCACCCCTCACCACATCTTGACCTCATGCATCTTGAGTCTCAAATCATATCAAAAGTCTACCTAAAACACATCCAAAGTCACTACCCCCATGTCCAGGAGCATTTTGTCTCAATAAAATACCAAACTAAAGTTCCACAAGAAGGTTCTTATAGAGGATAATTCAAGAAGTAAAAACCTATTTCCTTTTCTTGTAATTTCATTTCAATTACTTTTCATTGTTAATTCTATCATCACCTCCCATTATACAAGTGGAATGATGACTCCAGTATCTGTTACATACAATGATTTTTTTAATGGAAAAAACCATCATAATTTCTCTTTCCCTCTCTTTTTATTCAAAAAATGAAAACAACATCTCTAATGTGTTTATTTAATTCCTTCATGGACAACGCATTTTCGTTTTTAAATTCCTCCTTCATGGCTGGTCATAAAACATTTTTTATGACAAAAAATATTATAATATATATATATATTATAACTTATTTAATTCCATGGAACAATTATATATTCATGATATTAAATAATGAAAAAACTTAGTTGTGATGATCAAAAAATCTCTAAATTAATCCAAACAATTATCATTAATGTTTTATTTAATGATTCATCATCACCCCATATAAACACATTAATTATATAAACATGTTATCTTCTACATGATAACTAATAACTTGTAATTTAAATTCTAAAAAACTATTCTCATTTTAAATTATTTTCGAAACTGGTATACCAGAAAAATGTTCATGAAACCCAACAAAATTAATGCTCTAGAATGATAATCATTTATCTAATAACATATCAAAAAAATTGATATATGAGATTAATAATATTTTAATAAAATATATTTAATGGGTAAATGGTTATAAATTAATTAATTAATATATTTCTTTTGATTATTTAGGTCTTTAAGATCAAGTGTAGAACACTATCAAACATACTATATGGTATTCTTTCCAAACCTCCATTTTTTATTTCGGTTTATTTGTTACATCTATTACACCCAATATAATAATTCTTTATTTTTATATAATTATTCTAAATTATAGGAATATTTTAAAAATTCATGTATCCATATCAGTTAGTCTTAATTTTATTATGAAATATATGTTTTATAACAGTTCCCCTCTCAATTATTCCTGATAAGCATGGTCGATTCAAAGGTACCTTTTGATTTCATTTCCATTTTTACGTGCACTCCATAATATTTTTCATCCACATTTATTTTTATAAAATAAATAATTTTGTCATGAAATAAAATCTTGGTTTATTTCTTGTCTTATTCAATCAATTATTCTATTTCTATTTTAAACAATCTATAATATTTACCTTACACCGAACTAAAATTATTTATTTCTGAAGTATATTAAATGAACATCCTACAAGTTTTAAATTAATTTTGAAATCACTTATAATAATCTATGACCATACCTCCTTATTAGTGTCCATTTTTTATTTAAATCCATTATTTTGTGGACAACATTATGATATTCCCTTTTTTATGCATTTTGACATGATTAAAATATCCATTCATTTTTATGGGTTTCCCTTATGTTTTATTTTCATGTAACACATATATTCATGAACATGATATGATAGTTGTGCCCATATAGTGCTCTAATTCATTCGGTAATGTTTACAGTCATGGGATATCATGTTGGGACATGGAGTGAACCTAATTCCTTTTGTGTACTTTTTCTACCATGTAATGTATTCTTGGAAGTTACCCTTCAATCATGTTTATGTCATGTTATATATTTTTTTCACATTTATATGATTCCATTATTAAATGTCTTCACATTATAAATGTTATTATACCACATTTTTATTCATGTTTCCCTTCTTTTCTATCATCATGTTATGCCTTCTTACTCATTTTTATGTTTTAATCCTCTGTTTATTAAATTACTAGGTCATTTATCCCATAATTTATGTTCATTTATTCCCTGGGTTATCATATACAAATGTAGAAGCTACATGAATTTAATGATATCTTTATGGATGAATAAGATTAATATGTTTTTTATTTCCATTTCCATAGTCTTATGTACCTAATCATTCAAATACACTATATTTTATGATCCATGTCTTGTAATATGAATGTTTATTATGCTCAAAATCATGTTATAATGTGTGAAAAAGTATTGGTCCATTAAAATTCTTCTCATGAAGTTCACACATGGAGATATATGGTAGTGATATTATAAGGATAGACCTACCAATAATAACACCAAATGTTTTTAGTTTCATTAGTGGTTTCTATATATAGACATGTGTATTGGACACTGGAATTGAGATCATTACAAAATGTATTCCATTTGATCACATAATTTGATGTTAGGAAAAAAATATACTAATAAAATCCCAGTGAGGTAGAATGTGGTTGGTGTTTCATTAGAGGTATGGAAGTGGTTGAATTGTAAAGGATTTTTCACCTTAGGTTTTAGGAAGTAATATGTTTATGGCCTTGTTGATTATGATGGAAGTACCTTCATAAGAACATGAAATAGTTAGTAAAGGGTAAATATATCTAGTTAAATCAACAAATAAAAAAGAAAGAAAATGGAGATGACACATCTTTGAGTCCTTATTTATGAGATACCTAAATAAAAAGTTATTATATTACACAGTACATGTTCTAAGATTGGTTATCTTTGATATGGCCTTCCTTATCTCAGTAAGGGCCTTGATGGGTTTCTAGATTCACCTCCTGGATAATGGATACTATTCACTGCTATTGAGATAAGGTCCTAGAGGGTCGTAAAAAATAGCATATTCACGAATCCTTCTTATTTAGATTAATATGTAGTCATACTTGGTGGGCCCCACCAAAGGGTCTGAGTGTTGTCCATGTTATAGATCACTGATAAATAAAGAAATTCATTTTTATTCAAGTAGAGAAAATGGGGCTGAATTTTTTGTTTAAATTTATTTATATTTTATGTAAATATGATAAAATTGTATTCGATCAAATATTATTTTAATATATAAGGTTTCATTAATATTAAGAAGGAATTATGAGTTGAGCTAAATTAATCATCTTTATCATGTAATATTATATATATATATATATATATATATTACAGGAATCATAAAAAATAATAAATAATCATAATCATGTAGTTATTTTCATGAATATTATTTATTTATTACTTATTTAGTTGGGGTTTTATTCTGGGTGTCTGGGGAACCCTTTCTAGTTAATCATCTCATCCACTATATAAGCATGAGAGGAGAAACACTGGTGTGTTGAATCATTTTATCCATGAATGAGAGCTTCTCTTTCCTCCGGCCCTCTATAGGGATAAATCCTCTATCTAAGCATAGATCCAAGAATGCCTTCAAGAAATTGAAGGCTACAGATCTTGGTGATCATCGTGATACTGAAGGACTCATCTGAACTCGACACTAGTACCCATATTACGATGAATGGAGTGCCTGTGGATTCAGGGAATGTGTTTCGATGATCTAGAGGGGTTCATCTATGGATAATTCAACCAAAGATCATTAGAGATGAGTTTTAGTCATGATTTCTTCAGTTTTGAATAAGGTATGTTCTTATTTTATCTTGTGAGCTTAGTTTATTTTACACGAGGTCCTCTTACCGTACCAGGGTTCCGATCATCGGGGATGATAGGATTCCTCATCCGGGTGATGAAAAACAGTAATCCCCAACCCACTAGCTTCCATTATGACTGAGATTACTTCAATTAGTATTAGATTGATCATGTAAAATATCTCATTCTGGAAGAATTATGTTTCTTTCAATTAAGTAGTGGGTTTAAAAACCGTCCCAACAGATCTGACCATGATAAAAACTGAGGTATTATGGGTTAGTTATGACCATTGGAAAAAAAATGGATCGTTCTTGGTTTGATGTTGGGTATTATTTTTTTAAAAACGATATTTTTTTCATTTACATATCCATTCTAGCCAGGTTTGGAAGAAACAATTTATCTAGCCAGCTGTTGTCACATATATTTTTTGAATGAAAAAATAATAATAAATATGTTTTTATCAATTAATAACAATTATTTTTTTATAATATTATTTTTATTTTATAAAAAACATAATAGTGTTTTTGTTTTCATCACAAAATTTGGCATTTCCATATGGAATTATCCACATAAACAATGAATAGAAAAACCGACCAAGTATGGAAACTGTCAACAAAAATGTTAGTTAAACAATAAAAAAAAGGGTTATGTTCTATTGGGAGGTCCTAGTCTATTGACCACTTGAGGGAGACCCTCCTCCCCATGGTCACTTCATGTCGAACTGTGGTGCTGCCTGCACAACAGACACTTGTAGACTCCCTCCCAGTTCCTCCCACCTACCGTTGGTGGCTCTTCCTACTTCTCTAATCTATGAGGTGACACCCTCAAGATGAACAACCATGGTAGCTATCATACCTCCCAGTAGAGGTAAACTACCTACTCAGTAGCCTCCGACTAAGGTGCTCGCCCCTCCAGACATCGTGCAGGACAACTGCCTGCCCATATCATTAGATTTCTTTTTTTCGCCACTGGGTGCTCCACTCCTCTAGATGACATGTTCGGACCGTCAGACTCAATCTTCTCTACCCTCCTACACCAGCACCCCACCCAAACTTGAGTGGCAGATCCCCCCTTCGCAACATGTCAGTGCCACCTACCACTCCCACTTTCACGAATGCAGACAACGTCACATCACCTCATTTTCTCACGGATGGTGTACGATCTAGATCTAGTAAGGCTAGACCACTCTAGTGCACCCATTGCAATCAGGCACATCATCCTATGCCAAACCCAGCTCAGGCACCAATTGAGGCCTTTTATGGATTTTGATGTCATGTGGGGCCCCACGGTACCCCCTCTGTACCCTTCTTCTAGACCTGAATCGTTCGAATAGAGTCTCATGTATGGATTCCCAACTCAAAATGGGTCTAATAAGACCTAGATGGCCCAGTAAATCCCATAACGGGCTTTGGGTGACCATCATTGGGTCGACATGGTGTTTCAGGGCCTAATTTATTCAATGTTAATATATTTAATTAAAATAATTTTATAATTAAATTAAATTTATTAAAAGATTAATTTCTATATTAAATTTTTAATTTTAATACCTGAGATTAATTTAAATTAATTATAGTCTTAAAATAAATTAATTAGTTTATTTAGTTTTTATAATAAATGTTAAATTAACAGTGGTCCAAAAATAATTATAATATTTGAATTTAATTAATTCATTTAATTTAATTAAATAACCCTCATACTTAATGCAACATTATTTTATCTCGCTTTAATTTTAGGTTTTACCAGACATGAGAAATGATCAAACATGTTTATGTTTACCTTTATTTAAATAATTATTTAATTTTGTGCACTGTTTAAATAAGAGTTCAACACATTATCTTTTATGGTAAATATTTATAAGGTATGCATGTCCAATTTATCTGAAGTACATTTTCTCATTAGTCCCCATCACCTTTGAGAGACTGTTCTTGTACTTTGACCTAAATGATGTAGTGCACCGGACATGATGCGGACCATATAAATACAAGGATTTTGTATCTCGCATACAAATCCAAGCTATGTAATTAATCTAAAGGGGCAGTCGTCACACTAGATGGGGGACAGACTGCATCAAGAGTCAGCTATGACTCAAATTTGACCCCCCCCCCCCCTATGTCATTTTAGATGCTTCAGGCTAGTCGGGTAGTTGAATTCCATTATGCTTTTATTTATTATTTTATATATTTTTTAATAGTGGTAAAATACATAAAATAATAAATAATAATATTCATAATGATGTGAAATATTTTTTAAATTAATGTTCCATTGTGAGCATGAAAACATAGAAATAAAATGATAAACAAAAATGCATAACTTTTATCAACACAAAAATACAAAAACCATCAGCGAAATATTACATCATTAACCACCTTTCATTATTAAAATTTTAACAGAACATGGTGTTTGGAGAGCTCGTTCTTCCATAACTGAGAGTGCCTCTTCTTATTGGGGATTTTTTATGAGAATGATGGTTTGAATTAATTAAAGTTGTAGTATGGATTATCTGTAGCTGAATTTCTATCACAATTGAGGAAAATAATATAGAGAATTAGGGTTATGATTATACGAAGCTCGGATTTCACTCAATAGATTATGGAACCATGAGTAAATGTGGTTTTCTAGCCAAATACCAACCTTGAACACTCCGAGTACTGGAATAGACATAGTAAGTAGACTATGAGGGAATGTTAAAATATAATTTCCACCATAATATTAATGTGACATATTATTCGTATTCTAGTGTTGTAGGTTCTTATAATTCTATAAAATAGTGGGATACATTTAATAATTAAATTAATCGATAATGCCTAAATCGGTAATCATGATAAAAGTATCAATCTAATAGTTTGTTTTTATACAAAATGGAAAGTAATTCCGTAATAAACATTGTGAAAATATTGGACAATGTAAATGTTCTAACTAGAATGTGTTTAAAAAGTGTAGTATAAGCTCTTGTGCATGAAACTGTGATAATAGAAATTCCAAGCTCTCATGTCTCTATAATAGTTAACTCACCTTAAGAAGAAAGGGCGTGGAAATGATTTTAGGATACTCATATAGGATGAATATTATTGTTATTTCTTAATTATATCATCAAAGTATGATGTTTTTTTTTGTTACAACATCTGTTCATGTATGACATTACATGTAGTCTCATCTTCAAGAAATTTGTGAGGAGAAAGTGAAGCAAGATTTGAAATTGACGATTACATTGGTTATATGTAAATAGGAATTAATGACCATGATCTTTTTATATATTGAATTATTAACTCCTTTTCACCAGTTTAATTAATTTTTCATTATGGTTCCCAAACAAACAAGATGGAGTAAGCACGTCATTTACATTTTAGGTATGCTTCACCAGGTAGTATGAATACAATAGACAGATTACCCTTCACTTCTTATTGAGAATAAAATGAAATAAAAAAATAAAAATTACAATGTATGGTTTATCTCAAATAACATATTCATGATTTATTTCAATAACATGAGGTTTTTTATTCAAAAATAGATTATTTTCATCTCCTAACTTGAAATAAATTTTTGGATGTTTAAAATTCAATGATCAGAATATAAAAAGAAAGTACATGCTTCTTCTTCCATTAATATTAATCAAATAAATGTTTTGATCACACTTATTTTTTATTTAATATAATATTCATTTCAAATATATGTATTGAAATAAAGTAATCATGTATGTAATCGAAACATTATAAGGAGTAAGTTATATTCTATAAGCAGATGAAAAAGGGTGATTCCTATGTCAGTGGTGAAAAACACAAATCTTCTAATTTCCAAGTAATTGATCTATAAAAAATTATTGATAATAATCCTAATTTTTATCTCATGTTCTTATTATACACTAATAAAAATCATTCCAAGTTCAGAAATGAATGTTGTTCATGGGGTTTCATAATAAATCAATAGTTTAGTGGTACGTGAACTATAAGAAATACATAATGATCATAAAAGTGTAAAACATAGTTACCCAGTTGTGGAATGGTAATTAATTGTCAAGAAAAACTAAATTTGGGTGTCTTGTATATATCTACTTTTGTATTTATGATTGTTAAAGTTAAACACATTTTTTATTATTGATGTCTTTAGTTTATAAAATGAAACAATTGGAAGTAAATGTAAGCCACAAAACATTCATAATTAGTTCATCTTGAGAGCATGAAATATTAAAAGGATAAGCTGTCGGTATATATATACTTCATAATATTACTCTAAGTTATTTAGGAATGGAAAAGTGAAGTATATTCATGGTCAGAAGATATATGCTTCTTTAGGATGACACATCAATGAATGTATTCCCCAAAAATTTATCTATCGATATAATATAGCATGGAGTAATTCCTAAACAGACATTACCCTCTCCACATAACTGTATTGATTCGTGTAAGGAGGATTGAATTTAAGTCTTACATGATAACATTAATAAAAAAATTAACATGGATAAAATTCTAAACACACATTTTATACATTAGAGTCATGATTCAAGTAGTATTAATGTTTCAATTTTATAAATCATTCGTTATATTTCAATATGTTATTTTAAAATAATATTGATATCCCATAGCCATTTGTCAACTAATGTGAAAAATATATATATACAATTCATAGTATGATAGAAATCCATTCTATCATGGTACATGTGATCATATGAAATGAGTTTGTTAGCATATAAAAAAACTTTCATCAATAAAAACACATTGTGAATCATGTAATTATCCTAATGGTTTCTTAGGATATTACATAAATCTCTATGATAGAAAAGTGGTAGTCAAGTTATAGAATACATTTCTATATATTGGTGAACATATCTATTAAATATAGTTGGTAAAATATTGAATTGGGTCTTTTCGGTGTTGAATATTCACAAGTAGTTGGAATAGGAACATGATCTACCTGTATGTGTAACATGAATGTTCTAGAGACACATAATGCTTTGGACGATTAAAAACATAGGGATTGTTTTATATTCATTCCATTCTATGAAACATTATTCATTCTGAATAATATATCCTACAACTACATATTATATAATAATTATCAAATATTTAAAAGATCAATTAAAATTCAATAATGGATTTAATGTATGAAAATTCAATGGGGGTTATTATTTAGAATACATTGGTGGGTATTCAAGTGAGAAGATACATGGATTGTAAAAGTGAAGTACTAATAAGGATCAACTGTTAACACTAATTTGAAATGCCTAAATCCATTAGAGTTTTACTTTTCATAGATACTTTATTTTTTTCTTTAATTGGCAGTTGGATTTCAATATGACGGTTCATTGAAGGTTTCAATATAAAGCAACTAGAAAGGGGTGATGACATCATTGAATTACGATAGGTGTATATGTTTGAAAATCAAATTTAGGATTAAAGTAATCATATCAATCATTTAATATTAATTTCAAATGAATATTTTTCATCTATCTACTAGTGGTTAGTGGGAGTGCCATAGTTTTCCAAGTGAAATATTTTCAGTAGAATATGGAAAATAGGTATTGGTGTTACAGACCAGGTTGATTGTAAATCACTAGTGGTTGGCATAAAGTTGAAACCTATGTTATAGGGAATAGAATCTACTGAGGTAGATCTAATAATTTCTTGGACCTAATAAATTGTACATATACTAACATGTTATTGATAAAAAAAATTAAACAATAAAAGATATAATATTTTTGAGGGTCACATGGCATAAATCCCATTTAGAATAAATGCATGGGAATAGGAGGAGACTAGGTTCTGAGTTGAGTTCCATATGCTTTAGCGGTAGATCAATCATGTTTTCCATTATACGTACCGTATATAATACCTAAAACATATATATTATGGTAGTAAAATACTAGTTATATCTAGGATAACTTTATATGGATAATTCAGAATTATCTAATTGTACTTTCAAAAATACAAAATATATAAACTTGCTAAGTGGATAAGAAAGGAAACTAGTTTTTGGTGGGACACAAACTATTCATCCATCGTATGAATTTCATCTAGTATCACATGTAGTTTAACGTAATGATTAAGACAATATCATATAATCCAGTTGTAACCCTACATAAAAAACATAGTACGTTGAAGCATTTGAAGTAGTAAGAAGAAGATATTAAATGCAATAATTTTTCTAGTTCATGGAATCCAAAAAAGTAAGTAAAGTTATATCATTATAATTATGTTATTGGTAGTTAAAAATATGTCACATTTTTAGAGTGGATACAATATATATACTTAGGGATACCATCTCTTATGATGTTTTAATCATAAAAATGAGGTTGCATATTGTAGAATAGCCATGAAACATAAATGTGGTCAACCCACCAACTAGAGTTATTATTTATTAGAAATATTATCATTATCATATGAGATCTAACAAGGTTCATAAAAAGTTAGATCTAGTGCATGTGGGAGTTTTTTATTAGTGGGTTCCCTATACCCAACTTGAACAGTACTTTTGAATACAGTGTCACGTATAAAATTAGATATAAATGATGTATATTTACAATTACAGTGTAGTCTATTCATTGTCCACTACTTCTATGGTGATTTCCATATATTAAATTTCATATAAAAAGGTTATAGAAGATCCCAAGATATTTTGAGAACCTGGAGATGCTATGAAATTAGTACTAAATAAAGTTCTAATGGTATAGATATATCTTACCGAATATACATAGTAGATGTATGAATTTCAGGTGTTGGGGAGTCATAAATATTTATAATTCTTACCATGAAGTTTTCACTTTTAGAACTATGGTAGTAAGATCATGAAAATAGACATTACAATAGAAAAACCACATATTTTGGGTGTCATTGGCTGTTCCTATGTATGGATATGTTTATTGGTCTCCTAACAAGAGATCATTACCAGTGTGTTCCATTTGATTATTTTCTTTGATAAAAGGAAAAAATCCATGATAATGAAATCATGGTGAGTAAGCTTGTGTTGGGTGAGTCATTCGTGGTATGGAATTGGTTGAATGGTTAAGAAAGGATTTTCCTCTTTCATGTTGAGTAAATAATATATCTCGTCACTTATTGATAAAGATGGCAGTAACTTCATAAGACCATGACCAATGAAGTAATGGGTAAATATGTTAAGTTAGATAAACAAATAATAATATAGGAAATGGTCGATGTCATGGTAGTGCGTCCTTATTTATGATATATTTAATGAAAAATATATTATATTACACAGTACATGTCTGTAGGTTGGTTTTCATTACAATAAATCTACTTGTCTCTTTAGGGTCCATGACTGATTTCTAGTATATTATCTTTGTCTATGGATACTATTCTCTATAGTCGAGATTATGGTCTAGATTGTCACACACGATAGTGTATTCAAGAATCCACCCTATTCAGTTGAATAGGTATGTTGGACATGGTGGGCCTCACCACATGGTCAAACTATTTTCTAAGTTATCCATCACCAATAAACAAATAAATTCATTATTTTTTAAGTAAAAAATAATTGGTCTGGATTTATTTATTAAAGGGGTTTAAAAGTTAGGTAAGTATAAGAAAATTTTATTCAAACAAATATTGTTTTAATATTTATGGTTTGTTTAATATTAAGAAGGAAGGATGACTCGAGTAAAATGATTCAGTTTTATCACATAACATATTTTTTAAATATTATAGTTATGTAATAGAATAAAAAATAATATTAATGGAATAGTTTGTTTTTTCAATATTATTTATTTATTTCTTATTTAGTGGGATTTTTATTCCGAGGTTCGGGGAACTATTTCTACGTAATCTTATCACCCACTATATAATCAGAAGAGGAGAAGATATTGTGGGATGATTAATTTTCTACAATAATGAGAGAATATATCTCCTCCCAACCTATTGATAGAAAAGGCTTCTATCTGATCACACATCTAAGAAAACTACTGATAGAACGAAGGCTATGAATATTGGTGATCATCACAATGTACAAGGAATCATTAGAACTCTGCGCTGGCACCAAGATTATGATTAATGTTGAGCATGCCAATTTATGGAATATGTGTGGATGATATAGAGGTTTTAGCATTCAGAACCTTAATTCAATAATTTATAACGAAGATTTGTAGTCTTGAACTCTTCTATTTCGAATAACAAATGTTCTCAGTTAAATTTTTTTTCTCATTTTATTTTATGTGAGATCTTTAGACCATACTAGGGATCAGATATATGGAGATGGAAATTCTATTCATCCTAGTGATGAAAAAAATAAATACAGATCCAAATTTCTTTCATTGTGACCCTAGTACCTTCATATAGGTGTGTAACAAAACATGTGTCGCAAATAAGGAAAATTGATACAAAACAACCTTACTGATTTTGTAACATTTGAACAATAAATCCTCAAAAATAGGGATCATAAAACGGGTATTTAAATACAAATAACCTTAATTATAATAATCATTGAATAAATTTAAGGTAATTATATACTCCACAAAAAATAAATGTGTGGTTAATAAGTCATAAGTCTCATAAAAATAAAAGTGAGATAGAAAACACTTACCTTATGTCTTGAATCTCTTTATACTGATTAAATAATCTTTTTTAACAAATATAAGTTTATTTTAAATATTTCAAAGAACCATATTATTATATATAATACCATATATTATTTTATTATTACTATATATTTCTTTTTTAATAGAAATTCCATATTAATATTGTGTTTCAGGTAATAATTGCTTTGTTCTTCTCTTCTATTTTTATTTATTTTATTTTTGGTTCTCATACTTATATCATGATATCCATAATGTAATACATGATATAAATACCAAAATTATTTAGTATGTAATTATTTATAATCATGTATGGAATAAAAAATAAAATGAAATATAGCATTCATGGGGACGGTAGGTTGTACGTAAGCATAAACATTATTTCCATTTTCATAATGTATGGAATAAGGAAATATAAATGAAATTGATGTATATATATAATATTAGTCAAATAGAATCATTATTTCATATATATTATATTAATTCAACAAATGCTTCTTTAATTCATTCCATGTAATGTGTGAATGAATCTCATTGCTTTGAAGAGGCGGTAGTCCACACATCCACAAACGATGCTACCGTATTTACAAAAAATGGAATTAATAAAGATATGTTTTATATTATAATTCCAAAATAATAAATACATCATAAATATCATTTATATCTTTAGAAACATATTTTTAATTATAACTCTAAACCATGATTTGTGATGTGGAAAAAATGAACAATATCATATCGTGAGGTGGTAGTTCCTTGTACAGACAAATGGTAAGTTCATTACCAATTTGACGAAATTTTGATTAATTTAAGGGTGAACCACTATTAAAAAAATATAATATATTTGGGATACAGAGGTAATAATTTTAGTATTGAATAATAATTTTTGAGGGGGTAGGGAATGAAAATAAAACAAAGGATCTTGTGGAATGATGTTATCCATTCATTGAGTAACTCCTCCTGGTTTTTACCAGAAAGCTTACTTGGTTGGATATAATCTGAAAAGTAGTCTTCTTGGATAATGTTTGGGGAGTTGAGAGGACATTTTGGAATATTTTGGCAGATACCAATGGTTTTATAGTTTTGAATATGTTGTAGGGGTGAGTTCCACTTTACAGTGGTGGGAGAGTGGCATTCCTGTAAATATTAGAAGGTAAACAATATTGTGAGGTCTCCCTAACATTTTGTTACACTAATAATTATAAAAATTCAATCCAAGAGTGATATTGGTCAAAATATTTATATAAAATTTCTTCTGTACATTTATATAGGTCATTTTACTCCCTTAATATTAATGATTAACAATTTAGTAAACATGTTTTTCCCTTAATCACTATAATTAATTTTAATTACATTCAATAATATATTTTATCGAAAACTAAGTTTATCTTTTTAGAGATTATAAATTAGGATGATTTTAAATATGAAATCAATCTTTCCTTATTAAGATAAAATAGGTTTCATAAGTTAATTTAATTTTACTCCCACATACCAGTCGTGATAGAGGATTTCTAAGAGAAAATGTTTAAAAGCATTAAATGTTTTTATAAATAATATAATTGAGATATTGGTTTTAATAACATAAATTGTATTATTTGATGTAATTTTTATTTAATGAAACACTAAATCTAGTATAAGATATATTTTATCACTATAAATATTTTTTGAAGAAAAAAAAGCTCTGAATTCAAAATTCAGTATTGTTCAGTAGTCATCCAAAAATTATTTTCTTCAAAAAGAAATCCATAACTCCCCCCTAAGATAATTTTTTAATCATGATTTAAAAAATGATATTTTTATATCAAATTAAATTTATAAAATAGTATTAAAATAATTTTTTTATTGTTCATAGTTTTGAATAAAAATCAGTTCATTTGTGAAACTATTATCTTCAAACATATAATCAATTGGACAAAAGATACATGTTTTATTATCAATATGTTTAATTTATATAATTAAATTTTAAATAATGTTTAAAAATTACTTATTACTAAATATATTAATCATTTTAACTGCTAGAACGTAACTATATCATTTATATAATTTTAATAATAATATGGTGTTTCGTAGAAATTCATTGTTCTGTATAACAAAAGCCATGTCGATGTTTATTGTAGTATAAGATTATATTATTTTATCGTATAAGAAAACATTAAATTATATTATTATGACATGAAACAAATTAAATAATATTAATTTATTCAATATAAAGGTTCAAAAAATCGGCTTGTTCCACTCATGCATCAGGATTGGTGTCTAGGGATATTGCATCGTTTTGATAATTCTTACACTTGATTCATCACATATCATTAGGTGAAGTATGAGGTTCAAAAATGGAACTGGAATTGTAATGTTATCTTTTGGGTTTTCATGTTTGAGCTTCCATGGTCAGCTAGAGGACACAAAGTTATCTGAGTGATCCTTGAATGTCTCATCATGATTATAAAGACCCTGACCCATGTTGCCCAGATTCAGTGCCTTATTTTTATAAATTGCCATATAAATAAGGAATAAACATATTTAAAGGACCAATTAGTTTAGTAGTTTTGGAAAACTATATCCATACATTAGTTTTACATTTCAACTTGAAAGTAAATATATTAAAAATCCATTTTAAATATCCAAAACTCCTAGATCATCCCTGCAAATCCTTCATAATATACTTCATCACATCCTAGGGAAAACATATAATAAATTGGTGTGTTTAGATACACTTTAAGGGAACTCAATTTAGCAGAAACATAAATAATAAGGCATGGGGAATAACCAAAATTACATATACCGTTATAAAACATTTGAGCATGAAATTATTGGAATAAAGTGTAATTACATAATTCCTTAATAATACATATCAATTGACTTTATACTAGTCTAATAATCACATGGAATATAAATTTCAAGTTTCATAATGAAGGAATGCATAATTAAATATATTATAAACATATCATAGAGGCCTTGAGAATGAGGTCTAAAAATACAAGGGCAAAGCCTTAGACAATACCCAATCATGTTTCATCTCATTAGACCTACTAATTTATTGAGGGGATAAACCAACAACCAACCATAACATTCTATGTCCAATACATTCCCAATATGAAAAGGGGGGATCATAAACAATATGAACATTTGTATAAAAAAACTAGCATACTAAATGTGAATAATTTAACCATAAAGTATGAATGGTATCAAATAGTTCATCCACAATCAAACTGTTAATAAACTCTTCAAAAACATATGGTATGTGGTATAATAATATTTATACCTCAATAATGTTCAAGCATAAATAGATGATGTTGACATAGATGAAGATATTTTTAAATGAGATCTTTTGAATATTTTTGGGGAAATAATCTCAAACCTTTCAAAGTGCCCCATAACACTAGAAACTTTTAAATTATAATCACTTATAATGTAATGAGGATAAATATACTATTTATATGATATATCTAGGAGAATTACATAATACATACACAAGGAATAAGTGGTGAACATGGAATATATCTCACCGAAGTAAAAGTGAGACTAGAAAACCACTTTTACATTGGAAAGAAGAGTTCTTTCAGAAAATAAGTTATAATTTTCATAAAAACAGATTGTAAACATCTATATCACATTAAATAAAAGTTAAAGACATTTAAATTATATTTAGGGCATAAATGACATCCCACATAATTGAAATCATTTTAAAAGTGTTTTTTTAAACATAAAAAATAAACGATTTTAGTGCAGTTTAAGGAAAATATTAAATACATTTTAAAGTAGAAAATAATTTTCGTTCAAAACACCAGAAATGAACCAAGAGTGTTTTTAATGATAAATTTTTTGATTTTAGAAAAAAATTATGGCTTAAAATATATTAAATAACTCACTAGAAAATGGGTAATAATTCTAGAAGTTCCTTTGAATTGGGCTTGTTTAGAGTAAAGAATGGAGAAGGAAACCATTTTAATACATGTATATCACCATAAAATAATGATAAAATAATGTTGATATATTATTTTGGATCATATAAATATTTTTTAAAATAAATATACCAAAATAAAGTAGAATTGCATTTGAGTTATGGTCAAGGAATAATAACTCGATAGAAAACAGGGGTTCGGGTAGAATCCCTTACCGATTCATATGCACCAAAATTAAAAATCATAAAATGATACATTGAATACCATAAAAATAAAAAAAATCATGATAAATACACCGATGTATAGTATAGCTAAATAATACAGAATAAGTAGGGGTGAATAAGGAATATCTCACAAAAATGGATGTGAGATTAGAAAACCCTTACCCTATGTCTGAATGTGTTCTAAACATGACCTTAACATCCTAGGTAATATAATTAAAAAAATTAATAAAATAATTAATAACTTTATATACATGTATTTTATATATTATAGTTTTATTGTGCACGTTTATGGCCTTTTTTTGGAGTTATAAGAATGAATTTCATTATTCTGTATTGTTTGTTTCATTGATTTTGATGATCGGTATACTTGTATTTGAGTATGGAAGTTCATGTGGAATGATTATAATTTTCCAAAATTGAATTTATATGATATTAATGTATATAAATAATTTTAAATGGTTGTATATATCATTTTTTTAATATTTTATGAGGATAAATCAATAGATAATACATTTAGTGATAATCATTTACTTTATTACGACTGTTATTGAACATAGTAAGCTCTTATTGTTTTATCATTTAGTATTATGTAATTATATTACATAAAAATTATAAGATAGTTTTTAATACATATGTTATCGTCCGTTTTAACCATAAAAATGGTTTTATTTTTTATCCTTGAAGGATAAATTGAAGAATGAAAATCTATCGTCCACAATGGTTGTAAATCGGCACCTTACGGATAATGATTTTGTTTTTGAAATAAAAGAGATAGAGTAAGGAGATTGTTTATTTATAATACATTAACATGATAACCATATAGTATATAGATTATATTGTAGTTTTTTTGATCATTTTCATAGAGGAGGTGGGGATAAAATAATAAAAGAAAAGAACATGAAAAGTAATTAAATGGAAAGGAAATAAGATTTTGCCTCTTGAATACTCCTCCTTGAGAACCTCCTTATCCTAATTTTTTCTTATTTTGGAAAGATAAAGCTCTCCAGAACATGGGGTAGATACTGGGTATGTGTATTTAGGTATAATTTTTACAGTATTCAAGGATTGTATTTGTGACGAGAATAGGGGGTGATGGGTGGTTTTGATAGTGGAGGAGAGGGGTGATTTCTCATTATGTTATTCATTATATTATTATTTTTCCCAAGACAAGAAATAGTATTGATACATGTACATAAATAATGTAATGATTTCATTTTCATTCGAACCAAATGTTTTTAAATCATCCAAAAATCATATATGACACTATAATTCATGTATTTTTCATTTTTTGTGAATTATCATATTTAACTATTCACCAAAATTACACGTATTTTAGATAAATATCATAAAATAACCATGAGAAAATTTTAAAAGTTTACCATTCAAAAATGAACTCTATTTTATGAAAATAATTTTCTAAATATTATTAAATTAATATTTAATTAAAAACATCATTTACTCAAAAAATACAGATTTTAGATCAATAACTAATTTTATGACACGTTATAATATTAACTGAGGTATCATATAGTTATCCTAATATAAGAATACAAAAAAATGTTAATTTATGAATACATTTTATATAAATACTTTTATATTAAACAAATTTATTAATTATAAAATTATAATTAAATATTAATGACTTACAAAAATACCAACACTTAATTTAAATTTTTTTAAAATATTCATTTACATATACTATGTTATAATTATTTCATGCCTTTAAATATAAGTTTCCAAAATTTTATTTATACATTCATGGGTGAAGTAATAATTTTGTTGGCTCATTTACTATTCATACGGGTCGTATTAATATTTATAAGGGTTACATTACTATTCCTAAGGGTTAGGTTACTATTTTCCAAAACATTATGTTGATCATATCATACTATAAATATCATACTGATCATAGTCGTGTATGTAAATGTTTTTGAATTCATTTCACAATAGCGGTAAAATTACACTTTAAACATTTTTTCCATTATAAGACGATAAATTTTATTTTAGAAAATATATTCTTTTAATAAGTAAAATTTAATTCTTTTTTGTAAAAACAAATGATAAAATATATAAATTTAATAATACTATTCATTCCATCTAATTTAATTTCTATGTTATAATGTTCATTTTAAAATAATGATACATAATTTTTTATCATTGTTCCTTTAAGTTCAGTGTTGTGTGAATCATATGTTGTCAATGAAATTAAATTTAAAAAGGGTCATACCCTAAAATCTTTGGGTGTTACATTCACCCCACATTCAATAAATTGTGTCCTCACAATTTCAAATTGAACTTCAAATATTAAGGGTTGATACATGAAAATTCCCTTGTGGGAAACCAACATTGAAAATAGGGTTAAGAAAATATCCACTTAAAAGTGGTTTAGGTAAATGCGGTGGTCACCATGAAATTATAATTAAGAGTAGTATAATATTAGTAGGAATTGAAAAATAGACATTAAATATTAATATAACCATCAAGTGCTGATGGAAAATTATAGAGGACATGGTCATTATAAAGTTTATCATCATAAAACCATAAACTATAGTTACATAAAATTCCATTGATATTATAAAAAGTATGATAACATGACTATATTTTTAGGACTCTTTTCCAAGAGTTAAGGAATTATTTCACTCTATAAGAGTATAAATATGCATTTATATTTTATAAAAACAATACTATCCTCTGTTTAGCCTCAAAATGTATATACTTCATATCTTAGCATAGATAGCATCATGTGGTGAATTATAACATTTACCTCTAAAACCTCATACAATGATCGACTTAACCCAGACAATAAATTGTTAAACATTCTGAATGATCATAGTTAAAAACATTATAATAATTCCAATGGTAGTTAGTACTATCCAATTTACATTATCCATATAAATCATCTCTCTATGAAACATCATTATCTCATCATCGGGAAACTTTTTTGGGTTTTCATTCCCATAACTATTAATTCTCCAATGTTTAACTTCCTACCAAATCAATTTTTGGTACCTTCAACATACAACCTTGTATCCTTTATGAAATTGTACTATAGTACCATCCTTATATATTCTATAATTATTATAACTAGTATATCCTTGATAAAATACTTAATTGACATAAATTTTTAATCCATACCTATGCACATTAATCATTCCTCTTCGCATGTGGTACTAGCATAATTTCGATCCTGATCCATTATCACCTTTTGTGGTATATTCTTTTGACGCATGGGATATTGACTTACGTAGCATCCCATATATTTGTAGGTGAAGCATTAAAAATTGGAAAAATCATTCCTTTCCTTACAATCATGATCATGGTGGCCTAGTTCTCAACATTTGATGCAAACTATTTTTCCAATTAAGAATATACCATGGGGTTTCTTTCCACAATTCTCACATGTGGGAAAATACATCTTTCCATTCTTACATTTATCTATATTTTTCCCAGTTTTCCTATTCTTCTCTTGCTTCCTTCCAAAGCCATAAAACATATATAACTCATTATTCTTCTTTTAAGGATATGATACTACCTCCTCATATGATGAGAAGGATTGAGCGACTAGTCCCCTTTGTAAAACCTAGATTAAACCCATCAATGAAACGATCATTCTTCCACATCATATTATATGAAATGATGTGGGTCAGATGCCTTTCAGTATGTTCCATTTCTAAACAATTTCATATGCTATATTATGTTATAAAATTATGAAATAAAAATAATATCTCAATACTATTGAAATACATAACATAAATTGAAATATATATTCATTGTTAATCTCATAATCATAAACATGGTTTATTTTAAGGAATTTTTACATTTACATCCTTCAGAATTTTTATAAAGGAGATTTTAATTATCCTAAGTATATCCCTTATGAGTGTCAAACAAGGTGCGTAGTATGGATTGTTCTCAGGTACCAGGTTACCCCCAATTAGGCTTAGAAAAACTTTTTAGAGTTATTACTCTTAGGTATATATGTGCTAGAACCAAAGATACTTGTAATATCTAGATAGGGATGTATATATAGGAAAACCAACATCATCTCTAGTTTACCAAAATTTTTGGATGTTCTTATATACTCATACTCAATGTCTATCTTTGGGTTATGTTCTCTAATCTGTGTTTTCTAAATCTATTTTTCAATGTTTCTACAAAATTTCCTTTGAGACAAACTGTAAAGAACACAACCCTAGTTGCCCAGATTCATTCCATTATTTTATTAAATTTGTATATAAATAATGAATACGCATAACAAAGGAATGAATAGTTTATTTGTTTTGAAAAAACTAGATACCTATATTTTTTTACATTACAAATTTAAAGGAAAGAAAATATAGAAAATCCTTCAGAAACATAAAAAACTCCTAGATTATCCCTAAATTTCATTCATAATATACTTATTTTCCTCATCAGGGAAAATAAAAAAAAGGGTGACCATAGGTTCCCTGTAAGTTTAAGCAATAAAGCGGATGCATAAATAATAATCCATGGTGAATAACCAAAAGTACACATGCCATTAAAACACAGTCTTGATCATAAAATGGGAGGAATAAATTCTAATTTAATAATTAAATAATAAGAAATAACCATTAATATTCTACTAATGTAAAAATTACATGGACTATCAACTTATAGTTTCATAATGAGGGAATTCATAATGGGTGACATCATAAACATATCATCGAGGGCTCGGGCAGGACGTCTGAAATTAATAGCATAAGGCCTCATCCAATACCCAATTATATTTTTTATTATAAGACCTACTATAGTATTGAGCGGATATAGTGGGGTCTAACCATCACAAACTATGTACAATAAATTCCTTATATGAAAATGATGAAACATAAAAAACATGAACATTCATATTGAAAAATGAGCATACGAAATTTGAATACTTTGTCCATAAAGCATGAATTGTATAATATATCATATCCCCAGTCAAATATATCAAAAATGATTCAAAAAAATATTTTATATGGTATCATAGTAGATAAACCTCAATTAATTAAAAGATTAAAAAAATACTTTGACATAGATGAAGATATTTTTAAATGAGATAATTAAATGATTCTTGAGAAAATAATCATTAAACATTTCAAAGTGTCCCATACCACATCTACCATTTAAACAACTATCCCTTAGAATATAATGATAATAATAATACTATTGATGTTTTATATAAAGGGGTAGTAAATACACCACACACAAGTAAATAGTGGTTAACAAGTCATATATCACAAAGAAATAAAAGTGAGATGAGAAGAAACACTTTTTAATTGAAAAAAAGATTTCTCTTGGTAAATAAATTATATTTTTCATAAAATAATTTCTTAAACATGTATATACCATAAAATAATATTTATGTACAATGAAATTATATTTATGGCATAAATGATGTCCTACTAAAGTGAAATCAAGTAAAAAGAGTTTAAAAACACATTTGAAATAAAAAATTTCTGTGCGGTTTAAAAAAATATTAAAGAAATTATGTAATCAGAAAAGAATGTTAATTTTAATAAACCAAAAATGAACCAAGATATTTTTTATAATAAAATTTTTAATTTTATAAAAAAAATATGGCTTAAAACAGAATATATAGTGCACTTGAAAATTGGTAATAATTCGAAAAATTCTTTTGATTGATGCAAGTTTATCGGAAAAAATTAAAAAGGAAACAATAATATATACCCATAAAAGAAGAATTACATGATAATTATATATGATATCATAACTTATAAATACAACATATTAAAAATATACAAAAATCATGGATCATTACATTTGAGTAAAGTTATGGAAGAGTAAACCAAAGGAAATTGGGGGTTTGGGTAGAATCACTTATCAAATTATATGCCCCAAAAATAATAATCTTAAACTGGTACATCGAATGAAATTAAAATAAATATATTAATGATAAAATACATAAAACTTCATTTTACATAAATTCTAAATAATAAACAGTGTTGAATAATGAATACCTCACTAAAATGGAAGTGAGATGAGAATATCATTACCTTATATCTGAATGTGTTCTGCACTTGTACATAGCATCATGGATAATAAAATTAAATCCATTATTTAATCATTTCATAACAATATATAAATATATTTTATTTAACTTAATTTTATTATTTTCATTTATGGCCGTTTTTATGATTTATAATATTGAATTTTGTCATTATAGAGTGTTCTTTTCCATGGTTTTTACAATCGGTATACTTGTATTTGAGAATGGAAGTTCAGGTGGAATGAGTATAATTATATATAATTAAATTTATATAATATTAACTAATATACATACTTTTAAATGGTAATATATATTATTGGTATATATTTTATGATATTTAATCATTAAATAATACGTTTAATAATAATCGTTTACATTTTTACAGCAGTTTTTTATCATAATGAGCCCATTTTGTTTTATCATTTAGTATAATGTAAATATGTTACATAAAGAACATAATAAATATTTTAATACAAATATTATATTTTTTGAACCATAAAATGGTTTAATTATCAGCCTTTAAGGATAAATTGAAGAACCAACATTCGTTGTCCACAAAGGTTATAAATCGGCACCCCATAAACGATTATTATTTTTAAATAAAGGAGTAAGAGTAAGGATATTAAGGATGTATCATACATTAACATGATATAATTATAATATATAGATGATATTTTAGTTATAATGATCATTTAAAAAGAGTATTTTTGGATAGAATAGTCAATCAAAAGAACTTGAGAATAAATTCAAAGGAAGAGGAAGATATTTTTTCTTCTTGAATACTCATCCATGAGAACCTCTTTAAGGTATTTGATTTTGGAATTCTAGAAAGGCCAAAATTATATGTACATGGTATATTGAATATGGAAGAGTGTTTGGGTAAAACTGTTATATGCATCAAGGATTAGAAGTTTGAGGATAACAGGGGTGAGGGGTAGTTTTTATAGGGGATGAGAGGGGTGATTTCTCTTTATTTTAATCATTATTTGATTATTTCACTCATGACAGACAATTGTATTGATTATTGTGACAATATAAAGTAATTATTGCATGTGAGTTTGATTGAATGGTGCTTAAATCATCCAAACATCTTCAATTCCTGTATAATTCATCTATTTAGCATCTATCATAAATTATCGTATTTTACTATTACCCAAAAATTCATGTATTTCAAAAAATATCAAAAAAACACCCTAAAATTTTTTCAACATGTATATTTAAAAAATGAACTCCATTTTAGGAAAATAATTTTTTTAAATATTATAAATTTTATTTTTAATTAAAACTATCACTTACTCGAAAAATACTGATTTTAAATCTATAACTGATTTTATAGCACTTTAAAAAATTATCTAAGGACTCATAAAATATACCTAAAATAATAAGAAAAAAAATTTAATTTATTAATACAATTAATATAAATGAAAATTTTTAAATGATATTATTAATTAAAAAATTATAATTAAATAATTATGACTTACAAAAATACCATCACATAATTTAACACTTATTAAAATTTTCATTTACTTATACTATTTTGTAATTATATTATACCATTATATATAAGAAGCATAAATTTAATTTATACATTCATGGGTGAGGTTACTATTCATTTTGTAGAGTTTCTATTCATAAGTTTTATGTAACTATTCATAAGGGTAACATTTCTATTCCCAAGTTTTAAGTTACTATTCACCAAGAAAAATTACGTTGATCATTTCAGGATCTAAATATCTTACTGATCATAATTGTGCATGTCCATTTTTTTAAATTCAATTCACAGAATCAGTAAAATTATGTTTAAATCATGTTTTCCATTATAAGGTGTTAAAACTATTTTTAGACAAATATAGCCATTTAATATGTAAAATTGAATTAATTCTTATAAAATTAATTGATATAATATATAAATTTTATAATATTTTTTATTCCTGCCTATTTAATTTCTAGGTTATAAATTTCATTTTAAAATAACTAAATTAAATTTTTTTATCATTGTTCGTTTATGTTTGGTGTTGTATGAAACATATGATGTGGAATAAATTAAATTTAAGAAGGGTAATACAGTAAAATCTGGAGGTGTAACATTCTCCCCTCTGTCAACCAATCGATTCCTAACAATTTGAATTTTTACATTGAATGTTAAAGGTTGATACTTAAAAATTCCCTTCGGGGAAACCCACAAAAAAATATTATTAATACAATATCCTCTTAAAAATAGGTTATGGTAAATAAGGTGGTCACCAAAAAATTATAATTTAGAGAAAGTGAGTCTTTGTGGGAAGTGAAAAAATGGAAATTAAAGAGAAATATTACCATCATGATCCCGTGAGAGTTATAGAGGACTTGTTTATTAGAAAGTTAATCATCAGAGAACTATAAACTATAGTTATGAAAATTTTCATTGATATCATTAAAAATTATGCTAATAGGACAATATTTTTTTAAGGATCTTTTCCTAGAGTTGAGGAATTATTTCACCCTATAAGTTTATATATATACATTTATATTTAATAAAAACATTATTATCCTTCTTTTTTGCTCAAACATTCTATAGATCATCTCTTAGATTAGGTTGCATCATGTTGTTAAGTAATAACTTAACCCATGAAACCTCGTACAATGATCACCTTAACCCATTTCTTGAATTTTTTAACATTAAAAAAGATTATGGTTCAAAAATCTAGAATCATTCCCATAGTAGTTAGTAATATCCAATTTACTCTATCAATATCAATCATCTCTCTATAAAACATCAGTATCTCATCATAAGGATAATTTTATGGTTTATCATTCCCTTAACCATGTATTATCCACTGTTTAACTAACTACCAAATTATTTTTTTATTAATATTCAACATACAACCACATGTACTTAATAAAATAGTACTGCATTACAATCCTAAAATATTCCATAATTCTTATAACCATTACATCCTTGATTAAATTCCCAATTGATATAATTATTTAATATAAATATAAGCACATTAATCATTCCTATTCATCTGTGGTAGTAGCATAATATTAACCAAGATCTAATATCTTCTATTGTTGTATATTATTTTGATTCATTGGGTATTGATTTGTGTAGTGTTCCATATCTTTGTAGTTAAAGCCTTGAAAACTCAAAAACTCCTTCATTTCCTTACAATCTTGAGCATGGTGGAATTTTTCTCAAAAAATTTATGCAATCTCTTTTCCCTCTTAAGAATACACCAAGGTGTTTCCTTCCACAATTATCACATGTAGGAAAATAATTCCTTCCCTTTTCCCTTTATCTATATTTTTTTTGTTGTCCTATTATTCTATTACTTCCTTCCAAAACCATAAAATTATAAAACTTTTTCTCCTCTTTTTTAGGACAAGATAATATCTCCTTATATGGTGAGAATGATTGAGCTACTATTCCCCTTGAAAGACCTATTTAAACCCATAGAATAAGTGATAATTCGTACTCATTAGATTACATAATTTGATGTGGTTACCATTTATTTTAGTAGAAACATTTATAAACAATTTCATACACTATATTAGATTATAAAATTATGAAATAAAATTTATAATCCCAATACTAGTGAAATACATAACATAAATTCAAAAATTTATGTATCGCTAATCTTGTAATCATAAACTTGTTTTCTTTGAGGACATGTTTACATTAAAATCAATTATAATGGTTTCTAAATGAAATCTTAATTATCCTAACTTATCACCAAGGATTTTAAAACCAGGTGCCTTGTAAGGCCGATTTCTGTGTGCCAGGTTACCCTATGTTAGGCTCGAAACACCTATTCAGAGTTGTTTCCCCTAGGAACATATGTGCCATTACCACATCCACTTTTAGTATCCAGATAGAAATGTATTTCTAGGAAGACCCACATTGTCTCTAATTTACTAAAATTCTATGATGTTCTTCTATTATTATCCTCATATTCTCTCTTTGGGTTCTGTTCTCTAATATATGTTTTCTAAATCTAATTTCTAGATATTCTATTGAACATCATTTTATACCAAAAATAAATACCCCAACCCCAGTTACTTAAAGTCAATTCAGTATTTTATTACATTGGCATATAAAAAAGGAAGATGCATCTTTAAGGACCTATTATACTTGTAGTTTTGGAAATCCAGATACATACATATGCTTTAAATTACTACATGAAAGGACATACAATTTATAAAATACTTTGGAAACATTCCAAACTCCAAGATTATCCCATCAATTAATTCATAATATAATACTCAGCAATCTTGGGGAAAAAATAAAACATAAGAAAGTGGTGATCTTATATGCTCTTTATGAGAAATAAATACATTGGAATCATAAATAATAAAGAATGGTGAATAACCAAAAGTAAATACTCCATTAAAACATATTCTTGACCATAAAATGGTAGGAATAAATTATAATTTAATCATTATATAATAATAAATAACCATAGATATTCTACTATTCAAATAATTAAATGTAATATCAATTCATAACTTCATAATGATGGAATTCATAATGTAATACAACTTAAACATGTCATCATGGCCTCCGGAATGATGCTTGAGAATACTATGGTAAGGCCTTAGCCAATAACCAATTCTATTTTGTCTTATGAGACCAATGGATACATAGTGGGGCTATAGGGGCCCCGAAACATAACTTAATAAGTCCAATACATTCCTTATATGAAAATGGTGAAACATAAACAACAGAAACATTAATATTGGAAGACAAGGACATGAAATGTGAATACATTAACCATAAACCATGAATGGTATCAAATAGTATGTCCACAGTTAAACATATCATAAACCCATCAACAACCTATGTTAGATGTTATCATAATAGATAAACCTCAATGAAGTAAAATATTCAAAATATAATGTTGGAAGAGATGAAGATATCTTTAACTTAGACCATTGAAAGATTCTTGAGGAAATAATCATTAAACATTTAAAAATGTATCATAACACAAGAAACATTTAAATAAAAATCCCTTATAATATCATGGTAAAAATTATAATCTTGATATTATATATAATGGGGAATTAAATACACCAAAAAACATGGAATAAGTGGTTAACAAGGGATATATATCATAGAAGTAAAAGTGCGATGAGAAAACCCATTTTTTACTTTAAAAAGAAGACTTTTTTTGGAAAATCATTTATATTTTTTAGGGAATAATATTTCAAACGTGTATATAACATAAAATAAAATTTAAGTACATTGTAATTATATTTAATGAAAAAATGATGTTCCACTCAAATGAAATCATGTAAAAAGAGTTTAAAAACGTTAAAAATAAAAACATTTAGTGCGTTTTAAAGGAAATATTAAAAAAATTAAATCTCAAAACAATGTATGTTTTAATTAAACTATAAAAGAACTAGGATATTTTTCCGGGATAATGTTTTTTAAAAAAATATTTCATTTAAGATATTTTATAGTGCACTAGAAAATGCGTAAGAATTCAAGAAGTTCCCATGAATTGGGCTTGTTTGTCAAGAATAATTAAGACGGGTACTATTTTAAAACATGTATATTATCAGAAAAGAAAGATTAATGATCTAGATATATGATTTTGAAACATAAAAATAGTATTTATAATAAATATACCCAAATGAAGGATCATTACATTGGATTAAATGTAGAGGAAGAGTGACCTGACAAAAAATGGGGGTTCAGGTAGAATCTCATACCGAATCATATGCCCTAAAGTTATTAATCATAAAATGATACATTTAAAAGAATGAAAATAAACATATATATTACATGATAAAAAATGGTTTTTAAATATAAATCATACACAATAAATAGTGTTGGATATGGAATATCTCAAAAAAATATAAGTGAGATGAGAAAACCCTTACCTTATATCTGAATGTGTTATCAACTTGAACATAAAAAATTGAATAAACAAATTAATCAATTAATTAATTAATTAATAACCTTATATACATGTATTTGATTTATTATATTTTTATTACATTCATTTCTGGACTATTTTATGAGTTATAAGATTAGATTTCATTGTTCCAGAGTGTTTGTTTCCTTCGTTTTTACGTTCAGTATACTTGTATTTGAGTATGGGAGATTATGTGGAATGTATATAATTATAAAAAATTTAATTTATATTATATTTATTAATATAAATAATTTTAAATGGTTTTATATATAATTTTGGTATATGTGTTGAGGATTAATCATTAAATACTACATTTAGTGATAATCATTTACATTATTACGGCAGTTATTGATCGTAGTGAACTCATTTTTTTTTATAATATATTGTTATGTAAAAATGATAAATAATGTAAATAATAAAGGTTGTAATACATATATTATAGTATTTTTTAACCATAAAAATGGTTTTATTTTCAGCCTTTCATGATAAATTCAAGAATGAAAATCTGTGGTCTACGAAGGTTATTTATCAGCACCTCACAGAAAATGATTTTGTTTTTAAAATAACAGATATACAGTAAGGTAATAGATGATGTATCCTCCTTTAAAATGGTATAATTAAATTATATATATTATATTGGATTTATAATTATCATTTTGATAGAGGAGGTGAAGAGAGAATAATAAAACAAAAGAACATGAGAAGAAATACAATGGAATAGGAAGAGAATTTTACCTCTGGAATACTCCACCTTGAGAACCACCTTAATGTAATTGATTTTGTTGTTTTGGAAAGACCAAGAGCTTATTAAAGTGGGGGATAGTCTATTGAAGTGTAATTTGGTAGAATTTTGATAAGAATGAAGGCATAGGTGTGTCAAGATAAGAGGGGTGGGGTTGTTTTAATAGTAGAGAAGAGGGGTAATTTCTCATTATTTTATTCATTATTTTATTATTTATCTCAAGAAAAGAAATATTATTGATTATTGTGACAAAATACTAAAATAATTTCATGTGAGTTTGAATAAATGGGGCTTACATAATCCAAACATCATCAATTACTCTATAATTCATGTATTTATCATTTTTCATAAATGATCATATTTTTCTATTCCCCAAAATTTAATGTAATTTAGAAAAATCTCCAAAATTAACCATGTACATTTTAAAAGATGTGGAATTAAAAAAATTAACTCCATTTTATGAAAATAATTTTCTAAATAATATAGATTTAATTTTTAATTAAAACTATAATTTTATCGAAAAATACATATTTTAAATCTATAACTAATATTATAAAATATTCAAAAATTAACTAAGGACTCTGAAAATTATCCTAAAATAATAGGAAAAAAATTAATTTATAAATATATTTAATAAAAATAAATTTTATTTTGAACTATTTCATTAATTGAATAATTATTATTAGAAAGAATACCAAAACTCAGTTTAACACTTTAAATTTTTGATTTACTTATACTATGATATAATTATATCATAAATTTATATATAAGATGCCTAAATTTCATTTATACATTCATGGGTTAGGTTACTATTCATTTAGATATGATACTATTCGTAAGGGTCATATTACTATTCATAATGGTAATATTTCTATTCCTAAGGGTCAAGTTACTATTCACTAAGAAAAATTAAGTTGATCTTATCAGACTGTAAATATCTTACTGATCACAACCTTGTATGTCCACATTTTAAAATTCAATTCAGAGAAGCGGTAAAATTACATTTTAAAAAAAATTTACATTATAAGTTGATAAAACTGCTTTTAGACAAATACAACCTTTTAATATGTGAAACTGAATTCATTCTTATAAAAACATTTGATATAATATATAAATTTCATAATACTATTGAATCCTTCCAATTTAAAATCTAGGTTATATAGGTAATTTTGAAATTATTATACTTAATTTTTTTATCATTTTTCTTTTATGTTTAATGTTGTTTAAAACCTATATTGTCAAAGAAATTAAATTTACGAAGGGTCATACAATAAAATATTGGGTTGTTTTAATGATTAACAACTTACTAAGAATCAAAGAGAATAGTATATAGCTAAGATTTTGGGATACATTTTTCTTCAAGAGGTAGTACAAATTTATTTAGTTCCCTTGAAAATTGTTTCAGACTATGATGCTAACTTAAAATCACAATTATGGTGTCGATCCATGGGGATTTGGGACTCAGTTGTTGTTGAGCATGGATTTTCTACCACCATGTACTTTTCTAGGTAATTTGGACTGTTCATGGCCACGGAAACATTCTTTCGGATCGAATTTTAGATTTGGAAAAATCGAGGGGGATTATCTACTTTGGTGGAGTTATCATATCGTAACAAATAAGTATCCTCCATTAGTGTATCACCATCTGATGCCATGTACAAGAGACCCTACAGGTCACCACTATACTACTCAAATCCTTTGGGGGAAAACACTTGTGTACATCTAGTTTGTTCTATTGAAGGTTTTTTAAGTTGTTTCCCATCTAGAGGTGGGTTAGGATAGTCGAATAATATCAAGAGATCTTTGTAGACCCACAATAGTGAAATTTTGAGTTTTATAAAAAGATCATGACTTCCAAGAGATCTCCCATAATTGAGGATTTTGTGGATTTTTTTGGTATGATATTCTATCTCTATAGTACATATTCCCTTGTTCTATTATTGTTTTGGGTTAAATATGTGGGGTACCACATGACCATGTGAACATAGATTTATTAGGTGCTTGATGTAAGACATATTTCTTAGTTGAAGAGATATATACATGTCTCATTATATTATTTCAACCAATATGGCCAGGTTTCTGATGTTATAAAACCATTTTCAAGGTGTTTTACGAGACCAGTGGTGTCTGAGATCAAATGAAAGAAGTCCCTTTATGGGAGAGAGTTTTTTTGGGTGGGGTATCCACAATGGTTAGAAGGTTTTTTGGGGATTAAAATCATTGAAGGTTTCAAAAATGTAATGACATTATTATTTTCTCAGAAGACTTTTGAATATTTACGTTAGATTTCTAAAGTCAGTAGTTGAGTTAGCATGAGATTTTAGGTCTATGGGAGGTTCCATATTAACATAATACAAATATCAGAAATATTATATCAAGCTCACATAGTTTTTCAAAAATAATAAAATAACATTCATTTATAGTCTTAGAACCACAATTTGAGACCTCCATTGAATCTATAATGAAAGTTCTACACTATGATCAACATAACCTTTGTCAGCATCGGAGGTTTGGTTAAATATTTCTCATGGTATAAATATTAAATTAACTAATTTTTTTTTTAATTTCTTCATGGCTAAACCTTCATATATTTAAACACTTTTATGGGAAAATAATTGGGTTATCTACATTACCTAATGTATTTTTGAAGAGATTCTGGTGGAGAGCTGGGAAATATAGGGAGTGTGGATCAATGATCATAGTACTAGATTTATTTCCGACAACAATAGTGTTTTTGGATCTCACTAATGACGACAACAAAAAACTATTATTAATTATAAATTAACCCTAACCAGAGTTATGGAGTTTTTTTATTTATTATTTTATTCCTTGTTTTATTATCTGATGATATCCAGGAATCAATATACTAACATATTTCTTCCGAGATTGATCATGCTTTGTAGGCTTGCATTTATTTTCATGGTGTTTGGGAATTTTGTATTATTTTATTATCATTAGTTCTTCATCGATCATTATAACTGAAATGAATTTATTCTAACCTAAAAATGGACGAGGTTCATTCTTGTTTTGTGTTTTATGGATCCCCCCCCCCCAATTCTATCCATGTTCATAATCTGAATTTTCATTGGTCTCGGGATTAATGAATACCCGGAATATGATCATTTCGCATTTGGTCAATGTAACAATTGACCCCTTTTTAAGTTCTATATTATAGATTTGTGATGTGATCAAGGTGTTTGACGATGGTGATAGATCGGGATCAGATCGAGGGTTCATGTTTCTTGATATGATATGTGTTAGTGGTGTGGTGTGATGGGGGAATTTTTTGAGTGTAGAATGTGGCCGAAATCAAACCATCAGTGGAGAACTAGGTTTGGTCAACCCAAATATGTGATTCACGGATAGAATCCTGGTGAAATAGATGGAAATTTAGGTGTGAGTGAAACTGCATTAAATACTAGGGATTTTTGTAGAAATCTTATCTACTTAGATACTAGTCCTAATAAAACATGCAGCCTAGTTCCCTTTGGTAAGTAGAAGATTCTTCAACATAAAGATAAATATGACACGCCTTGTGTTGGGACCACACGTTGTGTGCACTTATTAGTACAAATCCACGTGTATAGGGAGTACACACCCATTAAGATATGTATACATGCATTCCATGACTTCCATGTATCATGTTATGTATACAATACTGGATGACTCAATATTTATAAGGAGTACAATCCTAAAATCCAATGTGGCTCCACACATCATGTATGGAGGGGCCATGTCATATATTCAGAAAGTTACATGGGAATGTGGAGATGGTATACTCCATGTTACATCCCAACCCCTATATATCATGTGTTTTGGGGAAGAAGTTGTGTACATTATAAGGTAAATTGATTATACAAGATGGAATTCCTCATCCATGATAGAAATCTACACATCCTATAGCCCTATTGGACTCACTATGTATATTGGTGAAATTAATTCTATGTTATAATGATACATGGGAAGTTTGAATCTTAGTTATAGACATCATGAACCCTTTTGATGCACGCCTTTTACTACATATAGGGTAGGTTGGAACACTCATTATTCTAAGTTCTTCTATTGTATGAGCCAGGGATAATTATCTCAAACCATTTTAGAGTAGACCAATATCAGTTGGATGTTCTCCCATCGTCCATACCAATGAGGGTATAGTCTATCATTACTTTATAGGAATAGTATTTTGATTCACTCTATGAAATGAGTATTGGATAGAGTTCATGGTGTCCTTCCATATAAACCAAGGTGTGATCCTCAATCATTCATTCATAAACCCTAGGTTTGGTTCTTTGTATCATCATGAACAATAGAGGTAGGAAATTATTTGACTATAGAGAAATTTATTTCAACATGTTTTGGGGTATCATCATTTATATGATTCCTTACTTACTGGGTTACTCCATCCAGGTTCGTGGTGTTGACAAGTGGCCCTAGGTTTGATCCCAAATTTTGGTGCCATGGTCTTTGGTGTTATGGACTGCCTCATATATAGAGAGAAATAATGAGCAAGACCACTTAGGTGATAGCTATTAGTTATATCATGGCTCACAGAGTGAAATCTTCTAAATGATAATTATTTGGATTTTTGATAGAAACCATGTGGTTGGAAGAATGGTTGAGACCCCTTTTGATATATAATGTTTGTCATGATTATATCAGTTTATTTTGTGGATCTTATTAAAATGTCTCATATCGTGATTGACATATCTTACGATGATATGAATAACCTTTTAATTCATTATGGTTTTTGATTTCAATGTGTCCTACAAGGTATTTTAATACTCATCCCTACACGGGCTCTTCCCAAATATATCATGTTTTATATAGACGAAAATTCTTTTTTATGTGGTCTGTAGAAGAAAAGGATATGGCAGAGAATTGGTTGAGTTAAACAAAACAAGGTTGTCCTAGGTGTAACACTGGAAGAAATTAAACACCCTATGAATAGTTTAGACTCTTTTTGTAGTCTTTTAGTGGGCTTATATTTAGCCTTAATTCATTCCATTAGTTTTTTCACATTCTGATGTGAGATATCTGTTATGAATGAATAATGGTGTCAGTTATATTTTTACATTTAGTATTATATGGGTGAATATAAATGTTTTCATGATTATCAATGTGTTATACTAAATCCTACCAAGATTGAGATATTTATACTAGATAGTGGTCACCAACCCTTAACCCATTGAGAGAGATATTGGGGTGTCACACCCAACTTATTAGAGGCTAGGCAGGCCCTGGTGGGTAAGTTCATGAAAAATCATTCCAAAAATAATTATTGGATAACAAAGGACACATATTTCATTACTCTATAATATTTACATAAATCCACTAGCCATATATCCATCTAATTAATTATATGTCTTTCCTCTTATAATGGATACCCTTCAAGCTCCCATGTCTCTAAAAATATCCTACTGCGAGAATATAAAACAACATCACCTATAAAACTTGGGGCTTAAATATATTAATTGAAAATTAAATTTTAAAAAAAACAACAATAAAATTCACAATGTATTTCATGGAAGGAAAATTATAATTTTATCGGATTAATATTGATTTTGAACTTATTTTGAAAAAATACGTCTTGAATGACTGTTTGAAATTTCCCATAGAAATATGTTATTATGAATAATTGAAAATGTGTTACTTAACTATTAATAATTAAATTTATAATAATATATTATAATTATTATAATTATTCAGTATTCCCTAAAAAATTTATATAAATAATGATAAAATCATTAGGAGGTAAACACGAATATTTTTAATAAAACATCTTTTTTAAGAAATATTTTTTCTATTTTGTTAGATTAAAATGTTATTTAATGGTTAATGATTTAAATTAAATTAATATATTATATGTCTAACTATATGTATCTAAATACAAAAAAATATAGTTATTTTTCATATAGTTAATGTAAAATCATATTATGCTTGAAACAATTATTTATTAAAACCCCCATTTTCAACATATTTTGTGGGTTTAGTTATAAATTCAATTTTAAAAACATATATAAATAGAATTTGATTAAATGGATTCCATATTTTATATCATAAAGTAAAATTTTATTTATAAATATACTTTCATTTTTTGTCATAATGAATTTTAAAAACAAGAAAAATGTATCATGATGGTAATGGTCAAAAGAGGTTTATCAGGGTGCTAACCTAAACTGTTAAGTATTAGAATGAACAAATCACATTTAGAAACCCCATTGGATGGTTTTATTTCTACCATAGACATATAACCTTTTAATATGAGTCATTTTTTAGAAAATTTTATTTTAATGTGACTCAATATTATTTGGAATCATTAAACAATTACAACTGTGCCACTCACCCCAATTATAAAATGAATCCTCCTCCCCACACTTCTTTACACCACTTATGCCATTTATCATAAAACAAAACTACCCATATTTCTCCCTAAAAACCTTATACATGATATATATATTCTATTATTCCTTAAATACCAACCCAATGGTCCTTAATAAGATATATAAAGTAGTATTTTCTAATCAAAGGTAGATATCTTCACCAATTACTTTGATTTTTTACTTCTTCTTTTAGGATGAACAATTATATCATAAAATATTAAATATAATAACACCATTATATTACATATACTAAAATTTTATTTTTTTATGTAATAATATTTATCAATCTCCATCTCTATCAAATGGAAATCAAAACCATCACTCTTGTGTATGGAGGACTACCATCTCGTGAACCGATGTAATCTGTTTTCCATCCAAAAATAAAAAAAATAGTATTAATGATCGAACACATTAACATATATGTTACTTATAAAATAATATTAATTTTCTAAAATTACTATATTATCCACTTTGTTTCCCTTCCACCCATTATGTAAATGATAATGTCTCTCATGCATATTTGTTACCTACCATCTCCACAAATCTATGTGATTCATTTTTCAAGTTCTAATTTCAAGAATGATTCAAAAATGGTATATAATTAAAATATAATTTACTCATAAAAATAATTTAATTCATCTATTGATTTATCTATATCCTATTCACTGTAATTTGAACATTCGTGATGAAGCATGCATGACAAAAAAAATAAGAAGTTAACACCCAAAACAATGGTAAAAGTAAAATATTATTAATAAATAGGTCATAATAATATATAATATTATAAATATGAATATTTTTCATATATAAATTAATGAAAACTTTATAATCCATTATACAAGAGGGGGAAGAACATTAAACTAAAGGTAAGTGTGATGTAATATATTTCATCTCAATTTCTATTCCATTGAGACATATTTGATATTGTGCATCTATTTTCATTTAAATTGAGTATATAATGCATCATTGATATATTTAACCCAAACAAATATTTATTCATGATGTTTAATATTTATCTTTATTTTTATTCTATCAAGGTCTTACACTTTAAAAGATACCAAGAGGTAAGGATTTATTTTAAATTCACACTTTTTAAGGATTGCCAAAATTTTAATTTTTGGGATATTATAATCCATCATTCAAATATCCTTTTATTTTCATATCCTCTAGAAATTTATGTAGTTATAATATTGTATTCTATATTTTCCTATCTCTTTTTATTTAATCATCAATTAAATGATTAAATGAAAAAACAGATTATATTTCTCTTTAATCAGACATTAATTTCTTCTATGTCCATATTTTTTGAAATTATTTTACAAAATCTTTATTTACTACTCAAAAGATATTAATGGAAATTTGAAGTTATTATTGAATTTTAGGTTGTTGTAAAATAATATTTCAATTTTTTCCAAATGGTTCTTTTTTAAATTTCATTACAAAAAACCCAAAAAAAATTCTTTAATGTGTATGACATTAACAAACATCCCCACTGCCATAACTATTTCACGATATTTAGTTTATTCAACTCATTTTCAATTTTTTTCAAACAAAAATAAAAAATGAAATATTATTTTAATATTTCACATCCATTTTATTTATTTTGTTTAAATTATAATGTTTTACTATAGAACCAAATATTTTGATAAATCATTGTTCATCTCTTATCTCTTATTATTTTGTTGACGGTTAACTGTCTCTTAAAACATTAAAATTATTATAATCAATATAAATAAAATTTATAGTAAATATAAATATTATTTGTATCTTATATATGATTATTTCTTAAAATGTGTACCATTTTAACATATAGTGATTTTCTATGAATGTTATTCGATTGGCTGGAGGAAATATTTATAAATATATATTCTTTACTCAACACCAATATTTAATTATAAGTAATATTAATTTTTAACAGAATTGATCATTCAATATATGAATAATTTATTAGACATGAAATAATGGGGTACCATTTATAGATAGCCCCACGTTCTATGAAAAGGTCTCAGGAGACAAATCAGTTAGAAAAAATTATTTTATATATTTTTCAAATATACAAACCCATTGATTAAACTTTCACGAAAAAAATGATTTAATGGTAAATAAATCATGGTGTATGGGATCATAATGTATGAAATTTTATATTTCCTTCCTAGATAATTAATCTATTATTATCCATGAGATTAATAGAATAATATTATCAATAGATTCTATTAATGCTCAATTTTTTGATGAAATTGAATGTGTTTTCAGTTATTTACAAATATATATTGATGATTATTTTTTCTCATAGTAGATACCAATGCCTGTAAACCTTACTAATAATTTAATCTCACACACTTTCTCATTCCATTTGTTTATGAAGAATAAATATTTTAATTAGTTTCATGGATGAAGAACATTTATTTTTATTGGGTTTTACATTTTATTCCCAATATAAAATGTTTATCATGTATATATTTGGATCTCTATAACTACTAAACTATATATGTATTTATAATTAAATACCTTGTATCTATGATAATGTATAAAATTATACACATACTCCAGGTTACTTCTATTTGGGTTGTTAAAGTTGGTATTAGAATAAGTTTAGTACAAGCCTTTATAAATATATTTATGAAAAATTATATTAGGGGACATACCCTATAAATGTCCTTTAAGATAGGTATAATTATAGGATAATCTCATAAAAAATTTGTAAATGTAGATATTATGTATTTTTACAAGTAATAAATCAGTTCATGGATACTATAAGTTGATTTTATTTTAGAAAAAATGCATCTTGGATAGAAACCTCGAAAGGAGTTAGTCACGTAAATCTCAACCATAATTCTAGTGCATGGGGAGTGTGCCCTTAACACAAAAATTGATTAACAGGTTTGATGGATATTTTTGAGTTAATTTAAATTTTATTTTCAAACTATTATGAATTATTTGAAGAAAAAATCATCATTTAAATATATCCACAATAAAACCATGTTTATGATTCTGATATTAAAAATGCATAAATTTTCAATTTATGTTAATTGTTACACTAGATTTATAAATATATATGATCATTGGAAATACAATATTTTGTGAAATAATTATGTATATGACATTGTTTTGAAATGGTTCCTAGTATTAATAATTGTATCAATACTCTTGGCCAATGTGTAATTTTCTCTGCTATTCAAGCCAAAAAAACGTGTGTTGGAGCTGAGAAGATCGTGGTCATATTAGTGCATCTGATCAATGTTATGAATAATAAAAATTCACATATAGAGTAGTATGATTGTATACAACATGATATGACTATATTGGATATCCTCACACAATATATCCCCCTATCATTTAATATTACTACTTATCTAATGTTATTTGAGAAATGAATTAGATCCCTTGAGAATATATTTTTAGACATGGGATGTGATTAAAGGGAAAATTTATACATGTATTATAGTCTCAAAGGTTGTTCTAAAAAATTGTGTTCCTTGATCCACAATACTATGACGTAAGAATAAATAAAATACATGGAATGATGATATTTTAATGTAATATAATTTGAAAAAATATTTCCCTTATGAGTAACAATCTAAAATATAGATAATTTTACTCAAAATAAAGAAAATTGAAGAATAAACTTTCCCTTGAGAATGAGGACACCTTTAAAAGACTGTATAGGTTTCTTTTGGAAAATAAACATATTTCATAAACCCATAGATTGGTTTCTCAAAATCTTACTTTATATGATAAAATATTTTTACGCACCATCAAAACATAGAATGAAATTTATAGATCCAATATATTCAATGAAATAAAGATAATAATAGTTTAGATTAAAACATTGAAAAAGTTAATGCATCAATGAATAATTATAAGAACAAAAAATTTCCATTATGTGAAAATTGTGGATAGAAACATCCTGGAAAATGATTAAAGAGTAAGGGATATTATTTCCATATCATAAATAATGGTCGTATGGATAATGAATTTTTAGGGAAATAAATAAACCACTTTTATAATTTTTAAACTATAATTAAATTGGTTATTTTGAAATCCAATGTCCCAAGAATCAAGGGAACATGTTGTAAAGTATGATTGTGGAGAAGGTAAATCTTATGAAATCATTATAATTTAGGTTAATGTTAATAAAGATGTGGTGGAAGTTACATTAATTGTATCTTTAAATTTTTATAATGCAATTTTTGAATCAAAATCATTTCACTCTTTTATAGCTTCCATGTTTTCCAATAAGATTAGATATTTTCCCAGCACCATGATAAGGGAGTTGGTGGTCAGAACTCATATTGGAAATATCACTAAAATATGACTGTGTTGGGAAGTTCCCATTATATCACATAAATGTTTATTATTTTTATACTTTATTATTATTCCAATTATTGACTTAGATATAATAGTATGTGTGGACTAAATTTCACAATATTATTTAAAAAAATTATTTCAAAGAGAATGAAATTTTGATTCATGATGAACATATTGAATTCATTATCTTAAGAGGGGATAATTCCCCATTTATGTCAGGTCCATATCCACCACTTGTATCTCTTCTAATTTATATTCATGAAAAATAATATCGGACACAATATATACATTGAAAAGGTAATCTTGAAATAGATTATGTACATATTTTACAATAATATATTGATGTATCTCTTAAGGAATTACCTTTACAAACATCTTATAATATATTTTAATTTTCCAAGGATTTAATCCCAAATTCAAGTCCATTATCAATGAATACCAACATAATGAACACTATTGAATAATTGTAATTAATGAAACTTCTAGAGTCATTATGTAATAAAAAATTTATACACCCAATTATTTCACCATGGGGATCCCCTATTCATTTTGCTATGAAAAAAGATGCCCTATGAGTCCATGAATTGATTATAGGTAAATAAATTTTATTATGATAAAGAAAAAGTATCACAATATCATATAAAAAACATATTAAATCAATATCACGTAGCTCAATATTTTTCAAATATAGGCCTTTATTCTGGGAATCATTATTTGAAACTAAATAAGGAAGATATTCTAAAGACAAAATTTTGAACACTCTATGAACATTACGTGTTTTAAGTAATTATATTTGAATTAACTAATAAACATGATATTATTAAGGATTAAATGAATAGTGAATTCATGGAATATATTAATGATTTTTTTGGTATTTATTGATTATATCATGGTGTATTATAAAATCTAAGATGATCATGAAAACTAATTATGGAATACTCTTGAGACTCTTCAAATAAAAGAGTTTTATGTGAAAATTAGAAATTGTAAATTATGTCATTAGAAAGTTTCTTTTTTTGGTCAAATTTTCACTTAGGATAGAATAATAGTTGACCATATGATGACAAAGGTAGTGAAATAATGGTCTACAGTAATGAAGAAAATATAGGTATGTAGTTTCTTTGGTTTTATAGGTTTCTATCGAGGATTTGTTAAAAAATTCCTATAGAATAACCCATTAAAAAATATTACTTGTAAAGGGCTTATTTCTACACAGATAAAATAATGTTTAGATTATTCTGAAAAATTATTGAATATATAGGTTAATGTGGTGATTTTTACTATATGATCAGAAAATGGTGGATGTTTGTTATATATTTATGCATTGAATAATGTACTCGGTTGAGTCATGATGCAGAATGATAATGTAATTGCCTATGCATAAATGTAGATGAATTTTAATGATCATAACTATCCAACAAATGATAATGAGTTATCAATTGAAATATTTTCATTGAAGATATGGAGATATTTTCTCTATGGTGAAATAATTTAGATATAAATAGACAATAACATCCAAAAATGCATATTTTTCCAAAAATAGATCAACATGATGAAAAGGATTTGTCTATAACTACTCTAGGATTATGATTAATCAATAAACTACCACCTAAGTATGTAAAATACATTAGTGGATGCATTGTAAAGGAAAAATCATATATTGTGTTGATTAGGGCATTTCATTCATGGAGTAGGCATGGATTTGATAATTTTGAATGATTGGAAAACATCAATCCTTGTAAAAATTATTTCAAACCAAATTTTATTTGAATGTATAAAAAATTAGACATGTTGATGAGAATTTTCAAAACAAAATTAAATTTTTGAATGAAGGGAAATTTGAAGACTTTGTTTGTTAACATGGAATTTCATAATTTGAAAACATATTGTGTGTTCTATGTATACCTATGAAAAATAAGGAATTTCTCATGAACTAGGCCAGGATTATACCCAACCCAACATCCTACATGGCCTGAGAGAGGGCCCGATAGGCATTTTTGGTCGTCCCAAGTTGGAGACTAGCTTCAAGAATCAAATAAATCCTATTGGAAATAATTTAGCACAATACAATCTAGGATCAAAAAAACCAAAGTTTAGCATGTAGTAAAAACCAATAATAATTAAACATTGATAAATAAAATTTAATCTACATACCAAAACAGATAAGAAAAATAGAAACTAAAACAAATCTAAAACAAAATGAAACCCCATGATCTCTATTTGACCTTTGGGTCACCACCATCAACAAACTGGATCACTCTATTGGAAACCTAAATGAAAAATATGATCCTACAAAACATATCTATTCTACCACCATCCAATGGAACAAGTATGGTGTGAGAATAAAAAATATCATTATATAAGAACTACAGATTCTATAAATTTACTTTCGCAAAAAAACAACAGACACTATTTTGAAATACATATAGAAAATGGGTTTTTTCATTTAGAAAATATCAAACATGAATTTCAATTTTTAAAAGAACACATTCCAATTACTCTATTAAAAATAGATTTCCATTTCATAAATAAGTTTATAATACCAACACTGACGTAATGAAAAATAACATGTAAAAAGGGGGTATGTTGATAATGTTTTAAATAAAAACATGTAGGTCTAAACGAGTAGAATAAATAATCAGGTGTAGAAAAATAAAAAAAAACATATATATAAAAGTCATTTTCATTTCCTAAACATCTTTATAATAAATATTTGGAAATACTCAGTTTAGTATCACCTAACAGCATATAGTGTATATCAATAGTCAATAACTAACTAGATACTCTAAACTAACAATCCCATGGGATATACCACCAATATTATCAAAACATTTAGTGGCAACCGACACATCTAACCAGGGTTGATAAGAAACCATCACCCAACCTTATAGATGACACCTAAAAATCTCATGGTAATACTACATGGTGAGTGGGAAGGTTCTTACAGATGTGTCTCTAACTAAAACAACACTAAATTTGCTTTCCTAGCCCAAGAACCAACACCACTTATTTGATGCATGTCTCCCCAGAGGGATCACCCTAGAGGTTCCCAACACACACACACAAAAATTTAAGGTTCAAAATAGGCCTCCACATCATATGTGCTTGAAACCAATTTCTAAATCATCACATCATACCAACTAGTCCTTTTAATTTTCTCAAAAAGTGAATTCATTTACAAAACCACTACTAAATCCATGATGAAAGCATCCAACACAGTCAATGGTTCCAAACATACCTTTACCAATTTTAGAATCTAATCCACTTAAAAAATATAAATTGAAAACCCCTTATAGAACACATCCAAAATAGCTTTTATTTTCATTAGAAACACTAAACCTCTATTTAGAGACAATGGAACCATATGAAAATAATAACTATTTGAAATAAACAATTGAGATTATGAGGGAATGAAATAGATGAATATTAGATAAACCTTTAGAAAATAATGTTCCTTAGGAGTTTTCTCTATAGTAATAAAACATCATTTCTAATCCCATCCATATGTGAAACCTGTGCACATATGGATGATCCCAAATCCAATAACACAGTAGTTGAAATCCATCAAATTCCAAAAAAAAATCAATTTAAGGAACACAAGGGACATTTTAATCAATTAAAATGGTATTCATATAGTAAAAAATTATGAAAGTCGCCCAAAACTACACACAAAAACCTCACAGGATGACCAACCAAGATTCCAAAAAAAAATTAAGTCCAAGAAAAATCCGAAATACCAAATTGTATATTAAAATTTCCGTGTGGAATTTCATAAAACACCTTTCAACACATACATATGTATATGAATAATTAATAAAACTCTTTTTAAACACATTTCCACTAGTATGTCAAGATGAAAACACTAAAACTATTTATACTAACAAATCACAAGAAGTAATATCACATTTTGAAATTAACTAATAATGATGAAGCATTCAACGGAATTATTTAGAAAGTAAAATAATGTAATCACCTACATAAATAATGTGTGAGCACAATAAAACATTCCGGGAATGATGGAATATGCATGAGGAATGACCAAGACACTCAAACATGAAATAAATCCAACCATAAAATCCAACCGTCCCCCTAGGGTTTATCCATGAAGGAAACCAGAAAAAAACACTAAACTAGAAGATGAAATAAAGAGGAAGATAAAGAGACTTACCCAAGGAGGAATCCATAAATAAATTGGAGTGGGAGCAGCTTATATATAATAAGATAAGAAGAACGAAGCCACCCAAGGATCTCTATGGGCCACCTGAATGTGATTGAGGGAAAAGAGGTGTTTGGGGTTAAAAAATAAAGAGGTAAAAGAAGAATTTCACATTTTTTTATGGCCTGAGAAATTTGCGTGATTTGACCGCATGGTTTTCCAAACTGTGATCAAACCATGCACACCTGACTAATGATGGAGGAAATACACACAATTTGGATTTGTGGTTTGGTAAACCAAGAAGAAAATATGTGATTTGACGTTATTGAATTTTGATTGTTATCTGTACACATTATGCATGATTTCCCCTAATGGTGTCCAAGTCATGCACCTAGTCCCTATCAACAAAATGGATCCATATGGTTTCTCCTTTTACTCACATGGTTTTTTTAAAACCATGAGATTTCCATTAAATAAAACATGTGCAAGAGGAAAAACAATTGCAAGGACCTCATCCTCAATAGTCCCAAAGGGTATCTCCCAAATCATGCACACAAACCATGAATAAGCCAAAAGGCCATAAGAAAAATTAAAAAATTATCTAAGAACATGACACAAAACATATCCATAATAACTAATTCAAAGAAAAAAATAAAATAAAATAAAGAAACCACAATCAAGGTGTGATAATTCTCCCCACCAAAAATATTTCAACACCCATAATTTATCCCAGCCTAAGGAAAACCAAAAATTGATATTAGAACTGAATTAAATAAAATGAAACCAAATAGAACCCCAAGCCTTTGGAAAACCCTTTGAACATCAAAATTTACACCTGACCATCACTAGAGAGAATCACAATTAGAATAAACATAGTGTAAGGAAATAAAAATAGGGTTCTCTCAACTATAAGATCCAACTAGCATTGACCAACACTGAGACCTAGAACTCCCCACATTAAACAAAATCCCCCCACTAACTAAAGCTGATAAAATGAAATAGAACCAAATAGTGAACTAGATTAAAATAAATCATTTCCTCAACAAAAAAACATCTCTAAAGCGAGCACAACCAGAAACCAAAACTAACCCCTGAAAAGGCTAAAAACACTCAAGATAGGCTAATTACAAACTCGTTGCCCAAATGGGAACAAATATTAGAATTACGGGAGAAAGGGGAAACTATGATATTAATAGTGAAGAATTACATAGAAACACCAAGAAATATATTGAAAATAAATGTAAACTTCCACTATTTTGACAGATGTGTCAAATATGGAACCAAACTTCCCCACACACCAGAGGATTCCTTACACTATAAAATCTTCACTATAGGGCCTATGCCTAGATCTCGGAATAATCTGCGACTCAAGAGTTAGGGGTTAATATACTCTATCAAATACTTATTCTTCTATTAAATCCACTTGAATAATTTCTCCCGGTGTCCTAGACATCCACAATGATGATACACCTTCAGAGGATTATGATTGGACCGCTTCGAATTCCCAAACCAACTGCACTTGAAGCACCCAAGCAAATTTTCCAACCAATGAGAAGTTGAAACTGAAAAAGAATACCACTTAGTAATATAATCCTTTACAATACAACTCACAATTAATGGGGGTACTTAATGAGAACCAAGATATCTGGGATTTCCAACTACAAGAGACTACGATCTGGGAAGAAGCTCAGCTAAAAGCACAAATTCGACCATCTTTTTCAAACAACACATGACCAGATGGTAGATAATTATCCTTATTCTTATGAAAATGAAGCCAAAAGAATATAGGTGCATTAAACTGATCCACTAATTATATATCAATATAAAAATCTACTATCTCATTCAAAATGGTCAACACAAACCTTCACTGTTAACTGCCCTTGTTAAACACAAAAGATCTCTTCCACTTTCCTCTCCTATGCCTCCTTAATATTGAATTATCTAGATAATGTGATCTTAAATACATAACAATAAAATCCATCATGAAATGGTGATGGGATTATCACCTTACACTAATCCAATATCATGCCTCCAAGAGAACCCAAAACATGACATACTCCCATGAATTAGGGAGTTCCCACTGATCGGAATAAACCTCCATCATCCTCAAACCACTCTAAAACCACTAAATAACCTCAATATTCTTGGAAAATAGGTTTAAAAAATAAACAATACTTTCACACAACAACTATGGGAATTTACAAAACATCTCTTGATGATATCCCTAGACATACTCCGTTTGGACTAACCTATTGGTTTATAATGAATCTTTATATTCAATAACCAATTATCCTCTCTAAACTATCAATTACAATGGATTATCCCACCTATCCTCTCAAAAACTTATGGGGTACCAACCTGTATAATAGAGTTTGTTTAGAAATCTCCACTCAACAACCTACATGATTCCTTGGAATCCCATGAAAATAGTACATGGAATGTTGGGAGGTCCTCACACAAGTGGATAAAACTGAAACCCATAGCCACCATGATTGCATATCCCAAGAACCAACACTACCTACGTGATGCCCCTATCCTCATAGGGATCACCAAAGAGGTTCCCAACACACAACAAATCATTTAATGTTCATATCAGGCCTCCACATCTTATGTTTCTTATACTGATTTTCAAATCATTAAAAATACCAACTGGGCCTTTACATCTTCCCAAAAATATAATTCATTTCCAAAACCATTCATAAACCATGATTAAAGCATAAAAACACAGTCTATGCTTCCAAACTATCCTTTATGAAATTTTATAAACCATGCAACATCCCAAAATGAAAAACAGTCTAATACTTAGAAAGCACACTTGAAACCGTGATTTATTTCAGTTGAGACTCATATCCAACATTTATAAACCCAAGAACCATTTTTAAAATAATAACGGTTTGAGAAAATAATTTTAGATGAGTAGGAGGGAAAGTTATAGAGGAATGGGATAAAATCCTTTGGAGAATTGGGTTTGTGAGGGGTATTCTCTATAGAAGTGCATTTACATTCTAAATACTATCCACATGCTATCCCAATTCATATATGGATGTGACCACATCCAATTTAACACTAGTTTAAAGCCATCAAATAAAAAAATATCAATTTGAGAAAGAGAAAGAACATTTCAACCTGTTACAATGATCTGCATATAAATAATAAACCATGAAAGTCCCATATAACCCCACACACAAGCCTTACTTCATGACCAAACATGTTACCAAAAATATAATTCCATGAACAATCTATAATAAAAAATTCTAATTGAAAAAGGCCAAGTATTATTTCATCGAACACCTTACACCCATACATATATATAGGTGTAATTAAATTTTTTTTTAAAACTCATTTCCACAGAGATTACTACATGTGAAAAGAAAAATAATTTATACTAGCACATCACAAGAAAAAATTTCACATTTTATAATCATTTGGGATTGATCAAACATTCAATGGAATTCTATTCAATTGAACAAAATTGAAACACCTACCTCAATGATGTGAAAATGCAACAAAATAATCAGAGAAGGAAGAACTAATCCGGAGGAATGATCCACACACCCAAACAAAAAAATAGAACAACATAAGAGAACCCTCACCCGAGGGTTATTCCATGGGGGAACCCACCAAGAAATAACTAATAAAGTAAAATAATAACAAAATATTAAGAGAATGAGACTTACTACTGGAGGGATACATCTATAAATTAAATGAGAAGCACACTAGATACAAGGAGGGAGGGAGGAAAAAGTTACCCAAGGCTCCCCAGGGGATTCTAAATGAGAGGGAAGAGAAATAATGGGGTTGGGGATAAATAACGGGATGGATAAATAGTAACTTCACACTTTTAAATGATCTTGGAAAGACTCATGATCAAGCCACATAGTTTTCCAAGATAAGAGCCAATTTTGTTCACCCTATTGGTGAAGGTGAATACCCATACAGTATGTCTACACAGCTTGGAAACCCATACACCAACCATGTGGTTTGGATCTGCCAAATTTTAGGTCATCTATGCATGACTTCAACATTATTTACCCTAATTGTGTTCATGTTGTGTTCCAAGTCATTGAATCCCAAAAAAAGTTTCATGGATTATCTAGGGACACACATAGTTTATCCCCAACTTTATATAATTAATGAAAATAAACCCATTGAATAAGAAAAACAACTAAAAATGAACTCATCCTCAATATGGTTCATGATTAACAACCAAACTATGAAGATAAACCATTCACAGGTCCAAATTCCATCCAGAAACATCGAAAAACAAAAATGTTCACTGGGAAAAAACCCAAACCTTATTCAAAAGAACCAAAGATAAGAAATGAATAAAATAAATGAAAAAACTATTTTTGGGGTGTGATGGGATAATTTGATTGTTCTTATTATATGAATTTCCCTATACACCATAGTATCACTAAGATGTATAGGGGGTTGAAGGAACATTTTCAGTGGGATAGTATATATATAGAAATTACATATTACATGTCAAGATGCCTAGTTTTTCAATAAGTGAAGGATGGGAGAATGAATCCAAGAGTAATCAAGCAACCTCTACCTATTCCTATGTAGAAATTGGATGAAATTACTATATATATTTTCATTGGATTTCCAAATACTCTTGGAAAGAATAAATCAATATGGTTTATTGTGGATAACATTAAAAAATATACACACCTCCATACTAAAAGAGAATATATATATCTTGAGTGACTTCAATGACTCTATATTAATGAATTTTTAAGAGTTTATTTTGATCCAACATTAATTATGACTAATCGTGATCCAAAAATTAACATTGATATTTTTTAAAAGTCATCATAAGGCTCATGATACAGACCTATACTTGAAAAAAACATATTTGATGGATTTAGTTCCCCAGAACCAAATTAATTGTACTTTATGATAACCTTTATTTATTTTTTGAATTTTAATTAACTCTTTATCATATCATGGTTTTTATTCTATGAAACATAGGATGTGTTATTTTTCTAAGAGTACTTATCAAACTAAATGATCATATTTGTTCCCCTCTATGATAAGAACCAATATGTTTTATGATATTATTCTGAAATATATGCTCTATTCCAAGATGAAATAATTTGAGGGACACATATTATATAGTCGATTAGGGGTGCATACTCCAAGGAAATTGAGGCACCTTCACATGGATAATGAGCTTGGTAAAATTCAGTGTATGTTATTATTAGAATGAGACCTGCTAGTTGGAAATCCACATTTATATGATTCATTTTATGTACTATTATGTGGAGGTGTGTAGTTATCATCAGACTTTAATAATATTATTAATGAGTATTATAATTAATTTACTTAGATTTGTTGATGATAATTGTTAGAACATATATTCCTAGAGATGTAGGATATGTTTGGATGCCTCATAAGTATTATTTAAATAATGAATAATCTGAGAAAGGGGTCATCCATTATGTTCCATAATGAATGTTGATATCTCAGTCCCATTGAAGGAAATAGTACATCCTAAATAAATCTAATTCCACAATGTTTGAGAAGATTGTTTGATTTATGAGAATTGAAAAAAAGATATATCAAGCACATAGGTTGATGGAATGAGCATAAAAACGACATTATTAGAGATATAATGATAAATTGATTATATTACAAAGTGTGTTTATGTATTAGGTATTATGTCATTGGGTAATTAACTTTTATCCTTATGTGTTCTCGAGCATGTTCATAGATGATAACCCAAACATTTCATTTTTTTATCCTAATTCCACTAACAAATAGCCCTAGAGGGTCACACACTAAGTGGTTCCATTAACTTAGTTAAATAAAATTATTATTTATCCTATTCAATAAAATTACTCCTTCACATGGATCAATAATTACTCTTGTTTTAATTATCACATATATTTTCTCACCAGTTATTTGAGAGTATTTAATGATCATAGTATTTAATAAATATTTATTTTCTCTTTATAGAATATGATTTTTAATTATTTATTATTGGGTAATTCATAAATATTTATTTATGAAATAAAAATTCATTATTTAAGGTCAGATGAATATTGTGAAGTAATGGTGAATTGAGATTGATGGCCTCGTGAAAAATAATATATATTGAATATTATTTGAGTAAATAATATTTAATTTAATTAAAAAGTTTTGTTCATGAAAATGATATTCATTTTTTATTTTTATTATTATTATAGGAGTGTCTTTCTATAGGGATTACTTAAATAATATGGTCATATGTGAAATTATTATATTCTAAACCTAGTAGCATATAAACCAAATATTATTATTTTCTTGACAGATTCAATTAATTTTTTGTGAATAATTAGATCTACACAGAATCCTCTCAAATACCAAGAGAGATCCCTATCTAAGGATGTTCTCAAGAATGGATTTTGATCCTCCTCCTCCTCTACACTCTAATATATAGTGATTATAGAGATTCCATCCTTAAATATCTTCTCTAGGTGATCAAATATGAATGATGTAAGCATCAAGATCAACCAAGATAACACCGAGAGATTCCTAAAGAAACATTCTGAGGGTCTTGGAATATATGTGTATCACCACTGGATAGAACCTACTCTTAATTTCTATAATGAAATAACAGTATGAAATAGATACATATTAAGATCTATCAACAAAGAAATAATTCCACGTAACTTTATTGTTTATTTTTTAAAATTAATTATAAAAAATATTTCATGATCATATGTTTTGCTTCCTACATTTTTTATTTTATATATTAATTGAGTAAATTAAACAAATCAAAGAAATTATTTTTGAATAGATCTGGGAATAATCATCAATAATAAAACAAAATTGAGTTTGATAATGTCACATTAGCTACTTCTATTGTTCTTAAAACCTTCACATGGTATCAGAGCCATCTCATTATTAATTATAATTATTTAAAGATAATTTATTGATTTATAGACTTTTCAAAAGTTTTGAATTCCATTTTAATTGTTCGTTTATCCAGATTTCTAGATATTTTTTCCCTCTTTATTTCTTAAAAATATAATCAAATTGATTAATTTCATGAAATAAATAAATGAACATCCCCAAAGCACCTATAGAGGGTAGGGAAAAATGAGGGTTTAAATTTTTTTCATCTGAAGTGATGGATCTTGTTATAACATTGGTAGTAACTACTTAATCTTTTCTAATGATAATTTTAATTAAAGTAAACATTCACATATAGAGATACAACATGTCAATTTTACATGGTACACCATTAAGGGCTAGTTCAAGGAGAATATGATGATAGTGTGTCAGTCGTACGAAAAATCAATAATCTTCACTAGTAGTGAAATACAAAATTCCAAACAGAATAACTCAATTCCAGGAACACTACCTTTACAATGTTTTAGATAAAGCACACTGCATCCCTCATAACACTTCTATCGACTCCCCCTAGCTCACTGCTCTGGGAAATATCTTACTCAGATAATTGATTGGAAGGACACTTTGGTGGATTTGCATTAAGGGAGTTATCCCTATCTATAATGAAACTCTAAATGAATCAATTTCTTGAGTTTATTCTTGTGTAACTTAAACCAATCATTCAATACTACAGTTTTCAAATCACATTTTTGAAGATCACTATATTTTCAAATAAAATATCCTTTTCGAAACTCATTGGGTAATCACTGAATACATCATCATCATGATACTTGTTTTCATCAGATTTCTATTCCTTGGTCAAGACTAAAGTAGTATTTTCATGATGCTCAATGTCTTTCTGAATAATTTTTTTTGAATATCCTCACCTTCAAAAATTCAGAGTGATTCAGACTTTTCTCCAAATATTTTTTTCTCAAATGAAGTGGGGTCCACCTGATATTTATAGTCTCGACATTTTGAGAAACTCTCATGCCAACTACTCCATTTTTATGAACATTACAAAACACCTTTGCAAAGCTCCTCCATTCATGAAGTTCTAGTGTGGTTTCTCATAATTATCGATATTACTATCAATTCATCATGCATTCTAGATGTTCCACCTCTCTTAGATACGAAGAACACCATACACTCATCGCGCACTCAAAAATATCCATAACTTTAGAAATATAAACCTTTTTGAAACCAATTCTTTTGAATCCCATTCCTTTACCATATTTTTGAATAGTTGATTCTATAAAACAGCCTTTCATGATGTTATTTTCTTCCTCTAGCTTCTGAAACAAAAAATTTGGTGGCAATTGTAAAACGACACCACCATAAATATTGTAGTCAACTTGAACTATAAGATCACATTCCTTGAAAATTCCCTAATCATCCAAGTGTATATTGACAATAAGCAAAAACCATAATCCATTTCTATAAATGTACAAAATTAGTTTAAAAATTCTCCACCCTTGTGTTTGTTGATAATATGTAGAATAAATCAATAAAACACCATGCCCTATCAAGACCCAATATGCAAGAAACAAATCATCCAACACTCTAAGTCTACATTAGAAAATATAAGTGTAGAAATAATGATAGGATTGATTAATTGGATTCTCATATTTTTTTATGACTAATTTTTTCCAATATAAGCTTTGATCATGTCACATAATCATTTCATGCTTCGAACAATTAATTCATATCATCTGATTCTCATTGTGACATAGAATCATTGCATGGTTTTAAACACAAAACCATTATCACATTAAATTTATCAATTATCCCCAATTAGAAATAAACCCAAATATCCTATATATGAACTTGTAGAGATCAAAAACACACTCACCCTTGAACTTATCTCCCCCACAGACCTACATCACATCCACCAACACATTAAAATATTTAAATCAACTGGGTATATCAGAACAATTGTAACCTCATCATGTATTGGGAGGTGGTTGAACATTGAGGTTCAATAGATGTTTCTCAAACACATGTGCTGCCAAAGGCTTGGTCAGAATGTCATCCACATGGTCATAAAATCCAATATGTCCCAATTTTATCATATATTTTTCAACTATTTATTTGATAAAGTAATATCTAGCCTCAATATGTTTTGTGTGATGGTGATGAACCAGATTCTTTGTAAAATTAACCGTAAATTTTTTATCAATGTGATTCACTATTGGTTGTTTCACCTCATCACTAATATCAATCATTAGTTTCTTCATCAATATGAACTAATTTCCATCCTTTGTAGTAGAGATATACTCTGCTTTATATATACCATGATAAGTTATTTCATGTTTCTTACTCAACCATCATAAATTTTTGTTTACACTAAATAACTCTCCACCACTTATGGACTTTCAATAAACCACATCTCTTGCCCAGTGAGAATTATAAAATATTAATAGTTCATTATCTCTTATTGTAGTAATGATAAGCCAGAGTTTTGACTACCTTGAATATACCTTTTGATTGTTTTAAGATATTTCATATTTCCCTCATTCAGATTACATTCAAAGTGGGTCTCCATGCTTGTTACAAATATGATATCTAGACTTTCTATAGTAAAGAACAATAATATTCAAATGAATCACATTTACAAAGTGTGATCCACAGAAGTCTCACCCATTGATTTTCATGTATCTTTCTAACCACAATCTGAGTCGATATTGGTTTGGATTCATGTTTATTTAATTTCTTCAAAAACTCTCTTTCACACATTTCACGAGAAATGAATTTGTACTCCCTCTTCATAATCACCTATACCCCAATATGTATATGAGTTCACCAATAATAGACTTTACAAATTTTGATTTCATATGATTAGAAAATTATTCCACTAATCTCTTACTAATTACATGGAATATAGTATTATCCATGTATGCTAGCACCATAAATTGATATTCCTTTGAATTATTCAAATATAGATTGTGATCAACATATCCTCTTTTAAATTTAAACTTCTTAAAATACAAATCCAAGAAAGAATACCATTCTTGTGGTTCCTACTACAGACCATTGAGTTCCTTTTTCAATAAATAAAAGTTCATTTCATCATTAATATTTATAAAACCCATTTTTTGTTCAATATATACTTCTTCTTCTAGAAAACCATTTAATAAGGTTGTTTTGACATTCATCTGAAAAAATATTTTACCCTCTTTCAGTTTCCATGGAAATAATAAGCCTAATCGACTCTAGTCTACCCATTACAGAAATTTTTTATTCCACATAAATGCCTTCAATATTTCCATTTTCTATGCATGCCAAGATCACCTTATTTTCGATCACATTTCATGATCATAAAATTTGTTTTTAAATACCAAACTTTCTCAAATCACACTGTGATTTCTAGGTATTTTAACAAGATCCCAAGCATGGATCTTATCCTTATGATCTAGTTCTTCATTCATGGATTTAACGCACAAAAATCCTTTATATAATATTTAAATGATATTGGTTACACAATGGATAGAAAGGTAGATTGTGCATCATTCCTCATTCTCCTTATCCGTGTGGGTGCGGTCCAATCCCTAGTGATGTTGTATTGATTATTTTTTGTTCATCTAATTATATTTTGAGGTTTAGAAGAAGTTTCTTCATACATGGTTTACTCTATTTTTTTTCTTATAGATCATCATATCTTTTTGGCCCTGGAATCTTTTTCACTCCTTCCTCTAGTATTACATTCGAACTTTTTCTATATCCACATTCTTCCATAGATTCTATTATATAAGAAAAATAATAACTTTAGGTATTTTTGGGTTTATGTTTAATTATATTGATATAAATACATTACAAAATTCATAAATGATGATTATTTATTCATTTTTAGGCTTTACTCTTCATTGAATATCCAAGGCATATTCCATCATTTGTGGCATCACCATGCTTTCCAAGATTTTTTTCAGATGAATCATTTACATATGAAAACATTAAAATACTTCACATATGGCTTAGTTCCATGACCTAACTCATATTGTGTCTTCATTTCTCACAAATAAATATATGTTCTATTTTTATTATACACTTCCACTTGAATATCCTCTTTCCATTAATGTTGAGATATAGGACTCTCAATCGGCATATTTTTTGCTATATTATTCTCCTGTCAATTTATACACTAAAAAATCTATTTTTTGTGGGGTTATCAATGCATATACCTAATGATTTATTCCATTTTTCTCTAAGTAATTTTAAAAATAAATGGATGTGTATTACCCACTTTTTTAATTTTGTAGAATTTTGATTATGGGTCTGATATCATTCTCAGCTATTCGACATTAACTTTTCTTGCAAGAAAGTACTTGTTGTTTCCAATGAATAATAAACACATAATACCTTATACTATAATATTAAATAAAAATAATAATTACAATTACGTATATTTCCAAGCCACATTAATTAGACCACACACATCTCTGTGGATGAGATAAATAATATTTCATGCTCTTTTCTTCTTATTTTGATAATAACTACAAACTATATATCCTCGGAAGCAAGAATCACTTATATTTTACTATTCATTCCATAGATTGTGGATATCCTTCAGTATCACCATCATGGATATATTTTCCATTAATTGTTTTTTAATTTGACCCAACCTTCAGATCCATTAGTTTTTTCTTCTTCAACTATCATTTAGCAAATTTTCACTTTTTTCTCAACCTAATATATGTTTTCATCAATTCTACAACCTTTCAAGAGATAATTATATATATCCCCTCTGATAGTGAACCAATTTTGAATAAAATTAACTATCAATATTGAGTCCCATATTTGAATCACATTTGGGATATTTTGACACAATCTATCCATAAAATGAAATTTTGTTTTCTTTAGCTCGTCATTTGCCTGTTTGGTACTTCCACTACCATTGACATTCAAAGAACTATCATTTTGGAACCTCATTGTCTCATAAAACATATTCTTAACATTTTTTAATAAATATTAATTTCATGTAATATGGAATGATTATCTATTGTCAAGTATCCAGGTGCTATTATTTTGTGAATCTTTGAGAGCTATTTCTGCATGGTCTGATTTCTTGATTTACTTATTTTACTTCAATGAGATATTTGATTGAGAGGGGGATTATTATGACATTTATGATATCTTTTCTATGTGTTTTGGTTCATTATACTCATATTTTTTCTATAATACAATAAAATTTATCAAAATTAACTCTTCTGAGTTTGCAGGTATCGACTTTTCTCTGAGTTCTGACATAATATTCTAGTCATCACTCTACCTGAAATCAATATATTTATGTCTATAGTGAGATTAGTGAAACAAATGTCCATAAAAATATTTCTTCTATAAGATCAAGGATATTATTTAATTATCCTTTATTGACTTCCTATAACTTTCCCATTCAGATAGATTATTTCCACTTCACAGTATGTCATGGTATGGCCCAGATAACCACAAAAATTTACATTTCATATGAACAAATATCTGCTCACTCATGTTCACCCTAATGTATCCTTTTTTTTATAATTTTTTTGACTATTTATCATCTCTGGATAATAAATGATTATTTTCATATCTCTTTTATATTTCATTTTAATATTTATTTGATAGGACATCTATTGACTTAGTAATATGTATAACTTTATTCTTTCATTTATTTTGTATATTTTTGTTTCTGGCCTATAATACTTTAATATCAAAACTAATTCCACTTTTACAATTGAATTTGGGTCTTTGATCATTAAAATTCGTTTTTACTCCTTCCAACCCACACATAGATCACTGTAAAAGATCTATATCTGAGAATCATTCATACTCTATTTTCTTATTTGTTTCCCTTGAATTAGATCTAGATTCAGGTTTACTCTTTAGAGTTGCAACATATTCTTTATGCCCCTCAATTGTTTTATACATCTCCTCTAGTCTAGATATAATGACCCTGATAATAATTTAATATTCCTCAATCCTGAGTTTAAATTATACTATATCTTTTTATCTCTAAATATTTGTTGAATTCTCATTTATTACTTCTTCCAATTAGGCAATTTCAACTACAAGTTTATCAATATATTCTAATGACTCTTCCAAAACATCTCCCCTCTTTATTTTTCTATTTATTTGACTTTCAATATTACCATGTGCATCCTCTGGTTACAAATTGGATCAACATCACCAATTAACTTATTATCTCTAGATTTACCTTTTTAAGGTACTAAATTTTCAACTGTATTTATCATGGATTCCTGGGTTCTAGATTTACACTCTAGTTCCCCATCCTCAAAAAATTCATTATCAACTTGTTCATATTTATAGATTAAATTATTTCTTTATAATTTCATTCCTTGTTTTAAGTCTCCCTTTTATATAAAACTTTTCTAAGGCTTATTTCGGTTTACATCTTCACTACTTTATCATTGAACTTCTTTGAGCATGAGGATTCAATTTTCCCAACTCTACCATATAGAAAACAGGATATATGAATATTTCATTCAAATATCCCATTTCCTATCTTGAATTTCATAGTATCAAGAGAAATAAGTTCAACATCCATATTATATTCATCAAAACTATCTCTAGAAATATCTTAATTTTTCTCATAGATTTGGAATCAATTTCATTACTTACGTGATTTTTTACTTCTTCTAGTTCGAGTCTAATCTCATATACCACTATAAAACTCAGTAGATATTAAAATGAATTTTTGGATATATCTAGTTCCTAAAGGGATGGAGCTTTTGGATTGTAGACGGGAGGAAGCCTTATCAATATTTTCTTCACAATATAAATATAATTTATTTCTTCAAAAGTTCCTTATATTCCTTAAAAAACATCAATAATTAGATTATAAAATTTATATGACTTTTCATTAGAATGCATATCCGGATCATCAAACATGTTGTAATAAAATTAGAGTTTCACATCTTTCACATTGTTATCTAATTTATATATATGTGTGTGTGTGTTTGTCTATATTCTAGTTTTTTCCACACATACGTGGCTGAAGTCAAATGCTTCACCTTCAAATAGATTTGATAAAATTGGGTTCTAATTATGGAATTATATTCTTTGGCTTCTTTATCAAGAATTTTCTTGTCAATTTTTCTCATATATTGACCTATATCATCAGTGATCTATAGTCCTTGTACATTGGAAAATATAACTTCCATTACAATAGATATTGGATTATATGTCATAATGTTAATCCAAATATGTATGATTTTTTCATCAATTCTAGGGACTACCATAACATTTAATAAATTCCCCATTAAAAAATAGAATATATTTAACCATTCCATCATCTACCCTTTGATACCACTTGAAGGTCCTTAGAACATCCTATGAGGGGAGGGGTGAACCGGTGTTTAAAATTTTTCTTATAAAGTGTTGTAACGTGTTCCCAAATTTATAGGAACTAGATAAAACTATTGTATGATAATGTTAGGTATTTTAAACATTCACATATATAGATAAAATGGTACAATTTTACTTGGTTTTCCACTAATGGCTAGTCCAATGAGCATATTTCGATAGTGTGTCGGTCATACAAAAATATATTAATCTTCAGTAGTTGTAAAATACAAATGTGTATACATAATCACTCTGTTATAGGAACACTTCCATCATAATATTTTATGTAAATCATTATGCGTCCCTCAAAACACTTCCATTGACTCCCCCTAGATCACTACTCTAGGAGAATCATCACTCAAATTCTAAACTTTAAGGTTGCTTCATTGGATTGGTATTAAAGTCCTCATCCATTTAATACCTGAGAATATTCTTGCATTGATGTCTTGAGTTGGTGAACATGTAATTAAGACCTTATGTTCAATATTATGATTCTAAAATATTCATTATGATGATAACTACCTTCACGATGCAAAATTCCATTGTGAAACTGACTAGGTAATATCGGAATACCTCATCATCATGAAACTTCTCTTTATTAGGTACAAAAGCATTGGTCAAGATAAGAGTAATATATTCATGATTCTCAAGATCACATCAAATAATTTATTTTCAAAGCTCTTCAACCTTCATGTATTTAGAGAGATTCATCTTATTCTCCAAATATTTTCATCTCAAATGAATTGGAGGTATCCTCATATTTATAGGCTCAACCTTTTTAAAAGATCATATTCCTCTACTGTATTTTCTATGAACCTTCAATAATATATTCTTAAATCTCCTCCATTCTTGAAGCTTTGGTGATATTTTTTTATTCATGGATATTACCTCCATCTCCTCAAACATTCTCAATTCTCAAGTTCTCATAGTCAAGGAGAACGTCATGAACTCATCATGCACTCCCAAAAATCCATACCTTCACGAAGATCAACCTTTGAAATACCTAGTATTCATTAAACAAAATTCATTAGCATATTTATGGGGGTCGGATTGCCAAAAAACCTTCAATGACACCAGCCTATTCCTAAATATGTTGATATAAAAAAATTTACAACTACTTCATAATGAAGACACCTTCAATGTTGTAGTATGCATGAACTATAAGATAACATTTCTTAAAAACTCCATGATCATCCAAGTGTGGATTAAAAAAACCATACTCAATTTCCTTCAAATAATATTCATTGTTAGAATAATAAACATGATGATCTAATTCAAATATACCAAGGAATATAGAAATACAACATAAGATTACAATCCATGTAACCCCGAGGTACAATCCGTGTACCCAGGATTAATGATATCTGGATTATTTTTTATTTTTTTAATCCTGGAGAATTTATTATAAGCAGTTAATTTAATTATAAAATGTGTCTTTAATGGGCCATACTATTTCCTGTTAGTATGAATACACATCGTCTAACTTACATACATGGTGTGAAGTCCTTTTGTCATAAATGAGTTGTGTATCTTTTTAAACGGCCTAAATGACCAATGAATGTGTAACTTAGAGACCAAATCCCATGTATACCATGTACATTCCATGTAAAATAATATTATTCATGGTAACGTTACACTCTAAGTCCTAGGTATGTGATTGAAAGTGAGAATACTAAATAATGTTTAGTTGTAAGGTACACACCTTGTTATTTTATCAATTTATGAAGAAAAAAATTGTTTATTAAATGGTTTCATACATATTATTATGTGTTATTTGTTTTCATTAAGTCTATATTACATTCCATGTAAATGGTTACATATTTAAATGTCTAATTAATTTTTTTGTAATGTTCTGTTTTTTATATCCTGTATAATTCATATTACAGTTATTACCCTATGTGTATTGAAACAAAATACACAAAGTAAATACCATGAGTTCTGGGTGGTATTTTGTTTGATAATACATTACCTGAAATTATGTGATAATTCATGTATATTGCATGTTGCATGATTAAACATTATATGATTACAATACATGTTGGGTAGTTTGGATGGGTACTCACAGTGTTTCCTCCAATGTATATTTTTCAGTACATAATTAATTTTAAATAAATTTATAATTTTTTTTGAAATTATGATGGCTGATTAAATAAATAAATTGAGGATGACAGTTAAGATAGAAAAAATAAATTATTTAAATAATATAATTAATTTATTCGAATGTGATTTATCATAAATAAAAATGATTAAAAATCAATGTTAATTTTATTAAAAGTGTAATTCATTCCATGTATATGGACGACCAATATCAAAGACCACATATTTGTATGTGATTGGTTCCGTTTTATTTTTTATTAAATTAATTTTTTGGAATGTTTCATACCTTCTCTCATCATATAATTGCCTGTATACCCATAGTTTCTTTTGTGTAAAACTTGTAACAAATAATTTTGTTTCCCTAACCTATATGTGAGTATAATCATATGTAATAGATGAAGCACCCATGATAGTGGAGGTAGTTTAAGTTTTATGATGAGTTGAACCCAATCAGATAGAGATACATAAGTGGGTTGGTGAAAATTAACAGCACTACTCATAAATGGTTCAAGGTTTTTTTCCCAAGCCCACCCTCTAGTTTATCGTCCACCTTGTAAACTTAACTTTAGTAAAATATCATGATCAAACAACATTATTATTTTATTTCCTTCAAGTTCAATTTTTATCTCATTATAGATGTTTATTAATAGTAACATTAATTATTTAGTTAAAAATAATGCAAGATAAAACTAAAATAAATTGTCTTATAAATAAAAATTATCCAAGACATGGTTAATCTCAAAAGTAAATCCGCTTAATATTAACATGCATATAACAAAGATAATAATTAGAAATTTATAAAAAAAATATGATGTTCCAAAAACATATGTATTAATTTTGTATATACTCCCACTACATATGATATAATTGAACCTAGTTTAAATTTCATGACCATAAAAAGTTTGGGTGCTTTCAATTATTAGGGAATCCTAACATGAATTTTTGGGTTCACTTAACTTGGTCACATTAAGGGTTTACAACAAGATTAGGTCTTGGTGTAACTGAGAGGAACTTTTTGAGGAAATCTAGTTTAAGGATATTATTATTTGGGATTCCACTCAACAGATAAATGATATGTGAGTTAATGTAGTTGGAATTTGGAATGCCTACCTAAAACCCATCAATTTTGATAGCTAGAAAGATTCGGGTGATTATAGGGGAAAATGATTCCTTTCCACTAGAATTTATAATGAATATGATATTATAAAGTTAATAATGAGGTCTATTGGGTTTCAATAAATGTATATAATATTAATAAAAATAATATTTATTTATGTGTCAAAATTATATCTGATAAATACTAAAACTATACTCATATTATTTGTAGAAACATCTATAAAAACAATATCTAATAAATCATTGTGTTCCCTACCTTAAAAAGATAAAATTATTATATAAATAAAATCCCATGAGTGGATAAGGTGTTTACGAATTATCCTACACCATTAATTTAATTCATATGTATTTTAAGAAACTATTCGTGAAGAACCTGATAAAGAGACTTCTGAGGAAGAGTTCTCTCTCTATGAGAAATATTTGAACCATTCCACATATTTTATGTGTTTAGTGATATCATCCATGACCAATTATATCCTAAATCCACATTAGGATGTTAATAAATATAGAATGATATCTCACATTCAGGATATATAACCAGATAAGGTGAGAAAAAATAGATATGAGATCCTCAATGATCTTTTTTCAACTATGATTGGTAATTCCACACTATATGGGCCTTATGTAGACAATATTGTTGGATTTATTGAATGCTTAGACATTTTATTGATTAAACTCTAGGATGGGTTATGTACAGATTTCACACATTCATAAGTACTCAATTCCTTCCAAAATATTATTGTTAATTAGAAAAGGAGCAGAAATGATAATATTATTTTGAAAATACTGACATGGATTCAATAAGTTAATGATTAAATGGGGCATGAAAAATCTTTATTACTTATGGTGAATAACTAAGTGAAGAACAAGGATAAGGAGTTGAAGACTCATTACATGATTAAATCTCCCAAGCATCGTCCATTTACGAAGAGTAAGAAAGAGAGGTAGGGAAATGAAAACGAATAAGTATGATTTGCATGTGAAAAGAAATTACACTCAAAATGGAATTGCACCCAGAAGAAAGGGGAATAAAAATATTCATTATTTGATGATTGTAATATTTCTATATATACACATTAAGTATTAGATACATATTATTGGTCTTGTATGTATATCCAAATTCATGAAAAAAGTTGATTCTGAATTAATTTTAGTGGAGAGTTGTATTTGTAAGTTTCTAATCATGAGAGGATGGCTATTCTAGCAAGTATATACTAACAAATTTCATTTCCGATAGTAATGATATTTGTTTTGGGATATTTTTATTATGTACCAACTGTTACTAGGAAGAAAATGTTTGTTCCCTAAATAGATACAGATTGTTTGGTTTCCAAATATGGAAATTAAAGTTTTTTCTATTATAAAGAAAACATATGTTATGGTACAAAACATTTAAATAATGGTCTTTATGTATTAAATATGGAAAACGTGTATTTTAAATTGATTATTAATCATTTTCACTTGAATCATATAACACCAACTATAGCATCACCATCTTGGTCACGTAAACGAGAAGCATTTAACAAATATTTGGTAATATGGTTCTTTATACTCTTTTAAGTTAAGTCCAAATGAAATATTCCATGCTTGTTTTGAACAAAAAATTATAAAACCACCCCTTTGTGTATAGTATGAAAGGGAGATAGATCTTTTTGGATTGGTACACACTACTGTGTGTGGTCCATATCGAGTTGAAGGTAGTGGTGGGTATTCTTACTATATAAATTTTATTGATGACTTGTTTATATATGAGTATGTATAAGTCTATTTCATTTTAGAAATTAAATTAATTCATTAATAAATTAGGGAATTAAAATGGAAATAGTATAAAAATGTTTTATCATACTGAAGTGATTAATATATTAACCAAAAGTTTATTGACTTTCTAATGGATTATGGGATTTTATCTCAAATTCCTCCACCTTACACTCCACATATAAATGGTGTTAGTTAATGTGGTAATAATACCTTTTTAGACATGATAAAATGATAATTAGTCATATATATCTTCCATTATCCATTTTGGGATATGCATTACAAACTATGGGATACATTATCCACCAATTACCAACTAAATTGGAAAATGGAATACCCCTAAGTTATATAGTTCAAATAATATCTTAATACAATATACACATGTATAGGGTTTTGGAATATTTCTTAATGCATTCTCACGAAAAAATCTAACAACCTAGGGAACAAAGTGTTTCTTTATAGGTTATCCTAAGGAAGTTAAAGTATACTGCCTATACAAACCCTTAGATACGAAAGTGTTTTTTAGCAGAAAATTTATCATTATTGAGAGAGAACACATCGTCAAAATGGATTTTGGTAGAAATATTGACTTTTATTAATTTTATGATCAAGATACAGTAGATTTTGTAAATAAAAAAATTTCATAGGTCCTTTTGGAAGATTTAGTTCCTAAATAAAAAGTTCTTCATATGAGAACTTGATAGTTCAGAGATTATGAGAGATATGTTTTTCTTGTCACCAATGATGGTGAGTCATTTTTTTATTGAAAATGATGAACCTATCTCCAATAAAGAGGTGGTATAGATCTCATATCTTGTAATATTAAAAAAATATTTGAATTCTAAAATGTATTCCATATATCGTAGCCATGTTTTTATTCTAGTTGATGACACTGATGACATAAATCTCAAAGGTTGAAAAAGGGTATTCCTGAAAAACATGACATGGAAGTTAATGTAGACACCTTTTGAAAGGGATAGGGGTGAAAGGATTTAAAATGTATGAAGGAATTAACTAAGATAAAATATTTTATATAGTTTCCATTTATAAATCCATCATAATTATATTTCATAGAGTAGCTTACCATGAATATGAAATATTTTATATGGATTCCAAAACCTCTTTCTTTAATGAAAACATTTTGGATGATTTCTATACCAAAAACTAGAAATATTTGGGACTATATATGATTCCATAATTTTTGAATGTTGTAGAGATCCATTTTGGATTGAATAAAGAATCAATATCATGGGACATTATATTTCCTAAAGGTAAAATTTTTTTTTCTGTAATGAACGTGATCTGTGTGTTTACAAGAGATTTAGTGGTAATGTGGGTGTTATCCTAGTACTGTATATTGATGAAATTTTACATATTGTAAATAACATACCAGTATTACATTCTATTAAATAATTATTAAACAATTGTTTCTCAATGAAGGACTTAGGTGAAACATACTATATTCTAGGGATTAAGATCATTCATGACATATCCAAGAGTCTTCTTAGAAAAAGTCAAAGTGAATATATTGGCCATATACTAAAGATATTTATTATGTAATAATCCAAGAGGGTATTGGTTTAGTGTCACATGGTATATATCATTTTAAAAAAGATGTGTCCTAAAAGAAACAAGAGATAGAAATATTCAGTAACACCCCATATACTATAGCGATAGAATAAGTCATGAATTATATATTATGTGCATGACATTATGTTCCCTACACATTAAAAATGGTAGGTATATATCAAGATAATCTTAGAGAACGGTGTTGATATACTATTAAGGATATCTTAACTATCTATGAAGAACTAATGATATATTAATGTTTTATGGAGGTGATGAGTGGCTACTAATCATGATTTATACTGATGATAGTTTTAGAAATGATAATAATGATTTGAAGTCACAATTGGGATATGTTTTCAGTCTCTTAGAGGAGCTATGGGATGTAATTGTTCAAATAATCCAATTTTCATTGATTCTAAAGTGGATTCTGAGTATATAAAATCTTTTGAGGTCAAAAATAATTCATTTGGATATGAATGTTTTTCTAGAATCTTGATTTGGTACCTTTAATTAAAGACACTATCACATTGTATTGTGATAATATTATAGCAATGGAACTTATAAAAGAGACAAGGTCACAGCAATGGATAAAACACATATTCCAAAACTACCAACTCTCAAGGGATTCTTCTAAAATATGTGAAATTGAAGTATGATGAGTTTGCATAGAATAAAACATAGTGAACCCCTTGACTAAATACTTATCTCATCAGAATCATTAGTATCATGTAGGTGCAAGTAGATTAAAAATGTTAGAAATATGATACAGTTCAAGTGAGATCCTTTTGGAGTTGGTTACCTAGAAAGAAAATTTACATATACATTATGATAACTTACATTTATTTACTTTTTTGAATATTAAGATACTCCTTGTCACATCATGATTATTATTCTACATAACATAGTATGTGATAATGTTCTAAGAGTAGTTTTCACACTAAAAGATCATTTTAGTTCCCCATTATGATGAGAACCTTGAAATTCCAGGAAAGTATTCTTAAATATATGTTATATACTAAAATTAAATTATTTTAGGAACAAAAATGATACAATATATTAGGGGTGGAGACTTATATGACATTGAGGCACATTATCACGGTGTACCTGTAGAGACTCAAAATTCTCCATGTAAAATTATCACACATTAATTGAATTATTCTGAGGCCACAAGCTTTGAAGGCACATTATTCTGATGCCCGGTGAGCCTGGAAGTTCTTTTTGAACTTTTTGTTGAGTCAATAAGGTTTTCCTTATGAATTTTCCATTCCTTCTTGTTTTGAAAATCACAAACACCTTATCTTTAAGGAAAATTGCTTTTTTAAGGAAAATTGCTTTCTTAAGGAAAATTTCTTTTATAAGGAAAATTACTTTCTTAAGGAAAATCGCTTTTATAAGAAAAATTATCCTTATCATATTTTCATTCATATTTTTCTTAAGTATGAGTTTCGGAATCACTTTCTCGGAATCATTAAAGCTTTGATATAAAGCATTCTTTTTTAGGAATCAGATTCTGGACAAGAACTATAAGGAAGTTTCATTCCGAATTCCGGATATGAACTCTGACTAAGTTCTATTCCAGATTCAGGATATGAATTCTGGAGAAGAATTCTCATTACGAATTCTAATGAAGAAATCCCATTCCAAATTCTCATTACGAATTCTAATGAAGAAATCCCTTTCCGAATTCTCATTACGAATTCCAATGAAGAATTCCCATTACGAATTCTAATGAAGAAATCTCATTCCGAATTCTCATTACGAATTCTAATAATGAAATCTCGTTACGAATTCTAATAATGAAATCTCATTACGAATTCTAATAATGAAATCTCATTACGAATTCTGATGATGAATTCTCATTACGATTTCTGATGACGAATTCCTATTCCGAATTCTCATTCCGAATTCACCTATTAAACAGAATCTGATTATCTTTGTTTTATACACTCTGAATTTATTCACTCCGAATCTTCACTCCGAAGTTTTCATTCCGAACCTTTTTGTTAGAATTAAAACGATGTCATACATTCTGTTACACTCACTTTGTTATAAAACGATGTCGTCCATTTTGTTATAAACTAACCGTTGTCTAAGTGACACGTGTACAGGTCCCTCCGAACTTTAAGGAAAATATGACCGTTGGAGAAGGAGCCGACCTTACCTATAAATAGGAGCTCATTTGAAAGAGCTCGGAGCTGTTGGAAAAACGACTGAGTTTTGTGCCTACATGCTGTTGAAGTGATTCTTAGAGAGAGAGTCTCTTATTAACTCTCAAAGCTTCGTGCGACTTCGAATGTTGGTGATTACATTCGAGGGCTTCCGGGGATAGGAAGACAGAGGTTCCGACTACCTTAAAGATCGAGGGCTTTCTTGCTGAGAAAGACAGAGGTGCTGACTACATTAAAGATCGAGGGCTTTCTTGCTGAGAAAGACAGAGGTTACCAACTACCTTGAAGTTGAGGGCTTGCGGGGATAGCAAGACAGAGACACCGATCTTCGTATCGAGGGCTTACCCTGGTGTGGGTAAGACAGACTTGCTTGAAAGTATAAATCAAGGGACCTTTATCCAAGGTTGTTGGATACCCTTCTCTTTGGGTTAAAAGACTTACATTTTGTTACTAGTAGTTTTACTACTTGTTTTTATTCCGCTGCAATTTGTATCTTAAGGAAAGTATAACTTTCTTATACTTCCTTACTTACTCTGATTAGTTTAGATTCTATACGCTTTAAGGTAGAATCTCATATTGTAACTTTTGTTAAGTTTCAATTTCCGGAACCATATTTCCGGAACCTACTTTTGGAATCTCTTTCCAAGTTTAGTTCGGTGTTAGAGGTGTTGTGAATTTACTTAGTTTAACTTTGTTAAACTTAGCCTTTTCCTTTGCTTAAGGAAAACATAGTTATTCATAACTAACTTTAAAGGTTCCAAAGGAATTTTAAAGTATACAATTCACCCCCCCTCTTGTATATTGAGCATCTCATATTATATTTCGGTCCTACAATTGGTATCAGAGGTTGGAAACCTCTTACTCTATACCATCCTTACATTTTTTTAGTTATTTTAAGTAATCATTCTAGTGGGATTTTCTAACTTTTGAACCCATTCTTGAATTAAAGCGATGAGGGCACCGTTGAACTTGGAACACTGGGATTCTCCTTGGATGGACTGAAGTTTGGACATCAAGTGTTGAACGAAAAATTTTATTTTCAGGATTTTCAGAAATAAATATAATAAATTTTAAAAAAAATATATTTCTTATCAATGGATGAGAAGAGGAAGGAGATGTTGTGGTGCCGTGATGATGTGTTGACGGGTCACATTAATGGGACTCATTAATGGATCATTAACTTGAAAATTAACAATGCATTAATGACGCGTAATAGTGATGATATTTCATAAATGAAAAGTTGTGGCGACGTATTTTTTTTGTGTTGATGCATTGGGGAGAGGTAAATTATTCAACAGGTGATCCCTGAAAAATCCATAGGAAAACTCCTTTACAATGAAGTACAAGACAATGGGATGATGAATGTTGGGGAAATGGACCTAGAGATCTACGAGTGACGTCGAACACCAGTGATCACAGATCAACAAAAACACATAAATCTCCCTTCTCCCTTAACAAATCCAACGTATCCATGTAGGTTTTTTCTTTGTGTCTACTTTCCCCATTCTTCATTCAAAAAAATGAGCGCAAATCAACTGATGAACCAATTGATCCATGGTTAAGATGTTCTTGTGGGAGGGTGTTTCACTTGGATTTTTTGGGTGGGATTTGTGGATAGTAGGATTTTATTTCAATACCTGGACATCCCCTTTATATTTTAACTCTAACGCAGAGGGAAGAGGATGACATGAACAATGCCCAACCACCTCCACCTATGTTTTCTTGGTGTTCATATTCTCAATGTAATCCGAAAGACGGATTTGACACCTTTACGGTGAAAAAGGCGATTCTCGAGGAATATTGGCGTATATGGCGTGAAGAACAGACCACCAGACCATGTCTGTTGGTCCGCCTAGCAACGTTTTGGCACCGGTGAAAGCGTAGAAGTCAAATGGAAGTGTCTCAAAGCAGTGGTCATAGGAGGGGGATGGCGGCATGCCCATCGATGTGATTCAGTGGTGAGGAAGTGCGACTCCCATTGGTTATGCATGGAGGATCAGCCGCATCTGGCCGCTTGGATGCCTTGATGGCTCGTGGTTTGTCGACCACATATAGAGGACTCAGTCAGCTTTGCTGAGGAACGGGTAGCATGAGATGGTGTAGCTGGATAGAGAACCTTATGTGACCAAGCCGTGTTCGGGATGGGTTTCTGTAGGTGGGTCGTGCCCCACCATGCAGGTCGGGCCACCTACATGTCGGACCCGCACCCTCAGGTCTGACCTGCTACCCGGCCAGACCTATCTTACAAGGCTTGACCTACAGACCCAATAGGCCCAGCTAGGCCAAACCCATGATGTACCCTCAGACTACGTTGGTTCTGGTCGCCATGACCGAGTCGAACCGTACTAAGTCTCGGTCGGCCCCATTTTACTAAAATACCAATAACTACGATACTGGGTGTCTGACTGAAGCATCATCTATAGTGAGAGGACCCTTGAGACGATATGGTCCTTCTGATATACTCCACTTGATTTTGGCATAAGTTGGATTATAGTCATGCTAGATTGGACTTGAATCCAACCAGGCCCTATTTAGCTTTTGGCATATATCTTACGGACCTGGCGTCTGATTGACATGCCATCTGTCGCATTGGAACCCTTGCGAAAAAAATGTACTTTGGGTTAGATCTAAGTCGGACTTCGTGGTGGATGAGATAAGACCAATGACATGAGGAGCGGATCCTCCAAAAATCAAGCATGCTAAGTGAGGGAATCCACTGGCTGGCTGTGATGTAATGAATGAAGAGAGACCCTTTGTGGATCAGTATAAAAGTGACATTCTATGGACTATCATTAAATAAATCCTTCTTAGATTAGCATATAAGTGTCCCTTCATGAATCATCATGAGAGTGACCCTTTGTGGATTAGTAGTAGCACGACCCGATGTGGATCATTCATAGAGAGACCCACCATACATGCACAACTGAGGGTCCCTTTGTGGATCCGAATTAGAGAAACCCTTCATGGATCTGTAGTAGAGAGACCTTTGTGGATCAGTAATACATCAACCATTTTTGAATCAGCAGCAAAACTTCTCAACAGAATAGGATGATCTAGCTTTCCTACTAATCATCCTTACCTCTATACATTACAATATACCTTCTGTGAGCTGAGTCTTTACATTTTTCTATGTGTATGAGATCTTTTTTGCAGTATTCTACTTTGTTGTATTTTTTCATTGAGGATTATAGAGACAAATTTGGGGTTCTCAAAGTCCCTACTGAGTACTGTTATACTCACCCCTACACTGGAATCACCCGCACATGTTGTGTCTTGTGCATACGATGAACAACGTTGACTGAGACTGTGGGGAGCTAGGACTGGATGGCTCTTAGTGGTGGATCATCAAACATGGTGTGATGTAGTGACCTCCAACCATGACCTATACCTACCCATTAGGTATGATCCTTGGTGGATGTCTTTTAGAGATTTTACTTTCTTTACTGTAATTTCATTCCAGTTGGGCTTGTATTCTGGACCCATTTTCTTTCAGTGTGCCCTTTTTATGTTGTGGTGGTTGTATTTTCCTTATTTGTGTGTATAAATGTTTAATGGAAAGGCCTTCCCTTTTTCGGGTATGCCTTTCTAGTGCTAGTCACCAGTCACTCGCCTCTGGGAGGCGGGCATGGGGTAGTCACAACACAAGCCCTGGTGTACGGGTCATTATAAAGTGGTATCAGAGGGTGGTTGGTTATACCATAATAACTAAGATTCTATACTTTTTTTTAATAGATTTATGTGTCTCGAGTTTGGATTTCCGTCCAGGAAGTCCAGTGTTGGTGTGGCTGTAGATGTATCTGTACACCATGTCCCAAAATTCTATTTTTCGACTCGGTACACGAAAACAATGGTTTCATGGTTTTTGAAAATATTTTACTCTTGATCTCATTGGAGTCAACTCACTAGGTATGACTTATTGTTCTTAGCATGTTTATTTTCTTACAGGATACCTCAGCGTAGACAGCCATCCATGATTCCTATGAGAGATCATGATGAAGTCCTACTGAGCAATGAGGCATCGGTGCAGGGCCCTCTTAGAGTGATGGAACCTTCGGGTGGTGTACCGGCAACACCACCACCCGTAGGGCCGAAGTTACCACTAGCCCCACTAGCTAATAGTGTACACTGACTGAGCACATTGAAATAGTTATATTGAAAAAGGCCTCTGAGATTTTGAGGCAAGACACATCTATAGGTAGTTAAGGATTAGCTGGAGGCTACGGCATGGGTTTTTTTCTTGGCTGAGACACCAGCAGACCAGATAGTGATCATAGTTGTTAGTCTCTTTCATGTTATAGTGGGGAGATGGTGGAGCCTGATGGTCTAGATACATGGGAAGATGTCTCTTTCATGGTTGGACATCGAGAGCCTCTTTAGGGAAGAGTTCCTACTAGCAACACTAAACTCTATGCATATTTAGGAGCTACTACACCTACAGCAGGGTGGTATGATTGTGACCCGATACTCAGCGAGGTTTACCGACCTCTCCCGCTACTCCACTAACTTGGTACATGACCCTTTCTTCCAGGCATGGACCTTCGAGAAGGGGCTCTGACGGTAGATCCGAGGGTCGATGATTTCGCTCAGCATCCCGACGCAAGCTGGAGTGCTCGAGCTAGCTCTATTGGTGGATAAATTCCTAGATGTGTAGGCACCAACAATGAGAGACACCACCGGATGACAGGTGGCTGAGTCATATGCAGTAGGTAGTAGTCAGATGACGTGGCGGCCCAAATGGGCATGACCTTCTAGAGGATGACCCCAGGACACAGGGTCGGAGGTGTAGAGCCGGCGAGGTAGAGGAGGTCAGCAGAGTGCCATGGTTTGTAACACCTATGGTAGACAGGGTCACATAGCTCACGACTATATAACCACCCACATGGATGACTGATAGAAGGTTGAGGGACCACTGAGATAGATGTAGATGCAGAAGCAAAATGGACATGTAGGTGGAAGTCGTGGAAGGGGAGTGGGGAAAGTGGTAGGAGGTGGATGCATGTATGAGGCACTCCACTGATACCCCCAGGTGGTCCACCATGGGATCCGTGAATATGTTAATGAGGATAAGCCCATCTCCAAGAAGTGTAGGACTACATCCTAGACGTACTGATATGATACAAAGTATGATCTATGTCTTGATTAATTTATCTGTAGTGCTTATCGACATAGGTTCCAGTAACTCTTTCATCACTGTTGATCTTTTGCAGAAATTAAGGATTTCGACCAAGACTTTGTGGCTCAATCTTTGATATTGGTGACTACCACCAGAAGAGATTTGATGGTCACACACTGGTGTCGATAGTGTGACCTTAGTCTCTGATGAGGGAGTTTTAGATGGGATGTCTTGGTAGTGTCTTTGAATCCCGACAATGTCATATTGGGAATGGACTAGCTCTCACCAGTTCACACTCAAATTGACTACTAGAGATGTATAGTGCGATGTAGATGCAAAGTTGGAGGCCATTTTTACTCTGTGGGTGAGAAGGAAGAGAGAGCAGTGTGGGATGGACTCACACATAGGAGGGTGCAGCCGATCACTCATCAATTGGCTAGTATGATTTTTGATACGGTGGATGCGGTGTGTCCATAGTTTCCTGTGGTAGGTAATTAGTTTGTTGACATTTGTCCAGAAGATGTCCCTAGACTACCTCCTCACAGAGAGGTAGACTTCTGCATTTAATTGTACCAGGGTATGGACCCAACATATATGCATCCATACCAGATGGCTCATATGGAGCTCTAAGAGCTGAGGGTACTATTGGAGGACCTTCATAGGATGGGGTTTGTATGTCCTAGTGTTTCACCATGGGTAGCATTGATATTGATTTCCATGAATGAAGATGGGAGCTTTAGGTTATGCATTGAATTCTGGTGTCTAAACTAGGGGACTGTGAAGAACAAATATCCATTGCCAAGGATAGATGACCTCTTGGATCATCTAAATGGAGAAAATTGGTTCTCAAAGAAAATCCATAGATTAGGCTATCACCAACATCGTGCACAATATGAGGGAATCCCATATATGTACTTCAGATGTTGATACAGACATTACATGTACCTATTTATGACTTTTGGTGTGACGAACACCCCATCCATGTTCATGGGACTTATGAATTGTATCGTCCAAGTTTATTTGGACTAGTTTGTGGTAGTCTTCATTGATTATATCATAGTGTACTAAAAGACGATGAAGGAGTACATTTTACACCTCAAGATAGTTTTGGACACGCATTAGGAGCACCATATTTACGAAAATTATTCAATGTGTGAGTTCAATATACGAAAGTTCCATTTCATGGGACATGTCATCTCCAACGCCAGAGTTGAAGTGGATCCTATGAAGATCGAGTTGGTTCTTGATTGGGATCCACCTAAGAGTGTTGAGGAGGTAGGAAGTTTCCTTGGGTTGGTAGGATACTATCAGTGATTTTTACCTGACTTCTCTAGAGTAGCGACACCCATAGAGGATTTTACCTAGAATGGAAGACCCTTTGGGTGGAAGGATAGATTCCTGCAGAGCTTCCAAGAGCTAAGGTAGAGCTTGACCAATGCTCCCATCTTGAGGTTTCTGGAGGAGGTCATTGACTATGTGGTATACTCTGTTGCATCAGAAACAGGGTCAGGGTGTTTCATGATGTAGGGTTATACAATGATTTCTTATTGATCATGATAGTGGAGACCTTATGAGAATAACTATGTAACTCATGATCTGGAGTTATCAGCGGTGGTCTTCACACTAAGGATGTGGTAAATGTACCTGATGGGTGAGTGGTTCATCCTCTACTCTGACCAAAAGAGCCTCAGGTATGTCTTTTCACAAAAGGATCTAAACCTAGTACAACAGATTTGGATAGAATTCCTCCATGACTCTGACATTGAGATATTATATAATCCCAGGAAGGGGAACATGGTGGCAGATTCACTCACTCAGAGATCGAGTTTGAAGTTAGTGAATGAGGTATTAGAGCTGCAAGCCTCACTTCAGATATCATTCATGGATAGAGATGATATAGTTTTCCTTCAGTTGATTATAGTTTCCCCTCCCCTCTTACAGCAGGTCAGTGAGGCGCAGTTCGAAGATAGAAGGTTTGAGGAAATATGTGCTTAAATATCCATGGGACATGCACCTGATGGATATTCTGGAGGTGGGGATCACATAATCCTTTTTAGAGGGTGCACTGTTGTACCAGTGTCATTGAAAAAGGAGGTGTTGAGTGAGTTTCATACATCCCCCTTGGCGGTACATCCAAGAGTAGACAATATGTACTAGGACCTCTGACTCAAGTACTGGTGGCAAGGCATGAATACGGTAGTGGCATAGTTTGTTTCCAGGTCCCTCAAATTCTAGTAGGTAAAGGGCGAGCATCAGGTACCAGTGGGTTTGAACCAACCCCTCGAGATATCATAATGTATGTGGAATGGGATATAGATGGATTTCATTATTTTCTTTCCATGTATATCTTGAGGGAATGATACCATCTGGGTGATTGTTGGTCGACTTACCAAGCCGGTCCACCTTCTCTCTTTTTGAGAGAATGGTTCATCATATATATTGGGAAGCCTCTACATTTCGACGATTGTGCAAATTCATGGAGTTATTTAGAAGTAAGTCTCAGATAGTGATCCACGATTTAAATATTGGTTGTGGAAGGGATTAAATGATGCATTCAAGACTCAGCTACGATTTAGCACAGCCTTCCACCATTAAACTGATGGTTAGATGGAGAGAACCATTCAGACCTTAGAAGACATAATTTGTGCTTGTGTCAGGGCCTTTGGACATAGTTGGGAGGACCACCTACCATTGATGGAGTTTCTACAAAAAAAACAGTTACCACTCCACCATCGTTATAGAGACTTTTGAGGAATTGTACGGATGACAGTGCAAATCACCTTTATACTGGACAAACCACAGGGAGTCAGCACTCATTGGTCCATAGATGGTATGTGGTACCACATAGAAGGTGGATGACATCCAAGAGTAGATGAAGACTGCACAAAGCTGGATGAATTCATATGAACATAGGCGGAGGAGACCTTTGGAGTTCCAAAATGGGAACCACATTTTCCTACATGTCTCCCCTCAATGGAGACTACGAAGATTTGGCCAAGGCGGCAAGCTGTCACTGAGGTTCATTGGACCTTTTCTGATTCTTCGGAGAGTAGCCAAGGCAGTGTACCTCTTAGCTATATTTTCACATTAAAGAAGGTGGATGATGTCTTCCACGTATCTTAGCTGAGGATATATGTACAAAACCCTTCTCAAGTAATTGACCACGGTGAGCTAGATATTAACGATGGGGAAAATTTCGTCGAGTACCTAGTGGAGATAGAGGATCGATAAGAGAGGACCCTTTATAGATAGTTGATTCCCCTAGTGCATGTTAGGTGGCAGCACAAGAATCTCCAAGAGAGCACTTGGGAGTGGGATGCTCAAATACGCGCACAATACCCCCATTTGTTTGTTTCTCCCTTGGTTGGATTTCTCGGACATAAATACTCAAGGGGGTGAATGTAGTGACATAGATATTACTATGTAAATTAATTTCACATTAATTGAATTATTATGAGTCCACATGATTCTGAATCCTGGTGATCTCGGAAGTGGTTTTCGATATTTTATGATATGTTTAAGTAAAAGTACTAGTGGGTTTTTATATGGTTTGAAATGGTGCTCTAATTTAAAATACTAGGGAACCATTGAACTAGGAATTCTAGGAATCATCTATAAAGGAATTATGTTTGGATATCAAGGGCTGAACATAAAATGTCATTTCCCATATTTTTAGAAATAAAGAAAATTTAATTTTTTTTATATTTCTTGTCAACAGAAGATTAGAAAATGGAGATAATGCGGTGTAGAGACGAGGGAGCAACGAGTAACATTAATGAGACTCATTAATGGCTCATTAAATTGCAATGTAACGATATGTTAATGGTGCATAAAAGCGATGTTGTTTTATAAATCAAACAATGTGGTGACGTAATTATTTTTATTTGTGTTGGCATGTTGGGGTGAGGGAAATTAATTGACATGCGATCCCAGATGAATCACCTACAAACATTACTCTCCTGCAAAGAACAATACCATGGGATGACGAACATTGGAGAAACATACCCATAGATCGACGAGCGGCGACAATTTCCAATGAATGTGGATCGAAGATGACGTTGAAATCTCCCTTCACCCTCAATGGATCTAACATACCCATGTAGGGTTTTTCATTATGTTTAATTTTCCTATTAATCGTTATAAAATAATGAACGGAGATCAATCGACAAACGGGTTCATCTACATTTCATATGTCCTTATAGGAGGGTTTTTCACGTAGGGTTTTGTGTGAGATATATTGAATGTAATATTTTACTTCAATCCCTAGACCTTCCCTTTCTATTTTTCCACAAATGCAGAGGGCCTAGGCTGACACAAACAAGGCTTGAGAACCTCTACTTGTGCGTTCTTGGAGGTCATATTCTCAATGTAAGATGTGAGATGGATTTGAAGCCTTCAGAGTGATGAAGGAAATTCCCAAAGAAGATAGGCACATGTGGCATGAAGAACGTATCACCAGAGCATGTCCGGCGGTCCACTGAGCAACCAGCAGATGTATCGGCAACCATGGGTGGGGGACGGCACCATCCCATTAGCGCATCGCAACGGTGAGGCGGTGTGGTGCTTGTCGGTGTCGTGGGGAGGAGTGGTCGTGTCCAGCTACTTAGACGTGCAAAGGCACACGGTCCGTCGACCACATGTTTGAACTCAGCCAGCCGCTCGGCCATCTTTCCTGGATGAATGAGCAGCACCTTCTGGCACCACCGGCTGGAGAACCGAATTTAGATGAGCTGCTTCTGGACTGATGGACCGGCTCACTATGTGGGTTGGGTGTCTACAAGTGGGTTGGGACCCCCATGCGGGCCGGGCCACCCGCGGGCCGGATCCACGGCCCGGGCCCGCCAGTCGAGCCAGACATATAGGCCCAAAAGGTCGTCTAGGACAAACACATGCTAGACCCACATCGGACCCTCATACCAAGTTGGTTCAGGTTGGACTGAACGGGTCGGACTAGACCGAGAGCCAACCGGACCCGTTTAACTAAAATGCCAATAACTATCAGATGCTGTTTGATTTCATGACATCTAACTGTGATATATACCTACTCTTTAGGTAGTCTCCTAGGTGGAAGACATCTGGAGCTTGTACATTCTTCACTATATTATCTTTCCAGTTGGGATTGTAATTTTCCCCCTTTTTCTTTCAGTGTACCCTTTTTACATTTTGTCGGTTATATTTTTCATGCCTGTGTGTTTACAAGATTAATGTAAATGTTTTCCCTTTTTAGGGTATGAATTTTCGATGCTAGTCACTAGTCCCTAACCTATGGGAGGTGTTCATGGGGTAGTCATGACATGGGCCCCAGGGGACAGGTCACTATAATACTCCCTTTGTAATATCTAGTGTATGATATTATGAGAATGAGACCTGTCAGTAAGAAATCCAAATTCAAATGTTTCATTAGATGTTCTTAGGCATGGGTGTATGTGTTTATTATTAGACAATATGATTTTTATTTATAAGTATTATAATTCATTTACAATGACTTATTAACCAAAATGTGATGATATATGTTCATGGTAAAGTAGGATACATTGGGTGTGTCACAAGTAATATTTCATTAATGAAAAATGTGAGAAAGATTTTTCACTTAATATCACTAATAGAAGAAGTTATCCTAGGAAATCTAATGAAAACCGCATCTCATAAATAAATCCATGGACATGGTTTTCTATAGGAATTCTTGATTTCCAAAAATTAAAAGAAAGAGACATCAAACACATAGTTTAATGGCACTAGAATGAAACTTGGTTGATTAGAGATTTCATGATAAAAGGGATTTTATTACATAGTAAGATTATGTATGAGATGGTAAGTCATTACAATATTAACTTATTTCTCTATGTGTTCCCTATCATCTATTAATATGTAAACCTTGGACTTTGGGCTGCTTCTAATTATTCCATTGGGAAGGAGGTCTAGAGGGTCACACGGTAAGTGCATCAAGAATATCAGTTTAATAATATTATTATTTAACAAGTTAAATTATATTATTATTTAACAAGCTAAAGAAAAAATATTCCCACACATGGATTAATAATTATTCACATTTATTTTATCGCATATATTTCATCACCAGTTATTTGAGAGAATATTTTTTGAGAAGAATAATTAATTAATAATTATTTTCTATTTATAGAATATAATATTTCTTTACATATTAATGAATAATGATGTGATATTTTTTATTAAATAAATAGTAATTATTCGAGGCTTGAAAAATATCTTGGAGGAATGGAGGACCTAGTTTAATGGTTCGATGAGAAATAATGTATATTGAATATTATTTTAATTAATAATATTTAATTTAATTCACAAGATTACAATATTTCAAAAATAATTATAATTATTATTATAATTATTATTATTATAATCACGGGGTTTCACAAGGATTTCAGAAACAATAAGGGAGCATGTTCAGTTATAACATTATAACCCTATAAGTATTTAATCATAATTATATTATGTTCTTGATAGAGAAAGTTATTATTTTTATATGCAGTGTGGTCTGGAGAGAATCCTCTAAAATACCAAGAGAGATTCCTTTCTAAAAACAATCTCAATAGTGGAAGGCGATTCTCCCTCACCACTACTCTCGAGTCTAGAGATGATGAAGAGAACCCCTCTATGAAGTGGTTCTAAGGGCGATCAAGGATGAACTACCCTATCATTTGGATCTTCTGCGCTAAAACCTATAGAATCGTATGATGATGTTCAAAGGTTTGTTTAATATACTTTTTATTTCTGTAATGAAATGATAGTATAATTTTGAAATGTTGGATGATCCATCAACAAAGATATATTTTCTCACTTGTTAATTAGTTAATTACTTAAATTAATTATAAATAATATGTGATGACCATGTTATTTGGTTATAGAGTTTTTCTCCTACCTATATTAATTGATTCAATTCTCTTGATCATGGGATTTATCATTAAATAAATCTAAGATTAATCATACTTTACTACAAAAATATGATATAGAAATATCTCATCCACTGCTTCTACTGTGTCTGAACCCTTCAATGTCATCCTCAAATTGATAGATACCATGAAATGACCTTTCAAATATAATAAGATATGTCAAGGTCATGCTCCCAAGACATTAAAATTATGTGGTATCATTATTTACCTTTCAAATAGTTTTAAAATAAAAATATCTTCAATCCAAGTATTTAAATGGAACCTTATAAAGGCTTATATGGAACGAGATGTGGTACTCCAACCTACTGGGATGAAGTTGATGAAAGCAAGCTTATAAATGTAGAAATTTTTTTGATGCAAAAAGGTACATAATATTTAGAATCATATTAAATTAGAACATATTCTAATAAAGTTATATTCCAATAACCAATGGAATGATTTTAAATTTCAAGTGGGTGGTCACGTTTTTATGAATTTGTATCCCTGTAAACTATTATTGGATTGGTAAGAATTGAAAATTGAGACCTAGGTATGTGAGAACATTTAAAATTGTGATAATAAATAAATCATTGAATTATCATTTGGAAATTACCATAATACTATCTAGTGTACACGATTTGTTCCATGTATCATTGCTAAGGAAGCTCATAGTTGACCCATCACATTTTATTACAACTAATGAAATATAATTGGAACCTGATCTATCTTTCTATGAAGTTACCATCTAGATTCATGACACTAGATAAAAATTATTTCGTAATCATATGACTCATCTAGTCATGTTATTTTTGAGAAATCATCAAATAGAGAAAATAATGTGGTGATTAGAGTATTTTAGGTAATTTAACAACCCTCATTTTTTAGATATTTGATATCCATTAATAATTAATGTATGAAATGTGTATTGGCAGGAAGAATGAGAACCTCAAGTTTCAATTATTGTAATTAAAATTCCAATTTTAATAAAACTATATTTTAATGGAAATTTAAATATTTCATGGTGATAAAATTCTAACTTGATAAGATGAAAATTGATTTTGATCGTACTTGGTCAAAGAAATCATATAAATTGATTTTGAAATTTTCTTTTCCAAATAAGATTTTATGAATAATTAAAAATGTGTTATTTAAATATTTATATTTCTCTTTATAATAATTTTTATAATATGTATATTTAATAACTTATTTACTATCAGCTTGATATAAATAATTATAATATCATTTAGAGATAAAATGTATATTTTCTCTGAACCAAATTTTCTAAATCATAATGTATTTCAATTTTAATTAATTAAAATAATCATTAAATATGAATGATTTAAATGAAATAATTATATTACAAATATAACTATATGAATTAAATATATATAATCATGATTACTAATCTTATAGTTAATTTTAGATCATCATATTCCGGAAAAATATATTTTATAAAAAAACATTTTTTGACTAGTTTTGTGGGATTATTTTTAAATTAGATTCTTACCCTTCAATGTATTTATTTTGATAAAAATATATTCCATATTTATAATAATGGTATAATTATTTTCAAATGAGGAAAAATTCATTTTTTCATAACTTATAGTATAAATAGAAAACATTTTTCACCATTGTTAAGGTTAAAATGATTTTATGATGGGTTAACCAAAAATGATAATGGGTAATTGAACGAAACACTTCAGGAAAAACCATATGTATGTTTTATTTCGACCTTAATCTTATCAAATTTTAATAAAATCCATTATCAGTCCATTTTACTATGTATATAACTTGACAATATTTGAACCCTTTGAATAATTATGTGTGTGTCACTCATATCAATTATAAAAGGGAACCTCCCCCATACATTATTCTCAACTCATAAACCATTTATTATGATATAAAAGTTTTAGATATGTTATTCTTCCCCAAAGTACAAACCTATGTTCCATAATAATATATCCAAAAGAGGTTTTTCTAAGAGATGGTAATCCTGTTCATGAATATCCCTCTTTCAAATTCATCTTTAACAACATTAAATTATGTCATAAAAATTTCAATATAATAACACCAAGACATCCCATATATTAAGATGTTATTATGTTGATGTAATAATATTTATTCTACTCATTCTTCATCACATTAGAAACAAAACTGTCACTCTTGTGTGTGGTGGACTAAAGCCTCGTGAACTGATGTAATTTTTATCTCATCACCCACTCACATGGATAGTCATAAAGATAGAAATATTTGATATATAAGATAATTAATACATAATATTGACTCTAAAAACATATTATTTCACCCACTTCCTTTCCCTTTCACCCATTAAAGAAATGATAACACGGCTCGTGTGTACCTCTAACCTACCATCTCCTCAATGTGAAGTGATTATTTTACCTTGTCCAAATTTAAAAAATTATTCTAAAATGGTAAATAAAAATATGATATTAATAGAATTAATAAAACTCAATATATGATGGAACTATATTATATTTTCTTGATTTATAATTTCAAAGAAAAAACATTCCTGAAAAAAAACAAATAAGTTCACACCTGAAACAATGGTAATACTAAAATATTATTAATGAACTAATGATATGATGTTATAAGAGGATAATATATGATATTATGAATATTAATATGGTGATTATATAAATTAATAACATGTTTGAAATAATTTTATTGTATGTTAAATAATATTCAACTAAATTTAAGTGTGAATATAGGGATTTCATCTGAATTTCAATTCCACATTGAAATTTTTTATATTATGCACCGATTTAATTTTATGTGTTGTATATGCTACCTATTTTATATATTTAATAATAATTAATATTTATTCCAGAAGAATAATGTTTTAATAACATTTTATTCTTTCAAGGGGTTATAATTTAAAAGTAACCAAAGTAGTATGGATTTATTTTATCATCTCAATTTTTTTGGGATTTCCGAAATTTACATTGAAGGAATATTATAAAAAATCCATCATAAAATCAAAATAATTTCTAATCCTTGAGTTATTTAACTATTTTATATATTTTTCCAAATTTTTCTATCTTTTTAACTTAAATAAATCGAGGAAATGTTCAAAAAAACCACTTTTATTTCTCTTTTAATCGGATATTTTTTTTTGATTTCCACATTTTTAAAAAATAATTTACAAAATTCATTATTATAACTAAAATTACATTTTATGTACATATTAATTTATCCATAAACTTTTAAAGTGTTTTAATTAAATCCTTATATATTTTTTCTCAAAGAGTCACTTTCTATTTTTATTACAAAAAAATCTAAAAGGAATGTTTTTTTAATGTAAACTATGTTAAATGGAACCCCCATAATAAAAATTTTGTTATGATATTTATCTAATTCTTCTTTTTTATTTTAATGAAAATTAAAAAAAATTAATGAAATATTATTTAACTATTTCACTTTCATTTTATATATATTTTCATTATACATGATTTTAATAAAAAACTATATATCTTACGTGTCGATGGTCATATATTATCTCTTATTAATCTTGTGGTCTTTGACATTATCTTGAAATATTCTCTTACATATGATCATTGGAAATTATTATTTTTAAATGTTGTGGTCGAAAACTCATTTATTATTAAATCAAAGAAAAGACCTCTTTAACTGGGTAGAGGGAGACGCATTACATAGTCCAAAGGCCCAGTGGGCATTTAGCCCATTACATGGCCCAAGACCGACTCTGTGAATAGTACTTCTGTAGTACCCACTTGCTATAGTACCACATAGTACCTGCCACCACTACAGTGCTCTCCCTCCGCTACATTGACTTGTCGCTGCTATAGTGCCCGCTATTTCTACAGATTCACTGCTCTACATTGTGCTACAGTACTACTACAGTTCCCTACGCCCAATGGGTTTTGAACCCCAATTTTTCATATAGGATTATGGGGTGCTTACCACTAAGCCAAACCCCAACTACATCATTGTAAATTATATTTATATTAAATATAAATATTATGTGTAACATGTTTTAGAATATTCCCTAAACCATATACCATTTTACATATGATTTTTTTCTAGGAATTTTATTTGATTGATTAGGGAAAATCAAGAAGGAATATTATTTGGGAATTTAATTGATCATTTAATATATGAATAATACATTATAAATGATGTATTGGGTAGGGCCTAGTTATATATATTCCTGCAATTCTTGGACAGGTCTCCTAAGACAAATTTGTGTGCCAAAATTATTAAATGTGGTTTTGGTATATAGCCACACATCCATTAAATTACCTTGGATCAAAGCATTGATGGTAAAGATATCATGATATATAAGATTATGCATGAATGGCCTGAAGGCATTCTTTTTTATTTTTATTATAGATAATCCCCCTTTTTAAGGGATGAAGGGGAACCCATACATGGCCCGTAGGCCCAAGGCCTAAGGCCCAACACGGCTCCTAATACATGACCCGAAGGCCCAGAGGCATACTATGCCCAATACATGACCCGTAGGCCCGACCCATAGGAACTGCCCCTCCCCTAGCTTCTCCATCATTGATAACCTAGCTCCCCACCTTGCATTGCTGATGGTATATCATTTTCCCATAGGCCCAACCCACAAGAATTGCCCATCCCCTAGCTTCAATTATTATTATATTAGATTTTATTGAATTGATATTATCCTACGATCCATTTCATGCTCATTTTATTAATTAAATTTCTTGTGTTTTCTGTTATCTACATTTTCATAATGATTATGCTTAATTTATTCATGGTAAATTCCATTGTATATAACTCTTACTGATCATTTGATCACACCTTTATTTTTTTCATTTCTTTGTGTTATAAAAAAGAAACCATTGAATGAGTTTCGAATATTCATAAAATTTACCTATGTTTTGATTTATATTTTATTCCCAATGTAAAATGGGTATCATGTATGTATATATATCTCTAAGGCTACTAAATTGGTTGGTCCTTCGGGATCATAACCCTTGTTTCTATACTAGTGTAACAAATTAAACATTGAATCTGGGTTATTAGGGTTGGGATTATTACATTATATTTCCTTAGACTATAGGGTATCTAAATTTTTAATCTCTTTAGATAATTTACCAAATGAATCTATCTTCTATTTAGGTCCCATTGAGAGAAGATATATCAATATATATTATGGTTCTTATATATAATAAACCTATCACTGTAGAGATAATTTCTTTGACACTTTAGAGAAGGGACCACAACTTTCACCTCGATTTCATACGTTGAATATTTTTTTCCATGGGGTTGTAGCTAACATTAACCATAACTGAGTACTTGATCCCTATTCATCAAAACAACTCATAAAAAGAAACCTAATGAATTATAATACACTATATAATGAACCCAAAGGATTTTTGATGATCAAAACTATGGCTATCAAAAACAAATTATTTATCTCTAAGAATATCACATCACACTAATCTGACCACTCAAAATTCACCCCCTTTTTGGTTAGATCTATCATTGGTGGTGCCAAATGGGAGATTTCCTAGAGAAAAACATTGATAATACCCAACAATCCAAAGAAAAATCATAATCTCAATCACATTCCTGGGATTTTCTCAAGACTTCACATCATCTACCTTCTTTGGGTTCACTAAAAACCTTTCCTCTTAAATTACTATCCTGACGAACCACAAATCCTAAATCGTCAATAGAAATTTTGATAGTTCACAATAAATCCAATGTTCTCTAATTATAGAAAATACGATTTTAGGGTGTCTATAATTCATATTTGGAGTCTATAAATATATTTGGAAATCATCAATGAATTAATTAATAAAGGATTCAAGATATGGATGGAAAATGTTGAACATGATATCCATAAACATTGATATAGAATATGATATCCCAAATGTTATAAAAAGACACACAAATAGCCCAAGACGATTATTAAATTCTATCTTGGTAATATCCTACTATCTAAATCAAAGATGAGGTTTACATGAAAAATTATAAATCTGGGAAAACCACTGGCCTCCACATAACTAATCATACATATCTGCATTCTTGGGGAAGTGGTATCTATTCTACAATGTTTCATAATTACGTTTATTACTTTCTATACAGATCCATATAGTACCATAAAACTCCTTATAAAATAGTATTAGGGCACACCAATGGGATGTGCTTGGTCTGATAAAACCTCTTTCCTCTAAATCCTATAAATGAACCTTCATATCTGCCGATTTAGCTGGTCTATACGATAAAGATTAATTGATATCGGTTGCACCCTGGATATATGATCAATCCCAACTGGCATTCCTCAATTTGGATTAATACCTAAAAAGTCATATATGATGAAATCCTGATAAATATCCACCACTAAATGGATGGAATTGGAAGATAAATTTGAATATGATGTAAGATCCAAACCTGCTATATACATCTTGGAGCTCCATTATGGCTCAGGCCCTGTCCCATACTGCATACTCCATCATCCATAACACCATTTAATACAAACATAAATCTTCTTGTTTTTTGAACAATACAGATATTCGATAATAGTCTATATTATCTTGATCACTAGAAACAAGTTCATTTTGAAAATTACATTAAAACAGAATTCTCTATGTTAATGAAGTCCCATAGATGTCCAAATCTAGAAAAATTTGTAAAACGTTTTTTACATCATTAGATATTGTCTACATTTTTTCCTATGTTTTTTAAGAGATACTAACTTATAAGACAACATATCTAGAAAATCAATGATTGGAAGTAAATAAGTATACATAAAATAATTAGGAACTCTAGTATCAAACAAATTAGTAGATACGGTGAAGTTAATTGAAACTATACCTTTAACTATATAATTCTCCTCTTTACCAATATCTGTTACACTTTGTACACTTTTCCAAACTTATATTCATGGTCCTAGACCAAATGCACATAACTCACTTGATTCATTAAATTTTTTGAGGCATTATTTTGCAGATGGGGACCCTATCAAGATCCATTAGTTGTGTCATATGCCTTACCAAATTTAAGGTAATATCTTCTCCATAATACCCTCAAACAAAACTATCGAAGGATTAACATATTTCTATATCCCTAAATCTTGATCTGAGGTCATGGGAAAAAATTTCGACTGTGCCTACTCTATCCACAACTGAATGACTTGGGACTTGCACCTCCCACAGAGGTGGTAGAAGAAATTATACATTGTTCCCCCTGTTTTCCACCATATTGTGACTCCTCGCCCTTCGAATATGTATTACTAAAAAAAGTAACTTTCGTTGGAATTAGGAATTCCACAAAATAATCTACTAAGAGAGAGAAGGAGACCCACAACCATATCCTCATAAAATACTTTCTCAAAAACAGTGGTCTTACAAAGAGCCTCTATATATGATGTCAGGTAAAATCATCTAACTTAACATATATTTTATGGAAAAAATGAAATCTCAGCCTTCAATGAATTATCCTCACCATTCCAAGATAGAATATTTGAAAATAATAAGAAATTTTTCAAATGAGTAGTTTAATAATAAATCGATGGATTCCTCTATTGAATCTCAATAAACTATTGTGCTTGGTGTAACTTTAGCATGTTGGGAAAGAACTCCTCAAATAATAGCTCTTTGAATGCCCCCCAAATAAGACTATTTTCTATTTAATCATATCCCATAACACTCCACCACATCTTGGAGGGTCCCTGGAGCATAAAGGTATCTAGATTATCCCTTTTATCAACCTGAGTCTCAACTAGATCCAATATTTTATTGATAATGTCAATCTAGTAACCAATATCCTAAGGACAAACAATTCCTAAGAATATTAAAGGATACTACAGATGGAAGTCTCAGGTTTCTTCAACCATCATCTTTATGTCTATCTTTCCTAAGAAGAAAAAATCAATATGACTCTAGTCTAGAGTTGGTTTACTGCCTAAACAACTAGAGCAAGTGTAAGAACATGCTTGGGGGAATACTCTTATATAGCTTGTGGTTACACTAGTGCATACTCCCTAAAAAGTGAATTCTTGAATCTCCAAGGTATAATATTTTTAAAATTCAAAAAAAAAATCTTACAACACCTAAAAAACATTTTTATTAGAACAACTTAAGAAGTTTTAGGACTTAATTAATGGATTTTTATCATAAAGAATATCATACTAGATACTGACACATAAGGTATATCCCTCCTATTTCTATCTGAGCCTCAACAGTAGACCACTATACCTAAAAATTTGTCATAATCATATATATATCCTAAAATCATACCTATGTTTACTAAATAATACTAAAAATTATATATACCAAATAGATTTCAAAAATTCAAGGCATTTAATTAAAAATAAATATTTTTCAACACACAATAGGTATATATGTGACCTATAATCCTACATACCACTTTATGATACTTGAACACACTCAAATACCATTAAACAATATCAATAATTACATTACTAGTAAATTAGAGGTCTCTTAAAATTGTGATGGCTAAGAACATGGAATCTCTAATACTCAAGATCCACACGACCATTATTCTTTAAACCCTTACCCAAAAAGATGATAAATGAAACTGAAGTCCATTGATACAACTTTATAATTTACTGACATGAATCACCCATTCTAGGCTAAAGTGATGCATTAACTCATCTACTTATCCCCATATTAAAGAGGATTCTGATTAGTATCTAGGTCCCAGAAATCATTTGTTGGTAGACTATATCCCCAATATCCAAGGTTGATCATCAAAAAGTCAAACAAATATAATAAATAGCCTAGAAAATAATATTTGAAAATTCATAATAATGTTATATCTGATGACATGTAAAGCATCTCATGTAATGTAGGTAATAAACTAAGAACCCCAAAAGTGTATTTACAATGTATAGAATAAGTAATAACTGATGAGTAAATAGAGAAACTGCATAAACACTTGAAAGTATATCTCAATATTGCTTATGAACAACATGCTTTATTTCCTTATCTTCATGTCATTACTATCCTACGCTTTCCTATAAATATTATCATGAAGTCTGACTATGCATCATGATTCTAGAGTAAGGTGTGAGAATAAACATAGTAGTACACGACTAGTGTGTCCTTAACATAAGTTCATTTTAATAAGAGGTGTATTCCATCATAATAAGGAAGTAAAAATTCATGAAACAATCAAACATGTGTCATCTCATAAAACTCTATCCAAGCATCCTTGAACCCTAGTCATTTTCTCTTCGATGCTATTATAAAAGGAAATTTAGAACCTAAGTCATTCATTTCAGTCCTCCATAATGTCATCTCATGTATATTTGATAAACTATAAGGATAAAATGTACTTGTTTGGGCTACAAGGACATAAAACCCCATATATTTCATGATTCTAGATACAATACCATAGTATCCCACCTTTTTATCATTCCAAAAACTCATGTTCATCATATCTCGATGTTGCCTTCAGTCAGGCCACAAGGCCACCTTACCTATGCCTACTGTTTTGGTCCATCGTCACCATTATCACATTTCACACATGCTCCCCCTATAAAGGTTAACCAAGACACAATGGTCTCCTAGTTATTTTATACTAGAACTAAATCTTACATAGGCCATATATCCATACACAATAGGTGATAACATATATAGTTTCAACTAAACAATTCTATCATCTGTATCAATATCCATACACACCTATAGACATGATCAACATCAAACATGGGTATCACGGTCTACACATGCAGAGACCTGTGATCACCATCAACAATGGATATCAATTCATTAAAAAAACCCCATTGTATCATGCCAGAAAACATATACAAGGGCTTTATAGATTAACAAAATTTCTACATCAAGTGTTTCAATGCCAATGCATATCTTTTCAAAGATCATCATCACACATATCTTGTTTTTGAACTTAGAATAAAGTGCCATAATTCCAAGAATTTATATAACTTCTTCCAATCCAACATGAAAAGGATTCAATAGTGAGACTCAATAACAAGTCAAGTCAATAGTGTTGAACAATAACAATTATCCATGATAGATACAGTTATTAATAATATTCACTCTGATTAATGGAATTGGAGAAATATATCACTCAATAAATATTACTACATATTAATATTTTCAATTAAATGAGCCTAATTTGATTCAAACAAGAATATAACTTCCAAAGAGTGATTCTCTTACATGTTTGATCATGGAGGGTTGATAATATTGAGGTCATCCAAGGACGTAACCTCTATGAAACAATACCAACCAATATTTTTCCAAGTGTCATCCAATGCTTCTGGAATTATTTAGTGTTGATAGGATTATTACAAGGGTTAAAGTATTAATTAATAGAGTAATAAGTGTATAATATTTCATTCAAGATCCACCACATAAATATGTATATGTTTTCCTCATAAACTCTCAAGATCCATGAAGAATGGTGGTATTTTTTTCCATTTTAAATTCTAGAAACTAGTGCCAACATAATGTGGTGATGACCCACATTCACGTGGTGGCCTCAATTGGGATACACCCAAGTGATACACTGGATAAGAACACTATGATTTGGGAGATATTTCTTTTTTTTTGACATGTCACTCCTTCCACCATGGTGTGGTTAGGCCGCTCTGGTTATGGTTCACAGAAGGACTCCCAATGCTCCATGTTCAATTCCACACCCAAATAGGGTTTTTTGGTTTTTTATATTTAATATAGGTGGTTCATAGCTGTAAAATCCCATATCACGGCATGGATATACCTGTTGTGTAACCTAAATATCCAAAAAGCCCAATTTTAGTGAACAATATCCTCTAAAACTTCATGAACTTAACTTAACCCATTATGAGTCTCAAAATTACAGTCCATTGAAAATTGAGGATGTTATAATTAAACCCTACAAGAGTATTATTAAGAATCAAGACTCTTATTAGGTTATTATGTAGAAATAATCCTTCCTTTAGTAATTTTTTAATATTATTTTTGATTATTTTCTAGATTTCTCATCTTAACCAATGAGAATACCCTAGATAATCCAATACATATTTCACGTCATTTTTATTACATTAATATTAGACTTCACAGTAAAAAAAAAGAAAAAAAGGTTTAATATCATTGGAGACTAGCTATATAAGAATATTATTACACATTACTGCTTCGAAATCTCTTTAATAAATTCTATATACGTTTTCATTATACACAAAATCATGAAGATGGATCCTTCAGAAAATGAGAAAACAAAATAAATTTTTATCTTATATTCTATGTAGAGTAAACACATGAACATGGAAATGTATTTGATTAATAAGTTCTATAGAATCCTAATATATATTCATAATCCAATATATCACATTACTGATTTTGGAATTAGTATATAGAATCATAAAAGGACAATCACAGAAGCATGAAAATATACTATGGATTGGAAATATTTGAAAATAATCATAAACCATTGAAACATAACATATGAATGTGGAATATAAATAGGTATTCAAAAAATTGGGACAAAAACAAGTCATACCCACAAATTATATTATGAATAATCTCAATCATGTATATGAAATATGATGTCCACTAACATAACTAGAAAATACATTAAGTTGTGGAAAAACTAAATCACGTCTACTAATTAAATCATTGTCTCATGAGACATAGAATATTAAATAATGCATTGTATGGCTATATAGGACCTGAATATCATATAATTATATACCCTATATATATACATATTCTACATTAATTCAATCAATTCCCATATCATAAAAACCCCATGGAAATAAAATGGGTTTGAAATGGTATCATATAAGATGAAATTCATGATGGATCAATCAAAAAAATTGAAAATATAAGAATAATTTTATAAAAAATAAGAGAGGATGGAAATGAACATTATTTCAAAAGGGATATAACGTTAGAGATAGAGAAAAAATGGATTTGAATTCCTATAACTATTTTTTAGAAAACCATTTTTCAGTGTCATAAAACTCATTGTTATGAGTTTCTTTAAAATTCAAAATTCCATGAAGGTGAAAGAAATAATTTTAAAAATTTCCTCTAAAATAATTCAAAATAATTTATCTTTTAAAAGAATTAAACTTTAAGTAACTAAATAAGGACTGTGTAATAAAAACTATGAATATGAAAATAAATTCCATTTAATTATTTCAAAAATATCATTATTTGAACCCACATCATTAAAAGATTAATAAATCCTACTTTTTAAAAGTGGTAATTTGTAAATATTAATCACAAGAGATAATACAAATTTTGGTATTGAAATAAATATATAAAACATTTTTTGATTGAATAAATATGGACATTGAGAAGAAATAATCATTAGAAAATATGGGATTTATTCTTATTAGAAACAATTTATTTATAAAGATTAAATCAATCAAAAAAATGATTATGATTCTAAAATTTTATTTTCCAAATAAAAAGATGAAATATCATAAGTTCTATGAACCAGTCTGAGTAGTCCAATTTTTAGAAACCCTAGAAGGACTATGAATGTTCCAGATGGGCATTCTCGATTCATACATGGTGGTGAAAAGTGTTTCATAATCATATACATACAATGGGAATGATTTGGTCGTTGCATCATAGTAAAATCAACAGTAGAATAAAAATGAACGATAGAAATCTCTCATCTATATATCATACATTGATTCCAAATTAGATATACCTAAAAAATCTAAATAAATGAAGATATATAAATAAAAAAAATACCTCTCATCACCCAAATCTCCCTCCCATACAATGCACATATGCCCAAAAATCTATCACTCGTGCCTTCTCTTTATACTCAAGTAGATATCACTACCCTCCATACATTTAAAAAAGTAAAATCCTAAATGGACATGGTAAAAAGTGTAAATGGACACAAGATAAAAAAACTATATAAAGTTTACAAAGGGTCTAATAAAAAAATTAAAAGGTAACACATGCAGAATATGATAATGTAAAAAACCTACCATGAATAAATCAACACTATCAAGATAATCAAAATAAAAATAAAATCTTAAAATTAAAATGATAGATACACATGATATCCAAATATCTAGGCATTACAAAAATACATCAAAACCCTTGTATAGAAATTAAATTAACATTCCATTTAGAGCTATTTCTAACTACATTTTTTTAAAATAGGTTTTTTTAAGTCTAAATAATATAAATCATTTATGAACCCATTTTTATAAACATTCATATAATTTTACTTTAAATTAAAAAAATCACTTATAAAACATATTTTTGGAAACAACCCGTATTAGTTCCTATTTCAAAATATCCATTAAAATAATATTAATGTTTTTTTCTATAAACTAACTCAAATAACATAAATTTGAATTTAAACATAGTAGAGTTCCATGTTAGAAATACAATAAGAATAATTAGAGTACCCAATATAAGGGTCCACACATTTCTAATAAACAAGGTTGTCTAAAGAATCCCGAGGATACCCCTAAATCAATATACCTATCAAGGAATTACTTTCATGGGCTCTACCCCAGGTCGATATGGCTATTTAACCTAGAATTTAACTTCACAATAATCTGGTGGAATTTTCTAGTATCATGTCACTGGCAAGTGGAGGTTAAACATACTTTTCTAGAATATCTACTGAAAAGGGATATAATAATATCTTAGTTAGCCTAACCTATAACTAGGGTTACCATGAAAAAAGTAATGTAAAGCTGAGAAAATAAGAATTGAGCATAGTAAATACAAGAAATTTAAAGTAAATTAAATATCCCACCCTCACCCCTAGCTTCCTCTCGTGAAAATAACCTTGAGTGCGTAATCGTTATAAGATATAGAACACAAATCATGATCTCAGGGTTTCAAGACATGTTAATTAGTGCCAAACATGGTTTAATATGATCTCAAAAACATTCATACAATGAGAAATCCCATAAAAGTTCAAAAAATCCCATTAAAATATATTTTCTACACTGATATAGAAAATTATATTTTTCTTGTTTTACATATATACACTTACAAACACAATATATATATATATATATATCCATTTATCTCATTTCACAAATTTACAAATTATCTTGTAAATTTTTTCACATAAATATATATGTGTGTTTACCTATATATGTGTATAAGACCATCATGTGTGTTTATATATGTGTGTGTTTATTTATATATATATATATTTCAATGACATATAAAACCCAAATTATAAATATTTTAAAAACATTATTTCCAAATATATATTAAAACATATTATAAAATTTTTATTTTCAAACCCCCTTTGAATAATTTAATCCATTTTTCACTTAAATCCTCAATAGGAAAAAAGAATCTTTTTTGTATATTTTTTACTCAAATAGGGTCAGTCCACTTTAAATATCTCGATTTAATTAAAAAGTCGACATTTTAAAAAAAACATGTAATTTCAAGGTTCACATGAAATTCCCTGAAAAAGAATTATACCAAATTAAGGACGTCCTAAAAATATATAAAACACAAATTTAGAAATCATGAATATGAATTATTAATTATTTTGAACTTTTAAACATCATGAAATTAAGGGTTCTAAAATAATTTTGTTGAAAATGGGTCACTCTACCTCAAATATATAAGAACCATGTCATGGTGTGATTTAATGTTTTACCTTAGATGGTGGACATCCAAATACGAAAAAAAGAATCCCCATGACCCCCAAATACTATGGAAACCATAATAATTATTTCAATCCCTCAAAAAATGGTTCATATGATCAAAAAATAGATATATAGGAGGATGCAATAGAGTGATGATATGAGATAGAGGGGGAGATATTGGGAGAGGTATAAGGATGTGAAGATGATACCTTGGAGGGAATGCCATGAATCCTGAGGAAAACCTTGAGAAACATCCATGTAAGAAAAGTCTTAGGATAGGGGGTGTACGTGCTTTGGAGTTCATGCTTGGAGTGTCATAAATAATTGAGAGGGGAGACCAGTGGAGGAAGGCTCAACCATGGGGGGGTCTATGTGAGTGATTCAATGTGAGGGAGAAAACCATTAGAGGATCTCATGGAGATGGAGATCTCACAAGGGGGGAGGTTGCACCAAAAAAGTTGTTTTTGATAGAAAAGCGTGAAAAGAGGGGAAATGAAGAATAATAAAATGGGGATAAGATAATAAATATTAAAATTTAAAAGGTATTATTAAATGGTTTCCCCTTATGATATAATAAATGGTATGAAAACAATGCCATGTATACTAGGAACTAAAAACAACAATGTACAGTCACTCCAAGGATTCTTCGTTATTTAACTAACCATGTGATACCATATCAGATAGCATTTTCTAGAGTGAGAACCAGTCAGAAAAACTCTTCATGATTTACTAACCATGAGGGGAAAACATTCACCCCAAAAAAACCTTTAAAATTTTAAGCATTCAATCACAAAACTCTCATAATGTCATAAAGAACCTAAATAATATTTATTAATATTAAAAAAATTAATAAAAAATGGGTTTGACATTTATTTCCATGAAAAATCATTCTTCCCATAGATATTTAATTCCAACAGATGGAAACGACAAAAAAATATTCCTTAAAAAATGGAGCACAACCTCAAGAATAACCCAACTCTTTAAAGAGGGACCCAACAACCAATGAGATACATGTAATATAACAAACAACAAGATCTATCAAGGTCTCCCAAACATTTATACTTATTATAAGTTGTAGGTTTAACAACACCCACTCTCAATGAGATACCCACATTGAGATAAGTAATAAACTAAAAAATTAATTCCATGAACTCTCAAAAAAACTGACAGGGGCCTCAAACCTAGATCAATTTACTGAAACATGTATTCGAAGACCTCTAGTCTAGAATAAAATCTCATGATGAATCACAAAATAATCATCACTCCCATGGGTCACATTCCATAATTATCCAATTATAGACATAAAATAATCCATGATCAATACACAAATAATGACTCTCAACACACCATCCTCAAAACACAACCCATATAAAACTTGATCACTACTGATTCATAAAAACCGGAAGAACAACTAAAATCTAATAAACACTCTAAAAAACTTACATAACATAATCATTCACATTCAACAATCATAATAAAAACTAAATAAAAATACCTCAAATAATCCCACCAACTCAAAACCATTGAAAATGATAATCACCAAATAAAGGAACCAACCCAAAACAAAGGATCCAAAAACTGCAACAAAACTCAACTAGGTTATCTTGAGATGCCTATGATGAACCTACAGAATAACACATGATAATTAAGATGATATTCTAAAAATATATATTAATATCCAATATAAATAAATAATTTTTCCTTGAAATTGGATTCAGTTTCTCGGAAGGACCACCGATTAGAGAAACTAGACCTAACAAGAAATAAATCATCATGATTTTCAACCCCTAAAATAGACAATCCAAACGTTCTTTGACCATTCAAGGAGATAGAATTAAAGTAACATGAAATAGATCTCAACCTATTCGTCTCTAGAATGATAAACCAATATGTCTCACCGAAATAGGAGATAAAACCAACACCTTAAATCAACAAAACATTTAAATTCTAAAAATAACACATGAAAAAAATCCATTTTCCTAAAAAAATAACAAAAACCCTTTTTTAAAATATAAATGTGACTTCCACTTTCAAACATTTTTTCAAATTCCCTCTTTTAAAACCAATCAATTTATAATCCTATAAATGGAAAAATCCCATTTTAAAAATCATGGACTTTTTAAAATATATTAAAATCATTCACTTTTAAATAATATATTAATACCAATTTTAAATGAAAAGTACTTTCAAACTATTCTAGCGAAATAAAAAAAAATAATAAAATTTTTACTGAATTTACCAATAATACTACTTTAATAAATCCATATAATTATTTATAAAAACATTTAAGAATAAAACACCTCTTTTTTATTTTACCCAAAAAGAATTATCATTTCAAAACATGTTTCCAAATATACACACAATCCAAAAGAGCCTCAAAATTACAAGAAAAAATGAAAACATATTATAGTAACTGTTTGAGTATTCCCCCATCCCTGGGTTTCACCCAAGGTAGTATAAGTATCAAAATTCAATGGGATGTAGAAACTGGTTTGACTAGACCACATGGTTTGAGGGACCACATGTCGGTCACACAACAATTATTAATATGACTCAACATCAAGTGTTTTATCACTGCCCAATTTGTCAAGAAATAAAATTCCACCTCAAGACACATATACATTTTCTTTTTTCATTATATAATCCTATCTAACCCCTAAGATTCTTATTCCATCAAGTGAGGATTAAAAAATGACAAAATTAATCAAATTGAAATTCAAAATTCAAAATTCAAATCTTAATTCTCATTGTGACTCAAGTTTCATATTGATATGTAGACATCAGGATCTGACTCACGATGAACCTAATGAGTCCCAAAAAAATTATAACTCGATCCTACCATGAAAATGAAAATAAAAAAAGGACTTCTCATAAAATATTCAATGTTCACTACTACAAATATGGCCTTTATCAGTGCTAGAAAAGGATATTAACCATGCTAAAAAAATGTTGTTAATCGAGTTGAAGATAAAGGGGTCCCTTTTATTATCAGTCACAAAAGAACTGATAAAGGCCCCTTTAACCAGTGCTAAAAAAGTGCAGAAAAAAGGGTTATTTTATCTGTGCTAAAAAATCGCTGATATAAAGGTCTTTTATCAGTGCTTTTTTTATCGTTGGAAAAAGGCACGTTTTATCAGCGTGTTTTTTAAAGTGAAGATAGAAGTCAAAAAAATTAAAAAAAAGGGTAAAATGAAATTATAATGTGTAGGGATATTTTAATAGTTCTTGACCCCCATATCAGCGCTAGGAAAACTCCCTCACACTCTCTCTTGTGTTTCCCATACCCGCGCCAACCCCCACATGCCCATGCGCCCCACCTTGCTTCCACCCGAACTTGAACCTACGACCTCCCCCTTGCGCACCTGCACCTTTACTACTAAGCCATTTCATTTTTCTCTATTTAATGATACATCTATTTACTTATCTATATATAGTTATATTTATTCATATATTAATATATATTAATATTAATATTAATATATTTAGTTACATTAATACATATACATTTATTAATATATTAATATTTTGTTGGCGCCAAAATTTGGGAAGAATAAGAACAAGAGGGAAGTCTCTGGGGATGCCTCACGAAGACCTTTCACGGAGCCCCATGGCCACGATCCCGCTGCAGAGCAAGGAGGTGGGACACCCCGCAAACCCCTTTGATGTTTGCGAGCCTGAAGCAAAGCAGGGAGGTGGGACGCCCTGCGAACCCTTTTGAAATTCGCGAGCCTACCGCGGAGTAAGGAGGCAGGATCCTCTGTGAGCCGAGTTGACATTCTCAAACCCACCCTGAAGTAAACTCTATCATCTCACTAAGTGAGCTCGTCTTCGCGGCACCACATGCCTGTAAATACAGGGCTCCCCTTGAGCCCAAAGGATGGATCACCCGACATTTCACCTTTTGAGCTCTCAAATTGCAAAGCACTTCTTACTCTAAGAACCATGAGCTTCTCAAGGTACTTTTTCATTGTAAAGTGCCTCCCCCTTTGCTTTAATTCAATCCCTATTCTGAGAGGGATGCCTTTTACAAATCCCACTGGCCTTCATGAAGGAAGGGGATCCCTATGTGGACTTAGGGCTTCACAAAGCGTTTATGCTTCACAAAACACCCTCCATGCACATGTGACCCACATGCTAAGGCAGGGTCACTATTCTTCATGAAGCATATTGTTTCCCAACACCTTGTTTCATGAGGTACCATTGCTTTGAAAATAATTGCTTCGCAAATGCCTTTCTACTTTGCGAACCTCCTCTTATATGCACATGTACCTTATGCCTAGGATATGCCACTTTTCTTCATGAAGCATACACATTCATGAAGCCCCTACACTATATAGAGCACTAGAGCCCTAAAAGTCTTCTACCTATGCACTCATTTTACCTACAAATACCTTTCCCATTAAACCCTTCAGGTTTGCATGAATTAACATCAATTTCCCTTGGGCGGTGCTTTACATTTCATTGTTTAGCCTCATGATTTTTCGCATAGGCACGCTAATGACTATTTCTTCTTCACATAGCCATGCTAATGAGGACCGAATAATGGTTTTCTTCATAACACCCAATCATCATGGCATTGACGATGCCTTCCATCCCTCAAGGGAAGGCGGGTATGGGTTGTGTAAGTCCTAGGGGTATGGAGTGAACCAACTTCTTCTGAGATGCAGGATATTAAACTGCCAAGCTCCATCATCCCCATCACATGACGTTAAACTGTGACCATGCCCCATGCATCAGACGTAGGGTTCCCCCACCATGGACATTATACATGCCCACTGGTCTCTATGGGAGTGAGATCATTCCTCACATAGAATGAGATCCTATTTATCAGAATGATGTCTGTCCACAGGGAAAGGGAAACCACCTTCGTGTAAGCCCCTAGATTTCCTTGTAAGAGGCATCACCCATGATCCTCCTCTCTTCCTGCATGCCAAATCCCTCTCCCACTGGGTTTTGTCACCATTTGGTCCTCTATCTTAGATTAAGTCCCAATATCTATCACCTCGGGCTTCTAACAAGAAATAATCCCAGGTGTCCTCTTTGGGCCACTAACCACACGTAATCCCCCATTCCATTTCTCATGGATGCACCTTACGCAACGTAATCGTTACTTATTTGCTGAATTTTGTTTCTCAAACTGAGCATGACTCTCGTGGTCTTAGAGTAAGCATCGACCATGACATCCTCTCTAGGAAGCTTAGATTGTAATCCTCAAACCCACCAGAACTACGTGTTTTTTGATCCTTACCAAGGTAGGGTACGTAGGTAGCCTCCCTGTGGTTCAAGCCCAACAATTGGTCATTCTGACCCCCTTCATGTCTGTTCTCCCAAACCCACCTGAACTATGAGTTCATTGATCCCTTTCAAGGCAGGGTGCGTAGGAAGACTCCCTAAGGTTCAAGCCCAACACCCGGTCGTTCCGACCACCATCACGTTGATTTTTCAAACCCTACTCTGAACTATGTGGACTTTGATCCTTTCCATGGCAAGGTATGTTGGAAGCCTCCCTGAGGTTCAAGCCCAACACCCATGGGTCTCGGCCATCTTCCCGTCGGTTCACCAAACCCATACAAGAACTACATGGACTTTGATCCCTGCCAAGGTAGGGTACGTAAGAAACCACCATAATGTTCAACCCCACCAACTATCTAGGCCCTAGGACCTCATTCATGTCAGTTAACCAATGCTCTGGGAAGCTCAAGAGTGTATGTCCCTCACCCATTCTTGAACTATGTTGTCTTTGATCCTTACCAAGGGAAGGTACTAAGGAGGACTCCCTGAGGTTCAAACCCTACAACCATTGGCTCCAACCCCCTTCATGTCGATTCCCACAACATCCTAAGGTAAGTGGATTTTGATCCTTGCTAAGGAATGGTACATAGGAAGCCTCCATGAATCTCAATCCCAATAACCTTTGGACAACAATATCTCATTCACGTCGGTTCACTGACCACCATCCCACAAGAATTATGTGGGTTTGATCTCTGTCTCCATGGTAGGGTACGTAGGAATCTTCCAGGAGGATTAACCTTGTCCAGTGGTAATCCATTGTGAACCCATCCCATTGTAATCCATTGTGGCCGATATTTAGCAGTAAACCACTTAAACCTCAACCAATGGTAAACTGTTGGAACCAACGAACTACATGGACTTCGATTCCCTACCATGGGGATGCGTAGGAAGTCCCTTTGAGGCTCAACCCCAATATCACAATTGTCCTCACAACGGTTCCATCTCATTTCATGTCCATTTCATTAAACCGTCCATCATCAATCTTGATTCTTACCAGGGACACCACATCCCGGTGAGATCACATCAACTCACCCCCTCCTAACACCAGTGTTGCCTCAGGGGTTCAAAAATGTCTGATCCACTCTAGTCAGTGTTCTGATCAGTCTGATCAGTCTCTCCAAGAATTTAAACCTGCAGCATGCCCTCTATTAAACATGGGAATCTGAGGAAATCCTCAAAGACATGCATATGGAATATAATTCCCCACATTCGACGTGGGATGCCTTGGGCTTCTGCGCCCTCAGGAAGCCCTATACTAATGGACCAAAGACAGATGTGCATGTGTTCTAGTGTCCAGACCCGCAAGTGATGCCCAGCGTGACTACTCCCCCGACTGAAGGTTGCTGCCCTAAATGTACCCTTTGGAATGTCCTGACAAAAGCATCATAATTAACTGGTATCCCTGAAGATATGGCACTAGGAATAGCTTCACGAACAACGTCTTAAATTCATAAGGGAGACCCGGATTAGGTAACGTGATTTGAGGAGGAATACATGGAGGGAGGAGCCGACATCCCATTATCCTATTTTGATCAAGGAGAAGACATCCATAAATAAGTGACGGACGTTGCTCACCTTTAGAAAACAAGAATGAGGGGCAACACATCAGTGTGTCCTCAACAGACGAATGCGCACGCCCCGGTGAAAGAATCGGAAACAAAATGGTGAACTAGATAAGAAGTTCTTATCTTTAATATAAATATTATTATCATTCGGGGAATAAATAGATTATCATGTCACCAGATCCAGATATCTGGCGCCAGGTCCCCCCAATAAAATAGTGGGCATGGAATGAAACTCACCAGAATTTGGGGCAGTTGAACATTGGGCTTCTCGATCTGCGATGTTGTCAGTAGGGATCCCTCTTATCATTCAAATAATATGAAATGGAATTGGTGCACTGTTCAATGGTTCCCTTTTCTTTCTGCAATGATGAGTTGATATCCCTGCTTTCTAGAACCAAGTTGTTGAACCCAGAACTCCATCACCACCTGCCCACTGACACAGAGGTATGGGCATTACCAGGGTAGCATTCCCATGTAGTTATGCCTCTTTTTCAACAGTCTCAATGAAGATGACTGCTGGTTGCCTCCACCCCATCTCTCCCTCAGTGTTCATCCAATAAAGGGTGATCAATGACCTCGTACGTCGGTATGAGGAGGAGGGTATTATCCCGACTCAGGATATGGCCCACTTGGATTTAGAGGCATCTTCACTCCATCATCAACACCACCCTTGAGGGCCATGCAGGGAGCCACTGTTCCCAACTCCATGATATAACTGTTTCGGGAGCCTCTCCCTGAAATGTCTCAATGACTCCATGCCCTATGCTGATGAGGAAGGGGATATTTGGGTCATCCCCACAAGGATCCCATTCTAGGAGCTCCCAGAAAGGGCTCCAAATAGGCCGCGTCAGTGCCACACCCTAGTATTACTATCGGAGGAGTAGGTAATCCATGTACCTACACCACCGGATCTGGTCTGTTTAACCCGACACCAGCATCGGTCGCAAGCTAAAGAGGACGTCCGCCAAGGGGAATCAACGTCAACGGTACTATGGCCCAAGCCACCACTGATACTTATCACCAACTCTTTGTGTACTTTGAGTAGGTAAATTCATATGACTGACCTAGATCAAGGCCCCAACCACCCCATGGGTAGGCTGGGTCAGCTCTCTTGGTCGCTGGCACAGGCAGTGGCCGTTGCGGACTCACCCGCAGCGATTACACCCAGTACAGAGGTCCTCCCTGTACTGCTACAGTAGAGAATGTGGGCCTTCTCCACTTCCTATCACGATATGGAGGTCCGCCCCATGCCACCTACAATCCAAATGAGGGTCCTCCCTGTGGTAGTGACATTCAGTACAGATGTCTCTCCTATTCCCACAATACCGGATATGGAGTCATTCCTCCCGCTACAGACCGTTGGTATGGGGACGTTGCACATTCAGTCACACTCCAACATGGTGAAAATCCATGTGTCCTTGTATCAGCTGGTGAAGGTCCTCCTCACCCCAGAATTCATAGGAGTGAGGGCCGACATCACTTCACTAGCACCCAGCACGAAGGTCCTAAACGTGTTCAACTAGACCAGTACGAGGACCCTCCTCATACTGATTTCTCCAGGGGAAACAAGCATGGAGGTCCCCCATGCTTTTACGGGTTACAACGGAGGCCTTACCCATTCTTATTTACCCACGGAGGTCCTCCCCATGTTCCCTTTGATATATGTCCCGGTGCTCCTTGCACCTCGGCTTACTCAGGCAAAAACCATCTCCGCCCTAGAACCGGTACGTCTGAGAGACCTCCTCATTTCAGAAATCTACCCTATCCTGAAGATCCATCCAGTGGAATGAAGGAGGTTCATCACCACCATAAAAAGAATTTTGGGAAGGTCCGAATAGAGATCAAACCAGTCAACTTCTCAAACTCCGAAGCAGAGTATGACTCTGCGCTGGAACCATCCCTCGCTCCTCTGAGTCAAAGGCAGGGGTAGTAATGAGGTGCATCAGCCTCGTACTCCAATAATGGGAGGTCTACCGGATCCCTTCCTCCCTCCATATGTATATCTTGGAGGATGAAAGCCTAGTGTTTCCCCAGGGATTAACCACGTAGTCGCCACCGTCATCAACAGAAGCACCCTCTACCTCGACTTGAGTCCTTGGGGAGCTGTTTTGGTGAGCAATAGTGGAAGGGCCATGGTGTAGTATTCTAGTGACCGTCGATGTTATTTCGTAACCCCTGGTCCCCATACCCTCTTACCACGACGTAGCGGCTAGGTCACCACACTCTTCAGAGGACATCCCGAGATTCAGTGGCTTGTCATCCCGATCGCCATATTCCCCACCAGCCAGCCTGCAGTCCCAACAGTCTGCCTCAGTTCCATTGTCAGTTCCTCAGCCACCCCAAGTCAACGAATAGGGAAATCAAGGCCCAGACATGGAATCCAAATCAAGGATCTTATCGAATATCCTCACAGTATACCACTTCTCTGAGATGTTTTGGCCAGTTGTGGTGTTGAATTTCATTGTGCCGAAATCCCTTACCCATAAGGAGTTTGAGTGTTTTCGTAAAACCCTATGGGTGATTCCTATCTTCCTTTGTTGCCAATGACTGTCTTATCCCAGGATACAAGCACATTTCTATTAGATCAGTGGGCGATGCCTTCTAGTCGACCTAGCTGCACTCTATCTGGCCCAGCGCCCAAAGTCACCAGGCCGCCGTAGGGCCCTCCAACAGTAAAGCATTCAGAGTTTCAAGGTACTCTACAATATTATCAAGAAATATTTCCCCAACATGCAAATCCTTGGTTGGGGGTAGTATGGTACCCACCTCTTCAGCCCTATTCGACGGTAGCCCGAAATCCAAGGAAATACTGAGGACATTCCCCCAGGATGGGTCACGGTCAACATGGCTGACATATTGAAAAAGGAGAACAAGATGGAGATTCTTGATGGGGAATTAACTCCCCGAGGGTGTTCCACCACTACTAGATCCATCGAGAAGAGTTAATCACCTACAGAGGAATCTACTAGGTCTCCTTGCGCACACCGAGGGGTTAGTTCTCAGTTGGAATTTTGGTATGGGTAAAGAGCACCTCAGATCCACCAAACACTCCGACCCATCCTCCTTAGTGAAAAAGATGGAGGATTACCCTGACAAGGCCATGTTGCGTCAACAAATTGCCGAATAGAAAAAGTTTTTCAATGACCTCCAGGCTCAATGAGCTGTGGAACAATGTCCAGATTATAGGGATCCACATCTAGTACAGCAGGGGAAGAAGAAACTCCCCCCAGTGAGTTGCCTCTGGTTGACCCTGGACATACTACCCACCCAGTTAGGGAAAAGGATAGAACTTCTGGAAAGAGGGTGTGAAACGTATCTACAAATCCTCATGAACGACATGAAAACTTGCCGGACTGAGCTCAGATTCCCCCAATCACTCAGCACGCTGCCCCACCAGCTTCTCCATGAGCCTCTAGGCCTTATTATCATGATGAAGAACCCACCAACACACTCGTGGTCAGGGATCCCCATCAAGACAGGGACCCCTGTCCATATGATTCAACGGTGACACTCATATCCCACCTTGAGGTGTTGGAAATGCAACAGGTGGAACTCCCCTCTAATGGAAATCCATATCCGGCATGGGTGGATGATATCCCAGCACCCCCAACTTTTCGAAATCCTACCTTCTCCCCATTAATGGGATGGGGGACCCCCCACAGCATCAGGCCCCCTTCATTTCAAGGTGTCGACCTATGTTAGGGGTTCCAGCGCAGCAATAAGTTGCCAAGATCCGATATTTTGTACAGACATTATAAGGTGTTGCATTCTTCTAGTATAGCCAACACCCCCTCAGGTCATTAGCGGGATGGGAGGATCTCCGCAGACAACTTTTGTACCAGTTTAGCTCCACTACTAGAAAGACAAGTATCACAGACCTCTTCAAGTAAAAACAGTGTCATGATGAGCATGTCGTAGACTTTGTAGCCCAGTGGAAAGGGATCACATACTCTCTTGACATGAAACTCGCTCAAGAGAAATTACTAAAGATGTGTGTGGTAAATGTTAAAATGGAACTGGTTACCTCTATGATATCCCAGAACTACCCTAGAGGATTTTGAGACTTCTCTGATTAGGACCAGCGCCTAGAAGAATCCCTGCAATAGGCCATCTAGGTACGTTTGTTGCCTCCTGCAATTCCTGCGAGGAGGGCTGTTAGAACTGAGCCCACCATTGTGGCCCAAATAGAGGCCCCTAGATAGCTAGAATTATTACCAGTGGAGCCACCTCTACAACCTTGCAGAGGCCCTCCACCATCGGTCTATCCTCCATCCCAATTGTGGCCACCTAAAAATTTGTAGGCGCCCCAACGTAATGCACCACCACCGCCTTAGCCGGACAATCAGGCCCTGACTCCTCAACAGGCCCCTCCAGCCGCTCATTAGAATCAGGCTCCAAGGGACCCCTTTTCGATCAAAAGAAACTAGACTTACTCATTCACTGAGAATCTGGTTCCCAACTACTTCCAAAGTGACTTGGAATAGGGGATTGTGCGCTTTCCTAAGTGCTAAAGGCCAGAAGAGGTGAACCTCCCTGATCACCTCAACTACTACCCCTATCACTTGATCCTGGGAAAAAACCCTCAAGCATCATTATGTGTTCAAAGACTGGATCCAATAAAAGGTCAATAACAACATATTCAGGTTGGGACCAGTCCCAGAACAAGTGGATTGTGTCTTTGTTAGACCAGATAGCAATAGCGACAATGAAGGTGAGTGGCAGCAGGTTTCTAACAGCGGGTCCCAAAATTATGATTACTGGATGGCTCACCAAATGGTTTCCTATACCCATGGTATCATCCGTGCACTCCTGAATTATCCATATCCTTTAGAAGAAATAGATACTACTTTTGCATCGTCGTCTCATCCATCCCCTTCCCAGAAGAGCAAGCATCATCAGTGCAAGGGAAATCAACGCAGCCCGCCAATGCCATCATCATCTCGTACTCTTGATGACTCCATGCCCCTAAAGATGGTAATTTCTCCCAGAATCCACCCAGTACTGGATGACTCTTCAAGTGATAGTCAAGGGTATGCTTCAGTTAACACCATGGAGCTGTTAAACCTCTACATGGCTCCCGACGACGGGGAGCGCCAGGCGCATCTCCCCAAAGTCCTCAGCCAACGCCAATGTCGGTAGAGACGAAACCTTATAGGTCGTTGTGGCACATCATTTGACACTTACAACAAGGCCGTACATGCCACTGAGATGAGACAGTAGTCCCAGCACAGAGCTCAGCATGTGTAGCCACCTCATCCGGTGTCATCAGGACCGCCTCTACCACCGTTTGTGCTTGTCGACCAAGAAGGGGAACCTAGGCCTCGTTGTGATCATCCACGCTCCACCTCGGACTAGTACCAATATGGAAGGTACTCAACATGGTTCAAATAGTGATTAGTGGGACATTTCCATCACCAGTCAGCCATCGGTCTAGCCAGCATGGGCCATCGTACCTCCTGCCATAGAGTGGCCTCCTTTAAGAATAAGTTCATGCATGGCATGAAGGTATGATGTTCTCAAGCACCTTTCCAGCATCCCAGCAAGGATTTATATCCTTAAGTCCCTTCTTCTATCGTAATACATGTGTGAGGCCGTCGTCGATGCTTTGGGGAGCCCCCTTCTGTTTGAGACGGAGGTGGAGGCTGCATAGGCCTTTCATGCAAAAGTGATAGAGAATGATTAATGTCAGGACATCATTTCCATCTCTGGAGAAGATGAATTTTCTCCCATACAGGGGTACATTCTCCCATTGTACATCACCAGCCAATTAAATGGCATGGAGGTTCACCGCTGTCTTGTTGATACAGGCTCCGATATTAACCTTCTTCTGACACGGACACAACGGAAGCTGGGGTTATCTGAATTTGGCTTGACAGACTCTAACCTAAAAATCCAGGGATACAACAGGACAGAGCAGACCTCCATCATAATTATCCATTTGAAAACCCAATTTGGTGGACTAGTTCCCAGCACCGAGTTTATGTTTGTCTCCCAAAACACTACGTACAATGCATTGATGGGAAGACCATGGCTCCACCTACATGTGGCGGTTACATCATCATATCACCAGTGCCTCAAGAAATCCCTCAATGGTCAAGTGGGTGTGCTCCAAGGTGACACATGTCCTTTAGCCTCTTGTGAAGCCCGCTACCTAGATGTTGACTATTATAAGATCAAATACAAGCAGATTCACACCTGTGAGGTTGAACCCGTTTTGGTTGAAACTATCCCCTGGGTAGGTTTGGATGACGCCTATGTATTCCAAATCAATCGATTGGAGGCCATGACCCCTGATATGGGGAAATGTTTTGTTGTCTCTAGTATAAGGGGGAATCATATTCTCAGATACAAGAGATTTTGGTAGATGAGCTCGTTTTCTTATATGAATCAAGCCTTGGTGATTTGAGATCCCCCTACTCCCATAATGTATCATGATGTCTTCCCCATGGAAACGAAAATATGTCATACATGCCTATTTCACAGGGTTGGAATAAACTAGCTCATGCCGACGCACCACTATTGCTTTGATATCATCAAGCATGGCCCCTTAGGATGAAGACCAGACGGGATCAGATCGACAACCTCCATTGTTATGGTTTCGGCAGCACCTGAATCTCCCGATGTGATGTCCACTGCCGCTCAGGCTGGTACCAGCCTCTCACAGGGAGATGTCGGCCTAGAGGAATCTCCTCCAACTAGGATCCCTCCTCCACAAGCGAAGAATAGGATTTGGTGGATGATCCCCCTGACATTGAGGAGGGTGTCTTCACCATGGTCGATGAACTGGTGCAGGTGAACCTCGGTGGCGAGGCAGATCTGAGACCCACATTGATCAGTGCTTCCATGCCTTTCGAGGAGCAGTAGGGGTATGTAGAATTCCTGAAACAACATCGTGATATATTCTCCTGGAGCTATGTTGAGATGCCAGGACTAGATCCTCAGGTAGTGGTACACCACCTCGATCTCCCGACAAATCATCACAGGTTCTAGTAACATCCCAAGAAGATGCACCCTTCTCACGGTGTCATGGTAGAGGCCAAAGTTGATAAGATCATCAGAGCCAATTTCGTTAAGGAAGTACAGTACCACAAATGGATAGCCAATATTAGGATAGTAAAGAAAAATTATGGGAATATCAAAGTCTACATCTACTTCTGGGATCTCAACTGTCAGTGCCCAAAGGATAACTTTCCCCATCCTTTGACAGAATTGTTGATCGATGTTGCGGCTGGGTTCCAAGCCCTCTCCATCATATATGGTTACTCTGGATACAACTAGATCTGAATGGCCCCCAAGGACGAAGATTCAAAAGCTTTGAGGGTGACACAAGGTACTTTATGTTACCAAGTCATACCCTTTGGCCTAAAAAATGCAGGTGCCACCTATCTACGGGATATGCATCACATATTCAATATGATCCTCATAACATTGGTGGATTTCTATGTAGAAGATATGGTGGTCATATATCAATGGTGCTATTACCATATCAAAGACCTTGAGAATGTTTTTTCCTTCCTCTGCTCTCACCACTTGAAGATGAACCCATTGAAATGTGCCTTTAAGGTCACCTCAGGAAAATTTCTTGGCTTCATGGTCAGATATAGGGGCATCGAGATCAACCCAGAGTATATCAAGTCCATCAGCTAGATGCCTCCCCAGAGAAATATTCAGAAGCATCAAGGTTTTCAAGGCCACATAGCCTACATATGCCGATTCATTGAGAATCAGGCCAAAAAGTGTAAGATCTTTTCTCGGCTCATAAAGTAAGGCAGCGCTTATGAATGGGATAATGTTTGCCAATCTACATTTGAGGAAATAAAGAAGTATCTTCTCCAGCCTCTGGTCTTAATGCCAACTGTCTCTAGAAAACCACTGGTCCTTTATGTGACTGCCCTAGAATGATCTCTTGGTTCCCTTCTCACCCAGAAGAACAGTGAGGGGACAAGGAACAGCCTTTACTACCTCATCCACATGCTCCACGATACGGATACCAAATACTCCCCAATCGAAAAGAACTACCTTGCGCTAGTATTCTTAGTACATAATTTGTGACATTACTTGTAGCGCTATGAGGTACATCTAGTGTCTCTAGTAGATCCGCTGAAGTACATCCTAAGCCGCCCCATGCCGACAGGCCATCTAGATTAGTGGTCGATAATCCTACAGCAGTTCGGCATTAGGTATGTCCCTCAGAAGGCTATTAAAGGGCAGGAATTTGCATATTTTCTTGCCGCTCATCTGTTGACGCTCATTTCAGTCATATAATCTAACGACTGATAAAGGGAAATACCTTAACACAAAGTAATTCATCCTTTGAAGAAACATCAAGAATTGACAAAGTCATGAACAAGGATTTGTTTACACTTGGGTTGCGCAAGTTTTATCATGGACGCACAAGTATACTTACGTTCCTCATATTGGTCATGTAGGTGACTTGTGCCCCCTAAGTTATTTTTTTCCCAAGGTCTTCAAAGGCCTATAAATACCCCCTGTGGGCCCCCCATTTTGAGGATGAAAAATCCAGAAACTCAAATTTGAGCTCTCGGCGCCCTAGTCTCTTCTCAAAGCTTTCCGAACACTTCTATGGTAATTTCATACCTCGAACAGAAGATATAATGAGGGGGAATAAGGCCTAAGTGTTGAAATTCATCAACACCTATGCGCCTAAGTGTCTATTAATTCAAGGCATTGAAGACACTTGCGTGTTGCCTTATCCCTTCAATAGAACTTGCGCGCCACAAATTTAAAAGTCTTTAGGGATAATACTAAGGGCTTGAGCCAAGCCTCTCCCAAGTATTACCCTATGGGTTGACTGTTGCGCAAGTACACATGTGTCGTGCAGGTACACCTGCACGACCATGACCTGCGCACCCAAACGGGACGTGCGCGTCTACCTTCTTTTGGGTGCCCCTCCTGTCCATTCATCTCTTTTCATCAAATCCACCTCTCCTCTTCAAGATTTAGCCTTCATAATCCTCTTCAAATCCATTTATGGTATGATTCATTTTTTGGCATCCTTATCTGAAAGGAATTATATGGAACATTTCTCAAAAACATAGTGATTTACATATCTTTATGTCACAAAGGTTAGAGATTTCATTCATTAAACCTCATCTTTTAGGATGAGAAGATCTTTAACCAGGGCCTCCATTTAGGGAGTAATCCCTAGTCTTCATGTTCCCTTAACTTTGGTCCTCCTTCTTAGGAGTAAGTCCCAATCATAATTCCCTAACCTGGGCCTCTTTTTCAAGAGTAAGCCCCAGGTTCCCAAATATGGGCCTCCTTCTTAAGAGTAAGCCCCAAATCCCAAGTCCCTTAACCTGGGGCTCATTCTCAAGAGCAAGCCCCAGTTCTCAATTCCCTTTAACCTAGGCCTCCTTCTCAGGAGTAATCCCCAGTCATAATTTCTCTTAACCAGTCTTAACTTCTTTTGATTTGGGTTTCCTTCTCAGGAATAAAACCCAATCATTAGTCCCCTCCTAATTTTGGAATTCTCCATAGGAGTAAGCCCCAAGTTAGAGTATCCAAATCTCAATAAAGCACATATACCTTTATAGACCTTTTTCATGGACTTCTTCTCTAAAGTAAGTCCTGATATTTATCTATTTGGGAAATCATGCATACATAATCCTCATATCATTCCTTGTGACTACATATTCCATGGCAGAAATTGTTAGGTTTACTGATACATCATGATTCTCACACCAAGCATGACTCACGTGAGATTAGAGTGTAAAAGTAACCACGACACATCTCTTTGGGCCATTAATCATATGTAAGCCCCATAATCCATAGTCGAACTACATTGACTTTGATCTATACTTTAAATGTAGAGTATGTAGGAAGCCTTTCTAAGGTTTAAGAACATCACACATTATTTCTCATCCATCCCAAATGATGTTAAACTATATCTTAATTCCCGAACTACGTGGGTTGTGATTCCTTTTCTAAACAAGGATATGTAGGTAGTCCATATTGGGGTATGATCCCAACTTTGAAATACTCCATGTCCTTCTGGACGACAATAAACTTCAAGTGCCCTGCTGAGTGGCTTTAAAACCAGTATGGTTATTATAATGTCCAAGAGATATTTATATAATTTGTTGAAGGATACCATTGAATAAAAATCTCTAATAATTATATATGATTCTCTAGCGATGAAGAACTTCAAATACATATAAAAGATTTTATAAATCTCATACCTATTAATCATTGATTGTCAGATCTTAAGGAAAGCTCATTTTCATACTTGGTAGTGTAATAAGGGTTCATGAACATAACTTAAATCTATAAATACAGTCCTGGAGTAGACAATAATTCCCCCCAAAAAGGTGTGATGAGTCCGACCTCCCATCCTATCGACCAATGAAAATTCTTATGCCTCGTCAGTCCACAACTAATGAGCACCTACCTTCAGAAAGTATTTCCATATGGATATAGAATCATTGTATGTTTCCGGTTCTACGAAGAAACCCATCCTAAAATGATTATAATGTTTGAACCATAAGAAAACACGGTCATCCCCATTTCCAGAGGAAACAAAAAATGGTGAACCCGACGTGAATCCTTAACCAAGTTAAAATTATGTTTTAATTATTTGTTAGGCCCCTATTTAAACTCAATGAGAGGGACAAAAAAATCAGTAACATTTGTGCTAATCCAAAAGTTGTAGTGGCCGAACTTATCTTGATTATGTATGTTATATCAAATAGGCACTCTCTTCCAAGATCATCTACATTACATATAAGGCTTCTCTTAAGTTCACACATGTGAATGTCTCTGCTGTGAATACCTCTGCTGCTACTCCGGCTGGATCGTCATCTACTCTGAGGATGACATCACTTACTTAGTGTATTCAAAGCTGGGTATCAAATGCACTGGATAAGGAATTCCATCGACATGGTACCATTCGAACTCTGGAGGCCACTCGACGAGCTCTCCAAGTCAATAATTCACCCTGGTTGTCCGGACAGTGACAACTAGTAATCACGAAGCAGGTGGTGCCAACCACCATCTCCAACCGTTTCGGTTCGTTATCCCTAGAATGCAATCACCAGTCCTTCCCATATTATGAGGAGGAGAATGAGAAGGTCACTCAAGGCCTTAATTCAAGGAGACATGAGTCCTTCCCGAGGGATCCCTCCAATAACTGCTGCTAGACTCGTGCGACAGTACGCCATCAACATGATGAGGGTGTCATCTCCAGGTGTTCGGCTCAGGTTCTTTGAACCCGAAAAATAAATACGAACCACCAGAGGCGACGACCGGTCAACAATGAGCAGGTTCTTATCTATGCTATTTCCAGAGAGGTCCACCAACCAAACTTGGTGGAAATCAATGAGCGAGCACACACACCCGTCAGTTTTAATTCCGATGTCCAGCAGACTCGTCTGGAAGCAACACGTCATTCCCGCCAGGCAATTCCTGCGGAATTCAATAGATAGGAACATACACCTATTTATAAATCATTAGCTAGTCAGCAGGCTCGTCTGACTGCATACGATGAAGCCCACCAACCCAATGTGTTGACAACTGGTAAACAGGCACATACACCTGCTTACACTCATCAATCCTGCCAGCAGTCTCATCTGCCAGTATTGAAGGATGTTCATCAACCACGTTCGGAGGCGTGCAATCAGTAGGAACATACACCTTCTAGTATTGATCAAGCCTACCAACAGTCTCATTTGGTAGCACCTAGATAAGTCAATTGGAAAGCCCCAATGACAAACATGACTCAGACTCAACTCTCTGCCCCCACACATAAGTACTGACAGAACTCACTGACAGTAAAAGGAGGATATGAGCCGGAACACACACCTACTCCAAGCACAGTAAAGACGTATATTCCCATTCCAGCAGCTGAAGTCACCAAGCACATTCTGATGATGGTGAAAGAGGATAAGAAAATCCCTTCTCATATTCTAGATGCCTGCCAATATATTATAACAGCTTCAGCAGCATCACAAGGAAAAAAATGAAAATCTATCCCTACTAGTGGAGTGACACATCAACAATTCACTCTATAATATATACACACCTCTGTTCCAGTCCATGTGGTTTGTGGGGAATACTCCCCCATATCATACAGTCAACCAAGTCAGGCACATACACCTGATTTGAATGGATATAATCATCCTAACCTGACTATTTCTCCTGATAAGGCACATACACCTTCCCATATAACTACTTTCATAATCAAGTGGTTCCCAAAGTGATTAAGAAGGCGTCTAAGAAAAATACCTGTCTAGCATAGTCAAGAAATCAAGAGCCAATCTGTAATAAGGCCTTGCTCGATGTTGGAGTTCTTGATGCACTCAAACAATTATCTGTTGCAACTCAAGATTCTACTCTCTCAGTTCCAAATAGTGGGAACATTAATTCCAAAGGTCTGCATCAGACACTTCCTCATGAAGGCTTGCTTCATGACAATTTGTTCGATCTTGAAGTATCATCTTCAGATGAGAGTCACGATAACCCTCTACGTGGCCAGAATATCAAGGAGAAAAATGTTTCATATTTTATTGTAACCCACCATGGTGGTCCTCCCCATGATGATGAATTTAGTTGCGAAAGTCCACTCCAGAGTAGTAATTCACATTACCTGAAAAATTCTCCAATGGGCAATGTAGTGATTAGAAATCCCTCTTATCTTGAGGAAGTTGAAAATGTGAAGCTTGTCATGTCTGATTTTTTACCTCTAACAGGTGAAATACTTTCTCAACCAAAAGATAGCCCGGGGGTAGGTCATTCTCCAAACCACCCCTGAGTCATGCATCTTCTAATTTGTTAAATTAATTCTCTACCAATATTGTTGAATTTGATGAAGCAACAAATAAGCACTAGCTCTGGTCTAATCAGGTAGAATAATATTCATTGAATGATAAAGAGTAAATGCTGAATATGAGAAAACAACTAATGAAAGGTGAAGTACCAGTCATGTTTTGGCCTTTGGATGAGTCTCATTATAATATTCTAGAGATGTTGGTGGAAGATTGTATTCATGATATTCATCTCAACATGTGGAAAACTCTTTGTCAATTGAAAAAGAAAATAATATCTTATGATGAATATGAAAATCATTTCAAGATGATAGAAGGGTTACAACGCCAAATTAATTTGGCATCTCTCTCAGTTTCTCGATATCCGAAGGCTGAAAAGCAGTAGAGAACCCTTCAATGTTCATGCCTTGGCGTACTAAGAAGGTTGCGCCAGTTAATTTCCAATGCCCCATCTGGTATTCATATCAGGGGATGGAGTGTTCATGGAGGACTACATTTCATTGTACTCTCCAGTCAACAAAGCCCGCCGAAAGTGGTCTCAAGCAATGTTATTGCCCATGGTCATCCATAGCCAATTGGTTTGTTTGTAATCAAAGGCTTGCTCAAGAACATGCCTCAACTAGTTACTCTCAAAATCAAGATTACATAGAACAAGTTGTCGAACTAATTTTGCATCAGGAAAACAAGAACATTGAATAGGCTTTTTGTTTAGAGCATACACATCATCAAGTGATAGAAGTATCAGAAATCATCCATCGGTCATTTGAACCCGGTGATTTGAGTGGATGTAGGTTGATGCATCTAGCCAATTTCCGGACTGAAGTCCACAAGATCAGAAGATCTTTTAAGAAAGTCTTAGATATAGTAGCTCAAGAGCCACCCCATCTTTCCAGATTGGGAACTCTTTTAGCAAAACCCTCAGAATCAACAAATAGGATTTGAGGAGTTGAGCAGAAATAGCATGAACATCCCCAGTCCAACGAACTGGGAACATTTTCAAATCCTCAATCTCTTCCTTAGAGAATGTCAGTCTTCTCTTGGTTAGGGAAGAATCCCCAAGAGGAACGAAGAGCTGAATTATCAGGAGATTCCCTCAAAATTACGGTTCGTCAAGAAGTTCTTAAGGGATCAACTCAACAGAAGGCAATGTCTCATCAGGGACATGGAAGAAGAATATATCACAGAAATGTCTATAGAAGATATGAAATACATTATGCATGAATAAATTTCATCAATGCCATTGTTGTTGATCCTCCAGAACCTGAGGCTCATTCAAAAGGATTAGATGAGGAAGTTCCTGCTCAAGAGGTTGTGCACACAGAGGCAAATGAAGAAGGTGTGCTTATAATAAATCAAAGGCTTACCCAGATTCTAGGTATTCTTTCAAATAACAAACTCATCCCTCTTCAAAAAGCATCCAACAAGGGAAAATAGAAAAATCAGGTTACATACCCTTTCTCTGGAGAAGGCCAATCACTCTCACTAGAGCAAATATTTGCACAAAAAGAGGCTGAAATGAAAGAATTATTGAGGTTGAATATAGAACTACTTCAAAGTAGTCTTCCTCCTAAGAATGCAGGAGTCAGTCAACCAAGGGAATTTTTTGCGGTTACTGAGATGGATCAAGAGTATCCTCCTTTACCAGTACACCCTCACAGGTCTAATCCTATGGGTCAGGTGAAACAACAATCGACAATACTACCATTTGTGGTAGTCTTGATCGCCACACCTATCAAAGCTCCAGTTATTGCACCTCCACAGGTCCAAGATCAACTGGATGTTTCTAAAAAATTAATGACTACCATTGAGTCATTAACATCTTGGTTGGAAGCTATAGAAAGAAGGTGTGCACCAGTTCAACCAGAAAAGAGAGGTTACCCTGAATGGGTTGATGCAATTCCTCCCACATCAAATTTTTCAAGTACCACATTACAAATAATTAATGGTTCATGAGACCCATATCCACACTTAACACATTTTGTTTCTCATTGTGATCCTATGATGGGAACCCCTCGTCAACAAGAAGAAGTTAGGATTAGGTGTTTTGTACCGTCATTACAAAGGCCTGCTTTTTTCTGGTATAAAATCTTGCAATCCCAGTCAATTACTGGGTGGGAGGATCTCTTTCAATGATTCCTTCTTTAATTTAGCTCAACATTGCCAAAGAAAATAGTTTTTTATCTTAAAAATTGTAAGCAAAGAGAGAATTAAAGGGTATCAGATTTCATTGCTCTCTAGAAGGGATTAACATATTCCCTGAGTTTAGCACTCCCTCAAGAAGAGTTGTTGCCAATCTCTATGGAAAATCTGCATGATTAATTACGCACACCATTGATCCCTGTGAAATACACAGGAGGGTTTCAGGACCTTACTTCAATCTCTCAACATATTGAATACTCTCTTATAAAGACTAAGGTTAAAGATCGTGTAATTCCATCAGCTCCAGGAAGGAGAATGGGTAAACTAGAGACTGCTACAGTTATGCTTAAACTAGCACATATACCTGCCTCTACATCAAAACCTTCATCTTATCGAAGGGCTCTACCTCCTGAGTGTCAAAAAAGAGGTCGTTTTTTCAATATGATCAAAAAGATCAAAGATGAAAACAATTTGAGGATATAAAATGAAATGTTTACTCTTTATAAAATGAACAAGTTCCTAGTTACTTCATTTCAGCTCTGGAAAATAATTTGTTTCAATTTCCAAGGCCCAAAAGGCCTAACAAGGAAGGAGATGAAGACCATCCCAATTGTTTCCCATTTCATCAGATGTTGGGGCATCCCATTCAGGAGTGTTTTGTCTTCAAAGACCTCCTGCAAAAGATGGTGGACTCCAGACAAGTCAAATTTAATGGTTCTTCAGCTCAGGTAGCATGGGTTACTGCTACAAATCCAGAGGAAGAAGGCGAGTGGCAAGAAGTCAAAAACAAAAATGCACAAGAATATGATGATTGGATGGTCATAAAAATGATCAACCAAACTCATGCCATTTTGAGAATGCAATTGAGGAAACCAATTTGGTCTTCTGCTATGAATTCCACAACAAAATCCTCTTCATCAGATGGAAAATACTCAAAGAAATGGCATAATTCAAAGAAACAGGAACAATCAGAAGAAGATGAAATCATGTCAAAGCCCAAGTTTTCTTCGACTCTTGCAGATTTTATGGCATCTACTTCAATGAAATGGGCACCGCCGCGCCAAACGGCACAACCTAAATGGGCTAATAAAGCAAAATCTTCATCAGATGAAGAGTTGATCTTTGGTTATGTTAACATGATTCATTTAATAGATCCTTATGCCAGTCACAACTTCGATCTTGATGAGCCTGAGTTCCCTGTATCAAACAGAGGAAATAGAGGGAGTTATAGAGGTCTGGGATACATAGGAAGATGTGGATATCCTAGAAACCACTATTCCAATTCTACCACTGCTAGAACTGTGTATACAGCAAAAACTCATGGTAGAGCCCTTCAGCAGGCTCAACAAGAACAAGAAAATTCTTCCACGCAAGGCAGATTCAGTCTTGGTACAATTATTCTAGAGGATTAGTTAGAGGTTCTACCTTCTTCATCTCGTCAATTAAATAGACCTATTCCATCTAATATTCCAAATCCAAGATTATTTTCAACTCCTACCCCGATACAAGATGCATCTACTTACAAAGCATCAACTTCTAAGGCACCTGTGAAACCACATGTTCCTGTTGGGAAATGCAGACCTTTGGATCAAAAATATGATGTCTTGAAACATTTGGCCCAATACCGGTCAAGTTATCAATTTTGGATGCCTTTAATCTATCAAAGGATCTTCGGGAGGCACTCATTGAAGCTTTGTCAATTCCTCAATAGTTTGAAACTGAAATTGTTGTAGATGAAGTCTACCATGTAGAGAATGATCATGTAGAATGCCATGCAGTGATATCTTTTACAGATGAAGATGAAGATGATGTCATGCATGGACATATCAGACCTTTGTATTTATCTGGAAAGGTCAATGGTGTGGACATCCGAAGAGATTTCATTGATAATGGTTCTGCTGTCAACCTCATCCCCATTCTTACACTTCTTCGATTGGGCCTCACAGAATCTGATTTATCTCCTTCTACTATGATGTTGCATGGATATGATAAAAATAAACAAGAACCACTGGGTTAAATTACACTCAGAACTCAGTTTGGAGACCTTGTATCCAATTCAGATTTCATGGTTGTTGATCACGATACAGCCCTCAATGTTTTTCATTGAAGACCTTGGGTACATCAACATGCGGCTATCCCTTCATCATATCATCAATGCCTCAAATTTTGTTTTGATGGTCAAATTGGGACATTTTATGGTGATAAATCCCCCTTCAAAACATGTGAATATCAATACATTGAGGCGGAATTCTATCACAAGAAGGGTAAGGAGAAATCCACAATAAGGGAGCTTACCAAATTTAATGCTCCATATGGTATGGAAAAGATTCCATTAAACCCATTCACACAGGTGAGTACATATTATGTGTTTCTATCTATGAAATTGACAGGATAGACCAGAATCCAAATACTCTTATGAAAACATCCATAATTTCAATTATGACAATCAATCCAGATAGCATAGGAGAAGTTGGTGATTCACCAGGCAATGATGAAAGCTCAAATAGAGATGTTTTTATTTCCTCCGCTGAAATCCAGCAAGTCTATACTTCTCCAACCAGGCCAGAAGAAGTTATAGCAATGATAGATTTGAACGATGATGTCTATTCTAAATCCATCATCTCATCTTTATTAACCAATGAAGACCTTAATCATCAATAGGGTTAGAAATGGAAGCCTCTTCTTCAAGATGTTCAAATTTTAACATCTCTCCTGATCATCGAAATTCTGCTTCATCATCTACTATGCAAGTAGAAACAGAAGAAGTAACACATGTTGAATAAGAAGAAGAAGATCTTAGGGATGCTCCTATAGCATTTGAAATGGGTATCTCTACCACTGTGGATGAACTCAGAGAAATAAATATGGGTAAAAAATATGATCCACAGCCCACTTTAATTAGTGCGACCATGACTCTTGAAGAGTAAGAAATGTATATTTCCTTTTTGATGAAAAATCGACATATATTTTCTCAGAATTATACAGAAATCCCAAGGCTTGATCCTGATGTTGCTACTCATCATTTGGGGTTTCCAGAAGAACATCTAGGATTTAAGCAAGCCAAAAGAAGAACACACCCAACTTATGCTTCCAAAATTGAAGCTGAAGTGGATAAGCTTATCAAAGCTAACTTCATTATAGAATTTCAATATCCCAAATGGTTGGATAATATTGTCCCTGTGAAATAGAAGAATGAAAAAAATTATATTTTGCATTGATTTCAGATATCTTAATCGGTATTTTCATAAGGATGATTTTCCGGTTCTGATTACATAACTCTTGATTGATGCAACAGCTGGCTATGAAACACTTTATTTCATGGATGGATATTCTAGATATAATCAAATCTGAATGGCTCCATAAGATGAAGAATATACATCTTTTAGATCCCCTCAGGGTATGTTTTTCTATCGGGTAATGCCCTTTGGCCTAAAGAATGTTGGCACAACATATCAGCATGCCATGCACCATATCTTCAAACCCTTTTTAGGGAAATTTTTTGAATGTTATGTGGACGATTTGGTGGTTAAATCTAAACAACTTTCTAATCACTTGGCTGATTTGGAAGTCATATTCCACAAACATCAACAAAATAATTTGAAGATGAACCCCTTGAAATGTGCTTTTGGGGTAACCTTGAGAAAATTTATCAGCTTTGTTGTATGCCATTATCGTATCAAAGTCGATCCTGAGAATACAAAGTCAATACATGGTATGCCACCTCCTCGTAATTTGAAACAATTAAGATGAATACAAGGACACTTAGCCTATAGTCGTCATTTCATCGCCAATCTGGTAGGAAAAAGTTTACCCTTCACCAAATTGATGAAGAAGGGAGTCACCTACCAGTGGACTGATGAATTTCAAAAATCATTTGATATTCTCAATAAATATCTCTTGAGTCCACCAATATTAATTCCAATTGTTAAAGGAAGACCAATTATTCTTTGTGTGACAGCCTTAGAGCGATCATTGGGTGCCTTTCTTGCCCAAGAAGAATGATGTTAGGAATGAAAAGAGCCTTTACTATCTCAGTCGGACTATTCTTGAAGCGGAAACCCAATATTCAAGTATTGAAAAGTGCTGCATGGCATTAATCTTTGAAGTTAAAAATTTGAGACACTGCCTGCAACATCGTGAGGTCCAATTGGTATCTCGCAATAACCCGCTCAAATTCATCCTCAGTCGTCCAATGCTTACAGGATGTCTGGAAAGGTGGATAGTTATTTTGCAGCAATTTGATATCCAATACGTGTCTCAAAAGGAAAAAAAGGGAAAGATCTAGCTGATTTCCTTGTGGAACACCCTTTAGTGGAAGATATATCATTAGATATTGAATTTCCTGATGAAGAAGTCTTTTCTATTCAGGATAATCTTTAAACATGGGAAATGTACATTGATGGTGCTTCCAGAAGTCCAACAGGGAAGAAACTGGAAAATCCTAAATTCAACAAAGTTGGATTAGGAATTGTACTTATTTCCCCAGAAAAGGAAGTGCTACCTTATTCCTTCTCATTGTTGGGAGGCGGGATAAATAATGAAGCAAAATACCAAGCTCTTGTCATAGGATTGGAGCTAGCGCTTCAAGCACAAGTGAATCAATTAAAAGTAAAAGGTGATTCAGACCAGGTAATCAAACATGTCAATGGGGATTATGCAATCAAAAAAGAAGAACTAGTGCCTTTGTATTATTATGCCAGAGAGTTAATGGCGGAGTTTCCTTCAGAACTGACATTTTCTCATGTCTCATGATCACAAAATGCCCATGCTGATGCATTGGCTAATATATCCACAGCTCTGGAAGATCCAAATCAGGACAAGTTAGTTATCAGTATTTCCCACCATTGTAAAATTTCACCTTATGTTCAATCCAAAACAGAGGAAATCAATTAAATTAGTCCCATTCCTGAACCATATGGTCATACTATAGGATGGATGACACCTATCAGGGAATACCTTCAAAAAGGAACACTTCCACCTGATAGATCTGGGAAAGAACAAATTCGGTAATATGTGGTCAATTTTACTCTTTATGATAGCCTAGATCACCTAGAGAAAATTATCTACAAAAGAGGTTTTAATGGAATTCTCTTCAAATACATTGACGGTGAAGAGACAATGGCTGTCATGAAAGAAGTAGATGCAGGAGTCTGTGGTTCCCACTAGTCTAGACATAGACTATCTGATCAAATTTGAAGGCTTGGATACTATTGGCCTTCAATGATACAAAATTGTGTTTATATCACAAAGAAGTGTCATTCCTTACAAGTACATGCCAACTTCATTCATCAACCCCCAGATTTGCTTCATACAGCGAAGTACTCATGGCCATTTTCAACATGGGGAATGGATGTAGTAGGACCTTATCCTTCAGCTACATCCAAGCAGTTCAAGTACATTCTTACTGCTACTGGATTCTTTTCCAAATGGGAAGAGGCAATACCTCTCAAAGAAGTTAGTTCTTAAAGCATTGTTAGATTCATCAAGTCTAACATCATTACCAGATTTGGTGTCCCTCATACCATATTGACGGATAATAGCACCAAATTCTGTTCATCTAAGGTAAGGAAGTTGTATCAAGTATACAAAATAAAATCTAGCCATTCCTCTCAGTATCATATAGCATCCAATGTCCAAATAGAATCCTTCAACAAGAATCTTTCAAACATACTGCAAAAAATTGTGGATAAAGATAAGAAGTCATGGCCTGATAAACTTTTTCTTAGTTTATGGGCTTATCGGACCACCACCCGGACTACAACGCGGTCAACTCCATATTCATTGGTATATGGAACAGAAGATTTCTTTCCCATTGAAGTTCAACTACCCTCACTCAGGATAGCCATTTGTGATCAGTCATCTACAGATGAACAATCTCAAAATTGATTGGATGAATTAGAACGATTAGATGAGAAAGGATTGTGCACCTTGCACCACTTAGAAGTCTATCAGAATCGAATAGCATGAGATTTCAAAAAAAAATTCACCTTCGTTCATTCATTTAGGGAGATTTTGTATTGGTTCTCAGAACTCCAATGATATATGGAAAGAAACCTCCCAAACTAGAGCCAAATTGGGAAGGACCTTACTAAATACATAAGGTCTACTCTAATGGAGCTTATTCTTTAATTTCAATGGATGGAGAACTCATCACTACTCAAACCAATGCCGGATTTCTAAAGAAGTATTTTGTATAATAAAAATACATCTCATGTTCCATGCATATGACCTTAAACTATTTGAACTTATGTCCAACACGACGTTAAACACTGTAGTCCTAGATACATGACGCTAAACTATAAAGAAGTCCCTTATGTCCAGCAAGATGTTAAACTGCAGAATCGTCGGTCCATGAATATGACCTTAAACTGTTCGTACCATCATCCAACATGAAGTTAAATTATGCCATTGTCCAACATGATGTTAAATTGTGAAAAAGTCCCTAATATGTCCAACATGAATTTAAATTGTGTCCTCTTTTGTCCATACTGCATGACATTAAAATGCACAGTCGCCCTTTTATCCAGCATGATGTTAAATTGTATTTTCCCCATCGTCTTAGCTACAGGACGCTAAACTGTACTGCTCATTCGTCCTACATGATATAAAACTGAAAAAAATCCCTTAATACGTCCTACATGACATTAAACTGTATTTTTTCCCTGCTACATGACACTAAACTATGCAGCACCAATAGTCATCATTCCAAGACTTTAAATAGAATAGTCTCTTCATCCAACAAAATGTTAAACTATGCATCATTAAGTTTGTTTCTACCTCTTGTTTCTTACACCAAGTACGACTCACATGAGCTTAGAGTAAACTGCAACCATAACACACTCTCGGGGCCGCTAACCATGTGTAAGTCCCGACACCATTTTTTAGGTCGTCTTCCTCAAGAACAACTTGATCACCAATTCATTCTTTAATTGAACTACGTGGACTTTAATACTTGCCTTTTAGGATGGGTACATAGGAAACCTCCTGAGGTTCAAGCCCAAAACCAATCTCTCCACATCGGTTCACCTCCATCTCATATGGTGTTGATCTGTGAAGCAGCCCCAGAACCAATACTTTTTACATTGGTTTACCATCGTCCATTCTATATGACGTTAAACTTTTTTCACTTTTCTCCTGTACGACAATAAACTACAAAATTATTTGACATCCTCACATGAGAGGGAATAATTATGAACATTGATATATAATCATGTTATATTCCAAAGACTACATCCATGCATGAAAATTCCCGAACCTTTTATCTTAGGTCAAACCATCATTGCACTAAAGTCCCCTTTCACCCTTCACTTGTACAAACCAAATCTGTACAAAGGGTATTTCAAGAACTATGTGAGGCTTGATTCCCATTTTTATGGGATATGTCGGAACGTTCGAGCATCCCTCGAATCCAGCCCCAAGTCATTGGGCCTAACCCCAAATTTCTCTTTCAGTCCCTTGACTGAAAAGTTCCCTTGTGAAAACATGAATGTGGTATGAAAACCCTGGTCTTCATTCACATCAGGTTTATAACAAACACACACTGTGTATTCCTTATAATGTTAGGAGTTCTATGAACCTAAACTAAGATCTCCTACACTCTCATCCCACATGACGTTAAACTGTATTTCAAGAACTACATATGGATTGATTCCCATTTTTATAGGATACGTAGTGAAGTCCAGCACCTCAATTCAGGACCCAGTCATAACATAATTATGGTTAGCATTGGGCTGTGTATCTCTACATGAATTGAACAATTCCCATTTTTATGTGTCATACTCCTAACCTTAAATACTTCTAGATCTCCATAACCCTTTTCTTGACATCTAGTCACAAAATGTCTCATATCTGAGAGTTCTTTTCCCTGACTATGCAGTATGTGCCCTTAGCCGGCCTTGCATAAACAGTCTACATAATAGACTTGTCAGCCAAAAGATGATATTATTTGACTATGTAGCCAATTCCCTTAGGTGGCCCTGCATAATTCAACCCCCCAACCAGTTTTTCAAATAGTGGTAACTTAATTCTTGGGAGAAAAACCTATTTTTTGTCCTTATTGGTCTTAGTGATAATATGTAGGGATCCACAAAAATAGTGATACTTAACATATTTATCCCATAATCTTTTTCATGATCTGAAAGTATTCAAGACTATGGTTTATATTTCCCTTCCCTATGTTTGGGTCAGACCTTCACATGAGTGACTTTCATCCAATTCTTTGATAATCTTGATTGGAAATATCATCTCCCTATTCAAGTACCTATTTCCATACAGCAGAATCTGTGCTTTGGAAAATTTGAATCTTTATAAACTCTCACTGGCTTTTTAGCAATAGAAAGGTAAAATTTCGGAGAGTTCTTTTGCCTGACTATGCAGCACGTGCCCTTAGGTGGCCTCGTATAAACAGTCTACATAACGAACATGTCAGCCAAAAGATGCTATTATTTGACTATGCAGCCAATGCCCTTAGGTGGCCCTTCATAATTCAACCCCCTAACGGGTTTGTTAAATAGTGGTAACTTCATTCTGGTGAAATACTTCTTTTAATTCCTTTTAACCCTTTTCTCATATCATTCCTTAGATTCAAAATATCTTATGTCATAGTTTACATGTTTTCCCCCATACTTGAGTGTGGTAATATGTTTTCAAATAAAATTATCAAAAAATTGAGTTGATTTTAATCCATTCGGTAAAATATATTTCAACCTTAAACATTATCCTTTTTATGTCCTACATGCATGACTTGAAACTTCCCACAAAAGATAAGATAACTCTTACCAAAATTCAAGTCCCAACTCACTAAACATAAATTTTGTATGATTTAGGTAATATTGAGCAATTAAAAAGATTCAATGTTTTTAGGATTATATTTATAATCATAGAAAAAATCAAACTATGCTTAGTAGGCCCACTGGATTAGGTAAAAATTTAAAGCAGGTAGCAAAATAAGGCATGCACAAATGATTGAAGATGAAAGTGTCTTTCATTAATATAGAAGAGTTAGAAGGACGTCCACAGACTGGAGTCTCTTCTCTTTTCCAAGAATTACAAAAGGCTCTCAACATAAATCTTCATTTGATTTACGGCATCCTGAGCTTCATCAGAAGACACTTGAAGCTCATGCACTCGACCAGCTTTACTTTTTTCATCTTGATGGAGTGATTTCTTGGCATCTATAATGGATTTCATACCATTCATTTGAACTCCTTCCAATGAATTATTAAGCTGGTCAAGTTCCCCAGTAACAGTATCTAACTGTTGCTTAAGGTTCATCTGTTGGACGACTTTCTCTTTGATCTTATGCTTTATCTCCTTCAACTTGGCAGCATGATCAGCCTCATCTTGGGATACCGCAGCCTCAAATTCACTGATATTGGCCGATAGCTTGACCCTGGTCAAATCCTGATGGTACTTCTGCTCCTACTCCCTTCTCAAGATGACTTGTTTTACTGCGACATAGATCTCTTGATATCCAAAACCGCCAAGTCCCAACATAACAAACATGGATGAAAGTCGGGGGATCTTCGATGATAGCTCTTCTAGAGGCACTTCAGATATGATCTTCTATAGGTTCTACCACACCTTGCATCGTGAAAATTGCAGCACCTTTTTTACTTCCGGGTCTGACTCAGCATTACTGTCACAAGGGGAAATATAATCTAGGATTAATTCACTTAGAGAAGTGCCCAATTCTTCTCCTTCCCACCTTACCTTTGTTACTTCTATTCCCATTGGGATGGAGGTTGAGGCTTCACCTCCATATCTAGCCACTGAAATTGGTAGCCCTGCATAGTAAATTGAACGTTTTTGGTTAGTTTCAAAGGATAAATAAAGTTGAATGACAATCTTTCAAATTAAGTGAATCTACAAATATTGTTATCTCTTACCCAACGGTAGATCAGAAATAGGAGAAGGCTCCCCCTCATCTTTCCTAGCATTAACAGGATCTTCAGGACGAGTTTGAGGAAGCTCTACCGGGTTCAGCTCCACTTGAGCTAGTGTCTCTACAATTTTAAGGTTATCTGTACCCCCTTCAGGCATTGTCTGTTCGGAAACTTGTTCAGATGAAACTGAACATTTGAACGAATCATGGTCAGAGATGTAATATGAATTTATTTTAATAGGATAAAGGATAACACTCACATCCAAAATCTTCTATATTACATTGTAGTTTAACATGATCTAAAAAATATACAAAAGATGCGCCAAGTTCCATCATTCAATCCAATGTTATCTCAGATTATTTTTTAGTCTCACTAGTGGGAGAAATCGATACATTTTCTTGGCGACCTTCATGCTGCGGCCACTAATCTCGGACAACATCTTCAGATAAAATTGCATCATCAGTTGTAGTGGCTGCTAATTGTTCCGGTGCAGGGGTTGAACCTAAAGTATCACAGAATGGAAGTCAGTTGATGTTTTCATTCAACATCATATGAAGCATTGTTAATTTACCAGTTGTAGGCTCTTCTATCCTTACAATAGTAGCAGGAGGGATACTAGGAACAGACGCTGGCTCTTCTCCAGGAGTAGCCATGTCAGGCTGAACTTGTGAATTTTCACCAGCACCTTTCGTTTTCCTCAAAGGAGGGTCATTCCTCCCCATCAGAGGCGAAATTAAAGAATCCTCTACAATCCCAAGAAGTATGAGCAATATTTTCATGAGTTAAGACTCATGACTATCTGAAGGATTTACCACTACTGATGAAGCATTTAGCTAGGGACTTCTTCCTTCGATGCCTTTTCTTTTTTGGCTTCTTAGTTGTGTTGACATCATCATCTCCAAATACCAGAATTGGAGAATGAAAATCCATTTCTAACTCTTCCTCCATGTCTTGTTGGCCTGGAGATATCTCGCTCGGCTCGTGAGGAGATTCATTAGCCTCGATGGCAGTACCACTTGGTCTATATAATGGTGAAGGAACCTTAACAGTTCCGTTCTTTTAAATCTGTAGGATGAAGAAAATAATTTCCTTGTATAAAAAATCTTTGACTGAAATCAAGTTGCAAAGAAAATAAGGAAATAAACTTACATCTTAAGGAGCCACGTAATCGTGCCACTCCTCATCTCCAGAACCACCAGTCCCCTCAATGGTGCCATGATATATCATTTACTTCAAAATCTTAGTGATATGTATGGAATCATTGGTGGAATATATGAGCATCTCCAGATCTCTGATGTAAGCCCACACTTCATCTGGGTTATCCGTGTAACAGATATCTATAGAATCCTAAAGATTCTCTATTCTAGTGATTTGTAGCCCCTCGCACAGATCCAGCCAGGCAGTTTCATCATCTCAATATAAACTTCGTCATGTCTGGACAGCCTCTGGTTGTAGATATTCAACATGTGTACTAGAAGTCTGCGAGGAGGGTCCTACAATCATAGACTTTAGCTTCTTCCCAGCTCCTGCAACTATAGATAAAGGATAAGAAAATAAGACTTGTTTCTCTATAAATTAATGAGTACTAAATTTCCCCAATGATGTGACTCACTAGGAGTTGATAGAGTTGGTCTCTTGATTCTGATAGGAGGATTATATCTGGAATGAGGCCGCTTTTCTACATGTTGTGCCTCATCATCCCCATCTTGGGAATCCGACGAGTCAGCCCTAGGTGAGTAACCTGGTGAATCAGCTCCAGGTGGGGAAGCGTCACCTTCTCGTTGAAGGGTTTGTTTCTCTACAGTTCTTTTCTTTTTCCCCGCCTGATAAACCAGATGATTCAACACCCATTTAGGGTATGATGCCATCCAGTTCTCGGCATACCATGTAGTCAAGTTACTCGTCGCTTTGTCAACTGGTAGATCAAACAATTCCCCAGTCTTCTCCATAGATTTCAGCAACCATAGTTTTCGGGCAACCATCAGATGTTTCTCTGACCTGACATGCACAGAAGGGGATACAACAATCTGCTGCAGACACTTGAATTGGCGTGAAAATATGTATGAAGCATAGGCCTTACATATAATTTCTTTGTCAATCCTAGTGTCCATTATAACATCTCTGCAAGCCATCATGTATGATATCAATTCCAGATCGGTGGTTCCATCATCAAAAAATTGCCCTGTTGGCGGGTTTCCATAAGGAAAGAAATTGAATTCCTTAAACATGCTCAGCCTCACCTTCATTTCAAAGGGGTTAAGGGCTAATGGAGAAACTCAAGAAAATTCCTACACTGATGTCTTGAAGGAACATCCAGGAACCTGTACTCCATTCTGTACATTATATGTCCTGAAATGAGTGGTGATCCATCCCCAAAAAACATGGAATGGTCCTAATAATTTCAAATGATACTTACCCATAAAGTCATGGAGTAAGCTCCATTGAATCTTCTCCAAAATGGGGGTGGCCAACCCAACCATTTTCTTCTCAGCCAACTTGGATGCCACAACGAAGGTACCTGGCCTGACGCCTCCCTTCGAATCTCTGACTGGCCGAAGTTAAAAACTAATCCACAAGGCTAAGAAGCCCACCAGATGGGTATTTTTTTGAATTCACTAAATTACTTTATATTCACACTTCTCATGTTCTCCTGCTTCCAGGGTCGGCCAGAATGTGCCAAGAGCACCCCTATTCTCTGTTCTAGGGCAGGTAGTAGGATGAGTACTGGTGGGCCCCTTATCCTTTGAATCCTTCTCCTCCTTCTGGGTAAGAAACATATTCATCCACTCCTCTAGATGAATATCCTTTCTTGAATGAGTTGGGGAGGTCTTTGAACTCTTGAGCTTGTGGAAAATTTTCAATAACTCCCGAGCCAAAGCTAGAGTATTCTCGGAATCATTACAAGTCACCTTGTGGGGGATGAATTCATCATACATGTTTCCCAGAATTGGAGCCCCCCGAGATCAAATAGACATCCCACAAACTGATGCCTACTTATCCATGATTCAGATAGAAGGAATTGGTTTCTGGGCTCCAGCGACTGATTAGCTCCGACACAAACTCATCATTCCTGTAGACATATGTCTGCCCAGCCCAGACGACTTCATATATCGCAGCTCCTTTCAAATCCTCAAAATACTCTGCACAGGTATGTCACACCCAGTATGCCCACATCCAATTTGGATTCACAACTCCTCTAGGACAGAAGTCCCAACTCTTCTTCCAGCCTTTGGATTGATCCATCTGAGAATTTTGAAAGATTTAATGATAACAATGTGGTTGCAGCTCGGGCTTATGAGGTTTAAGATCTATCGCACAGGGGATATGATGCATCATATAGGCCTTCTCCATTGTTCCAGTATTTATAAATGCTCCTCGACATGAGATATTTTCTGAAGCAAAATTGGTGTAATTTTAAAACCAAGAATGTGAGAGATAGTTCTTTGCCTATGGAATATTGACGTCTTGCAAATGACCATGACCATACAGAGGTAAGTAGATGCTCTGTGGAAAGTCACAATGATACTTCTTCAAGTACTTGGCCAAATATAGAAGAGTGTTGTCTCAAATATCTTAGTAATCATGCCCTACAGTGTTAATCATATCATCAATTCGCTTGTTGGCCTGTTCATCAGCAGTTATGATTATTCTAGGAGCCATTGAATCTACACAAAGTTCAACTAATGAACTCTTAAGTGAGTTTATTTTTCATAAAATTTGCGAAGAAAAAAATGGCTGAGGCATTAAGGCACGTAATTCCAATTTTGGCGTGTAAGTATAGTTGTGTGGGGCATGTTTTTGGTGCACAGGTATCACTACGCAAGTCCAAATACCTCTACCGAAGCACGACACAAAGAACCAGCGGAAAACCAGACACTTGCACGACGAGGACAACTTGTGCGGTGAGAGATTGAATGTTCGAATCTGGTTTCATTGCATGAGGAATGGCTGAAAATTTATAGGCAAGGATGCACCCCTGTGCGTTGAAGCCTACGCAGCTCGCACCTGTGCGACGCCATCTGCGCGCCTCTCACCTTTGCGCTGCTATCTGCGCGCTCAAAACTTGCGCGCCACCCTTCCTTGGTCTTCTTCTTTACCTCAAAGTCACATCCACATTCCTTTCGGATCCAACTCTGAGGGGGGACTTTTTTTGAATATCCTTTCCGTCATAGAATCTAACAACTAAAAAAGGGATATACCTTAACACAAAGGGACTCATCCTTTTAAGAAACATCAAAAATTGACAAAGGCATGAACATGGATTTTTTTACACTTGGGTCACACAAGTTTTATCATGGCCGCACAGGTATACTTGTGTGCCTCATATTGGTCTCATAGGTGACATGCATGCCCTACATTATTTTCACCCAAGGTCTTGAAAGGCCTATAAATACCCCATGTGGGCCCCCCATTTCGAGGACAAAAAATCCAGAAACTCAGATTTGAGCTCTCGACACCCTAGTCTCTTCTCAAAGTCTTATGAACACTTCTAAGGTAATTTCTTACCTACAACGGAATATCTAATTAGGGGGAATAAGGAATAAGTGTTGAAATTCATCAATACCTACACACCTAAGTGTTTAACCCATCAGGGAATTGAAGACACTTGCACACCGCCTTATCCCTTTAACATAACTTGTGTGACACTCATTTGAAATTAATTAGGGATAATATTATGGGCTTGAGCCAAGCCTCACCCTAGTATTACCCTATGGGTTGACCGTCACGCAAGTACACCTGTGTCGCGTAGGTATACGTGCGTGACCATGACCTGCACGCCCAAACAGGACCTGCTCACCTACCTTTTTTTGGGTGCCCCTCTAGTGCATTCATCTATTTTCTTCAAATCCACCTCTCCTCTACAAGATTTAGCATTCAAAATCCTCTTCAAAGCCATTTATGGCATGATTCCTTAGTTGGCTTCCTTATCTAAAAGAAATTTTGTGGAACATTTCTCAAAAACCTAGTGATTTACATATCTTTATGTCACAAAGGAAGAGATTTCATTCATTAAACCTCATCTTTTAGGATGAGAAGATCTTTAACCTGGGCCTCCTCTTCAGGTGTAAGCCCGAGTCGTCAAGTTCTCTTAATTTTGGGCCTCCTTCTCAGGAGTAAGTCCCAATCATAATTCCCTAACCTGGGACTCGTTTTTAGGAGTGAGCCCCAGGTTCCCAAATATGGGCCTCCTTCTTAGGAGTATGCCTCAAATATCAAGTCCCTTAAACTGGGCGTCCTTCTCAGGAGAAAGCCCCAGTTCTCATGTCCCTTTATCCTGGGCCTCCTTCTTAGGAGTAATCCCCAGTCATAATTTCTCTTAACCAGTCTTAACTTCTTTAGAATTTGGTTTCCTTCTTAGGAATAAAACCCAATCACAAGTCCCCTCTTAATTTGGACGTCCTCCTCAGGAGTAATCCCCAAGTTAGAGTATCCAAATCTCCATAAAGCACATATACCTTTATGGACCTTATTCCCAGACATCTTCTCTAATGTAAGTCCTGATCTTTATCTATTTGGGAAATCATCCATACATAAGCCCCATATCATTCCTTATGACTGCATCTTTCATGGCACAAATTGTTAGGTTTTCTGATACCCCTTGTTTCTCATACCGAGCATGACTCACGTGATCTTAGAGTGTAAAATTAACTACAACACATCTCTTTGGGCCATTAATCATACGTAATCCCTACAATTATTAACCAAACTATGTGGACTTTGATCTCTACTTTAAAAGTAGAGTACGTAGGAAGCCTTTTTAAGGTTCAATCCCCTCAACCATTAATTCTCATAAGTCCCATATGATGTTAAAATATATCTTAATTCCCGAACTACGTGGGTTCTGATTCATTTTCTAAAAAAGGATACATAGGTATCCCATCTGTGGGTACGATCCCAACTCTGAAATACTCCATATCCTTCTGAACTATAATAAACTTCAAGTGCCCCGTTGAGTGGCTTTAAAAGCAGTATGGTTTTCATAATGACCAAGAGATATTTATATAATGTGTTGAAGGATACCATTGACTAAGAATCTCTAATAATTACAGATTATTCTCTATCAATGAAGAACCTCAAATACATATAATAGATTTCCTAAATCTCATACATATTAATCATTGATTTTCAGATCTTAAGGAAGGCTCATTTTCATACTTAGTAGTGTAATAAGGATTCATGAACATAACATAAATCTATAAAGAGAGTACCAGAGTAGACAATAATCCCCCCCCCCAAAAGGTGTGATGAGTTCAACCTCCCATCCTCTTGACCAATGAAAATTATTAAGCCTCATCATTCCACAACTAATGAGCACCTACCTTTGGAAAGGAGGTCCAAATGGATATAGAATCATTGGATGTTTCTGGTTCTACGAAAAAACCCGTTAGAAACCGATTGGATGTTTGAACCTTAATAAAACAAGGTCATCACCATTTCCAGAGGAAACACCATCCAAACTCTGTGGACTAGTCTCTGGACATAGATTTTCTATATGAGGTGATCTTCTCGGTAGATCATGCCATCATGTGTTGGAAAATTCACTTCGATTGAGCTTCCCAGAGCCCCACTGGTAGAAGGCTTAATGACCCCAAACTCAACAGAGTAGGTTTGGGTATCATCTTCATTACCTGGTGTGCAATCCATTCTTCCATACTTATTATTGTTGTCAAAATGATGAACCATCAATGAGGAAGAGTATCAGGCTCTCATCACTTGCCTCGAGCTATCCCTTGAGATTGATGTGACCAATTTTCATGTGAAAGGGGATTATGAACTAGTCATCGAGAAGATCAATGGTGACTACATCATTAGGAATCCAGAGATTGTACCATTGTTAGAGAACACTCTCTAACTAATGGACCAGTTCCCGTCTCAGCCGGAAGTTACTCATGTCCCTCTATATCAGAATGGTATGGCAGACTCCTTGGCAGGCCTAGCTGTGTCACTTGTAGAGCCAGAGTAAGATGATCTAATTATCAACATGGAACACCAGATAGTCATATCTAATGTATCTCTATATAACTATGACATCCCACAGGTATGCCACCATACCACCGGCTACTCCACATCAGGACCCGCAGTTCCCCCAGACACAGTGATTGGAGTAACTCCCAATTGAAGGATATCCTTGGTTGAATACCTTCAACACAATATTCTCTCGCCAAATCAGGTCGAGCATGAGCGAATCTGACACTGCGTGTTATAGTTTACCCTCCAAAGTGGTTCCAGCTTTTAACAGATCCTCTACAAGCGTGGTTTTGATTGTATTATCCTCCATTGCATCCAAGGAGTCTTGATTTCCTAGGTCATGCAGGAGGTTCATGCCGGTTCCTGTGGCACCCACCATATTGGGCTGAATATGTCTCATCAGATCCAAAGACTAGGGTATTTTTGGCCCTCCATGATCCATGACTAAATTGAGTTCTCCAAGAGGTGACATGTGTGTAGAGACCCAATCTTGAAGTAAATTGACATTAAATTACTTTTTTGGAATACTTAATACATAAAAAATAGACATCCAAGGACTGTAATAGTTTAGTGTCTTTGGAAACTTGGAACACAATTTTCTAATCATGGTGAACGATCTACAATATCTCCCATAAAGATCTTTCAATTTTGTTTTTTTACCTAAAAACTTTATTTATATCATTGGGAAAAGCAAACATAAAAAGGGTGAGACTAAATACCCTGTAATGGTAATAATGGAGAAAATAAAACAAACCAAATACATTTGAACTTACAAACATGTACATAATGTTTAAATATTTAAAATCCTGAGTTGTGAAATAAATATTGTTAGTCTGTAAGGCATAGATCATAAATGAACATTAATAATGATAAAATAGCATGAGAATAAAACATGTAATTGTGGAAAACCATTAATCACATGATATTATTTCCATAGTAGCCAATTCATTTCTACCAAGACCATCATAGTGGAAAATTTCCATTACTGAACCGGGTTTACTTTCTGTTTCAGCCCTGTATTACTGAACCGGATTTACTTGTCATTCCAAACATGTCTATCTCATTAGATATAAATCTTTAACCAATTAATTGGAGGGATATATAGGTCCCACCCATCTCATAATGAAATCATTCTTTCATGTTCCACAACATAAATCATTCATCATATCCCAAGGAATAAAATAGGTTTCATAAAAATCATTCCATCATAACATAATCCATATAAAAAATAGATATCAGTAATCACAAGAAAACTAAAACCATGTAAATAATAGATACATTAGAGTTGAAACATAAACATACTAAATAATGTCATCTTATATTGAAAATAGTTTTGATAGAACACTTGAAATGAATTCTTGAGGAAATTAACCATTCTTCTTCAAAATCATTTTCTTTTCTCAAAAAGCCATGTAATTTTAAAAGAAAAGGATTTTTTGAAAATAATAATAAAATTTTCTAGAGGAAGCTTCATTTAAGTAAGTCTTTATGAAACTGTAAATATCCATTCACACTGTATACATTAAAAAACATTCTTCTTGTACTTTTTTCAAAAAAAAGTCCAAAAGTAACTCATATGGTAAACAAAAGAAAGATTCCTTCCATAGTACACTGTAAAAGTCAAAAAGTGGTACACATGACTATAAAAATATATGGAAGAATATTAAATACTTTATTCAAACATTTCTCTAAAACATGTAAATGAATGATAAATATAACCCCAGTAAATACTTACATATAAACAATCTCGGATAAAAAATGAGATTGCAAAATTATCCATTACCTTATGTCCAATTTCTTATGTATGTGTCTGAGACTCCTGTATAGTGGGTTTAAACATATTATTAACTTGTAACAGAACAATAATAATATTTATGATATCATATATTATTCACTTATGACTTTATATTACACGTTGTTTTGTCAATACCATGTTAAAGCAACGTTTTGGGTAAAATTGTTTCGTTTATCGTATGTTTTTGGACTTGTTGTTCTTGATATTATTACTTATAACCTGATTGAATTAATTCCAGAATGTAGAAAATGATTTGTATATAATATATATTCATAATATAAATATATATGATATATCGATAAATGGAATGAAATACACTGTTCATGGAGACGGTAGGTCGTACGTACGCATAAACGCTATTTTCGTTTTCTTGTTAAATTTAATGGAAGTAAGTAAATAACATATACATAAATGTCACATTTTTCAGGGATATTTATTATATATAATTTATAGTAATTCCATAATGGTTAACATAGATAATGAATCTCATCGCGTCGTGGAGAGGTTAATCCGTATGTACGCACAAGCAATGATATTGTTCTCATAAATATTGAATGGAATTGAAGTGGATGATATAATATCTCAGAATTATTATCCTGTTATAATAATCCTATATAGTTATTCTTTACACCAATATACATATCCATGTAAGGTGGTGGTGGAAAAACATATTACACCACAGTGTGGAGATGGTATTCCGTACGTACGCATGCGCGGTAATTTCACTATTCATAGGATAGATAGAAGGTGAAATAAGGTTGTTTCATATATATAATAACATATAAGTATATTATTTATAGGAATGTTATTACTTTGTAATGAAACAAATAAAGAAGAGGAAGTAGAAGAATAAATAAATTTGAATGAATTGGTAAAGGATATTATCTCTTCTTCGATGCGCCTCTTATAAACCTACTATTAGAGCACTAAAGTTGGACTTTGAAGAGGACCATGACCTATAGAATGTTTCTAGGGAAGTTTAGAAGATAAATAGGAAGGTTTTTCTTGAGATTTAGGTCTCAATGTGGTGGGAGGAAGAGAGGGAGGAGGTTCCCTTTTATAAGAGAGGATAGGGGAACTTTTGGAAACCACTAAAATATTAATTTATAACAAACTCAAACCCCACATAAAAACCTCCAAAAATTACACAAAGACAAATATTAGATGATACAGGGTTTTAATATCATCAAACAATAATATTTATACATGTTGGTAATTTATTTTAAACCTTATCAACTTGTTTATCCTTATTTAATCTATTTAATTTTATTTATGGTAATAATATTCTAAATTTTAAATTGTTATAACTAATTACTTATGTGTTTTGAATAATCCATAATTGGATAATTTATGAAATTTTAGACTATATATATTTCAATTTATAATTTTTAAATATTTTTGTGATTTTTAAACAATTTTATAATATGTCATTTTCATAAAATAACAATAGTGTCAATTTTGAAATTATTCATTTATTTGAATTTAAATAAAATCCACACAAGGGATATATTAGAAAAAAAATATTTAATAGACTTATAACATGTCATATTCATCTATAAAATTTTTGGAGAACATTAATTAGTTCATATAATATTTATTTTAATATTTTTAAAACCATTTATTTGATATTTCAATCAATAAAATAATTTCTACATCACTATTTTGTCATATTTAATGATAATTATTTAATCCATAAAAATTACAAAGAAATTCTCATGATATAGATAATTTTATTATATTTCTGGAGTATATTTATATTCAATGTTTTATGAGGTTATCACTAAATTAAAATTATTACACTTATAAGATATAAGAGAGTGACATGTTGTCACGTTCTTTGGTTTTAAAAATAATTAAATTATTTTCATGGTCAAAAGTCTATTAAATAAATCTATTATAACACTTAGGTGATATGGGTCGACTTTTATTCATCCAATAAAATTTTGGCAGGTGTTAGGGTAATTTTATAATCTTATTTTTACATTTAATTACCCGATTTACCTTTAACTATAGTAAATAAAATTTACCATAGTTACAATTTATAATGTCTAAAAAATAGAAGTAACACATTAGCATAATTTGGACCTTATGATTCTAAATATGGAATCCATTTTTTCTAAATTCAAAACACAGAAGTGGTGGTATTGAATTTAAAATTAATCTCACTGTAGAGAAAATGGGTTTTAAAAGTTAAAACGTTGCAAAAGATTGACATATTTTTACCTATGAATTCAGCGTAAAATTATTTCTAAACACATAAATTATATTAAATGGTCAAAATATATTCTATTTATACTTTAAAACCATTCAATATTACAATTTTACCATATAAACTATCCCTATGAAAAAAGTCGTTTTTAATAAAAATTTAGCATATTTTTACTATTCATCAAAATATAAAAGTTAAGAGAAAAATATTAAAAAATTATCCAAAGTTTATTTATTTTCCATTATTGAAATGAATAAGTTTATTTCGTAAAATTGAACTTATAAATGTGTCAAAAACTATATTTAAAGTGGGTTCTCTATCAAAAGGTGGCAAAACTACATTTAAAAAAAACTTATTTTAGCCAAAAAAACTTATTTTGTTATCATACCATGTTCTATAAAATGTGTGTGTTGAATTATAATGTAATAAAATTAAAATTTTAGTTACTACTATTCATAACAGCTAGTTCATAATAATATTATAACAATATATTGTTGTTTAGTGAAACTCAGTATTGTGTACAACACATGCTATCGAGTAAGGTCACTATTGAGTGTAGTGCAAGCCAAGTCAGGGTTCTGTGTAGTGCAAGATTCCTTTTGTGTTACTTATAACATAATCAAAATATAGTTCATTTATAAATTGATAAAAATCTATACATGGTGTTGTGTATAGTGCAAGAAAATTTTGGTGTAGCATACAACACACGACATCAAAGAAATTAAAAGGATTATATCTCATAAAATCTCAGGGTGTTACATTTTACTCCCATTAAAATGAATTTCACCATCGAAATTTTTTGGGGTTATAAATCATTTACTACTTGAATGTTTCATTCATAGAAACCCACATTATAAAAATAAATACTAAAACTTAATTTAAAAAAGGAAAGTTAGAAACATAACGGTCACCCAAAGTAACTTAGAACTGGGTTTCCACATAGGTGAATATATGTGAAAATATGGATATGGCAGAGAAATATAACCATCATGTTTGGATGAAGAGTGGTAGAGAACATGTCTATGAAATAAACAAAAATCACAAGCCATAAATTTTTGATGATATAAGGTACCATCTGATTCATCAGATATGAGGACACTATGATAATATTTTTGGTTTTCATGATCATTTCACTAATGTTGATTTTTTTTGAATTAAAATAAATACTTACTTGATTTTGGTATAATATCACTATTCTTTGTGTCTTGAACAATTTCCACTTCATCTCTTAAATAAATTAAGTTGAATTTGTCTTCGTGAAGTGTTATCAAGTCATGAGATAGAATGGTAGGTCATTCCATCTATCTCAAACATAAGGTTAGAAAACGTTATATACATAAGTCCATCTTATGGTGAGATTAATCGTATATGGTTCCAAAAATGGACTTATACTTCATCTATCATACATCTTAATAAAATTAAACTAGTTTCTACTAACCAGAGACTTCTTGTAGGCCAGTGGTAGGCGATAAAGTCATGTCGCACTTCAGTTGTCATTTCGATTACCACAACCTTTTCCGACGCGAAGGGTTGTCACCCATCCTGCATGTTGTCCTTTTTCTAAAACTAAATTGTTATAACATTCCAGAAATAATATCAAAAAAAGGTTCTATACTTACAAAATATTATATTACATCCAACATAATCCATTTCAAATCTTTAGGCTTATCCAAAATACTTTTATCTAAGCTCATAGTATAAATAAAACGATTTCTAGAAATGTCATCAACCAAGCATGTGAATACCATCATTTTTCCCTCGTATATCATAAGATGTATCTTGTTAGTTACATTCCAAACATGTGAATTCCTTAATCATGTATTCTCTTGAAACATGAATTACTAAATAATCTTTTTGAAAACATGAATGCTGTCAAAAGTTAACTCTTTCCACATACCAAAATCCCAAAATTTCTATATACTCAAACCACAATATCACTTTTTCCTTATATTAGTCATGAGTTCATTAATAGTATCAAAAATTTCATTATCTCTATATCCCTTCATTATGCGCATATTATGTGCTTTCAAAAAAAATTCAATCACTTTTCATTGTTACCAGTACCATATAATTATTGAAAACCACAACAAACCAATACATAGATATTCCAATATTCCATGATACTATAAATGAGATTCCACAACACTATTTTGGAATCTCGTTACATAAACACTTAATCATTACACCACTTCATTTTCATATTCAAAATCAGCAATAGTTATCGCATGTGACTTCCCTTTGTCCTTTTCCTAAGAGGTTGTTGATGTCGATCATCATTAACCCTTGGATTAGGGCATTGGTTAGCATAATGACCCATTTCCCTGCACTTGGCATATTGAAGTGTTGGTGGTGCATTCTATACAGTCTTTTATCCATTTAAATCATTAGATACCTTTTTTCCATTACTTCATCACTCAGCTGCTCGATGAACTTCTTTTCCACACTTAATACATTTTCTAGTTCCTCTAAGACAATCTCCACCAAGCTTCTTTCCACAATTTTAGCATAACGAAACATTTGTCTTCTTTTCACCATAGTTTTGAGATTTTTCCTTGAACTCCATCTTTCGTCTCTTGTCAAATCCCTGAGATGGATTTGTAACACCCACTTCCAGTTCATCCTTGATAGTAAAATGCACAATCTCTTCATAGCTACTGAAGTATCTTATAGCTAATGCCTTTCTATGACTTATTTTTAAGCCACTGAAAAATAGATCAACATTACATTCAAGTTGGATGATAAATACAGATGCATACCTTGCAAGCCTTGTAAAATTCGCTTCATATATACCAATAGATTCATCATCCTTTTGTTTAATATCAAGGAACTCCTTTTCTATCTTCATTTGAAGAATATGAGGAAAGTACTTATTGAAAAATAAGTTCTTGAACTCATCTGATTCCATGGATTCAATTTAATCTTGGGGCCTCATATTCTTAATTAGAGTCCACCCCTAGTCTGCTTCACCTTTTAAACAATAAATAGCCAGAATGACTTTTTCATGTTCTGAACAGTGAAGTATGGAAAATATCTTTTCAATGGTACTGATCCATTGTTTAGCAATAAGTGGATTAGAAGACCCACTGAAAGAAGGTGAATGTTTCCTCATGAAGGACTCGATAGAATATTGTTCACTTATCTGCTCATTTGGAAATCCAGAATCGTTCATAGTTTGTGTTAGTATAGCAATATGATTTTTCACTCCATCTCCCACAACATTGGTTTGTTCAGGAAGATAATCACTTCATTTTCCATTACATTGATCAGCACGGTTCCTTCAGATTCCAGCCATCATCTAAAACCCAAAAAGAATAGTGTGAGAGGAAAAAATCATGCTAGTAAAATAACATAATAAAAGGGGAGTACTTTCAATATCTAAAATCTTAGGTTTAATTAAAATATTGTAACCCTAATTCTAGGACTATAACCTATACTTATACCTAACCTTAGGGACATCCCTAGACATACCTTGGAAATATCTCTAGGGATCACACAAAAGTTTTTGAATCCTATATTCCAAAGGTTAACTAAACCTTTACTCTGATACCAACTATAGAGAAACAGACTTTATGTACATGGAAATTACATTAATTTTGCGGAATACTTAATACATAACAAAAAAAAGACATCCAAGGATCGTAATAGTTTAGTTTCTTTGGAAACTTTGAACGCAATATTCTAATCATGGTGAAGGATCTTCAACATCTCCCATAAAGATCTTTCCCTTTTGTTTTCTTACCTAAAACCATTCTTTATATCCTAGGGAAAAGGAAACATAAAAAGTGTGATCTCAAATACTTAGTAAGGGTAAGAATTGAGAAAATAAAACAAACCATATACTTTTGAACTTAAAAACTTGAACATAATGTTTAAACATTTAAAATATTGAGTTGCGAAATAAAAATTAGTAGTACATAAGGCATATATCATAAATGAACATTAATCATGATAAAATAGCATGGGAATAAAACATGTAATTGTGGAAAACTGTTAATCACATTATATGATTTCCATTGTAGCCAAGGCATTTCTTCCAAGACCATCATAGTGGAAAATGTCCAATACTGAACTGAGTTTACTTGTCGTTCCAGCCCTGTATTACTGAACCAGATCAACTTGTCGTTCCAGCCATGTCTATCTCGTGAGATATAAATCTTTACCCAATACACTGGAGGGAGATATAGGACCCACCCATATCATAATGAAATCATACTTTCATGTTCCACAACATAAATCATTCATCATAACCCAATAAATAAAATGGGTTTCAAAAACATCATTCAATCATAACATAATCCATATAAAACAAATGGATATCATTACATCATAAGAAAAATCAAACCATGTAAATAATTGATAAATTATAATTGAAACATAAACATACTAAATAATTTCATCTTAGATGGAAAATAGTTTGGATAAAACACTTGAAATGAATTTATGAGGAAAATATCCTTTCTTCTTCAAAATCATTTTATTTTCTCAAAATGCCATGAAATTTTATAAGAAAAAGAAATTTGTTAAAAATAATCATGAAATTTTTTAGAGGAACATTCATTTAAATAGGTCGTTATGAAACCATAAAAATCCATTCATTTCGTATAAGTTAAAAAAACATTCTTGTTGTACTTTTGCCAGAAAAGTCAAAAAGAACCTCGTATGGTAAACAAAATAAAGATTCCTTCCATAGTACATAATAAAGTAAAAAAAGGGGTAAGAATGACTTCAAAAATACATGGAGTAATAGTAAATACGTTATAAAAACATTTCTATAAAACATTGAAATGGATGATAAATGTAACCCCAGTAAATACTTACGTATAAACAATCTAAAATAAAAATGAGATTGCAAAATTATCCCTTACCTTATGTCCAATTTCTTTCATATGTGTCTGAGACACTTTTATAGTGGGTTTAAACATATTATTAACTTTTAACATAACCATAATAATATTTATGATATCATATATGATTCACTTATGACGTTATATTACCCGTTCTTCTGTCAATTCCATGTTAAAGAAACATTTTGGGTAAAATCGTTTCATTTATCATACGTGTTTGGACTTGTTGTTCTTGATATTATTACTTAAAAACTGATTTACTTAATTACAGAATGCAAAAAATTATTTATATATAATATATATTCAGCACATAAATATATATTATATATCAATAAATGGAATGAAATGCACCGTTCATGGAGACAGTAAGTCGTAGATACGCATGAATATTGTCTTTGTTTACTTATTAAATTTAATTGAAGTAAGTAAATAAAATATACATAAATGTCACATTTTTCATTATTATTTATTATATATACTTTATAGTCATTATTGATTGGTTAACATAGAGAATGAATCTCATCACTTCGTGGAGACGGTATTCCGTACATACGCACGAGCGATGATGTCGTTCTCATAATTATTGAATGTAATTGAAGTGGATGATATAATATCTCAGAATTATTATAATGTTATATTATTCATATATATTTATTCTGTACACCATTATACCCATCCAAGTATGGTGGTGGTGTAAAAACAGATTACACCACAGCGTGGAGACGGTATTCTGTTCGTACGCAGGTGCGGTGATTTCGTTTTCCGTAGGATGGATAGAAGGTGAAATAGAGATGTTTAATATTTATAATAACATATAAGTATATTAGTGATACTTATTTTATTACTTTATAATGAAACAAACAAAGAAGAGGATGTAGATGAATAAATAAATTTGAAAGAATCGGTAAAGGATATTACCTCTTCTTCAATGCACCTCTTCTAAACTTACTCTTAGGGAACTAAAGTTGGACTTTGAAGAATACCAATACCTCTAGTATGTTTCTAGGGAAGTGGAGGAGGGAAATTTTCAGGGTTTTGCCGATCTTGAAGGCTCAAAGTCATGTGAGGAGGAGAGGAAGGTGGTGCCCTTTTATAAGAGAGGAGAGGGGAACTTTTGCAAACCTCTAAAATATTAATTTATTATAAATGCATACCCCATTTAAAAACATCCAAAAATGACTCAAATCCAAATATTAGACGACATAGGGTTGTAATCGCATCAGAAAATAAGATTTGAACATGTTTCTAATTTATTTTAAACCTTATCAACTTGATTTATCCATATTTTATCAATTTAATTTTATTTGTGGTAATAATATTCTAAATTATAATTGTTATAACTAATTACTTATGTTTTGTGAATTTTCCATAATTGGATACTTTATGACATTTTAGACCATATAAATTTCAATTTATAATTTTTAAATATTTGTGTGATTTTTAAACAATTTTATAATATGTTATTTTTATAAAATAAAAATAGGCTCAATTTTGAAATTATTCATTTATTTGAATTTAAATAAAATCCACACAGAGTATATATGCCAAAAAAAATTTAATAGACTCTTAACATGTCATATTAATAAATAAAATTTGTGGAGAACATTAATTAGTTCATTTAATATTTATTTTAAAAAAATTTAAACCATTTATTTGATATTTCAATAAATAAAATAATTTCTACATCTCTATTCTGTCGTCATTAATGGTAATTATTTAATCCATAAAAATTATAAATAAATTCTCATAATTTAGATAATTTTATTAGATTTCTGGAGACAGTTTATATTTGATGTTTTATGAGGGTTATCACTGAATTAAAATTATTACACTTATTAGATATAAGAGAGTGACGTGTTGTCCCTTTCTTTGGTTTTAATAATAATTATATCTTTTTCATGGTCACAAGTCCTTGAAATGAATCTTTTCCAACCCTTCAGTGATATGGGTCGACTTTTATCCATCCAATAAATTTTTGGCAGGTTTTAGGGTAATTTTATAATCTTATTTTTACACTTAATTACTCGATTTACCTTTAACTATAGTAAATAAAATTTACCGTAGTTTCTATTCATAATGTCTAAAAAATAAAAGTATACTATTAGTATAATTTGGACCTAATGATTCCAAATATGGAATCCATTTCTCCAAATTCAATACACATAAGTGGCAGTATTTAATTTAAAATTAATTTCACTGTTGAGAAAATGGGTTTTAAAAGTTAAAACATTGCAAAAGATTGAAATGTTTTTGCCTATGAATTATATGTAAAATTAATGCTAATTACTTAAATTATATTAAATTCTAAAAGTATATTCTATTTTTACTTTCAATCCATTATATATTATAATTTATCCATATAAATTATCTTGATGAGAAAAGTTGTTTTTTATTAAAATTTAGCATATTTTTACTATTCATCAAAATATTAAAGTTAACAAGAAAAATATTAAAAAATTATCCAAAGTTAATATTTATATCCTTATTGAAATTAATAAGATTATTTCTTCAAATTGAACTTATAAACGTGTCAAAAACTAGATTTAAAGTGTGTGCTCCATCAAAAGGTGGCAAAACTCCATTTTTTGAAAAATACTTATTTTACCCAAAACAAATATTTTGCTCTCACACCATGTTCTATATAATGCGTAAGACGAATTATAATGTCATAAAATACAAAATGTAGTTACTACTATTCATAAAGTCTAGTTAAGAATAATATTATAACAATATATTGTTGTTTAGTGAAACCCAGTATTGTGCACAACACACGCTATCGAGGAAGGTCAATATTGCATGTGATGTAAGCCATGTCAGGGTTCTGTGTAGTGAACGATTCCTTTGGTGTTGCATATAACATAATAAAAATATAGTTCATTTATACATTGATCAAAATCTATACTTTGTGTTTTGTATAGAGCAAGTTAATTTTGGTGTAGCGTACAACACAAGACATCAAAGAAAATAAAAAGATTATTTCTCATAAAATATCGGGGTGTTACAACGTGTGAAAAATCCATGCCAACTTTGTGTGTCAACCACTGGAGCCTTTCGACACTACCAAGTAATCTTGGCCCTTTTCAGTCTACAGACTAGATTTCATGGGACCATGTCTGCCAGTGACAGCTCGCCAGTGTCTCTTTATCCTGACTGCTACGGATTTATTTTCCAAGTTGGTAGAAGCAGTTCCACTCAAGGTGGTCAAGGCCCGTTCCATCGTTGACTTCATGAGCTCCAATATCATCTACCAATTTAGTGTCCCTCATTCCATCTTCACCGATAACGACACCAACTTCCGAGAAACTGATTTGAAAAAATTGTACGCTAAGTACAACAACCTTTCTAACCATACCTCCCGCTATCATGCACAAGCTAATGGACAGATAGAGGCATTAAACAACACACTCTCTAACATTTTGCAGAAAATGGTTTGTCAGAATAAGAAGAGTTGGCCAGACAATCTCCCCAACGCCCTCTGGACTTATCGGATAATGACTCGTAATTCCACCCAGGTTACCCCATATTCCCTGGTGTACGGAAGTGAGGTTTTCCTGCCCATTGAGATTCAGTTGCCTTTGTTATGCATAGCGGTCTATGACCAACAGGCTCCATATATGGTAGCATAAATCTGTCTGGATGAATTGGAAGCACTTGATGAGAATTTGCTTCAAGCCTTACACAATCTTGAAAGGCATCAAAATAAGATATCTAGAGCCTTCAACAAGAAGGTTCACCTCAGCTCTTTCCTGGAAGATGATTTGGTATTGGCCCTCAAGACACCAATGATACCTGGTAGGAAACTACCCATGTTGGATCCCAAATGGGAATGAAATTTCATTGTTCACAAGGTTTACCACAATGGTGTGTACTCACTGGTATCCATGGATGGTGAGCGTATAACTCCTCCCACCAATGCTAAGTTCCTCAATCAATATTTTTCCTGAGTTGGTGGGTCTGGCAAGACCCTAAACTGTTTGGTCCCACACAACCCCAAACTGCCCAGTCCTACATGACCATAAAATGTAAAATGTCACGCATGACATTAAACTGTATTCCTTCCTGCAAGATGTTAAATTTTACACTTAAAACTGTGTACCGCTTTATTCCCATCCACATGGAATACAAAGGAATGCTCAAACGTTTCATCTTGAGTCAAGCCCTAAACTCTTTTATTTTACTATTCCTCACATGGGGGTATCCCTCTTGGAGGATCCTTACATGGCTTAGTGAAGGCTTCTCGATCCCCACTCATGTTTGGATTATGATGATTTCACCCTGTTCTCCCTCCTCATTCTTCTAGTCTCCCAAGTCATCATCACACTATGTTAAACTGTTTGGCCTTTAAAAACTATGTACTGCTTCATTCCCATCCTCATGGGATACGTAGGAATGCCTAGATATTTTTTTTGTTAGTCCAACCCAAACATTATAATCTCCCCTAGGGTCGGGAAACATGGTATGTTACAAGCTTTTTTCCCAACTCACATCGATCTCATCTCGATCCTGCCATATGTCCCACTCCTCGGGGATGAACATCACTTTCACCGCCCTGTTGGACATTAAAATTCATGGGCACATCTACGCTTCAAAAACTCATTCGATTGGGAATCCATCATATTTAACATCTAATAGGACCCCCAAATGGAATGGATACTTAGACCAAGGGCCCTCATACCATTACGGTCCCACATCCCTGATGATTTCAAGAAAACAATTGATACTAGTCCTGTGTTGTGAATACGGTCAGCGGTTGATGCTCAATTGTTTCCCCTGGCCTCCGATCACACAAAGAGGGATTTTGTGTTGCGAATCTGGTCAATAGTTGTCCTCTTCCATTATATCCATTTAAAAAACAAGGTGTCTATGGTCTATGCAATATTACTTTGAACTAAGATCACTATCCTCTTCACTACAAGACGTTAAACTGCAATTTGGCCATGACATTCTGTCTATGGCCCAATCTCGGGCCCCTGGACCAAGCTCTCACATAGGATTGTATGGTGATGTACGGGATTATGTCCTCATTCACGTCGGGTTACTCATAGTTCCATACACATCCCAAATTGTGGTATCATGCCATTTTCTACATCCTCACCGCACGATGTTAAAACTGAATGGCCTTTAAGAACTATGTACAGCTTGATTCCCATCCTCATGGGATACGTAGGAACACCCAGAAATTTTGTCTGTTGGCCCAGCCCCATCTCTTAGAGATCCCCCTGTTATCTATGCCCCATGGCCATCTTTCTTCTATAAAAGGGATATATGGTGTGGTATGGTCTTATATCCCCATTAACGTCAGGTTTGTAACTATCACTACATGCTCTTATTTCTCCTGAGAGTTCTCCGACTCTTTTTTCTATAATATTATTTTCAAATTGGTTGCTCTCAAGTTGTGCCCCTTGACCCTTGACAGTGATTCACCAATGTTCCCAAGAGTACTCTCATCCTACGCCTAGAGTGTCAGATTTTACCCAGACATGTTCCCACCCACATTATGGGCTTCATGTTCCCCTTTATTAGAGTTTTCATCATCTTTCACATCCTAAGGGACCACCAAATGGCATGGATTTTAGGCCTAAGGGCTCTCTTAATATTATGGTCCAATGTCCATGAGGGTTTTAGACAACAAATCAATACATGTCCCGCATTAAAAATATGGTCAAAGGTCAACGCTCATATTTTGATCCCATTTCTGGCCACACAATACAAATGTTGTGTTTTGAACACAGTCAAAATTTATCCTCCATCGTCACACCAACCCCTTCAAGCCTCAAAGGTTGGTTACATGATTCACATTATTTTCCACCCCATCATGTCCAAATAGAATTTTGACACTCCTGACACTATCCTTCAGTGAGAATTTGAAAGCTGATGTGAAGATATAATTTGGGGCTCCGCACCGACTTCCCGTTGGCATGCGTTCGTGGTATTGCAAAAACCTATTCCACCCTTGTTTCCCACCCCGAGTTAGACTGATGTGGGATTAGGGATCGTGTTGAAGCCCACACTTACTTGGAAGGATTATGTTTCTCTATGGCTCGAGCTCAAAGACCTTAAACTAAGATATATTTTAGAACTACATGTGGCTTGATTCCCATACTCATGGGATACGTTGGAACACCCAGACATCTCGTCTTTGGGTCCAGCTCATGTGCCACCAATTTACTTCTTCTGTTCTATCTTCTGGGCTCTGACTCTTATAGAACCCCATGGCATGGAACATGTGGGCTTATGCCCTCATTCACATTGGGTTTGAAATATCCACACCATGTTCAACCCTTTATAGGAGTTATCCCCCCCACATCACATTAATTTGTATGTTGTCCCACACGATGTTAAAAGTCACCTTCAAGAACTATGTGTGGCTTGATTCCCATCCTCATAGGATATGTAGGAACACTCAGACATCTCAAATTTGGGTCCATCTCAACAGGGGGTCTAGCCTCTCCAATACCATATCCTTTAACCTTTTCAGGACCCTTGCCCCAAGGTTTACTCCTCCGAATCGTTCACGGTATGATGTAGACCTCATCCTCATTCACATCAGGTATGATTTATCACATTGTTCACATTCCCTCTGTAACCTCATCTCTCCTGTATATTTCTACATCATATGACTTTAAACTATGATACCTAGACCTACAATACTTTAAATGGTTACATCAGTACCACACGATGTTAAAATTCATGGTTGGTACCCACACATGACCCTAAACTGTGACATTATCATCCTGGCCGCACGACCAAAAATAGCACTGCACCATGATATCGTCACTCGATGGGCCCTCATGTTGGGTATTTCTTATACGATATACCATTTTTCAACGCATCATACGTCTTTATTACTATCGCGATGACTAGACTTTCTATCCTAGGTCCATCGCTTCGGAAAAAAATATGTCCATTCACCCAGAAGGAAAAACGAGACCCATGAAATGACACTTCATTTGGTGTGAGGGCTAGACCCGAACAACATTTTTATCTCTGGAACTGGTACCTTACCATGCCACTTCTTAAAACTACATACAAATTGATTCACATCTTCATGGTATATGTAGGACCGCCCGTGCACTTTACTTAGAGTCCAACCTATCCTTTGTTATTATTGGGTTTATAGCTTCAGCACCACGTACTCATCTTTTGGGATCTCCCCATTCACAATTCATCCTACCGTATGATGTTAAAATACAAAGGTTCATATGTCCTTAATTCATGACATTAAACTATAGTTCTACCATGAATAAGTTCAGGATGCCCCATGATAATCATGGGATGCGTCAGCTTCCTCGCTAGAAGGTATTTCCCCTACCTGCATTGGTTTCTGACCACGCTATGTTCAAGAACTATGTGTGGATTTATTCTCATTCTCATGAGATTCGTAGAGACACCCAAGTGTTACACCTTGGTCTAGCCCCTGGAATCATAATTCTAGTTCCCCCTTTTTTTCTGTCCCTTGGCCTGAGCTCTTTTGGGGAACCATGAAATTGGAGCTTTACCCTGAACAAGTTTGGGATTCCCCATTACTACATTATAATGTGATAGATTCCACACCAGAGAGGTCCTATCTAGAAGTTGGAATGATCCATGATCAGACCAATGTGCCCACCTGATGTCTGTCCACTATGGTGGTGTAATGTCAAGAGTTTTGGGTTCTGTTCGAATGAACCATCACTCCACCTTTCACGCTTTGTGTGACCCATTATTTGGACCCTCATCCTCTGTCACATCTAAAAGGACCCCCAAACAATATGGATGCTCAGCCTATGGCTCGCCTACTGTCTTCGGCTAACGTTCTGGGAGACCAATGGATGAAATTCTGAGTCAGGCCCCGTGTTTCGAACATGGCTAGTGGTCGACCCTCGTTTGTTATCCAAATTTCAGACTAATGCAATATAGATACTATGTTTCAAGCATGATCAACAGTTATCCTTCATTATCATGCAACCCCCACAGTGTTCCAGATCCGGGGTATTGTGATTCACACTTTTCACTCCCTTATGTTCGGATTGATTTCCAACGCCCCGACATTACCCCACTCGTGCACTAGATCACATTGGGAAAATGGAAATTCGAATGTTCTAAGGTCTTCCTCCTCCAGTAAAGCCTCTCCCCTTTTCTCCTGGGAATTTGAATGAGCTATTTAAACCCCGGGAAACCCGGGGATTGGTTTTCACTCCCATGTTTGAATGGGGTAATCAGGTGGTCATCCTTTGTTTCTCACATCGCGTCTGACCCACACGAGCTTAGGGAATGATCACTGGATGCTCCACGAATGTCACAGGAATGCAATAAACCAACACAAATAATGGAACTCATGCATACAGTTTTCATAAAATATCCAAGAATGAAAGTACATTCCTTGGTTACATATATTACAACACCCTAGGATCGAACCCTCCCATGGGAGGGTTGACCCCGTCAAAAGAGAATTGTAGCCCTAGAATCCTCTGTCTTGTGGCGTCCTAGATTTGCTGCCACATATTCAGCTCCCGCACCTCCTAGGTAGCGATGGGGCGCAGCTCTTCATCCCCAATCCTGGCATGCTCCACGTTGGTCTGGATGATGGTTATTTATTCAAATGATCACTTCAATCCATCTTTTTTCCCTTCCAGCTGGGCCTTCAATTGCAATATTAGAACCGATTGTGTGTTGAGGGACATTGAGTGCTCATCTTCCCGACTCTACAGCCACTAGACCTCATTTTCAGCCTCTTGTAGCTTCTTGATGTTCACTGAATTCCTCCACTACCAGCCCACAATGAAGCCATGGTCATACTCCCGAATCTTCTCCTCCATTAGATCTTAGACGAGCATGTGGGGATGATGGGCATCCACTCCCCCAGCACACAGCTCGAGCAGTAGCGAGAAAAGTCTATCCATCAAATCCAGCCATAGTAATTTGGGGTATTGTCGATGAAGCACGAGATCAACATCCATGATCCGCGACAGACTATCTTTCTATCCTCTTCGTCAAAGGCCATCTTGTTGCAGTCTACACGATTGGCAGGCTTATATGCAGGGAACACCCCTGGAACTCGTCAGCAGGGTCTGCATCTGATGTTGGATTTGGAATGGTGGTGCCTAGGCTGTCCGGTCGATCCTCATTGTCCGACCCCACTTCAATAATGTCAGGCTCATCCCCGCAAATGGCCCCACCAGTGATTGGGAGTGTTGCAGCTTGATCGGTCTGGATATCTGCCTACAAAATCACCATCATTCCCCTGGGAAAGGCACTACAGAGAGTACCAAACAACCTCGCTTAGGAAAACCATGCCATTTGGAGAGCTATGCATTCCAAAATGGGGGCATGAATGTAAGTTAACATGGATAAGGGGTGATAGTCATGAATTTGGTAAGATTATTACAGAGATCGAATTCCCGATCTCATTCTTGTTTTGATGATGTGTGGGGCCCAAGGCGTGGCCCTCCGTATATTGTCAGATGGTCTGAAAAATCTGGATCCACCTCGGGTGTCCTGGCCCTGCTGTACATAGTAATCTCCATAGTGGTAGGAATGGATCCTGAAGGCCCCACATCTATATCCATTGAGGGATGAGAATGAGTTCTGTTTACAAGGTCCTATTACATGGTTCCAATGTTAGTAAGGAGTACAAAATGACCTGGAAGCATACCCTTAGAAAAAAGTTTGGGATTTTACCTCGAGGGCCTTTGAAAAATCTTCAAGATCTGGGTCTTGATCATCGACTTCGCCCTCATCCAACGACCTCCCTCTACCAACCTTGTCCCCCCAATATGAGTCATCCGATTATTCCGGCAGGGTGAAGCGCTCTCTATGTTCAGTGGCCGATAAGTACAGAAGGACCATTCGATCTAGCCACACATTGACATGGTCTTTCATTGGATGAGAGCCACCACGGTAATGCACAAAGTCCTCCTACTCTACCAGGTGTTGCTCTGCCTCCACCCGGGACACCGCAAAGCCAGTCCTGATAGGGCTTATCCCCGGAAAATCCATCCTGAGATGGTTCAAGTGTTTCCACATCTCAGACAGGATGATAAATTTTCGGTTGACTTCCCAGATGTCCCAAGACTCTGGGAAGACAGAATTCTCTACCATGTCCATATGGCGTAGCCGATTCCCTAGAGCATGGGTGGATATCCTATGGAATCCTCTCGTTGGACTCCCCTCTAGATAATCTTGTACTTCTAGGACTATCAGGTCTAATACCGCTTCTAGATATGATGCCACTGCCTCCCCCTCAATCGGTGTGGGCCTTATCGCCATAGTAACCCTACCACCACAAGATTCCCTTTCCGCCATCCGCCCCAGACCCCAACGTTGGGAAGGCTTACCATCACCGAACCTGAATGGTTGGTTACTTCAACATCTCCCCTGGGTAGGTTTCCTCCTAGCTTTGGGTATACTCCTTTACCAACCCAAAAACAACAGTAGGTGGGGGTAGCTCATTCTACATCTTGGCGTCTTCCCGTGTGAACATGAGCCACATGTCCCTCATCACAAATGAGTGTTCCTCAGGTGCAACCCTGGATAGACCAGCGGGGTCAGTTATTGATGACACCGAAATTTCCAAGTAAATCGGTGCGGGGTGTACAGCTCACAGAGGGGCTCACGGTCCACCCTTTCCACCAGCACTCCACCTCAAAAGGCCAATAAATAGTAACAATGCTCTTTTTTCCATGGATGTCATCAGTAAAAGAACCTATTGACAACAAAAATGGGTGAAAGTTGAAATCCTCCACCTTCCACACCTGGTTTAGTATCAACAGAGTGGTTATCTTGGTAGGAATGCTTTTCGCGACATTCAGGATTGATGGGAAGAAGTTTGATCCTGGAAGAGAGATGGGGTTTGGGTATTCATAAACCCCCATAACTTGCACTGATATCCACCCATACATAAGGTGGAATGGACCACATATCCTCTATAGTCTCTTCCCCTCACTGATGTGCCACAACATCTTGTATAGTTTGGGGAGCATCAGGATCCCGAGGATGACTCTCCCTCTTATCACCAACATGGACGCCATAATGAATGTGCTTGGTCGCACACCCATGTTTGTATCCCTCACCAGCAAGATCCAACCATAGATGAAAGCCGTGATGAATGCAGCCATCCTGACTATCAGCTATTTCTCGGTGCTGATGCTAAATCCCTAGTTTTTCCACTGTATTTTTTCCAAGAACCGCCCATACGAGTTCTCCATGCCCCATTGATCCCCCTTCGGTAAAGTCTAAGGCCTCACTAGAAATGGAATTTCTTTCATAAAATTCATAAACTGCTTGAACCACCACCTTAAATGGACATATTTCACTAATTCCTTGTCCTCTATTGGCACCAGCCACATCAACGCCATCCCCAGTGGTAGCATCTACTCTGGATACTCCCATGTCCCATAAAGGGGAGTAATTCATCGTTTATCACCCCCAATATTGGGACCTCTGAGATCTGGTTCACATTCCACAAGCTGAGGCCAACCTCTCCATAGTGCAAGTGGAAGGTGTTGGTCCTTAATGACCACCTGCTCAATAATTATGGCATCAGCTGTTTCGGTTGGTAAATGTGCAATTTGGAGGCCCAAGCCAACTCATACATACACACTCTTATCAGCTCTGTCCCAAACTCCTCACATGAGGTGCTTACCCAGTTGGCCCAGAACCAATCATCTGTGAAGTTGCCACCCTAGCACAGGTCCCACTCCTCAGACCATCCCTTCCCTGGGTTCCTCAAGACTGCCTTCAAGATTGTCTTGTATAGGGGTGATGTCTCCGGATTTAGTGACTTCCCATCCACATTGTTCAGGTGCTTATTCAGGCAGTCAGCATTGATGGGCGTGAAGTCTTCTCACGCATGGCCATCAGCCGCCTTGAACCATTGGCACTGACCCGACATACTCCAAAACCAGTAAGCTTGGTCATCCCTATTTTCTTCAAGAATGAAGACATCATCCCTCTGCCCAAATCCTTACAAAGGAAGCCTCTTTCATAGTGGATATTTCCTCTGGCTCTCCAATAGCAGCTCCACCAATGAACCATGGTCAGAATAGCTCTGTATTAACTCCCATTCGCCCAAGCTAATCTCCATCTCCTACCTTCAGGAAGTTTCGGCAAGGACCCCCCCTAGTAGCCTCTCGCTGAGCCATTCCGTTTTGAGTTTGGGTGATTTTTCGGTTTGGTTTGCGAATCTCGTTCATGGAGTGTGTTCACGAATCTCATTCGCGGAGCGAGTTCACGAAGATTGTTCGCGGAACACTGGCCCGGCCTGAAAATTCCATGGCACATAGTTCTCCGATGAAAATTCAAATAATTTTTATGCATCACTAAGTAGAAAACCCAATTCGGGGAGAGCAATCGTGGAGTACATGTGAGATTTGTGAATTGAGAGCGCTAAAAGCCAAATTCATGGAGGAAAGAAAGGAAAAAATAGAGGTCAGCTCCCCTATTAATATGAGACGACCTTCGGAGCTTCGTGGCGCATCCATATCGTGCAGAGAATCATGGATCAATCAGTCTGTATGATCCCCATCCTCCTCGTGATACTTCTTCACGAAACAGCTTCCAAAATGGTCGATGGATTTTGGCGATTGAACATCGGACTCTGACACATGATTTCTCCTCACCTCCAAGTCTAAGGTGGGGGGGGGCATTTTTTGGCACCAAAAGCTGGGAAGAATAAGAACAAGAGGTATGTCTCTAGGGCTTCCTCGTGAAGACCTTTCATAGATCCCCATGGCTTCACACCTGCCACGGAGCAAAGATGAGGGACACCCCCATGAAACCCCTACGTTTTTTAGCCACCCACGGAGTAAGGAGGTGGGATGCCCCACAAACCCCTTTGCTGTTTGCGAGCCCACCATGGAGCAAGGAGTCAGGATGCCCCACAAACCACTTTGAAATTCGTGAGCCCACCGTGGAAGAAGGTGGCGGGATCCTCCGTGTGCTAAGTTGACATTTACGAACCCGCTGCGGAGAAAACTCTATCTTCACGTGGAGTGAGCTCTGCTTTGCAGCGCCTTTTGCCTATAAATATAGGGATCCCCATGAGCCCAAAGGATGGATCACCCAACCTTTCACCTTCTCACCTCTCAAATAGAGAATCACTTCTTGCACTACAAATAATGAGCTTCTCAATGTACTTTTTCATTATGAAGTGCCTCCCCCTTTGCTTTAATTCAACCCATCACATTGAATGAGATCCTATTTATCGGAGCGGTGTCTATACGCAAGGAAATGGAAACCATATTGGTGCAAGCCCCTAGATTCCATTTCATGAGGCAGCATGCCTACTCCTCCTCTCTTTCTGGGTGCTAAATCCCTCTCCCGCTGGGATTTGTCACCATCCGGGACTCCATCCTAGAGTAAGTACCAATCTTTATCACCTCGGGATTCTAACTAGGCATAAGCCCCTATTTCCTTTTTGGGCCACTAACCACACGTAAGACCCCATTCCACTTCCCATGGATGCACCTTTCGTGACGTGACCGTCAAGTCTTTGCTGCCTCTTGTTTCTCACACCAAGCATGACTCACATGGGCTTAGAGTAAGCATCGACCATGACATCCTCTCTGGAAAGCATAGAGTGTAAGCCCCAAACACACCTAAACTATGCGGTCTTTGATCCTTTCCAAGGAGAGGTATTTAGAAAGCCTTCCTAAGGTTCAATCCCAACACCATGTCACTTTGACCCCCTTCACGCCGGTTCTCCCAAACACACCTAAACTACGTGGTCTTTGATCCTTGCCAAGGAATGGTAGGTAGGAAGCCTCCCTGAGGTTCAATCCCAACACACGATCATTCCAACCTCCTTCATGTCGGTTCGTCTAACCCTATTATGAACTACATGGACTTTGATCCTTTCTAAGGCAAGGTACGTAGGAAGCCTCTCTGAGGTTCAATCCCAACAACCGTGAGTCCCGAAAATCATCACGTTGGTTCCCCAATCCCTTACATAAACTACGTGGACTTTGATCCCTACCAAGACAGGGTACATAGGAAGCCTCCAAGAGGGTCAAGCCCACCATCTATCTAGGCCCCAAGACCTCATTAATGTCGGTTCCCCAACGCTCTGGGTAGCTCCAGAGTGTATGCCCCACACCCATTCCTGAACTACGTGGTCTTTGATCATTACCAAGGAAAGGTACGTGGGAAGCCTCCCTGAGGTTCAAACCCAACAACCATTAGTTCTGACCCCCTTCACGTTGGTTCCCACACCATCCTGAACTATGCGGATTTTGATTCTTGCCAAGGCAAGGAACGTAGGAAGCCTCCATGAGGCTCAAGACCAATAACCACTGGACCCCAGGTCCTCCTTCACATCGGTTCACCGTCCCCCATCCCAGAGGAACTACATGGGTTTGATCTCTGTCTCCTAGGCAGGGTACGTAGGAATATTACATGAGGATTAACCTCTTATAGCGGTAAGCCATTATGACCCCATCATATGGTAAGACTTTGTGGCCTTTATTCCGTGGTAAGCCGCTGAAACCTCAACCAATAGTAAACTGTTGGAAACACCGAACTACGTGGACATTGATTCCCTGCCAAGGGGATACGTGGTAAGTCCCTTTGAGGCTCATTCCCAACATCACTGTCATCCTCACGATGGTTCCATCTCATTCCATGTCCATTCCATTCAACCTTCCATCATACATCTTGATTTTTTACCCAGGCTTCCACATCCTGGTGAGATCACATCAAATCACACCCTCCTAACATTAGTGTTCCCTTAGGGGATCACGCATGTCTGATCCACTCCCGTCAGTATTTTCATCAATATGATCTATCCCTGCTGGATATTAAACCTATAGAATACCCTATGTTAAACATGGGAAGATGAGGAAAACCACAGAGAAATTCATATGGCATATAATTCCCCTCATTCGACGTGGAATACCTCTGGATTTTGTGCCCTCGAGAATCCCTTTAAAATAGAGACCAAAGACAGATGCACCAGTGTTCCAGCTCCCAAACACGCCAGTGATGACCAACGTGACTACTCCCCTGACTGAAGGTTGCTGCCCTGAATTGACCCTTTGGAATGTCTTGATAGAAGCTACATAATTAACCGGCATCCATGAAGATATGGCACTGGAAAGAGCTCCACGAAAAATGTCGTAAATTTATAATTGAGACCTGGATTAGGTAACAAGCTTCGAGGAGGAATCCACGGAGGGAGGGGCTGATATCCCATCATCATGTTTCGTTCAAGTAGCAGACGTCCCTAAATAAGTGATGGATGCTTCCTGCCTTTGGAAATCAAGAATGTGGGGCAACACATCAGCGCGTCCTCAACAGACGGATGCGCGGGCCCTGGCAAAAGCGTCAGAAACATATATGTATATATATTTATATTAATATATATATATATTGTTATATCTATTCATCTATTAATATAAATTTATATTAACATAAATATATTCAGTTATATTAATACATATATATTTTTTCATATATTAATATATATATATATATATTTATTCATATATTGATATATATTAATATATATTGATATATGTATATATATTTATATTTATTCCAATATTAATATATATTCATATTAATATAAATATATTTAGTTATATTAATACATATATATTTACTCACATATTAGTATGTATATATATTTATTCCTATATTAATTTATATTTATATTTATATTTATTTATATATATATAGTTATAATTTTTTATCCGTATATTTATTTGTATATTGATATATATTTATAAGATCGGTTTTAAATACATTTATAAAATATGTTTGTTATGTGTGTTTATAAATAAATAAATACATACATACGTACCTATATATACCACACACACACACACACACATATTTACGAATAAATATAAATATATGTGTATTTGAAAAACCGCAGAATGTTAAAATGACCATAACTTCTAATATAGAACTCAGTTTCAACTCCACAACCAGTCAAATCGAATAAAATTAATCAATAATTGATATGATATGTGGTACATGCCTACTAGACATTTTTATCAAATGTTATACCTGTTTGAATGTTAATAAATTAGGGTATCCCGACTAAAAACTCAGTTTTGAAGACCTTTTGGGCCTCGAAAAATGTGACAGAAGGTTCCCTTGGGTCATTAGTGCCTAGAGGTCATCACAGGCTTCGATTTGATATGTTTTATAGCTTAAATGGTCACCTTTATCAAAGGTTATGGTCGTTTGAAGTTTGAGTTACATTTTCCACTTATTTTAGATTTTTTATTGTTTTTTTGGGTTTTTTGTCTCTTTAAATTTTTATTAAATGATTATAAATCGACTATAATTTAAAAATTATTAATTAATAATATTTTTAAAATTATTTCAATGCCATTTTCACTAAATATCTTTTATATTAAATGTAATAGTCTATTTATAATTACGTAAAACATTTTTGAAAAATATATATTATATTTATATCAATATAAAAAAAATTATATAATAATATGTTATTTTTAATCATTTATTTTTGAAATATAAACATTATCAGCACTAGGAAAAATGTGCTGATAAATCCCCCCTTTATCAGTGCTACTGAAAAAATTACTGATAAATGGGTCCCCTTTAACAGCTCTAAAAAAACACTGATAAAGGGGGGGGGCTTTATCAATGCTAAAAAACACTAATAAATCCCCCTACCCCTTTATCAGTGCTTTTTTTTAAAGTTGCTAAAGGATGGTGATGCAGAAACCTAGTTTGGTGGTAGTGGTTACCATGTAGAAAAGAATTTGGTGGCTCTAATACAATTTTATCACAATACTTCCTAATCCATCCATTCATCGGAGGCTTGAACCATCTCACAACATGGTTGAAGGGGTGTTCCCATTACAAAAATGGGTGGATACATGTTCCTGGGAATCTTATTTATATAATGATAATAATTTAACACTTGAATGAGAGTAAAGCTAGAATAAGAAAAAACAAATAAATAAGTGGCATGACCTATCCTTTTATAGGGCATCCATTCTATGTCAGATATGCATAAAAACAATAAGGCATAAAGAAAAGTAAAAATGTAAATCATTTTTCTCATCCCCATTCATCCTATCTTGTAATAAATAGATTCAAAAAATTCATCACTAGACACCTTTTCTTTGGCGACCAATGGATATCACTATCCTCTATCCAAATAAATCATCAAAATCCTAATTATACAAGGTAATTAAAATAAAAGACCACACTCTGTACATGAAATTAAATTAAAAATTACTTCCTAGTAAAATCAAATAAATTACACCATATTCCAAATGTTATAACATAAATAACTTTCATTAGATAATTCAAAACTCTAAACATTAGTCAATGTTAATTGAAACATTGAAATTGAAATGATAAATAGTAATGGCATAATATTGAGCATGTATGCCAAATAGAAACCACACACCAAGTATATATAATTAATTAAACATACTTTTAGTTCTATTTTAAAATAAATTATCTAAAAATAGTTTTTTTTGTAAAATAATCATAAAGAGAAAATATTTCAAAAACCATATTTATAAAAAAAAATTATCTTTCGTTAAATCGAAACAGTGTCGAATTTAATAATTATCAAGAATACATCCCTATTTTGATACCATTTCAAAAGATCCATTATAATCATTTTATTTAGGAATTTTAAAAACTAGAACATGAATCATGAATAGGAAGAGAAGTAAATGACAATACTGTGTTAACGATATAAAAAAGAGCAATAAAAGGTTCCAATATTTGTTTCCCCACATAACAAAAAATAAGTTAATCTAAAGTAACAAAATGATCGTGATATGTTAATATATTAATAATGGAATGAGTGTAATGGGATATACCTTTGGCTAATTATGCTCGGTATCTCCTAACATAAAATTTCTAGAGTCATATGCAATGTTATAGTATAATGTCACTGTAAATTTAGGAAAATCATACTTCACTAAAATAACTAGTGGAAGAGGAGCATGTACTATCTTATTTATCCAACCATTGAACTATGGTTCCCATGACCATAGTAAAGTATGAGAAAGAAAATGAGAAATTATCCCTTTCATTACCAGAAATGTAATGAATTTAAAATATATAACCCACACTCCTATCTCCCACTTAAGAAAATAACAGAAGTTTATAATCATAAAATTATATAGAATAAAAACAATGTCCCAAGGTCCACAATACAAGTCCATCAAAACCAAATGGATTTCAATAGTAACTCCCACACAAGAACATATGTTTTAGAATCCCATAATGTTCCAAATGAACATTGAAGGAGGAACTCTATTATACCATGGATATTGAGGACTTTACACATCTATTATAATATTAAGGTGGGTGGTCTAGAATAAATCCACAATATTTATTTCACTTATTTTGTTTTTAAAATAACTATAATCTCACCATCACATAATGAACACAACATACATAAATAGGTAATTCCTTGTCTTGATAAAATCTCTAATCATAGCACTCACATAGATCTCATTAGGTCCAATGGCTTTGAGACTGAAATTTTGGTCGCCTGAGGGGTGATCCTACCCATGAATTTATGATTAACTGGAAATCTTGAAAATGTGAATTTGGCATAACATTTGATTTATGATTATAAAGAAATTGGTATAAAAAATTAACTATAATAAATGGTAACCTTTCATGATATGACTATAGTGATTCATACTTGATGAGAGGATCCCTCAATTGAGAAAAAATGTTATGATTAATGGTAATTGGATTAATTTTCCATTGTGGGTTATATGTAATTCATGATATATTGATGATTTTTTTATTTTTTCTTACTGGGACTTTGTTCTGATTACTGGATACATATAATAAATGATTCATTATGATGAATCTGAATCCATCAGTATGGTATTACAAATAATTTTTACCTTGGATTGGAAGAGTTCCATGGGAACATGTAAGTTTATCTATCATGGATTGGAGTCCATTGTGATATGTTTATTCTTTCCCTAGTGTATTATAGTTCTATAGAAACACGTAAGCGGCACTATAATGATAATTCCCATGGTTCCTAGTATTAAATTTTAACTTGAGATATAACAGGGTGATTCATCCAAGATTGGAGAATATTCCCCTAAAATGGTTGATTATATTTGATTTTGGAGGATACAATACATGACATAGTTATATGGAATAATGTTAGTGTTTTTGGTTGACCTAGAGTGTTAAAAAAGTGCACGAGGTTTGTGGGTTTTTTTGGTTTTTTTATTAATTAATGAATTAATTCCCCTATTATCCTCATATTTAATGCACTATATATTCCAACTGGATTTGTTTACACACCGTGTTTTTCAGCCTATAGAGTTGTAATCATGCCTTGTTTTGATGTCATTTGTTACCTTGGAAGAATTCATGGTTGTAGGTTTGGACAAGGGAAAGGGGCCCTGTATTAATTGGTTTCCTAATTGACGGAATAGAGCTCGGAGATGGGACCAAAATGGGGTTCCAGGCAAATGATTTTGAAGTCTTTTATTTTGTATGTTTAGTATTTACTTGTATGAATTTCAACACATATTTTAGATGAATTATTCATGTAAAAACATGATTCTATTTCTATTTTATTGTATTTTTTCCCTTTATCATCATGGGGTTATATGTTTGAAAAATTATGTGGTTTATGTTATTATTGCATCTCTATTTCAGAATTTGTAGTCTTCCCACCATGTTATTTACCTCCTCACAACTAATCAATATCTTCTGGAGTATGGGGAGGTCCTCATGAATTTTATAAACCCACTCAGCTTGAGAACATGAAGGGTCAAAGGATCAAGGACATTGCAATGTGGTAGTTGTTAAAAAATATTTTCTATTGATTTACTATTAATAAATTTATATAGGATACAAATATGTGTAGGGGATTGGAAATGAGATCATTCATGGGAGTAGCTGACATATGTGTCTAGAAAAATTAGTGCCCATAGATGGGATTATGATTCATGTTTTTCACTTGATTTTAGTTTTGATATTACTTCACCTTGGGTGATTCACTTTTTGTGTGATGTTAATATTTTATGATATCTCACTCAAGGTATGGAATGACTTGAGATGATTATACACACATCATGGTAAGATCATAAGAATGTGTGTTTACATGCATTGTTAATGATTGGGTCTTATTTATCTCATAAGAAATATTATTCAATATAAATTGTAAAAAGTAATATCATGTTTTATATAAGGAAAATAAATGAGATAGACTTTTATTTTATCCAAATTAACTTTTTAATTAAAATATAAAGGGACCATGAGCCACTGGTTCACTACTATTTTTACCTTTTCTGTTGATATTTTTGTGTATCATGTGTTCTAAGGAGTGATTTGAACCTTGTAGAGACAATGTATCCTAATAATATTTGGTTTTAAAATCGATATAGTGGTAATAAACACACACTCAACACACCTAATTTAGAACTTATAATGGATCTGAAAAAATAGATGGATGAGATGTTTCACAATATCTTCTTTTGGTTCATTGGATCCATGGAGAGAGAGATTGATTGCATTGTACCTTCGATGTATGATATGACCAGAGGGTTTCAATTATAGAATTATCCTATGTTCATTGGGTAGGGAGGCCCCTAGGAAGTTGAGTTCATTATTTAGTCATTACATACAATATTTAATAACCTCAATACACCAGCCTATATGAGGGTTAATCGTAATGATTAATTTTTACAAGGACTAACTAGGATTTGGTGTTACATTATGGGAAAAGATGATTTGAAAGATGAGATAATTTATTATAACCTTGTGGTTAAGACACTGGACCACTTTTATCTAGATATGTTGAGGGGTGAGAGGGATTATAAGTTCATGCAACTAACATATTGGATTATTTCATTGATGGAAAATGTTGGATGTTTCCTCGTACAATAGTATTTTTCTCCTTATTTTGAAGCTATTGTGGTCACCGTGGTGAAACGTTTACAAGATATGATTCACTACAAGATACGATATTTGATGAACATATTAATCTTTAAAAATGTCATATAAGTGATGAATCAAGCTCTCATTAAAGAAGGGTATAATATGGAATCTATAAATGATAGGTAGGTAGTTGTAGTAGAATTATTAGAGAGATCTTATTATATAAGCAAGGAACTGGTTAACACTAGTGCAGTAGTGGGAAAAGAATCCAGAATATTGGGAATCCATCTCATAACCATGTCTTGTTATAGTGATTTTAGTGTTTCAGGATTGTCCATAAGCACCACAGTGTTCTTCCCGTGTTTTGAAGTGTGGTACATTTTGCAGGATGGGTCATATCCTGAGGATATTTAGGGAATCTAAAAATTATAATAATGGAATGGGATCAGTACATGTACCAAATTATAGGATGAAATTAGTTATCCCATAGTGGATAGGTATCCATAGTTCCGTAGGACATTTAGGTCGAGGTTGGGGGTGTGGTACCCTGGAATTATATCAATAGTAATAACCAGAGGGTGCAGTAAAAGGGAGTCATACTGAAGCTTATAGAAGAAAGATGAGTCATCTACACATTATATGGAAATCTTTGACTACTATGGATACAAGTCCTTCTACCATCAGTGGTATTATTCGTGTATCATCAAACCATTCTTGCATTTTATTTTTATATCGGATGATGTGATCCCAAAATTTCTAGGATTTTGTCTTCTTTTCATAGAAATAAAACCCATTAATAAAAAAATATCTGGTAAATAGTGTTTATTTTAAATTTTGGAATTTTGGAATTAATTAATATGTGTATGAAATTAATGGTATCAAATAATTTATTTATTTTTTTGAATTTATTGAGTATCCTAAAAATTGATATTGAAATTAAATTTTTTATTGAGAATTTTGATTTGTTAATACAGAGATGAAATTATTAAATAGATTTATTTACTAACACATTTTTTGAGTTAAAAGAAGTCCACAAACTAGATTTTAAAATTTAAATTTAAATTGAAATTGTGATTTTATTTTAAAATTATGAATTTTTTAATGAGATATTTAAATGTTGAAGATAATTTGTTTTCAAAATCATATTTTTTATTGACTAAATTATGTTTGAAATTTATTATTTGGATGTTGAACTAGTAATTTTAATTGATGTACCATTTATCTTATATGGTTAAAAAAATAATCCCAAGCAAATGTTTGTCTCCTCTAACATCAAAGAGAATATTTAAACACTAGCCTACTATTCTGATACGGCTAGATGAATTTGCTATTTCATGATATTTCTCCCATATTCTTGTCTACTATCATTCCTCAATTGTAGCACACCTTTACCACTATTAAGACCCATCTACCATTCTACCACACAACTACCATGTATCACAGTAGCACACACAAACTAGCATTCCTTTCCCCAAGATACCACTACTGATCTAGAGAAGGATACCTGAGTAGCGGACTTGAATAAAGAGAACCTCCCCATCACGTGTACCGATGTTAAATATGAAAAAATAAGATTATAATATATATATTTAGTGATATAATTTTAATAAACCAATAAAAAAATATATAAATAATAATAATAAAGTATACACACACACACACACACACATATATATATAATTTAATTAATAATCCTTTTGTTGTATTATTTTTCATTTTGTAGTGACGTCTAGGACCAATCCCACTTAAAAAGACCTACGGATTTCCAATTTTCCATTATCTTCTTCCATAGAGAAACTACAGACGCACATTGTGTTTTGTATCACTAAAGTACCTGCAACTCCAAGATTTTAAAAAACATGATCACAGTAGGAACATGAATCAATTATTCTGATTGGAGTTGGACACATTCCAATCATCCAACCAAGAATAATCTATTATTCGACACTACAATTGAGGGACATTCTGGATGAAATTGGAGATGTGTATTTTACTAACTTGGGTAATTTCTAATCACATTAAGGACATTTGATAATCCTATTAAAAATATAGATTTGTTTCACTATGCTCAAGTGGATGGATGCTCGATTGAGATCACTCTAAAATATCATGAGTTTTCTATAAATTTATTTTATTCCCATTGTAATAACTATTGGGATGGCACACTAATCCATTAGTGGTTGTGCTGATGAGAGTCCCCCTTCTCTTTTAAATAAATTTATATTTTTAACTATTCCATTTATTCTATTTATATATATGTATTCATTCAAATTTTCTAGGTTATCAGAGAAATATTATTCCTCCCATTCTGAATTTATATTCTCTTCACAGGATCACAGACAGATTCTACATACATCTTCTCTATTTCTTGAGATTGTGAGATGTAGGATTATTTAAGGGTAATCTGAGTTCTATGATTATTTTCAGTTGTGGTACTGCAAGTTTTTATGATCATTGAAATCCTCTAGTTGAAATATAAAATAAATAATATGGTAATAAAGTGATATTTCACTATATTAAATAGAATAAAATTGATTAAAATTGGATTAATGATTTAACAGGGGAGGTGAGTGGATGTCCAAGTATAATACACTTAACCTTAATTGATTTTAAAACCAATCCATTTCAATATTACAATTTTTTTTTCAACAATCTAACCAAAAAATATATAATATACATCCATATCTCTGACCTCTCTGGATATAAACTCAAGTCCCACTATTGTTACATTTAATTCAGGCTCAAAATTGATTTTTTTACTGCCCCATGATATAATAATCTATTAAACTTGGCATCATTTTCAGTGAGCATAGAGTTTTTTTAGAAATGATTTTAAATGACCCAATGTAAATCATATCACCTCATTGGTTTTGATTCTAGGGATGAGAAAATCTTAAATTGAGATTAATAACATTAATAATCACTAAGGAAATGGAGAGGAACTTTTCTGCTATTCCATTGACTAGATCCTCATTCCATTTTTCTACTTCATCTATAGACACATTAAGAAACCATGTCATAAAAGATAATACCATTTAATTGAATATTACTTTAAGATAACTATATGAACTGAATTTCTACAATAAATGATGATTAAAAATAAATGATCAATATTATTTTGAGCATAAAACTATAATTCTAACTCACCATCTTATGTTTCATGGTTTGTATGGAGAATAATCCAAATAAAAACCTATGAGAATTTGGATAAATTTATAATGGTTTCAAAATTAGTGGATCCACTAAATTTCAGATCATCTAGATGGAATTTCCCAAGTCTCTTAAAGGGTCATCAAATGACTAGATGTACAACATTAAACCTTGATAAAAAAAACTTCCTAGGATGAACTTTGTCACACCTTCCTAAAAACTAACTTCCCTCTGTTAATGATTGTCTTGTCGAGGAAGGAAATTTATGTAATCAAATAACCCATTATAGAGTCCCTGTATGAATATTGGGGGATATTTAAATGTCTAACCAAATAATAACCACCCCAATCCTCTAAATAATGTCACTTTTTATAATTCTTTAATGAAGTATATATGGATAGGGGCTGGAACCTTTTGGATGCTTCCTATGGATGAGAACTAATTTACAAAGAACCCATTGAAGTCAGATATCTCATTGAAATGATATCATATTATTCATGGAAATTTGGTGTGATAACTTATACAAGATTAATATAAGTGTAGAATGGTTCGAGAACTATAATTTTTGATAAAATTGGTGAAATATCCTCTATTATGAAAAATGTAGCTATGAAAAAAATGTAAGAGAAATGATCCATCATACCCCATAAAGTCTTCCAACACTATTTATATGAGGAACGCTCGACTAGTGGGTATCTGAAAGATCAAGACAACTATGATGACTTTTACTAGAGACTATAATAGAAACAACAAAGATACAATCGAGGATATAGATATTACTTTAACATTCAGTATGGGACTAGAAATCATCAGTATCAGAGATAACCCCTTATGAACGGGTTCCAAAAAAATCCAACCCCCTCTATATCAAAGATATCAATCCCAACAAAGATAATATCTATAATCCTCACTAGAGGACCTGCTGAAAGAATATGTGAAGACTAATAACTAGATCCTAACTATCATCAATAAAATTAATATCTAAAGGTAGGTTGTCTTTCTTCCCAGTAAATTCTTAACCTAATAATAAATTTTATATCTATTTAACTAAGGAGTTCCAAGGATATGAAAGTAATTTAATCATTAACATCAAGAGAAGATATTGGCAGTTGAAAACCCATTAAATCTGAATAAATTTCCCCTATTAATTAACCGGAATATGTACCTATAAAAACACCCCCTATAAGGTGGGGGTAATGAAAAAGTCAATATAGAAGACCCACTTGATCCCCAACCACCATTCCCTTTAAGATATAAAGTAAAAAAGTTAAGATTCACTACAAAATGATATGTTGGACATGTTTAAAAAAGTAGAAATAAACATCCCCTAATAGATTCTATCCTCTAGATACCATGGTATGAATTGTTCTTTAAAGACATGTGCGCTGAAATAAAAATATTTTGAGGAAATGAAATGGTATTTTTAACTAAAACATTTAATGACCCTGTAACCCCATAAATCCCCCAAATTTTTTATGATATGGGTATATTTTCCATCATCTGTACCCTTAGAGATAATATGACCACTTTTTTTATAAATAATGTCACATCTTTTTATATTAGTATTAAATACATTTCAAAAACAAATTATGAAGGACCATAATAATTTATTATCATTGGACACTAGAAACATAATTTCTTATTTCATGATTTATCTTAAACATAGCCCATAAATATATTCTCACATAGTGATCCTCTTAGTAATTATATACCTAATCCTTTCTTCCTAACCTAGGGAAGGAAACATAGGATAGGGAGATCTTATATTCCTATATGGGTAACATAGTAGATATCAGTCTATGATCGTATGAAATCATAATATAAGATTAGGGTAATGTTATCATCAATGTAGGAATTTAATACCCATCCTATCTAAGATTATAAACATGAGTTATGGCATGAAGCATTTTCATTTCAAAAAACATGGCACACAGTGGTGATAAATAATCATAAATCAAGCGTTAACCATATAATCATTTCATAAATGATTGGAACAATAATAAATATAGAAAAAAATTTATATGTCAAGGTTAAATATAAATACGATCAAAATAGTGGATGATGACATATTACATGTTTTCTATTGTGGATCTAGATGCACCTGTTTTCCATAGTGGATCAGGAGGCACCTATTTCCCATAGTGAATCTATCCCGTCAACTTGATTCCCATTGATGTCACATGAGATATAAATATTTATCCAATTCATAATAGGGATATATAGTTCCCAAAAATATCAAAATGAAAACTAACCTTATGTGTAACATAATACCATAAAACATTCATCATATCATCACATCATAACTCATGTAAAAAAACATGTTATCCAAACATTTCACTAATTCACCAAAGAAATTATAGTGAAAAGTAAATTGGTTTCATAAAAATTCCATCAACATAAAAATTAACCATCCTAAGAAATAATAGTGGTGGTATCATTCAATATTATCCCTATTGAAGAATAAATACCATAAAAGGATGTCATCTTATATGAAAAATGATTTTGAAACATCACATGGAATATTTCATCAGGAATATATCATCTCCTCTATAAAAAAACACATTTTAAAACATAATTATTTTTCAAAATAATTTTCATTATAAATATCATTGGAAGATAATAATTATTCTTTAATAATAATTTAAAAAATTTCTCAAAGAAAATATCCTTTCCATTTTCAAAAATACTTTCTAAAAATAAAAAATCTTCAATAATTTTAGAAATCATTTTCTATTAAAATATAATTCAATACATATAAATTAATATTTGAAAAAATTATTTTTTCATAATGGCATAAAATATCGTTCATGTCATACATGTTAAAATAGCGATTCATTTCACATTTTTGGTAAAACACAAACTAGTACAGTTTGGAAAATTAAAGGAAGATTACATTAAAAATAATTTTTAAAGAAGTCAAAAATGGGTAAAAATTTTCATAATAAATCATTTTTTCCATTTAAAAACATTTTCAAAAACATTTTTATACAACATGATTTTAGAAGAAAAAGTAATTCTGGATGAAGAGGGGATAATGACTCTTTTCCTGGAAAAAATATTATTTTGAACTCTTGAGTACCTAAGAAGAGGAAAATGATGTTAAAACATTTATTCTCATGATTTAACTATACAATAATAAAATTCAAGAGTTTCTTGTAATGTAGATAAAAATATTTCATCCTTGGATGAATAATCATAAACAATCTTGATGATTGATAAGATAATAACATAAAACTATTACCACTTTGGTAACATTGAATAATATTTCACATGAAAGAATAAGATTAAATTTATCATAAAATATCATGAAAATAACTATATTAATAACATAAAATTTAAAAGGTGTATTATAAATATGTCATAGAATAAGTGAGCTGAAAACCTTACTTATTTCACAAAGAGGGTAATTTGAGACAAAAAAAACTATTATCGCTTTGGTAAATTTTGAACACTAAACCACATGAAAGAGAGATCAAAAAAATTAAATTAAAATATGAAAAAATTTCAGGATAACTATATTAAAATTTATTCATATTTTTTATATAAATCACATTAAATAAACACATGGTGAATAAGGTATGTGTGTCACATAAAAAATAAAAGTGAGACAGAAGTCCCTAGCCGTAAGTCCTAACATACTTCATACACATTCGAACCTCCTCTATAATAAATATATGTTTAATATAAAAATTTAGAGAACCAAAGTAATATTTATCATATTGTATATTATTTATAGATGACCTTTTATTACCTATTTAACAACAATTCTTTGTTAAAATTAGGTTTCGGGTAATAATTGTTGTGTATTTCTTGTAAGTTTTGAATTGTTATTTTCTATCCTCTTAATTTTATCATGGTAACATAATCTCTAGAATATTTACCATGATAAAAATATAATATATATTAATTATATATTTATTTATAACAATCCATTAAATTTAGTGATTGAAAATAAACTACCTCGTTCAAAGAGACAGTAAGTCATACGAATGCATGAGTGTTCTTTCCATTTTCATGATGGAATGAATGAAATATAGATAAATAATATATTAGTATAAAATAATAATTTTTCATCATTTATATCTCAAATTTTTATCAAACCCTTCTTATTCCCTTCTATGTAAAGTGTGAACAAATCACATCACCTCGTGAGGTGGTAGTTCATTGTACACACGAATGATATTATCTTATTCCCACATAATGTAAAGTATAAAGTTATATATGACATAATAATTTTAAAATTATAATAATATCATAAATAAAATATATAAACATATAATTAATCATTATATCCATCGATGATATGTGTTTATGGATAAATGAATAATATCGATTCGTGAGGCAGTTGTCTAGCGTACATAAGAATGACAATTTCATATCCCATTTTATGGAAGGGAAGACGATTTCAGGTCAGGATAATAATATAAATACAAATAATTATATGTAATAAATTTATTTTATTATATAAACGTGTTTTAATATTAATTCAATGTGGTTGAGTAGAAAAAATATAAAATGCTTCGTTGGGGGTGTTACCTTTTCTTCAGAAAACATGCTTTGGTCTTTCAACAAAAGGATTTTTAGGTTATCATTAAAACCAAGAAAGGATTATAGGATGTAATAATGGACGTGAAGAAGTTATTTTGGAAGTTTTTGGCAGAAAAATTCGTTTTGGAAGTGTGAATTGGAGAGGACAGGAGTGGCCTTTTATAAGTTGGGTGATTGGAAAACTTAAAATTTCCCAAAAGAAATAGGTATACCTATGCTTTTTACACACTAAAAGACTTAAAAATGGAAAATCATAGATCCAAAAAGAGAAATATTTTCAATAATTCCAAACATTGTGTGTTGGAAAAATTGTGGTTCATTTTTAACCATTAATATTTTAGTTTTACCCCTGATAAACCCATTTTTTCCATAACCGTGATAAATAATTTTTTTATTGTTTTCCTATTAATTATGGTCAAAAATTATGTTTAAAATGTTAGATGATAAAAATTATTCTAATTAATATTATTAAATTAATGTTTCCAAATTATATGCACATAAGTGGTAAAATTTTATTTAAAATTAATCTTCTAGTCATGATGATAAATAGGTTTTCCAAAGAGAAAAAGTTTAAAAGATTAAACTAATTTCATATCAAAATTCAAATTGATATTTATTCCAATGAACTTAATTGAATTTATAGATATATAATTGAACTATTGTTTACCTTAATACTCATCATAATAATGTTTTTATGTTTCTCAATATTTTAAAATAAATGAAAATTGATAATAAAAACCAATATTTTTCACTATTCATCATAAACAATTATTCTTAGAAATTTCTAAATAATTAAACAAAAGAAAATTTTGACCGTATTATTTTAGAAATGATTTATATTTTGTCAAGTTATATTTTTTAAAATAATTTCTAAAATTATAAAAAAATAACTCTTTAGAAAAATATAGTTTCAAGCATAAAATAGGATTTATTGTCATATATTATCTAGAAAACTCTTAAGATGAATAATAAAAATTTTATTTAATATATTTTATATACAAATATTTATAATAAGTCAATAAAATTGATATTTTTAATTCATTCATGTAAGATAAATTTATGAACATAAAAATAGTTTTTTTATAAAAATATTTCCGTTATTTTCAAATAGTTTTTATTTTCATTTCAAATATTTTCTCATTAATGAATTCATTTTATATACATGTGTAAATAATATATTTTTATAAATTGTCTTATCCAACTCATAACAGCCATTAAAATGACTCTTTGATAACTATCTTGTTAAATAATAATATTTAAATCGTTTTTCATGTTTTTTAACTCAATATTTTGTGTAAGGCAAGATAAAATCAATTTTGTGTGCAAGTAAAATATCCAAAAATAATAATTTATTTTCATAAAATATTTAAACAAAAATATTCGGTGTTAAATTATACCCAATTAAATAAATTTAATCCTGAAGTTTGAACCTTTTATTGGTAAAAAAGGTTTTAACATTTGGAAATCCTTTTTTGGAAACCCCACATCAAAAAAATTGTTATTAAAAATTTCACTTCAAAATAGATAAATGAATATGTGAAGATAATCTAAAATAACACATAACTTGGTATGAATGTAGTATAACAATGGTTGGAAATTAAAACATGAAATATTAGAGGAAAATAACACCCAAATACTGATGGAGATAAATAGGGAACATGGTTATGGAAAATAAAATAAACACATTGCCATAAATCAATAATATGTGAAGAACCTTTGACTAAAAATTAAAATATTTATTCCTAAATAAATTTTGACTAAAATTGGGAAACTGAACCAATTTAGAGAAATTGGTCTATTAACATAGTAAAAAACCCAAAAAAAAATAGGCAAAAATTAGTGGAATTGATTAACCAATATAATAGCCATTGAAGTGAATTTACCATCATATATACATTATTTTTGAAAAAGTCTTCAAAGTGCTTGGCTAGCTTGTCCCAATATATGAATTATTCCTCCACATTAATCTTCATTTAATTGAATCCATATGCTAAAATTTAGTCATGTTTACTAATCCAACCCCTTTGATCCTTATTGAGATCAACTCATAGAACTCTTTTTAAGATTTTACTCACCTCCTCCTATGAATCCTCAATATGGAAGGAACCTTCCCACACTATGTCACTTTAATTTAGAATGATATGTATATGTATTATTTTTCATTTTTCTTTTCCCCCATCCACCAACCCTTCCCCACCACATGTCCCTTGTTCTTTAGGGTCACCACACTTGTTATTATTTATTCCGATTCAAATATTTTACCTCTTCATTCATTCATGCGATTAGGTCATTCTTCCTCTGACCATCACCTGAGATATTTTGGTGGACCTTGTTTCCTTCTTCTTAGGAATATCATATTATTCCTTTTGTCCTTTATTTTTCTTTCCCATAACAAAAATACATCCAACTACATCACGGTTCCCTTCTGCCCCTTCCTCTTACTTGGATTAAAAATCCCATTATATCATGTTCACCCTACATTATCAGGAGAGAATTGGAATGATATCTCTTCATCATAATCATCCTGATTTAATCCATGGTCAAAAATGGGGTTCACCTTTGATAAAGGGGTATTCATGACTAAATCATCAATTGATAGAGTCCCCTATTCCTAAAATATCCATGAAGACCTATGATCTTACATTGACCCTCTCTCATCCAAACCATTAAAATAATATCTTCGATCAACAGTAAAACATTTCTTTATTATAATTGTACTACTTAAATTTAATCAATATGATCCAACTTACATTATCTTCATAAATCATCCCATTATCCAAACAAAAAACTATTACCTCGACATTAAGAACATATTAAGGATTTTCTCTTGTTGATAAAATTTTTTTTTTCTATTAAAAAAATTTTATTCCATCATTACCATTTAACATATTCTTGCAACTCTTTAATGAATAACTATTTTGGAAGAATACATTGTTGTTTCATTATTCTAATAACTATAATACCACTGATAAAAATATTATTCTTTTTTCTACATTACCTAAATACGGAATTTATTCCACTTTCTACATATACCATTAACCAATATTCTTCATCTTATTATTTAACACTTATTTCCATTCATATGTCATTTTTAATATCTTCATCATCAGTAATATAACCATTACTCACAAAAACATGCTGAATTTCTTCATGGTATTTCTATATAGGACATATATTTTCATAATTCCTACACATTCCACATTTCAAACATTCAACCATTTATGATATCATGGGGAGACCATTAATCTCATCCATTATGTTAGCCAAAATATTCCTTGCTTACTATAAATTTAATTACTGTGTGACCGACCATTCAACACTTATAAATTATTTTATTTCCTATGAATCAATATCTTTGGATATTCTTCCCACATTCTTGACATATAGGAAACTGAATTTTCTTTCCACAATGGTCTCTAATACCTGAACACTCAATGAACTCTATAATTGACTTTATTACTGAGTTTTATAGAATTTAATGTGCATGTTATTAATTAAATAATGGGATGACTAATTAGGCATAGTCACAATATCATTCACTATTTTTATCATCAAATTAGGCTTCTTTATAAACAAATTTTCTACCATATTTAATGTTAATCTAGTTTTATCAAGTTCCCTCCCTTGAATAAAACAAAATACCATTTTTTTTTAAATAATAATTATATTATGAAACCACATGATCCTATAAATCTATTATAGTATTTCTAAATAATGAAACATTTAAAATATATGGAACTTTTGGTTTAACCTAGGTCATTAATGATCATTATTTAAAACATTCATGATGTTTCATAAAGAGTTTGTTAATTTCCAAAGAATTTCCCATGGGGTATATGTACACAAAGGATCATTTTCATGCACCAGCTGATGATTGAGTCCAACATAATGCACCCTTTTTCAAATTATTAACACAATATACCTATGTACAAAATCCACCTCCACTTGTAGTATCATGATATAGATGTAATTACATAGAAACCACTCAATCTATATTTCATAAATATTTGAGGGCATTTTCCTATACATTGACTCATCACTGGACTTATACTTAGATGTATCCCAAGAGATATCCTTTGAAATATAACCAGGAATCACACTGAAGTTAACATATCCTAGTTTACAGTGGTTAACTATACCTATCCTATAATACCAACAAAATTCATTTCCATTAGAAAATATTTCTATCTTGATCTACTTAATTAGTTAAAAATTAAGTAATTGATAAGATTACATGGTGTGCCACTATCAATTGTATATGATTTGGATCTGAGGTTTAAATCGAAGTTTTGAAGAAGTCTTCATCAAACTCTAGTTACATAGTAAATTTTTAGCTCTTCCTATCATCCTAAAAAGAATTTGTTTTATAGGACTATTAAAACATTATAAAATATGTTGAGGGATTTCTCTGTGGATTTCATAGTTGTTAGGGGTAAATAACATCATTTGGTGTAATTTTTTTATAATAATAGCATTCACTCCAGTATTTAGATGGCTCCATATAAATCCCTATATGGTAGGAATTGAAGAACACCAACATGATGGAATGAAATTAGAGAAATAAAAAAATTAGTAACTACTCTAGATGAGAAAATTGAAGAGAATTTTAGAGTCATTAAACAACACATAAGTTTATCACACAACCCACTAAAAAACAGTGTTGAAAAACATTGAAAATATATAGTGTTTGAGGATAGTGATATGGTTTTTCTTTTAATATCACCCTGGAAGAGGGTGATGAGATTTTAAAATAAGGGAAAACGAATCCCTGGGTATATTATCCCTCTTGAAATTATTTATCATTTCTAGATGGATTTTTTATCAATTATTTTTCCAACAAATATCTCTCATGTTCATGATGTATTCTATGTATCTCTAATCTGGGAGTACAGACATGAACCTTTAACCGTACAAATCTATGAGATTTTACTAATATAAGGAGTTATTATTTATGAAGAAAAATACGTAGATATTCTGGATCATATTGATAATGTTCTACGAAACAAGAACAATCACCAGATCAATGTTTTATGGTGAAACTACCAATTTACCGAAGTTGTGTTGTAACTTAAGGATGTGATGAGGTAGAAGTATCCTCACATGTTTATTTTAGAGTGTTTAATTTCAAGGTTAAATCATTCTTAGGATGTTATTCTGTAACAACCTGGTATTTTTATGAAATATTTCACTTTAAACAGTTTAATTTATTAGATAGATTGTGTTACACGCGACACCATGTTTAAATGAACAACAATATACTATCAAAATATTATTATTTAAAATGATAGTTAGCACGTAGACATTGGATTGGAGTATATGAATCAGAATAACTAAATAATGAAAAAATATGATTATTTATGTATAAAATAAATTAAATTGTTATCAATTAATTATAAATGTTATTACAAATCATTTGAAATAAAAAGTAATATTTTTATATCAACCAGTTTTTATGAGCATAATGAATTGTTTCATAATAAATTTAATTAAAACCTATTAGTTAATGGTTTTAATTAAAAATATATATTATTTAATAGATAATTTTTTTAAAAAAATCAATAAATATTTTTCTTTACATTGGATATTTAGAAATCCAGTTTTATGATTAAAATGTTTTTTATAAAAATTAGTTTTTTTTGCATTTTATACACTTAAATTAAAATTAATTTCTTCTATTTATAGGTATATAATTGGATAAAATTAATTACACATCTATTATAATGATATTTAAATTTGTTAAATAGAGCCCTTTTATTTTTTGGTAAATATCAATAGTAATCGTGGTAAAATTTATCCCCACAATAAAGGGTAAATCCGGATAATCTAGATTAAAAATCAGTGATAAGGACATAATTATTAATCAAATATATTATTGGTTGAAAGTATTTGAAACATTAAAACCTTAGTCTTGAAATTGAGTTGTCTAATGGATACCATACTATGAAAATGACTTATATGTTATTTAAATCCAAGAAAGTTACAAAATGGCACTCTTTTTGTTTTTAAAAACCTTTGTTTTTCTATATAATGAAAAAATTAAGTTATGAATGAATATAAGTTGTTATTTTGAAAGTAATAAATAAATTTGAGGGAGTAATTTAATTTAATTTTTTTAATTAAATAACTACCTTAATTATTTATCCAACACAGACGCAATATGTCTCCATTTAATAAATAAAATATTAAATGATTTTAAAAATATTAAAAGTGATATTATTTAAATGATTTAATACGACCAAAAAAATATAAAGATCTATAAGACATATTAGGGATTTTTAAAATCCTTATATTCTAGTTCCAATGTTGTATTTATTTATTTAATGTTAAATTAACTTAATAGAGTAAAAATTTTAAAATAATGATATTTTATAAAATTATTATTTTATTAAATTATTAATAAATAAAAAAATTAATAGTACAATGTGGTTATTATATGGTCAAAATTATCATAAATTGACCATTTTTGGTCCAATATTTACCTTATAAGATATAATTAATACCCATTACTATTCAAAAAATGTTTTACTCTAGTTAATGTTTAAATTAGTTAACTAAGGTTAAATAAAAATGTTAATAATTACACAAAAAATATCTAAATTATGTTATTTGATTATATTACAACTCTATACCACCTATTCTTATAATTAATTATTGTTTTTAGGTATTTTTATTTAGAATTAATTTATTATAATATAATCTTTTGAAATATTCCAACAGTGTCTTTCACCTCAATTATAAAATAAAACATCATCCCTAACTTATTTACACCTAATTATTTTATTTATCTCAACCAAACACTACCAACTTCTATTATAAACTTCCCTATAATAATTATATAAGTTTTATTCTTCCTAAAAGGCCAACTCTAGAACCCTTTAGTGGATATGAAAAGGATTCATTTCAATGAAGAGGTAGTTTTCATACCCAATTACGTTCTTTTATACTCTTATTTACCTACTCTAAATATATGGTACATATCATAAAATAATAAATTTAAAATCCTAAATATGATGAAATATTATTTGTTAAAACACCACTAAACACCCACTTTCACATTAAATCTATAGTGAAAGTATTTATCATGCCCTAATATAAATATATTTGATATTTATATAATGATAAATATTCTAGATATTATTGAAACAAGATAAATGTAAGAACCCCTGTTTTTTGAGACTGGACTTTTGAGAAAAAAAATAAATGTTTTCTTTAAGATGCTTGTAAGGGGTAAAATATTCCTTTCCTCCAAAAACATGATATCAGAAAATTTTCATGGCTTCACTATTGGTATTAAAATTTGGTGTTTTACCTAGTAATTGAGTTTGGAATAATCCTGAGTACTTCAAACATTCGTCGAATAATTAATATATGATATTTAATTTATTAAATATTAATACATTTACACACATTCATTAAACAATAAATTTTGAGAATATTATCATATTGAGATAATATCTCTTTTTTTAGTCCAAAATGGATATTTTCTCATATGATATTCATATCAGGTTGAGTACAAGGGTCGTCCTGAGTTCCTTTTCATTTTCTTTCCTTTTCTTTCTTTTATTTTCTTCTATTTTGGGCTTCGTACACACACCACCAAGAGATTACTCCTTTTAGATAATGAGTGTTAATAGGGATATGAATAGAGACAAAGATATATAGGTTAATATAGGTACCATCCCAGATCATTAGAGGAGCCGGATCATGGCTTGGAAGTCGTAGATCACAGAATCTAGTGAAGCTTCGACTGATTCAATCCAAGTATATGTTGTTTTTATGTTTTTTCATTGATCCTTATTTATTTACCATTTTCATGTTTTAAATATCTATTATTACTTCTTTGGTCCCATTGATGGTTGTTGAATAGTTTTTGTAGAGAAAACGGGGTTTTGAGGTGATTTGAGGGACTTCTCGATCGTAAATACTGATTATATGACGTGTAGCACAAGAACACACGTCATGTGTTCTTCCTATTTAAGGGATATGATAATTGGATGAATATTTTGTTTATGGGGTATACTTTAATTGTACATTTGCATTGAATTTTATCAAATTACATGTCCAGAAAGACCATATATGTGGAACATGGCCATATTTAATACACAACCAGAACCCGTGTGGGTCGCACACTGTATAGAAGTACACATTCATGATATATATATCCATGAAATGTGATTTAAATTGTTAGTTTACCAATGTAGGGTACACACTATGTACATGAATCACATTCTATATACTTGGTCTTTTACAGACCAAGTTTGACCGGAGTACTTTCCCATTTGGAGCTTCGAGAGTACACACTGTGTACTAGGTATAAACGTCGTGTACTGACCTCTTACAATCATTTTTTATAATTTCATATCTTCATAACTAGGAGATAGAATTTTATTCATTATTAGTCAATTTTGAGTGCATCTCAACATATATTTTGATGGTACTAACCATGAGGTTATTTTAGAACTCATATGGGGTGGTTTTAGATTTTTTCCAAATTAAGTGGTTCTTCCAACAATAATAGAATTTCCAATATCTTGGGAGTGATAACCTTTGATCTAAGATGATCCATGAGCTATTTATCTTGAAAAATTATTTAATATATTCTTCCATTAATGATTTTTCCTAGTATTATGCTCCCTTTTTTCCTAGGAGGCCATGATATTAGTTGTTTCTAAGGATCCACTGTAGAATGCATCAACATGAGTTTCGACCTACAGGATCTCATGTCCAATGAATCTATGTTATTACTATTATAAAGGGTTATCTTTGGGATTCCTTAGCATAATAAATGAAATTGGGAATCATATTTATTATCCCTTTACCGGTTTACTCTTTTCAAGGATCCCCTATAGGCTGCCTCTACTTATATGTTCTATACTGAGGATACCATATAGGATTACACTATATTCTAATAGTCAATGATCCCATGTAGGATTTCCATTTTTAACTATATTTTTGAGGATCTAGAGAAGTATTCCTTCTCTTATATGTAGATCTTGAGGATCCCAAGAAGGATGTGTCTCCTGCATTATGACATGACTGACCTAGGGGTTACCCATTGGTTGATAGACTATGAGGTAGTGCATTGGGTTTTGGTAGAGATAGTATAAAGTGTTACCTTAGAACTTGTAAAGAACCTGTAATTTGTGAGGCTATGGTATTATTGGTGTGTTAAGGCTTTCAGTGACCCTCACCCTTTACTTATGCATTAACCTATTACTGCAAATTCATTGATGATTACCATATTTTCTTTCTAGTTTTTTCCTGATGAGCATAATGAAATCCCACATTTTATATTGGGATGTTTAGGAATATTTCTTGGTATTTTAATTATAAGAACATCCATTTATATATTGGGATGCTGGAATGAATTCCCTAGGATCTATATTTTCTTCCTGTTTTTATGATATTCAAAAATTGATCCCATATGTTTATGATATTTGGGAATGGCATCCATTAATTATGATATTCAGGAATGACCTACCTTGATTATGATATTCGATCAAGGATTACCTTTATTATGATATGTGTTCATGTAATCCCTTAATTGTGATACATGGGAATGTTTCCCATATTTATTAGATACTAAAAGATGGTTATTCTTTCTCAGCTGATGGGGATGATTACACTCTCCCTAATCAATTACATGGTTGAGGTGGTTGACCTAGTGCTCCAAACTACTGAACTGATATATACTTGAAGGATGATTACACTCCCCTATAGAGATTCCAAATAGAATCCCTAAGGTCTAGGGGAGATAAAATTACTACATCACACATATGTATATTTTAGGTATAGCGATATAGAGTTTTAAAAAAAATTGATTCTGGGAATCTACTTGTGTCTGGAGAACATTCCTTCTAAAAATCCCTTAAGGCTAAACCCCAAAGGGGTTTATCCATGTCACGATGTCATGATCTCTTATGGATTGGGAACTAGGCATTAGAAATCAGAATGGATTTACATGGAATGAGTGTCATAACATCCATATCAGTGACCATTTATAGTATTGTTCTTTATTATATGACATCCTTCATTATAGTGATTATAGGTGAGTATGGGTGAAACCATGGGTAGGCCATATATCCCCCTGTGGGGACGTATCATGCTTAGTTAAATTTCTCTAATAATCTGAAGTAGGTATTGTCAATCGAGATTATTGACATATAGTTCCACTAAATCATCCATGGGTTGAATGGTATTCCATCTATCTAAATACCATTTTCTTAGGATGTTCATATGACTAGGATTACAGACCTAAAGATTAAATAATGTTATTTATGTTATTTTTTACCTTACGCGTGCATATTCACACACACACATATATATATATATATGGGAATATATATGTGTATATAAATATAAATATACATGATAGAACCTTTCCCAATTTCCTAGGATTATCGACCTATGGATTGACTATGGTTTCACATCATTTGTTTTCATTATCTTTTCCAATTGTGTCACATATAGGCTGAGAATATTGAATAAGCAATAAATTGTGACATTATATTTATAGGATCATCGTTAGGGTGGCCTACTGATATCTTTTTTACACATTTACATGAACTGTGATCTGTGTGAAGGCCTTATTTCTACTTTTTTGGTTGATCACAGATTGCATGACAGATAGCAATGAGGACAAGGTTTTCATGATCATGAAAAGCCACATGTATAGTTTCTTATGATCAGGTTGGAGCTACTCAGTAGGGACATGAAGACTAGGTATGTGGTTTGGCTTTAATTTATATATACACACTTGTACTTTTATTTCAGTTTATTTTATATACTCATGTATATGTGGTCATCCTGGTGGGTGTCCAATGTTATATGTATGAAATTTTTGTTTGGGATTTAAGAGTATTTCATTTATTATTACAAAATATTCTATCTCTATTTATTTACTACTTCCTCACTCAATTAATTAACTTCATATATTATATCTAGTTATTTTTGTAGTTGTTTATGCTGATATTTTGGAATACTCCCTCCACGGACACACCCTTAGCCCTTTCTTCTAGATGGAAGCCTATGAAATATGGAGAGACACACTTGAGGCCTTGTGGATAATTGTATCAGAGTACAGTTTTAGTGGAATGTGGATTGGGAGATTACATATTGTTATTAAAGGTGTTTCTTTACTTTTTTACATACAATTTTAGATATTTTAGACCAGAGTATTGGGAATATGTTAGAACTTGTAATGGATATTGGTTTGTTTCATTGAGAACACATGTTTCATTTTGAATTCCTAGTTTCTAGGGATATGATATTATTGTATTGATCTATGATGTTTTAGTTATATATGATTTTTCTTTTAGGGATAAAATTTTTGTATGGATGTCTTTATTAATTATGGATATATGGATCTTAGAGCTTTTTCAATGGGATATGGATGGATTTGGACTCTTGGGTTTCAAATTAAATAGGTGTATCATGCATCATATTTTTCATGTAGGATCCACATGTTATAGGCCTGATAGTTTGTTATTTTACTAATGATATAGGATACTTCATTAATGTTTTTATAAAATCTAAAACATGTTTACCTATATAGGTTTTTAGTAGAATTATACTCAATTGGGATGACCTTTATATATACATACATATATATATAACCTTCTGATGGAAGGATGTTTGAATCTATGTTGAGTGGATTGATGGTGGGGTGATGACTCATTCCTCATGCATTGGATGTGATGCGATCATAGTAGATCTTCAGGGAAGATGATGCTTAAATGTTGTACCCCTTGTGGGGTGTTTTTTTCTTATGATTGGTTATTTAAAGTTTGAGTTATAAACTATAGATTGTTTTCTTGCATAACATGGAATGGCATTCTACATAACCGACCTTTGTTTGTGGGTATGTCGTTAGGTCATTAAGTATGATTCATATAAGGACTGTGATATATCCCATAAAATTTACCTTGAGGAGATATTATCATATACATATGACCATTGTGGGTCAGTTTTGAATCTCTTCTTCATTAGTATAATAACCACCAGTGATAAGTTCATTAGGAGTATTCTAGTAGAGTATTTTAACCTTGTATATAGTGTTGATAGTTCTTGCATTTATAGGTCTGTTTTATCATTACCTACTTGGGATATGTTTTAATTTTAAGATAGGTGGTTAGATCTTGTGACTCAGTTGTGGGACTTGATCAGCAGGGTTGGGTGTGATACCTATATACCCTTAATTTTTACACTAACCCTTGTAGGCCAACACTTCATTTTTATAAACTGAAACCAGTATGATAGGTTCTTTAAGTTTATGTATTCCATTCAAAAAATGTGTATTTTTTCACACTTATTAATATTAGAGTATATTCAATGCTTAGGTTTCGTCATATAGTCATGATGATGCCTTCGGCTTTTAAGAAAGCACATAGGGTGCATGTTTTTTTAGGGGTGGGAAGAACTATTCCATTTCCTCATCCTATTGACCAATGCTTCCATTATTTATAATTTAGTTATAGCATTGGGTGATGCTCATGAATGGAATGATGCTATGTAATGGGCAGTCATGGAATAAATCATGGTATGGGTGAGGTTTTTTATTCCAAAGAGGAGTTACATGGGGCTTCAAGATTGTTTGGACTGAATTTTCATGCATCATGGTGATATTGGTTTTTTTAGAATGCTACACACTAAAGTATGTTTCATCTGATAAAGGTTCATTCCAAATGTGTGCGGTACCATTTAAATTTTAAATCGGTGAGTGGAATTTTGTCATCCAAAAACCAACAATTTTAATAACTATCATGGTAATAGTTTCTCAAGAGTTTTGTTATAAATGAAAAATGTACCTCTGTGGTAGAGGAGAAATCAAGGATAATATGGGTGTCATTAGATTGTTGACCCATGTCTAGACCTGGACATATTTTTTCATGAGACGTGTTGTTTGGAATAGATAAATGGAAAGTGCAGCCTCTTGGATATGAGTGTGAGTCAGATAGAGATATAAACACCTTCTAATGAAATCATAGCGTGCTTCTAATTAGATATGATAATGATATATCTTGAAATCAACTTCAATGTGATGAGAGATAATCATCTTAACACTGAGATTATTTTATTTTAAATTTTATTCCTGGCATGATAAAGGAACCTCTTGAGGTTGTGCTCAAGGAGTGGTATAAGGTAAGCCACATGGTGGGGAGTGAACTCCTAGACATTTGACGCGTTGAACCTAAATTTTAGTTAAAGTTAATCATTTTTTGTGAGTCTAATATGATAATGTTTGTATACTATATGATGATAAGGTTATTCATATGGTGGGGAGAACCATATTGGTTAAAATTAAATTTCTTCCATGTAAGAGACCGTTGTTGACATTGTGAGTCAAGTCATTGGACAGTTTGGATAACATACTTTCATAGATGATCGGGATGAGAGAATGGATTCCAATTCTACCACAAATGCTTCTCAATGACATAATGTTTTATGGTGGGGGTACTATAAGAACCCGCGATTTTTCTGGACTATAATTTTGACTTGTAATTTTATTTTTCTATTAAAAATGATTATAAGTGGTGAAATGGTTCATGTACACTACCATATTATCTTAGAATCTTTTTTTAACATTCTAATATATCTAAAATAGGTTTTTTCATTAGGTAATGAGTTTAGTGTAATTATGATATTTTAAAACATTTAGGGAATAATTAAAAATTAATATTTAATTAATCTAATATTACATTATTTTCACCCATTTGTTCATTCATAAAATTTTAATAGAGCATCACATTAAGGTTATATCTCTTCCAATGAGACTGGAATGTGGATTTTTTTCTAGCTGTGGCATAAACTCTGGTCGAGCACAAGGACAAGCCTATGCCCCTTTTTATTTTTCATTTATTTTCTCAATTATCCTTCTTTTCTTTTTTCCCCTTCACTAAGTTCTCTCACATGACCAAGTTTTCTTCCCCATCACACAATTGAGATAGAATAGGAATAGGGATAGATATAAATAGATAGATCAAAATTGATGTATCATTGTAGAGCACAAGATGAGACTGATCATTTTAAGGTAACTATGGATCACGAAAAAGGGTGAAGCTTTAGTGGATTCCACCAAAGGTATGAGGTTTTTATGTTTTTCAATTAAACAATTTATATTTTCCTATTTTAAGTTTTAAACTACTATTATTAATAATTAGGACCCCTTGGGGGTTGAACTATATATTTTGAGAAAAAATGGGGTTTTGGAACAATTTATGGGTTTCATGATTGTAAATCTCAATCACATGGTGTGTAGTTCAAGAAAACATGTCGTGTGTTTTTCCTGTTGGGGGAAGATGAAATTTTTGGTTTTTTAGGTTGTTTTAGGGTTATAAACATCATGTAGTAGAACACACCTGTCTAGCTGAGTACATGTATAGAGAACCCATGTAGGGGCACATGGATGTGTATAGTACATGGTCGGTCTTTATGTGGGTCACACACTACATATAAGTACATGGAAATTCCATGTTATTTACACTACCAGGTAGCCTTTGTAGGGTACACACCTTATACATGACTCACACATCATGTAGTTGGGATTTTACAGGACATGTCCAACTCAATTACATGACCATTTGTAGATTTGGGAGTACACAATCTATATTAGGTATACATGTCATGTACTTCCCTCTAACATCACTTCTACAAGGTTTTCATATATTCATTAATATGATTCATAATTGGACACATTATTAGGAAATTTTTATAAATTTCCCTCATAGATCATGATGGTAAGACCGTTGAAGTTGATTTTAGGATTCCTAATAGGAATTATTCTATTTTTAACAAATGAATTGGTTTTTCATCTTTGAATCCAACCTATATATCTCATAAGAGTGGCACACATTAATATAAGATGATACATGAGATATCTCTCTTGAATAATACTTTTTTATATTACCATTTTAGGGCATCCCCCTATGATATGTTCCCTTCTAGCTGTCGAGTCCATGAGATTGGTTTTTTCTGAGGATCCCATGTAGGATTCCTAAACATACTTTTCGATCTAGAAGATCTAATATATGATGTATCTATCTTTTCACTTTTACCAAGGGTCCCCTTTTAGATTCATTCTTATATATTTTTACCTAGGGTATCCCTTGTTGGAACTCTTTACCAATTTACTCTTTTCAAAGATCCCATGTAGGATGCCTCTTCTAATGAGTACAATTCCGAGAATCCCATGTAAGATACCTCTATTTACTTAGCATCAATGATCCCATGTATAAATATACATTTTAATATCACCATTAAGGATATAAAGTATGATTTATTCACTTATGTGCAGTCCTCAAGAATCTCAAGTAGATTGCCTCTCTTGTGTTATGATATGAGGGACCTCGTGGGTGCCCCAATGGTTGAACAACCCTGGGCTAGTATATATGGTTTAGGTAGAGATGGTAGAGAGTATAATCTTTGACCCCAAACTAAATATATAAGGAATGAGGCTATAGAATTATTGGTAGGTTTAGTCATTTGTCCACCCTCACACTTTATTTATGAATAAACCTAGTACTGCTGATGAAACGATGATTGCTAGAGGTTCTTCTTAGTTTGTTCCTGATGATCCTGACATGATTCCACCTATTAGATTGGGATTCCCTGACATATTTTCTAATATCTAGCTTATAATCTCTTATATATATTTATATTCCAATTTTTATTCCATATTATATTTTTTCTTGTGTTTTTGATAGTTGGTAATGTTGTCCTTATGTCTATTATATTCAGCAATGGAATCCCTTTATTATGATTTTCAAACACGGTGTCTGTTGATTATAACATTCGATCATATAATCCATTTTTTATGATATTTTGGAATTTCATACTATGATTATGCTATAGAAGAATGACATAACTGTTGATTTCATATATTTTTTATTATTACTCTCTCCCTAGTGATGGGGATGATTATGTTATCCATGATCAAGTATTTGATTATGGTGGTAGAAATATAGCTCCTAAATATTGATGTGAAATAAAATTTATGGATGATTATTATTTCTTCTAGTGAAACGTTAGATTCTCCATTGGTTTGGGTGGACACATAATTACTACATCACACAGATGTACTTTTTTGGGATGGGACTTTTGAGCTATTTATATGACTGTATGTCAAGCATTTACTTGGGTTTGAAGGGAGTTAATTTTAAAAATCACCTAAGGTTGACCCCTATAGTGATTCATTCGAGTCTCAGTATCATAACCACATATGGACCAGGATATAGGGATAAAAAATTAGACTATATTTATATGGAATTAGTGGCTTGATATCTAGCTCAGTGACCATTTACAGGATTGTTTTTCGGTATATGGAATCCTACGTTATAGTGATTGAAGGCGGGTACGGGTGAACCCAAGGTTGGGACATGTATCCTCCTATGGTGATATAGTTAAATTGAATACATTTACAGTTCTATGAAAATTTGGTATTTTAGATCAAGATTTCATAACCAGAGGTCGACTTAAACATACACAACACGAGTGGTACTTCATCCAACTCAATTCCCTTTTTACAGGATGTCCAGATGATCAGGATTACCAACCCAATGTTTGAAAACTATTGGTTATGGTATTTTCACATTTCTCATGTACATTAATATTTATTTATCTATATATATTTATCTTAATATATATTTTCACACATAAATATAAGTTTTCATTATGGAATCTTACCCAATTGATTCAGATTACGGACCCAGGGATCAAATGTGGTTTAATGTCATTTATTTTATTTATCCTTTTCAATTGTATCTTGACTAGGATGATCATATTTCATGTGTATGAACATATGATATTTGGTGTATAGGATCATAATTGGGGTGGCCTAGTGAGATTATTCATTACCCCTTTACATGAATCTCTCTGTGTGTGTGTAGACCTTCTTTCCACTTTTTAGGTTGAGAAAAAAATTTATGATGGATAGGGTTGAGCCAAAGGTTTCATAATCGATTTGAGCAAGTCATATGGTTTATTTTGATTAGGATGGAGTATCATGGTATTGTCTTGGATACCGGGTATTTTTTCTATCTCATAGTTAGTTATTGAGCCTTGAACTTGTATTTTAGTTTATTTTTTGTACTCTAGAATATGTGGCCAGCCCAATTGGTGACTGGTTTTGTATATATGACAAGAACATTAGAGATTTTATAGTATTTAATTTATTATTATATCATGTTATATTTCATTTTATTTACTTCTTAGACATTATTTTCATTTATGTATTGAAAGATATATTGTTAATTCGGCTATTGTTTACTCTGATATTAGGAAATAGTCACTCCACAGACACATTCTATGTCCTCGCTGCTAGTCAAAATACTCCAGCATATAGAGAGATAGTCTTGAATCCATGTGGTGAATCTATATGGATAATATATTTAGTTCAATCCTAGTTAAGATGTTACAAAAAATTTACAAGTACTAGAACTACAAAACTGATATACTCATGATAAATGAATTAGTTAACACCCATAAATAAAAAATTTAAAAATTAATTATATATAAATGGGGGTGTTAAAATTTTATAAAGGGATCATATATGATTTTATATGAAGGAAAATTACTTTGTAATAGAATTATAATAAATCTAATTTTACTATATAGGAGGTTTGGTTTCTTTTAAAGATAGGATTACTCAAGGTCGTGGATTATTTCACAAACTCACTGATACTCGTGATTTTTTATGTTTAAGTGTCTTCTATTGAATATTTCTATTCCATGTAAATGTTTTCTAAAAAAATTTCAATTTTTTTTAACATTATCCTATAATTTTTTAAGTTATTTTTCCCATGTTTGAATTTTTACAAAGCCATTTTAGTGGAATCATTTTTTTATTTTCCAAATGTAGAACCATGTAAATTTTTCTAAAAAATATATATATAATTATTATTTTTAACTTATAAAACATGAAATAATTTTCCCAAATTCATGACTAAATTTTATTTTGAATTTTTATTTATAATATTGCAAGTTTATTTTCAATGAATTTTTTTTGTTTATAATTTCACAACAATTTAAAAAATAAATAATTATGAAATAAAAAGAATATTTTCATAAAAAGTTATTACAATTCACATTTAAAATTAATTTTCCATATATGATGACATTTTTTTAGGTTACATATGACTAAAAGGGGATATTATCCATAGATAAAATCATTATTATTTCTACGGATAGTTTATGTATATTATGAAAAGATGAAATGTTCATGGAACCCATTCATTTTCTGTGGGTTATGTTATGATGAAATGTTTATAAAACAAAATTATTTTTACAGAGGTTATATTATGATGAAATGTTTATGAAACCCAATTTTGTTAATAGATTATAATAAGATGAATTCCTTATGATCTTTTCGTATACAAATGTTTGATTTGTAATATGTGATGGGCGGGAACTATATCTCCCTCAAATGCATTAGGTAAATATTGATATCTCATGAGATAAATATGACTGTAATGTGGATTGAACCATATTAATAAGGTATTGCATCCACTATGACAGTCTTGTGATTGAACATTGACTACTATAATGGTTTTTGGAGTGAACCTATTCCCTAAGGATAACCTTGGAAATGACCCTAAACTACTAAGGAATTGTTTTTCTATGCTTGTGTGTGTTCTATAATTACATGTCTTATGTCTATATTATTATCTCATGGTATATGATATTTTATTAATTTGTAATTCATGTCATATAAACTACCAATATTTATATTTACTATACATTTGAGATCACCATTTTATTATTTTTTCATACCCCTTATTATGAAGAATGGTACTAAGTATGATATGTCTAATAAAGGTGATAGTTATAATAAAATAAATGGGAAGTTATATAGATATATTATTAACCAGTTTTTATGTTTTTATGTTTCCCAAGACACTATTCCTAAATCATTCTGAGATGGATAAAAATTATATGTATTGAAAAATAATTTGTTAAGATGTAATATCTATGTAAGAAATTTATGGTTCACTATAGTGGTGTTGTCATAAATAGTTTATATAAAGAACCATAAGTTGTGGAAGAGATATAGGTAGATTTTCTACCTGAGTTATTGAATAAATCCTTTAAGTCAAAGATATTTTCAGGTCTGTAATTATAAATGATATTATTGGTGTAGTGTCACCCATTTAATATAGAAGATATACTTCAAGAGGAGAAAATATTCAAAAACTCACTAGCTATGAGTATAGGGAACCAATGGAAGACAAAACCTATTCAATTGTGAAATATAGTGAACCAAACATGTATAATATTATGCGAACATGGTTTCAGGATGTTCTTTGGCCACCAAATGTACTCAGTGGTTAAAATATATCATCGAATTTGTGACTCAATCATAGTACAAATTATAAGGAATTGGTTTTCAATATTGGGGTTAATATTTTTTAAAAATATTTTTTATTGACTAATTTATTTCATTTATACAATGTATTTGGTAGAGGTGTGTTGGTTGAACTGCAAATGGTCAAATTTTTAACCAAATAGTTAAAAGGGGTTCAGATACATAAGGGGGTTAATCTAAATGTTATTTTGGATTTGGTGAAAAATCTCATTTATGATCCACCTGTTGGGTGTGTTTTCATAATACATTATGTACTATAAGTTCCATATCTTTTGATTTAAGCATACCTAATCATTCCCATGCAATAATTTGTGAAAAAACCTTTTCATGTCAATGTATTAAGTCATATTCAAAAGAGACATAAGACATTAAGTAATACATTGGGGGGATATCTAAAACCACACCCATAACATAACAATATTTAATATATATGTGTGTGTGTGTGTGTGTGTCTGTGTGTGTGTGTGTGTTTGTGTGTGTTTTTTTGTGGGTGTGTATGTTCAAAATAAATTAAATCATTTATCATTTTATAAAAAACACATAGAAATAAAATGGGCTTCAAATAGTATCACATAATATAGAATATATAATAGATTGGTCCATAAAAAATTCAATAAACCAAAATAATTATATCATAAACACTCCTAGATTGAGATAATTAATTTTAATCTATAAGACATATAAATTTTTATGTATATAGGGAAAATAAATAAGAATAATAGAGTTTTGGAAAAACATTTTTTTCATTGTCATAAAATTCAAAGATATTATTCTTTTTCAAATAAAAAATTTACTATAAGGTAAATTTAAAAAAATTTCAAAAAATCAAAATTAGAGAATATCTAATAATATAAATTTTAGAATAATTAAGATTTATGTAAATATATATGTATTTAGAGATAAAAAATAAAAATGTGGAAATAAATGGATTTTTTAATTTCAAAAATATCTTTATTAAAACCAACATAATTTAAAGATTATTACAGAATAATTTTTGAAAGAAGTAAATATAAGTATGAAGATCATATAATATACATATTTGGTTTTAAAAATAATATATTAAAACATTTTTTGAATTAAGTACTATGGATATAGTGAAGAATGATATATTATAAAGAATAAGAATTATCCATAATAACATCCAATTTTTTTGATGAAGAAATAAATTAATGAAATATATTATGATGTCAAAATTTTTATTTTATAGAGGTATAAATAAAACAAATATGATATAATATTTGTTAGAATATGAAAATCTTAAATGTTTAAAGGAAATGGAAAAAGATTTCAACCCAACCAAGAGAGAATTGAGTCGACAACACCCTTACCACTTTTGTGACATTAAAATCCAAAACCCTTGAAAAATATAACATTAAATAATAATTAAATACCATGAATAAATATATTATAATGAGAAAAATGTAAAAAGTGATTGTATAAAACATAGAAAATAAAATATGTGTATAATACCACATATGTATCAAATGAGAAAATTGTGAGTTGAGAAACCATTACCTTGGATTCCTATTTAGTCATACATGATTTAACCTTTTATATTATAAAATTAAGTTTATTAAAAAAATTATTCATGGATTTTTTCATTTATATTTTGTTTCTTAATGACTATTTATTATTAAATTTCATTCATTTTTTGTTTTTTTCTCTCTCAACCATTTGGGCTTGTTCGAAAAATTCCTCCAAAACTTCTCGAGTACATTAATCAGTGTAAATATGGTTATTTAATCATTTCATACTCCACATTATTTTTTGAAATACTAGAATATAATTATTATAATGTTTTATTAAATTCAATGTTTAATTAGTTATATTTTTTGGTACGGTTTTTATAGAAAAAACATGCGATACACTTATTTCATTAATTTTTAATGAAACAATGGTGGCATTTTAATAATGAGTTAAATATTAATATTATAATTGAATAACCGAAAATAATTATTTAAATAAATTTTACTTAATTTATTTTTGTAACCATCTATAAACATTAGTTATGAATATTTAAATACATAATTCCTGGATGTCGTAGTCCACAGGTAACAAAATAGGGGTTTTCATTTGTTTTTAATGGATAAAAAGATTAAAGAAAATTGTTGTTCTATAAAAATAATAAAATTTAAATATAATAATTATAATATATAATAATTTCTGTATGGATAGAGTATATTTTTACAATGTCAAAAAATAAAAGGTAATGAAAATCAGTTAATAATATTACCAATTCCATTGGATGTATTCTCTTAGACTACACCTTAAGGAACCATGAATTTGTCTATTGGGGAGGCCAGCAACCCTGGGATCTTGGGTATTAGATTGGGGATATATTAGATAATAGTTGTTTTGATCTAAATGGGTTCTTTTGGGGATATGTTGGGTGGTGAAGTGATCCTTTTAAAAGTAAGAGGGGTAGAACGCTAGTAAATACTCATAACATTATATTAAATTCATGTCACTTTCAAAGGAATGATGATCAGAAGAGTAGAATTTTGGAGAAAATAATATTATTGGTCAAACCATTCCTCATACAGACCAATAAAGAGTAAACATGGATATATTTCCATCCATTTCCACTTAATTTAGATTTTTTCAATAATATACAGTTACTGGAGTTTATTTACCTTGATTACTTATTTTTAAGAGAAAAATGAAATTGATATTCTTACCTATTTTGGATATTATAATTAAAAATAGTTAAACCATTTTATAGTATTAAATTTCTGTAGGTGATAAAAATTAATTGTAAAATAATAAATGTATAACACATAAAAAATTAGAAAATAGTTATAACTTTGGTTCCAAAATATTAATCATCGATTTCTATGAAAAAAATAATATTTTTTTAATTTATAATTTTAATTATTAAATAGTTATTTTTTCCTAGAACAATTTAATATATTTTTATGTCATATGTAGGCCATGATGATGTCATAGAAGTTCTGGAATTTGTAAAGAATTAATTTTGTATTATTCACCTAAAAAATCGAACTTTCTTGAAAAATAAAGAAATATATTTCTAAAATAATATTCTCATTAAAAGTCCAAAAATGATGTTCATTTTTTAAAATTTAAAATTATAATATTTGGGATGTTGAATCTTAATTTATAACACGAAATATAATAAAAATATATTTTTATTAAAATTTTAATTTAAAAAATAATAACTCTAATTATTATTATTTCCTATAAATTACATACTATTTTAGTTTCAATGTATTATTCATTTAATAAATATATTTTATCATGATTTAACCATAATGTTTTAAATTCTTAAAATAAAAATACATAGTGATTAAAAATAAATTTTCAGAAAAATATTTTCAAACACATGAAATATTATTATTTAGTTATTAGTTATACTAATTGAATTATTTTAATGCATTTTTATGGAAAAAACATTACATTTCCTTAAATTATAAATAACAAATGTATATAATGCATTCTATATGTTAATAATATATTACATAATTTTTATTTAGTCATATCCTTTACAAAAATGACCCTTCAAGATATTTTCACAATAGTCAAGGATAAAACAAGTAACAATAATTGTCATTAGTGGAGAATAAGATATCAGGAATCTCCTAGTGATTTCCATTGTATTGAAATAATCCCATAAAAATATCTATCAATCTAGAATTTTGTTTGAGTTCAATTTGGGTTTATTCTAGGGAAAACCCAAGAGAGGATACCTCCCTTCCAAGATTGGACATATGAATGTTTTGAGGAACAATTTTACTACTTGATGAAATTTATTCTCCTTTATTTAAATATTTCATAATATATTCACTTATATTTATACCCAATAATTAAATGGATTAATAATAATTATCATATTTATTAGTTAAAATATTATCTTAATAAAATGTATCCCAATTAATTTTTTTTAGTGATTCATGTAAAACAAGTCATTGAATAAAATATTTATTGAAATAGAAAATAAATATTAAAATTTTATGTTGTTACAACCTCCAGCTTAATAAATTTAGTATTAATCATATTATTTTGGACTCTAAGTGGTATTTACCTTTCATCACATTCCATTTTTAGTTTTACAATGTGATATTCATGCACTTTACTTTCCTATAGTACAGAATTTTCATATTCCTTATTCTCCTAGTATTAAATTTTGACTGAGAATCTGATTCGTTCATAGAGACTACGTAGTTTTTCTAATGAAACGATTAATTATATCAAAACATTATCAAAATAAACTACCTAAAAATATCCCTTTTATATTATTCAATAATCAGATAAAAAATTTCATTAAAATTTAATGTACTTTCTTCTTTAGTATTGACATTTTTTGTGAGAGTGTTATAAATTTATAACATTACAACCAATAAATCTTCCCTAGCATTAGTCTCAAAATCTCACTATGTTTTTTTCATCATGTTGACCCTTGAAAAATAAAATGTGTGTGTAACCACCTCAATAAATGATTTCATTAAATAATACATGACTTTAGATTAGATTTCTTAAATCAATGATATATAATCACACTCATCACATTTAGGACTATATTTATCATAGGAATAATTTTAATCCAATTTAATATAAAAATTGAAACTCTGATTACCTTTAGATTGGGGTGATTCCTCCATCTCTTATGATAAATTTCTATGCCTTTTCCACTCTCATTTATTTTTGTTTTCCATGTCCTTTATAGAAACCAATATCATTATAGAAATAAGAATGAAAAATGAATTTTTAATCTAAGGTAGTTCATAATACTTTCCAAATATACACATAATATCCTTCAAATAAGAATCATTGGGACTAAAAACAAGATCTAACCAAAGGTAAACTTGTTCCACTATACCAATTTTTTTGGAATCAATAAAATTGTATGAAACATTGGAATAGTTAAAATAGTATTTCCTAGATTTTGAGCTGATTTGGAATGAAGTTATGGGACCCATAGAACCTCATTTATTGATATCCTAAAAATATTAAATATTTTATATCACAGGCGCATGGTTTTTAAAAAATAATGGAATAACTCCCAAATGGTGTCTCCTATAGGAAATCAAGGACATTCATTAAATATTGAACATTCATTTTACCCTAGGTATCTTATAAACTTTATTGCCAATGGAAATTGTAGCTTAATGAAATCACCAATGGATTGATGGGTAAAATTAATAAATTAAATTTATTTATTTATTTATTGAATAATGAATTAATATTAACCTACCTAATATCTTTGGATACCTTCATACATATCCATTCTAGGGTCAGCTATATAACCCAAGAGATTGAGTAAAGGGTTTGTGGAAGAAATCATTGGCGGGAAGTTTTGGAATCATGGAGCGATGATCAGAATATCATGATGTTTTTATTAACAATATAGTTCTACTATCTCACCAATTTCAAGGACAAGTAAATCATTAATCATTAGTTATCAATCCAAACTTTTGGCATGAATTTTTTTTGTTTTAGTATCTATTCATGGTGATGAAAGAGATTTAATTATTATGGGGATAAATTCATAGATCACAGCCAAGGTTTTCTATTAAATTTTAACTTCCAATAATTAGGAATATAATGTTGATTGGTTCTGAAACCATGGTTTTATGTCATTTTCTATATATTTTTAAAATGATGGTCAATTAAACACAAGCTTCATTGTATTATCAATTTTTTCATGATTTTCTTCATTAATTCATCAATTATTACTAGTTTTTGATTAGTCAGTGATTTAAAAATACACCATAAATAAATTTATAGAAAGATTGATTTATTATTTCATAGGTTTCATTATTTTGATCTAAGGAATGAATAATATCATTACAAATTAGTATATAAAAAGACAATGGATTGAATAAATGGTTTTAATCTGGAAGTTTCATGTTTAAACAATGTGGTGTGATGGGGGGTCACAAACAAGCAGTTGGGTGGAGAAACTCTTGCCACCGGTGATGGATCTGGCTCGGTCAACCATATATCAGTGGTCTATAGAATATTTTGTACTAAAATTGGTTACAATATTGATTCTATTTAGATGTGTTAAATAGTCTATACATTTTTTATAAAATTGATGTGGTATAAAAGACATGTACTTTATAATAGCACATGCCATATGGTAACCTTTGTATGGTGGATAGGGTTTATGCAATGAGTTAAACATATAACATTGTGTGGCAGTACCACATTCCATGTCTCCCCTAGTTCTTCATTTTGGAATGTATAGGTAGTAGACACCCCAAAATCCATGTGACCCCACACGCTATGTGTAGAGGTGGAACACCTTGTATACTAAGGAAAGTGTCTATTTTGGTTCAAAAAACACTCACCGAGTGATGTCCTAACTATTGTACACCATGTACCCTAGTTTACCTTCTATGTATTTTGAGAAAGATATATCATGTGAAATAGTAGTATGCAAGCACATCGAAACATAGTGATATAAGTCGTATACAAATGTGGGACACATACTTTACTCCTTTTAGTTTATGTTAGATGTATTGGTATCCTCATACAAACTTCAATATGATATTTGGTGAGTTACATAAAATTAAACAAGAATAGAAGCATTAACCTGGTCCATCCTTAAGAGGGTATGGTGATGAATCCCATCACGAGCATAGGATAAGAGATCCCCTCTACAGGTTAGTCCCAACTATAGTAAACTATACATTTGTCTGTCTTGGGTTGTGATCCCCTATCATTCATCCCTAGATTGTGTTTGGTATCATGTTACCAACATCCAAGTCATGTTACCCCCTTCTTATGAGGTTATCTGATATATTTTTATGCATCCCCAATAGACCGTGGGAATTATCCCCTATCTAGGTATCAACATCACTTGTCTCTTAGTGTGGTGTAGTCTAATTGTTTGAGTAACTAGAATGATCCCTCTAAATTTATACATGCATCTCCATGGAAAGACCTGATGCGTGTGACCTCTTAGTTCAATGTCCTCATCTAAAAAATTCCTGATGAGGGAGTTTTATTGGACACGTGTCACCTTTGATCCCCTAGTAGAATCATCCACTAGTGGTGAAGATATGACCACACCTTGGAACTTATATTATCAATTTGAGCATATCTAGATTATCGTGTTCATTACATTGGAATCATGACTTAGAGATGATACCCTCTTTGATGTTACGTGTTTATTTATTTTGGTTTATCCAACTACGTATTTTTATACTCACCCATGTGTAGTATCTTCTTTCACATTTCATTACTTATACAGAAAACATGCATTTTGAAAATGTCATAAGGGGACCCAAAGTAGGTGGGGGATATATCATACTATAAAAACATTACATGGTTTTTGTATTTACATCCTAGTAGTAGTTTCCACTCTTTATTAGAAGGATCCAACCTTTTCTTATTTTGGTGGGTTTGTATTCAGACCATGCATTTTTTTGTACACATTGTACTACTCTAATGTGGTATTAGTTTTTATGGATTCATTTACAATATAATTTTCTTATATTATATCATTATATTTTTTATAGAGATTGTTTTGTGTGTATGAACATTAATCTAAGGCCTCACATGTGTGTGTTATACCTCCTCTGCTATAGTCTCCAGCTAAGTGATCCTCAGTGGGTCAGGTCATGAAAGATTGGTATCAGAGGAAACTTCCTTAGGACCAGAGTGTATAGATAGTATTGGTGTAAGGTTTGTATTAGGAACAAAAGAAATAGTGTTATAGAGTCTCAAGTTTTGATCTCTATCTAGGGAAACATTTTATGTTGTGGACACCAATGTTTCTATAAAATGGGACTCAGATGACCTATTTGTCGACTCGAAACATGTATGAACTTATTGTAGGTAAAATAATGTTTTGTGAATTATATAAGAATTGGTTGTGATTTCCATGTCCTTCTTGAGTTGTCTATCCCAATATTCTCTTATTATCATGGTGTCTCTCAACTATCACTGGATTCTTCCATGATAATATCTAGGTAATATTCTATTATTGGACCATGATCATGATTCTCTTACCAATTAGACTCTATTCTAGAGACCTATGCAGGAGGCAGTTCCTTTGAATGGATATTAAGTGGTGCTTACACACATTTATTAAAATTTTAAACCACATTTGGGGGATTAGGTGGGTGCTCCCCAAAAGAATTAATGGTATGCAGTTATAGTGGTACCAAAATATGGAACACTTTTGTTGAGTACACTTCATGAGTTTTTGAGGTAGTGATTGCCTAGCATTCATGGTGATCTTGACCCCCGGGAAATAGAGTAATTTCACATGTTTGTGGTGCAAGTCCCCCCCCAGTGGGACCCCTATTATTGATGGTCATGGTGGAGACCATTCTCCAAGGTGATACAAGGATTTTTTTGGAATATTATGCTTATGATATGTTAAGGGGATTTAGACCTAAAACTATAATATATGGTTTTATAATCAAGACTCATTCCCTTGTGAGATGACATAAATTCATAAGGTTGAGTAAGTTCCACCCAAGCTGCATAGTATCAAGGTGTGGTGGATGGATTCCTATAATTTTCATGTTTTAGTCCACTCTTGATATTATATAGACTCGGATAAAACCATTTTGGAGACAATATAGGAAAGGATAAAGATATCTATAGGTTGTGGAACAAGAAAATGAAAATACTCTAGGCGTAATTTGATGTGTCACATGTGCTTCTTTATATTAGTTGTAGTTTTAGTATATGAAGTAACATTCTAGTCATTCCATAGTTTATCCATTTTGAGACATAGAGTTTATAGTGGGTCTTTATAGCTAGAACCTTGCATTTTGAGGCTCATATTGAGAAATATTCAATGATCAAACACTTCTATTGATGATGTAAAATAACATTGGGACCAGAGAGATTCTTGTGGAATCTCACCATAGTAGTGGTGAGGCCCTATTTTTTTCTCAAAATAGACTGGATACATACTGAACTTGAAAATATTAAATTTTACTAGTAAATATTTTGGTGTATCATAGTTATTCTCACAAAATTATCCTTCTCTAGTAGGAACATAATCCTAGGAAAATAAATATGAGCTCATATGAGAGAGAATAAAATTGATTTCTTAAACATTTGTCCAGTATGAAACTTGGTGAAATAGGTTCTATGAGATTTTTGTTTTCTATGGATTTGTATGAGTAGGATATATTCTTTCCAAAATATGTGTTTGTATTACCTTCCTAGGGAAAGATCAACATCTATATTGACCTACACTCCAGGAAATCCCTTGTATGTGTGCCAATATATGATATTTCCCTCGTATAGATGTGGAATTTAAAGGTGTGGTTAGAGGATATAAAAATGAAGGAATTTGTTAGATATAGTGTGTTTCATTGGTCATCCCCTATTTTTTTATCCACATTAACATACAATATCTTCATTTTATTAATAGATTGGTATCACATGTATTAGGTCACTATTATGATGAATTATCCAACTCTGGTAATTGATTAATTCTTCGACAAGTTTTTGGGGGTGTAGTAGTTCTTAGAGTTTGACCATAGTATGAGTTATCACCAGTTCCATGTTTAAGGGGATGATATACCAAAAGTGTATTATCAGATCATTGATGTTTACTTTGAGTTTTTTATTATACCCTTCGGTGCATTGAACTCCCAAATATAGTTTATGGGACTCTTGAATTCCATCTTCAATCCATTCTTAGATAGGATCAAGGTGGTCTTTATAGATGTCATCCTCATGTACTCAGCATCATAGGAGGCTCATGCAAGATTTTTTATGATGGTCTGGGATATACTCTATGAGAACCATCTATATGTGAAGCTCTTGATGTGTTGGTTCTTGATTTACGAGGCCCACTTCATGGGGGATTCCATCTTTGAAGTGGTAGCAGCAGTCTACCCAATAATGTTTTTTAAGTGTTATCTTAGAGGACACCCGTGTGTAGCATCATTTGGATGAAAAAAAATTATTACATATTTATTGTTTATTTATTTAGGATCAAAGAACCTATAACAACCTTGAACTAAAATGGTTATCCTTTAGTGAGGGAAATGAAATGGAAGTAAGATTTTGGGGAGTTAAAGTGGTAGTGGAAAAGCTCTCTAATATTGAGATGTCTAGAGTAGGGTTTTTTTTCATGGTTTTAAATATTTTCTCCATATCTATACTTGAGTTAATTATGATTCAAAAGTAAAAATTTGGTTCTTATAATTCCTATTATAGGAGGCCCCATGGGAAAGAATACATTATGCATGAATTAAAGCCGGTGGTGGTTGATGTCACCATGAAGTCATAGAGATGCGGTTTTTTGGGAGGGAGAATCAGAATAATTAAAGATATAATAGTATTAACTATATATTTTCATATAATGATATTATCCTAAGATAGAGTTTATGGTTGGAGTACCTACAGTTTTATAGATTTGTGATAGCCTATACTCCAATGAACGATAATATGATAGTGATTTCTCACCACATTGATTTTTATTCATAGTTATTGACCATAGAGATAGATAATTTAACCCATTTACAGTTTAATTTTGTGGATGGGGATGATATAGTATACCTCCAATCAATTTTCTTCACCCCTAAACTTATTCATCATGTCAGAGAGGCAAAACTTGGAAATATCGATTAAGAGATCTAGCGTGACCATATTTCCAATGACCATGATCAAGATGGATTGTTTAAAGGTGGAGAGAATATCATCCTTTTTTAGGATGGGAAGTGGTGATATTTACACTATACGATGAGTTGTTAAAGTATTTTTACACATTTAACTTATAAGTGCATCTTGTAGAAGTACGGATGAATCGAGATCCATTAGTTTTATTTTGGGTGGCACAAGATATAGTAGTGTGTTGTTTTTTATCTCTTGATGTATCACCAACCAATAGGTGAAGATCGAGGTGTTGGGATGGAATTATAAGTGGTAGGGATTTATATTTTATTTTGTGAAGTGGACACCACAATCTGTGAGATTTCATAGTGTTCTCTTGGTTATCATAGACCAACTCACCAAGTCAGCATGCTTACTAACCATCATAGGGTTGAGTTTAGTGTAGAGTTTGAGAAAACTGTAAATCAATGATGTAGACTAGATTCATGGATTTTCCTTGATGATCATTTCATATTGTAATGATACCTTTAGATCATGATTAAGGAAAATATTATAGGAGATAATTAGGACTTAGTTGAGGCTGAGCATGAAATACCCCTAAGATAGATGGCTAGACAGAGAAAACCATTATGCTTCTAGAGGTCTTTATTTGTTCTATCATGTTCTATTATGGTAATATATAAGAGGTTTAGATACACTCATTGCATTTATAGTTATAGAAGTTGTTATTCCACTATCCTTACGACACCTTTTGATGCTTTTTACGGAAGACCCTATAGGAGACCACAGTTTTGGTTGATGAGAGATAAGGTAGTTTTTATTGGCCCAGTGATGGTGATACTAATGATAACTATTGTGTAGGCCATCTAGGGGATGATAAGGAATATACAAATTTATTCGTATTCCTATGAAAACCGATGGATAATTCATTTCTAGTTTGATGAGGGATGACAAGGGTTTCTAAAGGTCTCGCCTGAATGATTATCGTAGACATTTTGATGAGTATTCAAGCCACATCTAAGTTTCATTGGGCCTTTTTCAGTTAATATGAATGTTTGGAAAGGTGAAAATGTTTTTGACCCTACCACTATAGTTATACTGGGTTCATGGGGTTTTCCACATGTCATAACAAAGGGGATATATTCATAATATTTCACATGTTATCGACCTAGGTGATATAGAAATTAAGGATGCAGTTACCCTCTTAGTGTACACAATGACCAATAAGGATAAGACCCATAGATCATTAAATATATCCTTGGTGCATGTATTTTGGTATTATGGGAATATCCATGAGAGCTCGTGATAGAAAAACAACCAAATGCGAGCTCAATATCTTCACATGTCTGTGTATGTTTTCTCTTTTTGGATTAAAAGACTTAATGGATGGGAGAATGTAGAGAATCTAAATTTTCTTTAAAAAATAATATTTTAATTAATTTTTCTGAGGTTATTAAAGGAGTCTATGGAGAGTTCTAGGGCATGTTGACACTTCATGTTGATATATTAAAAATATTAAATATAATATATCATTCCCACATGGTTCCTTGGAAATAAGGGAATAACACCAAAATGGTGTCTTATAAGGGAAATTTAGGACCTCAATTAAATCTAGAACATTAGTTTCACCCAAGCTGGGGTATAAACATTATCAGTATTGAGTGTTGGGACTTAATGAAACTGAAATCAAATCATTAGTTCAAATAAATAAATCAAATTAGTTTAGTTGTGTATTTCTTAAGAATGAATATTAATGTATCCTACCTCTATTAATAAACTATTATAAATCCCTTCTGGGTTTAATTTCATAACACTAGAGGGGTTGGGAGAGGTTTTTTGGGGAAAGAGTTAGTTAAAAAGAGTGATATCATGGATTTATGATTTGAAATAATTGAATTTTTTTCGTAATCAATAGAATTCCATGATCTCATCAACAACAACGATGTGTAAATATTTCTTCATAAGTGATTTATTCGATCCCAAGTTTGAGTTTATAATTTTTTGATTTAATACCCACTTGTGATTCTTCATGATGAATGAAAATTAATTGGTGTGTATATTAATTCATTAATCGCCTATTGGGATTCTCATTAAATTATGAAATCCTAGAATTATGAATATGATACTGATTTGGTTTTGCAACATGATTTTATATCATGTTATTTATATTTCCTAAAGTATGGATAAAAAACATAGAATTTATTAGATTATCGCTTATTTGTTTTATGATTTTCTCCTTTTATTCATCCTTAATTATAGGTTTTTGATTGGTCATTGATTCGACAATACCCCAAAAATACATTTCCTGGTGCGATTGATTCATTTTTTTATGTGGGTTTTAGTATTGGGATCAAGGTGTGCTGAAATTTTGTGTGAGGAGGATCTATTATGATGAAAATTTTGATTAATGAATTTCATCATTTGTTTTTTTGGTATTTCAGTGCATTGGTAGATTCCCCACAAGTAGATGTGTGGATGAAATATTATCCTTAGAAATTGATCAATCTTGATCAAACATAAATCTGAGATCTATGGTAGATTTTTTGTTAGAATAAATGGAAGTGGAAGTGTGGGTGGGATATATGAACCACTATACATTTTTTTAAAAATAGATATACATGGAATATAGTTTAAAAGAATATAAATTGTGTGGTAACCTCTTTCTGGTGGATAGTTTTCACATTGAGAGTCAAATATCACATTCAATCCATGTGTCCCATGTATTTTTTAACCCCTAGTTAGCCATATCTACATATCTATGGAGTATAGTACTAGGAATCTGTGTGACCATACACATAATATGTGTAGGATAACACCATATGTACTTTGGAAAGTACCCAGGCATGGGAAGACGGCACATGTCAAGTGACAGAACAACCTTTTCTTGTTGTGTATCTCAAGAAAGAAATTCCATGTGAGACCTCAAAAAATATATAGTTCCATACCCAGTGAGACACATTGAATAACCTCTAGGACACACTATGTACTCTTCTAGGGATGTTTGGAGCATTTTTTTCTTCTAATTCTACCTTCAGTATGAGCATGGGTGAGTTCCCTCAAACCATACCAATGTGGATGAATTACCTTGGTCCATACCAAATAGTGTATAGTAATTCATCCCATATAGAGCACTGGGTGGAAGTCCTCACTATGGGATCATCCTGAATATAGTCAAGTGTCCCTTTGTATTCCTTGATGTGTGATCCTCTTGTAGTTTCAAGGCATAGAGAAAGCATCCTTTGATAGGTTTACCAACTCATATTTTAGTTTTAAATCAAGATTAATCATTACATTAAATTATTAAAACATCATCTCTATTGAATACTATGGAATTCATGACAATATTAAATTAAAGAAACCAAAAGTGGGGATTCATTATATGTAATTGATAATTAATTTATGGGTGCATATGAAGTTACCTCAACTCATAATTATAATTTTTTGAGGATCCAATTGAATATATCCCATCACAACATCATTCTTATAAAGGATCCAATTGTATAATCCATTCATAGGTGATCCACATGCCAACAACAATTTCAAAACATCATAGTAGAATCATCAGGTTCTAGCACATCCGATCTTCATCTCTTTTATTTTTTAGGTTTGAATGCAGCCAAAATCTTCTTATGATAGAAAGAACTCTTGATGTTATCTCATTTGCTTAAGATAATAGGGTAGAGAGAAATCTATATCACTTCATCTATCAATATGACTTGTGGGAGTCTCACTCTATAAATTGTGAACACCTATTATTTTTTAGAAATAAATATAATTTAATATTTATTGTGGAAGGTTTAGGGATGGAAAATCACACATAGGCCCTTTCCCAATTCTGTAATTCTTAATGAACCCATTTCTAATAATAATAACATAAATATTACTATTAAATTAATGAAATGTGTAACAAGTAAATAATATTAATAAATTTAATTTATACCATTTCCAATTAGTCCATTAAGCTATGTCCTCTTTTGCACTTTGACATATAATGATAATAGATTAATGAAAATTTAATAAATAAATGTTAGTGAATTATTCTATGATAAATATAATAATTATTTTATTCACTAAATATGAAAATAAATATTCATCATTATTTAATTCAGTTATTTTTTTAATACATATTCATTAAATTAGAGAGATCAACAAAACATAGATAAATATTAAAAAATTTATCTTGTTAAATTCAAGTAGAATCAAACTGAGATTGTGAATACACATAGCGTGTGACACTCTAGACCTATTTATCATTATTACTAGTAATTATCACCTAGATTCCATGGTTAGAATCTAAAAAATTAAATTGATCCATAGAGAAAAAATTCAACTTTTTAATTATGTCAAGCCTCTTACGAATTCTTACCATGTAATATTATCATTTTATCACAATATCTCAAATCAAGAATGTTTCAAGATGGGGTCATCAACTTATATTCTTGATGTATATTTCTTTGAAAATACAAAAATTAACACTCTTATCAAACACAATGACCATGGATTAATTTATTCCGTCCCATTCTCGTCCAAGGGAAAGAGATATTAATTTTAAACAATATATGAAGGGGATAAATCCTTTATCTCATTATCTAGTAATGAAATAACACTCACGAATCACCCAAAAATCATACTTAAATATGAGAATATATCATTATATATTTCATAAATACATAAAGGGACATGATTTATAATATCTATTAATGCTAATATTAATGTCTAAGGAACAATCTTTACATCTTCAAGTTGGAATATCCAATGAAACATAGCAGTGTGGATATCTTATTAATGGGTATTTCATCATGACCCTATATCTTGGGGATTACCAAGGGATAACACCAAGAGAATGTGCCTCAATGACTTATGAGCCTCCTACCCCTAATAACTAGTATTTTTTATGTCCTTTCATTAAATATCATTCTTCTATAGAATAATGTTCAAGAATAATGTCACGGAACCTCTAGGTTCTCATCATCGCAGGGAACTACTTTGACCATTTATTTTGATATACATTCTTATTAAATATTCCCATTAAAATGTCATATAGAGTAAAAATAATATTTTTATGAGAACACATCATTAGTGATGATAAAATGTAATAATGTACTAAACAAGTTGCTTCTGTGACAAAAAATACATTAGATTCCAACATGCACTAGTTACCAATGAATATAACGTTCAGTCTACTTGCTTTCACATGATGATCATGCCTCTAATGAGATAAATACTTGTTTAATAGGTCTATTTTGTTTTTTACATTCGATATACTACTCACTATGTGTTCACCTCATTGAAAAAAATCCCCATAGATGAAACATTTATAGTATGTGATTTATGTTATTATGTGACCTTGGTTACCTAAAAGAGGCACCATTGTAGTGTTATCGCATTAAAATGTGATGGGGTCTTTAGTTAAAGGAAATGTATCATGATTTTAAGAAAATTTATGAAAACAAAATTATTCCATTACTACATTAGAATGTTCAATATACATAGAATCTAATTTAAAATCAGTAACAACTGGATTTTTATAACTCATCTACTTCACAGATCCTAAATTGAGGCAAACTACATTTCCAAACTAAAACTTTCTATAATTATGATCCTTATGAAAAATAACATATATATAAGGCATGATGGCTATTTCTTCATCTCCTCCAAACACCATGAATATATCCTATGTAAGCCTCATATACTTAAGGATTTCTTTAATAGAAATCTAATGTTTTCATCTGGATCTTCTTAATATCTTACTACCATTCTAAAAGTATGTTCAACATCATTCCTTATACATATCATGGCATACATTATGGATCCTATCACAGTTGTATACATGATGTTACTCATTCTCTCTCCTTCCTCATTTTTATGAGAACATATTTTCTTGTATAGATATTTACCATGGGACACTAGAACCAATACTCTCTTGGATTTTTTCATATATAACATTTTTATTATTTTTCCAATATTTATACATTTATTTAGTCTAGAATCCTCATGGATCTATCATTCATGATCCATATCCCTAGAATATAGGTTGTTTAACATATGCCCTTAATTGAGATTCACTTTCTCAACCATACCTTAACCTCTTTTCCATCTAGTGTACCATTTTGAGTTAATAAAATGACATTAACATATATTACTAGAAAATAAACTGTTCTCCCACTATACCATTTGTAAACACAAGGAACACATTAATTATTAATTAAACCAAATTACTTTATGGCTCTGTCTGTAAATACCTAGAAATTTCAAGGAAATTTTTTTTCTTAATTTTATTTGGAATTTTACAAGAACGCAGTTTCTGACGGCACCTGATTCCGAGGCCCGGTATGCCTGGAATCATTTTCCGAAGATTAGCTCAGGTACGTTCAGTGAACGGACGAGTGGGTTTCTCTAACTTTTGAACCGATGCTCAGAATCAAATTCTGAGGGCACCGATGGAATCGCAGCGCCGGTAATTGCTTAGAAACACCGTTTCCGGAGTTGCGTTTGCTCGGGTGTGGTTTTTAATTGTTGGGGTTAAGTTAAGAAATAAAATAAAAGTGGTGCAATCGGTTTTTATTTTATTTTGCGTAACTTAAGTTAAGTGGATGATGTGGTACCCACAATATCCTACCCATTTGGTAGGATATTTGTGAGGTGGGGCCCACACGATCCCCATAGTTTCTTTTCTTCTAAGCAACGCACCCACACCCCCCCCCTTTTTAATGAAGTCACCTCATGAGTTTATTCTGGTTAATAAACGCCTCATTAATTGGGAAGTTTTAAACTCCTCAATTAATTGTTCGTTTCGTTTCTTTTTGAATTTCAAACGCTGACTTGTGCGTTAATAAAATAAGATAACTCTTATTTTATTTCTGTTGGAACTTGCTGCGTGGAGAGGATTTGGAGAAAAACCTTCTCCTTCGACGAAGAACGCGAAGAACATGAAGAACACCGACCTCCGATGAAGATCGATAAGAACGCTAGATCCTCGTAGATCGATGACGCGACACCGAAGAATGTTTTCTCTGCGACACAACAATCCCCCTTCAGCGACACCTTCTTCCGCGACGTGCAATTCCGTGACAAACCTCGTTCGACGACTACACTCGAGGTAGGGGTTAATTTTGTGTAAGTTTATATTCTCATGGTTCCTTCCTCTTTAAACAAAGAACTCGGATCAACTCATCCTCAAGTTGATCCGCGAATTATTTCTTTTGCAGGTTGGGAATATTTATTTGCGGGGAAAACGGTTTGGGTTGATTTCTTTTGTTCGTGAAAAATCCTTGTTGTTCTTCGTCTTTTGGGCCGCTTGTTACCAACTTAGCAGGAGGAGGTCGGATCGCATGAACACGTCCGACTCTCCTCCCCATTTGTTTTTTTGATTCGTTGCGGCATGAAAAAAGGCGGCGCCGTGCAACGGCACCGCGCGGACATGAGAAAGAACGCAGCAAAGAAGCGCGGCACCGTCGCACCGCGCCGTTGAGGCCGAACGAACCGCGGCCGGAGTCGGGGCCGCGGAGGCGATTGAAGACTCCGGTGGTTGATCGTTGTGTGCGGATTGATGAGCGAAGAAGTAGGCCGCACGGGCGTTTTGAAACCATCGCAATAAACTGCGGATCCCGGGAGATCCGCCGGCGCAAACGGTGGGAAAAACGGACCATCGGAGCGCGTCCGGTGGTCCGTGGAAGGTGACATCGGCGCGGCGGTGCTGGCGGCCCGCACCGGCCAGCCGCCCAGAGGCGGCGGTGGGACAACCGGATCCCGCAGCCGTGCGGGATCCGGGGAAGATGCGGTGGCTCGCACCACGTTCAGTGCAAAGGGTCGGGGGCAGCGAACCCCCGCGTCCGCTCAGCGCGCACGGCACCCGCTGAGCCGGACCGGCCGCACCGGGCCAGGCTGCCCAGGCCGGGCCGGGCCGCCCGTGCTGGGTCAGGCCGCCCGTGCTGGGCCGGGTCGTGCCGGGTCGGGCCGCGCCCTGATGGGCCGGACCCGGACCCGGGTCGGGTCGACCCGGGGCCCGATCCCCCATTTCTGACTGTTTTCAGTCATTTACCCATATCATGGGCCACAAACCTCTGATCGACACACCTTCAGTTGCGTGGCGATCCTTAGATCGAGGCGGTCTTTTCTCTATATCACACTTAGGGTTTCGGAGAACATTGGGTATGGCCGGGTTGGTTCGAATACGAAACCAACCGGGCCCTCGGAGCAGAAATGCTTATATCTTGATCTCCAGACGTCTGATTGACGTTCCATAGACTTTGTTGGATTCCTCTTGATAAGACAAAACTTTTGGAATGATTAGCCTAAGTTTTGAATGCAATTGGATAGTGGTTGGGTTGGATTGTACCCGAAGTCCAACCGGGCCCCTAGAACGGAAAAGCTGATAACTTTCAGACCGGACGTCCGTTTGACGAACCGTCAGTGGCGTTGGTGATATTTTTGAGAAATGGTCCCTATGAGTATACCCTATGAGAGTTCGGGGTACAGTTGAGATATGGAGGGGTTGGTTCGCTCACGAAACCAACCCGGCCCCTGGGACGAATATGCTAATAACTCACAGACCAGGCGTCTGATTGATGCGTCGTCTATTGCGTTGAGACCCCTATGATGAGGTGGTCCTTTGAGATAATTCTTCGTGGGACTTTGAGATACTTTGAGTATCGACCTGTAGCTCGTGGAGCAGACCCTCCCAGAGACGAGCATGCGGAGTACAGAGACCGTGTAGCCGACTGAGACCTGACGACTGCTTGACTGACTCGACTTGGAGTGAGTCGACTAGCCCAGTGGACGGAGCACTACTTTGTTTGTGTACCGACCCATGGCGGACAGAGAACTACCTGTGTGATAGTGCAGACACGCGGTACTCGTCCGGAGAGTACCTCTACCGGCTATTAGGGGGTGTGCACTATTGTGTTTGGGTGGCATACCCCGGCGGGAAGCTCTACTGTGTTTGGGTGGTTGACCCGCGGTACTCGACAGGAGGAGTACCTCAACAGTATTAGGTTAGTAAGTAGTACCTCGGAGTTGTGATAGGATCACTGTACACTCCAGAGACGGGACTCTTCAGCAGTTATGGTTTTGATAATGAAAATACTGGTTTGAGCTGAGTCTATGAGCTTTGTGTTTACCTCATGATTGATATGGGTCACTTGATAACTTAGGTATATGTATGGGCATATACCTGGGTAGTGGTTATCCATTGATTTCATAATTTTTGTGTTTCCTCATGATTGATATGGTTATTTGATAACTTAGGTATATGTATGGGCATATACCTAAGTAGAGGTTATCTGTTGAGATCTTCTTTGTGTTTATCCTTGTTGGTTTTAGTGAGACCTTGAGGGTCTTGGGGTCCCTACTGAGTATCGTATACTCACCCCTGCACGGGCTATGCCTCCACCTCGTTGTGTTGGTTGCAGACGACAGGCAGCACTGGCAGAGGCTGAGTGTTTGAGGACTGGATGGTACCCGGAGGTGGACCACACGACGAGTCAGCATCCGGAGGTGGACTTCACGGTGAGACGACACTCGGAGGAGGTTGACGGGCGACAGCGTTGTGGAGGCTTTCTGTACCTATCCTCCAGGTAGGATCCGTGTTTGACGATCTAGGAGCTGTGCTATATGTACCTACCCTTCAGGTGGGGTCCGAGGACGACGACCCAGGAGCAGCTTCCTTTCTTCCAGCTGTTGTCTTTTTCTGTTGTACTTTTGTTCAGTTGTAGCTGTACTTTCAATTGGGTTTGTATTCTGGCCCATTTACTTTTTAGCACTTTATTTTGTACTTAGTGTTTTACTTCCACTTGTACTCTATAGTGTTTTGATTACTTTTATAAAGTCAATGAATTCCCAGTTATCGGGATTTACGCCTTTGGTGCTAGTCGCCAGCCCCTGGCCTATGGAAGGTGGGCTTGGGGTAGTCACGACACGGGCCCCGAGGATGGGTCGTGATAAATTGGTATCGTAGGAGTTCGATTCTACTGCAGAACTTATGACTCTGATATTTTCTTTCTGTGAAGCGATAGTGTTAAGAGTATCGAGTGTGGTTTTCAGTTCAGGGAGTCCAGTGTTAGTGCGGGCGGCCGACTTATCCATACACTAGGACACTGACAACTGATTTCCGACTATGTGCATGAAAACACTGATTGCGTGTGTGTTTCCAGAAGTTTTTAAAAAAGTCAGCTCAAACCAGGTCATCTCACCGTGTATAAATTGTTTGACTGTGTCACGTTGTTTCTTTCAGGATACCTTTTCACGGACGACCAGCTAGAGCCCAGAGGGATGTGCGTACTTAGATCATGTCAGGAGATGAGGCTTCGGTATAGGGCCCTCTTGCAGTTGAGGCACCAGTGGAGGCACCAGTGGTACTACCATACGTTGGGCCACTGATGCCACCAGCCCCAGCAGTAGGCGATGCACACCACTTGAGCGCGCTGCACGAGTTCCAGCGCCAGAGGCCACCCAGGTTCCAGGGAGAGACGGACCCGCAGGCAGTTGAGGATTGGCTGGAGGCTGTGGTGAGAGTCTTCAGGCTAGTGGGGACGCCAGCAGACTTCATGGTGATCTTTGCTGCCAGCCTTCTTCAGGAAGCAGTAGGCAGGTGGTGGGGCCACTTGTTCCAGTTTTGCGACAGGATGACCTTCACCTGGGAAGACTTTGAGACCTTCTTCAGGGTGGAGTTTGTGCCAGTAGCTCTACACCCCGAGCGTGTACAGGAGCTGCTGTCTTTGCCGTAGGATTTTCGATCAGTAGTCGAGTCATCTGTGGGCAGTAGAAAGATGATGCAGAGGTCCAAGAGGACCAGATCTAGCCGTACAAGGTGCAGGAAGTGTTATGAATGCGGTAGGAAGGGTCACCTGGCACGTTACTATCCGACTCCTCGCACAGTCTATCTGCAGGCTTTGGAGGATCCACCGAGGCAGAAGCAGCGGCGGGTGCTTGAGCAGTAGCCGAGCAGTGGACAAGGTAGTAGGGATCCGGGAGCAGGTGGACATGAGCGGAACTAGTGGATACATCCCTTGTACTTCTAGTTCCATATTTTTGTTGTATTTGTGTCTTCGTACTGTGAGATGCAATAATAAAAAGACACTTATCTTTGTGGTGTTTGATTTCCTGTCCTTTTGTTTGGTTGATACTGAGTAGTCACGGTTAAGACTGTTGACTTGACCCTCACTTTCAAGATATCTACTAGAGGAGACCCAGTGACCTCACACTGATGCCGATAGTGTGACTCGACCCTTGGAGGCGAGAGTGACAGGTTGATCTCTTGGTAGTAACGTCGAGGCCTTATGACGTCATCCATGGCATGAATACATCATTCATGTTAGGATTGAGTGTATTAGGCAATGGGTGTGGTTCATCCAGGGGATGAGACCGATTTTTTCTTTTCGGAAAAGGAGAAATTTTAGCATCTCTATTAGATCGTAGGCAAAGAAGGTGCAGATCATCCAGGAGCGGACGAAGACTGCACAGTGCAGTAAGAAATAGGAAACCAGTGCTAGTCTTAGAGACTCGGGCGTGTTAAATGTTTAAATAAGAGGAAGCTTAAAGGAGAGGTGAGTCTGCAAAGTAGCAGGCGTAGAGGCAGATCTAGGAGAGCAGCATGAGGTGGTGTATATTTTAACATGCTACAACCACCCGCCTTAGTTGTCCTCGCCAGGCATAGGGAGCTGGAGGGCGGTGGAAGAGTGCGGCTGCATGCGGTCAAGGAGTGTGACCCAATGAATCTAAAAATGATTCGAGGGACAGTCTGTGTCCACTACTAGCTGTCGTAGTAACAGACGTTGATATAAATCATTACTTCCTTCAACAAATCTCGTCCCAGACCTAGAGTTTCCGGTAAGCCATAGAGTTGACCCTCACCTCTGGAGATACCTTAGGAGAAGACTCGATAATCACACTTACGCCGATGGTGTGGTCAGACCCTCGAGGCGAGAGTTTCGGTTGGAATCTCTTGGTGGCAGCATTGAGGCCTTACGACGTTGGTTTGAGTATGGACTAGGCAATCACAGTTCATACACAAATTGACGGTATTAGGCAAAAAGGTTGTGGTTTAACTACGACGTCGGACGGGTTTTCCTTGGTCGGTGAAAAGGAAACCCCAGGCAGCACAGGATGAACCCATGCACAGGAGGGTGCAACCAATCACTCTTGAGTCAGTCAACCTTACCCTCATGGCAGTAGTCATTTTGAGTTTCAGTTCTAATAGGAATTAGAGACCTCTAGAGTTCGAGGATGATGATCACGTATTTATACGGGTCTCACCTCGATGAGGTTTACAGAGATGTGGCCGAGGCGACAAGTTATCTCCAATGTTCAACGGACCTTTCTAGGTCCTCAGCAGGGTAGGCGAGGTGGTTTACCACTTGACCCATCCACCTCAGTTGCACCAGGTACACGATGACTTCCACGTTTCTCAACTGAGGAGAAACATGCATGATCCTTCACATATCATCGACCATGGGGAGCTGGACTTTGGCGATGGGGTAACCTTCACGGAGGTTCTAGTGGGGATCGAGGATCGATAGGAGCAGATCCTACGAGGATGGTCGATTCCTCGAGTGCACATTCACTAGCAGTACGGGAACCTCCAGGTAAGCACATGGGAGCGGAAGGCTCAGATGCGTTCCCAGTACCGCTTTTGTAACCCTAGTTTGTGTTAAAGCTTTACGAGGACATAAATCCCTGAGGTGGGAGTAATGTAAAGACCCAGAAATTTCAAGAAATTTTTTTTCTTAATTTTCTTTGGAATTTTACAAGAACGCAGTTTCTGATGGCACCTGATTCCGAGGCCCGGTGTGTCCGGAATCATTTTCTGAATTTTATCTCAGGTACGTTCAGTGAATGAATGAATGGGTTTCTCTAACTTTTGAATGGGTGCTCGGAATCGAATTCTGAGGGAACCGATGGAATCGCAGCGCCGGTAATTTCTTAGAAACACCTTTTCCGGAGTTGCGTTTGCTCGGGTGTAGTTTTTAATTTTTGGGGTTAAGTTAAGAAATAAAATAAAAGTGGTGCAACCGGTTTTTATTTTATTTTGCTTAACTTAAGTTAAGTGGATGATGTGGGACCCACAATATCCTACCCACTTGGTAGGATATTTGTGAGGTGGGGCCCACACGATCCCCATCGTTTCTTTTCTTCTAAGTAACGCACCCGCACCCCCCCCCCCCCTTTTTTAATGAAGTCAACTCATGCGTTTATTCTAGTTAATAAACGCCTCATTAATTGGGCGGTTTTAAACTCCTCAATTAAATGTTCGTTTCGTTTCTTTTTGAATTTCAAACGCTGACTTGTGTGTTAATAAAATAAGACAAATCTTATTTTATTTCTATTAGAACTTGCTGCGTGGAGAGGATTTGGAGAAAAACCTTCTCCTTCGATGAAGAAAGCAAAGAACGCGAAAAAAACCGACCTCTGACAAAGGTCGACAAGAACGCCAGATCCTCGGAGATCGACGATGCGACACCGACGAATCTTTTCTCCACGACACGACGATCCCCCTTCCGCGACGCCTTCTTCCACGACATGCAATTCTGCGACAAACCTCATTTGACGACTACGCTCAAGGATGGGGTTAATTTTGTGTAAGTTTATATTCACGTGGTTCCTTCCTTTTTAAACAAAGAACTCGGATCAACTCATCCTCAAGTTGATCCGCGGATGATTTCTTTTGCGGGTTGGGAATATTTATTTTTGGGGAAAACTGTTTGCGTTGATTTCTTTTTTTCGTGAAAAATCCTTTTTGTTATTCATCTTTTGGTTCACTTGTTACCAACTTAGTGGGAGGAGGTCGAACCGCACGAACACGGACGACTCTCCTCCCCCTTTGTTGTTTTGATTCGTTGCGGCACGAACAAAGGCAGCGCGGTGCAACGGCACCGCGCAGACATGAGAAAGAACGCGGCGAAGAAGCACGGTGTCGTCGCACCGTGCCCTTGAGGCCGAACGAACCGCGACCAGAGTCGGGGCTGCGGAGGTGATTGAAGACTCCACTGGTTGATCATTGTTCATGGATTGACGAGCGACAAAGCAGGCCGGAAGGGCGTTTTGAATCCTTTGCAGTAAACTGCGGATCCCTGGAGATCCGCCGGCATAGACGGCGGGCAAAACGGACCACCGGAGCGCGTCCGGTGGTCCGCAGAAGGGGCTGTCGGCGCGCCCCGCTGGCGCGGCGGCGCCGGTGGCCGAAGGCGGCGTCTCGCGCCGCGTCCGGTGCAAAGGGCCAGGGGCAGCGCACCCCCGCGTTCGCTCAGCACGCATGACACCCGCTGAGCCGGACCGGCCACACCGGGTCGGGCCACCCGCACCGGTTGGGCTGGGCCGCGACAGCCGGGCCGGGCCGCGCCCGGATGGGATAGACCCGGACCCGGGTCGGGTCGACCCGGTTCGGGCCGACCCAGGGGGGTTGGGTCGGGCCGGCCCGGGCCCAGACCCCCCATTTCTGACTGTTTTCAGTCATTTTCCCATATCTTGGGCCACAGACCTCCGATCGACGTACCGTCAGTTGTGTAGCGATCCTTAGACCGAGGTGGTCATTTCGATATATCACACTTAGGTTTTAGGAAAACTTTGGGTACAGCCATGTTGGTTCGAATACGAAACCAACCGGGCCCTCGGAGAGGAAACGCTTATATCTTGAGCTCCGGACGTCCAATTGATGTGCAATCGACTTTGTTGGATTCCTCTTGATAAGACAAAACTTTTGGCATGCTTTGACTGAGTTTTAAATGAATTTGGACAGTGACCGGGTTGGATTGTACCCGAAGTCAAACCGAGCCCTTGGAACGGAAAAGCTGATAACTTTCAGACCGGTCGTCTGTTTGACGAACCATCAGAGTGTTAGTGATCTTATTGAGAAATGGTCCCTATGAGTATACCCTATGAGAGTTTGGGGTACAGTTGAGATACGGCCAGTTTGGTTCGCTAACGAAATCAACCGGGCCCTTGGGATGAAAACGCTAATAACTCACAGACCGGGCGTCCGATTGACGCACCGTCTGTTGCGTTGAGACCCCTATGACGAGGCAGTCCTTTGAGATACTTATTAATGGTAATTTGAGATACTTGGAGTATCGACCTGTAGCTCGTGGAGCGGACCCTCCCAGAGACGAGCATGTGGAGTACGGAGACCATGTAGCCGACTGAGACCTGACAACTGCTTGACCAACTCGACTTGGAGTGAGTCGACTATCCCAGTGGACGGAGCACTAATTTGTTTGGGTGCAGACCCATGGCGGACGGAGCACTACCTGTGTGACAGTATAGACCTGCGGTACTCGTCTGGAGAGTAACTCTTCAGGCTATTAGGGGGTGTGCACTACTATGTTTGGGTGGCATACCCCGGTGGGAAGCACTACTGTGTTTGGGTGGCTGACCCGCGGTACTCGACAGGAGGAGTACCTCAGCAGTCTTAGGTTAGTGATCAGTACCTCGGAGTCATGACAGGATCACTGTACACTCCAGAGACGGGGCTCTTCAGCAGTTACAGTTTCGATAATGAAAATCCTAGTTTGAGATGAGTGTATGACCATTGTGTTTACCTCATGATTGAGATGGGTCACTTGATAACTTAGGTATATGTATGGGCATATACCTGGGTAGTGGTTATCTGTTGATTTCATAATCTTTGTGTTTCCTCATGACTGAGATGGTTATTTGATAACTTAGGTATATGTATGGGCATATACCTAAGTAGAGGTTATCTGTTGAGATCTTCTGTGTGGTTATCCTTGTTGGTTTTAGTGATACCTTGAGGGTCTCGGGGTCCCTACTGAGTATCGTATACTCACCCCTGCACGGGCTATGCCCGCACCTCATTGTGTTGGTTGCAGACGATGGGAAGCGCTGGCAGAGACCGAGTGTTCGAGGACTGGACGGTACCCAGAGGTGGACCACACGACGAGTCAGCATCCGGAGGTGGACTTCACGGTGAGACGACACTCGGAGGAGGTTGACGGGCGAGAGCGTTGTGGAGGCTATCTGTACTTACCCTTAGGGTAGGATCCATGGTGGACGATCCAGGAGCTGTGCTATCTATACCTACCCTTCATGTAGGGTCCGAGGATGACGACCCAGGAGCTACTTCCTTTCTTCCAGCTGTTGTCTTTTTCTGTAGTACTTTTGTTCAGTTGTAGATGTACTTTCAGTTAGGTTTGTATTCTAGCCCATTTACTTTTCAGTAATTTATTTTTTTCTTAGTGTTTTACTTCTGCTTGTACTCTGTGGTTTTTTGTTTACTTTTATAAAGGCAATGCCTTCCCAGTTATCGGGATTTACGCCTTTGGTGCTAGTCGCCAGCCCCTGTCCTATGGAAGGCGGGCTTGGGGTAGTCACGGCCCGAGCCCCGAGGACGGGTCGTGACACCATAAAATTGAATGTTCTATGAGCTAGATGATTTCATTAACCCATAAATGGATCCCAATATCATTCATACATTTTTGAAATTTCATGGAGTCACAAACCCTTCTGGTTTTTTCATATACACTTCCTCTTGAAGGATACTATTAAAAAATGCAGTTTTGACAACCATTTTTCAAATCTCATGGTTATGGTAAGCTTCTATAGAATGAAATTTTATGATGTTTTTAAATATGGAAAATAGATAAAATGTTTCACCATAGTCTATTAGTAGATGTTTTCTAAACCCTTTATCCCCTAGCTATTCTTTTTTAGGTATTTACTTTAACTTCCATGCAATTCTTTCTCTTCAATTCCCATTTCCACAGAACATGCTTTACATAAACTGGTGGATCGATCAAAATGAAAACATGGTTCTAATACATGGAATAATTATTATTATTCATGAATTCATTTCATATTAAGGTTTTTTATCTTTCTACCTCCTCCTTACATGAGAGAGTACCATTATTATTTTCCAATAATGAGTTGTAATCATTGGTGACGAGAAAGCCATATATCTTTGGTCCTCTTACCTCTCTTGTGATCTTATGTAGTACTTGTGTTTCAAGAATAATATCTTCCATGGGTACCTATGGAATTGGTTCCTTTACCAACTCAATGTTATCTTGAGCATCAAATTCATTGAGTTCATTCTTTCTCCTACTATCTTTCTTGAGGATGTATTTCTTCACTTGAAAGTTGAAGTATCGTGAAAGATTAACTCTTTTAGTTAGAAGGGTTGAATAGGTATTATATTCTAATATAATTAGAATACCCTCTAAATATACAATTCATGCCTTGGGGTGATAGTTTGTTACTGGAGATATCATCAAAAAATTCCCAACATCCCTATTCATGAAAAAGTGAAAAACATGTTTCTTTCTAATCTATAGCTCTAAGGGAATAACATCTTATACTTTATTTAGTAATCAGTCTAGTAAGAATGGTTTCTTCATTAGTTTATATCCCCAAAAGGATAAAGGATGACTTTCTTGAATCATACTTAACCTTACTGTATTCTAAAACTTATGATTCATCCTCTAACTAACATCATTGCACTATAATTTATATGTTTTAAAGAGTTAGGATAAAATACCATAATCCAGTAGAATGTTGATAAAGTATTGGTTAAGATGTTAACCGCCTAGATATACTAGTGTTTTCCTTATATTATTACTAATATGATTCTCCAATTCATTCATGATCTCTTGGAACAAATCAATGGACCCAGACTTATACCACATCAAGTAGATAAAACCATATTTACACAAGTCATTGGTAAAATAAATAATGTATGAGAATCCAATTATAGCATCTACTTGAAAATTTCTGCACACGCCTGGGTGTAACAATTCAATAAGATATATGGACCTTTCACCTTGACAACAAAATGGTGGTTTTGTTATCTTGAATTATAAACAAGAATGACATCTTACAATAGGTTTTATCTTAAATAGGTCTAAATAGCCATAATTATAGATATTTTTTAAACACCACTTATTTCAGTGATCGAGATGGTGATTCCACAACTAAGTTTCATATGAGACCTATGTGTTAATTTCTTTTTAAATTTACAATATTTGGATTTCATAATTTAATACATCACAACTATTATTCAATTGTGGTGTACCATGACATATTATATCTTTATTAAATTATAAACCTTTATTTCAAAAACTAAAAAAAATCCCTCCATATCTAAAAAAATGGAAATAATTTTTCTGTAACACAAGGACATAATAACAATTACATAAAAATAAAATCAATCTTGTAACCAATGCAAGATGATAGTATCTAATGGCTAGAGTATCTATCCACACTCCATTGGTAGTCTGAAGTTCTACCTTGTCTCTTACAACCTTCCAAAATATACTTGGTTTTTATATATGGATAAAATGTGGGAACCATGTGTTGAATCTAATACCCAAGGTGTAGATATTAAAATATTACACTCGAAAATGAACACACTTAAAGCTTCCACTTACTTATTTTAATGGGTGTCATCCAATTTCAATGGAATATCGTGAAACATATAAAACATTCTACTTCTTTTTTCCTTTCCATGAATATGAAACGTTTTCTTCTTGTAGGGATTGTGCTTTGGATCATTACACTTCGAATGAATATTTGACCCCTTTTCCTTGTTAATTTTCACATTATTCCCAATTAGGATAGCTGGTCTGTTGTGAATCATTTATTTTTCACCTTTGAAGATAAGATTAATATGTTCTAATAGTGTCTTATCTTTATTGATCATATTATAATTAACAATAAAACTGTGGAAACTTTTTTGTCAATAGGTTATAATGAGATAAATTTTTAACAAATTAAGAATTTTAAAACCACATATGTATAATCCTTCTATATAGAAAATAATCTAGACCACATGAGGCCCATTTTTCACTAACTCTCTAGGATTTAATGTGAATAGTTCATTGGAGGTCTCTTGCCTCTATGATCTCACCTTCTCTTAAAGGAGACACTTAAGGTGATAAAATGTAATATACAAAAACAAATCCATATATTTAATTAAAATCACTTTGGACAAGGAAGAAAACATAAAACATTGGATATCAATTGTGTCATCCAAAGATTTATATAGGGAGATACCTATTCCTCACTATCCTATTTGGAAAGTGATTGAGGAAGTAGGTTTTCCAGCACTTACACTTTAATTTATGGCATAATATAACATGCAAGAACATATACCATTCCTCAAAATTTGTACTAATGATAATGTTATATTTCTCTAGTATGGATTGTAGTGATATTGTCAATGTAATTTTCTTTTACATTTCTTCAAATTAAGAGAAGATAATTAGTACCTGTTTTTATTACAAAGCAGATTAATAAAATTAAAATTAATTAAATTCTTTATTAATCATCCATAATTAATTATAACCCAATATCCATCACCATCAGTTTTGTGATATATATTCTTTTATGAATTTTAGTGGAAAATATCCATATTCCCCATCTCATAAACCTGACATGGAACATAAAAGTTATTTGAAGGTTTACAGGTTTTCATAACATTCCAATATAGTAACTCATAGTTACTTGATTAGTTGATTTCACTCCCAATTCCTAAAATCATGTTTTCATGTTTCCACAAACATTTCCACATAGTTAGACCATATCCTACTTACACAATAAAACCTTGATATAAAGATAAGACAAACCAATAAATTTATGCATAATCTGGTTATATTTTATTCCATATTTCAGGATTGTTAATTCATTTATTTATTGATCATGAATCATTCAAAATGATAAATAATTTACCATGGAACTGATAGAAATAAAATATAAGTGTCATAATAATGAGATTATCTAATGGTTAGTATATCTTTTGGATGATAAATAAAACCTAAACATTATGGGAAAACACCTTGAACTATATATTGGTTTGTGATACATTATTCCACCTTGGCTCTTATGTATTACCTCAATTGGTTTTTCCTCGTCTCATTGAGCCAGACCACCTCCACTTTATTAGGATCCTCGTCCTAAATTAAGATTTTACTCACATGTAGGTGAGGTATCTAATTGATTGGATAAAGGGATTATATATAATGTAAACCAGTAGAAAATAGGACCCTACATAATATGGAGGAGGTGATTAATTGGAAACCATCAAAAATAATTTAACCATAACAAATTAAAATAATCCAATCACATACAAGGGTTAGCTTAATCTCATTATCATCCACAGATCAACCAATGAGCATGTATTTTTAATATAATTATCAATTACCTCGATTTATTCTTTAATTAAGATAATACACCCTGATGTAATCCAATTAATTACATTTATCTTAATTTCATCCAACAATCCTTAACTCACCATCATCTATAATTTAAAAAAACTAACTTCATTTAAAATTAATGTTGAACACATGTGTATTTGGGGGAAACCTTGTGACTTCAATAGAATTTTAACATTAATATTAATCTAATATATAATTGTTAATCCATTGATATGGTGTGTACTATCGAATGAATGACAAATGAAACACATAATCAATTAATTTAATTTTATATATAATTATTCTTTCAACATGAATTTTAAAACACTATCTACAACAGACTACATGGAATGTAAAAAAGTACATTTTGTGTATCTATTTTATACACAGGTCTACTGCACACATGTTAGGACTAGACATGTTCCTTACCTAATCAAAAAATTAAGGTACATGTTGTGCATAAGAACATGCAAGGCTTATAACCTCAGAGTTTCATGACATGTCTATCCCCAATTAGTGTGTCTGATACACTAATCTATAGAACACCTTATATTATGATCCATGAGAATACTTGGACTAAATAATGTGTAAGGTACGTACATAGAATGTAGTTCTTCTTTCCATGTTCCATACTATCCATATCTACATTCCAATTTGATCATTTCAGATCTGAGATAAGAGTTTGTTATGTTTAACCTGAAAAAGAAAGATACGGATGTGAGAACAAAATTCTATGGCGTGTATGCATGAATTACATTCTGAGAATTCAGGTTTTTCTCTAAGAAGATCATTTGGAACCTTTAGATTGTCTGAATTGAATGATTATTTATTTTTTATAACTAATCAATTATATTTTATGTTGTCAATATTGAAATAAGGGAAGATTCAATAATGATAGATATTAAAATGAATGATTTAATCTAAAATAAGACACAAACACATGAAACCAATCAAAAAATATAAATAACGACAAATTAAACATGTGGCCTCTCTAAAAAGGTGTCTTTGAATGGTCGGGTGCTACCACATCCAATCTTGATCACTTTAATTATTTTTGGATGACTGTAACATAATTATTTTCAAGATAGGAATAAATCTTGATGTTATATTTCATATTGAGAGTGGAGGGGAGTGTAGAACTCTAAATATATTGATCTCTCTCCAGGCCTTGATTGAGTCTCTCTCTATTTTTTGTGCACAATACTTTTATTTTAGTAAATTAATATTATTAGATATATATTATGGTAGATTTAGGGTTTGTAAATCACACACAATCCCTTTCATAATTCTATAATTCTTAGTTGACCTCATGTCTAATAATATTAACATAAATATTATTATCGAACTCTTGACATTTGAAAATCATAAAGAATATTAAAAATTGCATTTATTCTATTTCTAATCATGCCATTAATCTCGGTCCAATTTCCTCATCGATATTTACTAATCCACAAATAATTAAAATATAATAAGTAAATGTCACTTCATTATTATATGATTAATATAATAAATATTATATTCTCCAATATTAAAAACAATTATCTATTTATTATTATTATTTAACTCACTTATTCTTTTGAATTACATGTGATTAAATTATTTATATTCTCCAAACCCAAGTAAATATTCATTATTCTAACATGTTAAATTCAACTATAATTTAATCAATATTACAGATAGACTTAGTGTGTGACCTTATTGGCCTCTTTCTTAGTGTAATTAGGTATAACCACCTAAAGACCAAGGTTAGAATCTAGTGACATGCTAAGGAATCTATAAATAATGAAGTTAATTTTGAAATGATTCCCAACCTCTTTTGAATACCTACCATGTAATAATATCATTTTATAACAATATCTCAAATAAATAAGGTTTCATGCTCGTGTCGTGAACCTATTTGCTCAATGTCACTTTCTTTGACATTTTATAAATGAACTCTCCTTTTGAACACCACAGAGACGTATTTGTTTAATTGATTCCATTCCAATAAAATGTTATAAGATAATAACATTCATAAAGAGTGAAAAAGGTTAAATTCTTTCTTGTGTTATGTATTAATGGAATATAACTCATGATACACCCAACATATCCAACTATTATACAAACATATGTTTTTATGGTTTTCATTAATACATCAAGGTACAAAAGTCATGATATCCATTAATGATACTTTTAAATTATAAGGATCAATACAAATGTCCACATATTGTAATATCCAATGCAACATGAAAATGTGGATTTATTATAAATGGTTACGTTCTCATAACCACTTATCTTATATATTTCCAAGGGATTAAATTTCTTATAAGCCTCATACCCTTGATAACTTATATTTTTGGGTCCCTTAAAACAATATCTATCTGTAGAAAAAGGTACCGGAATAATTTCATAGAACCTCTGGGATCTCATCATTACAAGAAACTACTGTAACCTTTTTAGTGTGATATATATTCTTATGAAATTATCAAAAAAAAATTATATGTATATGAATAATAATATTATAAAAAAACTTTATTAAACATGAAAAAATGTACTCTAGTACTAAAAACATTTTTATTAGGAACCAACTCCAAAACCTCTATCATTATTACCTAGGTTGGATCAAGTATCATGTAACCAATATCTTATTAATGTGATCCACTTTTTTGTATTTTATACTAGAAAAGGGTAGGTATCTCTCAAAACCCTTTTGATTGACCCCTATCTATGTATCAATATATTTTGTCTCTCAGTGTGGTATAGTCTGATCAAGATAATATCTCGAATGATCCCTCTAAGTTTCTATGCGTATCCTCATGGAATAACCCAAAGTGTATGAAATCTCAAATGAGTTACATCTGTATAATTAGACCTGATGAGTGATTTATCCTAGATGCATGTTACCTTTGAGCCTCTAGAAGAATCCTAGGTTGGTTGTGAGGAAATGACCTCACCTTGAATCTTTGATTCTTAATTTGAGCATATCTGGGTTATATTGTTCACTCCTTTGGCATCATTATTTAGAGATGAATACCTCATTTGTGTTATATGATTTGTGATTATAGGGTGTACTACTAGGTGTGTTTATACACACTCTTGGATGGGATATACCAACACATTTCATATTTTATATAGATGAAGGAATATTCAATGGAGTCTTAAGTAGACCAAGATTAATTGGTGCTTAGTCAAGCTCAAAAAACAAAGATGGTATTTATAGTTACATATTGATAGTAGTTTCCCACCTTTATTAGTCTATTTTACTCATTTGTAGTCTGGGTGGGTTGGTATTTGTCCCTTCCCTTTCAGTACACTTTCTTATACTCTAATGTGGGGTTTTTTAAACAATAATTTATTGTATCAGTTGTTTATATTTACTTCATTATATAGGTGTATGGAGATATGTGTGTGTGTAATGGAACTTTTGGATAAGGCATCATGTGTGTGTGTTATATATACTCAGGGAAAGTAACCAGCCACTAGCCAATTAGAGGAATACTTGGGGTTCCACTGTCGTCTTTCTTGCATACAAGCATGTCTTCATTTGTCTCATCATGACATAATTGATGTTCCATTTAATAGGGGTTTAACCACCTAATATGGGGGTGAATTGGGTGTAACTGAATTTTTTCCAAATCCCTTTCAACTTAAAATTTTACCCTTTTATAATAAAAATATAAATATATAAACCCATGTTACTTATTAGGATATAAGTGAATCTTCCATAACATACCCAACATATAAATACCACTTGAATTGAAGAATGTAATGTATAGACCAGGATGTAGTGTTTTACAAGGTTCGGACCCATTAAAACAAACCTACTCATTATTATTTCTAAATTGATTATAACTAGGTCTCGTCATGATCTTTTGGCACATAACCTGATAATATGATATATCACTACATACACATAGTCTCACTACATTCATAGCAGGTAAAATATATTAACAATATATCTCTAAAACAATACTGAAAATTAATAGATTTGAGCTCCAGGATGCCACTGCATTAATATATGATATATCCTTCCTCAAAAGAATCATTGAAATCCAAAACATCTTTTGGAATAATGAACATTTATCTATTCAAGAATCAAAGAAAATTGATCTCATTCAGAATTAAGTTAGATTCCCTTACCTAAAATTAAAATTATCAACTAATTTAGATTGAATAAACTTTAGGTTTTCTTCTTCTTCAATATTTTTCTCCAGGATTCTTGATAACCATATAGAGATTAGAAACGTTTTTTATTCTCACTTTCTACTCTTATTCTTCTTCATTATTCTTTCTTATTCGTTATCACATATTTCTGCAATATTTCATAACATGTGATATTCTTCTATTCATTCTTTTCTTAAATCTACTTTAATTTATATTATATACATATTGATTATCATTTTATTTTTATCCTTCTTTGAAACCCATATCGTTCTTCCTCTATAGCTCTATATCTAGATCTCTCAGTCTCACTTTTTTACAAAGATGTTTTACTAACTCTTCTTCTATTACCTTTTATAATACTCAAAGTTACATAATTTTATTGATAATTAATTATAATGAAATTTCTATAAAAAAATTGTAACATTAATTTCATAATCATTTTACTCTTGAAACCATTGTTACAATTTATTTTTTCCAATGACATCATGTGGGGTTATTCTCATGATTTAAAAATATTATCTTTATCTTAACTTCATATCTCCAGTGATATTCTATGATTACCCTTATTCATATTTATTCTCATTTTATCCAATATAAATTAATCCCAATCTAATTTATATAGAAAAAATCATAATTCCACTTCCTGTATGAATTCTAAAAAAACCCATAATAAATCAATTATCATTACTATTTGAAAAACATACAACCATAGTTTGTTACGGTGTGAATAATCATATCATGACATGATGTTATTTGAGACTAAAAAAATTAGTTTCAACTTGAATAATTAATTATAAGATTTCATATCAATGTGATATTCTTCTTCTAAATCATTAAGATTATCTTTTAAATTTATATCCTAAATCACAATTTCATTAGTGATATTTAATCCACTAAAATTTAGTACCTTCTTTGACTGAATTATTTTCCTCAAAATATTTATTCAGGAAATCATATAAATTCATTCATTAATGAACACAAATTTTTTCCTTATGTGTTGAGATCTTATATTTCTATATATGAGATATTTTATAAGGTTAAAATGAATCTTACATTTTTTTCTCTGTAATTCTCGTCCAATTAAAATATTTTAGTTTTCTACACATCTTATAACAATAAAATCACTTATGTTTCTCTTTGAACTTCCCCAAATTTTCCTTTTTTCACATTAAATAATATTTTATAATTGTAAAATGAATCTTATGAAATATTTAATGACTCTTATGAATTCTCCAAAACACTCTCATATATTTTTATATAACTCTTTTAAAATTTAGAATTACTCATACATTTTTTGAATGACTCTTACACAAATTTTATCTCATTTTGGATTTGGGAATGACTCTCAAAATTTCTGAATGACCATTAAGAAATATCGAATTAGTCTTATAGACATTTAAATTAATTTTATGGGTCATTTTTAGTTTCTTCTATTTTTTATATTTTCAATTATATGACTCTTAAGGGTTCTCTCAATGACTCTTAGATACCTCAATGAGTTGCCTATACTTCTCTGAAATTTTTCTTATAGATGGATATTGAGGAGTCTTTATGACTCATATGATATATATATTACTATTATGAATAAAATTACTTTTAATTTTCTGAGTTAACTATTTATGATGAAATCGGGTTTTCCAAATTACTCTTATGGAATTCTCTTAATATTAAGAATTATCTATTTTCACTACCAATATTTAATTTATTGAATCACTTAAAATGAATATAGAACAACATTGATTCATATATGGGATCTTATACTCAATTCAAGACAATATATATAAATTCAATTAACTTAAGAAATTATAATAATATTTAAAAAACTAGTAAAAAAATTCCAAATTTTTTTGAAGCATTTATTTACTCAATTTATAGAACATCAATATAGATTCATTCCTCTACACTTCATATTTAAACTCAACATCAAAAAACATAATTAAAAAAGTTATAAATTACTATATATAGAAAAATTTAAGCATTCCAAGACTTTAATAGCTTCCTAATATTGTAATCATCTATATATTTTTCAAAACATCTTTCCTAAGTAGTTCACTCGGCCAACTATTCAGGCTTATTCCAAAACATTTTTAGTTAAATTTTTTACATCTCATCCACACTTTACATTAATTCCTAAATTTTATCTCTATAATATTAATATTTAATGGTTTCTCACAAATTAACTCCTCAAATACACTTCTTTTCTAGTATAATTTTTGATCTTCTTAATACATGGACTTGTTACTTCTCACTAATCTTAATTGGGATCTTCTTCTATCACCCAAGTTCAACATACATTGAATTTACATAACATGAAAATATTGAAAAAAAATCATCATCATACCCATTAATCCATTTGGTTAATTCAAAAATATACAAAACAATATCCAATATTATTCTATATGATTAAATTGTTGTTTAAAATTATCCCCATGAATTATGGTTTGAGAAAATGTTTGAATCATTTATTACTTTATTAAACAAATAATAGCCTTCTTCATTTATCATTTTTTTATTCTATTTCTTTAAACCAATAATTATGATAATTATATTTATGGTGATTAAGGGTGAGGTTTTGCCCCATGAAAAATACCTTCATGGTACAATATATTGTTACCTGTGTTTAGCATGAATAATGTTTGTTTATCTTTCTATATACATTTCACTAACATTTATTAAAATTGCATCCAATTGAATAACTCATATTGAGATACACCACATGTATTTCCCTATTAATGTCATTAGACTATATCTAGTAGGATGTTATTCATATATCCTCTTACATATGGTTTTATGGTTTTAGTTCCGTAATAACTTTCCTAGATATGATTTCATTCAATGTCATTTTATAATTTGACCTATTCATTTGGTTTTTAGGTTTGTAACTAATGAAGGGAAGATCATCACTTGAGATTAACTTTAGAATTTTTCACCTATCAGATGGGGTTTCCATTGAAATATGTGTTTGAATTAAACAAAGAGTTTTCAAGTTTATGTCTGATACATTATATATATTAACATGATCAAATAATTAATAGATATGAGTGGTATGTTAAATTTGAGTGATAAGGGGTTGACATGAGGCATCTCTTATACTTATGCTTGATGATAAGGATATTAATAACTTAATGTATTATATACATGGGTTATATGGTCAAATTGAAACTTTTATTAGGTATATTATAATTATAAATTGGATTAATAATTTATAATAGTAATATGAAGAGTTAATGTGAGTCAAAAATTAGTTTTAAAATGATGGCGTTTTTAATCAAATTGTGGGAAATATTTTAAGGGCTTTATTCTGATAAATTTTTTAATCTAATTGAAATAATATGTTTGTAAATAATTATAATTATTGAACTTATAACATTTATTATAAAATGTATTTGATATTTATAAATATTAAATATTTTTTGAATTTTATACTTATATTATATATATAATTATAATATAATTCCATGAAACCAATTTTATATTTATTCATATATGTGTGACATATTTAAACAAATATAAGGAATTCAATTATTAATGAATAGTTAATATTTATTCAACCATTCCAATGGGGGGTTGGTCATGTGGTTACCATGACCAATATTTGGAAACAATTATTCAGGGGTCCCATGTTTGACCCCTTATGACCTCGTTCTTGATGATTTTATACAGTGTGTTATTTCTCACTATAATTAGGGCTACCATTGTGTGTATCGATGAGGAATGGGGTAGGGAGGCTATGGCACAAGGGTGTGTGTTTTCAAAAAATAGGATGTGGTGGTTCATTCAGTAGTTATGGGAGTGGGTATCCTTTTTAGATATAACTGAAGGTTGTGGTATGGGTTTTGGTGAGTGGAACTGATGGTAGGGGCCGATTTAGGGAAAACAATGATGTGGTTGTGGGGCTGCTAACGATGCGCAATGGTGGGAATCTGTGGGCCATTTCATCATAGATATTAAAGCTTATATTAGGTGTTCACATAGTTATGGGGTTCCTTTGGGTTATAAGATTTGGATTTTGGGCTTTGGTTCACATTTCGTGGACATTAATATCCATTGGGCCTATAGTCCATGTAATGGAATCCTGTTACCAAGAATAATAAGAGGTGTTTGTTTAGGTTAATAAAATAGGGAGACTCTAGACCTTTAAAATAAAAATTCAACTGAGTCAATGATAAATTGACATATGAGATTCATTAAAATTAATATATTATATTAATTATCTTGACTATTGATATTTTATAAAATAATTGACATAGACTAAATACTTAACACAAGGAGTCGATATGGAAGTACAAGAGGATTCTCAAACCACAACAATTGGAAATTAAATCATATTCCTTATGATCATATCTATCATTTAGTGACCTTTATCCTTCAAAATTCATTTATATATTATTCATCCAAATGGTATAATAAAAATGAACTACTATCACTTTTTTTATAAAAGAAAAAACCATCAATTTTCCATTAGAAAAACAATTTTTTTAAATACCATAAAATGTGGTTTAAGAATTTTTCTACTCTTTCAATTAAAAAATGATTCACTAAGATAGTATATAATTCTTATAAATTTAAAATCTAATGAATCAAATAATAATACTATGTATTCTTATCTAATGATAAACAGTTAAAATTCCATTTGAGTTTTAATCATATAAATATTAACTAAGAGAATGATTTTAAAATTCAATTATGTGATTAAATTCTATGAACAACTAACTATCTCATTCAGTAAAGGTAACATAAAATAGAAACATCAAGTAACCATCACATGTGGGGTAGTTAAAGTTTCCCCATCATCTCAATCTGAAAAAAAAAATCCTTATCAATATCTTCTATTATCATTATTCTCGAATCTCATCTCACGGTGGTTTGTAAAATGATTAATATATCCCTCAAATGATAGTAGTTTTTAGTTCCTAGTGTTTCAATAGATATTCATTTATTAGCAGCAGTTCTAACGGGATCTGAGATCATCCAGATCACCATATATTGAGATTCGGATAGGGGCTCCAACAACCACATTGTTTTCTATCATCATTTTGATTTTTTTAATATATTTAAACAAAATTAAATTAAGATTACATTAAAATTTTAATAAAATTTTATATTTATTATTCATAATAATAATAAAATAGATAAAATAATATTAACCAATCAAATTAAAAAATCTTATATTGGGGGATCATTTTCACTTGCTTAGACACAATAAAAGTTTAAATTTCCTCATAATGTTTGGAAATGAGAAGAATTGGAGATTTAATCTCAATTTTCCAACAAGTGATCCCTGGGGACCTAGAACTCAAAATTTTTAAATTACATCACTTTAGGAAACCCATTGTGTTAAGTAATAAACATTTTAAAATTTTACAATTATATAACAGGTATGAAACATATTTTTAGTCATTGTTTATGGTGTTTATTTCTTGAAAATATTAACTATTGAAATTGATTAATTAGTTTTATTGAAATCATTTAAATGAAATACAAGAAATCCACTTTATCTAATCTTAAAAGATCAATATTTTTGAAAAGGAATTTTTTAAAATATAAATAAAAAATTTATATCTAAAAAATCTCAGGTCACTATATCTAACTTAGATATACCATGTATTGAGTAGTTTTTCTTTCTAAATGTGAAATAATTGATTAAATATTAATCCAAATTTTTATATGATATTTTAAAATCTCTCATATTATATGTTTTCGATAAATAATTGACAAAATTGAATCTCACAATGACAAATTATTATTATCTATCATCCCCTTCCACTTCAAATTTTCTATATAGCTTTGGTATTTATTCAATTATTATAGTGATAAATATTTACATTGAATCTCTCAATATTGGTTTTTTAGAGTCATATCTTGATCAAACATGATTTATTCCTAACCTTTCCTTAATAGTTCTCTTAGAATATTAAATATCACCATGATGATTTTGATATGAGTTTTAAATAAAACAATGATAGTTTTATCATCATTTCGAGCATCAAGATTAATGAAAAATAAATTTTCAAATATAATAACAATAAGGTAAAACTCCAAATTGAAGGTATAAATATTTGACATGAAAATCCCTCAAATAAAGAGGGATAATACCAAAGTATAAACAAAAAATAACTGTATTATAAAGATTTTAGATTAAAACAAGTCCCTAATATATTTTAAGGAAAAACCAATCTTAAAATATTTAAAAAAAATATATCTTTAATAATATGATAAAATAGTTCAAAAAACTATACAAGATATTAAATATTTAGGTTATGTGAAAAAACTAATTTTTTGGATAGGAGATTCCCTGTCTAATATTTATGTCTCATACACCTTGGTTACATTTTCCCTATTATAACTTTTCCTAAAAAACCAATTAAATTTAAATCAATAATCAACGCTTCATAAATAATGTATCAATAAAAATAATTTATTCATTTGATCCTTGATGATAACGGAAATAAATTGACTATAAAATTAGACATTATAAAATATTATCAAATAAAATAATATATTTATTTTTTAAAATATTTTATATCAATACTAGCTATGAACCACAATTTTTTAATGTTTAACATTCCTAACAAATTTTTCTATCCCAACTCCCCAACCCATCTATATTTTTCCTTATAATAAATTTTCCCATAAAACCCCTAATACACACCATCTTCCTTCCTTCTCATCCCTATTATTAATTTCAAAATAAAGCACCATTCATTGGGCCCTATGAATCTATAGATGTAGCCATTCATCCATATTTTATCATAATCTATCAAGACAAACATTCATCTATTGAGGAACATTATTATATATTTAGGTAGAAATTTATCCACTGAGGCCTCTAAGTTACACACTACCTCAAGGTTCTTCTAATTTCTTATCTCATCTTCTCAATATCTATCTCTAATAGGAATATTATTCTATTGAATCTCTTCCCTACGTAATATGATCATCATGTTTATAGGTCCTTATGTATATTTTATCATAAATTTTTTTTGGTATTATTATTCCAAAATTAATTTTTCTAATCAATATACTAATATGACTTTCTTCATGATAAAGTAGTATTAATTTTCTATTCATTCATTTATAGTATACTAATTTTTATTTCCAAGTAATGAGTAATCCTAGAGTAAAATGATATTTTGTTTATATTTTTTTCTATTTGGATTTACAAACATTTCATCATGCCCATGAATTTGTCTCATCATCCATTTCTGGGAAATTTTCCAATTTTTATTTAGGATTTAATTTTCATACCCTGCCACCCATATATTATTCTGAAGTATCTCTCAAGGATATAAACATTATTTTTCATATTTTCATCTCATATTTACTTTTTTCCATATGATAGGATTACAATAATATTTTTATTTATATTTTCATTATTTATTTAATATTTTAACCGTATATATTTTTAAATTATTCTAACACGTATGTTCATTTTTTAATCATTAATACATGTATTTCATCTTCATTTTTTTATATATACAAAATTTACCTAAATTATTATTATTTTTGTTCAATTTATTAATCTCATATTTTCATAGATTTAACTACATGTTAATTTGGATAAAACCATACATATTTATTTTCATTTCTAATTTCATCTTAAATTGAACAATATATTTATCTATAGTTGAATATATTTTTCTACACTGTAATTTATTTTCATGTCGTCAGTATAAAACTATTAGTCATGAAATTTAACACGGAAATAATATTTTATTAGATATTACTCTTGGTAGTTTACATTCTAAAATTAGTCTTAATGCTAAACATTATTTATCTTAATGATGAGCATGTGAAAGGTTATCATTTAGCATAATTTTTTAAAAATACATAAAATTGTCATTCCATATAATGTTAAAAAACACTATTAAATAATAATATATAGTTTTTCTATGGAGTTGTTACAAATATTTTATCTAACACTCCTCATTTATATTTTATAATTGAATATCATTGAAGATATAAAAATAATTATTTTTTTATTTAATTTAAAATAAATGAGCAGGATATAATAAACATTAATGAGTATGTTCAATTCAATATATATAACTTATAGGTAATTTCTCATAATTCTTTGTTTATATGGCTAGTGACTTCTTTGTAATTTATTTTCATATATTTAATTTTATTTACCCTTAAAATATATCTATACTTGATAATGTAAAAAAATATTTCCCCAAAATTGTTTTTAGATTAAACTATTATATCATCTATTATTAATATTTCATTTCTATACACTTCATTCCTTTACTAACATGTGAAATCTAGGAAATATGTTATATAAAATTGTTTTAATCATAAATTTGTGAATTATAAAGGTATTAATGTTTGTTTTTTTACTAATTGTTTCTCCAGATTATATTAAATTATTTCATATTGATATATTTGATGATTTGTTTTAAGTTTATATATTATAATATTTTATTCCATCTTTTTTTCAAATTATGAATACCTAAATTATTTTTAAATTTATATATGTATAAATATGTTGACTACACTATCTTGATATATATATAACATAATATTGAAATAAAATTTTATAAAATAACCATAGTGTTCAGAAAAAAAATATTAACTATATTTTTTTTATATTCATTTAATGTTATGTGTGCAATTTGTGAAATTATAATTAGAAAAAAAATTTACTCATGTATATGTGTGAATATTTTTTCATCAATTATTACAATCACATGGACTTTAATGTAAGTGAAATTCCAAATTCAATATTATATTTAAAAATATTTAAGTGTATTAAATTCAAGTAAAAATATAATATAATTTTCTAAAGAATGATGTTGAAGGAAGAAACCACAAAATAAATTTGTGGAAAAATTAAGTATTATGTAAGTTAATAATAAGACATGTTTTAAATATATTAAAAGTTTAGCCAAAATAGATATTAATTTTTCAATTGTGTAGAAATAATAACTTGAACATCTATAAGAATTAGTATTTTAAAATACTTTAAAATATAGGTAGGAGTAACTGTAAAAAATAATAATCAATCAAAAAAATCTCAATCAATAATTTCCAAATGTCTGCAGCATCATCATCTTAATTTGTAACTCACCTTCTACTTTAATTTGAATGACATCAACTGAGTCAATGTTACAAAATTAATAAATTTTAATAAATGATTCCAATCATTTTTTTCATTCATTTTCTTTATTTTTCAAATTTAAATATAGTTGAGATAGGTTTTAAATGAGTCCTGATATTTCTATATTAAAAAAAAATTGACATCTTTTAATTTAAAAGGAATTCTCAATTTGAATGAAATCAACTGAGTATGAGTAAAAAAATCACAAAACATTTTGTATTAATTTGAATTAGTTTTCCAGTCATAATTATCATTATTATTAAATTATAGTAGTGTTGATATAGTTTTCATAGTTTCATTAGATTTTAATATCCAATGAAATTTAACATCTTAAAATTTAAAGAGAATATTCTTTACCAAATTTTTGAAATAAATTTAATTGAAAAAATAAGACTAGCTAAAAGATAAAATGAAATAAATACATTAATAATTATTTTTAATGACTATAAAATATAATATTATGAAAACATTATTTTTATCATCCAATATTGTTATTAAAAAGTAAATAAAATAACATGGCTCATAACATATAGGCTTTGGTAAATGCATAGGATTCTGTTATGGGATTATAATTTCTAAAAAGAGTTCTTTATTTTTTATATCATGCTTAGAATAAGAAAAATGGGGGATCAATATAATATGTAAAAATATCATATGATTTTTTCAACCATAAATAGGGATGTATAATGTATCTACCTATAGAGTCATGTTTTGAAGGAATGTACCCATACTATTTAGAAATATTTGTTACAACAAATTGGTTTGGTAGGATAATCATATGATCTACATAGTGGAAGAAACCCAGTAATGTGTGTGATCTATTATCAATAACATAACATGAAAAATATGAAGATTTTAAATATAGATTTTCATATTTTAATCCAAGTGAAGTCCATCTTCTACTCTTTGATGGAGTATTCATTATAATGATCATATAGATATAGCCAACAGACTCACACCTCCATGGGTAGCACACCAACAACTAGAATCCTCATTGTTAATTAGAGGACCATTAAACTTCAGTAGTGTGTTAGAACCTATAGCTAGATGATAAATTGAGAAATGGATTAAAAATAACTTCATCTATGGATTGGTAGATTCATACATACTTAGTAAGTGGATTTGATCCATTTATATAATCATTATTTATTCAATTAAGAGAGTAAAATGATATATTCCAATACATAGTAGATCATATATATTACAATAACCTATTCCTATTAATATATAATCATTTTAATATTTCAAATGATTATGTTTAGGAAAAAATAAATTAACACAATGATTCATAATTATATAAAAATGCATGGAAGACATGGATTAATCCAGTCAATCATGTCAAAATATTATCATATGATATCATGGAGGCTTCACATGCCTTATATGACATCAATATATTATAATTTATAATATATATATATATATATATATATATATCGTATCACATTCTATGACATTTGTTACCACATACAATCTGATAAAACCATTTTAGTGTATTTTTAATAATCTTTCTCTTGTATTAATATCCCATAATAACATTATGAAAAGTATATAATTCATTTTGAATCAATCCAAATTCTTTTGGATTTGATTTATTAAACTCTATTTAGTTTAAAAAAAATACTTTTCCCAAACATTAATAATTATTTTAAGGCCTAATTATGTGACCCTTTAGGAAAATTTAGTGTTGAAAATAAATATGAAATTTCAATTTAATATATGTGAGAAAACAGTTTAATATATTAAAACATTATTATTACTCCATCTATAAAGGGTTCTCATGTGACCTTGATCAAAAATACTCATATCTTTATATGACCATATCCACCATAATATATATCATTTTTATTATATGTATACCTATATAATCCCTTTTTCAATGACATTGAGTGAACATAAACAATGTAATGTTTCTGTATAAAATAGTCAATCTCATACATTAATTTTTCTCCAAAATAGGCTAACCTTGTCAGTAAATACTTCAACTATTATAAATCTAGAGTATGAGAAAATTATATGTCCTTCTTATATGAAATAAAGAACAACACATGACACTAAACTAAGCATAGTCAGGAATTTCCCCATTCTAATTACATGAAGGTCCCATATGTATTTACTCATCGTATGATAGGATGAATATCATCTTTGATGAAGTCCAACTAATGACATGATCTATAAAATAAACAACTACCCCCCCCCCATTATCTAATCCATGATTATTTTATAAAAAAATCATCAAATTCAATAGGTTCTTATATTGGATATCATTCAAATGTTAGGTAATAGAGATTTAAATTAATCATGCATCCCTAAGTATACCAATTATCGTATGATATTACATGTTATATAATTTTTTTATTTAGTATAAATAATATGCCTCAGTTATTATCTGATGATTCTATTCTTTGGAACTCCTATACAATTATTTTCATAAATTAAAATATTTTCTCACACTAATCTTAAAAATCAGAATATCCTATAATACTCAATGATGATTAGCATGTTTGGACAACTAAAATTTATAATTGGAGAGGATATTGATAATTTCAATTCATAAAAAATATATATCTAATATGAAAGGATGATTTATTCTATTGTAATAGTATAGTTCCCAAATTTTATGAAACAAGATTCCAGATACCTAAAATGATTCATTTATTCCTTAATTACATGTTTTCATTCCAGGTTCACTATTTTTTTAATTTGAATATTGGTTATTATTATTTATTATGGGGGTCTTAGGTATGGTTTCACAATAAAACATATTATATATACCATTTTTATTTATAATAGAAACTACTAATTACTCCAACATCTGTAATAAGGTGTAAACGTTCCTTCCATGGGTAGGAATACATTTAGTGTTTCATACCCAACAATAATTTGTAACTCACATTGGTCAAGATGATGAGAATTCAAAATTATCGCACCCTTTTTGGGGGAATTATTTCCTACTTGATGACTCTCTTATAGATTTAAGATATGTCTGTGAATCTCTCCCAATTCCCAACATAATATTGGTTACCCTAGTAAAATGATAGGGTGTTTAATTCTATACATGTATATGAAGTTATATTAATTATTTCATTTTTATGTATCATAGTTTCTCATTTATTTTCCCATTATTGCTAAAATAGGAATATTTTCATATTTTAAATCCAAATAAACAGGTAATCATGAGTTTTATACCATCTAGGGAGTCGATTGGTTTTCAAATATGGTTTTGATCCTTTATGAGGTTATATTAATTAGAGAAAATTTTTGTATCATAGGTTCTCCTTTTATTTCCCATTATTGATTAAAAATATGTATATGCTTGTATTTATAATCCATATAACCATAAACTCTTGACTTTACTAATATCGAAGGAGGTGATTGGTGTTTTGAATATGTTATTAAATATTTATGAGGAATCATAAAAATCCATTTTAGAGTATGAAAAAAAACAACATTGTTCATTTAAGTCCTAGATGTGATGTTTAATTTCATTCATAAATAACATGTATGAGGTAAATTAGGAAACATGTATGGAGATTAAGACGTAAAAAGGCCACCTATGAATTTGAGTTATAATAAAAATAAAATTATTTATAGTTTTATCTTCCCTCAACATGATTATAGGAAGGTGATGATGGTTATTAGTCATAAAATTAACTTCCCCATAGTTATATAATATGGAAATACCTTTGTAACTTATACTGGGTTCGATTCCCTTATATAGAGTAATTTATATCATGTGACTAAATGGTCTAAAACAATGTGGTTTACCTGACTATGTAGATTTCATAGTGTTATTTATGTGATCATTATAAGTCCCTTATCATATATGATCCATTCTTAGTATGAGAAACAAGATAGATGAAAATAATGGAAACAGTACATGAGGATATTAGACCTACACATTAGGGTATCCCTAATTGGGTGTTTTATTTGGATATCAGCCATTAGGAAGGAATACTATGTATCCCACTTATAGTAGGAATCAGATTCCTCATAGTTCAATTATCTCCTCAATCCATAGATGGATTTCGAAGAATGATAAACCCAGATGACAGTTTGGATCCCATGGGTTAGTTTTTTTGAGATATGGAGAGAGTTACACCAAGGTGGATTCTCATTAGAAGATATATAACCCTTACCCTCTAACAGATAAAGAGTGGGGATATTGTGTGTAATGTTTAATATGTATTGATGGAATGAAAATTACATAATACCCATAGGATTGCATGAGTATCCATTTTTATACCATTATGGATACTTCCCTTATAAATGGGGAATTATTTTCCAAAGACGCATGATTTGGGGTTCACATGGTTTGAGGGAACATGACCAAGTAGTCTTGCTAGGAAATGATGAAATTCCTGGGGGTGTCCGCCTGACATATCCAGAATATATTGCTAATAGGTTCAGGGTGTCTAGCTAACATGTTCTTGGTGCCTTCCTAACTTTTCATGGGAGCTTCACATGATCAATGGATACATTTCTAAATTAATTCGCATGATCGAAGATGAAATGTCTAAAGTCTATCATGTGATCAAGCCTCTTTTTTTGAGGATGTTGGTAAATGTCCTAGTCATCTTTCTAAATGTCTTAGGATGTATGTCCATGTCTGGGTCATATTCATAACATGTATGAGGATGTATGGACATGTCCAGTTGTCTTCCATTCATGTATATGTATATCCATACATGAAATTATTGTCTACCTGATATGTTAGAGGACTATCATGTGATCTCTCAGACTTTTCTAGGGGATTCCACATGACAATGTTCACATTTCCAAGGTGCTTAATGTTATCGAAGACATGTCATATGTCTTCTTCCTGATTTAGTTGACTTGTTTAGATAACATCATGTGGCTTGTGTGATATACCAATATAAATTCACATTTCGTTGAAAATATTTTTAGAGGACTTCACATGACATGGTTGACATGTCTAAAGGACTCCACATGTGTTGGAAGACATATATATGTGATGTAGTGTGATCTAGTTGACATGTCTCGGTGTTGTTTCATGATATGGCTAACATGTTTACGAATCTTACCTTAACTAATGAATAAGTAGTGTTGGGCATATGATCCCTTTTCATGACAATAAATTTATCCCTATTCTCTTAATGATTTCTTACTTTTCCTCATTTATTTCATAAATTCATTAATTTTCATTAATCATTGGCATGTTCAGTCCTCGAATGATAAAGTCGACATGTGGAAACTCCTTTACATGATACGAATGGTGTACCAGAATTCTTTCGTGTGATCAATATGTTGATCATGATAAGTGTATATACATTCCACTTAATCCCTTAAGTCATTCCCTGGGTTTACCTTATGGAAGAATCTAGGTATTTCATTGATTTCTTATTAGAAAAGTCTTTTCTCACCTCTACGATCTTGTGCATGTTTTTTAAATACTCTGGGGAGTAATTTATAGTCCTCACCACCATAGATATTGTCTAATTATTATGGTTCTTAAATTTCATATATGCTCTTGAGTTAGTGGAAGGAGTGTCACATCATGAATTTTGCGTGAACCTACCATGGTTCATTCAAGACATTATCTTCTAACCGCATGATAAACAACAACCACCTAATCACACCATGTTTTTAATATTTATCAAGCTCTTGTCTTGTTAAAGGAATTTTTCATAGTCAAATTTAAATGTCAAAAGGCCTTCGTAAGATCAGGTCGACATGTCTGGGAGTCTTTGTGAGGCTAGGACACTTGTTCAAAAGGATTTCCCATGATCAAGGAAGACTTTTTTAGGGATATTCAAGGGATAAATATTTCCTGTCAGACATCCATTACATGATTGTTAAACTCAATGTATGGAGTGAATTACCCGTTCGCATGAAAAACACTGTAACTCTCTATTTCTTATGGTACCTCATTTTGCACCTTTAGTTTCAAAAACACAAATGAGATCACCCAAAGATAATCTTATCATGGTGTCACACGATTAAAATGAAAAGTCTGAATTCCTTTCAAATGATGAATGTGAAATGTCTAGTGGCTTTCACATGGGGATTCTAGTATATCCCTGGGTATTTTATAGGATTAATCTTCCTGGTCCCTAGAGATTCACATGGGAAAGTGGGAATTTCCTTGTCTCTTTCACATGGTAAATCTAGAAGATCCCTGAGGATTTCATATGATCAATGGATAGTTCATTATAAACTCATCATCATATCACATTAAAATATGTATAACTCTCTTTTTCAAGATGCTACCTCCATTTTTAGCGTTTATTTTATAAAGGACTTTGGGGATTTTCAGGAGTTTATTGACCGACACATTACATGATTAGGAGGACCTATCTTCTAGCCATCACATGATAAACAATTCTTGTCTAGAAGCATTCATAGTATTTAATAAGGCTTGTCATAGGGGCTTCTCATTATAATAAACATATCACACTAATCTCATGACACATTCATGTGATGTCCTTAGAGACAGGAGGTTCATTTCACCCATGTTTATAATCCCTATTAAGCCATGCAAGATTTTTCTTTCCATTAGGAATAAACTAATACATATCCTTTGGAAATTTCAAAACCCATAAAATATTAAATACTCGTTTATTTGGAATCATGAAATCCCCCCCCCCTCCACCCCTCAGAAGTGAGGTTCATAGAGATAAGGACTCAGTACTAAGGAATGTAAATGCTAACCTGAGTCCCTTGGGATACCCCTAGTTAGTGTTCCTCAAAGAGTTTAGCCTTTATAGGGACCTTGGTTATTCCATAGGGTGCCCTATAAATAGGTAATCATGAGGCATTCATTTCACTCATGAAACAAATATCTAGATCTCTCATTATTTCTTCTCTCATGTGAATGCTTCGCATGACTTATTTGCATGAACTAACTGTAAAAACTATTTGTGGAACCTAATAATTTGACTAAATTTTCCAAATTAAACATGAAAAAAAATATATAATTGTTCAATGGTTATTTCATTGAACCATGATACATTTTCCTAGCCACAAGTTCAGTTCTCATGCTTTGCATGATCTCATGGATTGACATGTCATTGCTTAATCATTATGCTACTCAAGTGACCTTCATATGGTCATAAGATCACAATTCATAAAATGGATAATATGATCCAAATATGTTACATGGGTCACTAAATTTTTGATATTTGTAATGGGTTATGCAATTTGGGTGATTCTTCTTGAGCTACACACTTCATTTGATTGATTCCCCATTTCAGGTTTAACTCCTCATGTATGCATCATAATCTTGTTTAGACGGATTCTAGTTCATAAGAATCTCTTCATTCATCTAATTGAAGGTCTATGATTCCATGGAATCACAATGTTGTCTCTTGGTAGTAGGTTTTCTTTGACAACAAGTTCTTTGTGTGGATTTGTCTGACTGAACTTCAGAACTAACCTCTATCGCTCAAAATACGATTTTATGGATTCAATTTTTTGGATGACACTTCTATTCCTTATCCCACATAAAATATCGCCTCTCACTTGTTGTTTTACTATCTGGATTTCATTAAAAAATTTAAGATACTAACTTTATCTTGGAATCCATCTTGGTGTTATTATTTATGTCGACCAACACCCCTCTGCATCCAGTTGGTCATGATCTCACCCATTAACCAATTTCCGAGAGTCACAAAAAATACATTTCCCAAATTTGAATAATTATAACAGTGGTTAGACCTAAAATTGTGACTTGTTCCTAAGAGGAAACTCTTTTTATGAATGTGCATGACCATTTTGGGTCTTGTAACGTCGCATATGATTTTTTCATCAACTACAGGCTATCCATCTTTATGAGGAAACATGAATTTCGTAGTTTTTTTATACAATTAATTTGAACTCCTCAATGAGATGATTAGATCAGGGTGTCCTGATACTAACTTCTTCCATATACCCTACGGTGAAGTAGGGATAAACCTTGGGTATATTTTATAGTTGGGAGGAATTCCACCTCTTATAAGGATATATGATGAATTACTTTTGGTCACAAACATTTGGTATGACCCCTAAAAATAACGATCCATGGTGCATCCCATTATCACTATTGCGAGGGGGTGTTAAAGAATTATTTGAACCTATGCTCGATCGTTTATTTCATAGATTGGATATACATCTTCCTTTATCATAGAGAGTCTTGGCCAAATGTATTAAACCCTCCTAGATTTACTTCTAGAAAAGTTAGATACAACGGAGGCTCTTATTGGTCCATTCTATAAGATTTAGAGCATGCCTAGTGGGGATCTTAGTTGATACTAGAGGTATCCTAAAGTATTTAGTTAGTGGGATTTTTGAATATATTTTTGAATGTATTGATTTTTCTGGTTGAGGAAACATGCTTGGGAATTAGATTAGTCACATTGGTGATGCAAGAAAGGTTGGTATAGGGGTGGCCTCTTAATCTATTCATGCTAACTCTTACTCATATTTATCAACTCTGTAGTCATATAAAATAATGAAACGTCCCATAATATATTAGAGGCCATTTCTAATTCTAATTTTTCTGTATAGGATATCATTTATAGTGATAAATATATCATACCACTACTATAATCCCTTAGGCTCAATTTCTTCCTAGGTCATTGAACATTTTTGGGGTCAAGGCAATACCATTAGGTTTCAAAGTTGTTATTGATAAGTTGATCTAGCATGGCTGTTTCATAATAATGACCTATCATGCACCTTCTAATCTAATTATTGATAATAGTAATGGTTATCTTGATGAGAGGTCTTTTAAAATATTTCTATGTGATGGGGTTCTTACATATCATGTAGAGAAGATTATTTTATGTGACCCGTACACCACTTATAAATTTTATTTCTTATTTTTATGTATTCGTATGGTTTCCCCTCATTCCTTAATGGGCATGTGGGGAGAAGGAAATATCAGGTACAATGTCCAATTTTGTCTAATATTGGCGTGCAAAGATAAAAATGTTGAAATCATTGTTTTTCAAATTAATTCCCCTAACTGCCTATCATGAAACTATGACCAAGATTGGGTGGAGGTATACCCAGTTGGAATACTGAATCGAATGGTATTTTAGGTGGAAAACCCATGTTCTTCCCCAAACCCATTATTCTTGGTATTAATGGAGTTAATTCAAGACTTTGGGGATCCATCAAGGAAGCAGTCTCACCAAAGTGATGAGTCTCCCATTAGAAAGGTTGGATTTTTTGAAGAAGGTGGATATTTTATAGATATGATAGATGATATGTTGGTTGTAAGAATAGTGTATAAGGATTATTCTTTAGCTTCCTCACTGAATTAGATATAATTATTACCTAGTTATACCTCATAAACTATTCATTTTTCTAGTGTGCACCCTATGACAGTCACGAAGGATTGTGTATCACAAAGGCTAATTTGGAATCAAATCCAACATCTGATCATCAACACTCCCATACAGGATATCCCTGTCTAATAGGAACTCCTTTTTAGAAACTTTCATGATTTGGGAGAAGACATATTTGATTTTCATCAAATATATTACATCATGAAATAGAATATCCTATCCCATAAAAAATTGTCCAATAGGGAGAAAGATCAACATAGATTTGATGACATAATTTTGTTGGTCTAATTGATAATGGTATCCACAAAGGTCATTTAGATGATTCATTAAAAATATCTCAATTACAAGCTTAGATGGATGATTTAACCACATAGATATCATAACATAAAGTGTTCATTGAACATGTGGTTTCTGATCATTTAGTTTCATCGTCTTTATTGGAAAACACTAAGAAAGGTGGTGAATAATTATTTCATTAATTGATACTCTACTTCCTCTAGCTATTAAAGAAGAAATATAGTGGTAAATACTTTAGTGCTCAATTGAAACCTCTTAGAAAACTCTATCTTATTTGTAAAATTCATCCCATCAAATTTTATTATAATCGATCTGTGAATGGTTTCAATATTTTTTTAGAACCTTGGAGAGAATTTTGATTGTGGATATTCCTCTCTCTTATACGCATTATCAGTGAAAAATGATTTGGACTTAATATTTTATTCATGATGTACATATAATTTCATTAACATTATATCATTTAAATAATTAAGGATTTTTTTCTTTTATATAATTCTAAGTAAACACAAATTCTAGGTTTTGAATGCTAAAATCATAATACATCCCTCTGAATAATCTCCCATGAATGACTATTGACATGAACATCCTCACTAGTGTATCTTCTCTGGTTGTCCCAATATTTTCTTTATTGAAAAGGGTAATTTGGGTAAATATATCCCAAAGGTAAATTGCTCTAACTTTTTTCTTCTTAAAAGGACTTAGTGAGCATAGATTGATGTTATCAAGGGATTGATAATTATCCCTACAAGTTTTATATATGTATTTGTTTAATGTTTCCTTGTATTTTTCCTATGTTTCAAATAGGGAAAGCTTAGCAGGCATGGAATTTTGTCTCTCAGGCTTCCCCTTCATATATTTTCAACCTGAGAATGTTTGTGCCTTTTACATCTCATAAACACTCAATATTTCCTAGATCACATAAATGGCATGTATATTCATCAGGGACTTAAATTTTTACTTGGGTTCTCTTTATAGGTATTTCAGCATGGTGAGTATTATGTATCTCTCAATTGTATGTTTATGGAATTCAAAACAAGGCCATTGTTTTTGTTCTGCGTCTTATATCTTGGACCATCTTTTGTGATTGATCAATTTATTCTATCTCAAACTATCTATTACTATAGGTTTAGGTCTTATAGATCTAACCATTTGTTTCTATAGTTTTGGGTCCTTTATCTCAGAAGTTTAATTTTTGTATTTCATATTTTTTATCTCAGATCTTATATTACAATATTTTAGGGTCATTTATCTCAGACCATCTATTACTTTAGTTTTGGGTATTTTAACTTGGACCATCTATTTCTGGTTGTGAAGAATGGGTCTTCATGAGGGGTTTGAGAACTCTACATCATTGTTGGGATTATGAATAATGAGTTTCTATGAAGGGTTCTGATACCCTACAATCTTAATTGATATTCTAAAGTTTTAATGTCCATAAATGGTTATGAAAACCTTCTTTCATACATAAATTATGAAGGATTAGTATCCATGATGGGTTGTTACACCCTACATCATTACTAGGGTCTAGTTTTATATATTATGGTGTAGTATTAGGGTCCTAAAATCCACACAAATAGTTGAAATATGAGTTGCATAATCCATAACCTGAAGTTTTGGACTGAATATGGTTATATGGGGAAAACCCTAGGGATGTTTGGAAAAAATAATAAACGTCGAGTTCTTCTATGATTTAATCGAGGCTCATGAGAACTAGAGGTCTTTTTCTATAAGGGGGAGGCACCTATAGTAAATGGTTCAAAGTCCCTTCTATAATATCCCATGGGGAATACATGCATGGTTGATAAGAGGGGTCCTCAATCCCTTCCAAGTGCCATGAAATATTTTTTAATATCCAATAATTTAGAAGATGATGTGGAATATGGAGAAACGAGCTATCCAAGAAGTGTTATAGAACCCTATGCCAGTTTAGTTTATGGTTGGGAAGTTTGATACCAACCCCATGTGGTATTACAGCATGTGATGGGGAACATAAAAATAATTGGGAATGGAATATTTCATTCCTTATTTGAGAATAGGTACAATTCATGGTCACATAACACTGAGGATGTTGAATAAACATGAATAGTTTGGTTATGGTGATTATGAATCAAGTTTTAAGAATATTTAGGTCAACTAGAGGTGGAAACTTGTTGTTAAAGGTCATCCCTTGATATTGGTGGAAGCCCATATTCCACACAATGAGGGCAATAATTCCTTGTTTTATGGGGTCATTTCCTCCAAGACCAAAACATCTACTTAGAACAATCTTCAAAGAATTGTGTTGTTAATTATTGAATCCAAGTTTTTTCCCTATAAATTAATTGTCCCCTATAATAGCTTTCATAATAGGGGAACCAGGAGTATGGGATCCTATGTTCCACGGGGTTCTAAGATAAGAAAATCAACTTTAGGAATTGGTTAGTAGAAACTCAGGTATCGATGATATCAAGGTGATTTATATAAAATTTAATATTAAAGAAGGGTTTTAACACCCTAAAGGTTGGTTCATCACCTAGTGAATTCATAATCTTGGGAAATAAATGTTAAAATCATTATTCTAACATTTCTCTAGACTAGGGGGTCCCACAATAATGGATCAACCTTTACTAAGGCCATCTAATGGGCCCTATGAATTTATTCTTTTTTATTTGTGCTCTATCTTTTAACTAAACACTAAATATGAAGTGTTTAGTAATCTAGGACATTAATTTTTCTCCTACCTCCCTTTATAGGTTTTCAGGCTAACAATCATTATGCCCCATTCACTATATGTTTAGGGTGTTGTGATTTTGACTATCAAAGTGTACCGTTTAAATTCATACAACATTAACCAAAGTGTATACAATTTAATGTCATGATGCACGTAGACCTGGTATCAGGGGAGTGTTACAAAATATCCTAATTTGGATTCCCATGGTTAAAAGTACTCCAAAATCCTTTTGAAAAGGAGATGAAAATGTTTTAAATGATGTCTCATGGTTCTCGAGTCATGAATAATGGCATGAGATTGTCATTCCCAAGATGATCATAATCAATCTATGGTGATGAGCTCTATTACGACTTTGTCTGGTTTTTCAAGGATCAAAAGAACCTATATTTATGGAAAAGATGACTCTTGTAGATGGGTCTAGGTCCCTTATGGGGATCTATCTCTAACATGGTCAAATATAGGGATAATTTTCCATTTCTAAAGTACAAGGAAGGATTAAGAAAACCTGAGGTTCTCAATACATCAAATTATATTTAAGGATTGAGGTGATCAGAAAAACGATTGAAGAACCCCAAACATCAGTTGACCAGGGTCAGGATTTTATTGTCCATTGATAAGGAGTGATGGTGTATTATGGTATATAATGTTTATTTTCATAAAGTGGGGGGTCATTTGTCCTGAAATTTAGCATCATTTGAATAGGAATTCATCCTTTCGATTTTACATCATGCGTTAAGCATGTTCGAACTGATGTGAAATTGTGTAAGATATCATTAAGGAAAATTTTCACTAGTTGGGGAATTTGAATGTGGGAGGAATCCTTTTCCCTTGAATTATCTTATAGATTGGTAATAATTTTTTTAATCCCATATTGTGTAGATCTATCTCATAGGAGTGAAAATTATGTGTAGAGTTGATTTATACATAGGTGAAGTGAGTCTCTATGACTAGACCACCATTAAACAATTAAAATCCTTAAAGGAAGAAAATTTCATAGGATAATATTAAGTTTATATGGTTTATATTTCTTGGTTTTACCTAAAAATATTGTAAGGTTACTAATCATGCCATATTTTTCTCTTCTTAGGAGTTACCTATATGCATGTATGACACACATGCAGGGGAGAGGGGAATTTGTATTCTTTTTTTAATGAGTCTCAAAGTCATTTTCATCTAAGGGGTCTATTATATAGATCAGGATCATATGTAGGAAAATGAAATTTTCATTTTTCATTCTATTATGGAGGTGAAAGATTCATCTCTAGCATAGTCCCATGTATAGGATAGACTGTCTGCAAAGTTAATTGAGGTCTCTTAGTATTGACCATAAGTTATTTAGTTTGATATCATGTGATAAGGATGTTGTTGTGTAGTTTAACATCTTGTGACATGTATATATCATCAATTGGAGTGACTAATTTAGGGAAAATGGTTCTTCACAAAAGATGAATACCCTAGGATGAAGGGGTACAAGAATAAAAAATTACAATATTTCATTTAAAATGGGTATCATGCATAGATTTTTAATATTGAGAGTATCTAAATCTGATTGAATTTTTGTGTTATGGGAAGTGAAAATAAATCCCCAATAATAATTGAGTTAACTATATGTGGAATCTGATGGTTATAAGTCAACCATCGACAATAGAAGAATCCCATGTTTCATGAGATCCGCAAAATAACTCCTAGAATTAATGGGATCCTTTCATCTATGACTAAACATCCTCCAAGAACAAGATCTTTTTCCTTTCATCATTCACTAGTGAATCCTATTAGTCTCCCTTTAGATTAACCAATCCCTATTAACAATTTCTATAGGGGTGAACTCAAAGTAGGTAAGCCTAAGGTCCATGGGGTTCTAAGATAAGGATATCATCTCAAAGAATTGATTTTCTATTAACATATATATTTAATTTATGAAGTTTTTTCATTGGGAATATAAGATTCCGGAATGGTTTGATCTCCCTAAAGGCTACTCCAACATGTATTGAACACATTTCAAGGTCAAGGGATAAAACATGTGATTTCTGATTATGCAATCATAAAATGTGACGATCCATTCATGAAGATATCTTTCTTTACATATTAACATCATTCAATAAGGATGTTTTCATGTAGTTTAACATTGTGAGACTATGAAATATCATTTAGAGGAGTGAATAAATCAAGGAAATTAGGTCTTAGTAGAAGATTCATACCCTATGATGAATGGGTAGAATAATATGTTATTATAATATTTCATTGAAAATTGGTATGATTCACAGATGCGTAACATGGAGAGTATCAAAATCCACTTGAGTTTTTGGGTTATGGGAAGTGAAAATAATTACACAAAAATATATGACTAAAATGAAGGTGGAAAACAGTTGGTATAGTTTGACCATTGATAATGGTGTAAGACCATATTTCTTATGGTTAGAACTGTGGCTCCTAGATTAGCGGGGACAATTTTTTTAGGTCCAAACATCATCTAGTCACAAGCTCACTGGTATTGTGTCATTCACTGTAAAATACTAAAAGGGTCTCTTTTGATTAACTAGTCCCTATTACCAGTTTTCTAAAGGTTTGAACCAAGAGGATGGAATCCCAATATCAATGGGGTTACATGATAATGATATCGACTTGATGAATTGGTTGGGATTAACTCAGATATCAAAGATATGATGTTTGTACCCAAAAAAAACAATATTCTTGAAGGTTTTGAGCACCCTAAAGGATATGCCAACATGTATTAATCACATTTCTTGTATAAGTGAGAAAACTTGTGATTTTTGAGTACACAAGCATCAAAGGGGATGATCCTTTCATGAATAAATCTATCCATATATTTTAAAATCATTTGGTATGGATGTTTCCATGAATTTCATTATCATTAGAGTAGCACATTATCATATGGTTTAATGTCATGAGATAAGGACTTGGTTCCTTATCTTTGGAAAAAACAAACCTTGATTGCACAGGATAGAGAATCATTCCCAATTCTCTAAGCCCATATGATTCATGATCAGTGGGAGAAATAACAAAAAATTGGAATACAATTAATCTATGTGATATCATGTGATTGAGAATATGAGGGGGTATTCACATGTTCATGTGATAGGGTCTCCCCACATAGATTTGGTTCTCATCGAGGGGAATGGATGGGAGTGGTGAGATACTATGTCTAGGCATGAAATAGATAATCCAAGAATCAATATGTATCCCATAGTATGGGAATCAATTAACATGTACTTATGAAAAATATATCAATCCTACTTCTAGAGTTTCTGTGCAGGAAAGGGGAATTTTCATTATATATTGGATGGGCCTAAGACTTGTGATCTTGGAATCACTATTAATATTGTGGTAACATGAATCAAGACACACTTACTTGTTTTAAAGTTCCCTATAGAGGTCGTCTCATAAGTAGGGAGGCGTGCATTTATATATGTTCCGGTTGGGACCAAGATTTAGATCTTGGTGTCACTATGTATCCTATGATAATAAGGAATTATGACCCATGTTGTTCTTAGATATAAAATCCCATGTAAATTTTTGTACCATATACTGGGTGGGAGACATTTTTTATTCTATCGTGATCTAAGATTTGGGATCTGGAAATCATTATGTGTCATGTGGGAATAAAAATCATGTCACACCTAGTTAGTAAATAGAAAATCCATGTGTAGGTATCTCCCATACATAAGAGGAAAAATATTTCCACTTATATTGATAGTGGAAAATGGATCTAGGACATTAGGAATTACTACATATCATGTGTAAACATGGATCAATCCACCTGTGGTTCTTTTGTAAAAATTCACTATGTCAGTTTGACCTATGTACAAGAAGGGGAGGCATTATTATATGGAGGATAAAACTAGGATTCAAGATCTTGGTGTCTCAACATATCTTATGTTAATGTAAATCAATCCATATGTTTCTCACCAAATGGAAAATTTCCTTTAGAGGACTGGACCATATGCAAAGAGGGGGTATTTTTTCAATTTACGTTATTGATGGAACTGGGATTTGAGATCTTGGAATCATTATATATCTTGTGTAAATATGAATAAATCCATACATAGTTCTAGAATTCTCATAGATCTACCTCATTTGTAGTTAATTGTTTGTGAAGTAAAATTCTTCATTCATTTTTATTTTATTTGATAGGGTTGTCTTCCATGCAGTTTAACATCATGTGGTAGGGACATTTTCCATGTTATTAACATTATGTGGTAAGGATGTCTTTCATGATGTTTAACATCACATAGTAAGGACATATGGTGCTATGTTATTTAAATTTTTACTTCCAGGACCTGTAATTCCTTATAGAATCTATGAAAAGCACTTATTTTAAAACATTTCAGGGGGGTTACGTGTTCCTCATCCATTGTGTCCAATGAGTAATCTCTATTGGAATAGACCTTATGCCTCATGTAATAAAATTCCCAACAATTTTTCATCATTAGATGTATATATATTAATATCATTTAGGCTCTGAGGACCAATACCAATTATTTTTAAAGGGACAAAATGAAGTTTAACCTTTTTAATAGAAGTCTCATGAAATCTGATTTGGATGAACATAGAGGTGGTGGAATGTGAACAACCTTTTCACATCAAATCATTCTAAATCATCGAAGCACTTTTTAAATTTATAATATTATGATATAATTTTATAGTGATTGAAACAATACTTCTATTGGAAATATTGGTTTAGTTTGGTAAACTAATGAATATGGTCTCTCTTATGTGTTAGTGTGTGTGGTGGTATGGTCAGCCCACAATTCATGATTGAACATGTCTAGATTGAATTATTTTACTTGAGCACCAGTTTTTGGAGTATATTGTATTGAGAATTATTTAATACTTCTATATTTTTATTTTTATTTTCCTGAATGTTAGATTAATGTTTAGATTTGATGTTGTACTCCTTGTACTTTTTCTTCAATTTAGTAGAACAAAAGTTGGTGTCCTTATCTGTAAGTATGTTGAGAGGGACACTGAATCTAATCATAATATTGGACTTTATAAATCCTATGGTTCTTGAACTACCAACTTAATTTAGAGTTATTTCATCATCACATTTGGAAAAGAATTCGGTGGCAGTAAGGATGTACTTTGACTACTTTGTTGCAGCAGTATAATTTTCCCCCAAAATTTCCATTCCCCGTAACTAAAATATCCAAGAATATTTATTTATATGTAGAAGCTATGGTGGTTTATGGATGAAGTTTTTATGAATCTGAAATAAATTAAATTTCATGTTGAGTTCCACATATTTCTACATCATTCTTTTTCATTAGTAACCATTCATCCTAATTTGGTAGGAGAATTTGGTCCCATATTGATGAGATCCGCAGGATCTTGCATTAACTTCTTCCATGATATCAGGAACCTCTCCTTCTATGATGTAACTTGGGAATTCATTGAAGCCTCATTTGTATAGGTTTTTTCACTCATTTATACCATCTTGGGGACTGATGTTTTCTTATCAGTGATGATTTTTTTCCCTTTCGGCATGATCTGATATGAGGGTCCCAACTTAGAGGTAATATACTATTGGATCTGTCTATACATGGGTGGATATCGACTCAACATGCTCTAGGGAAGTATTGACCTGATTGATTTCCTTCATATCCTGGATGATGGCTACGGATACCACCCTTCGGTGCGTGATGCATAAAACCACTTCGTCTTTATTGAAATAATCCAGGAATGTGGTTGTATTACATAATTCATTATAGTGATAATTTTTTGATTGAGGTATGTCGTGTAATATTGGTTCAATTGGTAAATCATCCATCATTCCTCCTATATAACCTATGAGAGGGGTTAAATATTCCTTCTTGATAGAATACTCAGCATTTAATTGTTTGATCACTATCTCTAAATCCCCTTTGATGTAAAATTTGGATATAAATAGATATATTTATATTTCAAAACTATTAATGAGGGCATCGTATTTTTCCTCATTATTTGTGCAGCCTGAAGACACTTGAAAATTGTATGGGAAATTTTCTTTGTCTGGGTAAACAAATATAATCTCTAGACCAACACGGTTGAGCTTCAGGTTTTCTTTCCTATTTCAAATAGTACATTAGGAGGAAATTTCAATATAAATCACCCACATTCCATGAGTTTCATGGGAATAAAAAAAATGTTTGTTTTAAGGTTTTGTGTCCACTAGTGCGCACTTTATGGTGGGATGTTCCATAAGAAAATTAGTAAGGGGCTTCCATTTATATTACTTACGTGACATGAGTTGGATGTCATACTATTTCAGAATACAGGCCAATTAAGCCAAATTTCCAAACAACATAGTGCATCCAAGAATGTACTTGAGCAATTCAATATGATATTAAAGTGTAATTCAATATTCCACATTTAATGCCTCGTATTTTTTCCTTTCAAATATTTTTTCAAGGAAGTTCTTCTCAATATTGGAATATCGTGTCTTAGTACCTAGCTTCATTTGAAAGAGATATTAGAGGGTTTTTTAATTAACCAAATATTTTTGTGTGATGAGTGAACCAAGAAATCATTCCATGGTTCCATATATACAATAATCTATATTCCTTCTACCATATGCATCAGGACAAGTGATTTTAGTAGGTAGTTCTTGAGATTCTTGAAATCTTCTTAGCAGTCATCATCCCATCGATCAGTGACTCCATTTTTCATTAAATTAGTGAAGAGGAGGAATTTTATATCTAGTTTGGCTCTGAAATAATGAATATAATTGATTTTCCCCTAAATATCCCTTGGTTCTTTACGATAAAAAGGATGTATAATTTATATGATTTCACTAGAATTTTTTAGATCGACCTTGATTTCATAGTGTCATACCAAGAATACAAGAAATTTCTATGACATTACTTTGAAAGAACACTTTTTAGGATTCATCTCCAAACTATACTTCTAAAACTTTCTGAAGACTGATTTAAGATTAATGATTTTCTCACATAGCTGTAATGATTAAACCACTAGGTCATCGGCATCACATTCCACATTTCATCCCAAGAAGAGATTATAGATATTATTAATCATACACTGGTAAGTAGTTCCAGAATTGATTAATCTAAAAGAAAAGGACCTCATATAAAAATATCCAATTAGGTGATCTTATAGTGGTGTATTCCTCATATTCAGGGTCCATATTTATCTAAGTATACGCTAAATGACCATCCCTGAAGGATATGGCTTGGAAGCCAGAATTTTCATTGATAAAAATTTATGTGATCAAAAATGGGGAACATTTCATTGAGTGGTAGGTATTAAGGACTGTAAAATTAGTGAATATGACATCTTCCCATTATTTGTTTTATTTCGATGATGTTAGTGAGCCATTTTGGGTACTAAACTTCTCAGAAAAAGTTTAATTTGGTCAATTTATCAATATATGATTCTATATTTGTTGCGTGAGAGGGTTGTATGATTTTGGCTACCTACTACAAACCTTGATGATAATTGGATAATCCTAGGTGATGAGTGTCCACATCAGGTTTTATCCTTGTAATCATTGTATAATTCCTAGAGAACAGATATCAATGATACTTTATAAATTCAATATACTACTCTGGTTCATTGAGATCCATGGAAACAGTACTCAATGTTGGTCATTATTTCACTTTAATTTCAATAATATCCATCCTGGGGTCATTGATGAAGGTTGAAACACCATCCTTAAATGTGGGAGGAGTGTGCCTAAGGTCATCCTCTTCTTCTTCTATGTATGATTATATGATTTAATCCCTATAAATAATGGATAATTTGGGTGATCGTAATCCATGTTGAGAAAAGAGTTAATGGGAAGAGTTTTTTTATCTTGAACTACAAGGGATGTCACAGATATATTTGGGGTGTGTTTGTCTTCTTTTTCTCTACTATTGTGGCTAAGAGAAATATAGACATCCTATGTTATAGTGAATATCTTATAGGTATCTTATATGACTAATAATGTCAAAAAAAAGTTATTAGATCCTGATAGAGCATTAGTATGACTTCCCTTTACTGAATCCACTTTAGCCGATGAGATGACTATAAGATGGACATAATCCAGTGATTTTTTTGGTTCACAATAGCTTAATGGTATTGATTATTCTACCATTATTATATTTATGGTAAACACAACATTATTATAGATCGTGATATAGGGATTCATAGGGGTAGTCCCAAATCCATTAGGATAATAAACCTTCATATCATCATTCACCATTTTATTTTTTCATTCAATCTTGTAAAAACATTCATCTGTGTATATGGCCCCACAAGACTCGAAGGGGGAGTTGTCACCATGTAGTATGTTGACCTTACATTCGATGGGATATTTTAAGCATTGATGAAATGTTGAATATACCACGATGTCACTATAAATCCATGTTCTTATAAGTAGTAAATGATATATTCTGTCTTACTTGATAACCATGAACTCATCATTAAATGTGAGATTCCCATTATGAGACTTCATCTTGATATTCATGACATACCTTTTCTCTCTCAAACATCGTTGGGTATGAATCATGATTATGTTGCTCCTAGAACCATTTTTAACAATAACTCTTAGTATTTAAACATGATCATGTTTTCCTAAAACATACAGGGGACTTAAATGTCCTTGGATAAGTTCCTCATGCTCAGGCTCAATGGATGAGATAGTTGTATGACCTTTCAATGGAATAGAATCCAATATGTAATCGGCTATAAATACTTATGTCTCAAACTACATTGGGATATATAAGTACTTGATGATTGCCTAAATGAGTTCTTTTGAAAGAGGGATAGTATCAATGATTGGGATTTTGATAGGAAATTCACCAACTATTTCAGAATGTTGTATTTTTCTTCTAGCGGACTGCGCTTACAAAGGTGGGGTTGATCCCTAATATTTGGATAATGTGTTGATTTGATTGATGTTAATGGTATTAATGATTAATAAGTGGTCTATAGAGAATCTTCTACTAGTGGTGTAGGTCACACCCACCTTCCCATCTGTCCAGACTTATCAAACAATCACACCCCCTCCAGTCGTCCATGTAAAATGGCTAGTATTGTATGAATATTGGAGGGATCTAAGAAATATATATACATATATTGGTCTTGGTGAGGTTATAAATAATGATACATAGCATAATATATTGGTTCTATGGGGATTTTACTATCATATCAGGTTTAGACATGCCTAAATTGTCCCTAGTATCCTCAGTTTCCACATCCTCAACTTATATCTCCATAGTCAGTTATGGAAAACGGGTACCTAAGGCTGTATTCATCATCAAGGAAAGGATTGTTTAAGTAAAGTATGTTAACAGAACACCATATGAGCTCTTCATATTATGAGGGATTCATTTTGTGGGGTTGTACCTATTTTATGGATGTAGATGGAAATAAGAATTCAAGTGATAGATCTTGTACAGGAGTTGGATTGGTATTGGATTGTGGATATATGATATCAACATGGAATGAAGGTGTTAAACTATCTTTAGGGTCATCCAGTTATCAAAATTCTATCCATGTCTGGTTGAAACATCTTTCTAATCACCCTCTCCTTCTAATAGAGTAATGGTTATAGAGTTTGCCTATGTTGGGGACTTCTCCAGTATCACCTGTCCATAATCATAAATGTTATGGTGGATGTATTTGAAGATAAAGAAGCCATGGATGGTGGGACCAAGTCTCCTTTGTAAAGGGTAATAGTTAGGATGATCAGTGAGGTTTAACTCATTGTATTTCCCTGTTTATAGTAGATTGAGTAGGATATTATCTATAGATGTAAGAAAATAAATAATAAGATTATCATTCTAGAAGAAATAAACATTATTTATCTATTCCTCAAATTGAGGGTGACCATGATTTATATTTTCTTTTGTCCCAGAGTGATTTTGTTACTATTTTTTCTCGAAAGTAGGAGTCAAATGATTTGAGAAATTTCTTAGTTATTGAACTGAACATATTTTTGGTTTGATGTTAATAGTGGTAGTCTCTAACTTACCAATACCTTTTCTATATTATAAGGTTATGGGATGATATTTATCCTAGGTTATCTAAATGGAACATTCTATGTGTTTTAACCTCTCTATGAAGTCATATAATACATTTGGAAGCTTCATCGGGATTAAAGTTCTCACAAGTCATCCTGAATATTCTCAGGAAAAAAATTATAAACTGTTATTGTGAGAGATAGGTATCGTGTGAATAGTTTAAACCTTTTAATCTGGTGATAAATTAAAAAAACCCTCTCAATTTCATGTTGTTTTCTAATTCCAAGGTCAACAATTAACATTTTCCATATCTTGGAGCTGAACTAGTAAAGGAATTGATGAAAAAGGTCTTACCATCCTAAAACTGATCTTTCTAGAAGGATGTTGTGTTTGTACATGTATATTATCTTTGGATTTTTTAGTTGTTTGATTACATGGGGATATTATTTTTCCATGTGCATGTTTTCTTTTGTTTTAATACATGTGACTTTAGTTTAAAAACCTTTATGTATTTTGATGATTTATTAATCTATATTGTATAGATGTCTATGATTCTTATCATGTTGGATAGATAAGAGATTTATCTAAATTTCATTAGTTTATGAGGATGTATAAAAATGAATTTTTATTACTCTCAAGAATCATTTAATTTTCTGATTTAGTTTTAGAAACTCTATAGAAAAAAAATTTAAATCATTTCTGAATTTTTTTATTGCAACATCTACAGATATCAGATTCGCATGAATCATGATTTTATATAAATAAAATATGTTTATATTGAATTAATTTGTCTACATAGAATTATACAAATTCATTTTGAATAGTTATTAAATTTCTTGATTTTCTAATTTTATTTTTCTGAACTTCTATTTTTAAGAATTTTATTGGTTCTATTTTTTTGATGATATTTACAATAGTAGATGTCAGATATTTTTTATTCTTGATTTTTTAGAAATATCATAATTCTTCTAGAAAAAATTATTTTTTAACACAATATGATTCTTCTATTAAGATCCATTAAAAATTCACTGATGTTTTTTTAAAGTATGATGACCAGCTTTTCATAAAGTATGGGCAACCCAACATTTTAAATAGTGGAAAGTATGGATCTTAAATCCTATGTTATTATTCATCATCCAAATGCAATGTTACTATTCATGAATAGTGGAAAGTGTGGTTTATCTACCCTTTGTTAATTTTCATCATCCATAGGCTATGTTAATGTTCATGAATAGTGGAAAGTATGGTTTATCAACCCTATATTATTGTTGATGAGTATTAAAAACAATTGTTCATATCCTATGTTACTCTTAATTCTGTAAATTATGGTTCTTACCTACAATACTATTCATAAATAGTGGAATGTATAGTTCATTAACCATATGTTACTATTCATTCAAAAGTTACTGTTCACTCCGTGATTTTTTTTAAATTGATTTTATTTGTATATATGGAATATTTTTAAAGGTTTTTCTACTTGAATAATTCTCATTAAATATAAGGATTATAATTGAAGAGTTTTAAATATTTTTGGTGGAATATTTAAAGCAGAAAATTAATAATTTTTCAACACCTTTTACCCATTAATTTGGCGATTTTGAAATTTTTTAAATTCAAAATTTGGAATTTTCTTACAAGTTATACTGATAGTTTTCAGGAACTAGTTTTTTTTAAAATTTATAGAAGTTTAAATATATTTAAATTTTTCTTTTAAATCATTCAATGCTACTATATTTTTGGAGATATTTTTTGAATACTTATTCAAATTATTTTAAATGATTCTATTTTAGACTTATTCAATAGGAATAATGATGCAACGATGTTGTGATTTTTATAGAGATATTTATAAACCCTCTTGACTCAATTTATTATGAATATCCTAGGAAATATTTGATACTATAAATTCTAAATATCTACTCAATATATATATATATATATATTTCTCTTTTTTAGAAAAAAGATACACATAACAGTAATATATAGAATTTCAAGACACATGGGCTAGCATATTTGGTACTCTATTTTTCAAAAAGAAATTTACTGTAAACATTGAACCTACTATGCAATCTGCCACATCTTATGACACTCTGTTTCATCATCTTCATGATCACTCAGTGGATGAATTAATTCTGATTTTATGAAATTTGTCTTGACAAGATGATCCAATCTAATATTCAATAACTAGTACCTTGGATTTAATATTTTATCTTCTCATTTGCCTGGTTTTGAGTTTGTAACACTTTTTCCCATCTCTCACATGGGATCTATTTTAATGTTTATTATTTTCCTCGCAAAAGCATTATTGGTAAAAAAAATCTTGGGTAGTGAATCCTATATTCTAAAGTAAGGATCTATGGGTTGTGACTCCATGTATCTAAAGATAGGACTGTTTGGGTTGTGACATCCAGTGTCTAAATTCTAGTTGTAAGGGTTGTGACTCCCCAAAAAAAAGTCAGTTTCACAATTATCCCTCTACTTGAAAAGTAATTTTTAATGGGTTATGATTCCCAGATAAATATTATCTTTAGTGAACATGTATCTCTCTTTGAGTTGAGAGGTAAAATAGTAGAGTTGGTCGACATCAAACTGAACTACTATAAAAAACATCATTGTGTTATTTACCATTTCCTCTACTAATTAACCATAATAATTAACTTTGATAATTAATTTAATGAATCAATATATTTGTTTCAATTTTTCATCTGGTCTATTCACCCTGTCTTTAGACCACCATTCATTACCCATTCTGACCTAACAATTGGTATCAAAGGGAAATACTATTTAGAAATGATTATATCTAATATTATCTTTCTTGTACCCTTCAATATCTATGAAGAGATTTTCCATTTTGTAATTATTAAATATTTCTATAGAGTCTTCTTCGATTTTATTTGTGAAAAAAATTGTTGATACCTCAAATTCAATGTAAAATATCTTATATAATTACAGGATTAAACCCAAATGATGCTTAGATTCAATAAAATCCACCACACTTTGATTGAAATGATTATTCCTATTAGAAATCCTAAATGAATTATTCCCTCAAATGGATGAGCATTGTGCACTGGTCTGTCATGTCACAATAGTACACACTTCCTGAATCTGACCTTGATAGTTTTACCGAAAATGTTGCAACTAAATATTTTTTAAATTATAAAGTTGTTAATATTTTATATTGTTCTATTAATAGAATTATTTTTATTCATATGTCAACTAGTAAGACAACTCATGAAATATGAAAGATTAACATGTTTCACACCTTAGATCTGATAAACCAATGGGTAACAAACTTGGAATTCTTTGTGTTTAGTAAAAATATATTAAGATGGGTTAAGTTGAGATAGTAAACCAAATGTTCCATATATTGACAAGCATTGTGAAGGAATGAATTTTCTTGTAGAAGATCTGGAAAACCCATATCTAGTTGAACATGTTATATGAGAATTTCACATGAAATGGAATGTCATGATGGTTTCCATTGATGAATCAAATAACTTCAAAAGAATATACCTTGGATGAATTGATTGGATCGCCACTCTAATATGAACTTTAACTGAATAAAATAATTACCAAGGGGAAAACAAAAACGAAATGGTGTGGATTATAAATTTATGATCTTTTTTTCTACTGACTCTTCTGATTATACTCTAAAGGATTGTGAAAAAAAAGGAACGGCTTAGATTGTGACCGGAGTTTACAAAAGAATTCAAAATAAAGGATTCCAGAATTGGTTTAGAAGAAACCCACAAAATGAAAAATATAAGGGGGATAAGAAAGTGATGTGAATTATAATTATTTACATGTAACTTGTTTTAATTGTAAAAAAAGGTGTATCAACGCCAATTTTCCAAATCTAACGAATAATGATAAATAAAAAATAAGAAAATAAACGCGTTGACCACTAGCTGAAGTTGTATAGAAGAATCTGATTCCAGTGAGCAGTCTTGAAATGAAAAATATTCTGATAACTTGTGCTTCATGGAATAACTAAATATTGTTAGAAATTATTGTTTTTATTCTGAATATTCTAATTTTGAATGTTATTATGAAAACACAAATGTTTTTTAATTAAATAAATAAATTTAAATATTAAGAAAATAAATTTTCAAAGCTGATTCTTTTCATAATAAGCATAAAGAAAACAATGCGAAAAATGTTTCTGAAAATAAAAATCTTTTACAGTATAATGAAAAAATATGTAAATCTAATTTTTCTTATTCTCATTCAAAAGTTTATGAAAATTTGAAATATACTCAAGATTTGAATGAAAATTTGAAAAAGGAGGTTTATTGTCTTAAAAAATTTTATCTGTTTTTATTACAGGTCATAAAAAATATCATTAGATGATGTAATTTAGAAAAACTGATAAAAACAATGTCACTTTTGGATATGATAGGATATTACCTCAAATGTATAAAACACATTTTTTTTAATTTAAAATTTTATGAAATTCTAATGTTACTTGTTTTAAATGTGTCGTGAAAGGTCACAATGATTTTTCTCTAAGATTTAAACAATCCATAGGATTTACAAAAACTAATATTTTTAAATATTTATTATATAGAGTACCTTATAATACATTTTTAAATTATGTATGGGTACCTAAAAATTGTATTACTAATTCTATTGGACCCAAATTATCTTCGGTACCAAATTTGTTTTGTAATTAATTTTGGTAATAAAAATGCCACAGATGTCTCAAGAATGATATATAGTACATGGAGAGTGGATTATCTTGGAATATGACCAGAGACCCATATATTTTTACCACTTAAAACACATGTGATGGAGGTACTGTTACATTTGGAGACAATTCCAATGTCAAAGTAATTGTTTTGGTAAAGTTGTTATTTAAAATTCTAGGTTTATTTCTAATGTTTCTAAGTAGAAGGATTAAAACATAATTTCATAAGTATATCACAATTATGTGATGATGGAATGGAATTTAAATTTCAAAAAGATAAAGGATTAGTTTTTAAAGATGATTCATTATTATTTTATGCTAATAGAAAAGATAATATTTAAATTTTTTATTTTTTTGAACTAACTGTTAAATATATAATGTTTTTGAATGATGTAGAGAATGATAGCATCCTTTGGAATTTATTTTTAGGTCATGTCAATTTCAAAATGTTATATAATCTCTCAAAACATGATAATTTTTTATAGATACCTTCCTTGAAGAAAGAACATCTTCATGTATATGATGCTTGAATGAAAGGGAAGAAACACATAATTTATTTTAAAACCATCAATCAGAGAAGTACTAATAAAACTTTACAATCTGTAAATCTATATTTATATAGCCCTACCCAAATTTCTAGCCTTAGTGGAAAGAAATATACCTTAGTTATTATTGATTATTATAGTAGATTTACTTGGGGATACTTTATTTCTCATTAAAATGATACATTTTGTAGATTTACTAATTTTTATAAATAAGTTCAAAATGGAAAAGGTTTTATGATTATTTCTATTTGTAATGATAAAGGAGGTGAATTTCATAATTTAGATTTTTCATTTTTTTAAAAAATATTGGTAATTTTTATAATTTTTCTGCTCCTAGAACACCACAACCAAATGGTATTGTAGAACCAAAAAATGGAACTCTTATTGAATTGGCTCAAACTATGTTAAGTGAATAAAATTTACCTAGATATTTTTGTACTGAAACTATTTTGGCAGCATGTTATATTCCAAATAGAATTCTTATTATACCTTTTATAAAGAAAATTTCTTATGAATTAATCAAAAATAAAAATCCAAAAGTTTGGAACTTTATATTTATCAGTTTTAAAGTTTTTATTTCAAATGAAAAGGAAATTTTGGATACATTTGATACAATATGTGTTGAATATTTTTTCTTGGTAATTATAATAAAAATAAATCTTATAGAGTTTGTAATAAAATAACTATGATTATTGAAGAATTTTTTCATGTTATGTTTGATTTAAATAATGTTAAAATAAATTCTAATTTAAATTTTATTGATGAAGAGTTTAGATAATTTAATTTTGGTGATGAATTTACTCAAGATAATAATGGTTCAATTGAGGGGGGAAATACTCCTTCTCTACCAGATCCAAAATCATTGAAGATTCACAAAGATCATCCTATTGAAAATCTAATTGGAAATATTGATTCTGATGTTAAAACCATAAAAACTATTTTACATTTTTTTAAATTCTTCTTTTATTTCTTATTTTGTTCATTTTAATTCTAATGATTATTTTAAAAATAAAAATTGGATTTTTTATATGCAAGATGAATTAAATAATTTTCTTGGAAATAATGTTTGGATATTTTTTGAATTACTTGAGGATAAACTATGAATTTGAACTAAGTGTATATTTAGAAATAATCTAGAAGAATCTCAGCATATTTTTTAAAAAAATCTAGCCTTATTACTCAAGGATACTCTCTGGGAGAATGTATAGACTTTGAGGATTACTTTTCACCTATTTCCAGATTATAGACAATTAGAATTTTAAGGATTTTTCTTATTTTCAAGGATTTAAATTATATCGAATGGATGTAAAAAGTGATTTCTTAAATGGTTTAAATGGTTTTATAATTGAACAAGTTTATGTTTCCCAACCCCCTAGCTTTTAAAGTGAAAAGTTTCGTAAACATGTTCTTAAATTATCTAAATCTTTGAGGGGTATCAAACAAGTACCTTGTTCTTGGTATGAAAGAAATTCATTATTTTTGTTAAATAATGGTTTCAAGAAAGGCAATGTTGATCCAAATATTATTATTAAAATAAATTCATATGTTATTTTAGTTGTTCAAATTTATATTGATGATATATTTTTTGGATCATCTAGTAAAAAAATCTGTAATGAATTTTATTCTTTGATGTCTTTGGAATTTGGCATAGGTTTTATAGGAGAATTAAAATTCTTTCTTAGACTTCAATTTTTTCAAAGAAATTATGGAATTTTTCTTAACCAATCTAAGTATACTAAAAATTTAGTTAAAACATTTTTTCATGATTTTGATAAATATATGAAAACTCTTATGGGTACTAATTGTAAATTATGTATTAATAATTTTGGAAAATCTGTTGATTTTAATGTTTATGATGGCATGATAGGTAGCTTTCTATATTTAACTACATCTAAACCCAACATCATCTGTAATGTTTGTTTATTTTCTTGATTTCATGAAGATCCTAAATAATTTTTTATTAAAGATGTAAAATAATAATAAGATATGTTAAAGGAATAGTTTATTCTAGCTTATTCTATCTAAAATATAAGAGATTTAATTTAACATCATAGTATGATTTTGATTTTGGAGGAAGTAGAATTGATCGAAAAACCACATTAGGTATATGTCATTTTCTATGAAAATGATTAAATTCCTTTTCTTTTAAATAACAATTTTATGTTGCTTTATATATTGCAGAAGATGAGTATATCTCTGCTGCTAGTAGTTGTGCTCAAATTTGATGGATTAAGAAAACATTATGTGAATTTGGTATTTATCTTGATAAATATCCTATTTATTATTATAATAATTATGAAATTTATATTCATCAAACACCCTTACAACTTTCTATAACAATGAATATTGATCTTGGATTTTATTTTATTAGAGATCATGTGAACAAGGGTGATATTGTTTTCAATTTTATACCTTCTGAAAATAATATAGAAAATATTTTACAAAGCCTTTAATCTCTTTTACGTTTCAAAAAATTAAATTTGAACTTGGTATGTTGGAATTTTAATTTTTTTACTACATTTTTTAGGGGGGCTTTTGTTCACCTTTTTTTTATTTACCAAAAGGTGGTGTAATGAATTTGTTTTTATTGTTTCAAAACATTAGTTTTGGGAGATATGTTTTGGGAGAAAATGTGGATCAATAAATGTGGATAAATAAATTGGTTTTAAGTTTTTTTACATTTTTATTAATTTTTCAAAAGTTTTTGTTTGTTAATCAATAAAAAGGGGAATACTATTTGTTCATGTCTATTCTCTTTCATTTTATTTCTTTTTTTATTACATGGAGATATTTTTTTCTATGTTCGGGTTTTTGTTTGTGTGATTACATGTGATTTTCATTTAAAAACATTTCTATATTTTTCTGATTTATTACACAAATGTAAATGGATTTCTTTGATTCATAAAAATTTGGATAGATAATATTCTTATCTATATGTGAATAGTTTATCAAGATGTATGAAAATGAATTTTTATTACTCAAAAAATTCCATTAATTTACTAATGCAGTTTTAGAAACACTACAACAAATAGTTGTAAAAAGATTCTGTATTTATTTTACAGATATCATATTCATGTGAAACCTAATTTTATAAAAATAAAAAAATTACCTTGACTTAATTAGTTTATATTGAAGTCAAAAAAGGGAATTTGAATAGTTATTAAATTTCATGAGGTTCAGCATTTATTTTTAAAAATGGTTGTTTTCCATAATGTTATTGATTCCTTGTTTTGATGTTATTTATAGCGATAGATGTAGAATCTATTTTATTCTTGATTAATTGGAAGGATAATAAGTTTTTATACATATAATTCTATTTGACCAAAGATTGATTCTGTTGTTGAAATCCTTTAAAAATTATTAGAATATTTTTTAAAGTCGGTTTCCTAGTTTTTCACTAAGTATCGGAAACCCAACTTTCGCAATAGTGGAAAGTATGATTCATCAACCTCATATTATTATTCATCACCCATACACTACGTTACTATTCATGAATAGTGTAATTTATTGTTCATCAACCCTATGTTTTTATTCATCATCCACACGCTATGATGCTCTTCATGAATAGTAGAAAGTATGGTTCATTAACCCTACGTTACTGTTCATCATCCATATGCTACGTTACTATTCATTAATAGTGGAAAGAATGGTTATTCAACCCGACGTTTCTATTCATTCCATACCTTATATTACTTTTCATGAATAGTGTAGAGTGTGGTTAATAAACCAACATTACTATTCATGAATAGTGAAAAGTATGGTTCATACCCGTTGTTACTATTCATGAAGAGTGGAAAGTATGGTTCATCAACCATACATTACTGTTCATTCAGAAGTTACTGTTCATTCTATGAATTTTTTTAAATTTATTTTTGGCATATATATGAATTATTTTTAATGGTTTTTCTACAGAAACAATTCTCATTAAATATAAGGATTATAATGAAAAAAAATTAATATTTTTGGTGGAATATTTAAAGAATAAAATTAATAATTTTTCAATGAATTTTTCCCATTAATTTGGAGGTTTCAAAATTCGTTAAATTAAAAATTTTGAATCTACTTATGGATTGTGCTGCTAGCTTTTAGGAAATATTATTTGTAAATTTAAAGAATTTTTAATGGATTTAAATAGAAGTTTTAAATCCTTAAATCCTACTATATTTCATGAGATATTTTTGGAAGACATATTAAAAAAAAATACTTTTTTTGGATATTTCTTCTACTGGAATGAAGAGGCAATGATGTTGAGATTTTTATAAGGCTATTTATGAACACTCTTAACTCAATTTATTTTGAATATCCTAAAGAAGTATAGCTACTGTAACTGATGAATATCTAATATTATATATATCATTATCATTCGTAGGAAAAAATAGCCACTAAATAGCAACATACAAAATTTCAAGACACAAAGGCTAACATATTCGATACTTTGTTGTTTCAAAAAGAAAAGTGTTGAGAAATTTGAACCTGATGTGAAATCTACAACATCCTAGGACACTGTTTTATCACCTACTTGATCTCTCTAGGGATGAATTAATTATGCTATGATGAAATTTTTCTTGACAAGATGATCCAATATAATCCTTAGAAACTAGTAGCTTTTCTTTAATATTTTATCTTTTTATTCATCTAGTTTTGAGTTTGTAACACTTTCTCTCATCTCTCACGCGCACCTTATTTGTTAGTTTATGCTTTTGTTCACAAATAATTATTTGTTATTCATTTTCCTCAGGTTATGTCTCCCAAATTCTAAATTCAGGATAAAATGGTTGTGACTCCTGATATCAAATGTCGGGACTATTCAAGTTGTGACTCGTAGTGTCTAAAGTCAAGTTGTAAGGGTTCTGACTCCCCATACCAAAGTCAGTTTCATGGTTATCCCTCCACTAGAAGATGATTTTTTTAATTGGTTTATAATTCCCCCATAAAAATTTTTTTGAGTGCAGACGTATCTCTCATCAAATAGAGAGTTATAAGTGTATAGTATGCCCAATATGGACCAAACTACTATAAAAACATCCTTGTGTTATTTAATTTTTCCAATGATAATTAACCTTAACAATTATGTTTTGTAATTAATTTAATTAATAAATATATTTGTTTAAATTTTTAATCGGGTCTGTCCCCCTCTCCCTCTAGACCATCTTTCATTACCCATTCCAACCTAACATGTTGCACTAAAATTAAGGCACTTCTATCAAGAGTTCACAAAACACATATCAGTTTGGGTGCCACATATTGATATTGAGGGCCCATCATTAAGCCACATCAGGACATGATGTGCATGATATGTCGTATTGGATCTTACATGCCATCAATGGTTGAAAATATAGGATTTCCACAATCGGTTGGGGGAAAGGTTTCATCAACCCATTCAGAATATGGATTATTTTTGGGATACATGGGGCATGCCTCCCTTCCATGGATTCCATTAATGAAGCCATAGATTCAATGTAATTAAAGATTTTTATAGTTATTTCCTTTTGGAAGGCCTCCCTTCTATTGGGATTGGGTAAGGATTCATGTTGTGGTCTCATTTTCATATTCCTATGATTCTTTATATATTCTAGTATTGAATTTTTATCCTGATGAGCGAGAGGTTGTCACAATAACGGAGGAAAGTCACAATAATTCTCAATTTCATAATTTATTTAGACTTACTACCTAGATCAAGATATGACCTAATGCTCATATTCATCTTTTTCATGAAAGTTGGATATATCTTAATGAATTAGAGGAGGTATGTTCATTTCTGTATGAAGATGATACCCAGTGTGAATATTTACCTTGATTAATTTCTCGCTGATCTCTTTGAGATCCTATATCTCATCCTCATATTGATACATTTGTTCCTCTTTGGATGAAATTTCTTCACCTTTGGTAAGTGATACTGATGTATCTGAACATTCCTTTTATCCATGGTAGAGACCCATTGGGGTGGTGGAAATTTATCCTTTATAGATTTCATTCTCTTTATACATCTCTGATTTTGAGTAGATGTAGCCTAACTTTGTGCATCTAGATCACCCACCTCTCAAGACATACTTTATACATTGCATCCATTGGTGTTGTTTTATTGGTATGCATCATTTAATGGATTGATAGTGATAATTTTCACTGAGTTGTACCAAAAGATGGTGGTTATACCATCACTATGATGACACAATATTAACATAAATTGAAATTATGTCATTTTTATAGAACATTCCATGCATTACACAGACACACACCTAGATACCATAATAGTTTAGTGACTTTAGTAACTAGGAACATAAAATTCTAGTCTGGAGAATGATCTTCACTACTTCTCACAATGACCTTATCATTTAGTAACCCTATTGAAAACACTTATTTATAACTTGGGGAAAAGAAAACAAAAGAAAAGGGTGAGGTCAGATGCTTAGTAAGTGTAAACAAGAAAGGTATATAAGTATAAACATGAGCAAAGGGCTAAGAGAATGTGAACCTCACATTAGAATATCATACCTTGCAAATCAAATATCATAAACATGGATCATGGAATACATATTGGCATTTTATAAGACATGAATCATAATGAAATAAAGAACATAATCCATGAAATCATAACATAGGAACAAGACAAGGTATTTGTGTCATACACATAAATATATAAAATTATTTCCATAGAAGTCAAGGAATTTCTTCAAAAGACATCTTACTAGTATGGGTTCACTCCCCATACTATCTTGGAAGTCATGGTTCACTCCCAAAACCATCTTGGTAGTCATGGTTCACACCCAAAACCAACTTGGTAGTCATGGTTTACTCTAATAACCATCTTAGTAGTTAAGGTTCACCCTGAAGACCATCTTTGTTTAAAATATTTTTTATGTCTGTCTCATCACATATAAGTCCTTACCCAATGCATTGGAGGTAGATAAAGGTCCCACCCATAATATAATGAAAACCATTCATATGTGTGCCTCAAGAACATAAATCATTCCTCATATCAGAACCCATAAAAAGAATGAGTTTCATAAAAATTTAATCATAACATAACTGAAGTAAAATAAACATGATTCGTCAATATAAAAATAAAATATTTAGAGAAAGAATAATAAAATTATCATTGGATCATATCCATTGTAAAATATAACTGACACTAAATAACATTTTCTTAGATATAAAATAATTTTATAGATCACTAGATATGATTCTTGAGGAAAATATAATTTCCACTTTGAAAAATGATTTTTAAATCATAAAACATTTAGAAAACAAATCATAAAAAATAAACCTAAAAATTGTTATATGAATATTTGAAAACTATTTAAACATATTAGATATCATTTTTTCTTAAAATTCGTAAAATATTATTCAAAATACTTTTAAAGAATTTTTAGAAAACATTATTTTCATGGAACACATATTTCCAACCAAAAAGAGAATTAATTTACATGAACATCATTAAAGAAATGATATTACTTATAAAACCTGTTAAAGGGTAGTATATACATCTTTTAAAATAATATAGTTGCATAACATATCATGTGTCATAGAGATGGTAAATTGAGAAAACATTTCCATATAGATTTGGTAACTTTTGAAACATAAACCCCATAAAATAGATATCATAAAATTGATATATAAATACCTATATATTTAATTAAAATGATCATAAAATACATTAATTGATATAATTCGCACTACATGTATCAAATACTTGGTGAACATGTCTTCTATCTCATTAAAAATAAAATTGAGATCGAAATCCATTAATGGATGACTAACTTTAGAATCGTGAACAGTAAGAAAGAATAAAATCAATTAAAGATTTTAATAACATTAAATAAAGAAAATTAATGATATAAAATTTCATAGTTCAGTATATAAAACATAAAAAATAAGTGAGTGGTTAATATGGTATGTATCTCATTGAAATAAAAATTTCCATGAATTTCCCTTACCTTATGTCTTGACTCTCATAATACTCATGAAAAAATATATATAATAAATATATAGTTTTTATAAATAAATTAATGTACAAATTCATATATATAATACCATATATGATTCATTGATTACATTATATTACAAAATTATTAATAGTTCCATGTTAAATCTATGTTTCATGTAATAATCTCTTTGTTTATCATAAGTGTTTTGACCTGTTATTCTAAATCCTCTTACACAGATAAAGATCTCATCATCTATAGAATTATAATCATGATAAAAATATCTGATATATATATATATTCATTATATATTTTTTCATGGTGATTCATAATATTTTTAGATATAAAATAAAATACATTTTTCTAGGAGGTGGTAGGTTATAAGTATGCCTGAAAGGTGTTTTCATTTTCTTTTCAGGTTAAAATAAAGGAACTTATAAGATATATTATCATTCCATAATCATTTTTATGTCATATATAACATATATATTCATTAAATTCATCTTTATTATCATCCATTCAAATTATAGGTGAATAAAAAATCATATCGCATCATGGAGATGGTAATCCACCCATACGCATGAGTGATGTTATCATTTTCCAAAAATATTATATGGATTGTAAAATTCACGAAATCTTATTATAAATACATATGTATATTTATATTATAAATATCATACATAAATAATCAAACCATTATAATTATCACTCATAAATTATGGTGATGGAAAATGAATTGTATCCCTACGTGGAGACGGTAAGTCGTATGTACGTATGAGAAATACATTCATTTTTTTATGGGAAAGGGGTTGTAAACTATTGTGTTCATAATAATAATGAAATTTTAGAATATCTATGATGAGTATTTTATTTTTTTTATGATATATATATATATAATATATTTATAGTTGGTATAAAATAGTATAAAAATAGAATGATCAGTTACATCGATTACCACTTCTTCGAAACAACTCCCTTGGATCTCCTCTAAATGACACTAGATTTGGTCCTTTGGGAAGGAAAGAAACTATATAACATTTCTAGTGACTTTTATAAGGAGACTAGTTATGGTTTGGTTGAAATTAAAGTCTCAATGGGGTTTGAAAAAGTGATGGAGGAGGTTCCCTTTCATGATTGAGGGGAGGTGTGCTTTTGTAATTTCTAAAAAATATTAATTTATAATAAATTTAATATAAATAAAAAAAACCTAAAAAGGCCATTTATTATAATATAATATTATATAATATTTTAATATCATCAACCAAAAAATTTATATAGGTTTTTATGTAATTTTACACCTTATTATTTTTATTAACCCTTAGTTAAACTATTTTAACTTTAATTATGCTAACAATGTTTTCAATGTTAAGATAATGAAGTTTTTACATATAATGTTTCAATTGGAAAATTAATTTTAATTTTATGATATTTTATACCATATATCACCCCTTATCCTTATTTAATGTTTATATGATTTTTAAATAATTTAATAAAATATTACTTTTATAAAATTTCATTATTTTGAAATTATTCAATTTTTTTTGAAATATCATAACAACATGATATCTTTGAACAGACTCTATTAACACATCCATAATAAGTTAAATACGTCCATAAAATTATTGAATGATATTAATTATATCAAATTCAATTTATTTTAATATTTTTAATATATTTTATTTGATATTTCTATTAATTACACAATTATTAAATAATAATTGTAGAATCCTTTAGTGTATTTATTTATTTCCTACAAATTAAAAACGAATTAACATGATAAATAAAAACATAATACCTTTTAAATGACTATTTATTGTATAATATTTTTTTTATTATAACCCTATATTAAAAATGTTATAGTTATTCAATAAAACATAATTAATTTTTTACTCTCATACATGTGGCTAAAAAAGGTTATTATTAAATACCAAGAATGATTTTGGACCAAACCCACTAATAAAATGGAATTAGGACCAGTGTTAGGGTAATTTTATATTATTTATAAAATTAGTTTTTACCTTTAATTGCTTGATTTACCCATAACTGTGTTTAATAAAACATTTTTACAGTTATTATTCATAATCTCTAAAAATTATATTGACCCTATTAGACTATAAATATCACAATAATTACAACCATGTATGTCTATTTTTTCAAATTAAATTCACATAAGAAACAAAATTAAGTTTAATGCTAACCCCGTAGACATGGCAAGAAAGTGGGTTTTTTAAGTACAAAAAACGTTCAAAAGTTCGATAATATTTTATAGCCAATTTCAATATAAAAATTATCATGATGGAAAAAATTGGATTAATATATGTATAATTGATCTATTTTGAATTTAAAAACCAATTCACAATTTAATATAATAATATAAGATAGTTTAATGAAAAAAGTTGTTTTTAATTAAAATTTTGTATTTTTTACTATTCATCAAAACAAGAAACTTATATGAACAATACCAAAAATTAAACCAATGTAAATTTTGATATCTGAATGTGAAATAAGAAGTTAATTTTGGCAAATATAATATATAAAAGTTTCAAAATTGGATTTAAAATTGGTTCTCCATTAAAAGGTAATAAAATTAAAGTTTTGAAAAATACAGTTTTTATGCATTGGATTTGGTTTGTTCTTATCTTATGAAAATAAAATCTATTAGATGAATATAAAAAATATTGGATTAAATATGTAAAATTTATATTTCATTGATATCATTAAACAAGTAATTAATTTAATTATTAAGACAAAATTACTTTGGTAATATAAAAATAAAACTATTTTTTTATAATCAATTGGTATATATTTTTATTTATAGTTAATTTTTAACCAATTATTTCATATTATAAACCCTATATTTTTATAAGTTAGTTAATATTATTCATAACCACTAATTTAACGGCTATGTTATATCTTATTATAATAATATTTTAATAATATACCATTGTTCGATAAAACTCAGTATTGTGTATAGTGAAAGCTATCAAAAGAATTCAACATTGTTTGTAGCACAATGTAAGTATAGGGTTGTGTTTACTTAAAGCTAATCTATGTGTTTCGTGTAGATCAATATCGACTTGGTGTTGTGTATAACGCAATCCAAACATAGTGACTTTTGTAAAACGATAAAAATATTCAGTTACAAGTGAAATGAAAAATATTGAAAAGTTTAAATTAATTTGAAAATTTATATTTGAAAAACTCTGGAGTTGTTACATTATACCCCCTTGAAATTGATTTCTCCTTAAAAATTCATTTCTTTTAACAAAGTATTAATACTTGAATTTCCCTTTCATAGAAACTGTCATCATAAAAAAATACTAAATTTCCCTATAAAAACATTATAAACATTATGGTTACCCAACGTAACTCATAATTTGGTTTCCACATAGGTGAGCATAGGTTGAAAGTGAAAACAAGGACATGTAAGATAAATATATCTATCATATTATGATGGGTAGTGATAAAGAACATGGTGAGGATAAAGTTAGTAATAACAATTCCATAAATCTGCGATGATCTACGGGACTATTTGATTCATCGGAAAAGAAGGTACATGGATAACATTTTTAGTTTTATGATCTTTTCCCTAGAGTGTATTAATTTTTATAAATTGAAAAACATACTTGATTTCATCACATTTTATAAGAATAATACCATCCCTTCATTGTTCCTTGATAAATTTCTACATAATATCTTTTTCCAAGAAATGAACATGAATTTTTCAATCATGAACCATTACAAGATCATGAAATCTATATAATAGTTGATTATTTCATTTGTATTAATATAAAAAAGGTTAAAAATCGATATCCAATATGAATAAAGCCCCATATGTAGAGACAATACTTTAATTTCCAAAACCACATCCAAATTTCAACATTAATAATTTCATAAATTATTACCATTATAATCCTTCCAAAATATAAAAATACAAAACATTCAAATGTGGGTAACTAAATTTAAAATATAAACTCATCATTAATCCCATGAACAACTTGATGTAGCTCTTAATTTCCACAGACCAACATGTGAAGACCATTAACAATTAATCTATTTAAACATGTTAATTATAATAAATCCTTATAGAAAACATTCATTTTTTATTAATAATAATACTACTAGACATTTTCATATATCAAAAAATGTTGTAAAATCCATCTGTGATATCATAAACCACTTTGTCCACAAATCCTTAGTTCATAGGTAATAAGTAACATCAAAATTACTTATTCATATCCAAAATATCCTTATCTTAACATCATTATATCAACCTTAGTTACATTTTAAGGGTTATATTTCCCTTAATATTGTGTTTCCCATGAATATCAACTTTCCATTAAACCACTTTTCGATGTTTCTATTACCATTCAAAATGTCCGTTTTAATCCTTAATGAAAAACATGTAACAAAAATACTTATATATTTCATTATTCATATAATATAATCTTCGAAGTTGAAAAAAATACACTTCAATCATCCATCTTTACTCTTAAACTATTACTCTTGCTTCATTATTTTAATATTTCCTCGAATATGAAATTTGAATCATGTATTAAGCTTCCTAAACCTCAATATAATAATAATTATTATGTTTAATATATAAATTACTATTACAACATCCCATACCTTTCACATTTCATTTGTGGTCTCTTCATCCTTAGTTTTATAAACAATACTCGTACCACCTTTATGATTATCTTCATGATATTACTACTTTGGATGTCAATTTTTTTAATTCCCATACATTATAAATATGAAACATTAAATGTTAACCCAGTTCCTTCTAGTTCCCTCAATTTACAATGACCATAAAGTATATTTTGAGTTACACTTATCATATAATAAAAACAAATAGTATTGAAAATTTACTTATAGGATCCCAAAATCATGACACATACTATTAAATATATAATATATTAGGCTTATCCTTAAAGGAATCTCTATAAATATCATTATAAATATCCCTTGGGGTCTCATTATTGTTTTTCATACAAGTATATAAGGTTTTAGTAAACCTTTTATCTAATAAAAACTATAATGACCCATTATTAACGTACATTTACATTATGTCATTTTTGTGGAAAATTTCACACATTAAACAAACACACTCCCAAAGTTTGTAATAGTTTAGTTCCTTTTGAATCTTAGAACAAAAACTTCTAGTCTGAAAAAATATCTTCAATGTTTCCCACCAAACGCTTCCCCTTTATTATCCCTACCAAAAACATTTCTTTATAAACTGGGGAAAATAATACATAATAAAAATATTGAGCTCATATGCTCACTAAGGGTAAACAAGGGAGGTACATAAGTATAAACATGATCATATAGGTCAAATTTTTTTGTCATCACATTAGAAGATCAAACCCTATATATAAAATATCATAAACATGAAGCATTTAATAAATATTGGTAGTTCATAAGACATGAATCCTATTAAAATAAAGAACATGATCCATGAAATAATAACAAAGGAATAAGATATGGAATTTTTTGCAGACACATAAAAATATAAAATGTTTTCCAAAGTAATTAAGGCATCGCTATAAAGGCCAAATTAGTATTACTATTTCACTCCTCATACCATCTTGGTAGTCATTGTATACTCCAATAATTGTCTTTGTAGTCATGGCTCACTCCCATATCCATCTTAGAAGTCAAGATTCGCTCCTACGACCATTATATAAAAAAAGGTCATCTATTTCTATATCATGAGATATAAATATTTACCCAATGAATTGGAGATAGATATAGGTACAAACCATCACATAATTAAAATCATACATATGTGTGCCACAAGAACATAAACATTCATCATATCAAAACCCATAAAAGCAATTAGTTTCATAAACATCTCATCAAAACATAGATCATGTAAAAGAAAATTATTCATGAACATAAACATAAAACATTTAGAGAAAGAATAAGAATAGTATCATTGGATCATATTCCTAGTAAAACATAAGTAATGTAAAATAATGTTTTATTAGATGGAAAACAATTTGAGATATCACTAGAAATCATTCTTCATAAAAATATCATTTCCACTATGAAAAGATCTTTTTAAATTATAAAACCTTTATCAAACATTTTTCATAGAAAATTATCTTGAAAACTTTTAAATTAATCTTTTAATACTATTTTAAACAACTTTGAAATCCATTTTCTTTCAAATTCTTAAAAGATCATTTAAAACACTATGGAAACATTTTTAGAAAAGAAACAAATATTTTTGACTAAAAAGACAATAAATTTTCAAGAATATCATAAAAAATGATATTCATTATAAAACATGTAAATAGGTATTATTTACACCTTATGAAATAATATAGGATCATAACATATCATGTGTCTCAAAGATGGAAAATTAAGATGAAATTACCTTACCGATTTCTTAACATTCAAACTGTAAACCTCATGAAAGATATATAATAAAATGGATATGTAAATACCAATAAATTTATTGAAAATACTCATAAAATATATTCATGTTCAGTTGTTGATGCTCATTTTTCGTCACAGAGTCTAAACAAAATGAAAAGGGAAATGCCTCAATAAGGAAGATTCATCCTTTGAATAAACATAAAAAAAAGATAAAGTGATGAACAGGTAGAAAATTACCCATAGGTCGAGCAAGTTCCAGCGTGTTCGTGCAAGTAGACTTGCGAACCGCCTAATGGTCGCGCAAGTGACTTGCGCGCCCTCTTTGAAAACCACCCAAGGTCTTCTCTAGCCTATAAATACCCCCGGTGGGCCCCCCATTTGAGGAGTATTTTTTCCAGAATTCAGATACAGAGATCTGAATGCCCAAGTCTCTTCTTCAAGTCTTCTGAACACTTCTAAGGTAATTCTTTACCTAGAATGGAAGGTCTAAACAAGAGGAGTAAGGTCTAAGTGTTATAATTCACTAACACTTGTGAGCCTAAGTGTTTTACCCTTAAGGGGAAATGGACACACTTGCATTCCTCCTTACCTACTCATTGAAACCTGCACGCCACTCTTCTGGAAGTACCTCGAGATAATTCTAAAGGCTTTGATCAAGGATCAGCCAAGTATCACCCTACTGGTTAACAATCACGCAAGTAACCATGTACCACGTAGGTATACCTACGCGAACAAGACTTGCGCACCCATGCAATATTTTCATGCCCACTAGGACTTGCGCGCCATTCTACTTTTGGGTGCCCTTCCTGCCCATTTCACCTCTCTTATGAAATTCCACCTCTCCTATTCAAGATTCAGTCTTCAAGACACTCTTCAAAGCCATTTATGGAATGTTTTCTTGATTGAATTACTTATCTGAAAGGAATTTCGTGGAAAATCTCTCAAAACCTAGTGATTTACACATCTTTATGTCACTAAAGTTAGAGATTGCATTCATTAAACCTCATCCTTTAAGATGAGAGAACCCAAATATGTGCATCCTTCTCAGGAGTAAGCCCCAACCATAATTCTCTTAACCTAGGATTCCTTTTCAGGAGTAAGCCCCAGTCTTAGATATGGGCATCCTCCTTAGGAGTAAGCCCCAAGTCCTCGTTAATTTGTGCATCCTCCTTAGGAGTAAGCCCCAAGTCCTCCTTAATTTGGGCATCCTCTTTAGGAGTAATCCCCAAGTCCTCATTAATTTTGGAATCCTCATTAGGAGTAAGCCTCAAGTCCTCATTAATTTGGGCATCCTTTATAGGAGTAAGCCCCAGTAATAATTCCCTTAACCTGGGCTTCCTTCTCAGGAGTAAGCCCCAGGTCCCTTTCACCCGGGCCTCCTTCTCAGGAGTAATCCCCAGTCTTAATTTATCTTAACCAGTCTTAATTTACTTTTGATTTGGGCTTTCTTCTCAGGAGTAAAACCCAATCATGAGTCCCCTTCTAATTTGGGTATCTCCCTCAGGATTAAGCCCCATGTTATAGTACCCAAATCTCAATGATGTATATATACCTTTATGGACCTTGTTCCTAGATTTATTCTCTGAAGTAAATCTTAATCCTCATTTATTTTTGGCAGTCATACATACATAATCCCCACGTCATTGAATCTTTCGTAGAAAAATTGTCTGGTTTCACCAATACCTCTTGTTTCTCACACCAAGCATGACTCACATGAGCTTAGAGTGTAAAAGTATTCATGAAATCTTTCTTTGAGCAAACAATCATGCATAAACATCATACTCTATTACCTGAACTACGTGGGTTATGATTCCTTTTCCAAAACAAAGGATATGTAGGTAGCCCATCTGCGGGTAAAATCCCAACTCTGAAATAATCCATGTCCTTCTTAATGATAATAAACTTCAAGTGCCCCAATGAGTGGCTTTAAAACCAGTATGGTCATCATAATGACCAAGAGACTTTTATGTATTGAAGGATACCATTGACTAAGAATCTCTAACAAATACAGACGATTCTATATTGATGAAGAACCTTGAATACATATAAAATATTCTCTAAATTTCCTACATATCAATCATTGATTGTCAGGTCTAAATGAAAGCTCATTTCATACATGGTAAAGTAATAAGGATTCACAAACATAACTTAAATTTATAAAGAGAGTCCCGAAGTAGACAATAATTCCCCTCAAAAAGGTGTGATGAGTCCGAACTCCCATCCTCTCGACCAATGAAAATTCTTAAGCCTCATTAGTTCACAACTAATGAGCGCCTACCTTTGGAAAGTAGGTCCAAATGGATATAGAATCATTGGATGTTTCCAGTTCTACGAACAAACCCGTTAGAAACTGATTGGAATGTTTGAACCTTCAATCAACGAGGTCATCCCCAATTCCAGAGGAAATAAAAAATGGTGAAACCGACGTGAATCCTTAACCAAGTTAAAATTATGTTTTACCTATTTGTTAGGCCCCTATTTAAACTCAATGAGAGGGCCAACAAGACAATCAATAACATATTTTCTCATCCAAAAGGTGTAGTGGCCGGACTTATCTTGATTATGTCTGTTATATCAAACATGCACTCTTTTTCATGATCTTCTGCATTTCCAAAATGGATTCTCTCAAGTTTACACCCGTGAATATGTTTGTTGTGAAAACTTCTGCTGCAAATGTCACTACAGCTACTTTTGCTGGATCATTGTCCTCTCTGAGGATGACATCACCTACTCAGCATCTTCAATGCTGGGTATCAAATGCACTGGTTAAGGAGTACCATCAACATGATACCATTCCAACTATGGAGGCCATTCGACAAGCCCTCTAAGTCAATAATTCAACTTGGTCATCTGTACAATGACGACCAGTGATCAAGAAGAAGGCTGTTCTAACCACCGTCTCCAACCGTTTCGGGTCGTTATCCCTGGAATGCAATCACCATTCACTCCCGTATTCTGGGGAGGTGAATGAGCGGGTCGCTCAGGGCCTTAATTCAAGGAGACAGGAGTCCTCCCCGAGGGCTCCCATCAACAATCGCTGCCAGACTCGTGTGGCAGTGCGCCCTCAACATGATGAGGGTATCATTTCCAAGCATTCGGATCAGGTTCCTCGAACCTGAGCAGGAAAGACGAACCACCCGAGGTGAAATCTAGTTAATAGTGAGTAGGTTCTCATCTCTGCCATCTCCGGAGAAGTCCAACAACCTAACTTGGTGGTAGGCAATGAGCTGGCACACACACCCGTCCATTCTAATTCCGCTGTCCAGTAGACTCGTCTGGCAGCATCATGCCAATCCCGCCAGGCAATTTCGGCGGAGTACTATAGACATGAACATACACCTGTTTATAAATCACCAGCTAGTCAGTAGGCTCGTCTGAATACATATGATGGACCTCTTCAACCACATTCGGCGAAGTGAAATCTGTAGGCACATACACCTGCTAGTATTGATCAATCCTACCAACAGTCTCATTTGGTAGAATTCGGTGAAGTTAGTCGGAAAGCTCCAGCGACAAACAGGAGGCAGACTCAACGCTCTGCCCCCACACTTGAGTACTGTCAGGATTCATTAACAGGAAAAGGATGGCAGGATCAGGAACACACACCTACTCTAAGCACGTAATGGACGTATATCCCCATTCCAGCAGCTGAAGTCAGCAAGCAAATTCTATCAATGGTGAAAGAGTAGAAGCAAATCCCTGCTCATATTCTGGATGCCTCCCAGAATATTATAACAGCTTCAGCAGCATCTCAGGGAAAGACACATAAATCTATCCCTACCAGTGGAGTGACACATCAATAGTTCACTTCGGAACAGACACACACCTCTGTTCCAGTCCAAGAGGGTTGTGGGGCGTACTCCCCCATATCATACGGACAACCAAGTCAGGCACATACACATGTTTTGAGTGGAGATAATCAGTCTAACCTGATCATTTCTCCTGAGCAGGCACATACACCTGCCAAAGCGAGTAAGAAGGCATCTAAAAAGAAGACCCACCTAGCATAGTCAAGAAATCAAGGGCCAGTCTGTAACAAGGCCTTACTCGATGCTGGAGTTCTTGATACACTCAGACAACTATCTGTTGCAACTCAAGATTCTTCTCTCTCAGTTCCCAATAGTGGGAACATTAATTCTGAAGGTCTGCATTAGACACTTCTTCATGAAGGATTTCTTCGTGAAAATTCGGTCGATCTCGAAGTTTCATCTTCAGATGAGAGCTACAATAACCCTCTGTGTGGCTAGAAGACCAAGGAGCAAGAGATCTCATATTTTTCTGTAACCCATCATGGTGGTCCTCCCCATAATGATGAATTTAGCTGTGAAATCCCTCTCCGCAATAGTAATTCGCATTGTCTGGAAAATTCTTCAGAAGAAAATGCAGTGACGAGAAAGACCTCTTATCTGGAGGCACTTGCAAATGAAAAACTAGTCATGTATGATGCTTCATCTCTAGTAGGTTAAATACTTTCTCAATCAGAAGATATCCCTGGGTGTAGGTCATTCTCCAAACCACCCCCGGGTCATTCATCTTCTAGTTTAATCAGTGAATTCTCTTCTAATCCTGTTGAATCCGATGAAGCAACAAGGATCACCAACTTTGGTCAAATAAGGTAGAAGAATCTTCATTAAATGATAAAGAGGAAATACTGAACATGAGAAATCAACTAGCGAAAGGTGAAGTTCCAGTCATGTTTTGGCCTCTGGCTGACTCTCAGTATGACATTCCATAGATGTTGAAGGTAGATGGAATTCATGATATTCATCTCAACATATGGAAAACTCTTTGTCTGTTGAAAAATAAAGTATTATCTTATGATGAATATGAAAATCATGTTCATATAATAGAAGGGTTACAACGTCAGATTGATTTGGCATCTATATCCATCTCTCGATATATGAAGGCTAAAAAGCAGCAGAGAGCCCTACAACGTTCATGCCTTGGCGCACTAACTAGATTGCGCCAGTTAATTGCCAATGCCCTATCTGGTATTCATGTTAGAGGATGGGGTGTTCATGGAGCACTACATCTCACTATGCTCTCCAGTCAGCAAAGCCCGCTGAAAATGGTCTCATGCAATGTTATTTCCCATGGCCGGCCACAGTCAATGGGTTTTGTTTTTAATAAAAAGCTTACCCAAGAACAGACTTCAACTAGTTCCTCACAAAATCAAGCATATAGAGAAAATTTTGTTTAATTACTCCTTCATCAAGAAAATGATAATATTGAACAGGCCTCTCGTTTGGAGCAAGCACATCATCAAGCGACAGAAGTGTTAGAAATCAGTCAACGGTCTTTTGAGCCGAGTGATAAAAGTGGATGCAAGTTGATGCATCCATCTAATTTTCGGACTAAGTTCCGCAAGATCAGGAGAGATTTCAAGAAGGTCTTAGATATATCATGTCAAGAACCACCCTAGCTTGCCAGACTAGGGACTCTTTTAACCCAACCCTCAGAATCAATAAATAGGATTCGAGGAGTTGATCAAAGACAGTAGGAACAGCCCCAGTCCACTAGACTAGGGACTTTTTCAAATCATCAATCCCCTCCTCAGTGAATGTTGGTCTTCTCTCGATTGGGGAAGAAGCCACAAGAGGAACGAAGAGCCAAATTATCAGGAGATTCTCTCCAAATTACGGTTTTCCAAGAAGTTCTTAAGGGATCAAATCAACAAAAGGAGATGTCTCATCAGGGGCATGGATAAAGATAATATCACATAAATGCTGATAGAAGGGATGCAATGCATTATGCATCAATTAATGTCATTAATGTTGTTGTTGCTAATCCACCAGATGAGGTTCACTCAGAGGGATCAGATGAAGTGGTTCCTGCCCAAGAAGTTATACAAATAGACACAAATGAAGAAGGTGTGTGTATACAAAATCGAAGGTTTACCAAAAATTTGGGTAATCCTTCAAGTAACCCACTTCCCTCTCTCCTAAAGGGAGCCAAAAAGGGGAATGTAAAGAATCAGGTTACATACCCTTCCTCTGGAAAAGGCCAATTGCACTCACTAGAGAAAATATTTGCACAACAAGAGGAAGAAATGAAGGAATTGAGGAGGTTGGATACAGAACTACTTCAGGTTAGTCTTCCTCCTAAGAATGTTGGAGTCAGTCAGTCAAGGGATTTTGTTGTGGATACATAGATGGATCAATAATATCCTCCTATATCAATACACCCTCACAGGTCTAATCCTATGGGTCAAGTGAAACAACAATCGATGGTGCTACCATCAGTTGCAATACCAGCCACCGTGCCTTCCTAGACTCCAATTATTGCACCAGACCAAGTCCAAGTTCAACCGGATGTTTCTCAAAAGTTAATAACAACCACTGAGTCATTAACATCTCGGTTAGAGACTATGGAAGGGAAGCGTGCATAGGATCAACCAGAAAAGAGTGATTACCCTGAATTGGTAGATTCAATCTCTCCCCCCCGTCAACTTTTGGGAACCCTATATTCCCTATTTTCAATGGATCAGGTGATCCTGAACAACATTTGATGCATTACGTGTCTTGTTGTGATCCTATGATGGGAACTCCGGAACGGCAAGAAGTAGTGAAACTCAAATGCTTCGTGCGAACCTTGCAAGGACCAGCTTTTGTTTTGTATACAAGCTTGCAATCCCGGTCAATTACCGGATGGGAGGATCTCCGCCAAAGATTCCTTCTTAGGTTCAGCTAAACGTTGCCAAAGACAACAGTTTTTGATCTTAAAAATTGTAAGCAAAGGGAGAATGAAAGGGTCTCAGATTTCATTGCTCGCTGGAAGGGATTAACATATTCCCTAAGCATAGCACTCCCTCAAGAAGAACTGTTGATAATCTGTGTGGAAAATCTGCGTGGCGAATTATGCACGCCGTTGATCCCTGTGAAATACACTGGAGGGTTTCGAGACCTTACTTCAATCGCTCAACAGATTGAAGATTCTCTTATAAAGACTAAGGATAAAGCTTGTGTAATTCCATCAGCTCTAGGTAGGAGAATGAGTAAAGCAGAAACTGCTACAGTTATGCTTAAACAAGCACATGTACCTGCTTCTACTTCAAAACCATCATCTTCATGAAGGGCTCCACCACCTGAGCGTCAGAAACAAAGGCCATTTCGTCAATATGATCAAAGAGATCAAAGACGAAAACAATTTGAGGTTTTTAAAAGCAATGTTTACTCTTTCGAAAATGAACAAGTTCATGGATATTTTATTTCGGCTCTAGAAAATAATTTTGTTCAATTGCCAAGCCCCAAAAGGCCAAATAAGGAAGGAGATGAAGATCGTCCCAATTATTTCCCCTTTCATTAAATATTGGGGCATCCCATTTAGTAGTTTTGTGTTTTCAAAGACCTCCTGCAAAAAATGGTCGATTTGGGACAAGTCAAACTGAAAGGTTCTTCATCTCAGGTATCATGTGTTACTGTTGTAGTTCCAGATGAGGAAGGCGAGTGGCAAGAAGTTAAGAAAAAAAATGCACAAAAATATGATGATTGGATGGTCGAAAAAACAATCAAAAAAACCCATGCCATTTTGCGAATGCAATTGAAGAAACCAATTGTGCCTTCTTCCATGAATGCCACAGCAAAACCCTCTTCATCAGAGGGAAAATCTTCAAAGAAACGGCACAATTCCATGAAAGAAGAAGAATTAGAAGAAGATGAGTATGTGTCAAATCCTAAGTTGTCTTTGACTCTGGCAGAGTTCATGTCATCTACTTCGAACCCACGGGAACCTCCCCACCAAACGGCACAACCTAAACAGGCTAAACATGCAGAGTCTTCATCCAATGAAGAATTGATCTTTGGGTCTGTTAATATGATTCACTTAACAGATCATTATGCCAATAACAGTTTCGAATTCAATGAGCATGAATTCCCTGTATCAAATAGAGGAATCATAGGAAGTTCTAGAGGCTCAGAATACAGAGGAAGACATGGATATTTCAGAGGCCACTATTCCAATTCTATTTCCGCTAGAGCTGTATATGCGGCAGAAACTCATGGTAGATCTCTTCAGTGAGCTCAACAAGCACAAGAAAGTTCTTTTACCAATAGAAAATTCAGTCCTGGGATAGTTATTCTGGAGGATCGATTGGGGGTTTCATCTTCATCCTCTCAACAAGTAAATGGATCTAATCAGTCTAATCTTCCAAAGCCAGGAATATTTCCAACTCCTATCCCGATACAAGATGCATCAACTTCCAAAGCATCAACTTATAAGGCACCTACTAAACCACATTTTCCTGTTGGGAAACGCAGACCTCTGGATCAAAAGTATGATGAATTTGAAACACCTGGCCTAAGTACTAGCCCTGTTATCAATTCTAGATGCTTTGAATCTGTCAAAAGATCTTCGGGAGGAACTCATCGAGGCTTTTTCAAGTCCTCATGAGTTTGAAACTGAAATTTCTGCAGCTGAAGCCTACCATGTTGAAAATAATCCTGCGGAATGCCATGCAGTGATATCTTTCACAGATGAAGATGAAGATGATGTCGTGCATGGACACATTAGACCTTTGTATTTATCTAGCAAGTTTAATGTTCTGGACATCCGAAGGGCATTCATTGATAATGGTTCAGGAGTCAACCTCATCCCCATTCGTACACATCATCGATTAGGCCTCATTGAATCTGATTTATCTCCTTCATCTATGATGTTACAAGGATATGATAAAAATGAACAAGAACCACTGGGTGAGATTACACACAGAACTCAGTTTGGAAATTTTTTATCTAATTCATATTTCATGGTTGTTGATCAAGATTCAGCCTTCAACATCTTTCTTGGTAGACACTGGCTACATCGGCATGCGGTTATCCCTTCGTCATACCATCAATTTCTCAAATATTGTTTCGATGGTAAATTTGGGACATTGTATGGTGATAAATCCCCATTCAACACATGTGAATCTCAATACATTGCTGCAAAATTCTATCACATAAAGGGAAAAGAGGAATCCACAACAAGGGAGATTACCAAAGTTAATGATCTGTATGGTTTGCAAAAGATTCCAGTAAATCCATTTGCGCATGTGAGTACAGATTATGTGTTGCCTATCATTCAAATTGACAGGATAGACCCAAATCAAAATACTCTTATGGAATGATCCATAATGTCAATTACGGCAATCGAGCCAGACAATATGGGAGAAAGTGGTGATTCACCAAGGAATGATGAAAGCTCAAATAGAGATGTCTTCATTTCATCTACTGAAATCCAGTAAGTCTATACTTCACCAACCAGGCCAGAAGAAGTCATAGAAATACCAAAGGTGAATGATTATGTTGATTCTCAATCCATCATCTTCTCTTTATTACCCAAGGAAGACCCTTCATCATCAACCGGGTCAGAAATGGAAGCTTCTTCTTCAAGATGTGCAAATTTTGACATCTCTTATAATCATGGAAATTTTGCTTCATCATCCTCTATGCAAGTAGAAATAGAAGAAGTAACACATGTTAATGAAGAAGAGGAAGATCTCAGGGATGTTCCTCCGGCATTTGAAGGGGGTATCTCTACCACTATGGATGAACTCAGAGAAATCAATCTGGGTAAAAAAGAAGATCCACGCCCCACTTTAATTAGTGTGGCCATGACTCTTGAAGAACAAGAGATATATATTTCCTTTTTAAAGAAAATCGAGATATATTTTCTTGGAACTATACAGAGATTCCAGGGCTTGATCGTAATGTTTCTACTCATAATTTGGTTTTACCAGAAGAACATCGAGGATTTAAGCAGGCTTCTAGAAGAACACACCCAACCTATGCTTCCAAAATTGAGGCTGAAGTTGATAAGCTTATCAAAGATAACTTTGTCAGATAATTTCAACATCCCAAGTGGTTGGATAATATTTTCCTAGTTAAAAAGAAGAATGGAAAAATTAGAGTTTGCATTGATTTCAAAGATCTTAATCAGCATTTTCCTAAGGATGATTTTCCAATTCCGATTACAGAACTCCTAATTGATGCAACAGCTGGATATGAAGAACTCTCCTTCATGGATGGATATTCCGGGTATAATCAAATATGAATAGCTCCAGAAGATGAGGAATCTACAGCCTTCAGAGCCCCTCATGGTGTGTTTTGCTATCGGGTAATGCCCTTTGGCTTAAAGAATGCAGGGACAACATATAAGTGTGCCATGCATCGTATCTTCAAACCCTTTTTAGGAAAGTTCATTGAATGTTATGTGGACGATTTGATGGTCAAATATAAACAATGTTCAAATCACTTGGATTATTAGAAAGTCATATTCTGCAAGCTTCAACAACATAATTTGAAGATGAACCCCCTTAAATGTGATTTTGGGGTAACCTCAAGAAAATTTCTCGGCTTTGTTGCACGCCATCATGGTATTGAAGTTGGTCCTGAGGAGACAAAGTCAATCCTTGGTATGTCACCTCCTTGAAATTTGAAAGAATTGAAAGGACTTCAAGGACACTTAGACTATATTCGGCGTTTCATCACCAATGTTGCATGAAAAAGCTTACCCTTCACCAAATTTATGAAGAAAGGAGTCACTTACCAGTGGACTGAAGAATGTCAAGAAGCATTCGATATTCTCAAGAAGTATCTCTTGAGTCCACTAGTGTTAATTCCACCTATTGAAGGAAGACCACTTATCCTCTATGTGGCAGCTTTAGAGCGATCATTGTGTGCCTTTATTGCTCAGAAGAATGATGTTGGGAATGGAAACAGCCTCTACTATCTTAGTTGGACTATGCTTGAAGCAGAAACCCAATATTCAAGTATTGAGAAGGGCTGCTTAACATTGATCTTTGCAGTTCAGAAGTTGAGACACTACCTGCAACATCACGAGGTCCAATTGGTATCTCACCATAACCCACTCAAATTCATCCTTAGTCGTCCAATGCTTATAGGATGTCTGGCAAGGTGGGCAGTTATTTTGCAGCAGTTCGACATTTAGTATGTGTCTCAAAAGGTAATAAAGGGCCAAACACTGGATAATTTTATGGCTGAACACCCTTCAGTGGAAGACACATCTTCAGATATTCAACTTCCAGATGAGGAAGTCTTATCTATTCAAGATATTCTTCAGGTATGGGAAATTTACTTTGATGGTGCTTCCAGAAGTCCAACAGGGAAGAAAATGGAAAATCCTAAATTCAACAATGTTGGCTTAGGAATTGTACTCATTTCTCCATAAAATGCAGTGTTACCTTATTCCTTCTCATTGTTGGGAGGAGGTACAAATAATGAAGTGGAATACCAAGCTCTTATTGCAGGATTGGAGTTGGTGCTTCAAGCACAAGTGAATCACTTAAAGGTGAAAGGTGATTCAGACCTGGTAATCAAACAAGTCAATGGGGATTATGCAATCAGAAAAGAAGAACTAATCCCTTTGTATGATTACGTTAGAGAGTTAATGGTAGAATTATTTTCGAAACCGACATTTTCTTATGTCCCAAGATCAAAAAATGATCAAGCTGATGCACTGGATAATATAGCTACAGCTCTAGCAGATCCAAATCTGGACGAGACAAAAATCAGTATTGCCCACCATCGTATAATTTCACCTTAGTTTCAAGTCAGAACAGAAGAAATCAATGAAATTAGTCCCATATATGAACCATATGGTCACACTACGGGATGGATGACACCTATCAGGGAATACCTTCAAAATGGAACACTTCCACCTGATAGAACTGGGAAGGAACAAATCTAGCGACGTGTGGAGAATTTTACTCTTATGATAGCACAGATCACTTAAAGAAAATTCTCTACAAGCGTGGTTTTGATGGAGTTCTCTTCAGCTGAATTGATGTTGAAGAGATAATGGTTGTCATGAAAGAAGTGCATGCAAGACTCTGTGGTGCCCACCAGTCTGGACATAGATTGTCTGATCAGATTTGAAGGCTTGGATACTTTTGGCCTTCAATGATACAAGATTGTGTTGATTTCACGAAGAAGTTTCAATCATGAAAATTACATTCCAACTACATTTATCAACCTCCATAGTTTCTTCATACAGTTAAATACTTGTGGCTATTTTCCACATGGGGAATGGATGTGGTGGGACCTTACCCTTCAGCTACGGCCAAGCAGTTTAAGTATATTCTTACTGCTACTGACTTCTTTTCCAAATGGGTAGAGGCAATACCTCTCAAAGAAGTTAGTTCAAAAGAATTGTTAACTTCATCAAGTCTAACATCATTACCAAATTTGGTGTCCCTCATACCATATTGACAGACAATGGAACCAACTTCTGTTCATCCGAGGTGAATAAATTGTATCAAGAATACAACATCAAATCCAATCATTCATCTCGGTATCATGCAGCGGCCAATGGCCAGATAGAAGCCTTCAACAAGAATCCGTCAAATATACTGCAAAATATGATGGATAAAGATAAGAGGTCATGGCCTGATAAACTCTTTCATGCTTTATGGGCTTATCGGACCACCACCCGCACTACAACGCGGTCAACTCCATATTCACTGGTATATGGAACGGAAGCAGTCTTGCCCATTGAAGTTCAATTACCTTCGCTCAGAGTAGCCATTTGTGATCAATCATCTACAGATGAACAATATAAAAAGTGATTGAATGAACTGGAATAGTTAGATGAGAAAAGATTGTGCTCTCTGCACCACTTGGAAGTCTATCAGAATCGAATAGCACGAACTTTCAACAAAAAAGTTCGTCTTCGTTCATTCATTCAGGGAGAATTGGTATTAGTTCTCAGAACTCCAATGATACTAGGAAAGAAACCTCCTAAGCATGAACCAAAGTGGGAAGGACCTTATTCAATACATAAGTTCTATTCCAATGGAGCTTATTCTTTAATCTCAATGGATGGAGAACTCATCACTACTCCAACCAATGCCATATTTCTAAAGAAGTATTTTGTATAAACAAAAAAATACACCACCCAAGGTCCATGCATATGACCTTATACTATTTTCATGTCCCTTACGTCCAGCATGACATTAAAATGTGCCATCCACGGTCCATGAATATGACCATAAACTATTGGTACTTACGTCCAACATGACGTTAAACTGTGACGTCCAGACTACATGACGCTAAACTGTACAGAAGTCCCTTACATCCAGCATGACGTTAAACTGCATAACCAACGGTCCATGCATATGACCTTAAACTATTCCCACTTTCGTCCAACATGACGCTAAACTGTATCATCCTTTTTTTCATCCAACATGACGTTAAACTTTGAAGTCCCTAATACGTCCAACATGATGTTAAAATGTGTCCTCTTTTGTCCTTACTGCATGACATTAAACTGCACAGTCCCCTTTTTGTCCAACATGACATTAAACTGTATTGTCCCCATCATCCTAACTACATGATGCTAAACTATATAGAAATCCCTTAATAAGTTCTACATGATGTTAAATTGTATTTTTTGTCCTTGTTACATGACACTAAACTATGCAGCACCAATAGTCCTAACTGCAAGACTTTAAACTTCATAATCCCTTCATATGTCCTACATGTCATTAAACTGTGCATCGTTAAGTTTTTTGTTACCTCTTGTTTCTCACACCGAGTATGGATCACGTGAGTTTAGAGAAAATTTCAACCTTAACACCCTCTTTGGGATGCTAACCACGCGTAAGTCCCAACATCATTTTTTAGGTCGTTGTCCCCAAAAACAACTTGATCACTAATTCATTATTTAATTGAATTACGTGGACTTTGATCCTTGCCTTCCAGGCTGGGTATGTAGGCAACCTCCCAAGGTTCAATCCCAAAACCAATATCTTCACATTGGTTCACCTCCGTCTCATATGATGTTGATTTGTGAAACCAACCCTAGAATCAATATCTTTACATTGGTTCACCTTCATCCTTGTTATACGACGTTAAAATGTACAACACTTGTGTCCTGTATGACAATAAAATACAATATTCTTTGATACCCTCACCTGAGAGGGAATCATTATTTACATTGATTTTTAATCATGTTATATTCCAAAAAATCTATGTGCATACATGGAAATACCTGAACCTTTTATCTTGGGTTAAACCATCATTGCACTAAATTCCCCTTTCACCCTTCACATGTATGAAACAAATTTGTACAAAGGGTATTTCTAGAACTATGTGGGCTTGATTCCCATCCTTAAGGGATACGTAGGAATGTTCGAGTTTCCCTCGAATCTAGCCCCAAATCTTTTGGTCCTAACCCTAAATTCCACTTTCAGTACCCTGGATGAAAAGTCCCCATGAAAATATGCACTGTGTATTTCCTATAATGGTCCGAGTTCTATGACCCTAAACTAAGATCTCCCACACTTTCGTCCCACAGGACGTTAAACTGCGTTTCAAGAACTACGTACAGCTTGATTACCATCCTTAAAGGATACGTAGTGAAGTCCAAATATTTCAAATCAGGATCTAGCCACTACATTATTATGGTTAGCATTGATCTGTGTATCTCTGCATACATCGGACAATACCCATCTTTATGTGTCATAATCCTAGTCTTGAATACTTCCAGATCTTCATAACCCTTTTCTTGACTTCTGGTCACAAAATGTCCAATTTTTGAGAATTCATTTGCCTGACCATGCAGCACGTGCCCTTAGGCGGCCTTGCATAAACAGTCTACATAACAGACGTGTCAGCCAAAAGATGTTATTATTTGATTATGCAGCCAATACCCTTAGGCAGCCCGGCATAATTCAACCCCCTAAAGGGTTTGTCAAATAGTGGTAACTTCATTCTTGGAAGGAAAAACTCTTTTTTCCTTAGAAGTCTTAATGACAATATGTAGGGATCCGTAAAAAAATGGTCATCCTTAACATATTTGTCCCATACTCTTTTCATGATCTGAAATTATCCAAGTCTATGGTTTATATTTTCCTTCCCTATATTTGGGTCAGACCTTCGTAGGAGTAACATTCATCCAATTCTTAGACAATCCTGTTTAGAAATATCTTCTCCATATTCAAGTACCTCTCTCCATACAGTAAACTCTATGCTTTGGAAAATTTGAATCCTCATAAACTTCCACTGGCTTTTTAGCAGTAGAAAAGTAAATTTCTGAGGGTTCTTTTTCCTGACTATGCAGCACGTGCCCTTAGGCGGCCTTGTATAAACAGTCTACATAACGGACCTGCCAGCCAAAAGATGCTATTATTTGACTATGCAGCCAATGCCCTTATGTGGCCCTGCATAATTCAACCCCCAAACGGGTTTGTTAAATAATGGTAACTTTATTCTCGGGAACTACATATTCTAATGCCTTTTAGCTATTTTTTATATCATTCCTCATATTCAAATTTTCTAAAGTTGTAGTTTACATATTTTCCCTCATACTTGAGTATGGTAATATATTTTTAGATAAATTTTCAAGGAATTGAGTCAATTATAATTCATTCGGTCAAAGATATTTCGACCTTAAACATTAGCCTTTTTTAGGTCCGACATGCATGACTTTAAACTGCCCACAAAAGACAAGGGAACTCTAAATAAAAGTGAAGTTCCAGCTAACTAAACATACATTTTGTATGATTTATGTAATATTGAGCAATTAAAATTTTCAAAGTTTGAAGGGTTATTTATAATAATCCTAGTAAAAAAAATCAAACAACGATTACTAGGCCCATTGGCTTAGGTAAAAAAAATTTAAGCATGTAGCAAGAAAATATGTGCACAAGTGATTGAAGATGAAAGAATTATTTCCATTTAGTGTATAAGAGATTAGAAGGATGTCCACATATTGGATTCTCTTCTCTTTTCCAGGAAATTACTAGAGGTTGTCAATGTAAGTATTCACTTGATGAACAACATCTCGAGATTCATCAGCAGTTACTTGAAGCTCGTGCACCTGAACAACTTCACTCTTTTGAGCCTGATGGAGTACTTTCTTGGCATCTGCAATGGCTTTCATACCATTCGTTTGAGATCCCTCCAGAAAATTATTGAGTTGGTCAAGTTCCCCAGTAACAGAATCTAATTGTTGCTGAAGGTGCATATGCTGGATGAATTTAAATTTGATCTTATGCTTCAGCTCCTTCATCTTTCCAGCATAGTCAGCCTCAGCTCAGGATACTGCAGCCTCAAATTCACTGATGTTGACTAACAGCTTTCCCCTGGTCAGATCTTGACGGCACTTTTTCTCCTGCTCCCTTCTTAAGATGACATGTTTCACTACGGTATAGATCTCTTGATATCCAAAACTACCAAGTCCTAGCATGACGAACAGGGACAACAGTCGAGGGATCTTCAATGATAGCTCTCCTAAAGGCACCTCATATATGATTTTCCATATTTTGTTCCATGCCTTGCGTCATGAAAAGTTGAGTGCCTTAAGTACCTCCGGGTCTGATTCGACATCATCATCACAGGGGGGCATGTAATCTGGGATTAATGCACTTAAGGAAGTGCCCTGTTCTGCTCCTTCCCCCCTGACCCTGGTTGCATTACCTTCTACTACTGTTTGGATGGAAGTTGATACTTCACCACCAGATCTATCCATTGAAGTTGATGGCCATGTTTGATCAATTAAAAGTATGATTAGTTTCATAGAACAATGAAAGTTGGTTTTCTATCTTGAAAACTCAATACAATCATTACCTAATAGTAGATCAATAGCTTGAGTAGACTCCTACCCATCTTTCCCAGTTTTAATAGGATCTTCAAGATGGGTCTTAGGAGGGTTTACTGGGTTTAGCTCCACTTGAGATAATGTTTCTACAATGGTAGGGTTGACATAAATTTCCACACCCTCTTTAGGCAATGGTAGTTCAGCAGCTTCTTTGGATAGAACTGCATATTATTTTCTGTTATGATTAGAAGTGTAAATTATAAGAAAATTTACCAGACGAAGGATAACACTCACGTCAAAGATCTTCTAAATCACATGATAACTTAGCATGATCAAAAAATTCTTCGAAATACATGCCAAGATTCATTATTTCATCCAATAATATTTTAGAATCCTGGTTAGTCTCACGGCCGCCAATGATTCTGGTGCAAGTTTTATACCTAAAATATCACAGAATGGAAGTTAGTCAATGTTTCATTTGACATTTTATGAAGCATTGTTAACGTACCAGCAGCAGGTTCTTCTCTTCTTTCAATAATAGCAGGAGGGATACTGGGAACAGATGCTGGCTCTTCTCTAGAAGCAGCCAAGTCAGCCTGAATTTGCAATTATTCCACAGCACCCTTCATGGTCCTTAAAGGAGGATCGGTCATTTCCATAAGAAGGGAAATTGAAGAAGCCCCTGCAATCCCAAGTAAAATTAGCAATCTTTTCATGGTTTAAGAATCCTGATTATCTGAAGGACTTACCACTACTGATGAAGTGTTTAGATGTGGACATACTCCTTCGTTGGCTTTGCTTCTTTGGACTTTTGGGAGTATCAGAAGTCTCCCTTACAGTATCTTGAATTGTAGAATTTAGGTCCATGTCCAAATCTTCATTCATGGCTTGCTGGCCTGAAGATATCTCACCAGACTCATGAGGAGATTCAGTAGAAGCCCCGATGGCAGTACCACCAGGGATATACTGTGGTGAAGGAACTTCAGTAGTTACTTTCCTTGCAAGATGCAGGATAAAGAAATTAATTTCCTTGAGTAACAAAGCTTTGACTGAAATCGAGTTGCAAAGTAAACAAGGAAAGAAAACTTACATCTTAAAAAGCCACGTACTCATGCCACTCCTCATCAGTGGCGCCATGATCCATAATTTCCTTCACCCGCTTGGTGATAGGGATAGAATCATCGGTGGAATAAATATAGGTCCTCAACTCTTTGACATAGGCTCTTACTTCATCAGGGTTATCCTTGAAATGAATATTTGCAGGAGCCTGAAGAGTCCCTATTCTAGGAAGATTTATCCCTTCACATAGCTCCAGCCAGATAGTTTCAGTATCGCAGTATACATCCCACCATGTATAGATGGCCTCTGTTCGTAGATATATAGGAGGATTATATACGACACGTGGCCTCTTTGACACATGTTGTATCTCCTGAGAATCTTATGAATCGGCCTTGGTTGAAGAACTTGGTGAACCAGCTTCAGGAGTGGACGAATCACCTGCCACCTGAATTGTTTCTTTCTCAATGGTTCTCTTCTTCATCCCCACCTGGTAAATAGGTTTATTCAATATTGCCTCAGGATATGATGCTACCCAGTTTTCAGCAAACCATATGGCCAAGTTACTTACCGCTTTAGCATCTGGTAAGTCAAAAACTACCCCAGTCCTTTCCATAGACATTAGTTACCATAGTTGTCGGGCAACTATTGGATGCTGCTCTGACCTGACGTGCACTGGAGGAGATACAACAGTTTTCTGCAGACACTTGAATTGGCGTGCAAATAGATATGGAGAATAGGCCTCACATATAATTTCCCCATCAATTCTGGTGCCCATTACACCATCTCTGCAGGCCAGCATGTAAGACCTCTGTTCCAAGCTAGATGATTCATCTTCAACAAATCACCCTGTTGGAAGATTTCCATAGGGAAAGAAGTGTAATTCCTTATGCATACCCAGCCTTGGCCTAATATAATATGCATTGAGGGACAAAGGACGAACTCCAGAGAAGGCCTGAACAGATGGCCTGAAATAACTTCCAGGAATCTGTATTCTGTTCTGAATAGAATATGTCTGGAAGTGAGTAGCGATCCATCCCCATAAAACTTGGAATGGTCCCACTAATCTCAAAGGAGACTTACCCATATAGATATGGAGTAATATCTTGTGAATCTTTGCCAAAACTGGGGTAGCCAACCCCACCATCTTCCTCTCAGCCAACTTGGATGCAATAACGAAGGTCCCTGGCCTAACGCCTCCCTTCGAATCTATGATTGGAAAAAGATAGACACTGAGCCATAAGGCTAAAAAGCCTGCCAAATGGGTCTTCTCTAGGATTTTATGATTCACTTCATAACCCCATTTCTCAAACTCTCCTGCTTCCAGAGTCGGCCATAATGTACCAGGATCACCTCTTTTATCCGCTCTAGGGTATCTAGTAGGACGAGTATAGGTGGTCCCCTTTTCCATCTTCTTCTTGAAAAACATATTCATCCATTCCTCTGGATGAATATCCCTTCCAGAATGAGTCTTTGAATTCTTTGAGATTTGGATTTTATGATAAATCTTCAATAACTCTTGAACCAAATTTGGAGTCTTCTCCGGATCATTCAATGTTGCCTTTAGAGGGATGAATTTGTCATACATATCACCCAAAATTGGAATCGCTGAGATCTTGTAGACATCCCACAAACTAATCCCTATATCTCCATGGGTCAAATGGAAGGAATTATTTTCTGGGCTCCAGTGGCTAAGAAACTCCGGTGCAAAATTATCATTCCTATAAACATACGTTTGCCCAGCCCAAACGACTTCATAAATTGCAGCTCCCTTAAGATCCTCGACAAACTCTTCACAAGTTTGTCGCACCCAATAAGCCCACATCCAAGTTGGCTTCACCCCTCCTCCAGAACGGAATTCCAATTTCTCCTTCCAGCCTTTGGATTAATCCATATGAGAATTTTGAAAGATTGAGGGATGACAATGCGGTTGCAACTCAGGTTTGTGAGGTTTCAGATCTGGTGCACACGAGCTATGATGCATTATATGGGATTTCTTTACTGTTACAGCATTATAAAATGTTCCTGCGATTGAGACATTTGCTGAAGAGAAGTTGGTATATGACCAAAACCAGGAATGCGGAAGATAGTTCTTTGCCTTCGGAATATTGACATCTTATATATGACCATGGCCATAAAGAGACAAATAGATGTTGTGCGGGAAATTAATATGATGCTTATTCAAGTACTTGGCGAATTCCGGGAGATTACTTTCACAGACGGTATAGTAATCATGGCCAAAGATGTCCATCATATCATCAATTATTTTTCTTTCCAGTTCATCAGTCGTTCTGATTCTCTTGGGAGCCATTGGATCTGCACAAAAGTTTAATAATTAACTCTTAAATTGAGTTAATTTTTCATAAAATTTGGGAAGGATTTTGAAACAATTGTCTAATGAATTTATGAGTGCAAGTCCCATAGTTGGCACGGAAGTCTCCTTCGGTCGCGCAAGTATTGGGAGTGCAAGTATCACCGCGCAAGTCTAAATAAAAAAGTGCGATGCAAGAAACAAGAAGCGCGGACGAGAAAAAGTCGGGAGTCCACATGCACGCCAAGAGAAAACCAAACAAGCGAGAGCTGGGTGCTTTGCGCAAATTGAGGCCATATATTTATAGACGAGGCTGTACCCCTGCGCGCCGGACCCTGCGCACCCGAAGCCCATTTTGCACGCCATACCCTGCGCGCCCTAACTTCCTTTTGTTTCTCATTTTCCTCAGCGTCAAATCCTCATTCCTTTTTCGATCCAACTCTGAGGGGGGGGGGGGCTTTTGTTGACACTCCTTTTTCGTCACAGAGTCTAAAAAAATGAAAAGGGAAATACCTCAATAAGGAAGATTCATCCTTTGAATAAACATGAAAAAAAGAGAAAGGGGAGAACAAGAAGAACATTGCCCATAGGTCGCGCAAGTTCCAGCAGGGTCGCGCAAGTAGGCTTGCGCGCTGCCTAATGGTCTTGCAAGTGACTTACGGTCCTCTTTGAAAACCGCCCAGGGTCTTCTCCACCCTATAAATACCCCCGGTGGGCCCCCCATTTGAAGAGTATTTTTTCCAGAATTTAGATACAGAGATCTGAATGCCCAAGTCTCTTCTTCAAGTCTTCCGAACACTTCTAAGGTAATTCTTTACCTAGAATGGAAGGTCTACACAATAGGAGTAAGGTCTAAGTGTTAGAATTCACTAACACTTGCCCGCCTAAGTGTTTTACCCTTAAGGGTAAATGGACACACTTGCGCGCCTCCTTACCTACTAATTGAAACTTACGCGCCACTCTTATGGAAGTACCTAAGGATAATTCTAAAGGCTTTGGTCAAGGAACACCCAAGTATTACCCTACTTGTTAACAATCACGCATGTAACCATGTGCCGCGCAGGTATACCTACATGCCAAGACTTGCGCGCCCACGCAGTACCTGCGTGCCTACGAGGACTTGCGCTCCCTTCTACTTTTGGGTGCCCTTCCTCCCCATTTCACCTCTCTTATGCCATTCCACCTCTCCTATTCAAGATTTAGTCTTCAAGACACTCTTCAAAGCCATTTATGGCATGTTTTCTTGATTGAATTCCTTATCTGAAAAGAATTTCGTGAAACATCTCTCAAAACCTAGTGATTTACACATCTTTATGTCACTAAAGATAGAGATTTCATTCATTCAACCTCATCCTTTAAGATGATAGAACCCAAATATGGGCATCCTTCTTAGGAGTAAGCCCTAACCATAATTCTCTTAACCTGGGATTCCTTTTCAGGAGTATGCCCCAGTCTCAGATATGGGCATCCTCCTTAGGAGTAAGCCCCAAGTCCTCATTAATTTGGGCATCCTCCTTAGGAGTAAGCCCCAAGTCCTCATGAATTTGGGCATCCTCCTTAGTAGTAAGCCCCAAGTCCTCATTAATTTGGGCATCCTCTTTAGGATTAAGCCCCAAGTACTCATTGATTTGGGTATCCTTCTTAGAAGTAAGCCCCATTCATAATTCCCTTAACATGGGCTTCCTTCTCAGGAGTAAGCCCCAGGTCCCTTTCACCTGGGCCTCCATCTCAGGAGTAATCCCCAGTCTTAATTTCTCTTAACCAGTCTTAATTTAATTTTGATTTGTGCTTCCTTATTAGGAGTAAACCCCAATCATGAGTCCCCTCCTAATTTGGGAACCTCTCTCAGGATTAAGCCCCAAGTTAGAGTACCCAAATATCCATGAAGTGCATATACCATTATGGACCTTGTTCCTGGATTTCTTCCCTGAATTAAATCTTAATCCTCATCTATTTTGGGCAGTCATACATACATAAGCCCCACATTATTTCATCCTTCATATCACAATTGTCTGGTTTCACCAATACCTCTTGTTTCTCACATCGAGCATGACTCACGTGACCTTAGAGTGTAAAAGTAATCATGACATCTTTCTTTGAGCCATCAATCATGCATAAACATCATACTACTTTACTCAAACTATGTGGGTTATGATTCCTTTTTCCAAAACAAAGGATACATAGGTATCCCATCTGCGGGTATGATCCCAACTCTAAAATAATCCATGTCCTTCTGAATGAAAATAAACATAAAGTGCCCCACTGAGTGTCTTTGAAACCAGTATGGTCATCATAATGACCAAGAGACTTTTATGTATTGAAGGATACCATTGAATAAGAATCTCTAACAAATACATATGATTCTCTATCGATGAAGAACCTCTAATACATATAAAAGATTCTATAAATTTCCTACATATCAATCATTTATTGTCAGATCTAAAGGAAAGCTCATTTTATACTTGGTAATGTAATAAGGATTCGCGAACATAACTTAAATCTATAAAGAGAGTCCCAGAGTAGACAATAATTCCCCTAAAAAAAGTGTGATGAGTCCAACCTCCCATCCTCTCGACCAATGCAAACTCTTAAGCCTCATCAGTTCACAACAAATGAGCACCTACCTTTGGAAAGTAGGTCCAAATGGATATGGAATCATTGGATGTTTCCGGTTCTATGAACAAACCCGTTAGAAACCGATTGGAATGTTTGAACCTTCAATCAATGAGGTCATCCCCAATTCAAGAGTAAACATCAGTATATACACAACAAATAAGAAATAGGTGGGGAATAAGGCTTGTATCTCATGAAAAATAAAAGTGAGATGGAAATCCCTTACAACATGAGTAACATTGTAATCATGTACCCTATCAATTAAATATTTTAATATAATTAAAAAAATGTAATTAGTTATATAAAATGTCATATGTCAGTACATACACCATAAAAAAGAAGTGAACAGTGAATATGGCATGTATCACATAGAAATAAAAAGTGAGAAGAATTTCCCTTACCTTATGTCTTGACTCTAACCATACTCTTCATAACCTACTATATAATAAATATGTGTTTATTAAACATATATTAAAGAACCAAATTAATATATATAATACCATATATTATTCAATTATATGATTTTATTTGTAATTTATTATTAGTTCCTTGTTAAATCGACATTTTAGGTAACAGTCGCTTTGTTTACTGTAAGTGTTTTGACTTTTTATTTTGGATACTATTATATAAATCATGATTTAATCATATAAATAATGAAAATCATGATATTAATATCATATATATATTAATTATATATGTATTAATGGTGATTCATAATAGTTTTTTATAGAAAATAATGTGCACCGTTCATGGAGGTAGTAGGTCATACGTACGTATGAACATTGATTTCATTTTATTTTCCAGTTAAATGAAAGGAAATTGCATAATATATTATCATTAAATTATAATTTTTATTTCATATATAAAATATATATTCATAATAATCATCCTTATTACCATCTATGTGGAATATAGAAAAATAACAAATTACATCACATCATGGAGATAGTAAGCCAAACATATGCATGAGTAATGTTATCATTTTCCCAAAATAGTATATGGATGGTAAAAAGGTAGAAATTATATTATCTTTAAATAAGTATAATTATATCATAAATATCATATATAAATATTAAACCCATCATAATTTTCACACATAAAATTTGATGATGGAAAATGAATGGTATCGCTACTTGGATACAGTAATCCATACGTATGCACGAGCGATAATTTCATTTTTTTTATGGTAAATGGGATGTATAATGGTTTGTTCTTAACCATAATAAAATTTAATCATATACATAAGGAATAATTAATTGCTTTATGATATATATCATAGATTTATAGGACGTACGGAATAATAAAAAAAGAGAATGATCAGTTTGAGTGATTACCACTTATTCGGTATGGATCCTTTAGATTTCATCTAAAGGACTATAAATATTGTTCTTTGGGAATCAAATATTCAAAATAATGTGTCTAGGAATGTTTATAAGTGAAATGGGTAGGTTTTGGTATAGCAATAAGTCTCAATTTGGTGTGAAGAAGTGAGGGAGGCGACTCCCTTTCATAATTGAGGTGAGTGGGACATTTAGAATTTCAAAAAATATTAAATTATAATAAATTAAATATAAATTAAAATACATCAAAAGGAAATTGATTCGAATATAAAATGTTATAATATTTAAATATCATCAACCAATTAATTTTACACTGGTTTTTATGTAATTTTAAACCATATATTTTGGATTTACCTTTAGTTGAACTATTTTAATTTTAACTATGCTAACCATGTTTTCAATGTTAAGAGAATGTAATTTTTACATATAAAATGTCAATTTCAAAATTAATAGTCAGTTTATGATATTTTAGACCATATCCCATCCACTTCTCCTTATTTTATATTTTATTATATTTTAATAATGTAATAAAATATTGCTTTCAGAAAATATAATTATTGTCAATTTTGACACTATTCTTTTTTTGTCTTTTTAGAAATATCATACAATCTTGATATCTTATAACCAGATATATTGAATCATCCCTAACATGTAAAATTCATCCAAAAAAATAATTTATGCAGTTAATTAAACTAAATTGTGTTTATTTTAATATTTGAAATATCATTTTTTGGTATTTTCATTAATTAAACAATTACTCCACCATCATTATAGAAGCCTTTAAGGTGTTTATTTATTTCTAAAAATTAAAAATAAATTACCATGTGAAATAAAAACCTTTTAAATTTCAAATTAATATTTATAGTAGAATTATTCTACTTTATATCCCTATATTAAAAATGATATAGTTATTGAAAATATGAGTATGAAATATTTCAACTTTCTTACAATAAAATATAATAAATGTCTTCCTCTAATCCAAGTGGCATAAAAAGGTTATAATTTCGTACCAAGGATGGTTTTCATTGAAACCAAATAATCCAATGAAATTGGGACAAGTGTTTGGGTAATTTTCCATTATTTATAATATTATTTTTTACCATTAATTACCTAATTTACCCTTAACCATGGTAATTAAAAAAAATTACTAATGTTATTATACATAATGTTCAAAGATTATGTTGGTCCTATTATAATGTAAATATAATAATAATTACATTCATTTACATTATTTTTTTAAAATTCAATTCAAATAAGTGACATAATTATGTTTATTGTTAACCCTACAGATGTGGCGATAAAGTGTGTTTTTTGAAAAAGTATAAAAAAATGTTGAAAAGTTCAATAAGTTTTTATATACAATTTTAATATAAAAATTTAAAATAGTCTATATTAGATTAATATATTCATAAATAATATACTTTCACATTAAAAACAAATTTAAAATTTAACCTAACATTATAAATTATTTTGATGAAACTAGTTTTTTTTAAATAAAATTTGGTATTTCTTTATTATTCATCAAAACATGAAACTTATCAGAAAAATAAAAAAAACAATAAACAAAAATAAATTTTTATATCCCACTTTCAAATAATAAGTTTATTTTTTAAAATATAATATATATAAAAGTATGAAAATTGGGATGTAAAATGAGATCTCTATTAATATGTGATAAAATCACCCTTTTGAAAAATATAGGTTTTATGCATAAGATTTGGTTTTTTTATTATCTTATTCCTATAATGTATATTGTATGAATATCAAAAAAATCATTGAATTTTTAAATTATATATTTAATTAATATCATTCAGTAATTATAATTAATTTAATTTTTAAAACAAAATGACATTGGGAAAATAAAAAAACTATTTAATTTATAATCAATTGATATATATTTTCATTTATAATTAATTGGTTACAAATGATTTCATTATATGAAACTTATGATTTCCTATGTTAGTTAATACTTTTCATAAAATCTAATTTAATGGCTATGATATATCTTATTATAATAATATTTTAATAATATACTGTTGTTTGGTAAAACTCAGTATTGCATTTAATGCAAGCTGCCAAAAGAACTTGAAATTATGTGTAATAAAAGACTAGAAGATTGTTGTGTACACCATGAGTTAATATAAGTGTTTCATATTGCACAATCTCTAATTTGTGTTGCGTATAAATCAAGACAGACATACTATTTTTTCTAAGATAAAAGATATATTTAGTATTGTGGGAAATGAAAAATATTCAAAAGATTAATTTAATTTGGAAAAACCTATTTCACAAAATCAAAGTGTATTACAATCACTTTCCATGTAATATGGTTATTTTGAACCTCTTACTCCACCCTAAGGGGTTTTATCAGAGTCATTTCACTAACCCCAATCCATATTGTACTATTTAGGCTTAAGACCCTTATGAGCATTGATTTTGTTTATCATACATCCCTACTATCTTGGTTTTTCAGTAGTGACCTTAAGGGAGTTTCCATTCATGGTTTCCAAATTATCCCCAAATGAAAACTATTTTTCTCATGAAGTTAGGAATAGATAGGATGAAGTCCATTTATATTTACCTCCCAACAAAAAGAAGACTAACTTCTTTTGGGATGATGATAATGATAATGATTACCTAATCCCTTTAGAATAAGGATGATTTGAGGTTGTTATTCACTATTTATGATCTTATTGTCGAAGATATGTAGACTCTGATAGAGGATATAATGTCTCCTGAGATGAAAATTGAGATATAAATGCACCCATCTCTGGGGTTTGGTGTTGATTTGAAACCACTGCTGATTTATAAAAGTCACTCTTGGGGTGTGATGAACCTAAAGGTGAAAAATAAGATATAAATTCCCCTAGAACTATTGGGTATTTTCTCTCATTGCGGGTTTCTAGGGATACTGCTATTGTGATCTATTTGATTTGCTACAATTTTATTTGTGTATGAGATATATGTAACGTAAACAAATGATGGGATTCACTTATTAAGATAATTTAGTGTGTAGTTCATAATTTGGATTCCCTGTTTGATATGTGTTCCCATTTTGTTAGAGGCTCGGCTTATGAGTCTATTGGAGGCCCTCTCTCCCAGTTCATAGTGTCATTGAATCGCCAATGAAAAGGAGTCTTGTTGTATTGACCAACTGGATTGTGTCTTTCTAGGTCCCCTAATTTTTCTTATTGATATAACATTATAAGATTCCATACCAATGTAGTGTTTCTTTTCTAGGTACATTATGATCTGAAATAATCCATACATTCCCCATCCTTGTATACATAAATTAGAAGGGGATCTGTAAATCAGTCGATAGAGAGTTGTTATGACACTGAAGAAAACCTTTTGTAGGTATTTTCCATGCTCTTCCAAACTTTGGTTCTAGGATATAGAGAATTTTTCCATGTCCAGCTAACAACATAGAGAATTTCAGATCTATAGGTTACCCTCATATCTCTAATAAGTGTTGTTTTATCCTTTAATTTATAACAACTTAACCAAATTTTTTATCATAATTAAGGCATGAAATTATTCTCTAGCCCATTTAGGATATCATAGTTGGATGTTTTGATGGGCCATAACATGGTTGAGAGGTTATTTCTAGATAAATATCTTCATATATCAATGACATCCTTTACTTTTTTATATTCAAATTACTCCACATGGCTGACCATAGATATCGCTTCCATGGGATTCCTACAGACTGAGGAAAGGTGTCGATGACTATTGATGGGGGAACTATATACTATTCATCTTTGTATTTCAAGCACTTATCTAGACAAAGGATTCTAGGTTTTAATCACCTATCTATATGATGTTTTCTAAGAAATTTGGGAGGATTTACTTATCAGATATAAATATTACCATAGTGGATATCATGATTAAAGTACATATGACTACCATAAGGAAGACTGCTGAAGTAATGAAAACCTTTTCCTTTTTTTAAGAGTCAATAGTTTCTTGGGTTGTTTTAAATATGCATCATATAGCCTCAAGGATACTATAATTGAGTATATCAGAAATATGAACCTCATTCTGCATCATGGATAGAATATGATGACCTACCTTTCAGAATTGATAATAGATATGATCTTGATGCATGATGATTTATGGAATATGTTGATAACCATCTATTGATTTATGGATATGATCCTTCTGCTGAAAATCTACTAGATTATGTCGGTAAGATTTTATATTATCAGCAGGAATATAAGACTACCTATGGGTAGTTTTCAGGGTACACTGATTAATCTTGGATGAAATGGAGGTATGAACCCAATTCAAATATTCATTCCCAATCAGAATATTTTGAAAAACCTCCAAAATGGGAGAAGGGATATGAGCCTCCTCCTGTATAGTTTTTGAAGGATGTTAGTGTATCCATTCATTAAAGAAATTTGGGATATTATTCTTGATTCAATGAGATGTTTGAATTTATTGATTAGCTCCATCGGTAGGGATATGAGTCTGATCTGAGGTGATTTCCATATTAAATGGATGAAACTCAGTTTCACCGGGAATATGATCCAAGTCCTGTACCTTTTGAGTATACACCTATCAATTTTTAAAGGAATGTGCCCCTATCCCATGGAATGTACCAAATTGAATTGTTGGGACCCAGTCAAAATGGGTCTATGAGCCTAGTCTTGTGCCTTTTATTTTACCAGAATATGATAATAATCTTCCTGGATGGGTGCAAGAATGTGTTTTTGCTTCGAATTACCCACACATTCAAACTGATCATAGTGATTTGATGATCTGGATATTTGAATTTGAGACATTTCATTTCCATGTATATGTACTTGTGTCAGAATATAATGGTGGAGCTATTCTACTGTTTCTAAATTATTATGGAACTTCATCAAAGTATGTACAGGAATATAGATCTACATGTTCTCAACCTCTAAGACATACCGGCTGATGACTTCAATTGAATTGGGGATACATTTCAAATATTGTCTTACTTTTTCTATCAGAGTATGTTGATGGGATTCATCCATGTGGGAAGGTATATTTTCCTCCCTTGTTATTACTAAATGAATATTCATTCAGAATTGATCTGAGTGATTGGGGATATGATCTTTCTTTCTATCCCACATTGATATATTACAATGGGATTTATCAGTGGTAGTGGGGATATGATCCCTATTATGATTACCCATATACTTAAAAACCCAGTGATGCCTTCTTACTACATGAACATGGGAGTCTAGGGTGGAAATTTTTCAAGTGGTTCCCTCAGAAGAAAACCTAGGGGCCCTGGCAGTATGATGTTGGTGATAGTTGAAAGGAACCCTCCTAGGAAGCTCCTGAACTATAATGGATCCATAGTTAAACCCTTGATTCACCTACATATGATAAAGAAGGTAAAAATTTCCACACTCCAGGGATAATATTTTGAGGTGGTTAGTGGGGAAGAAATGTTCCAGTAGTTTCAATACATCTTTCAATGAATGAGATATACTTTTCAACATTATCATTTAGAGACATCTGCATATATCCTCATGGTTTGGGATCATACCATGTTATTGTTATTCACAGACCATTGAGTTTTGCACACAAAGTGATGTTCTTATAATGGGTGAGGTTCTCTTGCAACCCATGGAGGATACTACTTTAGTTGAGGTTCCAAAACATGGAATTGACAAAGACATGATCTTGAGTCAAGATTCTTGTGAAAATATTTTTTTTGTTACACTGATAACATGGAACAAGGTCATTGATTAGTGCATTGTCACAAATGTGAAACATGCATAATTAGTTATGCTTGGGCAACAAAACTGTTCATTGTTGTAATTAGTTTTACCATTTTTCTCATGAGTAATTTTCATGGCAATAATGGACTATTTCATGGGAACCCCAAAATATAATTGAATTATTTCACATCAAAAATACCATTTTTTTGTGTTGTAGACTGAAAAAAATTTGGAAAATTTCATGTTCAACAGATCTTTTTCTTATTTGAGAGGCTCATTTTGGGTTCACCATTTTTATATCCATGTAAATACTATAGTTCCCTAGGTTTATAAAATAATATTCTTGATGACTATAATGATTTAGTTATTCTTTCATTACATTATTTTATGACGGGTTCACTATTTTCTATTTTTCATTTTAATATTGGGGGATCACAATTGATTTTGCGGGGTTCGAGTACATTTTCAAAATTATTCTCACTAGGTTTAACATTTTAATCTATCATGGAAACTCCCAATGGATCCCATATCCCTCGCAAGGTACAGAATAACTTTATAATGGCATGCATTCATTTAGGGGTTTCATAACCAATAACAATTTGAAACTCACATTAGTTGGGAGGATTAGAGGTTGGTCTCATCACAACATTTTGTGGGGGATTATTTTCCACTTCGGGTCTCTATTATAGATTTAATATATGCTCACGAATCACTTCTAGATCCTGATAATGGATTGGATTCCTTAATAAACTAATCAGATATTGAATCCTTTAACATGTGGAGTTTTTGGGACCAAGTTGAATGGAGAATAAAGTTTGAAGAGTTAGCCTTTGCAAAGTGTTGTATTTTGTAGTCAAAGAAGATAAATCAATTCACTTTGTAGAAGGATCAAAAATCAGACGATGCTTTGCTGATATGTATTTCTCAAATATCATAAGTCAGGAGAACTTGTGATGCAAGCCATATTATAGAAAGGGAGAGAAATGATGATGCCAGTCATATATAGTTTTGATTGGAAGGAGTGATGCTGCAGGAAGATAGGGAAGTTTTTGTACTTCCCATTGCAACTCTGACGATGCTAAAGCTGATCTATCAAAGGATAAATATCACGATAGTGGGATTTGTGATAAGAGTAGAAGAATGATTATTGGAAGTAGTAAAGAGATAAAATGACAAAGCAATAGAAAATCTGGGGACGGCAGAAAAGCACAGTTTAAGGTGGCGCTGTTTTCCAGTGTTTGCCAAATTTTAGGGCCTGAAAATCGGGAGATGAAGAAATGTTCTTCGCAATGGATGTTGTGAGCATGATTGAATATGGTTTATATTTTCACGTGCAAGGAGTTATTCAAGGTCAGAACATTGAAAAATGACCATGGAATGGAGTGCGCGGAAATTTAGGCCTGTTGCGCGCAAAAATAAAGTGGTGCGCGCAATATATACGGGTTGCGCGAAATAGCAGTGGGTTGCGCGAAAAGTTGGATCATTGTGCGAAATATTTGTGAGATGCGCTAAATAACTGCGGGATGCGCGAAATAGAGGAATTATGTTTTTCGCGCAAAAGGTGGTTCGAGATTAGAAGCTTGAAAATTGGCAAAGGCATGAAATGCGCGAAAGATTTGAGCAGTGTGCGAAATATGATGTCGCGGGAAAGATTGGGTTTGCACGCAATATGGAATACGATGAGGAATTTTGCGCAAAATTGGTGCTTTGTGCTTAGAAGGATGAAAAATGGCAAAGGCATGAGGTGCACGAAATATTGAAGCATGGCGCGAAATATGAAGTTGCATAAAAGAGTTTTTACGCGCATGGAGGAGGTTTTACGCGCGGATTAGTGTTTTTCACGCGGAGTCAAAAATGCCTATAAATATGAGGCTAACCCTTATCAGTTGTTAATGCTCAACACTTAGAAGAAATCCTGAGCTCTGGTGCGCGTAAATTATACGCTAAGTGAGTTGCGCGAAAAGAAAGAAGTTTGCATGAAAAGAGGATAGCTGCGTGAAAAATTGAGAAGTTGCGCGAAAAGAGAAAAAGTTGCGCGCAAAAGGAAAGTTGCACGAAAACGTTTTTCACGCCAAAGGGGTTTTTACGCGCAAGTCATTTTAATTGCACGCAAGTCACCCTAAAGGTTGTGCGAAATATTTGGGGTCTTCGCACGTATTCAGTAGTGCATAAGGGAGTTCTTACCGGCTTCTGGGTAAGAAAGTGAAGATTTGTACTTCAGAGAATACATTTGTTCAATTGTAAAGAAGCACTGAAACATTGTGTTACCCTATTTGTGCTAAGAGGGAGCACACGCACTATTAGATTGTTTTCAAAGTGCTGCATGAGTGTAAGGGTATATCCTACTCGTTGTATTCCACATCAAAGGATTGTTTTCCAGTGGATTGTGTGGTACTGGATTGTTTCCGTACCATACCAAGGATGTAGCCACTCTTGTTGAGTATTGAACCTTGTAAATCTTGTGTTCCTGTGGTTGTGTGTGTTCAGCAGGGAAGAAACTCTTTAATAGGAGGCGAAGGTTGTTTCAAAAAGGGGAAACTTAAAAAGAAAAAGATATCACTGATTCACCCCCTCCCCCTCTCAGTGATACTTGGATCCTAACTGGGAAGTTCAGTGGAGTGGTTTCTATTAACGATGACATCTGTACATATCTAATATTATCCTTATATTTCCCATTATTTCATAGAAATGGGTAGCTTCTTGTATCTTGAATCCATATAACTAGGAAATATATAGATTAATTTCATCTAGGGAAGCAATTGGTTATTCAAAGAGGGGATTGAACCTTCATGATGCATCATATATATCATTTTCATTAATGAAATAAAAACACACATAGTTCATTTAATTCAAATCCTTGAAATCTAACATCATCTTAAAAGGAAATATATGAGGTCACTTAGGCATCAGGTATGGATCTTGAGGCTTAAGAAGTCATCCTACATATCATTCTTATAACAAGAATTGGATCATTGTCTATCCCCATCCTTTTTATGGGAAGGGGCTGTTGATTATTATATATTGTTTTTATTTCCCATGATATTACTAATATTGAAATTCCTTGGGGACATACACTAGGGTGGATTCCCTTGTATAGAGTCAGTCAAATCATTTTAACTAATAGGCCATACATAATGAGGCTTCTATGATTGGGAAGAATTCATGGTTATAGTGATGCAATCATTGCAAGTACTTAAGACCATGTGATCCATTATTGGTGTGAGAAACAAGATATAGATAAATATTAGTCACACAACACATGGATATGAGGCCTATGAATTGGGGAATCATTAATAGGTGTTCAATATGGAGATCGGGCCTTAGAAAGGAAACATATGTATCCCAATTATAGTAGGAATCAAAGACCTCCTAGTTAAATTATCTTATCAATATGATGATGGAAGAGGAAGAAAGATAAGAACACATGAGAGTTAGGTTCTCATGGGATAGTCTGTTTTTACCAATGTAAATTCTCTTTGGTAGATATATAACCCATACACTCTGATGGATAAAGAGTGGGGATAATGAGTGTCTTGTTGAGCATGTATGGATGGAATAAGATCCCATAATACCCATAGGATTGTATGAATATCATTTATTATATAATTATGGACACTTCTACTATAAAGGGGTAATTATTGACCAATGACTCATGGTTTGGGGGTTCACATGGTTTGAGGGAACAAGCCCAAGTAATCATTCTAGACAAGGCTGACATGTCTAGGGGTGTCTGTCAGAAATGTCCAGAATGCATACCTTACATGCTTAGGTTATTTAGATGACATGATCTAGGTGTCTTCTAGACATGTATGGGGTTCTTTACTGACATGACTAGGGTGCTTTACATGATTAAGGTAGAAATGTACAATGTAATTCATTTGATCAAAGCGGACATGTTTGAGGATGTGTGGAAACATCCTGATCATTTTATGGACATTCCTGACGATGTTTGGGAATGTCCGGATCGTCATCCTAACATGTATGAGGATGTATGGACATGTCCTAGTTGTCTACCTAACATGTATGGGGATGTATGGACTTTTCCGGGTTTTCTGTCTAACATGTCTGAGGACAGTCGCATGATATATCTGACTTGTCTGGGGGCTGCCACGTGATAAGGTTCACATGCCCAAAGTGATTCGTATGATCAATGTAGACATCTATAAGCAATTCCACATGATTCTGTTGACATTTTTTGGAGAACATTATGGGTCATGTATGATATATGTGTAGAAATTCACATAGCGTGGATGATATTCTTGAGGAACATCATGTGACATGGATGACTTGTCTGGACTACTTCGCCCGACTTGGATGACATGTCTGGTCGTTGTCGCAAGATCTGGATGAATTATTAGGGTGTTGTCACATGATCTGGATAAAATAACCAGTTATAATTTCATTACTAATGAATAAGTCATGTGGGGTTCATGACCCTATTACATAAATTCATCATATTCATCTTCACATAAGGCTTCCATATTTTTTAGCGCTTATTGCTTAAATGCCTTAATGATCATCAAGCATTAGCCTATTGAGACCTTGTGTGACTAAGACAAAATTAAAAATCTCATTTACATGATTTCGATGAAATACCATAAATCCTTCCCATGATCAGTAGGGTGATCACATGAAGTGTATATACATTCCGCGTATTCCCTTAAGGTTTTTCCTAGGTTTACTTGATAGATGAATCTTTCGATTTCATTCATTTCTGCTTTGAGAATTCCACTCTCCCCTCTATTATCCCATTTGTTTTTTTCTGGTGAGGGGGGGATTTATTGGCCTCAACACCCCATATATTTTATACTTCACACAATACTTAAATCACTTATATGCTCTCGATTCATTGGAGGGATCCTAACATATTTCACTTTAAGTGAACCCATTTTGGGTCATTCAGGAAGTCTTATTTTGGTCTCATGATATAAAACAATTTCATAATATCTCATTCATTATAGTATTTATCAAACTCATATATTTTAAAAATGGATTTTTCATAATCATATAAACATTTCAAAGGGCCATCTAAAGATCAGGTATACATGTTTGGGAGTGTTTCTGAGATTAGGGTTCTTATAAAAGAGGATTTAATGTGATTGAGGAAGACTTGTCTGTGGCCCTTCTCTAAATCATGCTAGCCTATTGAAGGAACTATGAATGATTGATAAACTGATCACACGAAGCGTATTACCCATTCTCATATGAAATAGTGTAACTCTCTTTCATATAACAGTGCCTCCATTTTTTGTTTTTATTTTATAAACCCTATTACACTCACCCATTGATTTTGTAATCATTGAATTGCATGAACAAACAGACATGTATGACATCCTCCAAATGATGAATGTTAAATACCAAGTATCCTTCATGTGATGGAGCTCACATGCCTCTAGAAATTCCATGTGAAGAATATGGCATGTTCCTGGGGCCTCCACTTGATGAAGTTGGAATGTCCCTGGAAATTTTGTTTGATAATTGTGGAATCTCCATGTAGATTTATCATAATCAATGTATGGTTTAGGATAAATGAATAATCCTTTTACATGAAAATAAGCATAACTCCCCTTTATATTAATCTTATGTATTTTTTATATTTTATTATATAAAAATATTGGGTGATTGTTAGGTGACTTTTAACCAACACATTTCATGATTGGGTACCTTGTATGGAGTCCTTCACATGATCATCAATGCTTGTCTAAAATATTTATCATGATTTGGAATTCTAATCATGGGGCTTCACATCATCATAAAGAGATCACACAAATCACTTGAACCATCTGTTTTATGTTCTTTGGTTCACACGATTCGTGTGAACCAGGTTCCTGATATTCATGTATCCATGCTTCCCCTATTTTCCCTTTGTGAAGAAAATAATGCGCATGCTTCGGGTATTTCTCTAATCCAAAAACATTTTATGCTCATTTGGTGGGATATCACAATGATAATGTGGATATTTTATTTTATACAACAATATGTATTTTATAATCTCAAAATCATTTAATAATACTTAAAAAAATATAAATAAGTCTTTGTCTAACATATCAAAAATGATAAACTAACGGATGAACCATATTTTTGTTTCAAATTTATAGGATTCGTTAAACTCATTACATAATTATATAAATCTTATCATATCTCTATGTGACCACCAAAGAAAAACCTCCCACTAAAATATTTGTATAGTAATATATATGTAGTAAACTATTATTAATATTAGTGAAATTTAGGAATCATATTCCAAGTGTTAAAAGACATGAACTTATTCAAACTCCTTAACTATATAACATAAAATATTATACTTTTAATAACATATATTTTCTGCAAAGAACAATTTCTATGTTAATCATCATCATTCTTCTGAACCTTTCCATAAAAAAATTTCCCAGAAATCCCACGGAACCAAATGTAATTAATTACATTAATCTTATTACCACATACCTTAAAACTTTAGGTATATAATGTGACATCCACTTTATAGTTTTACTGTCATAATCTTTTAGTTGTTAAATTTTAAACTAAACATACTCCCACTCACTTATTATAAAATATTCTTTCTATAATATAATAATAATGCACACAAACTTCTTTGTGTTTGGTAAGTACCTCTTATTTCCTCTTAGTACAAATATAAAAAAAATGATTTTTTCCATATCAAATAAAATATTCAATATTTTGTAAAAAAAAATCTATAAGAGATTTTATTTTTTAAATATGACACTAATGAGTGGTAGGAACACCTTCTCTCATATTTTAACAAACATCTATAAAAACACATTTATCCTAGATAAAACAATTTTATACATTTCTCATTCTAAAACATGTTATACAATATGATGAATCGGAAACAATGTGTATTGAATCCATTTTCTCATATTTATCATCACACAACCATGGTAACAAAAAAATTATTTTATCATATAAGATAAATGAACCAAAATTTCATATCCTTATCTTAGATTAGTCTACAATTGAAATATTCCATTACATTAAAATTAGTGTTGTTGAAAATATTTTATCCATCAATCAAATGTGAGATATAATATCTATCAATTATTTTCTGGATTTTGAACACCTTTTTACTTGAAACATTTGTAAGGTACACATTTGGGTTCACATACCATTTAAAACTAAATAATTTGTTTTTATTACTCTGTTACATAGAATGGAAATTCAATGGAGTTTCCTAAAAACCTTCAAGTATTCTAGATAATTCCATCCTATGAAATGAATATTCCCCCTTATTAATAACACCATAAGTAATCACTTACAATTATTGGTTTAAAAAAGAAAAATTGTTCAAAACTCAAACTAACTCTTATTATTATTATTTTGAACTTTTAGTGACTTATTTTTTTTACACAACACAAGAATATAGGTATCATATATCCTAGTTTATCTTTTATCAACTCCTTAAGAATATCAAGAAAATTTCACTTCAACTAATTTATATATTTTGGATATTTAAATTTATGGAAATAAAATAATTTCGTTAGCTATAAAAAAATCTTAATGAATCCTTTAGTCTCTCCAAGTCACTCACATGCTCAACCATATTATGTATATGAGTGGAGAATGAAATATACGATGTAATTTGTCATCTAATTCTTCTAAATCAATAATTAAATTCATCTATTATTATCATAAGAATATAGATTCATTTTTCAAATTTATTTATCATTGGGTTACTAGGTAAGGGTTTACATAAACACATAAAATTACTCTTTCATAAGAATTTTTTATTTTACTAGTCTTAGGGGTTGTATACATTAAGATCCTATTTTTTCTATAATTATCTAAAAAACTCTATTGATGATGAATTTATTTATCTACAATATAATATTTTATTCTATTAGTTACATTTTTTACATATTTTTATCAAGTACATTAAATGAAAGTACTCCCATTAAAAGGTTGACCCCTTTTAAATCCACCATATCCATTAGTTAGAGATGATCCACATTTTACTTATAAATGATTTTGTTTTGTTTCCCTCTCACTACTTATTATTTTTTGTCAGGAAAAATCCAAATCATATTATATATTTCACATGGATTGTATAATAGACAACCCTTTACCTAAATCAATTATATAGTTAAACCCAAATTTATTCATTTTTTATCGTAACTCTTATAATCTTTATCAAATGAGTGTAACCCGAAAAAGGTCAAAATAGGCTCATAATTCAATTATCTCACCCATTAATTGATTTCATTACTGAAGATCATCTGAAATCATCCATCTTTAGCATGAACTACCCCAATTTTATGACTGAGATCTTGAAAAGTTATTCTTTTGAAGAAACAAACACTCAGTATGTTGACGGGGATTTAATCTCACTGTCTTATCACATATTATTCTAAAAATATATATTCATGATTGTATTTATTTATTTATCAATCACATTCCTTTTAAAAAATTTATATATTCAAATCAGATTGATGTGTAACTCATAACCCAACCCATATTTTTTGTTACTCAAATAAAAAAAAGATAAATATATTTACACATGTTCAATTGCATCATATTCATACGTTACATGAACTTTACATTTAAAGGATTACAGTTATATCAAATTATCAATCACCAAATGAGTAAGAAAATAATCATTTATATCCAATAGAACCTTTCTTCAATAATACATAAGTAAAAAATCTCAACCTGAACCATTAGATTGGAAAGAGACAAGGATCCACTAACCCTAGGTGACGTCTTAAAGACAAAAAGTGTCTACAAATTAATTTTAAGGGCTTGACTAATCATTAGTGAATGATTTAATATTTTAATCAATTCAACTTTTCAAGATGAAATCAAAACAACCAAACCAACTATATGATGCATGATGAATAAACAATACAACTCAAATGAAAAAACAATAAAATTCCATTATTAGAGTATAATTGAAAAATGGTCTCCTCCAAAATCCATCTCCACCTCCTCGGATGACCTAGGCAACGGATTCATCATCACCTCTCCACCTTATCCCTCCTCAGCCATGGGGGTAAGATATTTCCAATACTTCAATTTCCTACTCACCCTTTTTCCTTCATTCCATTCATGGATCCTTCTTCTCTCCCTAGATTCCCCTCAATTGAGGTTATCCCTAAAGTCCAAACGTATGTTAATGGGGTTCATATTGTTCTGATTTCTTCCCAGGAGTTCCTAAAGGCATCTACGATGTTGGACCTTTCATTGGTCACTCTCTTCATTAAGATATGTCCTTCTATTGACGTCTTTGACCAATTCCTCTCGAATAGGTGGAAGATTTAAGAACGGGAAATCATTGGACTTTTGAATTCAAAAAATATATTCGTTCATTTCTCATCAAAAGATAATATAATACCATCTTAGGTGAATACCCTACATGTAATCTAGGGTTTTTGTGTTTCCCTGTTTTCATGGTCATTCAATTTTCACATGATATGAGATCCCCCCACCATGGCGATATGAATCTCACTTCTTGGTCTCCCCTTACGATTTCAGAAACTGGTGTTTCTTTTTCAAATTGTAAATATGGTTCATTTTTTCCTATACTTGTTCCTAAGAACCCATGCCATCTTCCATCTAATTTCACACATTATTTACAATGAATTCGAGGTTTTCAAGAAACAGAAGCATGCTATTAGTATTGATATTGGAGGAGAACATTGTTTGTGTAAAAGGTTTTTCTATGAATCGTGGGTACATTTTTTATCATCCTGTAGAAATATTGGACATAAATACCTCATTTTAAGGAAAGGAATGCTTGAAATTTATCAGGTGGACTTTCCTTTGTACAACTCAGGTGAGAGACACCATCTCCGGGTCATAGGGGAGTCTGTAAAGGAAATTTAGGCTCCTGACACTGACCTTGAGGTGGAAGATTTGGGATACATTGAGGTTATAACTTCTCCTTCCATAAATAAATAGGTTAGTTATATGCTTTTGCAGCCTAAGATAGTTATAGTTTTCAAGACTCTATGACATGATTTGGGAGATAAAAATGTGACAACAAAGGAGGATGAGGGACCTATGAGCAGGAACTCATCACCCTCCTCATATATAGAGGCTATGAATCCATATGGTTGTGGAACTTAGTTCCATGAGTTATATGACGACATTGAAGATATTTTCAACCATGAGATAAAATTACAAGGAGCATCTAACATTCTAGGGAATGCGTTTGATCTAGTGATAATTTTGGATTCATTATAGACTTTAGAAACTGTTAAATTTTGGATCCTCTTTGAAGGGTTGTAATCGAGGGTTAGTCAAATGACCAAGGGTTTCTTGGGTAAGAAAAATCCCAACGAAGAGCAAAAATCACAGTGGGTAGAGTCAAATGATGGCATAGATAGATATTTCTCAGGAGAGAGCACTGAGTAAATATATAAAGGAGGAATTAACATCCCAATAATAAATTAAGGGGATAAAAGGAACTGAGACTATAATAATTTCGTCTTAACTAAAGGAAATATGTCTAAAAATAGGAAATAAAAGTCTTATTTTTCTAAACCTATAGATAATAGGTCCTCTCATAAAGGAAAAATCAATGAAAGGAAGGGAGAGTCCATGGAACATGGTAAAGAAAAAGGACTAATCATACACTCATAAGAAAGAATGTAAGAGTATGACATTTTGGTAAAGCCACCCTGGAATATGCAGACTAAATAGCTGATAGATTTATTCTGGTGGATGTTAAAGATTATCATAGGATTTTTTTCATCAAGAAAGCACTCATTATAATTAGAAGTTTCAATGAATGGAAAATAAAAGTGGAAGAGTTTATTAAAATGTTGGAAAAGATGAATGGTCAGCTTGAAGACATCATCAAGGAGGACCAGGAAACAAAGGTTATTATACTTCATTAGAAATTATTTAGGTAAGAGTCATATAATAGAATAATCATATAATTTGATGTTTTAGTGATCTCTTATGGTGTGTGAAACACATGACTATGGTATGTAAGAGTGATGGAGTCAGTTTTTGAGGGTTCACACTTCCCCTTTAAAAGATGTTTTCTTTGAAAAAAAAATATTTATTTGGAGGAGTCAAAGTTAAAAATTACAATAATTCTACTCAAGATAACTAAAGGGATTACTAATAAAGAAAACCTAATGTGGAATAACTCCAAATACTCCATATGAGGAACTCTATGAGCTAACAAAATCCCGAGAAAGTATCGTCGTGGTGCTCTACTAGATAAATAAAAGACCTTTCCTTTACCTGTTTCATAAAATAACATTAATTAATGCAAACAAATGTACATATACAGGGTTGACTAATCATACCAAGTAGTATTTCCCTAAGATAATAATTAACTCTTTCCACTAGGACAAGATCATGTTATCACACAATTCAGAATATAATTTATTACAGAGAGAGGAATAACAAAACAATTAACTAATTTAAAATCTCTTATATTAAAGAAGAATGACGTGTCTAATAATACCACTTAAAATATCCAAAACCTATCAATACACTCATTATCACATTAATTTAAAATTAAAATCACAATACTCACTAGTGATGATAAATCTGACACCCTATAATTTCTTGGTGATATACCTCCAAGCCTCTAGTCAACACTAAGTTCCAAATTTAGACAAACAAGGCCTTGCACAGAGAAAAGGTGAACACCTACCACCCATTCATTAAATTTTATCACACCAATTAATTCAATATAACCTCATACTTTCTATTAAAACCATCAATAAAAAATCTTTATTGTATTGACCCAACCCATGATTTAAAACCATAATTCAAAGGGGTTTTCCAAAACCTATTAAAGTAACAAAAATTTCCAAACCATAAACCAATAGAGTATTCCTTTATAAATTTAATCAATTAATCCTTTTCAAAAATAAGAAAAACATTAAAAAGGTAATAATTAAATTTCTAGAATAAGCAGAGAAGATATTAAGGCCACATACCTTTCAACAGGACGTGAAAATGGTGAATGGTACCACAAAACCTCTAGATCTAGACTCCAAATTCTATTAAATAAATATATTCAATTAAGATCTCTTAAAAACACATACTATTTCATAGATATATCTATATTAAGTTATATATACTTTTCCCTTTAAGATAAGATGATAAATATAAAGATAAAGAGAAAAAAGGGAGACATTCCATTGATTTGTAAGATCTAATTCACTAAGACCATTCAAACCAACATCCCAATAAAACGTAAACTCCAATAATTTTTTGGTGAGGATTTAAGTTTAATTACTAATAAGAGATCCTAAAATTGAGGGTTTCGTGAGGTAAGATATTGTTATAATCTAATTTTTTGAGCATTACTTGCATTTTTCACGGTTAGTCCACATGACTGAGGAAACCATGCCCTAATTGTTCACATGTTTCTACCTCCAAACCCCTCCCCCACATAGTTGGTTTACATTGTTGGAAAAACTATGCACCTACGAGTATTTTCCATCTATTTTCAATTGCATGAATTATATTGGGAACCCACAAGGACTATAAAAATAATGCACACCCCCCAAGTCCTCTTAAGAATATCATATGGTTTCCGGGAGAAGGCCACATGGTTCCCCATAATTATTCTAAGAGAGTGAACCCTTATAAAAACTTCCAAAACATATCAAAACAATCCAGAAACTCTTAAATCTCAACTTAGGTATTAGCTAAATTCAAAATACATAATAAAATTGTAAAGTAACTAAAACAAGGGTTGTTATGTTGTCCCCACTATTAAACATTATCTTGTTGGAAATGTAGAGATTTCATGTTCTTTACAGTTTTTTTGGATAATGTTCTAGAAATTTTTTCCAATGTTATTCTGATTTTAATTAAATATCACCATGTTTCCATAAAACTTGAAGAAATGGAAAATGTTTTCTATGAAAAGATTTGTCTTTTCTATCCATTATAAAAATCATTTCATGAACAAAAGTAGAATCTTGTTTAAGATTAACATGATCACATCTAATCTCATGGTTAGAATAAGGTTAGTGTTTCTTTAGTTTGTATACATGGAACACATTATTAACCATAATAATTTATATAGGTAAATCCAACCAAAAATCAATATCACAAATTCATTCCTTATAAATTAATTATTTATTTTAAAATATTAAATAGAAAAAATTTCTATCGTAAAACCAAAACTCATCTTCTGCTTGTTCCAAGTATTAGAGTTCTCATATATTAATGTGGAGACCAACATACTTCCTATTGAAATATTTCTAGTGATATACCTTTTAAAAACTATATAGTTATTAACTATCTCTATATAATCACTAATATCAAGGATAACTATATTATAAATAATTTATGGTTGCAGTCCAAACTCAATGATGCATGCCTTTAAGGATTCCCTAGAATCTGCTCATGGATAAAAGTTATGTCTTTTCATAAAAATAAATTTGTAATCCATTATTGATATATTTTCTTACTTAAGGATAAAGAAATATTCTGTTCTTTAAATCTTTTAGGTGTTTGTGGAATTGTTTTTTGAATAATTATTCAAATTCCTCTCATGTAAATCCTTGGTTAAATTATGCTAGGAATGCTAAAATAAACCATTACTATACAAGATCATTGATAATGTAGACAAATTACCTGACCTTTAGATAATTTACAATGAAATAAATGATTCATCTAATTCAATTAATCCATAAATATAACATTTTAGGTTATAAATATCAATAAAATATTGGTGTATTTTGTTTCTTAAGTTTAATAGAATGATCCATTAGCTTTGGTTCATCGATTTGTTTTCTATTATCAAAAACATTAAAATCATGACCAATTATCTGAATAATTTTTTTATTCACCTGTGGCTTAGGTGGAACCATTTTTTCTATAGAATATTATTATAGGATCTGATCTCATCTAAATTTTTCCATTTCTCTAAATTTAGAACAAAACATCACTTTTCTTTCACTCACTTGAAACTGATGGATTATGATATACCAAATCATTGAATGAAACAAACATTATAACCAAATTCCAAAAAATTTCAAACATAATATGAATACAGGTAATCCTAGTGGTATGTCCCAATACTAATTCATGATATAACACACTCATTAACTAAATCGGTGATGATGAGATGCAAACATACCTAGAAGTGTTTTAGAATAATTTTTATACTCACACCCCTAGTAACTTCAAGTTCAACATAAAATTGTTAGATATATTTGTTTTTTCTATAAATTTATTTTTTAAGAAATTCGTATGTCCTTTTTTTCATTCCAATCAGGTAGACCATCCAAGAATGCTACCATTTGTAACATCTTGTCCATAACCATTGTACTAGAAAGGGGTGTGGTAAAACTAACATTAAGTGATTTCTCCAAGACATCAAAGGCTGGAAATAAACTCCAAGGCCTTACATAATATCTATGGGGTGATTATCCCATTAAACAATTCCAGTTTTCAAGAAAAATCCACAAAACCAAACTAAATATATGATTCATGTGGTAAAAAAATAAAAATAAAATGAAAAATCAATAAAAAAATATTAGGGTAGTGGTAAAAAAATAAAGCAAGTTAACTTAATAGAACCAAAGTACATCCTAACATAGAAACACTAATGTGGAATAAGTCCAACCAAACAATAAGTTAAATTCAATTCTCTAATATTTTCTCAACAAATAAGAATAGATATACTCTAGTAGAGAAATAATAAACATTTTATTTGCCTATTTTATGTAGAAAAATACTTTTATACTCACTGATGTTCACATATAGGGGGTGAGTAAGCATGCCCAGTATACATTCCCCAAGATACTTACCAACCCATTCTACTAGGTCAAGAATGTGTTAGATCACATTTTATAATATAATTTATTAAAAATAAAGTAACATCAAAATATTTGACTAGTTTAAACCTATTCAAATTAAAGAAAAACTATTTATCCAATAATACCAGTTTGTTTACCCAAACGACATCCATCCAATCACCAACACATGTGTTTCAAATTATAATCCCAAAACTCATCAGTTGTGATCTATCATTTACTGAGTCATAAATTTACAATATAACTTTATGACCTTAGGTGGAACTGAGCACCAAGCATGTACCAACATAGCCTTGCATAATTCAAAGATGAACACACACCACACATGTATTCAAAGTCGTCATAGTAATTCATTCAATATAATTTTTTTGTTTCTTTTAAAATACCTTATTGAATTTCATTCCTACATTAAAACAAAACCATAATTTAAAACCATATTTCAATGTGATTTTCTAATGACTATTCAGATAACAATGATTTAGAAACCACAAACTAATAGGGTTTTCTTTTATTAAATAATCAAAAAATAATTTGAAAATTCAAGGAAAAATTTTAAATCAATATAAGCCTTACAATTTTAGTATAAGTAGAGAAGAGTGAATCCCCCAACCTCTCAATAGGTGACTAAAATTGGGTATAACATTATGGAACTACTACATTGGAGATCAAACCTCATTTAAATTAATAGATCCAATCAATATCTCATCAAAACACATCATTGATCACAAATATATCCCTAAAATATTTAATCTAATTTTTTTTCATGAGATGATACTATAAGATCCAAATATAAAGAGATAAAATAAAGACTTTCGATTGAGTTTTGTAAACAAACATACTTAGATCCATAAAAACTAGCTTCTAGTTAAATTTTAAAAATTAAGAACTCTTAGAATAGGGGTGGAGTATAATATCTTAATAGTAGATACGAAAAATGATGGTTTGGGGGGCTAAAAATGGCCTGAACTCTAATTTTATGACCATTAATTAAACATGAAATATTTAGTCTACAAGGTTTGGGAAACCATACACTAACCGGGTACATTTTATTACCTCTAAACATTTCACAGACACATATTGTTTTCACGGTTTCAAGAATTTTCATTTTCCCTATATTTCCACTTTCACAGTTTCTCTTAGTTACCCACACTATTTAGAAAAAATGTTCACATGTACCCTTCCTAATTATCATATCACACGATTTTTAGGAGAAAATCATATAGTTTCCCTTAAACCTGGTCAAACCATGCAACCATAGAAACACTTCTGAAACACTCCAAAACCTTGTACAATCTCTTAAACTCAACCTAATTTTAATCTAACTTCAAAATACACAACAAAATTGTAATTTACATGAAATATAAAGTTTTATGATAAGACTTTAGTTTATTGGGAAGTTTGATAAAAATTACCTCCACTAAGGCATACATTACTCAAGAGTGATTCCAATTCATTATAACTCAAATACATAATATTTATTAGCTATATTTAATAAAAAAATTCAAGATAATAACATTAATTACAAACCAAGATGGAGATAAATGAAAAATAAATCCATTATCATACCTAAAATGTAACTTTATAAATACATGTATTACAATCATTAAAGTGGTTTAACTACGTCAAACTAAAGCATACACATATTAGTAAAATAAAAAATTTCTATCTTTTGAATAAATTAGTGAATTTTTTTTAATAAATGATCAATTCACATATTTAAACATGATTTAATCATTTTTGAACAATTCAAAAATAATGATAATTAAAAATACTTTATAATTTTATCTAATAAAATGGAAATTCTTTAATTTTGTTTATAAAAACTTTATATTAATTAACTAATATAAACACTTTCATATAATTCATTATATTCCATTCACTTTAAATATATGATATTTCTCGAAATATAAAAATTTTATATTTCAATTTCTATTATGTAAAATATTTAAATAATAAAAAAATAAAATATTATTTATCACTTAAACCATGATCAAATAATCCATCAAAGATCTTTTATTGTGGGTTAAATTATTACCTCAAATATTTTCTTAATGTGAACATTTCAAATAAAAAATTATAAATAATTCATAATATTAAATAAAAAAATATTTATATTACACCTTTTTGTATGGTAGGAACACTTTATAAACCATAATTATAATTTCAATATCAAAATTGTATATCAAAACCATAAGTAATTCCATATAAGTTTCATCAATTTAATTTACATGATATGAATATTAAACCCATTTCGATTTCATCACAAGAAATATTTATTATCAAATGTTTTACTGTTTTATAAAAACTAAAAAATCTATAAGTGTAAAATTATCCATTATATTAATCCATACAGAATATTAAAATTATATAAAAAAAATATGTGTGTGTATATATATGAAATAAAATAGATAAATAAACATTTTATTTATTTCCAAAACATTTTTTATTAACATAAACATTTTATATATTATTTTTGCATAAAACCCCTATATATAAGGAATAATGTTTATATTTTATAAAATAGTTATAAAATATATGATAATAAGTGAACATATTAAATTTTATCATTTTAGAATTATATTTCATTTTATGATTGACTGATGAGGAATATAAAATCATAATTTTTAATAGGTTTTGTTTCTTATATAACCACTAACCTAGGTTTCAGGACACATTTCATGATATCTGAAAACCCTAATGTATCAAATCTATAAGAAGGGAAAAAATATTATATACGGGGTAACCTGTACATAATGGAGATACAAATCCTTATGTATCAAATTAAAAATACATAAAATAATTTCTCTTTCTAATTCAAAAAACTTTTGGATTAGAAATATCTTCTGTAAGGGAAATATCTTTCATATGGGGCTATCATAAATAATGGTATACACTAATTTCTATTTTACAATGGGATACATAGTTTTAATGAAAATATTGAAAACCATTTATATTTAATGTCACATAATTAATAGAATTTATCAAGAAAAGTAAAAAACCAACCCATTTTAACACACCGATATTTTATAGTATATTTATTTCAAATAAATTTAATCTCTTTAAAAGTGTGTGATACATGCAACCCTGAGTCTAAATGAAATGTAATATAATGTACCATTATAAAATATATAGTAAATTGGAAGTTATGAATAAGACTAAATAAATTATGAAATATACATTTTTTATACATTTATAAAATAAAATCATTTGTTATCAATTGACTAGACATAAAAATAAAAAACATTTCAATGTAAATGAAATATTTTCCTGTAAAAAGTGTTTTTAGGAAAGTAATGTGTTTTTTTATTAATAAATTACATAAATAAAAATTTGTAAACTATTTTAATGAAATTTTTATTTTATATATTCAATAAAAATTTTATATCATTCATATATTATTTTTTCTAATAATTAGATAATAATAAATCCAGTATTATAATTATAATAGTATTTTTTAAAAAAGTGGTTTTGGCCCATTTTGCATACTTATTTTAAAAATAATCTTTCCCAATTTTAGAAAATTTATTTTTTAAAAAAATGAAATTAATTTTTTAAATAATCATGTCTAAATTTTAATAGATTCAATTTTTATGATATTCTAGAATAATTAATTTTTTCAATGAATACTAAAAGACGTATATTTTTATTAAAAACTGGTTATTCTTTTATAACATTTAAAAAGTTTAATTTTTTTAAAATTATTTAAAAGTAAAATTAGTAAAAGTATATTTTTATTAATCCAATTTAGGACATTGGAATCAATTCTATGTTGAATTTTTTTATAAAAAAATCTACTTAAGAAAAAACATTCTTAGGGAAACATCATTTTTATCGCCTTATAGGGTTAAATTTAAATTATATTTTTTCACTTACATGAAATGAATTTGATAAAATAGAATAAATATTTTTAATATAAAAAATTAATATCATTTTATATGTTCAGCTTAGTATTTTTGACATATATAATAGTAAAAACAATAGAAATGGATTCTGCAGTTAAGGTTTAAATGGGTTTACTATGGGATAAACTAAAACATAAAGGTATATTTTCCAATTAATGATGTCTAAATCACATTTTAGGGAAATATTTCAAAATTAAATTATCCCATATTCTTATATTTATTAATTTTCAAACATTTTTCTGGGAAATTACTCTATCATTTTTTATATTTTCAGAAATTTCAAAGAATGTCCCTTCCCCCTACTTATAAAAGGGTACCTCTCCTCCTCTCATATTATTGCTTAAAGGGAATTTGGGTTAATCTAATAATTTCCAAAATCCATTCCCTACATCCATTTAAAATAATTATAGTCCCTTTTTTATCATAATATTATCCTAGGAAGGCTTTGTATATAAACCTAAATAGGATCTCTGAAGAAGAGGTATAGGTCTTAACCATGATTTTTCATTTTATTTCATCATATACCCCTAAATATATTCTTAAACTATGTTAAAATAATAAAACAAATATATTTAGTATATTTAGATGTTATTAAGTAACTTTTATAGCCTATATCATTTCCTTCTTTCATCAAATTGGAAACTAAATCGTTGATCGTGTGTATGACAGACTACAGCCTCATGAACCGAGGTAATTAATTATCCATCACCACCTTTCATGGATAGATATAATTATGGATTTGATATATATATATATATATATATGATATTTATTTAATATTTATACTTATATAATTATAATATCAGTTCTATATTCTTACCTTCCAATCCATTGGAAAATTAAAACATCGATTCAGCATACATGTGGACAACTACCTCCAAGAATCGATGTAAAACAATTTTCATTTAATTTTTACATGGTGGGTAATAAGTATTGGTTTAATTAATTTATATAATCTATATAATATAACAATTATTTTAAAGAATTTAAATATTATTTACCTTTATTTTGATCCATCCAACGAAAAAATGGATTTAGTAGTCATACGTATGTACAATCGACCATCTCTTAGAACGATGTAATTCATTTTTATATCTATACTTTTTTTGGAAGACTCTAAATATTTATATAATTAATATATATATAGATATATAGATATATACATATGATATTTATATCATGATTAACATTCTGTAGATGATGGAATTGTGATCAATGTATAAGAATAAAAACTACTTAACCAAAACATACATGAAAAACAAAACAGTTATCACTCAGAATAGTAATTTTAATAAGTAATTTTCAATAAAAAAGTAATAAAAATATATAATTAGATCATATATTCTATGATAAATATTACTATTGTTTTTAATGTATTTATAATAAATCTATATTTATTATACAAGAATTTTGGTTGGAGTAGGACACTAAATATGGGGTGAAGTGAGTTCCTATAAAAATTTCTATTTAAAACACTTATTAAAAATTTCCCCAATATTTAAATAAAAAATTACTCAGTTAACCAATGTATTATATTTATAAATTTTTAATCTTTAAAATATTTCTCAAAGAGTTATTATTTCTCACTTAAATAAATATGTACTATTATTTTGACTTTTGAAATCAATATACTAAACCAAATTATAATATAAACATTATATAAGATTAAATATCAAATTGAAGTAATGTTTTCTAATTTAAATAAATTCAACTAGAGAAAACTAAACTTAAAAGAACACAGTGGAATTCAAAACAAGATGTTCAGTCTCAATCAAATACTTAATCCTCCACTTGGTGAGCACCTCCCACCAAGCAGTTTATATAAATAAACAAGGATCCACACCCTGGATCGGGGTAAAGAATAGTATACACATTATCTAGGTTAACAAGAAATCTTCTATAATTTTCATGGGACTGAAAAAACAACCATGCCACATTGGTACATCTTTCACTATTATCTGTATAAATTTAATAAGTAAAACAAATTTTTTGTAATGATATCTATATATATTCAAGTTTTTCATAGGGGTTAGTGTGTGTTTATAAAACAGAGATAAACACACTACTAATAAAATAGAAACTATACACAAGTAGAAAAAAATATATATAAAATAGTTCAAAAGGATATTTGTGATTAGAAGAACATCTTGAGACTCTTTGAAGATGTATTGAAGATAATCTTGACATGAATATGGCAAAGAGACATCAAAATAGAGCCTCATTCTATATTTGGTTTACTACTTCCAATGAGGTAAATGTTTTATCGAGTATTGCTTCTCTTATATTTTGTTATTTGTTGCAAGATGTTCTTTAGTTTTAGCTATCAGTAGTATCTTTTTATTATCACCACTTAGTAGTTCTTGGGATTTTCTTAGGTGCACAAGTTCTAGCTCTCTAACTACATCATCATCTAGATTTTGGATCAAATATTCTCTTTATACTATGCATCCAGCAAGAATCATGTTCTATGATACCTCATACTTTGTATTGTTCTCTGATATCTATGTTAATATATTCTACAAAAGACATAAAAGTTTATTAATACAAATAATATAACTAAGATTCACAAATATGACTATTAGGATAAATTTGAATTTAAATGAAATTGTAAGGAATGATTTTTTATTAGAATTGGTGTCTTGGATTTAAGGAATTCTACAATCTGGAATGATGAGTTAAGTATTGGTGACTCCTGAACAGCAGGTCATTCTGAGGGTAGGTTGTCTTGAGGATAGGTCATCTTGATGGTAGGTATTCTTGTCAGTGACTCATGCAATCAGTAGTTCAAACTAGTAACTCATACATCATGATAATTGAAATGCTATCAACAAGTCACTCTTTTAGTATATTGATGCATTGGTGACCCAACTATCAGTATGTCAAGGTGATGGTGTCTCGTCCTTTGAGAAAATTTTGAGTTGAGCTAATGGTCGGTTTAATAATAGTAAATAATTGTATCAGTAGCTTGAGTGATGGTGATATAGTTGTTAGTGATGTATTATGGGTAGATCTATACCAACAGTAGGTTATACTTAACCAATTTTCATTCATCGATATGTCCAGCCAAACAGTGTCTCGATCCGAATAGTGATAGTGAGTCCACCTTAATGGTGATTCATACTTAGTCAAATATTTGAAACCTGTCTTATGATATTAAAAACTAACAGAATATATTAAGATTATAAGTAAACATAATTAAAAATAATTAAACATAACGTAACATAGTTATGTATGATTTGGGTGTATTAAAACTAGAGGAGGCCAAAAATATCCCCCTTTTTAAGGATTACAAATCATGTCATTAATAAGACATTCATAATGAGGAAAATAATAATTTTGGTTAATCATTTCATACATTTCTCATGAATATTGATCATAAGATATACATACTCAAGAAAAATTAAATACCAATTAAATTTAATCTCATAAATACCAATTAAGTGAAATCTCATATGTATCCCCATTTAGGGATTATCAAAAAGATAATAAAATATGAATAACATATAATTTAGAAAAATATAGAATTTATTTCATCATAAAAAAATGAGTATATTTTATGTGAAAAACTCCAAAAATACATCCCTATCAAAAATCAATCCAAAATAAAGACATCTTCAAAGAAGGGTCTATCAGTTCATTTCCCTTATCTGTAGAAGAATATGGAGGTGCAGAAGGTTTAAAAGGAGAAGAAGTATACAACTTATGAAAGGGGATGACAGAAGGTACTATAGGTATAAGATTCTGAGTAGAATATGTTGGATTTATAAGTTAACTATAGATCAGAGGTCATAGATGAATAAGATCCTATGCTGAAATCATGGTAAATGGTAGAAGGGTTGTAGTAGGAGGAGTAAAAGGATTTAGAGTCACAACAGCTCTGAACTGGGGATCAACTAACTAGTTGATGAAGCCCGAAGGCAAATTCTTAGTCCCTTGTAGAATAAGGAATGCCTCTGGTGCTACAATAGCAGTACATTGCTGATCTAGGTAATATTTAAAAAGGTTTATAAAATCTATGATAATATTCCCCACTTTATCTATATCCATATTTAATTCATCCTTATTCTCTGTAAAAATTTTAAGAGTAGTAGTAATGTCCTTGATCTATTTGATTTGTTCCTTGAAGTCTTGTGTAATATGAGGTATCCTCATATTCTAATCCAGATACATAATATGATTTTCTGGCAAAACTTTTAAATAAATCCTCTTAAAGTTGTAATATATCTTCTTTTTGATCTCCACTTGAGAATTAGTATACCATTTTTGGTAAATCCTTACCTTATAACATATATGATAATTGTTCTTTCTATTTTTTCTTAGTCTTTCCTGATCCGAGCTACCCATCATAGTTGGAAGCTCTTCTCTTTGAACTATTCTGATTATCTCAATATCAAGAGTCTGAATGAAAAGAGTAGCTGAGGTTGAGGCTTAATTAAATACTTATTTGAAAATTGATCTTGAAATAGCCATATAAAAATTTTTAGGAGGAGGAGTATCATCCTCAGAATATGTATCCTCAAAACTATTTTCTTATTTTTATAAGGAAGCTACATACTCAAATGGAATCCGTTTTACAATATGAATAAGTACATCCAACTCATTACTTAACCTTTTATTTTGCATCCCTACTTATTTATGTTCATAAACTATTTATGGTTGAATCTAGGAGGTAACTCTCTCGGTTAGCATAGTATCATCTGTTTCACTATGGATTTCCATTATTGTATATTGTTTTTGTAAAATAATTCTAACTAATGAACACAAATACTATTTCAAGATATTGAAATCATGTTGGGTCATATACTCTATATTCATAGATGCAACGGGAGGTAATGAAATCCTAGAAAGGGATATTGATGGAGTAGGTTCTATATCCAGAGTAGTCCCAACTTGAAATATTTGAGAATCATACACTTCTTCTAACAATGATCCCTTATGATACAATTCATCATCATTTAAATTAAGATACTCCAAGACTAAAGTGGCATACCCAATTAATTTTTCATATTACTCAATTGTCGCATCAGAATGAATGAGAGTAGAAAATTTGACTCTCTTAGAATATTGATCCCCCTGTATGGAATCTTCACTCTCAACAAGATCTTTATTTCTAGGATAAATAAATTCTTTCACTATAGAAACTGGAGCTTCTTCTTTAGTAAAAACTATCTCAGGATCCCTTTGAGGTTCCGATTCATTTTTCTCAATAGGAACTGAGTCTTTGGCCACCTGAGGTTCTAAGACTGGTTATTTTTTCACTAAATCAGTTTTAGATATATTTTCATATGCAATAGTATTTAGATCAACGACAGCATGATCAGAAGGTTCTACAATAGGTCATTAATCCTTAACTGTAGGATCAACTTTAAAACCAACATCCCCATAAATTTTACCACTTTATTATTTTTCCAATACACTATTCTCATCACTTTCACTACTAATATCTTCTGATGAATCTTCCTATTCCTCGTGATTCTCTTATTTTTCTTCCCCTTATACTTCAGATTCCTCATTATCATTTTCATCATCCTCATTCTCTTCCTATTCATCACTAGTTTAATCATTATATTTATTACCACTTCTACTAGCGTACTCATTATATATATATTCTACTGTTTCCTCATAAGAATTTTTATTTTTGAGAGGTTCTATGATAGGAACCCTTTTTGGAGGGTTATGATATTCAGAAGAAATTAATTTAGGAATTTAAGAAATATCAGGATCGATCTCTCCTACCATCGATAAGAGATCATATTTATTTCTCTATCTTATCTACTTTATCTTCCTCATCAGAGTATTCAGATACCTCATCTGGTCCTAGACTAAGGTCAACCATATCTTTCATCTTATAAGGATGTTGAAAAAGATCATCATTTTTTAAAATTTTATGGTTATCATCAACCCACTTCCTCTACCAATGATAAAAACTAAACTTTGTACTTTTGAATATGGATTTGGTAATACAAAAACCATCACATAAAGTGATAGTTTTTATTACTTCATTTAAAACTCCATTATAATTACGCATTCAAGAAATCATCTTTGAATAAAATAATGAACTTGAATAAGACTAAGGCTTTATCATGTTAATCATATGGACCGTGGTATATCTATACAAATTAATATTGTGTCTCTCATACATCAGATAGAACAAATAGACATCGTTATTTTTTAATGAGGAAGGTCCCCTTTCATGGGATAAATTTGCTTCTTTCAAACTATCTTAACTCTTCCTACATAACCATAATCAAGAATTCATCATTGATTGCATCATTTATGTTCTTAGGATAAATATGTGACAAAAAACATGATGTTAAACATGGTTTCTTATAGAATAGCTGGTTTGTGTTACATTTTCTATGTCTCTAACTAGAACATCTAATGGATGATTTTTAAGGGTACTAACAGATCTATAGAAAGAAGGGTGGCCACTTTGGGTTCAAATATAGATTTGGGTTCATTTTCATAATCGAGAGAATTTCCAGAATTGGATTTTTCTTTTTCATTAATAGTGGAACCAAAAGATTTTTGATTTATGTCTCGACTATACAAGGTGTCCTAAAGATTTTATAGAGATGTTTTGGAATCATTTGGATATGTTTCATAAAACTTGGAACACACATATTTTTCTATGCACTTGGTTATTTTATTAAATTCACTATAGGATTTACTAATGATTGAATAACCTCGTAAAAACCATTCACCACTCTTGGAGGAGAATTTGACCATACTATATTTTAAATTATGGATAAAGATTTTTCAACCAACAACTTTGAATTAATTAACCTTGTATTTCCTATTATTCAATGACATATATTGGGTCTTATTTAGGATAGGTCAATTTAAATCTCTATTGATTATATAGTAATATTTATTCATTGATTTTTACCAAAAATAAATTGATAGATCATATTCATTATACATAGTCTGAGCTACTTCTTATAATATAATATTTATTCATTATACAACTCCATTCTTCTGGGGTGTCCTAATAGAATAGAATGTATGAAAATATCCATTTTATAAGAAACAAGATTCAAATTCTTGATTTTGAAACTCCTTTACATGGTCACATCATATGGTTTTGATCCTAAGTTCACTTATGTTTTCTACTGATCTAGCATTCTTCATAAAATAAGGTCAAGCCTCACTTTTGTAAGCTAGAAATTAGGTCCAAGTATACCTAGAAAAGTCATCTACTAGAACATGGACATAATTCTTCCAATTTATACTAGAAACTATATAAGTTAGAAACAAATCCTTATAAACCAAATCAAGAGGTTGATAAGTTTAAAATTATTCCATTGGTTTGAAGGAATTTTTATTCTATTTTATTTTTTCACAAGGATTACAGACTTTATCATTTAGAAACTCTTGTTTAGGTAAACCCTTGACTAATCCTTTTCTAGTAATCTTTCTAAGATAGTGAATGTTATAGTGTCCTAGTCTTATATGATTGATACAAGACACATTATGAAAGTATCATATGCAAGACACATTATATGAGACTAAAGATTCTAGATTTGCAACATATACATTTTTTTCTAATTGAAGTAAAGACTAAATCATTCATAGAATTGAAAAAATTACAAGAATCATTTCCAAATTTAACAGGAAAGCCATCATCACATAATAATTAAATTCTAATCATATTGTAAATTATAAAATACACAAAAAGAAATTTAGAAATTTAAAATAAGCTAGTGTTACTGATATTTCCAAGGCTAATAATTTTACATTTTTCATTATCACCAAAGGTGACATGTCCTCCATCAATATTTATGAGATTCATGAAGTTGGATTAGTATTCTATAACGTGTCGTTAACACCCACTATCCAAGTACCATAATATTTTATAGTAGCTCTTCAAAATACATTCATATAAAATATGTTAAGAAAGAAAAGGATTTGGTACCTAGATTTTCTTGGGTCTAGTAATATTAGTAAATAAATTTTTAGAAACCCACATTTTCTTCATGGGTTTCCTATAAGATTTTTTTAAAGTTTTTGAAAAATAAACTCTATCTGTTCCAAAACATCTATAATAGTAAAATATTTTCCACTACTGGAACATTCAGAAAATTTTTTAGAACTAGGCATAAAACTGAATTTTCCAGATTTGGATACAAGGTAAGATTTAACAAAATTTCATTTCTGAGGATGATAACAAGTACCATTAGTATATTTAGGAGAAACATGTTTACCAATAATTTAGACTAAGTTATATTTACCATTTTTAATTCATTCTAAACACTTATTTAATTGTTCTTTAGAAATTTTAAGATTAGTTTTTTCATTGAATAATAGAGCATTCTTATCTTCTTATAGAGTGAGTTCAGATTAACCAATAGTATTGAGAGCATACAGTTTCATGAAAGATTTATATTTTTCTTTCAACACATTACAGGTGTCCTCAAGAATTTTACATAATTATTAAATTTATTTATTAGTAATATTTTCAGAATTATCTTATTTATATTCATCTCTAGAATAATATGATTTTATGTGCAGAAGATTCCAAGGTTACCTTAGATGTGTTTTTCATAAAACACATGTTGGATTTCTTAGCCATTTCATGATGAGATGATTCTGATTCACTGGAGTTGTCCTAAGAAGCACTCAAAGTAGATTTAATTTCTTTATTTTACATTCTATCCTTATCCTCATATTTCTTTTTATACTTTGTATTTGGATAGTTAGCTTTTACATGTCCTCTTTTTTTCATTCATACAAAACTATCTCATTGGTATTATGATTTATTTTCAAGTCTTTTTTCAAGTAACCTTTGTTTTCATACTTCCCTCTGTAGATATAATTTCTAAAGAACATATTTTTTCTATTAAACTTCTTAAATATCATGGATAATTCATCCATTTACTCATCACTATCAGTTGATGAATCTACATCACAATAACATTCATCACCATCTTGGATTTTATCCTTTTTTTTTGGATGCAGTGGTTTCAAATACCACTGACATTATTTTAAGTTCATCATGTTTTTCTCTATTAACTTTTAGTTCATATTTTTACATCATCATTTTTTCAATCAACTTCTTTATAGGTAGTGAATTGATGTCATTATATTTTCTAATTCATATTATGGTACCTATCCACATTTTTTTAATACATCTCAATATCATCATGATTTGTTCTTTTATTGTGATTGTATTTCATAGTGAGATCATTGTACATATAATATCAACGAACTTGAGATACATTTCAGATATAGGATAATCATGATTCATTTTGAAATTATCCTATTTAATAGTATATGTGTTAAGCCTAATTTTCTTAACATTAGTGGTTTTTTCATGTGAAAAAGCTAAATGATCCCAAATTTCAAAGGATATTTTGAATGTAGATATCTAAATGTATTCTTCATCACCTAAATAATAGAATAAAGAATTCATATGTTTAAAATTATTATTGTAGGATTCCTTAGTCGGTTTATCCAATTTGGTTCTATTAGTGATAGAAATCCTGTATTCATCTATAATTGAAGACCATATTTAAAAACCCATGCTTTCTAAATTCATTTTCATCTTCAGTTTCCATTGAGCATAATTTATTCCATTAAAATAGGGAGGAATGATGGTAGCATCATATTATTCCCTATTATCTATATTAAATAATAAGTAAAAGATTTAAAGATAAATAAATTTTGAACTGATGTAAATTTTGAGATCTTTAGAACCCAACTAATGTCACAGTTGAGAATATTTTAAAATGTTGAAAACATTGAAACTTGATAAGTAATAAAACCTATGATACCAAATTATGGTCATATTAGGACACATAAGAGGGTGGTGAATTGATTTCCTATAAAAAAATTTGTATAAAACACTTATTAAAAATTTCCCTAATTTTGAAATTAAATATTTCCCAACTAACCAATGTAGCATATTGATAAAATTTTCAATCTTTAAAAGATCTTTCAAATAGTGATTAGTTCTCACTTAAAGAAAAATGGATTGTTATTCTAACTTTTTAAATCAATATACTAAACCAAATTTTAATATAATAATTATCTAAGATTAAATATCGAAGTTAATTAAATTTTCCTAATTTAAATAAATTCAAGTAGAGAAAAATAAACTTAAAATAACACAGTGGGATTCAAAACAATAGGTTTAATATCAAGTAGAGACTTAATCCTCCACTTTTTGAGCACCTCCCCCAAGAATTTTATATAAATAAACAAGGATCCACACCCAAGATTATGGTAAAAAATAGTTTACACACTCTCTAGGTCAATAAAACCTCTTCTATAGTTTTCATGGGACTGCAAAAAAGAACTAGGCCATGCAGGTACGTCTTTCACTATTGTCTGTGGGAGTGTAATAAGTTAAACAAATGGTTTGTAAAGATATCTATATATATTCATGTTTTTTATAGGAGTTAGTGTGTGTTTATAAAACATAGATAAACACACTACTCATAAAGTAGAAAAATTGCACAAGTAGTGAAAAATATAGATAAAATAGTTCAGAAGGATATATGTGACTGTAAATACAGCTTTAGACTCTTGGAAGATGTCTCGAAAATCAGCCTTACTTGACTTTGTGAAAGATATAGAAAAATAGAGCAGCACGCTATATTCGGTTTACTAACTCCAATAAGGTAGAAGTTTGATCGAGTAGCACTTGTCTTCTCTTTTGTTTTTTGCTGCAAGATGTTCTTTAGTTTTAGCTATCAATAGTATATTTTCATTTTCACCACTCAGCATTTCTCGATTTTTTCTCAGCTTCCTGAGTTCTAGATCCCAAACTACATCATCATCTAGCTTTTGGATCTTATATTCCCTTTATATTATGCATCCGGTAAGAATATTGTTCTATGATACCACATACCATGTAATATTCTCTGAAATAGACATTAATGTTGTCTATAAAAGACATACAATTTTATTAAAACAAATAATATAATTAAGTTTCACAAATATTAATGTTAGGATAAATTTGGATTTAAATGAAAAATTAATGAATGGTATTGTATTAGGATTGGTGTCATAAACACAAATTATTCTGTAATCTGGAACGGTGAGTCAAATATCGGTGACTTAGGAACATTATGTCATTCTGATGGTAGGTTGTCTTGATGATAGGTCATATTGATGGTAGGTATTCTTTACAGTGACTCATGGAATCAGTATCTCATACCGATAACACATACTTAGCGAGAATTCTGATGTCATTGGTAAGTAACTTTGTTGGTATGTTGAACTAATGTTGAATCAGCTATCGGTAGCTCAATGTGATTGTGTCTCGTCCTTTGTGAATATTCTATGTTGAGTTATATGTAGGTTGAACAATAGTAAATCAGTGTATCATTATCTTGATTGATGGTGATATAGTTTTTGGGGACATCTTATATGTGGGTCTTTACAACAGTAGATTATACATAACCAATTTTCATTCATTAGTAAGTCCAGAAAAATGGTATCTCAATCCAAACGGTGATAGTGAGTCCACCTGAGTGGTGATTCATACTTAGTTAAATATTGGAAATCTATCTTATGATATGAAACAATAACATAATAGATTAATATGATAAGTAAACATAATTAAAATAATAAAACACGATGTAAATTAATTATGCATGATTTTTTAGTATTAAAACAAGAGGTGGCCAATAATATCTACCTTTTAAGGATTACAAATCATGGCATTAATAAGCCATTCATAATGATAAAAAGAATACATTTACTTAAACATTTCATACAGTTAACATGAAAGTTGTTCATAAGAGAGACATACTCAAGTAAATATAAATACCATTTAAATTCCATCTCCAAAATATCAATTAAATGAAATATCATCTATATCCCCATTTGGGAATATCAAAAGGAGAAAAAAATAATAAAATTTAAATAACATATAATAAAGTAAAATAGATAATTCATTTTATGATAGAAATCAAGTATATTGGTTGTGAAAAATTCCCAAATTACATCCCAATCAAAAATCAATCCAAAATAAAGACTTCTCCAAAGAAGGTTCTATGGGTTAATTTCCCTTATCTGTAGAAGAAGATGAAGGAACAGAAAGATTAGAAGGAGAATAAGTATGAAATTGATGAATGGGGATTCCAAAAGGTACTATAGGTGTAAGATTATGAGTAGAATATGTAGTAGATATAAGTTACTTATAGATCGCAGGTCTTAGATGACTAAGATCTTATGCTAAAAACATGGGAAATGATTTAAGGGTTGCAGGAAGAGGAGTAAAAGGATTTAGAGTCACAACAGCTACGAACTAGGGATTAACTGGCCAGTTGATGGAGCCCAAAAGAAAATTATCAATCACTGGTCGAATAGGGAATTCCTCTGGTGCTAAAATAGTAGTACTTCGATAACATAGGTTAGACTTAAAAAGGATTATAAAATACACGATAATATTCCCACCTATCTCTGAGGCCATTTTGAAATCATCCTTATTCTCCATAAACATTTTAAGAATGGGATTAAGGTCCTTGATCTATTTCATTTGTTCCCTAAAGTCATGTGTAATAGGATGTATCTTCAAATTTTAATCCAGATACTGAAAATGATTTTCCTTGTAATTTTTTTTGTAAATACTCTTAAAGTAGTAATCTACCTTCCTTGTGATCTCCTCTTGAGCATAGATATCCCCTTTGGTATAATGATTTACCATGCCATATATATGATCATTGTTCTATCTATGTGTTCTTAGGCTTTCCTCATCAGAGCTACCCATCATAGTTGGAAGTCCATCTCTTTGCACTCTTCTGATTATCTCAAAATCAAGAGTCTGAATATCAAGAGTAGCTGAGGTTGAGGCTTTATTAAATACATATTCGACAAGTAATCTCAAAATATCCATTTTAATATTTGGAGGAGGATGAGTATCATCCTCAGAATATGTATCCTCAAGAAAATTTTCATCTTTTTACAAGGAAGCTACATACTCAGATGGTATCCCTTTCAAAATAGGATTGAGTACAACCAACTCATCACTTAACATTGTATTTATATCCTCACTTCTTGAAGTTCAGAAACTATTTACAGTTGAATCTAGGAGGGAACACTCTCTGTAACCCTAGTATCATCTGTTTCACTAATACTTTTCATAATTGTATATTGTTTTTGTAAAATACTTCTAACTATTTAACATAAATACTGTTTAAAGATATCAAAATCATGTTGGGTCGTATAGTCAATAAGCACAGATGTAACAGGAGGTGTAGAAATAGGAGAAGGAGCTACTTTTGGAGTATGTGTTATTTTTAGTGTTGTCCCAACCCAAACTCTCTGAGAATGATCATCTTCTTCAAACAATGATCTCTTAGGATAAAAATACCCATCAATTGAATCATGATACTACAAGACTAAAGTGATATACCCAAGGTATTTTTTCTATTCTTCAATTGTCACATCAGAATGAATGAGAGTAAAAAACATTGACTCTCTTGGACTATTAATCCCCCTCAATAGATTCCTCACTCTCAAAAGGTTCTTTCTTTCTAGTATAAATTAGTTCTTGTAATGGAGAAACTAGGGCTTCTTCTTTAGCTAAAACTGACTCAGGATCCCTTTGAGGTTCAAAATAATTCTTCTCAATAGTAATAGAGTATGTGTCCACCTGAGGTTTTAAGAATGCTTATTGTTCCAATGAATCAGTTTTATCTAGACTTTCAAGTTCAATATTATTTTTATCAATAACTGTGTGATTAGAAGGTTCTATAATAGATCTTTGATCCTTAACTATAGGATCAAATTTACATCTGACTTCACCATCAATTTTTTCACTTTTTTCATTTTCCTCTACTCTATTTTGATCACTTTCACTGCCAATTTCTTCCTCTAACTCTTTCTATACATCATGATTCTATTATTTTTATTCCTATTCTACTTGATCTTCCTAGTTATCATTTTATTCATCCTCATTCTCTTCATCTTCATTACATGCCTCATCATTTTCATTATTATCAATTTTACTGGCATACACATTATCTAAAGATTATTCTATTTCCTCATCAGAATTTTTATCTAGGGGAGGTTCTTTGATATGAAGCCTTTTTTAGGGATAGAAGATTCAAACAAAATTAATTTAGGGATTTTGGAAATATGTGGATCACTCCTACCATAAAAAATATATCATATTTATTTCTCTGTATTATTTACTTCTTCTTCATAATTGAAGTATTCAGCCACCTCATTTACTCCTAGACCAAGGATAACCATATCTTTCATCCTAGAAGGATGTTAAAAAAGGTCAAAATATTTTAAAATTTTATCATTATCCTCAACACAATACCTATTCTTATGATTCAAACTCATCTTAATCCTTTTGAATATGGCTTTGGTAACACAAAAACCATCACATACAGTCACAATTTATTTTTCTATATTTAAAACTTCTTTATCATTCTAAATTGAATAAATAATCTTTGAATAAAACACGAAACATGACCAAGACCGATGCTTTATCATGTTAATCCTATGGACCATGAGATATCTGTACAAATTAATCATGTGTCCCTCATTAATCAGATAGAACAAATAGACAACGTGATTTTTTCATGAGAAAAATCCCCTTTCCTAGGATATATTTGATGCTGAATAAACTTAAATAACAACTTTCATTCACCATCCTGGTCAGTTTCTATATGTATTCTTTGGATTCCCTCACTTTTCACCTGGGTTAGGGATATTTCATAAAAGAAAATATCACTATGAGGAGGAGAATATCCTTTTTAATCATCAAAAATACTTTTATGAGTTACCTTCAGACATTCACCCCACTGCATAGAAAATAATTTAATCCTTTTTCAATCTATTCTAGAATTAATCTCAAATATTTCAGTCCCCTCACCAATAAACTCAGCATACATAAAAAATAATGTACAAGTATTAGATTGAGAGTTCGTGTGTTGTTGTATATTAACTCCAACCAACCTTGTTCTTCTAACACTCTCAAAATAGGCGACTTACTTAATAACATCCAATCTACATGAATTTCATTCTCTGGTTAAACTACTTTATTGGAAAGATCTGGGTAAATAGGTTTGTTCTTTGAATCACTTTATTCACACATTTTCTTCTTTGAAGGATAATTCTCATTAGTGATATCTCATATAGATGCTTCACTCAAGCCATTTCAAAGTGCTCGAAAGGTTTTGTTCTAGGAAATAAGGAATTAGTGGTTCAAAAGAGAAAGGTTTGGTTTTGGGAGTGAGCGAGTAATAAATGATTTTGTATTTTTTTTATTTTTATCATTTAGGGATTTCAATTTTGTAAATTCAAAACATGGAATAAAATAAACCAAAATAATAAAAATTGTGAGTTTATGTTTATGCCAAAAAAATACCAAAGTAAAGACCAATGAAGAGTCACAATGTTGAGTTCCAATGGTTAGTCATCAATGGAGAGTCACCAATGGTGAGTCACAATAGTGATTCACCAATAGTGAGACATCAATAGTATTTCATCAATGTTGAGAGACATTGGTGAGACATCAATGGTGAGTCATACAATTATTTATCAATGGTTAGTCATCAATGGTGAGTAAAAATGTTGAGTCATCAATAGCGAGACATCAATGGTGAGTTTTAAATAGTGAAACACAATGGTGAGACACTCAATAGTTAGTCACTCAAAATATATCATCCCTAACTCAGGTCTAATGTAACTCCTTCTCTCTAAATTTAATGGATTATTAAATATATAAGCAAGATAATGTTCAGTAACATAAACTCAAGAGTTATATCACATTTTTTATAATAATCTCTAAAGAAGTGATGTCTTACATCAATATAATTTGTCCAAAATGAGAAAATGGATTCATAGAAATGTTAATAACACTTTTGTTTCCATATTTTATAGGTACATGACTAAATTTATATCCATAGTCTTATAAATTGTGATTCATCCCCAAAATTTGAGCACAGCAACTACCAATAGTTAGGTATTCATCTTCAGCAGTAGATAATGCCACATAATTTTATTTTTTACTAAAACATGAAACATGATACTTTCCCAAAAATTGAAATGTTCTATAGGTTATTTTTCTATCAAACTTACAACCACCAAAATTTGCATCATAATAACTAACTAATTCAAATTTTTTCCCTATAGGATAGAAGATTCATAATTTGGTAGTATACTAGAGGAACTTCAAAATTATTTTATCAGAAATTTGATGTGACTCATTAGGATTTTCATAAAAATGAGCATACATATAGGCACTAAACATGATTTTAGGTTGAATAGTATTTAACTAGAGAAGACATCCACTCATACCTCTATAATGGGTTTGATCCAATGATTTTCCATCTTCATCAATATCCAATTTATAGGTGGTACTCATAGAGTTATCATTACTTTTAGTGCTATCCAGATTATAATTATTTAAAAGATCCTTAGTATATTCACTTTGATTTAAAATAATACCATCATTGTTTTCAAAATTTTGAAAACATAAAAAGAATTTGAATTCGACCATTAAGCATATTTTAAACTCATTTTTCATTATTTTTTAAAAAATCAATATATAAAGATTTTATTTAATATCCAAAAATAATATCATCAAATTATATTTGGAAAAATAAACCATATATAGAAACTATTTTTATAAAAATATTATGATATACTATATCTTTTTTTAAACGTTTATAAATAAGAAAAGTTTGGAACCTATCGCACAAAGCTCTTGGAGCCTGTTTAAACCACAAAATACTTTTGTTAATTTAAAAAAATGATTTCGAAAATAAGGATTTTTAAAACTAGTTTGGTGTTAAAAAAACATCATCAAATATATAACCATTTAGGAATTCACTTTTAACATCCATTTTATAATGTTTTAAATTAAGATGTCTCGCATAAGCTAGTAATTTCCAACATATTCAAGTCGGGCCACATGTGCATAGGTTTATTCATAGTTTATTCCTTCCCCTTGAAAGTAACCTTGTGCAACTAGTCTGGATTTATTTTTTACTATTGTACTAGATTCATCTACTTTGTTTCTAAACACCCACTTAGTGCCTATTTTCAAGGTGTATTTTGGTCTATCAAAAAGTTTCTATAATTAATTTCTTTCAAACTGGTTTAATTATTTCTAAAGAACCATCATCCATAATTCATCATTTATTGGATAATTTATGTTCTTAGGCTCAAGACATGACAAAAAATACTTTATGTTCAACCTAGTTCCTCATATAATATCTAGTATGTGTTCAATTTTCTGTGTCTCTGACTACATCATCTAAAGGACGATTTTTAATGGTACTAACAGACCTATAGAAAGAGGGGCTGGCCACTTTGAGTTTATATACAGGTTTTGGTTCATTTTCATATTCAAGAGAATTTAAAGAACTATATTATTCTACTTCTTTAACAGCAGAAACATAAGATTTATAATTTATGTCTAGACCAGACTGTTTGTCCTAAAGATTTTATAGAGAGGTTTTGGAATCATGTGGATCTATTTCATCAAAATTGACATGCATAAATTCTTCTATGAACATGGTTCTTTTATTAATGACTCTATAGGCTTTACTAGTGATTGAATAACCTATTAAAAAACCATTATCACTATTGGAGGATAATTTTTCAAGATTGACTTTTAAATTATGGATAAATAATTTTCAACCAAAAACATTGAAATAATTAAACTTGGATTTCTTATTATTCCATAGCGGATAGGGAGTATTCTTTAGGATAGGTCTAATTAAAACACTAATGATTATATAGTAAGATTTATTCACAACCATTTCCCAAAAATAAATTAGTAGATCATATTAATTATGTATAATCTGGGATACTTCTTGTATGGTAATATTTATCCTTTCTACATCTCCATTCTTTTAGGGTTTCTTAATAACCAAGAAGTTATGATTATATCCATTTTATGAGAAAAAAGATTCAAATTATTGATTTTCAAACTCACATCCATGGTCACTTATTAAGGTTTTGATCTTAATTCCACTTAGGTTTTCTACTAATCAGTATACTTGGTAAAATAAAATCAATCCTCACTTTTGTGAGATAAAAAGAAGGTCCAAGTATACATAGAAAAGACATCTTATAGAACATGGACTTAGTGCTTTCCATTTATACTTTAAACTCTATATGTTAAAAATAAATCCTTTTGAACCAACTCAAGAGGTTGAGAAGTTTAAAATTATTCCTTTGGTTTAAAATATATTTTATTTTGTTTTTCTTTTCACAAGGATTACAGACTTCATCATTTAGAAACACTAGTTTAGGTATATCATTGGATAATAATTTTCTAGTCATCTTTCTAAGAGAATTAATGTTATAGTGTCCTAGTATTATATTATAGAGAAAAGAATATTTATAAAAGGATCTTAAGAAACAAAACATTCTTTGAGACTAAATAATCCTGATTTACAACATAGACATTTTAATTTCTAAAACAAGTAAAGAATAAATCATTCTTAGAATTGAGAAAATTACACGAATCATTTTCAAATTTAATAAGAAAGACATTATAACATAACTATGAAATTTTAAGCATATTGTACTTTATATTGTCAGTAAAAATAACTTTATAAATTTGAAATGTGTTAGTGTTACTGATCTGGCCAAGTCCAATAATTTTCCCTTTTTCGTTGTCACCAAAGGTGACATGTCCACCATAAATATCTATGAGATTCATGAAGCTAGTGTAGTCTTCTATAATGTGTCTTAAACACCCACTGTCCAAGTACCATAATATTTTATAGGATCCCTTGAAACTTATATCCTAACAAATAGTTAAAGCAATAAAAGGATTTAGTGCCAAGATTAGGATGGGTTGAGTAATATTTGTAAATAAATTTTTAGGAACCCATATTTTCTTTATGAGTTTCCTATAAACCTAATTTAATGTTTTTGAGAAATATAATCTATTAGGTCCAGAAGATCTAAAAGTAGTAAAATATGTTCCACAGTTGGAACTTTTAGAAAAAAAATTAGAAATATGCATAAAACTGAATTTTCCATATTTTGTTACAAAGTTAGTTTTAACAAAATTTCTTTTTTGAGGTTGATAACCAATATCATTAGTATATTTAGGAGAAACATGTTTACCACTAATTTGGACTGTGTTATCTTTACTATTTGTAAATCATTCTAAATACTTCTTTAATCTTTCATTATAAAGTTTAATTTTAGTGTTTTCATTTAGTAAGAGAGAATTCTTATCTTTTTCTACAGTTAGTTCAGATTTAACAGTATTAGTAAGAGCATAGAGTTTGTTGAAATATTTATATTTATCATTCAAATCATTATAGGTATCCTCAATAATTTTACAATATTCATAAATTTCTATGTTATTCATATTTTTAGAATTATAAAATTAAGATTCATCTCCAGAATAATAAGATTTATGTACAAACTATTACAAGGTTACCTCAGATGTGTTTTCCATAAAACACATGTTGGCTTTGTAGCATATTTATGATAAGATGATCCTAATTCAATGGAGATTTACTAAGAAGCACTCAAGGTAGATTTAATAGATTTCTATTATTTTCTATCCTTATCCTCATATTTCTTTTTGTACTTTATCTTTTTATATTCATCCCTCACATTTTCTATTATTTTTCATTCATAGAAAACTATCTCATTGTTATTATCATTTATTTTACAGTCTTTTTTCCAGTTACATTTGTTTTTGTGCTTCCCTTTGTTGATAGGATTTCTAAAGAACATCTTCTTTTTATAAAACTTCTTAAATCTCCAAGATAATTGAGCCATGTACTCATCACTATCAGTTTATTAATCTACATTGCAGAAACATTTAGCACCGACTTGGATTTTCTCCATTTGTATGGATGTAGTGGTTTTGAATTCCCCTGAATTTATTTTAGGTTCGTCATCGTCTTCTCTATTTACATTCAGTTCTTCTTCGTACATCATCATTTTTTCAATCATCGCATTTACATGTACTAAATCAATGTAATGAGATTTTTTAATTGATACTGAGGTCCCTATCCACATTTTTGGAAGACATCTCAAGATCCTCATAATCCTATCTTTTGTAGTGATTTTACTTCACAATGAGATCATTGTACTTATAATATCATCATACCTGAGATAAATTCCAAATATAGGATAATAATTCTTAATTTGGAAATTATCATATAAAAAAGTATATGTGTTAAGTGTTATTTCTTTAACATTAGTGGTTTCTTCATGTGAAACAATTAAATGATCCCAAATTTCAAAGTCTGTTTTACATGAAGATATCCTACTAAATTATTTATCACATAGATAATATTATATAGAATTAATATGTTTTCAATTATTATTGTATGCCTATATATTTGGGTTATCCCTTATGATTCTATTAGTGGTAGGAATCTTGTATTCATCTACAATTGAAGATAATATTAAAAAATCCATGATTTCTAAATTCATTTTCATCTTTAGTTTCCATTGAGAATAATTTGTTCAATTAAAATAGGTAGGTCTATTGGTAGTAGCACCTTCTTGTCTATTATCCATATTAAATAATAATTAAAAGATTTAAAGAAATACAAATTTTGAACTAATATACATTTTTATATCTTTAAAACCCAACTAAAATCACTATTGGAAAGATTATAAAATGTTGAAAACATTGAAACTCATAAATTAATAAAACCTATGACACCAAATGTTGGTTAGAGTAGGACACTCAAGAGGGTAGTGAATTGAGTTACTATAAAAATATCTTTCTAAAATACTTAATGAAGAGTTCCCCAATTTTAAAATACACAATGGCCTAGTTAACCAAAGTAGAATATTTATAAAAGTTTTAAACTTTCAAAATATTTATCAAAGAGTTATTAGTTCACATTTAATGCAATATGGATTATTATTTTAAAATTATAAATCAATATACTAAACCAAATTATAATATTGACACTATCTAGGATTAAATATCTAAGTGTAGTAGAGATTTTTAATTTAAATAAATTCAAACATAGAAAACTAAACATAAAAGAACACAATGGAATTTCAAACAAGATGTTCAGTCTCAATCAGAGACTTAATCCTCTCCACTTGATGATCACCTACCACCAAAAAAATTATATAAATAAAAAAGGATACTCACCCTTGATTGGGGTAAATAATAGTATGCACACAGTCTAGGTCAACAAGTTCTCTTCCACTATTTTCATGGGATTACAAAAACAACTAGGCAAAGCAGGGACCTATTCCACTTTTATCTGTGAGAGTGTGAGAAGTAAAAAAATAGATTGTAAAGATATTTATGTATCTTATAGTTTTTAAAAGTATATAGTGTTTGTTTATAAAATAGATATGCATACACTGCTCATATAGTATAAATAATACACAAGAAGAGAAACATTGAGATAAAAGAGTTTAGAAGGTTTTTTTTTCTTGGCAATGCAGCTTGTGACTCTTGGAAGATGTCTTGAAAATCAGCTTGACTCGACTTCTAGAAACATATAGAAAAAAAAAGTTTCATTATATATTCTATTTATTGTTTCCTTTGAGGTATAATTTTGATTGATTAGTGTTTCTCTTCTATTTTGTTTGAAGTTTTAAGGTGTTCTTCAGTTTTTTCTCTTAGTAGTATATTTATATATTCACCACTCTATAGTTCTTAGGTTTTTCTCAGGCGCACGAGTTTTAGATATCTAACCACATAACCATCCAACTTTTTGATCTTATATTCTCTTTATACTATGTATCCAATGAGAATCATGTTCTTGGGTACCTCAAACTGCATACTAGTCTTTGAAATCGACATTAACGTTGTTTAAAAAAGAAAGAAAATTTCATTAAAACAAATAATAGCACTAAGTTTCAAAAATATGACTATTAGGATAAATTTGAATTTAAATAACCAAGTAATGAATGATGGTGTCTTAGAATTGGTTTCTCAGACTTAGAGCACTCTTTAATCTGGAATGGTGAGTTAAGTATCGATGTCTAAGAAATGGTAGGTCATTCTGATAGTAGTCCATCTTGATGATAGGTCATCTTGATGGTAGGTTCACTTTTTGGTGACTCCTTCCATTGGTAGCTCATACTAGTAACTCATACTTAGTGATAATTATGATTTCATCAATAATTCACTATATCATTAGTTTGATGAAATAGTGACTCAGCTATTAGTGATGAAGGTGTCTCTTCCCTTGCGAAAATTATGAGTTGAGTTGTTGGTAGGTTGAAAAATGGTAACTCAATGCATCGATAGATTGAGTGATAGTTAGAGAGTTATTAGTGACATCTTATTAGTAGGTCCACACCAATGGTAGCTTATACATAACCAATGTTTTGTCATCAATAACTCCATCGTAACAGCGTCTCAAAAATAATGGTGACAAGGAGTCCACCTTAACGGTGTCTCATACTTAGTCAAATATATCTTATAATATGAATCACTAACAGAATAGTTTAAGATGATAAGGAAACATAATTAAATATAATGAAACGTGATGTAACTTAATTTTTCATGATTTTTTGCATTAAAACTAGAGGAGTCTAATAAACATATTGAAACATGTATGAATGAAATTGGACCTAAGGTAAGGGTTTATTTCAAAATCTCATCATTATTCAGAATTTTTCATGTGTGCATATCCACTAGGGAAATTACTTTACCTTTATATCTTAAAACTAATATAATTTCATATAATATATTTATTTTAATAAATTACATGTTTTCATTTTAATTTCCTCACTTTAAGAACTTAAGAGGCTGAAATAATTCTTTTAAGGAAATTTCACTTTATTTCACTCTTCGGTCAAAAATACAGTCTCTTCCATGTGAATTTTTTATTAAAAATTCAATTTTTTACTATAATCATTTTATTTTTAAAATTTAGTTTTAACCATTTTTATCAATTTTATAAAATTATTCAAAATTACTATTCTTTTCATTTTTTGAATGATATGTTTTCCCCTTTTTACAACAGTGTGAAAGGACCATTTATTTTAATGAATAGTACAGAATTCCCTCATATCATGAAAAATAATTGTGTTGAGGCTTCCATTACATGTTTTCAAGGTTATTTTGAAAGAAATTTTTATCCTTAAAATTTGGGAAATATTTTATACTTTAAATAAGTTATTTCAAAAGGAAAATGGTGTTTTACTCAAGAAACTTTCCATGGATCTATTTAAACTATATTCATCTATGTCAGAATTATTTGGTGAATATTATGCTTTACCAAGGATTTACTATTATGAAACCATATTCCATATTAATTTGAATATTTTATGTTTATTTTTATAGATTGGGGAATTATTGACATTTCATATAGTAATTTTTTAATATAAATGTTTATGTTGATTATGTTTCACCAATTTCATATATGGAATTCATGGGACTTAGTAAGTGACTATTAGAGTTTTTTATATCCCGTCAATACATCAATAAGTCTCATTAGACAAACTATATTTGGTATTTGGATAAGTAATTTTCCATTTATATAAGATGTCTTGGCACAAGGCCTAGATGGTTTATTTATGATGTTTGATAATATTCATTCCCTCATTATGGGATTAGTTTTTATCTCAATGTGATTATTTTATTAGTTATGGTATCTATGGATAAGTTTCAAGATCATGAGATTATTTATATGGTATTATTTCATCAGCATGTATTCCTTCTATATTATTATTAATGATCATGTTATTGATTAAATGAAATTTGTTTTCCGATATTTACCTTTCCCAATGGATTACGCCTTATTTATTCATAATAGCTTCCATTGTACGCATACCCTTACTGGAAATTGAAGCAAAATCATTTATTATGTTTTCTTTCCCATGGATTTGATGAAATTTTCTATGATTGATATTCATGGGTATGATGAAGGGTATAATGGTGGTCTTAATGAAAATATTTTATTTTATTTTATGTTTTAAATGTAATGTGAAATTAAAATATGTATCCATTTTTTCCAGACTACTATACTATTCCATCCTTTGGGATGTGATCACTTTTGTTTAGTACCAATGCAATAATGTAACCACAAACTCTGGGAAACTAGTGTTGGGTTCTATATAGTTTTTATTAGAGAAAGTTGAGTAGAAACCTTGGGAATAAGATTTTTGAAAACATTGACTATGGAATATAACCTAATGAGTGAATTTGAGGATAAGTCAATGTGTAATATAAATTTTTTATTTTTTTAATTATAGTAGATATTATGTGCTTTTCATAGAATTACATCCACATCTAGATACTCAAAGTTAATTTATTTTTGTAATAGATTCATCTAAGGGTAATAACTCCAAAAAAAATTCAATTTGAGTATATCTCATCCATCATTCTGGTAAATAGTTAGAGTGTCCTTACTACACATCTAGTTTTAGAATTCTAGGGGATATGTGTGGGTTAATTCACATTTCCATTAGAAATAATTTTAAATAATTTGAAAATATTTTTATGATTTGAAAACATTCCCAAACAAACCATGTTTATGATACTAAAATTAGTTATATGTAAATTTTTTAATTTATGTAAAGTGTTTCACTTATTTTGGGATTATATATTATGTTTCATAATTTTATGATATAATATAGTATATTCAACAATTTATATATGGTTCCTAGAATAGTGAATGAGAATTATATCAATGAAAATAATACATGTAGGTATTAAACTATATGGAAAGATAAGTAAGTTACAACTAAACAAATTATAACTATATTGGGGTGTTTAATCAGGATATGACTAATGTACTTTACAATATGAATAAAAATAATGATTCAAAATGTGTTATAACAATGTCATACCACTTCATACATTAAAAAACTCCATCATTTAATGTGACTATAAATCCATTTGTACCTAAGTAATGGATGAGTTATTTAAAGAAGATGTTACTTTGGGGATTAATTAAAGGGGGAAGGTTTGAATAGTAGTCTATATTCTCTCAATGGATTCAGATTAATGGTGGTCATTGATTTAAAACACTAACTTTGATGTTGTAATATAAAGCATGGAATAGAAATATTTTAAGGAACTTTTAATGGAAAAATATCTTCCTCGTGCACAATGATGAGATATGGAGAGACAATTCATGAGATTGAGACAAAAGGAGAATGAAAATATAACTAAGTACAAATCCAAATATATAATGTTAGAAAAGAAATATATGGACTACATATATAATATAAAGAGTAATGTTGAACATCTATTTTATGGTATAAATCCAATCCTTTCAAGGGAACTATTCTCACAAACCTTCTCATCATATGAGGACATTGTGTTATATGCTATCAAGAAAGAGAAATCAAGATAATAAGAGGGAGGATATGATTTATAGAAAAGTAAATAAAAATATAATGGGAGGTTAAATATTATTTTGGATAGAGGATAATGAAAATGGATTTTGAGATTTCACCTCACACACCTTTGAAAATTCAAATCTCTCTGCCCGTTTATCTTGATATGCCCTAGTCAGATACCTCATGAACTCTTTCTTAACTAGTGAATTACCCCTCACACCTTCTTTCTATACATCCTATTACATTTTATCCTTTGAATCTGGTGGTTATTACTCACCCCCATGGACTTCACAGACCCTCCATAAAGGAGCTTCTGCTCAATCCTCCTCCTTCTTTGTCAAATCATCTTCACTCGATACAAGAGATCCTGGTTTATATTATTAAGTTTACTTCAGAATATAGGTCCTCGTTTCATGATTTCTTAACAGCCTCATTTTATTTGGACTTATAATTCCATCTCTAGATTATAGTGGTGAAGTTTGAGTTAGAAAAAAACCCCTCTTTCCTTTTTCAATAACTTCATTCTCTCCTATAGTATGGACTATTCGTATAATGTATTAGTTCCGAATATAAAGTATTTTTGTCTAGTTCTTAGCTCCTGTGAGAACATTGTGAAGGCACAGCCTGGATGACCATGGTTTTTTATTGAATGAAATTTCAACCTATTTTTATTAGTTGTTAGATGCACAATTCAACCATGAATCCTCTCAAGATGCGATATGTGTAAATCTACATATTCTACCCCTCCCATTTCACAACCTTTCTTTGCAACATGGAATAGGTGACTCCCTAAGATATTTACTCTATACAGATGGTTGTACTCTCTAGATGTAGGATAAAGGACTTTCTTGAATTTTGGTATATATGGATTTAACTTTCTCTCTTTGAAGCCACATTCTTCTCAGGGATAGTGAAGTGGTATCATTGTGAAAACAACTTCTCTTCCTCTCCCTTGAGTGTTTCTACATAGATTATCCTCTCCAAGGGAATTCTTTCCCCATTTTACATAATCCCATTATCACCTTACTATTAGGTAACTCCCCCATTTTAGAACATTTTTCATGTTAGATGGTAAAAACCCATTGATGGAGACTGGGAGTTTCTCATATGTCATAGTGGAGATTCTAGATCCTCAACCTCCATCAAGGTCTTATTCTTCTTCCTTCCCCCATACTTCATCACCCACAAACATTGACCTAGCACCTACCCCTCAAAAATATAGAATAATGTGTGATGACATTGTGTTCTACTATATTCTATAATTCCTTATAACTATCCTTGGGAAAATGGATGATTTTCTATCGGCTCAGTATTCGGCTGGCTCCCTTAGGTTGACACCCCCATGATCATATAAAGTGAACATAAATCATCATGGTAAGGAACCAATGATTCCCCCCATATATTTTTCTCAATTTCAATTTCTCCTCCACCTCCTCTCCCATCCATATTCTGAATAGATGTAGTGAATTATCACAAGTGGGGATGATAATGGAAGATAATGGGCTATCTCCTTCCCCCCATGATGTGTGAACTAGGGCTTAGGCTAAGTAGGATCTTCATTCATTCTTTTCTTGGCTAAGAAGATTATCTACACCAAGAGATAAATATTTATTTTTTCATATCAATGATTTAATTTATCCTATAGAGTTCCCAGGTTTTTGGAATGTGGGTGAAGATAAAATCATTTAAGATAAACTCTCCTATAATAAGACTCAGTTTCTTTCATTTCTCGAGCATAAATAGCATATAGGTAATATTCAGGAATTGTCTTTAAATTTGGGACATCAAAATTACATGTATAGGGGACCTAATAACCAAAAAGTATTTTTTTTATTGAATAAATCTATACTAGTTGAGAAACTTTTTATTTTTGACCAACATCTTTCCAGCAGGATCAGTTTTGGTGATGAAAGCTATTGTTTTTCTTTCATCTATGAAAAAAAATTACATAAGGGATATGGAGCTTATTTGGATGCATTGAGAAACATTGAACCAAATAGATTATGTATTGGATGGTTGGGTTTACTTTAGTTCCTTCATGGACACGTCAGAGAAGAATGGTGGGGGATTATACCCAAGGAAGGACATATAGGATTTCATTGGATTCTTGTTGCACAATGATCTCTTTGATAAGGGGTACACTAGAGACATGTATATGTGGTGTAATAACAAGAGAGGTAACTGTTATATGTGTTTTTTATTGGACCTATGATTGTATAATATGTAGTGTAGGTATATTTTCCCTAACACCAAGGTGGATCATTTATTGTGGGACCTCTCAGACCATTATCGACTTCTTGTTCATCATGCAGATAGCATTGGACATAGAGATTGTTTCTATTTTTAATTTTGTGGGATAATGATCCCCATTATCAGTATATGGTGTTCTTGTGATGGGAGAAATTAATTAATAAGGGATCTTGGGTGGGTTCCACAAAAAATTGTAGATCTTTAAAGAGTACGACCTTTTCTGGGATTCCAATATGACATCCCACTTTCTATATTTTAATCAACATAAGGTAGACATTGATAAAGTGGAGATAGAACTCGAATATCAATGGTAAGATGACCATTTTAGCTACCTGGACTTCCTAAATAATAATTTATTGGAGATTTTTCTTGATAAATATAAAATTTCCAGGTAATGGTCTAGAATAACTTTTCTTAGGATGTGAAATAGGAATAGCACCTTTTTCTAGGCATGCATCAAAGATTGGAAATGTACCAATGTCCCAAATATAATTCATGAGGATGGTTACTTCACCAATGATACTCACATGGTTTTAGGTATTTCCATGTCTTTATTAAACTATTTACTTGTAGATGTTAAACCATACATGTAGGATGGCTATCCTAGAGTCCATGCTATAATTGTTTACTCCATTATGCACATGGTTTCTTCTGATATCAATGGTTTTTTGATAACATTCCGATTGAGGATGAGATTTTGGAGGTAACCACTTCTCCAAAATCTAGAAGTCCACACGGACTAGATGAATTATCCATATCCTTTTATACTACCTAATGAAACATTATCAAAAATGATTTTGTAGGCATCATTCTGGACTTTTTTCTGGGGGATCTTACCTAGGGTCGCCAGTTCCACCACATTAATTCTCATACCATAGGATAAAAACTCATCCTATCTTAATAAGTATATTCCCATCAGCATATATAATTTCCCATACAATTTCCTAGCTACTATAATTAACATAAGTCTCTCGGTTCCCCAGTATAAATGGATTTCAATTGAGAATCAAGGTTTTATCTGGGTTGATCGACATAGGATTCCATTCTAATGGAACATGATGTTATTGGTGATATATACAATAAGGTACATGGATCTAAAATTTATTCCAAGATTGATATTTAAAATTAATATCAATTATTGGATTGTAGATTCATCATCTGAACCATGGGTTGTATGGGTTTCTCTGAGTTGGTGATTGACCTTTTCTTCAGGTGCATCAGCTCTCATTATTTTTCAATATCTTTCATGGAGAAGAGTTATGGTTCATTTAATTTATCCTAGAGTAAATTATAAAGGGACCATTTATCCCCTAGTGACTTCATTATAGTCATGGAATCCTTCAGTAGGAATTTAAATAAGAGAATCAATGAGGGTCGTGTGCATTAATTCTAGTTTAGGACTGAATTCAATTGACTTTCCCATTTCTTTATTGATGATGATCATATTCTTTTCTTAAATGGAAATATTAGGTCCAACTAAAATCTCAAATACATGTTAAATATTTACAATTATTTGAGTATTAAAATTATACACTGATAGAAGAGTCATTTTTAACATCAAAAACATGATCATATGGAAAAAAGAAGAAAATTGATGATATGTTTGGAGTTTAACAATAACATTTCTTCATGTATTACAGAGGGGATCCACTATCCCTGGGATGATTTATAATTAATCACTTTTATATACATGTTGAAAAACATTCCAACAATATTTTCAATAGAAAAAATTGTTTCATATCTTTCATCTAAGACATGAAGGTGGAGAGAATATACCATTGGGCCTTGAGTCATTGGATGGATTGAGAGATCAAGGTTGAAGGTATCAGGCTTCAAAATGTTTCAAATACCGTGAATCTAATTAAAACTAGGCCAGCATGGGGCCACATGTAAGGATGGACATTGTGGGGAATAATAATAAATAATAATTATGGGGTGAGGAGGGATGGATTGGGGTGAAAATGATCCATGTTGTAGGACTCTATCAGTTTTCACTTTATTGTTCCTAAGAAAACCATGAGTTGTATTTTTGGGTATGAAGTAATAATATTTTTTAAATTCTAATGTATGTGGTGTGTCCTATACTTTTTCGGTTGTCCAATGTTGGGTATCACATTCAAGAAATCTAGTAGGATTTCATTTTTCGGGGTTGTCCTTCATCCACAGTAGGAAGAGGTCTACAATAAAATTTTGAACAACTATAAACAAGACATATTGTTTTTAAAAATTCATAGACTGGTTTCTTATCTTTAAAATTATACCTACTGAAATACATGAAAATATAGTTTAATATGCACGGGGAGGTTCCCACTTGTTAAAAGAGATTCTTGTGAATCATAGTTTTTTTTATATCACATCTTTCAAAAATCTATCCCCACTGATGAGGTTGTAATACATAATGGATTTACCCTTTTTTATAGGTAAAACTGTTATAGTGGTCACAAGGAGGAGTTTTCCATGCATAATTTCTTCATATTTGTGTATGTGTACTCCGTTTGGTATAGGATAAGTGTATTTAGTAGAAAGTATATACTGGGGATTTTTGGGGTGAAATTTCTACATGTCAGGTTTAGTATCATATTGAGTAATATAAATGAGTATAAATCAAGGACTTTATTAATGGGGCGGTTTCTAGAGTATTTAGAATGTACACGACAAGGTTAGACACTATAGGCTTCTAATCTTGAAGTTGGTGGTGTTGGTCATGGATTATACAATTGTTGTTGAGTATGTTCCTATTCATAAATAGCAGGATTATCCTCTATCTTTTTGGATGCTCATAGCAGTAAGGGGATCAGTTCACATGGATCATAACTCATACCGATAAGGAAAATTGTTTCACTAGACCCCCCCCCCCCTCCCCCCCACAACTCAAGGTCTAAAAATGTAGGTTCATGGTTCATTAATTGGTTCATGCATCAATGGGAAAATGTGTGGGGAGTATTTGTTCCTAACCATGATAGTTCTATCATATTTTCTTTTATCACTTTCCAATGCTAAGGTGATTCCCTCATTTCTAAAGCCTCTACCATGCTCAAGGGATTATAATTATACATATCCCCTGGAATCATGTTAGACTGCGTTGAAACTTATTCTCCCATTGTTAATGGGTCCATATGGGATGATATTCCAATCTGATGGTCTATTACTTACATTGTCCGGTGATGTAGATGCCTTATTAATAGAAACATGGTGTTTACTCACATTTAGAGGGAGGGGAATATGGTTCATGACTTTTTATCCTCCTAGGACACTCTAAATAACCAATGTAACATCTTTAAAACCTCTATATCTCTTTCCCCATGGTTTTTAACCTTATTAGAGATGATTATTTTTAGATTCCTTATTTTATACCCTATTTATTTTTTTAATCCTTGTCCCTCCATTCAATAAAAATTTCATATTGTTGAATGGAAGGGTGTAATTTAAAACTTGTAGTAAATGTGTAAATAAACGCCATGGAACATTCTTTCATGGAATGGTAGTTTACTACAAGTATGAAGAGAAAGTACACAAGTCTTGTGATTGAAAGGGAAATAAAGAATCTTATAATGTATAATGATTTAACATTAAGGATATATGTAATTATGAAAATTATTTTCAAAGAAATCGAGGTAATTTTTCTACAGAAAGGAACAATGTATAAATCGCAAGATTATGTGATCACAACTATTGAGGTTGAAGTTCCAAATGATGTGTTGGTAGGTACTTGAATCATATTATCAATTTTATCCAATGCGTTATCTAATTCTACATCTTTTCACTCTTTTGTATCATCTAGGTTATATATATATATATCCTTATAACTTTAATAATGGAGCTATAAATCAATACTCCAAGTGGAAGTCTCACTGTAAAAAGGACATATCAATCAGTTCCCATTATAACACATAAACAGTCCCTATTTATTGATTTTATAATAATACCAATAGTTGATTTTCATAAAATCTTGTGTATGTATTGGATTTCAGAAGATGAATAAAATTTTTATTCCAATTATATGTAATTTATTATTTGTGATGAATATTTGGAATCCATTTTCTTTATAGGGGATATTTCATCATATGATCCACATCTAGATCAACCCTTAGTAGAACTTGATAATGAGAAACATGAGAAATAATAGAAGTCACAATCTATGTATTGAAAATTTAATCTTCAAATTTATGATGTACCAATTGTATAGGTACACATTAATGTATTTCCTTAGGAATTAAATGAAAATATTTTATACTATGAAGTTTAGTTGTCCATATATTTATTCCCTCATGAGATACCAATATCAAATAATCCCTATAGAATGGTCACTATGCAGTTAGTGGAATTGAAAAAACAACTATAGGATTTTTTTTAAAATTGATTTATAAGATCCGGTGTTTCTCCTTGGGGATAACCAATTCATTTCATTAATAAGAATGATGAATCTATGAGGTTGTCCATTAACTATAGAGAGGTCAATTCTATTGTGATAAAGAACAAGTTTCATCCACCTAACATTGATGACTTATTCATTCAAATTCATGAAGCTTAATATTTTTTATAGATTGACATTCATTATGGGTATCATAAATTGCGAGTAAACAAGGAATATATTCAAAAGAAAACATTTAGAATGAGTTATGGATATTATTATTTTACCATAATCCCATTTTGATTAACTAATTCACAATATATTTTAATATAAAAAATGAACTAAGTATTTAAGGAATATATTGATAATTTTATTATGGTATTTATTGATGACATTTGGGTGTACTATATGACCTTTGAGGACCTGTAGAATCACTTTCAGATCTTTCTCATGAATCTTAAAGGAAATGAGTTATATGAAAAAATTAGCAAGTATGAATTCTTGCTATAGAAAAATTATTTTCTTGGACATATTTTTTCTATGTATGGAAAATCAGTTGATTCTAAAAATAAAAAGGAAGTACAAGAATGGACTACACCAATGAACATAATTAAGGTGCGTAGTTACACTGGTTTGATAGGTTACTGTATTCTATTTATTAAAAAAAATCTTTATTGGCTAATTCATTAACCAAGATAACTCAAAAATTTGTTATGTTTATATCTGAAAATTAATGTGAAGAATGTTTTGAAGTATTAGAGTGGACACTGGTGAATTCTTTGATTTTAACCCTGTCATTGGGAAATGATGGATTTGTGATATATAGTGATGCATTAAAGAATGTACTTGGTTGATTACTTATATAGAATGATATAGTCATTACATATGCATCAAGTTATTTAAATATTCTTGAAAAAAATTATCTAATCCATGATATTTAGTTGGAATCTATAATCATTTCTTTGAATATATATGGACATCATCTCTAAGGTGAAATATCTGAGATATATACAAACCATGAGAGTTAAAAATACATCTTTTCACAAAAATATTTCAAAATGAGGCAAAGGTGATGGCTCAATCTAGTCAATGATTATTATTTCTCAATACACTACAACCTAGGTTAGTAAAATAGGGTTATAAATGCATTTAGTAGGAAAGATCAGGGAGTTATAACTGAAATGAGGATTGATAAGGATTCTATGTTCATTGATCGTGTAAGGATGGATATGGGAATTATTAAGGAAGGGGGTACATCACCCTTTTTTCAAATGATTTATAAATAATATTTATTGTAAAAGAATAAATGTTATTAACTTGATAAATATAATTTTTAAAAGAAGTATAATTTCATGAATGATTGAAAATTATTAGACATCATTTCTGAAGATAGTGTTTTAAATTTGAAAACAGAGTATGTGATCTATCTATACATGAGATATAGATGGAATTTTAGGATGATGACTATAGATCAAATTTATTTATACATCTGGGTAGCACCAATATGTATATATATTTTAATGAAATTTGTTGTGGGATAATATAAAGTGGTAAATTAGTGATTTTTTGTCAATATGCCTCATTTTTTAATGGTTCGAGGCTGAGAGATAGCATTATAGATATTTACTGCAACCTATAAATATTCTTATTTGGAAATGGGATGACTTTACTATATAATTTTTCACTAGATTATCAAATACACATAGAAATATTGATGTAATAAGTGTTATTATTGTTTTCCTCACCAAGTATTCACATTTACTCACTATAAGATAAGATTTACCTACTGAGTTCCTTCCATAGTTCATTGTTAATGAAGTAGTAAGACAACCTAGAACACCTTTTTAAATTATTCAAATCATGTTCCATGATATATATTGAAATTCTAAAAAAGTCTCCATATGGGTCTTTCTACTGAGATTCATTTGCATACTTTCGATCACCCTGGAACCAATGGATAATCTTAAGGGACTATTCAAACATTAGAAGACATGTTGAGGTCATTCTCAATTAAATTTCAAGCTATGTGGGATATTTATTTACCTTTGGTAAGGTAAACATATAAAAATAGATTCCATTAAAGTATTTAGATTTAAAATTATGAAGAATTATATAGGTGGAGATGTCGTACTCCATCTTGTTGGGATGAAGTTTTTCAAAGGAAGACTGTAAGACTAAAACTTGTGAAGTATATAATATAAAATATTATTAATATTCAAACCCATATCAATGTATCTCAAAGATGTAAAATGATCGATACCGATAACTGGAGGAAACATTTTTCATTTCAAGTGGGAGATAATGTTTTCATGAAAGTATCTCCATGGAAGGGTGTAATAATATTTAGAAATAAAGTGAAAATTAACCCCTGGTACATTATAAATTTTTTTTAAAACAAGTTTTTTTCTAAAGTGCATGAAAAAAACCCTTATATTTGGTTTAACCCCTAATAAACCTATTTTATCCTTTACTTGGGTAATTAACCATTAATGTTTTAACCATTCATTATGATACAATATTAAGTTAAATTTTTTAACACATATTTATTATGATTATTATATATTTTTAATAAATTTTACCAAATTCAATTCCTATAATTCTATTAATTTAATGTAAAATTAAACCTATAAACATGGAAAAATAGAGTTTTCCAAAGAAAATCTTTTCTTATGTACATATTTTTTTATATAAACATGAAACATAAAATTTATTATAATGAAAATTTTTTATTAATAATAATAATACAATTTATCTATTTATACTTTTAAAATAGTTTTAAAACAAAATGAAACTTTGTAAATGCTCTAAACAAAAAGGAATTTTTGAATAGAAATCAGTATTTTCACTATTAGAGTGGGGTTTGATAATTTTATGAAATGAATAATCTTTTTGATGAATAGTGAAAATACTGATTTCTATTCAAAAATTCCTTTTTGTTTAGAGCATTTACAAAGTTTCATTTTGTTTTAAAACTATTTTAAAAGTATAAATAGATAAATTGTATTATTATTATTAATAAAAAAATTTCATTATAAAAAATTTTATGTTTCATGTTTATATAAAAAAATATGTACATAAGAAAAGATTTTCTTTGGAAAACTCTATTTTTCCATGTTTATAGGTTTAATTTTACATTAAATTAATAGAATTATAGGAATTGAATTTGGTAAAATTTATTAAAAATATATAATAATTATAATAAATAGGTGTTAAAAAATTTAACTTAATATTGTATCATAATGAATGGTTAAAACATTAATGGTTAATTACCCAAGTAAAGGATAAAATAGGTTTATTAGGGGTTAAACCAAATATAAGGGTTTTTTTTCAAATTAAAATTTGTCGACATCCTATATTTTTGAACAAATAATAGCCTTATCCAATCTCATATTCGATTCTCTATCCTATTGGAATTATTTTATTGGGAATGAATTTATCATTTTTTATTCTTTTAAAAAATTTCAAAGAATATCCCCTCCCCACTTTTAAATTGAAATACCCTCTCCTTAATTATCCACTCTTCAAAAAAAATTTAGTTCAACAAATAAATGTAAAAATATGTTAAATAAAATTCTTCACCATGACTTATAGTCCCTATTTTGATCATAATACCATCCTATAGAGGCTTTAGGCATAAACCTAAAGAGGCTCTCTCAATAAGAGGTATAGTTTGAAACTATATGTTTTCATTTTATTTCTTCCTCTACCCCCTCCAAAATCCTTTCCAAATGTCATAAAATAATAACATTAATATCTTCCATATATTGAGATTTTTTTATGTTAACATCATAACTTATATATATCCCCTCCTCTATTAATTGGGAAATAAAATGAATTGATGTAATTCATTTTCCATAACCACATTTCATGGATAAATAAAATAAGGTATCGAATGTATATATATTATATTTATGAAATAATTATACTTATGGAATTAAAATATTACATCTACCTTTTTACTATCCAATCCATTTGGAAATGATTATATCGCTCATGTGTATGTGTGGCATATCATATCCAAGAAGGGATGGGATTTGTTCTTCATTTTATTCTGACATGGATTATAAAAGGGATATATATAATAAATATGTTTTATATATATTATATAATAATAATTCTATAAATTTGAAATATTATTTTCATTTCATTCATTCCATCCACTGAAAAAATGGATATAGTGTTCTTTCATATGTACATCTTACCATCTCCATGAATGATATATTTATTTTTTATACCACTAATTTTATGTATAAATATAAATATCACTATAATTAATATATATATAAATATATATAATATTTATATAAATATTAAAATTTTGGAGATGATGGAATTGTGATCAAAGTACAATTAACAAAACAATCTAATAGAAATATACATGAAAACCCAAGAAATTATTAGCCAATATAATAATTTTAATAAATAATTGTTAACAAATAGGTGATAAAAATTTATAATTATATCATATATGATATGATATATATGATTATGGTTACATAATTGATGTATAAAATATATATATATTATATAGGATATTAAAACATGTTCGACGGAAATTAGACTTGAGGTAAGGGTTTGTTTCACGATCTCACCATTATTCGGGATTATTTATCTTTATGTATCTACTGGAATAAATATTTTACCTTTCCATATTAAAGACCATATATGTTGTTATACTTTATTTATTTCTATAAATTAAAAGTTTACATTTAAATTTCCTCTCTTTAATAACTCTAGGGGATGAAAGAATTTTTTGAGGAAAATTGACATCATTCTCACTTTGGTTGAAAATCCATTCTTTTCCATGTTAATTTTTTATAAATATATTTTAAAAAATGTTTTTAATATTATCTCAAGATCATTAAAATTCATCTTTATAATGTTTTATTTTTAAAAAAAATTGTAAATGTAATATTTTTGTCATTTTCTAAACGAGGTGATTTTTGACCTTTTTACAATAGTGTGAAAGGAATGTTTATTTTAGTAGAATGTATGGCATTACCTTCTATCATAACCACCCATTTTGTTGAATATTTGTTTAATATTTTACACGGTTAGTTTTTAAAAATAATGTCTCCTTTATATTTGGGAAGTATTTTAGACTTTAATAAGTGATTTCAATGTAAAAAGGGTATGATCCTCCAGAAATTTTATACTATTATTTTTAAATTATATTCATCTATGTCAAAATTATTTGGTGAATATTATGTTTTTGTTTGGATGTACTATTTTGATACCATAAATAATATTACACTTCATGGTTTATTTTAATTTTTATTGATTGGGGAAATTATTTATATATTGTATTCATGTTTTTCAATATGAATGATTACATTGATAATGTTTCACCCATTTTATTTGAGTAATTCCATATATTTACACAACAAGAAAAATGGGTTATTACCATAGATCAAAACCATAAAAATAGGGCCCAAAACTGTACCATAGGCTATGGACATAGTTTTTCCCAACCATGGGCTCGATCATCATGGCAATAGGGTCTGACCTATGGCCACGGTTTTAACCGTGGAAATTGGTGCCTATGTTGTCAACTATGGAATTTTACCTAGGGACATAGTTTTAACCATGGAAATAGCCTAAAAATAATGTGTTCCTAGTCGGATTTTATCCCTGCACCATCCCATCATGTTGTAGTTCACTAACAACTACACCACCAAGCCTTTTGTATATATATATATATAATATTATATATATTATTAAAAACTATGGAAATATCCTGAAAAACATGGAAATAGTTCTTCCTGCCATTTTTTGAAAGAAATTTTTTCTCCCTTGCAAGGGAGGGATACCTAGATCCATAGTTTTCAAAACTTTGTATATATACCTTTTTAAAAAGGCATATATCCACGGTTTTAAAAACTATTTCTATAGGTGTGTGAAAAAGCCACAGTTTTCAAAATTGTGGCTATAGGTGTAGGAAATAGCCACGATTTTCAAAACCCTGGCTATATCCCATAAAAAAAGACCTATATCCACGATTTTAAAACTGGGGATATAGGCCATGAAACTGTGGTTGTAGACACTTATAGCCACAGTTTTAAAACTGTGGCTATATGGCCATAGTCATAGCCTATTTTTCTAGTAGTGTTGTTAAGTGATGGGTAGGCGCAATATAGCCCCTCAATGCATTGGTATGTCTCATAAGGTAAACTACATCTTGTATTTAGACAAATCCTAACCCATTTATGTAAGATGTCTTGGTAGGGGTCCTTTATTGGTTGGTTTATAATTTCTGGTATTATGCATTCCCTCATTATGAGATTAATTATTGATGTACACTTGTTAATTTAATTAGTTATGATATTTATGGGTAATTTTCAAGCTCACATTATTATATATATGTAATTATTTGATCTTCATGTATTCCTACCATAATATTCTTCAATCTCAAGTTATTGATTAAATGTAACGTGTTTTTAGATATTTTCCTTTCCATATTGATTATTCATTATTTATTCATAATATCTTTTGGTGTGCACAAACCCTTACTCAGCATCTTTACTCATCCCTTTCTTATACTTCTTTTCCCCAGGATTACATAAAGTGTTTTATAACTGATATGTGTTGATATTCTAAAAGAAATAATGGTTTTATCATTGAAAATATAAATTTTTTATTTTATTATTATGAATGTAATGTAAAATTAATGTACTTATCTAGTTTTCCCGGAGTACCTACTATTCGGTCCTCTGGGATGTGATCACTTGTATCTTGTAACAATGTAATAAAGTAAATACCAACTTTAGGCTATGAGGTTCATGGCCAGTACACATATGAGACATTTATAAAGTATGGTCTAGTCATTATTAATAAAACATGATATTTTATAACTACAACTTGATGTTATGCTTTCACATGTGGAATATTTTAGTCAAAACTGATGATATCTCATATCAAAACTTACACCATAAATAACCATGTGTTTTCAATGTATCGTTTCATATAATAGTCACAATCCATACCCTACTACTAGAAGAAAAATAGAATTTATATGTCCTCTATTCTAAATCTAAGAGATCCAATGGCTGAAATTAATCTTTCACAAAGTTTATGCTATGATATAACCTCAAATGAATTATGACATGCATGTTATTCAAAAATAATAATTAAAAAATATGATTAATTTATGAATGAGTCTCAAATACCACTTATTGTCCATTTAGGATCATCATATTATCAACATAGTATAAGAAATAAGTTAAAATGACTGATTTATCATCAATAAACAAACATGTATAATATGTTGAATATAAATACAAATTAGGATACCTATATATTAGGGAACTCCATATTTTAACCTTTAGCAGATTGTGATTGGTTAAGATAACTTTTGATTGACCAAGGAACTCCCATATCTATATGAAGTACACTAGCCACTAGAATCCTCATTAAAAATAAGAGGACCATCAAAATTTAAATGTGTTCTAGTACATTCACCTTGATGATAAATGAGAACTATGATAAATAGGAATTTGTATTTGGCATAGTAGTATCCTGCATACTCAGTAGGGTTGTCCCACCATCCATGTTTATAATCTCTCTTTATAAAATAAAAATATTCAAGAATATTATTCCAACACCAAACAGTCGATATTAATTAAGATAATGTATTCCTGTTGAGATATCATCTTTTAAACATTTCAAATAGTTATGTATATTCATAAATAAATCAACCAATGATTCATAACTATAGAAAAATTAATATAAGGTGTGGTGAAATATATTCATCCATATTATAATCTATGATATTAATGACATACATATAGTATGTTAGGGAATATGGTATATTATACAATATGGTATACTGATTTTAGTGTATTTCCAGCAATAACTAGTTAAAAATCTGTAATACTGATATGTGTATCCAGATATAAAAATGAATTTTCAAACATATAGTATAAACCTATATTTTTTATTAAATCCCTTAGAAAAACATTTAATAATATTTAAAAAAAATCATGAAGATTATCCACTCCTTTAGCATTGTAGGTCCTTTAAAATATATAATATATTAAATTTATTTTTTTAGTCTTGAACATAGAAAAATTAATATCTTAAAAATAATGTCTCAAATGGAAACTCTAACACCATGATTTCACCCATAATGGCTTTATTTTTCTAGGATATGTATAACTTTCATGGTTTGGGTTCAGACCGGGGGACCAAAAATTACAAAGTTATTATATTAACATATCATCATACCTAACATTTTTATTATAAATATTATGTTATTTAATCTCTATAGGTTTATCCACAACCAAAAAATTACTACCCTATAAGAGATTCTACATGATCTTTGTAATTTGAAGGACTTTTTATTTTAGAGGTATTGTTGATGATTATGAAAAATAATCAAATTGTTGAATCTATAATTTATATACCTTAGGGTGGAACTTATTTACTTATATCATAGCTCTTCTTGTTTTTTTATTCTACCTTCAATAAAAATTTCCTTGAGAATCCTTATGGATTTATCATGATAAAAGTTTTCGAATGTTTTTATTTTGATTAATAAAAAATGAATAATTATTTAAATGTACTTTAACTTCCATGCCACATAAAGTGATCAATTTCTTTTTTTTAATCTATGACCATATGTTCATAATATTTTTACGATTAATTATCTCAATTAGTTAACATAAATTTAAACAAATGAAATATTTATATTATTTCTTCATTATGACATGTTTATTATAAATTGATTCTAATATTTTATATAAATGATGATTATAACATGAATTCACAATGGTTTATTCCTATACTAATTATAGTTTATTTCACTAATAAAATTTGGGGGTATAATAACTAATTATTATTTTGAATAAAAATTTTATTCTCAATATTTTATAAAATCACATTCAATATACAAAGAATGGTGAGAAATTGTTTCTCATCCACCATCAAAACACTCTCCTTGATTATTCCCCCAGTTTCTCCCTCTCCTAAAATATGTTCATCATTGGTCTCCACAATGGATGGAATTTCAATATTTGGGTAACTATTATTATAGGATAACTTGATTTTAGTAAGAATAATGTTTTTCTAGCATGGATACTTTTATAAAGTCTATTGGTGGTTTGAATAGAATTTAGGTACCGAATAATGAAGAAATAATGACCATAGTGTCATTACTAATGGTATTTGGTGATATAATGAATGATATATGTCAAAGAAGATAGTAATATTTGTGTAATATTATTCTAACAATGTGAGTGGGATAAATTCCAAATCGGGTGTTAAAACATCACAACACATAATGTAGTCTTCATAACATAAATCATAGATTTCACTCACAATAGCACTAGGGTTTCTATAATGCTACAAATATCATGTGGGTTTGAATTTAGGTCATAGTCTATGTTATCAAGAATCACAAACCCCATCATGTACTTAAGTTCACTCCATTTAAATGCTCAGAACCCACAAAATGTGGCATGGTACAATCATTTTGTATAATGTTGACATGAATCATATAGATATGGATATTCACTTATATGTAGTTTTTAGGCTCTACATATCATGTATCCAATTTGATTAACTCTTTTAGAAAATTCATGTAGAGTGGAATTCTAAAATTCACCCTCCAGTACTATACAAGTATCATGTAATTATTACTTGGGAGTTCATTCCATGCACTAGACATTTTTTTTATTTATATATTCTCTCATAGGGGTAAGAATCTAATATGTATGTAGTTCATTCTATTTTTTCTTCTTCATAAATTGAAAGGGTTCATGTCTCCTCTTAACATGGGGGAAATTATAAGTTGTTTTGGGTAGTTAGATATTCTTATATTCATAGATAAAACAATATTTCATGGGTGATATAGTCAAACATGACATGGGGTACATAACCCCATGACATTATCATACCACAAAGGTGTGTGTCCTCTATACACTAGTTGGAGTAGTTAAACCCCCTTTTTGATTAGGAGTTGATAATACACTTATAGAGTATGTAAACCCCTCACCCAATTAACATATTATATGATTAGGTGTAGGATATCTATTGGGGTCGATGAAATATTGACTAACATTCACTCTTCAATGAGGTAGAGGTCACCAACTATGATTCTTAACAGGTTGTGTAGATGTTGTTGGGAGTTCTTAAGAGAATAGTTTTGGGACATATGATATTATAACTATATGATACTTACATATGTAAGACATGTATAGTAAGGTTCTTCTTAACTGTATTGTAATGATTTCCCTTAAATAATATCTTGTTAATCCTAATATTTTACATAACATTATATTTCCTCTCTATTTCATTTTTCAGGTATTCTAATTGTGTGTTTATAGTCACCCCTAAAAGGACTAATACCCACACATCTTGAGTTAATGTAAATGATGTGGAGTATGGAAACTTTTAAGGGAGTGGTGTTAGTGGTGTCGATGTGTAGAATAGATTAAATGGTGATTATTTCTGGTGATTATCAAGTCATTATTGGTGTATTTTAGAGTACACTTGTCCTAGTTTTTCAAGGTTTGCAATTACCATGGTATTGGGCATCATATTTTTCACATTCTTATTATCAATTACATTTCTATAATTTTTGTACATACAATTTTTTATATGAATGTTACATTTTTGTTTAGTTTAAATTTTTATTATATAATGTATTGAAGATGTGTCATTGTTTTTAGTTTTCTAAGACTAGGTACATATAGATTACAGATCATACCTGAGGTTTCATTAATTTCCTACGAATGGAAAAAAGTTTATATATTTATAATAGGTTCTTGATCTTTCAATACTAAAGAAACCATAGATTATTTATGTCTAAGTTTTCCCTATAGATATGAACAATTTTGAGTCTTTAGTGTCTATAGATTTCATTATTCCCACAATCATCTATTATGTTTGATCAATATTAAATAAAACTAAATTATTTTTTATTAAAAAAATTAATTATAATAGTTTATCTTTATTAATTTCAAAAATGAATTCTAAAAGGTTATATCGTTCTCTCTTATAGATCATTTGGATTAATTGGTTCCAAATTCATTCCAAAATTACCAACTCATTATGTTCAAATTTATCAGTTCTAAATAAACCATTATATATTAGATGTTCGAGGAAATCAAATTATCCTAGATGCATTGAGATAAAATATTAAATAAAGTGAAAAATATATAATATTGTTCATAGATCAATTCATTTGATTGATTTGGGCTTCCTCCCTCTATACTACTAATCAGATTCATTTGAAGGGATAAGTTTGGTTTCATTACCAAACCAATCCCTAATCACAATGACCACCCAAAATATGGGTTATGATTTCATAAATTATTGAATAATTCTACTCTTGATCCCTTTCCCCTGAATTCACTATCCATACATGACAAATTATAGCCCCATCACACAAGAATAATTCAACATAAGTAGTAAATTTGAGAGAATAGAATTAAATACAATCAATGAAAAATTGAAAATAAATTATAATACAAGAATTATTGTTGTAAATTTTATAAATACAAAGTATTGGAAGTAAAAAAAACCACAAAAAATGTTTAATAAATCTTTGAAAAGTGTAAAATATAAAGAATATTTAACACACTAAAACATGATTGACCCTTCCTTTGAATAGAAAAATTAATCATGGTGAAACAAATGGAATCATTGAGAAAATACTTTGGGCCTCAATCAATGTTTTCATTTTTGTTCCCTCCTTGGAATACATCATATCATGACCTAGTCTTTAGTTTTTCAAACATTCAATTCCCACCAAAGATCAAGTCATGAGATATTTAGAAGATCAACTGGAAAATATTTCTATTGAATATTTACCCAAAACATTAGGGAATAGAAGACTTGGTAATGGAATAATATCTATGGTATCCACTAATCCATCGAGATACTCTATATCATAGAATACTACAATCAGTTACAGTGTGCCAAAAATTCTTCAAATTCCCTTAGAAAAATATTAAATTCAATGGTCTTCATTTATAAAAAATTATCAAAGTAAATCATTTACACTAATACTATATAAACTCCACTGATGTTTTGTGACACTATAAAGGATTTTACCCTATGTTATTTGTCATCTTCTCTCATGGAGAGACTAATTTCTCCATCGGGTGACCCAAAATATTCCTCAGTTTCTAATTAAAACATTTCATAAAGCCATAGGGCCACCAAATATCTTAAAAACTTCCCCAAAATCATCTTATTCGCCAAATCCCTGTAAGAAAATTCTTAGATAAAAATTTTAAAATACGTGGTTATATAATGAAAACAATCTATGTAGTATGATTAATTATTACAAATATGAAATTTTCCTTAAAAAGAGACCTTTTGGGGTGACAACTTAATTCACATTTTGTATAAATCTTACAAACCATCAAACCATGACTCCATGGAAAATTATAAAATCATATATGAAATAAATCATCTTATGCATTTCATTATTCTTGTTTCATGGCATGACTAGTGCATTTTTTATGTGATTCAACCTAATTATTCTTCTCGTATTAACTTACAAAGTCCTACAATAATCATGAAAACTTCTCCATACATAGCTATTTCTTGAATATTTATTTTTTATAAGCCTTTCTCTATCATTGAGGTAGTTAAACTTCAAAACCATAGATTAATTTCCCAAAGTATTTGCCTAATTCTTCATAAAACCTCTAGGATCTAGGAATTTTATATGTTTTGAATCCATGTTGTGAGTCATGTGTTGTAACATGGATCACTTTCAGTTTGAAATATAGTCTCCCTATCAGGATCTATTTCATAGCGCAATGATCTAGTTCCATGAATATGATTCAAAACATCATCAACTCTTGGAATAACATCACCCAGTCATGATATGAGAATTCTTTTCGTAGTGAGGAAGGCTCTCTTTTTCTTCCAAACTCTTCAAAATCTCGAAAACTCTTCAATTAACAAAACCTGTATTAATTCATCATAATTACACCACATTAAGAAGTATTAATCTTGAAACTCTCTGAGAATGATACTAAAAACATATGAAATATTGGAATTTTTCAAATTCCCCCACGATTTAATAATTTATTATACTCAAGAATAAATAATCTTAAGAAAATTCCCTCTAAGGATAGGACAATTCAATAAGAGAAAGACCACAACAGACATTGTTAATAAAATAGAGGATAATCTTTAAATCATTAAATATCAACAAATCATTACTCCAAGATATCTAGTTATAATTCATCATGAAAAATTTACTCTAATTCCTTTTTCCCTTCCATAATCATTTCTCATGTTTTTCATAAACATATATATTCATATTATTATTCACCTTTCTAGAAAGTTTGCACTCATCGCTCAAGATAAATGTGTACTAGAGCTATGACCAATCTCATTTTCACACTCCTAGTCCATATTCCTATAATATACCTTCACCTCCTCTTATAAATTAAACCACAAACATCCTGAGGATATAGATTTAGGATCTAATGATTCAGAGGCTCATGGTAGGTGGGTTATAATGTAAAAAATTAAACTCTGAGGCAAAACAAATTGAACATGATGTATTTGAAAAAAGAGAATGATATTTAATGAAATTATAAAGTGAAATAAGCTTTCCTCCTTCAACATTAATTAAATTTAAGTTCCTCCACTTTATTAACATCTTGATTATCAGTTCATAAAATATAAATTCAAAATAGTGACAAATCTTACCTCTATTTCTGTCATTTTTTCTTATCTCTAAATTTATTCCGTGAAATTTGTGAATGTACAAGTCCCCCACACATGGAAATAAAATCAGGATAACACCTCAATATCCACCATTAATCTCCTTTATAAACTATTTTTTATATTTTTTATAATAAGGGAGGAGGTTTTTCTATTCATAGGTTAGTCCTTGATATCCTACATTCTCTTTATTTTCATTATTTTCATGTTTTTATTCTCTTTTTCTTTCATTTTAAAATAATATAGGACTCAATATAGAACAATAATTGTATATTTTAACCCCCTTATAACATAATCAATAAATATCTCCCTCACACTTATTCATGGAAATGTCCCATAATGAATCCATGAAACACCCAACTCCTTTAAAGATAAACAATAATAATTGTGTGACGAAACAACAGACTTAGCGTATGAATGTTTATTAAGATTTGGATTCTTATAAATGTATTTCATGGTTTATATAAGTTTTGTAAAATATTAAATACATGGTAGGACCCATGATTAAATATATCTATGGACTAAATCATTTAAATGTGGTTTAAAATATTCATCACTAAATAAGATAAAAAGAACTATTTAGAAGTTATGTGTTTCTTAATTTCTATACAGAAATATAAAATGTGAAATGATATAGAAAATGGAATAGAATACCTATCAGGAATATAAGAACAATATTTGGATAATCACTCAATACATAAATGTTAGGTACTTAATCAATTAAAGACAACTTCAAAAAAGGTAAACCATCTATAAAATTCAATTTATTAGTTGTACTGAATTTCATCCTAATAGTAAATAATAAACGTAAAACATTTAATTTTATTCCCATGGTTGTTGTGAAATTCTCATGTAAATAGAAAGTGTCAAGTTAAAAATATTTTCTAGATTAATTATTCTATAAAAATATCATGTGGGTTCTATGCAATCTCAATAATTTCCCACACATTGAAAAAATATAGTTTCTTAACCATTTGATATCAAGGTAAAAGGATAGTAATGACAAACAACTCAATGAATAAATTATAAAAATGAATAATGATAATGAGGGAAGCAAATAATATCATTAGTAAACATTTACCTATAGACAAATTTGGTGTGTGGTGAGTCTTTAATATTCTCTACTAGATGGAATTTTGGGTGATCCAAATATTGGTAAATATTCACTTAAAACTTATTATTTTATATAAAATTGTCATAAATATCATGAAGAAGTTCATAATAAAATATTTTTCCCATTTATTCTGTTAAGGGGGTATTACATAAAAAAATTCACTAAAAAATAGGATACATAAGAGAATCAAAAAAATATGTCACAAAATACAAAAGAGAGAGGGGGATATATATTCTAATACTCTGGGACAAGACACTATAACTCTATACTATCCACCTCCTAGTGAGTGGGTTGTTGAATCTAGTAGGATGAAGTAATGGACTCAATAGTACCTAAACCTAAATTAGTGGTAGTTAAGGTAGTTTTCAAATATAGTTTAGTGATTTTCTAGCAAGGAGAGTTAATTGGGTTCTCTGATCAAATTGGTGGAATGTGTTTATAAGGAGATGTTGACATTTTTTCTTAATACTCATCAAAACTCATTGATCTATAGGGAATTTATCTTTTTGAAAATCAATTCAATAAATGCATCCACATGCACAGACTCTATATCCATTCCCATTTCCCTTTCAAGTTGTGATAAAAAAATCATGTTGAACCCCAAATTTATTAATTCCTATTAAGATCTCAGTGTATGCTTCTTCAATCGATTGAATAGTGTGTGAATGAGAAGTAGTGAAAGTTGTATTATATGGTTGTTTCCTTAGTTTCTATAGATATTAGAGGGTATTTTGGGATAATAAAATGGATTCACTAGAGGCTCCCTAAAAAGTGGTTCACTCTCGTAAAATAGAACCCATTGGTTATCCATTTCAAACTTTAGGGGAGAACCAATGTACTAAAACCATTAACTTAAAGTGGTGGTCTGAGTAGATAGCTATACAAGTCCTATATATTACCTCAATCTAGAATATATAGAGGTTTCCCATGTAATATAGGTGTCCTCAAATTAATCTTATATTGAATTAGTCTTTCCTAAAATAAATTAATATTCATTTTACCACTCATAGTTCTTATTCACTTTATATAGATTCACCATACTGAATATATAGAGATAATAAATAAATTATAGGTTTTCAATGGATGAGAGGGTAAAGACGAATCAAATACCCCCATATTCTTAATAAAATGAGTTAAAATTCTCTAAAATAAATGAATTTTTAGACTTATTAACATTTCTATAAAAATATTGCTCAAACTTCTTTTTCATGTTGCTTCCTAGCCTATAAGAAATAATAAAATGGAATAGCACCACTAGCTGGCTAAAGGGACAGTGAGAATCTCCCCTAGATTACCAATAATAGTTTATATCCCTATATATAACCATATGTAGATGACTATGATGCTACTTTATCTTTATAATCATGGGGGCATTCTTTCTTTTGGGATCAATAATTTTCTCATCCCAACTATTCTGGATTGCACTATTATTCATCTCTAGAATCATATTCTATAGAATGGACTACCGAAACTCTGCATTGAACATCCCCAACCCTACATCAAACTCTCTCATGGAGAAACTCCACTAAATCAATTATAATCAAATGGTTACTATATTCAAATTCAACTCCACTTTATATAAAAATTCCAAAAACAACTCTTTATATGTCTGCTCTATCACATGAAAAATCTAGTCGAGGTGCATCGCTTAAAGGGCCTCCAAGAATTCTGCATCTACATTGATTTTATAAATAAACTCATGAAATAATTTCTTATTAGCATTGATGGATTGAGTTTAGATCCAGTCCAATAAGTATTGATGTACCATCTTCCGAAACTATAGAAAAGGGTAAACATGTTGTGTTATGGAATTCTCCACCCGAGAAAAATGAGGATTGGAATAGAATGAGGATGACCAGTGGGTGGTGGAAGGGTCAAGATAGGGGGAAGGGGTTATGGTTCCTTTATATTTTGAGTATTTCACTGGACACTTGGATTGTCTTATGTAATATTGGTTCTTTGACTTGGGTTTACAGGAGAGTGTTTTTATATGGTGAATGGTTAGGGAATAAAGAAATTATATTTGAAAAAATGATTTGTTAAAAGGATATAAAAAGGATGATGGAGGGTCACTACTAGAAAATAAATTTACATAAACCACTTATATCCACTCTTGGAAACTTTTTATATCATAATCTATGACCATGTTCAAAACAAATCCATGGTTTTATGTTATATACCACCATGTTCAAATATCTATTTTGGGGATAGGGCTTCTGGTGCAATCGCAAGAATCATTTTTTCATGTGCAAAGGATCTATGGAAACTGTCAATGTCAAGTGTATTCATAAAAAATATATTCTTAGAAAATTATCAAAAAATTCACTCCAAGAAAATTTTCACTTTCTGGTTCCAAATATGATGTTTAGTTTTTTAATTAATTTTTTTAGCATTAGGAAAATTAATTTTAAAATAATTTTATATAAGATGATATAAACTATATTTTAGAAAAATGTTGCTTTAAGCATAAAATTTGATTAATTGGTATATCTTATCTTGAAAACACATAAGGTTAATGTTAAATATTTAACTAAATATATAATTTATAAAATTCAATAAAAACATTCACTAAAATTTTTTTTTTTAATTTGTATAGTCAAAACATTTTGTGTGCATAAAATTATTTTTTCATAAGAATATTTCCTTTATTCTCAAAAATAATTTATTTTAATTTTTAATTAATTGGTCACCAAAGAATTAATTATATACACATGTGTAAACCACATATTTTTAATACTTAGTTAATCCTATTAGTAATCTTAATTCTAATGTCTAGGTGATAACTATCATAGTAAATAATAATATTTTAAGAGAATGTCATGTTTTTTTTAAACTCAGTGTTGCATGTAATGAAAGCTCCACTTATTATTGCATATAACGCAGGCTGAACTCAGTGTTGTGTGTAAAGAAAAATAACTAAAATATTAAATATATTTGAAAAATATATATTTCACAAAATCATAGGGTCTTACATTCTTCCCTCTTAAATAAATTTTGTCCTCACAATTTGAACTTGTGCTTAGTAAATAGGGGTTTAAAATTAGAAATTTCTTCTATAGGAAAACCCCATTGTAAAAATGATTAATAAAAATTCTTCTTAAAATGAGATAATGGTATGTGAGAAAGTCATTTAAAATAATATATAACTTCATTTCCATGTAGTATAACATTGGTTTGAAGTAAAAACATATACATAAAAGAGAAAAAACACCCAAATATTGAAAGAGAGAGATAGAGAACAAAGTCAGAATAATGTTAACAACCAAAAATATATAAATTTGTGATAAGAAAAGAGACTATTCATTCATCAAAAATGGTGGTAAATGCTTAACATTTTATTTAAGGATCCTTTTCTTAAATTTTAATAATTTTCATTAGAATATATACTTACTTAATTTCTTTCCATTTTATAAGCACAATATCATTCGTTGGTTGTATCTTGACCAATTTCAACTTCATCACTTAATTTAAGAGATGAATTTTTCATGTCTAAATAAAAAATGGATAATGATATTCATAAAATAAGGATAATTCGTTTCATCTATGCCTAGTTATTATCAAAAATAAAATGGTAAGAATAAGATAACGAATATGAATAAATCATCATATAGTGAAATAATTCATTAATCTATAAAACCTCATCCAAAGTTTCACATAAACCATTCCATAAATGGTTAAACTTATAACCCTTGAAAAATTAAAAAATTATAATTATGATAACTAAATTTCTCAAAAAAATTACATTAATCTGCCAAATATCATAAAGTATCACTTGATTGTAACATATAGAATATGTGACTTCCTTAGTCATATATTTTCTTGAAGCATGGTAATGAAAATAATTACTAAAAAATAATAAATACATACATACATCCTCATCCCTTGAATAAACCCATAGATTATTTAACATATTCCATAAATTCAATGATATTGTAAACCTCATCAATGATAACATAATCCACTTTTTCTACAAATCAATAATCAATTCCAAGGTCATAAATTCTATCCAATTTATTTATTCATATCAATAATATTTGTTTCTAAAAATAATTATCTTAACATAAGGAATAAATTATGGTTTATCATCCCTTAATCATGATTTTTTGAAAAATATCACATTTCCATCAAATCACTTTTCTAGGTCATCAGAAACATTGACCATATTCTTGAAATTCCTTAATGAAAAACAAATGTTGAAAGATATACTAATGTTTCATTATTATAATTAAGAGAATAACACTTATAAAAATATAATACTTTAAATGAAAATACAAAAACATCAATCATTCCACTTTCTTCATACACCATTAACCAAGATTTGTCTCCTTATTCCTTAAAGCTTATTTCCATTAATATTTCATTTAAAGTCTCTCCATCATCAGTAATATAACCATTACTCATAAAACCATTCCAATTATATTCCTGATATTTCCAATTGGGATATCTATTTTTATAATTCCCATATTTTCCACATTTGAAACACTCGGCCATTGATGATATCTTAAGGATACTATTACTCTCATCCATTGTGTTAAACAGACTTTTAATTATTCCTCTGAAACTAATTGATTCGTGTCCTTCTTTTCCACACTCAAAACACCTTCCCATTCCTCCAAGACATCCATTTGGGTGTTTCTTCCCACTTTCTTGACACAAGGGAAATGTAGTCTTCTTTCCTCCAAGGTATCCAACACTCAAACTCTCAATAAACTCATTCATTATTTTCTTTGGTGATTCTGGGTTTTGGTTAAGGTGTATGTTTTTAATAATATTTTATGATGAATTATTAGACATTATCACAATATCCTTCACTCTAGTCGTTATCCCATTTGGTTTCTCATAAACACATTTTCTATAACATTAAGCGTTAATCTAGTTCCACCTAGTTTCTACAACTGATTAAAACCAAAAGGCATAGTGTGAGAAATAATAATAATAATGGAAAACCTAAAAATCAAGGATATAACTTATAGGATGTATAAATAATTACACCTTCTATAAAATTTATCAAACCTTAGGTTTATACGAGTTCATCCATGGTCATTATTCAAATCCATCATGATGGTTCATAAATACTTCTTGAATTTCTAATGCATATCCCCTAGGAGTGTAAAAATATGTGTTCTGTAAGGAATGTTTTCATGCATAAGTTGATGATTGATTATAGCTCAATGCTCCATTCTTAGAGTTGTTACCCCAAGGGGCCTCAATTCCTGAGCCACATTAAATTTTTTTATCCAGATATAAATATAATTACTTGTAATTTACTCTCTCTCTATCCCTTACCAAGGTTTCAGGTAATTTTACTATCCTTTGTCTCGTACTTAGACTTGTCCACAAATATATCCATAGATATAACATTTGGAATATCCCTAGGGATCCTAGTTTCAAAATTTTAACTAAAAATTTCCTCTGATACCAACTGTAAATACTCAATCTTCTCATATATAGATATTACATATTTTAAGATGAATATTAAATAAATTTCATGTATTTTAAGATGAATATTCCTTAAATTTCACTAATACATGCATGTTGATCATATAGGTATAGTTTATTTTGACACTATAAACAAAATATTCTTATTTATTGAATTATCTTAAACATATTCCATAAATATCTTCATACATATTACTGACTTAGAAAAGCCCTACCTAAAATGTTTCATCAAAACCTAGGGAGTGGATACATAAGAAAGGGTGACCTCAGATGCTATGTATGGTTCAAAAAAAGGATATTAGTATATCATGTGCATATGGGAATGATAAAATGATAATACCATTTAAAAACCATACCCTACAAATGATCAATCATAATTTTGGGTCTTGTAATAAATATTTTTAGTTCATAAGATATGAATCATATTGGAATCAAAGAACATGAACAATTATAATATATCATTGGAATATGTCATGTATTTTTCCATACACATAATCATAGAAATATATTTCCTTAAGAGTCATTTATCATTTCTAAAAAATCATAGTGGAATAGGTTCACCCCCCAAACTATCCTAGTAGTAAAGGTTTACACTCAAGATTATTATAATAGATAGATTCCCATACTAAACAAGGTTCACTCCCTATCCTAGTCTTTTTTATCTCATGATATATCATTCTTTAACCAATTACATGGAGGGAGATATAGGTCTCACCCATCATTTTTTATAATGTAACCACCATCACATAGTGAAATCCATACATAATTGTGACACAAGATCATTAAAAAATTCATCATATCAGAACCCTTGAAAAGAACTTTCCATCAAAGAACATTTATTATATTTCAACCCATGAAAATAAATGGGGTTTATAAATCATTCATAATATCATAACATGTGGAAAAGAAATGGGTTTCATAAACATTTATGAATCATAAACATAAACCATCCTGTGAAAGAATGATAATGGTATCCTTAGATAATATCTCAAACAAAGAATAATTAACCTCAAAGTATATCATATTATATAGAAAATTATTTTGAAATATCCCTTGGAACATTTTTGAAGAAAATAGCCTTTCCACATTGAAAAATAGTTTTTAAAAACCTAAAAATTATAAAAAAAATCCTTTTCATTAAAAATAATATTGGAAACATATAAATGGATATTCAAAAAATAATAATTTTTATGACCTTGGTAGATTCCATTTATGTCATACATGATAAAACAATGATATCTTTCACATTTTCAGTAAAACACGAACTGGGTTTATTTTGGAAATTGAATTTGATCTTTCATTGAAAATTTTTTATAAAAAATATATACATGGGAGGAAATTTATTTAACAAATAATTTTTATAATGTTAAAAACCCTTTTTAAAAACATTTATAGAAAACATGGTTTCTGATTAAAATGGTTTTCGACTGAAGTGAGAAATAATGATGATTTTTCATAAATATACTTTTTTTCTATTAGGTACATAAATAGAGGGTAAAAGGTAAAAACTTATTATCATGAAATAACTAAATTATAATAAAATTCAATAGTTTCTTCAGGGATGGATCATAATATTTCATCAGAAGAAGAATAATCATGACCAATCAAGATAAATGTTTACATGGTAACATTATACCATTACCAATTTGGTAACATTGAATCATAAGCCCCATGAAAGAAAAAAATTAAATCAAACATAAAATATAATGAGAATAAATAGATTCATTAAATTACATTTCAATGGGGTTTTATAAAATGCTCATAAACTAAGATAGGTGTGTAACATAACATATGTCTCAAAGAAGGAAAACTGAGACAAAATCTCTTACCACTTTGGTAAATTTTAAATTGTAAACCTCATGATAGAGAGATAATAAAATTTCTATTTAGATCCAAATAATTTTCAGGAGATTAATAATAGAACAAATTCATGGTTAGTATATACACTACATAAAAGAAACATGTAGTGGATATGTCAAGTGTCTCACGTAAAGTAAATGTGAGATTTAAATCCCTTACCTTAAGTCTCAAATTACATCATAAACATTTTAATATCCATTATAATAAATATAATTTTATTTCACATATATTACAGATCAATAGTTATATATACCATACTATACATGGCTTACTTATGACCATTTATTACCTGTTTATTAACCACTCATTATTAAAATGGCATTTCAGTTTATAACTCCTTTGTTTTTCTTATATGTTTTGAATTATTATTTTTTCCTCTAAATTAGAATATGGTTCCATAGACCCTAAAATTATAACCAAAATATAAATATCATATATATTCATTATATATGTATTTATATAAATCTATAAAATTTAGAGTAAGAAAATGAATACACCAACGCTTTTTCCATTTTCTCGACAGATGAAATAAAATAAATGTAAATAATATATTACCAATAACAAATAATTTTTATTTCATATTTATCACATATATTCAATAAATTTACCCTAATTACCTTCCATGCAAAGAATTAGTGAAATGTGAATTGCATCGCTTCCTAAGGTGGTAGTCCGCCATACACACGAACGACGCTATCATATCCACCATGTAATGGAAAGTAAGAATTTATTTGTAATATAATTATTAAATAAGTATAATATATTACTAATAAAATATATATTCATTTAATATATCCTTATTACCTTCTATGTAAATCATAAATGAAAAACACATCCCATTGATTCTTGAGACGGTAGTCGACCATACAAACAAGCAGTGTTACTATTTTCCCAAACGGTTGGGAGGTAAGATGTTAGATGGGGTATTATAATTAAATATTTATAATAATATCATATATAAATATATAAATATTAAATCCAACATTACATCCAATTTTCATAGGTGGTGCTAGAAATTGAATAACATCAGCTCCTGGGGTGGTAATTTATTGTACACATGAGTGATGATTTCGTATCCTATTCGATAGAAGAGAAGAATAATTTGGGTTATTACATTAAAATAATAACATATAATTATATATTATATAATTAGGTTATTATATAATCATGTTTTACATATAATTTAATGAGGTGGAGGAAGAAATAGAATAAAACGCATAGATAGGGATGTTACCTCTACTTCCGAACATTTCTTTTAGCTTGCACAAAAAGAATTCCTAGGATGGATTTATTAAAAAATAAGTATTATAGGATTATATTAGAGAATTAATAAAGGTATTTGGGTAGTTATTTTCTAAAAAAAAACTAAACTGTAAAGAGGTGAGGATAGGGGGTGGCCTTTTATAAGTGAAGCTATTGGAACACTTATATTTTTTGAAAAGAAAATGGTATAACCATATTTTTCATATGGAAAAAGGATACTAAAATTGTCAATTATAGATCCTATAAGATATAAGGTCTAAATAAATTCATAAAATTGGTGTTAGAAATGTTTTTGGCCATTTTTTACCCTTATCTTTTTAGTTTACTCCTTTGTAAACCCATTTTCACCTTAACCGTAGAAATTAATTTTTACTAATTTACTATTCATAACGGTCAAAAATTAAGTTATGATTATTTTATAATATAAAATATTATTATTTAAAATATTCAATCCATTCTTACAAATTTAATTCACAGAATTGGAAAATTTTAATTTAAAATTAATCTCGTATACTTAATGCAAAAGCAGTTTTCCAATGAGAAAAGTTTTAAAAGTTGAATAGGTTTTTACATAAAAACTAAAAATTAAATTGATTAAAATGACATAAATTATATTAATACATATATGATTAATCTAATGTAACTTTTAAAACCATATTAAAATATTTTTTATGTTTTTATGTGCTTTTCAAGATATGGCAATTCTTAATAAAAACCAGTAATATCACTAATCATCAAAAATCATTATGTCCATAAAATTATCAAATATTCATTACAAAAAAAATAAATGGTGATTGAAAAAATAAATTTTATTTTTTAAAATCAATTTTCTAAAAGTGAAAAATTAATATTAAAATATTTGTGCAAAATTAGACAAAACTATTTTTTTTAAAATATAGTTTTAAGAGTAAAGTTGGAATTATTATTATATTCTGAATAAAAAATACATAAAATTAACCCTAAACATTTTATTTAATATATAATATATAAATTTTGTTAAAAAATAAAAAAAAATTAAATTTAGGCATATTTAATGCATTATTGAGAATAAAAATATTTTCTTTGTTTTTACATGGTTTTTATTTTCAGTTATAATTAATTGGAAACCAAATAATTTATTATATAAAAATGTGTAAACCATATATTATCATAATTTAGTTAATCATATTCATAACTACTATTCCAATGGCTAGGTTATATCTATCATATTAAATAAAAATATGTTAATAGTATTTCAAGTTTTGTTTAAACTCAATGTTGCATTTAATGAAAGCTACATTTACTGTTTCATGTAACATAAGATAAACTAAGTATTGAATGTAATAAAAAATATCTAAAAGATTAAATTTATTTTAAGAAATATATTTCAAAAAATCTTTGGGTGTTACAAGAAGGTCACCGCATATTTCATGTATTAACCCATGCCTAAACCCTTAAGGTAGGGTGTCATATCAAACTTCAACCCATACCTTAGGATGAAAGGTAATAGTTCATGCCCAAACCTTGGCCAATCCCTTTTCACTCAATGGATGTTATGTACCATTTCCTAACCACTACGCAAAGGTATAGGGTAGGGTATCCTCAATTCTTGAATTATCCCTTCCCACACAAGGTAGGTCACATGCCAAGTATCATGGTCATCTCATCTTACTCAAGTGATTTAACACATGATGTACTATTTTCATCCAATCTCACTCAAGAGATGTCACACATCCTATCTCTAGCCACACATTATCACTCAATGTTTTCCTAGACATAAAAACACAACTAGGACCTTATCTTTCTCATGGAAGTAATTTGAGTGCCTTTGCACTCAAGATGGGTAAAGGAATCAGTTACCATCAGTCCCACCCGAATATGTTCCCTATAACAAGTACATATTTGGCACACATAGTAAATAATCCATGAAGTACTCAAACCATCTCATAATCACCCAAAATCATCAGTTGATCCCTAGTCACTAAGGACCAATCCTTGTGATTTAAACTCATTCTAACACACTTTATAGCCATCTAAGATGTGTTTTATCTCCATATAGATCCACCTATAACATTGATACAAAAGGAAGAGCTCTCATGGGGATACACACATTGAATGAATCATTAGAAACAATTACACACCAGGAAAGGGAAACCTAGAATCATGATAACCATACATGTTTTGGAAAACTATGAATTACCCATATGTTTCGCGCGGAATCCGGGGATGACCTCCTGGACGGGAGATTCAAACGTTCCGATCGGTTTCTAACGGGTTTGTTCGTAGAACCGGAAACATCCAATGATTCCACATCCGTTTGGACCTACTTTCCAAAGGCAGGCGCTCATTAGCTTGTGGGCTAATGAGGTTTAGGAATTTGCATTGGTCGAGAGGATGGGAGGTCGGACTCATCACACCTTTTTGAGGGGAATTATTGTCTACTCCGGGACTCTCTTTATAGATTTAAGTTAAGTTCGTGAATCCTTATTACATTACCAAGTATAAAATGAGCTTTCCTTTAGTTTTAACAATCAATGATTAAATATGCAAGAAATTTAGAGAATCTTTTATATGTATTCGAGGTTCTTCATCAATATAGAATCATCTATATTTGTTTAGAGATTCTTGGTCAATGGTATCCTTCAAAACATTTATATAAAAGTCTCTTGGTCATTTTGATGACCAGGCTGGTTTTAAAGCCACTCAGTGGGGCACTTGAAGTTTATCGTCATTCAGAAGGACAGAGATTATTTCAATGTTGGGATCGAACCCATGAATGGGCTACCTACGTATCCTTTGTTTTGAAAAAAGGAATCAGAACCCACGTAGTTCGAGGAATGGGATATGATGTTTTATGATTGATGGCTCAAAGATGAATGTCATAATTATTTTTACACTCTAAGCTCACGTGAGTCATGCTCGGTGTGAGAAACAAGAGGTATTGGTAAAATTTAGACAATTGTGCCATAAAAGATGCAATCATAAGAATTTGTTTTGGGGCTTATGTATAGATGACTGCCCAGATAGGTGAAGGTTTAGGATTTACTTTTAGGAAGAAAATCCATGAACAGGGTCCACAAAGTTATATGTGCTTCATGGAGATTTGAATACTCTAATCTTAGGGCTTACTCCTAAGGAGGATGCCCAAGATTTATGACTAGGACTTATTCCTGAGAAGGAAGCCTAGGTTAGGGGACTTGGGGCTTACTCCTGAAAAGGAAGCCCAAGGTTATGACTGAGTCTTATTCCTGAAAAGGAGACCCAGGTTAGGGATTAAGGTTTGGGGCTTACTCCTGAGGAGGATGCCCAAGATTTAAAGGACTTGATTGGGGCTTATTCTTAAGAAAGATGCCCAAGATTTATGACTAGGACTTATTCCTGAGGAGGAAGCCTAGGTTAGGGATTAAGGTTTGGGGCTTACTCCTGAGGAGGATGCCCAAGATTTAAAGGACTTGATTGGGGCTTATTCTTAAGAAAGATGCCCAAGATTTATGACTAGGACTTATTCCTGAGAAGGAAGCCTAGGTTAGGGGACTTGGGGCTTACTCCTGAAAAGGAAGCCCAAGGTTATGACTGAGTCTTATTCCTAAAAAGGAGACCCAGGTTAGGATTCTCTCATCTTAAAGGATGAGGTTGAATGAATGAACTCTCAATCTTTGGTGACATAAAGATGTTTAAATCATTAGGTTTTGAGAGATATTTCACATAATTCCTTTCAGATAAGGATGTCAAATCAAGAAATCATGCCATAAATGGCTTTGAAGAGTCTCTTGAAGACTGAATCTTGAATAGGAAGGGTGAAATGGCTTAAGAGGGGTGAAAAAGGGCAAGATGGGCACCCAAAAAGATAGGGGCGCGCAAGTATTGAAGGTCGCGCAAGTCCTGCGGCGGCGCGCAAGTATTGTTCGCGCAAGTATACTTGCGCGACATAAGGGATACTTGCGCGATTTTCAACCAGAGTTGAATTACTTGAGCGACTCTTTATTAAACCCTTTCTCATCCTCTTGAGGTTCTTCCAGAAGAGGGACGCGCAAGTTATATTGAAGGAATTAAGTCGGCGCGCAAGTGTTTGATAAGTTTCAACACTTAGGCCTTCCTTCTTCCCTTTAGATCTTCCATTCTAGGTAAGAAATTACCTTAGAAGTGTTCTGGAAGCTTTGAGAAGAGACTTGGGCGTCGGGAGCTTTTATCCGAGTTTCTGGGAAGAGATCCTCTCGAATGGGGGGCCCACAGGGTCTATTTATAGGCAAAAGAAGGCCATGGGCGGTTACCGGGTGGTTACCGGGCGGTTATCACTTAGGTCGCGCAAGTCACTTGCACGACCATAAGGCGTCGCGCAAGTACTTGCACGACCACTAGGCGGCGCGCAAGTGTACTTGCGCGACCATGAGGGAACTTGCGCGACCTATGGGCAATGTTCTCCTTGTTCATCCCTTTGTCGATTTTTGATGTTTCTTCAAAGGATGAATCACATTGAGCTCAGATATTCCCCCTTTTCCGATCTTTAGATTCTGTGACGAAAGGAGCGTCAACAAAAGTCCCCCCTCAGAGTTGGATCTGGAAAGAAATGAGGATTTGACTCTGAGGAAATTGAATCCATCCAAAGGAAAAGGGGGCGCGCAAGTCTTCAGTGCACAGAGGGCAGCGCGCAAGTGTGCTGGAACTTGACTTTTATTCAGAGTTCCTTTGTCTTTTGTGGGAGTTTAAAGTCATGCATGCCGGACATAAAGGGGCTAATGTTTAAGGTCGAAATAGCTTTGACCAAAAAAAATGGAAAAAAAATGGATTCAATTCCTTGACAATTTATCTGAAAACATATTTACCATACTCAAGTATGAGGGAAAAAATGTAAACTATGGCTTAAGAATATTTGAATCTGAGGAATGATATGAAAAAGAGCTAAAAGGCATTAGAAGAAGTAGTTTCCAAGAATGAAGTTACTATTATTTAACAAAACCCGTTAGGGGGTTGAAATATGCAGGGCCACCTATGGGCATTGGCTGCATAGTCAAATAAAATAGCATCTTTTGGCTGACAAGTCTGTTATGTGGACTGTTTATGCAAGGCCACCTATGGGCACGTGCTGCATAGTCAGGCAAAAGAACTCCCAGAAATTTACTTTCCTAGTGCTAAAAGCTAGTGAAAGTTTATGGAGATTCAAATTTTCTAAAGCATAGAGTTTGTTGTATGGAAAGAGGTACTTGAATATGGAGAAGATATTTCCAAATAAGAATATCGAAGAACTGGATGAATATCACTCCTACGAAGGTCTAACCCAAACGTAGGGAAGAAGAATAAACCATAGACTTGAATACTTTCAGATCATGAAAAAGGATATGGGACAAATATGTTAAGGATGGATATTTTTGCGGATCCCTACATACTGTCGTTTAAGACAAATAAGGAAAAAAGAGGCATTCTTCCCAAGAATGAAGTTACTATTATTTAACAAAACCCGTTAGGGGGTTGAAATATGCAGGGCCACCTATGGGCATTGGCTGCATAGTCAAATAAAATAGCATCTTTTGGCTGACAAGTCTGTTATGTGGACTGTTTATGCAAGGCCACCTATGGGCACGTGCTGCATAGTCAGGCCAAAGAATTCTCAGAAGTTTGACATTTTTGTGACTAGAAGTCATGAAAAAGGGTTATGAAGATCTGAAAATATTTAAGGTTAGGATTATAACACATAAATATGGGTATTGTCCAATGTATATAGAGATACATAGGTCAATGAAAACCATAATCATGTTATGGCTGGGTCCTGAATTGAAATTTTGGACTTCACTACGTATCTCATAAGAATGAGAATCAAGCCATACGTAGTTCTTGTAGTTTAACGTCTTGCAGGACGAAAGGATGAGTGATCTTAGTTTTTTGGGTCATAGAATTCGGACCATAATAATGAATACACAGTGTGTGTTTTCATGAAGACTTTTCAGCCAAGGGACTGAAAGTGAAATTTGGGGTTAGGCCCAAAAGACTTGGGACTGGATTCGAGGGACACTCGAATGTTCCTACGTATCCCATAAAGATGGGAATCAAGTCCACGTAGTTCTAGAAACTACCCTTTGTACAAATTTGGTTCGTACATGTGAAGGGTGAAAAGGGACTTTAGTGCAATGATGGTTTTAACCTAAGATAAAAAGTTTAGGCATTACCATGTATGTACGTAGTCTTTTTGAAAATAAAAACCATGATTGAAAAAGAATCAATGTTTAATAATGGTTCCTTCTCAAATGAGGAAATCAAAGAATATTGTAGTTTATTGTCGTACTGGACAAAAGTGTTGTATAGTTTAACGTCATATAACAAGGACGAAAGTGAATCAATGTAAAGATATTGATTCCAAGGGTGGTTTCACAAATCATCATCATATGAGATTGTGGTGAACCAATGTGAAGAGATTGTTTTTGGGCTTGAACCTTTGGGAGGTTGCCTACATACCCAGCCTGGAGGGCAAGGATCAAAGTCTGTGTAGTTCAATTAAAGAATGAATTAATGATCAAGTTGTTCTTGTGGACAATGATCTAAAAAAAATGTTGTTGGGACTTACACATGGTTAGTGGCCCAAAGGGAGTGTTATGGTTGATGTTTGCTCTAAGCTCACGTGAGTCATACTCGGTGTGAGAAACAAGAGGTAATAACAACCTTAACGATGCACAGTTTAATGTCATGTAGGACATATCAAGGATTTTCTGTACAGTTTAGCGTCATGTAGTTAGGACGATGGGGACAATACAGTTTAACGTCATATTGGACGAAAGGGGGATTGTGCAGTTTTAATGTCATGCTGGACTTTTGATGATTATATAGTTTAACGTCTTTCCGGACGTGAGAGAATTTTATACAGTTTAGCGTCATGTAGTTAGGACGTCACAATTTAACGTCTTGCTGGACATATTTGCAAATAGTTTATGGTCGTATACATGGACCAGGAATGATGCAGTTTTAAGGTCATGCTGGACTGTTTATGGAACTTTTTCACAGTTTTAATGTCGTGTGGGACGAAGTTGCAGTTTAAAGTCATACTGGACCATTGCTGTATAGTTTTAGTGTCATGTAGCAAGGACGAACTGATGCTGTACAGTTTAAAGTCATGTAGCTAAGACTAAGGTGAATCAATATGAGGATATCAGTTCTGATCTTTTTACAGTTTATCGTCATGCTGGACGTTGGAAGTGCCACACAGTTTAATGTCATGTTGCTAGGACACAATATAGTTTAATGTCATCTCGGACAGAATACAGTTTAGTGTCATGTAGGACAATAAGGGACTTAACACAGTTTAACGTCATGCTGGACGATGAAAGTGCCACACAGTTTAATGTCATGTTTCTAGGACAAAATATAGTTTAATGTCATCTCGGACAAAATATAAGAACTTTTATACGGTTTATTGTCATGTAGGACAAAATCAGGGACTATGCAGTTTAAAGTCTTGCAGTTAGGACTATTGGTGCTGCACAGTTTAGTGTCATGTTGCAGGGACATAAGTGCGAATAGTTTAAGGTCATATGCACGGACCATACAGTTTATCGTCATGCTGGACGTAGTTGTAGTTTAAGGTCATACTGGACCATTGCTGATGCAGTTTAAGGTCATGCTGTATGAACCAATTGTAAGTCTTGGTTCCGGGGACCAATATTTTGTGTTTATACAAAATACTTCTTCAGAAATCTGGCATTAGTTGGAGTCGTGATGTGTTCTCCATCCATTGAAATCAGAGAATACGCTCCATTGGAGTAGACCTTATGTATTGAATAAGGTCCTTCCCATTTTGGTTCAAGCTTGGGAGGTTTCTTTCCTGGTATCATTGGTGTTCTGAGAACCAATACCAATTCTCCCTGAATGAATGAACGAAGACGAACTTTTTTGTTAAAAGCTCGTGCTATTCGATTCTGATAGATTTCCAAGTGGTGCAAAGTGCACAATCTTTTCTCATCTAACTGTTCCAATTCATTCAACCGCTTTTGGGATTGCTCATCTGTTGATAACTGATCACAAATGGCTATTCTGAGTGAGGGCAATTGGACTTCAATTGGCAAGACTGCTTCTGTTCCATATACCAATGAATATGGAGTAGATCGCGTTGCATTGCGAGTGGTAGTCCGATAAGCCCATAAAGCATGATAGAGTTTATCAGGCCATGACCTCTTATCTTTATCCACCATCTTTTGCAGTATATTTGAAAGAGTCTTGTTGAAGGCCTCTATCTGGCCATTAGCCGCTGCATGATATCGAGATGAATGGTTGGACTTAATGTTGTATTCTTGATACAATCTCTTTACCTCAGAAGAGCAGAAGTTGGTGCCGTTGTCTGTCAATATGGTATGAGGGACACCAAATCTAGTAATGATGTTAGACTTGATGAAGCTAACAATGCATTTAGAACTGACTTCTTTGAGAGGTACTGCCTCTGCCCATTTGGAAAAGAAATCAGTAGCAGTAAGAATGTACTTAAACTGCTTGGCCGTAGCTGAAGGGTAAGGTCCCACCACATCCATTCCCCATGTGGAAAATGGCCATGAGTATTTAGCTGTATGAAGCAACTCTGGAGGTTGATGAATGAAATTGGCATATACTTGGCATGAATGACACTTCTTTGTGAAATTAACACAATCTTGTATCATTGAAGGCCAGAAGTATCCAAGTCTTCGAATTTGATCAGACAATCTATGTCCAGACTGGTGGGCACCACAGACTCCTGCATGCACTTCTTTTATGACAGCCATTGTCTCTTCACCATCAATACATCTGAAGAGAACTCCATCAAAACCACGTTTGTAGAGAATTTTCTCAAGGTGGTTTGGACCATCATAAAGAGTAAAATTGACCACACGTCGCCGAATTTGTTCTCTCTTGGCTCTATCAGGTGGAAGTGTTCCATTTTGAAGGTATTCCCTGATAGGTGACATCCATCCTGTAGTATGACCATATGGTTCAGGAATGGGACTAATTTCATTAATTTCCTCTGTTCTGACTTGAACATAAGGTGAAATTGCACGACGGTGGGCAATACCGATGGTTGTCTCGTCCCGATTTGGATCTGCTAAAGCTGTGGCTATATTAGCCAGTGCATCAGCTTAAGCATTTTGTGATCTTGGGACATAAGAAAATGTCGGTTCTGAAGGGAATTCCGACATTAACTCTCTGACGTAATCATACAAAGGGATTAATTCTTCTTTTCTGATGGCATAATCCCTATTGATTTGTTTGATTACCAGGTCTGAATCACCTTTTACCTTTAAGTGATTTACTTGTGCTTGAAGCGCTAACTCCAAGCCTGCAATGAGAGCTTGGTATTCAGCTTCATTATTGGTACCGCCTTCCCACAACAAAAAGGAATAAGGTAACACTGCCTTATCTGGAGAAATGAGCACAATTCCTAAACCAACTTTGTTGAATTTAGGATTTTCCATTTTCTTCCCTGTTGGACTTCTAGAAGCACCATCAAAATACATTTCCCATTTTTGAGGATTCTCTTGAATAGAAAAAACTTCCTCATCAGGGAGTTCGATATCTGAATATGTGTCTTCCACTGAAGGGTGTTCAGCCAGGAAATCAGCCAGAGCTTGGCCCTTAATTGCCTTTTGAGACACATATTGAATGTCGAACTGCTGTAGAATAACCGCCCACCTTGCCAGACGTCCTGTAAGCATTGGACGACTAAGGATGAATTTGAGTGGATTATTACGAGATACCAATTGGACCTCGTGATGTTGCAGGTAGTGTCTCAGTTTCTGAACTGCAAAGATTAATGCTAGGCAGCATTTTTCAATACTCGAATACCGGGTTTCTGCTTCAAGCATAGTTCTACTGAGATAGTAGAGACTATTTTCATTCCCAGCATCATTCTTTTGAGCGAGAAAGGCACCCAATGATCGCTCTAAAGCTGTCACATAGAGGATAAGAGGTCTACCCTCAACAGGTGGCATGAGTACTGGTGGACTTAAGAGGTATTTCTTGAGAACATCAAATGCTTCTTGACATTCTTTAGTCCACTGGTAAGTGACTCCTTTCTTCAATAATTTGGTAAAAGGTAAACTTTTGCCTGCCAAATTGGCGATGAAACGCCGAATATAGGCTAAGTGTCCTTGAAGTCCTCTTAATTCTTTCAAATTCTGAGGAGGTGACATACCAAGGATTGATTTGGTCTTCTCAGGATCGACTTCAATACCACGATGGCGTACAACAAAGCCGAGGAATTTTCCTGAGGTTACCCCAAAAGCACATTTTAAGGGGTTCATCTTCAAATTATGTTGTCGAAGCTTGTGGAATATGATTTCTAAATCAGCCAAGTGATCAAAACGTTGTTTGGATTTAACCACCAAATCATCTACATAGCATTCAACAAATTTCCCTAGAAAAGGTTTGAAGATACGATGCATGGCGCGTTGATATGTTGCACCTGCATTCTTTAAACCAAAGGGCATCACCCGGTAACAAAACACACCTTGAGGAGCTCTGAAGGCTGTATATTCCTCATCTTCTGGGGCCATTCGGATCTGATTATATCCAGAATATCCATCCATGAAAGAAAGTACTTCATAGCCAGCCGTCGCATCAATTAAGAGTTCTGTAATCGGAACTGGAAAATCATCTTTGGGACAATACCGATTAAGATCTCTGAAATCGATGCAAACTCTAATTTGTCCGTTCTTTTTCTTTACGGGGACAATATTAGCCAACCACTTGGGATATTGAACTTCTCTGACGAAGTTAGCTTTGATAAGCTTATCCACTTCAGCCTCGATTTTGGAAGCATAGGTTGGGTGTGTTCTTCTCGCGGCTTGCTTGAATCCTCGATGTTCTTTTGGCAAACCCAAATGATGGGTGGCAACATCAGGATCAAGGCCAGGCATCTCTGTATAATTCCAAGCAAAGATATCTTTATTTTGCTTTAGAAAAGAAATATACATCTCTTGTTCTTCAAGGGTCATGGCCGCACTAATTAAAGTGGGGCGTGGATCTTTCTCTGTACCCAGATTTACTTCTCTGAGTTCATCCACAGTGGTAGAGATACCCTCTTCAAATGCTGGAGGAGCATCTCTAAGATCTTCCTCTTCCTCTTCATAATGTGTTATATCTTCCGTTTCTACTTGCAAAGTAGATGAAAAAACGAAATTCTCATGATCATAAGAGATGTCAAAATTTTCACATTTTGAAGAAGAAGCTTCCATTTCCGTCCCTATTGATGAACAAGGGTCTTCTTTGGGAAATAAAGAGGAGATGATGGATTGAGAATCGACATCAACATTCACCTCTGGTGTTGCTATAACTTCTTCTGGCCTGATTAGCGAAGTATAGACTTGTTGGATTTCAGCAGACGAAATGAAAACGTCACCACTTATGCTTTCATCATTGCTTGGTAAGTTACCAATTTCTCCCATGTTGTCTGGCTCGATTGCCGTAATTGACATTATGGATCTTTCCATAAGAGTATTTTGATTTGGGCCTATTTTGTCAATTTGACTGATAGGTAACACATAATCTGTACTCACATGTGAAAATGGATTTATTGGAATTTTTTCCAAACCATATGGAGCATTAACTTTGGTAATTTCCTTCATTGTAGATTTTTCTCTTCCCTTCATGTGATAAAATTCCGCCTCAATGTATTGAGACTCACATGTTTTGAACGGGGCCTTATCACCATATAATGTTTCAACTTGACCATCGAAACAGTATTTGAGACATTGATGGTATGATGACGGAATAGCTGCATGCTGATGTAACCAGGGTCTTCCAAGCAAGATATTGAAAGCTGAGTCTTCATCAACAATCATGAAATCTGAATTGGAAACAAGATCTCCAAACTGAGTTCTGAGCGTAACTTCTCCCAGTGGTTCTTGTTCATTTTTATCATATCCTTGCAACATCATGGTAGAAGGAGATAAATCAGATTCTGTGAGGCCCAATCGACGAAGTGTGCGAATGGGCATGAGGTTGACTCCTGAACCATTGTCAATGAAAGCTCTTCGAACATCTATACCATTGACTTTGCCAGATAAGTACAAAGGTTTTATGTGCCCATGCACAACATCATCCTCATCTTTATCAGTAAAAGATATCACTGCATGGCATTCTGCAGGATTATTCTCTATGTGATAAATTTCAGCTGCAGCAATCTCAGCTTCAAACTCTTGAGGACTTGACAAAGCTTCGATGAGTGCTTCCCGAAGATCTCTTGATAGATTCAAAGCATCCAAAATTGATAATTTGGCTGGTACTTGGGCCAAGTGTTTCAATATATCATACTTTTGATCTAGAGGCCTGCGTTTCCCAATAGGAATATGTGGTTTAGCAGGTATCTTGGAAGCAGATGCTTTGGAAGCTGATGCATCTTGTATTGAAGTTGGCAACATCTTTGGTTTTGGAAAATTAGACTGATTAGATCCATTTGCTTGCTGAGATAAAGAAGATGGAACCTTTAATCGGTCTTCCAAAATAATTGTGCCGAAGCTGAGTTGGACATTAGCAGAAGAACTTGCTTGTTCATTTTGAGCTCGCTGAAGGGCTCTACCACGAGTTTCTGCTGCATATACAGTGCTAGCAGGGGTAGAATTAGAGTAGTGGCTTCGGAAAGATCCACGTCTTCCCCTATATCCTGCACCTCTAGAACTTCCTCGGGTTCCTTTATTTGATACAGGGAATTCAGGTTCATCAAGACTGGAATATGAATCTGTTAATTGAATCATATTAACAGAACCAAAGATCAATTCTTCGTCTGATAAAGACTCTGCCTGGTTGGCCTGTTTAGGCTGTGCTGTTTGGTGGGACGGTGCCCGTGACTTTGAAGTAGATGGCATGAAATCTGCCAGAGTCAAAGACAATTTAGGCTTTGATGCATACTCATCTTCTTCTGATTCCTCTTTCTTCTTTGAATTACGCTGCCCTTTTGAGGATTTGTCCTTTGATGGAGGCTTTACTGCAGCTTTTGTAGGAGACACAATTGGCTTCTTCAATTGTGTTCGCAAAAATGGAATGGGTCCGATTGATTGTCTTTCTGACCATCCAATCATCATATTTTTTCGCAGTTTTGCTTTTGACTTCCTGCCACTCGCCTCCTTCCTCTGGATCTGTAGCGGTAATACACGCTACATGAGCTGAAGAACCCTTCAATTTGACTTGTCCCAAGTCAACCATCTTTTGTAGGAGGTCTTTAAAGACAAAACACTCCTGGATGGGATGTCCCAACATTTGATGAAAGGGACAATAATTGGGACGGTCTTCATCTCCTTCCTTGTTTGGTCTCTTCGGCACTGGTAATTGAACCAAATTATTTTCCAAAGCTGAAATGAAGTAACCAGGAACTTGCTCACTTCGGAAAGAGTATGTTTTACTCTTCATATCCTCAAATTGTTTTCGTCGTTGATCTTTTTGATCATTTGGACGAAACAGCCTTTGTTGTTGGCGTTCAGGAGGTGGAGCCCTTCGAGAAGATGAAGGTTTTGAAGTAGAAATAGGTACAGGTGCCTGTTTAAGCATAACTGTAGCAGTTTCTGCTTTACCCATTCTTCTTCCTGGAGCTGATGGAATTACACGAGATTTAACCTTAGCCTGCATAAGGGAATCTTCAATCTGTTGAGCGATTGAAGTAAGGTCTCGAAACCCTCCTGTGTATTTCACAGGGATCAATGGCGTGCGTAATTCGTCACGCAAATTTGCCACACAGATTGGCAATAATTCCTCCTGAGGGAGTGATAAACTCAAGGAATACGTTAATCCCTTCCAACGAGCAATGAAATCAGAGACTCTTTCATTCTCCCTTTGCTTGCAGTTTGTAAGATCGAAAACTGTCGTTTTTGGCAAAGTTGAGCTGAACTGAAGAAGGAATTTTTGACGAAGATCCTCCCATCCGATGACTGACCGGGATTTCAAGCTTGTATACCAGACAAAAGCTGGTCCTTGCAAGGTTCGCACGAAGCATCTGAGTTTCACTGCTTCTTGTTGTTCTGGAGTTCCCATCATAGGATCACAACAAGACACGTAATGCGTCAAATGTTGTTCAGGGTCGCCTGATCCATTGAAAGTAGGAAAAATAGGGTTTCCAAAACTGGATGGAGGAGAAATTGAATCTACCCATTCAGGGTAAACTTTCTTTTCAGGTTGAACTTGCGCCCGTTTCCCTTCCATAGTTTCTAACCGAGCTGTTAATGACTCAATAGTAGTTATTAACTTTTGAGAAACGTCAGGTTGAACTTGGTTTTGGGTAGGTGCAATGAATGGAGCTTGGACAGCCGTGGAGGTTGGTGCTGCAACTAATGGTAGTGCTGCCAACCGTTGTTGCGTTTGACCCGTAGGATTAGACCTCTGTGGGTGTACTGATAAAGGAGGATATTCCTGATCCATCTCAGTAGTTACAACAAATTCCTTCGGCTGTCGGACTTCAGCATTCTTAAGAAGAAGACTACTCTGAAGTAGTTCTGCATTCAACCTTCTTAATTCTTTCATTTCTTCCTCCTGTTGTGCAAGCCTTTGCTCTAATGAGAGCGATTGACCTCCTTCAGAGGAAGGGTGAGAAGTAACCTGATTCTTTCCTTTCCCCTTATTGGATCCTTTTCGGAGAGGGGGAAGTGGGTTACTTGAAGGAATACCCAAATTTTGGGTAAGCCTTTGATTACGTGTGCGCACACCTTCTTCATTTAGGTCTGTGTGCGCAACTTCTTGAGCAGGAACCTCTTCATCTGATCCCTCTGATTGAGCCTCATCTGGTGAATCAGCAGCAACGGCAGTGATGACATTAATGGATGCATATTTCATGAAATCCTTTCTATCAGCATTTCTATGATATTGTCTCCTTTTATGTCCATGATAAGACATGGCATTCCGTTGACTTGACCCCTCAGGAATTTCTTTGTGAACCGTCACTTGGAGAGAATCTCCTGACATCTTGGCTCTTCGTTCCTCTTGAGGCTTATTCCCTAATCGAGAGAATACTGACTTTCTCTGAGGGAGGGATTGAAGATTTGAAAAAGTCCCCAGTCCGGTGGACTGGGGGTGTTCCTGTTGCTTCTGCTCAACTCCTCGAATCCCATTCGTTGATTCTGAGGGTTGGGTTAGAGAATTCCCCAGTCTGGCAAGCTGGGGTGTCTCTTGACATGCTATGTCTGAGATCTTCTTGAAATCTCTCTTGATCTTGCGGATCTTAGTTCGGAAATTAGCTGGATGCATTAACCTGTATCCACTTTTATCACCTGGTTCAACAGACCGTTGGATGATTTCCGAAACTTCTGTCATTTGATGACGTGTTTGCTCCAGACGAGAGGCTTGCGCAATATTCTCGCCTGCTTGATGTAGGAGCAATTCAACAACCTGTTCTCTATATACTTGATTTTGAGAGGAACTAGTTGAAGCTTGATCTCGAGCAAGATTTTGATTATGAACAAAGCCCATTGACTGTGGCCGGCCATGGGCAATAACATTGCATGAGACCATTTTCGGCGGGCTTTGCTGACCGGAAAGCACTGTGAAATGTAGTGCTCCGTGAATACCCCATCCTCTGATATGAACATTAGATGGAGCATTGGAAATTAACTGACGCAATTTTCTCAGCGCGCCAAGGCATGAACGTTGAAGGGTTCTCTGTTGCTTTTCAGCCTTCGGATACCGAGAGACTGATAGAGATGCCAAATCAATCTGGCGTTGTAACCCTTCTATTATCTTAAGATGATTTTCATATTCATCGTAAGATAATACCTTCTTCTTTAATTGACAAAGAGTTTTCCATATGTTAAGACGAATATCATGGATTCCATCATCCGTCAACATCTTTGGAATGTCATACTGTGAATCAGCCAAAGGCCAAAACATGACTGGTACTTCACCTTTTGCCAGTTTTTTCCTCATGTTCAGCATTTCCTCTTTATCATTAAATGAAGATTCTTCTACCTGTTTGGACCAGAGTTGGTGTTTCCTTGTTGCTTCATCGGATTCAACAAGATTGGTAGAGGAATCACTATTCATGCTGGAAGATGAATGACCTAGGGAAGGTTCGGAGAATAACTTGAACCCCAAGCTATCTTCTGATGGAGAAAGAGTTTCACCTGCCGATAGTAAAACTTCAGACATGACTGGTTTTACGTTTGCAAGTGCCTCGAGATAGGAGGGCTTTCTCGTCACTACATTGCCTTCTGAAGAATTTTCGAGACAATGTGAATCACTACTGCGGAGAGGACTTTCGCAGCGAAGTTCATCACCATGAGGAGGACCTTCATGATGGGTTACAGCAAAAGATGATATCTCTTGATCCTTGGTCTTCTGACCACACAGAGGGTTCCTGTGGTTCTCATCTGAAGAAGAAACTTCAAGATTGACCGAATTTTCATGAAGCAAGTCTTCATGAGGAAGTGTCTGTTGAAGACCTTCGGGATTAATGTTCCTGTTATTTGGAACTGAGGGAGTAGAATCTTGAATTCCGACAGATAAATGTCTGAGGGCTTCAAGAACTCCAGCATCGAGCAAGGCCTTGTTACAGATTGGCCTTTGATCTCCTGACTGTGCTGGGCGGATCTTTTTCTTAGATGCCTTCTTACTCGCTTTAGAAATCACTTGATGACGAAAGTGATTGCTCTGAGCAGGTGTATGTGCCTGATCAGGAAAGATGGTCAGGTTAGGCTGACGATCATCGCTCAAATCAGATGTATGTGCCTGACTTGGTTGTCCATATGATATGGGGGAGTAGGCCCCACAACCCTCTTGGACTGGAACAGATGTGTGTCTGTTCCGGAGTGAATTGTTGATGTGTCACTCCACTGCTAGGGATAGATTTATGTGTCTGTCCCTGAGATGATGCTGAAGCTGTTATGATATCCTGGCAAGCATCCAGAATATGAGCAGGAATTTGCTTCTGCTCTTTCACCATTGACAAAATATGTTTGGTGACTTCAGCCGCCGGAACAGGGATATACGTCCATTCCGGGCTTGGAGTATGTGTATGTGCCTGCTCCTGTCCTCCTTTTCCTGTCAGTGAATCCTGACAGTACTCAAGTGTGGAGGCAGAGAGTTTAGTCTGCCTCCTGTTTGTCGTCGGGGCTTTCCGACTGACTTCTCCGTGCGCTACCAAACGAGACTGTTGGTAGGCTTGATTAGTATTAGCAGGTGTATGTGCCTGCTGATTACACTTCGCCAAACGTTGTTGACGAGATCCATCATATGTAGTCAGACGAGCCTGCTGACTAACTTCTGATGTATAAGCAGGTGTATGTTCCTGCCTATGGTACTCCGCCGGAATTGCCTGGCGGGATCGGCTTGATGCTGCCAGACGAGTCTGCTGGACAGCGGGATTAAAACGGGCAGGTGTGTGTGCCTGCTCGTTGTTTGCCACCAAGTTAGGTTGGTGGACTTCTCCGGAGATGGCAGGGATGACAACCTGCCTATTATTAACCGGATTCCGTCTCTGGTGATTCATCTTGCCTGCTCGGGTTCGAGGAACCTGAGCTGAATGCCTGGAGCCGGTACCCTCATCATGTTGAGGGTGCACTACCGCACGAGTCTGGCGGCGATTGTTGATGGGAGCCCTTGAGAAGGACTCCTGTCTCTTTGAATTAAGGTCCTGCGGGACCTGCTCATTCACTTCCTCAGAATAAGGGAGTGAATGGAAATTGCGTTCCGGGGATAACGACCCGAAACGGTTGGAGACGGTAGTCAGCACCGCCTGCTTCTTGATTGCTGGTCGCCGTTGTCCGGACGACCAGGTAGAATTGTTAACTTGGAGGGCTTGACGAGCGGCCTCCAGAGTTGGGATAGTACCGTTACGACGGTACTCCTTAACCAGTGCATTTGAAACACAGCGTTGAAGACGCTGAGTTGGTGATGTCATCCTCAGAGCGGATGACGTTCCAGCAGGAGTAGCAGCATTGGTTTTCACGGCAGCAGACCTCACAGTAGAGGTGTTCTTAGCAGCAGTATTCACAGGGGTGAATTTAAGGAAAGCCATTTTTTGTAGAAGATCTTGAAAAAAGAGTGCCTGTTCCATATAACAGACATAATCAAGATGAATCCGGCTACTGCATCTTTTGGATGATCATATGTCAATGATTGCCTTGTTGGCCCAAGGGGCCTAACATCTAAGAAGAACATCACTTTAACTTGGTTAAGGATTCACGTCGGGTTCACCATTTTTTGTTTCGCGCGGAATCCGGGGATGACCTCCTGGATGGGAGATTCAAACGTTCCGATCGGTTTCTAACGGGTTTGTTCGTAGAACCGGAAACATCCAATGATTCCACATCCGTTTGGACCTACTTTCCAAAGGCAGGCGCTCATTAGCTTGTGGGCTAATGAGGTTTAGGAATTTGCATTGGTCGAGAGGATGGGAGGTCGGACTCATCACACCTTTTTGAGGGGAATTATTGTCTACTCCGGGACTCTCTTTATAGATTTAAGTTAAGTTCGTGAATCCTTATTACATTACCAAGTATAAAATGAGCTTTCCTTTAGTTTTAACAATCAATGATTAAATATGCAAGAAATTTAGAGAATCTTTTATATGTATTCGAGGTTCTTCATCAATATAGAATCATCTATATTTGTTTAGAGATTCTTGGTCAATGGTATCCTTCAAAACATTTATATAAAAGTCTCTTGGTCATTTTGATGACCAGGCTGGTTTTAAAGCCACTCAGTGGGGCACTTGAAGTTTATCGTCATTCAGAAGGACAGAGATTATTTCAATGTTGGGATCGAACCCATGAATGGGCTACCTACGTATCCTTTGTTTTGAAAAAAGGAATCAGAACCCACGTAGTTCGAGGAATGGGATATGATGTTTTATGATTGATGGCTCAAAGATGAATGTCATAATTATTTTTACACTCTAAGCTCACGTGAGTCATGCTCGGTGTGAGAAACAAGAGGTATTGGTAAAATTTAGACAATTGTGCCATAAAAGATGCAATCATAAGAATTTGTTTTGGGGCTTATGTATAGATGACTGCCCAGATAGGTGAAGGTTTAGGATTTACTTTTAGGAAGAAAATCCATGAACAGGGTCCACAAAGTTATATGTGCTTCATGGAGATTTGAATACTCTAATCTTGGGGCTTACTCCTAAGGAGGATGCCCAAGATTTATGACTAGGACTTATTCCTGAGAAGGAAGCCTAGGTTAGGGGACTTGGGGCTTACTCCTGAAAAGGAAGCCCAAGGTTATGACTGAGTCTTATTCCTGAAAAGGAGACCCAGGTTAGGGATTAAGGTTTGGGGCTTACTCCTGAGGAGGATGCCCAAGATTTAAAGGACTTGATTGGGGCTTATTCTTAAGAAAGATGCCCAAGATTTATGACTAGGACTTATTCCTGAGGAGGAAGCCTAGGTTAGGGATTAAGGTTTGGGGCTTACTCCTGAGGAGGATGCCCAAGATTTAAAGGACTTGATTGGGGCTTATTCTTAAGAAAGATGCCCAAGATTTATGACTAGGACTTATTCCTGAGAAGGAAGCCTAGGTTAGGGGACTTAGGGCTTACTCCTGAAAAGGAAGCCCAAGGTTATGACTGAGTCTTATTCCTAAAAAGGAGACCCAGGTTAGGATTCTCTCATCTTAAAGGATGAGGTTGAATGAATGAACTCTCAATCTTTGGTGACATAAAGATGTTTAAATCATTAGGTTTTGAGAGATATTTCACATAATTCCTTTCAGATAAGGATGTCAAATCAAGAAATCATGCCATAAATGGCTTTGAAGAGTCTCTTGAAGACTGAATCTTGAATAGGAAGGGTGAAATGGCTTAAGAGGGGTGAAAAAGGGCAAGATGGGCACCCAAAAAGATAGGGGCGCGCAAGTATTGAAGGTCGCGCAAGTCCTGCGGCGGCGCGCAAGTATTGTTCGCGCAAGTATACTTGCGCGACATAAGGGATACTTGCGCGATTTTCAACCAGAGTTGAATTACTTGAGCGACTCTTTATTAAACCCTTTCTCATCCTCTTGAGGTTCTTCCAGAAGAGGGACGCGCAAGTTATATTGAAGGAATTAAGTCGGCGCGCAAGTGTTTGATAAGTTTCAACACTTAGGCCTTCCTTCTTCCCTTTAGATCTTCCATTCTAGGTAAGAAATTACCTTAGAAGTGTTCTGGAAGCTTTGAGAAGATACTTGGGCGTCGGGAGCTTTTATCCGAGTTTCTGGGAAGAGATCCTCTCGAATGGGGGGCCCACAGGGTCTATTTATAGGCAAAAGAAGGCCATGGGCGGTTACCGGGCGGTTACCGGGCGGTTATCACTTAGGTCGCGCAAGTCACTTGCACGACCATAAGGCGTCGCGCAAGTACTTGCACGACCACTAGGCGGCGCGCAAGTGTACTTGCGCGACCATGAGGGAACTTGCGCGACCTATGGGCAATGTTCTCCTTGTTCATCCCTTTGTCGATTTTTGATGTTTCTTCAAAGGATGAATCACATTGAGCTCAGATATTCCCCCTTTTCCGATCTTTAGATTCTGTGACGAAAGGAGCGTCAACACCATACAATTTAAAATAGGAAAAAATATTCTCAACATAGCCTCATGGGAAACCTTTGGAAACAAATAACAAAATTATTTTACAAACCATTTAGAAAATGCACCATGTATCTTCTTTTTCTCATGGTAGTACCTTATCTAAAATCTAGTCAATTAATTCCTTAGATAAATCTAATTCCCAATTTTATATACCATTTCCAAACATATATTTCAAATAAATTATTTTTACATCAAATACCATTTGAATTTAGCCTCTTTTAAAATCACATTTTTAAGGGAAACCATTTTACTTTCCAAAATCCATCACATGCCTCTAAAAAATCCTTTAAGAGGGCCAACAGTACTCGTTTAACCATGGTTTCACCATCAATCCATTTAGAAATCAATGTGTTGAATGTTTACTATTAGGTTTATGTTCACACGTACCAATATTATAAGTCGTAGTCAACACATTTCATTAAAAGTTCATGGTAGATAATATAAATTCTCACATGGGAACACGAAATCACCAAAAGACTAAAGGACATTGTAATGTAAAGGCCACCTACCTCATTTGATCATCCATAATCAATCTTAAGCTCTTTTTGACCAACATCAAGTCTATGATGACTTATCATATCAATAAACGCCATAAAATTAAAAAACTAATAATTTAAACCCAAAAAACTCAGATTGGAATAATTAGTGACAGACTCACCAGGTGACCTCATGATGTCAAACCCACTAGAAATAGAGTATCATCCACTCTTAACACATTCCAACCTAAGACCACACAAAAAAATACCAAAAATAATAAACCTATACCAATATCTAATTTCACCTAAATTATCAAGAAAACGTAAATAATGTTGGAGAGAAACATCGACTAAGGTAAATGATGAATAAAGACTTGAATACCTATTCTCATGACTTCCTATATTATTTTCACAAGAAATATCCATCATACCTAAATATTTTCCAATTTTATGAAAAAATCATCCCTTTAAAAACCCTAATATCCAAAACAAAAATTTAGGACAAATGATGAAGGAGAATAAGGGTAAGATTGGGATGAATTATAATGCCCCATCCCCAATTACCCAGAGTCGGTGCATTATTTTTATACATTGACATGATTACAAGAAATCAAGTCCCGAAGGACTGATCAGTTTAGTAGTCTTGAAAAAATAGATCACATATATGAATGTTACATTTGCACTTTAAGACATACAAAACAACATAAATAATCTTTATGAACGCCATTATTCCCTTTGATTAACCCTACATATCAATCACATTACACTTCTTGGAATCCTGGGTAAAATAAAATATAGAAAGGGGTGAGCTCAATTGCTCAGTAAGGGTAAGCAATACAGTGGAAACTTTCAAAAATAAGCATAAACATTTTAGGCAATGTATAAAACTAAAACAAAATCCTTTTAAACATGAACCTCAGAATAATATAGCAGAAATAAAATGAAATAATTCCATTTACGTATTCACATGGATATTATACTAATCGAATAATCACATGCAATATCACTAACCACTTTCATAATGAAGGAATACATAATTCCAGACTATCATAACAACGTAGCCAAGGCCTCGTTCCAAGACTACAAATAAGATTTTGTCAAGGTCTCGTGCCAAGACACTAATTTGTCTCATGAGACTTACTGATGCATCGAGGAGCTATAGCGGGCTCCACCCGTCACATATTAAGTCCAATGCATTCCCATATGAAAAGGTTTAAACATAACATAAACATTTGTATTAAAACTATCATACGAAATGTCAATACTTTCTCCATAAACCATAAATGGTACAAAAATAACACATCCATAGTCAAACATATCACAAAACCTTTAATGGAAGTTTTTTATAATAAATCAACCGTAAATGAGCTTAAAATCCATCAAAGGATGTTGACATAGATGAAAATGATGAGTAAAATTTTTTGAGAGAAATATCCTTTTTGTAAAATCATTTAAAAGTCACAAATTTATAAAGGATGTAATTTTAAAAGATATTTTTGAATCAAAGTTTCCCATACCACTTTGAAACTTTTGAAAAGAATTATCATTTCAAAACATTCATGTCCATATAAATAAATCCTTAAAATCATTTTGAAAACATGGACATTAATTAAAAATATTTAGAAAGATAAATCTTTAAAACATTTTAAATTCTGATCATGATAAAGAGTACCTTTAAGAATCCTTAAAATCTTCATTTTGAAATCATTTTTATGAAAAATGGACATGGATGATAAAAATGTCCCAGTAAATACTTACACATAAACAATCTCGGATAATGATGAGATTGAGGAATTAACCCTTACCAATTTTGTAACTTACGAAACATACATCCCATGAAAGAGGCATCATACAATGAATATGTAAATACACATAAATTAAAGTGTATTACACAAAGAATACAATTATGGGCAGTACATATACCACACAAAATGAAATAGTGGCAATGTGGCATGAATCTCACGGGAATAAGGAGTGAGGTGAAAACCCCTTACCTTGCACTTTCCTTTAGTCGAGGGTATGTTTAACCTCCTGTACGAAGATTGTAGTATGTTATTCAATTATACCAGAACCATATTAATATTTATGATATCATACATGATTCATTTATGACTTTATGTTACCCATTTAATAATAATTTCCATGTTAAGTTAACATTTCGGGTAAAAATCACATTCTTTATCGTACGTGTTTTAACTTGTTACTCTTTGTTGTATCACTTAGATCATGATTTAAATACTTCCAGAATATAAAAAGTGATAAATATATCATATATATTTAGAATATAAATATTTATAATAGACATATATATGAAAATGAAAACACCGTTTATGGAGACGGTAGTCCGTACGTACGCATAAACGCTGTTTCTGTTTTCATATAGTATTGAACGGAAGTAAGTGAATAAGATATATGTAAGTACATAAATCCTTATATATATAAATATATATATCTCCAATAGTATTATTATTTCATATATTACATACTTATTAGTAATATATATTTTTATAATCGTCGATGAATTGTGAACTTGGAAATGAATCTCATCGCGTCGTGTAGACGGTAATCCGTACGTACGCACGAGCGAAAATATCATTCTTTTGATATTAAAATAATATATAATTGGATGGTATATCATATATACATAATCCTTATAATTTTATATTTATTATTTACATCAACTAAAAATCATTATTATACCCATCCAAATAATAATGTATTGAATAACAATTACACCACGACGTGGAGACGGTAAGCCGAACGTACGCATGTATGGTGACATGTCATTCAAAGGATGGATAGAATATTGAATATGGTTGTACCATATTTATAATAACATCATAGTCTATAGGAGATACTGGAGTTATTATTTTAGAATATAAATAACAAAGAAAGAAGAATTTGAAGAAGAAAGGAATTTGAAAGAGGGTGGTGAAAACATCACCTCTTCTTCGGGTTCTTCATTTTGATTTGATCAAAAGGGCTCCTTAGGTTGGATTTATGATCAAACTAAGGCCTCTATGTTGAAGTTAGGGAAGTATAGAGTGTTTTTTGGTAGGGTTTTTCCGAACCAAAAGGTTTTTAAGGTGTGAAGAATTGGTTAGAAGTTGGGTCCTTTTATAAGGGGGAGGAGGGGCTCTTTAGAAAAAACTTAAAGTATTAATTTATAATAAATTCATATTCAGTTTATAATGGCTCAAAAGTGGATTATTTAACATTTAAGGTGGTTATGGGTCTAAATCCACTCAACCAATATAATTGAGACAGGTTTGGGTTATTATATTAACCTTATCTTTAAGTATTAACTCTTAGTTAATTAGTTTCACTTTTACAATGTCTCTTTGTATGTTTATGTTATATGGTTAATAAACATACTATATACATCCAAGAGACCCCCAAGTGGTCCATTAATGATAAAACTATCATGATATAAGTCTCTTGGACGAACCTTAGATTTTTAGGAATCAAAAATCAATTTATAATATAATATTTGTTTTAAAAACTCTTTTATGTCAATTTTGACACTATTCAATAATTGATTTTTGTAAAACTCATGAAAGAATTATTACTTAAAAAAATTAATTAAATAAATACTAACATGTCATATTATCCTAGAAAATTATTTGTATTTATAAAAAGTCTCAAATTAAATTTATTTGGGTATTTATAATATCAATTATTCTAATTTTTCATTAATTAGGTAATTACTGCATCACCATTGTGTCATAAATAAATTAAATTATATAATGTCTAAAAAATATAAATAAAATATAAGTATTTAGGAAATAGATTTCTATTTCTAATTAATATTTATAGTCGAAAATCCAACATATATAACCCTATGTAAAAATTGTTTTTCTAAAGGATATATGCTTATGTCATTTTTGAATTTATTTTAACTTAATTAAACAAAGTGTTCCTATCACCTACAAGTGGCTCCATGGGGTCCCAAAATCAACCCAAATATTCCCATGGTCGGATATGTATCCACCAATAAGGTTAGGACACGTTTTAGAGTAATTTAGTATTATTATAATATTATTGTTTAACCCTTATTTACCGGATTTACCCTTTAACCATGGTAAATAAATTATTTACCGAAGTAATTATTCAAAATGTCTAAAAATAAAAGTTACCTATTTACACAATTTGGACATCCTGATTCTAAATATGGAATCCATTTTTCCAAATTCAAAACATAGAAGTGCCAGAAATTAAATTAAAATAAATTCTTGCTGTCAAAACAAAAAGCGTGTTTTTAAGATATAATAACTATCAAAAGATTGATACTTGTTTATGTTCGGTTTAATTGTGAAATTATATCCAATGACCAAAATTTTATTAAATGGTAAAACTATATTCTAAATATAATTTTAAACCACTCAAATTCATAAATTATCACTATTAATTATTTGGATTACAAAAGTTGTTTTTAATTAAAATGTAGTAATATTCACTATTCATCAAAATATTAAAGTTACCTGAAAAGTACCAAAATTTCACCTTAGGCTAAATTCGATACTACGAATCCAAAAATGAATTCCATTTTGAGAGATAAAATTTCTAAAATTTTAAAAAGTAGGTATTACTATTCATAACGGCTACTTTGATTGGTCGTGGTGTGTGTTAGAACTTGAAGTTGCGTACAACACACGCTACTATATTATTCAAAGAGAAGCGTACCATGGAAGATCGGGGTGTTACATTCTCCCATCCTTCAATAAATTACGTCCTCACAATTTGATATTGTTATTTGAAAATAAAGGTTGAAAATAGAAAATATCTTTGTGAAAAAACGCACATCGGAAATTTGGTTTATAAAATTTAGTCTTAATAAGATGAAAAGAGAAATTAAAGGGTCACCACAAAATTATGATCTTGATTAGGAGGACATTGGTGGCAATTATAGACATATAATTGGAGAAAAACGTAAATATTTATAGGTAATGATTGAGGTCATCAATCACAAACAAGTTTAAAATTGAGGTCCTTAAATTCATCAATCTATGATGATTTAAAATACCATCGGTTCAACAAAACATAAGGTATTAGGATAACACATTTTTTACGTTTCAAAATATCTTCGTTGAAATCCCACATCGAAAAATGAATTAATGAGGCCTCTATTTAAAATAAAGAGTAGAAAGTATGAATATTAACGAAAATAACACATACTAGGGTGCCATGTAGGAAAATATGGATATGGAAGAGAAATATAACCATCAATTATCTGATGGAAAGTGGTAGAGAACATGGCTATAAAAAGGCCAACAATCCCAAAGCCATAAATTAGTGATGATATAAGGTACCATCTAGGACAACATTTTTGTTCTAAGTTCCTTTTCTTAATCTTGAGGAGTTTCTTTATGAGATTGGCTAAGATCATAAGGAGATATACTTACTTTATAATTAGAGTTTTATCCATTAATAAATTTCTACCACAAACTCATCTTTCACCCCAAAACATAATACAACTCAAAAATACTCTATTTATCCTAATCGTATAGGGTTCCAAATATAATGAATTTATAATTCACATATCAGACCCTTTATGTAATGAAACTACATTATACCATCCAGGAACTTCATATAGCACAATGGTAGGCGATAAATCCCAATTACACTATGGTTGTGGGTTTGATTCCCGCAGCTTTGTCTGACACGACGGGTCATCACACGGTCTGCGTGTTGTCCTATTATAAAAATCCAAAAAATAACCTTTCAAACTTAATCCATTCCAACCATTAAACTTATCCAAAATACTATTATCCAAACTCACAGTACAAAATTTACAAGGAAGTTAAACATAATTAAGATCCTTTTTGTCGTGTACAAACATGTGAACACATTCATCATGTATTCTTTTAAAACACTGCAACATCCGGAATTACCATAAAACCTTATTGATTACATTCATGATCCCTTATTCCTTAAAGAATAATAGATATAATCCTTCAATCCAAAAAAATATTGTAAACCCCAACAATGATGGAATATACAAATCATTAATCAGTTTCAAGGTAGTCAAGAATATCCAATATAATTTATCCAAATCAATCATGTATTATTCTAAAATCACTACCTCGGTATCAGAACCATATTATGGTTTATCTTTCTCTCAACCATATATTTTCCAAAAATTTAACCAGCTATTGAGTCACTTTTCTTTGTTCCACACAATCTCAAGTCCTTAATGAAATAGTACTGCAGTACAATCCTTATATACTCCATAATTATTATAACAAGTACATTTTTGATAAAACACTCAAATGACATAATCAACATAAGAACTATAATAATTCCTCTTCATCTGTGGTAGTATCATAACTTGATTATTATCCAATAGAATCATTTGCGGCATATTCTGATGAGTGGGACATAGGTTCGCGTAGTGTCCAAACTCCTAGCAAATGAAGCATTGTACATTTAAAACCATTTTCTTACCCTTGCAGTCACATACTTTGTGCCCTTTTCCTCCACACTTATAACAAACTCTCATTCCTTTCAGGAAAGTTCCAGGGTGTTTCTTCCCAAAATTATCACATATGGGAAAATTCTTCTTTTCCCTCTTCCCTTTATCCATCTTTCCCTCTTCCATCCTTTTCTTCTCTTGCTTCCCTTCAAATCCATAGGACTCAGTAAACTCTTTACTTATCTTATCAACACATGATATTATTTCTTCATATGATGATGATACATGGGAGACTATTTCTCTTATAAATTATGGATTAAGACCACGAAAGATATGATCCTTCTTTCTCTTTGGATCATGTGCATTGTTGGAGTTCTCATTCCTTCTACTGGGCCCCATTTCTAAACAATGGCATACAGTAGATTATTTTATGAATAACAATACCTAATCCCAAACTTGTAAAGCATATAACATAAATTAAATAGTTTATGGATATAATCCATAATAATAAAAATGTCTCCTTTGAGGATGTATATACTCATAATCCCTTCATAATGGTTTGTAAAGAAAATGAGAATTATCCTAAGCATATCCCCTGGGAGTGTTGTAACCAAGAGTGCAGCAAGGCCCGTTGTTGTGCACCAGTTCCCATTCGAGTCTAGATCAAGGTGGTGTTTTTGGGTTTTACCTCTAGGTACATCTGTGCCAGAGCCACCTCTACCTGCTCATATCCAGACATGGATGTATTGCTCAGAAAACTCACAAAATCTCTACACTACCAAAATTCTAGGAAGTTTTCCTATACTAATCCTCAAAGTCTATCTTAGGGCTATGTGATCTAATCAGAGTTTATCTAAATCTAGTTTCCAAGGTTATTGCTAAACTTTCTCTAATACCAACTGTAACGCCCCGACCCTAGTTACCCAGAGTCGGTGCATTATTTTAATACATTGGCATGATTACAAGGAATCAAGTCCCGAAGGACCGATCAGTTTAGCAGTCTTGGAAAAATAGATCACATACATGAATTTTACATTTTCACTTTAAGACGTACAAAACAACATAAATAATATTTATGAATGCTATTATTCCCTTGTATTAACCCTACATATCAATCACATTACACTTCTTGGAATCCTGGGAAAAATAAAACATAGAAAGGGGTGAGCTCAATTGCTCAGTAAGGGTAAGCAATACAACGGAAACTTTCAAAAATAAGCATAAACATTTAAGGCAATGTATAAAACTAAAACAAAAGCCTTTTAAATTTGAACTTCAGAATAATATGGTAGAAATAAAATTAAATAATTCCATTTACGTATTCACATGGATATTATACTAATCAAATAATCACATGCAATATCACTAACCATTTTCATAATGATGAAATGCATAATGCCAGACTATCATAACCACGTATCCAAGGCCTCGTGCCAAGACTACAAATAAAATTTTATCAAGGCCTCGTGACAAGACACTAATTTGTCTCATGATACCTACCAATGCATCGAGGAGCTATAGCGGGCTCCACCCATCACATATTAAGTCCAATGCATTCCCATATGAAAAGGTTTAAACATAACATAAACATTTGTATTAAAACTAGCATACGAAATGTCAATACTTTCTCCATAAACCATGAATGGTACAAAAATAACACATCCACGGTCAAACATATCACAAAACCTTCAATGGAAGTTTTGTATAATAAATCAACTTCAAATGAGCTTAAAATCCATCAAAGGAAGTTGACATAGATGAAAATGATGAGTAAAATTTTTTGAGAGAAATATCCTTTTTGTAAAATCATTTAAAAGTCACACATTTATAAAGGAAGTAATTTTAAAAGAGATTTTTGAATCAAAGTGTCCCATACCACTTAGAAACTTTTGAAAAGAATTATTATTTCAAAACATTCATGTCCATATAAATAAATCCTTAAAATCATTTTGAAAACATGGACATTAATTAAAAATATTTATAAAGATAAATCATTAAAACATTTGAAATTCTGATCCTGATAAAGAGTACCTTTCAAAATCCTTAAAATCTTCATTTTGAAATCATTTTTATGAAAAATGGATATGGATGATAAAAATTTCCCAGTAAATACTTACACATAAACAATCTCGGATAATGATGAGATTGAGGAATTAACCCTTACCAATTTGGTAACTTACGAAACATACATCCCATGAAAGAGGTATCATACAATGAATATGTAAATACACATAAATTGAAGTTTATTACACAAAGAATACAATTATGGTCTGTACATATACCACACAAAAGGTAATAGTGGCAATATGGCATGAATCTCACGGGAATAAGGAGTGAGATGAAAACCCCTTACCTTGCACTCTCCTTTAGTCGAGGATACGTTTAACCTCCTATACGAAGATCTTAGTATGTTATTAAATTATACCAGAACCATATTAATATTTATGATATCATACATGATTCATTTATGACTTTATATTACCCATTTAATAATAATTTCCATGTTAAGTTAACATTTCGGGTAATAATCACTTTTTTTATCGTACGTGTTTTAACTTGTTACTCTTGGTTGTATCACTTAGATCATGATTTAAAAACTTCCAGAATATAAAACATGATAAATATATCATATATATTTATAATATAAATATGTATAATAGACATATATATGAAATGGAAAACACCGTTTATGGATACGGTAGTCCGTACGTACGCATAAACGTTGTTTCTATTTTCATATAGTATTGAACCGAAGTAAGTGAATAAGATATATGTAAGTACATAAATACTTATATATATAAATATATATATATACAGTAGCATTATTATTTTATATATTACATACTTATTAGTAATATATATTTTTATAATCATCGATGAATGGTGAACTTGGAAATGAATCTCATCACGTCGTGGATACGGTAATCCGTACGTACGCACGAGCAAAAATATCATTCTTTTGATATTAAAATAATATATAATTTGATGGTATATCATATATACAGAATAATTATAATGTTATATTTATTATTTACATCAAATACACATCATTATTATACCCATCCAAATAATAATGTATTGAATAACAATTACACCACGACGTGGAGACGGTAAGCCGTACGTACGCACGTATGGTGACATGTCATTCAAAGGATGGATAGAATACTGAATATGATTGTACTATATTTATAATAACATCACAATATATAGGAGATACTGGATTTATTATTTTAGAATATAAATAATAAATAAAGAAGAATTTGAAGAAGAAAGGAACTTGAAAGAGGGTGGTGAAAACATTACCTCTTCTTCGGGTTCTTCCTTTTGATTTGATCAAAAGGGGATCCTTAGGTTGACTTTATGATCAAACTAAGGCCTCTATGTTGAATTGAGGGAATTTTAGAGAGTATTTTGGCAAGGTTTGGCCGAACAAAAAATCTTTTAAGGTGTGAATAATTGGTTAGAAGTTGGGTCCTTTTATAAGGGGGAGGAGGGGCTCTTTAGGAAAAACTTAAAGTATTAATTTATAATAAATTAATATTCGGTTTCTAATGGATCCAAAGTGTATTATTTAAATTTTAAGGTGGGGATGGGTCGAAAACCACTCAACAAATAGAATTTAGACAGGTTTGGGTTATTATATTAACCTTATCTTTAAGTATTAACTCTTAGTTAATTAGTTTCACTTTTACAATGTCTCTTTGTAGTTTTATATTATATGGTTAATAAACTTACTATATACATCTAAAAGACCCCCCAAGTGGTCCATTAATGATACACCTATCATGATACAAGTCTCTTGGACGAACCTTAGATTTTTAGGAATTTAATATCAATTTATAATATAATATTTTTTTTAAAAACTCTTTTATGTCAGTTTTGACACTATTCAATAATTGATTTTTTCAAAACTCATAAAAGAATTATTAATTCGAAAAAAGTTAATTAAATAAATCCTAACATGTCATATTAGCCTATAAAATTATTTTTATTTATTCAAAGTCTCAAATTAAATTTATTTGGATATTTATAATATCGATTATTCTAATTTTTCATTAATTAGGTAATTACTTCATCACCATTCTGTCATAAATAAATTAAATTATCTAATGTCTAAAAATTATAAATAAAATATAATTATGTATTAAATCTTTTTATATTTCTAATTAATATTTATAGTCAAAAATCCAACATATATAACCCTATGTAAAAAAAAATTCGAAAAGATATATGCTTATGTCATTTTTGTATTTATTTTAACTTAATTAAAATAAAGTGTCCCTATCACCTACAAGTGGCTCCATGGGGTCCTCAAATCAACCCAAAGATGCCCCGGGTCGGACATTTATCCACCAATAAGGTTAGAACACGTTTTAGGGTAATTTAGTATTATTATAATATTATTTTGTAACCCTTATTTACCGGATTTACCCTTTAACCATGGTAAATAAAATATTTACCGAAGTAATTATTCAAAATGTCTAAAAATAAAAGTTACCTATTAACACAATTTGGACATCCTGATTCAAAATATGGAATCCATTTTTCCAAATTCAAAACACATAAGTGGCAGAAATTAAATTAAAATTAATTCCCGCTGTGAAAACAAAAAGCGTGTTTTTAAGATATAATAACTATCAAAAGATTGATACTTGTTTATGTCCGGTTTAATTGTGAAATTATGCCCAATGACCAACATTGTATTAAATGGTAAAAATATATTCTAAATATACTTTAAAACCACTCAAATTCATAAATTATCACTATTAATTATTTGGATTAAAAAAGTTGTTTTTAATTAAAATTTAGTAATTTTCACTATTCATCAAAATATTAAAGTTATCCGAAAAGTACCAAAATTTCACCTTAGGCTAAATTCGATACTCCAAATCCAAAAATAAAGTCCATTTTGATAGATAAAATTTCTAAAATTTTAAAAAGTAGGTATTACTATTCATAATGGCTACTTTGATTGGTCATGGTGTGTGTTAGAACTTGAAGTTGCGTACAACACACGCTACTCTATTATTCAAAGAGAAGCGTACTGTGGAAGCTCGGGGTGTTACATTCTCCCCTCCTTCAATAAATTTCTTCGTCGTAATTTTATATTGCTCTTTGAAAATAAATGTTGAAAATAGAAAATATCTTTGTGGAAAAACCCACATCGGAAATTTGGTTAATAAAATTTAGTCTTAATAAGATGAAAAGAGAAATGAAAGGGTCACCACAAAATTATGATCTCGATTAGGAGGACATTGGTGGAAATTATAGACATATAATTTGAGAAAAATGTAAATATTTATAGGTAGTAATTGAGGTCATCAATCACAAACAAGTTTAAAATTGAGGTCCTTAAATTCATCAATCTATAATGATTTAAAATACCATCGGTTCAACAACACATAACGTATTAGGATAACACATTTTTGACGTTTCAAAATATCTTAGTTGAAATCCCACATTGAAAAATGAATTATCGAGGCCTCTATTTAAAATAAAGAGTAGAAAGTATGAAGATTACCGAAAATAACACATACTAGGGTGCCATGTAGGAAAATATGGATATGGAAGAGAAATCTATCCATCAGTTATCTGATGGAGATTGGTAGAGAACATGGCTATAAAAAGGCCCAAAATCCCAAAGCCATAAATTAGTGATGATCTAAGGTACCATCTAGGCCAACATTTTTGTTCTAAGTTCATTTTATTAATGTGGAGGAGTTTATTTATGAGATTGGCTAAGATCATAAGGAGATATACTTACTTTATAATTATAGTTTTATCCATTAATAAATTTCTACCACAAACTCATCTTTCACCCCAAAACATAATACAACTCAAAAATACTCTATTTATCCTAATCGTATAGGGTTCCAAATATAATGAATTTATAATTCACATATCAGGCCCTTTATGTAAATAAACTACATTATACCATCTAGGAACTTCATGTAGCACAATGGTAGGCGATAAATCCCATTTGCACTATGGTTGTGGGTTTGATTCCCGCAGCTTTGTCTGAAACGACGGGTCATCACACGGTCTGCATGTTGTCCTTTTATAAAAATACAAAAATAACCTTTCAAACTTAATCCATTCCAACCATTAAACTTATCCAAAATACTATTATCCAAACTCACAGTCCAAAATTTACAAGGAAGTTAAACATAATGAAGATCCTTTTTGTTGTGTAATAACATGTGAACACCTTCATCATGTATTCTTTTAAAACACTACAACATCCGGAATTACCATTAAACCTTATTGATTACTTTCATGATCCCTTATTCCTTAAAGAATAATAGATATACTCCTTCAATCCAAGAAAAATTTTGTAAACCCAAACAATGATGGAATATACAAATCATTAATCAATTTCAAGGTCGTCAAGAATATCCAATATAATTTATCCAAATCAATCATGTATTATTATAAAATCACTACCTCGGTATTAGAACCATATTATGGTTTATCTTTCTCTCAACCATATATTTTCCAAAAATTTAACCTGCTATTGAGTCACTTTTCTTTGTTCCACACAATCTCAAGTCCTTAAAGAAATAGTACTGCATTACAATCCTTATATACTCCATAATTATTATAATAAGTATATTTTTGATAAAACACTCAAATGACATAATCAACATAAGAACTATAACCATTCCTCTTCATCTGTGGTAGTATCATAACTTTATTATTATCCAATAGCATCATTTGCGGCATATTCTGATGACTGGGACATAGGTTCGCGTAGTGTCCAAACTCCTTGCAAATGAAGCATTGTACATTTGAAACCATTTTCTTACCCTTGCAGTCACGTACTTTGTGCCCTTTTCCTCCACACTTATAACAAACTCCCATTCCTTTCAGGAAAGTTCCAGGGTGTTTCTTACCAAAATTATCACATATGGTAAAATTCTTCTTTTCCCTCTTCAATTTATCCATCTTTCCCTCTTCCATCCTTTTCTTCTCTTGATTACCTTCAAATCCATAGGACTCAGTAAACTCTTTACTTATCTTATCAACACATGATATTATTTCTTCATATGATGATGATACATGGGAGACTATTTCTCTTATAAATTATGGCTTAAGACCACGAAAGATATGATCCTTCTTTCTCTTTAGATCATGTGCATTGCTGGAGTTCTCATTCCTTCTACTGGGCCCCATTTCTAAAAAATGGCATACAGTAGATTAGTTTATGAATAACAATACCTAATCCCAAACTTGTAAAGCACATAACATAAATTAAATAGTTTATGGATATAATCCATAATAATAAAAATGTATCTTTTGAGGATGTATATACTCATAAGCCCTTCATAATGGTTTGTAAAGAAAATGAAAATTATCCTAAGCATATCCCCCAGGAGTGTTGTAACCAAGAGTGCAGCAAGGCCCGTTGTCGTGCACCAGTTCCCATTCGAGTCTAGATCAAGGTGGTGTTTTTGGGATTTACCCCTAGGTACATCTGTGCCAGAGCCGCCTCTACCTGCTCATATCCAGACGTTGATGTATTGCTCAGAAAACTCACAAAATCTCTACACTACCAAAATTCTAGGAAGTTTTTCTATACTAATCCTCAAAGTCTATCTTAGGGCTATGTGCTCTAATCAGAGTTTATCTAAATCTAGTTTCCAAGGTTATTGCTAAGATTTCTCTAATACCAACTGTAACGCCCCAACCCCAGTTACCCAGATTCGGTGCATTATTTTAATACATTGGCATGATTACAAGGAATCAAGTTCCGAAGAACTGATCAGTTTAGCAGTCTTGGAAAAATAGATCACATACATGAATGTCACATTTTCACTTTAATATGTACAAAACAACATAAATAATCTTTATGAATGCCATTATTCCCTTGGATTAACCCTGCATATCAATCACATTACACTTCTTGGAATCCTGCGAAAAATAAAACCTAGAAAAGGGTGAGCTCAATTGCTCAGTAAGGGTAAGCAATACAGCGGAAACTATCAAAAATAAGCATAAACATTTAAGGCAATGTATAAAACTAAAACAAAATCCTTTTAAACTTGAACTTCAGAATAATATGGAAGAAATAAAATGAAATAATTCCATTTACTTATTCACATGGATATTCTACTAATAGAATAATCACATGAAATATCACTAACCACTTTCATAATGATGTAATGCATAATGCCAGACTATCATAACCACGTAGCCAAGGCCTCCTGCCAAGACTACAAATAAGATTTTGTCAAGGACTCATACCAAGACACTAATTTGTCTCATGAGACCTACCGATGCATCAAGGAGCTATAGCGGGCTGCACCCATCACATATTAAGTCCAATGCATTCCCATATGAAAAGGTTTAAACATAACATAAACATTCGTATTAAAACTAGCATACGAAATTTCAATACTTTCTCCATAAACCATGAATGGTAAAAAAATAACACATCCATAGTCAAACAAATCACAAAACTTTCAATGGAAGTTTTTTATAATAAATCAACTTCAAATGTGTTGAGCAATGTATTGTTTTCAAACAATTCAAAATAATGTTTTTTTAAAGGGGGAGATTATTTTAAATAATACTCTGTCTCTTTATGATGATTTTGATGCTCACAAATACCCTTAATTATTTACTAATTATTTCGTTGAGTATTTTGCAGGAATTTATTTTATTTATTTATTTCATACAACGAGATTTCATACTTTATTTATTCCGAGATCAATTTTAGCGCGTTCTGGAATCACTGTAGCGCGAGATCAATTTTAGCGCGTTCTGGAATCACTGTAGCGCGAGATCAATTTTAGCGCGTACTGGAATCACTGTTCATACCCTACGTTGATGAACGTAACGTATGGATGAAAAGTTTACTTTTTATGTTAAAAGAAACGTATGGTTAAGGAACCTTACGTTATTTTGAAACGTATGGTTAATGAACCTTACGTTGTTGAAAAGTATGGAAGAAGAACATTACGTTTGGAAGGAACCTTACGTTTTTATTGTTGGACAAGTATGGAAGAGAAACTGTACGTTAGTTTTCAGTGTTGAGTTTGTTTCTCAAAAGTATGGATCATCAACCTTACTTTTATAATCAACCGTACGTTCTTTGGAGAGTTGAAGTAAGACAAAGTATGGATGATCAACCCTACGTTTGAATGCTGAAGAGAAAGTATGTATGTTCAACCTTACGTTTGAGCTTACGTTCTGAACCTTACGTTTGTGAACCTTACGTTTGTAAACCTTACGTTTGGAGCCACGTCATCAACCCTACGTTTGGCGTCGGGATATTTTTGACAGACGATATTTCCTTTTGCATTGGTCAAACAAGCGGATTATTAAGCGGATTTCGAGCCGATTCTTAAGTACGACTTTGACTGAATCAAAGACGATTTTCAACGGATTAATGATTGATTTAAACGGAGCTTTTTTATGCCGATTCTTCAGGGGAGTTACAATGGCTCTGTTATTTCATTTAATATCGCGAATCTAAAGGAGATTTTCATGGATCTATTTATGCGGAAGATTTTCTCAGATTTGAATATATATATGTTCTATCTTGGAAACTTCGGATATATATATACACAGGAAAGTGTATGAAATATTTAGATTGATCTTTTAATGAGCAAGAAACAGAGACTGTGTGAAGGCGTTCTTTTCTGGTGATCGAGAAGAAGTGTAAAACCTTTATTACCGAAGGAAGATCTTGATAGCAGATTCACGTGTTCTACATCGACTATCTGTTGTGAATCTACTGCTGCTGAAGTTGTGAAGTTTCTTGTAATATCTATTGCAACTGGATCGACTCAGAACTGTTTTGATTACAGATCTTTATTTTCTGAAGACGACGATCTATCTACTGTCAATTGCATTCTGTTGCAATTGTGAAGAACAACTGGAGAAGTGTTTTCTTTATCGAAACCCTTTTTATTTTTGAGTGATCAGCTTCTCGTTCTAAGCTGTGTGGGTTCGTGTTTGAACCAGGAAGGCTGTGTTTGCCTGAAACTTGTAAAGGTGTCAACTGCCTGTACTCAGTTGTGAACAGGTCTGTGGAAATGAGGACCAGATAGTGAAAATTTCCAAGATCGTGGATTTGAGCGTTGGTGGAGTGGACTAGGGGCCTTCTGTTCCCCGAACCACTATACATCTGTGTGTTCATGCTTTTACTTTTTCTGCTGCATATTTAATCGTGCTAAAGCATAGTGGACAGAATTTGTCTAAATTGAAGAAATTGTAATAATTTTGAAAAGACACAATTCACCCCCCCCCCCTCTTGTGTGTAATCCGTAGATTCAGATCCAACAATTGGTATCAGAGGAGGAGCTTCTTATTTTTAAAGTCTTATCAAGCTAGAAGTATTTAAAGATTATACATAGTGTATCATGGCTGATACGAGAGAGGGAATGTCAATGGTCAGAGCACCTTACTTTAATGGAGATAATTATGGCTGCTGGAAATCACGTATGATTATTTATCTGAAAAATCTTGGTTACAAAGTCTATTCAAAGATTCTGACTCCCTATGAAATTCCTGAAAATCCCGATACATGGAGTGCTGCTACAGAGGCTGAGTATGACATGAATTCAAAAGCTATGAATGCAATCATCTGTGGTCTAGGACCGGATGAATTTAACAGAGTATCTCAATGCCCGACTGCATATGAAATGTGGAAAATAATAGCTGTTGCTTATGAAGGAACAGATAATGTAAGACAGATGAGATATGCAACTGCTAAATTAAAATTCGATACTTTCAGAATGATTGAAGGAGAGAGCATCACTCAGATGAATGGAAGATTGACAGAAATTGTCAATAATATAACAGCTCTAGGAGAACCAATCAAGCAGGCTGATCAAGCGTTAAAGGTACTGAGAGTACTTCCTACTCGATGGAATGGAATCTCTGCAGCAATCAGACAATCAACTTCTGTTAAAGATCTAACTATGAGAGAGCTGATTGGTACATTGATGATGTACGAGGCTGAAATGCAAGATGAGGTAAATGAGCATAAAGTCTACATAAAAAGGGAAAATACTGCTTTGAAAGTGACTTCTCAACAAAAGGATAGAAAGATGAAGAACAGAGAAGTAAGTGCTAAATCAGAAAGCTCTGATTCTTCAAATTCGGATGAAGAACTGGCTCAGCTAGCCAGAAGATTCAGAAAGTTCTACAGTAAGAAGAAAGACTTCAAGAAATCCTTCAAGAAGGATAGCAAGGAAGTGAGATGTTATGAATGCAAAAAGATGGGACATATCAGACCGGATTGCCCAAAATTGAAAGGTGCAAAGAAGAAGAAATTATTCAAAATAGATGATTATGAGCAGAAAGACAAGAAAGCTATGAAAGATACTTGGAGTGTTTCTGAAGACTCAAGTAATTCTTCTGAATCAAGCTCAGAGAAGGAGGAAGCCAATTTAAAAGCAAATATGTGTTTCATGGCTGAAACTGATGAGGTAGCATGTCACCAAAGAAAGAAAGAAATATGGTATATGGACAGTGGCTGCTCAAGACACATGAGTGGAACTTCAGCTAATTTCTCTTCTCTTACTCGAAAGGAAGGAGGACTTGTCACCTTTGGTGACAATGCCAAAGGAAAGATTATTGGTATTAGAACAGTTGGAGATCCAGAGACAGTCTCAATCAACAAAGTACTTTATGTACAAGGGTTAAAACACAATCTGATAAGTATCTCTCAACTCTGTGATGATAGATACACTGTTGATTTTACTAACAATAGTTGTACTGTTTCTAAAGATAAACTGTTTAAGTTTAGAGCACCCAGAACTGATAATGTTTATACTTTGGATTTGTATTCCTTGTGTAAACAACAAGTAAACTGCTTAACTGCTAATATAAGTGAATCCTGGATCTGGCATAGAAGACTTGGTCATTGCAATATATATGCTTTACATAAATTATCTAAGAAACATCTAGTTTCTGATTTGCCTAGTCTCAAATTTGAAAATGACAGATTCTGTGATGCATGTCAGCTTGGCAAGCAACACAAATCATCATTCAAATCTGTTAATAAAGTTGCTACAACTAAACCTCTAGAACTTATCCATATGGATTTGTTTGGACCTTCAAGAGTAGCAAGTTTAGCTGGTAAATTATATGTTTATGTATTAGTTGATGATTATTCTAGATTTACTTGGATTTTCTTTTTGAAATTTAAAAGTGAAGCTTTTAGTTTATTTGAAGGTTTTTGTAAATCTATTCAAAATGAAAAAGGTTTTAATATAATCTCATTGAGAAGTGATCATGGTGGAGAATTTGAGAACCAGGAATTTAATTCCTTTTGCTCAAACATGGGTATTAAACACACCTTCTCTGCTCCAAGAACACCTCAACAGAATGGGATTGTAGAAAGAAGAAATAGAACTATTCAAGAAATGGCTAGAACTATGTTAAATGAATATAGCCTACCTATATATTTCTGGGCAGAAGCTGTTAATACAGCTTGTTATATAATGAATAGAATTTTAATAAGACCTATTTTGAAAAAGACACCCTATGAACTATGGAATAACAGAAAACCTAAAGTAAATTACTTTAAAGTTTTTGGATGCAAGGTTTACATCTTGAATACCAAAGATAATCTTGGTAAATTTGATCCAAAATCTGATAAAGGTATTTTCTTAGGATATTCTGCAACCTCCAAAGCTTATAGAGTCTATAATAAAAAGTCAAGGATTGTTGAAGAATCAGTTCATGTGAAATTTGATGAATCTGATCCTTTTGAGAAAAGGATAGAACAAATAGATGAACCTGATTCTAATGAAAACATGAGACTTGAGCATTTAAAGAATGATTTTGAAAATGATATAAAAGAAATTCAGTCCAGTTCAGAAGAACATGACACTGAAGAACCTTTGAATGTAATGCCTAGACAGTCTAGAACCTTAAAGAATCACCCTTTAGAATCTGTGATAGGTGACTTAGAGACTGGTATTCAAACTAGAAGAAACCTTGGAAACATAGTTGAATTCTCTGCTTTCCTATCCCAACAAGAACCTAAGACCATAGAAGAAGCCTTAGATGATGAGAGCTGGGTAATAGCAATGCAGGATGAATTGAACCAGTTCAAGAGAAATAAGGTTTGGGAATTAGTTGAAAGACCACATGATTATCCAGTAATAGGAACTAAATGGGTCTTTAGGAATAAACAGGATGATCAAGGGATAATAACTAGAAATAAAGCAAGATTAGTAGCTAAAGGATATAATCAAGAAGAAGGAATAGATTATGATGAGACCTTTACACCTGTAGCCAGGTTAGAAGCCATTAGAATCCTTTTAGCCTATGCATCTTATATGAATTTTAAATTATTTCAGATGGATGTTAAATCTGCCTTTTTAAATGGTTATTTAATGGAGGAAGTTTATGTTGAGCAACCTCCTGGTTTTGAAAATTCTCAAAAACCAGATTCTGTTTTCAAACTTACTAAAGCTCTTTATGGCCTTAAACAAGCACCTAGAGCTTGGTATGAAAGACTAAGTTCTTTTCTTTTGAAAAATGATTTTACGGTTGGACTGGCAGATCCAACACTCTTTAAGAAAACTGTGAAAAATAATGTTTTGTTGGTTCAAATTTATGTTGATGATGTAATTTTTGGATCAACCAATAAAATTCTTTGTCATGAATTTTCAGAATTAATGCAAAAAGAATTTGAAATGAGTATGATGGGAGAATTAAATTTCTTTTTGGGTCTTCAAATATTTCAAAAAGATTTTGGAAATGTTTTAAATCAATGCAAATACATTACTGATTTACTTAAGAAATTTGGACTTGAAAACAGAAAGCCATTTACAACTCCTATGTGTACTAATATAAAACTTGATTTGGATGAAACTGGAAAATCAGTGGACAACAAGTTATATAGAGGTATGATTGGTAGTTTGTTATATCTTACTGCTAGTAGACCAGATATAATGTATTCAGTATGTATTTGTGCTCGATTTCAATCAAATCCCAAAGAATCCCATTTAACTGCTGTTAAAAGAATTTTTAGATATTTAAAAGGTACTATTTATCAATCTCTGCTTTATCCAAAAACCTCTGATTTTAATTTAATTTCATATTCAGATGCTGACTTTGGAAGCTGTAGATTAGATAGGAAGAGTACTTCAGGAACATGTCACTTTTTAGGGAAGTCTTTAGTATCATGGTCTAGTAAGAAACAACACTCAGTTGCCCTGTCCACAGCCGAGGCAGAATATGTGTCTGCAGGTAGTTGCTGTGCACAGGTGTTGTGGATGAAAAACACTCTTATGGATTTTGGATTAAATTTCAATAATACACCTATTTTATGTGATAATACTAGTGCAATTAATATTTCAAAAAATCCTATTAGTCATTCTAGAACTAAGCACATTGATATAAGACATCACTTTTTAAGAGATCATGTGTTTAAAAAGGATATATTTTTAGAATTTGTAAATACAGAAAATCAATTAGCAGATATTTTTACTAAACCACTTCCCACGGCAAGGTTTGAATTTATTAAGGGGGAGTTAGGTTTATTTAATTTTAAATAGTTTTTTTTTAATCTTATTCTGTTTTCGAATTCTGCTTAATTTCTGTTTTCCGCTATAAGTAATTTTATTTTGTTTTAAATAAAAGTAATGATTAGTGATTACACGGGAATCAAGGCTGTCAGAACCGTTTCACCTTCTAAACTGCTTCACCTTTTTTCGGAAACCCTTTCGAAAACCTAAAACTGCACATCTGCTCCAAAACCCTTTTCTGAATCTTCAAACCCTAAACTTACGAACCTTCAGAAATCGTTGTTGGAATGGCAAAGACTAAGCGTCCAGATGAAGCCGAGAGCAGTGCTGAAAAGAAACCTAAGGTAGTTAGTCGGAAAATACTGCAAGGTAAAGTCATAGATTTAGAGTGGCTGTTTGAAACTAATTTACTGTTGAAGCAAGCGTTGTCGTTTCAAAGCCTTGAGCAAGCTTTTAATAGTGCAAATTCTGAGTTTCTATATGAGGCAGAAATGAGACATTTCTTTAGAACTGTTCAGTTTAGCCTTGGAGATACAGAGGATAGTTTATTGGCTCAAATAGAGGATAAGGACTTTTCAATATCATCTGTAGAGATAAGTCAAATTCTTAACTGCCCTCATGAAGGAGTTTTTCATTTCGATTTACGGAATATTGGAGATTCTGTACATAAGTCTGAAGACATTATGTCATTTCTGTTTGGAACCAGAGTGATAAAGAAGATGTTTATTAAGGATTTGGAGCCCGATCAGAAAATTTTGGTAAAATTTGTTCAGACTGGTTTAGCACCAAGAATGGCTGAGATGGAGAAAATCTTATACCCTGACATGTACATAATGTATCTTCTGATGTGTGATATTAAGTTTAATTTTCCTCGGTTTATGATAAGATATCTGAGTTACTGCTGTCAGAGTGAAGCAAGAATGACCTTTTTCCCTTATGGAAGGTTCATTTCTTTGTTTTTGTTTAAAAGAGGAATGATCAGATTGGTAGATGCTGGGGTGAAATGTCACCACTGTAATGTTTTTAATGCTGGAACTTTGAGGAAAGTAGGATACTTCTGGATCACAATTAAAGGAAAAACTCTTACCTGTTGGAGCTGAGGAAAACTCAGAGAGTGCTCAGGCTCAACCGGCTAAGTCCAAGGAGGGACAAACAGAATCAAGAGTTAGTACAGTGGCAAGGAGAATTAGTTTTGAGATGGAGGAAGTTGAGGAAGAGAGAAGTCAAGAAGGACTTCAATCTAGAAGGAAGAGGTCAATTGATGAAGAAATTATCTATCCTGCCTTGAAATCCTCTGAACCGTTCTTTTCTTATTCATTTGTGAGAGAAGCTGTTGTGGAGCAGACTGCACCGATAGAGGAACCAGCAGCTCAAACAGAAACTCAAAAAGAACCTCAATCTGCTGATGTGGCTGTTGAAAAAGTAATTCAACAAGAACAACTTATGGAGGCAGTGCCTGGTGAAGAAGTGGCCCGACCTCAAGATTTACATGAAAATATTGTTCTTGACCAATCAGTAGAAGTCAGAGAGACTACTGTTCGTGATGAACATACTTCTGAAGCTAATACAGAGGTACTTCAGGAAGATTTTTCAGTGGAAGAGTTTCAGGCTTCAAAAGAGAGTTCAGTGGATCAACCTTGTCAGGACAAGGACAAAGAACAGTCAGATGCAGATTCTTTACCACTTGCCCTGCTTCATCAAACTAATTCTGGACATGAGAATCAAGCACAGGGTGCCCCTGATTCGAGAAAAGAAGAAGTTGTTGAGTTGTACAAGCGTATCTCTCAGTTAGAATCTGAGAATGTTAGTCTCAGAAATTCTCTGAACTTAGAGCAGTTGAAGTTTCAGAAGCTGAAAGAATGTACTGTTTCAAGACAGGAAGTAGATTTGTTTAAGACTGATATGATGCATGCTGTTGATAAGTTAAAATCAGAGATGGTAAAGAAAGATGATTTGTCTGAGTTGAATATTTACATGGAGAATAAATTTGAGTCTGTTGCAAACAGTGCTGTGAGTGGATCAGGCTCTTCACCTGATTTGATTCGGAGATTTCAAGCAATTACTGCAGCAATGAGCAATATGAGTGACAGATTACACGATCTTCAGTGTAATAGTGCCCCTTTGTCAGTTTTGCTAGATAATCAGAGATTTTTAGTGGATCAGTTGACATCTGGAGAGCAACCGATTAGGATTCTTTTGAATCAGTTATCAGAAAAACTGGCTCTTTTTGTTGAAAAAGAAGAAAGAGTGCATGAGTTTTTCAGAGTTAATTTGATTGAAGAAATTCATATGACTCAAGAGAACAGAGATCTTATCATCAAGTTAGGAGATGGGATGCTTAAGAGGCTCAGAGAACAGTTTACAGAGATAAAGACCGCGATTCAAAGGAGATAGACACTTTTTTCCCTGTCTTATCTATGAACCTTGATTCCTCTGTATATCACAATCATTTATATATAACAGCTTGTGAATGAAAATTCTTTTCTTACTTCTTTTTTGTTTTGTTGTTTATTGATTTATGATTGAGTTAGCCAGTATAACAAATTCACTTATTCATACACAGTTAATTATAGCATTTAATTATAGTTCAGTGCAATATTGAATGTGTTCAAATCCGTAATTTTTCATTCTTTTTGATATCACAAAAAGGGGGAGAATTTGGATAAACACAACATTTAAATTCATTTGTTTCCTATGAAGAAATTTGGATATATGGGAGAATTTGGATATATACGAAATTTATCTTTTATCTATTTTTAGCTGAAAATTTATTTTTATGGGGGAGAAATTTTATTATAGTTAAATATTGTTTTAATCCTTTCAAAATTCTAAAATTTTATAAAACTAATTTTTCAATAAATATTGCAATTAAATTAGTTCTATTATTTTATGGGTTTTGTGATCATCAAAAAGGGGGATATTGTTGAGCAATGTATTGTTTTCAAACAATTCAAAATAATGTTTTTTTAAAGGGGGAGATTATTTTAAATAATACTCTGTCTCTTTATGATGATTTTGATGCTCACAAATACCCTTAATTATTTACTAATTATTTCGTTGAGTATTTTGCAGGAATTTATTTTATTTATTTATTTCATACAACGAGATTTCATACTTTATTTATTCCGAGATCAATTTTAGCGCGTTCTGGAATCACTGTAGCGCGAGATCAATTTTAGCGCGTTCTGGAATCACTGTAGTGCGAGATTAGTTTTAGCGCGTACTGGAATCACTGTTCATACCCTACGTTGATGAACGTAACGTATGGATGAAAAGTTTACTTTTTATGTTAAAAGAAACGTATGGTTAAGGAACCTTACGTTATTTTGAAACGTATGGTTAATGAACCTTACGTTGTTGAAAAGTATGGAAGAAGAACATTACGTTTGGAAGGAACCTTACGTTTTTATTGTTGGACAAGTATGGAAGAGAAACTGTACGTTAGTTTTCAGTGTTGAGTTTGTTTCTCAAAAGTATGGATCATCAACCTTACTTTTATAATCAACCGTACGTTCTTTGGAGAGTTGAAGCAAGACAAAGTATGGATGATCAACCCTACGTTTGAATGCTGAAGAGAAAGTATGTATGTTCAACCTTACGTTTGAGATTACGTTCTGAACCTTATGTTTGTGAACCTTACGTTTGTGAACCTTACGTTTGGAGCCACGTCATCAACCCTACGTTTGGCGTCGGGATATTTTTGACAGACGATATTTCCTTTTGCATTGGTCAAACAAGCGGATTATTAAGCGGATTTCGAGCCGATTCTTAAGTACGACTTTGACTGAATCAAAGATGATTTTCAACGGATTAATGATTGATTTAAACGGAGCTTTTTTATGCCGATTCTTCAGGGGAGTTACAACGGCTCTGTTATTTCATTTAATATCGCGAATCTAAAGGAGATTTTCATGGATCTATTTATGCGGAAGATTTTCTCAGATTTGAATATATATATATGTTCTATCTTGGAAACTTCGGATATATATATACACAGGAAAGTGTATGAAATATTTAGATTAATCTTTTAACGAGCAAGAAACAGAGACTGTGTGAAGGCGTTCTTTTCTGGTGATCGAGAAGAAGTGTAAAACCTTTATTACCGAAGGAAGATCTTGATAGCAGATTCACGTGTTCTACATCGACTATCTGTTGTGAATCTACTGCTGCTGAAGTTGTGAAGTTTCTTGTAATATCTATTGCAACTGGATCGACTCAGAACTGTTTTGATTACAGATCTTTATTTTCTGAAGACGACGATCTATCTACTGTCAATTGCATTCTGTTGCAATTGTGAAGAACAACTGGAGAAGTGTTTTCTTTATCGAAACCCTTTTTATTTTTGAGTGATCAGCTTCTCGTTCTAAGCTGTGTGGGTTCGTGTTTGAACCAGGAAGGCTGTGTTTGCCTGAAACTTGTAAAGGTGTCAACTGCCTGTACTCAGTTGTGAACAGGTCTGTGGAAACGAGGACCAGATAGTGAAAATCGCCAAGCTCGTGGATTTGAGCGTTGGTGGAGTGGACTAGGGGCCTTCTGTTCCCCGAACCACTATACATCCGTGTGTTCATGCTTTTACTTTTTCCGCTGCATATTTAATCGTGCTAAAGCATAGTGGACAGAATTTGTCTAAATTGAAGAGATTGTAATAATTTTGAAAAGACACAATTCACCCCCCCTCTTGTGTGTAATCCGTAGATTCAGATCCAACAAAATGATCTTAAATTCCATCAAAGGATGTTGACATAGATGAAAATGATGAGTAAAATTTTTTGAGAGAAATATCCTTTTTGTAAAATCATTTAAAAGTCACACATTTATAAAGGAATTAATTTTAAAAGAGATTTTTGAATCAAAGTGTCCCATACCACTTTGAAACTTTTGAAAATAATTATCATTTCAAAACATTCATGTCTATATAAATAAATCCTTAAAATCATTTTGAAAACATGAACATTAATTAAAAATATTTAGAAAGATAAATCTTTAAAACATTTGAAATTCTGATCTTGATAAAGAGTACCTTTCAAAATCCTTAAAATCTTCATTTTAAAATCATTTTTATAAAAAATGGACATGGATGATAAAAATGTCCCAGAAAATACTTACACATAAACAATCTCAGATAATGATGAGATTGAGGAATTAACCCTTACCAATTTGGTAACTTACGAAACATACATCCCATGAAAGAGGTATCATACAATGAATATGTAGATACACATAAATTAAAGTGTATTACACAAATAATACAATTATGGTCAGTATATATACCACACAAAAGGTAATAGTAGCAATATGGCATGAATCTCACGGGAATAAGGAGTGAGATGAAAACCTCTTACCTTGCACTTTCCTTTAGTCGAGGGTACGTTTAACCTTCTGTACGAAGATCTTAGTATGTTATTAAATTATACCATACCATATTAATATTTATGATATCATGCATGATTCATTTATGACTTTATATTACCCATTTAATAATAATTTCCATGTTAAGTTAACATTTCGGGTAATAATCACTTTCTTTATCGTACGTGTTTTAACTTGTTACTCTTGGTTGTATCACTTAGATCATGATTTAAATACTTCCAGAATATAAAACATGATAAATATATCATATATATTTAGAATATAAATATGTATAATAGACATATATATGAAATGGAAAACACCATTTATGGAGACGGTAGTCCGTACGTACGCATAAATGCTGTTTCTGTTTTCATATAGTATTGAACGGAAGTAAGTGAATAAGATATATGTAAGTACATAAATCATTATATATATAAATATATATATCTCTAGTAGAATTATTATGTCATATATTACATACTTATTAGTAATATATATTTTTATAATCGTCGATGAATGGTGAACTTGGAAATGAATCTCATCGCGTCGTGGAGACGGTAATCCGTACGTACGCACGAGCAAAAATATCATTCTTTTGATATTAATATAATATATAATTGGATGGTATATCATATATAAATAATCCTTATAATGTTATATTTATTATTTACATCAAATACACATCATTATTATACCCATCCAAATAATAATGTATTGAATAACAATTACACCACGACGTGGAGACGGTAAGCCATACGTACGCACGTATGGTGACATGTCATTCAAATGATGGATAGAATACTAAATATGTTTGTACCATATTTATAATAACATCACAGTATATAGGAGATACTCTATTTATTATTTTAGAATATAAATAACAAATAAAGAATAATTTGAAGAAGAAAGGAACTTGAAAGAGGGTGGTGAAAACATTACCTCTTCTTCAGGTTCTTCCATTTGATTTGATCAAAAGGGATCCTTAGGTTGGCTTTATGATCAAAATAAGGACTCTATGTTGAATTGAGGGAAGTTTAGAGAGTATTTTGGCAGGGGTTTTCTGAACCAAAAGGCTTTTAAGATGTGAAGAATTGGTTAGAAGTTGGGTCCTTTTATAAGGGAGAGGAGGGGCTCTTTAGGAAAAACTTAAAGTATTAATTTATAATAAATTCATATTCGGTTTCTAATGGCTCAAAAGTGGATTATTTAAATTTTAATGTGGGGATGGGTCGAAAACCACTCAACAAATGAAATTTATATAGGTTTGGGTTATTATATTAACCTTATCTTTAAGTATTAACTCTTAATTAATTAGTTTCACTTTTACAATGTCTCTTTTTATTTTTATATTATATGGATAATAAACTTACTATATACATCAAAGATACCCCCAAGTAGTCCATTAATGATACACCTATCATTATATAAGTCTCTTGGCCAAATAGTATATTTTTAGGAATTTAATATCAATTTATAATATAATATTTGTTTTAAAAACTCTTTTATGTCAATTTTGACACTATTCAATAATTGATTTTTGTAAAACTCATAACAGAATTATTACTTCGCAAAACTTTAATTAAATAAATTCTAACATGTCATATTATCCTGTAAAATTATTGGTATTTATAAAAAGTCTCAAATTAAATTTATTTGGGTATTTATAATATCGATTATTCTAATTGTTCATTAATTAGGTAATTACTTCATCTCCATTCTGTCATAAATAAATTAAATTATATAATGTCTAAAAATTATAAATAAAATATAATTATGTAGGAAATCTTTTTATATTTCTAATTAATATTTATAGTCGAAAATCCAACATATATAACCCTATTTAAAAATTGTTTTTCTAAAAGATATATGCTTATGTCATTTTTGTATTTATTTTAACTTAATTAAAATAAAGTGTCCCTATCACCTACAAGTGGCTCCATGGGTTCCCAAAATTGACCCAAATATTCCCATGGTCGGAAATGTATACACCAATAAGGTTAGGACACGTTTTAGGGTAATTTAGTATTATTATAATATTATTTTTAACCCTTATTTACCAGATTTACCCTTTTACCATGGTAAATAAAATATTTACCGAAGTAATTATTCAAAATGTATAAAAATAAAAGTTACTTATTTACACAATTTGGACATACTAATTCCAAATATGGAATCCATTTTTCCAAATTCAAAATACAGAAGTGGCAGAAATTAAATTAAAATTAATTCCCGCTGTCAAAATAAGAAGCGTGTTTTTAAGATATAATAACTATCAAAAGATTGATACTTATTTATGTCCGGTTTAATTGTGAAATTATGCCCAATGACCAAAATTGTATTAAATGGTAAAACTGTATTCTAAATATAATTTAAAACCACTCAAATTCATAAATTATCACTATTAATTATTTGGATTAAAAAAGTTGTTTTTAATTAAAATTTATTAATTTTCACTATTCATCAAAATATTAAAGTTATCCGAAAAGTACCAAAATTTCACCTTAGGATAAATTAGATACTCCGAATCCAAAAATGAAGTCCATTTTGAGAGATAAAATTTCTAAAATTTTAAAAAGTAGGTATTACTATTCATAACCGCTACTTTGATTGGTCGTGGTGTGTGTTAGAACTTGAAGTTGCGTACAACACACGCTACTGTATTATTCAAAGAGAAGCGTACCGTGGAAGCTCTGGGTGTTACATGAATCTCAAAAACAATCGGTGTGATAAAACACCTCCAAACCAGCTGGATAAACTGAGAATGATATGTGAGAGTGTGATAGAAAACTATTTATTTTACCCTACCCTTATAATGAATAAAAAATGGATGTATGAGGGTATCCATATAAAAATAACCCCAGTCAAACTATAAGAATGGCCCCAAAAATGGGTTTCCAGAAATGGTTTATGATGTGAATAGGGGGTTTATAGGGTTATTCCTCCTCCAATAAGAGGTAAGACAATCTTGATCCACACATTAATGGTTTACACCATATGATAATATCATAAATTCTTATAAGTAGAAGCTTTTTCCCACTACTATCGCGTTCATGGCATGAACAATCATCACGGATGGTTATTCAAGGTGTATATTCTCTTTGACACCATGAATAGCCATCTTTGTAATGTTTTAGTATCCTGATCACCCATTCATTTCTCTAAAATCCTTAAAAACTTATTATTCATCAATAAATCCTCCAACAACATCCATAAAACCTTTTAAGTACATGATAATAATCAGAATCCCAATTAGAGTCTCAATTCTCAAAACAAACCCCTCACTAAACCAAAAATTCAAATTCCATTATGATTTTATAGCCCATAACGATTTAGTTTATTATATAATAACCACCATCATACCTCTTTCCCCTAAGAAGTCATGTCTTCCCTAAAACAACTAATTTCATTCTTCCTCAATCGTAAATTCATGATTAACCTTCATCATCTCATCCATGATCATCGAATATGATTCTACTATGTTGGTCCAAACACCTTTCCCAGGAACACTTGGTTTTCTCTAAGAAGACTTTTTTATCATAAAACCACATCAAAAATATTTTTAAAGGAATTCCCTGTGTGGTTTTTTAAATCCACAAATCCATATCCCTGAAAGCACACCGGTCAATCCTCATCTAGTTAGCTTCTCCTAAAAGTGCTCAAACTCAACCACTGATACACCACTACTTCACTTCCCTACCCAATCATGATTCCTTAATTTCCAAAGTAAAGAATAAATCATAGAAACTCATATAATGAGATATGATCCGATAATTAATTGTGTTTTCATGGCTTAATCCTTAATCGTACCATTTAATCATCATTCTATTCTCATAAATTTTGATGCATCGTTGATCTAACTCAATCATGGATCACACTACCCCTATATCAGGTCCATTAAACATACCTAGACTCTCTCTGAAACCACACATGAATTCCAAAATTAGGTATTTCCACTTCCTAATATCTCATTTTCAACTCATCCTTCCACAAACAGATTACAAGATGCACTCAACTATTCCAACATAGGGTTCATGCACTTAGGAAAAATTTTATGCTCCCCACCATAGCCATATCTTTACCATCACCCTACAGAACCAAACACCCAATATCCACCACTCATGTCCTCTATGTTTCCATTCCTAATTACTATATGTGACCACTCTACACACATTTGATTACTAAACATGAAATACTGACCACTAAGATACAAGATGATGTTAAACCACACCTGGCAATCTCAAAACACTAATGTGTCAATAATATCTTTTTCCTAATCTTATTATGAACCCCACCATAATATTTTTCTAAATGAGGAATATTTCATCTAATGGCTCTCCCCACTATAACAATAATGTTCAAGAAACACACATTCAGTGATCAGGCCCATGAAAACAACAAAATTTATATCATGACATCTAATATCTAAACTCAGTAGCTACTATGTAGAAACATGAGCTCAAAAACATCATCTATCTCATAGGATTTCCACATGTGACTCTCTACTAAACCAACCATAGTAAACCCACCAAAAATACAATTTAAGACCCAATATACACTCCATTGACCATCAAAAAATAAAAAACTTGGTTTATATAGACATGAGTTTATTTTCCCACACTAAAAAAACAAATTGAACCTTCAAACCTCAATTTTTGATTTTCTGACAAAATAAATACATATTTTGAGCACCCAATTCCAGCATTCAAGTCATTCACTTTAAAAACATGAATTTTTTGAAATTGAGTATCCATAAGCTCTTAACTCTAACTTTCAAAACATTTTTCAAATCACAATTGACACACCAGAAATTACTCATTCTTTTTAAACACCTGTTATCATCTAATAGTTTTCATAAAAAACTAAAATATCTAAAATCCATGATGTATTTGGTTTTTTTTCAAAAACATATTTTGTTTCCAAAATTTATTTTTCAATCAATTTTTAAAAACCTTTTTCCTTACATTTTATAAAAAAATTAAAACTCACAAACCTTTTGAAGAGGCCTTGCTCCCTGGTAAATTTCAATTAATTTTGAATTAAAAAAATTCACATACACCTCAAATCAAAAAATTAGTTTTACATTCAAAACTAGATTTCTCCACATCAAATAGGGTTTTTCTTAAAAACCATCCGTCCCAAAAACCATTTCCCTATAGAAGCCAAAAAAAATCCATCATAATAAATGAAAAAAGATCTGTGTATCCATGTTAATCTATTCAACCCATATAATGTAATTGATAATACATTGAATATATTAAAATCTGCTTCAATTTATAATGTATTTTGATGAGGCATCATGTTAAACAACACCACCCATAGGTACATGTATCAGGCATTTAATATACCACTATCATGATGTATAAAAAACTTATGGGCGCCTAGATGATCCATATGACCTATTGTGAGTCTCATCCATCCCATATTAGGATTCTTTCAAATCCAATAGCTTTTTCAAACTATATTTACTAGTCCCAACAATGGAAATCACTGGTAACTTGGGTTTCAAATGATGTCATGTTTTCTATTCATGCACTATATCTACCTCTAATGTCGGGAAAACCTATCTCCACCAATAATTTTATTACCTAATCCAAGAAATAAGCTCAGAAACCATTTTTAATGCTCTATATCGGATCGAATGAACAAAATACATGTAGGGGTCATAACATGACCTCAACCACATATTCATGTATAATAGAGTCTACTAACTAGTAGAAAAGGCCTAATATAGTCATGGGGATATTATTTGAACTAAAATAAATCTTGTGGGTTGTTCTTAAATTTACCAAAAAAATTAACATGATCTGTCTATATAACATAAATCCCAAATACATATAGACATCAAACAGGGAGCCCAAGGGGACCTCATAGTCAATAATAAAAATTAGTATATTTATCTATATGATGCAGTAGTCAATAACATAGTTGTTTTAGATAAAAATTACATATTAGGAATCATATGTAAATAAATTTCACAAAGGCCAATACATGTTGAGTAATAATTAGAATAAATAAACTAACCTATAACCTAACTAACGTATTCTTCCTACCAAAATCTAAGATGGTATGACCGGCTAACAGAACCAATATCTAGCTCCAGGGGATACTTGTTTCCTAGAATAAAATAAGAAGGTCTATCCACATACATCAAAACTCATGTCTTGTATATGATTATATTGTGATTCCAATGACCAAGTAAAAAAATTTCAATGCCTCAACAATACCAAGGGTTATTGTGATCAAGAGTATGTGCATGTATTTCATATATAAGAAGTGTAGTCCTTCTCATGAAACACACCCACCTAAATATAATAACACATAATGTACAAATATTCATAGATATTAGGTCATTGTGTGCTAACCAAACCACCAGGACTCATGACACTACCTCCTTTAGCTTCATGTTAGAATGTAGAAAATCACCTAATATCGAATTTCTTAAACCACACATAAATACTCAGCGTAGGGTTTTATATTGAACCTCAACCCAAAATTGAGGATAAAAATTATGGTTTCATGCCCAAACCTCTACCCATCACTTCTCACTCAGTGGAGGTCATGTGTAATGTCTAGACCACTACACAAAGCTATAGGATAGGGTTTCCTCAATTATTGACCCATATCTTCAAATTAAAGAGTGTTAACTATCCATGTAACGATCCAAACTTTTTTAAATTAAATTATATTTTTTTTAAAGTAAATTTTTTATCAAGAAATGAATTCATCGAAAACACATGCAATGCATTGGTTATTTTGGACCATTATAAGTCATATCCTATCAGATTTAAAACATAGTTAAGCATTATAACTATTAATAGTATAACTATTATACTATATTCATATGATTTTTATATATTAATATTTATGATAAATTCCAAATTTTACAGACAAATGAAATGATGGCCATGAATAGTAGAATCATACCCTATAAATCCCATTTATTAAAACTTTCGAGGGAGATAACATCACCGGGATTTTCCCAAGACTAGCCCCAATATGATATTCAACAACCAAAGAATGTTTGAAACTACTTATATTATCATTTCAATCTCATTAATATCATGGAGAAAACCATGTTTTCCAAACCACCTAATGAAAATATCACAATCGCACACTTTACTCTTAGAGAGTTTTCTGGTGTAATAAAGGGTTATGTATCTAGACCCTAAAAGTAAGAAGTTTTATATTTATATATTTTATAAAATAATTATTCTATTTATAAATTATTATTATTAATAATTTATAAATTATTAAATAAATATTTTGATAAGAATTGTATTTTGATGTGAGGAAACACCGATTGTGTTTTTCAAAATTCTATAGTTTGGATCAAAACAAACTTTTTTATGAAAAAAATAATTTTAAAAATAATTATATTATAATAAAATATTATTATTAAATAATATTTATTAAATATAAATGATTATATAATTTTATAAAGTCAAATGTAATTTCTAAAGGGTTTAGAAAACAATTATTGTCAAAAAATAATTATTTTTCAAAGATTATGATTATTTTATTTAAAAGTGTAAATTCTTATTTTTAGAAAATTATATTGATAAAATAAATATAATTTTTTAAATCAACACATTGAAATTATCCAATGATTATTTTTTTTATAATTTTTTGAGACTGTTGAATTTTTGGGTAAAAAATAAATACGATATAATTAAATGGTATTCATTATGACATCATAAAAGAAAAAAAGTGATGAAAGAAATACGATAATTAGTATACATAACCAAAATTATATTTACCCATTAAAATATTTTCTTTTATTTATTTAATTATTTTTATAAATAATTAATTTGGACTTCAAAACCAATATTATATTTTGGGGTTTTAATATCAATTCTTTATAACATGAGTCACTTCTAAATCATTAGGGTTATTATTTTAAGGATTTTGGTTATTAGCCATATAAACTTATTAAAAATTATACTCTAGGAAAAACCATTGGAAAAACATTAGTATATTTTTTGTTTTTGTTACTTTATCATACATATTTAAAAACCTAAGTTTGGGAATTAATAAAGAATTCTCCTCTATATTCCTATATAAAACCACATAACCTCCCATTCCTCTTTACTCAGAAAACTTGAAGCATTAATTTACTATTATATTCCCTCTATAAATCCTAACCAATGTTTCCCTATTCTCTAAATAAGCTCCTCCTAATATTTTAGAATCACTCTCTCAAGGTAAGGGATCATCTCCTTCTTTTCTTTATACAAGCACCTTATTTGTAGTATGCCCCCATTATTTTCCAAGTTTTCTTATTAGGTTAAGTTATTACATGTTCCTATTATTTTTCTAATGATTATAAATTTATTATATACCCCTTTAACTCTCATTAATCCCTTTTATTAATCTTTTTATACTGCTTTTATGTTTCCAAAATTATCTTACTATTGTCCATGCCAAATATTTTAGTAGTGAATACCTATCTCCATTTCCACTCAAGGTTATTACCCTAGATATATGTATCCTTAATTGATTTTATATATACCTTTTTATAATCTAAACTCCTTAATAATGGGGCTGATAATTATGAAATTCATCCTTATGTTGTATGATCTATGTGGCACACTTATTCATGTACGTTATATGAAAGTGATAGGTGGGGAAGAAATTATATAGACCTCCAATGAATTTGGTAATGTATTTATATTAGGATAATCCATATATAGTACATTAGAGGTTATCCTAGAAAATATTTGTTATCTTTTCTTGGTGTTTATCCTTGAATTATGTTTATGATACCATTTTTTATGTTGTTTCCACATTTCTATGTGTCTGTTATGTTATAATGTTATATCACGACTCTTTGTTCAAGAGTATGATTCTCACTCATTTTATGTTACCTTGATATGCCTCATGGATCACCCGTATTTCTTTTCATTATGATATTATTATTTTTATTCCCTTGTTGGGATTTATAGCTCACTGGTTTCTTATATACATCCCCAGGTTATCTGGGGCAGTTTTAGAAGATCCATGATATATAAGTGTATGTTATGGGTTTTTAAAATAATGTTGTTGTATTTAAATTTCACGTTGTTATGTAATATACCTAATTACCCAAATACATGAGGCCTCAAGATCTTATAGGTTTGTATTATGTATATAATTATTTAATAAATTATTATTTAAGGTCTAATAAAATATGGGTTGGCATATTCCAAGTATCATGGTCACCTCATCTTGCTCAAAAGATATCACACAAAAAATATTCTGGTCACCCCTTCTCAATCAATGGAGGTTTCACATACCATATCAATCAACACCTTATCACTCAAGGTTGGACCAAATATTCCCACATAATTAGAACCTCATGTCAACCATGGTACTCCTTCCAGCATCATCTCAATCAAGGAAGAGGTAGGGCCTCATGACCAAACACCCACACTAGCATACATTTCATGTCACAAGTATACTATCAATATACATATTCCATAACACATGGGGTATACATCCTATCTCACAAGGTCACAAAGTCACCAATCAATCTTTAGGAACTCAAGATCTAACCATGTGCATAAAACTCATCCAAACACCCATTTCGGTCCTCAAAGTGTTATTTTATATCCATCTAGACCAACCCATCACTCTGATACAAAATTCAACGTTCTAATATATATACACACACAACATCCATCATCATACAACAAATATGAACTAGGAAAGAAAAAACAGGTAGCATAATAATCCATAATCATTAGAAAGTTAGATATTTCCCACATGAGGTCGAATAGACCCAAACCAAGTCAAAAGGAAACTCATGATCTTTTTTATAACTAAGTCATAAACCTTTTAATAAACCATTTAGAAAATGAACCACATGTTTGATTTTATTCAAATTGGGACCTTGTCTAAATTCATGTTAACAATTTATTTAGAAAAATCTCATTACTATTTTTAAATACCTTTCCAAAAACACATTTAATGAATCACCCATGTTCTCTTAATATGTTATTTGAATCCATCCTCATTTAATGTCACATTTTAAAGGGTAGAAATTTTAATTTCCAAAATCTAACACAAACCACAAAAAAAAAATATATATATATATATAGGTACACTGTAACTCATTCAACAAAGGGGAGACCATCAAAATATTTATCAAGGAATGTAGTCCATTTTGACTTTTAGTCATATGTGATCCCATCCTAACTTTGTGGTGAATAGTTCATACAATCTAGAAAATAGGTAGGGAGATATTATAAGTACTCATATGAGAACATAAAATCGCTAAAATGCCAAGATACACAATAATGTAAAGGATTCCAACCTCATATATTGATCTATAATCCTTCCAAATCTTATATTGTCCTCCTCTAAGTCCAAACGAACCTATCTCATCAATAAACTCCATCAAATTTATAATTAATCATTTCAAACTAAATATAAGAATTATTATATTCAATGCCAATGTAATCAAGAAAACACAAAATAGTAAAACCATGAGAAATGGGGTATAGTCCACTATCAACACACTCTTAACATTTAGATTCACAAAATACCTATATTATAAAACTAAATTTATGGATAATTTCACCCAAATTTGCCGAAAAAACCAAAGAATTTCTATTGAAAATACAGCTTAATGTAAATGATAAATGATGGGTTGAATACCCCCTCTCATTGAATCCTCTATGATCTGCACACAAAATCCAAAAAAAAGGTTATTTCACTAAGATCTAATGGAATCCCCACTCAAAAAACTATATAATTAAATCCAAAAAATTTGGTATAAACAATGAAGAAGAACAAGGGGATGATTGGGATGGTCTTATGATAAATCAGCATGATGAAAAACCTCTAAATGGGCCATATAAAAGAGGAATGATATGGGAGAGTGAGATATCCAAAGACTAATTCTACCTTCTTATTAAAATAATAAAATTAAGGATTTATGGGGGGTTCCTAAAAAAATACACCCAGTGATAGTATAAGAATGACGTTGAAAAAATAGAGTTTCTTGCACTTGTTCATGAAGTAAATAGGGGGTTCACAACCAAAATCCTTTTCTAGGAGTAGTAAAGACAATATGAATTTAAAATATCATTTCATGAAACCTGGGTCACAATATGGATTCTTCTGGGAAGAATACCTTTCCCTCTATCATTCCATTCATATCCCAAAAGACCCACATGAATGGTTATTCATGGAGTGAATTCTAGTCCACTCTGTGATTTTCTTGAAATTTAAATTTTCAGAAGCATAACCACCTAAAAACCTATTTTACATATACTTTTACCAACATTTAATCCATTATGCCTCAAAAAACTTCAAAAAAACTTCTAGGGACAAAATAATACTCAATATCCCAACCCAAGTCTTGGATCTCAAAACAAACCCCTCACTAAATAAAAATTTAAAATTATTTAAGAAAATAAAAACCCTCAATAATGTATTCCTTACATATAGAAGTATTAATATAATGTAAAATATTAATGATTCTTCTATACAAATTAGATTCTACCCAATTATTGTTTTATGATTTCTCAACTTACACCCAACTGTTATTGGATTCGAAGATGGATTTTACTCTTCCATTATGAACATATTTAATACTTTTATATCATAATTCACCTATAAAATGAATTTTTTCCTCATATTATTGATGCAATTTTAGTTTATTTTGGAATCCCAAATAAATGCAATTCATCCCTATGGGTAAAGGTTGCCGGTAGCTGGGGTTTCACGACGTGACATATGGTTATTACGTCATGACATCAGTTTCCTTGTAGCACATAGAAGATTGGAGGAGTTTTGGGAATGATATATAATCCCCAACTATCCCCCCTCTCATCACAAGTCCTTTTCAGAAGGGGGTGGTAGTAAGAAACATTGGTTGGTAGTGAGCATTATTGAAGAACAAAGCCATGAGGTAGTGAACCAAAGTGGAAAATATTGTGATGTAGGGTCCAAAAGCCTTAATATAGATCTTACAATTGATATTAGATCCATGTTGAAAATCCTCTGATTTATAGTTCAAGAACTTTAGGAGCTAGGTGATCAATGACATAGAAGTTGTGGAGGGGCAGTTCTAGTGGGTTGGGTCTATGGGTTATGTAATGGGAAGGGTATGCCTTTGGGCCTTCGAGTCAATCTGGTCTTGGGCCTTAGGCCTAAGGGTCAGGTACGGGTTACCCTTCATCCCTTAAAAGGGGGATTATCCATAATAAAATAAAAATAATTAATTCAGGCCATTTGGGCTAGTGCATCCCTAAGAGTTAAGGTTGTTGGCTGCAAGTGTGTCATGATGTGACATATGGTTGTAACATTGTGACACCAGTTTCCTTGTCCCGCATTAGTTATTAGAGGGGGTGTTGGTCAGGATAAATAAGCTCCATCCATCCTCCTTCCAATCAGAAGGACTTTTCATAAGGGGGATGGTAGTAAGCCACCCTGGTAGGAAATGAGCCCTTTTAAAGAACAAACTCATGAGGTAGTGAACCAAAGCGAATAATATTGTGATTGAGGGTCCTGCAGCCCCAACGTAGATCTTACAGTTTATGAAAGTATTTAAACTCACCAATAATTATCATCCAAAATTATAAACTACTCAACTAATCAAATTTTTTAAATTATTTCTATTTTTAATCTCTAAAGATAATTTCACCAACGTACGATATTATCTTAAATTGTACTTCATTTGATATCTATACATAAATGTTTTGATGGAATCCTCCTATAATGATCTCAAACCTCTTGAGATAAAAGTCTAACCTTTCTTACAAAGAACTTTTCTCCACCTTCAAACTTTTGACTCATCATTCCAATGAGAAAATCCAACTAATTACTTTATATACACTTATTCATTCTATAATATATTTAAAAATTATTTATTCCCATACATTTCAAATATTTTGATCTTCCGCTATACTACCACTGCTATGAAAATTTGAAAATAATCTATTCTTGTGACTTGGTAAAATTTCCCTTTAGCATAAATTCCTCTTACTTGGAAATATCCCTTTCATTATAAACTCACTTTATTTCTAACTAATTTACCATTTAAATCTAGCTTATTCTTGAAAACTTTCTTTTTATCAATCACATTATGATACATTGGTCAATCCATAAGATCCCATGTCAAATGTTTCTCAATATGTTCCAATTCATCATTTATCGATTTTATCAATGATTAATCCTTTATTTTTTCTTCAAATTCAGTTGAATACACATGTGGAAATAGAGTAGTATTCTTTATGGTTCTCATTCCTTAAATTTTTGTGTTGTTTAATCATCAATAATATTGGTGTCATCAACTTCAGTAAATATTATTCTTTGAGAATTCACTATTTATAATTATATAACATCATCCTCATTCGTTGATTAAGCTTTAGAATAGTATTCTTCATATGTAGACTTATGTGAACAACATATAATAGTAGCTACGTCTTTTTCGTCTTCATGAACTTTATTTATTTGTGGAATTCAATAACAATTTCTAGATTCTTCTTAAACAAAAACAACATTGCTAATTTTGAAAAAAAATATTCAACTTCATATTTTTTCATTTATAGTATTTACACTTTAATGATTAACCTAAAATTATCTCTTCATTTATAGAATCTTCATATTAACCTTGAATGACTTGTTTGTTTGGAATGTAACACTTTACTAAACACTCTAAAGTGATGTATTTTTTCCTTTCTTTCATTCCACATTTCATAAGGATTCTTTTTTCACTAGTGTTTACTAAAACCTGATTATTTTTTAAAATTACCACTTATAAATCTTACCTACAAAAATTATATGTGATTTTGCGTTATATCAAAATTGATCTTTCAAAATATTTTACCATACAGTTCCTCAAATTTTATATTCCATTCTATTGTTATGTCTTCACATATTAAAACTCATTTTTGATATGTTTCTCCAATAAATTCTCTATCTCATAAGAAGTGAATTTCTTACCATTATATTACATGAAAACCTTGATTTTTCTCACTTTTTTCTATTATCTTCATGAAAATAACTTAATTAAATAATCTAATTTAGTTTAAAACTATAAAAACATGATATAAACCATTCAAGTATAAGAATAAAAACAAAACAAATTCTCTCCATATGTTCTAGAACCTTTATAGGTCCACACAAATTAGTTTGAATCAAAAAAAGTATATTTATTTCTATTTTATTATTTAGTTGATATAGATTTTTTAGAACCTTTCCTTTTACATATGAATCATAGGTATTCCCCCAATCTGATTTTATATTTGGGAACATTAATTGAATCATTCAATTTCGAGATATTTTTTATTCTTTTATAATTAATATGCCTGATCATGTGATAAAAATGACTATTTTATAGTTCCATTGATGATAACAAGTGATTTACTCTCTATTAACCTGATATAGGTTTCCATTTGTTCTCCAAACTATCATTAAAGAATTTTTATGTTTCCTCCTTTTGTAATGAATGTAAAATCTAAACCTAAATCATGATATTCAGAAATACATAATAAATTATGTCTTAACCCATCAATATAAATTACACCAATTATTTTCAACTCATCTCTATCCAACTGAGTTGTTCCACTTTCTTTTATCTTTAATGTTCCATCGTTTCCAAAGAAAATCATTCTATTAACAATTAAAATTATATTCCATAATAATTTTTAATTACCTATAATATGATATGAACAATTATTATCAAAAATCTAGGTGTTGTTATTCTCTTCTAATTTCAAGTTGATTTCAACTTTGTTTTCTTTCCAAATATTTATCATTTCATTAAGTAAATTCTTGAATGACTCAATACTTTTATTTTCCCATTCTCATTATTTTATTATAAGTAATAAAGATCAAACTCTTCTTGTTCAGGATTATAAAACTAGTTTTCTAAAGGGATTGAATTACATTTACCTAAATCTACTTTAATTCATCTTCTATAAGAATAGTTTTCTCTTCTTTTCCTATAATGTACTAATAAATGTCCAAATTTTAATAATTAAAATAGTAATTATGGAATGAATTTGTGTACCAATATGAATAATATACTCCCACTCCCTTCTGATGGCTTCCAACAGATTCACCTCTTATTTATTTTTCATATTTTTTATTATAAGACATTTTTAGCATAATAATCCATATAATTAACACTTTATCTCTAGAAAAATCAAGTTAATATTTTCTCTTCACATATCTCTAGTTTTTATAAAACTCATTAAAAATTGATAATTTCTCGATGATTGAGAACTTATTCTATTGGGAAAAATTCCCTCAATGTATCATTGAAACATTTTTGAGATGATTGTATTTGTTGACAAAGTGGACATCTATGTTGTGATTGTTGACAAAGCATACCATGTTATACAAATTTGTTTACAAAAAGGATTTCATGGTGGCATGTCGAGTTCAATAGTTGTGGTTAATGATCAATTTTTGATTAAAGAACGTCGAAAATGGAATGGATGATCTGGAGGCGGTACAAAAAGAAAAGATACAAGGTGGAGCTGTTTTCTAGTGTTTGCTAACTTTTTGGGCCTGAAAATCAACAAAAGGAAAAAAGTGGTTTTGGAAAAGGGAATTTCACATCATTGACTTAATGGAGAGAAAACTTGTGCGCCCTATGTTTTTCAAGATCATAGCATCAAAATATGGAAAATGGATAATGGGTGCCCATGTTTTAGAGTTGGTTGCGCAAGTGACTTGCGCGGCAGAGACTTGTGCCCTGAAACTTGCGTGCTGAGGGGATACTTTTGCATCGTCTCGCAGGGTGTCCAAATGCCTATAAATAGAGGTAAAACCCTCCTTATTTGGTATGAGTTCAACACTTAGAGAAAATCAAAGATCCTGTCGCGTAGGTTTGATGGTCACACAAGTGGTGGTTGGTCGCGCAAGTAAAAGTTGTGCGCCAGTTGTTTGTTGTGTGCCCAAGGTGGTTTCGGTGAGAAAAAAAGGGAGTTTCACAAGTTTTGAGTTGAAGAAGGTTGTGTCACGCAAGTGGTTGAGGTGAAATTGAGCGCCAGTTTTGAAGAAGCACGATAGTTGATGGTTGCACACCAATATTGGTTTGGGTGTAAAAGAGTGTGAGTCGCACAAGTTTGGAGTTACAGAAGCTTGTGTCACGTAAGTGGTTGAGGTGGACTTGCATGCCAGTTAAAAACATGTGTGTCGATACTTGCTTACTAGCTTAGAGAAGGGAACCATGTAAGGTTGAAGCACGACAGTGATTCAGGGCTGCGTGAAAGCTGGGAGATTTCTGGATACCTTCGGTGCAAAGGGAGATTCATATACGGGTGAAAGTTGGACTTCAACATAGCATCTACATACAACAAAGGATACATTCATTAGTGATAATGAAGAGACCTACATGTCTATAAACTGTTAGTGGATCCTTTCCAGAGCAGTGAGAAAAGGAAGAGGAAGAAGGTGATCCTCTCCACCGGCAGTGAGCCAGAGAGAGAGAAATAGGGAGTGACCCTTGGGAAAGCAGTGAAATGACTCTAAACCTTGTAAAGGCAGTGAGCTTGGGAATAGAAGTGATCTATCCCGAACCTTGTAAATAGTAGTGTGCTTATAGTGGATTTGGTACATCGGCACATTGCCGATATATGCTCCTTGGATGTAGCCCAGTGAGGGTGAACCAAGTAAAAATTGATGTGTCATGTGCATGCTTTACTTTCTGTTTATATTGTGCAACGGGAAAGAGAGAGAAGAGTGTTTTTCTTAACAACGAAACAAGATCGTAATGGGCTTTAATTTTATATTAGTCATACCCTGATTCACCCCCCTTCTCAGGGTATTCAGCCTTGTGGACCTAACATATTCCCTTAAAATGCTTCCCAATTCCCTTAAATTTTATTTATTTTTATTTTTATGTTTCATCATCATACCCAAAACCATTTTTACCCATGTAATTGGATCACTGATCATTAATAATGTCTTTAAATTTTTTTTGATTCATTCATCCCACTCTTTCAAAATATCATCTGAGAATTTCCCATACTAAATATTCTTCTCTAAAAAATATGTTTTAGTTTCTAGTTAAATATTATTTCTTCAGAGAAATGTATTATTATTAAATACCTTAAACGTTATTTAATTTCACATTGAGAGATAATTTATGATCATCAAAGATCTTATAATGTTCTTTAAGATTCATTATATAATTCACAGATTCTTCAAATTTCACTTGATTCTTCTCACAATCTTCCACAACTTTTTCAACAAGATAAATTTTATATTCATGTTTATCAATATAGCTCAAATAATACTTCAAAAATAGTAAAATATTTTTAAAACTTTTTTATCTGAAAATCATGGTAATAAAGTTATCTTTTAAATTCATCCTAGAGATCATCAACTCCGTCTACTTGATAAAACTCATCCACTTCAATTGTAGTCTTCTGTGTGGATTAAATTATAAAATTCTAAATATTTGAGATGAATTAAGTCTTTATAACTTCAAATAAATCTCCCTCAATAATATCTCCTAATTTAGTGGACAAAATATTCCTTTTAAATTTAATTCTGCATCTATTACCAGAATTATAATTTATTCTAGGAACAAACTTCATATACTATTTCTATGAGAATTCATTATCAAAAACTTCATCATTATATTTAATCATAGTCCTTACAATGATATGTTGTCCCTTTCCAAAACAAAAATATGCCAATAGTAATTTTCCCTTGACCCTTCCTTTAGCACTCATAAACTTCCTTGTAACAAGTGATATAAACTAATCACTTACATCTTATTCAATTTTATCTCTATAAATTTCATGCTTCTCAAAATCCTCAAATTCAATCTCTTTTGAATAGTGTACTAAATAATTCTCTAAATTTACCCATATTTCACAAGAAGAGAGTTTTCTATTTTAATAATCAATAGATAACTCACCAAGATTAATCTCCTTAAGAGTGGATACATTTGGGTTGTACATTGACTGTAATCATCCAATGGTCTTATTTAATATATCACAATCCTTAATCTCATGACCAAATTTGTGTATAATACCAAAAACATCTATAATATTATTAAAGAAACCATCCGCATTTTTACTAGAACTCATTTCAATATCATCAAATATGTTTTCCAAAACATAATAATTTTCCTTATTTACTTTTAAGTTACCTTTAAAAATTTTATAAACTATATCCCAAATTCCTTACCCCATTAAAAATTCTATCACTTTCACTTAAATATTATTTGAAAACACCTCTAATAATGAATTTTAATCCATAGAATCACTATTCAGTAACCTTTTTTCATCTCCCATTATTGGTCATCCGGTTGGATGACTTACTTATATTCCATGAACTGAAGCATAAAATATGCGAAATCTGAGAGATTATAAACAATACATTATCATGTTCTTCCATTTCTAAAAATTTCATCCATACAAAAAGTTTCCTACCTTTGTATTTATAATGCTATATATGACAAAAAAGTCCACCAAAAAATTCAAATATTAACATGTTTCTTTGATACCAATTATTTTATCTTGGTCCCCTAAACACCATTAGTGTGGAGGAATTAAGATGACTTCAAAAAAATATTATTTTCTTTCAATTAACTTGATCTTGTATTCGCATTGGAAAAGACACTTGAAATCTATAATTTAATCACAAAAAATATAAGTTAATGAAGAGCATGGGACATAAAATCTACTTTTTTCCCCAATATAAGACTACATATAAGGGGAACATATCAATGTTGTGTTGATAGACTAGTAAACCACTACATATCAGGTATTTTATTACAAATTTAGGAATATCTCACTACTCAATCAAGGTCCATGGCCGCTTCCTCTCTTCCACACACTAATTTAAATAAGTATAAAAATAGGACCATAACAAAGGTTAATATTATAAGATCTAAAAATATATTTTATCACTCAAATAATATAGGTTCTCAATGATACTACAATATTCAAATTCTACATCATAAACTCAATTCACATCACGGTTTATCTTTAATTCTAATAATCAAAGTAACTAATCCACACACACTTCAAAACAAAAATCATGATATTAAATTAAACTCTCTTAATCTTGATCTTAAGGTCTCTTAATTATAATTCAATATGTGTGTTATTCTTCTTCTCTCTTTTTCTTAGGTTTATCTTATATATTCTCTCCAATTGAGTTTGAAATTTCAAATTAAAATTCAAACACTTAAATAAACTAAACATAAAATCCAACCATTTGATAGAATTCCATATGATATCCTCCCATTAGATTAAAATAGGTTGTTACAAGATTTTTTATTAATTATAAAACTATCCTCTCATTACTAGAAAGAAGTCTTTAGTTGAATTTTGTAAAATAAATCCTTTCCATGGTGTGATGAGATGCTTCGCAGCGTGATAGGTTGATTTCTAAATAACTTCTCTAAACTACTAGATAGTTTATGGTGAAAAATAAATTTTCACATCATGTAATCTACAACCTTTTGTGGTGAAGTATTCACTGTGTAACATGAGCAGTTGAACTACAAGAACATGGGAATCTACCCAGTTTCAGTCATAGTATTACAAAATGTGTCATGACACAGTATCTTTTATTCCAGATTCACAAAAATCCCTCATAACTCTTCACAATGTGGAACATTATATATTAGTGTGTCACATTAATAAATATGTTTTTTTATCTTCTAAAACTCTCATTTTAGAGTCACATAAATTTTGGAGAGTTTTTATCCATTAGATAAATGGATTTAAATATATTCAAACTTCCTTCGCATTGTGATTCCTTAAGTCACAATATGTATCCTTTATAAACCTATGTGATTTATGGAGTGACATTCAATATCTTATAATGTATTATTCATACAAAGTTTGCAAGGTTTATATGAATATGAGGTTTATCCTGTCTTGGCATGAGCCTGGTGGTCTTGGCATTACCTTTTTCACTTACAAAATTTCGTAAACTACCTCCAGTGATCTTTCACTAAATTTTTGGTAATTTAAAACCTCCAAAAATCAACATAAAATTATCTAGAAAAAATTCTCAATGTTTAATGTCGGTTGTAATAGATATGGAGAAATATTGTTCTATATCCGAGGAGAAGCATGAATGAATTATAATATCAAAAAGGACATATTCAATGGGAAAACCCATCCATATCAATGAAAGAACCACTATGAATAATGTGATCAAGAAAACTATAATCATTTTGAGTAAAATTAGAAATAGTGTATGTGATAAAAACACATCCAATGAGATCCCTACACATGCTATATAAAAACATATACATTTTAAAGGATGTTAGTGGTGTATGTAATTTTATTGTATAATGAATGGACATATTTTTAGTTTTTTTCAAGAAACATTCAAATACATACTTTTTTGTGAAATTGATGGGAAGCTTCCAAAATTGATTTAATGAACATAGAAACAATGGTATGGATTTTATTCTAATAATTCCAACCACTACCTAGTATCTAGTGTAAATATATAGAGATATTTAGCTAAAATTATTGAATAAAACTAGGGTACACTCAATTAAAAATCTAGTTTTTGAAAAAAAGATTTTAGGGGGTGGTTAAAGAATATATCTATAGTAATTTTTTCCTAAAAAATTTTCTAAATATACTTCTAGAAAATAATGTAAAGAGAAAAGGAATATTTTGAAGTGTGAGAAAAGCTCATATATTGATAAATCCCATGTGCAATAAGTAACCCAAGGTAAATTCTATATTAAATATTATAATGATTCTTTCAGGGAAAAATAATATTAGACCAAATTTTGCAAGAGAAAGGTCAAAACAATTATGTCTCATGTGATCCTTGATGGTAGGAGTACCAAAGGAAGTGCTTTCTGAATTATTCCATAAAGAAAATAACAATCCCCATGAAGTTGAAAAATATATGGATTATATCACAACGAATTCATATATGAATATAGATTTAAAAATTAAAGATAAAGGAAAAAATGGTTGTTCATAGTAACTCACCATTTTCCCCAACATAATGAATGTGGAAAGGTATACTGTCCTTATTTTTTAAAATTTAGTTAATAAAAATTGAATTGTTTTATGTGTTTTGGGGGATATGATCTATAGGGAGGTATTAAAAAAATATGAAAGTGATAATGAGGCATGATATGAACTTCTAATTAATGATTAGATTAGAAAATGGCATATCTTTTTTAATTTGTAATTGCAAGTATGTGGGTGATATAAGAAGTATTAAATCAATTATTGTGATCACAAATGATATTATGTTTTGGTTGATTTTCTAGTTTATAGAGAACATATTATCCATTTAAATTATACCATGATGATAAAATATAATACCTTTATGGAGAAGCAATGACAATAATAATTAAAATAATTTATTTGTTTTTATCTATCAATTGGTTTAACATGTGACATTAGATTTTGGTTTCAGGATTTCAAATACTATTGTATATGGATGAATTTCATTCTATATATCAAGTCTAAATCTAGTGATGGGCCCAAGAGAATCAAGGGGGTATCAATTAGAATATCATAGTAGTTTTATCCCCTTAAACTAAGTAAATACACCTATAAGATGAATATTCAAATCACTATTAACAAATTGTGTTCCCAAAGAAGCTTTAAAGTCAAATAATATATCTATTTTGACATAAAAATAGGGGATCAGGATAATGAGTGGATATCACTCATAGAAAAATGTATTATTTAAATTCTATATCAAAGGGGGCATATGAGTCATCAGGAATCCATGAATCTACTCACCATCAAAGGGGGTAGGACGTGGGGAGGTTTGATTCATAAAGATTATGTAAAAAAATATCACATTCCTTATGGATTATTATGATATATCAAAATGAATAGATTTTTATCATCCAGTTGATTATTAGTGTTGGATGTTATTGGATTTATTTTCAACTAGAGGTGTATTGGTTTTATTGGATGCAATTATTTTCAACACCTATGTCTTTTGGTGGTGTAATTATGAAACTATCTTAGAATAGAAGCTCATATTCTGGAAGGTATGAACTTCAATAATCTGTAAGTCATCCAAAGTAAGATCTTAGATTCTATAATTCATTTGGGGATCAGAAATGTGAATAACTAAATGTTTGGAAACTATAATTTCAAGATCAATATGGAAGATAAGCCTAGATCTTTGAAATTTATTCTAGATATTCTAGAGGTTGGAGTATTGGTTAAGTGTTGGAGTTCAAGTATTCATAGGAATTATCTACTCAGAGTTCACTCAAATTTGGTAAAGGAAATAAGTTCCATGTACACTTAAGAGTAACATATACAAGAAAAATATAAAATGGATAACTCATAGAGTTCCCCAATTACTGTAATTGTAATTTCATGGAAAAGGGGGAAATCGTGAGGTTCATCCTAAGAATCATAAGGTATATCCCATAATTTTTTATAGTCATCAATAAAGTCATAAGGTTCATATATGTGACTGAAGAAACATTTTATGTGTAATCCAAGAAGAACTTAAGAGTCTTCAGGGAAATTCATAATGGTTATTTAACCTATTCGTAAGAGTCGCCAATAAAATTTGAAAGGGTCATTCACTTAGTTATTTGAGATGAAGGTTTGGAAAGCAATAGCTCAATAAAAATATATTCTATTAATCATAAATATAAGGTTAATAGTTTGGATGGATATCATAGAGAAAATCATCGAAATATTAAAGGAGGATTATTCTATTATATTTCAATGATTAAAAATATGACTTCTAAAAATTCAGTGAATCTATTATTTGACCAAGATTCACACTGAGAAGGTTATTGTCACACTAGAATGAATATGTGTTAAAAAGTTTCCTTATTTTTTATTTTCTATCTTTTAGGAGAATTTTTTGCAAATTAAATTGATGAATTTGACTCAAATTTAAAGAAGATTGTTTGAACATTTTTCATGAGATATATATAAAAGGATCTTAAATATTTATGAAGGGAAATGTGTATAATTTATCTCTAAATTATGAATAATTTTTTGGGGAATTTGTGATTTATAAAGAAATATTGATTTATAAATATTAGAGTATGTAGAAGAAATGGATTAATGAGTTGAATGAGAACTATTATCAGGGAAAGAGGGGGTGAGAATGGACGTGCCGCTTCCTGCTCCGGCTCTTTCGACCTTTGCGTCGGCTCTGCTCGCTGCTTCCTCTCCTTCCGGATCTCGGCTTCCTGGTTCGCCTTCCAAGGGTCGTCCGCCTCCAGCTTCGTCGTTCAAGGAAGCCCTTTGCTGGAATCTTCCCTCCTTGGTCGGTCCTTCTGTGTTCTCGAATGTCTCTTGGGGTTCTGCTTCTCGGTCCGATGATGGCCTGCCGACTCTTGATATTCCTGCAGCTGCGTTTCTCAGATCAACTTCAAAGGACCCTTGTTGCGAGATTTCGGATTGATAAGCCTCTGTTACAAATCTTTCAGCGATTCATCAACTCATGGAGGTTAAGTTATCCGGCTAGGGTTTCAGTGTTAAACCGAAAATTGTTCTGCATCGTGTTGGATTTGAGGGAGGATTTTGCCTCGGCATGGTGCAACAGCCCCCGCTCAGTTGGTTGCTGGAGGTTTTCCCTTTTCTATTGGTCTTTGGATGTTCATCTAGGCAAGGACCCCTCTTCGGTTGCAGTATGGATCTCTTTGTCGGGTTTTCCTCTGCCTTTTATGAATCCAAGTTTTCTTAGTGGCATCAGGAATTCCTTGGGATCCTTTTTGTGTGCGGATGAGCGGTCCGTTCGGTTGGAGGATACAGCAACTGCTCAGATTTTCATTGAGATGGATTTATCTCGTCCTCTTCCATCAAAGACTATACTCCATGTTGAACGAATGCCCGTCTGGTCTCAGTATTTGGTGTTTCCCTCTCCGCCGCGTTTCTGCTCGCACTGTCATCTGCAAGGACACTCCTCTCCGGAATGTCGCAAATCTAAGTCGAATGTGAATCAAGAGCAGGTGGGTTTTACTAGCGTTCTTAAGTCCTCGTCAGGATCAGATGCTTCGGGTCAGCTTGCACCTAGCATCCCTGAGTTGGGGTCTAGAGATAAAGGGAAAAGGGTGCTTCTCTCGTCGTCAAATCAGGGAGCTTCTTATTCTTCCTCAGACTTGGTTACTCTCAGCAGTCCAAGGCCCTCTGTGCTTCCTCCAGTTAGCTTGGCTCAACCTCTTCAGATTCTACCTATTCCAAGGGGGTTTAATTTCTTTTCTTAGGCTGCTCCCTCCTTGCCTTGCCGCACTGTCAGGGAAATTGATCCCAGGGATTGTCCAAATTCTCCTATGCAGTCCCTTTTGCTGGAAGTCAGTTTTCCTTCTCCACAGAAGGGCGAGAGTTCCATTTATCTCTCCTTAACAGCTTTCTTAACTTCTACACTGAAGGTTTCCATGTCCAGAAGACGCTCCCCATCTTCTCAGTCTTGTGCATCTTCCTATGGAGTTCGGACCAGATCACAGTCTAAATCCAAATTCTCATCCAGGTCTTCAAAGTTCCTGCGGAGCCAAGAGTCTGGGGCCAGTGCCAGATTCCTCATTCTGTAATGATTAATCTCCTTCTTTGGAATGCGCGCGGTTTGGGCTCTTGGGTAAAGTTGGACTTTATTTCCAATGAACTTCGCAATAACTCTGTTTCTATGGTTGCAGTGTTAGAGCCAAAACATGATTTCTCTAAAGTTGGTGACTTTTCCCATCGTTTGAGGGTGCAGGGGTTTCTCTCACGTTCCCCCTCTAATACTCATATCTGGATTTTTTGGAAGTCTGGGATTTCAATTGATTTTCTTACTAAGTCAGATCAATGTATTAATATCAGAGTTTTGGTTGGGGTTAGTGCGTTCATGCTTTCGGTGGTCTATGCTAAGTGTGACGCTCATGCTAGAATGTCTCTGTGGGAAGACTTGTCTGCTTTTAATTCGGGAGATATTCCTTGGATGGTTGGTGGAGACTTCAATATTGTGGCCAGTCAGGAGGAGAAAAAAGGTAGTTGTCCCTTTCCTAGGAGAGCTAGCCGGGATTTTGTAGAATTCATGGCAAGTAATGGGCTCTTTGATACTGGTTATTCTAGAGATCTGTTTACTTGGTGTAACAATCAGAGAGGGAATAGTCGGTCTTGGAGTCGGCTTGATTGCTGTCTGGTGAATGGTGCAGCTCTCTCTTCCTTTCCAATCATTAAAGTCTTGCACTTGGTTAGGGGTATCTCGGACCACTCCCCTCTTCGCATTATCGTGCAGTCTAGTAGTGTGAGTGATGACTCTTTCCATTTTACTTCTACGTGGATCGATAACCCAGAGTTTCGGGAGATTGTGAGGAAATCTTGGGATCTCTCAATTAGAGGTAACCCTTGGCTTTCGCTGCATAATAATTTGAGGTAGCTAAAAGGTAGGATTCGATCTTGGATAAAGGGTATTCCATCTGGAGATCTTGAGCTAGAGTCCATTACTAGAGACATCCACCGAATGAAATTGAGCTTGGAAAATGTTTGGGATGATGGATTTTTTGCTGCCATGAAATCCAAGAAGGATTATCTAGCGGAGTTATTGCTGAAACAAGAGTGTATTGCTCGTGAAAAGTCTAGAGTCAAGTGGCTTTGTGAAGGTGATAGAAACACTCGTTATTTTCATGAATGTCTTAGTGAAAGACGCAGACCCATGAATCCCAATCTGCTTTTGGAGGATGGTTCTTATATTAATGACAGGGATGTTGCTGGTCAAATGGAGGATTCTTTCTTCAGGTCCCTCTTGGCAGCCCCTAATCAGAACATGGTTCAGGGTTATCCGAGTGGTTCTTCAGATCTTTTTTAATTTGATTCCATGTGTTGTGCTGGAAGAGGTGAATAATAAGTTGAGAGCTATTCCAAGTGAGGATGAAATTCTTGAGGTGGTTTGGGACATGAAGTCTGACAGCGCGCTGGGGCCGGATTCGTTCCCTGTTTCTTTTTACAAAGCTGCTTGGGATATTGTTAAAGGGAGTTTGATCAATGTGGTGCAATATTTCTTTCTCGGGGGAAATATACCTAAAGTGGCTTGTGCTACCAGAATTGTTCTTGTTCCCAAAGTTAAGGATCCTCAATCCCTGAATCAATTTCGGACTATAAGCTTATGCAATGTTCCTTACAAAGTTCTGGTTGGTGTCCTCAACAAAAGACTTTTCCCTCTTCTTTCAAGTTGGGTGGCTAAGGAACAACATGGGTGTGTGAAAGGAAGATATATCCAAGAGGCCATTGCTTTAGCCCATGAAGTTATTAGTGATATTAATCTGAAAACTTTTGGTTGTAATGTGGCAATTAAACTGGACATGAGCAAGGCTTATGATAGGGTTGAGTGGTGCTTTCTTATCAGGGTTCTTCGATGCATGGGGTTTGCTGAGGGGGTCATCGATATTCTCTTTCGTTGTTTCAGCTCTCCTTGGGTGTCTATTTCTTTTATGGGCATACAGTTTGGATTTTTTAAAGCTATCAGAGGTTTGAGGCAGGGAGATCCCTTCTCCCCCTCTCTGTTTATCATTGCTCAAGTTGCCCTTAGCAGGTACTTTAATCATTTCATTGAGGTAGGCAAGGTGATTCCTTTTCGTAATAAACATTTGTTTGGAGGTATCTCTCACCTCATGTTTGCGGATGACACTATCCTCTTTGTTAATGGTAGTAGAAAGTCAATTCAGGGGGTTAATGAAGCCTTAGAGGTGTACTGTAATTGGAGTGGCTAGATTGTCAATAGTGAGAAGAGCAGTTTCTTTGTCCCTAATAAATGTTCTGAGAGGAGAATAAAGGTGCTGGAATCCAGTCTTGGCATGCGGAAAGGCTCCTTCCCTATGAACTATTTGGGTGCTCTGGTGTCTCCTAGTCCTCTTCTTAATAAGAATTTTGATTCGGTGATTGAAAAGCTTGTGGGGCGCATCCTTAACTAAAAAAATAGGTTCCTGTCTTTTGGAGGACCAATCACTTGGATTAATTCTGTTTTATCCTCTATCCCTATGCATATTTTATCAACTCTGAAGGTTCCAAAGAAGGTGATTGAAATCATAGAAAGAACTCTGATTTTCTTCCTTTGGGATGGGCACTCATAGGGTAAGCATCATTGGGCTTCTTGGAGCAAGATGGCTAAACCAATTTTTGAAGGTGGTATCAATCTTAGGAGTATTTCTGGAACTGTGGCGGGATTTCCTGCCAAATTGTCTTGGCAGATTATTGAGGGGAAGTCTTTATGGGGAAAGCATATGCAATGTACTTACGGAGTTGATGGTTTTCATTCCAGATGCAAGCCTTCCAGAATCCAGAAGTTGGTCCGGCAGTATCTTCCTATTCTTCAGCCACATTCTCAGTGGATTATTGGCAATGGTGATCTATGATTTTGGCATCAGAATTGGGTTGGCACTGTTCTTGGCTTTCCATATTGCCCAGCTCCAAGTATTAGTTTTATAGAAGCTTGTGCTTATCCCCTCCTCATCAGTACCATTATGAATGATAACCAGAAATGTTTTTTTGATAGCATTGTGATGTCAAATGACCAGGACCGGTGTGTCTTTACTGGAGCTGCTACAGGTGCTTTTAAAATCAAAGATTGTTTGTCTATTCATTCTGTTTCTGCTGTCTAGGATCCTTGGGGTGAGATCCTATGGTGCAATGAAATTCATTTGAAGTTCTTCTTTATTTTGTGGAACATTCGAAACAATGCCTTGCCAACTGAGGAGTGCATTCAACGCAGAGGGATCAACCTTGCTTCTAGATGCCAATGCTGCAAGACGTCGAGCTGTGAGTCCACTCTTCACCTGTTCTTCAACAGTGAATGGGCGAAGGCAACCTGGGGATCCTTTGGGTAGTTTTCTAGGAAATTGGGTGTTATTACCTCTGCTGATTCTTTTCTCCAGCTTTGGTTTGAAGGAGTGAACAGACCTGGACCAGAGAGGAAGGCAAGGTCGCTGATTTTCATAGCAGGGTGTTGGGTCCTCTGGTTGACCAGAAACTCCATGCGTCACCAGTCCTTTCCAGGAACGGCTGCGGGTATTCTTTTTAACATTCGGAACATAGTGATGGATTTTAACAGGTTGTGCAGGGATACAGTGATTGGACCTTCCATCATGGCCCTTCGTCCCCAGCTTCCTTGTACCAGCAATGACTTATCTGCTAAGGGGAGTTGGGTCAAGTGGAACCCTCTGATGTTGGGGAACAAGCTGAACACAGACGGATCGTGTTGCGTGGGTTCAATGCATGGGGGTGGAGTTATCATGGATCATAAAGGCTCTTGTGGCGGCTTTTTCAGCTTCCTTCGGCAATGGCGATTCTCTTCAAGCGGAGGCCCTCACTATGCTCACTCGATTGTCTCTTTGTGATCAGAGGAATATTTCAATCAGGGTGGTTGAAACTGATTCGTTGACAATTTATAAAGCTCTTTCAGATTAAGGTCCTATTCCGTGGTCTATCGAGTACTCCATTCGAAGGTGCAAGTGGCTTCTGAATAGTCAGATGTCCGTTATTCATACCTGGCGTGAGGGTAATGTTGTTGCTGATTTTCTTACTTCTAAAGTGTCTTTGGAGAATAGGCTTGTATTTTTTTCTAGTCTTGGTTCCTTTCCCTCTGAGGTTTTACATTTCTTTCGGGCTGACGTTCTTGGGTTGCACTATTTTAGGCCCCCTTAACCGTCTCTGTATGGGGCTTTTCAGCCTTTTTTCTTTTAATAAAACAAAAAGTACGTTGTTAGAAGAAATGGTGATTTATTTTTATACCTCTGCCTATGAAATAAGATATTAGAGAATAAAATATTCAAAAAGAGATTGTCTTCTCAAAAAATTATAGAACATGAACATATCTATTTAGATCAGATTAATAGAAAAGGGAATTCCATATTGATAATGGAATGAAATAAAGATAGAATTGACACCCCTTGAAGGTTTTTTGAAAGTGGGAGTAGGAAGGTGTTTCCATGAGAACTTATGGAAAAAAGATATGTTTGTTCATAGTGGTGTTCAAAGAAAACATTTAAAAAAGTATATCATAGGAAACAAATTTCAAAAACTTATATCTAGTGAAACAAAAATAGGGGTGATATTTTTTCAATTGGCTATATTCTAGGATTTTTCTATCTATTTTAGTGAAAAAAATATGGAGTGAAGGAAGTGGACCATCTTGAGCCAAAAGTTTCCTTATGAATTTTCACATTCCTTTATGTTTTTGAAAATCACAAACATATTTTTTAATAATAATTTTTATTTATAAGAAAACCTTTTATACATTTCTTTAATAATTATTTCTATTATAAGGAAATATATATGTATGTTCTTTAATATTTTTATAACTAACTATAACTTTTTTTATTAAATAGAATAGTCACTAGAACAAATAGAATCTTATTCATCTTTATCAATATCGAATCGTGCAGAAAATCGAAAATGATTCATCTTTCTCAATTCCGAATCATGTAGAAAATCGAATCTGATTCATCTTTCCCAATTCTGAATCATCCAAAATTGTGATTCTCTCAATTTTGTTATTTTGATTATATTAATTTTTTGAATCTAATTCATCTTCTGCAATTATAAATTATCCAAAATTTTGAATCCATTTGAAACATCTTTATGTTTTGATTCACTCAAAAATGAAAATTCGATTCATAGTTTCTCAATCATGAAACATCCAATTTTTTGAATCTGATTCTCATTTCCTCAATACTGATTCTCAATTATTTTCAGATCTGATTTTATATCTTTCTTAAGGTTTTCTAATTTTATTATGAATCTTATTTTATATCTTAATTAAAGTTACTATTTTTCCTTATAATAATGCTTTATGTAAATAGATTCACATATACTTAATGTTTCTCATAATATTTCTTTATGCTAAACGATGTCGTCTAGTCATTTATTATATGACTGTTGTAAGTGCCTACTATACCGGTGCCTCTAAAATCTTAGGAAAAATATAACCATTGGAGGAAATTTTGATAGTTTAGATCTCACCAATAATTGCCCAATCATTTGAACGTGTTTAGTGCTATGAACTTTTGGGATAATTGATACTCTTCGAGATCTCTTCCAAAATTGCTTCATGTGAAATCCTAGAAGAGTTTTAGTTCTAAACAGCCCGTTCCACACACGTAAATCTTCAAACAATATTTTTTTCTTTTGTGATTTCTATTGTTTTTGTGTACAATTGAGGGCTTCAAATATGGAGGAAGAGAGAGGTTATGATTACCTTCTTAATTGAGGTCTTTTGGCTTAAGAAAGACAGAGGTTTTGATAACATTACAGCTCAAGGGCTTGTGGGGATAGTAAGACAGATACTGATATTTGCATTAAGAACTTACCCTAGTGTGGGTAAGACAAACTTTCTTGAAATTGTAAATCATGTGATCTTTATCCCAGGTGTTTTGGATACCCTACTATTTGAGTTGAAAGATTTTTACGCTTTTATATGTACTTTAAATTTTAGCTTCAATTTGTAAAAATAAAAAAGTGTTTCTTATACTTTTTTTTGTAGCTCTAGTTTAAGATTATATACATTTTAAGGTAGAATACATTATAAGTATTGCATTGTTCCTAGTTCATTTTACATATTTATTAAACCAAATGCTTTGTCCTTAACCTTACAAAAGAGGGTTTAAGTGAATCTAATTTGTTTAACTTTGATAAAAAGTTTTCTTAAAAATTAATGTCTTGAAACTTACAATTCAACCCCCCCTCTTGTAATTAAGTATATATGTCTACATTTCAATCCAACATTCCTTGGGATTCAAATATCAATTTTTAAGTCTTGAAATTATAGTGACCTATCCAAAAACCATTACTAATTAGTTGGATTAGTGTAATCTGGTGTGTCAACGCATTTTCATTTTCATGATACTTAGACTACCCTAGTGAATGTGATCCATGTAAAATACACTTTTTATATTCACTTTCTTATCGATATTCTTAATCAAAAATATTATAATTTTGGGTGATGTAATCATTAGACAAACTGATTGTGGGATAAATATAATAATGGTAGAAATCAAAACATCATATAAAGAATAATTTGGGGGAATTTAATAATGTGTTAAACATAATTAAAGGCAGTGGGAGTCTAACGAAAATGTTATTATATTATAATAAGTTTTATACCGTGATTCATCCCCTTTGATATTTCACCCTAATTTTCCTTGTGGGTCCTAATAGAGATTAAGGGCATCCATGAGGTGGATACCTGGCCCTCCTAGGGTAGCTAAAACTAAGGTGACCAGATTATAGAATGCATTCATATAATATAATTTTAAACTATTTATTATAGGTATATATGATTATAAGAAACCAAACAACACAAACACCTAGAAACCCCAATGGATTAAGCTTCATCCCTCCCCATAGAGAATGTAAAGCAATCATGGTCATATTTTATTACAATACATGGTTCAAAGGTTTAGTGGGATTTAAATCCCATTATAATTCCTTAAGTAACTAAACTATATTAGTAATAAACTAGGTTTTCACCCCTTTTGCGATTCATCCTTCTTCCATCACCGTGTATATGCCACCCTATGTCACCACCTGCTTTTTTCAGCACCTGCATCCCCACCAATAAATCCCCTAGGGGTCTTCCAATAATTGAACCCTTATCTCTTGAATGTGGAGGCAAAACCATAATGGTTTATTCTCTGAATAGTTTATATAAAATAAACTTATTTCGGGAAAGTTATTCAATATCTCTAAAAAATTTCTTTTCATATAGTACCCTTGATAAATATATCCTACATAATACCTTTCTTTATAACCTGTAGAAATAGAAGGAAAAGAAAAAGTGAGCTCAGATTCTTTGTAAGGATGAGCATGGGAGATGAAAATCAAAGATTATAAGTGGTAACGTGATAATAACCAGAGTATGAGAACATAGTTATGGTTCATATAATAACATTAAATAACTATAACCGTTAAAATATAGACCATAAATCATGTGTTTTGGATTAAGAAATTTTTCTAACAAAATACTTGAGTCAAGAGTGTAAAATCATCAATAATCAGTCATGAGAAGTGAGATAATTTCATAAGAATAATACATTATTTTTTGTAATGAATATAAGAATATAAAATAATTTCCTTAGTTAAGTATAACTTCAATGATCATAATAAAATAGTGGAAAATCCCCATAGTGGATTGGGTTCACTTCCCATTCCCATAAAAATTATGGATAGAGTCCCATAGTGGATTAGGATCACTCCCCATTACATTTAATATTATCTCATGACTTCTAAAACATTACCCAATTCATTAAAGGGATACCTAATTTCATTCCAATCCATCACATAATGAAAACCATGCATGTGTTCCAAAAGATAATAAAAATGTTGATCATTTCATTATAGCATAATTAATATGTGGGAATGAAATGGGCTTCATAAAGACATATATAGAACATCCCCACCATAGACCATCTAGAAAAATAAATTGGATGGTATCAACAATGAATATCTTTATAAAATTATTTTAAATATTTTAAAAATAAGAGAAAATATCGTTTCCTTTTGGAAACATTTAAAAAATAATAAATCCAAGAAAAATGGTAATGGGATTCTCAATAAAAAAAGAAAGTTATAATATAATATTCATGATGAAAAAAGGATATTATGATAAGAAACTTTCCCCTGATGTAATCATTAAAAAAGTTATTTTCTCTCTTTCGAAAAGAAATTTAAAAAATGTCATGTTTAGAAAATTTCAATAAGATTCATTTCAAATGTTTGTAAATAAATCCAAATATAAGATAAAAATAAATTTAGAATTATTTTAAAATTATATCATAACTTCCAATTTTTTTTTGAAGAACATGGATATTGTGGAAAAAGATTTCTGATCAAAAAGGTAAAATAAGGTTATATCTTCTTTAAAATGTTATTTTAGTATTTTTGAGTATGAAGTGGGGGAAATTGAACGAAAAAATTAAAATTATAGAAATAACCAATTTAAAATATAATTTCTATGTTTAATAAATAATTAACATAAAATTCACTAAATTTAAATTGAAACATAAACAATCTCAATCGAAAGTGAGATTTTTACATTAACCCTTCCATCAAGTTCAGAATTTATTTATACACACTCTAAACTCCTATATATGACATTTATAATAATTGTAAACCTATAAATACTATATCCATGCTTATATTACTATATATAATTCCATTATAACTTTTAATTTCCCATTTATTAATAATTCTTCATTAAAATCAATATTAAAGTGTCAACTATTATGTTTTCCACATATGTTTTAGTTCTGTAATTCAAATCCATGAACCATGTCATAGTTATATCATCTCAATAATCTTAATCACTTAATAAATATCATATTTACACATTATATATACTTTTATAATCATCCAAGTAATTTGGTGATGAAAAATGGGATATGTTGCTCAAGGATGTGGTAGTCCATACGTACACAAGACAGGAGTTTCAATTTTCCAATAGATGAGAGATAAAAAAATTAAATAATAATTTTATCTTTAAAAACTATTAATATTTCTTCAATATCATATATATTAATTGAATCAATCTATATAATCATCCATGAATGTCGATGATGGAAAATGAAATACATTGCTTCCTGGAGACGGTAGTCCACCTAAATACATGGGTGATGTTCTCGTTTTCCATTAGATGTAATGGATGTAAATAATAGTTTTTCTATAAATCTAATAATAATTAATTATAATTATAATACTTATTTACTTATGTAATGGGAATTATGGAATATTTTCATAATTTTAAAAAGAATAAAACTATAAAATATTGGTTTGAACAAATACCTCCTCCTTGGATGACCAACATTGGTAAAAATATTAAAGCTTCTTATTTCACCTTTTTTAGAAAACCCGAATATATAGTATGTTGATAATTTTGTTGCAGAGGTATTTTTCTAGTGATTGGTTGAGATAAATGAAATGGTTTTTTTATCTAAGGGAAATGTGATGTGGTATTTATACATGAGGAGAGGGGTGTTTTAGGGTTAAAATAGTGATTATTTTATCATTTATACCTAAATTTTTTAATTAAGAGTGATTCACAAGAATTTATTGGTTTATTATAAAAAACATTAATGTTATTTGACATTATAACCTTTCTAAAATCAAATGGAATCCTTGAACCACCCCAATAAAGGTAAAAAATAAAAAACAGTTATTATTTGAATAATATATAATGCGGGATTCAAAATTTCAAACATAAGATTATAAAATGACGTTAATATTTCTAAATTAACAATATTACTCCTTAACTAAATATTTGTCCATGAAGAAATTCTTATATTTTTAAATCATTTTACATAATAATGTTTTCATAAAAGTTGGGGTATTTCTAGAAACTATATTTTTCAGTATTCACTAAGAAATAACCTTCTTTAGAAAAATACCAAAAAAATAAATCTAGGGTATTTCAACATAATTATTACAAAAATGAATCCATTTTTATCTGATTAAAATTCTAAAATTCATAATTTAAGTTTTAAATAATATAATATTTTACATTTGAAAAACAATTTATTTATAAGAAAACCCATTCCTTTTATTATGTGTGATTACATTTTCATTTATTGTTATCACTTATTTATTATATGATAGATAATTAAATGTTGGAAATTCTAAAAAATAAAAAATTTATGAAATCCAACTTCTAATTTAGTGGAATTTATCTTTTAAAAACATAATCAACAAAAAAAAGTAGTGTTACAAATTTTATACGATATGATCAAAATTATATTTCAATAACAAATTTACTATTCTAAAAGCTACAATATTAAAATAGTATAAACATTTTGTGATAATAATATATTGTAAATAATATGAATAAAATTCTGAAATACAAATAATAAATATTTTATATTTTTATAAATAATATTGCTTAATTTTTTTTAAATTTTTTTTTACAAACAAACACATGTATCGTACTTTGTTAACCATTAGGTTATAATGACTTAATTAAGATAATGATATTAAAATAAAACTAAAATTAATGTAGATATAAAATTAAACTATTTTTGAAAAAAAACATGAATATAAGAAAATAGATGTTTTTAAAGAATTATATTAAATAAAATCTTATTATACTTGAAATAAAATTTTGAAGAAAGGCATGCTTAGAAAATTAATTAGTTGATAAATATGTGTATAAATGTTTTTATTTTATATTAGATTGAAATGAGAAAGAATTTACTATTGTATAATAGGTTTATTTCATGCAAAATGTTCTACATGCATTAGTTTTTGGAAGCCTGATGTATGTTATGGTTGATACCCAACCTGATATTTCTCATGTAGTGGGAGTTGTGAGAAGGTACATGGCTAACCATGTAAGACACCATTGGGAAGTTGTGAATTGGATATTAAGATACATGGAGGGAAGAAATAAAGTATCTTTTTTCTTTTTTAAAGGAAATACACTATAGGGGTATCTGTATGTTGAACTTGGAGGTGATTTCAGCAGGTGGAGGAGTACCACAGGTTATGTTTTTACCTGTGGAGCAATTATAGTGAGCTAGGTATCTCAATTGGAAAAGGTGGTTGATTTATCCATAATATAGGTATAATAAATTTTTATAAAATAATCTATGAATTATATGGTTTGAATATAGAAATTATTATAGGAAATACATTAAATTCAAGAAGAAAATTTATTGCAATGTGATACTCAGAGAGTTATACATATTCTAAAGAAACAAGTTTTTTGATGATCAGATGAACCACATTAAGTTGAATTACAATTTTATAGAATGTTGACATATAATTTTTTGTTGAAATTGTAGAATATTCTTGGAACCAAAAATCTAGTAGATATGTTAATGAATTTGATGGAGAAAGAGATTTTGTGGAACTATTGTGCTTCCATTAGTCTCCATTGCTAAATGGAGGATGAGAGGTAGATAATGGTAGAATATGTTGGGATAATGGAAGGGAAAACAAATTATAGTTCATGAATCATCAGATTAAAATTGAATCTTTGAATATAAATAATTCATTTCTGAGTTAAGAAGAGAAGGATCCCATATTAAGTATGTTGTCTAAGTCAGTAGCATCAAAGCTGGTCAATATTCTTGATCATGATCTATGTGTGAGATTGTGTGACTAGTGTTTCCTAAACCTTGGATGAAGTTGGGCCAATTATTGGAGTCCCATACTATAAACCCATAGGTAAATATAGTAGTGTAGACTTTGACATGGTTTCTATAGCATATCATACATTAGATACAACAACATTATAGCTCTGTGGACTTATATCCACTAATCACTTTATCACATTGGACTAACTATTTGTTTGGTGTCATAGTAGAGAGAACTACTTTATGAGATCATTTGGTAAAGGGTTTCAAGGTATGTATTGTTGTTAAATCTCCCTATAATTCCTCAACCAAATAAGTAAAAATATTTTTCCACTTTATGGTCATAGTGATTATTCCTGAACCACATAAATATTCGTGTCTTATATATTATTTACATTATTTTTTCCCTTTTACTCTTGTGTCTATAATTTTTCATCATTTTTACACCTATAATTTATATAATAGATATGTGGCCTTAAAATATTATCTAAAAAATGATTAGTTAAAAATAGTTTAGGATAAGGTAGATTTCTATCATTATGGAGTGATTTTACATCAAGTTGATTTTTCAAGATTCACCTTCATTGGTGTGTGGAACCCTTAATAAGGATCGTTAGGGTTAACCCAAATGATATTATAACCAAATACCCATTATTTTTTGATATTGGATTTTTTTATTAAGTTATACTATGTATGAGTAGTTACTTGTAGTGTTGGATTGGTATATGTATGTTTTCCTAGAGGAAGTACCAGGGTTTCCACATCAATAATAGGTTAATTATAGCATTGATTTTAACCTGAATACAACACCAATTTCATCTACATATTATCATATATCCATGATGGATATTAAGGAGCTGAAGGTGTAGCTGGGTGGATCTTTAGAGAAGAGACTTATTAGACCTGATGTGTTGGATACATCCATTTTAACCACCGAAAAGTTGAATGACAGATTGATGAATTATATTGAATATTACCACTTTATTGAGGTGAAAATCAAGAAAAACATACCCTATAATAAGGATTATTGATTCCTTATAATATCTTAGAGGACAAAATTGGTTCTTGAATATTTTTCACAAGTCAGGCTATCACTGGTTTCAGGTTTAAGAGGATGATATCCAAAAGATGATGTTTGGGAATTTATATAGTCACTGTGAGACCTTAATGATATCATTAAGATAGATGAACACTCTAGTAAAGTTTATTGGGATCATTAAATAGATCTTTTATCCTTTCATGGAAATATTTGTGGTGGTTTTAATTAATTAAATCCCCATTTATCCTCAAACAATTGAGGAGGAAACCATTCATATAAGGATAATAATCCTACTTCCGTATAATTAAAAACATGAAAGGCTCTAAAATTGTATTTTATAGATTTATATGTTCATTTCTTGGGGAATTTTATCTTAAATGATAACTTTTAAATTAATCTGGTGAATACTGGGGCTATGATGGATTGGGATTTTCCGAATATTTTTTTTGGTGAACTGTTCCGTTAGAATAATAGAATATTTCCAAATATTTAAGGTATATTTCTCTAGGATTGTATCACCTATGAATTCCCTTACCTTAAATGGGCATCCTTTCATCAAATTTTATAATTTTCATGGAGATTGTAATGACTTGTCGAACATGTTGAGAAATGATTCAGTTCTAGAGTTATCAAAGGAAGTATTACAGTATGAGGTGATTTTTAATGCTTCTAGGTCTAGGATTAATTTTGTGCTAACATAAATAAGGGTCATGATTGATTATGTATCTAGGTATCTCATACCACATGAGAAACATTTTGTGAACTATATCTTATAACTAGTAGTGGTAATGTTTTCCTTAATGATTTAAAGGCGCAATCTTCACGATGAATGATTTTTGGTCTATACAGATCACAAGAATCTTAGGTGTATCTCCTCCTAGAGTGACATCAGTCTAATGTAGTGGAATTGGTTATATTTCCCAAAGTAATTTAACTTCCACGTTTCTTGTAGTCTAGTGAAAGAAAATTTAGTGAATTATTCCCGTAGCAGGAGGTTCTATTCTCACAATATAGAGAATGTGTCCACTAATAAAGACTATATGTGATTGTTTTCAGTGGAAGATTCATATGTTTCTTAATTTTTATCAATGGTTGTATCCCAAACACTTATTCACTAGGTGAGTGAGTCCCAAGAAGTATATAATTATCTCAACATCTGATGGGATCACATGTCCTCTATAGATACAACTGATAGATAATATTAATATGGGTGAACTTTATCCTCTCCTACGGGATAACATTCTGTCTTACATCTTTGTATGAAAAGCTGTTAAAAAAGATTCAAAACCTCCCTCTATAATTTCACCATGGAATAATGAATATTTACTAGGATTTAATGTAATAATTTTAGTGGTGCAAGACCCCAAATCCATATAAGATACAATTTTGATCTAATATTTTACAAACACCAGGTATTTCAACATAACTAGGGTGTTAGAAGTGTTTGAGTGGGAGTGTGGGGAAACTAAATAAAAATAAACACACTAATTTAATTATTTTACATGAATAATCATTCCATTCACAAATATTCATACAAACTAGATAATCAAAGGATTAGTTCATGGAATCTTTGATAAATAAACAACTTATTTTATAACACTTATCAAAATGTCTCTGTAACAAGTCTATTAAACTCCCTAAACAAATTACATGTTATACCCATATTTATATATTGAGTAAAGATATCACAAGAAAGTTGTGAGCTCAAATTATAATTAATGGAAACTAATCATATCAATTAGATCATAAAAAAGAGAGATAATATGAATAAGAGAAAAATATATGATAAAAATAACATAGAATCATAAGTGACAATCATAAAACAAGATTGAGAATTAAGGATCATTGAATTGGAACATAAGATAGAATAAAGTTCACCAAAATCATGGAAAAATAATATAATTTGAATAAAAAACATACAATCCTAAAAAAATAAATCAGAATATATTTAGAATATAGAACACCATAAATATTTCTAATATCAGGTAAATAAGACACATTTTAGAGAAGTGGAACAGATAAAGGAAAATAAAAACATTGTGAGTAAACTCAATCATTCCCACCATTTAAGTTGTGAATATATCTAAGTATGTCCAGCCTTTATATTATGAAGAAATCCTTGTATTTAGATTCTATATTATTACATGATTTATAAAATTTTAACCTATGAATTAGAGGGTGATATCAGTACCCAAAAATTATCATCCAAACATATGATTTCCTATCAAAATCAAATCATTTATCTTATCATAAAAACCCCATGGGAATAAAATGTATTTCATAATTTTTAAAAATTATATCACATAAAATGAATTAAAAAAACATAATTAATCAATACCAAAAACATGATAACCCAAGAGGATTATTTATAAAGATCACACATATGGTTATTTATGAACCATTACTCCATTAAAGATGAACCTTTTGAAAAAAAAGGATGAAAATATTTTTTCCAAGAAAATATTTCATAATATCATCTAAAAAATACATTATTTTTGAGTAACATTTCAATACCAATTTTTTTAAGATGAATAGAAAAATTCATCTGGAATTAATTTAAACTAATATAATAAATAAACTATGAAAATAAATAAATATTTTTAAATTTTTATTAATAAGGTAACAAATAATATCATGTAAAAGAAAAGCCTTTTAAATATTTTAAAATGATTTTATTTAAATTCGACATCGTTAAGAAGGATAATTAAAACCTTTTTATAAATTGAATAAATTGGAATATAAGGATAATATGATATAAAAAATTTATTTTCTAAAAGTTAAATATAACATTTCAAGGAATTAAAAAAATTTATATAAAGGGAAAGTCCAAAAAAGGTTGGGAATTATTCTATGGAAATATCTTTTTCACGTAACTATAGATTCATCAAGGATGAATAATTCCTTATGAAACATATTTTCTCCTAAAAATAAGGTTAAAATTCAACATAGTATCATAATAATGTAAAATAATTCAATCTTTAAAGTTTATGGTCAAATAGGAGAGGTAATAACCCAAGGAAAATAATTGAGTCAAGAAGACCCTCACTTTAATTCCTAAATTCCACAAAAGAACTTGAATCTACTATATAAAAAACTAACTATACTAATGAACTATTTCAGAAACTTATTTATATCTATTACCATTTATACAATTTATTTAAAATTATTCCATACATGCATATTAGTTAGTTATTATTTATTTTTAATATATGGTGTTGGTAATCTTGATCGTTTTAAACTAGTTTCATAATGGAGAGGTCAATTATTGATCTTAAAATTGCAATTCGTCATTATGAGATCACTATAGGTTCCATAATATATGTTTAATGATATTTTATAAATTTATAATTTCATTATATGTGTGTTTTAGTTCTCGTTTTTGTAGATGAAAATGCCGACAAGCACGTTTCAGTGATTTTTCACAAACGAACGATGGTACCTTAATTAATGAGTTTAATATTAATGTTTCACTTCCATAAACAAAATAAAATAATTATTTATTAATTAATATCTAATAACAGGAGTATTTATTTTTCTATATTCAACAGTGATACATTTTTTATCATTGTTCTTATAAGTGGTTAAACATATCCAAATCAAAACATGATATAATATGATAAGAGAGTATGGTTAGGAAATTATTTATTTTAACATAATATCATTATAATAGAACAATAATGATATTATTTAGATGTTTTTAAGGTTTTAAAACATATTTTATGAGGTTTGGATCATTAAATAAAATCTATATGAAAAAACAGAAAATGTTATTTCATGGTGGTGGTAGTTTAAACATATGCATGATCGACATACTTTTGTTTTTCTAAGTAGATGGGAAGGAATAAAAAATGGTTATTCTATTAATATAATAAAATTTAATTATTTAAATAATACCAAATCCATTTTATTATGATGTATTTTTGGGTGCTAAAATAATAATGTATAGAAAAAACTATAGAGAAGTGAGACACTTATATAGAAGAAATTAATCTTCTATTGTAAACCTCATATTTATTTTCAAGGGGCTCGGTAAATCTTAAGGACCCAAGGGATAAAAAACATGAAAGATAATTAAATTCTAACTAAAATGAAATATTTTTATGAATAAATTCTAAAGAATAGCTTTGTCATGAAGGGGTGTAAATGCGGCCCTTTTTAAGAGAAGAAAATTGAACTTTTGGAAACTCCCATTATATTTCAATAATGGAATGAAATTATTCATGGTTAAATGGCTCTAAAACTAGGAAATAAGGGATTTTAAATTGTTTTTAGGTCTATAATTATCCCCACCAATCATTTTGAGACAATATAGAGTGATTTAGGGGGTTTCTCTTTAGTTTTTGACTTTTATCATTATTAACCTTTTATTGTGGTAATTAATTTCAATGAAAAAAATTGAAATTAAAATTATTACATAATTTGGAAATGATAATTTCAAAAACTAAAAACATTTTATCATGTTAAATTTCTAATGGTTTGGAATTTTAATTTTGGTATTAGCACAAAAAATGTGTAAAACACATTTTTTAGAAAATACGAATTTAATGATAGAAATTTATTTGTTATAAATAAAATAGTGTTTAAGTGGAATCTAAATTAAGATAAAATTTTACATGTCCACTATTACTTTTAATTAAAATAAACTACCCAAAATAGTTTTTATATTTTAATGAAATGGTACTTATGTTCTATAATATTGAAAGTAGGTTTTCTAGGATAAAAATATTATTTTAAAGTAAATAATTTTACTCCTTAAATATATATTTGATTAGATGAAATGATTTTTATAAACATATAGATCTTAATTATATAATAATAAAGTCATAAAAGATATTGTTTTGATAAAAAATCGTAATTTTCATGATTCTCCTAAAAATTAGTTATTTTAGAAGACCTAAAATTTCATTATATGATAATTTTGGAATTATAAATACAAAAATTATTTCCATTTTACAAAATTTAAATTATATAATTTAAAATTTTCATATTTTATATATATATATATATATAATTAAAAAATTATTTTATTGAAAAAGGAATTGTTTAAGATTTATGTGGTCCTAATCCTATTTTGTATGAATTTTTAATTGATTATTATATTTTTATCAACTGTAGGTGTTATTATTGTCATAATTTTATTATTTAGTATTTAAAAGATTTTTTTATTGTGGTTTTTCATGTGAAACAATATTTTAAACACTATATTTATTTAAGGAGCTATATTTGAAAAAACATAGGTAGTTTCAATCTACCCATTTAAAAGAATTGCATCCTTGAAATTTTATTACATAGTGAAAAACAAGTGGAGGTACTTTTCTCTTATCACATCCTCAGGTTCCCATTTTGACTCCTAAAAAATATTTATCCACCACATAACATTAACTATATCAGTATCCTTGTTTCTTATAAACTTATCTCTTTGATTCAAGATCTCTGCTGATTATTCTTAATATAAAATGTCATATTATATTTGTACAACATTAAATCTAAGAACATGTAAGGGATCTGGTAGGTACTTCCTAAAAAGTGATTGATGGAACACATCATGTATCTGGGAGAGATCAGGGGGATTTATAAGAGTTAAGTTACTACCCTGACATGTTCAAGGATCTAAAAGGGATAGATGTACCTAGGGCTCCACTTCCCTTTCTTACCAAATCGCATAACTTTCCTCCCAAGATATATCTAGAGAAATAACTTGTCACCCACTTCAAAATATATATTTCATATTTGATTGTATGTATAAATATTCTTTAGATTTTGTGCTACACTCATATACTGTTGAATAGATTGAACCATCTCTATCATTTCTTAGACAAGGTCAGGTCCTATTAGCTTTCTCCCTCAAATTCATCCTAGTAAGTTGGATTCTGAAAAATCATCTAATATAGATCCATATATGGTACTATTTGAATGCCTAAATGGAAACTATTGTTATATTATAACATTAACATAGGATTCATTGATCCCAGCATCTTTTGAACCCCATTTAATAAGATCTCAACATGTCCTTGAGAGTATGTATGGTCCTCTCAAACTAAACAACTATCATAGGGTGATAAGAATCATTGGATCTCAACTGTGTCTCCGATACTTTCTAAATGATTCAATTCAACCTTGAGTTAAAACTCATATATCTTTCAGATACAATGCAGATTTTCACTTCATATAAACTTAATACTTTTCTTCTATATGTCTTGGTGAGTTGGTCCAGAGAAAAATCGTCTTTGATAATGAAAAAATGAGCAAACTCTATAAGGTGGTTGAATAAAACCCAAATGGAATTATGGACTTTATATATCCCAGGGATTACCACAAAAAAATACATTATAATTTATTCTTATTTCTATATCATTATGGGTAATGGTTTCAACATACAATTAGACTTATTTCATATAGCCTTGACTTTCTAGAGCACCAATCATCAAGGTATGTATTCTTCAATATCCCTCTACATTTTTCCCCACCATATGTTTTTATTTAAAACTCTATACGTCAATGTGATCTTTATATGACTATAGAATGATGAGTTTTTTGTATCATTCAAAATATCCCTCTTTCATTCTAATTTCTATGGGAGACATTCTGGGTTCTAAGTCTTATAACTCTATCTATTTCAAAGATGAACTCTAGAATACTCATAACATTTTTCTATATCCATGTATCATCATTGATGGCTTATTTGATCTTTAAATAAAATGATAGATTAAAATTCATTTGTTAATTAATGTATTTATCAACATCCTTTAGGATTTTAGGATTAGTACATTGAAAATCCATGAGTATTTTTCCTTTTTCAATACAAATCATTGATAAAATAGAATGATCTTTCCTCCTTAGAGAATTAACCACCTTCTTTTCCTTCCTCGGGTAGTAATTTACCAAGAAGTCATAATATTTTATCAACTCTAACTGCAACACCCTATGATTTTATATGTACTTCCCTTGAAATAAAATTTAACGATTTGATAGCTTTCTTTACATGCAACATTGAGTTTAAACAAATAGTGCTATAATATTGGATTATTGTTATTTAAAGTGATATTTATCACCTATCCATTAGATTCAAATATATAAATATACCAAAAAAATTATAATTTTTATTCATGTATACAATTAATTCATTTTTTTAAATTTATAAATTTAATTGAAACTAAAACAAGAGATATTTTCATAAAAATGGATTTTATACACCAAATGTGTTTTTATCTTCACAAATTAAATCGATCATTATTTGTTATTTATTTTTAATGAGATTTAAATATTTTATATTCAATAATATTTTTCAACACTCTTCTAATGGTTTTTAATAGTAATAGTATAAGAACACATCCAAATCTATTCTTAATATGAATTTTTCTGAAATAGTTTTTGGTGGGTTTTTCTTGCCAATTTTAAAATGGTTTTCTTCTACTTTTAAAATTTTAATAATTAAAAATGGATTCTATGTAGTGAATAAAAATTTCTAAATTTGATAACTAGGTTAAATATATATTTGGTCATTATGAATTGTAACTATGGTAAATATTTGTCACCTTAGTAAAGTTAAATCACGTAATTAAGGTTAAAAATAAAGTAATAAGGCTTTATAAATATATAAAACACCAACCTTATTTCTATTGGATTAGTTTATTTCAACCATAATCATCCAATATTCTAGTATATTAAAATAAGGGCCCATTGTACTTTCATAAATACTTTAATAATATCTTAGTATAGAAAAAATCCAAAATGTCACTGTCTTTTAATAACTCCCATAATCTTTCATAAAAATAAACTAATATTTTGTTTTCTTATAGATGGTTATTTTTACGTTGAAATAATTATTTTCTGAGGTTATTTTTTTAAAAATTAGTTATGGAATAAGTACCATAAATGGTTATGAAAATCCGACACAATACTTGTTTAGGTCATAGAAAAATAAAATAAATAATATTAAAGATATTTAAAGTAATACAATTTAGAGAAAATATTATGTTATAATAATTTTTAAGATAAATATAACTTGTTAGTGATGTTATTAGATTTTAAATTTTGTTCCCATTTCTATATTTTTTCTTTAAAGTCAAACAAATTGAATAGTCCTAAAATAGATTTAATGGTATCTTATATTATATATTATATTATTAAATGCTTTAAAATTAATAAAAAAATTATATTTATACAATTTAATGGGAAATGGTCTAAAATATTAACCATTTTCCACTTATGGGTCACATATCCTTTTAAAGTAACTCTCGTGACCCCTAAAGAGTAAAAAACATTGATGTGGCAGAAATCATCAAAATGGTTAAGGGGGGAAATATATAAGGGTTAAAAACATAAAATTACTAAATTTTATTGGATGAGATAATTCAGACTCATAATCATCGTATATTAAAAATATATCAATTTTTATCCACTTTAGTGTGAAATTTAATTTATATTAATTTAATAATTCAAGTAATTCAAGGGGTTCTCCCCAAAACGTTTAAAGGGGTACCTCCTATTATCTATTATTTATATATAATGAGCCTTCTAGATCAAAAAATAAATACCCAAATACCATAATAACATCCCTGATCACATATTGGATTTCTTGATTTGATAATAATACCATACTTTCAAGGATTAAGGTGTAATTCGAAGGAGGCTTCTCAATGAAGAGGTGTAACTCTTTACTGGTCACTTTTAATTTTATTTATTTTCCCACCTTATCAAAACCTATTGTATCCATTATTAGGTGATAAATCTTGTATCATGAATATAAATAGATTTTATTATAATGATGTAACAGCCATTTTACACCTCATTTCCATGAAATTGGAAATGAATGTATTAGTCGTGCATCTATGTGGACTATCACCTCCATGCAGAGAAATGATTAATTTTCCATCACCATATTTCATGGAAGTTTATGACGATGAGTTTAATAAATAAATATGATATTTATAATTTAATAATTATTATATAATGATAAAATATTATCTATTATTTTTTTTTCTTACTTTCATTATAAAATGAAAGTGGTGTTCATATGTACATACAGACTATTATCTCAATGATTAATGTAATTCATTTTTCTATCACTATATTTTATTAATGATTAAAAATATTTATGTAAAAAATAAATATAATATATATATATATATATATCATTTTTAAAATTATGTATATGATGGAACCTTGATCAAATTACAAGGAATGGAACTTCTGAACTGAAACATTCATGAAAATATAAGCATTTAACACCAAGAAATGATGATTTTAATAATGAATTATCAATAAGGTTTAATTTTGGATTGATAAGGTTTACTTCATGGTTCACATCATCTTAGAGGGTGGAGTATATGTTGACCCATATAAGGTGGTCATGTGGGTTTAGTCAAGGAATCCAAATAATTTCCTTGACAAATGCTTTTTCTTGGGGCTATCTAGATATTTTAGGTGTTTGGTACAGGAATTGTCATGCATATAAGTGCCTCTTAAGATATTGAGTAAAAAGGGTTTGATTTTATTCTTGTCCAACACTTGTGATATATCCTTTTAAGATTTTAATGGAATACTGGCTTCAGCACTGACTCTGATTCTTCTAGATCTAGGAAGAAGTTATACTATTTACTATGATGCTTTAGGAATTGGACATTGAGTAGTTCTAATGTAGTGAAATGGAGTTGTGGTGTATCAATCCCATTAACTGAGACCGCATGAGTGGAATTACTCTCTGCACATACTTTATCTAGCATTTATGGTTCATGATTTTTTCAATTAGGGATACTACTTATTAGGGGATAATTTCTACATTTACACAGATCATAAAAGTCTCATATACATTTCCACATATTATGACTTGAATATTTGTAAGTGTGGGTGGGTATAATATCTTTAGTCCTTTGACATTGAGATTTCATATACAATTGGAAAGCGAAATTCTATGGATGATTAACTAAGCCGGAAGACATAGTCCCATGTCTTCTGAGAAGATATTTGTTAGTGGTAGTTGATGGCCTAGTTGTTTGAGATGCACATTGAGTTTCATAAGCATCATGGGTAGAATATTTTTCACCTTTGGTTGTGAAATAATCCCCTACAGAACAGGTAAGGATGAGACATGTTTCTGATCCTAAGGGGGAGTTTCTAAGGCGAGTTCCCACTACCTTTCTAGGTTATCAATGAGGATGATATTCTATACATCCATGGACATATCTGGGTCCCTACAGATATACGAGAAGAGTTGATGCAAGAATATCAAACCTCTATTTGGGCAGTTCACCCTGGGATCACCAAGATGCACTAAGACATACATCATTAGTATTGTTGGCTAGGTATGAAGAGGAATATTGAAAGTTTTATCACTCAGTGCTCCACCTATCAAAGGGTCAAGGCTGAGCCCCAGTGACTAGCTGGAATTTTATAGCCTCTCTCTATTACTATGTGGAAATGGGATGATGTCATTATGGATTTCATGATATGATTTCTGAGATCCCCTTAAGGAAATGATGTAGTATGTTTGATCATTGACAGGTTGACCAAGGTCACACACATATTACCTATTTGAGAGACCTTATAAGTTGATGATATTGGAAGGAATTATATTTAGAAGAAAATACACCTTCATGGTCTTCCATGTTTTGTCTTATCAGATCGAGATGCCCAGTTTACATCAGGGTTCTAGAATGGGTTTCAAATAGAACCGGTTTCACTTGTACATATAAGTAAAACATACCACCATATGATCGTAGGGAATTTGGAGAAAATGAAATGGGTGTTAAATGATATTCTCCAAGTATGTGTCCTTGATTTTAGAGATTTGTGGTATAAACATATACCTCTTTTCATGTTTTCCTCTAATAATATTTTTCAGGAAATGATTCAGTTGGATCCTTATGAGTCCCTTTACTATAGGTCATTTCATTCACCCTTGCAATGGTTTGACGTATGTGAGGAAACTGTATTGGGTCCTCATCACGTTCAAGATACTTTAGAGTAAATAAAAATAATTAAAAATTTATGGCTACAACTTAGTCTAGGATGAAGTCTTATACAAATCATTATAGTCGATATCTAGATTGAGATGTGTGTCATCGGTTCATTCTGTGAGTTTCAAAAATATTGGGTCATAGATAGATTTTGAGATAATGAAATCTATCACCTCATAATGTTGAGACTTTTTAGATATTGGGTAGATTCTAGATGATAGTCTATTAGTTGCAGTTGTCTCAGAGGTACAATTCCATACATGATGTCTACAATGTATTATACCTTCACTATTATCATTCTGACTCATCTCATGAGTTTAATCTTGAAGATATTGAGATCAATGTGGATGTTCCCTTTAATTAAAATCTGATACATATATTTGATAAGAGCATGAAGTCTCTCTAAGTTAGGTCAGTTCCTTTGGTAAGGGTTCTTTGGTAGCATGATTGTGTGCAAGACAACTCATGGGATAGAAAGGAATATGTACGTGCTCAATTTCCATAACTTTTCTTAGACGATTATTTACCAGATTTTGAAGGTAAACTCAGGGATAAGCTATTTAGGGAGGGGTTGGAATATTAAAAAATTTTAGAGAGGTGTGTATTATTTTAAATTTGGTCAAACCTTCATTGAGTTTTCCTTTTTTGTATTAGACCATAGTGATCGGGCCACTGAGCGGGTCGGTTTTCTTCTAAAAAGAATCTAGAAGAAGGGTTAGAGGATAGATGTAGGAAAAATTCATGATGTCTATTTAAAAACACAACATGTACTTAAAATACTTGATGTATATTGGTATGGTCAGACCCACTTCACATTTTGTATTGGGTTTTCCCTGGAGGGTAAAACCCTAAGCTTTACATTGTATGTTAAGTTAACACATTGTGTAAATGCCCTGTGTCTATTTTTTTAAGAGACCGGACCTATATATTTTTTATAAAACACCCTCCTATCTCCTCACATAGTAGTATCAATGCGTAAAAGAGCTCCTCCATACCTAACATGGGTTCATATTCTTATCCTTCATTTGGAATCTATTTCATTCACCAACGGTCACATTGGATAGATAGAGGTAAACTCTCCACCCCTCTTCCTTCATTCAATATTTATCTCAAAGTATTTTGTGTTATTTAAGTGAGATCCCATATTACCTATTTTTAAGGATGTTGTTTGTTCTTTTAATTTATCTTTTTTTAGCTCAATTCAAGGGCTGATACTAGATGTGTAGAGTATTATGGGCTAAAGGTAGTTTGTTTGGTTCTTTTCCCTAAAAGTATTTTTGAATTTTATCATATGTCATTGTGTTGTTCACCAAAATATAATGGAGTCACATCTATAAAATCTAGTTAATTAAATTAAATATTATTCTCATGTGTAATGAGGCCCAAGATACCGATTAATTGTCGTCATGGGGTGATTTCCTCAACATGATCCACCCCTATTTATTCCTCTCCTTAAAGGCTTTTGGGCATTATACCATAGAAATAATTTTATTTCATTATTTTGGGTGCATGAATTTCATTTTAATAAATGTATTGGAAAGTTAAATGATCTAAGGAAGATGATAATACATGAGTTATTCCCTTATACATTATTTCATAGCTTGAATTAATTGGATAAAATAAATTGCACAACTTATTTAGGGAATTATGGTATTTATGCCTTGTGGAGATGTTATGTGTTCTTGATATCCAAACCAGACCTTCATATTATTTCAAAGGTGATACAAGGGTCCCAAATTAAGGATGAATTAGATAGGATAATCATGATTTATAATTTTAACATGTTATGGATCATAAATGTGTTGGGAGAGATACTTGGATTCTTATAGAATTACTTGGAAAAACTAACCAGGCAGATTATTTACCTACCCATGAGCGATACGGGTTCCCTAGGGGAGTAACCTTGGATGGGATCAGTGGAAATATGGCCATACCATTCCTAGAGTGATACTTACTCCCGTGTGATAGATTTTAAGGATGGGCACAAAGGGTCATGAATTTCACCATATCAAAAGAGATACTTGGGATGCCTTTCTAAATCACCTCAGACAGACTCTTATAGTGTTGGGTATTTGTAGTTATCTTGGTGTGATACTTGGGATCTACTATATAGATCACCTTGGATGGTCCCAGAATTATTATTATTTAAATTCAATAAATTCCTTATATATGAATCTATGAAATGAAATTTCTTAGACAAAATGATGTGCCTATCAATCCAAATAACATTCTTTGGTTTGGTCTATACTTGATAATTACCTTGTTAACAGACTCAGTTTTTCATCCATTCATGTATGATAGAGAACCTTTGTACATTTATATTATAATTTTATAGGTTTTCTTCTACTCAAAGATATCCATCTTAGGCTGAAGTGGGTAGTTTCATTTGGTTATCCTTGAGAAACCTGGTCCGAAGTGATTTATTTATTTATTTACTTATTTATTTATTTCTATTATTATTGACACAATGCTATTTTTATTTTCACATACCAGTTTTTTCAAGAAACCATTGGTGGTGGCCTATTGAGTATATCTAACACCCTTCTCAGGATGACAATGGTACCTGAGCAAACTTTATGATTATAGGTGAAGAAAAAGGGAAGCATCAATCTTATAATGTATGATTCTGAATATTGTGATGGAGTATGGGGCAGAGGACTAAGCCTATGCTCGTGATTATAGTGTTGAAAGATTTTGGTTTTTTTCTTTTTTTAGCATGTTATATATTTCAGAAACCCTTATATCATGTGTACTTAATTTTTTGTATAGCTACAAACATTATCATCATCATTTTGTATCTATTTATGATTCAGATTCGACCTATTTATTTATCTGGATGATTTATTATTATGTTGCTAATTATTTATGTCTATATAAATTTATTACCATTATTTACCATTGTTCTACATTCTGATCAAGAAGGAATAGTCTCTCCATTGACATACCCCAGGCCATCGCTATAAGTATGAAGCCTCTTTCAAGTGAGGACGTGCACTTGAGGTCATATGGCCAACTATCTTGGGGCACCACTTAGTGTCTTTCAAGGAGGGATTCTATTAGTTACACCTACTTTAGGGTCATGATTGTTGGACTAAGGCTCCTAGTTTAAGGTCATTTAATTTGGACCATAAGAGGTTTGTTACATTCCATTTGGAAATGCCTCTATATCTCAAAGGTTCTTGGTAAAAATTCCACCACGAATCCTATTCCCACATGAGCCATACATGATGTGAGAATAAAGGAGTGGTAGGGAGTTCCACGTTTAGTAACGTAGAAAAAAATGGGATCATAAGTATCTATATTAGGAAGGCTCTAACAACATTTAATTTCATGGATATCATGCAAGAATTCATAGGGGAATAACACCAAGGGTGTTAAAATGCCACCAGCACAAAAGAAGGAGGAAAGGGAGGTAAATTGTGACTTATGAGATTTGGAGCATGAAAGGGGAAATTAATGGGTTGGGAAAAACTACAGACCACTTTCAAAACAAAAGATCCACAACCACACCATTCAGGGATGTGAAAAACAAATATAGGATTGCCTGTTGACCATGTTTCAAACATAGAAACTATCACCTAAATCAAGGGATCCCCTGACACGTGTTACCATGGTGGGAGGTGAGCCACTTTGGATAAAAACCATTATCTCTTGGGGGTATATTCAGATGAATAGGGTGATGATTGTCCAAAATGAGAAAGTATTTAAGTGTAGAAGTAGAAATTTTGGGATTCTCATGGGGGATTTAGACACTCTAAGAGCTATTCCACCATGTGCTCAAATAAATTGGATAATCATATTAGTGGGAAAATATTAAGTATATTACAAATGGGGATAACCCTAGAATATGTTGGAATATGAAATGGGCCTAGGATATGAGATCTAGGAATCGCTACATATAACATAAATGTTGGTAATCAAGACACATGTAGTTCTAGAACACGGTGTAGTATATGATCGGCATAATATGGGAGGGTGCTCTGTTAAGTGAGGGCTTAAGGCATCATTTAGTTTCATGTCATGTGATAGGTACATAGAATATGTATTTTAACATATTAAAGTAAGGATTTTGAGCAATAATATTAATGTTATATGGTGGGGGTATGTGATTTCTACAATTTTATGGTCACATTTCTTTGACCGTGGTGTCGTACAGTTTAACATCATGTGTCTAGTATGTTAGTATGAACTAGACTTATGTGTGGTTGTTTCTCAGGTGATGGGGATGTTGTCTCAAAATTATAACATGAGCTATCTCATCTCAATACATGAGGTACTATAGTCTTACTACATAGGATATACTATAGTTTAACATCATGTTCAATGAAAATGTGTGTGTGGTTTACACATTGACCTACACTTTATTTCTTCCTTATATTGGGTTGTGAGCATCTTGACTCACAGATGGGTTAGGGAATATGATTAGGTCTTACACCAGAAGAAGTTTATAAGGGTAATACATAGCAATCATCTCATGATCATTACATGAGGCATCTAACACTCAACACAAAGGCATCTCATTATTTCCACATGATGCATCCAATGCTTATCACATAGGTTATACTATAGTTTAACATCATTGTGATAACATGATGCACCCTTGTTTTTCATAATGTGACTATATGTTTGGATTTTTAGAGTAAATTCATACAAATCAGACTTTAGATCATCTAATATTTGTTATATAGGGAATCCTATGCTTTTCACACATAGTATACTATAGTTTAATGTCTTGTATCTAGGATAATGTTGCATGGTTTTACATCATTTGACTATGATGTCTGGCTTTGCAGTTTAAAGTCATATGACTCAAAATTTAGATTATCTCATATTTTTTATATGGTTCATCCTATTCTTGTCACATAGAGTATACTGTAGTTTAACATCATGTATCTAGGATGATTTATCATAGTTCTATATCATTTGACTAGGATGTTTGGCTTCATAGTTTATTGTTTTACAACTTGGACTTTGAATAATCTCATATTTTCATATAGGTCATTCAATTCCTATAACATAGGGTATACTATATTTTAATACCATGCAACTAGGATGATGTATTGTAGTTTTGTGTCATGTGACTAGGATTTTTGGCTTCACAGTTTAAAGTCATATAACTCAAAATTTGGATAATCTTATATTTTTCATATGGGGAATCCAATTCCTGTCACATATGGTAAACAATAATTAAATATCATATATCTAGGATTATGTATCATAGTTCTGCATCATGTGTCTAGAATTTTTAGATTCATTGTTTAAATTCGTACCACTCAGACATTAGATCATCACATATTTGTCAAATGGGTCATCTTATGCTTGTCACATAGGTTATACTATAACTTAACATCATGTCTCTAGAACGATGTTGTATAGTTTAATGTCTTATGAATAGGATGTTTGGATTTATAGTTTAAAATCATAAAGCACGTACTAGAGGGTTCATGTGAAGTTCCACTTGAGGAACTTGGTGTTGGTGTGTTGTGTGATGTACTCCCTGTCCATAGTGATCAATAAGTATCCACCATTGGAGTCTAGATTATGAATTATGTAAGGTTATTCCCATTTGGTTTCATGTTTTGGAAGTTTATTTCTAGTTATCATCAATGTCCTAAGATCCAGTACCATATCACCTTGATGGAAGGTGAAAAGGTGGACCTTTTTGTCGAATGCTCACACCACCCAATTCTAATTACTTTTGAGGTTATTCAATTCCAGGATTATGTTTTCTTTAATGTATTCCAACTCTTTCAAAATGACTTCTAATCTCTTATCGGGTGTCTAATGATCGTAAATGGCCATTTAGAGTAAAATTAGTTGAACCTACATAGGTATAACTATTTATGTCCCATACACCATGGAGTATGGAGTCTCCTAAGTAGAATTTCAAATCATCTTCTGATAAGACCAAAGGGTTCTGGAGAGCTTATCAGGCCAACTCTTATTATCCCGGCCTAAAATTTATAAATGATGTTAAAGATGTTCTTTTTGAATTCATCGATCTAAATATTCTCCTAAGTGTAGTAGTTATATTTTTTTTTGACATAATGTTGTACTTGGTATATACATTTTTTATCTTAACAACTCAAATTTTTCATTCATTGTCTGTTAGAACAATGTGAGGAATCCAAAATTGGTTGATGATGTGGGAAATCCAAAATTCAATTGTGGATTGAGTCTTGATGTCTTTGAGAGGTACATGCTTCACCCACTTGGAGAAGAATATTTTGGTAGTTAGAATGATATTTCATGATCGAGCTGTCATTAGTGGGTTAGGGAACACAACATTAAGTACCTATATAGAAAAGGGCCAGGACTACTTGGTACCATGGATAAACTTCAATGGAAGATACATGAAGTTGGAATGAATATGTAAAGTATGGATTATCTTGGAGAAAGTAACCCAACATTCAGACCTACTGAGAAAGATTTAATCCTGCTTGATGGGCCTCACATGACCAGATTTAGACCTTCTTAATGAATTTAGGGATATATTTCCCTTAGATGAAATAGTGGATGATTTTATCAAATTCGTACCTATAGAGGTTTTTATAAATATTGGGGTCATCACAAAGTGTAAATTATGTTACACCCTAATGTATTCACTCATGCTCGGCTTGTTATGGTAGGATAGTTCTGTGATAGAGATACTTTATGAAGGGAATCATCTAATTGGGTGTTTATTTGATTACCAGGTCATTTGAGGTCCTTGTTGAAGAAGCTCCCTCAGCCATCAGATTTACCTATCAGTCATTGTATTCCAAATCAGTGAGGGGAATGACCCTCTAATAAGACACACAAATGAATAAGTCATTATGTTCAGGCTCTACAATAGATGCAGCTAGGCTTACTAAATTACTAGATCATCCATTCTTTGATCATAGAACATGAGTTACTTTTGGTTGGGAATGGAATTGGGCCATCAACTTACAAGTACATTCAAAATTGGAAGGATTTATTACTTACTTAAGGCATAGTCACCATTGAACATTAGGATGACTAGCATAGAGTCTCCCTTCACATTTCAATGGGGGACATAAATCTCAAGGATGATTTCATGCCTTGTGATAAGATCCTAGTACTCATCCTCATTTTTACAAAACCTTCCAATAATGGAATGATTATGGAAATATCACCTATTTAATAATGAGGAAGAAAATCCCAAGTCCCACCCTATTGAAATTGGGGTTAATGAGATTTCTAATGGTCATCTATACGAAGCACCATCAAAATTAATTTTCCAACATTATTCAGTATGTTTAGTAGGGAGGATGGGATCATCTAGGAAGTAAACATCTATGGGTATCTCTTCAGGGGTTGGATGCATGGCTAGGAAAACTACCAATTCTTGGATATTAACAGCTTTGTGAGGGATCAACCTGATATCGAACTACTAAATATTTACTACCCAATGTTCTAATTGACCTACCAACGTGAGGTGATTGTGAATATATTTTAAAGGATCAATGTAAGATACTAGTTGTTTCCCATGGTGTTGTATGTACTGCCACAACATTTGAAATGAAAAGTCAGGGGAGAGAAAACTTTTATCGTTGGAAGAATATCTGGTCTCTATGTTGAGAATCATGTGACTGAGATAATATAGAATTTTTTCCCTACCCTCATTTTTATTATTGAATAGATGGTCACCAAGTGACCATTATAGGGAATTCAGATAAAGAGAAAGAGGTTTTTCTAAGATTATTGGTATTAGGACCAAAGGATTTAGTAGATAATAATTAATTTCCATGGATGTTTTCTAGTAGTTTATGTCCCACTAATTTAAAATGGAATATACTTTCTGTCTATATTCCAAATAAATCATTGGCCATAGTCCAAGTGTCCTTGGATTCCTTATATCTTTTATAGGTTCCATGGAAGGGGGAATCCAGTTGATATCCTTGTTCTAATATAGACTGATCTCATTGGCTCTATAACTGAAGAATAATATGATAAAATTTACATAGGTAATCTCAAATTTTAAATTCTAGGGGTTCATCTTTAGGGGGTGGGAGTAGAGGAATTTTCCCATTTTCACAAAAACCTTGAGATGGTCCTGAAATTTATTGAATGTTTCCACAAAATCATCCACATAACACTACACCAATGTATTAAGGATTGGTTCTAATATATGGTTCATGGAACACTGGTATGTAGCTCCATAATTCATCAAAATTAGTTGCATCACTTGATAGTATAAGGTTCCCTAAGGTGCTCTGAAAGTGGAGGCTTCTTCATCCTTGGGGTCTATCCAGATTTTTTTATACACTGAGTACCCATCCATGAAATATAGTGTCTATAAACTAACAGGGTCATCAATTAATAGATCTATTATCAGAAGGTAAAAATCACCCTTTAGGAAGTGGTGGTTGTGGTATTAGAAATCGATACAGACATTAATCTGTCCATTCTTCTTCCTCACTAAGACAATGTTGGCCAAACATTTTATGTATTGAACCTCCCTAAATAATTTTTTCATAGAGATATTGTTATCTTTGTCCTAAACCATTGAATAGTGTGAAGGTTTCATCTTACTGTGAGACTGTTTAAACCCATAATGACCCACTAGGACATGAAGATGATGAATGGAAACATAAGTTTCAAGCCCTGGGATTTCTTTGTAGCTCCATGAAAATAAGTCATGGTGTTGTTCAAAAAAAATCCACATATTGTTGATGAAACTTCATTAACTTGAATAACCAAATCTGTATTTTCTATGGGTCTTCCTAAATGTCAATTTTGACCTAGTTCATTTCATCTACCATAGTGGAGAAACCCACATCAAATTTTGGAAGGGCATCATCTTGATCCACTTTTTCATTAGAAAAATGGGGATTGGAGGGATGAGATGACTATTCTATAATTGTTTTCCCAAGAGAAATAGTTTCATCAATTCTGGAAGGTAAAAATCCTTAATAAGGGATTCATTCTCTATATATACCATGGATAAAAATTATTATGAGCTAATATCAGTTGGTTTCTTATTGTTATATCCACCTTTGATATCGAAGAAATAGTTTCGGGTCAACCTCTATTGAGTTGGCCTAATTTTTCAAAATATGTGGTAGTGTCATGGATCAGTAGCCATGGGAGAATCTCTAATTACTCCACTAGGGTAGGGATTTCCATCATTATTCAATCCTATCCCATATAGGAATGATAGGTAATCTATGAGCACTCATTCTTCTTTGAGACTATGAAGCAGCTCCGCATATCCGGGCCCATCACTTCCAACTGATGGATGGGATCATGAAGTTATCTTTCAAATCACTCAATGATATAATAAATTGGTAGTTATATCATTTAGGGAATTGATGCACTTGTACCTATAATTTTGGAGCAGTTTTCCCTCCCATTATAGTACCTATCATCCATGTTGTGGGTTTCACAAGAGTTTAAGGGAGAAGTGTTTCCCTAGAGTCCTCCCGATTGACTTATGTGGGATTATTTGAGTCATTTATGGTATAAAGAAGGGACCACCATGTACAGATAGTTCCATGGGATACCCAAAAGGTCATTTTAAGTGTTTTCATTTGATATAACCATTAAATATGTTCTTTTTACTAGTCCATTGAAATTTTTCTTTACCTAAATATTTCTATGTGGTTTTTTATCACTCTTATCTTTCTCCAAAGTAGTCAAGTTGGAGGGAGTTGAATCAGATTCATTATATATAATCTAATGAATAATCTTGGTTAGGGTGAGCTATATACTAGATCTAGTATCCAATAGAAAGTGTTTGAATTATAAACAATTGAATTTTCTTATGACATAAAATGTGCATATGTTCCCCAAGATAGTGGAACCCTCTTTCTCTTTAGAGAAAGAAATGGATTATTATAATTTTCCATGTTTATATTACTCTTCATGGTAGGTATTAGTGATAGAAATATCATTTTAAAACTATAATATGATCTTTAAGGCCTCGATAAGGTCCTAAAAAAACTTTTTTGACGGGAAGAGTGCATCAAGTATCTATATTATCACTGGTACATGGTGAGGTGTTTCAACATGTCATACTTCTGAGAAAGGGGCATGTTTCTTCTTACAAAGGGTTTTTTCTTTAACAGGTATCATAGTGGGTTTGAAGAGATGATTCATTGAGGTTTAGTTATTTTTTCTATGTTTTTTCATTGACATGGTGATTTAGGTTGAGCACTAGAAATCTGAGGTCGAACCTTGGTCATCTATGGCTTTGCACGATGAAGTTAGGGTTGGGAAACACAATTGACTAAGAAGGAATGTTACAAATCCATCCCCAATAGAGAAAACTAATTTTTTTTATTAATAATCCCTATTTGAGGATTTATTTCTATTCATAATGTCATGAAAAGTATCTTCTTGAGAACTATTTTGGATGTCCTAAAATTTAGCATATAATCTATCTATCCTTCGATTGTGTTAGCCATATGTGCTTAATGGGGCCATGTGGTGTTCCTCGTCATATTATATAGTGAAATGATCTACCGGTATGATAGTGTTCCTGAAATCATATTAATTTTATTCATTGGTGTAATATTCATGGATGGGACAAATTCAAGGGGCCTCTCCCAATGTTGGAGGTATGAAGTCATCGAGGGTGAGAGATGGATTTGATGATATGGGGCTCTGATCCCCCCATCATTGTTGATTAGTTCATAGAAATAATCATCACTGTTATCGAGGTCAGTAGAACCCTATGATTCCTTTGTTAAGACATCGCCCAACTCAACTAGGTCATGATATACCTAGTCCTAGAGCCGATCCTTGAAATTAAATAACTCTTTGATGTTGTTTCCAAGGATCCTATGATATGGGCAGTAGTTATCACAATTGGTGAGGTTATCTTTTTAAGGTATTCTATATTCAATGAGAATCAAGATGTTCTTTTCTGGGGAATAAATTAAGTACCCCAAGATCCATGAATCATTGAAGGAATCGGTCTTGTTCTTCCAATTTTAAAATGTAAACATATTTCTTTATCCCTCATAGGGGTCTTGGATAGTGTTTTCACATCAAGAATACACTTGAAGAGGATTTACTTAGTGGGGATTGTCCAAGAGAGGTACCTGAAGGATGACTGACTGTGGGACCTCATTCTATACAGGGGAAGTTGTTTCTACCTTCAAAGTTTTTCACATGGGAAATGAAAGAGGTAATGGATGTGAACACTACTTGGTCCACTGCATATTTACTTCTAGATATTGATCTCTTTGAGAGAACTCTTGAAACACACGTAGATATTTTAGGGATATGAGTGTATAGACCAACTCATCTTTAACATTATCCATGCACATAATTAATAGTTATTATAGGTAAATCTTCATATTAAGGGAGTATGTGAGTCTCTTAAATTAGTAAATTAAGTCACAAACTCACTCATCAACCCTCTTTTTATATTTGGAGAGATCAATGATACAAGTCCTGCACAAGGTGGAGATAAATTGGTATAGGAACTACCTAAAAAATCCTCCCATCCAGAAATGGATCACTTAGACAACTTTCTGTACTAAAAAAGGAAGATCCCTCTGAGGTCTAGAATAAAAACCAAATTTTGGAAGCCTCCTACTATTCTAGAGCCCCCAACATCATGTTACATCGTGATCCAAAGTGGACTAGGTATTGCAGTGGGTCACCCATTTTATTGAACATAGTGAAGATAATATTTCTGAAATCTAGGGGGTAGATTGACATGGTCCACCCCATGATGGATATGGATTCCCTTTATGTAGGATCAACACATACTATGTTTCAAGATTGTCAAGGAAAGTGATGAGAGCAGTTATCACATCATCTTGGTGAGGGTTTTAAGTAACCATTGTTTTTAATGGTATATTGGCCAACATGGTATTGAAATAATAGTCCCAATAAGGTATGTATCATTGCTAAAGTGGGTTACGTGGTTCATATCTTGGTTTTTTATAATGAAACCATATTCTATCCTAATTGGGTGTATGGTACCACCTACATCGGCTCTGTGTTCCTTTCCAAGAAGGATCGAATGTTCAGTTAGTGGACAGAAAGGGTCCCCTCAAACATTGTCATATTATGTGAATTGTTCAAAAAGGAACTCATTAGTGAGTCTCTTTTATACCTCAATATTATAAAGAAAGTTTCTCATTCTTAGATCTAACTCATTCTCTAGCATGGCCTCATATAGGCTGGCAGGATCGGTGGCTCATTTTCGTTTGTTGTGATATTAATGGTAAGGTAAAAAAACCTCATAGAGAGGACTCCTAATGTCAAATGTCTGTCTCTAATGATGAGTGCAGAAACTTATCAAAAGGTATGTTTGACACTATATCTCCCATTGAGGTGGGTGTTCTCCATTTCACCCCATGTCATTAGACTGGTTTCTCTGATCATCTCGGGGATTTATCATGACAGCGTTCATGGTATTAGTTTATGGGGGCAGTATTTCACCATCAGTGGGTGGGATAGCCTGATGATTCTATTGTTTTCTCTAGAAGTGGACTGAACTGAAGGGTGTTATACTACCCACATCCCCAAATTTTCACTTGAAGATACCCCTTGTTCATGATTCTCTTGAGCATGGTGAGTCTCCTAACTCATTTCTATTGTAAATTCTAGTGGTATCCATATGAATTTTCATGTTTTTCCACTGAAATTAAAATGATATAAACCTTATAACACTATTTATGGATAACATCAATGTGTTCTTAAATCCCATGATAGGTTAGATGGAAATATCATAGGAAGTTTGGGTCACCCAATTAATTTGGTGGCAAGGATTTCTCACAAATCATCCTCCTACTCTTTATCAAAAGGTATTTTTTATTTTGGTCACCCAAATTTCTAGTTGGTGTTGGCCAGAAAACTAGGGGTAGTAGTGACATAGACATGGTCTACTACTATCTTTCTGGTAGGGGGAATCACATGAGCCAACCGCCCTGGAAATTTCATAGTGTCTTCTAGAGGCAGGGCCATCATCATGAACCTATCTATATAGAATGATCTATAGTGATATCATACCCATGTGGATCAGTGGATTTCTCTACATCATCTTAAGGAACCAATATAGATCCTAACATCTCTACCACTTCTAAGGTAGAGGTCTAAAGGAGGGAAGATGATAGTGGTCAGGGAGGTTTTATCGAAATTCCATATAAGGAGACTACGAAATCATCCATATACAAGTACCTATAGAGGGATCTAGGGAATTTATATACCTCGATCTTAGGGAAAGTTAGCCTCATCTGGATTCTGCCCCCAGTTATTGTGGTGGGGGTGGAGTACTTTAATTAAGTCATTTTTGCCTCAGACACTAATAGTTCAATGGTGACTTAATGTTTCCTATGTTTTTGCCTCAACTGATATAGTATCTTCTTGAGTTATATCCCATAAGTATAATGAATATTTATTCCACCTATTCAACATAAGTTTCTATGGTTTGGGACCCCATGTTTTCTATTTTCCATCCTTCCCTGGGAAGGCTCTTCGAGGAAGATGAATTCCTTAGCATATAGAGGACCTCTGTATCAATTAAAGATGTTGTGGGGAGGACCCCATAGTGTAATTCTTCATCATGGTGTGGCCCATTATGGTTTTTGGTAGTTACCAGGATGTGGAGAGTCATCATCACCTTCCTAGTGGGTGGTTGGGGTCCTGATCCATATCGGTTGAGGATGGTCCCCTATACTGTGTTTCTGAGGGTTTGATGAGGTGTGCTGATGGTGGATGAGGCTGTTAGAGTTGATGGAGAGGCCTCCTATCAGAATGATTGGTAGAACATCCCCAATTTTATCATTAGGTGTTCTAGATTGAGGATGGAGGTGTTGTGATGGGATTAAACATCTCATCATCATATGGAGCATGGCGGTGTTGTTGGTGTGGCCAGGTGGGATCCCTCCCTTGTGGTTCATAGGTAGTAGTTTCTATGAGAATAACCCAATAGACCCTTTCTTTCTTATTATAGTAGAGATATCCATCGAAACACTACATGTAAAGTCTCCCAAAATAATATTTCATAGTGATTGAGGGTTTTTTTACCCACACGTAACCTGTGGGGGTGGTAGGGTTGGTGGGGTGTTGATGCTTCCAGGTCCTTTATGGCCATGTCATAGGTTATGATGACCGCATCTTATTCATACAGATAAATTATTTTGTTGATGACCATGCTCTATATGATCTTATAGGGGGATATAGGGCATGGGTACTTTTATTTATGAGAGCATTGGCCTCCATGGAAATAGTGTAGTTGTGATACATTGTTGTAATATCAGTGCTATTGCTCCCTTATCAATTAGAGGTGGGTAGTTGAACATTTCCTACAGATTGATTCCTATAGGATACATGAATTAAATCATCTATACATGACTAATGAAGGAAATTACCAATATGTGAAACATTATCCATTGTCTTTAAAGTTGATGGAGGATCCACATTGATGATGTCTCAAACTGTATATTCCCAATGTCCCTCATTTTCCCCTAGTTTTAGAATAATGGTTCACATTAGATCTACCATTTGATCTATTGAGGCCTAACACAAAATCTACAGATCTGATGATGTTGAAATCTAGTGAAGTCCAATGTTACTAATCTACTCATAGTTGAAGGATAAGAGACTCGTATCGGGTTCACCATTTTTATTTCTGATGCTTTATGGAAGAGCACACATCGGGGTCATGATCCTATTTTTTCCCTATAATCATTATATGCAATAGCGGGTGACCTCTTCCACCATAAACAAAGATGTTATATGCTTGATCGAAATGAGATGATGGGATGTCAATTCCTACTTCCATGGATTCCTTATTGGAGTTCATAACCATGTCCGGGTCTCCCTCATAGATTTGAGTCATTTTTTTAAGGTTGTTTGTGGCATCATCTCAAGGTGGACACTAGTCAATTACACTTATTCCATTGTAGTTCATCTATATACAGTTGAAACATATGGTATAATTGGACACATTTAGATATCTTTATACATTGTTTATGTTGGGAACATATATAGTCTTCCTCTTTTTAATTTGGGGGAATCCCATATATGAGGAATTTTATGTGTAGAACCTATGGAATCCATTATTGGACATAGGGTAATTTGTGCTAGGGGAATAAGGAATCCAATTATCTTTTCCTCAAGAATACCATGACCATAACATGAGAAAGATATTCTAATACATCTTGTGGGGTCACAGGTTCATGATATTGTGTGGATGTGGTCATGGGTTTATAGTCATGTGGGGACATTTTAATTGGTTAAAATATCATGGGGATGTTTTATTAGGTTTAAATACTTTTGGGTACTTTTTCATATGTTCAAAGTTGTATGGGGACATAGTCATAGGTTTAAAGTCTTATATAGATGTTTTAAAAAGTTTTATGTCTTGTAGGGATACGGTCACGAGTTTAGAATCTTGTTACAATGTTTTCCATGTAAATTGTTTTTCATATTGGACCAAGTATGGGTCTGAATCACATTATCATGTCATGGTCCAGTGGGGGCCTTGAGTTTGGATGGTATAGTTAAGTGTGTTCCTAGTGGAAATAACCACACTTAAAAGTTGTCTCATATGAGGGGTAAGATAGAAAATTTTAATGATAGTGTTGGTGTATCAATATTGAACCTCAGGGTGGGGTCCCATATATTTTCATGATTGATCCTTTGGAAGGTTTCCTTGATACACTATATGGATTCAGGGATCAAAACCCATGTAGTTAAAGTAAACAATTTAATGTCATGTGAATGACAAGTACAGGTAGTTTAACATTGTGAAGTTAGGATGCTCATTTCATGTAACAGGTGATCAAAATGTATAGTGTGGAGCTTATTTATAGGGGATTTCCAATAGGTGAGGAATTATTCCATGAAAATAATACATGGGGAATCCTATGTTCATCTCATATGGTAGGGAAACAGGTTAATTTTATGAGAAAAGGACATTGTCAAATAATTCAATGTCATATGACTAGGACATTTGGATATGTAGTTTAAAATATTACAACTTAGACTTGGTGGGGTTTGATCCATAGAGAGGCCATTTCTATATAGGATAAGAGGGTACGACAATATTCATCTACATCGATAAGGGTGAGAATTTTCTCATAATGATACAACCTATGACACTTATTTGTTTACTGTGATGGTAATTTTGGATGGAACAAGTCATAAACACATTCATGGAAAGGTGGAATGTGGGAATCCCAACATTACAGTTAATATGCTTTGGATAAAGAAGTGGAAGTGTCACCCATACCATGTTTGGTGAAAAGTTCCTTAGAAGGATGGTTTATGATTTCAGTCACGTTAGTGAATAAGGCATGGTTGAATGAGATTGGAGCAGGTGTGGGGAACATAAGAACTCAACTTTCATATAACTGTGTTTGGAAGAGGGAGGCATTGGTAAGTGGACCCATAAGTTGTTTCACACAATATTAAATTTTCATACAGAATTGGTATTGTACGATCTAGGACCCCTATCACTAGGATAGGTCATGTAAAATGGGGGGAGTAATTGTGTGAAACATCTTGGTTCGCATGAAATATGGGTTTGTGTGATAGTTATTTATCTTGCATCAACCCGCCTATTATTTAGGGAAATTTGTACCATGATAATTCAAACACATGTTGAGGCAATTTTGGGCCCATGTGACAGGGTCGCATAAGTTCTCTACCTATGAGAATCCATGGGAGGATGGAGTTGTGTGATATAATTAAAGAATGATTTTTTAGAATGAGATATCAAAGATTTAACTTCTATAAGTTCATCCAAGAAAATGGGGTGATGCTTAATATATTGGCATGGGCTCCCTAAGTCTAAGGTAACATAAATCCCCAGTGTTTTATAATCCTGAACTAGGTTCATGTGACTCAAATTTTTGTGATTTTAAAGCCTTTTATATTGTAGGTAGGTTGTGTGAGGTGACGATTCACTATAACCTTTCTCACAAAACTCACAGGAAGTGGGGTACCCTCTCTTATAGTTGCACTCTACCTTTTACATTTTTGTTCGGATGGAATTTTTTGCCTGAGTAGAAGTTATGGTGTCTGAAATCACCTACTACATCCAAGTGACTTGTGCGCCAAAATTAGGAGTTGTTCTCCATGTCTCAAAATTATGTGCAAGTGGTCCTTCCACTTTGGAATGGTCCTCCAAGCTGATTTGTGCCCATGTTTTAGGAAAACCTCATGTTCTGGACCTCAAGAATCAATTTCAATACCAACACTGATGGTATGATTAATTGTATTCACAACCTGCTTAGTCCCCAAAGTACCTGAGAATAATTTATGTTTTTTAAAGAAGGTAAAGAAAATGGATATAAAAACATAGTTTATTGAGCTACTATATCTTGGTGGGAGTCTGTAGATTGAACTGGGAAAGGAAATGGGAATAGTTTTTTCATTAAGTCAAGTTTTTTTTTAATATCATATTATATGATCTTCTATTGGGAGATCTGGATTATTCCAATATTACCCATGTGACATATATAGTTGCTCGTTTTTCTAAATCATTTTGTTATAATTTACTTTTTATTTTCTTTTAGCTATGATGTTGATTGTATTTTTCTAATATATTATGATTAATGGTTTTTAATATTTCATAAACTATATATTATGGTTATTTATAACTAATTTTATAGTCTACCAACTTGTATTATGTCAACCCTCATAATTTTTCAGTAGATTATGGTGTATATAGAGGCATTAATTAGGTTCATGGAACCCATTTAAAAAAAAGTATAACTGAACCAAATCAAGGACTCTATATATGTCTAAGAATTAAGTTGGTTTTTGTTTAGTTCATGTTATAGTTACTCTCCTGTAAGTAGTTGAAGGGTGAGTTATAAGTTCTCACTGATTTGAGATAATATCGTGAGGTTATAGACTATAATTTGGATATTATATCATTGTAATTCCTTTATAATACTCAATGTTCAGTTAAGGTTCATGACATAGTCTGTATGTTCATTGGTAAAATAACCTATTTAACCCATTTCCTTCTCACTTGGAAGTATATATCGATTGTGATCTTGGGATTCTAATACATGGATGATATTTTGTGATTTTATTAGTTACCCTCAATGATTGTATATTATCATGATGCATGAGTCATGTCTTTGTTAGGGAGGATTTTGTAAGTGGAATTTGAAACCTAGTAGTGTTTGAATACAACATTCCACACCTAGAAAAACTATAAAACCGAGATGCCCATTTATGTTCTCAAGGATATTTTTTCATCTTTTCTAATATATTTTGGTAGGATGTGGTATAATCACCTATCTTTAGGGGGGTTTTAATGCAATAACAATTACCACTCTTCTATAGGCATGGATCATTTTGTGGCCCTATATGGGAGGCCATACAGGTCAACCCTACATTGAATAGAAGTTGGAGAGACAAAACTCATGGGGCCTAATTAAATTATTTGATGAAGAATAATGTGAATTGTGTATAAGATAATATGTATATATGCCAAATCCATCATAATACCTATACAGATAGAAAATAGAAACCCTTGGAGTTCAAGGAGAGAAACCATGAAATCATGAAGTCTCGCCTCTCTTTGTTTTGAGGATTTTTAGTCAGGTAAGCAGTCTATACCCAAAGATCCTTTTCAATTTTTTTACAAGGTATGTGATGTTACATACTACCAAGAATTACACCCACATGTGGATCAAGTGTATAATGTTTTCTATCGTCCAAATATAAGGATTTATTTTCCTGATTAATCACACACTATCTAGAAGGGAGAACTATATTTAAAAGAGAGAAACTTTTTTTATTGAATATGTAGTGTCCATAAGGGATCGATAAAATAAAATCCTTTATAGGTGAGTGATTCATTGGAATAAAATTGATTACACAACTAGTATATCCATACAACCTTATGTACACCTCCTCATACACCAGAGGTTGCTGACTAGTAGTGATTTTCTGTAGTGGTACAGTGGGAGACTATTCCCTTATACCAGAGTTCAATAACTATAGAAATAACAAAAATCATATACATCTAGATAAATAAGTAAAAAATATATCTCGATAAGTGAAAGAAAATTATAACAACCCATGATATATAAAAATTAATTCTATATAAATATCATCAACTAATACATATAGAAAATTATCCCCCTGTGGGTGGATCATATACACCAATGCCTAAAAATGAAAAAGATAAAGAAGTAGGGAAACTCCTACAAAACTAGTGTTCAGTCCTTCCTGGTCCTATCTCTCATAATATACATTCCAGAAAACCAAATCAAGTGTCGTTCATAGGTTTAATTTCCCTTAGATTTTCCTAAAACCATAAATTCTTCTTAGGTACCAAATGGTGGCCCGAACAGGGTGTAAGTATGATATAGTGTACCACCACAAATAACTTCTAGTAGAACATAAAGTCTAAAAATAAAATACATATTGATGTGTATATAAAATAAGAAAAGAATATAAATAAATAAAACCATCATCGATCCGTGGGTTTTATGGTGACACGTAGGATTGATTATACATGCTTTATCCTAGGAGGAATGTCTCCATTAATAGTAATTATTCAAGAGAAATAATAGATTCTTTGGTGGTTACCCTAGGAAATCAAAGTATGAGGCATCTCCAAAGATGTATTAGGGGTTCTCATAGTAAATCAAAGTATCAGGCCTCATAGCTGAATCCAAGTGGGATTTCTCCAACGAATACTAAATTATTTGGAACCCTTATTGATTCCAAGGGTTCTACCAAAGGAAATCAAGTATCAGGAAATTTTATTGGCTCTAAGGGGGGTTTCCACAACACATTCCTAAGTATAATGAATCACCATCGATTACTAGGAGGTTACCCTAGGGAATAAAATAACAGTTATTAGTACTGAATATGATGGGGTTTCTTTAAGGCATTCCAAAGTCTAGTGTGTCATCAATGATTCTTTGGGGGTTTCCTTAGGAAATAAAAGTATCAGGAATCTATGTCTAATCAAAAGGGGGATACCAACAAGGAATTTTAAAGTCTCAAGAATCATCACTCAATCCAAAGGAGTTTCCCTAAGTCATTCAAAAGTCTAAGGAATCATCTCCAATTACAAGGGGCTTACCTTAGGCAATAAAAGTATTAGTAATAATCGATGAATCCATGGGGGACTTCACTAAGAAATTTTATGGTCTTATAAATCATCATTAATTCCAAGGGGGTTTCCCTAGGTGATAAAAGTATCATGCATCATTACAGAATCTAAGGGGGATTCCTCCAATGAATTACAAATCAATACTCACAATCCAAGTATGTAGGTAATTATTCTATCGATTATTACAGTTCAAGTTCATTAAGACTCATACAATCAACATCTACCTTAGATCCTAAAACAATTCTCAGGCATCACCAGCCACACACATGATCAATATCTTCAGTTATAGAACCTCTAGGTTCACTCATTTAAATTTCACAATTCATTTCCCAATTCAATCTCACCTCAAGTAATGTACAATGTCATAGTATACTCACCAATTAATTATATATGGCCCATGTAGAGGTTGAATTTCATGATTTAGGTCAACTCAACATTTAGTTATTAATTTATTTCAAGCACATAGTGTGTTAGTGTTTTCTCATATCATATACACAATGAAAATGGAAATAATTTTAAGGTATATCTTTAAGAATAACAATATTATACTCATATATTTCTATCTATCCAATATTGTTGATTGATTCAACCTCAAGTTGTGGTAATCTAAACAAGTAGGTGAAAACCTTGAAAATCGGACATAAAAATGAAATCGACATGTACCTACTTGAAATAAAATGGGACTAATAAATGAATAAATTAGACTAATTTATTTACCCCAATATTGTAATTTCAATAAACAAAAATAAATTCCATCAATTAAAAGAAGATAAATCCACTTGGGAAGGGAGTTCGCCAAAGGGTGAGGGAGGATGTCACATATACTGGACAAGGTGAAACTCCTCCTCTAAATGTAATTCCCTTATATATTAAATATATAATTAATCAATAAAAATAAAAATAATTGTATTTACAAATGATTCATGGGGTGACCACTCAGTTCATATCATGTGTGAGTCTAGGTAGGGGGCCCTCCCCTCTACCCAAGCCTTTCACACTATTACACGTAATGTAACATCATGAATGAATTCTGTCTATATCTTTTCAGTTACTAACCTATCCAATATTCCTAAAAATGCTCCCTGAACAATTGTAAAACCTAAAAAAATCATGATTAATTAAATAAAAATAAAATCAATAGAAATTTAAAGAATTTTTTCCTCCAAAAGGGTTAGGCTTTTACAACCTCCCAACTAGAAAGTAGTTAACCCTCAAGATTCCCTCCCAAAACTTATTGGGACTCATTAGTAAACATATCTAGTCACTAAGACCAAATATTTTATTCCTATTCACATTTATATTCCTAGATATATATATATTTTAAATATATATGAACTATAGGTATTACCTTTCCATGAAAACCCATCTCACTCAAATAAATTATACAAACTGGGTGATCCTCAAAGGATGTGTCATCCTCAAGATCAATATCTTTTCTATTGATCATGTGACAAGGATCCATATGTTTTCAAGTCCACATTGATACAATGGAATCATGGGAAACGTCATGAATAACACTAAAATATTATGTGATAGATAATCAGTATTCCACAAGACTGATCCTCTCCACTATCTCAAGGAGCCGCAAATACTTGAGAACTAGATTTCCCTACCTATGAACATGAAGTTTTCCCAAACTTAGTGACACTTGTAAGAGAATGTGGTTACCAACCTCAAACTCAAGAGTTTTTTATTTCAAGTCAACATTTATCCACTTTCTACTCTAGGTTTTCTCCATATGTTCCCATATCTAACTATGCATGCTCTAACATCTCATACATGAGACTCTCTCAAATCATTACTGACTCTATAGCCTCTAATAAACAAAGAGGTGAACAACATGGTCTAAAAATTATATCCTCATAATGTTTCATTTTTATAGATTCCTTATTACTAGTATCATTAGAAAACTTTACTAAGGCCAAGTGGTTCTCTCAAGAACCATCAAAATCTAGGATAATTCTCTCAACATTTCCTTTAAGATCTAAATAGTCCACTTGAATTTCACATATATCTGGTGATGATATGTTTTTCTCAAACTCACCCATGTATCAAGAACCTTCTACAACAACCACCTTAGTCTCCCCATGCATATTCTTTGAACGATCATAGTTATTGATCCCTAATGTAGAGACCAAACTATATGCCTCCTACATTTTATGCCCCTGCTGACAGAGTACCCAAACAATCCCTACTACTTGAAACCCTACTGACCTATGCATCATATCACTAACTATTTGAACCAAATCCACAATGATTCCCCACTTATGATTGAGTTCAAAAATTTCAAATTTTACCATTATCATGCCACATTGGGTAATTACACTAGTTTATACCATTCCATTTCAAATCTAACCATTCTCATCAGAACCCATAGTCTCCCTCTTGCGACTATTTACAACACAATGCCTTGTCTCATTATTAATGTTGATATGTTGTACTTAAGCATTGATGCCCCACAAACCCGAATGACAAACCAACCTACTTCCCAATATTCACACCAGGTCATACCACCTGACCATTATCCCATGTCTAGTGGTTTTCAAATACTAATCTCACTAACCCTACCTAACTCCCATCGACCAATAATCATACTTGGGTACTATCTATTTTCTATACCAAACATAGTTTCTTTTACCCAAGAAGTGTCACAAACTTCAAAAACTCTAATTTGGTTCATTATCATGTTACTTATAATTTTAATAAATAATAACTTGAAATGAGCATTGAACTCTCATTTTTTTCATTTTTACTCCCTATAATAAAACATTCTTATTACCAATCTATTAAAACGATTCTACCAAATATCCAAAATCAGCTATAGACTCAAATTCTTGATCCCTAACCATGTTACTTAAATTAGTCCTCATATTGAACCCTAATATAAACATTATTAATACTATAGTTACCCATAAAACTAAATTCCAAATTTCTCCAAAAACTTTTATTATACCCCCATATTTATGGATCAACCTCTAGGTGTGAAACCATGCTCACCATTTTACAAATCCCACATTCTATACCTCTACGGGAATTTCATAGTCCCACGAGAAACTTATAAACACTTCAGTCCCCAATTCACCACATTTTAGGATCATACCAATTATTATACCATCACGTTAAGTCCCTCATCCCCTTAGCATTTCATAAGATTCTACAGTCATCCATCTATAGTTCTCACCTTTCACACCAGGTGAAAACTCATCTCTCACATGATCTCACCATCATAACTCTATAAAAGTCCTCATAACCCCACATACCATTCTAGATATCTTATAAATACCTCACCTCACACATCATTCACACTTTCAAGCATCCACTTCTCTAGATAATATACACCTAGTAATACCACAGAGTACCTACTACATTGACCAACATGTTCCATGGTATTAAGGGTCCACCCACTATTATTATTTCTTGTTAAACAAGAAGTTTCATACCTTTTCACATGTACCTAACAACTAGTCATCATCCAATCCCATTGATAACCCATGTTCTAACACTATGTAGTCTAGGGAAACAAAGAACACCTAGTACTCAATAGAATATATTATCTCATCATAAGGCCCTAACCCCAATGAGTTTATATGGATTGATCATAAATATCCCAAAATGGTTCATAAACACACCAATAGGTAATAAAATGTAATCACCTTTCGTTTACAACCATTATCATGATGCTAACACAAGATTCATGTACTTACCTAGCTCAATCTCCTTATCCCAAAGAGTTTTATAAATCCATCCATCGATGGGTCTCACATGCCATCCAAAGCTAGCCATGCCAATTAAAACACCAAGAATACTTATGAAAGGGTAATATTATGTTTAACCAATATTCCTAACATATAGTTTAAATCAAATTTCACTCCTTCAATACATAGTAATGGTATTTTTCATCTAACCAATCACAACAATGCTCAATAGCTCTTATTTCCAACCAGGCGTACCTAGAATGTATGCATCCTAGTTTTACCTTAATATACCTTATAAATTAACAATCTTGAGTAATATCCCATAAATAATAGACTCATTCACTTAGTATCCCTGATGAAAATTCCCTACATGTTGATATCTTCTATAAAAAAGTGTCTCACCCTATGTTATATTTCTAATGATCCTAGGACATCTGAATCATTCCAAAGACAACCACGCAATAACCAGCCGCCTCAGGTGCCACAAAAAAAACAAAATCATCTACCCATTCTAGATTCATTAATCTAGGATCACCCAACATATAGATTCAGAAATCCAATGGATCCTTCTCTTAGAAATCCATACACAACCCATAACATCAAGGGTGGATATCTACATCCACAACACATAAGGTATCTAAATGAGTATTATAGTTATTTTTTAGTACTTTCTTTGCATCAATATTAATTTAAATCAACCACTGTGTTTCCTTTCACAAATTTCTTCTATATATAGGTTATTCCATATCTTGGGTTACCCTAATATACCTCATATGTCTTCAATAATAGTTGGAAAATTCCCCATTACTCATTCATAATGCATGTATTACTAACATCTTTATCCACAGATTGACATTGTAATGAAATCAAAAATAACAACATACCCCTTCTAGGATTATAATTAACACATAATCATCAATCACACTATACTTAAGTCAACAACCCACTCCAAGGTTATCCTCAACTCTAATTCCTACATAACCAAGGAAAAGCATCTGTAAACAACACATTTTTTTCACTCCTTGAAATCCCTATAACATAATGGTTTGACATACTGGATCCATTCTAGTTTACCCTACCCACTCTTGGGTTAGGAATAAATCCACAAGGGTCAAAAATAGTCATGGAATATCATAGTTCTTGATATCATGGTTTAAAGAAAGTGATAACCAGTACAACATCATATTATTCTCTACAATTAAAATTATAGGTTTCTTAAAAATTAGGTAGTCTCACTAACCCTATATACTAATACTCAAGTTCAACACAATATACATATAAGTCTCACCTCATACACATAGGATTTGTTTCATGACACTTTTTAATATTACATTAACCAGGAATTTCATAAACAAGTCTTAGTTGAATGAAATTCCAAATAAAATTTATAAAGGAAAATATTTAATAAGTTATAATTTGAATTTTATTTAGTTTATTGGACACAATAATAAAGATATGTGATTATTTAATACACTTTTGACTAATTAAAAATATTTATTATGTAATATAACACTATAAATTTATATCGTAAAAAAGAACATAAATCAATGCAAAAGATTTAAAAAACCAACCCTTGTCAAATTAAAAGTAACTAATAATATACAAACATAGAAATTAAATGTGAGAAATACATTCTTGGTATGATTCATGACATAATTCCCTCTTATGGTTCCATCCAAGATATAAAAATCTCACAAATTATAAATTTCAAGATCATGTGCATCACTCAAGGTGAAACAAGACAATAATAAAAGAAAAAAAAGAAATAATATCAATATCATCCATGGTATCATATCTTTTCCCTCATATATGAGTTATCTACTCCTAGAAATGAGTTCTGTATTAAGTCCCAACAATGCCTTGTATTTTTTCTACCTAACAAAAATTGTCCTAGAAAAGAAAGGGCTATGATACCACTTTGTGACATCCCACTGGTCAGAGACCACTGATTGGTTTCTCGATAGGCATAGCCACAAGACCTCAGGTGTGATTATTTATATTCTAGAGGAAACATAATATCATAAAGGTTTACTAGTGGTATGGTGGTGAGACTATATCCTTATATGAAAGTGCAGTAATATTTAAAATAATAATAATCATCTACATAAAACAAAATAAATTAGTAAAAAGATATCATGATAAGTTCCAATAAATTATTATAACACATATTATATCAAAAATAAGTGTTATATACTTGTAAATAAATTCATAAATATAAAAAATTATCCCCTTGTGGGCTGAAAAAATACACAAATTTAAAAAAAAGAAAAGAATAAAAAAATGGAAAACTATCCTAAAACTAGTCCTGAGTCATGGAACTATTCTATCTCCCATTCCCTATATGACATATAATAAAATCAATAATCATTTGTATGTTTATTTAATTTATCCTTTCTTATAACAATAAGTCTTTTTGGTACCAAATAGAATCTTAAATAGTGTATGAGAACTACTTAGAGGGACACCTCTAATAACTTCTAAAATCATATCCATTATAAGCATAAATTTTAGGATGATCTTCATAATAAAATAAATGTATGAAATAAATAAATAAAACCATAATCAATCCTACTATTCCATGATGACACATAGGATTTACCATGCCTTATTTGGAATAACTTAGATGTCTCTGATAACAATAAGTCATCATGATAAATCATTGATTTCTAGGGGTCACCCTTGGAAATCAAAGAATTAGGCATCACTACTGATTCCTAAGGATTTACTTTATGAAATCAAATTAATTATCATGCCTTATCATTAAACATAAAGAGTATTTATCCAAGGCTTTCCAAAGTATAAGTCATCATTTCCCATTCCTAGTTGATTTCCTTAGAAAATAAAGTATCAGGGATCAAAATCTAATCCAAGGGGATTTTCCCAAAGGCACTCCAAATTCATAGGCCTAATATTTTATTTCTAGGGTGTTACACTATGCAATAAAAGTTTCAGGAATCAACACATAATATGAGGGAGAGTTTCACTAAATCATTCATAAGTTTCATGCATCATTGTTGAGTCTTTGGGGGCTATCTTGGGAAATCCAAAAAGTATGTGTCAGTTCTAAATATGAGGGGGGGTTTTCCTAATTCAATTTAATTTCTTCATTTTCATCAATGATTCATATGTGGTTACCCTTATAATTCAATTTATGTTGAATCATCATTGAATCCAAGGGGGGATTTCAAAAATTCATTCTAAATTCTCATACATCATGATTGTATCATATGGGTTTACCCTAAGTAATCAAAATATCAGGAATAATCACTAATTCCAATGGGTATTTCCCAAATTTATTATAATATCTCATTCTTTATCATCGATTCCTTTGGGGTTAACCTAGTGAATTAAAGTATCATATATAATAACTAAATTCAAGGGGGATTTTCCCATGGAATTCTAAATCAAGAGTCCCAATTCAAGAATGTAGATAATTCATCCATAAATTAGTTTAATTCAATTCCATTTGGACTTACATAATAAACATGTACCTAGAATCCTATATCATTTACTAAGAATCTCCATCTACACACACTATCAATCACTTCAGTGACCAAGCTACTAGGGTATCTCCATTTAATTTCCTAATTCATTTCTTGAGTCAATAACACCTCAATTGGTGGGAAAAGTCTTTATCTACTCACTAATAGACTATTGATGTTCTACAGAGAAGTCAAATTTAATTATTTATAACCACACAACATTTATCTACTAATTTTGGTTAAGCACATAATATATCAGCATGATTTCATATCATATGTATAATTAAAATGTTGATACTTTTAAAGGATATCTTTGATAACTCTTGTTATATACTCGAATATGTATACCCATATAATATCAATCATTGATTTGAGATAAAACAGAATGAATTGTAAAAGAATAAGAAACACTTGAAAATCAGGCATAATAGATGAAATCTATGTGAGACTTATTGATAGAGAAAGAGACTGAGAAAGTATAATAATGAACTAATATCACTACCCAAATATAGTGATTACAATGAATGATAGGTGATTTCATCAAGGAATAGAAGATAAATACACTTGAGAAGGGACAGATCCAAATGGGGAGAAATGACATCCCACATACTAGAAAAGGAGAAACCCCTTTATAAATATAATACATCTATAGATTAAATAATTATTTAATCAATAACAATTTTAAAAAATTGTATCCAAAATGTTTCACAATATAAAAAAATCAATTTATGTCATGAATGGGTCTAATTAGGGATTATTTTCCTCCACACAATCCTTTCATGCTAAAATAGCTATATTCACACAATTAATGGTTTCATTCTATATATTTTAAAATAGTACAATCATGATCTTCTTGAAACTACTCACCAACCATTTCCAACACCTAAAACATTCACAACGAGGTAAAATAAACGAAGTTCAACATAAATTTAAATAATTTTCACCTTGAAAATGGATAAGGTTTTATATATTTCTTTGGTTTATGTCTCTTCATAGAATTGAAATTTTAAGTAGACCTTATGGGAGTGTGAGATCCAAATGTGACCTCAGTGCCCTCATACATTCAAGTGAGTTGTGATTTTCAAGATTAAAATACTTAAATGTGTGGAGAATGTAGTGACCCATATTTTTTAACAATCCATTTGAAAAAAATTTAATAATATTTATAAAATTATTTTCTTGGTTGGTATTATTATTTTAGAATCATGAATTTTTAAAAAATATATAATATATTAAACATATGATTTTTAGAAACATTTTCATGAATAATTAATAACAACTAAAAATCCTCAAACAAAAATTCTGACACTTTTGACATGTCCAGAACATGAGTCTTTTCCTATGAGGGGTATAATTTTCTGGTTGTTCTTCAAACCCCAAGATTGAGAATTAGCTGGAGGTTATTTTAAATATTAGAAAACCTAGAATTTTTTATAGATATTATGTTATCTGTTATCCATGGTGTTAAAAATCACCAACAAATATCTTCTTTATAGTATATTTGACCCATTTTGATCATCCATTATAGTGGCATTGTCAACGATTGTGAGATAGAATCATATCTTCAAAGATGGGGTGTTTGCACCATGAGGTTAAGATTTTTCTAATCTCTTGATTCATTATTTATATTCTATTGATTCGTTCTTCCATAAAAAACATCTCTAGGATTCTTATGGTTTTATCATGAGATATGTAATGTAATATTTATAATTCAAGTAATAAATTATCAATAATGATTTAAATATTTTTTTTTCATGTTTCATGGAATAATAAATTTTGTTCTTTGAAAATACATGAGAAAATCATCTTGAAATTTTTATGATTAATTATATCATAGTTAAAATAGGAATTTAAACCATTGAAATATATATATTCTTATATATCTATGTTACATTAACCATAACCTGATTCTAATATTTTAGATAAATTATGATTATAGCATGAATTAATGAAACTTTATTCTCAGACCAATTATTATTTATTTTGGTAAAAAACATGGAAATTTTTTTTGGTGTGATAATCAAATATTAATTTAAATACTTATTTAACTCTCAATATTTTATAAAAATCTTTTCATGTGTGATGAATGAAAGAGAACTATCATCCATTGACTGTCGTGACTCTCCCCTAATTTATCGTCCTCTTTTCTCCACAATCATGAAATAGTTTCATCTTTCACCATCACAATGGTTTGTATTTATAAATTTAGGAATTTGTGATATTTGCGTAGTTATATTCCATTGTAAATGGTTTTATCTCATTATAGTGGTAGAAATGAGGTGGCATTTCAGTTCAAATGGTAGACAACTACCATGTAATGGATGCATCAATGACCAGAGATGCCCTATCTACATGATTCAAAAAGGGAAATATAATTGGATGGTGTTACGTGTGGTGATATTTGAAGTATAGGTATCTAGAAATGAAGGTGGTATAAATTTTGAATTTGGTATTGAAAACTCAACTACATGACGTGTATTCTTTAAATCATACATCATTTATTTTTTGTCAATTCAACACTAGGGTTTTTACTGTGTTATAAATATAAAAATAGGTGTGAATTTGGGTCACACACCATATTATCTAAAATCAAAGTCCATGATGTGTACTCGAGTACACACCAGTCTAATAATTATGCCCTACACATTTTTTGGGATGATATAAAAATTGTGTATAATGGTGACAAAACTCAGACAAATTTGGTAGTACATGCCCCAGTACTATGCAGGTTCCACACACCATGTACTCTACTAGATACACCAAGTATATGACCACAAAGGAACTGGATAGTAGTAGTGAATCCCTTAGTGTAGGTGAGGCACACACAACATGTACATGGGAAGTACATATTGTGTACTAAATATTTTTAAGTTTTCCTCATATCTTCTTACCTAGGTATCAAAATCAGACATGCCAGTATTCCATTATAAGTGTTTCTATTTGTTCAATTAAATGGTGTGTATCACATCAACATAATGAGATATTTATGAGTACTTTTTTGTATTTCATTTTTTTCTTTTTGGAGATACTGATGGGGTGTGGTTGGGATGTTGGGAGTATACATAGGTTTAGAAACCCACTAGCATTGTCATACCACCAAGGTATGGGTCCTATATACACATAGTGGAGCTGGTAACCCTTATTTTTTATGGGGTGAGGGTCATACACTAATGGATTATGTAACCCACTTGATCGATTCATATATCACGTGAAAATTTGTGGAACCTCCATAGGGTCGGATAGCCCCTTGATCGCCAAGCACTCTCGAAGGTGGAACATGTCCCCCACTATGAGTTTTAAGAGGTGATGTGGAAGTTGTATAAAGATAGGAAGTGTGGTATTTTAAGTATTATTATAATTTAATTATTTCCTATTCCCTTCAAGTACAAGATACCTATAAAGTTTATCTACAATGACTGAAATTATTCTTAACCTTGGTTAACTTATTTCACTTAAATCATATCTAGTTATTCCTAATTTTTGAGAAGGCATTCTATTTCTTGTCTCCATTATATTTCTGGGGTGTCAAATTTGGTATTTTTATACTTTTCTATTCTAGATCCTTATTCCCACACATTTTGTGTCTTTACAGATGAAACATAATTTGAGGGAGATTTCGGTGGATATGTTTCTTTGGGTTTTGGTGTCTATAGGAGATTAATGGTAAATATTGTTAGTGGTTTTCAAGTCTTTGTTGGTATGAAATGGAGTACACTTTTCACAGTTTTTTTAGATTAGTATTTACTGTGGGGTTATGGAATTTGTAATTTTTTCCCTTGTTTATTGTTTTTTCATTATTGTACTTGTTTCTGATGCTTCTTGCTGAGGTTGTGTGTCGTCCATCCACCTGGTAGAACTTTTATTCTTTTTTACCACCCATTATTTCATTTCAATGGTAGGATACTTTTATCACTTTAATCAGTTTTGTCATCTCCTTTATTGAAATAAGATGATGGGATTCCAGTTACTCCTTCCATGGATTCTTCTTTGGAGCTCATATCCTAGTCTGGGTCTCCCACATCGAGTTAATTCATTCTCGGTGGAATATTGAGGTTTACACTGGTTAATTACAATTATTTTATCTTGATAGTGTAGCAATATTCATTTTAATGAGGTATTACTATTGGGAACATTGGGACTGTATAAATATTGGGTAGGTTTGGAACCAGTAAATTCATCATCTTTTGGAAGGAATCTCATGTGTGAGGCATCTTAGGCATGTAACATAAGGAATATTATGTTAGTCATGAAGTATCTAATAACAAGGATGTAATCAATTTAATGATTTTTACCACTGGATAAAATGGAATTATGGTATCTATGCTTAGAAGCAACAAGAAGAGTAAAGAACTAGGCTACACTTGAAGAAAAGTGGGAAAATACAAGGGTAGGTGGTACTGATTGCATGGGAACTGGGGGTGTCGTTGAACTAGTCCTGGGTTGGTATGGGGGTCCAAGGATATCATATTTCATGAAAGGGTATTGGATAAAGGGATTCACCATAAGGATTCTTGGAGGATGAGTTTTACAAAATTTGGGGTTTCGCGAATGTTTGGGTATTCATGAAGGGAAAGGGACTTGTATAGGTTAGGGGTATCACAATAGAAAATGCTTTGCAAAATACGGTGACCCTACCTCAGAATAATGTATTTGTTCCTTTGGGGTTGGTTTCATGAAGGATAGTTATCTTAGGAAACCCCAAGTGTAACAAAGGGATTTCTTCATAAATGATTTCCATGGACCTTCGTGAAATGAATCTCGACCATGGGTTGAGGTTATCAAAAAACCGTAGTAGGAATTTCATTTTAACAATTTATTCCTTTGGAGGTCCATCTCCTCTTTCTCATGTAAATATTTTGAGTTTCATGAATTCAGATATTTTCTTAATAGCTGAAAGGTCACATCCCCTAAAATGTCAGACATAGTGGGTATTTATAAGCCCAACTAAGGTATGGGAACCTGTTTCATGAAAGATGTAGTCTACCACATAATATTGGGAGATTTAAAAATTTATGGGGTTCCTCATACTAGAGTTACATTGCACAAAGGTTAATTCTTCATTCTTTTTACAATAATGGATTTCCATGAAATGGAGCTCTGTGATCTATACATACACTGCATAGAGGTTTTCTCCAAATATCTATGCAGATTGGGAATTTGACATGCCACTTCATTTCATGAAGGTTTTTACTTTCATGAATCCATCCCCTTATGTTTATTTTTTGTCTATTTAGGATAAAATTTTCTTCAACCTGATTATGTATTTCTCGACCTATCTTGTGACACATGTGTTCTAGTGTCAATAAATCCCCCCCCATTGAATGGAATTTGGTGAGGAATAGTAGGGTTGGGTTCTAGGGGAAAACCATAAAAAATTGGTGGTAGGAAATCCTTATTTGTGAATCTCAGCTTGAACATACACCTAAAAATAGGGGTGGTCCCCTTTGAGGACCATGAGATTTTTACAAAAGATAACAAAGAGCTCTATTTTTTTTGAAAGTCAATACCTTCAAGAGAATTTTGTGAGTTTGATACTCACTGTTAATGAAACTCACCTCTTATACAAACTTTGGTTCGATAAACATAAATCCGTGAACAGAATTCTATGAACAATCTTCCATGAAATCAAACTTCATGAGTACACCTGCACAAAACAATGTCTACAAACTAGATTCTAAAATCTATAAAGTATTGAACAATGTCCTATGAGGGTGATGAAAATATTTTTCACTATAGTAGGGAGAAGGTTGGTAAACTAATGATTAGGAAAAGTTTTTGAACAAGTCAAACCATGCCACACTCCCCACACTTCTAATAGGGGATCAATTGGAATGCCCATAGTGAAAGAGGCTACCATTGTGTATTTTTTAGATGAGGGATGATTTGTTCTTCCCCAATTACAATTGAGATGATCCGGCATACTAGTTTAGGGGCTTTCTAAACAATACCAGTGGCACATGGATTTTAAAAGACACATCAGAAAGAATCATGCATCTCTTACCAAACACAACTTATGGTTCCACATGAACAATTTCAATGGGGAGGTGTTATAGGTAGAGTTTTCTTCCCCTCAATACAATAATATTCTCAAGGTGGGTCTAATGAACTATTTCAAAGGTTGGATTAATGAATGTTACATGTGTTAGGGTGGAAACTTCATGGATGAATGGGCCTATGCATACTGGGTATGCCAGTCCTTCTATGAATTTTAGGTAGAGCTAAAGAGGTTTGGACTTTATGAGGTGACATGGTACTCACAGTACCACATCTACCTCCACTTTGACATCATGCTGGAGCTGCTGAGTAAGTGGTCACCAGGGACCAACAAATTTCATCTACACCATGGGGATGTCAAAATCATATTATGGGATCTCTACCAGATTTCTTATATCATGATCCAAGGGTCCATGTATAATGAATTCATCCCCGCATATTTTAGTTCACAAGTGAGAAAAACCAGGGATAAAGGATATCCCTTTCAAGAAACTGTTTGGGTATTTCTTGAATGATCAAGTGAAAAGGATATTGGGGAGGCCATTATAATGAACTAAGGTGTCCTAGAATGGAAAGGAGCACCCATACTAGAGGGTCTTGGAATTAAGAGAATATAAGTTTTGGGGATAAAGATTGAATCCTAGGGCCCTTGTGATTAGGATAGTAGGGTTTATCAATGCGCTGATCTATGATTAGATTCTTCCAGTGAGGGATGCACACATGGGGGTATATCCAAGAACCTTCATCATGGAGATAGTGATTGAAATGGGGTAGCACTCAACCTATTGTTTTTGTTATTGTTGAATATATAAAAACTACTCTACCATATCATATAGAGGAAGACTAATCTCTATGAGTTCAGGCCCTTCGACTTACTTTATGATTCGATATCCCCATATATAAGGTGATACAAGTATCTAAACCCAATCTCACCTCTTCGCACAAACTTCCTGTCATTGATCCTGAACATCACTGGGAGTCACCCTCTTGACATGGGCTCATAGGAAGTTCTATCATGGATTAGTCTTGTGGATCACTTAATCTTCCATTCATTTACCCTTATCACATGGATGGTGATTGATAATGGTGTGGGGAACATCAAATATAAGTTTTCCCTCATGAAATCTTGAGGAGGGGTACAAGTGGTGAGGGTGGAATGAAATTTTTTTGTGATCCATACACCTGACATCACTTAGTGATATAGTTCTCGTAATTCTGGTAGTTGACCACTAGGGTGTTCATAGGAGTACACAAAAAACATTAACCCTTGGTCCTCAAGAAAATATTGCACATGTTTTTGTATGAAAGAGGATATAGGGAGAATGATTTTCCACCACCCACTACTTTTTATGGCCTCAACCATGAATATACTCTAATATGGGAGAGATAATATCTTGGCTACATACTACGGTGGTGAGCCATTAGGGCTGGTGATGAATAAGGGCTTCCATGTCCATGAGTTTGGGGGTGAGCAGAAGGTAGATCATGCCACAAAGGAAGATTCAGTCTGGTGGGTGGAGCAATGACAGTAGAGTTAGTGATTCATAGTCCTCTTCCAGTGGGAACTGAAGGGATTGGAGTAGAAATAGGTCAGACACTCCTAGGTAAGCAACTTTAGGTTGAAGGTAGACTATCTTGGGAAATCTAAGGGTACAATTCCAAATTCCATTGAAGTGAATGTGCCACCTGATTATTCCCAGTGATGTTGTATTTTCAAATGACCGGGAGAGTTGGGGAGTCAAAAAACAAATCACCTCTTTACATGGGATATGGAAGTGCCTCAACACAGGTGGCACATTTCTCACTAGTATGGGTCACACAAGGGTAGGCTTCAACATCCTCGTGCTGAGGTAGTGAAATACATAATGGATTTGGAAGACTTGGTCACTCTCAAGGAACTGTACATCCCTAGACCATCCAAGTGAAGGTGTTTCTTATCATGAAATCTTCTCTAGATCTCTTGGAAAGTGAGCTAGATGTGTGTGCACCTCTACAAGATTGTAAGTGGAAGATCCTAGGGGAAGCAATGTATTCCATGAATCTCTTAGGGGTTGATTTCCTATTTTTGATCAGGTAAATCCTCTGATCTTGAGTGCAATGAATACAACTCAGCCTTTATAATTTCTTCTTAACTCTCATTTCACTTGTGCAGAAATAAGCAATAATAGTGGAGGGAGTGGTTCATGATAAACCTACTGTAGAGCTTGTGGGTTCCCTGACCCTTGAGGGGGTTACTCTAGAGCCTCTCCATAATTTTATAGCCATAGGCTACCAACTATCAACTAAATTGGTGCCTAAAAATAAAGTGATGACTATTGGGGAGGCATAATAAACAGGGTGAATTCTAATAAATCTATTTGATCTACCCATCAGGATTTACCACTCTTGTAACTCATTTATCGTTTTCACCTTTTACTTCATGTTTTTTCTTACATAATTCAAGATTGGAGAACCTTGTGCTTTAAACAGTAGTTTAAATCATGTTTAGAGATCATCCAGTTGTGGTAATTATTGATTCTTGGGAAGTAGTAGCGAACTAAGATATACCTTCGATGAAGGTGGTTAAAGAGGTTGTGGTGGATGATCCTTCCATAGAAGTGGAAGCAGAGGGGCCACTGAAGTGGACGCCTCAATGGAGGAGGTGGATGTTGTTCTCAAAATCAAGGTGAATTGGGAGGCTATGATGGATACACCTATCTCAGAAGCATCTTCAGTAGTGGATACTAGAGTTGAGGACTTAGTGAAGGTGGTTGAGATCATACCACCCATGGACTCATTCTGAGAGGTTATGATGGAGGATCCTACCTTGGAGGTACCATAGGAGATAACTAGGGATCCCTCCATGAATGTGGGGTCTAGAAAGGATGTCTTTTCCTATACCTAGGTTTTATCCCACCTGAGGACCTTCCTATAGACGACCAATCTACTAAGGTTTTGGATGTCTTCCCTCCATATGCGACTATTCTACCTGAGGACTTCAAGGATTCTGGATCAAAATTTTCCAAGGATAATCAAGTCATTTTACACAAGGTGTAAAGGAGTTTGAGGAATTTATTAACCTAAAATCCACTAGTTTATCTATAAAATTAGGTGGGATCTCTCCACCATTTTCTAGTTAAACTAGGGACTAGTGGGGTGGATGCTAGTGACCTCCATGCACAAGCTAGGAACCTCCTCATTGAATGGTCACATGTTGAGTGGTAGGAGTTTGATGTCTCTTCAAACAAGAAGAATGTTGTGGACACTTAATCTCTCCAAGTGGTTGAAGAAGATATTCCTCACCTAGAAGGGAAGGTGCAGGAGAATGTAGACTTCATCACAAGTTAATAAGAGATCGTTAGATAATTAAGGACTCAATTGGCAGTGAATGAAGCTAAGGTAGGGAATGAATCTTCTTTGGTTGATGAACTCCAATCCAAGGAGGATTGAGTTCTCATTAAGCTCAAATATTTTTTTTCATGTCTCAAAGGAAGAAGTTTCTTATCTAGAAAAGTGGTAGTATACCCTAGAGGCTGTTCAATAAAGGACAATCAAGCTTGAGTAGTCAATCTCTAGGTTCAAGCCTTAGGGAATGTTTTATTATCCTAAAATAAAGGATAGGATTAATCATGTGGATGACCCTCCAAAACATTGGATGGTTTGTTTTGAATTCCCTAGGTTCTTTAATTTTTTTATTTTTATGGCATCTCTAATAATATTAATAAGAAAACCAATAATAAATCCCTAAACCCACATGATTAATTCTTATTGTGGGGAAAAAGGTAAAAAAATATTTATAATTTAAATGATAGTGCTAGGTAAGTGTTAAACACTTGGTGTCTATACTCACCTATTGACCACTACGGAGTGACCTAACCAGAAAGGATATGGATGGAGGATGGGTCTCTTATAATAGTCAACTTTCTTTCACAAAATGAACTAGTGCACAGATGGGGTAACTATATGGGTGTTTATTTATACCCTAAAAAAGGGATACGAAGAGTGTGAATCGAGACACCCAATATTTAGAACATAAAGGGGTTGGAAGGAATATGTAGGATAACTACTGACCATGTTCAAAACACAGAATCCATTTTTGGTTTGTTGAGTATGGGGACAAAAAATGAGGTTTAACCATTGACCATTCTTGAGACATGGTACCTATCTCAAAATGTCATCAGATGTCTTTTTGGGCATGTTCCCAATATAGTAGGTGAGCTAATTTGGACAGAAACCATGTTCGTTAAGGGGGACATTTAGTTGTGGAGGAGGATGGGTATAAAAATAAAAAGATATATGATGTTTGGGGATGAACAAATAGAATTTTTTTAATCGAGTTAAACACTCTAAAAATTATTCCACCTTGGATCTGAGCACATTGGGTAGGCATACTGGTCTAAAAAAAAGTTAAACTCGTCTTCCAAGGGGAGAATTGTTTTAGATGCTAAGAAATGATCAGAGAACATGAATGACATGATAGGTGGCTGGAAAAGAATGGGGAAAGGATTTTCAGGTGAGGGCCTAATATGATTTATATTTTTAACATCATGTAGTGGAGATTATGAGTCATAAATTTTAATTTCATGTGATTAGAGCATGTGTACTAATGTGAATAATGCCCACCAAGCCAATGTGGCATGGGTCGTACGAGAGTAACATTATGGGGGTAATCCCTAGAGAATATCTTGAGGTAAATAGAATGTAATATTTGTCTCTAAAGTTTTAATAAACTGAAGGGTTGAAGGATCACAACCAGCTTTTTTCTATCATCCATAGTCAGTTACTATTGTCTTTATACCACTTTATTTTTATACCCTTAATTTTTCCCAATTAGTGGGAGATACCTGACAGGGGTATTTTGAAACTTTCCAATGTTTTTCTTATATATTTTCAACAAGAAACACATATATACCTATTTCCTTTGGTAGTTTAAGTTCTACCAGTTAAATAAGGAAGTTTCAAATAGTTTAGGGTCATGATGATTGGACCACATGTTTTAAAATAGTTTATGTTCATGATTCTTAGACCATGAACCTGAGTTTAAGATCATATATCTTTGACCATGGGGTTAAAAACATTAATTTCATTATTCTAGTACCTAAGGGAATCCCCCAAGTATGGTTATTAGGATGCCATAGGGCTCAAAAGTAATAAAAATTGTGTGACTAGGAGGGATTTCACCAAGAAAAATGATTTGGGGAAGCCACACAAAATTTAAGGTATTGATGCTTTGACCATAGGGTTTTTTCCTCAAAGAGATATGTGTGGGATATAGGAAAGGTAACTTTATGTGAATATGGAGCATAGGATTACCTTCCAGATAGAACATCTTTGAGACATATTGTAAATAGTTTAAGGTCATGATGTTAGGACCCAGGCTCCTAGTTTAAGTTTGTAGAGTTGAGACCAATTATGAATAGTTTAAGCTCATAATTTATATACCATGGGGGAGCATATCTCAAATGAGTGTGAATGGAATATAAGAGAATTGAAATGATGTGAATTGATAGATAATGAATCAATTCTTTATATAACACCTTCTGATGATGAATTTCACACATTTTAAATTCAGGATTCTTGGACTTAGGTTCCTAGTATATGGTTGTAGAGTTCTGAAAAAAAGTTACATGTGCATATAAACATTTCCTATAGAAAACTCCATTACTAATTTATAGGACAATGTAATCCATTATTGATGTGAGAAAGAAGGAGTTGTATAGATTTATCATTTTTTACGAGGGGAAACATAACAAGGGTTCAAAGAGACCAAAAAATCCTATGATGGGGTCATGACCTTCAAGACAATAATGGTAAAGTGGAAATGACTAACGATAAGGGAATAATTTTTTACCATGCTATAAACATAGGTTCTACACTTGTATCTAATTAGAATGGGGCTAAAAATGTGGAATTTACCATTGACCAAGTTTAAAACATCGAAGCTACTATTTTTTATCGAAGATACTTTGAGGTGTGAGCCCAGGATGGTAAGTGAGCTAGTGTGGCTAGACACAATTACCATTGGGGAAATCATTATGATTGAGAACACTATAGTTATCCAAATAAATAAAATAATGAAACCTAAAAGTGGAAGTGGTTAATGTATTAGAGGAAATGTTTAGTGTCTTGGGATCTAGTCTTCCACATGCTTGAACATGCTAGATGACCATGCCGGTGGATGAGAATCAAGCCCAGGCCACATGGGGAAAGACCCTGAAATGATTTTATGGTAGGGATGAACCTAGAATATGAGATCTAGGTGTCTCGAAATGTCCCACTAGAATGAGAATCAAGTCATATGTAGTTATGGAACATGATGTGGTAGGAGACTGACACAAAAGGGATGAAATAATCTCTGGTGAGGATATAAATAATATCAAATATGTTCATTACATAGGGTAAGACTAAATGTTTACATTGTGCACTAAAAACGTTGGTTCTGGTAATCCCATACTTATCATATGAGTAATCCTTGTTTTATATGACATAAGGATATAGTTTAACATTATGTGCTAAGGAAATTAATTTTTAAATCCCATGCTTGTCATTTGAGGCATCTTGGATTTATATGGGGTAAGGATATAGTTTAACATCTTGTGTTGAGGTCATTAGGCTCTATAATATAAATTCATACAACTCAGACTATTGTTGCTAAAAATTTAAGGACATAGAGCTCAGACCATAGAGGCATATACTAGTTTAAGGTCATAAAGATTGGAATAAAGGGGCATGAGTGTCCTAGGGAGTATTGTGTGGCATGAAAGTGTGACACCCCATTATGGAAGGAGGTACAAAGAGACCCTATTCCACACAATGTTCCACAAACCATACCCAGTTCGACGTCATGGGGATAGGGGAGGAAATATCCCGTAATGAGTCAATGAAGGGGGGTGGACCTTGGACATAAGATATAGGAATCATTATGTATCCCATGGGAATAATAATCAAGCCACATTTAGTTTTGTAATTAGTAATTATATAATACCAATTCTAAATGGGTAATCCTCTCGAGTGTGGATGTGATGAAAAAAACAAGGGGCATTAAATTTATAAAACACTGGGGGTGAAACAAAATATGTGAATATGGAAATAAGGAAAATTAATGCACATATTTTAAGGTCATAATTATAAGACTTTGAGTAGGTACATCAACAATTTTTAGGTATTGAAAAAGAGTTAAAACCTGATATTAAGGATTCAAGGTGGATCTTCACCATAAAAAATAATCAAGAAACCAGTTGCACAAAGTTTAAGGTCATAAGCTTTAGACCCGAGGAAGCCACAAAATTGGTTGGTGTTGAGGCTAAGATTGATGACAGAAGGTATATGTGTCACTAAGTATCCCATGGAAATGGAAATCAAGCCATATGTAATTCTGGAGTTGTGGTATAATAAAATAAAAGTACAAAAATTAGGTAGTGATATACTATTGGATGATGATGGGACATATGTTCTATAGTTTAAATTTCGTACAGGTGAACATTGGATATGAAATTTAAGGTAATGAATATAGGACCAAAAATAATTTTTAAAATAATAAAAATTCCTAATTGTTAGATTGGGAGAGAGTTTGTTTTAAGGATATTTATGTGGCACAAAAGATGTAAGACCTGATGTGAATTGAGGTTGATTCAAGCCCATGTAAAACATAAATATCCTAGAAAAAATGAAAATAGTTTAAGGTCATAATGAATGGATCATAAGTGAGGAAAAAGATCCAAATATTAGTGATAATATCTTTTACTCCCCTACAGGGGGAAAGGTTTATGATGAATTTTTAGTTATGCCTGAAGACAGGGGTTTAAGCCTCACTACGTATCCCATAGAAAAGGGAATCTGGACACATGTAGTTCTAGGAAACTATGTAGTGGAATAATGATACAGGAAGTGGGGAGGATATCCTTTTTAATAAGGGAATTGAGTCATAACATAGTTTCCATTGGAATTATGCTTTTATGTCATGGGGTAAGTTTAGGGTTTATTATCGTGTGTTGAGTACATTACTTTTTTTATCCCATGATTGGTATATTAGGAATCCTATGTTTATCACGTTGGGTGAGACTGTGGTTTAACATCCTGTTCTAAGGACCTTTTCCTTTTTGGTTTAAATCCATACAATATGGACTATTATTTCTACTAGTTTAATTTCATGAACCTCGAACCAAAGGGGTTGCAAAAAGTTTAAGGTCATAATGCTTAGACCATGGGGATACTATTAGTTTAAGGTCATAGATCTAGGACCCTGGTTATTATAGTTTAAGGTTTCATAGATTTTACCAAGTATATTAGTGTAAGTTTATAATGTTTGGACCAAACTCTAAGTTTATGGTCAAGTATTTTAGACCGATTGCAAATAATTTAAGGTTATAATATCTGAACCATGGGTTTCATGTGAAGTATTGATATAGAAACTTGGAATTGGTGGGAGGTGTGATATTTTCTACATCCATGGTGATTAAAGAGTTTTCTCCATTGGAGTAGACATTAGAGATGATGTAATGTACTTCCCACTTGGGATCCAACTTCGGAATCTTTCTTCTTGGAATCATTGGCACTCTGAGATCCAATTCCATGTCACCCTAGAGGAAGTAGTGAAGAAAACCCTTCTTTTTAATTCTCTCACTCTCTTATTATTGTTCTTATCTAAGGTATTCACAGCCTAAAACTTGTTTTACTCATGATTTTCCAACTCAGTTTGATGTAATTATGCCACCCTATCTATATTTTTTAGTATAAACAGTTGTTCAGAGTAATGTAGATTGAACCTCAATGGTTAAGACTACCTTTTTCATATACAAGTGGGTATGGGGTTTCCTGGGAGGATTTTTGAGCTTTCAATAGATAGTCTCATAGGTAATTGGGGATATTGTTTGTTCAACTATTTTTTTAGACCATAATTTTATACAAAATATTAGAGAGGGTCTTATTTAGAACCTCAATCTACCAATTTTCCTATACATGGTTATAAGATTTTTTGTTAGATTGTATGTTGTATGTGGTATAAAATTTCTTAAATTTATCATCTTGGAAGTTGATTCAATTTTCTATCAGAATAGTGTGAGGAACTCAGAATTTATAGGTGATGTGAGAGTTTCAAAACTCAATTATAGACTTGGTTTTTACTTCATTGAGGGGAAGTGCTTATAGAAATTTGGAGAAGAAGTATATTATAGTAAAAATGATCCTTCACTATCAAGTTTTCATTGGAAGGTAGGGTCACACAACGTGATTCCACATACTAAAAAGGACCAAGAGTACTTGATAGTGTGGATAAGATCTCTTGATTAATGAAAAAAATTAGTATAGGTGTAACATATATGAAAAATCATAGAAAACTCAATGTAGTCATGAAACATGGTGGTCTAAAAGTATCCCAACCTCTGAATTTTCTAGGGGAGTTTCAAGACCACTTGATGGGAACTATAGGATGTGTCATGGACCTCTTTCATTTCCTAAGGAATCTCATATTTCTAGATTAAACAGAGGATAATTCTATTGACCACATTTCTGTAGACAGTTTTTTTTGAGGATTGGCCCACTCTAGAGGGTAAATAACATTTTACGATGGTAGATTCACTCACAATGGTCTTGGTCTAATGGGATAATTCAATGATAGAGATACTTGATAAATGGATTTGAACAATCTGGTGTTTCTTCTATCATGGGGGGGGGGGGGGTGAAGATCCTACAATAGAGGAACCGACAACCATCTGATTTACCTATAGATTATCATCATCTGAGGTAGCATGGGAGAAGACCCTATGGTTTACCACATGAATGACCATGTCATCCTAGTCAGGTTCTACAAGAGAATCATCCAAGAATGTTATAGCATTATCTCAGCAATTCTATGACTGATGAACATCAGTCACCTTAGGATGCGAAGGGAAATGGGCCATCAATTGATGGGTACGTTCTAGTAGGGGAACTAGCTCTTGATTTCTAATGATGTAGTCACCCTTGATCCACTAGGGGACCAACTCAGAGTCTCCCTTCATATGTAAATATGGTAAATAAATAATGAGGGATAAATCAAGACCCATAATGATAGCCTAATAATCCACCTAATTGTTGGTTTAGCCTTTTTACAACAGTAATGATTATGAAAAGATGGTATTTTCTAGTGTGATGAAGATGAACCCTAGGCCAACCCTGTTATTCTTGGGGTCATTGATCCTTTAACTAGTGATGCCCCATGAGACACCATTGAAATTCATCTTCCAATATGGTAAATCTTGATCCACTGAGACAATGTCCACATATGTAAAATCAACATCTATGGGAAATATTCAGGGGATGGATGTGTAGAAAGAAAGTCTTCCAGTGCCAGGCCTTTAATAGCCTTTTGTGGTAAAAAACTAATGTTAAAATGATGATGGATTACCACCCAGTATGAAAACCATCTTGTGACCATGGGGTGATTAAGGATATACTTTAGTGGGGCTACTTGAGACACCATACATGTCTCATAGTGTTGCAAATAATGTCGCAACTTACGCACAACAAAAAATCACTGTGAGGAAACTCTTATCAATGGGGGTATCCAGTCTCCATGTTAAGGAGTATTCATATGAGATATTATAGATTTTTTTCCTTCCCTTTTATGTTTTTATATGATATAAGTATGCTGAGGGACTACTCCAATGTAGTTAAATAGAGGAACAAAGGATTTTTTGAGAGGAGTGGCATTAGAACTGAAATTTGTAGTTGGTACTACATGATATCCTTAGAGGGTGTTTGGAAATACTTATCCCACTATTGGATAATTCCTTTTTCATGAGGCTCTATAATTTCTTACACTTGATGACCATATTTAAAATAAATCATTGTATGTAGGATAAGTGGCCTTATAGGCCTCTAAACTCTCGAAGATTTTTCATGGTAGGCATTTGATTAGTATATTTTATCTTATCTAGTTCATTCTAAATGCATATGTATCTTATAAATAATTTCAATAATATTCCAAATGTAACCCCAAATTTGCACTTAATGGGGTTCATCTTAAATTTTTGGGTGCGGAGGAATCTAAATAATTTCAAAAGATCAAGGAGATGGTCCAAATAGTGGAGGGATTTGACCACCAGGTCATCCATTTAAAATTCCACAACTATAATGAGAATTTAATTAAAGATGTGGTGCATTTACCTCTATTAATTGGATCCATAATTCTACAGGCCAAAAGAAATCACCTGATAGGAAAAAAATCATCGATATCCCCTAAAGGTGATGAACTCCTCATCCTTGGGTACCATCTGGGTGTGATTATATTTGGAGTATCCACACATGAAGTGGAGGACATAAAACCCATTAATATAATCAATAAATATCTCTATCACTGGAAGGGGAAATAAATATTTTCACAATGGTGATTGAGGTCCCTAAATATGATACAAATGTTGATATACCTATTCTTCTTTTTGTCTAGGATAATTTTGGATAGCCACTTGGGATACTAGACCTCCCTAAAAAGGGTTTTCCATCATAATTTTGTCTAATTTGTCCTTGAACATAGTACTATGTGAGGGGTGCATCTTTCTAGGATTATTTTTGAACCTATGATGACTCGCTAGGAGTCCAAGGCGATGAATGATGACCTGAGGGACTTTCCCTAGAATATTGTCATATCTCTAGGCGAATACATCATGACACTGTCGCAGGAAGGCCACATAAAATGTATTCTCATCTAATGAAATGTTTGTGATGATAAATGCCAACATCAGATCATCCTTGGTAACAAGGTTTTACTAGTTTAGATCCTCAAAAGTGGTTGAGACACCCTCTTCAAATGATGGAGGGGTTTCCTCCAAATCCTCTTCGTCATCTGAGATGGGGGAATCAAAAGGAGGAGGCAGCTCTTCCAGGCCATTTGATAGAGATAGGGATCCATCATATACTCTAGTAAATATATAATTCACACATAGGGGTTCCAATAATACCCAGATATTTTAATGAAATGGAGTTTTTAAAATAATTTTAAATCTTTTATGTCTTGTGTTACACGCAACATCAACTTAACTTATGTTACACGCAACACTGAGTTTCTACAAAACATCATTTTATAATTGTAATTATTTAAAAAATACAATTATAACCTATAAATTAGAATGGTGTGTATGAATTGGATTAAATAAATTATTAAAGCATGGTGTACATGTGTAAAACCCTTTTGAAATGAAAAGGAAATCTTTTTCTGAAAAACTATTTAAATGTGCCCAAGTGTGTTTTATACCAATAAAATAAAAAATATATATATTATATTAATTTAATAAATATATAAATTATTCAATATAATTTTTAATATTCATCCTATGTATCTTCTAGAAATTATATTAAAAATCATGTTTTATGCATAAAACTATATTATTCTAAAAGCAGTTTTATCGCCTTTTAATGGCACACTTGTTTTAAAAATAAATTTCACAATTTTTTAAATTATATTTGAAAAAATAAAATTATTATTTGAAATAAGGATATTTAAATTTATTTTGTTTTAATTTTTGGTATTTTTCTGATAGGTTTCATGTTTTTATGAATAGTAAAAAATACTGAATTTTAATTGAAAACATCTGTTTTGTCTAAATAATTTATAGAGTTAAATTATATTTTTTACTGTTCTTGATGAATAATTAGATCAATTTTATATCATTTAAACTAATTTAATACATTCGAATCAAATTCACATTGAATGTTTATATAAAATCATTTCAAACTTTTGAACTTTTTTACCTTAAAAACTCACTTTCTCAACCTATCTACAAGATTAATTTTAAATTAATGTTAGTCACTTATGTGTTTTTATTTTTGAAAAATGGATTAAATATTTTGAATCATAAGTTATAAATTTATTTAATGGTTCCCATTTTTTCCAGTATGAATAGTAATATTGGTAATTTTGTTACCACGATGAAGGGTAAATTGGGTAATTCTGGTTAAAAATAAAGTGATAAGGACAATAAAATGACCCTAAAACTTTCATAAATTTTATAAGATGAATTTTATTCAACATTTAACACCTAATTTTATAAATTTAATTATTTTATTAAAATTTTCCATTAAAATGACATAAATAATATTAAAATCTATTGGACTGACAAAATGTCAAACTCTTACTTTTAATAAGTATAATATTATTAATATGGGGTTAAATATTAGATATAATCAACAATAAATATTATTATTAAATATAAAATTACTAAATACTTATTGTTTTTTTTAATTTTTTGAAGAAATAATTGTCATAAATAATGATACAACAATGATACAATAATTATTCAATTAATGAAAAACTCAATTAGCTGATATTAAAAATATTAAAATAAATATAATTGAAATTACTTAAGGTTATAAATAAATTTTCTAAGTTAATATTAAATATCATAGGTGTGTTAAATTAATTGGTTTTAAGTTATTTTATTGGATATATTTTTTTAAAGTCAATGTAATGAATAGTGTCAGAATTGACACTAATGTTATTTTATGAAAAACAACATTATATTAAATTATTTAAAAATAATAATAATCCTAAATAGAGAAAAATTGGGTAATTTATGATCTAAAATATTATAAATATACCATTTATGGTTCAATTTACTCCTTATAAGTAACAATCATCACCTTTTAATAATGAAAATGTTGTTACCATAGTTAAAATTAAAATAGGCTAACTAAAGGTTAATCAAAATGATAAAGTTTAAAATTACACCAAACTTATCAAAAATGTATTTTTTTGATGGTATTACCACAATATACCACATTAAATTTGAATAATTTTACATTTTGGTGAATTTTAATTGATATTTAATTTATTATAAATTAATCTTTTGTGAAATTCAAAAAGTGCCCTTTACCTTCATTATAAAAGAATACCTCATCCCTCATTTAATTTCACCTCATTGAGTATTATATCTTAAGCAATATCTACCAAATTCTATTCTCCACTTCCCTATAAATATTCTATAGGTTTTTTTCTTTCTAAAAGACCAACTCTATAGTCCTTTAGAGGATATCTAAATGATCTATTTTGAAGAATAGATAATCAATCTAACAATCAATCTCTTTTTATACTGTTATATACCTCATATAAATATTATATATATATCATTAAATAATAAATTCTGAATCCAAAATATTCTGATATTTTATTATGATAATTAAAACACCATTATACACCCACTTTTACCATAAAATAATAATTGAAAGTATTGATTGTGCGTACGTGCAACCTAACGTCTCCATGTAGCGATTCAATACATTTTCCTCCTTCATATTTTGTAAATGGGAATTATGATGATTTTAATTTTTATATATTATATTAATGAGAGAAAAATGATAATTATGGATTGATAATATCATATCTGGATTTTTACCACCTAATCATTTTGGAAATGATAATGTCGCTCATGTGTACGTATAGCGTACCATCTCCACAATGCGATGTGATTAATTTTTCATATATATTTCACATGGATGGTAACAAGGAAACATTTTATGAATATTATATATATATATAACATAATAATTATTCTTTAAATGATGGTACCATGATCAAATTATAAGGTCTCGGACTTCTGAACTGAAATATTCATGGAAAACAAAGAGGATATCACTGAGAAGAGTGATTTTAAATTATTAACAAATGGGTGATAAGATTTATTAAAAATTAATACATTGTATTATTGAAATATGAAAATTTTGTACATGTAATATATAGGATGTTTTAATGTGAACAAGGAAAGGTGATACTTGAGGTAAATTATTTTTGCCTCACATTTATTTCTCTGGGACACAAGCCTTATACACTAATTGTTTATTCTATGTGTTTTACATACTACCCTTGAATATATTTTATCATAATTTTCCTGAATATTTTCATATTTTCATATCCACGTAATTTTCTTTCTTACATGTGGAAAATAATTCTACTTATTATAATGTGTTAAAGGTTTATTTATCAATCTTATTTTTATTAGAGATTGTTTATGCTAAAGTCTTAATTGGGGAATATTTTACTTCCATGTCCAGGTTTTCAAAAAATGTTTTGAAAAAGGTTTTTAACATTTTTTAAAATATTTTTTACTCATGCTTTATCTTTTTAATTTTTTTTAAAGAATCTTTTTTTTCTTTTTCAAAACAAGTCACTTTATAATTTTCTCACAAAAATACGAAAACAATGTTTTTTTAACTTATATGGAATGAGGGAATTTTTACATTTTAATGAATACATAATTATTTGAATCTTACCATACAAGTTTAAAAGGTTATTTTCAAATAAAATTTTTTATTTTATAATTTTTTACCTCTTAAAAAAATGATTTCATAAGGGAAAGGATATTTTCATCAATAATTATTTCAAGTGATATTTCAAAATAATTTTTCCATATAAGATGACTTATATTGATGTTTCTTATTCATTACTGGGCATATGACCTAAGGATACCATTCTTATTCTTTCTCTGGATGGTTTATATTTGTGGTGGTGTGATATTTTTCAAACCTATTTCTTTTCCATGATTTAGGTTATGATGAAGTGTTTATGAAACACATTTCTTTACATGGTTTATGGTGTGATAAATGATTTAGGGTTCTATGGAACCCATATATATAGTTTTCATTAAGTTATCGGTGGGACCTATATCTCCCTCAAATTAATTATATAATGAATTATATCTCATTACATAGTTAGGGGAAACAATTCAATGTGCTTGATATGTGATGAGAAACAAGTCAATGTGCTTGATCTGTTAGGGAAAAAAGTGATCAATCTTGATCTGAGAGTCTTGGTAGTTAACCATGATCAGTGAAATGGTTTTCTATACTTATAAGGATTCCACACACATTTATGATATGAAATTTTGTTTCATGATTGAGTTATTAGGAAGTTTCATTATTATGATTAATTTATTTTAAATATTAATGTTTTATTCCATAAATCATGTTTATAAAACATGATAGGTTGGGTATGAACTTTTCTCATGATCACATACTCGTATTTCTTATCTTACACTCTCATAATATAATTAATTTATATCTTCCATGTATACCCTTACTAATAATTTGATCTCACCTTTTTCTTATACTTCCTTTCTATAGGTTATGAAGAAAGGTTTTGTGTAGGGGTACTAAAGGGGAAGATTGTTAGGGGAAACATTTAATATATTTTACTAGACTATAGGTTTGTGTTCCATGTTTACAAAGGTACTAAACTATTACGGTTCTCCGGAATGTGATTGTGTAATGTAATTAATCTTCATCTAAAAAATATGTAATATCCAAGTATGAAAAGCTTGGGTCGTTATATTCTTGCTCCGCTAAGACTGTGATGATAGAATATATTGATCTAGTTCTATTAATTTTCTTTCTATGAGGTACTCTCTTGATATTGAAGAAATATAAATGATTCAACATTGGTCAAGTTAGTCCTGCTTTGTGGAACACCTGTGAATGTCATGGATTGATGTCAATGGGTTGAACTTTTCTGTACTTCATAGGAGTATGGTCTTTCGGTATCAGTCAAACTTGTCTTTTTTAGGAGTATGAGATAATATGAAACCACTCATTTGTATTGTAAATCAAAAAGAAAATCCCTAGATCTAGCATCATAGGATCTAATCAATAAATTGGGTGGGAAAAGTTGTCTTTCAATTCTACCCATGGATCAGATGAGTGGGTGTTAAATCATTAGGGGTGTTGATGCGCTCAAACCCATTACTCTAAACAAGCTTCTATATTATCTTGTAGTAACTAGAATCTATATAGATAGCCTCCAAAGAGTAAAAGGGGGTCACATCACCCTAGAGTACCCCTACTCATCTATTAAGGGAGTATTTGTGGCATTTGGGGTAGGAATAGGGGACCACTACATGAAAATGAAGAAATGGACATCCCATCCACATATTATTGGAATTATCCTATGTGACTACCATAAATTAACTGCTTTCTATCAAGCCCCTAAACTAAGTCTTCACCAGAATGCTTCCATGTGTTTTCTTCTCACTCTTATCATACCCTTAAATTGTCATGTGGGAGGGAGTTGGATCTTCTTTTGTAAGTCACTGCTTGTGGAGCATCTATGTTGGGATGAGGTTGATCCCAAAACCAGTATACACTACAAAATTGTGAAAATATACACCAATAAACTGATGTGTGATATATAGGTGGAATATGTTCCCATGAATGGTGACACCTATGATGTCTTGGACCTGGTTTCCACTTAACTCATTCCCCAAGCCCAGTTGGCCACATACACCCTGGCGCATCTTCCCATAATCCAGTCTCTTCCAACTAGTAAAAGGGGTTTATATGGTAGTATATCATGGAAGATATCCCCCCATATCAGAGTAACGCAGTGGATACAACAAATAGTAAACAATAATGGAAGCATATACAACACACATATACAGCAAATAGTGAAATCATATCGAACAACAAAATAACCAAGAAGTGAAAGATATAGATAACTAAATATAATAACCAAAAGCCTCATAGGAAGTGTTTTACACAAATAAGGATGTATGGAATGCTATGAATATATAAAATATTTTGATATTCAATCATGATATACAATATTCTGAAAGGAAATAGAAGGATAAAAACAAACTTATAATAGCTCAAGACCAAGTCTGATCCTCTACTCCTAATATCCATTTAAGAAAAAATAATAATCAACCTAAAGAGTGGTGTTTTCCTTTATCCATACCTATATAAAAATAGTATTCTTGGGTACCATAATCAGCCTAAGTAGGGTGTGAGATAAAAATATTAGTAGGCCACCACCAACAGTTTCTATGTGTAATCCAAGTAGGTGCTCATAAGTAAACAGTGTGAAATACTAAGAAGGAAAGTAAACCAAAGCTGATTAAATAAACAAACTCCCATTAATGTTCCTAAAGGATACCTAGAGGGTCTAGCTGATTCAGCTTAAAGCTGGTATGTTTGATTAAGTCATTATATATGTATATATATGTAGTATTACTAGAATGGGGTAAGAATGCCTCCCAGCCATAAATATATATTAGCTAGAATGGGGTAAGAATTCCTACCATCTATACATGTAAATAGAGATTATAACTAGCATGGGGTAAGCATACCTCCCATAGTTACACATATAGATATTGTAACTGGTGTGGGGTAAGAATGCATCCCACCCATAAACGTATGAAGGTTATAACTTGCATGGGGTAATACTTTCTCCCACCCGTACACATATAACAAAATTTCATGGTGTAAGAATCTATCCCACACATATAAATTCATATAACTCATAATCACAGTAGTGGAATAACCATTAATATCATATAACATAAGGCAAAACCATTATACATCATTTCAACTTAAAAAAACCATTTCATGTAATACCTTTATAATAAATCATAACAAGGGAAAGACCATGACATCCCTTGAAACCATTCCATTAATTCCAATTCAAATTTAAGGTTTAACATATCTCATCCTAGCAAATTTATACAAGAAAACCATCTTATTTTCAAAACATGGAAAGTTCATTTCAATTCATGGTGTCAAGGCCAAAGTGTCATGGTCAAATAATCACATGCCCATTTGGACAATTCCGATTCAAAAGGGGATAACCGCCATTGAGTAACCTTGATGTAAATAAATTACACATGGCATAATTGATATTTCAAATAAAATCTAAGAAGAAATCCAAAATGGGTTCCATGCATTTTAAACCATTTGGCCCAAAATGACCATTTTCAAGGTGGCACACCTATGGTTGTCCATATAGAGAAAAAGTAATACCTAAACCCTTAAAAAAGATCTAATTCACCAACATCAAAGAACTAGGGTCATTTATACATGATGTAACCAACACAATTATGAATCTTGGAAAATTTTGTCTCATGTAATGAAAGAATAAATATGAAATTCTCAAAACTCAAAGGGAAAACTACATGACCACCAACCTTACAGTCATAGACATAGCCTCACTTGATATAAACCTAATATTTGAAGCATGTTGGAAGAGATATGAGTTTCAGTCCAACACCATAAAAATAAGGCATATGATCCTAAATCCAACCTAAAGGATGGAAAGAAGAACAGAGGCAGGAGTAGAGAGACTAGGGATCCTTATCGTAAGGGTTCTAATGCATCTCTCAGATCAACGATTAGACATCAGATAAAGAACCTAGAAGAGATAAAAACTTGCATGAGAAAAGGTCTCAAGGATGGGGAGATATGAGGGTTCTGTCCAATGGAGGTAGGGTAAGAGTAAAATAATAATTTAAGTTAGAAGAGGGTAAAATGGTAATTTTCCCCAAATCCCACTGCATAGGGTTTATGCGAAGAGTTTACAAACCATGCTCAAACTATGTGTTAAGGCTCTATCCCCCATCTATGGAAGACTACATAACCATGTTTATGGTCCATGTAGTTTTTGATAAACCATTCCAACTTTTAGGTTCCCCTATCTGCGGCTATATAGTTTAAACAAAGCGTACATCCTAGGTCACACGGTTTCTAGTAACCACACGACCCAACCTGCAACCCTCTTTTCCTAAGAAGTGGGCTCCAAACCAGCATTGTATGCTTTTTGATCCATCCCTAGACCATATTATAACATTACCATGATAAAAATAAATATTCAAAATGAAAAAACAATGATCAGTACCTTGGTCAAAAGTCAGGTTGTTACAACCTCCCCTCCTTATAGCAACTCATCCTCGAGTTGTCCTTTTGAGGGTAAATAGTTACTATCGACAATGAGTTCTGACCATTGAGATTTTATATCATCTTCCCCCTCATAGGTCTCATCCTATACTCAGTCATGCTTCCATAGCACCTACAAAATAAAAATGGTCCTGCTTCAGAGTGTCTTCATACACCGATCAATATCATGCATTGGATACTCCTCGAAGGAAGCATCCATATCCATATCCACCTCATTATGATAAAAGACATCTAATGGGTCTGGATAGTATTATAAAAGTTTATATACATGAAAGAAAACATGCATGTATCAGTATCTCTAAGGAAGTTCCAGTTGGTAATCCAATGGTCCGATCCACTTCACAACCTTGAAGGGTCCAACGAATCTTAGTGATATCTTACCCTTCCTCTGAATACATATATGCCATAAACTGGGTGAGAATTTCAAGAAAACGTGCTCTCAAACCTCAAACTCGAGAGGTCATAGACATATATTGTCATAAGACTACTGTCTAGAATGAGATATCCAGATACACTTTTTGATTATCTAGACCTACTCAGTAGTCTCTTGCATGTGATGTGGTCCAAGCACAGCTGCTTCACCTACCTCTCACTAACACAAAGGTGAGAGAAAAGGCCTACCATACAAGGATTCATAGGGATCCATCTCAATGGTAGCCTAAAAGATATTACTATAAGAAAACTCGATGAAGGGAATTTGTTTCTACCAGAAACTCCAAAAGTAGAAAATCCACACATGGAGAATATCCTCTAGAACATGAATTATACACACCATCTGTCCATTGTTATGTGGGTGATAGGCCATTCTCAGAAGTACCTGTGTACCCAAGTCCTTCTATAACCAATTCCAGATCTATGAAGGGAAATGATTATCTCTATCAGAAATAATAGAATGAGGTTCTCTATGAAGACATACCACATCCTTGACGTACTACCTTCCCAACTCGTCTTTCAAGAAGGTCTCTTGCACATGTAAGAAGTGTGTTGCATTCATCAGACGATCAAAGACAACCCAAACTATTTTTTTTCCATTAGTTGATCTGGGAAAATGATATGTGTATTTCATGCATATATTTTAGAGTATTTTTTATATTGAATTGTTTATTTAAATGATTAATCTTTCCAATTTTGGAATTATTTGACTTGTTTTATGTTTTGTGGAAGGAAATTACATATTTTTAAAATGGAATTAAAAGTATAGGAAATATAAGCCAAAAACCCTTCGCGCCGCTTTTCTTTGCGCGCAGTGTGACACCAGATTTTGGAGAAGAAGAGGAGCTAGAAAAATGAATAAAAATTGACTACATGTCATGTAATGCAAGTACACATTGTAACTATTTCAATTGAAACATATCTATGTTGAACATTTCATGACTTTCATTCATGGTGTGAACTCCAAGTAGACGTCGTACACCACAAGTAAATGACGTGATGGTAGTCAAACCAGCATATGAAATTTCCCTAGATTCAATGTGGTTGAGGAAAATAAAATATAAGGCACATGTCGTGTACCAAAAGTACACGTCATATAGTCATCAACACATAGAGAAAAAAATAGGTGATATGGGTTGTGGGCTTGGATGGAAAAAACCTAAAAATAGAGGCTTAGGCCGACCTTTCAAAGCACTCTGGGACCAAAAAACAGTAGTGCGACACCAACAGATGATGGAGTGAAGATCTGGATCCCCTCTTCGCCACCTTTCTTCTTTGGGTTCCCATCATGCTTGCTCTCATCATTAGTGATAAGTCCATTTGTGTCGAGTGATGAGATCATTGGGGATGTGTGATTAGGGATTATTCTATACTTATTATTCATGTTTTGGATTTCCAAAAATTGTTCCATCAATTCCAAATCTCTTTATTTTGGAAATTGAATGAACACTACCTATAATTTGAAGAGTATTATTTCATTGCACCAATTAATTGAATTAGTTTGTGTATGACCCTTTTGTAAGCTAGGTCGGTTAGGTTTAAATAATGTTTTGGGTGACCTATCTTGTGATTTAATCTAGTATATGACCATTCCAATGGTCTAATAATAGGATTAGGGTGGGATACAAAGACCAAGGATCTATGCTAACCCAATTACGATACTAAAACTGAACAAAAACAATTCCAATTAAATACCTAACACACAAACCCAAAATCACTGAACTTGGAATTTCTCCCAAATTGATTTCAACCACAATCCCTACTGCGTTATTTCCCTTTCTCCGACGAACCAAACAATTTCAATTCTAGTTTATTTAATTAATTTATAATGTACGATATGTCTCTATGGGTTCAACACTCAAAAATTATTTATAATAAATTTTAATTAATTCAATAGAATAGCTTGGGATTTATAAATTTTTGTTTTCGTTGTACTATAGGGATTTAACGATTCCCTAGGGGGATTTCAGTAAACCAGTCATGATATCCATTGAAACATCATACCATTTCCTCTCAAGAATGGAAAATAGATATAGAATCCCAACTATATTATGATGTTCTTCCTTCAATTACTGTTAGGAGGAACACTGCAAGATGAAATTGGATATCTCACATTTCATGTTGGGCCACCAATATTAACATCATAGATTTTGATACAATTTGGTGATTCAAGGATGAACCACCCATTCTAAGGTGTGTAAATCCATCATCATCTCCTCTTTGATGTCTAATGGGACCCATACATGCCCATAAAATAATATAGTATCATCCCTGTTAATTATCAAACTAGAAGAAGTATCATCATCTAAGGCACTTTCATGTAGGAAAACACCTTTAGGATCAGATAGTTGCATCAACAATACTTATTTTAGAAGAGTAGATGTCCCCACCAAGGCTAAGAGAATAGTATGATCATGGTCCTTTATAAAATCAATGTGAATATCCAAGAATAAATCCATAATCTTACATTCAGGACTAGATTCCTGAACCTCTTATGCATGAGTCGTTCATCTGAGGGCATTGGCTACTAAATTCCATTTTAAATGATTGCAGGTACTAGACCCACTTACACTACTTGAGACTCAGATCATGTTGTGTGAAGAAGTACTTGAAGATTTCGTGGTCTTTGAACACCACAAAATGCGCTCCCAATAGGTAGTTTCTCTAATAGTGTAAATCATGAACAAAAACAGTGATATTGAGGTCATGTGTTAGGTAATTCCACTCATGAGGCCTCAACTAATTAGAACCATATGCAACAACTCACTCATCCTGTATTAGAATAGCTCCAATCCTGAAAAATAATGAATCACTATAGAATGTATATGCCCTTCCTAGATTCGACAGTATCTATATCAGTAATAAAGTCATTCTACCCCTAAACTCCTGAAAGATCATCCTTCAAAATCTTCAGACCATTCAAATTTTACACCATTATTTTTCATACTCATAAGTAGTTCCACAAGGCATGAGAAACCTTGGATGAAGTGTCTGTAATATCTTTGAAGCCCCAAGAAACTCATATTATCAAATATGTTCTTGGGATGCTCCCAAGAAACTACAACTCTCACTTTCCCTAGGTTATCAAAAACTCTTGACTTCAAGATTTTATGACACAAGAAGTGGAATATATCAAGGCATAAGTTGCATTTACTAATCTTAGAATAGACATGATGCTCTCTCATTGTATTTATCATGATATCAGAATAGTTTAAATGGTTGCATATGGAGCATGAATACACTAAGATATCATCAACGAATACAACCAAAAAAAATCTAGATACTAGTGTAAGACCCAATTCATAAGAACCATGAGGATATAAAGTGTTTTATTGAGTCCGAACAACATAACCAGATACTCGTATAGACTATACCTGCTCCTAAAAGCTATGTGAGGAATTTATAATGTCCTAAAATTCACCTGATGATATATCAACCTCAGATCTATCTTTTAAAACACCTTCACACCTCAGAGCTAATCAAATAGGTCATCTATTCTAGGAAATGGATGTTGGTTCTTGATATTCATCTAATTCAATCGACGGTAATCCACACAAAGCCAAAGAGTACTATACTCCTTCTTGGAAAAGAGGATTTGTGAAATCCAAGGAGAAGTCATAGTGCATATAAAGTGTTTCACCTCTAGATGCTCCAACTGATTATTGAGCTTGATGAGCTCTATAGTTACCATCCTACAAGGAGGAATGGTCACACGTGTTTCTCCTAGCACAATATTAATTGTAAAATCTACCTATCGCACCGGAGGTAGACTAGAGAAGTCATCTAGAAAAATGTTTGTAAAATAATCCACTATAGGAGGGAAAACAACAGGTTGTAACCCCTAGAAATCAAGTTTTAGACTAGAAAATTATTCCTAAACACTACCCAGCCTATGTTTCTTGGGTCCAACTCATGTCTCACTCACATCCCATTTTCCCTTATACACATGTGTAACATCATCTAGTGATGTGAACATAACTCTCCAAATATAGTATTCAATATGGGATTTGTAGGAAAGTATCTATTCCATCATAAAGATTGCATAAAAATTTGACATGTTGATAATGTACAAGTTCTAATAAAAAAAGGTAACCACCTATCTCATGGATGAAAATTTGACTATGGTGAATTATCTCTGAACGTTATCTAAGGGGGTATCTTATTTCATATTTCCATGATATTACTCGATGTCAAGTCCCAAACTCTCAGTGATATACTCAGATATAAATGAGGGATAAGATTCTATATCAAACAAATAATACACTAAAATGGTGGAAACTAGAATACTACCTCATATAGTGGATGGTTCAGAACTCTACCCTTGTGGAATGGGTTGGACTGCATGTAACTGGCATGTACCATAGGCCTAATTCACTACATGACAACCTTGATTAGTCCCACTCTGATGGTGTTAAGATTCATATGTCTGGTTTCCTCTACCCCGACTGCCACATTGGCCTGAACAGCCATTGGTATTCAAGCTTCCTGACTGTCATGATCTTGCTGACCCAACTCCTGACTGAGGAGTATGTGGAGATCCTTTATCACTAGGCACTTGATGGAAATTCATGTAGAAAAGTTGAAGGTGAATCATCCTACCACATCCTCTTCACTCAATTTGGTTCTATGTACATTGACTCAAAATATTTATTAGCACCCCACACTAGAGACAGATAAGATAACTACACATGAAATGATATTGACCACTACTACATCTGATAGATTCTTTGAAGCATCATTTTCATCCAATGGAAGATCCATTGTAATACTTAGGTGTCAAACCACCCTATCTAATACATCTACATCCCTCAAATTTCTATTTGTAATTAGGGAATGGTTGATGATTTAAAACATGGTTTTCAACCTGAAAATGTTGGCGTATGGTCAAATGGAATAACCTATCCCATATTCAAATCACCTAACAATCATCAGATCATCAGTGGCTAGAGAAGGATAGAAAGGAAATAGCTCAGTAAAACAGGTAGAGTATTCCATAACAGATATAGTCCCCTTCAGAAAATTATTAAACTATCTAGCTATGTTAGCCCTCAGATTCTGGGGAAAGATGTATTCATAGAAGATAGTGTGTAAATCCAACCAAATTGTCACTCTATGTTGTCCCACTTGGGTGATGACATCCCAACACCACTTAGTTGAATCTCATAGCATATAAGAATGTAGCTTGAACCTTCACTCTAGAGGTGTTTCTAGATGATTGAATATAGATAGGATCACTTCAATCCATGATTCTATAGAAAGTGGTCTTCTATCCCCTAATAAAGTAGGAGGATGTTTCTTCTGAAATTCATGAGTAAACTCTACTATACCTGGGGATGGTCTCACTATGCCTTGCATGTTTTGTATCATATGAAAGCCAACTTCTTTAAACTAGGAATCAACTCCCACATCTGGAATAGGATGAGGGTCCACTTGTGGACCAATAAGATAAATGGTAGGTTGCTCAAGTTTGGCCACCTTAAGAACATGATCGCCACCACCTTTAGGGCGTACAAATCAAGGACGTTATGGTATCATAACGCTACATTCCAAAAAATTCACTTAGAATAGAAAACTAATCAACTCAAAATATTACAATTAATAAACTAGGTCAGGTAATTATTCCTTCCTGTAAGAACAAACACACCTCTCTTCCGGCTTAAAAATCTAGGACTATACATTGGAACAGACTATAACAACACATAATAATAATAATCATCCACTACTAAGGTCAGTTTTAGGTCAATATTCTAGGTTATGAATGAGAAATATGGATATTATAAAGCTATAAATCATTTTCAAATTGAATGTGTTCATGTAGACATTTAAACCATTTTAATCAGCTAAATCCAATGATATCCAATTTTTCATCCCATAAGGGCCAATACACCTTATGAACTATAATTTGGAACTCACTTGGATAGCATTTTAATTTAAAATTATATAATCATGTAATTTAAAAAGATTCAAAATGGTTGATCTATCTGGAATTTATTTCTCTAATCTATAATAGCACATACACCTTATGAATCAAAGAGTGGAACCCACTGGACCCACACCACATTATAATACAAGCCATTAAATAGGGGTATACAAAATTTTGTATATGTAAGACAAGGCATAATGAATATTCAATTGGAAATTCTTGATATAAATTAATCATGACATAACGAAATGCATGGCCTATTCATATTATGCCTATTGTGTATAATTCTCTAATACATAACCCTCATTTCATCAAGTCGAGCAATAAAATCATAACCCCAACACTCTTAATATCAATAACATCATAATTTATGTGTGTCACCCAGTGATGAAATGATATCAACTCTAGTAGTAGAATCAATAAGAATCATAAGTAAGGAAACTTGATCTTTATCCCGTACATGGGTTCGCAATGCCCAAGCACAACCTATGACTAAGTCCCTTTGCATTCCCAATCTCCATTATATTATCTCCAAATAGTAAATTTATAAAGGAAATAACTTTGATACCTCTTTGTGACATCCCAAACATGGCCCCCACTTAACCCATGCCCCGATCTTAGTTGGCCACATGACCCCTAGAATGTCTCTCCATAAGCCAGGGGCTACCAACTAGAAGTGGGCCAATATATAGTAGTACAGTGGGGAGACTATATCCCCATTTCATATTATTGCATTAGATACAACAAATAGTAAACAATAACAGAAGTGTATATAACACACATATACAAAAAACAGTGCCAGCATATCAAACAACTAAATAAAAAAGTAGTGGAAGAAACATATAACTGAATATAGTAACCAAAATACTCATAGGAAAGGTCTGATACAAATATCGATGCATATAATACTAGAAATACAGAAAATATCTTGATATAAAAGTGTGTTATACAATATTCCAAAGGGAAACAAATGGAAAAAACTACTACATATCATCTCGAGCGTAAGCCTGATCCTCTTCTCCTAAGCACCATCTAAGAAATAAGAATCACAATCCTATAGAGTGGTGTTTCCCCCTATCCATATCAGTAGGAAAACAAAATTATTAGATTCCATAGGGAGCCCAAGTATGGTGTGACATAAAAATATAAATAGTCCACCACCAACAGTGTCTACATCTAATTCGAGTAGGCACTTGTAAGTAAATAGTTTTCAAAACTAAGAAAGAAATTAAACCAAATATGATTAAATAAATAACCTCCCACTCATGTTGCTAAAGGATACTTGGTGGGCCTAGCTACTTCATCTCAAAGCTGGTATGTTTAATCAAATCACTTTATATGTGTATGTTTGTATATATATATATATATATAATATTACTGGTGTAGGGTAATAATTACTCCCATATATACATGTAAATATAAATTTAACTGACATGGGATAATCATGCCTCCTACTCTTATATTTAGATATTATAACTGGTGTGGGGTAATAATGCCTCCCACCCATACACATATAGAGGTTTTAATAGGCATGGGATAAGAATGCCTCCCACCCATACACATATAACAAGATGGAATGGGGTAAGAATTACTCCCACCCATATACATTCATATATATTATAATCATAGCACTGGAATAACCATTAACATCATATAATATAAGGTAAAACAATCTTACATCACTTAAATTTAAATAAGAAACCCATTTTATGTAAACACCTTTATAATAAATTATAAAAAGGGAAAGGTCATGCCATCCATTGAAACCATTACATTAATTCCAATTAATCATTAATGTTTAATTCATCTCATCATATCCAACCTATAAAATCCAACCATCCTATTTTCCTAACATTGTAACGTCCCGGCCCGGCTCACCATCAAACCGGAAGCTGGACCGGTCGCCACATGACCTCAAGCGCGTCTCCCCGTATGCCAAAGGCTGTAGGCTAGTAGTGAGGGTCTCAAGAAGTGATAGTGGGGAGACTATGCCCTCTTATCAGAGTTGCACATCGGTATCTCATACTAAATAACATTCAATAGTAGAATCCATAATAGATAACAATAAACAACAGCAGCGGAAGATAAATAGTGATCATTTTTATAAAAGGTGTCCAAATCCAGTTGTCACAATACAGGGATGGAGATACAGATATGGAATGCAATAAACAATAAAAAATACTTTCAATACAATACAAATGAAAATAGAAAAGACAGCAATGCCCAATGGGAAATCCCATGAGCATCCCAAGCTCCCACATGGTCCTCTGCTCCTAACTCCTCAGGTACAAACATCACAGCATACAACCTAGGTCCTGCAAGCAAGAAGGTCTACTCGGGTACCCTAGTGCAATGGCGGCCCGAGTAGGGTGTGAGATAATAATCTCAGTAGGCTGGCACCACCGATGTCAAACCCAATCCAGATAGTGTGTATTTAATTAATAGTAAATGGGTAAAGCAGTAACCCAAGAAACTAGCAAGACCTACCCAAGCTTGTTCTTTTTCTTGGCTTCACTTTAAGTACCCACTCCATTCATTAATCACTTCATTCAAGTGTTAAACCCATTAAATTCCTTAATCACTTCATTAAAGTGTTAAACCCATTCCCTGAACCCGTTCCTGGAATACTCAAATCGGAGACCAGGCATCATTCAGGGATAAAATCCACCAACACCCTACAAGACCATTACGGGGAACCTCCAAGGTACCCAAACTCACTCTAGGTGCGGTATAGTCCATCATTTGATCTCATCCCCAGAATCCTATAAGTAAGATCTAGGTATCTCCCATGACATATCATGCCCTGTTGAGTCTGTCCATGGAATCTCACATGGGATCCATGATTCACTCGGCATTTCAGTAACAAGTCTCGTTTGAGTCCGTCCATGGAATCTCACATGGGATCCATGATTAACTCGGCATTTCAGTAACAAGTCTCATAAAAGACCGTCCATGGAATCTCACATGGGATCCATGGTTCACCCATGACTTTGTTTCACATTTGAAGCAGTTCAAAAGAATTTAAATCACGTGGGCTAGCAATTCAGGAATTAGCATACAAGGGCCAAGGGGAAAAACTCCGTCCCATACCCGAAACCATTTCAAATACCATTCATATTCATTATCACGATTACATTAGAATGCATAAGGAAGTACCTCTTATGCATTTAGTCATTCAAATTCACAATCAATCATATATCCCATAACCACGTAAGAGGTTATAATCACATTCATACAATTGTGCTTAAGGCAAACCATCTCAAGTATCATTTTTCACTTCATTTATCATATTCATCACATTTATACAAGGTACATGAGGCAACCCACTCATGTACGATATTGGATAACCCCCAATTCATTATTCATTCATTTTATATCATTTCTAAGATATCTAAGAATTTACAAAGCATAAATAGGTGTTATGGACTACCCCTCCTAGGTAAGTTCCATTCACTAGATCCATTCCATTAACATAAGCCATGCTTATCCCATTATCCTAAGGCATGGTATTACCACCCTAATCCATTTCATTCAAGTTTAACCATTCCATCGCAAGATCACAATGATCAAGCTTTAACTATTCGGTACAATTTAGAGGAAACATGACATCATCAATAAACACCAAAACATAATAGGAATTTGGCAAGCAAGCATAAGGATCTACTTCCTACTTTTTTCTTGAAGACAACGCACCTCTGAATGAGGGGCTTTATTATTAAACCGTGAGTTCAGTGACCAAGCAACCATTTCAATCTTGTCCCTGCAATTCACACTCTTTGCACAAGAGCCTTTAATTGAAACTAAATTTGCATGATTAACATATTAAAGCAGTGTAGAAATAACTCATTCATACTTCACTTTTAAATTAAGGGCAAGGAGAGGGACCCTACCTCAAGGTGGATCCATCCGTCCACTCTGGACCTTGGTGCTTTCTAACTAAGAGACGCTTAACTTCAGCAATTCTAAACACAACCAAAATCCAAAGAACTAAACCAAACACACCAGGAACCCTTTAGAACTACTAAAGCACTTATTTAGATGCTTCGAAAACAAGCCATGGGTAAAAACATTACCTCAGAATCAACCCAGTGGATCTAAATCACCACGAACTGCCTCGCCTTTGGCGGCGGACATTGAAACTCACCCAAAGGAGTACCAAAGAACCATTCACATTGACCTAGAACAAGAGAAACAAAGAAGAACACAAAATAAAAAACCCATCCTAACCCTAGAGTTCAGCCGAACGATAAAAAGGGCAAGGGGGAGCCCTAGAATCGGCCAACTAGGGGGAGGAAGGAGGGAGGATCCTACCCTAGAGATTCGAAGTAGGAATTTCCAAGGAAAATGAAGGAGAGGAGGTCCGATCGAGGGAGGGCTCATCCGAGGCCGAGGCGCCATGGGAGGGGGTTCGTGTGGGTCTGGCCGAGAGGAGAGAGGATAGATTATTTATATTTTAGGTTTATATTTTAGTTTTATTTTAAAATATCTTAATAACCCAAAATTGGGCATGGAGCACGGCTTGGGCCGCACGGTTTGGCAAACCGTGCGCCAACCGTGCATCCCCCACTGGGCATCCTAGACACCCTGCATGGCTGGCCACACAGTTTGGGGAAGTCGTGCGTAGGCCGTGCAGACTCCCTTGTCTCCCTGATTTAGGCCGCACGGTTTAGGCCGCATGGTTTGGGAAACCGTGCGCTAATCGTGCACCTTCTGCTGCTCTTTAAAAACCATCCTCCTTCGGGCTCGACGCACCCGAAACACCTCAAGCCACTTGGGAAACTTAACAGGCATTTTCCCATGTCCAAAAACATCAAAAAGAAGGATCCAAACCTTCATAAGATCATTCGAAGCCCGATCTTAAATTCGACCGGTCCAGTAATTGAAAAGTTCAAAATCCTTCGCTTTTTAACCCGATTCAAAAAGAGGGTCCTTACAAACATGGTAAGTTCATTTTAATCCATGGTGTCAAGGAAAAAGTTTTAAGGTCAAAAACTCACATGCCCATTTAGACAATTACAATTCAAATGGGGATAAGAACCATTGAGGTACCATAGTATAAATCAATTACACATAGTAAAATTTCTATTTTAATTAATATACAAGAAGAAATCTAAATTGGGTTCCATGCATTTTAAACCATTTGGCCCAAAAAGGTAATTTTTAAGGTGGCACACCTATAGGTTCCCAGATAGAGAAAAAGTGATATATAAACCTCTAAATAAGTTCCAATTCACCTAAATCAAGGAACTTGGGTCATTTATGCATAAATGAACCAATAAAATTATGAATCTTAAAAAATTATGACTCATATCATGATAGAATGAATACGAAACATCCAAAACTCAAATAAAAAACTATGTGACAACGTACCCTAGGGTTGTAAACATAGCCTCACTTGATATCAAGCTTAGATTCAAAGAACATTGGAAAATATATTAGTTTTAGTATAATTCCACTAAAATAGAGCATATGATCCTAAATAAAAAAAGCAAAAATGATGAAAAAAATAACAGAGACATGGGTAGAGAGATAAGAGAACCATACCGCAAGCATTCCAATGCTTCTCTTAGATCAATGATCAAGCTCCGGATGGAAAACCTAGAAGAGATCCAATATTGGATTAGGAGATTTAATAAAGAGGTGGATATATGAGGGATATATCCACAGGAGTTAGGGGAAGAGAAAATTTATAGTTTAAGTTGGAAGAGGGGAAAATGGTAAAATTTCCCAAAATCCAACTATTCATGTTTTATGAACAATGTTTACAAACCATGCACAAACCATGCATGAAGGATATATCATTTATTTACAACAGGCCACATGAAAATTCTCTTGGTCCATATAGTTTTATACAAACCATGCGGACTTGTAGGTGCCTCTATCTGTAACTGTTTGGGTTACACAAATCATACAGCATGGGTCGTACGGTTTCCACTAACTGTGTGGTCCAGCCTCCAGCACTCCTCTCTGGAACTTTGAGCTCTAACTGGCCTGGGATTCTACTCAAACCTTCCCTAGTCCATATTATACATTTCACATGATTAAAAGAAATATTTAAAATGAAAAAACAATTATCCATACCTTGGTCAAAAGGAAGTTCGTTATAACACCCTTGTTTTCCCTAGAAAATGAGATAATGTATTGAGATTCCACTTTATCACCCACCTCTACATATTAGGACTCTACTGAAGCTAAATCATCATCAAACTAAATTTTTCCTTCCAAAGATTCAGTATTTCCTCATATATTTCCCTTGATAAGTGGATCCCCTAAAGTATTGAGATCCTATTGGGTATGCTGGTGAGGTTCTTTAGCACATCATACTTCCATTCTAGGGGCTTATCTTTTCCTATAGATGGTCATTTATAGGTAGGGGCATAGAGGATTTCACTGGATAAATTGTTGGAGTCTATCTAGTTCTTTTTTTATTCTACACCTAGGTAGATGGTCTGGTCTAAACAACTCTTGACTGCATTATTTTGGCTAGGGTCGGGCCCTGGCTAGACATGGTCGATCACGGTGTGCTCATGGAGGAGTTATGTGGTCAGTCAATATAGTTGGCTACGGTGGTGCACCTAATGAAGTGGGTTATGAGGACTATTCATTTTAATCCCTTTTCAAGGATTTATACCTATTCCCAATATCACTAAAATCTTGGTTTTAATCACTGATATGAACATTAGGTCTTTTAGAGTGTCCTGTACCTCTCCTTCAATTGTGTATGTCAGAGGCACTTGAGGGTTCTGCATGGAATTAATCTTTTTTGGGTGATGTAAAGTTTTCCACTAGTTCAAAAACATTCATGGTGGTGTATTATTTCCCATCATCCAAGGAATAGTCTAGGGCTGGGCATACCTTGGGTGCATATCCCAATTTTGGAGGCATGAAGTCATCGAGGGTTAGAGAATGTTTTGGAACTATTGGGGGACTATTATTTCCCTTATTCCATTAGCATTTATTATTTTGAGACATAGAAGATTTTGACAAAGATGTGGAGGAAGCAGTCAGAGGAGGCACAAAAACCACCGGAATTTCTAGCTTTCTCATGACATTGTGGATAATACCTTGGGTACGAGGAACTGCATTATGAGCCAAACAGTCATTGTACTTCTTCATCCCATGGATAGAAACCTATTTACACTTTATAGAGTCTCTAATTTTATTATTGGGGTCAATAGAGAAATATTTCATCTGCGTTGGAATGTTACCTAATTTGATTATTCCATGATCAACTTGGTCCTAGAGCCAATATTTGAACACAAAACATTTTTATGGTGTTTTTGAGGATCCTGTGATATGGGAAATGGTTAGTGTGACTAGTGAGTTTGACCACCTAGGGTCTCTTATAATTTAGAAACATTAGGATTCAATTTCTTAAGGTGTATATGAAATATCTTGGGACTTTTGTATCACTAAATAACAGTTCTTATTCATTGATTCTCTGAAAGTCACCCTGGAAGCTTGTATCTTTTAGGGGTCCAGGGCCAAATTCCCTCATTGAGATGGTTTCACTTTGAATGGTTGTTCCTAGAAATGTTTCACATAGTAAGGCACTTCCAGTAAAGGTTCTATTAGGTGTACTGGATCAAGGAAATATACATGCACAATAGTGGTTGTCTCTGCTTTTACGGGCCTTCTCATAATATATAGAAGGGGAATTGGGTGTGACTATTGTTTAGTTCACTATAAGGATTATTCTGGATGTTGATCCTTTTTGAAGAATACTGAAATCCACCCGGGTAGTTCTTGGAGATTAGGGTAGGGACAAGATCATTCCTAAAATTCTTCATGCACATCATGAGTAGTTGTTCCTATGAGAGTAGCATGTCGAGTGAGTATGTGAGTCCCTTCCATTAGGTGACGAAGTTAGTAACTCACTCATCAGTCCTATGTTTTCTTTTAAATAGTTTAGTGATTATTATATTAAAAAAGGTGGAGCTGAACTAGAAGAGGAACTATCTAAGGAGGTCCTCCCAACCAGAAATAGACTTTGTGGGCAGATAACTATACTAGATGAACATGGTCCCTTCCACAGTCTGGAAAAAAACATCTAATCTTCATGAATTTCTGCAATCCTAGAGTCCTCAACATTCAGCCAAACCTTGAGGTAAAGTGGCTAGATGTTCAATCAGGCCATTCATCCCAATAAATAGGATGAATATGGGATTACCAAGCTCTGGGGGCACCAAAACACGATCCACCCATGTTGGGTATGGATTTAATTCATGGGGAACTAACACCTTTAATGTTTTTAAATACTCGAGGAGGTAAAATAGAGAATTTATCACATAATTGTAGTGAGGGTTTGTTTTCAACAATGTGATGATGTGATCATCAACTCAAGGTGTATCATGGACTTGATCCTGAGGTAGATAATCATGCTGCTCTGGAAGGGTAAGAGACTCATATCGCAATCTTTTGTTATAACCCTTAGCTTCTTCCATGACCAGGTGCATGGGACCACCATGTTCCAATCAGGGTGTTTGACTGAGGAGGACTAGTTTCCCCACTAGAGGATATATTTTATACCTTATAAAAAATTTCAGGGTCTAGGTGCTTCTCGGTGATAATCTTGGTAGTGAAACTTTTTTATTCCTCAAGATCTTGTAACAATGCATCTATTGTGTGGTCAAAATCAACTTTTGGAAAAACCTTGACTGGGTTGTTGTCTCATCATGTCCCTTTCCTTTTTCAATGTATTGAAGATAAGGAATTAACATCTTATTGGGGGGAATTCTAAGGACTAGTTCATGACTCTGATAATGAGTACAGACCCCTACCAAGGGGTTTTCCCAGTACTATATCACACCTTGAGGTGGGTTTTAACTATTGTTCCATGTTTCAGTGGACCTCCTCATCTGGTCCTTTGGTAGGTTGGTGGTGACCACATTCACCATGGCAGTAGTCAATAGGAAACCTTCATTTTCACTTGATGGTTCATATTAATTTTTTTGTCACAATTATAGGATATGGATGAAATTGAGGGAAGCATAATTCCCCATCCTCTAATATTTATTTATGGGTCAGCCTCTTTATTAACCTGGTGGAGCATAGTATGATTCTTAATGCTAGTTTTATGGAGATTCTAGAGGTATCTATATGAATTTATATGTTAAGCTACTGAGATTTTGTGATCTCAACCCTCTTTCACTATTGTTGAATGGAATCAAGGTGATAATGGATTCTTTGGTAAGCCATCTGATAGCCCCAAAGGTGGTGTAGTGTTTCCCAAATAATATGGAAAAACAACAGCATAGTGCTCCATAAGGGTCCCTAGGATTAAAAAATCTAGAGATACAGGTTGAAAAAAATGAATGTTGTTATATGACTAGAATATTCCACAAGTCATCTTTATCACTTCTAGGGGCTCATTATTCTATTCATCCCAATCCCAAATTGGCATGGTCCGAGATATGGGTAGCGGCACTGATGTAGAGTTGTTTTATGGATGATATTATTAAAGAGTGGGTGTTGTATGAGTCAAATATCTACTACATGTGGGGATTTCAATTGATACTAGAGACACCTTTAAGATTATATACATGTAGGATAATTTTTTTACCACTTACTCATGTGTGAGGGTAGTATCACCCATTAAGGATCAATAGAGTGCTCACCATCATCTGAGGTCACCATCCTTGTCCCTAACATCTCTCTAATTTCTTTCATTGAGGTAAAGAGTAGGGAGACTAATGTTGATAGATATGGTTTCACTATAATTCCTTGGAAAGAGTCCAAAATTTCCTCCACCCTTAGTTATATTTGGAAGGATTTAGAGAACTTGTGGTCCTCTACTTGGTATTTTAGGCCTTAATTAATGAGCTTTATCCCCAAGCTCTAGAAGTGGTAGTGAAGGTTCCCCCATTGATTCATCCATAGAATCAAATTCTAATATATTGATGATGACATGAAACTTCTGAGGTTTCCACCTTGATGGAGAGGTACTTCTCCATGTGTGATCTATTGAGAGTTTCTTGGGTTTTCCCCATGTCAGTTGCAGCCTCTACCACATGCATGTCCTCCACAGTGACTGTTCTCCCTGTATCTCTGAGATGGTTCTTCTAGGAAAGGTATGTCTTAGGTATGGGGATAAACTCCTTTCTAGTTGGTGGTGGTTTGGGGATAACCTCCACATTGGTTGTTCATGGTATGGGGAGGAACTCTATATTGGTTGTTGATTGTGCAGGTCGGACCTCTATCTTGGTTGTTGATAGTGTGGGGATGGCCTTTTCATTGGTTGGTAGTGGTGTAGGGATAACCTTTGCATTGGTTTTCAATGTTATAAGGAGGACCTCAGAATTGGTTGTTGAATGTTCCGGTAGTACCTCCACATTGTCTTTTGATGGTGTAGGGAGCACCTTCATACTGGTTGGTGATGATGTGGGGAGGAGCTCTCCACTGGTTGGTAGTGGTGCGGGGATGACCTTCGCACTGGTATTACTCATCAAAATATGGCTCGTAATGGTTTTTTATGGTGCTAGATACAGAGAGAGTCTACCCACCCTTCTTGTTAGGTGGTTGGGGTATCAATCCTTGGTTGGAAAATATGGATCCCCATTCACCAGTTTTGGGGATTTCATGGGATACATCGATGGTGGAATGAGAAACTAGAGCTGTAGAAGATGCCACTTTTTAGGAAATGATATGGGTATTCCCCCAATATCAACCTCACTTATTTTGGACCAAGTATAGAAGAATAAAAATTAAGTGAACCCACTCGTAAACCTATGGTATCGATCAATGTTAGCGCAGATGCGACCTGGTGGGAGCCCTCTTAGATAGTTCGCAAGTGGTGATCAATGTTGGCCCGGCTTAAACATCCCCGACCTATAAAAAATAAGGGATTAAGTTGTCAGACAACTCCAAGGAGAGGATACTAAAGAGTTTTCCCATTGGAATATGGAAAGTTTTCCCCCTACTTGGCCCTCAGGGGTGACAATGTTGGTGAGGCACTGAAGCCTCAAGAACTTGGTGGGTGGTATCCCTAGTGGAAAAAACCCCTTCTTTCTCATATCAGAGAATAATGGCATAAATCACTCTCCTTTGTATGATCTTAGAGATTTAAATGGGTAATTCTAACCTAGAAACTAAAGTTGGGGTGGCCTTATGGGTAGAAGTATAGTTGAATGGAATTTCCACACCAAATGTTCCCCTATCAATACATTTGTTGGTGTTACGCATTAGGTTTCCTATAGATCGAGTCCTATAAGGCATGTGGATTCATCCATTAGTTTAGATACAATGAAAGTTGTACCTAATTTAGTAATTTCATATATTCTTCTTGAGACAAATGTGGGACCCACATTGAAGATGTCATAAAATGAGGATGCCCAATGTTATCTTCCCGAAGTCATAGGAGAGTTTCATTCTAGGACCCCTGCTTGCTTGGTGGGACCTGATGCTGAATATTTGGATCTGGTGACATGAAATTATTTTGGTGTCCAAACTCTACTAGTCCCCATATATTAAGGAGAATAGTTTCACACTAGGTTCACCATATTTGTTTATGAAACTTTCTGTCGTGGTTGTATGTCGTCCTTTCACCTAGTAGTAATGCGCTTATTTGTTACCTCGCATTCCCCATTTAGAAAGGTGGGAACCATCAATCATTTTAATCGAATATGTTTTCTACTTGATCAAAATAGTATGATGGGATTCTGGTTCCTACTTCAATGGATTCCTCCTTAGAGATCATCTCCTAGTACATGTCTCCGTCATAAATTTATGTCATGTTCATAAAACTCATTCTCAGTTCCATCTTGAGGTGGAAATCAGTTAATGAAATTGGTTTTGTATTGAGAGGGAAAAATTGTTTTCATATGAGGTGGTAACATTTGTAATGTTAGGAATTTATAGATGTTGAGTAGGTTGGGAACCTATAATGTATTCCTCTTTTGTAGGTAATCTCGTGTGTGTGTTTTTTTAGGCATGGAACCTAAGGAATCCTGGTTAGCCATGAGGTAGCTGACACCAAGGGTGTAATTAATATAAGTATTTGTACCTCATGCATCCCATGTTTATTTTATGGTGTAGATATTATAGATCTAGTCACAAGTTTAATGTATTTTAGAGACAAATGTGTTAGAGTTTTAAAGTCTTTTAGGGACATATGGGTAGTTAAGTTTGTTCCTAGGGGGAAGATTTCACACATGGGATTTGATGGAGTGTATCCCCCCACAAGGGGAGACTTCACACTTGGATTTGATGGATTGTGTCCCCCCCAAGGGGGAATATTTTACAATTGGGATTTGGTGGATGTTTCCTCGAAAGGGGGAATATTTCACACTTGGATTTGATGGAGCCCCCCCCCATGGGGGAAGATTTCACACTCGGGGTTTGGTGGAGTGTGTCTCTCCAAGTGGGATTATTTCACACTTGGAATTGGTGGAGTGAGTCCCCTAAAGGGGTGAAATTTCACACTTTCAATTTGGTGCACTGTTCCCCCCAAAGGGGTGATTTTATACATGGTATTTAGTGGAGTGTGTCCCCTAAAGGGAGAATATTTCTCACTTGGATGTTTTCGGGATTGAACCTCATAGAGGAATACTATATACTATGATGGTAAATAGGGATCAAAACCACTATAGATTGATCCCATAGTTTTAGTTCATGTGATAGGACCGATCCATTCTGTTTAATGACTTGTGTTAAAGATTCTCGTGTCCTGGAAGGAGTGTCAATGAAGGATGTTGTGGAGCTTACGTGTATAAGCTTACTATGGTAGGAGTTTCATCCAATGATGAGTGAGGATGGTGTGGGTCTTACATATGGATGCTTCCTGGTGTAAGATTTTCATCCTATGTTAGTGGAGGAGGTGGCATCCCATGAAGATCATACTTGGGGAATCACATGTTCATCACAGAGGGTAAGGTTGCAGTTTAACAAATTGTGCTAAGGATGTTGTCATGAAGTTTAATGTTGTATTACTAGGAAGTGGGTCTTGGTGGTTTTACATATTTCATCTCGAATGTGTATGGGGATACACTATAAGGGGGAATGTGTCAAGTCAAGATTAAGATACAGAAAAAAGTACACTCTACTGAGACAAGTAAGTTTTTTAACTCAATGATGACACATTTAGGGATTATACATCCACTGATCATGTACCTCTATGTGGGGTATGGTGTAGACACTAGCTTGGAGGTTTGGAAATTAGGTGTCTGACGTTAGGGTGCCTTTTATTAGTATAAAAGGGGAAAATGATGCCTATTATTTTGATAAATAGGTAGGGTAAAGGTCATGGCCACACTTAAAGCAAAGTGGTGGGACACAAGGGTAGGTGGTACCAATCGAACAAGGAATTAGGGTGAGATTGAACAATTTTTTAGTTTAGTATGGGGGACCCAGGCTCTCAACATTCATGAAAGTGTATGGGATGAAAGGAGTCACCTTAAGGAGGCTTGGAGGATGGGTTTTTCAAAATTTTGGTTTTTTCAATAGTTTGGGATTCATAAAGGCCAAGGGTCTTGAAATGGTTAGGGGTCTTGTGAATGAATATGTTTCATAGAACAGGGTGACCCTACCTCAAAGTAAATTCTTGGTTCTCATGGGGTTGCTTCCATAAAGGATAGTTATCTCATGAATCCCAAAGAACCACAAAGGGATTTCTTATTATGTGAAGTTCATGGACCCTCATGAAAGTCATATCAACCATGGTTTGAGGTTCTCAAAAAACCCATGGGATGAGGTTTTGAAAAAATGGATACCATTGGAGGTTCATCTTTTATTTTGCTTGCAAAGATTATGAGTTTTGATAATTTATAGTTTTTCTAAGAAGTTGAAAGGTTAGGTCCCCCGAAATTTCATACAAAGGGGGATTTTATAGAAACAATGGAGGAAAGGGAACATGTTTTTTGAAATATGGATCCTTTTATAGATTATTATGAGCTTCATTAACAGATGGGGTTCAACAATCCAGAGTTACACTATGTGAAGGTTATCACCTCAAGCTTCATGCCTCTAGATATTTCTAGGAAAAAGAGATCCCTGAACCAGAATTATGATATGTGGAAGTTACATTCAAATATTCATGGGTACAAGGACTTATGTGATCAACATCCTTTCATGAAGGTTTAGACCTTAATTAATCCATCCTTTTATGTACATTTTTAGTCATTTTGGATCGAATTTTCTTTAAACTAGCCAAGACTTCCTCAACCTCTCTTAGGACATAAGTATTTCAGTGTCAGCAGTACTATTTTGAAAATTTTTGTGCTCCATACATGGTAAATTATTCTTTTTTATTTACCTAGTTTTCATTATTATTATATAATATTTTATAAAAAAAATTCATTTTGTAGGTTTATATGATATTGCCTCCCATAGGAAAGTTATGACTTCGTAGTGTTAATAATAATCCCCTAGACTATTAGAGGTGGGATTGAGGTGGCTCACTAAGGATACTACTAGTCCAGATAGTGTCCTAGTGGTTTGATTCATGTCATGAATCCCATTATTTATGAGAAAAAATTTAATCACAGAGATCAAAATATTTGGGTTCAAACTCATAATATTTCTGAATTATTATTCCCCATCATAATCACATATAATGGGTTATTCCTTAGTAATATTCCACATCACTTTGGAATGACCACAACTTATCAATCATATGAAATTAACACTATACATAAATCATAATATCAAAAAAATAAATTTATGATATCGAAAAAATAAAACCAAAAATACATGAAATGTTATATATGATGTAACCATGAAAAAAATAATTAATTAAAAGAAACATTTTTTTTAAAAAAAAATAATATAATATATGTTCTTTAGTGGGGGTACAAAGTAAAAAACTGATACACACTCACTTGAGGACCAATTGGGTTATATCACATCCCTCCCCCACCCATTGGTTGAAGTACCCTAACTAGAGCAATACATAATATTATTTTTGTAAGAACCAAAGAATTTAGACCCAAAGGTAATTTAATTTTAATGTCTAGAAGGCCCATGAAAATAAATTTTGGGGTCCCATTCCTACTATATAAATTTTTTGATTTCTTAGTGCCCACATTCCTTTATTTAAATAACATCAATAATGCTTCCATCCATCCCAGTGTGACCACTGAATTGCCTTAACACTTTTTTATATGGGATATTATCCATTATTATTGTTAAAAGAACCATGCATCACTCACATCAAGGACTCCTCATTGGAATTTATCCTCACATTTCCCACATTATCTAGTAATCCTTTATGATAAATACTTTTTTCATAAGGTCATTCCCCATAATCAATGTGTTTTAATACAAATAAGTTCACTTTCACCCCAGTAGACGACCCACTATGTTGAAGTGTCTCACTTTCTTGCATATATTTACATTTTGTTGCTTCCAATCATGAAAATGTAAACCCGCATTATTGCCTCCCTTCTATCAACTCCATCCACTATGCATAATGTAACACCTTGAGTTTTTATTAACTATTATTTTAAATAAATTAAATTTATTTGATATCTTTTTCTATACACAACACCATTTTAAAATTTTACTACACACAACACTGTCTTAGATTGCATTATATATGACACTGAGTTTTAACAAAACCATGATATATTATTAATATTTTTATGTAAACACAACCAATATAACCTGGTCTTTAAACATAGAAATATGAATTATAATGACTTTTTTTTAAACAATAATCATAATGTTTTTATATAAAGAAAATATATTGATAACAAAATACATAATTTTTTGTTGTGTTTATATGTTTCAAAAATAATATTTTCTCAAAAAATATTTTTATATATTTTTATGAACAATAATAAAATTAATTTTTTATGATTTGAAATATATATATATATATATATGATAAAATAAACGTTATTTTTTATTCATAATGTTAGTAGTATATTACGGATAATTTTTTGGATTAATATTGAAAAATACTGAACTTTAATTGAAAAATGTATTTTAACCTAATTTATTTATAAAGATAATTTGTATTTTTAAATATTTTTAAAGTATAATTAGTTATATTATAAATATATTAATACAGTTTATTTAATTGTAATCAATTTAATATTAAAAATGGAAATAAAAAATTTGTAAACTTTTGAACTTTTTCACTTTGAAAACCTATTTTCTCATTGCGTCTGTGGGCTTAATTTCATACTAAATTCTACCACTTTTGTGAATGGAATCTATGAACATTGATTCCATATTTTTAATAATCATAATTTATATTATTTGATAAGTTTAAATTAATTTTTAACTATAATTATTAGTAAAAACGGTTAAAATTAATTAACTTGATTAAGGTTAAAGTGAGGTTTTTCTTATTACATGTGTTTGTGTTAAAATTAATTTTACATACACATATGATTTTTATTTATTGAATTAGATTTTATATTTAGAATAATTGTCTCAAAATTATATATTAAAATTCATTTTAATTTTAGTCTTAAAGGATCAATTACTAAGTTAAATAAAAAGATACCAGTTATCGTGGTCAAAAAACTAAAAAGGTAAAAATGAGTAAACTTAAAGACTAAGGAATAACAAGATAAAAATGTGTATATTTTTGTTTTCAATAGGTGTTTATAGAACAAATAAACCCTAGCCTATATTATTATTAAATTTTTTAGGCTCATTAGGTAAGGTAAACCTACCAAAAGTGAATTGTTTTGGGTATTTAAAAAATGTCACTCCTGCTCAATGATAAAAGGGAACTCACTCCCCTCGCTTATTTACAAATTAAACCCATTTTGGTTCGACCAAGACCTACCTAAATAATTTCCCAGTTTAACTCCCCTCATCCTAACAAGGAATTTAGTACAATCCTAATTAGAATAATCTAAGAAGAGGTAAACTTCATCAATGATTGTCTTTGTTTTATTTCTTCCTCCACCCCTTAGATTTTTATTATATCATGATTATATAATAATATTATTATATTATATATACTCAGATTTTTTATGTTAATTTCATGAGAAACTACTATATCCACTTCCATAAAATGGGTTACAAAATCGTCATTCGTGTGTATGGCGGACTACGGCCTCGTGAACTGATGTCGTTCGTTTTTATTACCACCTCTCATGGTTGGGAATAATGATATATTTATAGTTTATATATTATTTTTATTATATTATTTTTTTATAATGATTCTGTAATTATTATATCACACATACCTTCATACTCTATATTTTTTGGAATACGATAACGTTGTTAGTGTGTACGACGGACTTTCGCCTCACAAAGAAATGTGATTCATTAACCTTTTACAAGGAAGGTATTAAGGATGGTTTTAATGATCATATGTAATACATTTGAAAAACAATATATTCCCAAATGATAATATATCATTTAATTTTCTTTCTTTCCATCCAAAAAGTAAATGGAAATAGCATTCATGCGTACGCACAACCTACTGTCACCACAAAGTGTGTTTTTCATTTCCTATCACAAACTTTTATGGATTACTATAACTACATATGTAATGAATATATATGATATTTATATCATGTTTTAAATTATTTATATGATTAAATCATGATCGGATTAAGAGTAAAAAAATAATAAGTCATAACATATATGAAAAACAAAGCCGTTATTACTAGAAACATAACTTTAATAGGGAATTATTAATAAATGGGTAATAAATGGTCATAATAAGATAATATATGGTATGATATAGATATTTGATTCTTTAATATATTTATAATAAACTTATATTTAGTATACAGGATTTTAGAATGCGTATGAAGGAATTCAAGGCTTAAGGTAATGGATTTTCATCTCACTTTTTACTTCCATGAGACACATGCCATATTCACCACCTATTTATATTTTGTGGTGTATATATAGTCCATGAATATATATTATCATGTTTTACTGAAAAATATTATGTTTTACATTTCCATTTTATGATCTCTCTTTCAAGGTTTTTACAGTTCCAAAGTTAAAAATCGATAAGGGATTTTTGTCTCAATTTTCCTTATTTTGGACATAAGTTATGTTATGCACCTATTATCTTATATGAGATGTATATAATTCCCATTTTACATGTTATGTAATGAATATATTTATGTTCATGGTATTTTAATATTAATTTAACTTTTTTTCTTTCATGGGTCTTACAATTCAATGTTACTAAAGTGGTAATACTTTTACGTTACAATCTCAACATTCATCGGGATTGTTTATGATTATGCCTTCAATAATGAAATATGATGATCTATATCTCAATAAACTCATGAATTTTATTACCATTTGGTTATGTAATGAGGATAAATTTTTCCCCCTCATTTTATTCTCTTTATATAATCAATAGTTCAAAAAAATTCCATATGAAAAAACCTCTTTTCAGTCAAAAACTCTTTCCTTCCAAAAAATTATTTTCTAAAAAATATTCAAAATATTTCTTCATTAAAAAGTGTTTTTCATAATTAAAATTATTTTTCCTCATGAAACGTTCTAAATTATTTTCTAAATATTCTTTTATAATATTTCAATATTATTTAAAAAAATGGGTTTTTGAAAAGATTTTATGTTTTAAAAAATGATTTTAAAAGAAAAGTTATTTTCTTGAAAAAATGTTTTAAATGATCAATGTAAATCATCTTCTATGTAATATTACATTTGTTGATATTACCGATTCCTTACTAGGGATATGATTTTTGGATACCATTCATATTATTTCTCCAAGTGGTTTATGTATTTTTGGTATGATGTTTATGAAACCCATTTCTTTTCCATAGGTTATACCATGAGGAAATATTTATGAAATCCAATTTTATTCATGGGTTATTCTATGATGAAATGATTAAGAAACCTTTCAATTTTCCATAATTTATGTTATGATGAAATTTTCATTATATCAATATCATTTCATGGGTTATGTTATGATGAATGTTTATGACCTTGTGGCACACATATGTATGATTTAATTATGTGACATGTGGGACCTATATCCCCCTCCAATGCATTGGGTAAAGATTTATATCTAATGAGATAAAGATTGGAAACAATTTAGAAGGATTGATCCACTATAGGAAATAGGTGTGTCCTGGTCCACTATGGGAAATAGGCATATCCCTATCCACTATAAAAAACAGGTGTGTTTTAATCCACTATAAAAAATAGGTGTGTCCCGATCTACTGTAGGAAATAGGTGTGTACTGATCCACTATGGGAAATAGGTGTGTCTTAATCGAAAATGGGAAATAGGTAATACGTTATGGCCTACTATATTGATAGTATTTGTAGTTTACCTTGAAATATGAAATGGTTTTCTATATATATGACAGTTATACACTTTTATGAAATAATATTATGTTTCGTGATTGATTTATGATGATTTGTCACCCTTATGGTCCATATTTTAAGAAATCATATAGTTTTATTCCATGACTCATGTTTATGATATATGACATGATTGGTATGAACTTATTAAGTTATGATCATGATCAAAAACCCTTAACTTAATCTTATACTATCATATGATCATATATTTATATCTCTTATATTTACCTTTACTAAGAATATGATATAACACTTTCTTATGTTTCCTTTTCCTAGGTTATAAAGAAAGGTTTTATATAGGATATATTAATAAATATTACTAAATTATAAGATCATTATGATAAATAGTTAATATCTTTTGCTAGATTATAATATTATGTTCCAATTTTCCGAAGTAACTACACTATTACAGTTCTCATATGTGTGTTTGTGTAATGTAATGAATATTAATCTAAAAAGATATAATATTAATATATGAAAAGTTGGGTCTCTATAGTAGGTATCAATGTAAAGGTTTATTTAACCTTTGGAAACTAAGATGATAAAACTTTAGGGAGATCCCTAGGGGAATTTATAAGGATATCTATAAGGATTTATCTAAGGATAAGTCTTAGTATTAGTTAAATTATAGGAAGATTCCTTGGAATTTTGGTAAGGTTAGAGTGAGTTGTTTTTAATAAATTAAATCTATGTATAGATACTACAAGTTGATGTGTATCTATAATATATGTACCTAGGGGTAAAAATCCCAAACACGGCATATTGATCTAGACTCAATAAGGAACTAGTGCATAAAAATGGGCCTTGTTTCTCACCTGTTTTGACACTCCTGGGGGATATACTTTGGAAATTAACAATCTATTTATAAACCATCATGAAATATTTGAATATATGATGACTATAAATGACTAAATATATCATATTTTAAAGAAATTTTCATGATTTAGAATTCCTATAAGTGATTTTTCGTAATTCGTTTTTTCCCCGCTATGATTAGTTTTTCACACACTAAACTTTTCGTTTTAGTCAATGGATGGAACCCAAATAAACCATGATAATTAAGGGTGTTATGGATTCCTTTCTAATGATAATTCAAATGGACTAATTAATAGAGTGAATTATGTTGGGATTATGAAAAATAAGTTTGCACAAAACATGATTAAAAATGTATAACTTAACCAACTCTTAGGCTCACCAAAAAAGATAAGAAAAGAGTTTACTAAGAGTTCATGTAGTGAATACCATGGAGAAAAAATATATTATTTCCTATGTGTCAATAATGTGGGAAAAAACACCCATGTAAATGTCTCAAAGGAGAGAAATGTGTTATGACTATGTTGAATAAGGAAAAATATAGAGTAACTTTAAATGAAAAATAAAAAGGTTTAGTTACCACAATGTATGGGAAAGTTAGTATCCTTAAGATATCATTGACTGTTGAATGATTTAAATGTGGAAATTATAGGCATTATGAAAATTTAGGACCTAATAGGAAATATCGTGAAGAAATCTGGCAAGGTTGTGCATGTAATGGTTATATTACTGATTATGAAGAGACTATATATGACATATAAAATGAAATAGGTATTAAGGAATAATATGATGAATCCTAGTTAATATTTTGAGAAGAAAGTGGTATGATTGAAGTATTTTTTATTTGGAATCAATAATTATGAAGTATATAAATATTTTTTGTATATGTTTTTAGTAAAGTGTTTTAAATAATATATTCAACTATGAGGATGTATAATAAAATTGAATTCATGTAAAGGTTATAGTTTAAGGAAAATATAAGATTAATGGAAGGTAACCCTTAATATGTTCTTAATGTTGAGAAAATGTTGTTTAGTTTTGATAAATAGATGTTGTATAATAAAAAGTAAATTGGATAATACAAATTACCTCAAAACAAATTAATGATTTGTTACAAAAGTGGTTTATTCTATCATGGATGGAGTTTGTAGCATTTTTGGAATTGATTAATATATCCAATAATAAGTGTTCTATATAACAAATGAATAATCATGTAAGTTTTTAATATGGATTTGTGATAGTTTAGGTTATTACCATGTTTCAAGAGAATACATGATGATGGTATTCACATGCTTGGTATATGAAAATAAAGTGCTACATTAAGATATATCAGGAATCAATGTTAAGCTAATTATGAGAAATTTAGTGACATTGTTTATAAATTATTTGATTTTCATCTTTTGGAAGGATAAAATGGTTAACTATTTATTAAATGATTTATGATGAACTTCGAATGAGGTTTTAAAGATTAATGTATTATTTTACTATATTAAGATTTATGTATGTTGGAAAACCTATGAAAACCTTTTTGTTTTGATGATAACTAAAGAGAAACATAAATATTTATCACTCTATCTATGAATCTTATGATCCATTGGTGATTTAAGAATAAAAAATTCACCTTCATTTCTTGTATTAAGAGATGAAGTGTAAATTTATCAAGGCACAAGTACATGGTGATATTGTTCTTATAAAACAGAATTAAATCAAGTAAGTATATATTCTAATGAAAATTATTTAACTTTATAAAATGGTCTTGGAATAAAGTTTTATCCTATTATTATCATTTTTGATAAATCAGTGAACTTTTTAAGCCTCTTTTTTATGGATTTTTGATCATTAACTTTCTCTTGACCATGTTATATATAACTCTCTATTGGTATTTGTGTGTTCGTTTTCTATTTTATATCTATATTTTCACTTTAAACCTATTTTCTTATATTTGGAAACCTATTGTGTGTTATTCTAGATGAACGTTTCACAAAAAATTCACTTTTTTAAGTGGATTTTTTATTAACCATTTTTACAATGTGTGTTCCTATGAAAGGAACTTTCAAGTATTAAACCTTTGAAGACCAAGATGAATTTCAGAGTTGAAATTTATTTTTAAGTGGGGTATAATGTAACCCCCTGAGTTTTTATAAATTATTATTATTTTGAATAAATTAAATGTATCTTATGTCTTGTGCTATACAAAATACCATGTTAAGCTTGGGTTACATGAAACACTATCTTATTTACATTATATGCAAAAACTAATTTTTAACAAAACCATGATATATTATTAATATAGTAATTTAATCATGACCATTATAACCTATCCATTAAATAAAGAAATATTAATATTAATAACTATTTTTTAAAATAATAATCAAATTAGTTTTATATAAATAAAACATATTCATAATAAAATAAATAATTTTTCATAAAACCATTATATGTTTCAAAAATAATAATTTCTCAAAAAAATGTTTTTATATATTTTTTTTTCAAAAATAATAAAATAAAATTTTAAAAATTTTAGAAAATATATTTTATGAAATAAAATTCATTTTTTAATTCATAATTTTAAAATTTTCCTAGGATGAATTTTTGGGATGTTTCTGAAAAGTTCCATTTTTTGATGAATAGTGAAAAATACAGAATTTTTATTCAAAACTGTTTTTTCACCTAAATAATTTATGAAGTTAAGTTATATTTTAAATTTTTTACAGTATAAATATTTATTTTTTAAATATATTAATTCAATTTAGTTCATATTAATCAGTTTTTTATTAATATTGGATATAAAAGCTTTGTAATCTTTTGAACTTATTCGCTTTGAAAACGTACTTTATCATTGCGTCCATAGGGTTAATTTTAAATTAAATTATTCCACTTAGGTGAATTAAATTTAGATAAATGGATTCCTTATTTTTAATCAGAATAATTTATATTATATAATCTGTTTAACTTCATTTTTTACCATAATGATCAGTAAAAATGGTTAAAATCTATTAACGTGATTAAGGATAAAACAAGGTTTTGCGCATTACATGTGTTTGTATTAAAATTAATTTTATACACACATATAATTTTTTTAGTGAATTAAATTTCATTTTTAGAATTTTTGGGTATAAATTATCAAGTTAAACACATTTTAACTATATTATTATAGGATACATTCCCAAGGTAAATAAAAAGATACAAGTTATCGTGAAAAAAAAACTAAAAGCGTAAAATTGAGTAAATTTATAGACTGACAAAATAAAATGATAAAATGGACTTGTTTTGTTTCATTTGATGTTTTTATTTTCCACATAAACACTAACCTTTATTATTATTCTATTTTGGAGGCACATGAGGTACGAGATACCTCTCAATAGTGAATACCTTTGGGTATTTATAAAAATCCAACTCCTCCTCGACTGTAAAAGGGAACTCACTCCCCTCATTTATGAACACATTAAAACCCATTTTAGTTCAGATAATCCATTAAAAATTCACTTATAACCTTCCCTAAACTCATAATAGAAGCATCATTTTTTGAATAAATCAATCTTAGGAAGGATTTTAGTGTAATACAAACGATGATACTAGAAGAAGAGGTAATGTTCTTCAAAAAGTGTCTTTAATTGCTTCCTCCACCCCCTTAAATTTTAGTTATATAATTATTATATAATAACCTAAGTATATTAAATATATATATTGTGTATTTTTAGATAATTACCTATAGACATCTCCACTTTCATCACATGATTTGTGAATTCATCGTTCGTGTGTACGGAAGACTATCGACATGCGAACCGATGTCATTCATTTTCTATTACCACCTCTCATGGTTTGAAATAATAATGGATATATAAGTTTATTTATGATATTTATGATATTTATGATATTTTTTATGTTATTGTTGTTATTTAATTACTATATCATTCATACCTTTATACTCCCCATTTTTTCAGAATACAATAATGTTGTTCGTGTGCACGACAGACTTCCGCCTCACGAAGCGATGTGATTCATTCACATTTTACCTCGAATATATTAAGGAAGGTTTAAATGAACATATGTGATATATTTTAAATAAAAATTATTCTATAATTATAAAATATCATTTACTTTTCTTTCTTCAAATCGAACAAGAAAATGGAAACATTATAAATGCTTACATACATCATGTCATCTCTTTGAATGGCGTATTTCATTTCCTATAACTAAATTTTATGGTTTACTCTAAATAAATATATAATGAATATATAATATATCTATATCGTGTTTTAAATTCTGGATATTATTAAATTATGATCTATGTTATATTTCCAAAAATAACAAGTCATACATATTCGAAAAACAAATAGGTTATTACCTGAAATATAACTTTAACAGTGAATTGTTAATAAACTTGTAATAAAATGTCATAATAAAATAATAGATGTTATGGTATGGATATATATATGTGTGTGTATGTGTGTGTGTTTAATAAATTAATAATAAACCTATATTCATTATATAGTAGTTTTGAACATGTATTAAGTATTTCAATAGTTAATGTAAGAGATCTACATCTCACTTTTCACTTCTATGAGTCACATGAAATATTCACCACCTATTTATTTTATTTTGTATATATAAATCCCATGAATGTATATTATAATTATTTCCAAAAAATATTGGGGTTTACAAATCTATTTTATTATCTCACTTTCATGGGGGCATACGGTTCAAAAGTTTACAAATCGATAAGAGATTTTTGTCATAATTTCCCTTCTTTGGGACATAAGTTATGTTATGAACCTATGCTCTTCTATGAGGTTTATACACTTCCCATTTGACATGATATGTATTGAATATCATTTTTTATGGTATTTTATTATTAATTTAATTTTATTCTTTCATGGGGGTTATGATTCAAATTTACTGAAGTGGTAATAGTTTTACATTACAATCTCATCATTTAACACGATTGTTTCTAATTATGCCTCCAATGATGTAATATTTTGATATATTTCTCAAGAAACTCATTATGATTCTTATCCTATAGTGAATTTATGAGGATACATGTGTTCCCCTACATTTTATTCTATTTATATAATAAATATATCAAAAAAAATTATGACAAATCAAATTTTCATTTGTAAACTCTTTTCATTTATAACAATGTCTTCTAAAAATGTTTTCCAAATGTTTTATGTTTTAAAAATTATTTTCCAAAACCAAAAGTAAATTATCCTAATGCAATTTTTTTAATGTTTATTGGAGCTTCCTTTATAATTGGTCAATTTTATCTTCAAAAAATGGATTTTTAAAAAGGTTTTATGTTTCCAAAATGGTTTTAAAAGAAATTTTATTTTCTTTAAGAAATGTTTTAAATGATAAATTAAAATAGTTTTCCATTTATTTTTTTATATTTTGATGTTATCAATGCCTTATTGGGAATATTATGGAAGGATTCCATTCATATTCATTCACTTATTGGTTTATATTTTGATGGCATGGTGTTTATGATAACTGTTTCTCATCCATGGGTTATACCATATGGATATGATTATGAAATCCACTTATTTTACCTAGTTATTCCATGATTAAATAATTATGAAACCACACTCTTTTCAACATGTTATGATATGATGAAAGTTTTATGATACCCATTCCATTTCATAGGTCATGATATGATGAATGTTTACAACATTTTGTCACACATATGAATGTTTTAATTATGTGATGGGTGGGACATATATCTCCCTTCAATGCATTGGGTAATGATTTTTATCCCATAAGATAAAAATGGGAAACAATTCGATGGGAATAATCCACTATGTGAAATAGGTGTGTCATAATCCATTATGGGAAACTTGTGTATCCTAATACACTATAGAAAATAGGTGTGTCATGATCAACCATGGGAAATAGGTGTTTCTTGATCAATTATGAGAAATGTGTGTATCCTAATCCACTATGATAAATATTTGTGTCCTGATCCACAATATGAAATAGGTGATAAGTCATGATCCACTATATTGATAGTCTTTCCAGCTTACCTTGATGTATGAAATGGTTTCATATATATATATATAATGGTTCCAATATTTTATGAAATGGTTTTATAGTTCATGATTTATTTATGATGATTTATCACCCTTATTGGATATGTTTTTAGAAATGATAAAGTTTTATTCCATGACTCATATTTACGATTTATGATAGTTTGGGTGTAAATTTCATAAGTTATGATCATGCTTGTAAACCCTTATTCTCACATTAAAATTTCATGTGATAATAGATTGATATCTCTTATATTTTCCCTTACGGGGAATCTAAGATCACCCATTATTATGTTTTCTCTCCCCAGGTTATGAAGAAACGTTTTATGTAGGGTATGTCTTTCAAGATTACTAAATGGTAATATCTATTTGGGAAACATTGAATATATTTCACCATATTAAAAGATTGTTTTCCAACTTTCCAAAGGCACTAAAATATTATGGTCCTCAGGCATGTGTTTTTGTAATGTAATGAATATTCATTTCAAATGATGTAATATATATGTATTAAAATATTATGTATCTATAGTTGGTACTAGAGGAAAGGTTTAGTTAATATTTAGAAACTAGTATGATAAAACTTTGGTAATATCCCTAGGGAAATTTCTAGGGATGTATATAAGGATAATTCTATAGATTAGTTAAAGTATAGGAAAATATCTTGTAATTTTTTTATTGGATAGAGTGAGTGATTTCCAAGTAATTACATTCGTGTCTAGACACTAAAAGTGGATGTGGATCTACTACAAATGTACCTAGGGGTTACAACCTCAAAAACACCATATTGAGCTGGAATCGATCGAGAACTGAAGCATGACAACAGGTATTTCTACAAACCTTATTTCATGCTCCCTAGGGATGTGATTTGTTAATTCACAAACTATTTATGAATTATCATAAAGGATTTAAAAAAATTATGACAATTAATGACCAAATATATCATATATTAAAAAATATGTTGTGATTTAAAATTCCTATAAGTTATTTTTAATGATTATGTGGTTCCCCACTATGATTAGTGTTTCTCAAACTATGATTTTGGTTTTATTCAATGGGTGTAATCCAAAGGTACTATGTTAATGATGATTGTCACATGGAATTGTCTGATGAGCAGTCAAATGGGATGATGACTGGAGTGAAGGATGTTGTGATTATGCCTAATCAGTTTTCACAGAACATGATTAACAATTTATACCTTAACTAGCTCTCAGAATCCCTAAAGAAATTTAGAAAAGATCTCACTGAGAGTTCAAGTTCTGAATACCATGAAGGAAACAAGATACAATTTCTTATGTGTTAATAATGTTAGAATAAAAACCCAAGTTAATGTCTCAAAGGAACAATAAGGAATATTAACTATGGAAAAATAAACAAAGAAAATAATTTCAATGGTAAAATGAAAATTTCATTTATCATAATGAATGGGAATATTAGTCTCCCTAGTATATCATTGACTGTGGAATTATTTAAATGTGGAAATTAGGGGTATTATAAAAATTTATTTCCTAAGGTGAAATCTTTTGAATAAAACCAACAATTTTATTCGAGTAATTGTAATATTTTTTATGTTAAGTAGACTATAGATGACATATGAAAGAAAAGAGGTATTAAAAAATAATATGATGGATCCTAGTTAATAGTTTGATAAGGAAATGGTATTATTTATATATTTTTGTATTGGGATTCAAGAATTATGAAATATATAAAGATTCTTAAGTATTTTTTTTATAAATTATTTGAAATAATATGTTGAATGATTCTGATGAATAAGAAAATTTATTTAATAGAAATGTTATATTTTATGGAAAACACATTCTTAAGGTAAGTTAACCCTTATTATTATCCTGATGTTGATAAAATTGTGTTTAGTTTTGATAAAGAGATGTTGTATAAGAATAAAGTAAATTCGATAAAACTGGATACCTTGGAATAGGTTAATGATTTGTTGATAAAGTGGTTTATGCTGTCATAAAATGAGTTTACATCATTTTTTATTTAAGGAGTACATTTAGTAAGTAGTGTTATATTTAAGTAACTGAAAAGCATGTATGTTTTCAATATGTTTTTATGTTAATTCAGTTCATTACCATGTTTAAATAGAATACATGATGAAGGTATTCACATGTCTGGTATGTGATAATCAAGAGATAATTTTTGATATATGGGGGATCAATGATAACATTATTTTTGAGAAATTTAGTGACCTTATTTATAAAGTTTTTTATTTTAATATTTTTTAAGGTTCATAAGGATAACCATTTATGAAAATTTTTATGTTGAAATTTGAATGAGTTTTTAGAGATTATGGTATTATTTCACCTCCTGAAGATTTATTCATATTGGATAGCATGTGATAACAATTTTGTTTTGATGATAACTAAAGAGAGACAGAATGAATTGTCACTATATCTATGGATCTTATGATCTATTAGTGCTTCATGTATAACAAATTCACCTTCATTTCTTGGATTTGGATATTAAATGGAAATCGATTAAGGCAGAACCACAGGGTGAGATTGTTTTTTATTAAATGGAATGAAATCAATTAAGTATATCTTCTCATGAAAACTCTTAAACTTTAGGAAGAGGGACTTGAAATAAAATTTTGTAATTTTATCATCATTTTTTTATGTCAATGAACTTTTTCAATCCGCTTTGATTGATGGCCATGTGATCATTGACTTTCTTCAAACTATGTTCTTTATCTCTCTCAATTAGTATTTGGGTGTTAGTTTTCTCTTTTATGTCCATTTTTTCTCATTCAACCTATGTTATCCTATTTGGAAACCAATTATGTGTTATTATAGATTATATTTTCCCATACCTTTAACTTTTTCAAGAGGATTTTTAATTAACCCTTTTTATTATGTGGGTTTCTATTAAAGGAACTTTCAAGTATTAAACCTTTGATGATCGAGATGAATTTCAAGGGTGAAGTTCATTTTAAGGGAGGTGAAATGTAACACCATGAGTTTTTATAAATTATTTTTTATAGAAAAAAATAAATTTCATTGATATCTTACACTATACGTAAAACCATGTTAATATTTTTCTACATGCAACAGAAGCTTAGCTTGTTTTATATCTGGCAGTGAGTTTTAACAAAACCATGATATTTTATTAATATATTTATTTAGATGTGACTGTTATAACTTATCCATTATCCAATTTAATATGAAGAGTAATAAATAATTTTTTAAATATTAATCATAATTATTTTATATAAATAACACATATTGATAATATAATATATAATTTTTGGTAAAGTCTTTATATGTTTCATAAATAATATTTTCTCAAAAAAATTATATCATTTTGAAAACAAAAATAAGATTAATATTTGAAACTTTTAGAAAATTAATTTTGATAAAATAAACTTCATTTCTGAATTCATAATTTCAAACTTATCTTAGGGTGAATTTTTGGGATTTTTCTGAAAGTATCATGTTTTGATGAATAGTGATAAATACTAAATTTTAATTGAAAATTATCTTTTCTCCTAAATTATTTGTAAAGAATAATTATATTTTAAATTGGTTTTAAAATATAATTAGTTAAATTATACATCTATTATTCAAACTTAGGTCATTGGGATCAATTTCATATTGAGATCGGATAAAAAACTTTTTAAACTTTTGAACCTTTTTGCTTTGAAAACCCGATTTCGCATTGCATCTACGAGATTAATTTTAAATTAAATTATTATAATTCTATGAATAATATTTAGAAAATTAGATTTCATATTTTTAATAATAATAATTTATATTATATGATATGGTAAAATTAATTTTTTATCATAATTATTTGTGAAATGGTTAAAATTAATAAACGTGATTAAGGTCAAAACAGGGTTTTGCATATTACATGCATTTGTACTAAAATTAATTTTAATCGCACACATGTATTTTAGTTATTGAATTTTATTTAATATAAATAATAATTGGGTCTAAATTATCTAATAAAACTCAGTTTAATTATATTGTTAAAGGGAAAACGACCTAGGAAAATAAAAAGATACAAGTTACTATGGTAAAAAAACTAAAAGGGTAAAATTGATTAAAACTTAAATAATATTGAATAACATTATAAAAATGATTTTATTTTTCTTTTTTGGAGTTTTTTATGGACCAAATAAACCCTCCTCTATATTATTTTTAAATTTTTGAGGCACGTGAGGTATGGGAGACCTCCCAATTGTGAATACTTTTGGGTATTTACAGAAATGTCACTCCTCAACTATAAATCGGCACTCACTACCCTCACTTATACACACCTCAAAAAAATTTGGTTCAACCAATACCTAACCAAATAAATTTAAAACTTTCCTCTTATTATCATAGAACCCTTATTTTGGTCATAAATCCATCCTTGGAAGGCTTTTAGTGCAGTCTTAATAAGGACACCCGAAGAATAGGTGACATTCATTAATGAGTGTCATTGTTTTATTTATTCCACCACACCATTAAATTTTTATTATTTAATGATTATATAATAAAATAATTATTTTAAATACACTTATATGTTGTTATGTTAACGGAATGACCAACAACTATCTCCACTTTCGTCAAATAGGTTACAAAATTATCGTTCATGTGTAGGGCGGACTACCACCCTGTGAACTGATGTAATTAATTTTTTCATTTATGCCTATCAAGATTGAAAATAATACTCTGTATTTTTTGGTAATATGACACACACCTTCATACTCTCCATTTTATGGGAATATGATAACGTCATTCATGTATAAGGTGGACTACAACCTCATAAAGCAACGTGATTCAATAATGTTTAACATGGAATATATTAAGAATGAGTTTAATAAAAATATGTGATATATTTGACATAAAATTTATTATTTAATGAACATATATCATTTAATTTTATTCCTTTTAATCCAAAAAGAAAATTGAAACAACATTCATGCATATGTACGGCCTACCATCAACATGAATGATGTATTTCATTTCATATCACTAAATTTTATAAACTAATCTAAATAAATATATAATGAATATATATGATTTTTATATTATGTTTTACATTAAATTTATGATTAAATAATGATAAAATTAAGAGGAAAAAAATAGGATGTCTTAACATATTTTAAAAACAAAGTGGTTATTACCTGAAACATAACTTTAATAGGGAATTATTAATAAATGGGTAGTAAAAGGTCATAAGAAAATCATATATGGTATGGTATATATATATGTATGGATATAGAATAGATTTATAATAAACATATATTTTTTATATAGGAGGTTTAATCATGTATGAAGGAAATCAAGACTTAAGGTAAGGGATTTCCATCACACTTTTTTACTTCGATGGGACACATTGCATATTCACCACCCATTTTTTGGTGTATATACATACCATAAATGTATATAATGATTACTTTACTAAACAGTAATTATTTTTATATATCAATTTTATTATCACTCTTTCATGGGTTTTTATATTTTAAAATTTAACAAATCAATAATGTATTTTTGTCTCAATTTTCCTTCTTTGGTATATAGTTATGTTATGCACCTATCCTATTCTATGAGGTGTATATGATTACCCTTTTACATATTATTTCATAAATATCCTTATTTTTATAATATTTTAATATCAATTAAACTTTTTTCATTCATGGATCATAGGATTAAAAGTTACCAATGTGGTAATAGGTTTATGTTACAATCTCATCATTTTTCAGGATTGTTTTTCATAATGACTTAAATATTGAAATATTATGATCTATCTATCAAGAAACTCATGAATTTATTTTCTCGTATAGTTATGTCATGAGGATAAATTTTCCCCTTCATTTTTTTCTCTTTAAGTAACTAAGAGTTCAAAATATTGTTTTTTTAATCAACTTTTTAGTCGAAAAATATTTTCTTTCAAAACCTTGTTTTCTAAAAATATTTTCAAAATATTTTATGTTTTAAAAAGTTTTTCTCAAAACCAAAAAGATGTTTTCCTTATGATATATTTTAATTTATTTTCCATTGCTTCCATTATATTCTTTCAAGGTTATATTCAAATAAATGGGTTTTTTAAAAGGTTTTATGTTTTAGAAAATTATTTTACAGAAATGTTATTTTCCCCTAAGAAATATTTTAAATGATTGATCTAATTAATTTTCCATCAAATATTTCATCCTTTAATGTTATCTATTCCTTAATACATATATTATCCAAGGATACCATTCATATTCTATATATGAGTGGTTTAAATTTTTATGGAATGATATTTATGAAACAGGTTCCTCTTTCATGGGTTTTACCATGAGGAAATGCTTTTGAAATCCACTTATTTTTATGGGTTAGTATGTGATGAAATGATTATGAAACCTGTAACTTTTACATAGGTTATGTTATGATGAAATGTTTAAGATACTCATTTCATTTCATGGGTTATGATATAGTGATTTTTTACGAACCTTTGTCACACATATGTATGATTTCATTATTTAAGGGTATAACCTATATCTACCTTAAATGCATTAGGAAAAAATTTATAACTTATGAGGTAAAAATGTGAAACAATCAATAGGTTTGATACACTAAGGAAGACAGGTGTGTTCTGATCCAGTATGGGAAATAGTTGTGTCTTGATCCACTATAGGAAATAGGTGTGCCATGGCCCACTATAGGAAATAGGTGTATTATGGTCCACTATGGGAAACAAGTGTTTCCATATCCACAATGGGAAATAAGAGATAATTCATGATCCACTATATTGGTAGTCTTAGTTTTTTACCTTTCTGTATGAAATTGGTTTCTATATATATAATTTCTCTACACTTTTATGACATGAGATTATGGTTTATGTTTGATTTATGATGATTTATCACCCTTATGGGACTTGTTTTCATAAATGATAAAATTTCATGTCATGACTCATGTTTATGATCTATGATAGTTTGGGTATGAACTTCATAAGTTATGATCATGATCACATACCCATATAATCATCTTATACTTTTATATCATCATATATTGATATCTCTTATGTTTTCCCTTACTATTAATTTGAGAACACCCTTTCTTATGTTTTTGTTCCCCATGTTATAAAATAGGTTTTATATTGGGTATCTCCATGAAGAGTACTAAATGTGAAGATATTTGTGGGAAACATGAAGATCTTTAACCAAATTAGAAGATTGTGTTCCAAGTTTACAAAGTCACAATACTATTATGGTCCTCATGCATGTGTTTTTGTAATGTAATAAATATTCATCTAAGAATATGTAATAAACATGCATGAAAATCCTGGGTCTCTTTGTATAAAATACTTAATATATTGTGATATAAAGCACTAGATTTTATCAGTGATAAAAATGATGATAAAGGGAACACTTTTATCAGTGATAAAAAAGCACTGATAAAAGTTACTTTTATCAATGTTTAAAGAAGCACCAATAAAATGGCACAATTTGTCTGTTTTTCTAAAGGTAACCCTTTATCGTCTTTTTTTATCACTGGTAAAAGTGTCCCTTTATCAAAACTAGAGTATCACAAATAAAGGGTATCATCCATAATATAGTTTATATAAATAAATTTTTATATTCTTAAATATTATTTATATAATAATATTTATTTATTCATTCATTCATTCATTTAGTTATATAAATACAATTTGAATATATTTTTAATCATTTATACATTTGTTTACTCTTATATATATATATATAGTTATTTATATAATTATAATTATATATATATATATATTGAAATATAATTATTTTAACTATATAAATAAATATATAAATTAATTTAATATAGTTTAAATTTTTATTTATACACTTATATTTATATTATATAATTTATCATAAATAAATATACATATTTACTATATAGCGATATAATTATAATTATGTGTATGTGTATTAATATATATTTATATATATGATTGTATATTATAAAATATATAAATAATATATTGAAATATTTTTACAAATAGAATATATATATATATAATTTCAATTCTTATTAAAATAAAAAAATATCAATCTTATTTTCAAGATTTTTGTAACAAAAATTAAAAAAATTATATTAATCAATAAAAATTTGATATAGTATTCAAATAGATTAAAAATTATATATGTAAATTTAATAGTCATAAGTTTTTTTAAAATATTTATATAAATATATAAAAGAATATATTTTTTTAGATTCCCATTAGATTGTGCAATCACACTGAGAGGGGGTTGAATCAGGTGTAGCCGATTTTACCATATTCTTTCCTATTTTAATTTTACTCCATTTTATATATGAACTAATACACTTGTTAGGATTAATTGATATCATAGATAATTAAGAGAATTCACATAATATGAAATAAAGAAAGTAAATGAAGCATAACAAGTTGAGTTTTTACAAGATTCACCCCTAAGGTGGGTGACTACATGTTTATTATGTTCAGTTCAAGTTAGATATGAAAATTCTACATTATAATGTTATTATCAATTTAATGTTGGTTGGGCAGGGTTTCCATACACATCTCAAATTTTAATGATATTACAAAAGTGAAGATATATTTATACCACCACCCAATAATATTAATAAATATTCTAACTCCCACCAGTCTTTAGTCTGCTCACTGTTGGGGCTTGGAATATAATGGAAGACTGCTATCCTCAAAAGTACTTCTTTTTAAGAACTCTTAAATAAGAAATATGTTATCTATGGAATAAATCTTCATCAATAGTAATATCTAGTTCATCCAAAATGGGTCTTCAAATACCAATGAATAAACAAATTCTACTACATGCATGTTAACCTTCTACTCTTATGAATAAATGGAAAATGTATCATTTTATTCAGCTCATTGTATAATCATAATATAAGAATTTAAATTATTATTAACCCAAAAAACCACGATTTTAAACCTTATTAAATATTTTAAATGTTTTTCATTCTTTATAACATGTGATTCTTTATCGTCTGGAGTTCTCAATTTCTTCACACTGTTGATTCTAGAATCTCTTCTCAATACTTCTTTGTGAAAACCATAGTTCAAAAAATTTTCTACATAATAATGTAGATCACTACATTGTCTCATCAATACTACATTGTGAGGCTAGTTTTCATATATTCTTCACACAATAAACAATCTATGGAACTAATTCAAATTACATATTCTTGCAACACTTCTCAACTTTGATTCATGAAAGGATCAATTTACAATACTCCATTCATGAAAACATAAATAATTTGATGGTATTTTAAATTCTCATCTCGTGAAAATTATTCTTTCATGGTATTGGTTTCATGAAAACATAAATTATAGAATCTTATTCATGAAATTATTCATATTTTTATGTACATAACTTCTTTCACATAAATCTTATGCGAGAACAGATCTTTGCTTTTTCCTTTTTTAGATCTACTACTCTACTTCCACTCTCAGTTTTATTTTTCACATACAAATGAAGTGGTATGGGTATTTATAGGAAATATTGATGTAACACATATCCATAATCTCTTATAATTTTTTTGAGCCATTAATTAATATTGAGACTTTAAGAAATGTGGTGTTACACATTAAAAAACATTAATACAATCACCTAGATTATAAGTTTTTCCTCAATTTCACTCATTAGAAAATCCATGAATTATTGTCTCTAATTTAATTCACTTTTCTTTTATGATTCCTTTATTTCATAAGTATTATTAACATCTATATCATTGAGCTTGATAATGACTTTTAATTTATGTACTAAACTCACAAATATTCTCTATTTCAATAATACAAACATCTTCAATCTTATGTATGCATGACTACGCTTTAGCCTCTGCTTTTCCCTTTTGATTGATAGCTAGAAACATGGTGAACCTACCACCATTTTGATGTTTTTTTCATGAAATTTATATTTTTGGATCATCAAAATAATATCTAAATTATCTTTTATATTATCATCCCATGAAACATATCCTCCAATAATTCATATGATTTTCCATATATATGTCTTCAAAATTAACATTAAGAAAACACTACACCATCTTCATATCTTCAAATTCTACCTCAAGAGAACACTAGAGGTTTTCTTTTATCTTATATTTATGACACAAAATAATCAATTCTATTTTTCTAAATTTCAATTCACAATATAACTATAACTTAATGAGAATATTTTATCTAGTATAATTATCTTCACAATGCGGCAACCAAATATTTAGTGTAATCTCATCATCTTCACTACTACAAGATTCTCCTAATCTCACATGGTGGATAATTTGGTTGTACTAGGAACATCATGAACTCCCCATAAAAACCCTAACATTTAGGTAGAATGTGATGTAAATAACATAATTTCTTCTAATTCACACACATCGTATTTTTTAATCATTCCCTACTACTCATGAATCCAACTTCGGAAATACTTTTAAGAAGGTGCTACTTTATTACTCAATATAAAAAATAGGGTTTCATTGAAATCTCATTTTATTTCCCCACACCATGGCCACTTGTTCTCATGTACATGGATTCTACCAACGCTTCTCATATTGCCACTTCTACACATTGGCTATATACCACTTCTCCTCTATAGCCACTATTATAGACTCCACTATTGAGATTAGTAACTACCTATCTAATAGATAGCCACTTTGGTGGTGAAGGTTATGGGTTACTAACCATTTTCGAACATTAAACATAAATATATTCCATTTTCCAAAATTCCATCCAATCTAACCAATATTATGAAGATATATTTTAAACAAACTAAAAAATCATTTAAGTATAGATATATTTCAACAAAATTGTTCATTATCAGAAATACAATGATGATTCTCACAATCTTAAATGGAAAAAATGTAAATGATAGTTGTATTTTCTACCTTTATCACTTTTCCTGGATTTGTATAAGAGATCATATAAAAAATCATTTGATGTAAAATATGATTTTCATACTATAGTACTTCTTAAACTATAAACTTATTTTCCAAATTATATAAGATTATCAAGAGTCTTATAATGGAAACAAATCCATAGATCAATAAAATATAAAAATAGTCAATTTATTTAGGTTCTTTAATATCCCCCTTTGTACTTATTGAAATTCACAATTAAATTCTATCAAATTTAATTCTAAATTCGATGTTATTATTCTCACCCTTATTTATAATAATTCCAAAGGTCAAAGGTAGGGAAGTTTTTACTCATTACCTTATTTAAAAATTGAAAGTCTCGTCTTTATAAACTTTATTATATCCCTTTAATATTCCATTCCACTAGATAAAAATACAAATTGGTCATCTTAAGAAAATTATGGCATCATATTTCACTTATCAATGATCCATTTTATTAGTAAACACTAAGTTTATGAGAGTAATAGTTGGTGTAGAAAACAAGTGTGGAAATTATAAACCTTAAATTGGTTCCAAAATTATTTATTATGTGATAGAAAGTTTAAAATATTTTTTAGGGTCTTATAAAATAGTTTTACAAGAGAGAAATACACTCAAATTAAATAAATTCATTACAAACATTGATGTTCAAGAATATCTATCCCATTTTTTTCACAAAATTTATTTCTTCAATTCCCCTCCAAAATATATGCCCCAACTTCAATTACATTTGTATAAAAAAACATAATATATACATGTGAATTAGTTGGTTTCTCTTTTTCATCATAGTAATAGAAATAGATATGAGGGTTACTTCTTAAGTTAGAAACACTTTTCCGTCCAACTCTAGACTTGTAAGAACTCATCATGCTTTTACCCTTGATTCTCCAAACATTGAGCTCCATGGAAATCATGTTCTTCTTACACTTTAATCATTTCATTTTATGTAAAATGTGTATTTTCACATTAGTTGGAATTTCATTTTCATTCTTATTTTCTTTATCCAACATCTTATTAGATTATAACTATTGTAGTTATATAGTTAAGCACTTATGGGGAATATACTCAACCTTATTTTTTGTATATAATCCTTATTCACAATAACATTTTTTGTATACAAATTCATTGGAGTTTTTTGGGATCATGAAGTTTTATTCAAGTCATTGGATGTTCATAAATTGAAATTTCACTCATCATAAGATTTTTCTTTGGTAGATTTATTTGACAACATCATAACAGTGGTAGAAAGAACTTTATCTTATGGTTCAAACCATCAAATGTTCATGGAATTCTAATGGAATTTGTGAAAAATATTATTTTGGTGTGGTTAATAGTATTCCAACTGGTATGGTTGAGTCAGTGGAAAAATTATCTAAATGGAGATGTCACAGAATGTTTGACCGCAAATGTCAGATGTCATTATTACTTATTTGATCGGTAAAGGATCTATTTAAAAGGAGGTGGTACCAGCTCATGAGGGATGAATTTGAAGTTCTATTTTGTAATAAATTATAAAAATTGTAATTCTATATTACTAATATATAGTGTTTATAAAACATGTACTAACATTCATACAAAATAGTTAGCAGTCTTCTCCTGTGGACATAAGTTGACTTTCCAAACTAAAAAAAATCAGTGTTCTTTAATTCTGATATTTGAATGTTTTCTTGTGTGTCTGTGATTATTTTTTTGATCAATGATTAAGGTTCTTCCAGACTTACTCATTCATGTGATCTAAGATAGAGGTATAAGATCTTGTAGTTTGAAATTCTATTGTGTTTAACTACTAATGGATACAAAATTTTGGTGAACTCAATGTTTAACTAAATGGTATTTTTTTCATTGAATTTTTAAGAGAATGTCTCTAACTTCCCTTATAATTGGAATAAAATGTTTCTTAAATTTGAACACACTTAGAATTTTTTGTAATTTATCAATTTTATCATATTCAAATTGAATTTTAGTTTTTCATACTATGATCAAAAGGTATGACAATATTTGAAGTAATGGTTTGGATCATTCAATTATATAAAATCAACTTTGGTTTATAGAATATATATATAGAGGAATATATAGTTTAAAAAAATATCTAATTTTCTTTGGGTGAATAACCTGAAAATACAGAGAAAGTTGAATGGTAAAAGTTGGATGTAAAAGAATTACTCTTTGTGGGGATGATGTTGGCATAAATTATTCACTTCAACATCAAAAAGAAGAAAACTATAGCTGCTCTTATGGTCTCCCTAGAAAATATGTATGAAAAATCAATACCTTTAAACTATTAGGGATATGTTGGATAAATATGGTTATGAAGTTTCTAGTTATACAATGTTTTTTAGAATAACTTTATTTTTTCATTGGAAAAATCACCTCACACTGTTAAGGTTTCCAATATTTCTGATTAGACAGTATTGGTTTCAGATGAAGAGGACCAGACAAATTTTTCTTAAAAAATTACATCAGTTTATGTTTTCATATTTTAATATTACCTTCAAAAGTTTAGGATAATAATTGTTTGAAAAATATAAATCTAGAAATTATTTTCTGATTTGATAATTTCCCATATCATGAGTTACAAAAATCTCATCAGCCAATCAATTAGTATAAAGGGGAAGAAAATTGTTTGGTTATAGAAAGTTTTTTATATTGTTTTTGGAGTAAGTTCACTGGATATAAGTATACATGACATAGTTTTGGTATAAGAAATTTGTTCCATGAATTTTAGGAAGTCTTTTAATTTTAAGAATATTTTATGCATTAGCTTTATGAATTTATGTGTATATCACCAGATTGACATAATCATACAATGTTTTTAGTGACACCAAAAGAATGTGTATAATGGCCCATACATTATATGTTGATATTACTTCAACATTAAAGAATATTTATTACATTACATAACGAAAAACCATTCCATGATCATATAGGTTTAGTGTATTAAGAAACTGAGAAACAAAAATAACTGGTTCATAAAACATCTACATTATCTCCTTTTTATTTCATAAAAACTCGACTTATTTTTGATATATCATACTTAATACCCTTATTCATGACCTGGGGAAAAGAAACATATGAAAGGATGAGATAAAATGCTCAGTAAAGGTAAATAAGGGAAATATCAATCATATCATAATCATAAGAACATAACATTTGGAAACCTTATCCTACATATAAAAGATCAGAATATCATGTCATGGGATAAATCATAAACGTAAAATGTAATCCCAATAGTCAGAACATAAGACATGAAATTTCATAGCATACGCAAATAAGCATATAAAATCATTTCATATTAGTTAAGGATCATTTCCAAGACCATCATAGCGGACAAAGTCCATTACTGAACCGAGTTCACTCCTTGTTCCAGCCCTGTATTACTGAAATAGATTTACTTTTCATTCTAGTAATGTCTATATCATGAGATATAAATCTTTACCCAATGCATTGGATGAAGATATAGGTCCCACCCATCTCATAATAAAACCATTATTACATGTTCCAGAAAAACATAAATCGTTTATCATAGCATAACCCATGAAATAAAATGGGTTTCTTAAATATCATTCCATCATAATCCATTAAAAATAAATGGATTTCATAAAAATAATTCCATCACAAACTCAATTAAATTAATGTAATAATAGGTATAGAAACATATCCCTATGTTATCTTTGATGGAAAATAATTTTGATAAAACACTTGAACTTAATTGCTAAGGAAAATATCCTTTCTTTTTCAAAAACATTTTCTTTTCTCAAATTGTCACGCAATTTTAAAAGAAAATAATTTATTTAAAAATAATATTTAAATAATGTATAATAATCTTCATTGAAATAACATATCATGAAACCTTAAAAATTAATTCATTCTTTATAAGTTAAAAAAACATTCTCCTCATACTTTTGCCGGAAAATTCAAAAAGTACCTTAAATTTAATAACAACAAAATATTCCTTTCATAATGTTTAATAAAAATAAAAAAAGGTAAAATTAAATTTAAACCATTTTAGAATATTATAAATAATATTTCATAATTAGGAAACATGGATTTTGATGATAATTATACCCCCGTAAATACTTATGTATAAACAATCTCATATAAAAATGAGATTGTAAAATTATCCCTTACCTTTGGTCTGATATCCTTTTTATGTATCTGAATGTCTTGTATAATGATTTAAATAATTTTATTGACTTATTCTAGAATCATAATCATTTTTATGATATCATAGAGATTATATTATCATCTGTTTGTTAGTAACACTTCATTGTCACTCGTTATTTGGATATTAACTACTTTATGTTCTAATGGAAGATTTATCGAATAAGTTCATGTTCCAATTATTAGGTTCTAGTTAAATCATTAACATAATGGTATTAGTGTAATGTATATATTATTTATTTATTCAATTCATGTATATAATCATGGTTTAATTAAGATCATATATAATGAATCGCATCGAACCATGGAGATGGTAGGTCGTACGTACGCTCGAGCGATGATATCATTCCCAAATATTTTGAATGGTATATAAGTGGATGGTGTATGATAGAAATATTTTATAATAATAATATATAGTTATTATTTCTATCATTATACCTATCCAAGTAAGGTGGTGGTGAAAAACAGATTACACGACGGCGTGGAGATTGTAAGTTGTATGTACGCACAAGTAGTGATTTCGTTTTTCATAGGATGGATAAAAGGTAAAATATGCTTGTTTAATATTTATAATAACATATCATTATATTATTGATACTTATATTATTAATTTATAATGAAATAAATAATTAAGAAGAAGTATAATAAGAAATAAGTTTGAAATAATTCGTAGAAGAGATTTCCTCTTCCTCGATGTGGTTCATCTAAAACTCTTCATAGAGCACTGGAGTTGGTCTTTAAAGATGACGAGAACCTCTAGAATGAAAATAGAGAAGTTGATAAGGAAACTGGTCATGGTATGGCCAAGAATGAAGGCTCAAAATTAAGTGAAGAGGTGAGGGAGGATGTTCCCTTTTATAATTGAGGCGAGGGAAGCTTTTGGAAACTCCATAAATAATAATTGATAATAAAATAAACCCTACACAAAACCTCCATAATTTCCCAATTTTAAATATGAGATGATATAGGGTTGTAATCTCATCATCCAATAAATTTTGGATCAGTTATTTTGTAAATTTAAACCATATCTTTTTAATTGACACTTAGTTATTCTAATTAATTTTAATCATAGGAATAACATTCTAAATATTTAATGGTTATAAATATTTACTTATATGGTTTTAGTTGACCATAAATGGATATTGTATGAAATTTTATACCATATAATTATCACTATTATTTTTTAAAATATTTTTAGTATTTATAAATAATTTATAAAATGTTATTTTTATAAAATATCGATAGTGTAAATTTTAACACTATTCATTTATTTGAATTTAAATAAAATGAAACATAAGATAAATTCGAACCATAATATTTAATACACTAATAACATGTCATAATCACCAAGGAAATTCATGGATAACATTAATTAGTTCATATGATATTTTTTTAATATTTTTAAATTCATTTCGTTGATATTTCTATTAATTAAACAATTTCTACATCACTATTGTGTCATCATTAGTGGTAATTATTTAATCTATAAAAATTATAAATAAATTTCTATTATGTATTTAATAATTTTATCTTTACATAGACTATATATAGTCGATATTATCTCCTAGTTATCAATATATTAAAATTAATATACTTATACAAAATGAGATTCTAGCATTTTGTCACGTTTATTAGTTTTTAATATATTCATGTCATATTCATAGGTAAGTATCTGTTAAGTGATTCAATTTATAAAACTAGACTATAAGGGTATAATTTAGTCATAAAATAGGATTGTTTCAGGTGTTAATGTAATTTTATAATTTATTTTTTTACCATTAATTACTCGATTTACCTTCAACCATGGTAATAAAAACAATTCCCAAAGTTACTATTCATGTTGCCCAAAAATAAAATAAAGCTATTTAAAAAATTTGGAAATACTTATTCCAAATATGGAATCCATTTTTAAGAATTTAAAACACAAAAGTATCAGTAATTATTTTAAAATTAATCCCATTGTAGAAATCAAATTATTGGTTTTAAAAGTTAAAATATTACAAAATATTGAAATGTTTTTACATCAAAATTTAGTGTAAAATTAATTCAAATGAACTCCATTATATTAAATGGTAAAAATATATTCTATTTATACTTTGAAAACATTAAATAATATAATTTAACAATATAAATTATTTCAATGAAAAAAGTTATTTTCAATTAAAATTTACCATATTTTTACTATTCATCAAAACACGAAAGTTATCAAAAAAATATCTAAAATTCAACCAAAGTATATTTTTATATCCAAATTCAAAATAAAATGTTTATGTTTTCATATGAAAATTATTAATGTATCAAAATCATAATTTAAAATGGGTTCTCAATTTATAGGTGTAAAATTAATCTTTAAAAAAATAGGTTTTTATACATCAAATAGGGATTTATTCATACCCTATAACTAAAATATCTATTGGATGAGTATAAAAAATATTTTATTAAGTACATAACACATATATATCACATTAATTTTATTACTAAAAGTAATTTACTAAAAAATAAAAATATCTAATTGATTTATATTTTTCATAAATAATTGATAGCTAATGAATTCACAATGCATTTTCATAAGTTAGTTACAATTATTCTCGCTAACCTAAAAACTAGTAAATAATGGTAATTTTATAATAAGGGTGTCTCACGGTTCATTTAGGCTCCCGATTTCATGAAAACAAATATATTGAAGAATAAGAATTATTTAAAGAAAATATTTCCTAAAAACATCTAGGTGTTACATTCTATCCCCCTTAAAATGAATTTTGGCCTCGAAATTCATCACTTGGAAACAAATAGATGAGGATACCTCTCCCTCATCATATCCTCAAGTTCCTATGTAGATTCTTAAAATTTTTGGTTCCTCGATAAAGCTTTAAAAAAGTGAGCGGTCTTGTTTCGTTGAACTTTTTCACTATGATCCATAATCTCTATTGATTGTTCTTTATAAGAAAGATCTTGCTCCAGGGGTATGACTTACAAGTTTAGTACATGTGAAATATTGGGTGTGTACTTTCTCAGGAGGGATACATGGGACACATCATGAAATTTAGATAGATTTGGTGGATGCTCCAATCAGTAAGCTACCTTCCTAGCATGATCCAAATTTTCAATAGGACCAATATACCTTGGGCTCAGCTTGGCCTTATTTCCAAATATCATTACTCTCTTCTAGGGTGATATTTGTAAGCACACATTATCACCCACTTCAAACTCTAGGTCTTTTATTCCATTGTCAGCACAACTTTTTTGTATAGTTTTAGATGATCTTATGTGTTCATGAATAGATCTAACCGTTTCTACCATTTCATCAACAAGATTAGGTCTTAATATATTTCCTTCACTTATTCATACTAGAAAGTTATAGTTCTATACTTTCTTTCATAGAGGGATTTATAAGGATCCATATGAATACTGGAGTGAAAGATATTATTGTAATAAAATTCCACCATTGGTAGGTGTTGATCCCAAACACCTTTGAAATCCATAGAGAAAGATCTCAGCATGCCTTATAAAGTTTGAATTTTCCTCTCATACTGACTGTCTGTCTGAGGATGATAAGTAGTACTAAAACTAAACTCTGTATCTAGAAAATGATGAAGAATTTTCCAAAACTTCAAGATAAATCTCAGATCCCAATCAGATATAATGGAAATTAGTAGTCCATGCAATCTTACTACTTCATTTACATATATCCTAGCAAGATGATCAAGAGAGAAATCCTCTCTAATAGCAATGAAGTGTTCCGACTTTGTAAGGCGGTCAATAATAACCCAAATAGAATTATTTCCATTGGATGTTTTGGGAATTCCAATGATGAATTCAATAGAGTTTTTTTCTCATTTATATTATGGTATGGGTGATGGTTGTAACATCACCTTAGACTTATGTCTCTCGGACTTAACTTGCTAACAAACCAATCATCAAGAGACATATTCAACAACATCTCTTTTCATACCATTCCACCAGAAGTTCTCTTATAGGTACCTATACATCTTTTTGCTTCTAGGGTGAATATATAATGAATAACTGTGAGCCTGATCTAAAATATGCTTCTTTAATTCTGGTATGGGAGTAATACAATCTGGGTTCCTAAACCTTATTATTTCATCACAATCAAGGTTGAATTTAGGAACATTTAACACCATCTTTTGTAACTCTACATATTTATTTTGTGCCTCCTTAATATTCACTTGTATTGATGGTTGAAAATTCATTTGATAAAGATAATATTTCAACCTTTCCTTTAAAATTTCAAGATTTATCCTTTGAGAATCCAAAAATATTGGATCTTTTACTATCCTCATCATGGATAGGCTATCATGGTCCTATCGATTTAATGCATCTTCCACCTTGTTTTCTTTCCCAGGGTGGTAATGTATTCAATAGTCATAATCTTTAATCAACTCCAACCATATTATTTGGCACATATTCATCTCCTTTTTCGTGAAAATATACTTTAAACTTTTATGATTAGTATAAATATCTCACTTTTCACCATAAAGACAATTCTTCTCTATCTTTAATGCAAAGATTACCACAGTAAACTCCAAATCATGAGTTTGGTAAATTTTCTCATGGATTTTCAACTATCATGAGTCATAATCTATCACTATAACATTTTTCCAAAGAATACATCTCAGTCCCTTCTTAGATGAATCACTGTATATCACAAACATTTCTCCACAATAAGGAAGTGAGAGCACAGGGGCACTGGAAAACCTTTTTTTAGTTCTTTGAAATTCAATTCTCATTCCTCCATCTAAAAAAACATAACTCCTTTATGAGTCAACTAGGTGAGTGGATTAGATAATCATGAAAAATATTTCAAAAAAAGTTGATAATATCTAGCCAAACAAAGAAAATTTTGAATTTTAGTTACCATTGCTGGTCTCACACATATTTTAATCACCTCTATTTTTGTTAGATCCACATATATCCCCACTCTTGAGATTATGAGATCCAAAAGTGATACATTCTGAAGCAAAAATTCACACTTTGTAAATTTGTAATAAATATTCTTCTTTCTCGGTGTCTTTAGTACAATTCTAAAGTTATATTTATGTTCTTAATTTCTCTTTGAATATATAAGAATATTATCCATAAGGACTACCACAAACTGATCAAGATAGTCTCTAAAGACTCTATTCATTAGATCCATGAAGATAGTGGGGGAATTAGAAACATCAAAAGGTATCACTATAAATTCATAGTTTACATACCTTTTATGAAACTTTTTATTTGATATATCCTCCTTTTGACCCTTAATTGATTATATCCTGAAAATAGATCAATCTTGGAAAAGTATTCATCTTTATGTAGTTATTAAAATAAATAATCAAGGTGGGTAATATGATATTTTTTCTTGATAGTGATCTTGTTAAGTTCTCAATAATCAATGTAGAGTCTCATTGATCCATCTTTCTTCTTAATAAATAGAACAGGTTCTCCACAAGGTGATGCACTAGGGTTTATGAATCTCTTATCAAGATTCTCTTGGATTTTTTTCTTTAGTGCATTTAACTCAATTAGGGACATTCTATAAGGTGTCTTTGAAATAGGCATAGCACCCGATATGAGTTCTATTGAAAACTCAACTTCACGATTTAGTGGAAAACCTAGCAATTTCTCTAGAAATACATCATCAAACTCTCGTAAAATGGGTTTATTCATAATCATGATTTTCTCCCCAATCATTTTTTATAAATAACCTTCATTTATAAGAATCAATACCCATAATATGGAAGAAATTTCTACTAAAAGGTTATATTCATATTTTCATCGATAGATGATCATAGATTGATCTGGAATATGAAATGTGACTTCCCTTCCTTAGAAATTGATATGATCTCTATATAGATAAAGTCAATCCATTATAATAATCACATCAAATTCCACTATTGGAAGGATCACAATATTTGTAGGAATAAATTTCCCAAAAACATCAACCAAAGAAGAATTGTAAACTTTTGATGCGACTGTTGTGCCATTACGAGTTTTCACAGCTAACTCAACATCTAATTGTTAAGGTAATAAAGAAATACCCTTAGAAAATTCGTCAATAATAAATGATTGAGTGGATCCAGAATCAAATAAAACATTTTCTACTTTAGATTGGATTGTAATTGTACCTTTAACCACTTCATTATCATACTCCACGTTGCCGATAGTTATTTCATGTCACTTTCCTTTTTCTTTGTCCTTAAGAGTTTGTTGACATCAATAATCATCAATAACCCTTGGATTAGGGCATTTATTGTCATAATACTCCATTTCATTGCACTTGTAGTATTGAAGTTTAGGATGTGCATCTTTTGTAGAATTTTATTTTTCCACATCATTAGACATATTTTTCCCATTACTTCATCATTCAACTTCCTGATGACCTTCTTTTCCACACTTAAAACATTTACTAGTCTATTTAGGACAATTCCCTCCATGTTTCTTTCTACACTTTGAGAATAAGGTAAAACTCATTTTCTTTTCTATGTGGTCTTTAGATTTTCCATTGAATTCCATTTTTCTATTCTTATCAAACCCATATGACTGATGGGTTACTCCAATCTCCATATCAACCTTGAGAGAACATCGAACAATTTCCTCTTATCTATTGAATTCCCTTATGGATAATTCCCTTTAGATGCTTAGTTTTAAGCCACTAAAGAATCAATCAATTTTACTCTTAGGTTGGATAATAATTCCAGAAGAATACCTTCCAAGTCTTGTAAAAGTTGTTCCATAGTTACCAATGGATTCATCATCCTTTTTCTTAATTTCAAGGAACCCCTCTATCTTTGTTCAAATAATATGAAGAATGTACTTATTGAAAAATAATTTCCCGAACTAGTCCCATCCCATCGACTCGATTTCATCTCTTTTCCTCTTATTCTTAATAATATTTCACTATTGATCATCTTCACCTTCCAAAAGATAGACTGATAAGATGACTTTATCATGTTCATAACATTATAGAATTGAAAATAACTTTTCAGTGGTATCGATCCATTGTTCATCCACTAATGGATCATAAGACCTATGAAATGAAGGTAGACGTTGCCTCATGAAGGATTAAATAGAATGTTTCTCTCTCATTAGGTAGTTTGGAAGTCCGATATGATTCATAACTTAAGAAATTTTTCTGAGCGTGGCTACAATATTTTTCATTCCAACTCATATAACAATTGTTTGCTCAGGGGGACAATCATTTCATTTCCTATCACATTCAGCATTAGCGTAGTTCCTTTGGGTTCTATCCATTGACTACGACCAATAAGAATAGTGTGATAAACATTAATCGTAATGAAAAAAAACATAATTAAAGAATAACATTTCAATTTAGGACACTTTAGGTTTTATCCTAGGTTATTCATGAAGGTCTCTGAAACACAAGGATAGGATTTTAACCTATACTTAGACATATCCTTAGGGTTCTTACTAAGGTTCTCTCATCCTAGTTTCCAAAGGTTAACTATACCATTTCTCTAATACCAACTATATCAGCCCATAATTTACATATATATATTACTTCAACATTGAAAAATATTTATTACATAACATTACAAACAACCATGCTAGGAATGTAGAGGTTTAGTGTATTTAGAAACAGAAAAACATAAACAACTGGTTCATAAAACATATACATTGCCTCCTGCTTATTTCTTCAAAATTAGAATCCTTTTTGACATATCTTACTTAATAACTGTCTTTATGGCCTAGGGAAAAGAAACATATAAAATGGTGAGCTCAAATTCTTAGTAAGGGTGAACAAGGGAAATATCAATCATATCATAATCATAGGGACATAACATTTGAAAATCATATACTACATATAAAATATTAGAATATCATGTCATGGGATAAATAATAAAAGTGAAATGTAATCCCAATATTCATAACATAAGACATGAAATGTAACACCCCAAGATTTCATAGTGTGTTATTTCTTCAAAATAATTCAATAACTTGCACTACACGCAACACTGAGTTCAATTGAACCATGACTTACCAAAAAAAAGCCATTAAAAGTGGTCATGAATAGTATTAACTAAATTTTAAACTTTATATAATCCTTATAATTTTAGAATCCATATTATGAGTTTCTTAGTCATAATGCAAGAACAGATTCATTTTCAGTATTGCACTTTTATCAAATTTTGATAGTGAAACCTTTTTAAATACAATATTTTAAACTTTTTGACTAAATGGAGACATCAAAAAATTTAAAATGAAACATCCCAAGCTTCCACGGTACGCTTTCCTTTGAATAAAACAGTAGCGTGTGTTGTACGCAACTTCGAGTTCTAACACACCGTAACCAATCAAACTAGCTGTTATGAATAGTAATACCTACTTTTTTAAGTTATATATATTTTATATTTTAAAATGGAATTCATTTTTGGATTCGGAATATCAAATTTAGCCTAAGGTGAAATTTTGGTACTTTTCGGATAACTTTCATATTTTGATGAATAGTGAAAATTACTAAATTTTAATTAAAAACAACTTTTTTAATCAAAATAATTAATAGTGATAAATTGTGAATTTGAGTGGTTTTAAAGTATATTTAGAATATATTTTTACCATTTAATATAATCTTGGTCATTGGACATAATTTTACAATTAAACCGAACATAAACAAGTGTCAATCTTTTGATAGTTATTATCTCTTAAAAACACGCTTTTTGTTTTGACAGCGGGAATTAATTTTAAATTAATTTATGCCACTTCTGTGTTTTGAATTTAGAAAAATGGATTCCATATTTTGAATCAGGATGTTCAAATTGTGTAAATAGGTAACTTTTATTTTTAGACATTTTGAATAATTACTGCGGTAAATATTTTATTTACCATGGTTAAGGGTAAATCCGGTAAATAAGGGTTAAACAAATAATATTATAATAATACTAAATTACCCTAAAATGTGTCTCAACCCTATTGGTTTATACATGGTCGACCATGGGCATCTTTGGGTCTATTTTGGGACCACATGGATCCACTTGTAAGTGATAATGACACATTATATTAATAAAGCTAAAATAAAAATAAAAATGGCATAAGCTTACATCTTTTAGAAGAACAATTTTTACATAGGGTTATACATGTTGGATTTTCGATTATAAATATTCATTAGAAAGATAAAAAGATTTCCTACATAATGATATTTTATTTATAATTTTTAGACATTAAATAAGTTATTTTATTTATGACACAATGATGATGCAGTAATTACTATAATAGTGAAAAATTAAAATAATTGATATTATAAATACCCAAATAAATATAATATGAAACTTTTAATGAATTAAACTATATTTATAGGATAATATGGTATATTAGGATTGATTTAATTGACTTTGTTCGAAGTAATCAATCTGTTATGAGTTTCACAAAAATCAACTATTGAATAGTGTCAAAATTGACATAAAAGAGTTCTTAAAACAAATATTATATTATTAATTGATATTAAATTCCTAAAAATATAAGGTTCGGCCAAGAGACTTATATTATGATAGGTTAATCATTAATGGACCACTTGGGGGTCTCTTGGATGTATATAGTAAGTTTATTAACCATATTATATAAAAATACAAAGAGACATTGTAAAAGTGAAACTAATTAACTTAGAGTTAATACTTAAAGATAAGGTTAATATAAGTACCCAAACCTGTCTAAATTCTATTGGATGAGTTGTTTTAGACCTATCCCTACCTCATCCTTTGAATAGTCAACTTTGGAGCCTTTGGAAACCGAATATTAATTTATTATAAATTAATATTTCTAGCTTTTCCAAAGGTGCCCCTCACCCCTCTTATAAAAGGGCACTCCTCCTTCTCATTTCTTCACACCTCTCAAGCCACTTGGCTCGTCCAAACTCTGCCCAACTAAGCTCCCCACATCCCTCTCCTCCTCCTTGAAGCTTCCCCTTAGGCAGAAAGCATTTCAAGAAGTCCTTTGGTTCCAACCAAAGTGAGTTACCTAAATTAAAGGAGGTTAACCTACCCCAACAAAGGAAAAGTACAAGGTAAGGGTTATTTCACAATCTCTTCATTATCCGAGGTTGTTTATACGTAATAATCTACTGGGATCTCGTTATCATCCACATCCATGTTTCTTCAAAATGTATTTCAAAACATTTTTACAAGAATATGGGTTAAAGTCATTTGTACCCTTCTTTGACTTTTTATAAGAGGAATCTTTCCGTCGTTTTCAAAACAAGGTCCTTTTTAACCTTTTTGATAGAATTAAGGTAAGAATGTTTTTTTAACTTATACGGAGGGTGCGTTTATTTTCCGCCGTTATAAAATATTCAAAGCTTTCCTTACAAGATTATAAGGATATTTTCAAAGTAAATGTTTTCTTTTATAATTATGTGACTTTTAAATGATTTCAAAAAAAGAGATATTTCTCTCAAAAATATGAAAATCCAGTGCAAATGTATACGTATTTAACGCAAGCTTCAAAATGTTTTCAGAAAACCTGACTCTCGAGTGTGGTAGATAGGAAGGGATTGGGAGTGGACCCATCATGGCCTATAATTAGTCGAGCAGTCTCAGAATTAGTTATTTTGTTTTCAGAAGCTTGCATAATGATTTCATAAAAACACTAGAGTACTTTTTAGAAATTTTAAACATAAGTATCTTCTAAAAATATTACATCGGTAGGTCTCATGAGACAAACTAGTGTCTTGGCACAAGGCCTTGACAAAATCTTATTTGTAGTCTTGGCACGAGGCCTTGGCTATGTGGTTATGATAGTCTGGCATTATGCATTCCAACATTATGAAAGTGGTTATTGATATTGCATGTGATTATTCGATTAGTAGAATATCCATGTGAACAAGTAAATGGAATTATTTCATTTTACTTTTGCCATACTATGTTGAAGTTCAATTTTAAAAGGCTTTTGTTTTAGTAATTCATTGCCTTAAATGTTTATGCTTATTTTGAATGTTCCGCTATATTGTTATCCTTACTGGGCATTTGAGCTCACCCCTTTTCTATGTTTTATTTTTCCCAGGTAGTGAAGAAGTAATTTATGAATGACTTGCAGGGATATTATGAGGGGTTAATAGTGTGGATATGAAGACTTTGTTGTTGTAGTAGTTTTTCACTTTGAAATGTAATGTAAAACTTTATGATTATATCTAGTGTTTCCAAGGCTACTAAACCAATCGGTCTTTCGGGATTTGATCTTTCTTGTGATCATGCCAATGTTACGAAGTAATGCACCGACTCTGGGTAGCTGGGGTCGGGGCGTTACAGTTGGTATCAGAGGAAGTTTAGTACAAACCTTGGAAGCTAGATTTAGATAAACTCTGATTAGAGCACATAGACCTAAGATTAACTTTGAGGATTAGTATAGAAGAACTTCCTAGAATTTTGGTATTGTAGAGATTTTGTGAGTTTTCCGAGCAATACATCCCTGTCTGGATACGAGCAGGTAGAGGCGGCTCTAGCACAAATGTACCTAGGGGTAAAACCCGAAAACACCGCTTTGAGCTAGACTCGAACGGGAACTGGTGCACGACAACGGGCCTTGCTGCACTCTTGGTTACGACACTCCCGGGGGATATGCTTAGGATAATTCTCATTTTCTTTACAAACCATTATGAAGGGTTTATGAGTATATACTTCCTAAAAGAAAACATTTTTATGATTATGGATTATATCCATAAATAGTTCAATTTATGTTAAGTGCTTTATAAGTATGGGATTATGTATTTTGACTCATAAACTAATCTAGTTTATGCCATTGTTTAGAAATGGCACCCAGTAGAAGGAATGATAACTCCAGAAATACACATGATCCAAAGAGAAGGAAGGATCATATCTTTCATGGTCTTAAGCTAGAATTTATAAGAGAAATAGTCTCCCATGTATTATCATCATATGAAGAAATAATATCATGTGTTGATAAGATAAGTAAAGAGTTTACTGAGTCCTATGGCTTTGAAGGGAAGCAAGAGAAGAAAAGGATGGAAGAGAGAAAGATGGATAAAAGTAAGAGGGAAAAGAAGAATTTTCCCATATGTGGTAACTGTGGAAAGAAACACCCTGGAACTTGCCTGAAAGGAATGGGAGTTTGTTATAAGTGTGAAGGAAAAGGGCACAAAGTACGTGACTACAAGGGTAAGAAAATGGTTTTAAATGTACAATTCTTCATTTGCAAGGAGTTTGGACACTACGCGAACCTATGTCCCAGTCATCAGACTATGCCGCAAATGATGCTATTGGATAATAATCAAGTTATGATACTACCACAGATGAAGAGGAATGATTAGAGTTCTTATGTTGATTATGTCAATTGAGTGTTGTATCAACAATGTACTTGTTATAATGATTATGGAGTATATAAGGATTGTACTGCAGTACTATTTCATTAAGGACTTGAGATTGTGTGGAACAAAGAAAAGTGACTCATTAGCAGGATAGATTTTTGGAAAATATATGGTTGAGAGAATGATAAACCATAATATAGATCTGATACTGAGGTAGTGATTTTGGAATAATATGTGATTTTTTTGGATAAATTATATTGGATATTCTTGACTACCTTGGAACTGATTAATGATTTGTATATTCCATCATTGTTGGGGTTTAAAACATTTTTGGATTAATGAAGTATATCCAGCATTCTATATGGAATAAGGGAGCATGAATGTAATCAATAAGGAATATGGTAATACATGATGAAGGTATTCATATGCTATTACGGGGTAAAAAGGATCTATATTATGTTTACCTTCCTTATGAATGTTGGACTGTGAGTTTGGACAGAAGTATTTTGGATAGTTCTAGTTTGGATTATTTTGGATTGCCATAAAAGGACAACCCGGAGGTCGGGCGGCAACCCGTCGCGTCCGGCAAGGCTGCGAGACTTGAACCCGCAACCAAAGGGCGACAAGGGTGTATCACCTACCACTATCCCACGAGATGTCCTGGATTAAATAAAGTAGTTTTTAAAAGATCTGGTAGATGAATTATAAATTCGTTTATTTTGGAACCCTCTATGAATAGTATAAATAGAATTTTTTTACGAGTGAATGATGAGTTTTGGTAGAAATTTATTAATGGATAAAACTCTAATTATAAACTAAGTATATCTCCTTATGATCTTAGCCAATCTCATAAATAAATTCCTCATCATTAATAAAAGGAACTTAGAACAAAAATGTTGTCCTAGATGGTACCTTAAATCATCACTAATTTATGGCTTTGGGATTGTTGGCCTTTTCATAGCCATGTTCTCTACCACTCTCCATCAGATAATTGATGGCTAGATTTTTCTTCCATATCCATATTTTCTTACATGGAACCCTAGTATGTGTTATTTTTGGTAATCTTCATACTTTCCACTCTTTATTTTAAATAGAGGCCTCATTAATTCATTTTTCGATGTGGGATTTCAACTAAGATATTTTGAAACGTCAAAAATGTGTTATCCTAATACCCTATGTTTTGTTGAACCGATGGTATTTCAAATCATCATAGATTGATGAATTTAAGGACCTCAATTTTACACTTGTTTGTGATTGACGACCTCAATCACCACCTATAAATATTTACGTTTTTCCTCCAATTATATGTCTCTAATTACCACCAATGTTCTCCTAATCGAGATCATAATTTGGTGGTGACCCTTTGATTTCTCTTTTCCTCATATTAAGACTAAATTTTAGTAACCCAATTTCCGATGTGGGTTTTACCACAAATATATTTTCTATTTTCAACCTTTTATTTTTGAAGAACAATTTCAAATTGCGAGGACGCAATTTATTGAAGGAGGGGAGAATGTAACACCCCAAGATTTCATAGTGTGTTATTTCTTCAAAATAATTCAATAACTTGCACTACACGCAACACTGAGTTCAATTGAACCATGACTTACCAAAAAAAAAAGCCATTAAAAGAGGTCATGAATAGTATTAACTAAATTTTAAACTTTATATAATCCTTATAATTTTAGAATCCATATTATGAGTTTCTTAGTCATAATGCAAGAACAGATTCATTTTCAGTATTGCACTTTTATCAACTTTTGATAGTGAAACCTTTTTAAATACAATATTTTAAACTTTTTGACTAAATGGAGACATCAAAAAATTTAAAATGAAACATCCCAAGCTTCCACGGTACGCTTTCCTTTGAATAAAACAGTAGCGTGTGTTGTACGCAACTTCGAGTTCTAACACACCGTAACCAATCAAACTAGCTGTTATGAATAGTAATACCTACTTTTTGAAGTTATATATATTTTATATTTTAAAATGGACTTCATTTTTGGATTTGGAATATCAAATTTAGCCTAAGGTGAAATTTTGGTACTTTTCGGATAACTTTCATATTTTGATGAATAGTGAAAATTACTAAATTTTAATTAAAAACAACTTTTTTAATCAAAATAATTAATAGTGATAAATTGTGAATTTGAGTGGTTTTAAAGTATATTTAGAATATATTTTTACCATTTAATATAATCTTGGTCATTGGACATAATTTTACAATTAAACCGAACATAAACAAGTGTCAATCTTTTGATAGTTATTATCTCTTAAAAACACGCTTTTTGTTTTGACAGCGGGAATTAATTTTAAATTAATTTCTGCCACTTCTGTGTTTTGAATTTAGAAAAATGGATTCCATATTTGGAATCAGGATGTTCAAATTGTGTAAATAGGTAACTTTTATTTTTAGACATTTTGAATAATTACTGCGGTAAATATTTTATTTACCATGGTTAAGGGTAAATCCGGTAAATAAGGGTTAAAAAAATAATATTATAATAATACTAAATTACCCTAAAACGTGTCTCAACCCTATTGGTTGATACATGGTCGACCATGGGCATCTTTGGGTCTATTTTGGGACCCCATGGATCCACTTGTAAGTGATAATGACACATTATATTAATAAAGCTAAAATAAAAATAAAAATGGCATAAGCTTACATCTTTTAGAAGAACAATTTTTACATAGGGTTATACATGTTGTATTTTCGATTATAAATATTCATTAGAAAGATAAAAAGATTTCCTACATAATGATATTTTATTTATAATTTTTAGACATTAAATAAGTTATTTTATTTATGACACAATGATGATGCAGTAATTACTATAATAGTGAAAAATTAAAATAATTGATATTATAAATACCCAAATAAATATAATATGAAACTTTTAATGAATTAAAATAATTTTCTAGGATAATATGATATATTAGGATTGATTTAATTGACTTTGTTCGAAGTAATCAATCTGTTATGAGTTTCACAAAAATCAACTATTGAATAGTGTCAAAATTGACATAAAAGAGTTCTTAAAACAAATATTATATTATTAATTGATATTAAATTCCTAAAAATCTAAGGTTCGGCCAAGAGACTTATATTATGATAGGTTAATCATTAATGGACCACTTGGGGGTCTCTTGGATGTATATAGTAAGTTTATTAACCATATTATATAAAAATACAAAGAGACATTGTAAAAGTGAAACTAATTAACTTAGAGTTAATACTTAAAGATAAGGTTAATATAAGTACCCAAACCTGTCTAAATTCTATTGGATGAGTTGTTTTCGACCTATCCCTACCTCATACTTTGAATAGTCAACTTTGGAGCCTTTGGAAACCGAATATGAATTTATTATAAATTAATATTTCTAGCTTTTCCAAAGGTGCCCCTCACCCCTCTTATAAAAGGGCACTCCTCCTTCTCATTTCTTCACACCTCTCAAGCCACTTGGCTCGTCCAAACTCTGCCCAACTAAGCTCCCCACATCCCTCTCCTCCTCCTTGAAGCTTCCCCTTAGGCAGAAAGCATTTCAAGAAGTCCTTTGGTTCCAACCAAAGTGAGTTACCTAAATTAAAGGAGGTTAACCTACCCCAACAAAGGAAAAGTACAAGGTAAGGGTTATTTCACAATCTCTTCATTATCCGAGGTTGTTTATACGTAATAATCTACTGGGATCTCGTTATCATCCACATCCATGTTTCTTCAAAATGTATTTCAAAACATTTTTACAAGAATATGGGTTAAAGTCATTTGTACCCTTCTTTGACTTTTTATAAGAGGAATCTTTCCGTCGTTTTCAAAACAAGGTCCTTTTTAACCTTTTTGACAGAATTAAGGTAAGAATGTTTTTTTAACTTATACGACGAGTGCGTTTATTTTCCGCCGTTATAAAATATTCAAAGCTTTCCTTACAAGCTTATAAGGATATTTTCAAAGTAAATGTTTTCTTTTATAATTATGTGACTTTTAAATGATTTCAAAAAAAGAGATATTTCTCTCAAAAATATGAAAATCCAGTGCAAATGTATACGTATTTAACACAAGCTTCAAAATGTTTTCAAAAAACCTGACTCTCGAGTGTGGTAGATAGGAAGGGATTGGGAGTGGACCCATCATGGCCTATAATTAGTCGAGCAGTCTCAGAATTAGTTATTTTGTTTTCAGAAGCTTGCATAATGATTTCATAAAAACACTGGAGTACTTTTTAGCAATTTTAAACATAAGTATCTTCTAAAAATATTACATCGGTAGGTCTCATGAGACAAACTAGTGTCTTGGCACAAGGCCTTGACAAAATCTTATTTGTAGTCTTGGCACGAGGCCTTGGCTATGTGGTTATGATAGTCTGGCATTATGCATTCCAACATTATGAAAGTGGTTATTGATATTGCATGTGATTATTCGATTAGTAGAATATCCATGTGAACAAGTAAATGGAATTATTTCATTTTACTTTTGCCATACTATGTTGAAGTTCAATTTTAAACGTCTTTTGTTTTAGTAATTCATTGCCTTAAATGTTTATGCTTATTTTGAATGTTCCGCTATATTGTTATCCTTACTGGGCATTTGAGCTCACCCCTTTTCTATGTTTTATTTTTCCCAGGTAGTGAAGAAGTAATTTATGAATGACTTGCAGGGATATTATGAGGGGTTAATAGTGTGGATATGAAGACTTTGTTGTTGTAGTAGTTTTTCACTTTGAAATGTAATGTAAAACTTTATGATTATATCTAGTGTTTCCAAGGCTACTAAACCAATCGGTCTTTCGGGATTTGATCTTTCTTGTGATCATGCCAATGTTACGAAGTAATGCACCGACTCTGGGTAGCTGGGGTCGGGGCGTTACATGAAATTTAGTGGAATACACACATAAGAATAGAAAATCATTTCATATTATTCAAGTCTCATTCCCAAGATCATCCTAGAAGACAAATTCCATTACTGAACCGAGTTCACTCTTCATTACAGCCCTCTATTACTGAACTGGATTTAATTTCCATTCTAGTCATGTCTATATCATGAGATATAAATCTTTACCCAATTCATTGGAGTCATATATAGTTCTCAACCATCTCATAGTGAAACTATTATAATGTGTACCACAAAAACATAAATCATTTATCATAGCATAACCCATGAAATAAAATGGGTTCCTTAAGCATCATTCCATCTTAATGCATTTAAAATAAATGGATTTTATAAAAATAATTCCTTCACAAACACAACAAAATCAATGTAATAATAGGTATATAAATATAACCCTATGTCATTTTATTTGGAAAATAATTTTGATAAAATATTTGAACTTATTTCCTAAGGAAAATATTCTTTCTTTTTAAAAAAAAATTCCATTTCTCAAAATGTTACACAATTTTAAAAGAAAAGAATTTAGTTGAGAATAATATTGAAATCATGAAGAGTAATATTCAAGGAAATAAGTTGTAATTAAACTATAAAAATCCATTCTGGTTTTATGAGTTAAAAAACATTCTCTTCGTACATTTGCCAGAAAAGTAAAAAAGTACCTTAAATAGAATAACGACAAAAGATTCATTTTGTACCGTTTAATAAAAATTCAACAAAAGGTAAAATTAACATTAAAAAATTATATAAGAATAGAAATAATATTAAATAATTAGGAAATGTGTATGTGGATGATAAATATAACCAATTAAATACTTATGTATAATCAATCTCGGATAAAAATGAGACGGTAAAATTATGCCTTAAATTTGGTCTGATATCCATCGTATTTATCTGAACCTCTTGTATAATGATTTAATTAATTTTATTAACTTATTCTAGAATAATAATTATTTTTATGATATCATATATGATAATATTATCATACGTTTGTTAGTAACATTTCATTGTCACTTGTTATTCGGATATTAACTTCTTTAGGTTATTAGGCTAGATTTATCAGATAAGTTCATGTACCAATTCTTAGGTTATAGTTAAATCATTTACCGAATGATATTTTTATAATATATATCATATTTATTAATTAAATTCATGTATATAATCATGGCTTAATTAAGATCATGTATAATGTATCACATCGCATCGTAGAGACGGTAGGTCGTATGTAGACACGAGCAATGATATCATTCCCAAAATTGTTAAATGGTATTGAAGTGGATGGTGTATAATATTTTGTAATTAGTAACATGTTATAATAATCATATATAGATATTATTTAAATCATTATAACCATCCAAGTAAGTTTGTGGTGAAAAACAGATTACACCATAGCGTGGAGACAATACGTCATACGTATGCATGCACGGTGATATCATTTTTCATAGGATGGATAGAAGGTGAAATATGGTTGTTTAATATTTATAATAACATATAAGTTTATTATTGATACTTATTTTATTACTTTATAATGAAACAACTAATGAAGAGGAATTGGAATAAGAATGAAGTTTGAAATAATCAGTAGAAGAGATTACCTCTTCCTCAAAGTGCTTCCTCTAAATTTCTTCATAGAGCACTAGAGTTGGACTTTAAAGATGACCATAACCTCTAGAATGGGAATAGGGATGTTGATAAGAAACAAAGGTAAGGTATGGTTGATCTTTAAGTCTCAAAATTAAGTGAATGGGTGAGGGAGGATGTGCCCATTTATAATTGAGGTGAGCGACACTTTTGGAAACTCCATAAATAATAATTTTTAATTAAATCAAACCCTACCCAAAAACCTCAAGAATGTACCAATTGAGAATTTTATATGAGATATGGTTTTAATTTAATCAACCAATAAATTTTGGATAAGTTATTTTTTGAATTTAAACCATATCATTTTAATTGACACTTAGTTATTCAATTTAATTTTAATTGTGGTCATAAAATTCTAAATATTTAATTGTTATAAATATTTACATATATGGTGTTAATTGACCATAAATGGATATTTTATGACACTTTAGACCTTATAATTATAACTTTATAATTATAAAATATTTTTATGATTTTTAAATAATTTAATAATGTGTTATTTTTATAAAATTTCAATAGTGTCAATTCTGACACTATTCATTTATTTTACATTAAATAAAATACAAGCAGAAGATAAATTAGAAAAAAAATATTTAATACATTAATAAATTGTCATTTTCACCTAATAAATTCATTTTTCACATTAATTTGTTAATATGATATTTCTTTTAATAATTTTAAAACCATTTGATTGATATTTCAATTAATAAAATAATATCTATATCACTATTGTGTCGTCATTAATGGTAATTATTTAATCTCTAAAAATTATAAATAAATTTCTATGAATTAGGTAATTATTTTATATTTTCATAGACTATATATAGTCTATATTATCTTCTATTAATCCATATAATAAAATTAATATACTTATATAAAATGAGATTGTGACATTTTGTCACATTCATTAGTTTTTATTATATTCATGTCATATTCATAGGTATGTGGTCATTAAGTGATTCCATTTTGGTAAATATATGATAATGGTATAATTTAGTCATACAATAGGATTTTTATAGGTGTTAAGGTAATTTTATAATATTATTCTCACCTTTAATTACTCGATTTACCATCAATAATGGTAATAAAATTAATTACCAAATTTACTATTCATAATGCCCAAAAATAAAATAAAGATATTAAAATAATTTGGAAATAATATTTACAAATATAGAATATATTTTTTAAAATTAAAAACATATAATTTCTAGTAATTAATATAAAATTAATCGTATTGTTGAAATAACAAAACGGGTTTTAAAAGTTAAAATATTACAAAAGATTAAAATGTTTTTACATATGAATTTAATGAAAAATTAATTCCAATGACCTAAATTATATTAAATAGTAAAAATATATTCTATTTATACTTTTAAACCAATCAATAATATAATTTAACCATGTGAATTATTTCAATTAAAAAGTTATTTTCAAATAAAATTTAGGGAATTTTTACTATTCATCAAAACATGAATGTTATTAGAAAAATATCAAAAATTCATCCAAAGTAAATTTTTATATACCTCCTCAAAATAAAATGTTTATGTTTTCATATAAAAATTATTAATTCGTCAATATCTTAGTTTAAAAGGGGTTCTCCATTCAAGGGTTTCGAATTAAACTTTAAAAAAATAGGTTTTTATACGTCAAATAGGGGTTTATTCATACCCTATGAATAAAATATCCAATGGAAGAATATAAAAAATATTTTATTAAGTATATAAAACGTATATATCACATTAATTTCAATACCAAAATTAATTCACCCAAAAATAAAAATATCTAATTAATTTATATTTTTCATAAATAATTAATAGTCAATGAATTCACAATGTATTTTCATAATTTGGTTATAATTATTCATGCTAACATAATGGCTAGGCTATAATGGTAATTTTATAATAAGGGAGTCTCTTGGTTATTTCAAATTCATGATTTCGTGCAAAGCAAGCTACTAAAGAATAAAAATTATTTAAAAAATCATTTCATAAAAACATCTGGGAGTTACAATGTGATATTCTATTAAGGTGAAACAAGGAGAAAAATTTTTGTGAGAAAAATGTTTTCATAATATTATTTTAAAAGAATAAATTTTTTTATGTATATAAGGATAGGTTTTGAAGGAATAGCATTGGATGCAAAAAAAAATACACCTGACAAAATTTTCTTAATTCAAATTGGATTAGTTGAAGAAAATCTTAGGAAGGGTTCATCTAAAAAAGTATTGTTCGAAGAGCATATAATGAATGTTTTAATATAAAATGATCAAATGAACAAGCCATGTTAAGTTTTCAAAATATAAATTTTCAAAAGTTCTATATGGAAAAATTCAAAGGAATGGAGAATCAGAGAAAGTCTTCAAACAACAGACAATGGACAAACATTTTTTATATTTTTTTTTTGAAAAAAATCATTTGAAAAATTATAATTATTTTTTTGTTACTAGAAAATTGGATAAACCATATATTTGATACTTGTTAATTTATTGAATAGAGTAATGTTTTCAAAGTCTTAACAACATACAAAGGCCCAATGAAATAAGTCCATCGGATGTATGAAGTAAATAGTGAATGTTTTCTAATAAAAGGCATTAGATAAAAAAACTTTCTAGTATAAGACTTCTAAAATTTTCCTTTGATCAATTTTTTGGATCATCTGATGGACTTTTACCATATGGATAAAATATTTGGAAGGTTTTAGAAAAATTTTCAGACAATATTTTGAAAGGTAAATTTCTTTATGAATTTTTTTTAAATATATTAAAAGTAATGTTGTTGAACTGGTATTTAATGTTAAAAATACCCAGAAGGAAAATCATGACACTCAGTGATTTTTAAGGAAATTTTATGAAGGGTTTAGTCTTTAAATTTTCTCATATATTTTCAAAAACACTTTAGAATTATCGGTAAGGTTCATTTTTTTATTTGAGTTGGAGTTTTGGACGTTATATTTTCATTTAGTGGGAATATATATTGTTTTTATCACCTGTTCTCCTTTAAATATTACTATATAAAGGGGTGAAATTATAAATTATGGTTTTACTATTCACATGTGTGAAAAATATAGAGTGTTTTAGATTTGGTTTCAGATAGAGACATCAGATAAACTTCTAATGCATGGAGTTCTTAGCAGGGTTGTTTCCAACCAAGGAATCTCTTGCTGATGTGAATAATAAGTTTCTAAATAATAGTGAAGTTTTTATTAGGGTTAATTAGATAAAAAATTCACTGAATAAAATTTAATATCATGTGAAATAGAATGAACTAAGAATAATAAATTTGTAGAAGTTTTCATAGGGAACCAGATAAACTTTCCAAAAAAATTTACCGAAAAAACATTATGATTCGGACAGACAACAGTCTAACATAATAATTCCATTTATGAGAGTGGGTAATAAATTGAATAAATCATGTTTTAAAAGAATATAAAATGTTAATTTTGTACAAACATTATATTTAAAATGTTCTGAAATTTTTTGTGAAGGTTTACAAAATTTGTTACAAAATATTTATTACATCTTTATCTATGTATAAATCTTATAAACTGTTGTTTTTTATCATATTTAAATGAAAGTGTATGTATATTCAATAGTTTATATAACCATCTTAAAATTATTACTTTCTAGTGGGTTTTTAGTATTAGATTATTTTCAAACCATGGCAAGGACTAGTTACTCTTATTAAGTAGAAATACTTGTAAATATATGTGTTTTTGTGGTTTCATTTGGATGTTTTTTTATCATAGTTTTAACTCTTTAATGGGTGGAATAGATTTTTCATAAGAAATAATAAATTATAAAAAGAAAAATATCAATAATTCAACCCATCCCACTCTCAATGATCACATTAGGCCATTCAATTGGTATTAGATTGAAGGTTCCCTTCACTAACTCTTTGCAAAAGTTAGTTGAACATAAGATTTTCTATGGATGTTCATAGTTATATGAATATTAAAGTGACTATGATTTTTGATGGAAATAACTATCTTATCTGGAAAGGTATAATTTTTTAATATCTTAGGTATCTTGGTTATAAATTTCTTGATGTTTTGAAAGGTGGTTTCACTTCTCATACTGAGAATGTTTCTCGAATAGCTACTGATAAGAAAAATTTAGAGAATGATGAGTGAGCTAGAAATATTATACACTCATTAGTATCTTAAAGTAAGTTCATTATAGTTAAATGAGTTGGAACTGCTAAATTAATTTGGGAGAAGGTTAACAACATTTATGAATGAAATATGAAAGTTGAGAAAGCTAATTTGTAAATCGTGAGGCAATGAAGATCTCAAAATGGTTGATTGTGAATATGTTTATGACTTCTTTACAAAGGTTAATGCCTTTGTAAGCACCATAAAGTGTTTAGGTGAGAAGTTGGAAGATTCAACCACTATTTAAAATATCTTAAAATTTCTTTCTAATATGTTTAATACCAAAGATTCATTATTGTAATAAATTGATCTTGAAACTCTATCTATGGATGACTTACATAGTACTCTCATCACGTATGAAATGATAAGTGGAAAGTTATAAAAATAAAATAAAATTATGTATAATAAATTTCCTTTAAATCCACTAAAAAAATATATAATAAAGTTATCAAAGATAAATATATTAGTGACTCTGACACTAAATATGAGGTTAGTAAAAAAAATTATAAATTTCTCTCCCTATTTTATAAAAATGTGAAAAGAGACAGAGGAATGTAAAAATGGAAGATACCACTAAAATTATTTGGTTGTGAAGCTATTGGTAATTATCCTATGAATTTACCTTAAAGAAAAGAATATGAATAAAATTATTGAGTTGATATAAAATCAAGAATATACTTTAAGAAAAAGGCATAAAAATCTAAATCATGTTCCAATGGAAAATATAGAATGTTCTCTAAATCTAAAAGGATAATCCTTTTTTATAAATATGACCAACATATAATAGTGAATAAGGATCTGAAAACATCAGGTATGATTTTGCTAAAATAATATTTTTCGAAAATTGAATGGTGAAAAGTTCACCAGTGATTAAAGTAACAGTTATAAAGAAGAATAAACTCATTTTGAATTTGAGCTGAAAAGAGAGTTGAAAGAAGGTCTTTAAAAGATTGTAAGGATTTAAAGAGAGATAAAAAATGAGTAAAACCCTATATAAAAAAATCAATAATATGTTTTTGAGGAAAAATCTAAGTTGTTAACAGATATTGATAATTTTAAGAATCTGGTTGATGAGAAGGAAAACCTCAATTTTGATCTTGAAGAAAAATTGAACGTAAAGGAGGAAGAGTTAGAACTTAATCAAAAAAACTTATTGAAGTTGAGAAAGGAATTTCAAATTTCAAAAACTATGTTACATAAGTTTTTAAAAGTTATGATATGTGAAAACCTAAGTAAGATCAAAAAAAATTATCCTCAAAGGTTGATAAGAAAGATGAAGTTGTTCAGAAGAGTAAGACATTTGATGAAATCATATATGTATCAAAAATAAAAAAAAGTTGAAAACTCTGAATTTTTATACATTTTGATGTCTAAAACCAAAATCAATACTACTATTGAGTCTATTGAGGATAAAAATAATTTTATTCTGAAGAATAAAATATAAAAATATAACAAAAAACATTGCGGTGAAGCAAACTTTGAAAGTGGAAAGTAATAAAGTTGATGAATAACAGGTAGAAAACTCTTGAGGGTATACAGATTTCAAAGAAAAAAAATTCTTTTTAGGGTTACTACTATTATTGTAGTGTATTTTCCCATACATTTAATATTTTTTTGTTTAATCAACAATATTATAGTAATCCCAAGAAAAACAAGAAGCAAATTTTTTGGGGAAGTCGACCCACTCAAAGAAGACAAACTGAGAAAGTAAGAGTGAATATTGAAAATATATTACAACATTTGAAAAATATCTGCGAAAATATGAATATCCTAGAGATATTGAAAATTTATTTCTTTTTATGTTACAATAACAAAAAAAATTATAAAAAATCTCAAAAGATAGATGTGAAAAAAGAAAAAGGAAAAGAAAAAGATCTTATTGTTGAAATTCCTCTAAAACCTAAAAAAGGATAATGACTCTAGATTTTTTATATTGGGTTTTATTTTCACATGATAGAAGATTTGAATATTTTTAGAATTGTGAAATATTTTAAAAAATGGTGTAGTGAATTTTGGAATTTATGAGTCACTCAGAATCAAAGGCATTGGATCTTCCCTCATTGGAAGTGAAAAGTTAAAATACAAAAATATATTTTTTATGGTATAAAACACAATTTGGTAAGTGTATCATAAATTTTTTATAAAATTAATAAATTTTCTTTTAAGAAATATGGTTTTATTTTTAATATAATAGATTATGGGAAATTTAAAATCAATGAAAATTTATTTCAAGTTGATTTTGTAGAAAGTTCAAGATATATTATCATGATGGAAGAAAATTATCTTTGGTATAAAGGTTTTGTGAACATATGTCAATTTAATATGATAGTGTTAAAAAATAGAAAAATAATACATGATATTACTGACAAGATAATAAGAATCGATTGGTGTTACTCCATTTGTTAGAAAGGGAAGATTGCAAATTCAATACGTATGAAATTTTAGATTCATTCAAATCGACCCATGAAGCTGGTATATTCTAATATTTTAGCATCAATGAGTAAACAATAAACACGTGAATATATGTACTTTATTTCTTTCATTGATGACTTTACATGCATTAAAATCATTATTTTTTTGAAACATAAATCGATGGCTCTCACAGTGTTTAACAATTTTAGGATAAGTGCATAGAAAGAATGTGGGTATTCTTTAATGAATTTATGAAGTGATAATGATAGAGAATATAAAAATAAATATCATAGTTATTATATTGAAAAAAAAATTAATTATCCATGATTGTGGCGCACCATACACACCGTATAAAAACAATGTTGTAGAGATAAAGAATATAAGTCTAGTGCAAGTGGGGTTAACAATATTGATTAAGCATGATACTTCTCATTATTTTTTTATTACCGATATCATTACAATAGATTATACTCATAATCAATGTTCATATAGACCATATTCTATCATGGATCCCTACGAAATGTTCTAAAATTAAACCCTGAGTCTAATGCACCTAATGGTGTTTTGCAGTCCCTACATTATAAAAGTCAAAGGTGGAAATATTGAGGAATTTTTATTAGAGCGGTGTTGGTGGAATATTTCTAGGATACGCTCTATATGGTGTATGAGATAGAAATTTTAATAAATAATGTAGAAAATAATTTATTCTACATATGTAATTCCTTGAAAAATATGATGAGAAAGTTTCATAAAAGATGCAGAGGTGGGAGATAGGGAAGATGAGGAGATTTCAGTTAAGAAAAGTGAAACAGTTCTTAAAAATGAAGACACTAACAAATATTTTTCTAGTGTTTAGGAACAACTTCATACATATAATCCTAGTTTGATAAAGTAGGTGTAATTTCATAACATCATTGGTCATAAACAACAACAAGTTCAAAACATAGAAACATAAATGTTAGTTTCTCATATTCCAATACACTCAAAAGTTAAGACAATAGATGTAAACAAAGACTTTGATAATCAAGAGTGGATTGATGATATGAATGAAGAGATGTATCAAATTGATATGAAATATACTTGAGAACTTATACCCAATCCAAATAATAAAAAATTTATTTGTACAAAGTGGGTGTTCTGGAATAAGTTAAATAAAGATAATAAGTGATACGAAAAAAATCATGGTTGTTTTGTAAAGGTTACTCATAAATTGAAGGCATTTATTTTGATGAGAATTTTTATCTAGTGGTAATATTAGAAACTATACTAATATTTCTTACTATCACTATACAATGAGGTTATGAAATTTTTTAAATGGATGTAAAGTAAAATTTTGATAACATATCACTTAATGAAGAAGTTCATATTGAATAATTGTATGGATTAATAATTAAAAAAAGTTTAAATTTAGGTGTGTAAGTTGAAGAAGGATTTATATATGTTAAACAAAGCTCCGAGACCTTATTATTCCTAATTAGATACCTTCTTAAGGAAATTGAACTTCAAGATAGGAAGAGATGATAGTAATCTCTACAAAAAATAAAATCATGAGTTTTACCTCATTTTGATTGTTTATGTTGATGATATTTTCTTCATTGGGAATGATGAAGAAACTTCTGAAAATTTTTATAAAGTGATAAAGAAGTTACTTGAAATGTCCGTGATTGGAGAAATTGTATATTTTATTGGGTAAAAATTTTCATAGAATAACAAATATATTTTATTGTCTCATGAAAAATATGTTAAGGAACTTATAAGGAAGTTTGGAATATAGAATTAAAAACTAGTTTCCACACTAATTTCAATGGGAACCAAGTTTTTGAAAGAAACATAAGTTAAAAAAGTTGATCATAAATAATTTAGGATGTTTGTTTGAATTTATCTATATATGATGGATTTAAGGCTAGATATTGTATATTTTGTTACTTTGTGTGAAAATTTTAGAAGTTATCTAAAAGAGTCATATCTCATATCAGGAAAATTAATTCTCATATATATCAAAGTCATAATTTATTTTGGTATAAAATATAAAAAATTACGAAATATTGACTTGTTTATTTATACAGATGCAGATTGGGAAGAATGTATTGATAATAGAATATACACATCTTGTGCAGTTTTTTGGGGTGGAATTTTGTGTTAGTTAGAATTCAAATATAAAAAAAAATTGTAACTCCCAATATGGATGAAGATGATTATATGGCTAAAAGAAAACTTATTTAGTTCAAGATTTGGTTTGAATATTTGTTGGTTAAAGTGAAGTTTTCATTCTCATGAGTTTTTATAATATAAGTGTTATAAATCTCACTAAATATCAAGTGCAACATTCTCATTCAAATCATACTAATATCAAATATCAATTCATCAAAGATCATGTGTAGAATAATTAAATGATGTCAGAGTATGTTCCTACAATGGGCAAATTTATATATATATTCACAGAACCATTGCTGAAGGAAAATTTTTATAAAATGAGGTTGAACATGGGAATAAAACCTATATCTCTTCAAGGATAAGGTATTTGAATCCATCCTATTTCTCATCTAGTATTTGGATAGTATTTTCAAGGGGGAGAAAATTATGTAACATAAATATATCCAGTAGTATATTCATAACCTTTTAAGAAAAGCATGTATTTAGGTAGATTTTTTAAAATGGGTTAGATGTGATTTCAGTATATTTGAATTATTTTAATAGTTTATTGAATTGGATTCCTGAAACGTTTTTCTTGTAGGAAAAAATTAAAAATTTGTGAAATTTCAAGATTTAAAGAAGTGTGAAAGAATAAGTTTATTAATTCAATGCTTATGGAAAGCAAAGTTTTTCTATTTAATTATTCTTGTTTCCTACATCATGTTCCTTTGTATAGTATTATAATTATCGGATAAGTGATCCAATTCTTGTGTTATAATGTTTTAGCGATTTATTATTCTTGGTTGACAACAAAATCTAAAAGGGGAAATTTTTTGGACCAAGTTAACTGAAGGTGGTTATGAATTTTATGGATGTAAAAATTATATTTGAAAAATGTTATTCTATTATATTTTTAATAATAATCTCACTTTGTTAAAGTTTCCAACAATTTTTATCAGATAGAGTTGGTTTTGGAAGAAGAGGATCAGAAAATGTTTTCTTAAATAAGTTTATCGGTCAAAATTTTTTTGCAATATTTTTATCTTCAAAAGGTTCTGAAAAAAACTGTTCAAATAATCCAAATCTGGTGATTCTTTGATATTATAAATATTTCTAACATCATGAGTTACAAAGATCTCATGATCCAATAATTTAATACAAAGGGGGAGGAATGTTTTCGGGCATACAAAGTTCATCTATAGATTTATAAAGAATTTAACTAGATATAAGCCTACTGGACAAAGTTTTGTTAGAAAAAATTGGATTTATGAAGTTTATGAAGTCTTCAAAATTTAAGAAGTTTTGAAGTTGTACCTTTATAAAGTTATGTGGAGATCACAAGAAAGACACAATTGGGAAAAAATTGATGAGTCGAAAAGAATGTGATATTTTATTAAGGTTAAAGGGGGAGAAAATTATATTCACAAAGTATTTATCTAATGTTTTTTAAATAATAATTGTTATTTAAGTTAATAATGAGGGATAGTATATAAATAGCATCGAATGTAAAAAATACACCTGATAAGATATTCTTAATTCCAATTGGATCAGTTGAAGAAAATATTAGGAAATTTTCAGCTGAAAAAGTTTTATTTGAATTGCATTGGATGAATTTTTTCATATAAAATCATCCGAAGAACAAATCATGTGATTTTTGGAAAATATATGTTTTTTAAAGTGTTATAAGGAAAATAATTAGGAATTTTAAATCAGTAAAATTCTTTGAAAAAAATGAAATTGACAAAAGTTTTGTACAATTTATGTTGAACAAAAGAGTTAAAAACTTGAAAATTTATTTTCGTAACATGAAAATTGGACGAACCTTGGGTTTGATACTTATGATGTTTTTTGAAGAGAGGAAATTTGATGAAGTCTTGACATCAGAGAAATTCCCAAAAAAATAAATTCCATCATATATATGAATACATTGATCAAAGTTTTATGATACATGTCATCAGATGAAGAGCTTTTCTTGGAGAAAACTTTGAAAATTTTCCAATTTAGTTTTTTTTATCATTGGAAAAACTCTCACCAGACATAGAAAATATTTGGAATATTCTAGAAAAAAAATTTCATAAAAAGTTTTGTGAGGTGAAGTTTTTTATGAAAAGTTTCAAAAGATATTAAAATTGATGATGATGAGATTATATTTAATGGTCCAAATATCATAGAGGAAAATCATGATACTCATTGAGTTTAAAGGAAATTTGAATAAGGGTGAAGTCGTTGAATTTTCTTATATATGTTCATGATCATTCTAGAATTGATGAGAATGTTTGGTTTTTTTTGAGTGGGTGTTTTTAATTTCTAGTTTTTATTTATTGGGATGCTAAATTGGTTTTCTCGCATGTGCTCCCTAAAATTTTACTACATAAAAGGGTTAAATTACAAAGTGTAGTAGTACTATTCATGCATGTAAAAAAGATGAAGTACTGTAGATTTGTTTTCATGTAGATACATCAGACAAACTTATGGAAGTTGGAGTTTTGAGCATGAATTTTTCTAACCAAGTAATCTCTTGGTTGAGGTGAAGAAGAAGTTTATAATGAACAGAGAAGCTATGATCAGGGATCATTTCACACAAAAATATCAACGAATGAACACTTATATAAGGTGAAATTGGAAAAACTGGTCATAATAAAGTATATGAAGTTTTTTGGGGATCTATAAAAACTTTTTGAATAAATATACCATAAAAAAATTCGATAAAAAATTGGAAACTTATTGAGCCTATTGGTGAAGTTTTCTAATAGTTTTTATAAAATCTTTGGTACATCTTTATTTGTGTAGAAAGAACATTCACTGATTATTTTTTTCATAGTGAAATAAAAGTGTATGGACATTCCCAACTTGTTGTAACCACATAAAAAGGATTATTTTTTAGTGATCTTTTTGGTATTTTATTATTTACAAACCATGCCAAGGACTAGATATTTATGTTGACTAGTGAACCTTGTAAATTTTTGTGTTCTTATAGTTGTGTTGGGGTGCTTATTTTTTAGAAAATTTGTAACTAATTAATAGTAGGTGAAGGTTGTTTCAAAAAAATAAGAAATTGAACAAATAAAAAGATCACTGATTCACCCCCCTCCCAAGTGATCACATTGGGCCTTTCATAAAAAAAATCATGATGATGTGTTCATTTATTTTAAGGCAGTCAGAATAACGATCAATGAAAAGTCTTGTGAATGGTTTCAATATGATCAAGAGTCAGTTAAAGTTAGTAAAAGTGAATTTTTCTAAAGATGCGGGGGGTATACATTTTCTTTCACTATTACTAGAATACTAGGAAAGAACTGTTACTATGGTGATAAATTCATTTGGAAAATGTGATCTTGTGTTTGAAGATGTTTTTAATTTTAGCCTCAATGAGGATATCAAGAGAAGAGAGGCACAAGAACATTCCAGTAGTGAATTGAATTCTAATGGTAGGGTATTCCCACCATGTTAAAATAATCATCGAAAATAAGATGAAAATATTAAAGAGAAGATTCATAGGAATTCAACTCGTTGAGAGATTACCTACTGATATTGTGGTAAATACAGAAACCTTTTGGGGAACTACATAAATATTACGAGGAATACATGAGAAATGACTACCATAAGTTCTAAATATGTTAATACAATGGATATGGTAGAAATATACTTATCATTGTTCATAATCTGATAGATTCATGGGTAGTTAACTCTAGTGAATCCTTTCACTCATAGTTCAATCACATATTCAAGGATAACTATGTATTTAGAAGCTTTTGGTAAGTTCATCTGGTGTATAATGAAGCTTTGTAAGTGGTTGGAAATGGATATGTAAATCTCTGGATGTGGAATGGGAATATTCTTCAGTTGAATGGAGTGAGACTCATATCTGGTCAAGGGAAGAATCTCATCTTACTATAGTATCTAGATGATGAAGAATTTGGTAGTACATTTAATAATAAATTCTGGAAAGAGTCTCAAGGGGTCCATGGTTTTTCTAAAGACTTTTTGAAAAAACCATGTATATAACATGAAGTTCATATGGGAGAGAAATGGTTGAAATTTCTGGCTTTTAAAATCTATAGATATAGACTTTTATACCAGGTCCCCTTAATGGGAAGAATATAAAGGTTATAGTAGGGAAGGGTATTTTGAAGCTTGATCATACAAATATCAAAATTTGTGAGATTAGTCTTATTGAAAACAAAAACCGGGTCTCATTCAATCTGAATAGTGGAAAACCCAGAGCCTGAAAACTGAATATTGTACACACTGATCTTTGGGGGTCTATTTTAGTTCAATCTCACAAAGGATCATGATAATTTTTTACATTCATTGATGATTCCATGAGGAAGTTATGGGTTTATTTTCATAAAAATAAATACGATGTTTTTGATGTCATAGTATAGAGTAAATCCATTTTAGAATTAGAAATTCATCAAAAATTGAAGTGATTAAGATCTAATAATGTTGATGAGAACAATGGTAGAAACTTCTAAAACATTTTTCTAAATAAGGGGATCAGGATTGAGATAAAAGTTCCTAAAACTCTATAGTGGAATGTATTTTTAGAGAGGATACACTAGAATTTGATATAGAAGTCTAGATATATGTGTGTGAACTCTAGTATTCCCAAATCTATCTAGGTGGAATCAATTAACATGGAATCATACTTATTCAAAAGAAGTCTAGACTCTATTGTAGGACAATTTTTACCTGAATTTATTTGGTTTTACAAGCTATAAAAAGTTTCACACCTCAAAATATTTGGTTGCATTTCCTATGCTTTTTTCAATACCAAAGGCAAAGATAAGGTGAAGGCAAAGTCCAAAGCCTATTTTCTCAAAGGATATGGAAATAAATATTTTTGTTACTGATAATTATGTGATGATCAATGGAAGATAAACAAAATCTAATATGGTATCTTTAATGAAAATATCATATAGAAGGATCAAAACTTAACTGAATATGAAGTTGAGGAAAATAGGTCGACTAAATAAGAACAAGTCAGCCTTGATGAAAACACCAGTAATTCACAAATAATAGTGATACCAAACTTCATAAAAAAAATTACAGGATTTTCAACCAATGTTTTATATGCCAAAATGATTGATAAATGTAGAATCCAAAGGAAAATCTCTGGTAGAAAAACAATCAATAACAGGTGGACCAGAAGTTAAAGTACGATAAATTGAAGTTCAGATGAATGATGAAACTTATTTGAAAAGATTTTATACACTATTTAAATCCATACAATGATATGGGTTTCATAAATACTTCTTACTTGTAATGAATTTTGGGGAACCTGAATTTCTATAAGAGGAAACAACACTTAGTGACTCAAAGTAGTTGGAGTTATCTATGGATAAAGAGATGAACTCCTTAAATTTCAATGGAACTTAGGGGATGAATGAACTACCAGAGGGGAAATTAATACTAGATAATAAATATTTTGTTGTTTCAAAGAATAATATGGTGGAAGTAGAAGATATAAGGCATGGATTATGGTCAAAGGACTCCAATAGAAGGAAGTAATTAATTTTATATAAATATTTTCACCAGTATTATATTATATTACAATCCAAATAGTGTTAAGAATTATTGCATCTGATGGGTTACACTTGGAGTAGCTGGATATGAAAACTTCCTTTATCCATGTTTATTTAGAGGATGAGATCTAAATGATGCAACCTAAGGGTTTTATAGACCATTATAAGGATGGTTTTATTTTATAATTGAAGTGATGTATATATGGATTGAAAGAATAACCTCAATGGTGGAACTATAATTTTTATACTTTCATGAATGGTAAAGGTTTGACAATGATATAATCTTATCACTATTTATATTAGAAGTCCTGGAATGATGGAACTTACAAAATTCTTCTACTCTATGTGTATTAAATGCTACTGGAAGGACTATAAATTTAGTAAATTGAGGAGATGAAAAGTAAGTTGTCTAGAGGATTTGAAATGAAGTATCGTAGTCAAGATAAGAAAATCATGGGGATAAGGATACAGAGAGATCAAAGATATGGTAATATAGTGTTATCCCAGAAATAGTACATCTAGAATATCATTGAAATGTTTCAAGTGATCGAAAGTAAATATGTTAGAACTATACTCATTGGACACTTCAAGTTATCCAAGGCACATAGACCCTCAATAGAAGATAAGGTCTGAAGAATGGAATATATTTGGTATATTTCGTTTATCAAAATATTTTTTTCTTTAATGATATATACTTGGCCTAGAATTGCATTTATAGTGGGAGTGGTAAGTTATTTTATGTCTAACCCTGGGAATGAGCACTTGAAAGATGAGAAATGGATCATCTAATTCCTAAAAGGATCAGAAGATACAACATTGTGATTTAATGAAGATGATCTTCTATAAGGATTTATTAATTCATATTTTTCTAGTTATTCTAATACTTACAAAAGTACAACTGGTTTTGTGCGTACATTTATAAAAACAATAATTAGTTGGATGACACGAATACAACTGGTGGTGACTTTGTCTATAACTAAAGCTAGGTAAGTTGTTATTGTAGAAGCTAAGAAGGTGTAAATATAGTTAATGTGCTTATTGGAGGAACTCATAAAGGAATCACGAAGCGTAATGTTATTTTTTTGATAGTCACAGTGTTATCTGAATTTCCAAGAATCTAGTATTTCATGCAAGAATGAAACACATTGACCTAAAATTTCATTTCATATGGAATCTATTGGAGTAAAAGGTGTTTTAAATTTGGAATATCATGTGAAATAAAATTTTGATTCATATGTTCACAAAGGTCTTAGTATAATAAATCTTGAGTAAATATAGTACCTTAGTGGAACTAAGTTGAATGAGATAATAATGGAGAACACTACAACAAACATGGAAGAATTATTTGTTTTGTCTAAAGTGCTAGAGGATGGTGATGTGGTTACTTAAAGTATTCTGTAAGAGATAGATTTTTGGGATCATGAAATTTTCTTAAAGTTATTGGTATTTCAATATTCATAAGTTCACTCATCATAAGTTCAGTCTCTAGTGGATTTATTTAACCTTTTCAGAATAGCAACAGTAGGAAATTCATAATATGGTTCAAATCATCTGAAGTTCCCAAAATTATAATGGATGTTGTGAAGATTGGTATTTATGTGTGGTGAACATTGTACCGGTTAGGATGGTTGATTTAGTGGAAGTCTCAGCTAAAATGATAAGTCAGCATATGGTTGACCCCAAATGTTGGAGGTCGGTATTACCTATTTGGTCAGTAATAAACCTCCTTAAAAGAGGCGGGAATAGATGCTTTAGGGGTGATCGTAAATTATATTTTCTACTGAATTATGAAAAAGGTAATGTTGGATTAATAAGATAAAATTTCTTTAAAACTTGTAATTCTGGAAATACAAAAGAGTTATTAGTGTTCTCTCATAGATGTTGGATGAAGTTTTGAACAATATAAAACTGGTTTTCTACCTTTTTTGTTTTTAAAAGATTTTTTATGTGTCTGTGATTCATCTTTTGAGAAGTTATTAGGGTGCTTCTTGACTTCTTAATTTTATTGGTAAAATTTATAGGTGGAATATATGGTTGTTCGCTTCTAGTGGATATGAACTTATGGTAAACTTAAGATTCAATTAAATGGTGTTTTTGTATAGGCTTTCATAAGAAGGTTTATTTATTCCATTACAAGTTTTCCCTATTTTCATTATTAATTAGTTTATTGAGGTAGTCATGTTATACATTTATTAGTTGAATTCTCATAAATTTTTCAACTTCCACACAACTCTTCATTAGAATTTGGGCTATCTCTTTTAGATAATCTCTCTTGAATTTCATGTTATTCCTCTTGGATTTCTTGCACCGAAAAAATCCTTTTATTTTTATCTTGGATTGATTCTAATCTTAGTCTTTTCTTGTTTCCATTATCACTAATTTTCATTACTTTTCTCTGATGGTTCATGGTATAAATTTTTCTCAAATAGTAAAAAAACTCCACTTTGGTTTAACATTGTTTTTAGTATTCTTATTAAGTGTATTCTACTTGAAAGTATTATTCTGTTTATACCCTAATAAAGAGGTATTTTTATTTCTTCTATTATTTATTTTCCATGGTCAACTCTTTATATTATAATTTGAATCGTTCTTGGTTGATACATACCATAACTCTTCGGTACGATGACCATGTTTTTTGTAATTAAAATTCTTCAATGATTCAAATATATTCTTGAGAGACATATTTCTCCCTTTTTGTATACTTTTCCTCTATTCAGAAAGATTTCTATTCACTATATATATGATCCCATTTGATATAGGAATTTTATATATTAAATTTATTGAAAAAATATGTCGGTATTCATTCCTTATGTCCAAACTTTCAACGGTGCAAGTAGTATCACTACTATAGAATAGGATTTTAATAATGCTAGAAAAAGTAATCGACATTGCTAAAAATTGAGGTTGATCTAAGAACCATTAATAGAGGCCATTTTATCAGTGCTAGAAATGAGATGATAAAGGGGGGACTTTATCAGTGCTAAAAAAGTGCCGATAAAGGTGGGACTCTGTCATCACTACTTCTAGCACTGATAAAGTTCACACAGTTGTTGTTTTTTTAAATTATAGCACACTGGAGAAATAAATATAGAAATATATAAGAAAATACATGTTATTGAAAATTCATAATTTAATTGAAATAAAAATTACATCACAAATATAATAAAAAAACTATTATAGACATTTCAATCATTTATTTGTATAATTACATTAGCAAGTACAATTTATCATAAACATTCAAAAACATCAATGGTTTTATTGTCTTTTGAACCCAACCCACTCTCCAAAATTAAAAATCATGGTATCATTTTAAAAAAATACCTCCCTGACTCGAGAAAAAGAATAAACCTATATAAGAAAAAAAATTGTATGTTATTAATACTGTAAAGAAATAAATTGAACATAAATATGCAACAATTTATTTATAAAATGTCATTTTTAAACTGAAACCACACAATTTGAGTAATATCCATCACACCATTCATATAATTGAGGTATAACTGGTTCCTACATGTAACAAATGACTAATATATTATTTTCCTAAAATATCAAAACAACCGAATTTTTTTTCTTAGTTTTGAGTGTGTCACTTTTTTTACTAAAATATCATTTTAAACAGAAAATACATACTTTGATTTATATCAGTCACATTGTTTTTTAGTTGGAATTAATACTTATTCCTACATAGGACAAATGACTTATGAATCATTTTAATAAATTATTAAGAAAATCTGATCATGTTTTATTGGTTTTCTATGAGTGGCACGTGTTTTCAAATAAAATGTAAATTTTAAATTGATATTAGACAATTTGATTTATATTGGGCACACCGTGTATCTGATTGAGGTGAGTTTGATTCCTCCATGTCACAAGTAACATAAGGATATTTTTTCTAAAGTATCAAAAAAATATGAATTATTTTTCTTGGTTTCAAGTATGTCACTTTTTTTACTAAAATGTAAATTTTAAATAAAAAGACACACTTTGAGTTATACTGGCCAAACTATGCATTGGATTGAGGTGTGACTGATTCTTACATATCACAAATGACTTGTAGATAATTTGTATAAATCATAAAAACATTATGAATGTCTTTTATTGGTTTTGATTATGTCACTTTTTGATTTTACTAAAATTTCATTTTAAATTTAAACCCTATACTTTGAGTTATACCAATCACACCATGCATCATATTGAGGTTAGGATAATTCATACACATCATAAACGACTTATGGATTGTTTTTCTGATGTATAAAATCAAAATGAATGAGTTTCTTCATTTTTTAGTATGTCACTTGTTTTCTACTAAAATTTCATTTCAGACAGAAAATACGCACTTTGAGTCATACCGGTCACATCGTGTGTCGGTTTGATGTGAGACTAATTACTACAATTCAAAAATACTAAAGAATAATTATACAAAATTATAAATACAATCCAAGAATGTTTACTCTGTTTTCAGTGAGTGACACACATTTTGAACTAAAATTTCAATTTCAAACTGATAATGGAAACTTTGAGTCATATCAGAAACACTTTGTATCAGATTGAGTTTACAATGATTTCTACATATTACAAATGACATACAAATCGTTTTCCAAAAGTTTCAAAACAATCCTGATTCATTTTATCAATTTTGAGTATGTCACATGTCTTTTTTACTAAAATTTAATTTTTAAATAAAAAGATACAATTGGATTCATACTAGGTACATTGTGTATTAGATTGAGGTGAGGCTAATTCATATACATAAAACAATGAAAAATGATTTTTCATTATTTTAAGTATGTCACTTTTCTTTTGTAACAAAATGTCAATTTTAAATAAAAAATATAGACTCAGAGTCACACTAGTCACACCATGCAGTAGATTGAGGTGTGGATGATTCCTATATATCTAAAATGGATTATGAATCATATTCCTAAATTATAAAAATAATATGAATTCCTTTGATCTATTTTAAGTGTGTCACTTGTATTTGTTTTACTAAAATATCATTTTAAACTGAAAATGTGCACTCTGAGTCATACTGGTAACATCATGTGTCGGTTTGATATAATATTAATTCATACATGTCACAAATGACTTACAAATCATTTTATTAAATTTGTAAGATATTTTTAGTATGTTTTATTTGTTTTTATGGAGTGATACATGTTTTTAACTAAAATATCAATTTTAAATTGATAACGGACACCTGGAGTCACACTAGGAACACCATGTATCATATAGAGGCTCAGATAATTCCTACACATCAAAAATAACTTATGGATCATTTCCCTAAAGTATCAAAACAATATTAATCCATTTTCTTGTTTTTGATTATGTCAATTGTCTTTATTACTAAAATTTCAATTTTATATAAAATGACACACTTTGAGTCATACTGGTCACATTGTGTGTCTGATTGAGGTGAATCTAATTCCTACATGTCACAAAAGAATTATGTATCATTTTCCTAAAGTATCAAAACAATCCAAATGTATTTACTAGGTTTTGAGTATGTCACTTTTTTGTTCTAAAATTTCATTTTAAACTGAAAACACAGACTATGAGTCATATCAGTTAGATCATGTGTTGGCATGATGTGAGATTAATTCATACATGACAAAAATTACTTATTAATCATTTTCCTAAATTATAAATACAATAAGAGCATGTGTTTTTCAGTGAGTGACACACTTTTTGGTCTAAAATGCTAATTTTAAACTGATAACGAACAATTTGAGTCATACCACACACATCATGTATCAGATTGAGGTGAATTTGATTCTTACATTTTAAAAATTAATTATGGATCATTTTACTAATGTATCAAAACAATTAAAATGATTTTTCTTAGTTTTGAGTATGTCAAATTTGGTTTTTACTAAAAATTCATTTTAAAGTATCAAAAAACTCGAATGTGGCTTCTCAGTTTTGAGTATGTCATTTAACCTTTTTACAAAAATATCAATTTTAAATAGTAATACACACATGGAGTCATATCAGAAACACTATGTGTCATATTGATGTGAGGCTAATTCCTACACATCAAAAATGACATATGGATCATTTTTTAAAGTATAAAAACAATATGAATTTTTTTTCTTAGTTTGGAGTATATAACTTTAAGTTTTTACTAAAATGATATTTTAAACTAAAAACACACACTTTGAGTCAAACTAGTCACACCATGTATCGAATTGGTAGTCGGTTGATTCTTACATGTCATAAATGACTTATGGGCCATCTTTATAAAGTATTAAGAAATTATGAATATATTTTCTTGATTTCGAGTATGTCATGAGTCTTTTTTGCTAAAATATCAATTTAAACTGAAATTAAAAACATTGATTCATACCAATCACATCGTGTATCTGTTTGATACTGTACATACCAAATGACTTATGGATAATTTTCTAAAATTATCAAGACAATACAAGTGTGTTTTCTTGGTTTTCAGTGAGTGACACATGTTTTTAACTGTACTTTCAATTTTAAACTGATAACATGATCTTTGATTCATACTGGGAACACCTTGTATCATATTAAGGTTTAGTTGATTCCTACATGTCAAAAATGACTTGTGGATTTTTTTACTAAAGTTTCAAAATAATATGAATGTATTTTCTCATTTTTAAGTATGTGACATGTTCTTTGAACTAAAATTTCAATTTTAAACTGAAAACATGTAATTTGAGTCATAACCAACACACCATGTATCATATTGTGGTATAGTCGATTTCTACATATTATAAATGAAATATAGATCATTGTTTTAAAGTATCAGATAAAAATGATAAGTAAATTAACTAAAAAAATTATATAAAATGAATATAAAATAAACTAAATAAGTATGAGGAATTCACCTATTTATAATGTATGTATACAATATGACACCATTTATTCTACCCATTTATTTCTATACAAATATATTTCTTTTTATGAATATGAGGACTATCGATAGTCTGGGTAGTGCTAGAAAATATAAATAAAACAGTATTAGTAAATATTTTAAATGAAATAGTAATTATTATCGGAAATAACTCTTTGGGGGTTCTATTTTGTTGATGTGATACAATATATTTCATTAAATTTCAAACATAAAAACAACAATGGTTTCCTTTAGTTTTTTTAGGAATTATATAAACATTTAGAAAAATAATTAATTTTTTATATATATGTTTTGATAGTTTAATGTTGTTATATATTCCCTAATAGTTATCAATTTTTTGAAGTCGGTAGAAGTTTTGTGCTCATGAACTGTCCTCATTTCATGATTTTTATGATCTTTAATAATTTCCCTATAATAATTTTTTTTAATAAAACATAATGGAAAATGTATAAGTTGAAGTTTATTATTTGTAAAATTTTCATGTAGTGAATTACAAATTGATAAAAAAACATCATGTTTGATTTTTTTGGGTATCCATGCATTGAATGTAGAAAAAAATCTTTGGAGTATCCAAAATTTATTATAATTAGTAACCAATGATTCCTAAAAGGGAATAAGTAATGAAATGAATAAAAATATAATTGATATGATAAAAATCTATAGTTTTACCCCTGCATCATTGGTATTAATAAGAGTTTGTCATCTGTATGTTTTGTTTCAAACATTGTGGCTACTTTTTCTATTATCCCTTTATATTTCATTGGTTCTAATGGGATTTCTTGAGTAGTAGTGATGTGAGGACTAATGTGTCCAAATTTATATTCATAGGTTTTTTCCTTCAAATAGTATTGATATTTACACCTACAAGAATTATGAATAGTGTTTAGTCATAAATAAAATAGTTGGTCAGATATTGGACAAACAAATCATGAAAACATGCATCATGTATACATTTACAAATAAGACCCCTAGTCATTCAAGTGTGAGGATTCCATTTACATTCTTAAGGAAAATATAGCTTATAATTTCCTCTCTGTACATCTGTTCTTTAAAATCAATTGTGTTTATATCACCACTTTCTAAAATTGTATCTGTATAAACCTTTAATTTTAGTAAATTTGGAATTTAAATTAGTGGGGTAAAGGTACTTTGTGATGATATTTTTTATTGGATGTCTGATTATTTAGATCATTTTGATTGGACCTTCCATTTCACCCCATCCATTTTTTCTTTTTTATTAATTTTTAAAGGATTTTCATGAAAAATAAATTTGAAATGAATACCTCATTGTCAACATGTACTATTACAAGATAAAATGGGAATGCTAAAAAAGTTTCAATTACTTGCTCTATTGTATGAATATTTTCATCATCAAGTAGAATAGGTAGCTCGTCACTTGGATCATGATCTATATAGATACCCACTCTCGTGTACCTATTGGAAGTTGTTTATTTTGTAGAAAATATCATTGGATATAATACATTCTACCCCTCACAAAAAAGTGATGGGTGGGTGTTGATAGGTATAAATCATAATAATTTTCACCCTATATAATATCTATAAAGGAAAGGTATCATTGTATTCCTAATTCAAATTTCACAGAAACAATTATGATAATATTGATTACCTCTTCTAATATATATCATTGAGGGGAATTACTTGCCTCAAAGATGGTGAGGTGGGGGGATCTTTACATAGTTGTTATTATTATGTTTTTTCTCCACTATGATTCCTTCTCATAACATTTTCTAACTAAAATGTCCAATTAATATTTTATTATATAGAATCTAGTCATTCCTTAAACTCTTCTATTTTATTATTTTTATTTACCTATTCATTTATTTTCTCAAAATATGTTTAGGGTGACACCCCAAAACTCAAGCCTCTAACATGACCCTACTATTCTGGCTGCTTAAAGGCCACTGATACTAGTTGTTCATCTGGTATAGATGATGATGATTCTTGTGACTAATTTAGATAAAAAAATATAGTAAAATAAGTAATAATTATTATTTAATACCATTTAAAGAAAAAAATTATTATGTCATAATTACACATGCTTCCTACACTTTTTGTTTTTCTTCATCTTTGAATATTCCTTTTTTATTTACATGTTCCTCCTTCCATAGAACCTGACATGTGATGAAAGTGTCTTTCTATATGGATTCATCAATCTACATATAAACATAGGAATATATTTTTGTTTTTTTATGTCACATAAAAATTATTAGGTGGATTTAAAATACGTTCTCATTTTTCTAGTGAAGTGTACCCAATCCTTTCTTTACGGTAGGTGTATATTGGTTTTGCTTCTCATTGCTTATTTTTAGAACTCAGTTTATATTTCATTACTTTATTATTCTTAATCAAAGTTGTTAGTATACAAATTTTTAGACAATTTATTACTAGTCATAATGTACCTAAAATGATGTATCCTCATGATGACCAATAAATGCATCCCACACTTGTTGGTTTATCAGGTGTGTATAAATCTTTCATGGGTGTGGTTTTATTTTCCCTTCTGTGTCTTTGAGATGATACTTCATAAGAATTGTTTGAATCATTTTGTGAGACAATCCAATGATAATTAAAAAAAATCATTCAGGAATCATCTAATATTAATGAACGCACTAAGGGATAATGAAGTGTAAGTCAATGTTATGTTATTTTGTTCTATAGTAAAATAAGGAAGGTATATCATAATGATACCCTAACATCTTCAAAATTAGTTTCTTAAAAATGATAATAACATTGTTCCATGAATCAACATCAATCTTCATGTTCATGGAAGTGGTAATCCCAATGAAACTATTGAATATGAACTTTTTGGGGTTAATAAGCCGGTCGCATGCATTCAATATAACCTCACATTTGATGCCTTTGTATATCACTTTAACAATTTTTTCTAACACCATGATGCTACAACACTCATGTTTTATAGGAAATAGGTTATTAATAAAATACAATTTCCTCAGCTTCAACATCATCAATATGTTTTTCCTCTAGATTATAAGTATCAACATGTGCTTAAGGTGGTTTTTACTCTTCATTGAGAGTACCAGCATGTTAAGAAACTTATTTTTCCTCTAGATTGGGATCATCGACATGTGAAGAATTAATTATTTTCATAATTGGTTGAATATTTATTTTATATTACATAAATTTAGTCGTGAAAATATAATAGTATAAGGTAACACAGAGTCTATTACAAAAAAATAACTTGATTATTGAATTCTCTTTTTTAAGGTTATAGATATTTAAACCCTTTATCGAGTATCTAAATCCATTCATTGTGCCTACTCTAACATAAAAGACCCCATCTATATTTGGGACCTATAAAATGATTGTGACATCCCAATTAAAAGGCTATCCTCTATTGTATTGATATCTTACACTTTAGTGGTTTGATCGATAACAGAGAAATTGACCACTTTAAGTTTCTTGGATCTAGAAAATAAAATAATTGTACTTCATGTGATTATATTATAAATGGTTCATCTTTATACCCTTCCTTACTAAAGTATACTTTCAAAAATCCCAATTCATATATTTTAATAACACTACCATTATCAACCCACTTTCATTGAAAAATAGTCACTTAAAATGTTGTATAATCCAACTCCCATATTTGTTTGATGATGCGAAAGTATGACATAATCACATAAATTGGAATTATAACCTTGGTACTAGATACATGCAACACTTCATCCACAAGTGTAACCCCACTACTTTTCATGGTACTTCATTCATCATGTTCATTTATATATAACATATAACCATTAATTATATTACCATTATAAGATAATACAAGCACACTTGGTCCTCTATCTATCCATTAATTTTTTGCTAAAATTGAATCCAGATTTTTAGTTGACTCTTTAAAAATAATGTCACAAAAACATCTAATAAACAATTGATTGTGTGTATTTGATACCCATCTTTCTACCCTTGATGGATTCAATGACTATGAATTACTTTTTGGATTTCAACATATGGGTATACCTCTAAACTTTTATTAAAAACATAGAGTTAGGACTACTCCAGATCTATAATAATAATTGTGAAGACATCTATTCTATAAATTCATTCACCCACCAGTTGTCTGGTTTGATGAGATTTTAGAAGAACAATGGTTTCTATATCGGATAGATAGTCGGTACAAAATTCTACTTCTTCCTCATCAACATATATCTATACAATACTACCTTCTGTCCAACTTCATTTTTTAACATATGCTTTCAAAATATTCATATTCCATTCAATGGGGTACATCTATATATAATGTAAAGGACCACGTAGTCAAATATCTCATACCAAGTCAACCATCAAGTGAACAATTATATCAAATAATTTTGATGGGAAGAACATCTTAAATTTATATAATATTATAGTAATTTCCTTTTCCACAGTTGGAAATTTCATTAGGTATATAAATTTACTGCATATAGATTTGAAAAATAAATATAGCTTGGTTAATGAATGATTGAAATTATTAAGAAAAATGCAATGTAAAGATACATGACTTATATATTTCATCAAAACATGAAAATCTTGTGATTTTAAACCCTTTAAATTTAAATAAATCATTGACTTGATATTCTAGATATTTGATAAAAACCCCACTAGAATATTTACATCATTTAGGATGAAGAAAAACTGATATCTCATTTTCGTAGAAAGAGTGTAAGTAGGTGGAGGAAGAAAAGAATTTTTTTCACTCTTCACTAGAATCAACTCTTCCTATATTCCCATGTTAATCATTTCTAACCTTGTATTAATTTCATAATTTTTTTCTAAGTAAATTTAGTAATGTGTTGATGACACTATCACATATTTCAATATGCATAACTTCAAGAAAATTCTTTATGTACAAAATATTCCAGTATGGTAATTAAAAAAATTGATATCTTTTACCAAATAGTTTTTTTTAATTTTTTTCAAAAAAGGTTTACCAAAATAGGGTTCCATATATTTTACTTTATCAAACATTTTATTGCAAGTTAGTGGAGATGGTGTTGTACATTCTTATGAACTCTCATAAAACAATGTCATCCAAGATAGGTAATTATGTGGATAGTGTAGACATTTGTGATGTCCTAGAAACATGGTCCTCAGGGAATGTTTCAACCAAATTGAATGTATACCTTGTTTACAAATGGGACACCCTTGAGTTCCTTTAATTCTATATCCTGATAAATTTCCATAAGTAGTAAATTCATTTATCATCCCATACAACATGGATCTCAATGTGAAATATTCATTTCTATCAGAATCATAAAACATAACACTTGAATCCTACAATAATTTCAAATCTTTGATCATTACCCAGATGTTTTGGACCTCATATAAGTATAGATAACATAATTTATTTTCATTTCAGACATAACCATGGTGGAAAGATATAATTTACTAACATAACCATCCTTGTAATTTGAGTGATACTTTGAAAACCAAAAGGATTCACTCCATCTGTAGATACCACAATATGATGGTTTCTCAGATCATTTCCAAATTCAAGATACTCTTGATCAATTCTCTTCCACTGAGAAGATTCTATGGGTGATGAAGTTTCCCATATTTATTTCTTGTATCAGCATGCCACTTAAATTGTCTTTTTGTCTCCTCACTTCTATATAGGCACCTAAAACTTGGAATTATTTTGAAATTTACATAAAAAATTTATAGGACTCAACTCATCTTTCTTGTATCGATAAGCACCTCACTTTGTTCATTTTTAAGTGATTTATGGTCCTTTTGAAATAGTATACAATCATTTAGATAGGAATGTATTATTTAAATGATTATAACCATTGAAAGTAGAATTATTTTGTCATCACATGTTCATCAAGGAATATCATTATCTTATGGGATCATATCATTAAAGAGATAAATTATTTTAGTAAAATTTTCATCACTCAATCTGTTGCTAGATTTTAAATTATACAACTTCTATATGGACAACAATGTTGTATATTTAGTACAAACAATACATAATGTCTTCTTTACATAACTCTTTAACTTCTCAAACAATTTTGGACAATAAAAAAGTTCATATTCAATAATCATTATCATTAACTCAATACAGTATTCATTATTGTTCAATCTAGTAATCACATACTAGATACAGTCTTCTTCATTATCCACACTTTTAATCATATCATATGATCCATAAAACATTGTCTTATCCCAATCATAATTTATATTCTATTTTTCCCTATGTTTAATCCAAAATTTGTACCTTCAATCTATTATGTGACAAATAAAGTGTTATTCCAACTCCTAAGGTCTAATTATAATTGAATAATAATATTATAAACATGGAAAAGGGATTTGATAAGGTTCATATACATGACCTTTTGAAAAACTTGATGTACTCTTTTACCACATCATCATGCGAATTTGTTATATGATTTGGAATCCATCTATTTTTTATTCATATCCATTCTATTTTATTCATTAATATTAATATTTAACAAATTTAATAAAGTGTAAAGCCCATTTCATATAAAAAATTTATCTTATCATTAAAATATTATTGTAAGGTAATATTATTAATGGTTATGATTTGAAAGGCATAAATTGGTTTATTAATGGATATGATTTTACTACCATGGGTTATCATTGATATTTTTTATATTATATGAACCTAATATACCATCTCTTTCACTAATTCAAGTTCCAAGATAAATATCTCCCCTATTAAAATCCAACATAGTGGTGATCTACATATGACCTTTAATACAAAGCTTCAAAACTAACTATTTATATCAATGCTTGATAACTATTTTTATACAAAAAATTACAATTGGTCATATTTAAAAATTATGCCCTAGATATTTGTAACAATCTACATTACATATTTTGGTTTTTCAAAATAAAACAATATTGAAAGATGATACTCTAATGGTCACTAAAATTAAAATACACAAGGTAATGACATTTTTTATAATACTTATCATTTTAATCCATGGTAGTATGAGGGATACTCAGAAGCAAATATATATAATTTTTTTATTTTAATCAAAGGGATAAGTAGGGATACATGAAACTTGGAACCAAATACTATCTTTGCAATATAAAACCATACCTAGTTATCATTTGTAGTCACTACCTTACATGATAAGTGGGCAAGTTTTTCACAATACACAGTTAGGAGATTCAAGAAATAAAAGTGATAAATAATAGTGAATAAGTGAAAATGAATGTGAATGAGAGGAAGAGGGTTAACCAACAATGTATTGAGGCAAGATAGATTGGGAAGATAATAAGTGGGGTAGATTGAGGATAGAAAATATTTCTTGTGCAAATTCAGGTCAAACCATTTAGGAAAATTAAAAAAATAATGATGTTTGTGGGGGAACAAAGGATCACAATAGATCAGATGCCTTGATTTTAATGTATTATTATAATTTCAAGAAAATAAAATTAAATAAACCTTAAACTAATAATAATATATTAAAAAAATTAAAATTTCAAATAAATGTTTAAATTAATAAATGATTGTAATTTTAATTTCTCTTCATTTTATTTTCATGTGAAATTTAATAAAATAAAATAAATGATTGTAATTTCTCCCCATATTGTTTGGTAACAATTTTTAATAGAAAGGAAAATAAATGTTTTAGATATATGATAAAAATAACCCTTATTAAAAATATAGTTTTCTTAAAATTAATTATTCCAAATAAAAATATTATAATTTTAAATTGTATCCTTTATTTTTAAATAAATATATATTTTTAAAATATATATATTAATAAATAACTTTATATATTTATATATAATTATTTAGTTTTAAATATATTTATTCATTTATAATTATATAAATATGAAATCATAAATTTTAATATTTATAAAATAAATTTATAATTATATAAATATATGTTTTTAATATATTAAATGTATATTAAAAATATATTTACAATTTTTTGTTATTATTATTTATAAATTACATTGAAGATAATATTTATATACGCATACCATGACGGTTCATCAATGAATTTGGAGAGCCAAATCCATGACCAAAACATTATTTAAAAAGGGGAAACAAATAAGGAAATGTTGGGGAAAATAGTGTGTGACAAAGCATACAAATCCCACAATAGGTAAAGCACGAGATCAAATCCTACTGATCCATCTAGAACTCAAATTTCTAGTATTTCCACCTCTACTTTTTGGGTGTCAACCTTTCCGTCATGATTGGTTCCTTTTGATGCACCTCCAACTCATCATTAGAAGATGAGTTATAGGAGTCCTTTGAATTGATGTAACTTATGTATTTCCAAGAGATCTCTCAAAAATCAATCTCTGGATTAGAATGACAATTATCTTAAATATTTCTCAATAACAAATCCTGGACTAGGAGGTATTCCATATAAGGAAAAATTTATGCTTCAATTTTTACAAAATTAGATTCAATATTTAATTCAAACCTCACTTTCATTTCTTTATTAATAGCCTCAGGGAGCATTTCAACCTCATAATCACCCAAGGGAGTTTTGAAGTTTCTTTCCCTTTTAGATTCACATTTTTTAACTGAGGAATTTCCAAAAGAGTCATATGAATATTTCATAAGGTCAAAAATAGAGATGTGTAAAAGCCATCCTGATTTCCAATACCTTATATTGAATCATATATGGTGAACTACCTGTAGTGGGAATGTATTAGATGAGGTACCTATCTCAACAAATACTAACCCATTCAATATTTACTAATTAGTCTTATGATGATTAGTAGGAGCATTAATAGAAGAAACATGTCCAGGTTCAGATATAATCTCATGCGGTTTGAATAAATATTTATATATAGATAATCAAAATTATTAATAATTTTTTATTATTACTACTTATAAATTATTTTAAAATTATAAAAATAGTTATTTCTAAATTATGTTTAACAAAATATTTATATACACATGAAAATAATATTTTTTATTATTAATAATCATAAAGATATTTATTTATATAATGATTAATTTAAGAAAACATTGAATAAAATATGCATAGGGGGTAATGTTGAAAATATCAAAAAATGGCATGGTCTCATTGGGTTTTCTTCCAAATCATGCCGATTTTGGCATGATTGGAAATTTAGATTGGTGAGATGATGATAAGTATGAAATCCCAAACAGCATGAATCACCATCATACAAAAAAAAAACAGGCAGCATATCAACCAATAAAAAAAAGAAAACTGGTGAAGAAAATACATACCAATGAAATGTTAACACTTTGGTGGGTATTTTTGGAATGATCTTAGTGTCCCTCCAAGAGTGAAGGCATTATATTCGGGTAAATTAATATCACAATAGGGGAGGAAGTTAAGCATTTTTAAAGGGTCCATCCAATGGAGGTTAGATCAGTGGTTTTTCATGTGATGAGATATGGTGGGATCGAAATCATATAAGTTGTGTAGTTTGGAATCTGATGGATGTTTTTTGATCATTAACAATGGATTTTCGAGTAAAATTTGGTGTGCTTTTGTTGTGATGGGAGTAGGGTGGTTTCATGCAGTGGGTTGTAGATATTTAGGTGCTAAGAGTATAAATCAGCACATAACATTGATTTTGAGAGGATTGATTTACTGAGAATATTGATGAAGAGCGGTGATAGAGATTCAATTATACGGGAGCATGAATGGTGTGAGATATGAGGACTTTGTTAGGGTTATATTTAAAGATCGAGTAATGCTTTTATCAACTCTTTGAAAAAATCGCTAATAAAGAGTGGTTTTATCAGTGATAAAATAGTAAACTCTGATAAGAATAAATATTTATCAGCATTAAACAGCAATGATAAAGACCTAATTTTAATAATATAATAAATGTAATTACTTATATTCATTAATTAAATATGTTTATTAATTAAATATATTTATTATTATTTTATAATTATTTAAATATATATATATTTATAATTATAATTATAATTATAATTAAATATATTTATTAATATTTGAATATAATTATAAATAAACTCAAAATGATGAAAACCATGGGTTATATCCCATGATCCCTAAATTTATTGAAAATAAAAACAAGTACAAATAAGAGGGGGAGATAGAATATGGAGAACACTGACAGACCACTGTTGTAAGAAGAAAGGTAGACATATTCCAAATAAAAAATAGAAGATTATGAATTTATTAAAATGAGATCGGACACCACACATACATCTAGGATGATGTCTCGTCTTCAAGTTTTTAGGCCTTTTACACCTCTTATCATCATCAGCATGAGAGTCAATATTGTAAACTAGTGGAGTGTGATCCTCAAGAGGTTAAGGATCATGTTCCCCATCTAGGCCTAAGCCCTTTGATAGTTTCATATTAGTAATTCTCATCACATTTCCAAATTTATAAAGTAAAACCACCTTGTTATTGGATCTATTTAAAATGTTAGTCAGAGTGAGTGAATGCTTCCTTACATTTGGTTGTAAGGCAAGATCATTGGCTTCGATGGTATCCCTCTCACCTTCCACCTTTTAGTCCTATCAGTTCCCACCAATGTGAGCCACATTACCAGTCCGAATAAGGTTCTAAGTAGGATATGTCTATGCCAACTCTGATGAAGGATCATATGTTTTGGAATTCTATTGAATGACATGCTGGATAAATCCAACATGAGTCCTGGGAATTGGTGTGGACTGATGTTTCTTTCCCACTATGGAATTAGAAGGATAAAACTTAGTATCATCTTGAATGTTTTAAACCCCTACCTAAATACCTCTATCGCGATTGTGTGGACCATTTTAGTAGTGACATAAAGGGCTTCAGGTGGTTTCACATATGCCTTCTTGTTGGAAGAGGATTCAACTATACTTGGGATCCTGCAAACTATAGGTCTTATCTTGATCTTTAAGTGTACAATGGATTATTCATGAAGATTTTTATTTACATTTCTATTTCTCAATTTTATAAAAAGGGCATCCATAATATCAGCATAGTGTAGACCAACTTCATCATCAACATATCACTGTTCATCCAACCCCACCTTCTATGTGGTCTATTATACAACAGCAGCCTGATGATCATCCTCCTCACCATGAAAGTGGTCTTTTTTTCCCTACCATAATGATCAGACTTCTTAATATGATATTTCATACCAACATTGAGTGGAAACTTGAATTTATATTATTCCATATATTTTCCAAACTTTACGCAGTTTGTACACCTATCCACCTTTCCATTCATAAGATAAGCAACATAAGATATCGCACCAACATTCCCAATGCCAGTCTAATAAATGCTCACCACCGAGTTCCCTAGAATAGAAGGAACATCCTTTTTATATAATTCCAAAAAATATCATCCATGTTTCTATATCTCTTATAAAAATAACACAATAAGTTCATGTGACATTTTTTAGTAGCACGCCCAATACATTTTCATTTCAAACTGTGATCAGGAACACTCTCATACACAATTGTCATTTTAAGCCTAAATTGATAAGAAAAAATCTTTATAGTCCTGATTATAGGAGAATCTATATCAAATTCAAATAAAATTCTTATTAAATGGACTTATCATGCACGGTTGGTCTACCTTTCAAACTTTATAGAAATGTGAAAAGGGTAGGTGATGTCCCATAATATCTGAGGGTTCCAAAAAATGCATTTGAGTCCAAAAATTAGGATACACATTTTTGTAACGGATTTGTTATCCAGTATTGTGTAAAATAAAGGATCCCAAACTTGTATTTTGAGAAATCCTGACTTGAGAGAAAAAATAATAAAGCTATGGAATTTAGCCTTGGATTTTTTCAATAAGAGAACCATATGAAAGTACCCCTTACCAATTGATACAATATGACAACCTACCAATCCCAAAACCTAAGTTAACAAGTTCTTAAATCCTTCAAGGTTCTATTGATTTCCCTTTTGAGGGGTTATTATTCATGCAAGAATCGAGAATTTACAGTCCTCAATTCACTCATCAAGGATATTCGAGCTGTCATAGAAAAAATATAGGGCTCTATTTTGTGTAATTATCTTGTTTGGGGCATCAAGATCATATCTAAGATCAAAGAATAAGTATTGTTGACCCTCATGGGAAGAGGAGAGAAGAGTATTCTCATCGTGAGATATGGCTTCCCAGCAACTATTACATCCAAAGCTAGAATCGAAGCATCCTGCCCAGGGTTAGTATCAACCTTCTAATGTAGACCAATGAAGACATATTTTGGATAAAAAAACTTTTGGATTGATGAATTTGGAAATCTGAAAACTTAGTCACCATGAATTCAAAGAGAGAGAAACACCTAATACATTTCTCTCTTAATATATAATTACAAATATATTTATATAATTATATATATTTATATATGATTATATATATCTATATAATAATTTGGGGTTGTATCATAGTGTTAATAACAACCCTGTAATCATGCATCACAAACCCAGGTTCAAATTTGGCCACTAGTGAATTTTGATTTGATTTGCACTCAGATGTAGGATGACTTGAGGAAACCCAAGAATGGGTTACTCAGCGTTGGAAATAGCATTTTGATGGAATTGGCTTGTGGATTAATGGTGTTCATGGATCATGGAAGTGGCATGAACATGGCAAGTGGCTGTCAATGGTACAACAACAGGATGACTCCTCAGGCGGGCATGTGATGTCAATAATGGATTAGGGATGAAACTTAAGGCGATGGACCCACACAGTTATGATTTAAAGTGAAAAAAGTAGTTTTAGGTGATGGGCTCCCTACATTATTTGTAATGGACTTCATGTCCATAGGGCCTTCAGGTCATCAAAAATGGGTGGGTTATCCCTTAGGGGGCTATGACCTTCCCTTTCGGGTTGTGTGTGTTGCATTTCTATGTTTCAGTGTAATTGTACCTCTGGGTTCCTATTATATATATATTTATATAATTATCTATATATATATATATATTTAATTATAATAAATATATTTAATATTTGAATATTTTTTATAATTTTTTAATTTTTTAAATATATATATTTATTTATGTTTATAATTATAAATAAGTATATTTAAAAAAATTATAATTATAAATATATTTTTATAATTTTAAATATATATATATATATATAATGCAGTTGGGGGCTTACTCAAGTGGTAAAAAGATCCCCGTAATCGTGCATCAGACCCGGGTTCAAATCCAAGAGGGATCAAATTTATAATAGAAGGCGAAGATATATGCATGATGTGTGTAGGCTATAACACCACGAGATTTTCCGAATTGTTTTTTTATGAATTAATTTAACCTTTTTGATATTTTTAATTTCACGTAACACTAGAGATAGTTTATTTTATATTAAATAACTATGTTTGGATGGTGTTATATGTAACACCAATTTAATTGTGCACTATACACAACATAAACATTAGCTTTTTTTATACAGAACACAGAGGTTATCTTGCATTACATGCAACAATGAATTTCCAAGATGGTTTTCGTAACACAGAAGACTCAGTTTTACCAAATAATATTATATCACAAAAATGTTATCACTTAATATAATAAGATATAACCTAGTTTTTAAATTAGTGGTTATGAATAGTATTAACAAATTTTTTAAAATATATGGTTTACTCAAATATAATATGAATTCATAGGTTACCAATTAATTAGAAACGAATAGAAAAATCGATTGAATATAAAGAAAAATGTTATTATTTTAATGGTCACAAAGTTGTTTTACACTAATAAATTATATTAATGACAATTAGTAAGTGATATTAAAGTAAAATGTATGTTATATATTAAATAAAATACTTTTTATTTTCATCTAATATATTTTATAGATATAAGATAATAAGAACTCAATTTTAGACTTAAAACCCAATATTTTTATTAAGGCATTTTTACTGCCTTTTAATAGAGAACTCATTTTAAATACAATTTTTGGAACTTTTTTAAAGATAATATGTAAAAATAAAATTCATCTTTGAAATCATAACATAATAATTAGGTTTGGGTGAATTTTTTATATTTTTCTATATATTTTTACTTTTTTTAAATAGTCAAAAATACTAAATTTTAGTTCAAAACTATTTTTTCATCTAATTTATTTATAAGGTTAAATAATATTTTAAATTGGTTTAAAAGTATAATTAGATAAAATTTTATCAATTAATATAATTTAGGTCATTGAGATAAAATTCTCTTTGAAATTGTGTATAAAAACTAAGCAAACTTTTGAATGTTTTTACTTTAAAAACTCTCATTGTCAACCCAGCTACAGGATTAATTTTAAATTAATTTCTTCTACTTCAGTGATTTTAGTTCGTAAAAATGGATTCTGTAGTTTGAATCATAATAATTTCTAATTTCTAATAAGTTTAACTTATTTTTTGACCAAAAATACTATTGAAGGTAATTAAAACTAATTATAATGATTAAGGTAAAATTAAGTTTAACTAAGGACTAAACCTTAAATTGAAGACCCAAAACAACCTATATAATTTTCTGAGAGATGTTTTTTGGCCATATTTCGACCCTATACTCCATTTTATATAATTTTCCATTATTTTATCCACTTGAAATGTAAAAAACGTGTATGTAATTCCTTTTTCAAAATATTACAATAGTGTCACTCCTCCTCCACTATAAAAAGGCCTCCTCTCCTCCACTTCTTAACACCTCTCAAACCAGTTAGGTTTGGCAAATATCAACCCAATAAAATTCCCAGAATCTTTAAATTTTTTATATAATCCTCTTCTTTGGCAGAAAGCAATCCATGTAATCCTTTTGACGTACACCAAAAGGAGTTACCTGATTAAGAGGTAACGAATTCTCTCAGGATTCTTCCTTTTATTTTCTTTCTCCACCTCTCCACTATATTTATTCCATTATTTTATAACAAGACAAATATAATAAATATTCGATTATATTTTTATTATGAGTTTTATACCTACACTAACACACACATCCATCTAATGGATAATGAACATACGGTTTATGTGTACGGTAAACTATTTCCTCGCTAAATGATGATAGTTCATTTTTCCTTTACTGCCTCTTATATTGAAAATTATGATAGAAACTATGTTTATATATGTTATATATTATATTTATTATGTATTTATTCTTCTTTTATTCCTTTAAAACATATATATATATACTTTCCATTTTGTGTTAAAATGATAATTTCCATTGAGGAAGTGTGGACTACCGCCCACTCAAAGCGATGATATCCGTTTATACACTACATGGAATGTATTGAAGATTGGTTTATTGAATATATATGATATATATGATATAATAAATCTAATTTAAATTATATATATATATATATATATGTCTTTTAATTTCTTTCTTTCAACACGACAATTAAATAGAAATTTTGTTCATGAGTGCGTACGACCTACCATCTAGATGAATGGTGTATTCCATTTAATACTTATATATTATATTGATTATAATGAAAATAAATTATATTTAAATCATTTTTTACATTTTTTTAAATCATTATATAATAATAATTACCAAAGATATAACAAATTATGACACATGAAAAAAAAGTGGATATTACCCAAAGTGAAACCTTAATATAGAATTATTAACTATAGGATCATATAAATACATAATAAAACCATATATGGTATTATAAGTAAGAATATGGTTATGTGATAGATTTATAATTAATTTATATTTATTATATTAGAGGTTTTTATGAGTATAAAGAGTGTCAATACACAAGGTTTGGGTATTTCATCTCACATTCAATTTTTGTGAGATACATGATTTATTCGCCACTGAATAATTTTGGGTGGTGTGTATACTACCCATGGATGTATTAAATAATTATTATACTTACATTTATGGGTATTTACATATCTATTATATTATATTTATTTCATGGGTTTAATATTTCAATAGCTACGTAACATGTAAGATAGTTTTGTCTTAATAGGTCTTCTTTGAGACACGTGTTTTTATGCACCAACATTATTTTTCAAGGTGTACATAATTCCATTTGACATGTTATATCATTAAACTCATTATTTTAGTGATATTTGAAACATCATTTAATTTAATTTTTTTACAAGGATAGTATGATACCATGTTACCAAGTTATAAAAGATTATTAAAACAATATCATCGTCTTTTGAGATTGTAAAAGATTATGATTCTTTGATTAAATCTTATGATTCATATCTCAAGAACAATAATTAATTTTATTCTCCTCTAGTTATTCAAGATATACACATGTATTAGTACTATTTCTCACTCTTTGGTGCTTAAGATAATGTTTTAAGTTAAATCTAATCGTCTCTCTCTTCGATTGGAAATCTATTGTATTCAAAAACAATGTTATCAGAAGATAATTTAAGCCCATTTTCAAGGAAAAGTATTTTAAAATTTTTTATGGTTTTAAATTCTTCCTTTATAAGTTTTAAATTATATTTTCAAATAAAAAGGTTGTCATAAGTTTTTATTCTTTAAAATTCATTTTTTAATGAAGAAATTGGATTTTCTTAAAGAATTGTTTTTAAAATATCTTTCAAAATTATTTCCCATATAAGATAACATCTATTGGTGTTACTCATTCCTTTTTGGGGAAATGATACAATGCTTACATTAATATTATTTCTCTGAATGTTTTACCTTTTATGGAATGATGTTTATGAAATTTGTTTGTCTTTCACAGGTTATATGCTTATGAAACATACTTCTTTTTATAGGATATTCTTTGATTAAATGATTATAAAACCTATATTTTTTCTACGGGTTATGAAATGATTACATGTTTATGAAATGCACTTCATTTCCTGGGTTATTATATGATTTTTTATGATTTTTTGGCTCATGTATGAATGATTTCATTATAAGATGGATGAGCCCTATATCTCCCTCCAACACATTGGGTAAAGATTTATATCTCATGAGATATACTAAAATTGTCTTGGGAGTGAACATTGACTACTAAGATGGTCACAGTAGTGAACCATGACTACCAAGATTGTATGAGGAGTGAACTCATGCTACTAATATGGCCATGGGAGTGAACCATGACTTCCAAGATGGTATGGAGAGTGAACTTGTACTTCTAAGATGGTCTTGGAAATGATGCCTTTGCTATTATGGAAATCATAGTATAAATGCTTATGTATCTACTAAAATTCTATGTTTTAATCCTATGTTATTATTTCATGGATTATGTTCTTTATTTTCCTTATGGTTCATGTCTTATGAACTACCAAGGTTTATGTCATGTTCCATGCATATGATCTTTGATATATAGGGTATGAACTTCTATTTTCATGATCATGTTCTCATACCCTTATTCTCATGATTATGCTTACATGTATCACTTATTTACCCTTATTTATCGTCTAAGCTCACCCATTTTTATGTTTCATTCCCCAGGTTATAAAGATATGTATTATGTTTGATGTGTCTAAGAGGGGTGTTAGTCAAGAAGAACCTAGTAGAAGATGATGTATCTCACTTATGTATCAATGTTTATGTTTCCATGTTTCTAAAGGCACTAGACTAGAACGGTCTTTCGGCATCAGTTTGTATAATGTTTTAAGTATTCCTCAAAAGTTATGTAATGTTGATGTATGAAAAATGAGTTTTTCTATACAAGCAGTGACGTAGGTGGTGATGCGGGTAAATAGTGATGGAGGCATGATGCAACACTAGGCCTTCAGACCAATTTGTGAGCCTTTGAGCCATGTAATGGGATCCATGTCCATTGGGCCTTTGGTCCATGCACTAAATAAAATAAGGCTTAGTGGGTGGAATATCCATTGGGGGTTATGGCTTGCATTTCCAGCCTGTGTGTGTGGTGTGTATGTGTTTAATGTAATTGTACCCCTAAGCAAATAATATATATTTATATAATTATATATATATATATATTCATATATATATATATAATTATAAATCTATATAATATATATAATTATAAATATATATAATACATATAATTATATATTTAAAAAATATATTTATTATTTAAATATATTTTTTAAAATTTTATAATTATATAAATTTAAATTTATTTATTTATATTTATAATCATAAAAAATAAATTTAAATAGAATCTATATATAATTATAAATATATTTATATAATTATAAATATTTATATAATTATACATATTTATATAATTAAATATATATATATATATATAATTATATATAATTATATATTTATATATATTTATATAATTATATATATATATATATTAATATATAGTATATATAATTATAAATATAATAACTATATTTATTATAATTTAATAATTATTTAAATATATATATATTCATTTAAGATTATAATTTTAAATAAATAAATTTATAAATATTTTTATATAATTATATATGTTTATATAATTATATATATACATATTTATATAATTATATATATATTTATTAATATATAAATATATTTATTAAAATTTTATAATTATTTAAATATATATTTATTTAATTTTATTTATAATTATAAATAAATATTTTTAAAAATATTTGTATATAATTATAAATATACTAAGAATGGCGCGAACCATGCATTAAAGTCATTCTCCTATAAAATTATTATTAAAACTATAGTACATAAGCAATGAGCAGGAGGGTTTGTTGTGTTAAAACATGGCACAAACAACAACACCAAAATAAAAGATTGTTTGACAATCACATTCCTTTATATATGCCACCCCTTTCTCAGGAGCCACCCCAAACTCTCGGATGTATGTCTCTATTTCACTACTTTGGATCCTGCCAAGTGTCATCCATATCATTCATTCTCAATCATTCATCTTCCTCATCATGAGGCTCATGACCTACAGATTTCCCTTCAACTTGAAAAGATCCATGATTGTTGACAAATTCATCAGAAAAACTTCCCTACTATTAGATCTATTTAAAATATCAAGAAGACTATGTGAGTACCCCTTTACCTTCAGTTTAACCTGACTTAGGGGAGACTCATCTTTTTCTTTAGTAGCCTCCAATCTAGATTCATTAGGCACCATTAGTAGCTACCTTTTGTAGATTCTGATCAACATGCTCATAGTAAACCACCCCATGATCTTGTTGATTCAATTCAATGTTTTCGATAGTTTTCATTCCCCCATACCCCAACCCATGATCAAAAGTCATGCATTAGACCCCATGGACTGGGTGTCCCCAGCTTCCACCATTCCATCATGTGACATTTCAGCTGATGAGGAGGGTGGAACTTGAGTTTTATGTTCCATTTTATGTGATAGATAATCTTTCCCAACCTATAAATATTCATCCACCTGTACATTCTTGTTACCTAGTAAATTCCTATAAATTCCAACAACATCACATATGATTTTACATTTCCTCACACTAGAGGACATGAAGTTTTCTTCTTAAAAATCAGCAATTTTCATCCCTAAATAACTTTTAACATGTTTATCATCGCCTTCTTGAGTGTTGATTCCTAGAATTTTTTTAATTCATACATTTCATATCCCTACAGAATCTATTTGTTGAGTGCCTGAGGAAAGAGAAGATGTCAAAAAAGTCAGGTAAATTTCTATACTCCACTGAGAGATCCATGTTCAAATAATTAGTAACCAAATACACAGGGTTGATAAGGGGATAGCTGAAGTCCAACTTCACCAATGTTGAAGAAAAGTGTTTATATATAGAAAGCTCTATCTCTTTACCAAACTTAATCTATACTCTCACCACTGAAGCTTCCTACAAGAGGATTGGTGGGTGCCAAAAAATCATTTTAGTCCCCCAATTTAGAACCATAGTTGGGTGAAAGAATCTTTGACATAAGCTGGATCAAATATAGGATCCCAGTATTGAATTCTTAGGGTACCTTATTTTAGGGAAAGGAAATCAAATCCCCATTATTTTATTTTAAGGTCATTTGAGGGGAAACAATGTGGTAAAATCCCTTACCTATTGATGTAATATTCCATCCACCAATTCCCGATATATAGATTGGCCTCTTTTGAAGATCTTCTATCTTCTATGTATTATCCTTCATGGCGATCACCAACTGAGCTAGAATTTAGTGTTGACATTATTTAAGTCGATCATCAAAAATATTAGGGTTTTCCTTGAAAAATTCAAGGGAGCCATTCCTAGTTATTATTTTATGTCAAGGAGCATCGTTGGGAAGATCATAAAAATTTATAGATCTCAAGTTGTCTTCAAACATATTTTCTTGGAATAACTTCAAACTATCCCAATTCTTTGGGATGTCCAGAATCACAATTTCATGAGTCATCATAGAAACATCCTTCAAACGGTCAGAGGCATTCATACCTGGGGTCTTCAATGGTCTGACGAAAACCACTTTCAGATCAAATTTACACTCTAGATCAAAGGCCATCAAAAGGGAAGTGGAATTAGATCACAAATTTCCATAAACAAGGCTTGGTGGGTAGGTTATCCCCTTGTGGGGCTATGGCCTGCCTTTTTGGTCTATGTGTGAGGTGTGTGTGTACGTTTAAATGTAATTATACCCCCAAGCACCTAATATTATATATATATATATATATATAATTATATATATATATATATTAATATATATATTTATAAATATAATAAATGTATTGATTACTTAAATATATTTTCTATAATTTTATAATTATATATATATATATATTATTTATAATTTTATAAATAATTTTTAAATAATTATATAATTTTATAATTTTATTACAAAATTATTAAAAAAAATCATTAAAATAGATTAATTACATAAATTTTAAACATATTTTAAATATTAAAACTTAATAATAAAAAATGAATAATTATTATTCATATAAAATAAAAACATATTGAAAATATTACATGTATAAATAAATAAATAAATGTATAAATAAATATTACAAAATGATTGAATATATTTTGAACATTATTAATGAATATATAATAATAAATGGATAAATGAAATATAATAAATTATAAAAATATTAAAAAAGTGAATTCGTAACATTTACATGAATTAGAGATGATAAAATTGAAGAAAATGATTAACTATATAATATTATATATATATGTGTGTGTGTGTGTGTGTGTGTGTGTGGTGTTTGGGGGTATAATTACAGTGAAACACACACACATGAACGCTCACATGCTAATTGGCAGGTCATAGACCCCTCCCTCCCCCCGGGGTAACCCTCCCAATGAGACATCTTATTTATAATTTATATAGGCATATAGACCCTTAAAATGAATTATATTAAATATATAAAAATATTAATAATTAAATTCGATAGAATTAAATTAAATCAAATTAAATTAAACACACACACATATATATCCATGATGAATGGATTAAAATAAATTGATATTAAAAATAAATAAATACTAAAAAAATACTAAAAATGGAGAGATATTAAAAAAGAATAAATAATATTTAATCAATAAACAAACTTTCCCATAAACATACATGTACACATGACAAGAATACATATATACACATACACATATACATATACATATATACACACAAACGCATACATGCATGTAGTTATACATATGATCATATATTTTAAATTATTTAATATTAATATAAATATATATTTAAATAAATATATTCATTTATATATTATATAATTGTTTAAATAAATTATTAATATATTATATTTATTTTAATTATATACACATTTCATAATTAAGTTTTTGGAAAGGGTGGAGCTAAGCATCCCATTTATTAAATAAAAAAACCATGACAGTGAAGAAAGATGAAATACAAAAATATCTAAGAATAAGAAATTAAGCTGCTCGAGATAGAGTACTCATACTAGGATGAGAGGAACTCCCACCCACACTATGAGGATTTCATCCTTGTATACATGTTTTAACCTATAGACATGGACCATCTCCATCATCTAGAAGTCCAACGTCAACAACTTTCATCATTTCATCAGCTCCAGATACTTGATCATTATGGTATTCATCCCCCTCGCTACTTACTAATGCAAGTAACTCAAAAAAAAAAAAATGAGTATTAACCTTAAAATTGGATTTATTCTTCACATTTTGAACAATGATCAATCTTGGATTAGAAGCGGTAGTATTAGTTTTATCCATCATGGGATTATTCTAATCTGAAGCCCCATGACCATCTCTTCCATAAGTATATTCAACACCAACATGATGCTTCCAAAGTGAGGTTACAGCTTTACCAGACCTATTTGTACTATCCATAGAAAAGGGTTAGACAGTTTTAGGTGTAATCTATCTATCAAAATTAACTTTCTTATTTTCAAACACTTTTATGGGGAAATTGAGAACCCTCTCATTTAAAACAGATCAAGTAGAAAAGTAGACAATTGTCTTATTAAAGAAAATTCTAAGATAGTTGGAATCACTTTTTCTAAACAATTTCTAGGAAAAGGAATTTACCTGGATATCCGGATCATCCTTTAATATATCTTCATAATGATACACTAGATAGTCCAAAGCTTGCATGTACTCTTCTTTACTAATCTTCCCCATGTTGAAGCCTCTAACCAATATGTGATCTTGCTTGTAAATCTACTCACATTGCTCCCTCATAGTATCTACTTGGAGTAATCTTTCCATCATTTCATCAACATCTTCCATTCGTTTCCCTAATCATCAAAACATCTTCCACTATTTCTTCACCAGAGTGCATGAGTATATCTATTTTATGTTCCACATCTGCGACCTTCTGTCTATGTGAGCGGTCGGGATTCCCTACCTCACACTGTTGTCCAGGTGGGAGAGCATCCTCCTTCACTAGTTTACCCCCTCGAATCATAGATATATCTCCCCTTTCTGATCCTTAAATATCTTTTTTACATTCCTCTGAGGGGTTACCAAAGCTATTGAGGTGCCTTTTGCCTTTGAGGCCTCATTGTCATGCTATTGAGACCTAATGTCTCTGAATTGCTGAACCTCCTCACTTTCCACTATCTAAACCTCATGTTCCTTGGATTTACAATCTTTTTTGTTTGGTCTATTTTTCATTGGCCTAGGAAGCTAGGATTAGTCTTTGCACTCCTTCGGTTTTTGCTTCTTGGAAATAATGAAACTCTTCAGGTCCCTCTTTTCCTTATTTCCCTTCTTCCTTCTTAGACTGTCCAAGTCTTTTCCAACCCCTCCTATAACATATTCATATGAGATTTGTCCATATCCATCAGACTCATCTTCTAATGAACAAATGGAGTTTCTTTCAATCCCATCCTTGTTACTCAAACAATAAAATTAGTTGTTTAAGTTAAGACTAGCGAAATTCTTCCTCGTATTGGTCTGACTACTTAAACCATGTGATGTCTACTCCCACACCAGGACACTCGTTGACTTACTAACACCATTCAGTTGGATTACCCTTTTAGATTTGTTACTAATTCCTTCACACATAGCCATAGAATAGGTGCATGGATTTGGAATTGCATAACCCTTTTCACCCGCTGCAATAGAAGTGTCATGAGAAGGAATCTCGAGATTGATCCTTAGCCTGTTAAAAATTTCAGATACCCACAGTTCAGGAGGTAAACCCTTAACTGGTTTTTGTTTCACTATTTCTCCCGAACAAATAATATAACCTTTCTTTCCATAACCCCAACTAGATCCTTCACAGCCATCAACAGACCCATTTGGATCTGAAATAATCCTCTAATCCTTCTTCTGGATGCTAACATCCTTCATTAATCCACATGAAATATGCTGGTCTTCTGAACTCCCCATTTTAAATTTATACCCCACTAATTACTCATCCTCATGATGAGTAACTTGCACAACATCTGAATTTCTAAGTCGATCTCTTGGGTCATCAAACAAGACTAACTCCTTCGAACCTACACCTGGAATATAAATATTGATACCCAATACCTCCTTCAACTCCTAGAACTTTGTCATGCCCCCACGACAACACTCTTTCTTAGAAATACCCATTTTCTTCCAGATTGAACAAAAACCCACCCACGATTCATAACAAACAAATTTCTTTTACCAAAACTCTTCTCCAGTAGAAATCCATATAAATTCAAGTGTCCCTTTTTACACATCCACATCAAAAAAATCTAGGAGAAATGGGTTTTCCAACAGAATGGGTTCTTCTATCTGAACATAGGAATCTACCAACTAGGTTCCCCAATATATAGACAATGGAGAGGTTTTTAAATGGTAGAGTGAGGTGATGAAAACTAACCCAGATAGTCATAGTCGTGGATTCCACTTCATGTGAAATTCATAGTTACATCTAAATTGAAAGAATCTAGAGTCATTTCATATGTGGGGAGTGAAGGACCACACCTGAATCAAGCCTTCCTCTGATGAAAATATGATCATGATGTGTGTGTTTTAGAGAATCCCCATAGTCAATCTACCTGTAGCCCCCAATATCCGAAAACAAATCTATCTAAATCATCCAATGAAGGGTGATGGTGATTAAATAGAGCAATCAACATCTTTGAGAAGAGAATAAGGCTCATTTAATTCTGAAATCAAGAGCGATAGTTTTGGGTGTCCATCGGGAAAATTAAGAACTTTAAGGGAAATAGAGATTCAAGGGAAGGATGGGAGAAAATAAGGGTAAGCAAAGGAGGAAGAAGAATGGGTACAGCCACCCTCGAAGGTTGAAGAAGTTACCTCCCCCACAGATGGGGGGTGATCAGTCGCACTAAACGTAGCCATATAGAGAAAAAGGGAGCATTCCAGAAGACATGGAAGTAGGAGCCCCTTCAGCACTCCTCAAGGAAAATGATTTCACAACAACATATCTCCACATATCCCTACCAAAAGCATGTCCAATGACCAATTCATGTCTCTGATAAGTAGAAACACTAAAAATAGTCTTCAAAGGGATCTGCACATTTTCCATAGGATTTTTACAATCAATCTTGCATGGATATGGATGAACAATATTGATATTTAAAGGTTCCCTGTCTTTAAAAGATTTTAATTTCAAAGTATTATCCCTTTAAACCCTTGGTTCACTAATAAAAGAATCCACAGGGGGATGTATATCATAGAATACCTTATTTAGATATTCCATTATATTCAATGATGGAATTCCACCCATTGAAACATCTCTTTTTTACCATAATCTATTAAATAAGATATCAAAGACTTATTGAAACCCATTTTACTTCTTGAATAATCCTTCCCCAAAATAGGGTCAAAGAATCAATGCTCCTAAGAATTAGAGATTAAATTATTTTTATTCCTGGATTTCATTAGAATCATCTAATTTTTCTTTCCCTTTATGATTTTTTGAAGAAATAATATATTTCTCTTTCCAAAATTTGTAATCCGCATGAGCCTGTGCATCAAACTCCATAGAAGATAAACTACCATTAGAGTCCTCCCTAACATGTTCATCAAATATTCCCATAAATAATGCATCTTTAAAATAAATTCAATTAGTAGTTATGCGGAAATCCTCTGTAGTGTCATCCCAAGATAAAATGGTACTTATTATTCACCTAAGCATGAGAAACAAACTCAGAGACATATTTTGGAAAATATCCAAGAGTTAGAAAATTAGTTCATTTATCTTTCAGAAGATATTCAAGATGAGGACATCAGGTTACCTGAGAAGACCCTTCATCAACTTGGGTATTTCCTCATGGGGATTTGAGAGTCTTAGAAGTAGAATCAGGCCTAACATTATATCTAATATGGTTCTTGTTTTGATCATCAATGTACAAGACAGGACCATGTTCTCCCTTCTTATAACAGTGATGTAAGTCATAACCTCTAATCTGACAATTAGAGCAAACCATATCTCTTCTACACATAGAATTAGAATGAACAATAATTCAAAAAGACTAAAAAAATGGTGGTGTTTATTCAAACTCAATTATAATAGTGATATCATCATGTGGAGTGGAAATAACCACCTTATCAATCAAGGTAGAAATTAAGTAAACTTCTACTAAAACTCTTGCATAATGACTAAAACTAACCCTTTAAATGGAATTATTCTTCTTAATTGGAATTACTATTTCATATTCAATTTCATGCAAAATTTAAGGATGCCATAATACCCAATTTAGACCATGAATTTTAATCCAAACCTTTCCTCTCATTAGAAATAGAATCCCCATGTGTAGCCTTTTCTTACCCTCTACACATGGGAAACCCAGTCCCCACGAACATGTTACTCTAGAGAGATCCATAGTCAGGAAGGAGCTATTTCCAGCTATGATAGCAGAGCATCCTAGAGGGTGACATCCTTATCAATGATGGTTTGACACAGAAATCCATCAGCATGGGTGGGTTTCACATCATTTTTCCACCAAATTAGGGACCGGGTGACCAGTCGAGACGAGCGAATCTAGGGGAAGTAGAAATTATCCCATGATAAAGCTCCTAGGAATTAAACACTACACCTCCCATAGAAATTTTTTTATCACCTCTTTCACCATTGTGCCACCACTAAAGTGGATTAATCCAAACCTATGAGTAAGTATCATATCAATCATTAATATTTAAGTTTAACTTCCTATAATGAACCCATTGGGTACCCAAACATGGTTTGATTGATCTTGTACTCCAATATTGTTGTTTCATCTCCAAAGAAGGGAATAAAATGTGAAAGAATCCATGTCTCAGTGAGACACACTTGAAATCTTTGAAACCCCAAAAAATGGCTAATCAAGAAACTAGATCAGCAAATTTGTAGGAAATACGAGTAATGATGAATTAGGAAATACGAGTAATGATGTAGAATCCTTGGGTGAACTAAGGAAAAACATCTCCCCTTCTACTGTAATTAATGTATATGAATATACTATTAAATTTTTTACTAATATACATTTGATAATTTTTTATATATAAAATTATGAAAATAAGATTCATTTTTTATTAAAATGTATATATTATATTTACATATATATTTATTTTAATTTAAATCTTATTTGAAAATATATAAATATTTATACATAAATTAAATTTCTCACTAAGACCATTATTAGAGCTAGAAAATAGAACAGATAAAGGTTTTACTTTTATCAGGGCTAAAAAATAACTGAAAATTGGGGAATTTTATCAGTGCTAGTAAAATGTGCATAAAATGGTACCCTTTTATCATCATTTTTGTTAGCACTAAAAAAGATAACTTTATCAGCACTTTTTTTGAGCACTGATAAAAGTCCCACCTTTATCAGTGATTTTTATCTAGTTTTGTTAAAGGTCAGTATAGTATAAAGTGTGATCTATGGTATTCAACAAATATTTATTTTTCCTTTTCATGGCATTCTCACAAGTATTAAAAACTTGACATTTTTTGGATAACACATCTCTCCATCTAATATTTAAATGGTGAATAAGAATTACTTCTCTTTCTTACAACCATCTTTGATGATGTGATGTATTTTTTAGAATATTTCTCAACCCATATTTTCCTATACATTTATTTATAACCTATAATAACATATGAAATATAATTCATGAAAATATAATTAACTAGGTCATTAGTTACATTTTTCGTGGGTTTTTAGTGGATTTATCCTTAAATAATTTCAAGATATTAATTCCACTATAAGAGGATATTTATAAATCAATATCCTTTCCGAAGTATTCATGAAAATAATTATTTTCTCAATTTATTGAGAAGTTTCAATTTATGTTTTCTATTGACTTTTCAGTTTAATTTTGATCTTAAGACACTTTAGGTTGATGATATTCATACCAACCTCAATTAACTTTTCATATTTTGAATTTGATCCTCATATTGTATCTTCAATTCATGTAAAAAAATAAAATCTCTTTTAATCATCTAGATTTGATTTCTAACTGATAATTCATGACACTAGTGGTTTATTTTTGAATTTCTTACCATTCGGGGATCATTTATTCCCAAACATTCAAAATCAAAAATTTCTCACAAACATTACTTTTCAATTATTAAATCATAGAAAATATTTTATTAAAAAGGGTTATATTTTTTATTTGGCTTTCAAAAGTTTAGTTAGAGTATTTCATTTTTGAAACCATTTATCCAATGACTTTTATATTACATTAATTTTCAAATCCAGCTATGATTTTTCTTTCTGTATCCCTATTATGTATGTGACTATATATATAAAAATATCAATAGATGCATTTTTTAAATAGTCCTTTACTTTAGAATAAAAATCATTGAGTAATTCAATGTACACATTATCTTAAAAACTTATAGTGAAATCTTAAAGTGAATACCTATCAATAGATATAACATATCCATTTCCAATTTGACTACATTTAATTAGTGGTTCACCATATTTCTATTCTGAGTTATTATCTAATTTATTTTCCACTCTCTTCAATATTTTCTTCAATTTTTTTTCAAAAACATTATTGTTAGCATTGACAAAAATGGGAATTTAGTTTTCTATTTGATGTAATTATAAATCTTCTTCCTTATTCTTTGACTAAGTCTCCTAACTGACTTATTCTAATAAAAAAAGCATATATGTATGATAAAAAATTAGGATGAAAAATTATATCCAATCAGTGGTATAACCTTAAGTTCTGATATTAATTGAGATACCTAGGTGATCTTGTAGTCATGCGAATAGGGGTGAATATTGTGTGATCAGTTTTACAGAATTCTTTCCATTTTTTCTTTTATATGTTTTTATATTCAAACTTCTACACCTATTAGGATTAATGAATCTCGTACATCATCAAAAACATTCAAACCATATGAAATACAAATAGAAAATTAATTGCAACACATTGTATTATTATAAGTTCCATCCCATTGTGGGTGACTAAATCCTTATTATGTTTCAGTATAATCTAAGACATAGATTATACACTATAATCTTGTAATCAATTTCAAGTAGGTTGGACAAAGTTTAAATCAACATCCCAAATCTTTACTATATTATACAAGTGAAAAAATATTTATATTACCTCTCTATATTATTAAAAGATTATATTGACTCTTAATGGTCTTCATTATACTCACTGTTTGGGATTGGATTATAGGTATAGCCACTAATCTTTAATGGTTCTTCCGAATAACTGTTGTACAAGATCTTATGTTAACACTAGGATGACTATACATCAACTGTAAGATCTATTTCTTTAATAATAGGACTTTACATCCAATTAATATACAAATATATCTTCATACAAGTAGGTGTTTTACTACTCTAAATTAATTGTAGATGAAACTTCTGATTCAACTCACTATATAATCAGAATATATAACTTTTGATACTTTTCAACTTAATCAACATAACTTCTGAACTATATTTAGGATTGGGAAATTCGGTCTTGCTTCATAAAATATTTTACTTTTTCATCTAGAGTTCTCAAACATAGAATCTTCATAAGCTTCTCATGAACTTTCGTGGTGGATCATTCAATTGTAGCAGACGTAGCATCAACTCTCCATGAAACCCCTAACATAAAGGTAAAATATGATTCAATCCAAGACATGTGCATCTCTTATTTTAAGTGTCCTTCACTACCGTGAATCCCACACATTGAAAATACCTTTTTGTGGGTGCTCCTTTATCATTAAGAACATATTAATAGGGAATTAGTGAAATTCACTGGTGTATCTATTTGCCGCATATATTTTTCTTTGACTGTATATTGTTTCTCTATTATTCCCGATGCTAACATCAGTTCATACTTCCACCCTACCTCTGATCCTATAAATAATCTTTTCTTCAACTCTAAACTTATTTTTTAGACATATATAATATTATAAACTCCATTTTCATGGAGTCCATCCACTAATTTTCTCGTAGTTGGCTCCTCTAATGGTGGATTAGCACCAATTTTTTTATACTTTTAAAGTTATATATATTCTATTTTCTATAATTCTACCCAACCTTTCCGATATTCTCAAGAACCTTCCAATGGAAGAAACTCAATACTTCAATATCATCTTTTTATAATACTCTTCATCAGCCATGGGGAAATTCAAGATCTTATTTTCAAAGTCTCCCATCAATAGGTTCATTCTAAATTAATCAATCATGAGCACACATGGACTTTCTATCATTTAAGAATATTGACAACAAATACAACTTCAACTACATCAATCCATTTAAGTTGTTCATATTTATTTATGTATATCTATATTAATATACGTAGATATATATATATATATATATATATATATATAATTATTGGTGTTGTGATTCGAATCCTATTTGATATACCCAGAAAATCTCATAATGAAACAAAAGAAAAGGTAAAAAAATAGGGATTCAGGATATGTATGTATATAAAATATGTGTGTGTGTTTATATTTGTGTGTATATATAAGTGGATGTGTATGTATGTATATGCATGTGAATGTATATGGATATCTATATTAATATATGTAGACAAATATATATATATATATATAATTGTTGGTATTGTGATACAAATCCTATTTTATATACATTAAAAAGTTCATAGTGTGACAAAAGAATAAAAATAGTGAAAAAATGAGGGGTCGGTATATGTATGTATATAAAATATATATGCATGTGTATGTTGATATATTTATGTGTATGTATGTGTATGTATGTATATGTATGTGTATGTATGTGTATGTATGTGTATGTATGTGCATATATATGTCAGTGTGTGCGTGTGTGTGTTAATGTGTATGTGTATGTAAGTGTTTGTGTGTGTGTAAGTGTATGTGTATGTATGTTTGTGCAAGTGTCTGTGTGTGTGCACATGTGTATGTACATGTTTGTTTATATATATGTGTGTATTTGTATGTGTGTGTGTGTGTATATATATATATATATTTGTGTGTGTTTATATCTGTATATGTGTATATATGTGTATGTGGATTTCTGAATATATATGTATGTTTGTGTATGTGTGTGTATGTGTATATATGTGGATGTGTATGTGTATGTTTGTATATGTATGTATAAATATGTGTATGTATGTGTATGTATGTGTTTGTATGTGTGTGTCTGTGTATGTATGTGTTTATGTATGTACGTGTATGTATGTTTATATGCAAATATATGTGTGCATGTGTATGTGTATGTATGTGTACATGTATGTGTGAAGGTGAATGTGTATGTATGTGTATTTGTATGTATGTGTATTCATGTGTATGTATGTGTATGTATATATACATATGTATGTACACATATGTATGTGTATTTATATGTAGGTGTATGGATGTGTGTGTTTGTATTTATGTATAAATATATATTATATAACATGAATAGAAATGTTGTTTATCTGAATTTAAATTTTTAGCGCTAATGAGGAATGACTCTTACATAGGTGTACATGGTTGTTAATATTTTAATATATATATATATATATAAGTATTCATTATTATAATATTAAATATCTCTCCATTTATATAATTAATAAAACTTTTGAAAATAATATTAAATATATTAAAATGTGATTATTATTAATATTATATTTATAATTATGATTATATAAATTTTTATAATTAGTAATTTATTATAAATATTTTATATTTACTTATAATTTTCAATATTTATTTATTTTTATTTAAATATTTATTCACTTTTAATATTATTTTTATTTATATAATTATTATTATTTCTTCATTTTTTTTAATATTTTTTATTTATTCATTTTTAATATTGATTCATTTAGTATTATTTAAGTATTTTTAATATTTATTATAATTTATTTATTTTTATTGTTTATTAATTTAATATTTTTTTACAATATTCATTTTTTTAATATTTACTTATACATATTATTTATTTTTAATATGTTTTAAATTTATATAATTAATATTTATTCATTTTTAAAATTTATTCATTTTTATTTTTATACTTTTTAAAATGTTTATAAAGTTATTTTTTATTTTTTATCATATATTTATTAAATATTTGGTATTTTAATGTAATTTTTAAAATTAATTCATTTTCATTTTAAAATTTATTAATTTTTAATATTTTAATAATTTATGTAAATAATTATAAAATTATTAATTATAACTGTAGAATTAATAATTACTCTTTTTAAATATTTTTATTTATTCAATTTAAATATTTCTTATGTGTTGATTTTTTAAGGTAAAACCCTTGTGTATCATTAAAAAACCTTAATTATTGATTAAATTTCTTATGTAATAGATATTTATTAACACTAACTTTAACATTGATAAAAGGTGCTTTTATCGATGTATTTTTAGCACTGATAAATTCATGTCTTTATCAGTGCTAAATTTCTCACTCATAAAAGCTTTCATTATCACCCTTTATTGTTTTAGTGTTTATATATGATACTTTTAAATCAGTGCTTTGGGTTAACACTAATAAAATTCATTCCCTCTTTTTAAAAAAACCCTAACAATTATGCTACCCCCCCCCCTCACCATTTAATCTCTCATGGAACCAAACCTTTGTAGAAACCTCTTGAACTTTTTGGACCATTCGATACTCAAAACCAAAGGTATGTTGTTTGTAACTTATTTGTGAGGATTTCTCCCGATCATTAATAAATTTTTTACATATTTTGTGTTATTCTTCTCAAACAAGTTTCCTGTGTGGTTCACCAACTTTGTTTACCAAAATATCACTCAAATAATCTATACTACTCAAAACCACAACATAATCTGCTCTAATAAACCCATCTTTTCCCTTTCCATCAACCAAATGTCCTTTTCTATTTTCACTTTTCAATCAAGAAAAAACTTCTTCATCACAAGTATTTTTCTTTGTATTATTAGGGTGAATACAATACTAACTCATGAACCATTTTTTAAATTTTCCCAATATATATGAATATTTTGGATTAAAACCACTTATTTATGGATGGATGAGTTATTTCTAAATTAGTATTTATCATGATTTTAAAATTAGTCATCAACTACAGAAATTAATTTTGAAAACATATCAAATAAATAGTAAAATGAATTAAATAAATTTTATAGTGATATGTTTTGTCTATTTTATTTCCTATAAAACTTCAATAGTGGGTCAAAACCAATGAGTTTCCAATTTTACTAGGTAAAAAAATAGGTTATACTTTAAAAAATTTATATTATATAAAGGGAAGTTTATTCAAACTATATTTATTAAGATTACAGTATATATGATCCACAATTTAACCTGTTTTTTATTTTATTTTTTAAATAATATAGAAAACAATTCTATAGAAAATTCAAAGTTTGAATGTTCTTGAAATAAATAAGTAAATAAAAATTATTGAGTATTTTGATAGTATTAAATTATTTTTTATTATAATAATAAATTTCACTATCTCCCTTGAATAATCCAATTTAAAATTAGAATTAATTGTGATTTTTATCTTCTTTGGAAAAAAAATAAGTGTAATTATACTTTTATTCATATAATTCTCTATCTTCATATGTTCCAATAATTTTTTGATATAATAAAAATTTATATAAAATTTAATGACTATCAAATTTTGAATGTGATTGTATTTAGAAAAGGAAAAAAAATTTGTTTTGTAACTAGATAATATTGATTGAATTTTTTTATTATAATCAAAACACTTTTGAGGAAAATTGAAAAACCACAAATATGAATTACAAACTCTATGAACCAAAAAACCCAGACCAAACTAAAGGGACCGAACCTCCCAATCCAATAGAAAAAGATGAAAACACTCACCATTGCCTAACCACTCAACAAGATGTCATGCATATGAATGCACGAGCTCGAAACCGATGACATATCCATACCCTCTCAATCAAAAAATTTTGAATGGCATGCACTGATGAAGGTTTACGCTTTGGTCCCCATCTAGAGTAGGCCCCTTAGAATGCTGGTAGAACACCTCTAAGCAATGTTAAAAAACAAAAAAAATCTTCTCCAAAAGTCACAGAACCTGAACGGGCATGCTTCCCAATCACTCAACAGATTCCACCCATTTAATCAGAATCTTTGAAGGATAGTTTTATATTACCAGAAACCTTTTCCCAAAACAAATTCCAAGAGATAGAGGATACCTGGATTCTTGGGACAGTTGACAACAGATTTTCAATTTCAAAAGCCAGCTGATCTGAGGTCTGTATGTACTCTTCAAGGATGATCTTCCCTTTATTGAATCCCCCCACAAGAATTATTTCTTGTTTATCAACCCAGGAGTATTATTCCTCATTGTGAGTATCACCTTTAAAGACCTCCCAATCATCTTAGTTTCCTCCTCTTCAGACTTATTCAACAATAATACCTAGTTCACCACCTCTTCTTCATATCTTAGTAATAATTATAGAGTCTGTTTATCCACAACCTCTAATTCTGATTTTGTGTAATTTATTTTCTTTACGGATCGAGTCTCCAAGGGAGAAGGTAATGAGGATTAATATTTCCTACTTTTCCTCCTTCTATTAGTTCTGTTACTCCTCAGACTTGCATCTTCCCCAACTAAGATAACAGGATCAGTTCTATTTGTTTCTACCGCATGTTCCCCATCTGCATTAATTGGGAATCTAAGATCAGAACACAAAACAACCTCTAAAAGACCTTTAAAGCTATTTATTAGCTTAATTGGGTTGAGGGTCCTTGAAAAATCTTCCCCTGGCTGCCCAGCACTAACAAGACTTTCCAGTTCCTGCCTTCCCTTACCAGAAACAACTTTACCTGACCTTAGCACCTCCGCATAGGAATCAACCGCCTCATCCACCTCTCCCTATGCCCTCTATTCCATAGTAGTTGAACCCACACCCAATGGAATTGCCTCACGAATAGCCTCGTACTGAACCAAACCATCCCCCACTCTTACGCCCTCAAAATGAATCAACTCCTTACCCTAAGAAAGGCCTATAAGATCCTACATCATCTTGTTAAAAACTACCAAGACCGTCAGATTAACCACCAGTTCCAGTGCCTTCTCCCCCATATACGCATCATGACTATCCTTCAAAGAACCATTGGGTATCACTGGGTGATAGTTGGACCACTTCTCGTCCTGAGACAACAAATCCTGAGACACATCCACCCCATCCAATTTTTTTGTGTTGACACCCCGCCCACTACCTTCTGAACCCCTAGCCAACTGTTTTGGCGAGCCAACCACATCACAGGCCTCTGAAGTAATATCATTGCCTCTACCCCCCCCCCTTCCTAGTAGGTGTAAGATCTCCTCATCGATAGTTATCCATATAATGTCCCAGCTGATTGTAGGTAGAACAGAAGTCCACCCAAGTCTCATAGACAACCCGCTTCTTACACCTATATTCCTCATCGACTTTAACCCAAATATACTCAAAAATAATCCTTGAAATGTCCATTTCCACACACACCTACGAGTTGATGGGATGACATATTAATTCGGTTCAACTATCAAAACAGAAAAATCTACCCACGAGATTTCCAATCATCCTAATGACATAATGATTTTGAAACGGAAAAGGTAAATTCATAAAACTCACCCAAACCACGGCAGTAGGAGAGTCTCTCTTCATATGGACATCAAAGTTCCAACAAAATAAGAAGAAATGATATTTGTTGAAGTTGTGGGGGGAATTCGAGTAGGAAAGGATGAGGTCCTCCTCTAAGGTGAACTGAATCATAATATGGTGTCTATCCAGCAACCCCACTATTGCCCTCTCCTGAAAGTTCCAAGAGTCGAAGATGAACTGGAAAAATGAATTTATCGAGGGTTTCCACTAATTAAACCGATCCCCAAAGGTGAGGTTAAGAAGATATGTGGTTTAAGTGAACTCGAAATTCGACAACTGAAGATTCGGGAACCCATCAACCAGATTCAGGACTCTAGGGCATAAGGATGCTTTTAGGAAAGGAGGCAAAAAATCAGAGTTAGAAAATGGGTGGAATGTTGGCCCAGCTTTTATAAATGATTTCAGAGGTCCCTCCCCCACAGAGAGGGGAGGGACCAATATGAAATCGGTCATCATCGCTATGATGGAAGCATCGCCACCGTCGTCGCTACAGAGCGCAATGTATATTAGTTAAATAATAATTGTAACTAGATAATAAAACACATATTAATATAAGAAATTGAGATTACTTTTATTAAGTATGTGTCTGCGTATTTATTTATTTATTGTTAAATATGAATATTATTGAACTAGATAAGATGAATGTGTATAAAAAATATATGTATGCCAATATTATGACAAAAGAGTATGAGGATGGGGTTAAACAGTTCATCAAGCCTAAAAAGAATTGTGGAAATGGCCCTTCTAAAATCATTCATTCAGGTTTATATTACTATTATTCAAGAAGAATTTATCCAAAGGAGTTGGAAGAATAATTAATCTTTCCTGGAAAAGATCATTATTATTAATGTTGGACTGAACATAGGGAAGAATCGAATGTAGCTAATGAGTGGGACAAAACTATGATTTATGGATGATTTGATATGAGTATGACTATAAATGATGGTGGATATTGTATTGAGTAAATGAAAGTAAAGGTTTGAGATGACCTCTATGATTTTCCAAAGCAATCAGAAGTTAAATTTTTGTGCGAAGATGTAATTGTATGTTGGTTTTACTAAATATACAACATTTTTAGCCATATTTAATCCAAAGAATTTGAAAGATGGAAACATATGGATTGAAACCATATCTTGAATGTCCTATTACGATAATATAGATTCATTATCTAATATATGATATTAAATGAATGTTATGTTCAATATGTATGATCTCTTAAATAACACATGTCTATACAAATTTTAGATCCCATATTAGTTAGAGTCCCACTAATAATGGGGTGAATCAATGGTACTCATTTTTATAAATTATTTATTTTGAATTAAATATATATGACATATTAAATTTTTGATCTACTATCTTGAATCTATTTATCGATCATATGAAAAAATAGAAAGAACAAACAACACAAAATAAATTTTTACAAAGTTAAGCCATGATGTGACACCCTAATCCTTATCATGATCAAACTTTGTTGAGCCAAAAATTTTATTATCATTATAAATTTATAGTGATCACAAATGTAGTATGAGTCACATGAAATGCATTACTAGGTACCATAAACTCACAAAATGGAAAGTATCATTCACTTCCCATAATATGTATGACATTATTTAGACAAGAACCACTAGTTCTTAAAGGATTCTTCCTTCACTCTTGAATGAATTATATCTTCAATAAATCAATAGATACCTCAACATTAAGAATGATATCTAATTCTATAATTAATTCATCTAACTAGATGGTTTCAATGTTATTATATTCACATCATCCTCTCCCCACAATTATTCAAGATGATCTACCCATTCTTGAGAATATGCAATCATGAATTAGGTCTCCTACCTCCTTAACAATAAGAGTTTGATAATAAATATATGAAATAGATTTCCTCATACTCTTCATAATCCCTTAACATAGCATTGGTTGGTCTATTCGGTTCTTCTCCCTCACTTTGATATAGTTTATCATTAATGGATCAAAGTATCAGCTTCATCTTTGAATTCTAGAACATTATCTATCTTCTTAATTTTTAAACTTTTTATATTCTCATAATTTTTACAAATATTATTTCCATAATATAATATGGAAATTCTTATATATGTCCAACTTCATATAATATTTTTGGTTAAGTTCCTAGAAATATTTTAGATTGATCATGATTATAAAATTCAAATTTTTAATTTGAATTTTCCAATAAAAAATTTCCAAGATCTTCTCAGTCCGTCTTCATTTAAATACCAATTAATAATAATCATTTTAATTATCCTTAAAATTTATTATATTTTCATATTTTAAACTCTAAAAAATCTATAGAATTCAAATAATTATTCTATGAAAGTATGTTGGTTCATATTCACAAAGATTCCTGGTGTGGTTCCCTCAATTACAGCACAATGGGTTCTCATATTCCAGAATCACCCATGATATTTGATACTGTATTATCAACTTGAGTCATGATAATTTAATTAGTCATGATTTTTATTCGATGAATATCATCACCTTCAGTTTTGTCTGACTCTATTTCATTAGAATACAAATTATGGAAGCACCTGATATTCAATCTTTATAATGACTCAAAATTTATTTCAGTACCACCCACCAAATGAATCATATGGAGTGGACAATAACTAATATAGATTTGGTTGTTCCTTCTTTAATGACTCATATTAATTCAATGAGACACTTATAAAAAGTCATGTAATGACTCATATACATTCTTACAAATGAATCATATGTGTATGTTCAAAATAACATGTATGTAGTCTAAAAACGACTCATACATTGGTCAAGAAAGAACTCATATGAATCAATTCACATGAAATGTAAACTAACTATAATAAATTAAACATAGGATTTTACTTTTCCATATTTCATTCAAAAAATCCATAATATATCTAAGTAAAACATATAGAGAAACTAATTAATTTTTATGATGCTCTGAAATCTTGAATAACTCATAAAAATCCTTTAATTGGTATATGGTTTAAGGAATTTTTCATATTTTCAATTAACTATAAAATATATGACTCATATGCTTTATATCATGACTCATACATAGATACGCTTACCCATTTTAAGCCCCTTCACTTCCATTATAAAATTATAGAGCCTTTGGAAACTTATCTACAACCACTTATAATTGACTCCTCTAACAACTGGTTGAAAATAAATAAATCCTACTTCAACAATTACATTGGTAACTTCAATAAACCCCTTTGGATATGTTTTCAACCATCATCCAACTCTTGAAAAAACTCAACATCACACAAGAGACAACTAATCACAACTTATCTCATAGAATATGTTACTTGACACCACACCATAAGATCATGTAGTGTATTTGAGAGACATTCACCTCTCGGTTGTAATCAAGTTTTTGACAAGTAATTGAGATGCTCACCCCCTTAACACCAACACTCACTACTGAATTTTTCTCTCCCCTTTTAATAATATAAATATCTCCTCAACATAAGTAGATAATAGATGAACTTTTTCCCCCTCAATGAAAAATAGTTTTACCCATATTCTCCACCTTTGACAACATGATAAAAATCTATGTGGGGGTGGATTCCCAAATTCTATTAAGAGAAAGGAAAGGGATGAACACTCATATTCATATTTATAGTATCAAACCTATCTTTTGTCATGGCCTTAGTGAATATATCATCCAATTGGTTTTGAGTAGGAATAAATTATAGAATTATTTCACTATTGTAAACTCTCTCTTTAATGAAATGAAACTATATTTCAATGTTATAGACCTTTATTATTGGACCATATTATTATAAAGGTAAATAGAACTATTATTATCACATAAAATTCTGAGAGTTTTTTCGATATTCACCCTCAAATATTCAAGTTGATCCTTTATCCAAATCATTTGAGTGAAATCAGATGTATAAGAAACATATCAAACCTCTATAGCACTGTTGACGCTTCTTTCCATCATAGAGTCCAACGAATGGAAAAGGGGGATACCTTAAGCACAAATAGGGTCACCGTTTGAAGAATATCAAAACAAATGACGAATTCATAGACTTAGAGCCCATTTAGATTGAGGCGTGCAAGTCACTTGCACGCCGCACAAGTCACTTGGGCGCCACCTATGGGTCGTACAACTCACTTGTGTGCCCTATTTAATTTTTCACCCAAGGTGCAAGGTGGCCTATAAATAGCCCCTATGGTCCCCCATTTCAAGGATTAATTTTTCAAAAGTCAAATTCAAGCTCTGGTCACCCTAGTCTTCAACTCAACTCTTCCGAAAGCTTCTAAGGTAACTTTTTACCTAAAATGGAAGACCTGAAGGAGTATAATGAGGCCTAAGTGTTTAGAATTTGTCAACACGTGTGCGACTAAGTGTCCAGACCTTCTTAAAAAAGGAAACACGTGTGCGTCACCCTACCCTTTATATGAAACTTGTGCGCCACCCTTTTGGAAACATCTTAGGATAATACTAAAGGCTTGAGTTAAGTCTCTCCCAAGTATTACCCTACAGATTCTTCGTCACCCAGGTGAACCCATACCATGCCAGTACACTTTCATGGCCAAGACTTGTGTGCCAACTTCATTTGTTTTCTTCTCTCCTGTTCACCTCTCCACTTCAAGATATTAGCCCTTGAACCCCTTTTCAAAGCCATTTATGGCATGCTTCCTTTCTTGGATTCCTTATCTAAAAGGAATTCTGTGAGAACCTCTCCCAAAACCTTGTGATTTACAAGATTTATGTCACTACGGTTAGAGGTTTCCTACATATAACCTCATCCTTTAAGATGAGATGATATTTTAATTTAGGGCCTCTTTCTCAAGAGTAAGTCCCAAGTTCCCTTGGTTCGGGCCTCCTTCTCGGGAATAAGCCCCAATCATAATTCCTTATCATGGGACTCCTTCTCAACAGTAAGTCCCAAGTTCCCTTAACCTGTTCTTCCTTCTCAGGAGTAAGCCCCAGTCATAATTTCCTTTAACATTGGGCATCCTCCTTGAGAGTAATCCTCAATCTTAATTCCTTTAATTTGGGAATCCTTCTCCAGAGTAATCCCCAATCTTAATTCCTTTAATTTGGGCCTCCTTCTCAGGAGTAAGCCCCAAGTTATAAGTCCCCTTTAATTTGGGCATCCTCCTTAGGAGTAAGCACCAGGTTAAAACTCCAAATCTCCATAAAGTAAAAATACATTTATGGACCTAGCTTATGGGCTTCTTTCTTGAAGTAAGTCCTGGTCTTCATCTACTTGGGTAGTCATACATACATATTCCCCACATCATTTCTTGTGACTACATCTTTTATGGAACAAATATCCGATTTACTTATACCTCTTTTTTCTCATAATAATCATGGCTCACATGAGCTTAGAATCTAAAAGTAATTACGACATCTCTTTTTGGGCCATTAGCCATGCATAAGCCCTATACTTCTTCACCCGAACTATGTGGACATTGATCTCTACCTTAAAAGTAGAGTACGTAGGAATCCTTTCTAAGGTCCAAGCCCATCATTCATTAATTCTTTTTCATCCCATATGATGTTAAACTATATCCTTCTTATCGAACTATGTGGGTTCTGATTCCTTTTTAACGAGGATACGTAGGTTACCCATTTACGGGTACCATCCCAACCTTGAAATAATCCATGTATTTATGAATGAAAATAAACTTCAAATGCCCCACCAAGTGGCTTTAAAATCAGTATGGTCATCATAATGACCAAGAGATTTCTATATAATCTATTTAAGGATACCATTGACTAAGAATATCTAATATATATGGATGATTCTCCATCGATGAAGAACCTCAAATACATATAAAAGATTCTCTAAATCCCATACATATCAATCATCGATTGCCAAATCTAAAGGAAAACTTATTTTCATACTTGGTGAATTAATAAGGATTCATGAACATAACTTAAATCTATAAGAGAGTCCTAGAGTAGGAAATAATTCCCCCCAAAAAGGTGTGATGAGCCTGACCTCCCATCCTCTCGACTAATGAAAATTCTTAAGCCTCATTGATCTATAACTAATGAGAACCTACCTTTGGAAAGTAGGTCCAAATGAATATAGAATCATTGGGTGTTTCTGGTTCTATGAATAAACCCATTATAAACCGATTGGAAAGTTTGAACCTTAAACAAACAAGGTCATCCCCATTTACAAATGAAACAAAAAATGTTGAACCCGAAGTGAATACTTAACCAAGTTAAATTATGTTTTAATTATCTGTTAATCCCCTATTAAACTCAATATGAGGGCCAACAAAGCAATCAATAACATATGTGCTCATCCAAAAGATGTATCATGGCCAGACTTATCTTAATTATGTCTGATATATCAAATAGGTACTCTTTTTTAAGATCTCTCTACAATACAAAAATGACTTCTTTAAGGTTCACACCTGTGAATTCCTCATCCGCTACTCCTTCTAGATACTCATCCGCTCTGAGGATGACATCACCTACTCAGCGTCTTCAACGTTGGGTCTAAAATGAATTGGTGAGGGAATACCATCAACACGCTACCATCCTGACTCTAGAGGCCGCTCTACAAGACCTCCAAGTTAACAACTCACCCTGGTTGTCTGGACAGCGATGACCAGTGGTCAAGAAGCAGGTGGTGCCGACCACCGTCTCCAACCATTTCAGATCTTTATCCCCAGAATACAACAACCACTCCCTCCCATATTACAGGGAGGTGAATCAAGAGGTCACTCAAGGCCTCACTTCAAGAATACAAGAGCCCTTCATAAGTACTCCCACCAATAATCGCCACCAGACTCGTATGGTAGTGCACCCTCAACATGATGGGGGTATCACCTCTAGGTGTTTAGCTCACGTTCCTCAGACCCGAGCACACAAGATGAACTGTCAGAGGTGAAATTCGGCCAACAGGGAGTAGGTTGTTACCTCTGACCCCTCTAGAGAAGTCCATCAACTTAAGGTGATGGCAAACAATGAGCGGGCATATACACCCGTCCGTCCTAATTTCATTGTCCAGCAGACTCGTCTGGAAGTAACACACCAATACCACCAGGAAATTCTGGCAGATTACTATAGGCAATCACATACACTTATTTATAAATCATCAGACAGTCAGCAGGCTCGTCTGACGGCATCCAAAGAAGCCTGCCAACCAAATGTGGTGACAACCTATAAACAGGCACATACACCTTCTTACACTCATTAATTCTTCTAGCAGTATCATATTCCAGTATTGAAGGAATTTCATCAATCATATTCGGTGGAGAACAATACTCAGGCACATACACTAGTAATTAATCAATCTAACCAACAATCTCGTTTGGTAGCACCCAGAGATGTCAATTAGAAAGCTCCAATGACAAACAAGAGGCAGACACAACTTTCTTCCCCCACACATGAGTACTATCAAAATTCAATGACAGGAAAAGGAGGACAGAAGCAAGAACACACACCTACTCCAAAAATGGAATGGACGTATATTCCCATTCTGGAATCTGAAGTTACCAAGCACATTCTGACAATGGTGAAAGAGCAGAAGAAAATTCCTGCTCATATTCTGGATACCTGTCAGAATATTATAACAACTTCAGCGACATCATAAGGAAAGAAATAGAAATCTATCCCTATTAGTAGATTGACTCATCAACATGTCATGCCAGAGTAGATACACACCTCTGTTCCAGTCCAAGAGGGTCGTGGGGCATACTCCCCCATGTCATACAGACAATCAAGTCGGGCACATACACCCGATTTAAATAGAGATAGCCATCCTAACCTGACCATTTCTCTTGAGCAGGCACACACACCTTCCCATAATAACCACTCTCATTAACAAGTGGTTTCCAATGTGAGTAAGAAGGTGTCTAGGAAAAATACCCATCCAACATAGTTAAAAAATCAATATCCAATCTGCAATGAGGCCTTGATCAATTCTAGAGTTCTTGAATCCCTCAGACAATCATCTATTACAACTCAAGATTCTACTCTCTCATTTCCAAATTTTGTAAATAACAATAATAATTCTGAAGGTCTTCATCAGACACTTCCTCTTGAAGGCTTACTTCATGAAAATTTGGTCAATCTCGAAGCATCATATTTAGATGAGAGCCACGATAACCCTATGTGTGGCCATAAGACCAAATAGAAAAAGGTTTCATATTTTGTTGTAACCCACCATGGTGGTCCTCCCCATAATGATGAATTTATCTAAGAAATCCCTCTATACAGTAGTAATTCGCATTGCCTGGAAAATTCTAAAATAGAAAATGTAGTAACGATAAATCCCTCTTATCTTGAGGCACTTGCAAATGCCAAGCCAGTCATGTCTGATGCCTTACTGCTAGTAGGTGAAATAATTTCTCAATCAGAAGATAGCACAGGGTGTAGTTCATTCTCCGAACCACCCCTGGGTCATTCATATTCTAATTTGACAAATGAATTCTCTACCAATCTTGTTGAATCTAATGAAGCAACAAAGAAGCACCAGCTTTGGTCCAATCAGGTAGAATAATATTTATCAAATGACAAAGAGGAAGTGCTTAATATGAGAAAACAATTGGCTAAAGATGAAGTACCAGTCATGTTTTTGACTTTGGATGACTCTCAGTATGATATTCCAGAAACGTTGACAGAAGATTGTATTAACGATATTTGTCTCAACATATGGAAACCTCTTTGTCACTTAAAAGATAAAATATTACCTTATGATGAATATCAAAATCATGTTAAGGTAATAGAAGGGTTGCAACACCAAATTGACTTGGCATCTCTCTCAGTTTCTCAATATCCAAAGGATGAAAAGTAGCATAGAGCCCTTTAGTGTACATGCCTTGACGCATTAAAAAGGTTGTGTCAGTTAATTACCAATGCCCCATCTGGTATTAATATTAGGGGATGGGGTGTTCATGGAGAATTGCATTTCACTATGCTCTCCGGTCAAAAAATCATGCCAAAAGTGGTCTCATGCAATGTTATTGCCCATGGCTGGCCACAAATAACTAGTTTTGTGTGTAATCAAACGATTTCTCAAAAACAGGCCTCAACTAGTTCTTCCCAAAATCAGGCATATAAAGAAAAAGTTGTCGAATTACTCTTGCATCAAGAAAATGAGAATATCGAACAGGCTTCTCATTTAGAGCATGCACATCATTAGGTGACAGAGTGTCAGAAATAATACAATGGTCATCTGAGCCATGTGATTTGAGTGGATGTCGGATGATGCATCCAACCAATTTCCAGACTAAAATCTGTAAAATTAGGAGAGCTTTTAAGAAAGTTTCAAATGTATAATCTCAAGAGCCACCTCTTCTTTCTAGGATGGGGACTCTTTTAATCCAACCCTTGGAATAAACAGACAGGATTCAAGGAGTTGAGCAGGAAAAATAGGAACAGCGCCAGTCCACCAGGCTGGGGACCTTTTCAAATTCTCAATCTCTTCCTCAGTGAAAGTCAGTCTTCTCTCGATTAGGGAAGAAGCCACAAGAGGAATGCAGAGCCGAATTATCAGGAAATTCTCTCCAAATTATGGTTCATCAAGAAGTTCTTGAGGGATCAACCAAACAAAAGGTAATGCCTCATAAAGGACATGGAAGAAGACAGTATCGCAGAATAGCTGACAGAAGGGCTGCAATGCGTTATGCATCAATAAATGTCATCAATGTCATTGTCACAGATCCCCTAGAACATGAGGCTCTCTCAGAGGAATCAGATGAAGAAGTTCCTATTCAAGAGGTTGTTACACAGAAACAAATGAATAAGGTGTGTGTACACCGAAATCAAAGGCTTACCCCAAATCTAGGTATGCCTTCAAATAACCAACTCCCCCCTCTATGAAAGGCACCAACAAGGGGAAATTAAAAAATTCAGATTTTATCTCACTTTTTCGCTAGAGAAGGTCAATATCTTTCACTTGAAGAAAGACTTGCATAGCAAGAAGAAGAAATGAAGGAGTTAAGGAGGTTAAATGTAGAACTACTTCAAGGTAGTCTTCCTCTTAAGCATGATGGAGTTAATCAATCAAGGTAATTTGTTGCAGCTATTGGGATGGATCAAGAATATCCCCCTTTACAAGTACACCCTCACAGGTCCAATCCTATGGGTCATATTCCACAGCAACTGGCAATACTACCATTAGTGGAAGTATCGGTCGCCACACCCGTCCAAACTCTTGCACCTGCTCAGGTCCAAGATAAACTAGATGTTTCTCAAACATTAATGACTACCATTGAGTCATTAACAACTCAGTTAGAAGCTATGGAAAGACGATGTGCACCAGTTCAACAAGAAAAGAGAGCTTACCCTGAATGGGTGGATGCAATTCCTCCCCCATCAAATTTTGCGAATACCACATTCCCAATTTTTAATGGTTCTGTAGATCCAGAACAACACTTAACACATTTTGTTTCTTGTTGTGATCTTATGATGGGAGCTCCTCAAAAACAAGAAGTAGTTAAGCTCAGGTGTTTTGTGCAGTCATTACAAGGACGTACTTTTTTCTGGTATACAAGTTTACAATCTCGGTCAATTACTGGGTGGGAAGATCTCTGTCAAAAATTCTTTCTTCAATTTAGATGAACATTACCAAAGATGATAGTTTTTTTATCTTACCAACTATAAACAAAGGGAAAATAAAAGAGTTTCGGATTTTATTGATCGTTGGAAGGGATTAACATATTCCTTAAGTTTAGAACTCCCTCAAGAAGAGTTTCTACTAATCTGTGTGGAAAATCTACGTGATGAATTACACACACCATTGATCCCTGTCAAATACACAGGAGGGTTTCGAGACCTTACTTCAATCACTCAGCAGATAGAAGACTCTCTTATACAGAATAGGGATAAAACTCGTGTAATTCCATCAGTTCTAGGAAGGAGAATAGTAAAGGCAGAAGCTTCTACAGTTACACTTAAACAAACACATGTACCTGCTTCTACTTCAAAACCTTCATCATATCAAAGGGATCCACCTCTTGAGTGTCAACAACGACGACTACCTTGTCAAGATGATCAAAGAGATCAAAGGAAAAAATAGTTTGAGGATTTAAAGAAAAAAATTTATTCTTTCTTGAATGAACAAGTTCATGGTTACTTCATCTTGGCTCTGGAAAACAATCTGGTTCAGTTTCTAAGGCCGAAAAAGGAAGGGGATGAAGACCTCCCCAATTATTACATGTTTCATCAGATGTTGGGGCATCCCATTCAAGAGTGTTTTGTCTTCAAAACCTCCAGCAAAAGATGGTGGACTCTGGACATGTAAAACTGAAAGGTTCTTCAGCCCAGGTAGCATGTGTTACTACTACTGATCCAATGGAATAAGGCGAGTGGTATTAAGTCAAAAGTAAAAACTATGCAGAAATATGATGATTTGATGGTTAGGAAAAGTATCAACCGAACTCATGCCATTTTATGAACATAATTGAATCAACCAATTGTGTCTTCTTCTATTTCTGCCACAGCATAACCCCCTTAATTGAAAGGAAAATCCTCAAAGAAGCAGCGTAATTTTAAGAAAGAAGATAAGTCAGAAGAATACGGTCTCGTGTCAAAGCCTAAGTTGTCTTTGACTCTAGCAGACTTTATTCCATATGCTTCAAAAGCATGGGCACCACCCCTCTAAATGGAACATCCTAAACTGGTTCATCAGGCAGAATCTTCATCAAATGAATAATTGATCTTTGGTTCTGTTAACATGATTCATTTAACGGATCCCTATACCAATGATAGTTTTGATCATGATGAGCCTAAGTTCCCTATATCTAACAGAGGAATTAGAGGAAGAGATAGAGGTCTAGGATATAGAGGAATATGTCGATATTCTAGAAGCCAGTATTTCAATCCTACCCCTTCTAGAACAATATATGCAGTAGAAACTTGTGGAAAATCCTTTCAGCGCGCTTAACAAGAACAAGAATGTTCTTCCACACATGGAAGATTCGGTCCTGAAACAGTTATTTTGGAGGACCGATTAGAGGTTACACCTTCTTCCCCTCAGCAAATAGATAGACTTAGTCGGTCTAATATACTGAAGCCATGATTTTTTCCAATTCCTACCCTGATACGGGATGCATATACTGACAAAGCATCAACTTCCAAGGCACCTAAAAAACCACATTTTCATGCTGGGAAACACAGACCTTTAGACTAAAAGTATGATATCTTGAAACATTTAGCCCATGTACCATCCAAGTTATCAATTCTTGATGCCTTGAATCTATCAAAAGATCTTCGAGAGGTTCTTATTGAGGCTTTGTCAAGTCCTCAAGAATTCGAAATTGAAATTTTTGTGGATGAGGTCTACCATATAGAGCATGATCCTAAAAAATGTCATGCAGTAATATCTTTTACATATGAAGATGAAGATGATGTTCTACATGGACATATAAATCCTTTGTATCTATCTAGAAAAGTCAATGACATAGACATCCGACGAGATTTCATTGATAATGGATCAGGAGTCAATGTCATTCCTATTCATACACTTTGTCGATTGGGCCTCCCCAAATATGATTTATCTCCTTCTACTTTGATGTTTCAAAGATATGATAAGAATGAACAAGAATATCTGTGTGAGATAATAGTAAGAATTCAGTTTGGAGACCTTGTTTCTAATTCAGATTTCATGGTTGTTCGTTAGGACATTGCCTTAAACATTTTTCTTGGAAGACCTTGGCTACATCAACATGCGGTTGTACCTTCGTCATACCATAAATGTCTCAAATGTTGTTTCAATGGTCAAATTGTGACATTGTTTGGTGACAAGGCCCTATTAAAAACATGTGAATCTCAATACATTAAGGCATAATTTTATCACATGGAGGGAAAGAAAAATCCACAGTAAAGGAGGTCACAAAAATTAATGCTCCAAATGGTTTGGAAAAGATTCTTGTAAATCCATTCATACATGTGAGTACAGATTATGTGTTGTCTATCAATCAAATTGACATGATAGACTTAAATCCAAACACTCTTATGGAAACTTCCATAATGTCAATTACGACAATCAAGCCAGACCGCATGGGAGAAATTTCTGATTTTCCAAGCAGTGAGGAAAGCTTAAATGAAGATGTCTTCATTTAATCTGCTGAAATTCAGAAATTCTATACTTCATCAACCAGGCCGGAAGAAGTTATAGAAATACCAGAGGAAAATAATGATGTCGATTCTCAATCCATCACCTCCTCTCTATCACCCTAGGAAGACCCTTCATCATCAACAGGATCATAAATGGCAGCCTCTTCTTCAAGATGTTCAAATTTTATCTTCTCCCCTGACCATGGAAATTCTGCTTCGTCGTCTACTATGAAAATAGAAATAGAAGAAGTAACACATATTGAAGAAGAAGAGGAAGATCTCGGGGATGCTCCTCTAGCATTTGAAGATGGTATCTCTACCACTATGGATGAACTCAGAGAAATAAATCTGGGTACAAAATAAGATCCATGCCCCACTTTAATTAGTGCAGCCATGACTCTTGAAGAGCAAGAAATGTATACTTCATTTCTAAAGAAAAATCAAGATTTATTTGCTTGGAATTATACAAAAATTCTAGGTCTTAATCCCGATGTTTCCACTCATCATTTGGGTTTTCTAGAAGAACATCGAGGATTTAAGAAAGAAGCAAGAACACACCAAACTTATGCCTCCAAAATTGAAGCTGATGTTGATAAGATTATCAAGGCTAACTTCATCATAAAAATTCAATATCCCAAATGGATGGATAATATTGTCCCTGTGAAAAAGATTAATAGACAAATTAGAGTTTGCATTGACTTCAGAGATCTTAATCGGCATTGTCCCAAGGATGATTTTCCGGTTCCGATCACAAAACTCTTAATTGATGCAACAGCTAGCTATGAAGCTCTTTACTTCATGGATGGTTACTCTGGGTGTAATAAAATATGAATGTCCCCAGAAGATGAGGATTATATATCCTTCAGATCTTCTCAAGGTGTGTTTTGCTATTGGGTAATTCCCTTTGGCCTGAAGAATGCAGGTGCAACGTATCAACGTGCCATGCACCATATCTTCAAACCCTTTTTAGGGAAATTTGTTGAATGTTATGTGGAAGATTTGGTGGTTAAATCCAGACAATTTTCTGATCACTTGTCCGATCTGGAAATCATATTAAACAAACTTTGAAAACACAATTTGAAGATGAACCCCTTGAAATGTGCTTTCGGGGTAACCTCGGGAAAATTTCTCGACATTGTTGTCTGCCACCGTGGTATCAAAGTTGATCATGAGAAGAAAAAATCAATCCTTGACATTTCACATACTATAAATTTTAAATAATTAAAAGTAATTCAAGGACACTTGTCCTATATTCAGCATTTCATTGCCAATTTTGCAGGAAAGTGTTTACCCTTCACTAGATTAATGAAGAAGGGAGTCACCTACCGGTGGACTCAAGAATTTCAAGAAGCATTTGATATCCTCAAGAAATATCTCTTGAGTCCATCGGTATTAATTCCACCTATTGAAGTAAGACCACTTATTCTCTATGTGACTGCTTTAGAGTGATCATTGGGTGCCTTCCTTACCCAAAATAATGATGTTGGGAATGAAAACAGTCTTTACTATCTCAGTCGGACTATGCTTGAGTTAGAAAATTGATATTCAAGTATTTAAAAGTGCTGCCTAGCATTAATCTTTGCAATTTAGAAATTGCGACACTACCTGCAACATCATGAGGTCCAATTGGTATCTCACAGTTACTCACTCAAATTTATCCTTAGTCATCCAATGCTTACAGGACTTCTGGAAAGGTGGTTAGTTATTTTGCAGCAGTCTGATATCCAGTATGTGTCTCAAAAGGAAATAAAGGTCCAAGCTCTAGCTGATTTCTTTGTTGAACACCCATCTGTAGAAGATAAATCTTTAAATATTGAACTTTCGGATGAGGAAGTCTTCTCTATTCAAGATAATCCTCAAACATGGGAAATGTACTTTGATGGAGCCTTTAGAATTCCAACAGGGAAAAAAATGGAAGATTCTAAATTCAACAACATTGGGTTAGGAATCATGCTTATTTCCCCAGAAAAGGCAGTGCTACCCTATTCATTCTTATTGTTGGAAGGTGGTACAAACAATGTAGTGAATATCAAGCTCTCATCGTAGGCTTAGAATTGGCGCTTTAGGCACAGGTGAATCACTTGAAGGTAGAAGTTGATTCATATTTGGTAATCAAACAAATCAATGGGGATTATCCATCCATCCAACATTTAGATTTTATTATATCAAAGTAAAAACGAGGTTCGTGGTCTGAAACAGATCAGGGAGGTCTGAAATAATGCAGGCCTAAGGCATCTTCACGAACCAAGCTAACACATTCAAGGAGAAGGGATCCAATAATACTAAAAACAATGTGAGGGTTGGTCGGGGATGCCCAAGACGCCAAGAAGTCTGCGACTTTTTTACCTTCTCTCCACGAGTGATTAAGACAAGTTTCACCTTGAGGAAACTTTTTTCAGTTGTGAATTAAATATGAGACAGTCCATGGGATGCTAAATGTACCATGAATTGAGCGAAGAAGAGTCATTGAGCCAGTTTCCACTTGATGGATAGGGAGCCTGTGGGCACGACACAAAACCAACCATGTGACCAGAGAGGTAGCCTCATCCCTGAGGGAATCACCCAGATCAAACCACCAACTGAAGGCCAATACGACCGAGCCATGCGGATTATGAATAGCGCCCCCACCCCTCATGCAACCGTTCATATAGAAGCCATCAATGTTCCTCTTGAGGCCTAAATCAGGAGGATTCCAACGAACCCAATGACCTTGAGGATACACCCTTGGAGCAATAGAAATCTGGCTACTGGCCATGAAATGCCGAAAGGAAGGATCCCATTCACCAAGTTTAAGAAGCAGCAACAAGTCAAGTGCTAGGGACCTCGCCCTAGCTCGCAAGGCCAAACTGGAACTAGAGTGTCCCTCATGCCTGGAAATATTGCGAGTAGACCATAAGACCTAGAATCCAACCAAAAAGACCACTGACCACACCCTCTATTCTTGAACACATTCCAATGAACTAGAGAACCAGGCCTGGAGAAAGGCATCCCCATAGAGACCCAAGAAATCCCACCTAGAGAAGTCATGAAAAAGGGACTATATACAGCACACCCAATCACTCATAAAAAACATATGTTTAGATGACCCTTACTTAGGGTCATTGCAGCAAAGACATTTTGAGGCGAGAGAAATACCCCTGCGATATACCTCTTCATCAGTAGGAATCGCCCGGTTGCGGAGCCTCCAGATAAGGAAGTTGAATTTGGCCAGGATATCAGCACAAAAAAGGAACCCACCCCAAGAAACATGACCCTCGATGGTAAGAAGGACCCCACAGAAAGCCTTCACTGAAAGCAAACTAGACTGGGAACCCGTGAACACCAGCCAGTCTGGTTTAGAGGTCATAGAAATACTGTGAAACATCTCCAGTTGAGAGGGAGAGAGGATGGCTTATGTGAAAGTAGAAAAACAAGAGACCTTCAAGAAGGAAAATTATGGGACGGGGAACCCTGGAAAGCCGAAGATACTCCCCAACCAATTTTTCCTCCATAGGTTGATCTCCCCCTCACCAAAAATCCACCTCGAATGATGTCGTAGAGTAAGAATACGACGGCGAGTAATATCCCAAATCATGGAGCCACTCCCATTAACAATATCAAACTGAGATTCTTATTTTTTTTATGGCGAAACGTGCCCATAAAGATTTCCCATCCAGAACATCCCAAGCCAGCTTTTCCTGTAAAAAGGAAATGGAACCTGAAACACTCTGCAGATTAAACCCACCCTCCTCAAAGCTACAAGCCATCCTTTTCCATGAAGCCCCATGATATTTCCCGTCTTCTTGAGAATCCCATATAAAGTTAACCAGAATCTGCTCAATAGTATAAAGAACCGTCTTGGGAATGATAGTGGCGGAAAGGATATGCATGGGGATAGACGTGAGCACACTATTGACCAAGGTGATTCCCCCCCCCCAAGGAAAGGAAATGGTTTTTCTAGTTGAGAATACAAGCAGAAATTTTATCCACAATACCATCAAAATGATGAATCCGAACCTTACCTAGAGAAATTGGGGCCCCTAAATATTCCATGGGAAAATGTGTTTGAGTAATCCCCAGGCTGTCAGCAATCCTCTTACCCCTAATAATTGAACACAAAATTGAAATATAAACCCCACTCTTCTTGCGATTGATGACCTGCCCGCTCCACTAACAATAAAGCTCATGGATATGGTGAAGATCCTGAATGTTTCTGCTGCTACCACTAAGGAAGATAAGAAGATCATCCGTAAAAAAAAGTTGTGAGATGCCTGGAATTTTTTTCTTACACCAGAAAGGCCGGACAAAACCATTAGAACACCTGGTGTTCAGATGTCTACTAAAGGTATCGTGGACCAAAATAAAAACACTGGGAGAAACAGGGTCCCCTTGTCTCAATCCTCGGACCGATTTAAAGAAACCATAGCTCCACCCCATAAAAGTAATTGAGAACCATGGAGACCCAATCCACCTAAAGAAAAGATCAACCAATATCTTAGAGAACCCCATACATCTCAGGACTCTAATGATGAAACTCCACTCTACCCTGTCATAGGCCTTGTCCATGTCCAACATAACGGCAATGTTTGAGCCCATGATTTTCTTGTTGATATCACCCAACATTTCCTGAGACAAGAAAATTTTGGATTGAGTGGACCTGCCTTGAATAAAACCCTATTTCTCAGCCGATATCCACTTAGGGAGGTATCCCGCAAGTCTGCAGTTGATGATGGTAGCAAGAAATTTGTAGGGGAAATTGCACATGCTGATCGGTCTAAATTACTTTAAATAGTAGGGGTCTTTGACTTTAGGTATGAGAATAAGCATGGTGGCACATCCACCCGAGGTAAACTGCCTCTGCCAAAGTAGTCCGGAACACATTACACCATATGACACTTGATAGAATCCCAAGAGATGCGGTAAAAGGATCCTAGAAAACCATTGGGGTCGGGGGCACTCTCAGAGTTGAGATTCGAGACAGCCTGCCAAACCTCTTGCTCATCTGGAACCCTTTCGAAGGCTCCATTTGTATCATGGGAAACCACCTGAGGGATGGAGTCAAAGAGATCCGAGTGAACTGCTGGGTAACCATCCTGCATGAAAGGGTTAACATCCGCATGTAGGGAATGGAAATGCCTTTCGGCCATACCTCCCATCACTTGAGGGTCATTGGAGAAAGAACCATCATCAAAGAGGATTTTTGGAGCCTTAGACCTCTTCCTCTCCTTCATCCACACATGAAAGAAAGATGTGTTTTTATCACCCTCTTTTAGCCAAGTCACCCGTGACCTCTCCCTGGCACTTTTTTCTTGCTCAAGGAGAAGGTCCGCAAGACGATTTTTCAAAACCATGAGGTAGCTGAAAACATCATCGTCCCAATGCAATTCCATCCCCTGCTCATACTGTTCAATATTGGATTTAAGAGTATCCAGGTCCAGGAAGCGAGAAGGTTTAGAATTCACCCATAAACAGATATACTCTTTTATCCTTCAAAGACGGTTATGACATCCTACCCAAGAATTCACGGCCAAAGGACTTTCCCATGACGACTACGCCACAGAGAGGAAATCAGGGTCACCCTCCCAACATCTAGTATAGAAAAATCGATCATGAATAATATTATAACCATCCAGGCTGAGGGGAAGAGGGGAGTGATCCGAGATAGCATGAACTAAATTCTCCACATTAGAAGCAGGAAAGGAAGAGATAAACTTTAGGTTAGCAAAACACCAGTCAAGCTAACTCCCCATTCATCAACTACCCTTCTGGTTATTACACCAAGTGTTTTTATCTCCTAAAAATCAAAGGTCAATAAGACCAGCTCGAGCCACAAAGCTCGAAAAATCTTGTATGTCTCTTAAAGGGAAAATGCCTCCAAATTTTCTTTCTTGAGGCTCAAGGATGCAATTAAAATCTCCACCAATGAGCTATGCCTCATGACCGATGTCGAGGTCATACAACACTTTCCAAAGAGGATCCCTGTCCTTTGGATCACACTTGGAATAAACAAAAGACATTACAAAAGAAGAGATACCATGACTGACTTTCATGGAAATTTGCTGATTTAAAATTGCAACCCTTTGTACTGACACCGAAGGATTCCAGAACAGCCAAATGTGTTGGTTAACTGAGTCCCCATGCATGCAGTGATGAAACACTAGCTTGCAGGAAAAATCATGAATTATTGACTATTGTTGTTTGTGTTCCAAGATTCCCACCAAGGCCACCTGTCTACATCTAAGTTTAGAAATATGGAAATCAACCTCTACCCATGGACCCAGTACCTGGGAATTCCAGATTAGGCAATAAATCATTAGAAACAAGGGTGTCAGGCTTTGTCCCCCAACACAGATGAGCACTTAGGATGATTAGAAGAGGATGATTGACCCCTTTTCACCTAGGTCCTAGTTCAGACACCAGTGGAAGAGGGATATAACAAACCATCCTCCAAATCTGAATGCACAGAAGAAAGCAAGTTGAAGCTGTTGGAAAGAGGTAGACCACTGGGAGAAGAGGGACAAATATCAAGAATGGGTTCCTTCCCCTCTATGTGTTCCGATGGATGTTCCATCACAAAAAAAACCTCATGCCCCAAGGAAACTGGAGGATCAATTAGTAGTTGTACTAACTCATGGATTGGGTGAAGGACCAGATCCGACCTAAAAAGAACCAAGTCTGTGCAGAGATTGCCCTCACCACCATCAACCATGCCCGGACTACTTTCTGGATCCGCGAGGGGAGGACTAACCTCAGAGGCTTCGGGAGGAGGGCCACAAGCTGTCGAGGAGGATGGAGGGTTTGGAGATGTCAATACCAACCAACACAACTCATATTCCCTAGAGGACGGGGGCTACTTCGAAGTAATAATTGTATCCTTGAACTGTATCTTGAAGTAAACATGAATAGAATGCCCATGAAGAAAACATAAGGAGCAATAATGAGTGGTCGAAAGAAACACAAGGGACTACCACCAAGCCACGTCTTCCCCCACCCGAAGCAAAATTTGGGAAGGGTACGGTTGATATAGGTTCTTCTCCACACAAATTCGAGCCATCCCTGCGTCCTGTAGTTGAAGATTCCGAACATCAGCACAAAGAAAATATCCAAGGGTGTCACCTATATCGTGGAGGAAGTCAAGTTTGTGGAAAGGAAGGGGGGGGGGGGCTGGGTAAATTCACCTAGATTGCCACTTGAGGAGAGTCTTTACCGAAGTGAACATCCATATACCAACGAAAAAGGTTGAAATGCCATTTTTCGATTGATCGAGGACTTTGAGACTAGGCCTTCACAAAATCTTCATGTGAGTCCAACACCACACAGAAGGACTTCTGATTCAGAAGTGGGACCCAAGTTGTAGCCTCCAAACCCCAAGAAGTGGAGAAGTCCTGGAAAAGAGGAAAGGGGGGTTTATCCGCACCAAAACGGCCCACCATGGTCCATTTGTGAAGCTCCACAACATAAGAGAAAGCCTCTGAAGGAAAGGTGATCACCGGGGAACCTTTGAACAAAGACGCCTGAATGCCGCTTAAAGAAATTTTAGGGATCGGGGAAAGCTGGGCCGAGCAGGAGAATGTTGGGAAAATCAGGATGTCCTTAAGCGAGGGGCTGTCCTTAGGAGCGTTGGAGGTCTGCGGATCCATTGGATCTGATGAGCCCGGAGCTGGGGGGAAACACAGGGGAAAATAAGGACCTCTGATTTCCTCAGGGAGAAACGAAGCAGCGACCAGCATGGGAGGAGGAACAGGCACGGGCAGAGAAATTTCAAAAAGAGGTGGCGGAATTTCCCTTGGAACTGACATTTTATTATGTCTCGTGATCAAAAAATTCCCAAGATGATGCACTGGATAATTTAGCCCCAGCCCCGGCAGATCCAAATTAAGATGAAACAACCATCAGTGTTGCCCATCGTCGCATAGTTTCACATTTTGTTCAAATCAGAACATAGGAAATCAATAAAATCAGTCTCATTTCTAAATCATATGGTCATACTACAGGATGGATGAGACCTATCAAGGAATACCTTCAAAATGGAACACTCCCACCTGATAGAGCTGGGAAAGAACAATTCTGGCGATGTGTGGTCAATTTTATTCTTTATGATATCCCAGATCACCAAAAAATTATTTACAAATGAGGTTTTGATGGAATTCTCTTCAGATGTGTTGATGGTGAAGAGACAATGGTTTTCATGAATGAAGTACATGCAGGAGTTTGTGGTGCCCACCTGTCTGGACATAGACTTTCTGGTCAAATTCGAAAGCTTGGATACTTCTGGGCTTCGATGATGCAAGATTGTGTTGATTTTACTGAGAAGTTTCATTCATTCCATGTATGTGCCAACTTCATTCATCAACCTCGGGATTTTCTTCATACGGATAAATAATCCTGGCCATTTGCTACATGGGGAATGGATGTAGTAGGACATTATCCTCCATCTACAGTTAAGCATTTTAAGTATATTCTTACTTCTACTGACTTCTTTTCCAAATGGGCAGAGGAAATACCTCTCAAAGAAGTTGGTTTTAAAAGCATCGTTAGCTTTGTTAAGTCCAACATCATTACCAGATTTGGTGTTCCTCATACCATATTGATAGATAATGGCACCAACTTCTGTTCATCCGAGGTTTGAAAATTGTATCAAGAATACGATATCAGATCCAACCATTTATCTTGATATCATGCAGCATCCAATGGTCAAGTAGAGGATTTCAATAAGACACTTTCAAACATACTTCAAAAGATGGTGGATAAAGATAAGAAGTCATGGCCTGATAAACTTTTTCATGCTCTATGAGCTTATCAGACTACCACCCGCACTGCTGCACGATCAACTCCATATTCATTGGTATATGGAATGGAATAAATATTGCCTATTGAAGTCTAATTACCTTCACTTAGAGTCTCTATTTTTGATCAGTTATCTATAGATTAACAATCTAAAAAGAGATTGTATGAATTGGAACAACTAGATGAAAAAATATTGTGCACACTACATCATTTAGAAGTCTATCATAATTGAATAGCCTGAGCTTCCAATAAAAAATTTCACCTTCATTCATTCATTCAAGGAGAATTGGTATTGATCCTCAGAACCCCAATGATACCAAGAAAGAATCCTCCAAATGTTGATCCAAAGTGGGAAGGACCTTACTCAATACATAAGGTCTAATCCAATGGAGCTTACTCTTTAATCTCAATAGATAGAGAACTCGTTACAACTCAAACCAATGCAAGATTATTGAAGAAGTATTTTTTGTTACACAAATACACTCATTGTCCTTGCTGCAAGACATCAAACTTCGTAGACCCCTCTATCATTCAACATGACATTAAATTATGTCCCCTCTATCATCCATCATGATGTTAAACTATGTCCCCTCTATCGTCCAACATGACTTTAAACTATGCATCGTTCGAGCTGCAGGACGTTAAACTTCTAAGTACCCCATTTTTGTGAAAAATGACATTAAATGGTGATCTCCACATGCACAATTGTCTTTTAAACTCTATTTCCATGCGTAGCCCAGGTATCTAACCATGCATAATCCCAACACCATCCTCCGTGGTTGCATCTTTCACAACACGATCATCAGGTTTGTTGTTGCCTCTTGTTTCTCACACCGAGCATGAATCACGTGAGCTTAGAGTAAGCTTCAACCATGACAACTTCTCTGGGTCGCTAACCACACATAAGTCCCAATATCATCTTTAGGTTGTTGTCTTCAAGTACACACTGATCACTGAATCCCTCTCAATTGAACTACGTGGACTTTGATCCTTGCCTCCTAGGCCGGGTATGTAGGAAACCTCATGCGGTTCATTCCCAAAACCACTTTCTTCACATCGATTCACCTCTATCCCATACGATGTTGATCCCTAAAGCCCCTGTCAACCATCTTATTCATATCGGTTCACTTTCATCCAACATGAAGTTAAACTGTGCACGTCCCATAGTCATAGCTATATGACGTTAAACTATACATTCCCCCATTATCCTTTCTGCAATACATTAAACTGCATAGCACTGGTCCATGCATATGACCTTTAATTATTTTCACTTTTGTCCTATATAACAATAAACTGCAATAATCCCTGATACCCTCACTCGAGAGGAATCATCATTGACATGGTCTCCAACCATGTCATATTTCAATAACTACATGTGGCTTGATTCTCATCGTTATGAGATACGTAGTGACACCCAAGTCTTTAATCTTGGGTCCATCCATAATTGAAATAAAGTCCTCTTTACCCCTTATATATACGAACCAAATATGTACAAAGTGTATTTCACGAACTACGTGCAGCTTGATTCTCATCCTCATGGGATACGTAGGAACTCTCGAGCATTCGTCGAGTCAAGCCCTCAGCCTTTGGTCCTAACCCCAAACTCCACTTCCGGCCCCATGGCTGAAAAGTCCCCCTGGGAGCACATGGTGTGATATAAAATACCCTGGTCTTTATTCACATCAGGTTTATAACAAATGTACGATGTGTCTCCCTCACCGTGGTTCGAGCTCTACGACCCTAAACTAAGATCTTCCATGCTCTCGTCCTGCATGACATAAAATTGTATTTCAATAACTACGTGTGGCTTGATTCTCATCCTAATGAGATACGTAGTGACATCCAGAATCTCAATTTAGGACCCAGCCACAACATTATACAAATAATATTCATGGTCTTCATAACCTTTTTCTTGACTTCTGGACACAAAATTTCTGATACCTAAGAGTTCTTTTTCCTGACTATGCAGCACGTTCCCTTAGGTGGCCTTGCATAAGTGGTCTACATAATAGACCTATCAGCTAAAAGATGCTACTATTTGACTATGCAGCTTATGCCTCAATTGGCCCTGCATAATTCAACCTCCATAATGGGTTTGTCAAGTAATGTTAACTTTATTCTTAGGAGAATCCTCTTTTTCCCTATTGGTCTTAATGGCGGTATGTAGGGATCTGTAAAAAACTATCATCCTTAACATATTTGTTCCATACTATTTTTTATGATCTAAAATTATTCTAGTATATGGTTTACATTTTCCTCCTTCTCCATATGTTCAGAGAAATATGAAATAACCTTGGACTACTTGACCATATGATGTATAATGTTTCTATCTTATGTTTTAGTCATATGATTTAAAACCACATATACCTTTTTTCCTACATTTGCGTCAGACCTTCGTAGAAGTAATATTCCTCCAATTCTTTGACAATTCTAATTGGAAATATCCTCTCTATATTCAAGTACCTTTCTCCATAAAGTAGACTTTATGCTTTGGAAAATTTGAATCTCCATAAAACTTTATTTGGATTTTAGTAATAGAAAGTCAAATTTTTAAGAGTTCTTTTGCCCGACTATGCAGAACGTTCCCTTAGGTGGCCTTGCATAAGTTGTCTACCTAACGAACCTATTAGCCAAAAGATACTACTATTTGACTATGCAGCATATGCCCTAGTTGGCCCTGCATAATTCAGCCCCCATAATGGGTTTTTCAAGTTGTGGTAACTTCATTCTTAGAAAAGACTTTCTCTAATGCCTTTTAGCTCTTTTCCCATGTCATTCCTCAAATTCAAAATTTCTCAAGTCACAGTTTACAGTTTTTCCCCTCCATACTTGAATATGGTAATATGTTTCCAAAAAAATTATCAAGAATTGAGTCAATATGATCCATTCGGTCAAATCTATTCGACCTTAAATATTATCCTTTTATAGTCCAATATTCATGACTTTAAACTGCCAATAACAAAAAAACATGGTACTCATTAAATTGGGAACCTGTAAAGGGTACTTTGAACAAAAGTTGAGTCCCATCTTGATAAATGTACATTTTGTATGATTTAGGCAATATTGAGCAATTAAAGATGCAAGTTTTGTGGGGTTATTTATATAACCCTAGTAAAAATCAAACTATGTTTACTAAGCCCATTGGCTTGGGTAAAAATAAGAGAAATTATCAAGAAAATGAAGGTACAAATGATTGAAGATGAACTGTTCTTCATTGATGAACATGATTAGAAGAACATCTACAGACTGGAGTTTCTTCTCTTTTTTCAGAAATTACAGAAGACTTTCAACATGACTTATCATGTGTTTCACAGAATCCCGAGCTTCATCAGCATCCACTTGAAGTTAATTTACTCGACCAACTTCACTCTATTCAGCTCAACGAAGTGCTTTTTTGGAATTTGTGATGGATATTATACCATCCTCTTAGACTTCTTCCAAAGAATTATGAAGCTGGTTAAGCTCCCCAGTAACAGCATCTAGCTCTTGCTGAAGGTGAAACTGCTGGACAATATTATCCTTGATCTTTTGCTTTAACTCCTTCAACTTTACAGCATGATCAGCCTTAGCTCGAGACACTACAGCCTAAAATTCATTGATATTGGTCAGCAATCTAGCTCTGATCACATCTTGACGACACCTTTTCTCTTTCTCCCTCCTTCGAATTACTTGTATCACTACGACATGTATTTCTTGATATCCAAAACTTCCAAGTCCCATCATGACGAATAGGGATGAAAGTCTTGGAATTTTTAAAGGCATCTCTTCAAGAGGCACCTCAAATATTATCTTCCATATATTTTTTCATGCCTTCCAATGTGAGAATTAGAGTTCCTTTTTCACCTATGGGTTTGATTCTTCATCTCTATCATACAGAGGAATATATTGTAGGATTAATAAACATAAGTAAGGGTGATGTTCTTCTCCTTCCCTAACCCTGGATACTTAACCTTCTTCTGCTATTTGGGCTGAGGTTGTGGCTTCACCTCTAGATCTAGCTATTGAAGTTGATAGACCTTTTGGTCAATTTAAATTATAGTTAGTTTCAAAGGATATTAAAAGTTGATTGATTGTCTTGCAGGTTAAGTAAGCCACAAATATCATCATCTTTTACATAACAGTAGATCAAAAACTTGTGAAGACTCCTCCCCATATTTTTTAGCTTCAACAGGATTTTCAAAATGGGTTTCAGGAGGGTTTGTCATGTTAATTTCCACTTGAGCCAGTGTTTCTAGAATAACAGGGTTGTCATAAATGTCTACACCCCTTTTAATCATTGTTGGTTCAGCAGTTTCTTCAGATGGAACTATACATTTTTTAACCAAACATGGTTAGAAGTGTAATCATGAGAATATTAACAAGATAAATGATGAAACTCACATCCAGTTGATTCTATAAATAGATCTCCAAAATCTTCTAAATCAGGTGGCAAATTAACGTGTTCTAAAATTTCTTCAAAGGACATGCCAAGATTCATCATTTTATCCAATGATGTCCCAGATCCCAGGTTAGTCTCACTAGCGGGATCACTCGGCATGTCTTCTTTGTGACTTTCATTTAGCAATCTATGCCCTTGGATAGATTCTTTAAAGACAGTTGTAGGGTCAGCTTTAGTGGTTTCCAAATGTTCTGGTTCATGTGTTGAACCTAAAAAAATCACAGAATGGAAGTCAGGTTTTGTCTCATTTGTGGTTCTATGATGTATTGTTAATTTACTAGAAGTCTTTTCTCTCCTGGCATCAGAAATAGGAGCGGTGATGGGAACAGACGTTGACTCATCTGCTCTCAGTGTTTCTTCAGGATCAGCCATTTTAGTAAGAACTTGCAGCCGTTCTATATCACCCTTCGTTGTACTCTAAGGATGGTCAGTCCTTTCCCTTAAAGGGGAAACTGAAGAATCCCCTACAATCCTGATAAGTTTGAACACTTTTTCATAAGTTAAGATTCATGACTACCAAAAAGACTTACCAGTACTGATAAAGCATTTGACTTTGGTCTTCTTTCTTTGATGCATTTACTTCTTGGCCTTTTTGGGTGGACTGGCATCATCATCTCAAAAAATAGGTATCGGAGACAATAACACCCTTTCTAACTTCTCATCCATGACTTGTTGGCCTGGAGATACTTTGCCTAGATCATGAGGAGATTCAGTGGCTCCAAGAGTGGTGCCACCATGGCTATACTGCAGCGAAGGGATATCAGTGGTTCTTTCCTTTACTAGCTGAAGTATGAAGAAGATTATTTCCTTGAATAACAAAGATTTGAATAAATTTCAAATTGCAAAGCAAATAGAAATATAAGAAAAAGGAAACTTACATCTTCAGGAGCCATGTAATCACACCACTCTTCATCTAATGAAGGACCAATCCCCTCAGTGGTACCATGGTCCATCATTTTTTTCACTCACTTGGTGACAGTAATTGACTCATCAGTGGCATATATGAGCATTTCCAGCTCTTTGATGTAAGCACTCACTTCATTAGGGTTTTCCTCAAAATGGATGTTAGAGGAAGCCTGGATATTCCTCACTCTAGGTATATGAAACCCTTCACATAAGTCCATCCAGGCGGTTTTAGCATCACAATATAAACATCACCATGTCCGAACAGCCTATGGTCGTAAATATTGAGAATGTGCACCAGAAGGCCGCAAGGAGGGTCCTGCAATCTGGGACTTCAACTTCTTCCCAGCTCCTGCAATCATAGATAAAGGATGATAAAATGAAACTTGTTGCTCTTTAAAATAATGGTGACTAAATTGTCTCAATGATGTAACTCACCAGGAGTCGATGGAGTAGGTATCTTGACTCTAGAAGGCAGATTATAACTGGCATGAGGTCGCTTTGACACATTTCTATCCTCATCATCCCCATCCTGGGAATCCAGTGAATCAACTTTGGGTGAGGAAGAGTCACCTTCAAAATGAAAAGCTTCTTTCCTAATGGTTCTCTTCTTCATCCCCACTCAAGGGACTAGATGATTCAGTACCTCTTCAGGGTATGATTCTACCCATATCTCGACATACCATGTAGTCAATAGACTTGCCACTTCAACAGATGGTAGATCAAATATTGCCCCAGTTTTCTCCATAGATGGCAACAACCATAGTTGATGAGCAACCATTGGATGCTGCTCTAACCTGACATGCACCGGAGGGGATATGGTAATTTACTGTAGACATTTGAATTGACGTGTGAATCTGTAGGGATCATAGGCCTCAAATATAATTTCTTCTTCAATCCTTGTGTCCAGTGCACCATCTCTACATTCCAGCCTATATGCCATTAACTCCAGGATATTTGTTCCACCATCAACAAATCACCATGTTAGCAGATTTCTATAAGGAAAGAAGTGAAACTCCTTGAACATGCTCAGCCTTATTTTGATATCATAAGCATTGAGGGATAAGGGAGAAATTCTAGAAAAGGTCTGAACATACGGCCGAAAAGAACTTCTAGGAACCTATACCCCACTTTGTATATCATATGTCCTAAAGTGGGTGGTGATCCATCCCCATAAAACTTAGAATGGTCCCACTATTCTTAAAGGGTACTTACCTATATAAACATGAAGTAAGCTCCTACAAATCTTTTCCAAAACTGGGGTGGCCAACCCAACCATCTTCCTTTCATCCAGCTTGGCTGCAACAACAAATGTCCCCGACCTCACACCTCCTTTCAAATCCCAAACTGGTAAAATGTAAACACTGATCCACAATGACAAAAATCCTGCTAGACGGGTCTTCACTGCAATTTTCAGGTTCACTTCATACCCCCACTAATCAAACTCTCCTGCATCCAAAGTTGGCCAAAATGTGCCCGGAGCACCCCTCTTTTCTACTCTAGGGCAACTAGTATGAAGAGTGCAGGAAGGTCCCTTCTCTCTCTTCTTAATCAAAAACATGTCCATCCACTCCTCTGGATGGATATCTTTTCTGGAGTGGGTTTTGGTGGTGGTGTAATTCTTAAGCATGTGGAAAATTTTCATTAACTCTCAAGTCAAAGCCGAAGTCTTCTCCGAATCATTCCAGGTCACCTTGGGGGGTGAATTCATCATAAATATCTCCCAAAATTAGAGCCCCTGAATTCTTGTATATGTCCTACAAACTGATTCCTACCTCTCTATGAGTTAGATGGAAAGAATTCGTTTTCGGGCTCCAACGGCTGATTAACTCTCGCACGAAATTGTCATTCTTGTAGACATATGTCTGCCCAGCCCAGACAGCTTTATTTATTGTATCTCCCATCAGATCATCGACAAACTCTGCATAGGTTTGTCACAATCAATATTCCCAAATCCAAATATACTTCACACCTCCTCTTGGACGGAAATCCCAACTCTTCTTCCATCTATTAGATTGGTCTATCTGAGAATTTTTTAAAATATAGGGATAGCAATGCGGCTGCAGCTCAGGTGTGTGGGGCTTCAAATCTAGATCACATGGGCTATTATGCATTATGTATGCCTTCTCCACTGTCCTAGCATTGAAAAATGATCATGCAACCGAGACATTTGCCGAAGGGAAGTTTGTGTAGGTCTGAAACCAGGAATGAGGAATATAATTCTTCTCCTCTGGAATATTTACTCCTTACAGATGACCATGTCCATAAAAAGAAAAGTAGATGCTCTGGGGAAAATTGGCATGATATTTCTGTAAGTACTTAGCCAAATCCATGAGAGTGTTGTCGCAGATAACATAATAGTCATGGCCGACAACATTCATCATGTCATCTATTTTCCTGCTGGAAAACTCATCAGCTGGTCCAATTCTTTTGGGATCCATTCAATCTGCACAAAGATCAAACAATCAAATTTTAAGTAAGTTTATTTTGTAAAATTTTTATGAAGGAAATCAAGAAAAAATCAAAGGCATTAATGCAAGTCCCAAACTTGGCGTGCAAGTCAAACCAGTCGCGCAAGTTTTGATGCCCAAGTCATGGCGTGCAAGTCAAATACCTTCTGTAGAAGCATGGCAAAATCTAGAAGGGTGATTCGCCGAAGATATAAGCACCTACACGATGAGAGCTCAATTTTTTGGAAGCTAAGTGGGTTTTCACAGGAATGATCCTGTATATATAGGCGATCCAGATCACCTGTGCGCCATACCTGCATGCCCCAACATCTTCGCGCTGAACTTATACGCCACATACCCTTGATTTCTCTGGCTTTACCTCAGAGCCGAATCCTCTTTACTTTTTGGATCCAACTCTTAGGGGGGGACTTTTGTTGACAGTCCTTTCCGTAAAAGATTATAACTAATGACAAAGGGGATACCTTAAGCACAAAGAGGGTCAACCTTTGAAAAACATCAAAAAAATTGACGAAGGCATGGACTAGGAGCCCATTTAGATTGAGGCGTGAAAGTAACTTGTGCGTCGCGCAAGTCACTTTCCCCCCACCTATGGGTCACACAGCTCACTTGTGCGCCCTATTTAAGTTTTGGACCAAGGTGAAAGGTGGCCTATAAATAGCCCTTATGGGCCCGTATTTCAAGGGAAAATTTTTCAAAAGTCAAATTAAAGCTCTGGTCACCCTAGTCTTCAACTCAACTCCTCTGAAAGCTTATAAGGTAACTTTTTTACCTAGAATGGAAGACCTATAGGAGTATAATAAGTCATAAGTGGTAACAATTCATCAACACTTGCACGCCTAAGTGTCCAGACCTTCTTAAAAATGGAAACACTTGCGCGTCACCCAAACCATTTGATGAAACTTGCACACCTCCCTTTTGGAAACATCTTAGGATAATACTAAATGCTTGAGTTAAGTCTCACCCAAGTATTACCCTATAGATTATTTGTCACCCAGGTGAACCCATACTGCACAAGTACCCTTATGTGGACAAGACTTGCACGCCAAATTCATTTGTGTTCCTCTCTCCTGTTCACCTCTCCTATTCAATATATTAGCCCTCAAACCCCTTTTCAAATCCATTTATGGCATGGTTCCTTTGTTGGATTCCTTATATGAAAGGAATTCTATGAGAACCTCTCCCAAAACCTTGTGATTTACAAGATTTATGTCACTAAAGTTAAAGGTTTTTTACATATAACCTCATCCTTTAAGATGAGAAGATATTTTTATTTAGAGACTCCTTCTTAGGAGTAAGTCCCTAGTTCCCTTGGTTCAGGCCCCCTTCTCAAGAATGAGCCCCAATCATAATTCCTTAACATGGGCCTCCTTCTCATGAGTAAGTCCCAAGCTCCCTTAACACAGGATTCCTTCTCAGGAGTAAGCACCAATCATAATTTCCTTTAACATTGGGCATCCTCCTCAGGAGTAAGCCCCAATCTTAATTAATTTAATTTGGGCATCCTCCTCAAGAGTAAGCCCCAATCTTAATTCTTTTAATTTGGGCCTCCTTCACAAGAGTAAGACCCAAGTTATAAGTCCCCTTTAATTTGGGAATCCTCTTTAGGAGTAAGCCCTGGGTTAAAACTCCAAATCTCCATAAAGTACAAATACCTTTATAGACTCTGCTCTTGGGCTTATATCCTGAAGTAAGTCATGGTCTTCATCTACTTGGGCAGTCATACATACATAAGCCCCACATCATTTCTTGTGACTGTATCTTTCGTGGAACAATCATCAAGTTTACTGATACCTATTGTTTCTCATACCGAGCATGAATCACGTGATCTTAGAGTGTAAAAGTATTCACATCATCTCTTTTTGGGCCGTTAACCATGCATAAGACTTATATTTCTTCACCCGAACTATGTGGTCTTTGATCTCTTCCTTAAAATTAGACTACGTAGGAAGCCTTTATAAGGTTCAAGCCCATCATTCATTAATTATTTTCCATCCCATATGAAGTTAAACTATATTCTTCTTATCGAACTACATGGGTTCTGATTCCTTTTTAACAAGGATATGTAGGTAGCCCGTTTATGGGTACGATCCCAACCCTAAAATAATCCCTGTCTTTCTGAATGATAATAAACTTCAAGTGCCCCACTGAGTGGATTTAAAACCAGTATAGTCATCATAATGACCAAGATATTTCTATATAATGTATTGATGGATACCATTAACTAAGAATCTCCAATACATACAGATGATTCTCCATCAATGAAGAACCTCAAATACATATAAAAGATTCTCTAAATCCCATACATATCAATCATAGATTGCCAAATCTAAAGGAAAACTCATTTTCATGCTTGGTGAATTAATAAGGATTCATGAACATAACTTAAATCAATAAGAGAGTCCCGGAGTAGGCAATAATTCCCCCCAAAAAGGTGTGATGAGCCTGACCTCCCATCCTCTCGACCAATGAAAATTCTTAAGCCTCATTGGTCCATAACTAATGAGCACCTACCTTTAGAAAGTAGGTCCAAATGGATATAGAATCATTGGGTGTTTCCAGTTCTACGAATAAACCTTTTAGAAACTGATTGGAAAGTTTGAACCTTAAACAAACAAGGTCATCCCCATTTCCAGATGAAACAATTACTCATTGTGACTAAGCCATACTTCTTAAGTGACAAATAATATAGCTATAAACCAAGAGGAAAATTTAATATAATGTGGACCATATACCATCACAATCACTAACTCAATCAATATTAGTAAATCTAGAAAAATTTAAGTTTGTTCCCTTCTTATAGAGTATCACATAACTCAAAGTCACTTGAATGTTTTAAGGACTCTCTTAGTAGCCAATAAGTGTTACTTCTTAAGTTCACTTTGATATCTAGAACAAAAAACTCATATCATATATGATATCTTGTCTAGATGGGTGAGGTATATCAAGTTTCCAATCAATTTTCTTAAATATATTTTATTAACACTCTCACCTTCAAAATGTTTTGACAATTTCAGCCCCACTTGAATATGTTTAGACACTAATTTTGAGTTACCCATCTCAAAATTATTTAAGAATTAGTTTTCATTATTTTTTATGGATATAAAATAAAGGTTTATTCTTGTATCAATTATAAACACCAGAAATATCTCAGCTCACCAAACATGGAAAACTCAAATTGTTACTTCATTTTCATGGAAAAGTTTTTATAATACCTTTCTTTATCACCTATAAAAACAATGTCATAAATATGCAAAATTATAATAACTATAACAGAATCCATCTCTTTGGTATATAGGTTGTTTTATAATATTATACTAATAAATTTTAAGTTTTCAAGAAACTATCTATCCTTAAATATCAGGCTCTTCGATCATGTTTTATTACATATAAATCCTTATTCAATTTTCACACTTTTAATCCATCAATTTCAATACCAAGACCTTCAAGTTTCTCAATATAATCCACTTCTTATAGATCATCATTTAAGAAGGTATATTTAACATCTATTTGATAATTTTTAAAATGTCTATGACCTATTACTACAAGTAATATCCTGACAATCTCTAATATTTTAATATGTGGAAATATTTCTTCAAAATCAAACCCCTCAACTTGGAAGTAATCCTTGAAGATAATTTTGGGTGTATTCCTTGTCAGTTCTCCTTTATCATTTATTTTTTTTCTAAATACCCAGTTAGTCCTAATAACATTGTTATCATTTGGTATGGGGACAATATCTCAAGTGGAATTATTCTCCATTAGCTTCTCATTCATAGATTCAATTTGTTACTCATGTTTGATATATTCTGCAACTGATTTTTTTTAACCTAAGAAATGAGTGATATCTGATTATCAAACGTCAACCTTATTCTAGTTGATTATACTATATATTAATCATATATCAGATTCCTATAATTTTCAACATGAACACTTTGATCTTTAAATATATTTTCTTTATCTACACAATTTATTAACCTTTAATACTTTTATTTTTAAATTTAAAAACCCTTTTATTCTTCAGTAGTCTAATCTGATTCATCATATCATACACATGTATCACTTTCAAATAGTTTTTCACTATTCTATGTATATTTATTCTCATTTTCTTAAATTTTTTCCAAAAAAACTTCTATATCTAGATCATTATTTTTGGTTTGGTTTTCAATGGTTTTCACATCATAATTGAAATACACTTTGTGAAGTATTTTATTAAAGAATTTTTATCCTTTTCTATTTTTATATGAATCTATTAAAGATACCCTCTTCTTCCTTCTTATTGAACTTTACTAGATTCGAGTCTTTAATTTGAATAATGTTGGGGATATCAAATATACTAAAATAGCTCACTATAGACTTCTTTTTATACCGAATTTCATATGAGGTTATATTTTATTTTTCTATTAATAGTCATAAATTTTAAATATACATATCTATTTACACATATTTTTTTAGAAAAATTATGACCTTTCAAAATTAAAGTGCATTATTCTTCCCATTTCCATAGTTCTTATATTAATTCTTTCATAAATTTAATATTTTTTGGAGTATAAGGGGTACTATATTGGTGTTAAATCCCATATATATCAAGATAAGATTAAAATTAATTCCTAGTGAACTCATTGAAATTATCAGTCCTTAACTTCTTGATTTGAATCCCAAGTTCTCTTTCAACCTCTCTTCAAAAAGAGATTAAACATCTATACCACTTTTAACTTGTGCTTCATAAATAAAACCCTTATCATTATTGTTTAAACATAATAAATGTGATGAAATATATATAACCTATTATGTATTTATATCTCACTTTCCCAAATAAATCCAAGTGGACTAACTCAGGAGGCTTAGTAGATTATATTTATACCCTTTATTCTTACTTGGGACTATTTTCCCATTCTGAAAAGATTCAAAAATCATATATCTATCTTTACTTAGTTGGGGTAGATCCATCACATCATATTATTTTAAAACTTTACTCAAATTATATTATTTTAGAAGGAAAATTATTCTATTATAGAGATTATTTTCTTCATTAGCACTAAAGAAGAAGTAACTACTTGGATCTCCTATTTGGAAATGATTCCTACAAGTTATTTCTCCTTTTATGATGATTATTAAATATTTAATTATTTTAATAAGGAAATTATTTTTCTTAAAAAACACATCATTTCTCTTATACTATAGTTGACTCACTCTCATAAAATTTTTCTTCGGTCCATCAACAAATAAAACCTCCAGTCAATTTAACCTGTAGGGCTCAATTTTAGATAATATTATTCCCTTAGTCATCAAAGAGATCCCATTACCAAAAATCACAACACCACTATCATGATCTTAAATATTTTTATAGATATTCAAATCTTATATCATATATGATGAGAAACTAGTGTCAAGTATCAATTTATTAAACTTCTTGATGGATTTGAGTGAAATTTTAACAATAAGTGACTTCTCAATATTGGATTCATGTGGAATTTTCTTTCCAATAGAAATATATTTTTTTACCTAGAATCATTCGAATACACTCTTTTAAATGGTAATATTACTAGTCACATCTTCCATAGATCTCTCAAATACCATCAAATCTATTATGTATAGGTACTATGAGTGGTCTTCCACTGGAATTATAATTCCTCATAGCTTTATTACTTCTATTATCAAGATTTAACCCCTTTAATTTTGGCCTTAATTTGTTTAAAAGGGAGAAATATATTATACCAACAACCATATAATTTGTGTCAATAACTACCAAAACACCAATATTTTCTTTTGAATCAAACTGTTCCACAAAACTATTGTGTCTATTTCTATTTTTTTTATCTTTATACATTTATTACCTTATTCTGGTTAGGTTTTAAATAATTTTACTTATTGTAGATACTCATTAATTATTTGTCTATATATTCCATCCTCTAATTGTTCTTATCAAACTCATTTTTCCAATATTTCTATTTAAGACCTTCACTGTTAGCTAAATTAGGTTTAACATTTTTAGATATAAAAGGTGAAAAGTTTACCTGAATATGAGAAAAACAATTTCCATCAAATTGAGTTGACTCAACCTTAACTTTTGCAATATTATCATAATGATATTTCTTTTTTTAAGGTTTATCAACCTTAATACACCTTGATTCTTCTTCTTGAGATTCCATCTTATTTTCACATTCTTTTATAATTTTTTCCTACTAAGATACATTCACTTTACTCAACATTATTCTCTTATTTCTTCTTTGTATTATACTTTTTCCTTTATCAAATCTCTTGTACTCTTTAGATGTTTTATTTTTAGATCATATTTAAGGATTATCTTCATCTTCAACCTCATCATACTCCCCGATCTTGTTTCTTCTTGTGAAGTTATCTAGAAAATTCACAACTCTACAAAACATGAAGAATTTGAGTTGGAGTTTTCTCTTATATTTCCCCTTACCTATTTTAACATTTTTAGAGATAAAATTAATAACCATTTTGATATTTTGATCACTTTCATTATATTATTTTGATTCACTTAAGGATTCAAACTCTTTTTCTTTAATCTTCATTATATTCATGTATTTAAATTCAATTTCTTCTTTATCATTTTTCTTAAAAATTGGTTTTTTATCATCTCATAGTTAAGAATGGTATTATTTAACTCATAAAGAGAAATATATTATCTATCTTCAGTATCAAAAACCATTGGATAAAACCTAACTGGATATTTTCTAATTAATGTTTTAACTAATTTGGACTCATCCATATTGTCTTAAACCCTCTAATATGAATAACTATTCCATTCACCTTGGTAGCATAATCATCAACATTCTCATCTTCAACGATCTCTATATCTTCAAATTTAGCCCTCCAAACCTATATCGTTTCTTCCTTTGTCTAAATGTTTTGATCATAAATTTTTTCATGTTTTTTCTACATTTATATGGCTATTCTAATTACCATCACTGTTTCATATACTTTTTCTGAAAAGGATGATAATATATCATTTCTACCTTTCTTGTAGACCTCAATATTCTTATTTTTGGTGAAATTTATAGAAATGTATCTTGAGATAGGTGGAAATACCATATTAATAGAATCACTAACCTCAAATACTTATGAAAGAATATATGTTAGAATATAGTTCTTCCATACATGAAATTTCATCCCATAAATAATTATAACTTATTTATTATTCACTGATTTCAAACTATCTATAACTTACTCTACAAGAGTATGATGTTAGGGGAACCTGGTTCTCTCTAATACCACTTGTAAGTCCCAGGTTAGTTAGGGTTCCACTTATAGGGGGTTAATAAATGGTACCAAATTTTAAAAATTCTTTCTCTAGAATTAAACCCTTGTTAATTGTTAATCAATGGTTCACATGTATCAATATTTGTGGTGTAGTTACCTTATTTGTGGTAAAACTACTCATCCTCTTCCATAATGACCATTAAGATTTAATCCCTTGATATTATCTTAAATTGGGATCATTTAATTAATCATGATATTATTCTAGTGAAGATCATCTCTTACAGCATCGTCTAATTGTATTTCATCAGAATATTAATTTGAGAAACTCATAATATTAAATCATCCAAATGACTCTAATTTTCCATAAGTATCTCCATATATATGAATCTTATATAGTGGATAATGAATTATATAGAGTCAATTATTCCTTCTATAATGAATTGTGAATATTTAATGAGTCACTCAATTAAATTCATGTAATGATTCATATATATTCTTATAAATAAATCATATATAGATACAGAAAATGACTCATACATAGTCTTTAAATAACTTGTGTGTAGGTCAACAAATCACTCAAACATGGATATTCTCATGAAATGTATGAAAACTAAAATCACTCATAAACATCCTCATATATTTTTATATTTCTGTTGTAAAATCCATCGTATGAGTGAATGACTCATACGAAGACAAAAATTCACTCGTACAAAACTCTGAAATCTTGAATGACTCATACATAGAATGCTTTGACTCATACATAGTCTAATAATTTTTCATATTTTCAATTACCGATGAACTATATGGCTCATACATTATCTTCCATGACTAACACACATATATAGTTGGCCATTTTATGCTCTTGTACATAATTCCAAATTCATTTATAGAATCACATAGACTTTTGACACGTATCTCTGACCACATATAATTAATTCAAAAAAACTCTAAAAATATTCTCCAACATTTTTATTAGCCTCTAACTATTACTTGGAAAAAAATAAAACCTCATTCAATAATTCCATGGGGGAACTTAACAAATGTTTGTATAATATTTTCCAAGGACTATGAATAACTTAAAAAATTCTCTAAGTGTGGTGTGGCTTGATACAAGAAATATTAATCATGTAAATTGAAAGTTTTATAGTAAATTCTAATAATTATAAGTTTTAAAATACTATATGGATTTGAGGAGACCGTAAGTAAATTTACATGACATGTATGTACAGTAATTTTATATGGTAAACGTTGTCACCCAATAGATTCTTCTTAATAGAAAAAAAATTGATCACGAGTGTTATAAATTTGAAAATAATCCAATAAAACTCTATCTTGTGTTATTTATAAATTAAATGAATCCTTTGGGGTATATAATAGAACTCATGGTACATTGTTAGTTATGTTGTTAAATTAAAACTTTCTTCTATGGTTATTCATAAAGCACAAATACATTATATAATCTCTAATTATATCAGGAGAAAAAACATTTTGTGATGATGTTAATTATTATTAGTATCCATTGATCAATGATCTGAAATTAATTTGGGATTCAAGTTTTATGTTTTATGATGCTCATAGAAATGAAAATTTTACATTGAGTGCTATGTTTTTTTGGATGATAAACACCTTTCCTAATTGTATAAATTTTTTAAAATAAATTGTTAAAGGAATTTAAGGTTATCTCATTTCTGAAGAAGGTTCACACTCATTTTGGTTGAAAAATTCTTCAAATATAGTGTTTCTAGGACATCATAAATTTTTACCCCAAAAAATATCCAAATACCTAAATATTAATAAATATCTTCTCACATGATGATTGTGTTTCTATATAACATTAATTTTATAATATTCTAAGATACACTATAATTAGAACCTAAAATGAAATGAAAATATTCTAAAATAGATATCCAATTGTCTTGATGTCATTTATCTGATCATGCACAAATTTTGTCATAGCTAGAAAAAGTAGTTATAGACACTAAACATGCATGTGGATATTGGCCCCATGCTCATGGATATAGGCTATATCCATATGTATCATGATCATAACTAGTATTGGTGTTTCTATATCCCATTGGTCTATAGGCCATAGAAGGAGCCTATAGCCACAAGCACCATGTATATGGTTTTATATTGAAAAAACATCAACCAGTGGGTTTCGAACCCATATGGCATAACTAAATATTAACATACTTTACCAATACCCTATGATACTTAATATTTATATAAGTATAAATATATATATGTATATATATATATATCAAAATTTATAAATTTATTTCATCATAATTATTAAATAATTAGTAATATCATCTTGGTGTATAACCTATAGCCACAGTCCGACCTCAAGCTTGGCTATAGCCCCCAGCCCCAATTTCCTATTGACAAAATCTGTCCCGAATATATTTATAGTTCCAGTCCCAACACCTTATATCCATGGTCAAGGTCTATCCATGACAATAACCTCCAACCATTCTTCTTATATCCATGTTCAAGAATAATTGTGGTTATATCCCCCACCCCAACACCCTAAATCCCAGGTCGGGCTCTAATTATGGGTGTAGACCATAGCCCCACTCATTATGGTAATGATCAGGGCCCAACCGTAGATATATTTAATATTTTTTGTACAAATTGTCTTCATTAACCAATACGTGAAAACATATATACATGATCAAGCCCCAACCATAGTTTTAGCCTAGACCCTATGTAATATTTTTCTATTTTTTATGTAGGAAAATTTATATCTATGAGCACATATTTTCTATGGATATATGTCACCTACATCCGTATTAATTTCTTCAGAAGTGATATAGGTGACATATATACATGACCAAACTCGGTTTTGGCTATAGATTTATGGATATATGTGATTTTTATAGTATTATGTTTTGTATTTTAGGTTTTGGATACTCGTACATAGATTAGGATATTGCTTATGAAGTATCTCTCCTAGTAATATTCAGGAGATGGGGTTATGATAAAAGACTCACCAATAGTAATTACACCTGTTATATGTTTCATTTTATATTCTTATATGTATATGTGGGTATTCGTTCTTAGACTTGAGATTCTTATTAATATATATCATGAATCAAAAACTTTTATGTATTGATGAAAATGAGGAATACATATGCTCACAAAATTTTTGGATATATTAGGTGAATTATAAGTGATATTTATTTAATTAAATAGGTAAAGAAAGAATTTTTCCCTTTTGAGTCATAAAAGATGATATATTAAGCCCTTTTATTGAAATGGGACTATCTGATAAAATTAATTTTTATGGCAGTTCATTGATGAGTTCATTTCAAATAGTCAAAGAAAGATAAATTGAGCTTATAAGATGATGGAATGAAGTATTCATCCTTATTTATGAGATATTGAGAGAAAGAGGCTATATTACATAGTAAGCATTCATGTGAGGTTGGTTTCATTGTGACATTCACTTTTTCTTTAGGTACACTTTGACAAGTTGTTGGATTTCAATCTTGGACTTCAGGAAAGTTCATCTGATTGTTCTGAGAAATAGTCATAGATAGTCACCCACTAATTGTATCTAGAATCTCAATGAATTTCTATTTGATTTTGATAGTTAGAATAAATATTATTCCTGATTTTTTTACTAATAATTATTCAGGTTAAGTTGATCACATAAATTCAATCATCAATTATTCAAGTTATAATACATGTGAGTCAAATAATAAATAAATATTATTTATAAGATATAAAATATATAATATTTATTTATCACTTATTTATTATTTTCAAGGAAATAAATAGTTATTTATATATTAAATAAATACTTATTTAGTTATTAAAATATTAAAATAAATATTTATTCATAATTGTAGTGGATATAATATTTACTTATTTATTTAATGAATTATATAATGGCATTTAATTATTTAAAAATTATTATTATTCAATTTTTGATAACTTCCAAATATTATGGATGATGTGATTAAAGGGTTTTGATGAAAAAGATATATTTTATTTAATATCATTCAAATACACCTTCATTCATTTATATAAGAAATGAAATTTAAATATTCAAGAGTTAGCACATATCATGGGATATGTTATTATTATTATTATTATTATTATTTGACATTGGTTGTATTAGAGAAAATATTTGATGATGGTCCAGGATAAAATTCTCAAAAATTTACCCATAACTATATATTCAATCTAATATAATTTACAAGGGTGATGAAAATTGTTGTGAAAATGATATTTTCTCAAGATAATTATCTTAAGTCTAAGAGAACCTCTAAATAATGATCTCAAGAATTATAAACAAATATCCCCCTCCCTATCAGTACTGATAGAACAAGAGAAATAATTATTTAACCCTAAAAAAATCTTATTGTGATTAATGGTGAAAAACTCAAGATGTTTGGTTCTTTCATGCTAGAACACATAATACCAAAGGTGACATTATAATATTTTCATAGAACATGTGGATATCACTATAGAAAATATTATATGGATTCTTCTCTACAATGATGATATGATAAGAGAAGAAATTCAATTGATCATCAATAAAGGAATAATTATCATTCCAACGTAATTCTTATTTAAATTAATTATAAATTATATTAGAAAGGATCCTCCCCTTGAATATTTTAGTATTTATTCATAAATTTATGAGTATTTTATCTGAAGAAACTTTCAAAAAAACTTGGCATCAATTTTAATGCTTCCTCTATGCTCTGTAACCTTAAATGGTATTAGATTGGTCACATAATAATTTATAATTATATATTATTTATTGAACCAATTCTGAATATTATTTGGTTAGTATTCATTTAATAATTTTCATTATTAATATAAAATCCAAAATAATAAATTTTTTAAAATTTATATGACCAAGAATAGATAAAAAATGATTCAATATCTCCTCAGGTAGTGTTGAGGATTTTAATTAGAGGACATAGATAAATGGCATGTAACTGAAAAGTAAACATCATGTACCCATAGTCAACCACAAAAGGGTGAGTCATATATATCATGACATAGTTTTTTTCAGTTACTACATGACATCATTACACACCACGTATTTATTTATAGTTTTTACATGACTATACAAGGAGTTAATGACATTTAGTTGGTGAACACGTCATGTTACCCCATATGGTTTTGGAAATTATGTGGTCAAAGAACATGGTGTATAATTAATACACACATCATGTATTCACTAACAGCCAAGATACATGGTAAAAAAGTGATTATATGGCATGTATCTAGTAATAAACACTATCTAATATGAATTATCATGCATGGAATACACCTCGAGTCTGTAGGTGTGTTGTGAAGGTGGCTAGAAAAAGAGTAAAGGGCATGCAGCTGGTTATACAAGTCTAGTAACTCTTACCTAATCATGCAAGGTACATGTCAAGATATATGTTTCATGAAATTAATATATGATAAAGGAAAACATAATTAAATAAAAACCAAACCACATGGCGTATATCTCTTATAAACACACCATATAATAGGGTTTTTTTCCCAAAGTACATGTTTGGTGATTTTTGAGGGGTCATGTGGAATTAAATTCTTTAATTAATATTTTATACATTCCTTTAGAAATACAAAAAATGTATGGAAACTTATATGTTGTGTACTTCATGGACATCACCAGTTGTACATGTCATATATATTCATGGCGTGTCATATGATCATACATGTCGTATAGACTATGAGGATTGATCCACCGAGCAACACATCATGTAATATCACAACAATCTATGTGAATATATATGCCATGTAAGTACGTAGCATATGAAAAGGACTATACATATCGTAATTCATATTCCAAGAAAGTGACAGTACAAATTGTGTAATGAATAAGGTTATACACCATTTTTCCTCTAGTACAAGATGTGTATGTTAAATTTTAGACTGTATTTAATCTGACCAAGAAGGTATATGTCAAGTTCAAATTTATTTTAAATTAAAAAAAATTATTTAAAATTTTGGAGGATGGGAATCTCAGTGACCATTTGGACGGTTTATTAAGATAAATAAATAATTAATAAGATGATTAATTTATAAATTCAATAAATTTATCTTAATAAATAATGGATTGAAATTAATGATAGTAAGTCTAAATATATATTTTTTGCATGTTGTGGATGACCATGATCCTGATCAACCTATGTATGTTTTGGATTTCTATTTAAGTTTAATTTTTATTACATTGGTTTTTATGATAAATTTATTATTAAATTAAATATGATGATATTTGTATCATCTTTTCCTCCTTATTATACATGGGTCTACATATGAACAATTTTTTTTATGTAACACTAAAACCCCGGTACCCCTATCCTACAATTGATTAATAATATATAAATAATGGAGCTATAAGGAGTGTAAATGGTTAAATATTGAGACAAGTTGAAAATAACCAAGGTGATAAGCATGTTATATATGGAATGTTGTAAATCAAGTCAATCCCATCATAAGGAGTTATTACCCTAGGGTTAATGGTCAGTTTATATTTTTCTTTATGAACCAACTAGTAGTTAAAAGCTCATGATCGTGACAAATTTTCATTTTATTTTTTCAAGTGCATGGTTATTTATTTATTTATTTAATGAAATTTTTATTCTATGTTTTAACAAGATCACATAAAGTAAATTAATTAACATTCATGTAAGATGAAATAAAATAAATTTAATATGTGTAAATTATTTTATTGGTCATGATTATTTATTTATGTAAAATATGCATAATATTAACAAGCATGTAAAGTATAAAATAAATAATATTTACATGTAAGATAAATCAATTACTCAAGGAGGTATTATTTTAGATGTCACTTTTTATTACTTAAGCTATAATGAAATCATATATTGAAGTTTTGGTTTTTCCCTCTTTAAGACACTTTCATTTATCATGGATTTCTAATACAAAATTTTGGGTTGACACAACTAATTTGGAATCAAGAGTAGTTTCATCTCTGAGACTTGATGTAAATTGAAGGAAATGGTTGAGGAAATTCGAGTGTCAGGATTCAAGATTAGAGAGCTCAATCAACAAATAAGGAATTATGAATTAATATTGTCTGAAATACCAACCAAATAAATACTTTAAAAAAATTTGATAAGGTCTCCATCTGGGTTATTTAAAATGGAATACGGATTTATTCTACTAGAATATCCATTAAACAAGATATTTTAAATATATTGGTGAGGTGTATCAATATTTGAGAAAATATTTGGAGATTAATAAAGTAAAATTTTTTACATCACACATGATAATAAAAATAAATTATTAATAAATTATTTTATTTGTTACAGAAAATTGAAAGAAAAAACATGATAATTTTTTCAAGAGTAGAACAGTCATTTTTACACTGCACTATAACCAAAAAATATATATTATGTTCTAGATTCCCCTATTACTGATTAACCACCTTAGCGATCGGGTGAGGGTGAAAAGGATGCTTATAAGAGATACATGGAGGATGCTTCAAATGTTCAATACATAATGTTGTTAGATATTTTCAAAGAATCAAAGATGCAATATAATGATGTGGATGCATACACCAAGATATATCATATCCTCTGTATTTAAAAGGAGAAAGAGTGGATAAAGATATAAAATATTTTTACTACACTATACTAGTGTAAGCAAGAATATGAGTTCCTAGCTAGTGATATTTCCTTAAAAATATTGAAGTATATTGATCAGTTAGAAAAGTTAGGCTTTCATTTGGATTAAAAATTTTCCGTTAATCTTATATTATCATACTTACCACCCAATTTCTCCATATTAATCTATAATTAATGGATGAAAAATATGGAGAATCCTCTTAGTAATATTTTTATTATGTCTTTTCTAGCTAGATAGGGATTAGTGGGAACATGGTTCCTCACCCCTTATGGTGAATGAGGTGAATGATATGGTTGAAATTTCCCATTAAAGTTCAAGTTAAGTGGAGTCTTTAAAATTTCCTTTATATAGACAAAATATTTAGAGGGAGGGTAATGGATAAGAGTTAATATTAATTACATCAGGAAAGAAAGTTCTCTATAAGAGTAACTGCAATGAAATGAAGAAGAGGCAAGAAAAAAGATTCTAATTTTGATATATTCATCATTATAAGTAATATTTTTATTTTACTTTATGTTTATTAAATTCAATATTTATCTCACATATCTCCATCCAAATATGAGAACTAATGATATTTAGAAATATTATAAGAAGTAAGTTGAACTCTCTAAGTAACTGAGAAAATGTGATTCCTAAGTCAGTAAAGAGGATCACACAACTTTATATTTCCAAGTGAATTAATTATAGTTACACTATTGTTTTGTATTATATATTACCAAATAAAATGATCATAGTTTCTGGTTATATAAATAATGAGATATTATTCCATGTTTGAAAATAATATTGTTATTGTAACGTCCCGGTTCCAGAAGATGCCCAGAGGCACCCTGTACCCGGTTGGTCACATAGAATCAAGTGCATTTCCCCAAACACCATAGGATGCTGACTAGTAGTGAGGGCCTTGGGTGTGATAGTGGGGAAACTATTCACTCATTGGCAGACTAACACAGTGGAAGTAAAATAGATAGAAATAGCAGAAGCAGTAATAATAACATAAAAAATAAATTGAGGAAGACTAGTATTAATAATAAATGAGCACATATAAATATATATGATTCAAGATACATATGTCTAGGAAATCATCCAAACAAGTCACAATGTTGGAATACAATACTAAACCAAAGTACAAAGAAAAGAAAGTAAACAGCTCCATAGTATCGCAATCCTCAGCATGGTCCCATGCTCTCTAGCTACACAACAATCAAGTACCTGAAGTAGAAGGGAGCTTTACCTTATCAATACCTACCAAAATATAATCTTTTTGGGCTCAAATTCATGACCCAAATAGGTTGTGGGACTAATCCCAGTAGGTAACCACCCAAAGATCTGTGCCTAACAGTTAGTGAATATATATGGCAGGCAATAAACAAAATGGAGCATTAAACAAGGACGTACACATAGTAACAATCATACAATTCAATTTCATTCATTTTCATATACCAAGTAAGTAGATAATCAAAATAAGGTAACCGTATGGGAAGTACTCGCAGCTTAAACCCTCTGGTTCAACCAAACAAACACAAGTAACCCTCTAGGAAGTATTCACAGTCTAACCCCTCTGGTTCAGCTTTAGCAAAGACACTCTGAGGAATAACTCATCGTCAATTACCCCTATGGTCTCGTATTGGTAACTAATATGCACTCTGAGGAGGCACTCAATGTCCAATTCCCCATGTGGCCTGTATCGAAGAAACTACAGACTCTCTGAGGGAGAACTTATGTCTATTTCCCCTATAGTCTCGCAAAGTGAAAGTAAATAGACACTCTAGAGAATCCCTCAACGTCAATTCTCCCTATGGTCTACTACACCAGGTTCCCATAGCGCTGTGTAAGTCAATCATGCACAAAAGATAAAAATGCAGCCAAATTAAACCTTAAGAAATACTTGGCTAAACAATCTATAGCATGTCATAGCATGTTAGATAATAATCACTCCATCCTAACAACACTAGGCATGGAAAACAAATCAGCTTAATATGAAATCTAGGAAAACGGTAAAAACAAGAAATAATGGTAAAAACATCCATAACATGGAAAATTTAACCCTATTCACAAACAATAAACCTCTATCCAAACAAACAAGGCATATCGGGCAATAACTGGGCTAAAAACCATAAATACACAATACCCCAAACAAGGATATTGTGAACTTTTTCATATATAACTCAAAGACTAACTATGGAATGGCACAAACCGCCTACCTCAGAATAGTGAGATCGATATACGTGAATCTCAGGCCTTGAATCACCCTATAACACCATAGATCTACAAAAACGTTAACAAAGTTCAACCAACGATATCTCACAAGAGATGATAAATCAGGAAACAAAGATAAAGAAGAAGATAGAACTCACTGATGCAATACCAATGCAACCGAAGGAGTTCAATTCAGAGAACATATGGCGAGTCAGGGGATCATAGAATATCTACAGTCATACAGACACTCCTGGATGTGATAGGTCAAGAAGAAGTGTGTTCTGTCCATTAGGCGTGACCCCAGTCTGTTTAATGAAATAAAAAGAAAGTACACGACGTGTTCTTTAAAAGTACATGGCGTGTACTTTCCTTTTTCTGCCTCCTCTTTAGGTGGTCTCCAGGTCACTACACACGGCCATATACTCAGCCATTATAGGTCCAGTACATGGTCACCTGCGGCAATTGGGTACATGGCGTGTACCTAAAGTACACGGTTTGTACTCATAAAATTTTCAGAGACTCCTCTTTTTCTCAAAAACAACCAAAAAATAAAAACATACCTGAAAAGAAGATCCAGGTTCTTACAAACTTTCCCCTTTAAAGAAATTCATCTCGGAATTTCTCTAGCAAGGTGGAATGGAAGAAAAATCCTCGAACAACTCTGGCCACTATGATCGTATATCGGCCTCCCTCTCCCAAGTCTAATCCTGTACTAACACGTAATTCCATAGAACTCATACCAGAGGAACAGACCAGCCACGACGAGCCTTCACACTTCAATCAACAATCCGGATAGGATGCTCCTTGAAGGACTCATTCACCTCTAAATCAACCTACTCAGGTTGAAAGACATGACACGGGTCTGAGAAGTAACGTCGTAGCTGAGAAACGTGAAAGACGTTGTGCATATCCCAATACCTCTGAGGTAATTGTAGCTGATAAGAAATTATCCTGACCCTTTCCAAAACCTCAATCAACTCGACGTATCTTGGTGAAATCTTGCCCTGCCTCCTAATCCTCCTGTGTCCCAAACATGGTGTGACAAGTAGAAAAACCTGATCTTCGATCTCGAACTCCAAATGTTGTCTCTTTCGATCAGCATAAGACTTCTGTCATGACTGTGTAGTAGCCATCCTCTTCTGAATAAACTCTATCTTCTTTGTGGTCTCCTGGACAAGATGAGGTCTCTGCATAGTTGCCTCTCCTGCCTCCATCTAGCATAAGGTTGATCGGAATGGCCTACTATACAACGCTTTGTAAGGTGCCAGTTGAATAGTTTCTTGACAACTATTATCATAGGAGAACTCCACAAGAGGTATATGTTTCTCCCAAGAACCTCCAAAATCAAGAATGCATTCTTGAAGCATGTCCTCATGCACCTGGATCGTATGCTCTGACTGGCGATCTATATGGGGATGGCATGTTGTACTCAGAAGTACCTGTGTACCCAAATCCCTCTAAAGTTCCTGCTTGACTCGAGAAGTAAAACATGCATCCCTATCTGAAATAATGGAGTGTGGAAATTCATGTAAATGTACAATCTATCAGACGTACAACCTTCCCAGCTCATCAACACTGAAAGTATCCTTGATCGGCAAGAAGTGAGAAGCCTTCATGAGTCTGTCAATGAAAACCCATACTGTATCATTCCCTCGAGGTGACCTCGATAATCCTGTCACGAATTCCATTTCGACATCATTTCACTTCCACTCGGGAATGGGTAACTACTGCAAAATCCCTGCTGGTCGATGATGCTCTGCCTTCACCTACTGACAGGTGGAACACCTCAGGATAAAACCAAAAACATCTCTCTTTATACTTGTCCACCAATACTGATGGTTTAGATCATGATACATCTTGGTGACACCAGGATGAACTGCCCAAACTGAGGAATGAAATTCCTACATCAGCTCCTCGCGTATGTCTGCTGACACCCACATGCACCCCTGAAAACGAAAGATCTCATCCTTGACTATAGTCCGTCCAGGAATAGGGTCCTCTTCTGACACACTTTCCTATAGGACTAGGCTTTCAGAATCTGATAGTTACTTCATTCTCACTCGATCAAGTAGAGTAGAGTTAATAACTACATAAGATAAAAACATCTACCCTTGTCTATCATGCACCTCCAAATGCATCTCAGAGAACATATACATAAGATACCACTCACTAATAGCCTCATGAACTACCTGTATCTAAGTCCTTCTGATCAACGCATCAGCCACAGTGTTGCCTTTCCCAGGTGTATAGGCAAGCTCAAAGTCAAGGGACTGAAGGTACTCAACCCACCTTCACTCTCTAAAATTCAGATCACGCTGAGTGAAGATATACATAAGGCTTTTGTGGTTGGTGAAAACCAAAATATGTTCTCCCATAAGATAATGTCTCCAATAGCATAAATCATCAAAAACTATGGCCAGCTCGATGTCGTGCTTCGGTTAATTCCTCTCATGTGGCCTCAACTTCCAAGACCTGTATGCAACGACTCCTTCCCCCTCCATAAGCACTACTCCCAGCCCGATACATGATGCATCACAGTAAGTATAGCTATTTTTTGGCTCTAGAAATACTAGTATCAGTGCTGAAGTCAACCTTCCTTTCAGATCTTGAAAGGCTGACTCACTAGAATCTGACCACACATACTTCGCACCCTTCTTAGTCAAGCTCGTCAATGGTGCTGCTAAGTCTGAAAAGTCCTATATGAAATGTCTATAGTAACCAACCATCCCTAGAAAACTATGTACCTCAAATATGTTATTCGGATTCTCCTAGGAAACTACTACTCTCACTTTATCTGGGTCTACTGATACTTCTACCTTCGAGATAACATGACCCAATAAGTGAATTTGGTCCATCCAAAAGTGGCATTTTGAGAGCATAGCATATACCTGATGCTCTCTCAGTGTAATCAAAACTATCTCAAGATGTGTGGCATGGTCATGTTGAGTGTGAGAGTACACCAAGATATCTTCTATGAAGTCCCCCACAAAATAATCCAAGTAAGGATAGAATAATCAGTTCATTAGTGCCATAAAAACTGCAGGCGCATTCGTGAGACTGAACGAAATAACCACATACTCATATAGACCATACCTACTCCGAAAGGATATATGAGGTACATCTGATGGTCTAACGCACAACTTATAGTAACTGGATCTCAAGTAAATCTTCAAGAACACCTGGGCTCCTCAAAGATGATCAAAGAGATCAACAATCCTCGGAAAGGGATATTGGTTCTTAACTGTCAACAATTTCAGCTTCCGATAATCCACACAAAGTATGAGGGTACCATCCGACTTCTTCACAAACAGGATGGGCGAACCCCAAGGAGAAGTACTAGTTCAGATGAAACCCTTTGCATACAACTCCTCAAACTACTTCATGAGCTCATGTAACTCTGGTGTAGTCATCCTATAAGGAGTAATAGAAACTGGTGCCACTCCTGGAACAAACTAAATAGAAAATTCCACCTCTTGCTCTGGAGGAAAACCTGAAAAGTCCTCTAGAGAGACATCCCTAAAATAGTACACTACTAGAGGAAAGTCTAACTGTGAAGTCCCCTGGTCATCTAGATATAGAATAGAAATTAAGGTTGTAACTTTTCCCAACCCATTATGCTCAGGTCCCACTCTTCTCACTTAGACATCCCACTCGCCCTTATGTAGAAATGAATTGCCCTCTAGTGATGTGAAACTCACCCTACAGCGATGGAAATCAACAACTTCTTGGAAGGGAAATAACCAGTACATTCTAAGAATGACTCCATAGCCTTAAATCTCTAAGATGTAGAGGTCCCATAATAATTGGAACCCACCAACCTCAAGAGGGAAATCCTTGCACTGACAAACACTAGACGTTGTAGTCCACAACAGAGTGTCTAACAACAAGATATCAATAGAAGAAAAGATACATATCCCAAGACTCTCCACAACAGAAACAGATATAAATATATGGGAAGCCTTGGTATCGAATAGAGAAGAAGCTAAAATTGAGGCAATTAGGATCGTACTTAGAACTGTAGAGGGTCTGGGATCCGAATCCTGCTGGGTCTTCTCCACTACAAAATTTTGACCTGTACTGTAGCCCTGTGACCCTGCCTAGCTACCCTAAGCTGATCCACCTTGTTGTCACTGAAATCCTGCTGACTGGCTACCATGGTCGCAACCTCCACCTCATCCTAAATGTCTAGAAGAACTCCAGTTACTAGACTGATGAGAAACTGGTGGTGATGCTCCTAAACACGGAGTCATATAAGAACCCCTATCACCATATCCTAGTGTGAAGAACTAATAGAAGCACTAAAGATGGCTCATTTTTTCGCAATATCAGCACTCTACCGGGTCTCTCGGGAAATATGTCCTTGTATGACTTCTCTTCCCGCATTGGTATCACACCACCTAGCTACCAGAAGAAGTCTCTTGTCTCCTCAGATCCCCACGTATAGACTCCCTGTGGTACTTCCTGCTTTCAGTAGGAGGGATACCAACTCTGGATGTCGAACCGCCCAGGGTCACCACTCTATAATCCCTTAGATTGTGCTCTATGATCAGAGTCTGGTTGACTATTAAAGTGATAGAAGTAAATCTGAAGATGTTCACTTGAGCCCAAATGTCTTGTCTGAGACCATCCTTAACCTCCCTCACTAGGAATAACTCATCTCCCCCTCGAAAGGATGTGAAGTATTGTAGCTCTGTGAAGCGAGAAGAATACACCATGACTGAAAGAGTACCCTTCTCCAAACTCAGGAACTCTCAGGCTCCATCATACCACAAGGTCTTCAGGTAGAAATAATCATAGAAGGTATGCTGAAACTCATCCCAAGACATAACCTGCTGGTGTCCCGCCAGTGATATCACATCCCACTATCTCTTGGTGGAGTCCCATAGAATTTACATAGAAATTTTAACCCTCCTCTCTGGAGGTGTCTCCAGATGCTCGAAGATAGAAATCATGGCATCTAGCCATGACTCTGCAACCTGAGGTCCTCCTTCCCCTGTGAAGGTAGAAGGATGCTGCTACTAAAAAACCTTCATCAACTCTTCTATAGAAGGGACAGGATGCTGTACTAATTGTAAGGTCTTCATAAACCTCATAAATCCCTCCCATAATTGTGCATCAACATCTGTTTCCAAAATTATGTATGGTTCCAAGACTAGCACAATTGGAGGATATGCCGGTAGTCCTTGATTAGCCATGTCCAATGTTTGATCACTTCCCTACAACTGGGGGAAAATCAGAAGACATCTCAGTGGAAAGACTCTGCAAGGTCAATAACACCATTTAGATCAAGATTATTAAGGACTGAAACATAGAAGTGTAAGAAGGGAACAAGAGAAATAAGGCATTCAAGTTTTTCAAAACATGGGTACACGACGTGTATAATGCCTACACGATGTGTTCCCTTGAGCCTTCACATGGGTGTGTACTTTTGTCAACTCAGTTCATGTAACACCCCATACACACGGCGTGTTCTCCCAAGACATGGAATGTACTTGATTCATCTTCCCCTACTTGAGTTTTTCTGCACGACTTAACCCACAAAATTCTCCTAGAGAAATACTACACAGCGTGTTTGTGCCAAACACAGTGTGTACAAGAAAGAACTTCACCAACCCATGTTGTTAGTCACACGACCGGTTACACAGCTCACTCTACACTGTGTCTTATAGATAGGAACAGTGTGTACTTGAAGGATTTCACTAACCCGTTTTGTTAGTCACATGGTCGGATAAAAGTATTACAATACACAGCGTTTTCAAGCTTGACACTGCATGTATAAACTATGTTTTATCCATCTATATCTTTAGTCACGTGGGTGGAAACATGGTCTATACAACACGGCGTGTACATACATTACATGGCGTGTGCTACCAAAGATTTTCCAAACCTCGTGTCTCTGCCCACACATCCAGTTACATGGTTAGAGACTACATGGCGTGTATATACAGTAAAAAGAGTTTACTTGAAAAAAACATTTCCTTCCCAAACAGAAGGATACATGGCATGTATTAATCATTACACATCATGTATTCTGGGTTTTTTCAGACAGTAAGCCTCATAAACTACTCCGGAACCCATAAAAACATTGAAACGAACATTAAAGTGCCAAATTCTGATCCATAAGGGCCCAAACTCCCAGCGAATAAAAGCTTGACATCTTATACAGGTCATATACAAAAAAAAGGAAATGATCCACCAAATTCCAATCCAATAGGTCCCATAAAACCTCAAGAACCAAATTTTTTTTGTTTATTTAAATGAAAACTTACACAATTCAATACCCTATCAAAAGTAAGTATTCTATCAAGGCATTCATCACAACATCATGTATATTTAACACAACATCTATCACAACAACATGCAATCACAAATTCACCCTAAATGGCATGGAAAGAATGCATGTACTGTGATTTATAGCAAGTGTATAAATGATGAATGAGATGGAATACCCCCATCTCATTGGGTTGAAATAGAAATAGAACCTCAATAACATCAACAATAACAGCACAAAACGTGTGAATCACCCAACGGTGAAATCAAATCAATTGTAATAATTGCAAAACCATAAAATTTTTAATAATGAGGTAAATTGACTTTTCCCTATACACGGGTTAGCTACTCCTAGCCACAACTTATTACCAAGTACCTATTACTTCCTATCCCTAGCTATAGGCTCCAAACAGTAAGTCAAGAAGAAAAGAATCCCTTTGATATCACTTTGTAACTTCCTAGTTCCAGAAGCTGCCAAAAGGCACCCCGTGCCCAGTTAGTCACATGGACTCAAGCAAATTTCCCCAAATGACAAAGGCTGTTGACAAGCAGGGAAGGCCTCAGGTGTCATAGTGTGGAAACTATGACCTCATTGGTAGAGTAGCACAATGGAAGTAAAACATATAGCAATATCAGAAGCAGTAATAATACCATAAAACAGTAAACAGCAGAAGACTGTAATTAATAAGAACTGAGCACATATAAATATATATGATGCATGATACATATGTCTTGGAAAGAATCCAAACAAGTCACAATTTTGTAATATAATACTAAACCAAAGTACAAACAAAATCAAGTAAACATCCCCACAGCATTACAAGCCTCAGCTTGGTTCCATGCTCCCCAGCTCTACAGAAATCAAGTACCTGATGTTGAAGGGCACTTTCCCTTATCTATACCTACAGTAATATAATATTTTTGGGCCCAAAATCATGACCCAAACTGGGCTTGAGACTAATCCCAGTAGGAAACCACCCAAATATATATTCCTAATAGACAGTGAGTATATATGGTAGGTAATAAACAAAATGGAGCAGTAAACAAGGAAGCATACATAGTAATAATCCTACAATTAAATTTCATTCATTTTCATATACCAAGTAAGAAGCTAATAAAAATCAGGTAACCCTATAGGAAGTACTCATAGCCTAACCCCTCTCGTTCAACCAAAAAAAAACAATCTACCCTCTGGGAAGTACTCACAATCTAACCCCTCTTGTTTAGCTTTAGCAAAGACACTTTGAGGAAGCACTCACCATCAATTCCCCATGTGGTCTCGTATCAGTAACTAATCGGCACTCTGAGGAAGCACTCAATGTCCAATTCCCCTTGTGGACCATATTGAGGAAACTAAATACTCTCTAAGGGATCACTTACATCCATCCCCCCTATGATCTCACAACATAAAACTAAATAGACACTATAGAGAAGCCCTCAACGTCAATTCTACCTATGGTCAACTACACCAGGTTCCCACATCCCTATGTAAGTCAATCATGCATAGATGATACAAAGGAAGCCAAAGTAAACCTTAAGAAATACTTGGATTAACAATCTATAGCATATCATAGCATTTCAGATAACAATAACTCCATCCTAACAACACTAGGCATGGAAAACAAAGCAGCCTAACAGGCAAGCTAGACCAAATGGTCAAAATAAGAAATCCTGGTAAAAACATCCATAGCATGGAAAAGATAACCCTATTCACAAAACATTAACCTATATCCAAACGAACAAGTAATAGCAGGTAATAACTGGGCTAAAAAAATAAAAATGCAATACCCCAAACAAGGATATTGGGAACGTTTTCTCATATAACTCAAAGAATAACTACGGAAAGGTGCAAACCACCTACCTTGGCATTATGAGATCAATATACGTGAATCTCAGGCCTTAAATATCCCTATAAAATCATAGATCTACAAAAACATTAAAAAATTTCAACCAATGATGTCTCATGAGAGAGGAGAAATCAGAAAACGATGTTCAAGAAGAAGAGAGAACTCACCGATGTGATTCCAATGCAACTGACAAAGTTCGATTCAGAGAACAGACAGTGATTTGGGGGCTCGGAGAAGATATGTAGTCGTATGGACACTCCTGGATGAGATAGGTTGAGAAGTAGTTTTTTATGTCCATTATACGTAACCCCTATCCATTTAATGAAATAAAAACAAAGTACACGTCATGTTCTTTAAAAGTACACGGTGTGTACTTGCCTTTTCCGGCCTCTTCTTTAGGCAGTCTCTAGGTCACCACACATGGCCATATACTCGGTCATTACATGTCCAGCACACGGTCACTTGTGGCAACCAAGTACACAGTGTGTACCTAAATTACCTGGCATGTACTCTTGAAATTTCTAAAAACTCCTCTTTTTCTCAAAAACAACCTGAAAAGAAAAACATACCTGAAAAGAAGATATGGGTTCTTACTGTTATTATATTTCATATTTAACTAATAGTTTAGTAAAACTTGAATCATATATATTGAATATCAGAAATAAATGATGAATAAAAATTATAAGACCCATACCTTGTTTTTGTAAGATAATTCTTGGTTAAGTAAAACTAAATGTAGTTTTCATGGATATACCAATAAGGGTAATTATATTATTTGGATCAATAAATCTTAATTATTTAATTTAATTACTACTTTTTTAACAAATAAAATTTTCTAGATAAATATATAGACCAAAATATTCAAGAATTTGTTCAATAAGACCGTGTAATCTATTCTAAGGAGAATCTAGAGTTAAGTTAATATATATCATAAGATTCCATTTAGATATTTTAGGAATGTAAATTAGAAGTAATGAATACATGTGGTAAAAGATATAGCATCCTATGGGTGGGATAGTTAGTGAATATATTTACCAAGTATTCATCAATCATTTAGATTTGGAGTGGAGTGACTCCTGAACTCACATTTCCTTATACACATCAAATATTTTATGGTATTACAAGGAGAATCGATGGGGTGTCTTATATGTATTGTGAGTCTTCCATAATTATTTGTAAGGAATGTTTCAAAAATAAAGTGTAATATCTAACCATGTGCTAACTTTATTAACTAATGTATATCACATAAGTATTAATATTATGGGAATCCATTATGTTATAGCCTCATGTGTTTGATGAAAATATTTTGTTTTAGTTGTCTCTAGATATAAACTTACATCAAGGAAAACACAAAGTGCATCTCAATTAATTATCCTATAGCTACTCAATATATTATTATCCCACAAATAAAAAATTATTGGTCAATATTAACTATATTTATATAATATATAAGCACATATATTTTGGATAGAGTGAGAATAATTTGATTCAATGAGGTAACGGCTTTATAAGTGCATTAGTTGGCATAGAATGTTTTTATGAATTTAGAGATGAATTTCATGTACCAAAATTCAGTTCTGTATTTTGGAAGTTTATTCAGTTGATGTAAAGTCATTTTTTGGTATTCAAGAAGAAACTAGAAATGGATGTTCCAAGTTAGTAGAAATAAAGACTGATTTTTTATTGGAGGTTTTAAGAAATGTCTATACATAGACTTTTATAAATCCTTTCACCGATCATCATACTAAATTAAATTAAATTATAAATTCTGTAGAAACAATCTATGATCATTATATTAGACTGTTGAATATCAAAATGCTCTTCCTTAATGGGAACATTATGTAATTGTTTTACATGACACAACTAGAAGGGTCTGTAGAACCATTGAAACCCAATAAGGTATGAAAGTTTTAGAGATATATTTATGGATTGAATTAAGAATAATGACTATATAATATTCATTTAAATAAAACCATAAATATTTGGTTTTATTAATAATAAAAGAGTTTCAGGTGTCTACAATATGTTTGTGGGAGCACTACAGTTTTCCAAGATAGAATTGATTATACAATATGGAAAACATATATTTAATATTACATTTAGTTAAGACTAAAGAAATGATATTTCTCTAATAATGAATCCAAGTAGAAAACCAATTTCTATGAAATAATATCTATAGACGTAGATCTATGAGTTTTATTAGATAAATTCATACTACATACATTGATAAGGTATTGAAAAATAAAAGTTGGAATAATTCAAGATTGAATTATTACCTATGCCAAATTATATGAAATCTCTCATATTTGATATGTAAAATCATAAGGATAATATTATTATGATGAATAGAATTTCATATGCTTAATATTATTTTTGGAATATATATCATATTCCATTATATGTATATAGGATTGATATTTATTATGAGTAAATCATAGTGGGAAAATATAAAATAGAAAAGGTGGAGTTACATAGGCTTACAGTCATAATTGTACAAGAGTACTTGAGAAATTATAATGGATGAGTCCCTGGTATTTTTAGAAGTGGGAATAATAGTTTCCAAATGGATAAAAAACTAATTTAAATTTAGATTATTTTAGTCTAGTATCATATTATAGAGAAGGTAATATACATTAAAAACTTATTTCAATTGGTGGTTACCATATCTATATAAACCAAGTATGTTGTGTCTTCTGATGTAGCTTAAGTAGTGTTTTGGTAATTTTTTTGTTCCATTTTATGGTATTATCCAGTAAGTTATGTTTTTTAAAAAGGAAAAATAGTGAATACTCAGTGATGTCACCTCTTGATAGATTTTATTAGAGGGGTGAATTCATAGTAAGTAGAATACCCATAAGATAACATGGAAATCCTGATATCTATAGCCATACTTTAGTAAAATAATGTTTATCACCTGAGTGTAAAAAAATATAGTCACCAGTTGACTCTAGTGCAAGTGAGACTCTATTGGAGTTGATTCCCTAGAACAAAATGACATTTCCTTCTATGTAACATTAATTTGATAACATCCTTAGAGTATATGTAACACTGAAAGTTTATAGGAATTCCCCACTATAATTAGAATATGAAAATACAATGAAAATATTCTAAAACATATATCTTATGGTTTAGATGACATTTATCTGATAGGATATAGTGTTGTGGTTTTTTGGAGTGGATCCATACTCAATATTCATTTTCTTATAATTAAAAAACCAACATTTCATTTATTACCTCTAAATGAGTTAAAATAAAGGATTTTATTTTTTAAATTTTTCACCACTTATAGTAGAAAATAATAATATTGAATTATTTTATTCATCATTTCTTATCTGTTGATTAATTATTATTTAATTTCTTATTCATTATTTCTTCATATTATTTCATTTTATTATTATTATGGTTATATTATTTTTTTTAATTCAATGTTATTGTAAAACCCTAATATTTTAGGATAAATTCTACTCAAATAAATTTTAATTATTAGATATCTTTATTTATACACTACATCAAGCTTAAAAAATCATGATATACTATAATATATTATTATTAGAACATAATCGCTATAACCTAGTCATTGTATTGGAAGGTATAAATAGTGTCAATCACATTTTGAAATATATGTATAATTTATTTCCCTAATACAATTTTATTAATTGATTCATGGGGAAAAAGCACTTTATCATTAGAAAATCCATTTTATGCTTTAAAAATATGATTTCTTCACGAACGGTTTTTATTAATTTTTTTGCACGGATATTATAATTAATTATTTCCAATTTCAATAATTTTAATTTATAAAAATAATATAATTTCAAAATTAGAATATCAACATTATCTTATGGTGAAATTGTGGGATTTTTCTGAAAATGTTGATTTTTTAGTGCATAGTGAAAAATGTTAATTTCTCAAATACTATAATTTATCTTCATTAAATAAGTTAATTTAAAAGAAACATTATTTTTTTTATTTTATATTAAATTTATATATGATATATATTATTTATAATAATCTAATTAATTCTATTTTAATCAACAATACGGATTATTTTAGTATAAGTTCATTTTAAACTTAAAAACACATTTTCCCTAAAAATTGTTTTTTGTTGTATCTTATGTATTTATAATAAAAAAAAATTCTACCACTTATATAAATTTAATATTTAAAAATGGGTTCCATATTTAGAATTAGTGTGTTCAAATTTGGTAAATACACCACTTTTATTTTTTGTCTTTATGAATAGTAATCTTGGAAAGATTTTGTCACCACTATAAGGGTAAAATGAGTAAAAAATAGTTAAAACTATGAGATAAGACTTTAAAATAACCTAAAACTTAAATTTAATCTATTTTATGGGTGTATTCCAACAATAATCATCTAATATTTTTGGTTATGGCAATTTTGTTCCATTTTTCATTGATAATAACTTCTGTATTATTTTAAGTAAGGTAAAATATATCACTCTCTTTTCTTTTAAAAACTCAAATATTTTTTTCAAGGGTATAAAAATATGTTTTGGTATGTTATAAATGTTTATTTTTAATATTAATAAATTAATTTTATGATATTAAAAAAATTAATTTTTAGTGATGATATAATTACATTAAATGTTTATGCACCACCGCCATAGTGCTTGTGCAAGAAGTAGAAAAATTTACTGAATAATTTTAAAAAGATTAAAATAAATATTCTTTGGATTAATTTTGGTGTGAACTTAATTTTATGGGTAATAATAATTCATAATTGATGGTTAAATGGTATATTTTTAAATACATTATTGTCTTCCTAATGTTAAAGTCAAATTAAATGAATAGTCCCAAAAATGAACTTAATGATATTTTATGTTATATAATATTTTATTAAATTATTTAAAATCATTAAAATATTGAAATAGTAAATGTTGATGTAATATGGTTTAAAATTTCAATCCTTGACCATTTTTTGTTCCATCTTTTACCTTATAAGTAAATTTATAACACTTTAGTATTAAAAAAGGTGTTACTGTGGTTAAAGTTAAAATTAGTCAATAAAGGGGTTAAACTAAATGATAAGGTTTAAAATGTCCCTTAAACTAGTCCAAATTTTATTTTCTGAAGGTATTTAAATATTAAACTATCTTATCTTCAAAATATTTTCCACCAGGTTCAACTTTCACATGAAAAATAATTTATTATATTTAAATATTTTAAGTAATTCCAAGTGTGTCATTGTTTCACTATAAAAGGACACCACCTATCCTCTATAATTCACACCACCTTGAGACACTTATATCAACTAAAAAATATTATAAACATCCTTATAGAAGTTATATAAGTTGTTTTTCTCTTTAATAGACCATCCCTAGAGTCATTGATTATATATCCAACTAATGTTTCTTAAAGAGGTAGTAATCATCCTAACTGGTATCTTTCATTTTACTTCTTCTTTTACCTACTTTAATTATTTTATAATTATTAAAATATAAGATAATAATTATCTACCATATAATATTATGTTATTATATTGATTTAATAACCTTTATCAATCACTTTTCCATCAAGTGGGAAATGAAAGTATCGCTCGTGTGTACGTGTGGATTATCACCTCAATGTAACGATGTGATTCATTTTAAAAAACCATATTTCATGGTTTGTTTTTATGATGGATTTAATGTTTATATATTACATTTATGAAATAAATATGATTCATTAATTATAATATCATATTTACCTTCTTATCATTCTATCTGTTAGAAAATGATAACGTCATTAATGCGTATATGTGGACTTCAACCTCCACGAAGTGATGTGATTAATTTTTAATTTACACTTTAATTGGTTGGTAATAATTATATATTTAATTATTATATATGATTTTTATGATATATAAATATTCTATAAAGGTTAATTATAATTTACCATTATTTTTTCCATCCATTAAAAAGTGAAAAAATTGATCGTGCTTATGTATAGACTATCGTCTCCATGAAGAGATATATTTTATTTTTCATCACTAATTTATATAAATGGTTATAAAAATTTATATAATGATTAAATAGTATACTTAGTACATGATTAAAATTTTGGATATCATTTAATCATTTTAAAATTGAAAGTATTGCAACTATCAAATGGAAACATCCATGAAAAACAATATAGTTATCACAAGAACGGTAATTTTAATATAGAATTATTAATAAACAGATGATAATATATTAAAATTAAATCATATATGGTATGATATATATGAACATTTTTCTGTAGTATATGAATAATAAATATACATTTATTATGAATAATTTTTTAACAAGTACTAAGAAAGATGATACTTGATGTAAGGGTTTCTCATCTCAATTTTGTTTTTGTGAGACATATGCCATATTCACCAACTGTTTCCTTCATATGGTGGATATAATGAACCGATTCTATTTTAAATAATAAATAAATTTAAATCCATGGTATTTAATGATTCATTTTATGTTTTTTATTTCAATGGGGTTATGATTCAAAAGTTATCAAAGTAGTAATGGAATTATATTTCAACCTCATTTTAATCAGGATTTTTTTACGGTTGAATTTCCATAGAGGGAAATTTTATTGATATTATCTTTAAAACATCATCTATTTTATTATCCCCTAGTTATTTCAATATTTTTTATATATCAGTATCATTTCCCTCTATTTGGTACTTAAATTGATTGATAATATTTTTTAAAGAAAAGACGACATTTTTCTTCTTTGGTCAAAGAAAATTTTCTTCCTAGTCCATAATCTTTGAAATTGTTTTATGAAATTTGTTACCTATAATTGAAATATTTTAAATAGGTTATCTTCATAAAAATTTAATTCATTTAAAAAGGTTTAAAAAGAAATCTTTTTAAAGAAACATTTTTCTAAACAAGTTATTTTCTAATTTTTTATAAAGGTGTGAAAAGAATTTTTTCTTTTAACATAGATAACTTGAATAGAGTTTCCCATAATCATGGACATTATTTTATTTGAATATGATTTTATAGGTTTTACATGGTTATTTTCAAAGAATTTTATTTTATCATTATTCTAGGATTTTAAGTTAAAATTTCATAAAAATAAAAGGATATTTTATTATGTTTTCAATGATAGTTTTGAATTATATTTTAAAGATATTTATCATATATGTCAAAATATTTTAAGTATTGTTATGCTTCACTAAGGATATGATATCATTTCACCATCCACTTTCTTTCTCTAGTTTTATTATGATGATGATGATTTAAGGATAATTATATAAAACCTGTTTCTTTCCCATGTATTGAATATCTTTTATAAATAATTTGATTGTTTATCTATTCTCCAAATACACTAAAACTTTACGGTCCTTAAGAATATACTATTCTGAAATATATTGAATTTTCATCTAAAATTATGCAATATTAATGTATGAAATTCTTGGGTGGCCTTAGTTGGTATGAGATCATGGTTTTGTTAATTTTTAGATAGTAGGGTTATAAATCATTTTTAAAAAACTAAGGGATGATTATAAGTATAGGATAACATCCTAAAGTTTTAGTAAATTAGATATTGTGTGGTTTTCCTAGAAAATATATCATTTTCTAGATACTGGAAAGTGGTTGTGGTTGTGGAACAAATTCACCAAGAGGTTATGACTCTAAAAGATAGGGATTCTATATTAACTCAATCTTCAATGGTGAACGATAATTGGGCTTAAGATTTCACACCTAGATAGACACTCCTGAGGAATATGATTTGGTTAATTCACCATTCTCATTATAAAACATCTAACAATTATTTTTCAATAATTTTTCTTAAGTATTTTCAATCATATTTTGAATGGTATTAACAACCTAGAAAAATAATTCAGTGGTAAGGTGATATTTTTAGATAACATGAAATTTAGGGATAGATAACACTTAATATGTTCATGATGTTGAGATAATAATGTTTAGTTGGGGTAAATATATAATTGATGTTGATAAAGTAAATTATATGGTATTGTTTACCTTGAAATTTATTTGTGATTTGATGAAAAATTGATTTATATTATCCCCAATAAAGTTTATATTATTTTTTGATTTATGGAATATATTCTATATTAAGAGAATCTATTTGAGGAATGAGAGTAGAGTTAATTTTTTGAAGAATATATGATTTTATTATAGTTATATAGTGTTCAATATATTTATATAAGTGGTTATTATATTTTGGGGAGTATATAATTAGGGTATATAACTTTTTGGCATTTGATCTTATGAGTGATTGATATTATTTGGAGATAATAGTTAAGTTGATCATGGAATAATATGTGATCAAATCATTCAAAATATTTTGGTTATAAATTCTTGTCTGGTGTATTTTGAAGAGTTTTAAGGTTAGTTATTTATGGAATTATTTAAGTATAACTTTGGATGTTATTATATAAAATTTGGACATTGGTTTATGAATATTTATTTATATTATATAAAGTTTTCTGACCATTTTAGTGTTGTTAAATATATTGATATGATATGAATGTCTTGTCCTTATTTTGTTGATTTTATGGTTCATTAAAATTTATAATTAGTGATTTAGACAAGAAAAACTTCGTGATGATTATTTATCATATGAAATATTAGATGAATGAAGGATGGAAAACTATTATAATCACAATAAAAGGATTAAATTATTCTTATAGTATGAAAAGAAATCAAGTAAGTTTCTTTTCTCGTATTCCATACCTTGATGGTAAAGGATTTCATATATCAAGTAGGTGAAAGATAAATATATTAAGTCATATGTGAAGAGTATCGCCAAACTATCAAGGTATGTTTTTTGGAAACTCATAATACATATACGTACTTGGTCTTAGAAATACTTAATTAGGAAATACAATGTTTCCTTGAACTGATATATAAATTTGATATCATGATAGAATCTACATCATATTTTATTACTATGTCATGATGCACTATTTCTAGTAAGTGATAATTAAAATTGTGTGAAAGAAATTTATTTAAGGGGGTAGAATATAACACCCCAATACTTTAGAATATATTCTATTTAAATAAATTTCAATTGTTTAATAGATCGTTTTATATGCAACACCAAGCTTAAACAAACCACGATATACTATACAATATTATTAGTCAAGCATAACCATTATAACTTAGTCATTGTATTGGAGATTACAAATAGTGTTAATAAAATTATAAAATATATGTATAAGTTATTTCCCTAATACTAATTTATTAATTTATTCCTAGTAAATAAGAACTAAATTTTTATAAAAGTCATTTTATTCATAAAAAATATGTTTGCTTCAAAAATCGTTTTTTTACATTTTGTATAAGGACCCAACCTTGAAAAATTACTTAATATTGAGTTAAGTTAAGAATTATACATTGATTATCTTTTCAGGTTTATAGTTTTAGAGAATCTGGTCATAACTGTTACATTACATCTCAAAAATTACAAAGTGGACACTTCTTTTCTATCCAGTTTTTTTCACAAAAATAATACTCCTTAAAATGAAACAAGAATTCCTTTCTAGATATAAATATTCTTAAATTATTCATTTTTCTGACCCTTTCTTATACCCTATGAAAAAACATTTCAAAAACTTTGGATAAGCATAAAATGTTCTGTAAGGGTTATATAGTATGGAAATAAAACATTATTCCATCAGTATATACAATTCAACAAAATCAAACATTCCACTCATAAATCATAAGCTATTAAAAATACATCATGAAATAATAATATTTATGAATAACATACAGAAATCATAAATAAAAAATAATATAGGCAACTTGTGGTATAACATACTTATATTATAACTTTCACAGCTACATAGGGAGTTATGTTTGGAATACCCATCACAGTATATTCCCTAAATATTTTAGGAGAAACATTAACGTTTACTTCCATTATATTACCTAATGCATTGGAGAGCTATCTTAGGCTCACCAACCATAATTTTATCATGGAACCACCTGTATTTGATTTACTTTTTAACCACCCATCAAATTTCCAAGTACCATTACAAAATTATAACACATAAAAGATTTAAATTATCAACATTTCACTCATTAACCACAATGATTCAATTCAAGATATTTAAATATTCAATCCAATTTCAAAATCATTTAAAATAATTTAATAAAGATATTTTTGAATCAAAGTGTCCCATACCACTTTGAAATTTTTAAAGGAATTAAAATTTTTAAACATTAATTTCCATATAAATAAATCCTTAAATAAATTTTGAAAACATGGACATTAATTATAATGATTTATAAGATTAAATCTTTAAAACATTTAATTTTTTTTGTTAAAGTGTCCCTTACCACTTCAGAAAATACTTGACTAAAACTATTAAAAAATAACATTAAAAAACTATAACATCATGAGAATAAGGATATTCATGATATAATATTTCAAAGGGTAGTATATACACCTCATTGGATAATAAAGGTTCACAATATCAAGATATGCCTCAATTAAAGAAGATTGAGATGAAGTCACTTACAAAGATCGTATCATTAGATTAATAATAAATCAATGACATAATTATGTGTTTCAAATATAAATACACACAATATAAGTGGATATTAAGTGTAAAAAAATTATCGTTCATTCACACATATTCTAGGACAAATAAAACCAATTACATGGATATTTTACTCAATAAACTTAAATCGAGTTAAGATTTCCCTTACAAAATTCATATAAATGACGTAAGAATTTATCAATGGGGTGATTATGTGTTAAAAAATTAAATCCAAACAAATTTAAGTTAAAATTAAAATATAAATAAATAATCATTTATTCCACACATAGTCTGGTCATAATATAATCAACTAAGAATGCGTAAAACCCAATTAGTGGAAATTGAGTTTAGAAATTTCCTTACGAAAATTCGGAAACCTAACGGAGTCTCTTAAAAATTCAAAAAATGAGTTTATGAGAGATAAAAGGGTCTATCATCACTTGTAATTAAAATTTATAACAATAATTATATATAATAACATATCCCAACCTAAGAAAATCGAAATTAAAATACATAACATAAAATAAGTCTTTGACTAAAAGAGAATGGTGAAAGGTTACCTTACCTTGAGTATGATTCTTCACGTATATTCCTTATTTTTCCTAAATAATAAACTGAAGTTAATTTATACATTATTAATAACTTTTTTCAATTTTATTATTCCTTTTATATCCCTTATTACCACATTATAAAAATTACATAATTATTTAAGTTAACATCAGTTGTTTTGTCAATATTGGGTACTTGAGTCGAAAATGATCTTGTTATAATTACAACTTTTCCATGTGGTGAAAATTAAATTATCTCAAGAATAGTATTAATTATTTAAATATCATATATATCCATTATATATGTATTTATAATAGTCCATAACATTTTTAGATAAGAAATGAAATGCACCATTTATGGAGACGGTAAGTCGGATGTACGCATGAACATTACTTTCATTTCTATTTCATATTTAAAGGAATGAAAACTTAATGATACATAGGTATATTATAATTACATTATAATATTATATTTAATATACATTACATAAGTTCATTAACTCCATCCTTTATACATTCCATTTATGGCATGAACGAGTCATATCACTTTGAGGGGGCGGTAGTCCGTACTTCTTCAAATTAAATTATCCAATTTAAACATCACGAAAAGCATAAAGGTATGGTTGTAAATAAACCTTATTGTATCATAGACACAATATAAATATAATATATACCATATATAAATACATTTCAATCATAATTTCCACTATTAGAGGTGGTATGAGAAAATCGAACAATCATCATCTCGTGAGGTCGTAGTTCTCCGTACATAGAAACAGTATGTTTGTATCCATTAGATTGAGTTGTGTTTAAGTTTAGTTAGAATAATTATCATAAAAACATCCTATTATATTTAATATAATATTTTTTTCTATAAAATAATGGAATAAATAGAGTTTATGGGGTTGAAAAAGGAAAAATAAATGAAAGAAGCTTAAGAGAAGACATTACCTCAAATCAGGTAAGTCCTTTTGATTTAAACTAAAAGGCATTGTTGAATTACCTTATTCCTAAATTAAGGATTCTAGGAGGAATCTAGGGATTTTTGGAGATCATTTTATCATATTTGGGATGATCCAATGGGCTTGAGAGGTGTGAGTAAGGGGTTAGAGGTGGTGGCCTTTTATAAGAGGGAGGAGGGGTACTTTATGAATGTCTTGAAAGATTATTTTATTATAAACTGAATTTAGATTTTAAAAGGTCCAAAACTCATTTAATTAGAATTTTAGATGATTATTTTTCACAATAATCTCAACCAATTAGTTTTAGATAATTTTTTGTCCCAAAGTTATCCTTATCTTTTAGCTTTCACCCTTAGTTAATTAATTTAACTCTTACCATGTCTTCTTGTATATTCATACTATATGGTTAATATAGTTACTATAAAATGACAATACAACCTCAAATGGTTCATTAATGACATTTTCAACATTATTTGAGCCCTTTGTACGAATATTAGATTTTTATGACTATTATATCATTTAATAAATTAGTATTTGTTTCAAAAACTCATTTATGTCAATTTTTATATTATTCATATCATGACTTTTTTAAAAATCCATAAAAACATTATTATTTCAAACAAGCTTCATTAATTAAAAGATAAAAAGTCATAATAATCTATAAATTTTTTTGATGGAATAAAAAGTTAAAAAATAAATTTATTTTAATATTTATAATCTCATTTATTAAAATCATTTATTAATAAGGTAATCACTACATCATCATTGTGTCATAAATATATTGATTTATTTGATGTATAGAAATTATAAATAAAATACCATGATGTATTAAATCTTTTTATATCTATAATTACTATTTATAGTTGAATATATCAATTATATAAACCCATATAAAATTTTTTTAGTAAAAGATACATGTTTAGGTTATATTTTCCTTAACTTTAAATTAAAAGTAATTAAATGTCATTTTCACACACAAGTGGCTCCTTGGGGTTATAAAATAGACAAAAGGATTCCCATGGTCAGAAGTATCTCATACAATAAGATTAGGACACATTTTGGGGTAATTTAATATTATTATTATAATATCTTTTATCCTTATTTACCAGATTTACCCCATGACCATGGTAAATAAAATAATTACTGAAGTTACTATTCGTAATGTCTAAAAATAAAAGTTACCCATTTTCAAAATTTGGACCTCCTAATTCCAAATATGGAATCAATTTTTCCAAATTCAAAACACAGAAATTTCAGAAATTAATTTAAAATTAATTTCTGTTGTCAAAACCAAAAAAACATGTTTTTAAGATGTAAAAACTACCAAAAGATTGACATGTGTTTATGTCCAATTTCAAAGTAAAATTACTTTCAATGATAAAAATTGGATTAAATTATAAAATCATAATCCAATTAAACTTTAAAACTAATTAAAATTACAATCTAACTATACAAATAAATTATATGAAAAGGATGTTTTGACATAAAATGCAGTATTTTTCACTATTTATTAAAAAATGAACTTTATCAGAATAATACCAAAATTTCATCCAAAGTATATTTTGATGTCACACTTATAAATAATAAGTTTTTTTGTCAAATAGAACATATAAAGGTGTAAAAAACTATATTTATAAAGTGTTCCCTATAAAAAGTTGGTAAAACGACCTTTTCAAAAAATTAGAGTATTTCATGCTTAAAATCAAATTTGTTCGTATTTTGGGCCTAAAAAATTTATTTGATAAATATAAAAGAAATTTAAAAATATGTTTAATCATATTTTAGTTAGTTGTTTTCGTTTACATCAATAAAACATCTAGGTGTTAACTACCATTTAAAATAATATTATTATTTTTCGGTATAACTCAAAGTTGTGTGCAACATGAGATTTCAAAGAAACTAGTTATTGCGTGTTGAGTACGTTTTCAAAAAAAGTATTATCTTTAACATAAATTATTATCTTATTCATAAATATTAATATATATGAACATTTATTATTCTATAAATACATTAGTCGTTACATCCTTCCCCCTTTTGGAAATTGTGTCCTCACAATTTTAAAATTAGGCTCAGAAACTTCATTGAAAGTACCACATCAGAAAAAGAATCAATAAAACTATCACTTTAAAAGAAACAAAATAGAATTAAAAATGTCCCATGAGATAACACATACTAGGAATCCATGAAAACATGGATATGGAATAGAAAACTAACGATCAAGTTATGGTGGAGAGTGATAGAAAACATAATCAGAAGAAAGTTAACCACCAGAAAACCACAAACTTGTGATGGGTTAAACGGTCTTTGATTTTATAGTAGGAAAAGTCAATGAACAATGTTTTTGTTCTAATATATTTTTCATAAATTTGAGGAATTTTTTTATGACATTAACATAGAACATATGGAAATATATTTACCTTTCAAGTAGAGTTTCATACTTTAATAAATTTCTACGAAAAACTCATCTTTTCTCCAAAAGATGAGTATTCATGATGACATAGTCACACCTAAAGTGATAGAATAAACTTTTAGAGAATCAAATAATCCAAATATATATGAACTATATATTTCTCTTGTCTTTATACATTAACCAAAACCAAAATGGTTAGTATGATATCAGATAATCCCCAAAAAGGACAATCCTTTATAAAAAGAAATACTACTATTAATCTCCAAAATTCAAGAAATAGTACCCAAAGTTCAACAAAGACCATTCAATACACAATTTTCCATAAAATTATTTAATATAATCTAACTAATATTGAAACCCAAAACTCTAAAGAATTTTATCACATAATCTTCCACAATAAATCATAACATTTACCTCCAAATAAAATCGACTACTCTTAAACTCTCATACTGAAAATTAATTAACCTAATCACATATTCTCTAAGATAGTTTAATCATTTTCATAAATAATCTTAATCACTATAATTTCATAATAAAAACATATATTCTTATAAAATAAAATTCAACAATTACTCTTCAAAAAAATCCCATAGTATTTTATTTTTCATAGGCATATAGTGTTCCCAAAAGAGATAATGTCCTCCAAAATAAAATTTAATACTTAATCAATAAAATATTTTCCTATACTAAGGATATCCATTTGATAAAACATTAGTTCCAAAATAAACTTATTCTTGATTCATAAAATCATTTAACTAAAAATGATAAGTCACACTAACTAAGGACTTCATGTAGGCTAGTGGTAGGCGATGCGCCCTTAATGCCCTTTGGTTGTGGGTTCGATTCTTGTGACCTTACCGGACGTGATGGGTTTTCAACCATTATATGTGTTATTCTTTTTTTAAAACCATATCATTCTTATAATATTCTCAAAAATAAGATAATTTCTTCAAAAATTACTACAACCAAATTTATCCTCAAAGTTCTAATACCTTTTATTTTTCATCCCAAAATGTAATAACCATTAATCATATCAAAACTAAAGATCATATGAACCCCTAAGGTTATCCATTATGTCCACAAAATAAAAAATAATTCTTCCGTGAATAAAATTTTCACATATCAACATCAGGGTTACACATATTAGAAAAATTCTTCCCAATGTAATCCCACCATCAAAAGATCATTAATAATTTTAAACATTTCTTTATCCTACAACCTAATATAAAACTTGAATCCCTTATATGTAGACTTGTTACCCATTCAGTGCTCTGTATAATCCATTAACTATGAATTTACTCCTTATTTTTTAATACATCATTCTTGCAGATCAAATATCCTCATCATTTATAAATATCAATCCAAATATGCTTCATGCTTTATAGATAAGAAAATAAAGCATACCTTGAATTATGATATCATGATCTTTAGGCTGATCCCTTTCTCTTTTGGCATGTTGTCATACTTTCAAAAAGAAAACTTTCAATCCGCTTTTGAAATTTCACTTTTTGATTGAATTGGTAAAGTTGAGATCTTTAAATCATATGAAAAAGATACCATGACCCATAAAATTATTTTAGAAATGAGTAGGTGTTTGATAGCTTAAACAATTTCTTGTAGATGATTTGAATACTCAAGAAGCTTTCAAAATCATTCAAACAGGATTTTTTCCATAATAGTGATGATCAAATCATCGGGGAGGGATAAGAAGGTTGTGCAAGGTCTCTTTTATTCCATCTTGACAAATGATCCTTAATCTGCTGAAAATAATCAACAATTAAACATGAAAAGAAAAAAATGAATCCTATATAGGGTAAAGATAACATAAAAACTTTTATATTACTCTAATCCATCAACCTATTTATATCTTCATTGTTTAGGTTTTTATCCAAAAAACCTATTTTACCATAACCCTACAAAATTTTCCATATGATAATAACCCTCTTCATTATATGGGATTCTTTACATAAACTCAGATAATACTCTAACCTCTAAATTTATCTAAACTAGCCTCTAATACTAAATATAAGGCCTCAACCTTAAACATTACATAATCTTGAATTATGTAAATAATTCGACATTGAGAATCTTTTCAGGATTAGAGTTTTAGAGAATTAGGCCATAACTATTACATTACATCTCAAAAAATACAAAGTAGACACTTCTTCTCTATCTAGTTTTTTTTTCACAAAAATAAAACTCCTTAAAATAAAACAAGAATTCCTTTATTGTTAAAAATATTCTTGAGTTTTTCCTTTCTCTTACCCTTCATTATACCCTATGAAAAAACATTTCGATAACTTGGGATGAGAATAAAAAGATCAGTACGGGTTATAAAATAATGAAAGAAAACATTAGTCCATCAATACATATAATTCAATGAAATCAAACTTTCCACTCATAAATCATAAGTTCTCAAACATAGCTCAAGAAATCATAATATTTATGAATAACATACAGAAATCATAAATCATAAATCATAAAGGAAAACTATGGAATCCATAACATAATTACTTTATAGCTTTCACAGCTATATAGGGAGTTAAATTTGGAATACTCATCACAGTATATTCCCTAAATATCTTAGGATAAACATTTACAGTTACCTCTGTCACGTTACCCAATGCATTGAAGAGCTATCTTGGGCTCACCCACCATAGGTTTATCACGAAACCACCCATATTTGGTTTATCATGTAAGTACCCATCAAATGTCCAAGTAACATTACATAATTATAACATATAAAAAATTTAAATTTTCTACATTTCACTCATTAAACACAATTAATCAATTCAATATATTGAAATATTCAATCCATTTCCAAAACCATTTAAAAACATTTAATACAGATATTTTTGAATCAAAGTGTCCCAAACCAATTTGAAAATTTTAAAGGAATCAACATTTTTAAACATTAATGTCCATATAAATAAATCCTTAAATCCATTTTGAAAACATGAACATTAATGAGAAAGATTTATAATATTAAATCTTTAAAACATTTAAAACAATGTTTTGGTTAAAGAGTCCCTTACCACTTGAGAAAATAATTGAATAAAACTATTAAAGAATAACATTAAACCAAAACATTAATATAGTGAGAATAAGGATATTCATGATATAATGTGTCAAAGTGTAGTATATACACCTTATAGGATAATAAAGGTGCACAATATTAAGATATGCCTCAATGAAAGAAGATTGAGATGAAGTCCCTTAAAAATATTATATCATTAGATTAAGGATAAATCAATGACATAATTATGTGTAACAAATATAAATACAAACAATATAATCAGATATTAAGTGTAAAATAATCAGAGTTCATTCACACATATTCTTGAAAAAAAACCAATTACATGGATATTTAACTCAATGAATGGAGATTGAGATCAGATTTCTCATACAAAATTTGTATAAATGACGTAAATATTTATCAATGGGGTGATTAAGTGTTGGAAAATTATATCCACACATAGAGAATATGAAATTACAAAATAAATAAATAATCAGTGATTCCACACATAATCTTGTCATGATATAATCAATGAAGTATGCGTAAAACCTAATGAGTGGAAATTGAGTTTAGAAATTTCCTTACGAAAATTCAGCAACCTAACGGCATCACTTAAAAATTAATAAAATGATTTGATGAGAGATAAAAGGGTCTCTAATCGCATGGAAATAAAATTTACATCAATAAGGATATATAATAACATATCCCAATATAAGAAAATGTAAATTAAAATACATAACATAAAATAAGTCTTTGACTAAAAGAGAAGGGTGAAAGGTTCCCTTACCTTGAGTTTGATTCGTCGCGTATATTCCTTGTTCTTCCTGAATAATAAAATTGAGTTAATTTATACTTTATTAATAACCTTTTTCAATTTTATTAATAATTTTATATCACTTATTACAATGTTGTAAAAATTACATAATTATTTAAGTTAATATCGGTTGTTTTTTCAATATTGGGTACTTGAGTCAAAAATAATCTTGTTATAACTGAAAATTTTCCATGTGGTCAAAAGTAAATTATCTAAAGAATGGTATTAATTCTTTAAATATCATATATATCCAATATATATGTATTTATAATATTCCATAACATTTATATATAAGAAATGAAATGCAATGTTTATGGAGACGGTAAGTTGTACATACGCATAAATTCTACCCTAATTTCTATTTCATATTTAAAAGAATTAAAACTTAATGATACATAGGTATATTATAATTATATTATAATATCGCATTTTACATATGTTACATAATTTCATAAATTCCATCCTTTATACATTCCATGTATGGCATGAACGAGTCATATCACTTTGAGTGGGCGGTAGTCTGCACTTCCTCAAATGAAATCATTATATTTACACATCATGAAAATCATAAAGGTATATTTGTAAATAAAAATTATATTATAATAGAGACAATAAAAATATAATATATATATATATATATATATCATATATAAATACAATTCCATCATAATTTCCACCATCAGAGGTGGTAGGGGAAAGTCAAACAATCATCGTTTCGTGTGGTAGTAGTTCGTTGTACACAGAAACAGTATGTTCATATCCATTAGATGTAGGTGTGTGTAAGTGTAGTTTGAATAATTCTCATAAAAACATCTTAGTATATTTAATATACTGGTATTTATATAAAAAAATTGAATTAATAGAGTTTATTGGGTTGGAGAAGGAAAAATAAATGAAAGAGGCTTGAGATAAGACATTACCTCAAATCAGGTAACTCCTTTTGATTTAAGCTAAAATGCCTTCTTAAATTTCCATATTTATAGGTTAAGGATTCTAGGAGGAATATAGGGATTTTTGGAGCTTATTGGGGTATATTTTGGATGATCCAAATGGATGTAGAGGTGTGAGTAAGCGGTTAGAGGTGGTGGCCTTTTATAAGAGGGAGGAGGGGTACTTTAGGAATGTCTTGAAAGATTATTTTATTATAAACTTAATTTCGATTTAAAAAGGTCACAAACTCATTTAATTCGAATATAATATGATTATTGTTCGATATACTCTCAACGAGTAGGTTTTAGAAAAGTTTTGGTCCAAAATGTAACCTTATATTTTAGCTTTCACCCTTAGTTAACTAATTTTACTATTACTATGTATTCTTGTGCATTCATAATATATGGTTAATATAATTACTATAAAATGACAATATAACCTCAAGTGTTTCATTAATGATATTTTAAACATTATAAAAGTCCTTTGGAATAATATTATATTTTTATTACTATTATATCATTTAATGAAATAGTATTTTTTTTAAAAACTTATTTATGTCAATTTTTATACTATTTATATCATGACTATTAAAAAATCCATAAAAACTTAATTATTTCAAAAAAAACTTCATTAATTCAAATATAAATAGTCATAATAATCCCTAAAATTATTTTATGTCATAAAAATTTACAAAATAAATTTATTTTATAATTTATAATCTCATTTATTTAAATCATTCATTAATAAGGTAATCACTACATCATCATTATGTCATAAATATATTAATTTATTTGATGTATAAAATTTTTAAATAAAATACCATGATGTAGGAAATAATTTTATATTTATAATGACTAATTATATTCTAATTTCTCACTTATATAACCCTGTATAAAAATTTTTTTACTAAAAGATGCAAGTTTAGGTTATATTTTCTTTAACTTTAAATTAAAAGTAATTAAATGCCATTTTCACACACAAGTGGATCCATGGTGACATAAAATCAACCCAAGGATGCCCATGGTCATACATATCTCGTCCAAAAGGATTATGACATATTTTACGGTAATTTAATATTATTATAATATTATTTTTTACCCTTATTTACCATATTAACCCTTTAACCATGGTAAATAAAATAATTACTGAATTTACTATTCATAATTTCTAAAAATAAAAGGTCCCAATTAAAAAAATTTGGAACACATGATTCAAAATATGAAATCCATTTCTCCAAATTCAAAACACATAAATTGCATAAATTAATTTAAAATTAATTCCCATTGTCAAAACCAAAAAGCATGTTTTTAAGAAGTAAAAACTACAAAAAGATTGACATGTGTTTATGTCCAATTTCAAAGTGAAATTACTTCCAATGACCAACATTGGGTTAAATTATAAAATAATAATCCAATTACACTTTATAACCAATTAAAATTAAAATCTAACTATATAAATAAATTAGATGAAAATGCAGTTTTTGACTTAAAATGCAGTATTTTTCACTATTCATTAAAAAATGAACTTTATCATAAAAATACTAAAATTTCATCTAAAGTAAATTTTGATGTCTCGAATCTAAAGAATAAGTTTATTTTGTCAAATAGAACATATAAAGGTGTAAAAACTATATTTAAAAGGGGTTCTCCATCAAAAGGCGGTAAAACGACCTTTTAAAAAAAATAGAGTATTTAATGCTTAAAATCAGATTTGTTCTTATTTTAAGCCTCTAAAAATTATCAGATAAATGTAAAGACATTTAACAAACTTGTATCAGTTAGCTATTTTCATTTTCACCAATACAATGGCTAGGTGTTAACTACCATTTAAAATAATATTATTATTTTTCGGTATAACTCAAAGTTGTGTGCAATGTAAGATTTCAAAGAAACCCATTGTTGCGTGTTCAGTACGTTATAAAAAAAGTTATTATCTTTAACATAAATTAATATCATATTCAAAAATATTAATAGATATGAAAATTTATTATTATATAAATACCTTGGTCGTTACATTTTTTGCCCATATATTATGATTAATTTCATCCAATTTTAGGTATTTTATTTTATAGAAATGATACCATTTTTAAATAATGATATCAAAAATATCATAAGGTGATATGTCAGTATTTTTTTGAAAAAATTATTTTTTAGTGAATAGTGAAAATTACTGATTTTTCAAATACCATCATTTCTCTTTATTAAATAAAGTAATTTAAAAGTATCATTATATTTTGGATTTGGTATTAAATTTAAATATGATAAATTTTATTTTTATTAATCTAATTAATTATATTTTAATTATAAAAATTCATAATTGTGATATAATATCATTTTAGGCTTAAAACGCATTTTTTCTCAAAATTGTTTTTAATTGTGTTTTTTGAATTAATATTAAAATTTATTTCTTCCACTTATATAAATTTAATCTTAAAAATATTATTCAATATTTCTAATCTGGTGGTTAAAATTTTGAAAATATGCTTTTTTTATGTATTTATATTATGAATAGTAACCTTTGTAAAAATGTTGTCACTGTTGTAAGGCTAAAAAGGTAAAACAGGGTTAAAATATGGGATAATACATTAAAATAACCCTAAAACCTTAATTTAATATATTGTATGAGTTTATTTTTATGATACTAATCCAATATTCAAATTTATGGAAATTTGGTTCCATTTTAATTTGATAATAACATTTTTTTTATTAAATAAAAAATACAAAATTTCACTCTCATTTCATTTAAAAATATAATATATTTTCATAGGGATAAAAATAGGTTATGGTTAGTTCAAAATGGTTATTTTAAATATTATTAAATTATTTGTATGAAGTTATTTTTTTTAAATAGTGATTTCATAATTACCTTAAATGCTTACACAATGCTGACACAGTTCTTATACAAGTGGTAGAAACATTTAATAAATAATTTTAAAAAAATTAGAATAAATATATTTTTGATGAATTATGTTTTCCATGAATTATATGGTTTATTATAATTTATAAATGATGGTTAAAGGTTCTATATTAGAAATATGTTTCTTTATTCCAAACATTAAAGTCAAATTAAATGAATATCCCTAAAAATAAAATTAATGATATTTTATGTTGTATAGTATTTTATTAAATTATTTAAAAATAATAAAAACATAAATTTGATAAAGGGAATGGTATTTGGACTATAATTGCATCCCATTACCATTTTTATACCAACTATTACCATAGAAGTAAATTTATAACTCGTTAGTATTGAAAATTTCTTACCATGATTAAGGTTAAAATTAGTTAACAAATGAGTTAAACCAAAATATAAGTTTTAAAATGACACTTAAACCTATATAAATTTTATTTTTTTGAGTTATTTAAAACATATAATATAATATGTTTTATTTTTTCCCACTTGGTGCCTCTTTCACATGAAAAATAATTTAGTATATTTAAATATTTCAAGTAATTCCAAGTGTGTCCTTTCCTTCACTATAAAAGGACACCGCCTATCCTCTATTATTCACACCAACATGAGACACTTGACCAAAAAAACCCTAGAAAAAAATATTTTAAACATATTTTTACATGTTCTATAGGTTATGGTATCTTCAAAAGACCATCCCTAGGGACCTTGAAGAGGTCCAAAGGAGGTTCATCAAAGGGGAGGTAATCATCTTAACTGATCACTTTCATTTTACTTCATCTTTTAATTCCTATAATTATTTTCTAACCATTACATTATAATAAAATATATATCTGTGATATAGTATCATTTCATTATGTTTATTTAATAACCTTTATCTGTCTCCTTTCTATCAAGTGGAAAATCAAATTTTCACTCTTGTGTATGTGTAGAATACCGCCTCCATGTAATGATATGATTTATTTTTGACCAACACCTTTCATGGTAGTTAATTATGATGGATTTAATGTTTATATATGATGTTTATAAAATAATTATACTTCTATAATTATAATATATTAACCACCTTCTTACTTTCACATTTTTGGAAGACAATAACGTCCCTTGTGCATATGTGTGGACTACTACCGCCAGGAAGCGATGTAATTAATTTTTTCATTTCTCCTTAAATGGACGGTAATAAGGATATATTTTGTGAATATATATGTTTTTATGATATAATAACGATTATTTAAAGGTTAATTATAATTAAACTTTCCTTTTTTTGTCCATCAAAAAGTGAAATCATTACTTATGCGTATGTTCGAACTACAGTCTCCACAAAGTGAAGTAATTCATTTTTGATAATAGATTTATAAATATAAATATGAATTTGTATATAATGATTAAATATAATAATTTTTAAAAGATTAAAATTTTTTAGATCATGAAACCATGATCAAATTACAAGGACTAGAACTGCCGAACAAAAACATGCTTGAAAAACAAAACAGTTATCACCCAGAACAATGATTTTAATAAATAATTATTAATAAACAGATGATAAGGTGTTATAAATAAATAATATATGTTTTAAAATATATTAATAAAGTTTTATAATATAATTATAATAAATTTTTATTTATTATATATTATTTTTTAACACATATGAAGCAATAACAGACTTGAGGTAAGGGTTTCTCATCTCACTTTTGTTTTCATGAGATATATGCCATATTCACTAATTGATTCCTTAATATGGTGTATTTACATACCCTTTAATATGTTATATCTTGGATATATTTATATTAATGGTATTTAATGTTTCATTTGAATTTATTTCCTTCATGGGGGTTATAATTCAAAAGTTACCAAAGTGTTACTGGATTTATGATTCAATCTCATTTTAATTGGGATTATTCATGCTCGAATTTATATTAAGGGAAATTCTATTTATATTTTTCTTTAAAACACATTTATTATAATATACTATGGTTATTTATATAATTTTTATGTTTTATTATCATCTTCCTCTCTTTGGTACATAAAATGATTGATAAAATGTTTTTAATGACAAGTCGGCCCTACTTCCAATTTGATTGATGAACTTTTTCTTCTATATCCATACTCTTCAAAATTGTTTTATGAATGTTATTACCTACACTTGAATTGTTTTAAAAATTACATTTTCACTACCTTTTACTTTATTTATAATTATCTAAAAATTAATCTTTTAAAATAAGTTTTTTTGAACAAGTCGTTTTTTACTTTTTACAATGGTGTGAACGGAATATTTTTTTTAACATATATGGCATGAATATATTTAATCACCAACATGACTAATCTTTTATTTGAATCTTACTTTATAATTTTCCTTTTTTATTTTCAAATAAAATTATTTTATCAATATTATATTAATTTTAGTAAAACAATTATCAAAATAAAAGGTTTTTTCACATGTTTTCAAAGAAATTTTTGAATGATATTTTAAAGATAATTTTCATCTATGTCATACCCTTTAGGGATTGTTTTGATTTATTGGGGATATGATCTTATGTAAAAATCCACTTTAATTATCGAAATGTATTATAATTATGATGGTTTAAGGATGATTCTATGAAACTCTTCTCTTTCTCATGGGTTAATTAAGCTATGATGAAACCTTTATGAAACACATTTCTTTCCCATGGGTTATGCTATGATAAAATGATGAACTGTTTATAAAACACATTTCCTTTATATAGGTTATGATATAATGATATTATTAATGTTTTATTATCTTATAGAACACATATGTATGGTTTTCATTATTATATGAGCAGTCCCATAATTATATATCCCTCTAATGAATTGGGTAATGATATATATCTCATGAGATGATAAGTATTGGAATGTGAAGTAAAACTAGTTATATAATGGAATTTTTCTATTATGATCGTCTTTGGAGTGAACCTAGACATAGGGAATGATGGAATGGGGAGTAAACCCAATTCTCTATGATTGATTTAGAAGTGATCCTTGACTAAGGATATTATTTTTTATGATTATTTGTATATATGAAAACATATGTATTATGTTTATGAGATGTTCTCATGGATCATGATTGATTATTAATGATTCAACACTCTTATTTATTATGTATTTTGATTTAAAATCCCTTATGTAATGCTTCATGATTAAAAATTTCTGACTTATTGGGTATAATTATTGTAAGTTATGATCATGTTATCATGCCCTTATACTTATATTATGCCCACTTATGAACAGTGAACAATATCTCCTATGTTTACCCTTACTGGGCATATAATCTCAATCATTAATATGTTTCCTTTCTCAAGGTTATGAAGAAATGTTTTACCTATGGTATATCTAAAAATTGTACCACATGTGAAGATCTTTATGGGAGATATTTAAGATCTTTCTAGAAATAAGTTGATTATGTATCTAGTCTCTAAAGACACTAAACCTTTATAATCCTCGGGCATGTATTATAGTGAAAATTATTTAATATTCATCTAAAGTGATGAAGTATTAATATATAAAATTCTTGGGTCAACATAATTATTGAGTAGAATAATTTCATTTTTGAAATTTTTTAATTTGTAACAAAAGAAAAGTCTTATGAAGTTAAAATTTTCACACAGTATAAAGTCTTGCTAGAATTTTTGTAATGTCCCGACACAACTGACCACTAAGACAATAACAGGACTAGTGGGTTACATGGCATTAAGGCACCTCCCTATACACCAAAGGCTTCCAACTATTATTGAGGATATAAGGAGGCGATAGAGGGGATATTATACCCTCTTGATTAGAGCAGTAAAGTAGTATAATAGAAAACAAATAAACAAAACACAGTAGTAGAAGAAATAAAAAATAAAATACACGGCATTGGAAGAATGGCATAAAATTATACAAAAGATGGCCAATACCAATTTACAACAGATTCATTCTTATCCCAATAATGTTAAATAACTAAAATAATAGAAATAAAATAGACCACGTGATACAAGGAAGTAAAATAATAAAGAAAAGAAAAAAACCCTAAGGCCGTCTCTATAAGAATCATGATCTCATGCTTAGTCTTATGCTCTGAAATCCCAAGAACAAGCAAGACATCTCAAGAAATATTACATGGTCTAATAAATATGAGATCTAATCAAGTATCGTACTAAAATAGAGGCATGAGTATATTTTTAAAGATTAATCCTAGTAGGTTACCACTCACTGTGTCTACAGTAGAATCTAGTCCATGAATATAAAATAAAATAATGTGTAGGTATAAAGAAAACATCAAAAAAATCTGAATAAATAAATAAATACCAGTAGGCTTAGGTCAAAAAAGGACACCTTCCTGACTCTACCTACTTCTCCTCATGTCTGGAATGATGATATGATCAGTAAACATGTGCATACAGTAATAATATATACATATTATAGTTATATATTACATCCACTTATATGAACCAAGTACATGTGAATGTAAGTGGTCATATACCTGGAGTACTAGCTGTTGGATGGACCAGGGCGTAACTCAGTCATATATAACTAGTCTAAATGAGAATATAATATTAATACATAGGGTACATTCCCTACGTCTCATATTGAGTGGGAGACAACATGCTCGTCACTCAAGATGATGAGTGTTTCGTCATGTCAATAGTTGAATATAAGTGAATGTGTCATCATGTAAACACTCACAAGGGTTGCGGTGCACCATGTCCACCGTCCATATAGTATCACTGGTGTGAGACGTCATGATCAACACCCAAAGTAAGGGATCGTGATACCAACTAGCTCAACAGACCCTTACCATCATTCCACATTCAATATCAAGGCATAATCATATTTATAATAATAGCTAGGAGGCATCCCCTTTAATTATTTATATTTAATAATCCATTATAATTGGGTTATGACATTTTAATTTATAACATGTACTAAGAAATAAATGATCAGTATGGCCTTTCATCCCTTTATATTTCATTCCATTTTAATTAAACCATTTAACTCATTCAAGGCATGAAAACCATCATGAAGCATGTTGTTCAATATAATCAAGTCGTTTCATTTAATATTTTTTTAAAATTCCAGGGAGGCAATCCATGATGTTAATCAATTCCATTTGATACATTCCATGTAATTGAACAAAACATGGCATCTCATATAATAAGGAATAAGAGGCACTTAGAAAACACTATGGTCAATTATTCCATTACCCACATGGTACATCCCATTTATAAGGAAACCCAAACTCTTAGGAGGAGATTTATTCATTACTTATCTAGATAGGAGTGTCCAAGACATGCACTTAGAAGGAGCATTGGTTAAAAAAACATTTATATAAAAGGATGGAAACTCCATTTTATAACATCAATAAGGGACAAGTCCCAAACATTCCATATACCAAACAATACAATCAAAACATAGAAGAAACACCAAAACAATATGTCTAAGTATAATATAAACCACTAATCATCACTTTTTAATTTCAATGATAGTGCACCTCATGTGAGGGGTTTTATTATAAAAACTTTACATTATTCATTAAACAATTCATTTTACATAATTAGGCATCAATTTAAGAGGTGCAAATAAATTTATCAAAATATTAATTTTATGAAGCTTCCCAACATGGAAATTCAATTTATAAAGGTTCAACATGGAACATAGGATGTTCCATTTTTAACTAAGTAATTTCCTATAAGGGTAAATTCCTTTATTAATCTAATTTTAATTCTTAGAAGGCATTATGTGAATTTAATGGATTAATTATAATTTAAAAATTAATATGGAACACACAAGCGGTGTATGTGAATGTGGTTGAACGTATAAAACTAATAGACAAGCCTCAATGGGTGTATTACGAGGTGTGTATACCAATTTAGATAAAAGAAAAAATAATAATTTAATGTGCAGTAAATGTCAGCATGCGGCCCAATGGAGCTATATATAAAGTGATAGAAACTTGAGGAATAATTAATACACCAACTACCTTATGCTTAGGACAATTTACTCATCCAATATCAAGGTCTGATTTAGTGGGGTTTGGAAGAAAACTAAGAAATGGACATCTGCACAGAAAATAGGGAAAATGAGCTTGTACATCAATAACTTGGTTGAGAAAATATTAAACAAATTAATATTAAAAGTAATCAAGATCTAACCAATGTGGAACCATAGAGACTGATGGTGCTCAAATTAGATGATGAATAGAGGAGATTCATTGAGTCCTAGGTCAGGCTTGTGAGATAACCACAACACCTAAGGAGGGGGCTCATACTAGAGTAAGAAGAAAGAAAAGGAAAAGGGATTTAAAATATTTAATTAAGTTAAAGGGGGTAATTTTACACTCAAAACTGGGTTACATGGTTTGACCACACATTTTTTCCAAATCGTGTTCCAACCGTGTGGCTCAAACTAGATTGGAAACCCACCATGCACAATTTTCCCTTGTGGTTTACCAAACCATGTGCCAACTGTGTGATGAATAGTGTGAGTTTACTTCCAAATTATCACTAATTGTATGGTATAGGCACATGGTTTGGGTAAACCATGTGCATCCCATGTGACACCTATGGTCTTCTGATTCAGGACACAATCTGTTTTTGGGGTCACACAATTTTAGATATATTGTATGCACTATTCATACCACCCAAACATGTTATTTTCGGGACCTGGTGCTTTTAAAACTCAACAAGACACCCGAGGAAACCATCAAGCCTTTACCCAGGTCGGAAAAAAACAATTTGAAGTGTTCCAACTATCATAATTACATATTGAAACTTAGTTAAAAGAATGACCCCTCCATTAAATGCTAAAAATTAAAATTCCCTCAGAACTCTACCTTTTCTCAAATTATGGTTCATTACAGCCTTCCCACCTTAGATTTTATCAACTGTTATAAGCCTTGGGGAACCAAGAAAACATCACCTTACTTATGGGTTCATGAAGTCTCTTTTGAATGGTCACGTTGTGTTACAAAATTCCCAATGCACCTCAAAGCGCTACTTAAATATATAGCACTTAAGCCATCAAAACTCGATCCAATGCTCATTTTCCAACTAAAACACTTAAATGGTGCTTATTAGAGCTTGTTTACTATGATACACAATCACATCATCATATCTACAAGCCTTTAGCTGATGGTTCTCCCCACCATAGGTCATAACATTAGAAAGGGGCCAATTCTGAACCATACTACCTCCATAGTCAGAATTGCATTAAATATCAGACCTCTAAGCATTATAGTGATGCTCTCACATGATTCTTTTAACTGGGTAAAATTGATTACATCAAAGTTCATATCAGGGACCTCTCTATAAAGAAATGATCGATCCTAATCAACCTAACTAAAAATGGTCACACAAGCTTTCCTCAAAAGACTCAGCTGACCTTTACACCATAACTTCCTAAACTCGACAATGTTCTTTAAAAAGGTTCCCCTCAACCATACACATCTAAAAAAAGGATAATTATTTAATCCATGTTTTTATGACTATTCTAACAATGCACATATTAGACAGATGATGTCTTATAATAGATTCACATTTCCCTCTTTCAAGGCATATTTCCTTTTCCCCGAACACGCTCACCGAGGTCTATACCTAACTTTCAATGATGTTCTCAAACCCAACCATCACCTGGAAATTTAATCTATTATTCCTCATCATGAACAAAGTTTTAACCCTGATCCATCCCACAAAAATAATTACCCTTTTAACATAACCTCCAATCCTGAAAACAAGTCTAGCGTAACCTTGTATTCATTAAACTGAAGTCCAAGTAACTAACCCAAGGTATTTCATGATCCATTTTTACAAGTGATACATTGGAACAAGGCCAATAAGTCTATATAAAAACATTGACTGAGCCCAAAGTGGCATGATCCTAGCAGTTAAGTCATAATAAATAGATGGTTTCCAAGAGTCCATCCAAGACACTCCTACTTGGGAACCCAAGTATCACTCAGGACTAACCACACCTCGATAATAACAATGTTTTCAACATGAAACACTGAGAAAACCACTAAATTCAATCCCAAAAGTTTTTAAAACTTTATTTTGGTGTAATACCAATGCACTCTTAGTATATCAAGGACAACGTCGATATAGGGTACATGATAATCTCTTACAGAAAAGTACACTAAGTAGATTATAGTGTTTTCCATTCAATCATACCCAACTATTGGAAACAATAACTTTCAAACCACTACTAGTTGACTTTCCTTGAAAGAAGCTCAGTTACAACTGTCGATGCACTATCATTAACCAATCATAAGCCTTCACCACCCAAGGCTTCCCATGATCACTAATTTTAATAACTAAAGTCCATCCAAGACTAATGGTGTTTCTCAAGGGTCACATACATAGAAAAATAAATCAGATTCATGCTTCCAAAAAAGAACTGACATGATTTAAGACTTGAAAGTTGTAAGGGCATTCAAGAAAGCTTGACCATTTCCAAATGGTCCTTCTTTGTTGTGTTCTTTTTACTTGGAATAGAAAATATCCACCAAAATTTATGTGACACTCCCCACTGTAGCAGTATCCTAGACATTGAAAGAATAGATAGACCAACCACTCCAAAGAATGTTAGATCCAGATTCACCTTAAATGCATGCATGACATTTTCTGAGTCATGATCCCAAATTTCAAAGCATTTGATGTCAAATAGAAAACCAACATGATCAGATTTTCAAAACACCCAATCTTCCGGTAAATTCATCCCGAATGTTGGGAAGAATTTGATTCTTGTAACTCCCAGTTCACTCCTCCAGAGATGACCTGAAAACATACTCAACAACACAAGTCTCAATGATTCAACCAAACTCAATCATTTTGTTACATCATTTAGAAACTCAATGGGTACTACGTACGTCAACACATACTACCCCGAGTTTTCATGAACAAATGGTCCATCCTAGATGTTATCCATAGGCCTATCAGCATTATACATTCAATTATATGATGGAATGAATAGAAAACTTTCCCAAGAAATTATATCTCATACAACTATAAAATATACTCACAAACTCCAGAGTCTCCCACAAAAAACGAAACAGGGTCATGAGACCTACTAAGTTGTCAACCATTTCCTAGGCATGTCTAACCTATTAAAACTGATCATTACTCAATGATAATGCTAGTAACTAGAGTCAAGATACAATGACAACCCATTCAAACAAGGGTTTCATTTATAATACAGGAGTCCTACTAGGGAATATGGAACATTAACAGCACCAAACATTAGAAAACTCATAGGATTTTAGCATGGAATTTAGCCCTAAAGGAACTATCTACCTCAAGATATCCCCTTAAAAGTGAATAAGTATCGACCCTATCACTAGGTCATGACAAAAATATTAATTTAGGACCTAAGCCTACCATTTAATCCCATTGTAAAAAAAATTCCTATGGAAAACACACAAGTTTATGTTCCAAGGAAACTCAATATATATATTTAAACTTCCCTTACATGAGGGTTGAAATGAAGGAAACCTCTTTAGGTTCCCTTTTAAAAACAACACATTGATTCACATTCAATCTTTAAAATTTTTAATAGATTTAAAACTAATCATCAATTACCAATTTGAAATCAAATTCACTTAGTAATAGATAAGGTGACCTATAAGGGTCCCGCTAAGACAACCTAGGTTCATCAAAAAGAAACCAAATAGTAGTTTCTTAGTTATTAAAGTTTTAAAACACCCATAGCGTGTTATCTTATAAGAAACATGCTTCAATTGACCTTCTTGATTTCAGTTGTGCATTTTTAAAGATAACCATATGATCTCTATACCCATGTGATATAGTCGCAAGCCTTTGTAAAGGCAACCATCGATAGTTTAAAATTATACATCTTTTAAATTTATAACCATTTCAAAATATATCATGGTTATATATAAAGGTTCAATTACATGGGTTTCCATCATCTAATCTATAAAGATCCCATAATCATTATAGACTGAATTCTATCTTCCATTTAATCAAATCTAATTCACTTTAACACTTTAAATTTATAATCCTTTATATTTTAACAAGTTTCTTTAAATACGTATAAAGCTCAAAAATGGTTCGAGTATAGGGTTTATCTTTTCCCAATTATAAGGTACCCATACACCTAAAAACTGAAAAATAGTTCCCATTTAATTGAAACTATTATGATAATCCTATGAAACTAATTATATATCAAAATAAAGTGAAGTATGTTATCTTTAATTAGTAAACATAGAAATCATGATATAAGAACCAAAGCAAGATACACAGGAAGTAATTTCTAAATAAATAGGTTACATGGAATATAGTTACCTAAAAATGGTCTCATATTAACATGATAAATAAATCACTCAAGAATTTTATATAAATTGGAATGCTAATAATTACCTAAACAGGTAAAAAACTAAGCATAGTATAGCACTCAAGGCACACAGTCAAAATTAGCAAGCATCTATAGAAATGCAGCTACATGGCATGGAATATAAATGGAATGTTATTTATATGTGTTTATAATGATGCATGTAATGAGTATTCCTTACCATACAAGTACAATGGTAAAATTCCATAAATTTAAAAAATACATAAGAAACGTAAATTACACCAATCACTCATAGTGAAATAATAATCAACTATAATAGAAAATAACATAAACAAAAATCTAAGCCTTGGTCACTTGTACTTTTCCCCATGGGTGGGGTGATCAGTCCCAGACATGGCTATTTAAAAACCACTGACATGTTCCTATCCACCTATCTACCAAGAAAAAACAATAAGATAAAGGAAAAAATAAGTCTTTAATGCCACTTTGTAACACCCCAGCCTGACTAACCATTGAGACGGAAGCTGGATCGGTGGGTCACATTGCCTCAAGAACACCTCCCCATATGCCAGAGCCTGGTGACTAGTAATGAGGGTCTAAGGAGGTGATAGAGGGGAGAATATACCCTCATGATCAGAGGATCAAAATGGTATAATAGAAAAAAAAAAGAACAACAGATATCAAAAAGGTATTAATAAATCAAATATAGATCATTGTAAGAATAACAAAAACTAAATATAAAATATAGACAAATATAATGTACAACAGATGCATGCATGTCCTGATAATGTTTCATAACTAAAACCATGGACATATAATACACTGCATGATACAATGTATTACAAGAATAAAGAAAAGAAAAAAATACCCTAAGGCGATCTCCACAAGCATATTGATCTCTTTCTCATTCCTTTTCACCAAACTCCTAGGTACAAGCAAGACCGCTCAATCAATAGTCTATGGTCTTATGAACACAAGATCTACTCAGGACCCATGTGCAATGGAAGCTAGAGTAGGGTGTGAGATATGAATCCCAGTGGGTTACCACCCATGGTGCCACAACTAAATCAAGTTCGGGAATTTAAAGTAAATTAGTGTGCAGGTATAAGAAAAAGATTAAACAAATATAAATAAATAAATAAATACCAGTCAGATCAGATCCCAACAGGACACCTGGATGACTCTACCTACTTCAGCTCATGGTTGGAATGATGATCTTATTAGTAACCATATGTATATAGTAATAATATATACATAGTAAAGTTATATATTTCATCCACCTATATGAACCAAGTACGTGTAGACATAAGTGGCTATATACCTAGAACACTAGCTACTGGATGGACTAGGGTGTAACTCAATCATCCATAACCTGTATAAACAATCATATAAGCTTAATCTATAGGATATGTACCCTACAACTCACACTAAATGGGAAACATCATGATTGTCACTCGAGATGGTGAGTGTGTTGTAATTTAAATAATCGAATATAAGTGAATGTGTCATCATGTCAACACTCACAAAGGACGTAGTGAACCATGCCCACCGTACACATTGTATCACTGGTGTGAGATGTCATACTCAACACCTGATGTAATAGAGCATGATACTTCCATGATTAACAGAACCCTTACCATCATTCTATAGTCCATATCAAGGTGTAATCATATTTATAATAAAATCCATGAGGCATTACCTCTCATGATTTACATTTAGTAGTCTATTATAACCAAGGCATAACATTTCAATTTATCGAATATACTAAGCATGAAATGATTGGTGTGTCCCTGTCACCCTTTATATTTCACTCCATTTCAATTAAAATATAAAATTCATTCAAGGAATGAAAACCATTATGAATCATGACATTCAATATAATCAAGTTGTATCATTTAAAATGCTTAAAACATTCACGGGAGAAAATCCTTCATGTCAAACTATTCCATTTGATACATTCCATTTAATTAAACAAAAAAATTGAATCTCATCTAACAAGGCTCGTGAGGCACTTATAAAAAACTATAGTCAATTATTCCATTACCTATATTAGAAATCCCATTTATTAGAAAATCCAAGCCCTTATGAGGATCTTAGTTCATTATTTATTTAGATAGGAGTGGCCAATACATTCACATAGAAGGTGTATTAGATCAAACAAACATTTAAATAAAAGGAGGGATACTCTGTTTTATAACATCAATAAAGGCCAAGTCTCAAACATTCCATATACCAAAAAAATACATCCAAGCATAGAATAAAGATTAAAACAATATGGCCAATCATGTTATAAACCACTAATCATCACTTTGTAATTTCAAAGACCACACACTTCGTGTGAGGGGTTTTATTATAAATACTTTACATGGTTCATTAAATAATTCATTTAATATAATTGACAAATAATTTAATAGGCATAAATTAATTTATCAAAAGAAGAATTTTAAGAAGCTACCCAACATGGAAAATAAATTTATAAAGGTTTAATATAGTACTTAGGAGGTTTCATTCCCAACTAGGTAATTACCTATAAGGGAAAATTACTTTATTAAACCAAGATGAATTATTAGAAGGCATTATGGGAATTTAAACAATTAATTATGAAGGGAAAATTAAGATGACACTCCCAAGGGGTGTTTGAGAATGAGGCTGACAACCTCAAACTAATAAACAAGGCTCAACAGGTATAATACAAGGTGTGTATACCAATTTAGATTGAAGAAAACATTTTTTGGAAATGTGTGATAAAGGCTTGTATACGGCACAATTGAAATATTTATAAAATAATGGAACCTTGAGTAAAAAGCCATAGAACACCTACCTAATGCTTAGGATTCTTTATTTGTCAAATATCAAGGTCTGATTTGGTTTAGTTTAGAAGAAAACTAGGAAATAAACATCCACCCTAGAAATAGAGAAAATTATATTACACCTCAATAACTCAATTTAGAAGAGATTAAACGAATAAATATTCAAAAGGAATCGAGATATTACTGATATGGATCCATAGAGACTGGTGGAGATCAAATCAGATGATAGATGGAGGAGATCCATTGAAGCCCAGGTTAGGCTTGGGAAAAACCCATGACGCCTAAGGAGAGGGCTCACACTGGAGGAAGAATAAAGAAAAATAAAATGAGTTTAAAATATTTCATTAATGGAAAATGGTAATTTTACCATCAAAATTGGGTCACATGGTTTGGCAACATAGTTTTCTAAAACCGTGCACCAACCATGCAACTCTTGTTGCACACGAAACACACCTTGCAAGGTTTTCCTACATGGTTTACCTAATCATTCACCAACCATGTGATGAATATTGCAAGGTTATAGCCTATGTGGCACTAACCATGTGAGTTAAGAACATGATTTGAGTAAATGATGCGTATACCATGTGATTTCAGGTGGTCATTTGATTTAGTTTGTATGGTTTTCTATTAGGGGACGCACGGTTTCATACAAAATGTGTTCCCAGTTCAGACCATCCAAACTTGGGATTTTCAGGACCTAGAGGTACCAAAACTCAACAAGACACCGGAGATACCCCTCAAGTATTTACCCAGATTTATAAACAACACTTGAAGTGTTCCAAATTTCATAATTATGTTTTGAATCTTGGTTCGAAGAATAACCTATCCAGTAAATTACAAAAATTAAAATTCCCTCAAAATTATACCTTGGATCAAAACATGGGTTGTTACAATTTTGAAAGCCATAAAAAAATAGGTAAGTTTTATCGGATATATAAATACATGTTTAAATATAGTAAATGTCTTTAGAAATTTACTTTTGATAAATTCATAAGTCTTACAATATTTCAAGTTTTATTAATTATGAAAACTTTTGAAGATGGAAATTTTACTAAGTTGAAAGTCTTAGAAAATTTATAAATACTTAATAAATTAAAATATGGCTAACTACAAAATATTATTAAAAAATAAAATCCTTCTAAGGTTTAAATTTTTTATGAGAAGTTGAAATTTTCCTTAAGTCTAAAGTATTTTAAGAAAAACAAATTATTACATAATGTAATGTCTTCTAAGGAAACTATGTCTTCTAGGATTAAGAACTCATATATAATATCAATGTATTACAGGATATCAAGTCTTACGATATCTAAAGTCTTGAAAGAATTTAATTATTATTCAAAATATAAAATCTTGCTGGATTATGAAGTTTTATAAGAATAAAGTCTTATGAAATCCAGAACACTTTAAAAAATCATTGATTATGTTTTCTTATATAAAATTAAAACCTTAATATTTATTTTAAATTTATTTTATTTGGTATTTTGATTATTTATTTTTATAAATATTTTGGTAATATATTTTAAATTTATTTAAAATTTAAATAAATATTGATTTGAAATAATTACTATATTTTTCGTAATTAATACTTATAATAATACATGATCTATTTCCAAATAGATTAAATAAATAATAAAAATTTCTAAACTCATGGATATTAATTCAATGATTGTTTCATGGGTAATTGAAATACTTTAACAATAATATTTCAATGGTATATGCTTTATTAGTTCAATTTAGGGATTCAAAATTGTTTTATTTTCAGGAAATAAATTTTCAATGGTCATGAACATTAAATGAAAGAATATTTTCCCAAGTCTAATGTAGTTTATTGATAAATACAATATCTAGATAAATAGATATTGAAAAAAATAGAGAGTGGGAAAAGAATATATAAGTTTGTGTTCACTGCACATCATGAATAGTACTAAAGAATATGTTGTACATATATGTGATTGTTATTCCTATAATAATTTCACTAGACTTTAACATGATACACTCTACTACTAACTAAGTGATCAAATTTTATTTGAAATTCAGAATTTATAAAATTTTAAATCTAGTTTTGTGTTATTATATTTCCTTGTCTATTTCTATGTGTATTAATGTTGGTTTTTTTATTTTTCATTCAAAAGAAAGGCTTGTTTGGTTATACATCCATTAAAATATTTGTTCAAGTTGTGCCTACATGGTGAAAAAAGCATGGTTGTTTAGGTTGTGAATCTAGGTTAAAAAATTTATATTGTAATTGGTTGTTACTCCCTTTTAAAATTCAATTATTGTGTTAGTTATGTATTCACTAGAATGGTCAGTTTTTAATTGGGTTGCGACTCCCCATAAAAATTCAATATTTTAGTGGGTGTCATTTCTCTATAGGATAAAGAGAAGTGAAGAGTAGACGTAGGATTATTTTGATTAGGGAAACTATAAAAATTCATTGGGTTTGAATTTTTTTATTTTCCCACTACATTAATATTAAAACTCAAATAAAACTTTTAAAATTTTATAAACTATTCATTTCACCCCTCCCCCCCCCCTCTTTACCATTTAACCATATCTATATCTTGGGAAATAATTGGTACCAGAACTAGTCCCTATAAAAGTGTAACTTTATTCTGTATATATATATATTTTATTTTAACTACTTCCTAGACTTAACCATATAAGGTAAAAGATCATTTGATATGGAAGGAATATGTTATAATGATGGTTACATAACTTAGACACCTCAATTCTTTGGTGGAACTAACTATGAATATTGGAAAGATATAATGGAATCGTTTCTCAAAATTTTAATAAATAATCATTGAACTATCATGGTAAAATAAATTAGTTGAGATTAAACCGGAATCTTTGATCGGTAATGATGCATTAATGTTTTTTAACTATAAAGTTATGAATATTTTTTATTATTCTATTAGTAAAAATGTGTTTATTCATTTATATGTGTGAAAAACTACACATCATATTTGTGTAATTTTTCAAGTCACTCACAATGAATCTCATAAGATAAATAGAAAAAAACAAGGTTTTTTATAGTTAAATATAAATACTTTAAAATGGGTGAAGAAGAATCTATAAATAAAAGTTTTACTGATTTACTAGCATTTTACATGCAATAAAATCTTTAGGATAAATATTAGCTAATATAATTCTTATTAATGAGTACATGGGTCTTTAATAGGGAAATGAAATGTTAAAAATGTCATTATTGATAAAAGTATGAACATCAAAGAGTATACTCTTTATGAACTTATCATTTTATAGCTGTAATATGAATTAGAACATAAAAATATTTTTTATGAAGAAATCATTAAGAAAATGTTGTTTCTTTTAAATAAAATATGAATGTTAATTCTTACCCATTTTATTTTGAGTTATGTGTAATTGAAAGATGTGAAGTTTCTCAAGTTGTAAAAGTATTTTACAAAATAAGGAAACACTATACTAAAATAATTTGAAAGGATTATTCTGAATATAATTACAAATTAAACATGAAAGGTAATGTTTTTTCAAAAAATTATTTTGATGTAATTTTTTATGGATAGAGAAGAAGATTACATATCAATCTTGAATTCCAAAAATTAAATATTGAAATAAATAACAAGAGGCTAGACACTAAAGAGAATATAGATTTTGAAATTTCTTGGAGACAGATCAAGGGTTCTGATTCTTATGATAAATCTATTATAGAAAAAGAACCATCCAACCACAGTGATTTTTATTATGATTCTAATAGATATAATTTTTAAAAAACTATTTTTGATGATTAATATGATGATAATGATGGATTTAAAAATTATATTATTAAAAAATTTGAACTATACAATAAACTTATGTTATGTTGGAATAACTATAATGAAGACACAAGAGGGGGTGAATTGTGTCCTTTTAAAAATCTTGAAAAAATTAAAACATCTCTATTGAAATAAAGAGTTCATTTCCTTCTCTATTAAAGATGAGTGAGTATTAATAATAAATAAAGAAAAGAACATGGTGATGTATAGTGGTTTGGGGTATATAAATCCCCTAGTCTACTCTACCAAATCTCTCTCCACCAGATTAGTGATTTTCACTAGTAGGTTATCTTATTTCGAGACCTCTGTAACTGAGTACGGGAGGATGACACTTTAAAAGGCTTTTAAAGGGCCTTATGGTTATTTTACAGGAAATAAAAAATAGCCACAGCTTAGTATGAGAAGCTAACACTCCACTAATAACTGAGTAAATGAATCCAATAATAAAAATAGATAATAAATTTAGGATATAAATGTTTAAATAGCTTTAGCACATAGTTTCAATAGAAATTTAGTAGTTTTTTATAACCTTCAACAAAACACAATAGCAGTAAAATATTATTAAATGTACAATAGGATTTCTTTAGATAGTAGTATATAAAACCCTTGGAAGATAATTAAACCTTTATATCTCTAAAGTGTAACTTTGATGAGTTCTTTGTCGAATTTTTTAAACTATATAAAAATATTAACAATGATACAAAGAAGTAGTAATAGCAATTGATCAAACAAACAATTATTAAAACATGTATGTCTCTAAATTGTAACTCTAGGGGAGATGATACATTCTTATTTTTGAACATGAATATTTGTATATTAAGAAGAAGAATATTTTTGTATATATAGAAGACGAACATCTTGGTATTTATCATGAATAGTTAAATCCTCTAGTTCAAACTGATCTAGATATTTCACATGATAAATCACAAATATTTGAATTTAAAACATTTAAATAGCATTGTAACTTCCCTTAGAAATAGGTTTATTTTAATCTGTTAACCACAATATTTTGAATCAGTATTTAAACAGATTTAAAAATATATTTACTTCGGAATATACTATTTTAGGATATGTGGAAATAAACCATAATTAAAAAAATCATCTTTGACTAAGAAAAATACAGGGTCTGCCTATGTAGTGATAAAATCCAAAAGTAGGGTTGATAGCGTAAGACTGATTAAAAAAGTAGGGATGATGAAACATATGATTTTTCCTTAAAAATAATTTTTCTTCTAAAATTAGGGTTTCTAATCCATATTTTTATTCAAAATATAGGGTATTCAAACCATATGAACTGATTAAAAATAGGGTATGAATAGTGTTTCTATAATTACTTAGAAAACACATCAAAAATATATTTATTTTGATAATAAAATAGCATCCCACAAGTTAAAGACTGAATATAATTCCAGAATAAAAATAATTTTTCCAATAATTAATATTTTGAAATAAACTTAAAGTAACTTTATTAGTAACATAAGTGTGGGTGTTTGTGAGAATCAAAATCAAAAAGAAATTAATGAAATTGTTGAATCAATATATGATCAATAATCTCTCACTTTTTTATGGTCACAAAACCCATAAAAATATTAAAATTAAAACAAATAATAAATGAAATTTAAAAATATGAAAGTAAATAAATTTCAAGTATATTTATCCCCTTTTAAAAAAGAATTAGTCTAAAGAAATTTTTTCACATATATTATACATTTTTTACATAGTGATTTCCAAATATTTTTCATTTTTATTCCTTAAAATATTATTTATAATTTTAAATATAAATTTCTCATAAATTTATGCCAATTTTTGTGATATAAAAAAAATTAAAAAATAGTTTAGTGCATTTTTAAAGTAGAAGAAATATATAAAAGAAATTTCTTCTAAGATAAATAAACATTTAGATTTAAAAAAAATATCTTTGAATTTTGAAATTCTATAGAGATTTAGAAGAATTATTATTTTTATAAGGTTTATATGGCTTATTTATACTCTCAAAATTTTGAAATTTTTCACTTACAGTGTCTACAACTATTGATAATTGTTCTACTGTCCTTTGAACATCTTAATATCTTTGAACCAATGAAGAAGAAGATTACTTATTAATTAAAAAGTATTTTATTTCACCAATATATATAACTTAATAATAGCTTCTCGTATGAGTAACTACATTAAACTCATTATATCCACTTTAAATTTATCAAATTCTTCTTTAGAAATTGATCTTTCCTTTCAAATTAAATTCTTCCTTTGAAGTATATCAAAAAAAATTGAAATAGAATATTATTTCAACACTTTATATTATTTTCTAGAAGATTTTAGATATTCATGCAGCTTCACTACTATTCAAAAGATTAATCATGGATAAAAACTCTATAGAGAGTATTCTATATCTAACTAGTTTAGAAGATTAAACTTTTGGTTCTTCCAAACCATGATTTTATGTATCTTTTCTAGAAAATATTTCCAAGGAATTTTTAATAAAAGAAATTTATTGTTCTCTAAATATTCCAAAATAAGAATTACCTTACTTTTTATTTTAATAAAAAAAATTCTCTGAGCTTGAATTTCTATATCTCTTCATATAACTCGAACCAGTTTCTATATAAATTTTGATTTTGGAATTTCAAATGAATACGATAAAATATTTAAGAGGGGTTGAGAAAAATATTATAGGGTTCAAAAGGTTAAAAAGATAAAGATTATTTTTATAGTTTGAAAATGATGTTTCATATTCTTGAGCTGAAATAAAAATTAATCATTTAAGATTTTAATTTTGAAATGAATGTTTTCATGAAAGAACACTATTTTGGAAAAATATTACATAAATAAATAACATTTATGAGAAGAATAAATTTCAAAACAATGTTTTACAAAATGAAAGATTAAATTAAAAATAATTTTTTATTAAGATAAACATATATTTATTTATAAATTTATTAAAATTAAGTACTATGTGCTCCACCGGAATTATAATTCTCTGAGAGAATAAGTGGGAAATATAAAACAAATTTTTTTAGAGATTTTAATATCCTAGAAATTTTGTTACATACCTTCATATGTATACTCTTTTAAATAGTCCTTATAATTTAATGAAAAGTTTTAATAGATTGATACATTGCAAAAAATAATAGAGTGAGAATATTTAAAATAGTTTAAGAAAAAATATTAAAGGTTTCCCTACCCTATATAAAATATTTAATGTATTTAAATTGAATATATAAATAAGATAATTCTTGGATTAAGAGTTCCAACTTTATGAAGTTTTCCTTAAAAATAAATTTTCATTATTTTCAATCATCCACTAAACCATAAAATAATGAAGTCTAGTGGATAATACCTATAAAATATTAAATACAAGTGCCTTTTGTACTCAGGTTTTTTTGGGTCCCGTAGTGTTATCAATTAATGTTTCAGGTGACCACATATGTATGTTTTGATTAGAGTTTCTATAATTAAGGTTATATAACTCGTTTAAATAATAAATATTCTTAATACCTAAAAATTGAATTTTTCTAAAATATCAGTTATTTTCATAATTTCTATTTATTCCATAATTAGAACATTTGATAAAAGACATGATTTTTCTTTTAGAATAAGGAAAAAATAATTCTTATAAAATTTTGGTTTTCTCCATTACTTGCTACACCGATTTTTCATTTATTAATTTTATTTTTTCCAAGTATTTGATTTAAATAGTTTTATCATTTAATAAGAATTATTGAGGCTTACTTTAAATTTTTAACTTCTTCTAATTGATCCTTACTTTTATTTTCATACAAAATACAATAAAATTTAAAATTTAAATCTTAAATCTGTTTTTTAGGTATTATTTTTCGTTATAAATATTATCATAAGATTTTCTAAGATTAATACTATCCTTATTTAAAGTTAAAAATTTTCCATAAATCATAAAACACTATTTATTAAATTCATCATAAGAAAAAATTTATGAATCCAAATTTTGAGAGTTAGAAGAGTGTAACTCATCAGCAAGAACCATAAGACATAGATTTACAATTTTCAGTTTCAGCTTTCATTTTGGCCATAAACATCATCAAAGTACCCATAAGTTATTTCATTGTTAAATATTTTACTGATGTATATTAAATAATATTAATATAAATTCCATTCCATTTAGAAGGTAAAACTTTGATAACTTTTAAATCTTGATCTGATTATTTAGTTGATTCTTAAAAGGAAGAAACGCCATTGACAACTTCTTTAAATATTCCATTCATCTAAGTGATTATATCATATTCATGCATCATAAAAGTATCTAATTTTATTTTTTTAGTATTTTACCTTAGTTTACTAACATTATTAGTTCATTCATAAGTAATAGAAAAATTCCTCCACATCTCATATATAGTAGCACACTAAGAAACTCTATTAAATTCACCAGTTCCTAATCCATGGAAAATATTGTTCATTACTCTTGAATTAAGATCATAATATTTATATTGATCATCATTAAATTTTTCTAGATCACCTAAAGAATTTAATAAGTCTTGAGTACCTTAAAATAAACACTTATCCCCAAAAATCATTTGTGTTTTCCAGTATCCATAATTATCACTATTAAAATAATGTACACGAATCATGGACATACCTTCTCTAAGATATGCCATGGATATTTTTATTTGTCTAAATAATTAACTTGGTCTTGTTATATCCAAAATAAATCTTCAATATGCCAAAATATCTCAACCTTTGATACCACTTATTGTGGTAGAATTACTATGTTGAAGACATGATAGGGGGTGAATTTTTTCCTTTTAAATATCATGAGAAAATTAAAAGGTCCCTCTTGAAATAAAGTAATCCTTTCATTATCTCTTAAATATGAGTGAGTATTTGAAATAAATAAGGATAATAACACACACACACACATATATATAGTGGTTCAGGGCCTATAAATACCCTAGTCTACTCCACCAACTCTCTCTCTATGAGATTGGTGATTTTCACTAGTAGTTCCTATTATCCAAAGACCTCTACAACTAAGAACAGACAATTGACACCTTACAAGATTTTTACAGGGCCTTATGGTTCTTTCACATGGAACTAATGTAACCAAATCTTAGTAAGAGAAGCTTAAACTCCATTAATGACTGAGTATAACTTTCCAATACTCAAAAAATAGATTTAGGATGTAGATGTCGAAACATCTTTGGGAAACAGTTTTAATAGAAACTGATATTTGTTTATGAACTTCAACAAAACATAGTAGTAGAAAAATATTTATCAATGTCAAAAATAATTTCATTATATAGTAGTAAAGAAAACACCAGGAATATAATTAAACATATATGTCTCTAAATTGTAACTCTATTATGTGATTTTTTGAACTTTTCAAACTATAGTAAAATTTTAATAGTGATATACAGTAGTCTTAATAGTATTCAATCAAGAAAATAAGGATTAAAACATGTATGTCTTCAAAGTGTAGATCTAGGGGTGACAATACATTCTTATTTTTTAACATGAATCATTGTATATTCAGAATAAGGACAAGAGTGTATGTATAGAATAGTAACATCATGGTATTTATCATAATGGTCAAACTCCTTTAGGTCAAACATCTCCAAAAATATCTCATGATAAATTTATAATAGTTGATTTCAAAATGTTAAAATAGAGTCATAACATCCCTTTAAAATAAGAGTGATTTATTATGTTAACCATGAGATTTTGAATTTTTCTTAAAAAATATTGAAAAATATATTTAATTTTGTTGAGACTATTGCAGAAAATGTGAAAATAAACCATAATTCAAAACATCATCTTTTTCTAATTCAATCGTAGGTTTTGTCTGTGTAGTGATAAACTCCAAAAGTATGGTTTACAATGTATGTTTGATTACAAAATTAAGTATAATGAACCACACATTTTTTCCTCGAATGTAAGGTCTCTTCCAAAATTATGGTTTTTAATCCATACTTTTATTCCAAATGTAAGGTATAAAAACTATATGTTCTTCTTAAACTGTAGGGTATGAATAGTGTTTCCACATTAATTATAAAACACATAAAAATTATATTCCCCTTTAGAAAAGAAATAATCTCTCATAGGTTAATAATTTAATATGCTTCCATAATAAAAATAATTATTTTAGTAATTAATATCCTGAAATCCACTTAAAGTAGCTTCATTGGTAAAATAAATGTAGGCCTTTATGAGAATCAAAATAAAAAATATATTACCAAAAAAAATTAATAACACATGCTCAAAAACATAAATATAATAACAAAAACAATCTTCAAGAAAATAAGTGTCTTTATAAAGAAAATAAGAAACTTAAAGAAAAAAATGATGTGTTAAAATACTTTTTTTATAAGAATATTGAAGAAAAAGAACGAAAATTAATTTTTTTCTAAAATTGAATAAGAAACTCAACAAAGAAATTGAAAGTCTGAAGAAAAGTCTATCTATATTTGATGAATGAAAATAAACTTATGATAAAAAGATGATTATAAATAAATTTAGTGAAATTAATAATGGAATTGGATATAATCAACAGTTACCCAAAATATAAAAAACCTTATTTATTAAAAGTTATAAGGGAATTGTATCAAATATTACATGTTTTTGATGTATGATGAAAGGTCATTTCACAAGTGAATATTTTTTAATATTTCTATAATCTTTAAGATTTAACTTTTAATTATAAATATTTGTCTTTAATATTTCATATGAATACATATTTGAAATATATTTGGTTTCTGAAAAAATATTTTTCAAATCCTATTGGACCCAAAGTCTAATGGGTACCAAAGTTTTCCTCTAAATGATTTTATTATATATATATATATATATATTCCTTATAAGTTTTAAGAATAAGACTTGGTATATGGATAGTGGCTTCTCAAGGCACATGACTAAAGATTCGTCCTTTTTTTATCTTATGATAGATGTGATAGAGGCAATGTGACTTTTGGAGACAACTCAAAAGGCAGTGTTAAAGGTTTCGATGAGGTAGGTATTTCTAATTATATTATTATTTCAAAAAAATTATATGTTGTAGGTTTAAAACCTAATATTATTAGAATTTAACTTATATATGTTGATGGATTTTTGTGTATTTCAAAATGATAACTGAATTGTTTTTAAAGATAAATACATTTTGTATTATACTAATTTAAAGGATAATAAGTATTCCATTGATTTTACTAAACTAATGAATAAAAATATTAAGTGTTTGAATATTTTATAGTCATATAATAATTTTTATCATGGGATTATTGGTCATGATAATTTTAGACTACTACATAATCTATCTAAATATGGAAAATTTATATAATTTCTCGAACAAAAAAATGGACAGCAATCACATTTGTGATTCATGCATAAAAGGAAAAAAAACATAGAGAAATTTTTTTATATATCAAGTATTTTAATAATTTAATACCTCTTAAATTGATTTATTTATATCTATTTGGATTGATTCAAACTGTAAGTGTTGAAGGTAATAAATACAATTTTTTTAATTACAAATGATTTTAGTAGATATACATGGATTTATTTTCTTGGAAATGAAAGTGAAACTTTATAAAAGCTTACTATTTTTTGTAAAATAATTCAAAATGAGAAGTATTGTTTAATTATATATATTAGATTTGATATAGGAGAATAATTTTTAAATATAGAATTCGAACAATGTTGTGACCAAAATGGTTATATTAATAATTTTTTATCTTCAATAAAACTCCAACAAAATGGTGTGGTTGAAAGAAAAAATAGTATTATCCAAGAAATGTATAGAAATGTACTAAATGAATATACTTTTAAAAAATGTTTATAGGCTGAAATTAAAAATATATATTTTTATGTTTCTAATATACTTCTTATAAGAAAAATTTAAAACTAATACACTTATGAATTATTGAATGGAAATAAACATAGAGTTAGTTATTTAAAAGGTTTTGGTTGTAAAATTTATTTTCTTGATACTAATGGTTCTTTAGAAAATTTGATTCAAATTTTGATGAAGTAATATTTATATAATATTATAGTGTTAGTAATCCCATATATATTACAATAAAATACCTTTAGTTTTTGAAGAATCTTTTAATATAGAAACGCAAGATAAAATATCCTTATTTTACATCATTCCCTTAAGTTAAACATTACATCTCAAAAATAAACACAAAAATCTCAAGAATGGAAGGTTTGGTGTCTTTTAGGATCAATTATATAAGAAAATTATTTAATTATACTTGTGAAAATTTGTCCATAGGTTATCCATAATAATATCTCTTATAAACTTTTTATAAGTTTTACTCATCTTAATAACCTTAAAAATGGAAACATAAGAAAGGGGTGATCTCACGCGCTCAGTAAGTTAAGATATATCATCATTTCATCAAGGTTTATATCATAATGATATGAGAAAACAAGATATAAGGAGGAATATCTTATTAAAAATAACATGGAACAATAAGAATTACCCATAATTCATGATAGAGAGACATGTAATAAAAAATTAACAAACATATATCATGGAAAAACATTTTGGAATCACAAGATAAAAAACATGATCCATAGATCATAATCATAGGCTTATGGAAAGTAAATATAACATTCCATTAGAACATAGAATAAAAAATAACATTGGAATAAACAAAATTTGTAATGACCGGGCATGCTGATAGCACAACCACTCTTCCTTAACATGGGCATCAGGTCCTACCCTACTAGGCACCACCAGTTTCCCCCATAGACATGTGGTCCCCTACTTGGGGCCCACATACATTCCCAAACAAGTCATCTGACTAATGACTATCCCCATAGGCCAACACATGTTCTTTACAGTATGTTTTTTCCTCACTTTCACACTCCCTTGGAAACTTCTCAAAAGGTCTCCCATCTCGATCACTACTCCAGTCCAAGCATGTTTAATTATGGAAATCTAATCAAGTGGGATCTCAAAATGAAATGTTTACCTTTTTGAAATGAGTCAAATCATTTATTATTTTAACCCTTTAACATTTTTTGGTGTTACACTCACCCCCCCCATAGTAAAACAACCTCATTGTCGACCTCATATCTCAACCGAAGTAGTTCCACCACACTTAAGGTTGGGTTCCTACTATGATACCAATGAAACAACTAAGCTCGACTGACATCACAACCACCATTTGCCCTTCAGACATGTATTCCCTAACCTAGGACCCACCCACATCCGTGAATGGGTCATCTGAATAATGATTGTCTCCACAGGCCAATGCATCTTCTTTTCTGTATGCTTTGTCCTCACTCACACACACCTTGGGCAACCTTCCAACATGTCACCCATCTTGATCACTACTCCAGGCCAAGAATGCTTAACTGTGGAGTTCTAATTTGGTAGGCTCCCATAAATCAAGGTGCACCTTATTGGTATGAGTCGTATCATTCAGCCTTTTAACCCTTTAACATTCTGGGGTGTTACATAAGCATAGGGTATCATTATATTATTAGCATATCTAAACATTCCAACCCATTATGTTATGAGCGTAATCCAAGAAGGATCACCCTTTAACATTTGAACATATTCAAGAAGGCTCACCCTTTAGTTTGATATAATATCTAAGAAGGTAAATGCTATATTATCTCATGAGTTGTAAAATATTAACTAATTCATTAGAGATTGATATAAGACTCTACCCGTCATCATCCATAATATGTGTGCCATAAGATATCATTCATTCAACATACCATGAAACCCCATTGAAATAAAATGGGTTTAATATAATTTTCAAATGTAATCATGTGAATAAATCATTCATAATTCCATAAATAATCATAAAATGATAAAACAATGGATATAAATGAGTATCTAAATATATTCAGTAACATTCTAGGTAAATAAACTTCAATAAATAAGATAAAACATATGGTATTTACATTTTATAGATAAATGATATATGGTTAAGTTATTAATCTCTTAAATAAATCAATGTATGAAATATAAGTGAACACCCTTCAATATAGGAAGTAAATATAGAGTGTTCATAGAGGAAATAAATTGTAATAATAACCATGTTTATAATTTTTGGGTGGCTAGGGAAACCAAAAGTAGTAATGTATTTTCATGAGTTTGATCCATCAAAATAGTATAAGATAATTTAGAGGGTAATTAATTAAAAACAATTTCTAAATAAATAAACTCCTTTTGTGATAAATATTAAAATTGAAGTGAAACCATAAAAGACTTTTAAGATAATTTTTTTAACATTTTCATAAAAGAAGAAGTTATGGGTCAATTTCAAAAGGCAATTTTATTGAAAATGAGATATAATTTTTTTCGAAACCATTTACTTTTAAATATAATCCTAAATAATGGATCCTTGAGAAGGGTCATAAATGTTATCCTGATGAAATGTGGAGTGGAAGACAAATCAAATGATTATCGAAGGAAAACCATTTTAATATTTTAAAATAACTTTTTCGAAACTCAGATCACAAAAAGGGATGACAAAAGTACCTTTTTAAAAGTGTAAACTGGAAATTTAAAGTTAGTGTGAGATAAAATAAAATTGGTTTTCCACATATAAAGGGGAACATTGCTAGAAAAATCAAATATGGATATGTAGGGGAAAATATCATTAAAGAAGATGGGAAGTACTCTAAACAATTATATACTTTTTGGGAAAGAATCTCATCAAGTTAAGATCTTGGAATTAAAAAAATCCCCCATAGAGGAAGAGAAGGTAAAATAAAATAAATTATTATAGTGTAAGAAACCAATCTAGGAAGAAATAAATTTAAGAAGAATCATTTTAACTCAACAAAGAGAGTTGAGCTAAAAAAACCCATACAACATTGTTAACTTTCGAATGGAAATCCCATGAAAGATAAAATATGAGATAAATTTGTAAAACCATTATATTTCAAGAAAAATATGATAAAAATATCTCTATTGGTAATATTTATATCAAAATATTGGATCATGTGGTGAATATAAATCATATCTCAATGAATCAAAATTGAGATGTAGATACTCTTACCTCAGGTCCTGATTCATTCTTTACATGATCATAACATCCTGAATAATCAATATTAATTTTATTAAAAAAAGAAAGAAAATTTTTTATCTATATTTAATTTTATAATTTCTATTTATTATTATATTTTATTTATTTATTTAATAGTTTTTTCTTATGGTGGTTTTTTTAGGTGATTCAATAAATTTCTCTGAAACATCCTTGGTATATGTATTATGGATCTATTTGTTGTAAAATTTCTCTATAATGTCCATGATTTTATATTTTTATGAATTTTATTATTTCATTAGAATAAAATTTATATATTTTCTTATTATTTACTAAAAGATAATCAAATTAAAAAAGGTGTCTGGATATGTTCATTTTAGGTGCCTAAGTTTACTACGTCTGTTTGCTGTTAATATGACTTATAGAATGTACAATATTATATTTAAATAATATTAGTATTTTTATAAATATATCTCTTATACATTAAATGCATATTTAAATTCATCCATTTTAGGTGGTAAAGGAAAACAAAATATGATGTTCCGTGGAGGTGGTACTCTGTACGTACACATAAACGACACTTTAATTTTCCATAGAACATGAGGGGTAAAAAAAATAATTATAATTTAATAATCATAATTATGGTATAGATATGATATTTTTCATTAAATAACTCCATTTTATCATTCATGAAATGTTTATAAGAAAAACAGAACATGTCGTTTATGGTGGCGGTAATCCACACATACCCATGATGACGTCTTCATTTTTTGAATGGTTTTGGAGGAAGGTGTAAAATCAATATTGCATTAATATAATAAAATTTAATCATATTAATAATATTTATTTTGTCATACATTCATGTATATAAATTATTTGAGGTGGAGAAGAAGAAATAATTAAGGGAGTTTGGTTGAGAACATTACCTTTCCCTTTAGAAGTTCTCTCATGGGTAACAATTTAAGGATCCTTTGATCAGTATTTTGGGAAGAACAAGGACACAATAATTTGAGGAGAGGATTTAGGAAATACAAGGGAAAAAAAATTTTATAGATAAATATTTTTAATTAGTGGATAAATTTGGTGAATTGATTTTGTTTTATAATTCTAGAAAATGACACTTATAAATACTCATTACTTTTACAATGATGGAATGACACTATGCAAGGTTTAATGGGTCTAAAGTGTTAAATAATATATTTTTGGGTGATATATGTTTGATAAAGCCTCTAACATTCCTTTTAATACATGTTTTAAATAATTTTCAAGCCTTTTATCACTAGTTTTTTACATTGTTTCATTTTGGTGTCTACCTTGGTAACTTGTTTTTACACAGGTAATTTATATTTTTATTAAAGATATAATTTAAATAATATTAAAAAAATATTTTATAAGCCTAAATTTAACCTCCATATAATCAAATTCAAACTATAAATAATATTAAATTAAATATTAAATTAAAATATTTAATATGATGAAAATTTGTTTGTAGAAAAAATTATTTTCACCATTAAGTGTACTTGATCTTATATAAAATTAATAAAAAATTAAAATATTGATAATATATTTTTATACATGGTTAATATTTATATAAAATTATTTATATAAATAGATCAATTTAATTTATTATATAATAATTATACAGCATTAAGAAAACAATTTTCTGAAAATAACCCTTTCACCATTATCATGGTCATTAACTTTAATCTTAGTAATCATAATTTTATTCATAAAAATAAATTTAACTTATTAAATAATATCAAAACTATTATCTAAAATATAAAATCCATTTTTATATTTAATTTCTATAATTGATAAAAACTAATTTTAAATATAAGAAAGTAAAAATAATTTTTAGAGTAAAATATTGCTCAAGTTTCCAAAACATTAAATGTAAATTTTATAAATTCAACATTGTCTTTTTAAATTATTTATTTTAATTTACATAAAAATATTTCAAAAAATATTAATTCATTCTTTTATTAGGTTAATATCATAAAAGTGATGGTATTAACAAAATCGGTATTTTTGTACTATTAACCAAAAAAATCAGTAATTTTAGAAAAATATTAAATTTTAATCCTAAAATAATATTTAATTTATTATTCAAAAAGTAAATTTTATTTTTTAAAATAAAAATTTAAAAATATATGAATTTAACATAAAATTATAGTGAAAACTATTTTCATATAAAAATAACTTTTTAAAAATATAAATTATTTTTACTCTTATTTCATATCAATTACTAAATAGATTTGTGTTATATTATTAATATCAAAAATACATTTAATATATTTAGTTTAATTAAATAAAATTCATAAAAAGAAAATTTTAGAATGAAAAAAATATATTTTTAAGAATAAAATGATCTGGTTAATTTTATCGACACATTAATAAATAAACCTTCTTTTTTTAAGTAAAAATATAAAATGTATAAAATAAATGTGATAAATAACTTATTACAATAATAATTAAATTCTTATATCATCTTAATTTCTAGTAACATATCCCTTTAAGATCTATGCATTATACCTAAGAAAAAGGTAAGCTTTTGGGTTAATCGCGGGTGGTGATTTCACTAGCATTGGTTATGTGGCAGTTTCCATGAGTTTCAACATCTCTCGCATATGGTTTTTTTATACCTTAATTATTATTTTTTATCTTGGTATTGGTCTAGATAAATCCCTAGTGAATCTACCCCTTTCTAAACTCAAAAAAATGAGGTTTATAAGGGAGACTTCCACTACCTGATGCCATTTATTTCCTTTTTGATCATAAATTTCATAATATAGTTACTTTATTTTATGCTCGTTAATTTAATGGTTATATTGTAATGGTATGATTTAATTATTTTAATTTAAAGTATCATGGGTTCATTTTAGTTTAGTGTTTAATGTGAAGAAATCTGTCAATCATAGTATTAATCTAGAGAAAAAATATATTCCAAAACTCAAGGAGTTACATTGTCCCCCTAAATAAATTATGTGCTTGAAATTTTAATTATCACTCATTAATAAAAATATATAAGGATATATAAAATATATAAATGACCCAAAATATAATTCCTAGAGATATATCAACTTTACAAACAAAGGAAATATATCTTTTTCCCTTAAAATATTTCAATCCTAATATTGGGTTTTTCTCTAATAATTTGAGCTAAATGTCCCTCATCACAAGGAATCATAACCCTTATAATATAATTAGTTCTCTAAGAGATTTAATTGTGTTACTTGCACTAATATATGATCATATGTTGGCTTGAAATTTGATTTCCTCTATTTTGGTAAATAATATAGTGTCTATGTGAAGATAGAAAATCTAATTCCAAAATCACATAAAACTCATTTAAATGAAGAATTAATAAGACTTAGGTGAGGCATAATCCTATAAAACTTGATGAAGATTCATATACCTTGGATATAATAATTATTCCACCAATATTTTTTATTTATAATTTAATAATAATGGTTGGTGAAAACTTATACATTATAATATTTCTAAAAAACTAGTGTAAAGAGAACCTAGCACCAATTAATTATCACCACCCACTTTAATATTAGTATTTACATAGGTTTTTCCTTTTTCCCATGTTCTATGGGTTGTTGGAGTTTATTTTGATCTTAATCCCTTATATTAGAGCACTAGTTTCCATAGTTCCCAAATTCCTAACATTTAAAACATCGAATTTCTATTGGATCATTAGTAATAACATTATTTTTCATCATAATTTTAATCAAACTATTCTTTTTTACTTTGAAGATTTTGGTTTTATTCCCTCATTTACCATAGATTAAACATCTTTCCATTCATTTTTTATAGTCCCTTTAGTTCCTTTTCTCACATTGTTTACTAAAGGAATCTTAATCTTCTTTCCTTAATTATATTCATCACCTAAAATTCCATGAGTCTCCATATTTATCTTCTTTTGTTTGTTTTTAAAACTAACTAAGTTAAAGTTGTTAATCATAATTTTTTATAGTAAGATTGGTATAATCATAAGGTTTCTGAATAAATTTATTACCCTATTATGTTTCTTATTGGGATAATATCTGCATTATTCGTGGAATACAGTGCTAAATTGGTTCATTTGGGATTCATCCATTTCTAAAACAAAAATGTGTTAATGTGAGTGATGAAAAACAAACATCATAATAGAATTATCACAAATTATATAATGAAAACTCAACCTCAAAATTTATTACTCATTAAAACCATCACATAATATTTTACTTAAACATAAATTAATCTCAGTTCAATCTAGGTTTACCTTGGTTGGGTTCTCACATACTCCTACACCTAATTCTATAATGTATTAAACTTTTTTTAAAATATTTTAAAGAGAATTTGATTTACCAAATAATATACATTGGAATTTTCTATCTAGGTGTTCAATATTAGTCCCACTCATTGTACACTGAGTGAAGATTGAGTTAATACTCAACCAGACTTTTGAAGGTGATTTCCCTTAGGTGCATATATTACATAGCTACATCTAATTTACAGTATCTAAATAGGGCTTTAATTTTTATAAAATCCCACAATACCTACTTTACAATAACATCAAGATGTTATCCTATACTTAGAATCATCATTAGGGTTTTCACTAGAGTTCTCTAATACAAATACCTAAAAATAACTAAACTAATCCTCAAAATACCAAAATTAATCCTCAAAAATAACTAAAACCTAATAAGATAAAATATATTTATTTAACATCATTTCCATAAATTAAACATTCATATCAAAAATAAACAAACAAATACCAAGAATGTATGGTTTAGTGTCTTCGAGTATCATCCACATAAATAACTCATTTAAAGAAACTTGTGAATATTTCTCCATAATTGAGTCACACTAGACTATATTATAAAATTATCATAATTTATAATCATCATCATAACCTAGTAAATTGAAACATAAGAAAGGGGTGAGATCCAAAACTTGGTATAGAAAAATATATAAACATGACATCAAGGGTTAGATCATAAGAATATGATAAAATAAGATTTGGGGATAAATATCTTTTTAAAAATAACATGAAAACAGTTAGATTTTTCTATAAGTCATTATATAAGGACATGTAATATCAAATTAACAAACATATACCATTGAAAAATAATCTATAATCAATAGATAATAAAAATGATACATGGATCATAATAATGGTCATATGGAAAGGAAATGAAGAATTACCTTGAAAGATATCATAATAAAGAACTTTATAACTAACATAAGAATAGAGTATTATCATATTTTGAGCATATACAAGAAGGTCAACACATTATTTTGTGAGAATAATCCAAGAATTATCACCCTTTAATTTGTGAGTATCTCCAAAAAGGCACACCCTTTAGTGTGTGAGCATATCTAAAGAGGCTCGTGTTATATTATCTCATGAGATATAAAACCTTAACCAATGCATTGGAGGGTGATATAAGACCCAAGTTATCGTCATCCATACGTATGTGTTCCATAAGATATCATTAATTCAATATATCAAGAATACCCATGGGAAGAAAATCGGTTTCATATACTTTTAAAATTGAATCAAAAATAAATAAATAATTCATAATTCCATTAATAATCATAACATTATAAATTCATGGAAATTAAATGGGCATCCAAACATATTCAATAACTTTATAGTTAAATGAACATCAATAAAGATAATAAAGCATATAATATTTACATCATAGAGATAAAGGGTATACAGTTGAGTCAATAATTTCCCTAATCAATTGATGTGTGAGATCTAAGTGAACACCGTTTAATCAAAAAAAGTAAATATAGAGTGTTCAAAAAATAAAGGCATTGGAAGAAAAACCATGTTTATAAATATTGGATGATTAAGAAATCAAAAAATAGTAATGAATTTCCATGAGTTTAATTCCCAAAATAGTATAATAGAATTTAGAGGGTAAATTATGAAATATAATTTTATAAGAAATAAAACCCTTTTTTTGATAAGTATTAAAATAAAAGAGAAACTATAGAGTTTTATAAACAAAATTAACATTTTCATAATAGAAGAAGTTACTGGTCAATCTCAAAACATATTTTTTTGAAAAGATGACTTGAAAAGTTTAGAAAAAAATTAATTAAAAAATAATCCTCAATAATGGATCCTTAAAAAAATACATAACTATTATCATGAGATAATGTGGAGTAGAATATAAATCAAATGATTATAAAAGGAAAATAATTTTAATATTTGTAAATAACTTTTTTGATACACATCGTAAAAAGTAATGAAAAAATTTCCTTTTGAAAAGAGGATAAGGAAGATGTGGAGGTTGAAAGAGATAACACGCAATTGGGTTTCCATATATAGAGGAGAAAAATTATGAGAATGGAAAATATGAACAAATAGGGGAAACCATCACTAAATAGGATGATAATTATTCTCAACAATGTTATAATTTATTAGAAATATGTTTTTCAAGCTAAAACATTCGAATTAAAAAGTAATTTCCAGTAGAGAGGAAGAGAAGGTATAATGAAATAAATTCTTATGGTGGAAGAAACCAATATTGAAAGAAATAAGTTTAAGAAAAGGTATTTAAACTCAATGAAGGGAGATGAGTTAGAAAAACACCTTAAAACATTGGTATCTTTCGAATCAAAATCCCTTGAAAGATAAAATATTACATATATTTTTAAATCCCTTGTATTTCAAGAAATTGATAACAAAAATATATCCAATGTAAATATTTACATCACAAAAAGTGAACAAGTGGCGAATATAAATCATATCTCAATGAATCAAAATTATTATGTGTAAACCCATACCTTGGGTCCTAATTCATTTTGAATGTGTACCTAACATCCTAAACAATAAAATTATTTTTTTTAAACATTACTAATAACCTTTTCCATCTATATTTCGTTTTATAAGGTCTATTTATTAACATGTGTTATTTATTTATTAAATAGCTTTCTCTTATGGCGGTTTCTTGACCTGGTTTAGTCAATTTTTATAAAACTTCCTTGACATAATGAACATGATAAAATGTGCTATAAACTAGCTCAAAAAATGTAAAAAAAATTATAGTTTTATATATTATATTATTACATTATCAAAACATTTATACATTTTCTTATCTTTTCCCAAAACAGTATCAAATGAAGAAAGGTTTCTTGATATGTTCATTTTAGGCGGTTAAGTTTACTATGACCATTTATTATTAATATAACTAATATAGTGTCAAATATTATCTTTATATAATATAAATAGTGTCATAAATATAATTATTATTCCATAAATACCTTTTAAATTTCACCCACATTAGGTGGTAATGGAGAAATATATATAATGTTCCATGGAGGTGGTTGTCTGCACTTACACAAAGAACACATTTTCATTTTCCATAGAAAGGTAGGTGATTGAAAAAAAAAATATAATTTAATAACGTTAAAAATATTATATTTTTTTAATAAATAACTATTTTGGGTTATCTGTGAAAGGTTTTTATGAAAAATAGAACACGTCCTTCATGGAGGCAGAAATTTTCATGTACACATGACAACATCTTCATTTTTTGAATGGTTTTAGAGAATGGTATAAAATGAATATTCCATTACTATAATAAAATTCCATGATATTAATAATATTTATGATATAAAACTTTCATGGATATAAATTATTTTATGGGTTGGAGGAAGAAAGAATTAAGGGAGTTCAGTTGAGAACATTACCTCTATCTTTGAATGTTCTCCTTTGGGTAAAACTTTCAGGATGCTTAGATTGTTATTTGGAAATAAAAAGGATTCAAAGACATGGGGAGAGGGTTTATGAGTGACTTGGTAATATTTTTTTAGGGATAAATATTTTTAACATGTGGAGAAATTTGGTGGAACATGTCCCCTTTTATAAGTGAAGAAAATGGAACTTTTATAAATGCACATTAATTTTTCAATGTTTTCATAACACTATTAAAGGTTAAATGTTTTAAAAGTGGGAAATAATTTTTATATATATAAGTTCAATACAGCCTCTATAACTCATTTTCACACATGTTTCAAATCTTTTACCACTATATTTTTACATTTTACCATTTTGGTTTTTAACTTTATAACTAGTTTTTACCCAAGTAATTTATATTTTATTAAAAATATAAGGTAAACCCTAATAAAAAATCATGTTATAAACCAAAATTTAATCTCCATATAATCTAATTCAATGTATAAATAATAAAAAATTAACTTTTAAATTAAAACTTTTAATATAAATAAAAATTATTTTGTAGAAAAATAATTTATATTCACCATTAAGTGTCCTTAATATTATATAACATTAATTTACAATTAAAATAGTGATAATATATTTTTATAAATATTTTAAAATCACATAAAAATATTAATATATAATATATAAATTTAATTTATTATATAAAAATTGTGCAATATTAATAAAATAATTCTTTAAAAATAACTCATTCACCATTATCTGGGTCATTATATTTAATCATAATAATCATAATTTTGTTACATAAAAGGAAATTTAAATTATTACATAATATGAACAAACTGATATAAAATATATAATCCATTTTTTAGATTTAATTTCTACAAGTGATGAAAACTAATTTTTAATATATGCGAATATAAACAATTTTTAGAGTAAAAATTTACATAAGTTTCCAGATATTTAAACATGGGTTTTGTAAATTAAATGTAGTATTTTTAAGTGATTTATATTAATATAAATAAAAAAATTAATTTTTTCAATCTTTGTTGTGTTATGATAATGTCATAAAGTAATAGTATTAACAAAATTGATAATTTTTTACTATTCACCTAAAAATCAATTATTTTAGAAAAATATCTAGATTTCATCCAAATATAATATTTAAATAATTAATAAAAATATGAAATTAATTTTTTCAATTTGAAATTATAAAATTTATTAATTTAACATTAAAATATCGTCAAAACTATTTTCACAAGAAAATAACTTTTTAAAAATATAAATTATTCTCAGTCTTATTTCTCATCAATTGATAATTAGAATTTTTTTATATTATCCACATGAAAAAATATATTTACTATATTTATTTTTCATTAAATAAAGTAAATAAAAATTCAATTTTATAAAAAAAAATAATTTTGAAGATTAAAATGATCTTTTTAATTTTATCAATGCATTAGTAAAAAATATTTTTCTTTAAAATTAAAAAATGTGAAATAATTAAAATTCATGTGATAAATAACTTATTAAAATAATAATTACATGTTTATATCATCCTAATTTATAGTTACATATCCCCTTAATATTTTTTTATGAGATTTAAGTATGTGGTAAGCTCTAGTGGCAACTGCAGATGGTGATTCTGCTAGCATGGATCTCATGGTAATTTCTAAAAGCTTGCACTTCTCTCACATATGGTTTATCTCATATCATAATTATTGGATTTATACATGGGAATGGTCTAGGTTAAACCCTAGTGAAGCTACCTCCTTTACAAGCTTGAACAAATGAGCTTCATAAGGGTGACTTCCATTAGCCAATGCCATTTATTTCCTTTTGTTATTAGATTTTATAATATAGTTACTTCCTTTTATACCCGATAATTTAATAGTAATATTATAATGGTCTAATTTAATTATTTTATTATAAATTATCACATTTTCATTTTAGTTTTTTGTTACGTGTGAGATATAATATTTAACATAGTATCAAATTAGATAAAAATATATATTCAAAAACCTTAGGGTGTTACATTATCCCCCCCCCCCCTTAAATAAATTATATCCTCTCAATTTTAATTATCAATCAATAATAAAAAATATAGGTATTTGTAAATAATAAACACAACACATGATATAATTTTTATAGAGATATCAACTTTACCAACTTAAAAAATATATATTTTCCCCTCAAATTAGGTCAATATTTATATGAGGTGTTTATATACTCGTTTTATCAAAACATCAATCATGATTATGTATCATAACTATTAAATTATAATTAGTTTTAAAATAGATATCATAGTAATCATTTCACTAATAAATGATTATAGGTTGGCTTAAAATGGGATTTTACCAATTTTTCTAATTAATAGTGTCTATGTGAAGATAAAAAATCTATTTCCAAAATCACATCAAATTTATCGAAATGAATAATTAATAAGACTTGGGTGACACATAATCCCATAAACCTTGAAGGATATTTATTCACCTTGGATATAATAATGATACCATAAAGAGTTTTTATTTATAATTCAATATCTAATGGTTTGTGAAAACATACATGATATAGGATATCTATAAATGTATATTGAAGAACACTTATCACCAACTAATTATCTCTATCTGCTTAAATAGTATTATTTGAAATGTATTCTCCTTTTTCCCATGGCCTATGAGTTGTTGGTGTCTATTGTGATCTTAATCCCTTGTATTAGTGCATTGGTTTCCATAGTGACCAAATTCCTCACATCCAAAACATAGAATTTCTAGTGGATCCCTAGGAAGAACATTATTTTTCTCCATTAGATTAATTGAACTCTCCCTTTTTATTTGTAATCTTTTTGTTCAATTCCATTATTTACCATAGAAAAAAATATATTCACATTCCTTTGAGGCAATCCCCTGGTTTCATCTTCCTTTATTTCTTGCATGAAGTAAATTAAATATTTTTTTCCTTTATCATCTTTATCACTTGAACATCAATGAGACTCCATCCTTATTTTATTTAGTATGTTTAGAAACTCAATTTAGTTTTAATTTTTAATCATAATTTTTGGGATCTATTTCGACATAATCACATGGTTTATCAATATATTTCTTACCCTTTTAGGGTGCTCCTTGGGACAATATTTTCATTGTCTATGGAATCCATTGTTAACTTCATTCCTTCAGGATACAACCTTTACTAAAACCCAAAGGGGTTAATGTGAGTGATGAAAACTTGACATCTTAAGAGAATTATCATGAATTATATCATGAAAACTCAACCTAAAAATGTATTACTCATTAAAACCATTATATTATCTTTCAATTCATCTTAAATCACTCTTAGTTTAATATAGGTTTCCTTAGGTTGGGTTATCTCACACTTGTTAACCTAATTACTTAATATAATAAATCCTTAATAATAGATCATAAATATAATGTTATAGACCAAATAATATTCTCTTAGAGTTTCTATCAAAGTATACGATATTAGGCCCACTTATCATGCACTGAGTTAATATCGAGTTAATCCTTAGTCAGCCTATTTTATAGCAATTACCCCTAGGTTCATCCTTATCGCAATGGTATCCACTTTCTAGTATTCATATAGGAATTTAATTTCTAGGTAACCATATTAACCCTAATTTATAAAATCTTCCTGATGTTATCATATAATTAGTCTTATCGTTAGGGTTTTCAGAAAAGTTATCAAATTCTAATCCCTAAAAAGATCTTAAAAAATCCTCAAAAATAACTAAATTAATCCTAAAAAAACTAAAACCTTCTCTGATACAAACTATAGAAAACCAAGAATAAATATATTTAGTTTTCATCATTTCCATAATTTAATCATTACATCGCAAAAATAAACACAAAAATCCTAAGAATGTAAGGTTTAGTGTCTTTGAGGATCATCATCAAAAGTAACTCATTTTATAATACCTATTAAAATAAATATATAATTGAGACACACTAGAATATCTTATAAACTTCTCATATATTATACCCATCATAATAACCTAGGGAATAGAAACATAATAAAAGGATGATCACAAATACTCAACATGTCATCAAGGTGTTAAATCATATGCATATGAGAAAACAATATATGGTGAGAAATATATTATTAAAAAGTGCATTAAGTAATAATACTTGTCCATAAGTCATAATGAAAAGATGTGTAATCTTAAATGAACAACAAATACCAGGGATAGAGTTTGTAGAATCAAGAGATAATAAATATGATCCATGGAATATAATCATAGGCATATATAAAGGAAATGTATCATGCCCTTGAAATATATAATAATAATGAAATTTTATACAACCATAAGAATATGTTATAATCATATTATGAGAATATCTAAGAAGTCCCACCCTTTTTGTTGTGAGTGTAATCTAAGAAGATCGGACCTTTAATTTGTGAGAATATCTAAGAAGACTCACCCTTTAGTTTGTGAGCATATATAATAAGGCTCTTGCTATATTATCTAATGAGACCTAAATCCTTAACCAATATATTAGAGGGTGGTATAGGACTACACCCATAATCATCCATGCATATGAGTTCCATAAGATATAAATAATTCAACCTATCATAAACACTAATGGGATGAAATGGGTTTCATATACTTTTAAAATGCAATAACATAAAGAAATCATTTTTAATTCCATCAATAATCATGACTTAATAAACCCAAGTAAAATAAATGGGAATCCAAAGATATTAAGTAACTTTCTATGTAAATACAATTTAATAATGAAAATAAATAATATGGTATTTATATTATATAAATAATGGGTATAAATTTAAGTCAATAATTTCCCTAATCAATCAATGTATAGAATCAAGTTTAACACCATTTAATCAAAGTAAGTAAATATATAGTGTTCATAGAGTAAATTCCTTGGAAGAATAACTGTGTTTATAAAATTTGTATGATTAGACATGAAAAAATTAGTAATTAATTTCCATGATTTTAATCCCCCAACATAGTATAATATAATTTAGAGGGTAGTATATTAAAATTAATTTATGATGACACAAAACCCTTTTCTGTTAAATAGGAAAATGGAAGTGAAGTCATAAGAGTTTTTAGAAATAATTTTTCATTTTAATAAAATAAGATGTTATAGATAAATTTAAAAATATTTTTAAAAAAAATTATTTTAAGTTTTTAAAAGAATTTAATTTTAAAAATAATTTTCGATAATAGGCCCTTCAAAAAAATATAAAGGTTATCCTGAAGAAATGTGAGTGGCTAATAAATCAAATGATTAAGGGAGGAAAAAATTTAATATTTTAAAATATATTTGTTGAAAACCACATCATAAAAAGGGATTAAAAAAATTCATTTTAAAAATAAAAAAAAGAAATATGAATTCACATGAGAAAACATTGGTGGGAAAAGAAAATAAGGAAAAAGTGGGGAAACTTCCATTAAAGAGGATGAGAATTATTCTCAACAATATTATACTTTTTGAGAAATAATTTCAACAAGGTAAAATATTTGAATTAAATATTAATTTTTCCCCCATATAAGATGAGAAAAGACCATGAAATAAATTATTAGGGTGGAAGAAACCAATATTGTATGAAATAATTTTAAGAAGAATCATTTTAACTCAATGAAGGGAGTTGAGTTAACAAAAAACCTTATAACTTTGGTATCTTTTGAATCAAAATACTATGAAAGATAAAATGTAAGGTGGATTTTTAAATAAATTAAATTTAAATAAATTTAGGATAAATATTCATCCAAGGTAAATATTTACATCACAAAAAGGGAACAAGTTGTGAATAAAAATCATATCTCAATGAATCCAAATTGAGATGCGGGAAACCCTACCTTAGGTCTTGATTCATTCTACATTTTAATCTAATGCCATGAATAATAAAATTAGGTTTAATAGAAACATTCTTAGTAATATGTTTAGTATATATCTCATTTTATAAGGTCTATTTATTATCATATATTGTTTATCTATCAAATATTTATCACTTATGAAGGTTTTTGAGAGGGTCTATCTAACTTCTCTAAAACTTATTTGGTATTTTGAATATAGTAAAATGTTTTGTAAAATAGATTTATAATCTCCAAAATTTATATTTTTATGTATTTTATTATTCCATTAGCACAAAATTTATATAGTTTCTTATATTTTTCAAAAAGGAATACTTAAATTAAAAAATGTGTCTTGATATGTTCATTTTAGGTAGTTACGTTTACTATGATCATTTATCAATTAATATCACTTATATAATTTCAAATATTAACTTTAAATAAATATTAATAGTTTCATAAATATCATTCATATGAATTAAATATATTTTTAAAGGAATCTATGTTAGGTAGTAATGGAAAAAAATACGATGTTCCTTGGAGGCTTTAGTCTGTACATACACACAGATGACACTTTTTTTCCCGTGTAATGGAAGGGCATAATAAAAATAAAAAAATTATCATTTCATAATGTTAATAGTGTTATAAATATTTCATTTTTTTAATTAAATAAATATTTTAGATCATCCATGAAAGTACATTATGAAATATATAATACGCAATCCAAGGAGGTGGTAATCCAAAGGTATGCATTACAACATCTTTATATTTTAAATGGATTTGGTTGAAGGAAGAAAAAAATGATATTCCATTAGTATAATGAAATTTAATTGTATTAATAATATATATATTTTCATCATTTCAGGGATATAAATTATTTTAGTGGGTAGAAGAATAAAATATTAAGAGAGTTTAGTTGAGAACATTACCTCTCCTTCCAGATTCTCTCCCATGGGTAACAATTTAAGGTTCCTTGGATTAGTATCCTAGAAAGAACAAGGATTACAGAACATTTTAATAGGCTTTAAGATATTCTAGGAAATATTTTTGGTTGATCTAAATATTTCTAATGGGTAGATACATGTGACTGAAGTGATCCCCATTTATAAGTGAAGAAAATGAAACTTTTAAAAATAATCATTACATTTTTAATGATGGAATGACATTATTCAAGGGTTAATGGATCTAAACTAAGAAATAATAAAATTTGGTGTGATATAAGGTTGATAAATCTATTTTTATTCATTTTCACACATTTTTTAAACATCTTTCGGATCTTTTACGACTATATTTTTACATTTTACCATTTCGGTTTTTACCTTGGTAATTAGTTGTTAAAAAAGTAATTTATATTTATTGAAAATATAAGGTAACCCATATTACCAAATTTTTATTTTATAAAACTAAATTTAAGATCCATATAATCTAATTTAATTCCAAAATTATAGATAATCAACTCTTAAATTAAAACATTTAAAATAAATAAAAAAATTCTATAGAAAAAAGTTTCCAATTAAGTGTTCTTAATATTAAATAGAATTAACTAACATTTAAACGATTGATAATATATTCTTATAAATGTGTAAAAATAATATTAAATCCATTAAATAAAATATTCTAATTTAATTTATTAGATAAAAATTACACAACAATAATAAAACAACTCTTTAAAAATAACCATTTCACCTTTATCATGGTTATTAACTTTAATGTTAGTAACCATAATTATATTCATAAAAATTAAATTGTCCATATTAAATAATATGAAAATTTAGATCTAAGATATAAATCCATTTTTTTAGATTTAATTTCTACTAATGATGAAAACTAATTTTTAATATTATAAAATAAAAATAGTTATTAGAGTAAAATATCACTTAGGTTTCCAAAATGTTAAACATGGGTTTTATAAATTAAATATATGATTTTAAATGATTTATTTTAATTTTTATAAATAAAAGTTTTAAAAATTTTCAATTCATTATTTTATTGAGATAATTTTATAAAAGTGGTGGAATAATAAAAATTGTTATTTTTTCCCTATTCAACTAAAAATTGATTAGTTTATAAAAATATTAAACTCTAATCCTAATAAAAAATTGATACGATTAATAAAAAATGAAGTTAATTTGTTGGTATTAAAATTCTAAAATTTATGAATTGAATATAAAAATATAGTGAAACAAAGTAATAGTAAAATTATATTTTAAAAATATAAATTATTCTTACTATTATTTCCTATCAATTAATAATTATAATTGTGTTATATTATCCATATCAAAAATATATTTAATATATTTAGTTTCATTAAATAAAATGGATAAAAATTCAATTTTAGAAGAAAAAAATAAAAATAAAATGATCTTGTTATCTTTATAAATGCATTAATAAATAAACTTTATTTTTATATAAAATTAAAAATGTGAAATCTCTAAAATATATGTGATAAATAAATTATTAAATTAATAATTACATGATTATATCATTCTAATTTTTAGTTGTGGATCCACTTAAGATATTCACATAAGATTTAATTATATGGTAAGCTCTTTTCGTTTTCATGGGTGGTAACTCCACTAGCATGTACTCATGAGAATTTCCATGAGATTGAACTTATCTCGCATATGGTTGTTCTCATACTATAATTAATGGAGTTCGTGTGGTTCCCAATTTGTGTGTGTCATATTTTTTCAATTTATAAGGATTATTTTATTTCAATATGTAGAAGAATAATCAGAATGGAGTAGAAGTTCTTGGGAGTGAGTTTTGGAGAACCCAATCATTAAGAAGAAGAAGTTATCAATCCAAGTAAATATTCTTGTAAATTGAAGTGAAGCCTTGAATCTTGGATATTAAATGTACTTTTCCTTATTTATGTGAAAAATGGAAACATATTTGTTATTTCTAATGGATATTCTTGTAAATTGATTCATTCTTGGAAGATAGTTATTTTAAGGAGTTAAGGTGTTCCATCCTTGTGAATCACAATGATTATTTAGAAATATTATTGGATGAGTATTTTAGAAGTTGGAATTGGATGTAATTATTGATAAATTATGACTAAATAACTTTGACATTTGATGAATTGGTCTACATGATTAAAGAATGTGTGCTAATTTGTTTCACATTTTTTAAAATATCATTATAAGGCCATGTAATATCTGTATTTTTACATGAGTAGTTTTTAATATTTATTTAAGGAGTTTTAGTATAGGAAGAATTCAAAAAACAATGTGGAGACTATGAAAATATTTATTTTCATAAGGAATTTATTTAAGACCATGAAAAGGTGATTTATTTTTTCATGAGAAGAGTTGAATAATTCTTTGATTACTTTTGAATAATTATTAAAATAATAATGTATACCATAAAAAATATGTATATTTTTACATGAAGAAGTTTTGAGTAGGCCCTAGATAATTTTGAGTTAAATTTGATACCTATGTAAAGGTAAATTTGGAATTAAATTACATACATAAGGGTGAAACTTTATTTACAATACCTATATAAGGGTACATTTACCTATGTAAGGGTAAAGCATATTTTACATTGAATTATTTAATGGTATGAATACCATACGTAAAGGTATAGTTGAGGCTGCATAAGGGTTACAGAGCACTGTGTTAAGGTAACTAAGGTTTTGTGGAGATATGTAAGGGTAACTTGTGAATATCCCAGCTCACATAAGGTTAACTGGGCACTATGTAATTGTATTTTAAATATTTTTTAAGGGTATATAACACTTGTTAAAGGGTACATAGAGGATCACATAAATGTATAGGTAGAATTTTAAAGGTTTTTTAAGGGTAGATGAGTGACCTATAAAAGGGTAGTTGTGTTGTGTAAAGGTAAGGGTTGACATGTGTAAGGGTAATGAAAGATTGGGAAAGGGTATAGAAGCTCATATATGGGTAAAATAATCTTACATAAGGGTAACAGAATCTTTTTAAGGGTATCTAGAATCTCACATAAGGATAAGTATTAAGACTACCATGCCATAGGAGAAGAAGATGAACCGCAAGCATTAAATGAAGGGAAACCATGAAAATCTTTATGTTGTAAGAGAAGCTTCCACACTAAAATGAAGAGTTGATCGTAATTCTATATTTAATTGAAATATATTATTGATTAATAAAATAAATTATATATAAAATACTTATCCTATGTGGATATGATTGGTATCCTAAAATATCATCATATTAGGTGCCTTGTGGGTGAAGGAATTTCTGGAAGAGATGTTATCATACTTACCATTATAGAGTGGGTGCAAGATCACCTTTACATTTTATATAATATTATTATGTTTGTGGAATGTTTTGAAACATGAAAAGTAATTATTATGAACTTTAATTCATCAATGGACTAAAGTTGGATATTAAATACACATAATCAGTAGTTTATAGGATTGTTTTGAGATCGTATTTTTAAGGAGTTATCTACAAATACAAATTCAATTTTAGAATAAATTTTATGACTATATAGAGGACAAAGTGAACATGAGTTATTATATAATGGTTATGTAATTAAAAGTTATATGTTCAATATAAAGGAATATTATGAAAGTAGTATGATGCAAAATAGTGGAGTTCCTCTTCTACTGAAATCAATACATGTATCTAGTACCAAGGAAAGAAATTAAATTTATGAGAATATGTCATAGTTTTAAATTATCCAATAAATATTTGATTTAGATTATAAAATATTTGAGGTGCTGATTATTTGACGCAAATGGGTTGATAATAGGAGTGCAGTAAAAAATGATAAATTAGTATTTGGGAAAGTGAATTTCGGTAAGGAATGTGACAAAAATTAACCACTCATAATGGAATCATAGGTAGTTCAAGTATTTTATGCCTTGGATATTAAAAACATAAATTATTCTATTATTCTATTTTCATCTAATTTAATTATAGGTTCAAATGAAAATTTCATTGAGTATGACACTTTTATAAGGACATCATAATCATTTCGTTCTAGGATCAATGTTGAAAGTATCATGTATATCATAGGGGACTACAAATAGGTGATTTCGACACTTAATAAAGGGGTAAAATCCTTTTAACCTTTAAAGAAAAAAATAGTTCAATGAATATGTCAAGTGTCTTTGATTTTATTTCTATATACAATGTGTTTTCACATAATATTATGTTTTTACTACTGTATTTATGTAATTTAAATTAAATTTTTATCTAATTGTGCATATAGTGTATTCTCTAATAAGAGATGATATGTTAAGGAAAAATATATCGAAAATATTGAAATTGAGTAAATTTTAGAAGGTGAACAATAGATGAATGAAAAAAGATAGAGTATCTTATTAAAAAATATTAAGGTGAGAAGTAAATGTCTAAAATTTGATATTGGATAGAATGTATAAGGCTAATTAATTGACCCGAACAAGTCCATTTTTATTATTTACATTAGGTTCAGTACTTGAATGCATGTGATGATTGATATAGATATATGGTGCAATGTTATGAATCCATTGAAGGAAAAAATTTAAGAAGGTAATTAGGTAATATTATGATACAATTTCTCTACTTTATTGAAAAATAGAATAATAAAACATTGATTTATTATTCATTATCCATTGTATATTGCATTTATATTAGATTATTATCATAATAAATTTGTATTAATAATCATTAGAAAGGATCATAGATCATTTCAGAAACTTATTATGATACATCATCTTAGGGATGTTGAGGGGAAACTAAAAATCCACCCACCAACTATATATCCACACATCATAAACCAAGAAACTTGGGATCCTTTCATTGACCATTAGAAGGGGAATCATTCAAGGTAAATTATAATTAGTAATATTTTATTTAACATTTAATTTATTAATCACTTTGATTCAGAATTATTAATTTATAAAACAATAAAGTAGTGAGGAAAATAATCAGTGTGCATCGAAACCAATGTACCCCTACTATAAATCTAGAATAGTTGACACACCAATTTTAGGGTGGTATAGAAGCCTTTTTATTTTCCTAATATAGCATAGAGGCTGACTGGGGTCATCTCACTTGAGGAGCATCATAGTCAACCAAAGACCAATTCTAATTCACCTAATCTTTTTTGGTGTTTTAATTTATTTAATGAAAATTAGGGTTTGGGTTTTTGAAAATCATGAAATTTAAATTAAATGAAAAATTAAACTAAATGTAGAGAAAATGCATGTTAGGAAGAATATTTTGTCCCTTGGGTTTGGTAATGTGGGTCCCTTAATTATTTATTTGTTTTTTAAATTCAATTTGATAATTTAATTCATGAAAAATCATAAATTAATTAATTTCCATTGATTTATTAAATATGTAATTTTAGAATTCATAGGAAATCACTTTGGCACACTAAAACATACCACCTCTAATATCCATATTGGAAAACACCTTGACTGAGAGTGAAATTCCTAAAAGACCCAGCTCTACCATATGTCATTTCAACCCTTCGGGTATCCTCAGATCCACCATATGAAGAGTTTACCTGAGATAAGGGAGGGAAAATAAATGAATCATATATAAAAATGGATTAATTTAAGACTCGTTCCATGGTGGATGACTACCGTACTGATGCACTTCTCTCGTGTTCACCACAAACAGGATTCGAACATTTTAAAATTAAACTTAAATAATTGATAATGATGCAAGATCTCCCACAAGGACAAGCATCTAGTTAATCAATTTCCATTTCTAAGTGAAATAGATCACAATGGAAAGTAATAGAGAGAGATAGAATGAATGAAATATATTGTAATAAAAACATACACTTTAATAAAAATTGAAAATGCATGTTATATTAAGAAATTGAAAATAAAAATAAAAGAAAACATAAAGCAGCTTATTCCAATGAAGTGCATTGGAAGAACCCTCCAATGGTTGACTTGTATCCCTATCCTCTACCTTGTACGTTTGTTAATAAGCCTTAATCACACCCCCAGGGCATCATAATGGCATCATAATGGGTCATAATGGGCCCTGGGCCATCCTGTGGTCATAAAAGGGGTCTTTCGCCATTATTACGCCAAACCTTCTTTTTTTTGTCCTGTAAAGTTATTTCACATTGTAAATATTATTAAAGACATGTAATGCGAGGGTCTAAAATTCTCACAACTTGTTTTAAATTCTAAAATTTCTTTCTTGGTTATCCTTGGAAGTGTTACAAGATGACCATATATGTCACATCGTGACACATGCTAACATCATACAAATGGATTCTTTTTTCACTTATTAGATTCACATATTGCATTCCTTTAATTTTTATGTCGTGTATTGTGCATTTACAGTATATTTTACCCATTTTCATCTGGTTTATTCACTTTCGAGCTTCAAATTTGGTCCTTGACTAGTCATATGTCCCTGACCATCATTTTTATCATCAAATAATCACTTTTTAGCCCCTTTATGATCATTTACTATATTTATACACAAATTATTAAAATGGTTTAATACCAGAAAAATTAATCAATTAAATTGTTAAAACAATTCCTTTTATATTAAAATATTTTGGAAAAATATTACTATGTCAATTCCCCCATACTTAGAACTTTCAAATACTCAAGCATGTCATCACAACAACATTTCAAAGGAATTTCATTCTACCAATATTAAAATTTCAAAACAATAAAACTAAATGTTTGTTAATGGATAATAAACTTTCAAGTTTCACACAAAATAATTTTTCTAACTATCCACTCTTTAATTAAATAAATCCTAACATGCATTTTACTTTCCCACTTTTGAAATAACATTTATCTTTTATCCTTTAATTTTTATTTTTCAATTCATTATTAATGTGCATGTAAATATCCATTTATCTCACATTAAATGATTTTTAATCATCTCTTAATGTAATAAATGTAACAGGAATTTTTCTCATACCTCAAGTACATGTAACTTACTGTAGACCTACAAGACATATAACATCTCCACCATGTAAATATAGAAATAAAAATCAATCATAGTGGATTTTAATTAATGTATCTAAGGCTAATATGTAGGTGGGTAATGAATTAAAATAAATCTTAAAAAGGAGGTTTAACTCTTTAGCAACTTCATGATATCAAAATATAAGCCTAATGAAATAATTTTACAAATGTCATCCCCCCGTTCCGATTCTTATATTAGGCACATGATAAAAATAAGTATAATGAATGAATCACCCTCTCTTGATTTTTTATTTTTCTCTTTTTACATTTTTTATAAAATTTGTGCTTTAGAAAAATCTCACATCCACCACCAAACCACATAAAATACTAACATTTTCATTTTAATTATGGTGATTTATAATCCTCAAAAGACACAAATAATTTTTCTCATCATTTTTTTCTTTTTTTAGAAAGACATTTGAATAATAAAGTACAATGAAAACATGGCATTCCTCCAAATATCATAAGAAACTCAAGTTAAATAAATTACATCCCCAAAAACCAAGGACAAACACTCTCCCACACCTAGTATTTAAAATATCATTCTATATACTATGAGTAGGGTGGGAATTGATATAATATAATTATAGCATGAATCATTTCCTATAAAGGTCATTTTTTATTATACGAGAAAATTTAGGATTAATTTCAAGGTGGGTTAAAGGATAAATGGGTCAAAAATAAAAATGCCTCAATCATATTAAAAATGGATTTGTTTAGTCATTACTTCGATAAGATTCTAGGAAATCTCTAGCAGATAAACATGTTTGTGTATCTCAAGAATTTACTATAGAAGTAAATGGGAAATATTTGGTTTGGAATTTTTCTCAGGGATGAGAATATATGGTTTGGAAAAATTACACATGAAAATAAAGAAAAAAAACCAATCCATATCAATTTCATAAATTCATAACATTCCAAATCTAAGAATAATTTCATTTAAAATTATAAACTCATTCCAAAAATCATGATTTTTAAAATTCAACACCTCATTATTAACCTTAATAGTTTATTTTACCATTTCACTCATATAATCATGTCATTAGTGAAAATTAAATCATTAAATAATGATTATCTTAAGAAACTTCTATCTCCAAGATCGACACAAGAGTACAAGGTTTCAAGTGGGGAATAAAATTTTTGTTTTAAGGATCATAAATAAATTTAAAATTATGAGATTAAAATAAATTTAGGAAGTAAATATCATAATACCCTTACAATTAATCTTCAATTGGGTTTCATATGTTTTCTTATATTCTATAGCAGTTCACATCATGAATCCTTTTCATGATGTTAATTTTATTTTCACAATATAGTTTTGTAGAATTTTCTTGATGTAAATTCCTTTCATGACACGAATTCCATATTTATTGTGAATTATTAAAAATTATTTAATTTCACATCTTCTGATTTATGACAAGTTGACAGACCTAAAAAATAAGAAAAACTCTTGTGAGTATAAGGACCATGACATTTATGTTCAAAAATATAGAGTTGTCAGAGATACATCCTAAATTATTTTTAAACTAATAAATGGAATCTAAATTCCTAAAAATAAAGTAAAAGAGTGTAAATATAATTATTGGTTTGATCCCCTAAGTGGGTCCAGGGTTTTAATGCCTCTAGATGGGAAGTACCAGATATCATCTATATTCTGATGGTGGGTGGAGTTTCTTTGACATAAACTATCAATAATTCTTTTTAAAATCATAGACTTATTTTTTTTTTATAGATGACTATGTGGATATAGTACACTAGATCCATACCCTTTTCAATGAGGTTCATCTTGCATTACGGGGGTAGGATGAAGTATGGAACCTCTTTGTAACACCCCAATCCCAGTTACCCAGAGTCGGTGCATTATTTTAATACATTGGCATGATTACAAGGACTCAAGTCATGAAGGACTGATTAGTTTAGCAGTCTTGGAAAATAGATTACATACATAAATGTTACATTACACTTCATAACATACAAAACATCATAAATAATCCTTTATGAATGCCATTATTCCCTTGTATTAACCCTGCATATCAATCACAATACACTTCTTGGAATCCTGGGAAAAATAAAACATAGAAAGGGGTGAGATCAAATGCTCAGTAAGGGTAAGAAATACATTGGAAACTTTCATAAATAAGCATAAACATTTAAGGCAATGTATAACTAAAACAAAAGCCTTTTAAACTTGAACTTCAGTATAATATGGACAAAATAAAATGAAATAATTCCATTTACTTATTCACATGGATATTCTACTAGTAGAATAATCACATGCAATATCACTAACCACTTTCATAATGATGGAATGCATAATTCCAGTATATCATAACCATGTAGCCAAGGTCTCGTGCCAAGACTACAAATAAGATTTTTTCAAGGCCTCGTGCGAAGACACTAGTTTGTCTCATGAGACCTACTGATGCAATTTTTTTAGAAGATACTTACGTTTAAAATTGCTCAAATATACTCCAGTGTTTTTCTAAAAACATTATGCAAGCTTCTAAAAAAAATAACTAATTCTGAGACTGCTCGACTAATTACAGTCCATGATGGTTCCACACCCAATCCCTTCCTATCTACCACACTCGAGAGTCGGGTTTTCTGAAAACATTTTTAAGCTTGTGTTAAATACGTATACATTTGCACTGGATTTTCATATATATGAGAGAAATATCTATTTTTGTAAAATCATTTAAAATTCACACATTTATAAAGGAATTATTTTTAAAGAGATTTTTGAATCAAAGTTTATCATACCACTTTGAAACTTTTGAAAAGAATTATCATTTCAAAACATTCATGTCCATATAATTAAATCCTTAAAATAATTTTGAAGACATGGACATTAATGAGAAATAGTTAGAAGAATAAATATTTAAAATATTTGAAATTATTTTTTAGTAAAAATTCCCTCAAAATAATCCATTTGAAAACCCTTTCATAAAACATGGACATGGATAATAAATATGTCCCAATAGATACTTACGTAAAAACATCCTCGGATAATAAAGAGATTGTGAAATTAACCCTTACCAATTTGGTAACTTACGAAACATACACCCCATGAAAAAGGTATCATACAATGAATATGTAAATACACATAAATTAAATTGTATTACATAAATAATACAATTATGGGCAGTACATACACCACACAAAAGGTAATAGTGGCAATATGGCCTGAATCTCACGGGAATAAGGAGTGAGATGAAAACCCCTTACCATTTTGGTATCTTACGAAACATACACCCCAAAAAAGAAGTATCATACAATGAATATGTAAATACACATATATTAAAGTGTATTACATAAAGAATACAATTATGGTCAGTACATACACCACACAAAAGGTAATAGTGGCAATATGGCATGAATCTCACCGGAATAAGGAGTGAGATGAAAACCCCTTACCAATTTGGTAACTTAAAAAACATACACCCATGAAAGAAGGATCATAAAATGATGATGTAAATATCCATAAATTAAATTATATTACAAAATTAATACAATCATGGGCAGTACACACACCACATGAAATAAATAAGTGGTGAATAATGGAAATCTCACGGAATTAAAAGTGAGATAATAAACCCCTTACCAATTTGGTAACTTACGAAACATACAACCCATGAAAGAGGTATCATACAATGAATATGTAAATCCACATAAATTAATGTGTATTACACAAATAATACAATTATGAGTAGTACATACACCACACAAAAGGTAATAGTGGCAATATGGCATGAACCTCACGGGAATAAGGAGTGAGATGAAAACCCCTTAACTTGTACTTTTCCTTGGTTGGGGGTAGGTTAACCAACTGTATAATGGTGAAATAATTTTTATTAAATTATAAAATAATCATATACATTAATATGATATCATATATGATCTTTTAACATTGCTTTGTTAATAATATCTTAGTATTATCGTTGTTTCGGGTGTTAACTTACTTGTATATGTTTTGTTACATAAGTCGTGTTTGTTATGGATAGGCTGTATCTTATTTATATCCATAATGATATCAAGTCCTTAAAAATTATTTTTAATCATCTAATGATAATTATACTTGAATGGACACGATGGAGAATGAATCTCATCGCGTTCGTGGAGACGGTAGTCCGTACGTATGCACGAGCAACAATTTCATTCTTTTGATATTAAAATAGTATATAATTGGATGGTATATCATATATACAGAATCATTATCATGTTATATTTATTATTTAAATGAATTACAGATCATTATTATACCCATAAAAATAATAATTTATTGAATAACAATTACACCACGACGTGAAGACGGTAAGCCGTACGTACGCGCGTATGGTGACATGTCATTCAAAGGATGGATAGAATACTGAATATGGTAGTACCATATTTATAATAACATCACAGTATATATAAGATATGGTATTTATTATTTTAGAATGGTAATATCAAAGAAATAAGAAGTTGAAGAAGAAAGGAACTTGAAAGAGGGTGGTGAAAACATTACCTCTTCTTCGGGTTCTTCATTTTGATTTGATCAAAAGGGCTCCTTAGGTGGGCTTTCTGATCAAAATAAGGCCTCTATGATTAATTGAGGGAATTTTGGAGGATATTTGGGTAGGTTTTGGCCGATCCAAATGGATTTTAAGGTGTGAATTAGTGAGAAGGGGGAGTGCCCTTTTATAAGAGGGGTGAGGGGCACCTTTGGAAAAGCTAGAAATATTATTTTATAATAAATTCATATTCGGTTTATAATGGATCAAAAGTGTATTATTTAAAGGTTAAGGTGGGGATAGGTCTAAAACCACTCAACCAATAGGTTTTAGACAGGTTTGGGTCACTATATTAACCTTATCTTTTAGTTTTAACTCTTAGTAAATTAGTTTAACATTTACCATGTCACTTTGTATTTTTATATTATATAGTTAATAAAATTACTATATACATTCAAGAAAACCCCAAGTGGTCCATTAATGATACACCTATTATTATATAAGTCTCTTTTCCAAACCATATATTTTTAGGAATTTAATATCAATTAGTAATATAATTTTTTTTTAAACTCTTTTATGTGAATTTTGACACTATTCAATAATTGATTTTTTTTAAAGTCTTAAAAACTTTATTAATTCTAACCAAATTCATTTAATAAATCCTATAATGACATATTAAGCAATAAAATTCATGGATGTCATCAAAACTTTCAAATTTTATTAATTTTAACGTTTATAATACCAATTATTTGATTCTTTCATTAATAAGGAAAATACAACATCATTATTGTGTCATAAATAATAATAATTATTAAATATATAAAAATTATAAATAAAATACAATTATGTAGGAAATATTTTTATATTTCTAATTAATGTTTATAGTCTAAAATCCAACATATATAACCCTATGTAAAAATTGTTTTGCTAAAAGATATATGCTTGTGTCATTTTTGTATTTATATTAACTTAATTAATATAAAGTGTCATTATCACTTACAAGTGGCTCCATGGGGTCCCAAAATTGACCAAAAGATGCCCATGGTCAGAAAGTTTTCAACCAGTAAGGTTAGGACACGTTATAGGTTTATTTATTATTATTATAATTTTATTTTTTTACCCTTATTTACCAGATTTACCTTTTAACCATGGTAAATAAAATATTTAACGAAGTAATTATTCAAAATGTCTAAAAATAAAAGTTACCTATTTACACAATTTGGACATCCTGATTCCAAATATAGAATCCATTTTTCCAAATTCAAAATACAGAAGGGGCGGAAATTAATTTAAAATTAATTCCTGTTGTTAAAACAAAAAACTTGTTTTTAAGAGATAATAACTATCAAAAGATTGACACTTGTTCATGTCCGGTTTAATTGTCAAATTATGTCCAATGAACAAAATTGTATTAAATGGTAAAAATATATTCTGAATATAATTTAAAACCACTCAAATTCATAATTTATCACTATTAATTATTTCAATTAAAAAAGTTTTTTTTAATTAAAATTTAGTAATTTTCACTATTCATCAAAATATAAATGTTATCCAAAAAGTTACAAAATTTTACCCTAGGCTAAATTCGATATTCTGAATCCAAAAATGAAGTCCATTATGAGAGATAAATTTATAAAATTTTAAAAATTAGGTATTACTATTCATAACAACTAGTTTGATTGGTTGTAGTGTGTGTTAGAACTCGAAGTTGCGTTCAACACACGCTACTGTATTATTCAAAGAGAAGCGTACTGTGGAAGCTTGGGGTGTTACCTTGTAAATTTTTGATGTCCCCATTCTAAAGAATAAATTTATTTAGTCAAATTGAATATATAAAAGTTTAAAATATTGGATTTAAAAAAAGGGTTCACTGTTAAAAGTTGGTAAAAGTGCATTTTTTTTTAAAATACTTCTTTTATATGAAAAAAATGAATTTGTGCTTAAATTATGTCTAAGAAACTCATTATATGGATTCTAAAATTATATGGATTATATAATGTTTAAAATTAATTTAATACTATTCATAACCTCTTTTGAACGGTTTGTTTGGTAAGTCATGGCGTGCTTGAACTCGGTGTTGCGTGTAGTGAAAGTTATTGAATTATTTTGAAGAAGTAACACACTATGAAATCTTGGGGTGTTACATTCTCCCCTCCTTAAATAAATAGCATCCTCACAATTTTAAATAATTATTCGAAAATAAAAGGTTGAAAATAGAAAATATCTTTGTGGTAAAACCCATATCGAAAATTGGGTTAATAAAATTTAGTCTTAATAAGAGGAAACGAGAAATGAAAGGGTCACCACCAAATTATGATCTCTATTAAGAGAACATTGGTGGAAATTAGAGACATATAATTAGAGGAAAAACGTAAATATTTATAGGCAGTGATTGAGGTCATCAATCACAAACAAGTGTAAAATTGAGGTCCTTAAATTCATCAATCTATGATGATTTGAAATACCATCGGTTCAACAAAATATAGGGTATTAGGATAACACGTTTTTGGTTTTAGGATCCCTTAAATAAAGTATAAGAATTAATTTCTTCATAGAATAAGAGAAGAAGAAAAATATATTCTTGACAAGTATAGTTCCATCCTTTAACTAATTTCTACCACAAACTCATCTTTCACTCTAAAAGATAATAGAACGTAAAAAATATATTCTATTTATCCTATTTGTATAGGGTTCCAAAAAATGAATTTATAATTCATCTACCAGATCTTTTAAAAAAACTAAATTATTTAATCCATGACATCACGTGGGCCAGTGGTAGGTGATACACCCTTGTCGCCCTTCGGTTGTGGGTTCGAGTCTCGCGGCCTTACCGGACGCGATGGGTTGTTGCCCGACCTCTGGGTTATCCTTTTATGGAAATCCAAAAATAATCCAAACTAGAACTATCCAAAATACTTCAGTCCAATATTTATAAGGAAGGTAAACACAATAAAGATCATTTTTTCTACGTAATAACATGTGAATACCTTCATCATGTATTCTTTTAAAACACTGCAACATCCTGAATTACCATAAAACCTTATTGATTACATTCATGATCCCTTATTCCTTAAAGAATAATAGATATACTCCTTCAATCCAAAAATGTTGTAAACCCCAATAATGATGGAATATAAAAATCATTAATCAGTTTCAAGGTAGTCAATAATATCCAATATAATTTATCCAAATCAATCATGTATTATTCTAAAATCACTACCTCGGTATCAGAACCATATTATGGTTTATCTTTATCTCAACCATATATTTTCCAAAAATTTAACCTGCTATTGAGTCACTTTTCTTTGTTCCACACAATCTCAAGTGCTTAATTAAATAGTACTGTGGTACAATCTTTATATACTCCATAATTATTATAACAAGTACATTGTTGATACAACACTCAAATTACATAATCAACATAAGAACTCTAATAATTCTTCTTCATCTGTGGTAGTATCATAACTTGATTATTATCCAATAGCATCATTTGTGGCATAGTCTGATGATTGGGACATAGGTTCATGTAGTGTCCAAAATCCTTGCAAATGAATCAGTGTACATTTGAAACCATTTTCTTACCCTTGCAGTCACGTACTTGGTGCCCTTTTCCTCCACACTTATAACAAACTCACATTCCTTTCAGGCAAGTTTCAGGGTGTTTCTTCCCACAGTAATCACATATGGGAAAATTCTTATTTTCCCTATTCCCTTTATCCATCTTTCTCTCTTCCATCCTTTTCTTCTCTTGCTTCCCTTCAAAGCCATAGGACTCAGTAAACTCTTTACTTATCTTATCAACACATGATATTATTTCTTCATATGATGATAATATATGGGAGACTATTTCTCTTATAAATTTTGGCTTAAGACCATGAAAGATATTATCCTTCTTTCTCTTTGGATCATGTACATTGCAGGAGTTATCATTCCTTCTACTAGGTACCATTTCTAAACAATGTCATACACTAGATTAGTTTATGAATAGAAATACCTAATCCCAAACTTGTAAAACACTTAACATAAATTAAATAGTTTATGGATATAATTCATAATCATAAAAATGTCTCCTTTGAGAATGTATATACTCATAAACCCTTCATAATGGTTTGTAAAGAAAATGAGAATTATCTTAAGCATACCCACCAGGAGTGTCGTAACCAAGAGTGCAGCAAGGCCCGTTGTCGTGCACCAGTTCCCGTTCGAGTCTAGCTCAAAGCGGTGTTTTCAGGTTTTACCCTTAGGTATATCTATGTTAGATCCACCTCTACCTGCTCGTATCCAGACAGGGATGTATTGCTTGGAAAACTCACAAAATCTCTACAATACCAAAATTCTAGGAAGTTCTTCTATACTAATCCTCAAAGTCTATCTTAGGGCTATGTGCTCTAATCAGAGTTTATCAAAATCTAGATTACAAGGTTATTTCTAAACTTCCTCTGATACCAACTGTAACGCCCTGACCCCAGTTACCCAGAGTCGGTGCATTATTTTAAAACATTGGCATGATTACAAGGAATCAAGTCCTGAACAACCGATTAGTTTAGCAGTATTGGAAAATAGATTACATACATGAATGTTACATTACACTTCATAACATTAAAAAAACATAAATAATCCTTTATGAATGCCATTATTCCCTTGTCTTAACCCTGCATATCAATCACAATACACTTCTTGGAATCTTGGGAAAAATAAAACATGTAAAGGGGTGAGCTCAAACGCTCAGTAAGTGTAAGCAATACAATGGAAACTTTCATAAATAAGCATAAACATTTAAGGCAATGTATAACTAAAACAAAAGCCTTTTAAACTTGAACTTCAGTATAATATGGAAAAAATAAAATGAAATAATTCAATTTACTTATTCACATGGATATTCTACTAGTCGAATAATCACATGAAATATCACTAACCACTTTCATAATGATTGAATGCATAATGCCAGAATATTATAACGACGTAGCCAAGGCCTTGTGCCAAGACTACAAATAAGATTGTGTCAAGGCCTCGTGCCAAGACACTATTTTGTCTCATGAGACCTACCGATGCAATTTTTTTAGAAGATACTTATGTTTAAAATTGCTCAAATATACTCCAGTGTCTTTCTGAAAACATTATGCAAGCTTCTAAAAACAAAATAACTAATTCTAAGACTGCTCGACTAATTACAGGCCATTATGGGTCTACATCCAATCCCTTCCTATCTACCACACTCGAGAGTCGGGTTTTCTGAAAACATTTTTAAGCTTGCGTTAAATACGTATACATTTGCACTGGATTTTCATATATATGAGAGAAATATCTATTTTTTTAAAATCATTTAAAAGTCACACATTTATAAAGGAAGTAGTTTAAAATAGATTTTTGAATCAAAGTGTCCCATACCACTTTGAAACTTTTAAAAAGAATTATCATTTCAAATCATTCATGTCTATATAAATAAATCCTTAAAATCATTTTGAAGACATGGACATTAATGAGAAATATTTAGAAGAATAAATATTTAAAACATTTGAAATGATGTTTTAGTAAAAATTACCTTAAAATAATCCCTTTGAAAACTCTTTCATAAAACATAGACATGGATAATAAATATGTCCCAGTAGATACTTACGTAAAAACAACCCCGAATAATAAAGAGATTGTGAAATTAACCCTTACCAATTTGGTAACTTACGAAACATACACCCCATGAAAGAGGTATCATACAATGAATATTTAAATACACATAAATTAAAGTTTATTATGTAAAAAATACAATTATGGGCGATACATACACCACACAAAAGGTAATAGTGTCAATATGACATGAATCTCACGGGAATAAGGAGTGAGATGAAAACCCCTTACCAATTTGGTATCTTACGAAACATACACCCCAAAAAAGAAGTATCATACAATGAATATGTAAATACACATATATTAAAGTTTATTACATAAAGAATACAATTATGGTCAGTACATACACCACACAAAAGGTAATAGTGGAAATATGGCATGAATCTCCCCGGAATAAAAAGTGAGATGAAAACCCCTTACCAATTTGGTAACTTACAAAACATACACCCATGAAATAAGGATCATAAAATGATGATTTAAATATACATAAATTAAATTATATTACACAATAAATACAATCATGGGCAGTACACACACCACATGCAATAAATAAGTGGTGAATAATGGAAATCTCACAGAATTAAAAGTGAGATAATAAACCCCTTACCAATTTGGTAACTTATGAAACATACAACCCATGAAAGAGGTATCATTCAATGAATATGTAAATACAAATAAATTAATGTGTATTACACAAATAATACAATTATGGGTAGTACATACACCACACAAAAGTTAATAGTCGCAATATGGCATGAATCTCACGGGAATAAGGAGTGAGATGAAAACCCCTTACCTTGTACTTTTCCTTGGTTGGGCATAGTTTAACCTCCTGTATAATGGTGAAATAATTGTTATTAAATTATACAATAATCATATACATTAATATTATATCATATATGATCTTTTAACATTGCTTTGTTAATAATATCTTAGTATTATCGCCGTTTCGGGTGTTAAATTACTCGTATATGTTTTGTTACATAAGCCGTGTTTGTTATGGATAGTTTATATCTTATTCATATCCATAATGATATAAAGTCCTTAAACATTATTTTTAATCATCAAATTGTAATTATACTTGAATGGACACGATGGAGAATGAATCCCATCGCGTTTGTGGAGACGGTAGTCCGTACGTACGCATGAGCGACAATATCATTCTTTTGATATTAAAATAATATATAATTGGATGGTATATCATATATACAGAATCATTATCATGTTATGTTTATTATTTATATGAATTAAACATCATTATTATACCCAAAAATAATAATAATTTATTGAATAACAATTACACCACGACGTGGAGACGGTAAGCCGTACGTATGCACGTATGGTGACATGTCATTCAAAGGATGGATAGAATACTGAATATGGTTGTAACATATTTATAATAATATCACAGTATATTTAGAATACTTGAGTTATTATTTTATAATGGTAATAACAAATAAAGAATAATTTGAAGAAGAAAGGAACTTGAAAGAGGGTGGTGAAAACATTACCTCTTCTTCGGGTTCTTCCTTTTGATTTGATCAAAAGGGATATTTAGGTTGGCTTTCTGATCAAAATAAGGCCTCTAGGATGAATTGAGGGAATTTGGGAGGATATTTGGGCAGGTTTTGTCGGAACAAAATGGCTTCTAAGGTGTTAATTAGTGAGAAGGGGGAGTGCCCTTTTATAATAGGGGTGAGGGGCACCTTTGGAAAAGCCAGAAATATTATTTTATAATAAATTCATATTCGGTTTCTAATGGCTAAAAAGCGTATTATTTAAATTTTAAGGTGGTTATAGGTCTAAAACCACTCAACCAATAGGTTTTAGACAGGTTTTGGTCACTATATTAACCTTATATTTTAGTTTTAACTCTTAGTTAATTAGTTTAACATTTACCGTGTCACTTTGTATTTTTATATTATATAGTTAATAAACTTACTATATACATCCAAGTGACCCCCAAGTGGTCCATTAATGATACACCTATCATGATATAAGTCTCTTGTCCGAAACGTAGATTTTTAGGAATTTAATATCAATTAATAATATAATATTTTTTTAAAAACTCTTTTATGTGAATTTTGACACTATTCAATAATTGATTTTTGTTACAGTCTTAACAACTTTATTAATTCAAAAAAAATTGATTTAATCAATAATATAATGTCATATTAAGCAATAAAATTCATGGATGTCATCAAAACTTTCAAATTTTATTAATTTTAACATTTATAATACCAATTACTTGATTCTTTCATTAATAAGGAAAATACTGCATCAATATTGTGTCATAAATAATATTAATTATTAAATGTCTAAAAATTATAAATAAAATACCATTATGTAGGAAATATATTTAGCTTTATAATTAATATTTATATTATAATATCCGACATATATAACTATATGTAAAAATTGTTTTTCTAAAAGATATATGCTAATGTCATTTTTGTATTTATTTTAACTTAATTAATATAAAGTGTCATTATCACTTACAAGTGGCTCCATGGGGTCCCAAAATTTACCCAAAGATACCCATGGTCGTACATATATCAAACAATAAGGTTATGACACGTTTTAGAGTAATTTATTATTATTATAATATTTTTTGTTTACCCTTATTTACCGGATTTACCTTTTAACCATGGTAAATTAAATATTTACCATAGTAATTATTCAAAATGTCTAAAAATAAAAGTTACCTATTTACACAATTTGTACATCCTGATTCCAAATATGGAATCCATTTTTCCAAATTCAAAACACAGAAGTGTCAGAAATTAATTTAAAATTAATTCCCGTTGTTAAAACAAAAAGCGTGTTTTTAAGAGATAATAACTATCAAAAGATTGACACTTGTTCATGTCTGGTTTAATTGTCAAATTATGTCCAATGACCAACATTGTATTAAATGGTAAAAATATATTCTAAATATAATTTAAAACCACTCAAATTCATAATTTATCACTATTAAGTATTTTGATTAAAAACGTTGTTTTTAATTAAAATTTAGTAATTTTCACTATTCATCAAAATATAAATGTTATCCGAAAAGTTCCAAAATTTTACCCTAGGATAAATTTGATATTACGAATCCAAAAATGAACTCCATTTTGAGAGATAAAATTTATAAGATTTTAAAAATTACTTATTACTATTCATAACAGCTAGTTTGATTGGTTGTAGTGTGTGTTAGAACTCGAAGTTGCGTACAACACACGCTACTGTATTATTCAAAGAGAAGCGTACCGTGGAATCTTGGGGTGTTACCTTGTAAATTTTTGATTTCCCCATTCTAAAGAATAAATTTATTTTGTCAAATTTAATATATAAAAGTTTAAAATATTGGATTTAAAAAAAAGGGTTCACAATTAAAAGTTGTTAAAAGTGTATTTTTTGAAAAATACTTCTTTTATCTGAAAAAAATGAATTTGTTCTTACATTATGTCTAATAAACTCATAATATGGATTCTAAAATTATAAGGATTATATAAAGTTTAAAATTTAGTTAATACTATTCATAACCTCTTTTGAACGGCTTGTTTGGTAAGTCATGGTGCGCTTGAACTCGGTGTTGCGTGTAGTGAAAGTTTTTAAAGTATTTTGAAGAAGTAACACACTATGAAATCTTGGGGTGTTACACTCCTACTCTTCAATTTATACTTGTGAAACATGTTCTTCACTTTCTAGTGCCTGCTAAAAGTGTGAGTCATCAAAATAATATTCAAAGGGTAAGTTCCTAGGTAATTTTATTTTAATAAAATGAAAATTTAAAGAATTAATAACATGATATCCCCTTTCATGTTGATTAGTTCCTTTTTGGTCTCTTCTAGTAGATCCACTTGGATATCATCATGGGATTACTCTAATAATTCTCAATATATTTCAGAAGATCCATATATTTCCCATCAGTTGCAACGTCTTCTTCTTTATCTTCCTCCAATACATAATAAGAGTTATCCAATTCTAAAAAATAAAAACAGAGGGATTGATTAACAATTAAGCTTCAGAAAATTTAAATGGAATTGAGTTTATGAAATTATCAACTCCCTAAGTTGGTTCATATTTGATCTTTCCTTCAGTGGAAAACACCTCTTGGAGTTGATTTTTTCTGGATGGAGGCAAGTAATCATCTACTATAGTATTTATTTGAATTCTACCACTCATGTGGTTTCTTATTCTTCTATTTTTAGTAAAAGTTAGTCGGGTTTTGATTTTTCTATCTTGTAGAGAAGGATAATTCATTACATTTCCTTATCTGTCTATTCAATCAAAATTAATCCAAATACTTTCCCATATTCAAATTAACATGTGATTCTTCATCTTCACTCTTTATATATTTGTGGTATTCTTGAATTTGGATCTCTAGATGGTTGGTTTGTGGTTAGCCTTCATGTATGGTTTTAAGCTCATGGACGTCCTCAAAAAAATTAGGTAGATCCAATAGTGGTTTCTCTTTGGCCTTCAAAATCTGAATATCAATCTTAACTTGATTTATCATGACCATAAGTTCTCTAATCAAGTCACTAGTGTCATAACCATTCAAAATATTCTTTACTAGATTAGTTGGTTCATCTATCCTTCTATGTAAGAGAAATTTCATGGAATTTTCAACTACTTATTATTTTACATGAGGATAATCACTCCATAAAAACATAATAAATTTTGATACATCATGGAAAAATAAAAAAAATAGAAACTTTTTTTTATTTAGAAATAATGAAAATTATTTACCAAAACTATGAAAATGGAAAAAGTTAATGAAATAAATCTTTATCTCCCCAGAAATAGTGCCAGTTTTGATTCTCCTATCATAGGGTTTTACAAAATCCTATTTACTTTCATAATGCTATACAGAGGATAAATGGGATCATCTCACATGAGGAGTGTCACGGTCAATCAAAAATTAATTTTAATTCAATTAATCTAATTTTTTTTGTTTTTATTTATTTAATGAAAATATTGGTTTGTGTTCTGGGGAAACATAAAATTTAAATTCAATGAAAAAAATAAACTATATGTAGATAGAATTTGGGTTATGAAGAAAGGTTTGGTCTTAGGATTTGGTAACTTGTGTTCCTTCATTATTAATTTTTATTTAAAATTAAAATTGATAATTCAATTTAAAAAAATTCATAAATGAATTACTTTCCTTAAATTTATTGAATTTAAAATTTTAGAATGGCTAGGAAACCTCTTTGTCACACCAAAACCCACCTCCTCCAATATCAAAATAGGACTAAACCTTAACTGAGAGTACAATTCATAAAATACTCCGCTCCACTGTATTTTGTTTCATCCCTTCAAGTATCCTCAACTCCACTGTCTGAAGATTTTAACTGAGATAAGGGAGGAAAAATAAATGCATCAAAAAAAAGGGATGAAGTTGATATTTTTTGTCATGGTGTACAAACAATTCACCCATTCACTTCTCTCGAATTCACCATAAACATGATTCAAACATTTTGAAATTAAAGTAAAATAATTGAGAAAGCTGCAAAACATCCCCCAATATTAAGACTCAGGTTAATCACTTGTCATTGTGAAGTGAAAGAGATCATAGGGGAATGGAAGATAGAGACAGAGAAGGAAAGATATTTTAAGAAGAAAATACACTTTAATTAAAATTGAATATATATATATATATATTTCATATAAAAAAATTCAAAAAAAAGAGAAAACCTAAAACAACCTAATCTTGGCATAGCACAATGGAAGAGCGTCACCTTAGGACATATCGTGGTCATAAAAGGGGTATTTATCTATTATTATATAAAAAAGGAACTTTTTTAGTATAACTAGGTGATTTCACATCTTGAAAATAATTCATGACATGTAATGTGTAGGGACGAACTTCTCATGAAATTGTTTATGCTCTAGAATTCCTTTTTTATGTCATCCTTGGAAGTGTCATGGCATGACCATATGTGTTGTGTCGTGACACATACTGACATTATCCAAATGGCTTCTTTTTCTTCATGTATTGGATTCAAATCTTGTATTCCTTCAAGTTTCACTTCATGAATGAAATTCATGATGTGAATTGTGAGTTTCTAGAATATTTCACCCAGTTTCATACCAGTTCTTAATTTTCATGCTCTAGATTTGGTCCTTGACTTACTGTATGTCCCCATCCATTATTTTTATCATCAAATTATTACTTTTTTCCCCATTATAATCATTTACTATATCCTATTATAAATTATGAAAATTATTTAATACTAGTGACATTAATCAATTAAATTGTTAAAATAATTCCTTTTATATTAAAATAAGTTTTCAAAACAGGACACTATCAGTGGGGTATGATTCACTTGAAAAAAATGGAATATATTTTAAAACTATAGAAAAATATTTATGTGATTTCTATCAAAAACATAATCACATTTCTTCGTTTATATGCTGATTCATGAATCAAAATCTCAATCCATGTCAATCCCACATCATGTATTATAGAATGAGGCTCGTGTAAATTAAATGGGACAAATAATAGATGAAAATATATAGAGAGTATGAGAATAATATATAGGTTTGACATAATATAAACTTGGTATAATTTTAAATAGTTTTACATAAAAATGACTACTTAGTTTCCTATATTTTTTATATGTTATATACATGAGAATATTCATCCATTGTACCTGATGATAAACTAATTTCAGTGGATTTGAAGTTCCCAAAATAGTATGGATGAAATTTAGGTGTAGATCTCACAATGTCACCCCAAACATGTTTTCCTGGATATAGAGATGTTTAAATGGTCAAGAGGGGTTAAATTTACTAGTTTATAAAATTTTGAAAGATTTATCAAAATTTATATCTTAACGTAGTGGGAAAATAAAATATTAACACAAAAAAATTATAATAGTTCATATCAATTTGATCAACACAACGCCTAAATTTTAAAGGGGATTCACTACCCAGTACAACGTGACTTTTTCAACCTAGATTCATAACTCAAGAAACAAAAATTTTTTAACCTAGATTCACAACCCAAGACATAGATTTTAATCTAGGTATGACCAACCAATTACTAATTTTGAATAAAAAAGTATAAACCAAAAGTTAATGCACATATAAATGCGATAAGGAAGCTATAATACCACAAAACCAAAATTTAAACAGATGAAAATGTGAATTTTAAAGGTTATTGATCACAATATGAGAAGAATATTGAATCACATTAAAGTTCAACAAAAATATTTTAGTAGTGATCACTTATATGTATAGTAAGTTCTTTATACTTGTCACATCATAAAACATACACACAGTTTTCACTTATCACTTTGCACCTCTTGTTCTATTTATGTCTGATCTTTATTTATAGATATCTTCCCTTTATCAATGAACAATTTCAGAGTTGGGAAAAATTTTCTACTTTGAATCCTCATTATCATTGTAGTATTTCTTCCTAAAAATTAAAACAGTTATAAAATTATAGGTCAAAATAATAAAGTTCATACCTTTATAAATATTTTTTGAAACATATTTATTTCTAATAAATCATTATATAAGTTAATCTCCATGAGTTTAGTCATTTTAGATTCTCATTTATTCTTATCTTTGAAATATATCTTCAATTCTATAAATATTTACTTTGAAATAAATAAAGTGATTATAGATAATAAATAAATTAGATATTCAAAAATATTTATAGAAATAAATACTTTAAATGTAAAACTAATATTAATTAAATAATATATAAAAGAAAAATATATTTTAACATTATAATTTTTCATAAGTGTCATTTAATCCAAATACATCCATGTTAGAGTCACATAAAATCTACCCATGAGTGAATCCATATATGAGTCAATTCATGTATGAGTATTCACATACGAGTGAATTAAGAATTCATGTATGAGTTATTTTAAATCCATATATGAGTACATCAATAATTCATGTCAGAATCAAAACATGTAGGATTAAAGAAATTAGAAAAACTTTGAGTAATCATACCATGTAAGAGTCATTTAGTTCAACGTATGAGTGATTTCGTTTTATGTATATGTCATTGTAATCTATGTATGTGTCATTCTCATAATGTGTTAGTCATTCCACTCAACGTATGTGTAATTTAGCACTTATAAAAACTTCAAGATGAAAAATATCATTATAATCATTTACTTTTCAAAAATACTAATAACTCAAAAACATTAAATTTATTAACACTAAATATTAAAAATAGAATAAATAAGAATGATAAAAAATAAACAATAAACATTTTTAAAAATAAATAACAAGTGAAGAATGATAAATAAATTTAGAAATCCTTATTTTCATCTATAAGTAGGCCAAGATTTAATTATTAAAGATATTTATTCTTTTTCAAACTCATGTTAGAGGTAATAAATAAAATATAAATTTATTAATCACAAAAACATAATGGATGTAGAGTAATGATCCACTCCAAAAACTCCAATAATCTCCACTTTTTGATAATTAAAAAACCATGTATTTAAAACTTGAAAATTCTCTCACTTTTAGAGTAATAAAAAAATTATAAAAAATCACAGAAAATAATTGTCCTCTTTTTAAAACTGAAATACAACAAGCTTGAAAAAAATAAATCCCCCTATTTGAAAAGGAATAGGAAATTGATATAACATACATATTATAAAATTTTTAATTTTAAAATACTTAATTAGATTTAAATAATGTAACCCCATAAATTAATTTACATATATAAAATTAAAATTAAATAGTTTAGGAAATAAATAAAGGTTAAAATAATGAAAAATTACCTAAAATTAAATCTTTTTTTATTTGAAATAAATATAAAAATGAGTATGATCTATAAAAAATATATTCTTCCAAGGATCCATGAAAACAAATTGATATTAATAAATAATAATAAATATAAACTCCTAATTAATATATTATATTCAGTTCACACTTCCATAATTCCAAGTGTGTTCTTAAATTTCTAAAACTTTGCATAATCTAATGGTTTAGTAAAAATAATGACTAGTTGAACATCTGTAGAAACATATTCCAAAAACTTATTCTTGTAAATGATCCCTAATAAGTTTAATATTGTTTAATCCATAGTTATTGAGTACAACATTTAGCAGTAACATCATATTTTTCTTTAGATATTGATAAATCAATAGTTTGTTGTTTTGTTAAACTCTAAGAAAATAAATTGTTTTCTAAAAAATAAAAAATTCCACTAGTGAATTTTCTATAAATTTTGTATCCTTAAAAATAAAAAGTAGAATAACTTTTAAAATTTAAATAAGTTCTACTAGGATAAAATAAACCAAGATTTATAGATACTTTAACATATTTAATAATATATTTAATAGATTTATAGTGAATTTCTTTAGCGTCATTTTTAAATATAACATAAAAATCAAAAATAAAACATCAAATCATGTATAAAATTAGTTAAATACAATAAAAATTTTATCATAGCTCTAATAATTTTAATATAAATAAATTTTCCAGCAATGTATACATTTAATTTACAAGAAGTGTTTATAGTTTTATTTGAAATTATACTAAAATCAAGTCTAAATATTTTAACTAATTCTTAGTATATTTAAATTAATTAAGAAAACTTATATCATTTATTTGAAATATCTACAGTTCTAAAATTAATTTCAATTCTCTAATAAGAATCATGCCAAATTCACGTTCCATTAAATTTTAAAATATTTATAAAGAATTCTAATTGAAGATCCAAATATGGTATAATCAACCAAAATTTAAGAAATAAAATATCATTAAAGTTTTTCTTAATAATTCATTTAGGATCTACTTTTACTTTTTTAAAACCATTTTTTAAAATAAATTGATACAATTATTCATACCATGCTCTGTAGGCTTGTTTAAGTCCATAAAGTGCTTTTAAAAGTTATAAAACATGAACAAGTTTATTTTCATGTTTAAATCCTAGGAATATTTTTATATAAACTCACATAAATGTTAAACCGTTAAGAAAATTTCTTTTTACATCTATTTGATAAATATTAAAACCATTATGAGTATAATAAGTTAATAAAATCCTAATAGATTTTAATCCAGTAGCTTTATAAAATCCATTATCATAATCAATACCTTATTCTTTACAATATCGTTGAGTTACTAATTTGGATTTATTTTTAATAATATTCCCAAATTCATCATGTTTATTTCTAAAAATACATTTAGTTATAATAACTTGTTGTATTTAGGTGGTTCGAATAAATTCTATAAATTATTTCTAGAAAACTGATTTAGTTTTTTTTTTCATAGGTAAAATCTTGGTATGATCTTTTAAAGATTAATAAATATCATTTGGAATAAAATAATAAATAAAAGTATTGTGAGAACAAAAATTTCTTAAATAATTTTTGGTTTGAACTCTAGACCCAACATCTCAAAACAAAATCTATCAATAGTATGATCTTTATGAGTTTTCAAAGATATTTAGTGAGAGTGATTCTCCCCCTTAATAAATGTATTCAATTTTGGATTTTCAAATTTTCTAAAATTAAAATCCCTACCATCATCTTGAATTTGATTTTCATTAGATGATTTATCTTTTAAATCCTCTTCATCAAACATAACATGAATAAATTATTAAACATACAAGGTTATTTTATTATATTTTCTAAAATATTTTATAATACTATAATATCTTTAAAATATTCTTTTAATAAACTTAGCGTCAAATTTATCTAAATAATATTTAATATTAAGATTACAGTCTTAACAACTAATAATTCTAAAATAGTAAACTTTATATTTATTTACTATTGGGGGTATCTATTTCTTTTATATTCTTGTTTTTATTTTATCTACACCATTTTTTTGGGTGATCTAGGGGCTAAAAAGTAATAAAAATAACCATTTTGTTCAAAAAACTTTTAAAATTATAGATTTATAAAGTATCCTACTCTATCACTTCTTATAGAAAGAATTAATAAACCTCTCTCAATTTGAACCAGTTTATAAGTAAAAAACATTGATAATGTTTCTCTTTTATGTGTTAGGAAATAAATCCATGTACATATACTAAAATCATTTATAATAAAAATTACATATTTATTAACACTAATACTAATAGTTTGAACCAGTAAAAATAAATCTAAGTATACCTATTGTATGCTTCTTATACTATTAAAATATTTGATATATCTAAAACATTTTATATTTTGTTATCTTTGATGCATGAATGTGATTATTATACACTTTAAGTTTGAGAAAATGTAGAACTTGACCATGCTTTTCGAGCTTGTGTTGTAGTATAAAATTTTCCTGAACAACCCACTTCTTCTATATAATGTTGTCTGACTATATAGAATTTAAACACTTTATGTTTTGATCTTTTATTTTAGAAAAATTAATGGATTAAATTTTTCCTTTCGGTTAGCATAAAAAATATATTTGTTTTAAAATAATACATTTATCATTTTGAAATTTAAAAAACATACCATAATCACCTAATTGTGAAATACTAATTAGATTATGTATTAAAACTTTAATATATAAAACTTTATAAATAATTCTAGAATTTTTTATACCAACTTTACCAAAACTTGTAACCTTCACATTTGAGTTGTATTTAAAAGTAATATTTCATCCATTACATCTATTATAAGATAAAATATTTGATGGATCTACATTAATGTTCCTAGAGTAGCCATTATTCATATAATATGTTCCCTTTTTGATAATTCCAAGGAATGTTTCCTATAAAATCAATTAAAATATAGTTTTGGAACCCATGATTCTTTGGGTCCAATGGGATTAATTAGTTAATTTTTGGAAACCCAAATAGATTTTAAAAATGTTTCATAGGTAATCTTCATGATAATGATTTATAAATATATTTTTTTAGCATTCCAAAGATTATGAAAATATTAAAGAACATTCGATTGAACAATGATCATTAATCCTACATCTAAAACATGTAATAGTTGACACACTTCCTCTAGTAATATTTTTAAGATAAAAGACAAATAAAATAGAACCCTATATTTTGTAAGAGGAAAACCACATTAGAAAAAGTACACGATGATGATGGAGATAATCAAGAAATATAATAACAACAATAAGAACCACTAATCATCCCCTCAGATAGAAATTAGTCATATTTTAATCCCAAACACAATTTCCAAAATAATTATTCAATTTTCAAAAATGGGTTGGTCGAGAGAGGTCACTCAAAGTATTCTAAAAAAATTCCCAATCCAAAAAATCATTTTTCTAGGCTAATCCATTTGACATTGATACATTTGGTTAGAAGACTTACTGGATTTTAGAGCTAAGATAAACTCTTTTTGGTGTTATTTAAAATGAACCTTTTAGAGTTCTCCCATGTTTCCATTTCCTCATCACTTCCCTGAAAAACAATAAGACCCTTAACATTCCTTTTTGTGTCCTTAACCACAATGATAAAATCATATTCCATTGAAGAAACCATATCTCCTCTATTCTCTACCTCACTTGAAGACAAAAAACTAAAAGAATTATTGAGAATTACTGAAGTATTATTATGTGATAATTTACCCACTGACTGGGTGATCATAGTTTTTTCAACCATAGAGTAATACTTCCGTAATTGAGACTTCATTTTTTTTGGTACATGAGCATAACTAATCACTGATAATATTTTGTGTACCTTTGGACACTGAATCTTTAGAAATATTACAAATATATTGACAATGTCTCTCTTTAGTGGTATATCCTTTAATATCATCCATTTTTAACTCCAATGTAAGAAACCTGGGATGTTTATCTAAATTATTTAATCCAAAATTTGTTAATACTAATTGATGTCTTCTCAAGACCACATCCCCTACTGCATCATAACCTGAGATTGAATCTTGACCATTTATGATCCCTTCCTATAAAGAATCAACCACTTTGATAGTTTGTGAAGAAACATATTTACCTCTTGTAATTTCTTCCTTAACCAACTCGTAATGGGGTCATGTGATCCCCTAAAGAGTTTGGATATCCTTTATAAATGAATCAACTGGCTAGAAATCCCTGCATTATCTTTAGAGGACCATATTGGATAAGCTAGAGGATCAAGGGTGTTGTATGAAACAAGTGATTCTATTGTATCTAAAACCTATAGAATCTAAGTATTCCTATTATCCTTGACTATTGTCATAGATTCATTAGTTTCATTTTCATAAGGGGGGTCCAACATATTCACCTTGAAGTTCCTTATTCTAACAAATTCAAAGACTTAATCTAAAAAATGAACCAATTTTCTATTTTGGTATCCTATGGGGTAAATCCATGACATACCATTTGGGATAATTGTATTTATTGGAAACATGACTTAGGTATAAATAAAAATGATATTATCTCAGAAGTCATTCATAAACAATCACCTGAGAAAACCCCTTCAAGATATTATTGATCAAGATAGGTGAATTCAATTCTAAATAAACATCTTGTTTGATGTAGATAAAATATATGGATGAAAGGTTAATATTTTTTATTATTAAGTAAATTTTGATCGGGTTTAAATACACCTTAACAATGGATCACAACATATCCTTTTCATATAAATAAATCAAAAGATGAGGTAAATAAACCCAAATTGGAATAATAGGAGATTAAAATTAGGGATTGAAATTAGTCGATCATTTCAAAACCTTCATTATATAAAAAAATCCTAATGATTTTTTATCCAAAATATATAATAAGCTTCCATTTATTTAAAATTAAAAATAAGTTTCTTATCATATATCACTCCTTAAAAAATGATATATTTTTCTTCAAGATTTTAATATTCTTTTTGAGTATATCATTCTCTTCAAAAAAAACTTTGAATTTTATTTATTCTTATTCATTATTTTTAGAGTGATAGTCTTTGATAATATCAGTATTGTTTTACAAAATACACAAAATATTATTAAAAAGGAAATGGAATATTACATGATTCTGAAAGAGGAAATCTTATTACAATCTTTCTCATAAAAATGGTAGAGCTCAACTGGAATGTCATCACTCCATGTAATTTCCTGGTTGATTACCTTATTGGAAAGACCATCCGCTACCATGTTTTCTTCCCGATAGACATGATTGGAAATATATTTGAACTCCAGAAGAGAGTTAAGAAATTTCTTCCAGTGCGCTGTGAGAGACACCACAAGGTGAACCACACCATTCCAGGTAGCGTGGATAATTTTAAAGACCCCTAAAATTCAAGTAAATTTTTTCTTAAATTCTTTGGAATTTTATGAGTACGCAATTTCTGACTGAACCTGATTCCGAGGCCTGGTGTGCCCGGAATCAATTTCTGAAGTTTAGATCAGGTACGTTCAGTGAACGAACGAGTGGGTTTTTCTATCTTTTGAACCGGTGCTCGGAATTGAAATCTGAGGGCACCGATAAACTCGCAGTGCTGGTATTCGCTTAAGGGGACCTTTACAGCAGTAGCGTTTTATGTGGGTTGAAAGTTAATAATTGGGAATTTGGAATAAAATAAATAAAATTGGGTACACAATTTTATTTATATCTATGGTAGTTATATCCAACAAAGTGGAGTTAAGGGTGGGACCCACACCCACCCAACTTCTCATGTTTGGATAATTGAGAGGTGGGGCCCATACGAACCCCAACATTTCACCTCCCATAACTCTTTTCAAACTCCCTTTTAAACTCCCATGTTTAATTAATGACAATTTCCCTTATTTATGAGGACTCTTCCTCTCCCTATCTCCCTCCTTAATGTTTGCCAACACATGCTAATAAATGAATTCTAACTCTTCAATTAATTAAATTAAGTGTTTTGAATTTTAAATTGCATGGGTTAATAAAATAATAGCCTTATCCTATTATTTTATTTTTGGGGCTTTCGTTGTGTTAAGGGGAGAGCTCTTCAGAAAGATAGAATAGTGTTCTTCTCCAACGAAGAACACCAACCTTCAATGAAGAACGACTCGGCGAAGAACATTCAAAATTTCTCCAATCCTCTTCTTCCTCCGTGTCAAGGGAGGAGACTCCACCGTGGGGAACTCGCCAACGATGAAGGTTCTTCCTCTGATGTTGATGGAGCGACATCGCTTTCCGAGTCTACGAAGAACAAACCATATTCGAGGTAGGGGTTTGTTCATTTTGAAGTGTTTATCTCGTACCCCGTTCTTTGTTGAAAATCATTGTTTATTTTCAGCCAACTGCTACCACCTAATACGGAGGGCGCGGGCCGAATGCACATGGACCGATGACCCTCCGTAGTCTCTTTTGATTGCAATGGAAATCATGGCAAGAAGGTGGCGATGAACGGGAGTGGCGGCCGTGCGCCGGCCGTGTGCAGAAGGACTGCGGCCCGCAACCACGGGCCGCTCGACCAATGAAGAACAGGCCGACCATAGCCGGCCAGGCCGAAGGGAGGAACCGTGGAACCTCACGGCGCCGCACTGTGGAAGACTGTGGCCTGCATTCCGTGGGCTGCTTCGATGGAAGAACTGGCCGGCCCGTCGGCCAGCCGGGCGGAGGAGAGCCGCGGCGCCAGGAGGGCGCTGCGCCGGACGAACCGCGCCCCACCCGAGCGGGCAGCTTGCCCCAAGAAGGCCATTCAGTTAGGGAGGGCGGCGTCGCCGGTTCAGGTAGCCAGGGGGTTGCGACCCCCCCCCCCCCCCCCCCTAAGTCGGACCACTTGGCCCCCCTCGGGCCGAGCCGCGGCCGAGTCGCGCCCTGCTGGGTCGGGCTGTGTCGGGCCAAGCAGGGTCGCGCCGGGCCGCGCCGGGCTGGGCCGCACCCCCTCGGGCTGATCCACGACCCTTTGGGCTAGGCCGCACCCCTTGGTCCAAGGTTCACATTTAATCGGGCCGGTCTGACACCCCTACCCGGTCGGACTCTCCAAAACTGGGTTAACCCGACCCGTCGGCCCACTGGGCTTAACGGGTCGGGCCCGTTTTCACTTAAACGTAAATAACTTAAAGATCACGCGTCCGATCAACGCGCCTTCTACGGAACTGAGACCCATGTGATGAGGTGGTCCTTTTTTCATACACTAAGTGAGTTTTGGAGGACTTTGTGAAATGGCTGGGTTAGAAACGAGCGTATTTTTAATCGGGCCCCTAGAACGGAAAATCCAATATCTCTCATACTGGGTGTCCGATTGATGCGACGTCTATCACGTTGAGTTCCTATTGATGAGACGGAACATTGGAATACATCAAATCCAGACTTTGTGATAGTTGATGTATTGAACCCCTTGGCTCAAGGAGCGGATCCTCTCGGAATTGAGCCTGTTGTGTGCGGGAACCCTAAAGCTGGGTGCGACTGCGACGACTACTGTGCTGGGATCCTCCGTGGGTTCAAAGACGATGACGACTGTACTTGGATCCTCTGTGGGTTCGGCAGAGAGGACGGATGTACTTGGATCCTCCATGGGTTTGGCAGCGATGACGACTGTACTTTGATCCTACGTGGGTTCGGCAGCGATGGTTACTGTACTTGGATCCTCTGTGGGTTCTGCAGCGACAACTTATGTACTTGGATCCTACGTGGGTTCGGTAGAGGATATGATTTAGAGGCTACATCTAATCATCTCCACTCTTCTTCATGAGTATTATACCTTTGTGAGCTGAGTCTTGACTATATAATCATTACCATTGGTGTGATTGACTTCTTTCCTGTGTGGACTGGGATGTGCATGGGCTCGAGAGTTGGAGCCGAACTAGAATTGATGACTTAGGTATATGTATGGGCATATACCTTAGTAGATTCGGTTGATACTTTGTGATTGTATCTTTCCTTTGTGGTTTTTACTTTGTGGATTCTGGGAGACCTTCGGGGGTCTTGGGGTCCCTACTGGGTATCGTATACTCACCCCTGCATGGGCTATGCTCGCACTACATTGTGTTGGATGCAGACGACGGACATCACTGATCGAGGTGGAGGCTTGTGGAGCTGAACGGTACCCGGAGGTGGACCACTAGATGGGACGTACACTGAGCGGACGGCCGGACCCAAGGAGATGAAAAGTAAATTTGTACCCACCCTTCAGGTGGGATATCCAGAGGATGACTTGGTGGTTGCTGCTTTACTTTACTTCTATTGCACATTCTTTTCAGTTGTATTATATTTTCAGTTGGGTTTGTATGTTGGCCCATTTACTTTTCATTACTTACTTTTGTACTCAATTTACTTAGTGCTTACTTCAATTGTGTATTTTCTTGTGATTGTTTACTTTTATAAAGGCAATGTCTTCCCTTTTATCAGGATTTATGCCTTTGGTGCTAGTCGCCAGCCCCTGACCTTTGGAAGGTGGGCTTGGGGTAGTCACGGTATGGGCCCTGAGGACGGGTCGTGACAAATTGGTATCAGAGGAGTCGGTTCTACCGTAGAACTCAGGACTCTGATCATTCTTTCTGTGAAGCAAGAGTGTTAAGAATATTGAGTGTGGTTTTTAGTCCAGGGAGTCCAGTGTTGGTGCAGTGGCCGACGTATCCATACATGAGGACCCTGACCTCTAAATTCTGACTCAGTGCATGAAAACACTGATTGCATGTGTGTTTTAAAAGTTTTCTTTGTGATTACTTTGTTTCTGCTCACCAGGTATACTGTATTAACTTTGGTGCACCTGTTACTTTTCAGGATGGCCCCATGAAGGCAGCCAGCTAGAGTTCCGAGTCACATATGAGATAGAAGCCCACTGAGCGATGAGGCCTCGGTGTAGGGGCCCCATCATAGTGGAGGCACCAGCGGTACCACTACCAGTTGGTCCACCGATACCACCAGCCCTAGCAGCAGAGATTACACGTCGCCTGAGTGCGCTGCACGAGTTTCAGGGACAGAGTCCGCCCAGGTTCCGCGGAGAGACGGACCCACAGGCAACCGAGGATTGGTGGGAGGCTATCGTCAGAGTCTTCAGATTGGTAGGGACACCAGCTGGCCTTATAGTGATCCTTTCCGTGAGACTACTGCACGCAACAGTTGGTAGATGGTGGAGCATAATGCTCCAGGTGCATGATGAGGCATCTCTAATTTGGACGGACTTCGAGAGTCTCTTCCGTTCGGAGTTTGTTCCAGCCACCCTTCGTGCGGTGCGGATTCAGGAGTTACTTCATCTGTGGAAGGGAAGTATGATAGTATCTCAGTACTCGGCGGGATTTACCGACCTCTCACGCTACTCCACGGACATGGTACGGGAACCATTCTTCTGGGCCCGTACTTTTGAGCAGGGACTGAGGAATGAGATCAGGGCTTTGATGATCTCCCTCAGCATTCTGACGCATGCAAGAGTGTTGGAGCGAGCCCTTCTTGTGGAGAGCTTTCTTGTTGAGCCGATGCTAGTAGTGAGACCCACCGCAGGGAGACACATAGCAGAGTCTTCTGCAGCCAGTAGTAGATAGATGTCGTAGAGGTCCAAGCAGACCAGGCCATCGGGAGGGAGACCCCAGGATACTGGTTCGGAGGTGTAGGGTACACGAAAAAGAGCCATCCATTCGAGGGACAGGCAGTGCTATGCATGCGGCGGGTAGGGCCACATGGCTCGTGACTGCCTGACCAATCTTGCAGACGAGCAGCAGACAGTAGAGGGACCTCCCAGGTAGAGGCAGAGGTTCGACCATGGTGGTCCGCAGGGAGCAGGCATACGAGGCAGAGGAGCTGGTCGAGCAGCGGGTGGTGGACGATGCTTCTAGGCTCTACCACTACCACCACCAAGAGGACCACCCCGACCATAGAGATCTGGAAGACTGGGACAGGCTCAGCTCCAGGCGGTCAAGGCCTACGACTAGGGTGCACCTGAGATGATTCGAGTACTATCTGTGTCTACTCCACCCTTTCTATAATTCTTATAGACATAGGAGCGAGTCATTCTTTTATTTCCACTTCCCTTGTTTGGAGATCGGAGATTCTGACGGAGCCATTGGATCGATCCTTACAACTAGAGAATCCTACGGGAGCAAACTCGATGATTACGCACTGGTTTCGGCAGTGTGAGCTTACGCTAGGAGGCGAGAGCTTCGGCTGGTATCTTCTTGTAGTGGCGTTGAGGCCTTATGACGTCATCTTGGGTATGGACTGGTTGTCTATAGTCCATGCTCAGATTGACAACCTTAGGTGAAAAGTGTGGTGTGTCCGCACATATGGGAGTAGGTTCACCTTCACCGACGAGAAGGGAGCCTTTACAGCACGGGATGGACTTACGCAGAGGAGAGGGAATTTGATCACACATCAGTTGGCTAGTCTCATCCTAGGAGCAGTTGATGTGTGGAGTTAGAGTTTTCCTATTGTGGTGGATCAGTATGCAGGCGTTTTTCATGACGACGTTCCAGGACTACCTCCTCGCAGAGAGGTAGACTTCTACATAGACCTGTACCCTGGGACAGCACTGATATCTACTCCATCATATCGGATGGCTCCCATTGAGCTTAGTGAGTTGTGGGTATAGATGGAGGACTTGTAGGGAAAAGTATTCATCTGACCTAGTGTTTCACCCTGGGCTTCTCCGATTCTGTTCGCCAAGAAGGCAGATGGGAGATTATGACTATGTGTTAACTACTGTCGCCTGAATCAGGTGACTGTAAAGAACAAGTACCCATTCCTGAGGATTGATGACCTCTTTGATCATCTCAAGGGAGCACAATGGTTCTCAAAGATAGACCTCAGGACAGGTTATCACCAGCTCAGAGTTTGAGATGAGGATGTGCAGAAGACGGCCTTTAGGTGTCGGTATAGCCACTACGAGTTCTTGGTTATGCCCTTCAGCATAACCAATGCACCAGTAGTGTTCATGAGTCTCATGAACAGGATCTTTCAGCCTTACCTCGATCGTTTTGTCATAGTCTTCATCGACGACATACTGATTTACTCGACTTCTGAGGAGGAGCACGCCTACCACATGCAGGTTGTACAGGACACACTCCGAGAGCACTAGATTTATGGTAAGCTCTCTAAGTGTCAGTTCTGGATTCGATAGGTTCATTTCTTGGGACATGACATCTCGTAGGCTGGGGTTGCAGTGGACCCAGCGAAGATCGAGGCGGTAATTTCTTGGGAGCCACCCAGAAGTGTGACGGAGGGGCGGAGTTTTCTAGGTCTGGCTGGGTACTATCGGAGATTTGTGCCAGACTTTTCCAGAGTTGAAGCACCGCTTTTAGATTTGACGAAGAAGGGGAAACCCTTCGTGTGGTCAGATAGATGTCAGCATAGCTTTCAGGAGCTAAGACTGAGATTCACCAGTTCACCCATCTTGAGGCTACTGGAGGAGGGAATAGGGTACGTAGTTTACTGTGATGCATCAGGGACTGGACTTGGGTGTGTCCTGATGCATGAGCGAGAAGTGATCACTTATGGTTCATAGAAGTTGAGACAGCACGAGCAGAACTATGCTACCCATGACCTGGAGTTAGCAGTAGTAGTTTTCGCCTTGAATGTGTGGCAACACTATCTTATGGGCGAGCGCTTTACAGTCTACTCTGAACACCAGAGTCTCAGGTACATATTCTCACAGAATGACTTGAACCTGAGATAGTGGTGATGGCTTGAATTCCTCCAGGACTATGACTTTGAGATAGTCTATACTCCAAGGAAGGGATACTTTGTGGCTGATGCTCTCAGTAGGAGGATGGGCATTCAGATACTTGGAGAGGCGACAGAGCAGTTAGCCGCTTTGCATATATCCTTCATGGATAGAGATAGAGCATCCTTTCTACAGTCTCTCATAGTCACTCCTCCACTACTTCAGTGGGTCAGAGAGGCACAGCATGGGGACGTTGACTGTGAGATGCGACGTGCTCATATTTCCATAGGGTAGGCGCCTGATGGATTTTCTAAAGGAGGAGAGCATGTCATCCTCTTAAGGGGACATAATATGGTACCAGTTGCATTACAGGAGGAAGTGTTGAGGTAGTTTCACACTTCCCCTCTCGTAGTACATCCAGGAGTGGCGAAGATGTACCAGGACCTCAGACGACAGCACTGGTGGTCGGGTATGTAGAAGGCTGTAGCAGAGTTCGTTTCATGATGCCTCAATTGTCAGCAAGTGAAGTCGGAGCACCAGGTACCAACGGTCTTGGTACATCCCTTAGAGGTCCCAGAGTGGAAGTGGTACAGGATATACATGGATTTCGTGATGGGGATTCCACATACTTCCAAAGGACACGGCTCCATCTAGGTGATCGTCGACCAACTCACCAAGTCGGCCCACTTCCTACCTATCAGAGGGCAGGGCTCAGTAGAGAGCTTGGGACGCCTCTACGTTCAGGAGATCGTACGGCTTCATGGTGTGCCATCTACTATCATCTCTGATTGAGATGCTCGATTTACTTCCTGGCTTTGGAAGGGGTTGTAGGAGGCATTTGGGATGCAGCTACGTCTGAGCACCACCTTTCATCCTCAGACGGACGGTCAAACTGAGAGGACCATACAGATACTCGAGGACATGCTCTGTGTATGTGTCCTTGACTTTGGTCGTAGTTGAGAGGATCATCTACCCTTGGTGGAGTTTGCGTATAACAATAGATACCACTCTACCATCAGGATGGCACCATACGAGGCATTGTACGTCCAACCATGCAGATCACCTCTATGTTGGACTGACCCTAGAGAGTCAGCACTTGTAGGACTAGAGATGGTCCAGGCTACGACGGAGAAGGTGCAAATCATCCAGGAGTGGATGAGGAATGCACAGAGCAGACAGAAGTCCTATCCTGATAGGAGATGGATACCACTGGAGTTCGAGGATGGAGACCATGTTTTCTTACGGGTCTCACCTCGATGTGGATTACGGAGATTTGGTCGGGGCGACAAGTTATCTAAGCGCTTCATTGAGCCTTTCCAGGTCCTTAGCAGAGTAGGTGAGGTGGCTTACCGCCTGGACCTTCCACCTCAGTTGCACCGAGTGCAGGACTTTTTCCACGTATCTCAGCTGAGGAGATACGTGCATGACCCATCACACATTATAATGACCCACGTTTTGAACTAGGTTAAAAAGTGGGGTAAATTGAACTTTTTCAATTACTGAACTGGTCAAACTTATGATCGGGCTTCAGAATCAAATTTTGAAGGTTGGAACCCTCATTTTTAATGTTTCTAGACATGGGCGAAGGCCTGTTAAGTTTCTCAGGTGCCTCGAGGGGTTTCGGAAGCGCCGGACACTGATTTTTAAAGAGCTTCAGAGGCCGCATGGTTGGCGCATGGGCTGACCAAGCCGTGCGGCCTAAACTGTGCGGCCCAATTCAGGTGGGTAGTGGCTTGCACACAGGCTGCGCATGGTTTCCCAAACCGTGCGCCTAGCTCGTGCAACGGGGGTGATGGAGGCAGTATACCCCTCACGATTTGTGCATGGTTTGGCAAACCGTGCGGTTTAAACTGTGCGGTTTGGGTGTGTTGGGAATTTTAATTAAATTAAAAATAAAAATAAATAAAATAAAAACCTAAATATCTAATACCTCACCCTCTCCCCTCTCACTCAACGAACAACCCAAGGTGGCTCTCCCTGTCGTGCGCTCGACCCCCCACCTCGTCCTCCCTTCGAGCGGTAATTCCTCCACTGATTCCATTCGTTTCTCCTTTGAATCATCGTGGTATGTCACTCCCCTCCTTCCCTCTTCTTAATTAGATGATTTTCGGCCTCCCCTTTGCCCTAGTCTATTTTGGCTGAACGCCCTAGGGTTTATGGTGATCCGATTTTTGGTCTCTCTTTGTTCCAGGTTCGTGCGGAAGGCTTCTCGAGTCATGTTTGGGTGTATTCCGGCGGTCATCGCCGAAGGTGAAGTGATTCGCCACATTTTGGTGGTGTCGGCCTACTGAGATTTATATCTCACACCCTACTCGGGTCGCCATTGTATTGGGGTACCCGAGTAGACCTTTCTTGTTTGCAGGACCTAGGTTGGTTATTGTGTTGCTTGTACCTGGGGATATGAGCAAAGGACTGAGCGGGAGCTCGGGATGCTCAGGAGAATGCCCGTCGGACCTTGTTGTCTTTTCTTTATTCTTTTACATTGTATTGTAATCATGTTGTATTGTTTTCCTGTTTTCACATTGAATCATCCATCATCCCTGTATCGTGTAAACTGGCTTTGCACACCTTTTATGAAAATGATCACTATTTGTCTTCCGCTGCTATTTTTCATTGTTTATAAACTGGCTTTGCACACCTTTTATGAAAATTATCACTATTTGTCTTCCACTGCTGTTTTTCATTGTTTATATATTATTGCTTCTGTTATTGGATGTTATTTACTCTCAGATATCGTTGTTCAACACTGATAATAGGGTATAGTGTCCCCACTATCACCTCCTGAGACCCTCGCTGCTAGTCAGTAGCCTCTGGCATACGGGGAGACGCGCTTGAGGCCATGTGGTGAATGGTCCGGCCATCGGGTCGATGGTGAGCCGGGCCGGGACATTACAAAGTGGTATCAAAGGAGTTTTCTCTTCTGATTTGTTTTACTGGTTGGTGACATTAGACAGGGATAGTAAGGGATTGTAATTTGGTAATGAGTTGTGTCCGGGATTGGCCAACCCATGCACAGGGAAAATCCAAATTGCCTTGAATGAAATTATTATTTTAATGATTTTGATTATTAAGGTTGATTTGGTTTCACCTTTGGGTGACACACATGTTTTCTGTTTATACTGTTGATTTAATTTTGGGTTATATTTCTGTTGCAACCTGATGATACGAGGGTATGCCACCTCATGAATTATATAGGAACATTGTTAGAAATCGCATGCCATGTCATCTATAATGCATTAGTAATGCCTACTTTTGTGATAGGTACTGTGGTAGTTATTCTATTCTTCTGTGATATATCATGTTCGGTGTTACTACTTACGATAACATGTTGTTTTTGATCAAAAATTAAATTGGATGCTTTTTCTAAATTAAGTGATTGCGGTTACGACAGGAGCCAATTTTCAGTTGCAAGGTGTATCGGTGCCTTATAGCTGGGAAATGGTAACCTATTTGATCGGATTTCCAAAAAAGGGATGCTAAAGTTTAAATTGTAAAATGAGTTTGGTTTTGATTAAGGGGAGCCAAATGCCAAACTGTAAGGTGTATGGGTGCTTTTCAGATTGTTAGGTGGACACCCTTATGTTTGGATCATTATATTTGATCATTTTAATTTCTAAAATGTGATCTATTTTTGTTTAACGGGATCCAATTTTCAATTTATGGAGTGTATGGGCGCTTCATGGGTTGGGAAATGGAAACCCATAAGGAATGTGATGGCAGGATGCTTCATGTGATGTTTATATGTGTAAAAGCTGTTTGATTTTGATATGAAATTTTTTGGCTCGTTGGGACCCTCATAGGTCGCCTAGTGGTTAAAATTAAGTTGGTTGAAACTTGCATGTTATGCTTCGAGCTGTTTGATAAATTGATCAAGTGCCTAGTGAATTTTTATTTTGGAAAAGGGTACTTGATGTGTTGAATTTAATCTTTTAAAGTGATTAAATGATAAATGTAAATGAATATAAAGGGCTTAGAAAAAGGAACCTGTAGTGGTTTCCTCTATTGAGACCCCGTGTGTGGGTAGGTTAAGTCTTTCTTGTGAGTGCCTTGGAATGGAACCTTACGCGTTTTTTGTAGGTTGTTTTCTTTTAGAAATGATGTTAAATATTAGGATTTGAGCCTGATGACTTTTATTGGGCATGACCAAGTGCTTGGGTCGACGCTTGTTTTTCGTGAGGGGCTTACCTGTGGTAGGTAGTGCCCTTAGAGCTTATGTTCTTGGCTTGTTCGGTGAAATTTCTGAAATTTGGTACTGTTCGGGTACCGTTGTCCCGTGTAGGACTTCCGGTTCTAATGAAACCCTTGTTTGGACGGGTGGTCGTGCTTCTTTTGATCTTGTTAAGGGATTGAGCATCGATTAGTGCTCTATATCAGTTGGTTGGACATGCCTCGGGCATGGTCGGTCGCCTTGTTGGTTGTTTGACCCTTTCCTTTTGCGTAGTAATGGATGACTTGACATGTCAGCGTCCAAGAGAATGGTCGTATGGGGAAATATGATGTTTGGTTGTATCTCTTGCGCTGATGTGTATGGTCTCGGGTCATCTCCATGGTAGAGTGACCTGAGCATTTGAGAATCAAGTTGTCCCAATGATCGGTATGATTTTCAGAAGACTCGGGTGGTTGACATGCCGGTCTTGTTGCTTTGGATCCCTTGTATGTTTGATGTTGTGATCGCGGCTCGGAGGGGCGATGCACGTCCATTCAGTTAATTATGAACAAGTCTGCTTATGAGCAGCTTGTCTTTCTCCTTTAAATGACACCAACCCTTCTAAGGTGGGAAGCGTCATTCCAGTTGAGTAAAGTGTGTTCTTCCTGGTAGAAGGAACATGTCAAGAAGGACCATCAGGGAATAGTTAGGTTTGTTTGAATGCCTTTGAGGCTTGCAGGTGTTGTTATGCGTCGATGCTTGCTCGGTATCACGACATTGATCTAGTTGTTGGTGTATGAAACCCTTTTTAAGAAACACCATTGTTCATGGAGGACTTCGGTGGTAAATCATGAACGATCACGGAATGCCTTGTGCAGGAAAAAAAGGAATTGTGATCGGTTTAGAAATATCGATGTGTCAGCAGGTGAAGCCGAGTTTCTTCATTAGAGTCGACCGGGGGTGGTTCTACTGTTCTCTTTTCTAGTTTTTGGGGTATGACTAATTGGAATCCTTTTAAAATCCTCTAATTTTACTCTATTATGTGACGAGTATGTCCCCTATCTTGACTTCATCCCAGGTGCACTAAGAGAGCGTCGGTCTTACGCCGCGCTAATGTTTAAAATCTGTTGAGATCTTTTGGTTGTTCTCTTTCGGCGTTGCACGTGGGATGCGTGGTTTCTCTCGTGGTTTGATCTTAGAGACGTCACTGGGAGTCGGGTATGAGCTTCGGTGAACGTTCTCGTGGTAAGTGTGATATGCCTTGGGAGAAGGCATTGTTGTTCAACTTACAAAGCATCGTCCATCTATGTCGGGCGTCTTCTTGAATAGTTATCCAGAGTGGTTTGAATCTTTTAAACTTGGGTTTAGAGCTTGATGGAGAAATCGACTGTATGATCATTTCAAAATCACACTAGGTGCGTCATTGGAATTCTTAGAGCGTTCTTTTGAAAGATAGTTCAAAAGGTGGTGGAGCTGTGGTTTGAGTCTTGGTCGTTTAACTTGAAAAATCTAAGGTGGGAAGTACCTTTATTTGGTTTCTTGATGAGATGAAGATGTGATCATGTCTCTTGTGGAATGGGATTGTGTAAGATCTTTCGTGTTGGTTCGGTTGGAAAACTAGAGTTGGCTCAGGTGTTGACGGCTTAAGTGATGTGTGCTTAAGTGGATGTTCGTTGGTGCGTGGAATGTTGGAAATGTAACGCGGTCGTTTGAATGAAGCTTCACGACCCTTGTAGTTCAAGTGAGGTGTGCGTTTCTCCTGAGGGATTCTCGGGGACAAAAGGTTCTAAGGTGGGAAGGTTGTAATGACCCGCATTTTGAACCAGGTTAAAAAGTGGGGGAAATTGAACTTTTTCAATTACTGAACCGGTTGAACTTATGATCGGGCTTCAGAATCAAATTATGAAGGTTGAAACCCTCCTTTTTAATGTTTCTAGGCATGGGGAAAGGCCCATTAAGTTTCTCGGGTGGCCCGAGGGGTTTCAAAAGCGTCGAACCCCAGTTTTTAAAGAGCTGCATAGGGTGCACGGTTGGCGCACGGGCTGACCAAGCTGTGTTTCCTAAACCATGTGGCCTAAGTCAGTTGGGAAGTGCCTTGCACACGGGTTTCACACGGTTTCCCAAACTGTGTGCCTAGCCCGTGCAGCGGGTGTCTTGGAGGCAGTTGACCCTTCACGGTTTGTGCACAGTTTAGAAAACCGTGCGGGTTAAACTGTGTGGTTTGGGTGTATTAGGTATTTTAATTAAAATAAAAATAAAAATAAATAAAATAAAAACCTAAATATCTAACACCTCACCCTCTCCCCTCTCACTCGACAAGCAGCCCAAGGGGTATCTCCCTACCGTGCGCTCGACCCCCCAACCTCAGACTCACTTCGACCGGTGATTCCTCCACCGATTCTGTTCGTTTCTCCTTAGAATCATCACGGTAGGTCACTCCCCTCCTTCCCTCTCCTTCCTTGGCCGATTTTCAGCCTCCCCTTTGCCCTGGTCTATTTCGGTTGAACGCCCAAGGGTTTAGGGTGATCCGATTTTTTGTCTCTCTTTGTTCCAGGTTCATGTAGAAGGCTTCTCGGGTCGTGTTTGGGTGTATTCCGGTGATCGCCACCGAAGGCGAAGTAATTCTCCACGTTTCGATCCTCAGGTTTGTTTCCGAGGTAAGAGTTTTACCCATTTTTGGTTTTCATAGCTTCCTTTTAAGGTTTTAGGGTGTTAAGGAGCTCTTGGTATGTTTCGCCTTGTGCGTTAGGCTATTGGAATGGTTTTGCTTTACCGGAGCTTAGGCGGCTTTTAGTTAGAAAGCGCCAAGATCTAGAGTGAATGAATGGATCCACATTGAGGTAGGGTCCCTCTCCTTGCCCTTAAATTTAAAGTGAAGCCTTTAAAGAATTTAATACTACATTGTTTTAGTATTTTAATTATGAAAGTTTAGTCGATTAAATGCTTCTGTGCAAATAGTTTGAATTGCAAGAATAAGATAAAATGATTTCTTGGTCACTAAACCAATGATTTAATAATAAAACCCCTCGATTAGAGGTTCCCTGTCTTCAAGATTAAATTAGGAAGTATATTCTTATGCTTTCCTACTAAACTCTTGTTATGATTTGGTGAAACTTGAATGAAATGGATTAGGGTGGTAAGACCATGCCTTAGGATAATGGAATAAGCACGGCTTATGTTAATGGAATGAATTTAGTGAATGGGACTTACCTGGGAGAGGAAGTCCATATCATCTCTTAATTCTTTGTAAATCCCTAAATTTCTTTGAAATGATATAAGAGGAATGAAGAATGAATTGGGGGTTAGCCAATACCGTACATGAGAGGGTTGCCTCTTGTACCTTATATAAATGTGATGAATATGTTAGTGTCTTGAAATGGGTACTTAAGAGGAGTTGCCTTAAGTATAAATGCGATAATGATACTTGAGATGGTTTGCCTTAGGTATATTTGTATCGATGTGATTATAACCATTTACGTGGATATGGGCTGTATGATTGTTGGTGATTGTGATATGATTCTTTGAATGCTTATGAGGTAATGCCATAAGTAGTATATTATAGACTTGGTTGTATTGTGAGTGCACACATGATGATTCCACCTGGTGTTGAGATACGTGTTATGGATGGGAGGCATTCATACCCCATTCCATCTACTTTTAATGATTATGGATGGGAGTCATTCATACCCCATGCCATGTACTTTGAACGATTATGGATGGGAGGCATGAATACCCCATGCCATCTTATTTTGAGTATGGGTGGGAGGGATGTCTACCCCACGCCAGATGTGACCTATATACGTGTATGGAAGGGAGGCATTCTTACCCCTTTCCAGTTGACTTCGGATGATGATTACGTGTTTGGGTGGGAGGAAGTTATACCCCATGCTAGTATATGAATGTGATAGATGGGAGGAATTTGTACCCCACGATGGTTGAATGAACGTGATGGAAGGGAGGCATTCTTACCCCTTGCCAGTATCTTTTAGGGACGAGAGGCATTCTTACCACATGCCTGATATCTTCAGATGATGGGTGGGAGGCATGCTTACCCCACGCCATCTTTTATAAATATTTACATATGTAACTGTAGTGGAATGAACAGACTGATATCCCGGCAACGAGCCGAAGCTGGTATAGCTGTCGGGTGTCCTTAGAGAACCTGTACGGGTGTTGTTTATCTATGTTGTCCTGCTTATTGAACCTTGTTATATCTGTTTACTGTTTAATTAAATACACACTATCTGGATTGGGATAGACATCGGTGGTGCCGGCCTACTGAGATTTATATCTCACACCCTACTCGGGCCGCCATTTCACTGGGGTACCCGAGTAGACCTTTCTTGTTTGTAGTACCTAGGCTAGTTGTTGTGTTTCTTGTACCTGGGGATAGAAGCAAAGGACCGAGCGGGAACTCGGGATGCTCAGGAGAATGCCCGTCGGGCCTTAAT